>OX463226.1:106746309-109695059 GCA_949820135.1 Sylvilagus floridanus
TCCCTGGAATTTTCTGACAATTATATTTTGGGTAGGAGCTTGCAGCAGGCTATCGCTAAGCCCCACTCCCAGCTTTCCAATCAATCTGCCTTCACATGATCTTCTTGTTTACACAGAGATACGTGTGGTGTTAGTGTTGCTAACTGGCCACAGTCTGTTTATTTTACGTATGCAGTGTATCTTGGAGTCATTCACCTTATCAGAATGGAAATAAATTTGTTTACATAGAGCGTACACTGTTCTTTTCTACCACATCGGAAACTATTCTGTAGTCCATTTAACAGCTTTGCTCTGGATTGATGCAACTTTTTTCACTCCCCCTGAAAAATGTGGGTGCCTGGCTCTTTGTGGTTGGTTGAGCGAGGTAGGGGTTTGCGTTGTGGTTCTGTAGCCATCAATGGCTGCGCGTGTCCCATTATCTGTGTCACTTGCTGCCATCTGCTGCCCCACCTCTGCCCTCCTTAGGGCTTCATCTTTTCAGACATGATAACCAGATTAAAAAGCAATAGCAGAAAAAGGCAAGAGGAGAGCTACAGGACGGTGTAGGACTTCCTGAAGTTAACTTACTGAGCTCAACTAGCGCCCTGGAAAGACTTTGCAGAAAATATGGCGTGTAAGCCGATGTGTAAGGGCTACGCAGAGCGCTCTGAGCCAAAGTTAGCAAGGGAGTTCTTTTTTTTTTTTGACAGGCAGAGTGGCAGTGAGAGAGAGGGAAAGGTCTTCCTTTTCCATTGGTTCACCCTCCAGTGGCTGGCGCACCGCGCTGATCCGAAGCCAGGAACCAGGTGCCTCCCATGGTCTCCCATGGGGTGCAGGGCCCAAGCACTTGGGCCATCCTCCACTGCACTCCCAGGCCACAGCAGAGAGCTGGCCTGGAAGAGGAGCAACCGGGACATAATCCAGCCCCGACCGGGACTAGAACCTGGGGTGCTGGCACCGCAGGCAGAGGATTAGCCTATTAAGCCACAGCGCCGGCCAGCAAGGGAGTTCTTGCAGATGGAGTAACTGCCCTCCAAGTCCAGCGTGTGTAATTTCTAGAGTCCTGATTTCTTGTCTTTCAGAGTTGGCACGTATGCCCATCTTCTCCCAGAGGATGGTCAGTTGCTCTCCTTGTGGGAGGGGTTTGGTAGGACCAGTTTCTCCATTCTCTGCATCTTGGTTCTCCTCCTCCTCCTGTTCCAGCTCCCTCTGGGGTGGTCAGTATAGTACAGGAAGGCTTTTAACTGTGGCTCAGAAGGGGAACAGTTATTTAGCATGAATGTCATGCTGCTCGGGAGCTGGTTACCTTGGGAGAACTTAGCTGGTGGAAGATATCGGCGGGAGTTAGCCCCGATGTTATCTGTAAATGCTGACAAGAGTGTGGGGACACCATGGTTCCTGTGGAGGTGACTTGGGGGCACCTGCAGGAGGCAGTCTGTGGAAGGCAGCCTGGTCGGGTATGCTCTACCTTCCGGACCGAGCTGGGGTGCAAGGGGGTGGCCGTGTGTGCATTGGCAGTAGAGCCCCCAGGGATTGGAATACTTGGGCACCAGCAGCAGGCTGGTGGAGACAGGCACAGCCCGTGCTTGGATAAATCCGTCTAAGCCACACGTTCCAGGCGCATGCTCACCACGCGTCCTGCCGACGGATGGCGATCTGCCCTCTCAGCCACGCAGCGGCCGTCTTCTCGGTGTCCAGCCTACCCTGTGGTGGTTGACTCGGTTTCTTTAAGAGCTTTAGCTCATGGGAGTCATCTCTCAGATGCTGGGAGCTCTTGGCACGTGGACACGAGTCGCACTTCTGACCCTTCTGAGGGAGATCCAGAGAGACTGCCGAATTCCCCCTGGCCAGTGCTCGCCCTGGGAAACCCAGACCTCTTCCAGTTCCTTGTGTGCAGACGTCACCGCCACCCAGAAAGCCAGAATCCACTGTACTGGGAGAGGTCAGAGGCATGTCTGCCGTGGAAAATCTAGAATTTCAGATGCTAAGCTACAATGTGTGGCTTTCAACAAAGTGCCATTGTTTATTATGATCATTTTTAGAACTGTAAACACCAGATAATTCCTGGGTTAGTGATCTGGGAGGAATTCAGAACTATTTCCTGTCATATGATTCGAAGTTTGGAACAAAAGCCCATTGATAAATGGATTCTTTGAAGACATTTTACTGGGAGTTTTACCAACTATTCTGGTAAGAAGAGAATGTTTCATTAGGGGAAGAGAGTGACTGTGTCCCTGGAGTCAGAACTCGTGCCAGCTCCTTCATTTCATGGCCCTGTGCAGTGGCAGCCTCCTCTCCTGTTCCCCTCATCAATTGCTGTGGACTCTCCGGCATGTGAACATTCAACATTTTAATCAAGAGCCACTTGAAAAGTCCATCCCAGATGGAAGCATTTGCATTCTTCCTGAGACTTAATTTGAGTCACACGAGATGTGAGGCTTGAGGGGCTGAGTGTGTTCCTTAGCTTGGGTCTCAGCCTGGCCACTGCCCACTGTCAACTCCTCAACCTCCCACTCCTCCCCAGGCCCATCCACGTAGCTGTTTCTTTCTAGCGATGTCATTCATGTGTGGGTGGGGTGGGATAGTGATCCGTGCCCCCCAGGTTAACCACCTTGAGTGCTATGACTCCGCTCTATTCAGAGGTCCCAAACAAAGACTTTGAGTGTTGGCACCAGCAGTTTGAAGGCACAGGTCAAAGCCAGGTTTGGTTACCTTTATGAGTCAGTGCAAGGCCTATGGAATTGGCATCGGAGTTGGCCCTGGAGTTGACAGAAATCCGAGGGCGCTGCAGTGTGGTGCTGCTGGCATCTCTCTCCCGCCGTGTGATTGCCTTTCTGGAGCAGGTGTGCATGGCTGTGGCCTGTGGGGCAGGTGTGGTAGCTGAGGGGGGCCGCCTTGTTCTCTTCTCCCAGCAGCTCAGCCTCGGTGCCTGGTGGGCCTCACAGCGCCCGCCGTGGCCACTCTGATCCTGAGTTTCAGTTCCTCCTTCTAGCAGTCCTTCCTCTGAATATTTTTCAGGATGTCAATAGTTCTCTTAAAAGGGACCCAGAGGTGTGATGGTGTAGGGTAAAGTCAACCCGCATGGCGCCACTATCCCATGGGGCACCAGTTCAAGTCCCGGGGACTCCACTTCCAATCCAGCTTCCTGCTAAGGCGTCTGAGAAAGCAGCATAAGATGTGGGAAACCTGCAAGAAGCTCCTGGCTTTGGCGCAGCTCCTGCCATTGCAGCCATCTGGGGAGTGAACCAGCGGATGGAAGACCTCTCTCTCTGTCTCCCCTCTCCGTAATCCTGCCTCTCAAACAAGTAAACAAATCTTAGAAAAGAAAAAGAAGGGACCCAGAGCCTTTGTCGGGGTCTCGGGTTTCGCCTCTTCTCTGGCTTCCTGAATGTTCTTTCTGTGAACACATGCAAGATTCCGTAACCTTGATAGCGCCTGTGCTGGCCTCATCACAGGCTCCCAGATCTTTGTCACATTCTTTATTAAGCTGCCTTCAGCACTGTTCCTGTGTTTGTGTGATGATTTTTCAAGTGTCGACCTACAGGAAGCCCATACTCCCTATACGTAGCGCGTTGCTGCATTAGACTGTCTGGTAATGTACAGCATGCCAGTCTGTAACACTGCGAAGGAACGGGACTGCAGTGAAACCAGTTCACCAGAGCCGAATTCCACGGAGCGATGCTGCCGGCCTGCTCTCAGCTGTAAGGAAGTGTGGAGGTCTCTTCTCTGCCTCCCTCCTTGCCTACACCTCTGGCTTCTGGAAGAACCCAGAGGTTCTGCACATGCCCTGTGCTCTTGCCCTGGGTTGGTGCCCTTAGAGCGGTGTGGCCCAGTAGAACTTGCTAGGTTATGGAGATGCCGCTGTCTGGTAGGGTGCCCTGGGCACGTGTGGCTGCTGAGCAGCTGAGATGTTTCCCTGTGTGACCAAGAAATGGCATCTTCTAATAGATTGGAAGTGAACCGAAACGGCCACACATGGCACCTGGTGGCTGCCCTGGACTCCACTTGGTCGAAGACCTCCCTACAGGAAGAACAGGCTGCCCCGATTTCTCACTGAGGTGCCAGACCGAGTGCTCAGGAGCAGGAGGGCCCGAGGCCTGGGGCCGGGCTGCTGAGTATTGCCAGTCTCCTGAGCCCTGACTGCTGTCTGTCTGCCTCCCCCTGGGAAGTGGCCTCCAATGTAGGAAGCCCCAGTTCTCGTTCCCCGAGCCCGACACCCCCGCCTCTCCTTTAGTTTTCTGGTGCTAGCACCAGGCCCTGCTGACACCCAAACTGCCCACGTGAGCGGGTTCTGTCTTTGCGTTGCCCAGCAGGTCTGTCCCCGAGCTATGCTGTCCCCTAGGAGGAGCTCCAGGCCCAGGCCCCTCTCTGCCCTTCCAGAGCCACTAGACTCCTGTGCCAGGCAGTGTCACCCTGGAGTTGGCGTCCCTGGCCCCTCTCTTTGGGTTACCGTCCTTCTCCCCCTGTCACTCACTTGCTCGGTGCACCTGCCCTGTGCACAAGGGAGGATGACGCAGGCACAGGTCCCTCTGCCGCACTCCCCTGGTGCTAGCCCATCCCAGCGTGTCGTCCTCCCCTTTCCCTCATTTGGAAACAGTGCCTGCTGTTTCCTTTGCAGCTCTCCCCAACTTCCTGGCCACCCCTTGCATGCAGCTTAATTCCTTCCTCCTCTGCGCTCCTCCAGAATAAACCGTCTGTTGCAGTTACAAGGCCTGCGCTATCGTACTGTGACTTCTTACATGTATGTTGTTCTGATGCTTAGAAAGTAAATTCCTGTGGCCTTGACCTCTGTCTCATTGGCTCATTGTTCCTTGTCTGGCATTTGGGCTTGAGCCGCCACCCCTGGGCCTGAGCAGGCCCTGGGGGATGATGTGTCTGGGCAGGTGGGACTGGCAGGGAGGGCAGTGAGTCCTGGCGAGGGGCACACTGGGAGCTCCGACAGGACGAGGCCGAGTTGTGTCGCAGCTTCAGTGCCGGGTCGGGAGCTGTGGCTTGATCTGTGTGTTCACAGGGAGGTCTGGCTGGAATAGCGTGGAAGGGGGTGTTTGGCAGGTTGGACTTGGGCAGCAGCAGGCGAACTGGGATGCAGAGGAGCCACCTCTCACCCATGGCAGCCACCAGCCTGGCACCCCGTGGGTCAGAAAGGACAGGCGAGGCTGAGCTCGCTGGCGTGGGCCTTCCTGCCGCTGGTGGTGGCATAGGAAGGGCGAGCCTCTGGTTGCTTTCATGGCAACCGTGCGGTTCTCGGGTGGTCCCTGTTGCTGCCACCACACTTCCTGATGAATGATCACATAGCCTCAGTGTTCTGAGTTGCTTCAGTTTCAAGTATTGACTGCACTTACGGAGCATCTGGCCCCATGTTTCTAGCAGTAACCGTCACTGCTGTTGCATGGAGCAGGTCAGCAAGTTCTCTGAATTGTATTTTCTGTGCCACAGCTTTTGTGCGAGTGAAGCCACAGGTGGTCGACTGTCTGTGCTTCTCACTGGGGTCATTTTCTTATTATTGAAACACTGTCCTAACACACAGGAGAACCTCAGCGTTGCCAAGAGATAAATTAAGTTCTCGCTGCTGCATGGGGTTCTCCACGTGTGTCTGTTGTTACTACTGCACATCAAATTGTCCCCGAACTCAGCAGTTCAGGAAGCACCAAACATTGGTCGTCTTGGTGTCCGTGTGTCAGGAAGTGAGAAGTGGCTGAGTGGGGGAGCAGTGGGGGAGGGAGGGGGTGTCCTGCTGCGCACTCTCTGCAGTGACAGGCAGGAGGCAGCTGAAGTCTTGACCGGAGCAGCAGGTAGTGTTTCTGGACCGCACGCTGGGCAGGGGGCCCCAGTTCCTTGCAACCTGCACCTTGCAGTGTGGCTCTTGAGAGTCCCCACAACCTGGCTGCAGCCCAGGGAGGGGTCCAAAGGAGAGACGGAGCGGGGAGGGAGCCACCTATTTAATTTTATTTATTTATTTATTGGAGAGGTAGCTAGCAATGCAGAGAGAGAAGAGACACACACTCGAAGAGAGAGAGATTGATCTTCCGTCTGCTGGTTCACTCCCCAGTGGTTGCAGTAGCTGCAGCTGGGCCAGGCTGAAGCCAGGAGCCTGGAACTCCCTCTGGGTCTCCCATGTGAGTGGCAGGTCCCACACTTGGCCATCCTCTGCTGCTTTCCCAGGCGCATTAGCAGGGAGCTGGGTGAGGAGTGGAGCAGGCAGGACTGGAGCTGACACCCATTTGGGATGCCGGCGTCACAGGTGGCAGCCTCACCTGCCGTGGCACATGCCTGTTACGACTCATTTCCATGGTCATGCCTTGTTGGCGCCTGAAGGGGTCCCTGCGTGCAGCCCCTGCACAGGGTGGGGTAGGGGTGGGGGCTGAAGCCCCGCTTTCCGAGAAGGAACAGTGAGGCTGTGCGGGCATGCGGGCTGCGTCACAGAGTGGGTGCTGACGGAATGAGAAGATGACACACATTTCCCATGAACTTTTTGAAGACTCTGGGATTTAAAGACCACACAACCTGGGTGGGCGTCGTGGCATAGCGGGTGAAGATGCCTGCAGCACCAGTGTCCCGTATGGGCGCTGGTTCGAGTCCTGGCTGCTGGTATGAGCCTAGCACTGCTCTAAAGAAGTGAAGTGTTAAAACATGTGCAAGAGAGGATCCAGTCTTCAGATTGGGGCGGGAACAGGTGGATTAGTGATCTTCCCACTGTGACGAACCAGGGTCAAAGTCACCTTGTTGAGACAGACTCCTCGGAGAAAAGTGTGAATTCCAGCATCTTGGGTTTTGATTGGGATTTGGAATTTATTCAATCATGGGGCAGTTTTGATCGAGCATGTACTTCATATGAAGGCCTCGTGGGTGGTGTGGCAAGCTGGTAACACACACACGCACACACACACAGACACACACAGACACACACACAGCTTGTATGAGCAGGGCTGCCAGCAAGCCTCAGGATGCCACCTGTGTCCAAGGTGCAACACCTGATTTCTTAGTGTGTCGCTGTCATGTGTCTGGGACTCCCTTTCTTGTCTAGGCCTTGATGAAGAACTGGAAGATTCAGAGGAAAAGCAAGGCGCATGTCAAGTAGGGGGAGCCACGCCCTGTTCTCAGCACCCGTGGAAAACAATAGATTCACCCCAGGAAGCGTGTACAGTCTGTACAGTCAGTCTATGAATAGTATTTTCATTGTCTGAGCCAAGCCACCTTAGTTAAATATTTAATTCTGCCGGAGCCTTAGCTGGGGATTAGAATATCAGGCATCGATTTTATGGAAGTAATAAAATGTTTCTGAAAGTACAGTTGCTCTGCCGGGGGCCCAGTGCCTCTGATAAGTTGGTCACACACCTCCTCAGGGTTTTCCTTGAGGACGTTGGCTGCTTCTCTGTAATGAGGCTAGGCATTTTGAGAAAACAGAGATAAGGCACTTTTGCTGTATATCTAGCAGCCACGTGTAACAACTGTTTTTATAGCGTCCCCCTCCTTCCTTGAACTTGAAAGTGGCGTGAGATTCTGGCAGCAGCTGCTTGTGCTCGCTAAAGGGCCTGCCACTGCACCCCCAGCTGTTGGCTGCGTGTCCCCCGGATCCCTTTCCGTGTCTTCCAAGCAGGCAGCTGTGGGAGATGAGCGGTGGGTCTGTCATTCTGGTGCCAGAAGTAGGTTTATTCATTTCAGAGCAAGGCTGGATCATGCCATTACCGAGGCTGGCCTCTCTGGTCCTTGACCTCACGGCACCACCGTCCCTCCCCGACTCCCTGGGCTCTCGCCTCCCTGGGCATATCCTGCGGTGCCAGACTTGCTGGCTGCCCCTCACTCTGCCCCCTTCTGGTTTCAGCTTAAATGTTTCCTCTCCAAACAGGCTGTGAATCTTGTGCCCTGTGCCACCTCTCAGCTTCTTTGATTGAACTGTCAGTGTTGTCCTCGAACCACTGACCAGCATCAGAAATCACCTTGCTTGTGTCTTGTGTGTGTCATGTATGCACATTGTTTCTGCCTACTGACTCAGGGGTTCATGTGTCCTGGTCACATCTCTGTAGTGTGCCTGGCACATGGAGAGGGTACTTCCTGTGTGCTTGCACAGTGAAGAAATGCCATTACCTGTTTGACACAGATGTATAGTGACAGCATTGTAGTCCCTTGGACGGAATGAACGTCAGCTATTGAGTAGCCTTAAGAGATGTTCCATTTACACAGATGCTTTGGTGATTATGCAGGTAGGTATGAAAAACACACCCCAAAAAACAAGCTGTCAGTTTCTATCTTTTTTTTTTTTAAAGGGATTTATTTATTTCTTTGAAAGGTGGAGTTATAGAGAGGCAGAGGCAGAGGCACAAGGAAAGGTTTTTTATCCGCTGGATCACTCCCCAAGTGGCTGCAGTGGCCGGAGCTAGGCCAGTCCGGAGCCAGGAGCTTCTTCCAGGTCTCCCACACAGGTGCAGGGGCTCAAGGACTTGGGCCATCTTCTACTGCTTTCCCAGGCCATAGGGGAGAGCTGGATCGGAAGTGGAGCAGCCGGGTCTCAAACTGGTGGCCCTATGGGATGCTGCAGGCGGTGGCTTTACCAGCTGTGCCACAGTGCCGGCCCCTCAGTCTATCGTTTTAGGATTGCTTCCTGAAGTTTTGTTCAGCGCAAGGGAGTGTGTTAAAATGTTGAAAGTGTTGCTGGCATTTGTGTCTGCTCATTTGTGCACTGCCTCATGTATCCCAGTGTAGTTAAAAGCCCTTGTGTGCTGTGTACTCGGAAGCCCCAGGAGGTGGGCTGGCTGGCGGGGGCCAGGGGCTTGTCTTCTACCATGTCGTCGCCTTAGATCGTAGCACAGGTGCTCGTATTTCTTCAGTGAATAAGTTTATTTCGATTACAAGGTTCTGGTCATCCTTTCATTGAAATTGTGTTCATTTATCCAAGCAACGTTGCCTGATTGTGCCTGCCTACCTAAGGACATTAACCCAACGTGGACGTGAGCTAAAGCAAGCGGCTGCTAGCTGGGTTCATGTGATACCTTCAAATCCAGTGAAGTTTGATTTGTGCAACATCCAGGGCTCTATCCGGGGTTTCCCAAGAGGCGGTTTCTCCCCAGCATTCTTTGCTGCGGGACTTGTGTGTGACTGCATGGACTTTGGTTTGTATTCTGGAGACGGTCCCTCCTCATCTCCCCAGGTGAGTCACCGTGCAGTCACCACTGTGTCTGAGCTGGTCGTGAGCAGATTCCTCTGGAGGTCGCTTGACCTCGCCTGCTCCCTGCGCAGCCTGAGTCTGGCCGGAGCGCCTCGCTGTGCTCTAAGAGGGTCCACCCTCTGTGGCTCCCCCTGTCTCCTTCCCCTGGCCCACCCCGTCATGTTTGGGAGAATTGCCGATTTGAGGTGTTTACCACGGGGTAGGCTGGAAGTGGGGGAGATGGAAGAACTAGACTTGTTGCCCTCTGCCAGCCCCGTTTCTCTGGATGGTTCCTCGTTGCCTCTCAAGGCAGGTCAGGGCCTCTTTTAAATGAGTCTTGTGTGTTGTGGGCCCCAGTGGGCGGCAGCCTCTTCTCAGGTGTGCGGAGAACTCTGTACAGGTGTGGCGCCGCGTCTTGATCCACGCGTAAGACAATCCCCTGAACGGAGCAGGCCTTGGGGTTTGCTGCAGGGTTCAGCTTGCTGTGCTGAGCGGAAAAGAACCTTCATCAAGAAAGAATCCTTGACTTGATGCCCAGCTTGGGCATGTACAGGAGCCAGGTCAGGGCGGTCCTCAGCAGCGACAGGGACCAGGAAGACAGCCCTGTGGCCTGGTGCATCTGTGAACACTGAGACACTGCGTGCTATGGCAGGGCTGGGTGCTGGTTCTCCCTCACCCGTCTGATCTTCCTTTGCCCCTTTTAATTCTTTCGTGAGCACTGCCGAATGCTTGCACTCTGCCCGGCACGAACAAGTGCAGGCCGTGTTTGCAAGGGGATGGGTCCTAAGCATAAAGACGTCATTGTTAATGTGTGTGCTGCCACCAGGACTGCACGTGGACGGCCTGTGTCAGGGATACATGGTTGCATGGATGCTTCCTGGAGTCTAAGTTAGCTCATGCGTGTGTTCCAATTGCATGCGTGTGTGTGGGAGCTGTGTGGCTGATTGACATAGGTGTGTCGTCCTGGGTCCCCTGTGTCACATTTTGCCATGACCTAATTTTTTTTAAGATTTGTTTATTGATTTACTTGAAAGCCAGGGTTACAGAGAGAGAGAGGGAGAGACAGAGACAGAGGTGTTCCATCCACTGGTGGATTCCCCAGGTGGCCTCAGCGGCCAGGGCTGGGCCAGGCCAAAGCCAAGAGCTTCATCAGTGTCTTCTCAAGCACTTGGACCATCTTCTGCTTTCCCAGTCACATCAGCAGGGAGTCAGAACAGGAATGGAGCAGACGGGACTCGAACCGGCGCCCATATGGGATGTTGGTGCTGCATATGGGGGCTTAACCCACTGCACCAGTGCTCCAGCCCCGTCACTCCACTCCTGCTGCCGAGCAAATGAATGTTCAGGGGCCCATCCCAGCCATTTCCCCCCTCACTCGTAGATAACTGTCTGTGGACCCTGAGCTATAACCAACAGCTCTCTAACTCAGACCAGATGTTTCTTCCACTTATCTATTTAGCCATCTATTTTTTTTCCATCCGGTTGTTTGAAAGGCATCTTGGACTCAATTCTGTTTCAGTCTATGCTAAACAGTGACTTAGATTGGAAACTTGAGACTCACACTGGACCTCTGCCTGCCCCTTCCCCTGAACCATCTGATCAATCCTGCGTGTCTGAAGTCTTGAAATAATTCTCTGGCCCACGCCCTCTGGCCTGGTGCTGGCCCAGGGTCCTGCCCTGTTGGTCCACTTGTCTTCAGCGGACCCAGGAGCATGTGCATGGGTTTCACGTTCCATGCATTGGAGCTGCTTAGGAGGTATTGGAATGAATGCAACAATGGACGAGTGAATGAGTGATCATTGGATAGATTTCTGAGACTTGGGTGATTTCCATTTGGGATGATGCTTTTTATTTCTTTTTGCTGGAACTAAGGGATTCTTTATACTTGCTGATGCTCACATTTTGAAAAGCCCAGTAATTCAGTGGCAATATTTTACTATATTAAATTATTTTCTATATCCAGTCACAAATATAAATGGTAAACTTTAAGCTGTCTGTTATATTTGTGGTACCTTATTGCTCTTGGCTGTTTGTTTAGGTGGTTTTACGTGAGTGGTGGTGGTCCTGGCAAACCTGGGAAGTACTCCCACGTGTCAGGAATGGGGCAGGCGGTTGGCACGGGAGTTCAGATGCTGCTTGGGGTGCTTGTGTCCCAGTTTGGAGTGCTTGGGTTTGAGTTCTAGCTCTGCTTGCTTGCTTTCTTTGAAAAAAAGATTTATTTATTTGATTTATTTTGGGAGGTAGAGTTATAGACAGAGATAGGGAGAGAAAGAGAGTAAGGTCTTCCATCCTCTGGTTCACTCCCCACATGGCTGCGGTGGCCAGAGCTGGGGCTGATTCGGAGTTAGGAGCTTCTGCCGGGACTTCATGTGTGTTCAGGGACCAAGCACTGGGGCTGTCTTCTACTGCTTTCCTAGGCCAAAGCAGAGAGCTGGATCGGAAGAGGAACAGCCGGGACTTGAACTGGTGCCCAGATGGGATGCAGGTGGCAGCTTTACATGCTACGCCACAGCGCCGGCCCCCATCCAGCTCTGCTTTCAGTTCTAGCTTCCTGCTAATGCTGCTGCCCTGGGAGGTAGCAGGTGATTTCTCAGGGATCTGGGTCCCTGCTGCCCACTGGGGAGACCTGGATTGAGTTCCCGGCTCCTGGCCTCAGCCTGACCCAGCCCTAGCTATTGCCAGCATTTGCGGAGTGAACCAAGGAATGGGAGATTGATCTCTCCCCTCTCCCCTCTCCCGTCTCCCCCCTCCTCTCTCCCCCCGTCAGTCAAATAAATACTGGAAATAAAATTTTAAAAACAATTTCAGGAATCATTGTTCTCCATGACCTAGTTTGACTTACATCTGTGCTTTTTGGACCTGGATGTCTTCACTTGCTAGGATCGTAGGATTTTAGAGGTGGAACGTTGCTTGTTGAACTTGAGTGTGAGGAGGAGTTGCTGTGCGTGACTTGATCCGTCGTGTGTCCCACTGGTGGACACTACTACTGGGAGGGAGAGAATGTCCCACTGAAG
Source organism: Sylvilagus floridanus (assembly GCA_949820135.1). Classification (NCBI taxonomy): domain Eukaryota; kingdom Metazoa; phylum Chordata; class Mammalia; order Lagomorpha; family Leporidae; genus Sylvilagus; species Sylvilagus floridanus. The sequence continues at coordinate 106,758,445 of OX463226.1, forward strand.
ACCAGTGCTGTAACCTGTTTCTCACCTTCTTCCAACAGGGAGAGTCCCGGATCCTCAGAGTCAAAGTCGTTTCTGGAATCGATCTCGCCAAAAAGGACATCTTCGGAGCCAGGTACGCGCTTGTTTTCTCTGGGTTTCTGAAGAGCGTAGCAAGCACGTTTCAGACACAGGTGTGCAGAGTCAGGGCCCCCTGGGGGGTGTCTGAGACAGAGGCCGGGCCCCCACCTGCCCAGCTCCCGGCGTGGGGAGAGCTGGTGCAGCGGTCCAGGGGCCACAGCCTGCACAGGGGAGTGAAAGTGCCTGCCTGTCACAGGAGCTGATTTCAAGAGGAAATGAGGTTTTCAATAGAAAATACAGCGTGGGAATATGGCTGTGTGCATTTTTATGCTTAGCAGAAATTCCCAACGTAGGGAAACATGGAAGTGTCGTTCTGTTTCCAGGAGGACCGTGATGTGTCCAATCTGCATTAGGAGATTTGATGATTTCGGGCAAATCTGGAGGTGTAAGTCACAGAAGCGCCAGGAGGGAGCGCCCGCCTCTTCCGGGGGTGCCTGCTTCTCCATTGTCACATTGCACGGGATATTCACATGCGTGTTCGGGTCAGCCTGTGCACCCTCGGTGATGGGCGCCCTGGCGTATTGGGCCGGTCCCAGAGTGAGCAGGAACAGATTTTGAGGCACACAGATCCTTGGAACTTGACGCCTGGAAGGAATGTTAGATTCTCTAGGCCAGCTTTCCTGTTTTATGGTTGACACGCTTGAATGCAGAGAGGTTCAACGGCCTGCCCGGGTTGCCTGGGCCAGTGGTGTCAGCAGAGTGACCAGAATGATCGCTTTCCACTTGGTGGCAAGGTGGCCTGGAGACACGAGGGATTTCACGCGTGCACAGGGACACGTGGGAGTCCCGCTGCCGGGTGTGTCACCCAGTCACTGGCCTAGGCCCCTTGGGTCTCTCTGCCTCCCCACCTGCCCTGGAGACCCCGGGGCCCGAGGCCTCTTTCTCTCCCCCTGCCCAGGTCTTCCCCATGGCCCATCAGCGGCCCTCTGGTGTTGGCCCTGCCTTGCCCCGTGCACTGTTTAGTTCATCTGGAAGAGGACCTAGAGAAAGTACCAAAAATGAAATCGATAGAAACATCAGTGAGATTGGAAAGAAGCTCCCGTTCTTGTGTGTGCCCACTGAGGGCTGGCTGGCAGGGCTGTGTGGCGGGGAGCCTGCTGTCATGGGGCACTGCCACCAGCCTCTGCTGTTGGGCTGGCTGGAGGTGAGAGTGTGGAGGGGAGCAGTGAGTCCCACCTGGAGTGTCTTTCTCATCTGCCTCAAGTTGCACTGAGGGGCTGCTATGTGCCCGCCCCCTACCTTGTGCCTGTGTATGGCCATGTGCCACTGTTTCCCTGTGTCCCTGTGTGCCCATCCCCTACCGTGTACCTGTGCACTGCCGTGTGCCACTGTGCCCCTGTGTGCCCGCCCCCTACCGTGTGCCTGTGCACCGCCGTGTGCCACCGTGTCCCTGTGTGCCCACCCCCACCATGTGCCACTGTGTCCCTGTGTGCCCACATGCCCACCCTCCACCGTGTGCCTGTGTATGGCCATGTGCCTGCCCCCTACCTTGTGCCTGTGCACTGCCATGTGCCACCGTGTCCCTGTGTGCCCACATGCCCGCCCTCCACCGTGTGCCTGTGCACTGCTGTGTGCCACCGTGGCCTTGTGAACCTGTGTGCCTGCCCTCCACCGTGTGCCTGTGTATGGCCATGTGCCACCATGTGCCCGCCCTCCATTGTATGCCTGTGTACGGCCATGTGCCACCATGGCCCTGTGTGCCCGCCCCCTGCCGTGTGCCTGTGTACGGCCATGTACCACCGTGCCCCTGTGTGCCCATGCTCATACAGAGCGAGCTGGGCATAAACACCCCATCTTCCCCTCTCTTAGCCTTGACAGCTCCGCGTCTAGCTGGTTCTGTGGGCCCAAGTGCCTCTCCCCCACCTGAAGTGGCATTTCCTGCAAGTGACAAATCCAGTACCTATCTAAGGCCACCTTTCTGCCTGTTCCAAGAAGTCTTGCAAGAAAGTTGCATCCGCGTCCCGTTTGTCTCTTGAGTCTGTACCTGCCGCTGTGGGCGCACTATCCTCACAGCCTTTGCAGATGCGCTGTCTCGGGGTTCTGATGTTTCTTCTCTCCTTTGTTTCTAGATTAGAATTTGCTGGACCCAGACATCTTCTCTTTTAGTATCTATTTCTTTAAGCTTAATTCTGTAGTTTTTTTTTTTTTTTAAGATTATTTATTTTTGTGAAAGGTGGAGTTAAATAGGGGAGAGGCAGAGAGAAAGAAGTCTTACATCCGCTGGTTGACTCATCCGGGTCTCCCACAGAGGTGCAGGGGCCCAAGCACTCGGGCCATCTTCTGCTTTCTCGGGCCATAAGCAGAGAGCTGGATGGGAAGAGGAACAGCCAGCACTCGAATCGGCGCCCGTGTGGGATGCCAGTGCGGCAGATGGTAACTTTACCCACTGCGCCACAGTGCCTGGCCTCCTTTTATTATCTTTAACTTAATACTTCTCATACAGAAGATCAAAAATAGAAAAGGACAAAAACTTTGTTAATGTAAGCAGTTGTGTGCTGCCTAGGAGGCGTCAGCTGTCCCCGTGGGTCTGCTCTGTCCAGTGCAGCCTGTAGCAGGAAGGAACAGTTGGTTGTTTTTTTTAAAGCTTAACTTGGGTTTTTCTTCTTTTTAAATCCAAGTGCCTTTATGAGAAAATGAAGTGATTCAGATTGTTTCTGAGCCCATTGAGAAAATTTGAGGTTAAAAATTGTGGTGGAATTAGGCTCCACATCTTATAGGAGCCAAGCAAATGTGAAGTCTGAGTTAAAAATTTAAAAAAGTCTTGTTGATTTTCATTTTGAAAGGCAGGAAAAGATCTTCCATCTGCTGGTTCATTCCCAGGTGCCCACAATAGCCCAGGCTGGGCCAGGCCAAAGCCGGGAGCCTGGAGCTCCGTCCAGGTCTCCTGCGGAGGCGGCAGCAGCCTAGGTACTTAGGGCCATTGTCAGCTGCCTCCCCGGACACACATTAGCAGGAAGCTGGTTTGGAAGTGGAGGAGCCGGGACTTGAAGCAAGCCACAGCTGTAGAGTATGGGTGTCGCGAGCCGTGACTTAACCGCTGCACCAGACACCTGCCCGAGCCTAGAATTTTCACTCTTTGTAAGATACAGGGTCATTGCTCAGGGCTGGGGTGAAATGCAATTCTGCTTCAAGGTATTCATTCGTTAGAGAGGTGAATAGGATTGACCTCATGGACCAAGTGCCCAGAAAACGAGTCCGTAACTGAATCCTCCTGCTGACCTTGCTTCTCTTAGATTAATAAAAGGAAACACACACTCTCGCCCTGTCGGCCTGCATCACGCAGCCCTTGGGCTTCTCTGAGTGGCCGCAGATCTCCAGGGCCCGTTGGCCACCGCGTGGCTAGAGCACAAGGGGTCGGGACAGGCAGGTGATGATGCACTGGGTCTCGCTCCGAGTGGCCCGGTTCATTGCCTTCTCACTTTGCCTGGTGACCTGCACGGTCCTCCCCCTCCCCTTGCCCCAGGTCACCTCGGGCAGATCCTCTGGGACCTCCTGTGTCCTCGTGTCCCTGGCCCACGATAGCTCAGGTGCAGCCACAGCGAGGCAGGCTGTGCAGTGTGTGTTCCTGGCCGTCTCTCTGGGTCCTTCCGGGCGTGGCCACCGTGCCCCTGTCTGCCATGAGCGTCCCCTCCGCGCTGTGCCTGCGAGCCAGGCTGGGTGGGCACTGATGCCGAGGAGGAGGAGGAAGAGGAGGGGCCATTTTTGCAGAAATGAAAGTGATGGGAGCCGGGGATTGCGGGTCCCTGGAGCCACTTGCTGTTGTCTCTGGGGGAAGTTGCCTGGGTCCCTTCGCCTGTGGTCACCGTGGATAGGGGACATGGGATAGGCAGGGGCTGGGTGCTGGAGTGGGGGAGCCCCTGGTCTCTCCATGGTCATGGCGGAGGGTCCCTGGGGCCCTGAACGGGGGACTGCAGCATGTGGGGCCCTGGCTGTGGAGCTGGCTGACTGTCCCCTGGCAGCCCGTGCCTGCTGCGCCCTCTCCTTTTCGCCTCTTTCTGCGCCCACCCAGTGCTCAGGGAGGAGTTGGCCTTCCAGCCCCACCCCCTAGCCAGGACAGACTGTGGTCAAAGAGAGTTTGTCCCCAGGCCGTGTGGTGACTGAGCTGCTGCCCTGCGCGCACTGGGGCGCTTGGCACAGGCAGAGCGCAGTGGTGGCAGGGAGAGGGTTCCCTTCGGCCCGTCCCTTGGGGTCAAACGAGGGCATTCGTATCGTCTGTCAGCCACACTGGGACCCTTTGTCTGCAGCCAGAGCTCAGTGGAATGGAGTCCAAGGCCGGCATGGAGACCGTGGTCATCCTGGGTCCAGGGCCTCCCGTGTGTATTACCCACACGGTGAGAATCAGTGCCGAGTGAAAGAACACCGAACCCAGGCGGAGGGGAGGGGCCAGAACAATCACACCTGTGTGCTTCTGGTCCCCCCTCATCACCTGGCTGTGGGTGGCCCCTTAGGTGGCTCACCCTTGACTGCCCGGCTGGCTGGGCCCCTGGGCGCACCGGGCCTGGTTCCGTCAGGGTGCTCCACTTTGCTGCTCTCGTGCCTGGGAGTCTTCCTCTCTCCCGTGCTGGCGATGGGAAGTTTCATCCCCCAGGGCCTAGCTCAGCACACAGCACCTGGCGGTACTCAGGAAGCGTTGGCCGCCGAGGCCCTGGTGGGCCCTGCTCGCCCACTCCTTGCTGCTCCCCCGGCCCCCTCGGTCGCCCCCTTCACTGACAGCGCCTTGTTTCCTAAGTGGGTGCGTCTGGCCTTTGCTTATGCTGGGCCCTCTGTCTGGTAGCTGCTCAGCCCTCTCCCAGCACACCTGCTGACGCCCCTCCCTTCCCCTCCGTCAGCCCAGGAGCACAAATGAGCTGCTGTTGGTTTCACAGGCGTTCTTCCTGCAGCCAGAGTTGGTGGGATCCCGTGGGCCCATGGTGTCTGCCCCAGGAATCAAGGCAGGTCAGAACCCGAGAGCAGAGCAGCATTAGAAAACTCACTCCCGGTTCCAGGTGGGGATCGGCAGACCGCGCTGGGCGTCATCAGATGCCTTTCCCCACGTGGAGGGCAGAGAGGCACAGCCGCGCGCGTGTGTGGGCACTCACTGTGCCAGGTGTGGTTTGAGCTCCTTTAGCCCCCTCCTCCCCGGCAGGTACTCTTGTTCTCTTTCCTTCGCAGGTAAGGCAGCCTCAAAAATATTTCGTGAATTGTGACCTCCGCTCCACCAGTCAGGTGCAGAGCTAGGACCCCGGCCAGGTTCTGGGCTCTCACTGAAGTTGTCTACAGGCTGTTGCTTGAGGGCTTGAAGGAACCCAAGGCGATGTCCTCAGATTCGGCCTGAGCTTGGTGAAGGGGGAGTCATTGCCCACACCAGGCAGGTGGGGAAGCCAGGGGCTCAAGATCAAACAGGGCGTGGGAGCGGTGGACGATGGAGCCCTGATGCGGTGCCCTCCAGTGCCAGGCTGGCTCCAGGGGCTGCTGAGCTCCGTCCTTGGAGGACAAGAATTGGGGCATCAAAAGGGTTGCTGGACTAGGTGAAACCCGAGCCTGGGTTATTTGCTGGTTTTTGGTTAGGAGCTTTAAACAACGGGCTGGCTGCTCTGGCAGCTGACCAAGCGTTCTGAAGAGCGAGCGAACGTCTGGTCGACTTAGATTTACGACAGTTGGACTTCGCTGAGTGAGATCTCAGAGTTTTCCACTTAAGATCGGGCTGTCGCTTCGGGTTGCAAGCTGTATTCCTTTCCTGCTAAGCTCGCCTCCCAAGGCACTGAGCTTTTGTCTTGGACATCGCCGCCCTCCCCTTCCTTCAAGTGTGATCTGCGTCTTGGTTTGAGGTCAGGTAGGATGCACTTGAGGCCATAACGCTGCTCCTGAAGATGAGCAGTGCCCGCTGTGAGGGCCCCGCCCTGGACTTCCAGGTTTTGGTCCTGGAGGCTGCGAGACCTGCGCCTCTCGATGCGTCTTGGCTGTGTGGTGAGCCTCTGCATCGAGTTAGACCTGCCTCGGTTGCTATCATTTTTTCTTCTGGCAGCCGGCGATTGGAAATTTAAAACAGACCTGGGCTCAAGGGCGTCGGAGGGATGTGGCGGGATGTCCGCTGTCTCCTGGTGGCTGAGAGGAGTGGTAACTCCGTGCCGGCGCCCTGTGCCCAGGTGCTTGGCCCTCTGGGTAAGCAGAAGTGGCTACTGTTTGCTGTGTTTGCTTCATGGAGGTCGTCAGAGGTGAGCCACAGGTGTTGTTAGCACTGAGCCCTGAGTTCTCCACATCTCAAGAACAAGAGCCTGCCTCTCTGGAACCATGATGCTGTGGTCACGAAATCAGAAGTAGCTGCCGAATGGGCGCTGTTAGCTGACCCATTGCCTGCGTGTCCCCAGCTGACCCTAAAGTGCCTTCTGCAGCCGGGCTCTTGAAACCAGAATCCCATTGAGAAGCCTGTGTGGTGTGTAAGCGTCAGCTAAGACTCTCTTAGCCTAGCATAGTCCTTCCCCTGCCCCAGTGACTGTGTAGGTGGGATGTCTCACCTAAGCTGAGGCTCCCCAGTCGATGAACTAGTGTGGTCTTCACCCTGCATTGCTGTGTGTTGGACGTTGTGTCTCAAGGCGTGCTCAGATTCACTTGAAACCTCAGGGGCTGTGTGCATACCTGGAGGGACACCGTGTCTGGCCGTGCCGTTAGCCGTGGGGCTCGAACTTACCCCTGCTTTAATAGGGAGGGGTGGGGGCAGCCTGAGCTCCTTATTTGTCTCCCAAAGGATTGGAAATTCTGTTTTGTTCTTGTTTTTTTCCCATTGCCCTTTCTTGAAAATGTCTTGCCAAGTAAATCTCTCTCTGGCTCGTGGAGAGACCGTGGTAATATTCTGAGAGCCATTGAAGTCCCCTTCCTCAGCTTGCGGCTCTTCTAGGACAGCGGCGAGGCCCGAGTGTGCAGACGCCTGGCCCCTGTGGACGAGGCCGAATCCACAGATGTGTTCATTTGGCTCACAGAGCACTAAAACAACAACAAAAGAATATTGGAGAGATTCCATATTAAATACCCAGGCTTCTGGAAAATCGTGGCGGTGTAGACACATGGTCCGTGTCCTTGCAGGGCTGCGGAGCTGCGTGTGTGCTGGGCACACCGTGTGGGGGCACTGGGCCCCTTGGCCACCGTGGGTCATGAGCCTCCTGTTAGCACTCGCAGCTGCCTTCCCTCACCGTCATGGCCACAGCCCCCGAAGGGGCAGGTGCATTTGTTCTGTTCCTGGCACTAGGTCTCTGTAGCACTTAGAACTGGCTTCTCCTCCCCTCCCGTGGCAGGGCGGCACCTGGCGCTGTGATGTGACAGCTTTTGGCGAGTCTTCGATTCTCTCTGGAGACCCCTGGAGCCACTTAGGCAGCCTAGGGCAGTGCTGAGAATCGCAGCATCAACCAACCCGAATGGCCTTGGAGGCGATAAGTGTTTGTCTTAAAAATCCCTGCCCCAAGAAGCTGGCATAATTATTCATGCGAGAGCCCCAGAGAACCCAACTGCTCAGCTGTTGATTCTAATCTCCTCCGCACCCCAGAGAACTGTGAAGGTACCAACCCTCTCCCCGAAACACAGATTTAACACACCATGCCATAGCAACCACACAGCTGTTTGCACTTCTGTGTTTACCTCCTGGTCTTTACATTTATGTTCAGTATCCTGCACCGCAGCCTGTGTGCCTGGCCTCCCAGAGGGACATGGTAGGAGGCGGTGGGGACACGCAGGGGGCTTCTCGCTGGGCTCTGCTGACATCCTAATCATGGGTCTGTCCAACGACCCCGGGTGGCTGAGAAGGGCTGGGCCATGCTTAATGGGTGCTAATGGAGAACACAGGGCCTGTGTGATCTGCTGTGGAGATTCTCACGTGCCGTGCGGCACTGGGGGGCAGGTGTCTTTCCAGATGAAGTGGTGAGCTAGCCAGGGCGTGTCTGTGTATCCTCTGCCTTCCACGCAGTGTCGGGCTTTGGTGAGAGTCCTTGCCTCCTTTGGGGTCTTTGCTCCCTGGCCTTGCCTGGTCCCCGTGGTGACCAGAAGGGCCTGTGTCCCAGTGGGCAGTCTGACAGGGAGCGGAAGGACAGTCCCCAGACCCGGGGCCCTTGGGGAGGTGTCTTTAGGAAGTGAGGCGCCCACTCACACCGAAGGCTCTGGACGGTTCCTTAACCCACTGCGTCCCGAGGCTTCTGTTCTGCAGATGTTTGGACTGTAGCAAATCCCTTCTAAGTTGACAACAAGCGGAAGGTTGATAACTCAGCCTGGGGTTTTATGGTGTCCTGTGTGCAGGTTGATGGGATGGACTGGGTTCCTCGGTGCAGAGTGGAGCCTCGGAAAATTGCAAAACTAAAAGCAGCTGGAGAGCTGGGAGGGGCAGGGCTTCAGCTTAATGATAAAAGGTACCGAGACCGGCCGCTGGCCAGGCGGGCGTGTGGGATGGTTCCCGGGGTGGTGACACCGGGATCCTGCGCCTGACCTCTGCTCGGCTTCGCCCCGGCTGCCTGCGCTGCAGGCCGTGCAGGCCCCCTGCTCCAGAGTCCACAGTGGATTGCCTGGCGTCCCTTGGCCGGCGTCAGGGTTCCCCTTCCTGGGGGCATTGAGTTTGTCAGAAGCTGGGGGAGGAGAATGTGCCGGCTTGAGATGAGTCAGCAGTGGAAGCATTTCTGGATGTGTGCTGCAAGGAGCAAAATATTTATTTTGCAGAAATTGAGCTAACAACCAAGCCTTGCGAACGCAGCCGGAAGGTTCCAGTGTGTGTGTGGAGGATTAACTCTGCCCCTGGGTCAGCAGGCCAGGGTTGCCTCCCCGCTACCTCCTCGGTGGCGCAGCCTCTGCATGGAGGCCTGAGAATGGTGCACTGGGCCTGTTCCCTCAAACCTAAGCCATGACTTTGAAGTTGCACATCCAGGCTCCAGTCAGCGCTGCAGATGTTCCGTCAACACACTCACTGTATGCGCTCTCTTATTTAAATGCAGCACAGCGATGCAAATATATTTTGCATGTTGTATCATGTCGTATTCTAAGAAAATACTGTCGTGGGCCTCATGACATTATGCCAAGATGTTGAAGACTTTTCACAGGGCTGTTAATGTGGCACAGCCGGTTACCCTGCCGCCTGTAGCCCCATCACCCCATACGAGCTCCCGTTAGTCCCAGCTGCTCTGCCTCCGATCCCGCTCCCAGCTTCCAGCTCCCAGCCGCTGCACCTGGGAAAGCAAGGGACGATGGCCTTGGTGCCTGGGCCACTGACACCCACATGGGAAACCTGGGTGGTGTTCTAGGCTCCTGGCTTGTTGCCCCCATTCGGGGTGAACCAGCAGATGGAAGGTCTTCTCCCTCCCTCCCTCTCTCTCTTTCAAATAAATAAACCTTTTTGTTTGTTTTGCAAAAAAAAAAAAAAAAAGACTCTGCGTTTGGGGAGCTCCAGTGCTGACACGGTGAGGAAGCCTCGCTGGGTGCGGTGGGTGTCTGCAGCAGGCCCAGCAGGCCTGTGCTCCCTGTTGAGGTCCGGGCGGTAGATGGCGAGGCTCTGCAGGACCTAGAGTGTTCGGCACAGCCTAAAAGCAGCCTTGGACGATACACAGGCTTGCGGGGGTATCTCACTTCTCCCTTTCAAGAAGGGAACTCAGTGGGTTGAAATGAGCTGACAGAAGACGGATCAGCAGAAAACAGCATGCACATGGACTTGATTATAATTTTGTGTGTCCTGGGAGCCTTCAGATGGAAGATCGCAGGCCTGAGGGTCAGTGGAATGGGGACAGCTGTGTGGAAATGAGACTGGACGCCCGGGGCGAGCCGGTGGACTCCGGCCCAGCTGACTGCTCTCCACCGGGCCTGGCTAGGACGCGGGTGGTTCTGTCAGAGCGTCCTCTCAGTTGCACCAGCACACCTCTGTCTCGGAAGAGGACTACTGTCTACTGGGCAGTGCTTGTAAACCCTTGGAAAATGGCAGATACGAACCCTCTCAAATGAGTGTCTCCGTCTCTCTGTGGCCAACTGGGCTGTAGAAAGGTGGGGAAGGCGAGTCACAGTTGGGGGCTGTGGGGGAGGCTGGCAGGGAGAAGCCCATCTCAGGGGAAGAGGAATTCCAGTTCCTGTGGCTCGCCTGGGGTGGGGGAGGGCAGCGAGTAACCTTGCCCCGAGGCCTTCATTTTTGGAGAATATTGTCCACTGAGCCCCAATGCAACGTGCAGGTGTGACCGTGTGTGTGCACACCCCCGAGTATCTGAGCCCCCGACCTGCTGTGACTTCTATATTTAGAACTCGAAGGCTCCGGGTCTCTGGCTGGCTCCGGGTTCCCAGGCTGGTCAATGACAAACGATATTTTTGCTGGTGTTGACTTTCTGGGCTGAGGGAGTGAGGTTGTTAGATTGTATCACTTTTTTTCCCCTTCCTCTTCAAGGGCAAGGCTTCAGATACAGTTTATGAAACTGAGATACACACGGTGCATTTTAAGGTCTACACATGAGTGCAGCTGTAAAATGCTCTGGTCTTAGAAAAAACAATTATTTATACTGTTCCATGCGTGCAGTACACACACGAGCAATAAGTGACGCTGGATTCCGATGCATGCTAGCAGCTGCAGATACATAATTTAAATCAGCGTACGGCAATTAAAACGATGCCTATTTTCCTTACGGACTATTTCTTAGACTTATGACCTTAGCGCAAGTAATGTTTAATAAGGATCTACAATGTGTAACTCCTCAGTAAATTATTAAAAGCGCTGGCATTCCTACTGTATAATATCAACACGGGTGATGTCAAACCTGCCTGCCTCGCAGTGGGTGCCCGCCGGCATTCTGGCAGGCCTCCAGGAAGGGGCAGTGGGTACACCGATGGGCAGTTGGCATTTCCATTCCTCAGTGTGACAAGGGCTATTGTGCATCTGTCACTGAAGAACTGGTTATTGCTCCTGTTGCTTTTTTCATTTTTTTTTAAATACCCATTTATTTGAATGGCAGAGTTTCAGTGAGAGACAGAAATCGAGAGCTTCCATCTGCTGGTTCCCTCCCCAGATGACTGGGGCTGGGCCAGGCTGAAGCCAGGAGTCAGGGACTCCATCCGGGTCTCGTGCGTGGATGCCAGGGGCCCAAGCTCTTGGGCCATTTTCTGCTACTTTCGCAGGCTGTCACAGGGGGCTGGATCTGAAGCAGCCGGGACCGTAACTGGTGCTCGTGGGATGCCGGCATTGTAGGTGGCGGCTTAGCGCCCCGAGCCACGACGCCAGCTCCTCTTTCTGGTTTTTGTGCTGTTTATGAAGCGATAGTATTGGTTGGTTGTATGAGAGGCAGAGAGTTTGTGAAAGATCACGTTATGGAAAAACTACGCTTGGATTTCCTAAGTGTTGTGCACAAGAACAGACTCTCCTTTCAATCCAGATTCTCCACATACTTTCTGAGGGACTCCCGTGGGTCAGCTCAGAACCCTGGCTCGTGATCACCAGGAGCTCCTTGGGAGTGGTGACTTCCAGTGGCCGTCGCCGTTGTCCAGGCCCTGGACAGCAGAATTGTCTCCCTTCGGGGCTGGTTGATGGATTTCCTTCTTTTCCTGTTAGCAAGTGCGCACCAGCCATGATGTAGAAGCGCTGTCCGAGCTCCTCCCGGGCCCTTCCGTCGGCGTCTTTGCTTGTCCTTGCACACTTCCTGGGCCTGAGAGGCCAGCATCCACGAGCCCGTGCTCTCTCTGCCCTGGCCTGGCTCAGCTGCTGGCGGCTCCGCCCTGCCAGGCGGCAGGCTGTGAGCCTCCTCCACCAGTTCCTCTCCTCCCCATCCCTGCCCTGGGGGTGAGTCCTTTGTCTCAGACGCCTGCCTGGGCCACTGCTGCCACTGGCAAGCCCGTCGGGGATGACGCAAGGGTGCTAATGTCGGCACTGCAGGGCCTCCCGGCGCCCCGTGCCCTCACCTTGAGCTCCTCTGCGCAGGCGCGCTGGGTCCTGTCGATGCCTCTGGGGCCCAGAGCCACCGCCTTGCCACACTGCACAGCTGGCCTCTTCCCATCCTTTCCTGGGGCTGCATCACCGACCCTCCCTGGGGTGGAGGCAGGTGCGGCACTCACACTGGTGCTGGAATTTCACTCCAGAGGCCGGGGAGCCGTGTCCTCCACACCCTGCTGTGGCCTCCGCTGGGCCCAGGGGCACCAAGGCGGGCTGGCACTGCCCATTCCAGCCTCCCATGTGCTCAGCATGCCTGTTCTTGCTGGTCTCCCAGCCTGTGGTCTGTGCACCCCGCCCACCAGGCTCCATTTCTTTTTCCTGCCTCTGCTCTCCATGGGCTTTCCCCGTGCCTGTGTGTTCCTTATACTCTCGTTCTATTACTTTTGTTCATTTTATTGTTCTGTAGGTTTCCTTAAGATGCTCACATTCTTGTTACAAGTTTTAATGTATAAAAACCTTCTATAAACGTGCCATTGTCCTTAGCTCCTCCCCCACGTGAGCATTAGCACAGACACCTCCTAGGCGGAAGGAAACCTCTGTCCTGTCTCCTGCTGCCCAGGGCTCTCCAGGAGTGCCTGCACCTGCTCCTCTGACTGTGGTGCATCGGGGAGTGTCAGCGCCCCCTGGTGGCCGGATCATCGGCTGCCTTTCTCTTCTAGGAAATCGAAGTGGTATTCAAAGCTTTTTGCTAACTCAAATCTTGTTTGTTTTTGCAGCCATTTAAGTCATCTTCAAATAGTGGACACTGATTCAGAGGAAAGAATGATTTTACTTTAAACAATCTGCTTTTTGCATGCTTGGTTTTAAAGTTGACAGTGCATAGTATTAAACTTTACCTCTTTGCCCGATTTTTCCCCCTCTGCCATCTAATTTCCCAAGCTTTTAAAACCATCAGAATCAAAAGCCACTTAGTGAAAAGGAGTTACCTGGTCCTGGAAAGAGTCGTTCTTCACCTGAGGGATTCTGTATTGTAATACGGCCCCGCAGCGATGCGTTTCCAGTTCCAGATGTTTCCGGAGCTGACCGTCAGGTCTCTAAGGAAGGGGTTGCCCAGCTCCCACCTCTGAGACAGAAAAACCAGTGCTACAGCCAGGAGTTGCCCGCGTCGGTGCAGAGGGTGGCGGCCGGGCGTTGTCAGTCACCTCAGTGGTTTTTGGATTGGGATTTGGAATAAAAGTCAGCCCCCTTTGCATGTGGCTGTCTTGAGGCTGTAGGCATTTGTAGAGCAACAGGGAGGGTAAACAGCCCATGACATGAAACAGAGACTCACAAGAGGCCACTGAGGTCTCCACTTTGTTTCCTCTGTCATTGCTTCCCTGTAGCTAACTTGGTGGCCGTGTGTGTAGACAGTGTCACTTGTTATGTCGATGGTAGTGACCCTCCAAGGAAACGTCATTTGAAAATCAGAAGGAGAGAGAGAAATCTTCCAGCCACTGGTTCTTTCTCTAAATGCCTACAACAGACAGGGCTGGGCCAGGCCGAAGCTGGGAGCAAGGAACTCAGTTTGGGTTTCCCCTGGGGGTGGCAGGAACCAAAGTACTTGAGCTGTCACTGCTGCCTTCCGGGGTGCACATCAGCAGGACCCTGGATTAGAAGTGGGCTAGCCTGGACTGGAACCCTGGGATGCACATTAACAGGACCCTGGATCGGAAGTGGGCTAGCCTGGACTGGAACCCCAGAGTGCACATTAACGGGACCCTGGATTGGAAGTGGGCTAGCCTGGACTGGAACCCTGGGATGCACATCAGCAGGACCCTGGATTGGAAGTGGGCTAGCCTGGACTGGAACCCCGGGATGCACATCAGCAGGACCCTGGATTGGAAGTGGGCTAGCCTGGACTGGAATCCCGGGATGCGCATTAGCAGGACCCTGGATTAGAAGTGGGCTAGCCTAGACTGGAACCCTGGGATGCACATCAGCAGGACCCTGGATCAGAAGTGGGCTAGCCTGGACTGGAACCCCGGGGTGCACATTAGCAGGACCCTGGATTGGAAGTGGGCTAGCCTGGACTGGAACCCTGCCCTCTGAGGTGGCATTGGGCCTTAACCCCAGCATTCAAAGCCCACCCCTGGTTTTAGTTGCTCTAAATGTAGGGTTGGTTGACTTCCTCCATGGGACTCTGGCAGGTGTTTGTTTTGTTTTGATAGCACTCTGTGGGCGGGGCGGGGAGAGCAGGGGAAGGAGCCCACTGAGTGTTCCAGGAAGAAGACTTTCCCATTGGGTGCAGGGGCCCAAGCAATTGGGCCACCTTCTTCTCCCTTCCCAGGCTCATTAGCAGGGAGCTGGATTGAAAGTGGAGCAGCTGGGACTCGAACTGGTGCCCTTATAGGATGCCAGTGTCACAGGTGGCAGGTGAACCTGTAGCACCCCAGCACCGATCCCCAGCTTCTCTGCTTTCGGTCCCAGCTTCCTGCTCAGCATTTATCCTGGGAGGTAGCAGGCGAGGGCTCGACAGTGAACACCTGAGGCTGGAGCTAGAAGCCCCTATGGGCCCCCAGCCTGGGCCCTTGTCCTGGTGAGCAGGACCCCCACGACCTGGGTGTTGCCAGCAACAGGTGGGGGACAGACCAGGGTTCAGGGGTAATGAGCTCAACCCCCACCAGGGCCTGGCTTTGCTGCCCTCTGAGGTCCAAGGGGGAGAGTGTGCCTCTTGGGCCCTTGCTCCTGCCACTGGGGCCTTAGGGGCCCTCCCCTTCCCAGACCCCCCTGCCAGGGTCTGGGTCTGGAGAGCAGTGAGACTATGTCCCTGGTCTCTGCCAGCTCGCCCTCTTGGGGCCTGTCCTCTGACGGCACAAAGCTGGCATCTCAGCTCCCATGTGTGTGGCCGGGGTGGTCTCACTCCGTGCACCGTGGGATCGTTCCCAGGTCGATCACAGGCGGGTCTGCCGTTTAGGGGTGTTCGAGGCCATCCTGAGATGCCCACGCCAGCACCTGGCCCGCGGGGTCGGTGGGAGGAGGCGGCTGCAGCTGGGCACTCGCAGCTTCTGCCTTGGGTTCCAGGGGAGCCTGGGGCCCCTCTGATGCTGCACCCGCTGAGCACCACCAGGCACGGGAGGGGACTTGAGACAGGATCCCAGCCTGCCTGGAGCTTAGCTCTGCTCTCACCAGCTCTTCCGGGTGCCACCGGCTTCCCTCCTGTAACCCGCGACCAGGCCGCCGCCTGCGCTATGCACTGTGGCCCAGAGGGTGGTGCTTCAGCGGCCCTGCGAGCCTGTGTCTGACTCCGTAGGAGGAGTGCAGGCCCGACTGCCAGCCGCCAGTGCAGGGCTGCCGGGGAGCGGGTCCTGGAAGCTGCAGGGCCCCTGGGCCTGTGGCTGGCATGGCTGGGTGTCCGTGAGATGGCTTCATCAGATTGGCTTTGCCACTGTCTAGCCAGGGTCCTCCTAAGTGTGCAGGGAGGTTGTTTGCACCCAAAGGCTGCAGTGGGAGCACGTGAACTTGGAATCATTTTTACTTGGTGTACTTACACCCTCTTTCCTCTTTACAGCCCATTTTAGCTTCTGGTGTCAAACAACTTACTAGGAAAATAAGTATATACATGAGGATGCAACTCCGCAAGGGAAATGGACTTGTGCTTAATGACGTGGACAGTTTTTTGTTTTTTTTTTTTTTTTTTTTTTTTTTGGTGACAGGCAGAGTGGACAGTTGAGAGAGAGAGACAGAGAGAAAGGTCTTCCTTTGCCGTTGGTTCACCCTCCAGTGGCTGCCGCGGATGGCGCGCTGCGACCGGCGCACCGCGCTCATCCGATGGCAGGAGTCAGGTGCTAGGTGCTTTTCCCTGGTCTCCCATGGGTGCAGGGCCCAAGCACATGGGCCATCCTCCACTGCACTCCCGGGCCACAGCAGAGGGCTGGCCTGGAAGAGGGGCAACCGGGACAGAATCCGGCGCCCCGTCCGGGACTAGAACCCGGTGTGCCGGCGCCGCAAGGCGGAGGATTAGCCTGTTGAGCCACGGCGCCGGCTTGACGTGGACAGTTTAATATGTTGGTCGGAGGGTTTTGTTTTTTAAAGCTTTATTCATTTGAAAGGCAGAGTTAGAGGGAAGTAGGGAGAGAGAACCAGGCCAAAGCCGGGAGCCAGAAGCGTCATCCAGGTCTCCTACCTGGGTTCAGGGCACACGTGCTTAGATCATCTTTGCCATGTGCATTTGCAGGGAACTGGATCACAAGTGGAGCAGCCGGGACTCGAACTAGCGCCCGTATGGGATGCCACAGCACTGTGGTTACGTTGATAGGGCCAGACCTGGTGATTTCTTGGGTCTCACCTGGGCCATGGCCAGGCGCTCCTTCCCCTGAGAAACATTAACACAGCACGTTTCAAAAGCGCTGGTTCCCAGAGTCTTGGATTTCAGTACAGAAAGATGTGCTTGTCCTGAGCCTGCTCAGCACGCCAGGGAGAGACCGCTGGGCTGTGTTTTGTTGTTTTTGTTTGGCTTTTAGCATATTTATTTATTGGGGCCGGCACTATGGCAAAGCAGATAAAGCCACTGCCTGTTGTGCCAGCATCCCTTATGGGCGCCAGTTCGAGTCCCAGCTGCTCTTCTTCCGATCCAGCTTTCTGCTGTGGCCTGGGAAAGCAGCAGAAGATGGCCCAAGTCCTTGGGCCCTTGCACCATGTGGGAGACCGAGAGGGAGCTCCTAGCTTTAGATCAGTCTAGCTCTGACCATTGTGGCCATTTAGGGAGTGAACCAATTGATGGAAGACCCCTCTGTCTCTGCCTCTCTCTAACTTTGCCTTTCAGATAAATAAATAAATATTTTAAAAATAAAAATATTTATTTATCTGAAAGAGTTATAGACACACACATCTGCTGATTCACTCCCCAAATGGATGCAACGGCTTGGGCTGGGCCAGGCTGAAGCCAGGCACTTCTTCCAGGTCTCCAGCATGAACGGCAGGGGAGAGCTCGTGTCCCTTGTCCCTGGCCCTGCGGGTCTGCGTTGGCACTGCGGGGGCTCAGGATTGCTCTCCTGTCCTGGGCTGTCCCGGCCTGTGGGGGACAGGGAGCAGGCAGAGAAGTCTGGAAGGAAAAGCAGATGAACAAGGGTAGGGCTGGGGAGCATTCGGAAGGGAGAAGTCAAGTCTTGGGGCTCCTGGTTTTCAGAGCAGCAGTAACGAGGCAAGGGGAAGCAGTGTGTGGCTGGGTTCGAGTTAAGTAAACCTCACGATGTGCGCCCAGCTAGGTTTGACTTAACGCTTCCTCCGGGGCGTGAACGCAGGCAGCTAGGACCACCTGTTTGCCTTCTGCACACGTACTGCTGAGGCTGTCCTGTCCTGTTAAGTACCTTTTAAGATGATAAAAACCAAATTACTAGACACCTGCACAAATGGACACTAATACTCGGAGATGATGCAGTGGTTCCCTTCCTTTTCTCACGGGAAAAGCAGCAGACAGAACTTAGATGCTGAAGGCCAGCACAGCAACTGCATTAACAATCAGAGGATCCTCACCCACCCCACCTGTGTTTCTGCTGATCTTTGGTCCGGGTTCAAGGTCAAGAGAACATGTGTATCCTACAGGCTCGGGGAAGCCGAGCACTGCCTTTGCACAGACCGGGGCACTGGGGGAACCTGTGCTGTCTCTCGTGCACATTTTTGTCGTTCTGCTCGCATATATTGCACAGAGTGCTTTGTGGTGGGGGTCCTGAGATGTGGTTTGAGGGCTGAACGGAGGGAGTTCATGGCTAAGCCGGAAGGCTTCCAGCCGCAGACACCCAGGAGCCTGTGAGAGGCTTCCCCGGGGGCGTGTGGCCGAGGCCTCTGAGGTTGGCCGTGGGCCCTGTGTGTGCGGTCCCAGCTGCGTCCAGGGACCGTCCTCCAGCGCAGCGGCTCTCTCGTCACACAGTCTTCCCTAACCTGCTAGAAACCAGTGGATGTAAGTGCAGGGGGTGCACACGGAGGCCCGGAGCCGGAAGACCTCCTAGACGAGGGTGCTGCAGCTGACTCCTCGCCCCAGCCGCACAGGGCCCTTGAAAACGTGGCTGCCAGGGCTCCCTGCAGGGTCAGGAGCACTGAGCAAGCCCAACTTTGCAGATGGGGCAACTCGAAGAGAGCGCCTCTGGTTACCCTGGATACAGGGCAGGCCGGACTAGGGCTCCTGACCGCGGCCCAGCCTCCCTGACTCGGTCTTTGCTCTGGATCTCCCTCGCCATGGACCTTGGTGAGCAGGACGCCGCCCTGCTGCCTGCATTCAGCGCATTTTTCGTGTAGTGGAAGTGAAGGCGTTGTTGATGCCTGTGTTATGGAAGAGACAGGCTCTTTTCACAAGCGGTTTGCATTTGTCAGTCTTACAAGTAGGTTAATTCATTGTCTAACAAAAATGGCTGCTCGGCTCAGTGCTCTCCCAGTCTGTCTCTGGATCTGTCTGCAGGGACTCATTTCTTGGCTCCTGTTCAGCCTTGGTCTACTGAATCAGAAACCAAGCTTCGAGGGGTGGGTGTCGTGTTTATTGCACAGTGCAGAGCAGGGAGCCGGGCAGCGATGGCTTCATCCCCGGGCTCCCGGAGGAAGGGTCTCGCACACTGAAGTCGGGGCTGTGAGGTGCGTGATCCACTCGTGCCCAGGTTCCTGGTGACCGGGTCAGGGGAGCTCGTACCCTCCTTTGATTGGTCAGTGATGCTGATGGCAGCCGGGGACTCCAGTTGGTCTGGGGGTACGTTCTGCCCAGGCCTGGAATTCCCCCACACAAACCACCCCAGACAACACTGGCCGTCAAGGTTGTTATCTCTTGGAGAAGCAAATGAGCCCTTGAGTCTGGTGACTGGAAGCTTGTAAGGCCAGCTGGGTCACTCCCTCAAGCCAGCGAATTCCTTCTGATGAGGGGCGGCAAGGACACCTTGGCTAAAGGAGACCGACGAGAGCTGGGTCCTGCTTTGCATCATGGGGCTCGGTTGAGGAGGCTGCCGGCGATGGTCCCTGCTCCCCATATGGGAGACCCGGATGGAACCCCTGACCCCTGGCCTTGCCTGGCCCAGCCCTGACTGTTGTGGGCAGTTGGGGAATGAACCAGTGGCTGGGAGATCTTAATCTCTGTCGCACCCTCTCTCTGTCACTCTGTATGTTCAAATAAATAAAAGTTCAAAAAGAGAGAAGCTGGGCTTGACCTCCTGCCCCAGGCCCCTTTCTAGTGCGGCAGGGCGGTGAACAGAGCCGTTTGTTTCGCCTGTCCAGGTGCCAGGCCAGTGAAGGAAAGGAAGCTGACCCAGCCGCGGGTCCCCAGCAGCAGGGAGAGCCTTCCTGACCAGCCGCGGGTCCCCAGCAGCCGGGAGAGCCTTCCTGACCCAGCCGCGGGTCCCCAGCAGCCGGGAGAGCCTTCCTGACCCAGCTGCGGGTCCCCAGCAGCCGGGAGAGCCTTCCTGACCCAGCTGCAGGTCCCCAGCAGCCAGGAGAGCCTTCCTGACCCAGCTGCGGGTCCCCAGCAGCCGGGAGAGCCTTCCTGACCCAGCCGCGGGTCCCCAGCAGCCGGGAGAGCCTTCCTGACCCAGCTGCGGGTCCCCAGCAGCAGGGAGAGCCTTCCTGACCCAGCCGCGGGTCCCCAGCAGCAGGGAGAGCCTTCCTGACCCAGCTGCAGGTCCCCAGCAGCCAGGAGAGCCTTCCTGACCCAGCCGCGGGGTCCCCAGCAGCCGGGAGAGCCTTCCTGACCCAGCCGCAGGTCCCCAGCAGCCGGGAGAGCCTGCCTTCGCCTCTGCTGGTTGCTGAACAGGTGACACCGCCTGGGAGTCTTTCAGATCCTCTCTGAAGAACCCACTCTGCCTCCGGGCCTGCTTTTAGCCTCTGTGGCGTCCCTGTCAGGATTTGTGCGCTGCCCTTCTCTCTGCGCGCTGTGCCTGCTGTCTCCGGGCCACAGTGTGGTCTGATTGGTCCGCACTGGAACCCTGCAGCCCTGGGATTCTTCGGGGATGGTTCCTCCTCAGGCGGACCAGAAAGCCAGCACCATGGGGAACAGCCTTTATGGCAGAGGCATTGAGATCCTACAACGGGAGCGAGAAGATGACTTCCCAGTGGCGGTCCTGGAGCTGGAGGAGAACTAGGGCTCCGGTTTGGGGTGTCTTCAAGTCTTGATGGACCCCAGGCATGTTGCACCTAAGTTATAGGTTCTCCAGGTGACAGCTGGGTGCTGTCCAGGTGGCATTCAAGTTCGGAGCAGGTGCATCTGACAGTCACTGGCTTAAGGAGTTAGCAGCCATCGAGTTCCTTAACAAAGTGCAAAACAGGACAGAGGTGTAGAGGCGGGGCCTTGTCTGGATCCTGCTCAGGCCAGCAGTTTGGCCTGGGTTGCAGCTGATGGCAGCTGTGAGACTTCGAAGGAGGTGGTGATCCTCCTGGAGCCCATGGCCGCAGGTGCCACAGGTGAGGGTGGGGGCGGCTGCTGCACTTCCTCTCATCTCCCTTGCCTGCTGCACGCTGGGTCACACCACAGAGGTCAGACACCTTCTGTTCTGTATTTCTGTCGAAATAAACTGTGATTCCTCTTAGTAAATTGAAAATCAATGGAATATTTAGTGTAAAATTCTTTTAAAAAACTTCAAAACTCTGATAAAACCAAACTAATGATTAACATAGGCAATTTTTTTTTTTTTGGTGACAAAGGTAAGGGGTTTATAGTCATCAACTTGTATTTTTTTTATAAAGCTTTTATTTAAAGAATATAAATTTCCAAAGTACAGCTTATGGATTACAATGGCTTCCCCCCCATAACTTCTCTCCCACCCGCTACCCTACCCTTTCCCGCCCCTCTCCCCTTGCATTCACATCAAGATTCATTTTCAATTCTCTTTATACACAGAAGATCAGTTTAGTACATATTACGTAAAGATTTCAACAGTTTGCCCTCACATAGAGACACAAGTGAAAATACTGTTGGAGTACTAGTTATAGTATTAATTCACAATGTAGAGCACATTAAGGACAGAGATCCTACATGATTTTTTTTAAAGAATTGATTAATTATCTATGCAATTTCCAATTTAACACCAAGATTTTTTAAT
Organism: Sylvilagus floridanus; assembly: GCA_949820135.1. NCBI lineage: Eukaryota > Metazoa > Chordata > Mammalia > Lagomorpha > Leporidae > Sylvilagus > Sylvilagus floridanus. The sequence continues at coordinate 106,779,454 of OX463226.1, forward strand.
CATTTTCGATTATCTTTATATACAGATCGATTCAGTATATACTATGTAAAGATTTCATCAGTTTGCACCCACACAGAAACACAAAGTATAAAAATACTGTTTCAGTACTAGTTATAGCATTACTTCACATTGGATAACACATTAAGGACAGATCCCTCATGAGACGTAAGTACACAGTGACTCCTGATGATGATTTAACAATTTGACACTCTTGTTTATGGCGTCAGTAATCTCCCTAGGCTCTAGTCATGAGTTGCCGAGGCTATGGAAGCCTTTAGGGTTTGCCGACTTGGATCTTATTCTGACAGGGTCTTAGTCAAAGTGGAAGTTCTCTCCTCCCTTCAGAGAAAGGTACCTCCTTCTTTGATGGCCCCATTCGTTCCACTGGGATCTCACTCGCAGAGATATTTCATTTAGGTCTTCTTTTATTTTTTTTTTCCCAGAGTGTCTTAGCTTTCCATGCCTAAAATATTCTCATGGGCTCTTGAGCCAGGTCTGAATGCTGATTCTGAGGCCAGAGTGCTATTTAGGACATCTGCCATTCTATGAGTCTGCTGTGTATCTCGCTTGCCATGTTGGATCATTCTCCCTCTTTTTCATTCTATCAGTTAGTATTAGCAGACACTAGTCTTGTTTGTGTGATCCCTTTGACTCTTAGACCTATCAGTGTGATCAATTGTGAACTGAAATTGATCACTTGGACTAGTGAGATGGCCTTGGTACATGCCACCTTGATGGGATTGTATTGGAATCCCCTGGCACGATTCTAACTCCAGGCAAATTTTTTTTTTCATGATTTTATTTATTTATTTGAGAGAGTTACAGAGAGAGAGACAGAGAGAAAGGTCTTCCTTCCGTTGGTTCACTCCCCAAATGGCTGCAACGGCTGGTGCTATGCTGATCTGAAGCCAGGAGCCAGGTGCTTCTTCCTGGTCTCCCATGGGGTACAGGGGCCCAAGCACTTGGGCCATCCTCCACTGCCTTCCCGGGCCACAGCAGAAAGCTGGACTGGAAGAGGAGCAACCGGGACTAGAACCCGGGGTGCCGGCACCACAGGCAGAGGATTAGCCTAGTGAGTCGGGGCGCCGGCCGAGCCTGGCTTATTACAGAGCACTTCCATTGAGCTGGAGCGTGCTGGCTCACCAGCTGCTGCTGGGTGTTAGGCCACAGTACTATATACTGTGTGTACCTGGGCGGGCTGTTGCAGACTCTAGAAAAGGAAACCGTGCAGGGGCGACGAGAGTCCCGCCCCGACGAGGCCTTCTATCCGGGGAGGCCCCTGGCCTGCTCCAAGTGAGCGTGGTGCGTGGTAGGCCTTGTGGAGTGAGTTGGCTTTCCCAACCTGGGCTTCCAACTACGGGAGCCTGGATCATCGGACCACAGGACGTGCTGTCGCTTTAAGGGTCGAGCACCCTGAAACCACGAGATGAGACGCGCCCATCACAGATGATTCCTGGGTCCGCAGGCACCCTTGTAGGGTGAACCACTTGCTTAATTACAGGAGGAGAAAATGCACGGGAGTCCCCTGTGGCTTTTCTCTCCTGGGCTTGCTGGTTTCGGAAAGGTCAGGTTGTTGAATTGTCTCAAGTGCAGCCAAGAAAGTCCCTCTAAGGCCTTACAGCATTAGGGCCCTGGGCCTCCCAGATCAGCCGTTTGCATTAACCCTTTGACGGCTCACAGCACGATGCTTTTAACTAGGCCGTCTTGGTGCGCGTCTCAGTGTCTGCGCAGCTCATTTGTTTCCCGCCTGGTTGAACACAAGCAGCCTGGCTCTCCGCTGGGTTGCTTGGTGGTGACGCAGCCCCAGGGACTTGTTTCTGTGGTTCCCAGGAGCTCAGCGGCCATCCAGTCATGTCAGAAGAGCCTTTGAAAGGCTCTGGACGGGGAGATGGAGAGCGCGTTCCAGGCTTCCAGGAACTCATCAGCACTTGCTGCTGAGAGCCCATCCTGACCCCTGAACATGGCCGTAGAACACCAGATGCAAAAGCCAAAAGAAAAGGCTGGGAGCCGGTGCTGTGGCAATGCAGGTAGAGCCTCCGCCTGCAGTGCTGGCATCCCAGATGGGCGCTGGTTCCAGTCCTGGCTGCTCCACTTCTGATCCAGCTCCCTGCTAATGCGCCTGGGAAAGCAGTGGGTGGCCCAAGTGCTTGGGCTTCTGCACTCACTTGGGAGACCCAGAAGAAGCTTCTGGCTCCTGGCTTTGGATTGGCCAGCTGCAGCTGTTGCAGCCATTTGGGGCGTGAACCAGTGGATGGAGGAGTTCTCTCTCCGTCTCTCTCTGCCTCTGCCTCTCTGTTACTCTGCCTTTCAAACAAATAAAATACATCTTTTTTATTTACAAAAAAAAAGCTCTTTGGGCCTGGTGCTATGGCATAGTGGGCTAAGCTTCCACCTGTGGTGCTGGCATCCCATATGGGTGCCAGTTCGAGTCCCGGCTGCTCCTCTTCCAATCCAGCTCTCTGTTATAGCCTAGGAAAGCAGTATAAAGTGGCCCAAGTACTTGGGTCCCTGCACCTGCATGGGAGACCCCAAAGAAGCTCCTGACTTCGAGTCCCAGCTCTGCATTGTGGCCATCTGAGGAGTGAACCAGCGGATGGAAGACCTCTCTCTGTCTTTCCCTCTTGTGGCTGTAACTCTGCCTCTCAAATAAATAAAATCTTAAAAAAAGACTCTTGAGGCATGGAGTCGTCTTACTGCCTGCTGGCTTCGTGGCTTTGCTTCTGATTGTCTTACCCCGTCAGTATCAACTTGGGCGTTGTCATCTTTCAGGACAGCTCACAGCCTGTGGCCTGAGTGTGTAAGAAGATTGCGAGTGTTTTTGAACTGAGCAGTTGAGAAAAGAGCAAAGCCAGTGTGCAGCTGGGTAGAAGTTGTATGTGGATCGTATTTCTTAATGCGAGTATTTTTATGTAAGGTGTCACTTTGGGTGACTCTTCTGTATAGGAGAGTGTACATCCGATTGGAAGACAGAAGTTACCGAAACTTAGCTCTTGACTTATTCTTGCGTGCACTTAAATATCAGTTACTTATGTTTGTTATGTTATCAATCATACGCTGGGGGTAATCTGGATAAAAGGCAGGGACCTGGAGCTCCATCCGGGTCTCCCACGTGGGTGGCAGGGGCCCAAGCCCTTGGGCCGTCTTCTGCTGGTTTCCTAGGAGCATTAGCAGGGAGCTGGATCAGAATCGCAAGCAGCTGGATGCAAACCGACGCTCGCTCCCGTCTGGGATGCCAGCGACTGCTTAACAACTGTGCCACAGTGCTGGCCCCTACAGGGCACTGATGATTCTGTCTTCTCTCGAACCTGCAAGAAGCAGCCCCTTCTCCAAACAGTTGGCGGCTACGTGCATGAAGATGGGCCGCCTGTGGCCCAGCTGCTCACCAGGCTCCACGGTTGCCTGTACAACCTGCGTGCAATGCCTTCTCCCTTGCACTTTGCTAGAAACCCCTGGTGTCATTGAAGAGAGGGTGCAGTGAGGCGCCGAGATGTCTTCACCTTCACCCATTTCCATGCCCTTTGCCCTGGGGCTGGCACCTGCCTTTAAGGGTGGACTGGACCCGCTGTATTCAGCAGGGATGGCTGAGAGCTGGGGAGGAGTGGTGGTGAAGGCTGTTTCTTCCACTGCCCCCTGACGGGCGGCTCGTTCTCTCTGACCGGATGTGCAGCACATCCCTGGAGCGCCCTGCAGCCTGCTTCACCAGCCGGGGCTCAGGGCTGAGGCTCACCGTGCTGTTGCCTCGGTCTCCCTGTGGTGGCGAGGCTGCCTCCTCTCTTCCCTTAGCCTTGGCCGTCGGCTCGTTGCTTCTCTTTACTCTGTGATGGGAATTCTGTTCTCTGCATCGTTGTCACCAGATGTTGTGGGGACCCAAGGAGGGTAGGGAAGCTGAGCACTTCTCCCCGAGTGTTTGGTGCCCTGATGAGAAGTCTTCTGTGGGAAGAGGATCTGGTGGGAAAGAGCAAAGGATGTCCTTGATCAGCCAAAGGAGCTGTCAGAAAGACAAAGCCATAGAGCTGGAGCCCCATGGCTGGCTGCTTTGGAGAGTAAAGATGGTGGGAAGGGTTTCTAACTGCAATGTGCAAGAGCTACCACCAGATGGCGATGGCAGCTTCTTGGTCCAGTTGGGACTCTGGGCTCCCCCCTCCGGTGGAAGGTCCCTTTCTAAGCATAGCATTGAACATGAAGCCTGTGCCCTTGTTTTTATTCCAGAGTGATCTTGTCATTAAGCCGTGAATTCCCATTTTAAGGAATAATTGCCTTTTGGGAGGCAGCAGTGAGGAACAAGACCTCCTGGCTTCTAGTAAGAGTCTTGTTTTCTTTCACACTGTGGGCTCATAAAATGAGCGTTTCTTGGCCTTGGGAATTTCCGTGGAACTTGGGAGTAGAAGCCTCCTTTGCCTGGGGCTGCGGCTTCCAGTCCCTGGCTGGGTTTGGGTTCAGGGGCCATGGGATCTGCCTGTTGACCGTGGTGTCCAGAAATGATTTTAAAACGGACCTCCCTGAGCTCTTGGAGACCCTGGTTAAGGCGAGTAGGAGAAGCCACTCTGCTGTTGGAGCCATTTGTGCGTGGAGGTGAGGAGTGAGTGACAGGGAGCAGGGACACACGATCGTCCGTAGCACCCGTGGGTACCTGGCTTCCCCACGACAGCCCGGGTGAGCAGGCCACGGGTGCAGGAGGTCAGGAAGCTTGCTCTGGCGCCTGCACGTGATTGGTGGACCTGGAAGAAGGCCAGCCTTAGCCCGAGAAGACGTGGGCTCAGCCTGTGTCTGTGAGGACAGTGGAGCGGAAGTATCCACAGGGGGTGGTCCTTAGCCCCATGAAAACTCTCTGTTTACCAAAAGGGGCCGTCAGGGTACCTCCCGACCCCCGGGGGCCCCCAGGGTCACAGGACCGGCCGGGCGTGCACACTTCTTACTGTCAGTCCACGACTAACTTCCATGAGGTCGTTCTGCCTGGGGAGGGTGGGGGGAACAGGGGCTGTGGTTTGACTTGGATTTGCGAGCTGCCTCCCCAGCCTTGGCTTCTGTGAGCTGCTTCCCACATCCCCGCACTTGACTCTGCTCCGGATGGAGAGAGGCGGGTGTCATCCGCAGCCTCCAGCCCAGGCAGGCTCGGAGCACAGCTTGAGGGTGCCTGGGGTGGGTGACTGTGGGCAGGGCCCTACCTGGGCGGTGGCTGCTGCAGAGCCCTCCCCTCGAAGCCCCTCCCCTCGAAGCCCCACCCCTCAAAGCGCTGGGCTCCTCCGCCCCAGGGCCCTGATTACCTGTCAGGGAGCTGTCGGGACCAGCAGTCTCCTCGCTGTTGCTGTTGTTAGGGGAGACGGACCTGCGGCTGCAGCCAGACCCACACCTGCCTGCTGTTACTCCGGTAAGTGCCGCAGGGGCTCCCAGCCATCCAGAGAAGGTTCTCTGGTCGTGGACCCATCGCTTCTGACCTAAGTGAGCCAGGATTTGGGGGTTATTTAAACTGTTTTCTTTTAAAAATGTCCATTAAACATTTTTGTGTGTGCTTCAGAAATCCAGAGGCAGATGGAGGAGAATGTTCGCTCCTTCCGTGTTTAATCTCTGCTCTCCTTTTGGGAAGCTTTTGTCTTTCTCCTGCCCCCACCCCTGTGTGAATAAATCCCTGCGTTTGTCATCCCTGTGTTTCCGAAATTTCAGAAATAGACGCGGTGGGAGGAGCTGTCATGCAGACCCCGGGTAAGATGAGGACGGATCTTTTTTGTCGGAAGCTTTCTTGTTTTTAGACTTTGTGGTGTGGCCAGTGCAGTCCGCCGGGCCGCCATGGACAGGTGCACTGGGGTCCTCTGGTTCTGTCCCCCGGGATCTGCACAGCTTCCTTGTTTGTTTTATCACCTTTACAGAAAATGCTTGGGAGCGAGTCACGTGACTCTTAACTTTGCTTCCCTTGCAGTCACATAGGGCTCATCGCGGAGCTCTTAGGTGGGGCTTTTCCAAAACGACGTGGGTGCCGGACAGATCGTCCTCACTGCTCCCGTGTTCCTCCACCCCCAAACGTGGAGGCGTGTGTTCCGTCCAAGATAAACCTGGCGCTTAGCATTTTCTTTGCTCTGTTAGAGGGTACTCAGGTTAAGCACCACTTAAAAGTGTGCAGAAACCAATGGCCCCGAATAAAAAGTGTCTCCCTGTTGGACGTCACTCACGGCAGCGGGGAGACCGTGGTCTGCTCTTCTCCTTTTTCCTTCAGTCACAAATCACGCTCCTGGCAGATCAGTAACTTGAGAAAAAGTGAATTATGCAACCCCGGAGTGGGAATGCAGGGTTGTCTTGCGGTTTTGGGGCGGCCCTGCGAGCAGGCAGACGCTGGCCGGCTGCTTCGGACAGAGGGGGATGGGAGCCGGATCTCCTGCCCCTGCAGAAGTTGGGGCGTTGGTCAGCGATCTTCCAGACCGCCACGGTGGGGATTGTGCGGAGCGGCACCTCTGACCCCTTTGCTGGAGACCGGTGTGGCCTCCCCGGAGAGAGCAGAGCAGGGCCCGGGCACGGCCGTCCTTCCTGTGCAGGGCTTGACCTTGTGGGGCCTAAAGCGTGACCTCCACAGGAGCCGCTTCTGTTGAGAAGCTGGACACGAGACCCCCCTGTTTGTGACTCCTCACCTGGGGAGCCCGCGCAGCCCTGGGAGCGGGGGCCCTGCCTCACCCCCACCCCTGTGCCGGCTGGTTCTCTCCTTGCTCCATCCCCGGCGGCAAGCCCTTCTCCCTGAACGACCCCGACTGTGTGTTGGCCAACAGCCTTGCTCAGCCAGCGACCTCTCACCTCCTGCCCAGGGGCCGGGGCGTCTGGTTGATGATCTCCAGCTCGGTGAGTGCCGAGCTCCTCCCGCTGGGCACCTGCCCTCCGGTGGGCATGGGGCACAGGCGAGTGGGATCTGGGCAGATGAAGAGGAGCCAGAGAGACTCAACAGAAGGCGGAAATGGCCGAGCGGCCTGTGTGGCATGGGACTTGTGGGGGTTGCCGGGCCTTGGGGTGAGCCCCTCCACTAAGCACTTCTGGGCAGCCAGCTCAGGCTGCAGGTGGTGACTGTGCCTTTCTGCCCGGCTCCCCTCCATAGAGGACAGACTGTGTGGATGGCCTTGTGGCGGGTGGGGGAGGTGGGGTGTGCCGTTTGCCCCTGCCCTCACCGTGTGCTGGCGGTGGGGATGTCCGCATGTTCACGATGGTGCCTGGGACAAGCTGGGAAGTGAGCACCCACAGCCACGGCCCTGAGAGGTGTCCCTGCTGAATTAACGGGGTGCTGGATTAAAGGGTTCTCCCACGTCGGGGCTGTCCTAAAGGCCAGTTTGGCTCTGTGCCCTGCCCCCCCCCCCCCCCACCGACTCTGACAGCCACAGTGAGCTAGCTGAGATAGTTCCTCTCATGATGTTTAAGGGACAGATTTTAGAAGCAGTTTTGTTGTTAATTTCTTAAGTACTTGTTTCTTTTTTTGTTTTTTAGATTTATATATTTATTTGAAAGGCACAGTGACAGAGACAGATCTTCTATCCACTGGTTCACTCTCCTAATGGCCCCAGCAGTCAGGGCTGAGACAGACTGAAGCCAGGAGCTTCTTCCGGGTCTCCCGTGTGGGTGCAGGGGCCCAAGCACTTGGGCCATCTGCTGCTGCCTTCCCGGGTCATTAGCAGGGAGCCGGATCAGAAGCGGAGCAGATGGGACATGGCGGGTGCCGGAGTCTCAGGTGGAGGTTTAACCCGCTGCTGCCACAACGCTGGCTTGAAGAGTCCCGTGGAACCAGCCTGCCAGCCTTCAGGGGCCCCTGGAAACCAGCCTCACCTGTTGAGCCGCTGGCTCCAGGGAGCCTCTCTCCGCGCAGGCCGCCTGGGGCCATCCCCCCAGCCCAGCTCTCCCTGACCTGGATTTTCTTAGGGACTGGGGCCTCTTTGGCTTGTGGGTGGCAGAGGGTTGAAGGCTGGTGGGCAAGGTGGCAGTAGGGGTGACGAGTTGTCTGTTCTGCCCCCTTCTCAGATCAGGGTCTGCCTCTAGCCTGGCTGGTGCAGCTACTGGCACAGAGTCTGATGTCATCATAGAATCCTGGGGTGCAGGGAGTTAGGGCTGATGGCTGACCCGAATCCCTTGTTTCCAGGGAGTTACTCGCTGTGCATATTATATTCGTAGGAGTGGTGGGGGAAAAACGCTCAGATTTGGCTTCTTTGGTCATCCATGGTGATTCTTTTTCAAAGACAAAGACTGGTTTCTGTGGGCTGATGAAGATAGTTCAGTGTAATCGCGTTGGCATTGAAATCTCACACGGCTGGTTCGTGGGGCGGCACTTCTTGTGTTTATAGACACTGTGGCTTGCTGAAAGGCCGTGGCTCTCAGAGGTGTTTCTTCCCCTTCCCCATAGGGAGACGTTTGGCACAACCTGGAGAGCAGGGGCCTGGCAGGTGCACAGGTGTGGGGCCGGGAGGTTTCTGTTTCAGCAGAAGTGCCCGGTGGAGCCCGGCTGCATACAGAGCCTGGTGGAGTGAGTGTGTGAAGGAGACAGCATGGCTTTAAGGTTACAAAGTGGATTTTCAGGCACATAATTGACAGAGCCTTGTTGGAATGCAGCAAAGTGGACAATGACATGGCTGGAAGTGACTGGACAGCTGGCTGGCACCAGCCTCCTGCAGAGTGGCATCCGTCCTTGCCAGTGTGGGGTGCCGGGGGGTGGGGGCTGTCTCAGGGCTGTGGACTGGGCCAGGGCCATGGCCACCTCCTCACCTCTGCGACAGGGGCAGGCGAGGGCCGCCTCTGCTGCTCCTGGGGCCATGCTGTGGGAGCCTGGAACCAGGAAGCGCCGTGGAGGTTGGGAAGCAGAAGGTCGCCTCGGAGTTGATGGCTTTCCCACCCACTGTGACGGAGCCCTCCCTTGTCGGCCTGTTGAATTAACTCGCTGGCCACTCCTGCTGCCTTTTGCTGTCAGCAGCTTTGCTCTTGGAGTCTGGAAACCTTCAAGGTTAGCTTTTGTGTGCCTTGCTGACGCTGGAATGGGCTCCTGGCTCAGGTGGCTTTGGTGAGTTTCAGAGCCAGGGAAGGCATTTGTTGGTCTGATTCCAGTGACGTGACGGAGCTGGTGTGAGAATTAAAACCCCTGTCCAGAAGGGTGGTCTTCCTGCCCCCACTCACTGCCCGCCCACGCCCGACAGCAGGTACATCTTTGGAAGGGCCCTTCCTCTAAGCTGCCCTCCTGCGGCGGTGGTCTGGCTGGGCCTGTTGGTTCCTGTGGAAGAGCCGACCCCACCTGCTACCCCATCCAGCACTTGCTGCCTCCCACGGCTTAGGATGTCTGGCCAGGCGTGATTGGGTTCTGATAGGCTTGATTTGTTATGTGCACTGAAATAGCCTTTCTGTGTTTGAGTTTTAAGTGGAAAGAAAACCCAAATTGCACCTTGGAACAGGAGGAAGCACGCATTAGGGAAAGACGGAGGAAGTCTGAATACAGAACTGATTTGTGAGCAATCAACCTTGGTTCATGAACTGTGACAAATGGACGACTCACATGGATGTTCAGAATAGGGGAGACTCGGTGTAGGGGGCACGGGGCCCCTTGGCGCTGTGCACCTGGTGCTTCTGTGCACACGCAAGCTAAGTCGCTGCCGTCCATGTAGCGGACGTGGCACCGTCCATCATCTGTTAGAAAGCAGTCTGTGCCACGTCCCTGGCTTGCCCATCCCAGCCCTCTGCCCAGGAGAGCCGCGGAGCACGCCTCTGCACCACGTGCCTGACTAATCCGGAGCAGCAGCAAACCGTATGATGGGATGTTGATTTACGAGCCGTTGCCCACCTGATGGCTAGCGGCTGCATCCACGGGAAGTGTATTTGTGGGTGCCAACTGAAATCCTGTCAGCTGGGCGTGCTACCGTCAGTGTGCTAGTGGGACAGTCGGACGCAGCCTGTTTTTCTCACCGGGCCTCGAGCGGCATCTGGGTGACAGGGGCAGCATGCTGTCAGTCCACATTGCAGACTGGAACGTGGACTTGTGGCTCCTGAGGCCGTGAGGCCACACAGTGCCCCTTGAGCCTTTATTTGCTCGCTCACTCACGATGCTGTTTCTGTTTCCAAACAAACACGGGTATGTTTTGGTGTAAAATAGAAAACTGGTAGGAGGCCTCCGAAGACTACCTGAGATTGCTGCTGCTGGCCCCGCCCCCTGCTCTGTTGGAGTGGGTCAGGGGCCGGAATGAAAAGCCCCACACTTGGAGGTAAAGGAACTTGACTTTGAGTCAGTTACCTCAGCTATCCATGGGCATAGCAGTCACCCTGCAGTTTTGTTGTGGAAACAGTGAGCTAATATAAACATACCCGAACACCGGGAGATTTGTCCAGATATACTGAGTTTTTTTTCCTGGGCTATAAGCGGCAGGTGTACCCCAACTACTCCCCCACGGCCTGTGTGCTAGGGATGGCCTTGATGCCCGCCTCTGCTGTGTTGATCTTGCTCAGATCGTGCACGTGTGTGTGTGAACATCAGATCAAGAAGATTCCTTGGAAAGCTAGCTTTTAAATGCTGCAGACACATAGAACCAACAGCATGCTAGCAGGCAGCGTGAGGGGCCCCTCCCTGCCCAGCTGTCACCAGGTGCTTTGTTGACTGCCTTCATTGCTACTGAATGCTGTTTAGTCTTTGCATAAATACCATCAGGGATGACCATAAAAGATGTTTGCAAGCCAGGTGAAATAACGCTTTTGTGTATACATTCGCACCAACTTGATACATTGCTTTGTGTTTGTTTTCTTAATATATTTTTCTTTTTTAAATTAAAGCACTGACCAGGCCATACCTGCAGTCTGAGGTGTGTTAAGGCTAACTGCCATCCCTGTGCCCCGTACGAAACCAGGTAACCTTCCTGGTCCGTTTTGGAAACAGTGTCTTGCTTATATATAATACTTGTTTTATTTCTTACTCATGGAGCAGCAGAAGACACAAACTGTTCTGGAGGCTATTTTTTCCCTGAGCCCCCTGTCCTGGAGCGCCCTCAGTAACAACGTACAGGACTCTCCCTGGCCTCTGGGCTAACTCACCTGCACTCCTGTGGGAGTTCATTGCTCCCTGGCCTCTGGGCTAACTCCCCGGCACTCCCGTGGGAGTTCATTCGGTTAATCCCTGCTGCTGGACACTTGGGTTATTCCTGGGCTCTGTCTCTTGTTCTGTGGCACAGCCGTGGCCTCTGCTGGCCTCTGCCATTCTGTGTTTGTGTCTGGCATTCCCACAGAGATGAGTAAGTTCTTCCCCTTTTGTCTGGTGCACTGGAGCTCCTCTGTAGCCTTTTCTTCCCTCCAGCTCTGTCTTTCTGTCTAATCCCCGATTTAAGAAGTGAAGGCTTCAGGCCATCAGCGTTCCTCCCTGCCTTGAGATCTCAAAGCTGGGGAAGAACCTCAGAGCAGGGCTTACCCTCCGCCTTTGCAGACAAAGGACCCGAGACCCAGGAGGTGATGAGAGTCTGTGCCCACCCGAAGGGGTGTGCTTTCTGATAAACTCCCCGCTGACGGCCCTTGGCAAGCGGCATCACCTGGGAGCCTGTTGGAAATGTGACTTCAGACACTGACATCCATATCCAGGGGCTGGCTCAGCTCGCTTGCTTGCTTTTTTTTTTTTTTTTAAAGGTTTGTTTATTTGAAAGGTGGAGTTAGAGGAAGACCTTCCCCCTACTGGTTCACTCCTCACATGGCCACAACAGCCAGACTGTACCAGGAACTCCATCCAGGCCTCCCGCTTGGGTGGCGGGGACCCACGGACTTGCACCATCTACTGTTGTTTTCCCAGGAGCATTAGCAGAGGCGCTGGATCACAAGTGGAGCAGCCGGGGTTCAAACTGACAGTGCGGCAGGATGCTGGTGTCACAGGTGGTGGTTAACCTGCCGCTCCTCAGTCTGCTTTCTGACCCAGCTGACGCACCCGGGAGAGCTGTATACGATGGCCCCAGCCCGTGGGCCCCTGTTGCCCATGTGGGTGAATAATAATAAAAAAAAAAAGGAATGCAGGGTGTCAGGCCCTCGCCCGGATGTGCCACATGGCGGGTCTGCTGTGCACTGGCTCCTGTGCTGGTTTGCCGGCAGTGCCTTCAGGAGAGGGTGTAGCCGTGTGGTTTATACACAGGGATGGTGCGTCCTCCTGACGCTGCACGCAGTCGGCCCTGCCCAGCCCCCCCGACCGCCCCCTGGAGGGGCTCAGCGTGGGTCTCCATGGAGCTGGGGTCACTGCTGGGTAGCACCGCCTCCCGTTCCGGCTCCAAACGTTCCGTGCAGCTTCTTCCTTGTGGATTGATCTGTGATGCGTCATGTGCCTCTCATTTGGCAGGTACCCTTGCTCTGTCTGTTGCATGACTCAGTTCCTGCTAATTAGTGCATTCCTCGTGGATTTCGTTGGATGGAGCCTGTTCTTAGCAGAGAATGCCCTCTAGCAGATGTGCCACCACACCAGGGTTCTCCGTTCTATTTCTTCACGGCCGCTGTGAGGCCCGTGTGTGTGTGTGCGCGTGTGCGCGCGTGCGTGTATAGGAATATGTGGCGCTGGGCCTGAATGCATACGTAAAAGCTTGATTGCAAATTACCCCTTGAGTTAACCACAGGCTGATATGACAGGTGTACTGACTACAAGTGCTGAAATCCTTGTGCGAACAAAAATGAAATGCTTCATTGTTGGGTTTATTGTTTCCAGTCTCTTGGATTTCAGTTTTGGAAGGGGCAGTAGTAACCTGAGTACATACAGATGCAGTGATGAGGTATAAGACTCCATAGCAGAAGTTTTAGGACAGTTATCTATCGTGTTGGTAAATGTGCAAGATGGGAGGATTTTTTAAAGACATGTTTAAACATTTTTTTTTTAAGATTGGTCTTTTAAAGGCAGTTTCAGAGAGAGAGAGCGAGCGAGAGAGCAAGAGAGAGAGCTTTTCCATTCATTGGTTCACTTCCCAAATGGTCATAACAGCCAGGCCTGTGCCCTGCCGAAGCTAAGAACAAGGAGCTTAAACTGGGTCTCCCATACAGGTGGTAGGGGCCCAAGCACTTGGGCCATTTTCCACTGCTTTCCTAGGCACATCAGCAGGGAGCAAAACCAGAAGTAGAGCAGCCCAGACTCGAATTGGCGCTGACGTGGGATGCCACCATGGCAGTGGCAGAACCCACTAATCTGCAATACTGACCCCAGATTTAAATATTTTTTTAAAATTTCCTTAAAAAAAAAATACATCTTCCTTATACTGGTTCATTCCTCAAATGCCCACTATCGTGAAGCCTGGAGCTCAGTGCGGGTCTGGCACCTGCGTGGCAGGGATCCAAGTACTGGAGCTGTCACTGGATGCCTCCCAGGAGGTGCGTTAGCAGGAAGCTGGCTCAGAAGCTGAGGAGCCGGGACTTGAACCAGGCACTGCAGTGTGGGATGCAGACATCCCAAGCAATGTCTTCCCTGCCATGCCAAAGAGCCACCCCCGAAGATGGCTTTTATACTAAGAAACAGATGAGTCTTTTCTCCTAAGCTGTGGTAGCTGCACCCAAATTAGTAAATGTTAAAATAACCGTGACTTGTAAAAAACATTCTGTGAATTCTTTTTATATAATCAAATGAAATTCTCCATGTGGTCATTGATGTCTGAGATAAATTAAATCCTGCCAGGCTGTCGGAGATGAGTGAATCAGACCCTAAAAACTTGGAGCATTTGAAACACACAGCCGTGTACTGAAATTTATAATGCACAGTTAACTAGAGAAACTTTTCCATTTTAAGGTGTATGCTGGTTAATCTTAACCAGCCTGGTCTAGGGGAATCCAGTTCAAACCGGCTGCTGTGTAAAAGCTACTGCTGCTAGCCACAGAAAGTAATTAGTTTTATAGAATGACTTACAATAGAAATCCAATCTCTGTTGAATTCAGAGGCCAAGCTGACTTTATTACCAGGGTTGTCCTGGTATCCAGTACTACTTCACTTTGTAGGCGCTTAGACATTGACTCAATGTGAATGGTGACTCACTTATTCCCAATCAGCATTTATTTTGTTTTTGCTCTACCTGGGGAAGATGTTCATGTGGAATATAAAAAGCCCTGCCATAAGTTCCATGACTTCGGGTGCTCTCAGTCCAATAGAAACCGTGAAATTTTCACTGGGTAGTTTTTTGTGGGATTGCTGCTCTCAAATGAAGGAGCAGATGCCTGGACAGATGTCACTTTGTAGATACTTGTCACTGTGCTGTTTGGTGAGAAGCCCTGATGTTACAGGGGTCACCCGTGTTTCAGAAATTTAGTTGGTCTTGCTAAACTGGAGTTAGAATTTCCGTAATTTCCATCGCATTAGACGCTTACTGCATGAAACGTGTTTATAACTATTATACATCTTTCTGTGGATCGCATATGTAAATGGCTTAACAAGGAGGAGGAAGTTACTGTATTTTGATGCACTAGGGGAGAGATGTAATGATTGGCCAAACAAAATAAAACCCTCCAACTCTGACGTCTGACAGAAAACAATGAAAAGAAAAAAGAAAATTAGATTAAAAACCAAAGGTAGGAAAGAGAAGAACTCGGCATCGTACCAGTGGTGAAGTAGAGTGTGTGGCAGGTGCAGATAACCCAGAGGCTGTCAGCAAGTATCTTGATGATTCTTGGATAGAGAGTGAAACTCGGGGAATAAATTCTACTTAGTCAGTAACCACAGAGCGTTAGGAGATCCACCAAGGATGGTAAATAGCATAGAATCTGTTTAGGAGTCCTCCTCATTATGGCGTCTTTGTGGTCCCTAGTATGGAGAGCATTACTTCTCTGAAATGTTAATTGCCATATTTTTACATACTTTGTTTTTATTTGAAAGGCAGCCAGTGACAGAGTTCCCTGGTTCACTTCTCAGATGCCTACAACAGCCAGGGCTGGACCAGGCCAAAGTGAGGAGCTCAGAACTCAATCTGGGTCTCCCGTACAGGTGGCAGGGACTCAAGTACTTGAGCCACTGGCCGCCTTCCAGGTGTGCATTAGTAGGAGTGCTGGACTAGGAGGAGGAGCCAGCGCCCAGGCCCGGCACTCCGTTAGGGGCTGTGCTGTGCGTATCCCCAGGGGTAACATAACTGCGCACCGATGCCTGCCCCACCCTTAGTTCTTTTAATGAATTCCTCTGGGAGTCATGTGGTGCTTCTGGTCACCAGCTTGCAGCTAGTCCTTTTCTCGCGGTGAGTCTGTAGGTGTGTGAGCGGTGAGGCCCTGAGCCTAGCGTCCCTGCTGGTCTGTGGTTCACGAGCCCAGAGGAACAGGGGTTAACTAACAGTGGGCCTTGTCAGTTGAACAAAAATATTTGCCCTTTCTCAAAATCATGCAAGTTATATTTAGGAGACATGTTTCTGGTGAAAATATTCGAACGTTTGTTATGTCATCATAAGTAGAGTAGGCTGTTTGGACCACAGGGTGTGTGTGCGTGTGTGTGTGTGTGTGTGTACACGCTCGCCTGCCTGGCCATCTCTTCATTGCGTGCATTTGGGGAGGGTGGCAGTGGAGGTGGGGGAGAAAGGGAACAAGAAGCTGCTGATAGGGACTTGGGGTGTGTCATCTGGGAGAGGGAGCTGACAATGATCAAGTTAATTGGTATCAAGTAAGAATAGAAAACACGTAGGAAGTAGAACCTTGAAATTTCGAGGTCCTCCCTTAGTCATTAGTTGAGCACTGAGAAATGGTGGAAACCAGCGATTAAGAGGAAATCGTCATGTGAAAGTGTCCCAAATCCTTCTCCTGGTGTTCAGGTGGAGCACGGCTCCGGTCCACTTCCCCTCTTGCTTCCCCTCCCCCCCAATTTTGCTCCAGCCAAGATGAACTGCCAGTGCCCGCGCTGCTTTGCTCTGTGTGCGTGCGTCCAGCCTGGCTGACCCTGTTCCCATACCACCCTCCCTGTCAAGGTTCCTTAATGCCTCCCATTCCTCGTACTTGAGAGAGGGCTGCTGGTGCTCAGAGGAGTGACAGAAGCCCCCTCTGCACTGGCTTCAGGATTCACTGAAACTTGCAACGCAGGTGTATGGCATGGTTCCATTTAGCGCAGTCAGGGTGAAGATGGCACTGAGGGTTTTAGTCCAATGTAGCCAGCTTGGCACATTTGTGGAGCTGTGTTTGCATAAGGTCACCACCTTCTGTCCTCAGATATAAACCCCCAAGAGGCCTGCACACCCCCTAAGGTGCTGACAGTAAGGTGACCAAGAAAAGGCAAGGGAACAGGTGTGTCACAGCAGTGGCAGGGAGCAGAGTGGCTGGCAGAGGTTGGAGGTGGTGGTGTGGGGTGTTTACAGGAAGTGGGGTGATCATCTCTGCCTTGAGCCTGTTTGCAGATAATGCAGGGCCAATATGCAGGCAGGAACCCACCACCGTCACCTGGGCACCACCAGGGGCCCCATAGCCCCACCCACTGTCTTGGGCCAGACTGTGGGGTGCTCTCACCTGCCCTGCCTCCTAACGGGCTGCCCACTCTGCTTGCTGTCTGCATTGGGAAGGTTTTGCACTCCAGTTCAGCTGTCTGCTCCCTGCTCTGTAAGCTTTATTGTGCATTTTTTTTTTCTTTTACAAAGAATGGAAACGGTTAGAAATATTTCCTCCAGGAAGGGAGATTTAAGTGCCTCCAAGGATAACACGAGAATACCTGGAAATTCTGACTTACATACCCAGATTGTTCCCTAACCGTGACAAGTGACAAATAACTGACTGCGTCGAGCTTTGGAAAACAAACAATTCCAGTTAATTTTCTTAGAGAAAAGCAAAAGTACCTTGTGCAAGGGGAAAAGCGTCAGTTAGCCAAATAGCCCATTGCGGACAGTTTCTCTGGGGCACTGGAGACAATACTTTTTCATTACCGATGCAGGACCTTGAACCTGCCTCTCCGTGGAGGACCGTTTTCTTCTCTTCCGCAGGTAGGGCTGTTGGGATATGAGGGGAACATCAGAATGTTTGTGGAGAAACATTGGTGCAAAAGTACATGAGGTGGATTCAGGCAGTCCACGGAAAATGCACGTTAAGAAAAACCATGCAGTGAATTCAGAATTTCAATTTGGGGGGGGGGGTGCCACAATAAACTTTTCCACAAACTTTTGGAAGTATCCTGGTTTAAACAAGGGGTGTGTGTGTGTGTGTGTGTGTGGAGGGGGTTGCGTTGTTGGAGTTTTTGCTACTACAACAGCAGAACTATCCCAAGGTGTATTAGGAGTCTGGGGCTACTGGTCTTAGGCAGAAAGAGCCCAAGGGACTTGATAAGGCAGGGCCCCTGAGCCCCACGCCCCACCCCCACCCCATGGCGAGCATCTCAGTGACTTGGGGGCTGCAGCCCCCAGGCCCACCCCCAGTGGCGCTCCCTGAGGGCCGGCCACTGGCCGCCGGCATCTGCCGCTTGGTCAGGTACCAGATTGCAGGGACGCGAAGGGCATACTGGTTCCTCACTGGTTCCGGAGACTCTTGGCAATGGGAGCGTCCCTGAGTGGAGGAGAGTTGGTGCCAGCGTTTTGTTTCTCGGCTTCCCTGGGGGCCGTCCTCGGCTTGCAGTGGAAGAGTTCGACATGGAGCTTGTTAGGTGTTTCTCGCTGGTTCTGGTTTTCAGAGGGCCTCCAGGGAGCAACCCAAACAGAGGTATTCGGTTTAACCAACAGATAAATTATTAGCACGGGTAGCTTGGTTGTTTACCTGTGAGTCAGAGCTTCTGAAATGTGTTGCCATAAGTAGGTTGAGCCTCCTCCTCAGCCTGTTGTCATAGGCTCTAAAAATGGAAACGTGAGTCCGGACTCGTTGCAGATCATAAAAATAATTCTGAATTAGTAGAGCGTAAATGAACGCGATTTTATTCCCAGTGTCATCTTGCAGTTCCTCAGGCCTGGTTCAGACCTTTTAAGTTTTCTATGTCCCCCTGGGGTGAGGATTGAAGAAAGAGCAGCCGTGCCCTGTGGCCCCGACAGGTTTCTGCAGCATGATTGGCCCGTCCTGGAGGGCTGCTGTTGGAGGCTGGCATGCAGATGAGGCCGCTTCTTAGGAGGGACATTGCTGACCTTGGGAAAGCCTGGTTGTCTCTGCTGATGGCCCGAGTGAGGCCTCTGCCACGTCTCGGGCTCCCTTCCTGCACCTGTAGCAGGCTGCGCCACAGGCCCGGGGTGCTTCTCCACTGATTGCAGACCCCGGGAGCCTTGGCTTTGGAGCACTGTCTTGATGGTAGCCAGGCTCCGTGCACCCTGATGGCAGGATTTCAGCGGGGACTGCTTTTCCGCCGTGTGTTTGTTTTGAAGCTAGCCGAACTCAGTCACTTTTCCCCCGGTGTGAAAGGCGAGGTGAAGCCCAGCCATGAAGGAGGAGAGTTCTGTTTGGGCCTAGCCTGTGCTCAGGGAGTGGAGAGGACTCTTCCTGCTTCCTGCTGCCCTTGAATGCTTAGAATGCCGGCCCCTGTGCTGGCTCCCTCGCCTACCTGCGTTGTGGCTCCCAAGTTCAAGTTCCACATCTTGGGTATTCTGTCATTATTATAGATCATAGGAGGAGGTTTTCAAGAAATTCATGAAAAGTGTGTATTATGGAAAGACTACGCGTGGATTTTAATTTTTTTTTTGGGGGGGACACCACAGTAATCTTTAAATTCCCCTTTTCCTTGAGCTTTTTGGAATACCTTCATATGGAAATGAGATTACTGAATCAAGGAAATGCTCTGGTTACCTGTGTCCAAGCTGCTTTCCCATCAGCAGAAAGACCCACTGTGCAGACGGAAGAGGGAGCAAGGGTGCCCGGGGGGGGAGGAGTGTGGGGAGTGAGGGTGAGGGATAGGCAGAGCCAGGGCCGTGTGGACATGGCAGTGTGTGCTCGGTGGAGGCTGCTGCCGTGCCCAGGAGAGGGGTGACGTCGGGGTGGGGAGGCGGAGGTCCATCTTGGATGTGGAGTTCTTGGGACTTGCTGGCGAGAACAGAGCAGAAGTGAAGACATTGCATCCTGCACAGGTGGCTGGCTGGTGGGCGCTGGGACAGAAGGGCCCTCTGGGGACCAGTGTGGGGGCAGAATCCAAGCTCCTGGCAGCTCGGAGGTGCCTCTCGGCTCCAGCCAGGAACGTGCATGCAGCAGTGGTAAATGAGAGGGCCCTCTAAGAAGAGGCCAGGGCTCAAGAGGCCTTGCAGGGTGTGAGTACAGGCGAGCAGTTTCTTCCAAGTGGAAATGTGTTCAGGATCCTGAGTAATTACCCTGAAAAAAAGCACTGGAAACAACCATTTCATAAATGTAAGTATTTTGCAGATGCAAATCTCTGTAGATTTCAAGCCAGAGTCTCAGATTTACCATCTTCCCAACTACGGTTTAGTCACTACATTGAACAGGGTTTTGTATTTTATTTTATTTTAAGAGGTATTTATTTATTTGAAAGGCCAAGTTAGAGAGATCTTCCATCTGCTGGTTCACTCTCCAAATGGCCTCAATTGCCAGGGCTAGCCTGGAGCGAAGCCAGAAGCCAGGAACTCCATCCAGGTCTTCCACGTGGGTGCAGGGGCCCGAGCACGTGGGCCATCTTTTGCTGCTTTCCCTTGCGCATTAGCAGGGAGCAGGACTGAAAGTGTAGCAGCTGGGACTCTGGTGGTCACATGGGACGCTGCGTTGTGGGCTGGCCCTGAACAGGTGTTTTCCATCCGCTTCCTGTCACCCTTGTCATCCTCCCTAAGAAGTGAGCTTTGCTGAGCCGAGTCCTCATTAGAGGGAAACAACAGTTTCCCTGCAGGTGCTCTGATCAAGTCCCTGGGGACATGACAGATTAGCCTTCCGAGCGTGTCTCACCCACGCTGTCCTGCTCGGTGAAGCATTGTGGGAGAAGCTCACCCAGCTTGGGAGAATTTGTCCTCAGACCTTGTGAGAAAACCCAGCCTCCCTGTCCTGGCCACCCAGTCTTGCCTGTGTTATGTAAAAATCTTCGCCTGTGTCGGTTCATCCCCGTGTCATTACTCAATGTATTCCTCCCCCGCCGAGTGTCCTAGTTCCTCTTCACTGTAGCTGGTTTTGAACAGAACAGAGAAACTTAATGTCCCCCACCCCCACCCCAGCTTTTGGTTTCTGTTCCTTGGGTTACTCAGTCATTTTAAATAAGCAGTGGCAGATTCATAACAAATTTTCAATTTTTTTCTGAGTATAACAGGTTTAGACACTGGACAGATAAAATATAAAGCATCCATCTACCATCCATCTGAACAGCCAGAGAGATGGAATTGGTTAATGTTTTTGTTTTATTTCCTTCCGGTTCTTTGGCTCTGTTTATGTGTATGACAATAGTTTATGAATTGGAAACAGTACTGCCATATCATTTCACCTGCTTTTAAACCAAGTTTTCATAATAAGCATTTATGGTAATGTGTAATATTTTAAAACTTTATTTAAATTTTTTTTAAAAAAATTTCATTTATTTGAAAGGAGAGGGGCACACAGATGGAGAGAGAGAGAGAGATTCTGTTTACTGATTGACTCCCCAGATGCTCACGATGGTCAAGCCAGAGCTGGGCGCAGCCAGGAGGAGGACGTGCAGTCCAGGTCTCCCCTGTGGGTGGCAGGAGCCCGACCACCTGGGCTCTCACCTGCTGCCTCCTGGGTTCTGCATGTGCAGGAAGCTGTGCTCTGGTCAGGAGCCCACACTCAAACCCAGGTGCTGTGATAACAAACATGGGTTGTTTTCTTTTTTAATTTGAAAGGCAGTGTGACAGAGTGGGGCAGAGAGATCTTTTATCCGCTGGTGCTGTCTAATGTCCACAACAACTGGGTCTGGATCAGCCCAAAGCCAGGAGCTGGGGTCTTCATCTGGGCTCCCACATGGATGGCAAGAACCCCAGTACTTGGGTCAGCACCTGCCACCTCCCAGGGTGAGCACTGGCAGGAAGCTGGATCAGAAGCAGGCGAATTCTATCCCAGACACTTCCACAACCATGGCTGACAGCTGTGTCACAGTGCCTGCCTCTAAAACATGATTTTTAAAAAAAGATTTGTTTATTTGAAAGGCAGAAGTAGAGAGGAGAGAGAGAGAGAAATCTTCCATTCACTGGTTCACTCCCTAAGTGGTTGCAAAAGTGGGGCTGGGCTGGGCTGAAGCCAGGACCCAGGAGTTTCTTCCAGGTCTCCTACGTGGGTGCAGGGGCCCAGGAACTTGGGCCATCTTCTGCTGCTTTCCCAGGTGCATTAGCAGGGAGCTGGATCAGAAGTGGAGCAGCCGGGACTTGAACCAGTGCCCATATGGGATGCTGGTGCTGCAGGCAGAGACTTAACCTTCAATGCCACAGTGCTGGCCGCGAAAACATGAATTTTGAAGGCTACAGAGTATAGGTAAGTCCATGGTAGCTTTTGAGGAAAACAAAGAAAGAAAGAAAGAAAAAAAAAAAAACCTCAAGATGATCTCACTAATTTACAAATCCTTTTAAGATTAAGAACTTACTAAGAAAATGCCTTCTTTGGAGTCTACTGTGAAATTCAGATTTTCTGTCCTTAGTATGATCTTCTTTTGAATACAATCGGTTTTCACACTTTGCTTACTTGTTTTGGATATGGGTTCCTAAAACTCACTGGAGCATACTGAGCCCATGTGACCCCTTGTGGTGGACCCCAGCAGCCCACCCTAACACCCCGCCGGTCTCCTCCGTCTGTGGTATCCAGAAACACTTGCAGTAATATGTCAGAAGTGCTAAGAGCCATTCAGAGACCTTCTGTTAGAGAATTAAAGGAATGCCATGACTTTGTGACATGACCTCGAAGTTGGCATTTAGGAAGCCGAAGTCCTGGGGGTAGGCCTGCCTGGGCCCTCCCAGGGCCCCCTCGCCCGTCTCCTCCCCCCCCCCCCCCAGCTGGGGGTGAGGCTGCTGCCCCCTCCCCACTCCCTTTGCTAACTGCAGTGCACCCTCCGCTTCCCATGCTTCCAATTCAGGGGCTCCTTCCCCAAGCAGACGCCCCCTTGGTCTTGATAAGACCTGATTCTGAGTTTCCGGGGCTCCCTTCTCTAAGACCCTGTTCACGTTTCCCTGTGATCTTGTTTTTACCTCGGACATGGGGATTAAGAGTCACTGTGAAAATGTGTACATGATGGGGCTGGCACCATGGCACAGTAGGTTAATTCTCCGCCTGCGGTGCTGGCATCCCGTATGGGCGCCGGTTCAAGTTCCGGCTGCTCCTCTTCCAGTCCAGCTCTCTGATGTGGCCTGGGAAAGCAGTAGAAGATGGCGCAAGTGCCCAGGCCCCTGTACCCACATGGGAGACCAGGAAGAAGCACCTGGCTCCTGGCTTCGGATCGGTGCAGCTCTGGCCGTTGCGGCCATTTGGAGAGTGAACCAATGGATGGAAGACCTTTCTCTGTCTCTCTCACTGTCTGTAACTCTACCTCTCAAATAAATAAACAAAATCTTCGTAGGCATCTACAATTGTCCTGCAAATACTGGGGTGTCATGCACAGTTTGATAGCTCACACTTCTTTACTTCACGCTCTGCTGTGCTTTCCAGGCTGCAAGGTATTCCTGGAGGACATGGGCACACGAACGTGTGTCATCCGTCTTCCCTGCGAGCGAACCGCCTTTACCGTCCTGTGGTTTTGCCTGGTCCGGGGTGCGTGACTTGTGCTTGTGCTTATTTTCCTGGGACAGTTTCCTTGGCTTGGAATTAAGAAGTTGGAGGGGATGAGCGTATTGAACCCGTGCTTTGTACTGTAGTCTCTCTGTCTGCCGCCCCTCGACGTGTCCTCCTGTGGCTTCAGTCTGCCCCTTGGACTCCCAACAAGCTGCCTGGTTTCTCTCCCTTGCTCTGGATGTCCCTGCGCCACTGCCAACCACAGTGACCTTGGAAACCGCAGCACATGTGTGACGTCCTTGTGCACACACACCGTCGTGACCCCTGATCTCATATGGACCCCCAGGTCCTCCAACTGCGGGGGCCATGCGCTCCTTCCCTCGGAGCCTGGTCGACATCTGTTGCCTGAGCCCAGCTCTGCTCCCTATTGCACGCTGATTCTTCCTTGTAGGCATGGTGTGTCTGGCGCTGCTGTAACCCCTTTACTCTCAGCCTCTGGATTTTTCTTCCACATCTTTGGGGAAAACAGCACAGCACACAACAGCAGCCCTCAGCTGGAGACGCCGTGAGTCCCCCGTCCCTGAACCTGTTGCTGGCCTGTCCGCAGCGTGTTTCTCTTCCCTCCTGCAGTTTGCTCACAAGCTGCCATCCCCTCTCCTCCGCGGACTCCAGCTCCTTTTGTTTTCACACTGTGTCCTGTCCCACAGAACCAGCGGCTCTCAGCTGGGCATAGTTTGGCCTCCCGTGGCACGCTTGGCCGCTTCTGGAGATGCTTTGGGCTGTCAGAGCTGGGGGGAGCTGCCCAGCAGTGGACAGACGCCCGGGTGCTGACAGTCACCCTGCAGTGCCCAGCATGGACCCCTGAGGTGCACCCGGGATTAGTTACTCAGTCCCAGATGTTAGCGGTGCCTTGGTTGTGACTTAGTCTCGGGCCCTGGGGGAGCTCCATCGGTTGTCTGGTCTCTGCATCCCTGTCTGCTTACACTGTGTTCTGAGTAGGAGCAGTTTCCCCCCGGGGGATCCGAGAGTGATCTGAACGGTGACAGGCTGTCCTCAGTGGGGTGGTAGGGATGGGGTCAGATTGGTACGAGGTGTTGGGGTGGAGTCTACTCTGGCATCTGTTTATAGATTGTGTGCTGCCTGGGGTAGGCCCGCTTTGCTATTCCCAGAAGAGGCCTGGACTAGGACTTGGGACGTTCCCTCCCGGTTGACGTCTGTAGTCTTCGTCCTGAACCTGTCACTGCTGAGTCGCAGTCAGACTTCCCTGTGGACTTGGCAGAAGCAGACTTCGCTGGGTTAGGCAGGATGATGAGATGACAGGAAGTGATAAAAACCCCTGGTTACGTAAGTTCGCCTCACGTGGAGGTGGCAGTGTGGGAGCTGGAAAGGTTGAGGGTAGCCTTTTCTCTTTTTCTTGCAGAATGAAGTCTTTCTAGATTTTTCAAGGCAGAGTCCTGCTGTATGTGATTATGGGAGTACTGATGCTAATCAGAAATCTGTATTATCTTCCTCGTGAATGAGACAGTCATTTAGTGTATCCATCACCTGGGGCAGCCATAATCAAGTGCCACAGGCCAGATGGCTTTAGTGCCACAGATTCTCTTCCTCCTGGTTCTGGGGGTCTGGAGACTGCAGTGAGGGGGTCTGCAGGTGTGGTTCCATCTGGGTCCTCTCCCGCTCCCTTGGTGCCCATCTGTGTTCTTCTCGCCAGTCCATAAGGGCTCAGTTCCATTGAATTGGGAACCACCAGTAAGCACATTTAATTTAACCACCTCTTCAAAGAGCCTGCCTTCCATACCGTGGCAGCCTGAGCACCTATGAGTCTAAACTTCTGCACACGACTTTCGGGAGAATGCACTTCAGCCCGTCACAGGTGACGTCTGATGGGGCTGGCACGTTGTTAATGAACTTATTCTTGTAGCATATTGTAGTGTTTTTTGGTTTTTTTTTTTTTTTTTTTTTTTTGGGAAAAGTAGAGTTATAGAGAGACTGATCTTCCATCTGCTGGTTCACTCCCCAAATGGAGACAGCAACCACAGCTAAGACTGGTTGGGACTAAGGGCGAGGTCGTAGCCAGAAGCCATCTGGGTCTCCCACATGGGTGGCAGGGGCCCAAGTGTTTGGGCCATCTGCTGCTGCTCTCCCACAGGGAGCTGGATCGGAAGTGGAGCATCCGGGACACGCACCAGCACCTGTATCGGATGCTGGTGTCACAGGCTATGGCTTAACCTGCGCTGGCCCTGTTGTTATTTTAACCTTCCATCCAACATGTAAATCTGAAGCATTGCAGCTTACTTTTATAATTTTAGATAGAATCAAAGAAAGTGGAGTTCTTGCTGCTCGGTTTCTGCTGTTGAACCCTGGAGTGTTCACCTGCTGAAGGAGATCAAACAGCATCTCCCTCCTGTGGCTTTGACACCGAGGCTGGTTGACAACCCAGCCTTTCTGGGAGGGTGCAGGTGCCCACCTGCTCCCCTGAGCCTTCAGCGGTGCTCCCAGACACCTGGCATCACCCCCCCCACACACACACACCTGTTTGTCTTTTCACCGCCTCTGGGAATTCTAGCATTTGACACTTACGGGAACTGGAAGGTCTGCTCCAGGGGATTTCTCAGCGGTCACACACGGGGATGCTTCCTGAGCGAGCTGAGCTGAGCACTCCACCAAGTTCCAATCACAGTAGAAAGTTAGCGTTTTCCTGGGACTGGGGATACTTCCCGCTTCAGCCTCATCTGCTGGGGTGGGGGTGGGGCGATGCGAGGGTTGAACAGCCGGTGTGACTGCTTCAAGCCAGGGCAAAGAGGAGTAGCAGAAGGGCAGAGACAGGGCACTCTGACTTGCCTGGGGAGATCAGGAAGGGCAGCCGGGTTGCCATCCTTCCAGTAAGGACACAGTGCCAGGGCGGTGCTCCATGTCCTCTCCCGGTACCCTTGATCCACGCCCCAAGGTCACACAGCTGGGAGCCTGAAGCCTGGAGCTGCACACTAGGAGCCTGGAGTTCTGGGGGGAGTTTGTCTCTCCCAGGACACAAGTCCTCCCCTACTGATTCTGTTTTGTGTAGTTATTCTTGTTCTGCCTCCCACCCTACCCCACCCACCCCGCTGCAAGACTCTCAGTTCTTCCAAAGCCAGGAAGTAGTGACCTGCAGCCCACCCGGTGGTAGGGCCTCCTGTGTGGGCCCTGGGAGAAGCTGAGTTGGCTGTGAAGGGTGTAACACAGACCTCTACTGCCTGTTTGCCTCTACAGATGGAGGCAGCGTGTTTGTTTATTTGAAAGGCAGAGGGGATGGGGTGGGGTGTGGAGCTCTCCCATCCTCTTGGAGTTTCACTCCCAAATGGTTGCAATGGCTGGGGCAGGGCCAGGGCCAGGCCAGAGCCAGGAGCTCCACCCAGGTCTCCTACCTGGGTGACAGGGGCCCAAGCGCTTGGTCTGTCATCCACTGCATTCCCAGGCGCGTTAGCAGGGAGCTGTATCAGAAGCAGAGCCTCTGGGACTCAAACCTGAGCTCATATGTGATGCTGGTGCTGCAGGCGGTAGCTTAACCCGCTATGCCACAATGCCAGCCCTGGGTACAGCTTTAACTAAGCAAAACAGCCCAGCCAGACTGCCAGACTTAACAGTTGTTCCCAGAGCCACATGACCTGTGGTCGGTGCCCATCTGTGTGATAAGCCCTGGGTGTGTCTTTCCACCCCTGTAGGATTGTCCTTTGCAGAATGAGCGAAGGTAACAACGTTATGGCACCGCGTGATGATTTAAGCTGATTGCTGAGCTGGGCGGGGTTACTTAATCCTTACGATAGGGGTGGAGCTTGACCCAACTCCCTTTTTCCACCAACAAGCAATTCTTCCTAGCTGTCATCGAAGTGAATCATCAGTATAAGTAGCAAGCTCGCTGCATTCCTGCTCAGTTGTGTTCAAACTTGCTGGTGCTCCCCATGGATCAGGAGAGGTGCGGGCGGACGCCGATCTAAAGCCGGGGAGGGAGAAGACAGGGCAGGGAGCCCAGGGGTCTCAGAGCTAGAATCCCGGCAGCACTGGGACTCTTCCACGGGGCGGATGCCTGGTTTCTCGTGAGCCTGGAGGGAGATCAGGTAAGAATGGGACGCCACGGTGTGTGTACACGATGGGCTCGGACCATCGGCTGTGGGTGCAGGATCTGACCGTGGCGTGGGGCTGTTTTCATTTAAGGGGCGTTGTCTCGGTGCACACTGAGGCGCTCTGCCGTAGATGCTGTCTGGGGCTCGGGGTTAGTTTGAGTCCTGTACAGAGAGTGCGGTAGACAAAGGCAGAATCTGCTCATTGTCTGGTCCTCGCCTCTCCCGTGTGCCTGCGGTGTTTAGAGCCGTGTACAGTGTGTGTCCACCAAATGACAGCACAGTGGCCCCCTCTGTTTCGTTTTTGAAAGTAGTGGAAAACGTCAGCCACTCAGCTCTGTGAATGTTACTTGCTGGTTCCAACAGCACTGGTTTGAGAGGAAAGGATTGTGTTTTTCTCCCTGTTCTGTTTTGGGTCTCCGTTCTCTTCTCTCCGAGTGCTCCTCTGGAGGAGGGGTGGCCAGCTGTGCTGGCTTCCAGTGAAATACCTTCTTAGGGCATGGCATGGTTTGCATAGAGGACGACTTACGCTTTAGACTTGAATTTGGGGTTGATACTGACAGAAGTCTTCTGCTTGGTGTTGGACTCGGTGATTTATACTAAATGTGTTTATTATATTTTTGTTAAGAGAACAAAAATCAAAGCCTAGCATGTATTCAGCTGAATTTTTCCCTTGGGTTTTGCTGTCATCCTCTCAGCCTTACAACTCATGCAAATACTCTTTCTAATTAGCACGTGATCTGTGTTTCTTCCATGTCTCATTGGAGGGTGAGTCACAGACTGTTAGTTAACTCCTTGGTGTACCTGTGTGTCGCTGAAGTCTGACATACATCTGATCGGGAGCCACACCTTTTCAGTAACAAGCCAGGTGACTTTCAACAAAGCATTCCGAATATTCATTCTAGAAAAGGAACAGTGTGAAAGAGGCAGGCCTACAGTTAAGTCTAGACAATTCTGTGACAAAATGCTTTACTGCACGTGTTTGGGTTAGATTCTGCCACCCTGACAACTGTATAATATTAAGAGGGAGTTTAAAGTACTTTTTAAAAAATGGCTGTGAGGAGAACAAGGTGAGATTTAAATCCTCAGGAATCTGAATAGGATGACAGTGGAATCAAGATGCCGGGACCAATAAATCCTTCTTATGTAATTAGGCGAGGATGGAAACGCTCACTGGTGACAGATGCCGTGTCGCACCAAAGATTTACACTGCTGCTGTTCTCAGGAAAATTTGGTTTAGTTTTAAGAAGACAGCTTGGGGGCTGTGTATTGCACATAAATTTTTTTTTAAAAAAAGATTATTTATTTGAAAGGTAAAGTTAGAGACACAGAGAGATCTTCCCTCTGCTGGTTCACTCCCAAAGTGGCCATGACACTGGGGCTCAGTCAGGTCCAAGGCCAAGATCAGGAGCTCCATTCAGGTCTCCCATGTATATGGCGGGCCCCAAGCAATTGGACTGCCTTCTGCTGCTTTCCCAGGTGCATTGGTAAGGAGTTGGATCAGAAGCATAGCAGCTGGGACTTGAACCGGTGCCACTAGGGGATGCCAGCATCCCAGGCAGTGGTTTTACCTGCTACACTGGCCCCTAAAGGTTAATATTTCAAACAGCTGATTCAGGACATTGTCTTGCCATCGAAGAATATTACAGAAAGGTACACCATGAAGTCAGGTGTGGAATTACGTGGGTTTCTCTACTTGGGCGTGAACATTGTCTTCCCGGTGTGGCTTCAGTGGGGGCCGTGGCGAGCCCTGCGCCCTGTCCGGTAGTGGTGGTTGCGGTGGAATGGGCGGGCAGCTTAGGTTGTTGACACTTCTTTCCCTGCGAGGCTTAGCTCCTCAGTGTGCATCGTGTAGGGCTTG
Source organism: Sylvilagus floridanus (assembly GCA_949820135.1). Classification (NCBI taxonomy): domain Eukaryota; kingdom Metazoa; phylum Chordata; class Mammalia; order Lagomorpha; family Leporidae; genus Sylvilagus; species Sylvilagus floridanus. Next base: position 106,807,903 of record OX463226.1, read on the forward strand.
TCCACAACGGTTCTCAGGTGAGGCCACGTGCGGCCGTCTTCCTCTCCTGGGGGTTGCCTTCATGGCGATACACTGGGCTGGTCAGTACAGGGCTTCCCTTGTGCAGGTGAGCTTGGAGCGAGCCTGTAGTCCGGCTTTCTGAGCTCATTCACCTGCAGGGTGATGGCGGAGGCACGTGTTCCTCGGTTGTTTTCAGAAGCTCTCTGGACCACGTCCCCAGTGGCTCAGAATTCCAGAGGGCACTTGGCATTCCCTCACCCACGGTAAATATTTGTGCTTCCTCTTCACCTGGCCGGGGTGCTCCGCACCCAGGAGCGCAGGTGGGCAGTGGGCTGTGTGGGCAGCTCCAGGTGGCATTCCACCACCAGGCGGGACGTGTGCGTCCGGACTGAAGGTGACCGCCAGCTCGCCTCCTGGAGTCTGACTCTGCTGCGAGGCCGTGGTCTAGATTACAGGTTACAGGTCCTGCCTCCTGCCGGATCAGCCAGAGCAGTCACAGCTCCTTGTCAGCTACCCGTGAGCTGTCCCGGCCGCTGGGGTATGAGCCAGCTGTTGATTCATCGCGGAGGAGTTACTGGGAGAAAGGTCAAAGGTCCAGGCCTGGTTGACATCATCCCTGGAAAGAAGGGCTTGGCTTTTCTCTCCTGGAGAGCGGAAGAAGGGAAGAAGCGGTAGACATTGCTGGGTGTGCGGTCGCCCCCAGAGGCAGTTGACAGGGGGCCTCAGCCCAGGTGGAGACACAGGTGGGACGGAGTCAGGGGAGTGAGTGGGACTCTGTGGAGACAAGTCAGAGAGCACACAGTCAGTGATGTCAGCTGCCTCGCTCGCTGCTCTGTTGCTCATGTGGCCCGTGGCAGGCAAGAGGGTCACATGCCATTAGAAACAGCCTGGGCTGACCAAAGCCGGTGATGAGAACCTGTCACCTGCAGGAGGGCTTTTGTGGCCAGGGATCCCTGGGCAGAGGCTGGGCAGCCTGGGGGTGTGACCTGTGGGAACCCTTGTCAGTGCAGGGGTATGAACATTTCAGTTCCATTAACAGGGCCCAGCAGTCTCCCTTGGCCGAGATGTACCAGGCTCACTATACACAGACAGGCTTGGCACTGGAAGGAGGTCTGCCGCTTCATTCACAGCGATGGCGTGCTTGGTACTTTTTAAAATTGATTAATTTATTTGAAAGAGTTACACAGAGAAGGAGAGGCAGAGCATTCTTCCATCAGCTGGTTCACTCCCCAGATGGCCACAACAGCCAGAGCTGCTCCGATCCAAGGCCAGGAGCTTCTTCGGGGTCTCCCATGTGGGTGCAGGGGCCCAAGCACCTGGGCCATCCTCCACTGCTTTTTCAGGCCATAGCAGAGAGCTGGATTGGAAGTGGAGCAGCCGGGACTTGAACTGGCACCCATATGGGATGCCAGCACTGCAGGCGGCAGCTTTACCTGCTATGCCACAGCACCAGCCCCTTGCTTGGCATTTTGATATATTCTTCTTTTTCTGTCTTACCTGATTCTGTAGGGGTTGTTAGGGGCACAGCTGGGTCTGAGGTTGATCCGCAAGTGGTTTCCCCACTGTGGTTTAAATGTTTGTGTGCTGTCCTGTCTGGGGTTGCGTTTGTGCAACTGTGATAGTTCATTGAAAAAACTGTGTTAAGTCACTTGCCTTATTCGTCTCTGGAAAATAGTTTGTATTCTCACTGTTCTTTTTTTTTTTTTTCCAAGATTTATTTATTTACTAGAGAGGTAGAGTTATGGACAGAAAGAGGGAGAGACAGAAAAGTCTTCCATCCTTTGGTTCACTTCACAAATGGCCACAACGGTGGGAGCTGAGCCAGTTCAAAGCCAGGAGCTTCCTCCAGGTCGCCCGCACAGGTACAGGGGCCCAAACACTTGGGCTGCCTTCTGCTGCTTTCCCAGGACATAAGCAGAGCGGCGTATCGGAAGAGGAGCAGCTGGAACGTGAACCAGCGCCCATATGGGATGCTGGCGCCGCAGGCAGAGACCTAGCCCACTATGCCACAGCACCTGCCCCTCTCACTGTTCTTTTAATCACAGTAAATATCTGGTAACTGTCTCTTATGTTGGACACTGAGGAGTGCTGCTTTTTCAGTTGACCTAATTTTTTTAAGGGTTTATTTATTTCTTTGAAAGGCAGATATATATATAGAGAGAGAGACAGAATCTTCCATCCACTGATTGATATCCCAAATGTTCTCAACAGCCAGGGCTGGGACAGGTCGAAGCCAGGAGCTTCTTCTGGGTCTCCTACATGGGTGCAGGGGCCCAAATACTTGGGCCATCATCTGCTTACCAGGGTGCATCAGTAGGGAGCTGGATCAGAAGTGGAGCAACCGGGACTCTATCTGGCCCCCATAGGGGAGGCCGGTGTCACAAGTGGCGGCTTCACTCGCTGTGCCACACCGCAAACCTCTAAATGTTTTTTTAAGTTTGATTTTTTTTTCTCTCTTCTCGTTCTCATTTTCACTTGGTTTGTTTACTTTTTTAAAAATACATTAACCGTGTTGAAGCATTCGATGCTGATCAGAGACAAAGCTTGATTGATTTGTAGAATTAATGAGACTGGAAACGTAGCCCCTCTCATTTTGTTAGCTGGTTTAAGAAAACTTCTCTTTTCTCATTCACGCAGTCCAGGTCTCCCCAAGGGTGGCAGGAGCCCCATTCCTGGAGCCATCACAGCTGCCTGCCAGGGTCTGGCTTGGCAGGAAGCTGCAGTCGGGAGCTGGGACATGAACCCAGGGACTACAAGGAGAGACATTAGTGTTTTCTCTGCCAGGCTGAGTGCCCGCTCTCCTAACAGACATTCTCTGTAGGAGTCTGGTGGCAAGCCCCGCACCCTCGGGCGAGTGCTTTTCCTTGTGTGGGTGCCAGGGGAATTCTCTGCTTCTGGAGAAGAGAGGGCATTCACAGCACCCAGAAGGATGGTGAGAGCCGAGAGGTGTGCATGCCAGAGGGGTGGGGTAGGGCTGGGAAGACAGAAGACACCACACAGCAGGGCGCTGTCACCCGCAGGGAGCGGCCGGCCAGCAGCCCCAGCCTCCTGAGCTGTGTGCAGCCGCCTGCGGTGGTTCTAATCCTGGGCCTTACCCACGTCAGTGTGAAGTCACCTTGTCGTTGTGCTTATGCACACATCTGCTTTGGCTTCGCTTCCTTTTTTAGAGAAGCGGAAGAGCGCACGTGGGCAGAGAACAAAGCAGAAAATAATTTGCAAGCTCCCACAGCATTGTAGATCTTGAAGCAGAACAAAGAGCAGAGATGGCTCCCCTCATCCCAGGTGCTGGAGGACTGTCTCCTCCAGGCAGGGTTGGAAGCCCGGGACGTCCACAAGGCTGGGAAAGCCTCGCACTGAGGGAAGCGTGCTGACCTCGCAGCTTTCCCACTGACAGTCGAAGACCCTGCCTCTCCCAGTTCTGTCATTTGCCGGACAGAGTTGTATATGCCGAAATGACCCCCGGAACCAGAGCGCTCATTTTCTGCCCAGCCTCCAGCCTGGATTTATTATGAACCCACCTGGCACGTGTGTTACTCTTCTCCAGCTGTGGGACAAGGACTGATGGGGAGGGGCAGCCCACAGGGGAGATACTCCATCACCTCCTGAACTTCTCACTGCAGTGCCCCTGAGAATAAGGCATGGCTTCTGTTTCGCGTGAGACCGAGGGCCTGAGTTCCTGTACCGTGCCCAAGGGACAGGGGAAGCCCTTGGGACTTAGCATGGCTTGAATCGAGGCAGTACTGACCGTGATGGCCCTTGTGTGGTGCTGGCCGTGTGCTGGAGGAGGGGGCGTGGGGCGCCTCTGTTGCCCAGCTCGTGGTCACCTCGATGCCACTTGCTGAGGTTAGCTGACCGAGACCTCTGATTGCTTCGAGTTGTGTGTGGCAGAGCTAGAAAACAAACTTGGGTGTGTCTTCCTGCAGAGTGCATGCCCTCAATTACATCGTAATGATGCCTTCCATCAAGGAAACCAGTGCAGCCATTAACGCTGTGACGAGGGACGGCCCCTCTGCCACCCCAGGGAGTGATACCTTATCTCCCTAGAGTCACTGCTCAGAATCACAGGTTGCCCAGAATCAGAAAAGCTCCCAAGCAGCCTCTTCCTGCAGCCCTGCTGGGTCAGCTGCTCCTCTCCTAAGCATGTTCCCCACGGGCACTCTGTGCACTTGACCCGCGTGGTCTGTGCTGTTGGCTGCTTGTGTGCCCTGGGTGCAGTGGAAGCTCCTCACAGGCTGTACGTTCTGTCTCTGTGCCTCCCTGGTGTTTCGCAGGCGCCTGGAGCAGCGCCTGTCACCAGCAGTGTGCGTGGACCAGCAGAGGGGAGCCGGGCAGAGCTCCCGGGACGCTCTTCCTGCAGGTACCCGCAGGGCCCCCTGGTCCTGACTCCGGCCAGGGGAGGCTGTGGCTGCTTCGCTGGCTGGTGTGGGTGCTTGGAGGAGCGCTGTCTGCGTGTGGCCTCGCCCACCTGCACGCCCTGGTGGGGTGGTGCTGCTCACCACTTCAAGGTCAGAGTTTAATTGCCGGACTTTCTTACATGCTTTTTCAAAGGGCTGCACTTTGGCCTGCTTGCATCTGAGAGAGAGAGAGAGAGAAAGAGAGAGAGAGAACAAACGAGCTGTCCATGGGGGAATAGCCTTGTGGAGCTCCTTACAGCTCTTCACTGGCAGAGGGAACGTCTCACCCGCTGTGGCTTTCTCCTACCTAATTGGCCATTCTGGTTTTCAGCAGCCAGTGTGCTACCGTGTTCCACTGTGGTTTTACTGAGCCTTAATCCTTTATTAATTGCCTCTTGTTCAAACTCCCTTAGAGCGGCTTAGCCTTCGCCTTCTTCGGCTTCAACTCCACTGCTCTTGCGTTTCTTTGTTTTAGTTGTGACGACAGGAAAATAAACAAGAACTAGTGAATGCGGCTGTTGTATTGGTGTTCTGGCGAGTTCTGCTTTAAGCGGTGCTCCACCGTAAAATCAGAGATGGCGGCTGCCTCGTCAGCGACGTCTGCGTGGTTGACCACATAGGCCGTGATGTTTTCCTGCATCCCACCTCACACTCTTGCCCCTAAGACCCCCAGAACCATTGGATCTGCTGTGTGACTGGAATGTGGCACACCTGTGACCAAGACATGGCCCCGTTCGCCAGAAGCGAAGAGCAGATCGATAGCAGAAATGGACACAGACACCAGCAGTTGCCAGATTTCTAGGCTTCTGCCAACGGCAGTGGGGCTGGGGGGCTGGGAAGGCTTTTCAGAGGTGGTCGAGCGTTTTTATTTTTTGAGATCGTGTGCAGGCCAGGTGGAGGTAGAGGGAGCAGTGTGATATGCTCTGAGAACTGGAAGTCAGTCTTGCTGCATCTGGATAAAGGTCGAAGGCACATGGCAGGTGGCACCGGAGGGGAGGCAGGGATGGAGCAGGGTGGACCATGCATGCCCAGGGGTGGGGGGTGGGGGTGAGCCCAGCAGGGAGGGAAAGTGAAAAGGGGGCACCATGAAGCCTTGGGGAGTGACACATGGGGCTGAGGACTGGATCAGTCTGAGTCCTGCAGCTCCTCCCCGAGGGAGCTGTGTTCAGGTTTGCTTTGGAGCCTTACTGTGCCCATCATCGGTATTGGCATCTCCCAGCAGCGGGTTACAAATGTACATTCTGGAGTGGAAGTTTGGACCAGTGGTGAAGTCGCCTCTTGGGACACCCCCACACACATCCTAGTGCTTGGTTCACATCTCCTGCTTCTCTGTTTCCCATCCCCCTTCCTGCTCCGGCTCCCTTGGGAGGCATCAGGGGATGGCTCAAGTACTTGAGTCCCTGACATCCACGTGGGAGACCAGGTTGAGTTCCAGACCCTGGCTTCAGCCTGTTCCAGCCCTGGCTGTTAGCATTTGGGGAGTGAATAGCAGTTGGGAGATACCTCACTTGTTTTCTTTCTATCTCAGCCTTTCAAATAAAAGGAAAATAAATAAGTAATTACTTTAAAAATTAACATATAATGAAATTATATATACTGCATGTTCTTGTAGGTCAGCTTGTACCCAATCAGAATCTACATTTTAACCAGGTCCCAGGTGACAGACGCGCACGGACATCTTTCCAGTCCAGGGAATGCTTCTCTGGTTTTGTGATCTCTGTAGGACTTGGTTACTCTCTGGAGTTTCCTCGGCATGAGGACTCTAGCACAAACAGTATGCAAATCCCCACCTCGGCTGCACTCCACAGTCCTGCCTGCGCCGACACCCTCCCAGGCAGCAGTTGGCATGTGCCTGGTTAGGGCTCGGTGCTCACTGCTCAGGGGACGGGGACGAGTTGCAAGAAGACCCACGGTTTAGCTCCCCCGTGTCGGTCCGGAGGAACGAGGAGGCCCACGTGCGCGCTCTGGGTGCTTGTGGGAACCCAGCACTGCTGCACTCACCCAGGAGGTGGCGAGCTCCCATGTCCCACAGTAAGTCCACAAGTGGCACATGTTCCACGCAGCTGTCTCTGCTGTTTAATAGTCGTATTCCACGTCAGCTGCACAGAAGCCCGAGGTTCCATGCAGTGAATGCTTTCAGGCGTTGGCCTTTGTTAGGAGCTGGGCCAGAGTTCGTTGGAGGTGTGAAAATTTGAATCGAGGTTGAAGCTTATGGATCTTTATTTTGAAAGGGAACCTTTTTAGGATTGGGGGGAAGAATCAGCATTAGATCATGCAAGTGACACTGAGAACCTCAAATAGAACAAAAATGAATACTGGACACAGCAAGCCTGGAATCCAGCTTGTGAAGTGAACCCTGTTTCTGGTTCATAAGTAATCATTGTCAGTCGCATTAGGGTTTCTGGAATTAACTACCTTATTATTTTCTCCCTATATAATCCTCACATGTTAATATTGCTTGTATCTTTTAGATTTGAGTATTTTAAGTTTTTCCACACATGAATATTCTGAAATGTTTATGTTCATGCTGTTAGTTCATCATAGTGGCTCCTGGTTTTTGTTTTTGGTATCAGGAATATTATTGCTGAAATGAGGCTCACCTTGAAATTTTGGGGAGGGGACATTTTGTTGCTTTGAGTCTGAGCTTCTAACCCGTGACACTCGGGGACATTTCCCACATTGAAGAAAAGGAGGTTCAAGAAGCCAGAATATTTGGGAAATTAGAGTCTGCACCTGGCTGTCCATCAGCAAGTGTGAGAATTCCACATTCTGGCAACTTAGCCAATACAGTATTTCGAAATGCAGAACCCTGGGAAGAAGTGAACCTGTTGAGATGATCAGAAGGAAGTCAAGCAACCAAAAGATACTTACTGAGGGCCAGTGTGTGCGGGTTCCTTGGCTAGGATAGAGAGGTGGCTGTGAGTGATTTGCATCTCTTTATGAGAAGTAGCACCTGATTCAGTGGAAGGGATTGGCTGAGGGAACAGTTACAGGAATGCAGAGAGCAGAGAATCAGGTGAGGGGGGTTTGTTCTGCCAAGAGGATGAGGAAGGGGAGAAAACAGGAAGGCATGTGTGCCAGTGAGGAAGGTGATGTCAGGCCAAGCCGGGCTGCAAACGTTGAGCACAGCAGGTCGACAGGTGGGGAGCCCCAGATGTGGCGGGGTGACAAGTGTTCTCCACTGGGTTCTCCACTTATCGCCCGATAGAAATCCCAAAGCTAGGGCAGAAGGACCCTGCCGTCTGCTTGTCCAGTGTCACAGAGGTCGGAGCCCCACAGCTCTTGCAGGAGAGGTGCATTCTGGTCCGTGCGAAAACTCTCCGTCTGACCTTTTTGCCTTCACGGAGTGGTGTTGTAACAGCCTCCTCTTCAGATCACAGAGACAGGGAGAAACATGTAGGAGAGGAGAGAGTAAGTGTGGAAAGCGGAAGTAAAAGATAAGTTTATGTGGTGCAAAGCTGTTTTGAAATCCATGCATAGTTTTTTCAGAGTATATATTTTTCATGAACTTTTTGAAGCCCCCTCATTTGCATGAATTTCAAAGCAATTTTGCACCAAAAGACACACTTCATTCAAATAACTACCATGGAAACCAAGAGTGTAAAATATCTCATTGCTAAGTTTAACCTCAGTGGTAGATTATAATATGTTGAGTAGCTGGGTTAAATAAAACATACTACTACAAGGTTAAAAATTGCACCCAAATGAACTTTGTCATTTAATCCCATTTTCCATGAGCTTTTCTTGAAGCAGCCTCAGTTAGCCATAAAATAAAGTGATCTCGTGGTACATGTTTGTAATGCTCATGCGTGCTTCTGGTAGTGGGATGGGGGGGTGGCCTGTGCAGCAGCCAGCCTGTTAGTGACCCCGAAGCCCGCCCAGGGCTCCTTGGCAGGCCCTTCAGCACCCAGGCTCACCTGACATGGGAATTTAAGGAAGGGTTTTAAAAAATTTCAGATTCCTTCCAGATTGAACCAGCCTGAAACCACTGATGCCAAGTGGAAATCCAGTTTTGATGAGTCACACGGGTAAAAAGCTCTGTGGTGCATATCCAGCCTTGGGGACCTGTCATACACAGGAGGTTGGGGGTGGGTGTGGGGGAGGAGAAGGGCAAGGCAACCAAGATTCATTTTTAAAGAGACAGAGAGAAAGAGATCTTCTATCAGCTGATTACTCCTCAAAGGGCTGCAACAGCCAGGACTGGGGCAGGCTAAAGCCAGGAGCCAGGAATTCCATCCAGGTCTCCCACGTGGGTGCCAGGGACCCAAGCACCTGGGCCATCTTCTGCTGCCTTGCCAGGCGTATCAGCACTCTGATATTGCATGCAGGGGTTTGCTTCTCCCCACCCCAACTCCTCCACCTCCCCACTCCCCTCAACCTCTGCCGCAATTTGGGCCCTCAAGTGTGATTTGTAATGTTGATGAGAGCCTCATTTTTCCCCATAATGTCTTTTCTTCTTCATAATATGTGAGCCCAGGGGTGCCAGTTGTGAATTCCTGCCATATGTTTATGTGCACAACACCCTGTGACCCTTCCCTCCAGCCTTGGAGGTGGGGCCTTCTAACCCAGCAGCCTCCATTCTGTTGGTGGCTTAATCTTCCTGCGGTAATACAAGGACACTTCCAAAAATTCGAGCAGGGGCCGCAGCTGTGGCACAGCAGGTTAAGCTGCTGCCTGCAGTGCTGGCATCCCTTGTGGGCACTGGTTCGAGTCCTGGCTGTTCCATTTCCAGTCCAGCTCCCTGCTAATGCACCTGGGAAAGCAGTGGAAGATGGCTCAAGTGCTTGGGCCCCTGCACCCATGTAGGAGACTCAGATGAAGCTCCTGGCTTTGACCTGGCCCTGCCCTGGCCTTAGTGGCCATTTAGGGAGTGAATCAACAGACAGAAGTTCTTTCTCTCCCTCTGCTCCCCCCTTCTCTCTGTAATTCTGCCTGTCAAATAAATAACCTTTAAAAAAAAAGTGTAATCAAGGGCCAGGCGTTTGATAGAGGGACCACCAGGGTCCACTTGGTGGCCCCACATCAGAATGCCTGGGTTTGAGTCACAGCTACATTTCCATGTTTCAGCTTGCTGCTGTTGTGTGCCCTGGAAGGCAGCAGTGATGGCTCAAATGCTTGGGTCACTGCCACCCATGTGGGAGACTCTGGCATTCCAGGCTCCCAGTTTTGGGACTGGCCAAGCCCCAGTTATTGCAGACATTTGGAGGGTGAACCAGCAGTGGGAGATCTCTCTCTCTCTCTCTCTCTCTCTCTCTCTCTCTCTCTCATAAAAATAAAGATTTTTTTTTAAAAGAATGAATTTTGTTCACAACGTGCCTTTTCCATGGTCTTTCTGAAGGCGCCTCCTATGGAGAAATGTGACTGTTGTCTCTTTAAATCCCGGGTGGAGAAGGCTTGGTGTGGGTGGCACTGTGCAGCACGCAGAGTCAGGGAGCAGTCGGTGTCTAGGGATTTATTTGTGGGCTGCAAGTTATTTTTCAGAAAGTTAAGGGGATACTGTTGTCCTGGGTGTTCTGGGGCTGACCTGTGGATTGGTAGGAGGCTGAGTGAAGTGGAAGGCAGGCTGGCGTGAGGGCTGCCCAGGTTTTAAGTGTTCCTTTGAACTCACTGCGGGTCCATAGTCCCTTATCTGCAGTGTCAAAAGCCAGAAAGCCCTGGGAACTGTAATCGTCTATCTGGGGTTGTAGCAAAACCTGTCAGGAACAGAGTGGAGAGTGCTTCCGGCCTCTGTGAGGCACCTGCTTTAACTCAGCCTGTGCATCACTGCACAACATGAGCGTCTGGTCAGGACGCGGGGGTCCTGCCCCGCTGGACGGAGCCTGTTAGCGGGGTTACGTGATACCAGAATACTCACTGAGGCATCTTTCTGCAGTGAGGGGAAAGCAGGTAGCACCTTTGGCCCTGAGGGCATCTGATAAAGGCAGGCTTCAGCCGGTGTTAGCTTCCCTGGCACAGGCAGGTGGCTCCGGACAGAAGCCGATGGTCTGGGACAGTCCAGGAAGCCGCAAGTGTGGCATCCGAGTGTGAGCAGGGCCGTGCATGCCCGGGCTTCTGGGGAGAATTCCTTCCTGCTCTCCCAGCCTCTGGCGTTGCTTGGCTCGCACGTAGGGTCTTCACGAGGTTCATGGGAAAGGCGTAGCATGAAAACCTCTGCATGGATTTCGGGATTTCTTTGCACTCAAATCATAGATGCATCACTACAGCTGCAGGGCTGTCTTCCCTTGAGGGTGTGTGCACGTGTGTGTGTTTCTGCATCGGATTTTCTCCTTTTTGTGCCCAGACGGATTAGATTAGAGGCCACCTAATGACCTTATTTTCGCTTGATTACTTCTTGGAAGACCCAGTTTTCCAAATAAGCCACATTCCGAAGTCCCGGGGTTAGGACTTCCCCATATCTTTCGGGTCAGCCCATGACGCAGGGAAGGATTGAAGACCAGCTGTTCTGTTCCTGTTTGTCAGGCTGGTGCCAAGTTCAGGACCATTGCCTGTTGGCTCTGGTGGTGCCTCTTGGAATGTGTGTTTACTGACTGGGTGTCTCCTTCCCCACCCAGCCCACACTGCCGCACCTCCTGTTAACTGCATGGAAGGGAGCCTCCCTGCCTCATAGATCTTACCTGTGAGAAGAAAGGCAGACGCTTAGGGTGAGAACTGAGCTGGGCGTGGGGTCAGTTCCTTGAGTTCCTGCAGTCCCTGTAGCTCTCTTGTCACTGCCCTTGCTGAAAGTTCTAGAATATTCCTAGGTATGTTGAAGGGTTGTATGACGGGCCTAGGGTGGTGTTTGGCTTCTAGAAATACACAGGCGTGCAGCAGTTGCTGTGTACGTGCGTGGGAGTTGTTGATCACTGCATAGCCGTGAACCACTGAACTCCGCCATTCCCCCCAGGAGGTCTCCGCGGACCTTGCACTGGTCGCGTGTTTTGTGGTGGTGTTCCTGATCTCAAAGGGGTCTCCCTCTGCTTGGCCTTTGTTCTTGACCACTCGGCACACGTGGCTGCCCGGCAGTGCCCATCAAGCAATGACAAGGGGCACTTGTGCCTCTGCTGCCAGACTTCCGTCCTCACATCCCCTGAGCCGGCAGTGACTGGAAGTCCAGGGCACAGCACGCTCCGGGGACGGCTGATTCTTCCAGAGTTAATTAAAAGCATCCCTTTCACTGTGTAGTTAACGCAGGCTGAAGTCCCCGAGTAGCTCTTTAATTTCCAACTTGCCCTTTTTCCTGGTTAGCCACGGCTCAGGGTTGGCGCCACCTTGGCTCCAAGTTCAAAGTTCTTCTGCTCCACAGTGCTATTTCCCTTTGTTTCATAAGGACATGGGTGAGATTAGCCAACAAGTAGGCTTTCTGGGTCACAGGCCACTAACTCCTTTGGGAGTCTGTTCCCGTGCTTCATTCCAATGCAGTTCGGAACATCTATGCATTTTTTATCGGCTTGTTACTTTATAAGTAGGGAATGAAGGGGAGCCAACTTATAGAAATATAATTAAACAATTAGGAAGGTATCTTTGCACTTGGGTTTCATGAAATGCTAGTTAGCCTGACTTTGTTTTTCTAACCAAGAGGGAAGTGGATAAGCAGGTCTGGTAGGCCAGTCCCCCATCAGGCTCACTCAGGAGTAAATAGACCGGCTGACGTGAGAATGTCTCTGAATTCTTCTCTTTACCTGTTTCCTTTGGGACTGAATTCCTGCCAGGCTCTTATTGCTACAGGGAGCTTGTAACTGTTCCTGCCTGTTAGACAAATACTCCATGTATTTTTAGCTAAGCAAGACTTGACCTGCCTTTACTCTGCTCACTCTCCGGCCACCTCCTCCCCGCTGCAGTCAACAGCTGCAAAGTTGTAATTCCAGGTAGGAATTACATGACCTTCATGTGACCCTGATAAGTATGTGCTGTGCCCCATGGCGCCCAGAGAAGCCCACCAAGAGAGGCAACCCAGGCCAAAAGTCCTCCTGGATTTGCTTGCTGTGGGGATCAGAATTTGTGTGAATACCAGGACACCTCAAAAAGAAAAAAATCTGTGGAAAATGGAATTGAAATCCATGCATGGTTTTTTCATGCTACAGATTTTCCATGAACTCTTGCAAGACTCCTAGAAGATATGAATCTCAATTTTTTTTCTTGCTAAAAGCAAACTGGGGTGGGGAGAGGGTTGCTGTGGCTTAATGGGCTAAACCTCCACCTTTGGTGCCAGCATCCCATGCGGGCACTGGGTCATGTCCCAGCTGCTCCTCTTGTGATCCAGCTCTCTGCTTGTGGCCTGGGAAAGCAGTGGAAGAAGGCTCAAGTCCTTGGGCCCCTGCACCTACACGGGAGGCCCCGAAGAAGCTCCTGGCTCTTCGCTTCGGATTGGCCCAGCTCCAGCCATTGCGCAATTTGGGCAGTGAACCAGCAGATGAAAGACCTTTCTCTCTGTCTCTCCCCTCGCTCTGCCTCTCAAATAAATAAATACATCTTATTTTTTAAAAAAATTTAAAAAACCACACACAACGTCTTGAGATTGTATTTTTCTGCACACTTTTCATGAAGTGCCTTCATACGTGGTACCAAGCACGATGCTGGGCAACCGGACGTGCTTGATCATCGAATCTGAAGTTACTACCACTGTGTGTTGGGTCGACTTAGAACAGTCATCATTTCTGAGCTCCGTATGTGTTTATCGGAGCAGCCAGCTCTCAGAAGGGCCAAGCATGCATGATGCACTCTTGTCTCACTCGGGTTTCTCTGGAGGAGAGCTGGAGGGCCTCTGTGTGCCTCTCCCTCCTCCTCCCCCGCCCTGGTGTGCCCCCCCCCCCCCCCCGACTCGGTGCCCGTGGACGATGCTGGGGAACCTGTTTCCCAGAGAGAGCGCTGTTTGTGCCCCCTTCCCTTCTGCCCTCTGGTCTCCCTGTGCAAGTACTGAGAGTGTGAAAGAAACAGCTGTTCTCTCACCCTCTGCTGGTTGCACTCAGAAGCATAGGGGGGAACTATGTAATAGAGCCCGCTGGGGACTCAGCCAGGCACGGACAACCATTTTCTTTGGCAGCTGCTGTATGGATAGTTTAGTAATTTATTTGTGAAGTTTTCTGGCTTAGTGACTTGTAGTGGACAGTATTTAGACCACCAGAAGCATAAGAGAACATTGGTCTCAACTGAGCACATTTTGTTTTGAAACCAGCTCTCAGATTAAAATACTCCAAGAGCCACCTCACATCCAAATGGTGCTGTGTGAGTCCCCGAGTGTGTCACAGATTGGCGGACGGTGCACGTGCAGTGGACCCCTGCTCTCAGGAGTCTCTGCGACCCCAGGTTGGGACGCCCAGGTGACTGGTGGTAAATGGCCAGGAGATACAGGGAGGGAGGGAGGCGGTCCTGGCTTGGGATTGCAAGACTTAAAGACTGGTAAGGTTTTAGGATACAGGTGGATCGCTAGTTGTTCCAAACTGCAAAACCATCATACCTGCAGTATCTAAAAATGTAGTTTTTAAACCGTTTCACAGATTAATGCTTTTTTTAAACCTGCTTAGGACCAACTTGCGAATTGCTTTTGATAGCATAAGAGAGCAGTCTAACCCATTGCTCTTTTGCATTTGTTGAAAAATCTTAACAAGTTTAAGTAGCTTATTGTCAGTATTGGTGACAAGTGATGTGTTTCAAAGTATACGTCGTGCCTTTTGGTGAATCTTGAGGGTTGTAATGTGTGTTTATTCTTTCAAAAATCTTCAGTGTCATCTATTTAAGGCAATTTTCTGAGTAGGAGAAATGCTTGAAGCCCTTGTGTGTTTGCGATTGAGGTATGAACTGGCCATGAAACAGGGTTTAGTGCCTGACTGAAGAGCACAGCGTAGTTGTGCACTGTGTGTGTAACTGTTAGTGCTAGTATCATAACTTCTTAAATCATAAAAGTAGTTCAAAATTCAGAAAAAATAAATTCCATAAAGAAAATAAACTTAATTCACTAGCTTATCATCTAGAGAATATTACTTTTTAAAAAGATTTATTTCTTTATTTATTATTTGAAAGAGTTACAGAAAGAGAGAGAGAGAGACCTTCCATCTGCTGGTTCACTCCCCGGATAGCTACAATGGCCAGCCCTTGGCCGGGTCAAAGTCTGGAGCCAGAAGCTTCCTCTGGGATAGTAGGGGCCCAGGTACTGTGGCTGTCTTCCACTGCTTTTCCCAAGCCATGAACGGGGAGCTGGCTAGGAAATGGAGCAGCAGGGAAAAGAACCGGCCCCTATATGGAGTGCATGTGGCAGCTTTACCCACTATGCCACAATGTCTGCCCAACTGTTAACCTTGAAAACTGCATTTTTGGGGCTGGTGCTGTGGCTCCTTTGGTTAATCCTCCACCTGTGGCGCTGGCATCCCATATAGGCGCCAGGTTCTAGTCCCGGTTGCTCCTCTTCCAGTCCAGCTCTCTGCTGTGGCCCAGGAAGGCAGTGGAGGATGGCCCAAGTGCTTGGGCCCCTGCACCCGCATGGGAGACCAGGAGGAGGCACCTGGCTCCTGGCTTCGGGTCCGTGCAGCGCTGGCCAAAGCAGCCATTTGAGGTGTGAACCAACAGAAGGAAGACCTTTCTGTCTCTCTCTCACTGTCTATAACTCTACCTGTCAAATAAATTTAAAAAAAAAACAAACCTGCTTTTTCCTGTCACTTTCATATATATATTTTTTTACAAAATATATATATGAAAAGATCCTGTTTATTCCTGTTATACCATGATTATTTTCTCTCACTTAAAAATAATCTTTGGAAATATGATTTTCATGGTTTGCAATGTTCTAGTACATGATTATACCATAATGTATTTAATCACTTCCTTATTGAACTGGAAGATTCTGTGTAATTTGTTCTTGCCACATGTATTCCTGTAGTGACACCTTTCATAGATACACATATACTTCCATCTCTGATTATTTTGGGGGAAGTAGTCCCTAGAAATGCATTTGCTAGATAAAGCGGCATCAACTCTGAATATTCTTGACACTTGAACCGTACTACTTCCCAGAAAACAACTTGCAGTAATTTGGCTTTCCAGGACTAGAGTATGAGAATGCCTGCCTTTCTTTAGAAAGTGTTAATTTACCATTTTTTCAGGCTTTGACAATTTGTTAGAAGAAAACTTCAGTTTCTGCATTACTGCAGGTGTTGTGTTCCTCTTTGCTTACACTTTCTAGGTATTTTTTCTTGTTATGTGGAAGTGTTTTTAAGTGTCACTTCCTTATTGAGGGTACGTATAAGTGATTTTGTAACACTGACGGAAATGGGAAAAGTGGGAGGTAGTTGTCCTGTCGGAAGCAGGTTCTGCCATGGAACTTTGGGTCAGCGAGGTTTAGCCGGTCGGTAGCAGCATAGCTGTGATCTCTTGCACTCTTCGCTGTTAGGAAGCAGACACACAGTCTGTTCACAGACTGCCCGTGATGTGCAAGCGCCAGATCCAGTTGGTGAATGGTGACTGCTCAGGGTCCTGGTGGTGACGCTTGCTTGGAAATGGGGCCTTCCTCATCATTCCTTTGAATCAGCCACCTTGGAAAGACACTTCTCTGGCTCCCAGACACAGCCACACTCAGAAATCATTGGAACACTTTGCCATCGGGGCCAATTTCCGCCCTCCTTCCCCCTCCACTCCTCCTTGCCCTGCCCCCACTTAGAACCTGTGGCTCTCAGCAAAGCCTCTATCCTGGGGGGCGGGGGGAGGTGTGTAGGGGGTAAATAATATTCCGAAAGAACACAGCACCGGGCAGGGAGTCAGGTGGAGATGATGAAGGATCAGCCCGTTGCTGGCTGTGCTGGTCGTGTGTCCCATGTCCCAGGAGTCTGAGCAGTGGGGAACCCAAGAAGTCTCCCTTGCAGCTCCTGAGAAGTGACCCCAGCCGCTTGTCTTTTGCCTGACAGCAGTGCAGGTGGAATGTGACGCCTGAGCAAGACCACGCTGTCTCACTCTCTCTCCAGCTCTTGCAGGCCTGGGCTGCAGATTGGAGGTGACTGAGGCAAAGGCTATCTGAGGGCGAGTGGTTTTCTGTACCGGGGCTCCATACTGAGGATTAAAGGCAGCAATCGGGCAGCTCTTCTCTTGGGAACTGTGCAAAGTCTGAGTGGACTCTTGGTCAAAGTTTCTTGGTGATTTCTTATGAGAGTGCAGGTTCTTGGGGAATTCTGTGCCGAGTCTCCTGGCGTTCAGTGGCCTCTGGCTGATTGGCTTCAGCTAAGGGGCTCTGTCTTTTGCCAGCGACTTCACACACACTCTGTGTCTCCTCTCTCTGAGATCAGGTGAGGTCATCCTTCTGGCTTTGCTTGTCAGGGAATGGCTGGAATCTCCCAAGTAGTTTTTCCTTAGGACACGGAGCAGTTGGAGAGAAATTCCGAAGAAGCTGAGACCCTTCCCGGTCCACCCTGGGTCTGCCCACACAGAACATGTGGCTGAATCTTAGGTTTCTAGGTGCAGCAGAGCTAACTCGTTAGTGGAGCACTCAGGCCTCCACTGCTGGAGAGGCCCCTGCAGACTGACTGACTTTTTTTTTAAAGATGTATTTTATTTATTTGAAAGACAGTCACAGAGAAAGGTAGAGACAGAGAGGTCTTCCATCCGCTGGTTCACTCCCCTGATGGCCACAGCAGCCAGAGTTGCGCCGATCTGAAGCCAGGAGCCAGGAACTTCTTCCGAGTCTCCCATGTAGGTGCAGGGGCTCAAGGACATGGGCCATCTTCTACTGCTTTCCCAGGCCATAGCAGAGAGCTGGATTGGAAAAGGAGCAGCTGGTACTAGAACCGGTGCCCATATGGGATGCTGGCACTTCAGGCCAGGGCTTTAACCCGCTGTGCCACAGTGCCAGCCCGACATACTTTCTTTCTTTTTCTTTATTTTTTTTTAAAGATTATTTATGTGTTTATTTGAGAGGTAGAGTTACAGACAGAGAGACAGAGAGGTCTTCTTCCGTTGGTTCACTCTCCAAATGTCCGCAACAGCGGAGCTGCGCCGATCCGAAGCCAGGAGCCAGGAGCTTCTTCTGGGTCTCCAGTGCGGGTGCAGGGGTGCAAGGACTTGGGTCATCTTCTACTGCTTTCCCAGGCCACAGCAGAGAGCTGGATCAGAAGTGGAGCAGCTGGGACTTGAACCGGCGCCCACATCCCATGTGGCGGGCAGGTGGAGGATTAACCTGCACCACAGCACTGCCCCCCCCCCCCCCCCCGACTTACTTTCCAATGCTCATCTTGAATGTGGAGCAGAGTGAGGCTCTCTGGGGCCATGGCCCAGCTTGCCGAGAGGCCTAGCACCCCGAGGTTGCGTGGACACTCTCCTCCACTCTGCCTCCCTTCCTCATCGCCCTGGGCCACCTCTCTCCTCTGCGTCTGCTTTTGGGTTGGTTCTCAAGTCCTCCTTGTGGACCGACCCTCACACTTCTCTGTTGAGACTGGTCTTATTCTTTGGTGCAGAAGCCCCCCAGCAGAAGCCCCCCAGCAGGATCCCCCACCTGCAGTTACCTCCTTGTGTTGAATCTGACTTCAGACCTTCTGAACTCCAACAACCCTGCTAACAGTTACTGAGCGCTCACCATATGCCAAGCACTGCTGACTTTTAATCTTCCCAGTAGCACCTCCTTATGACGGAAGCACTGCTGTGAACTCCAGGACGTAGATGGCAAAGGGGAGGCCAGGAGAGGCCGTGTGACTTGCTTACAGGCACACAGCTCTGAGCAGGCGAAGCCAGAATGTGAGCCAGAACGGGACTGACTGGCTCCTTGCAGTTTTAACCCAGGCTGCCTTTCCCCGTGAGCCCTCCAGACTGCAGCCCACCAGCATTGTCCTGCTCAGAACCCCGCCCCCAGGCCATCTCTGCCCTCTGTCTGCGCTCCTTCTGCCTGGAAAGCCTTCACCTGGTCGTGGCCCGTGCCTTGCCTCCTGGCCCACGTGTACCGCCAGGCCCGTCTCTGGCAGTGCTCCCGGGGCGGGTCCGTGCATGGAAATCACCCGGACACCCGGTCAGTGCACACGGCCAGATCCCGGCCATGGGCGTCTGTGCCCGCAGGTCATGACTGCTGCCGACTGTTGTGCTCCTGGGTGCTGGATGTCCTCTGTCACTGTCGTCGTTTGGAGTCGCTGTGCTTGCTTGCAGCGGGGCAGGGCCAGTGTCATTGTGCGCTGGTGCTTGTGGGCAGCGCTCGGGGCGTCAGAGGCGTGAATCCTAGGAACAGGAGAGGCGGAAGAGAAGAATGCGGTGCTCTCACAGCTTCCCTGAGCGGAGGCAAGAAAAGGTTTGCAAGATAGAATTCCCTTCATTGTAGGCCACGTGCTGTCCAAAGCGCTGGCTTCCTCAGAGGATCTGTAATGGTAGCCCTGAGTCGGACTGGGCTGGTAAGTGGGTGCCAAGAGTGGATCTGGCTGGCTTTGGTGTGCACACAATGGCCAGGTGGAGCCCCCCACCCCGATCCGCATGGAGCTCCCACGTGGCGTGAGCAAGGAGGATTCGTGGACTCCTCAACGGGCCGGTGTCCAGTTTGTAGCCGAGGGAACTGGTGTGAAGTCAAACCAGGTAGCCAGAGCCAGCAGGAGCCTCGGGGCAGAGTCCAGTGCGAGAGGCAGCCAGAGAAGGACGGTTGCGGGGGCTTTCCCCGAGGGCGCCTGTGCTGTGTGTTTGGCACTGTGCTGAGTGCTGGTATTGCCACGCGCTTTTCTCTGATCCTTGCGCTAACAGTGCAGAATGGTCCATGTCGCTTCATTCAGGATCACACTGAAGAGTGGTCGTGTGCCAGCAGTAAGGGCGGACGAGGCCCAGAGATTGGGACAAGACTTTTCTCGTCCCCTGGAGCCCCCGCCCCATATCCTTCACCTGGCTCTGGCTCCGGCTCCTGGGCCCTGGCCAGGGGGTCTCAGAGTAAGAGCTGCCTGCTGAGCATGCTCTGTTCTCTGTATGGGGGCTGCACTTGGCTCTGGACACACCCCTCCCGGCACACGGGCGCTTGCTCTAGAGGTGACAGGGAAAATCAGGCTGTGAGCGTCTTTTAACCAGAAGCTTGGTGGCTGGAAATCGAAAACTGAGTTCTTGTAGCTAAGAGGTGCTCTTTTCAGATAGCACCCAGAAAGCGGTGAGGGTGGTTCCTGGATCAAGAGATCCTGCATCGGATCCTGAGGCCTCACTCCAGACCCACGGGATTCAGCCCCAGCACATGTCTTCCCGCTGCCCCTCTCTTATGGGTGATCTTCATAGGCTGAAGTCTGAGCGCTCTTCGGAAGTGACTACATTCAGCTCCACAGATTTCCCATTAGGAAGGTGCTCTGGGACCCCAGACCTGGACCAGGAGCTGGCCCTGGTTGACGTTTCCTGAGCCTGAAAGTGTCCCGATGAGAGTATATGCGTCTGGTGAGCTAATCTAACTAAAGCAAGCTTTGCCGTTTATGAACAAGAGGCTAGATGCACAGAGACAAACAGCAAACCCTGCTGCTGTTTATGTAAGAGTATGTTTTGCAGCTTCCATTCCAGTGCATTTCATGGGCAATAAATATTATCTGTGTACTGAAAATATTTCCACTGACCTTTGATTTTTGTTTCTTGGATATTGATTACAGTCCTATCTTCTAAAAAGGTATTTATGGCATATTTATTATCTCAGCTATCAGATAATATAGTCTTAGCATTTTATCTGTGGAAACAGTCTGGAAGTTTGCAAAATAAGGGTTCATAGCCATGTATAGCTGTTAAAGGATCATTTTCAAGTTGCCGTGAATTGAACACAGCAGCTTGGTAGCACTAAATCATTGGCTATAGATATCAGATGAGTAAAAATTGGAGGATTGAATGCCTGAGAGTCCTTTTTGTGATTTTCCCAGATTTCAGGTGTGATCAAAAGAAGTTCTTCCAAATTCTTAACAAAGTGAATTTGGCTAGATTTGAGGTTTCCCAGGGTGAGTAATCCCAGACAGCATGAGTGGACCTAATCTGTCCCTAGAGAGCACACAGTACGAATCCTTCCAACACATGTCTTACCAATGGTTTTCAGTCTCCCAAAGGATTAATGATGAAAGATGTTGTGTTGCATACAAGGAATTCTGGGACTTGTCATCAGGAGACCTGAAATTTCTTCTAGACTTTTCTCAAAAGGCTGCATGATCTCTCTTGACTTTGTGGACTCTCGTTTTTATAGTTTTGGTGTGTTAACTTCATTTTTTAATCTGTGAGTTGGTAGGTGTTGGTTTAGGTAAACTATGGCTGTTTTATCTCCACTAAAGGAAAAATAATATTGACCTGCACAGTAGGAATATGAACATAAATAAGATGCAAACTGGGAACCAGCCCTGTGGCGTAGCAGGTAAAGCCATTGCCTGCAGTGCCAGCACCGCATATGGGCATAGGGTCAAGTCCTGGCTGCTCCACTTCTGATCCAGCTCTCTGCTATGGCCTGGGAAAGCAGAAGATGGCCCAAGTCCTTGAGCCCCTGCACCCACATGGGAGACCGGAAGAAGCTCCTAGCACCTGCCTTTGGATTGGCTCAGCTCTGGCCACTGCAGCCTTTTGGGGAGTGAACCAGCAGAAGGAAGATTTCTTTCTCTGTAACTCTGCCTTTCAAACAAACAAATAAATCTTTAAAAAAATGTGTATGCCTTTTAATATTTTTTCTTAAAGCTTTTCAGAATCTGTGTTTAGAAAAAAGAATTATGGCAGACTAGTTTGAATAGATTTGAATAGAGAAGATTATCTGTAAAGTTCAGGGTTCATTTCTTTAATTATAGATATTATTGACTCTTGTTAATTGAGACTTACTTTCAGCGTTTATGGATTTAGTAGGCATAATAAAATGTTACTGCTTTGTTTTCTGGAATTAGCCAGAATTTTAATTGATATTTGTGTTTTCACTGATGTTTAGCTGTTTTCTTTTTTAATATTCTTGAAATAAAAAGTATAACTATTAAATCTGCAATATTTTCTTGCAGCGATCCGTATGTGAAACTTTCCTTGTACGTAGCAGATGAGAATAGAGAACTTGCTTTGGTACAGACAAAAACAATTAAAAAGGTAGGTGGCCTTCCTTAACTAGACTTTAAGTCCTGATTTATTCTTCCAGTATTAAATCTGAAAATTCGCCATAGACCAGAGCTTTTCTATGTTAACCCAAGATTCTGGTTTTTACTTAAGTGACTGTAAAAAAAAAAAAAAAAACAGTATTCTCGAGATAATTCTTAATACAAATGGTAATTTTTGTCTTGCAAAGAACGCAGCAAAACTAGCCTTTGTTCTTGTTGGCTTTTTTTTTTCATTTAATATAACATACGTTGATTGAAATGGAATGGTCTGTGCAATTGGTAGGCAAGAAAGAAATGGTTCATCTCTTAGCAGAGGAAGCCGAAGCAGAATGCTGCATAGCTATGTGCAAACACATAGCAGATTGATAACAAAGAAGCATATGTGGCTGTATGTACATATATGCAGGTTTTATTTTCCTAAGTCTTATGTACATTGATTTCATTAAACAATTGTTTCAGTAATTCTAATTACATCTTAATCTACCCATCTGCCTGTTTTTGTCGATATCAGTGAAATGCACGCGAACGTTGGCTTGGCTTGCTCGTCGGGGACTTTATTGACGGTGCAGGTGCTGTGTCATCAGCGCTGGTTCCCTCTGCTTTGGCAGTATTCTGGGGTGTTTTGCCTCACGCCTTCCTGCGGGGAGTGGTCAGATGGTCTAAGGCTTTGCTCAATGAAGGGGTCCTCCCAGCAGCCTGGGGCTTTAAAAACGTTTCCCGTGCCACTGGCTGGCAGGCGCTGCAGGGCTGTGAGGAGCAGCGGCTGCAGCGTGTCCTCCTCCTGGCGTTGGGGCTGGCACTGAAGATCCGTTCTGCAAACGGGAGCCAGTGTTCTGAGCAGAGGGGGATGCCGGTGGAGGACGGAGGCCATTGTTCCCCGTGTTAGGCGCTGTCACTTGTTCCCGGGGAGAGGGAGCCGGGCGCCTTGCAGAGAAGGCAGCTGGGGGCCTGGTTGCCTGCTGGACCCGGAGCCAAGGACCGGAGCAGGGCACCCAGGAGCCATCCAGCGGGGACATTGCAGTAGACTGCTGCCTTCCGGGGGCAGGTCCTCTCCCTGCCTCGCTGTCCACGGTGGAGGGGCTCCCTCCCTTCTCTCCGCAGCCAGCCTCCGGATAGTATGTATGCCTGTGCTCTCGCATCCTCACCCCCTCCCCGCTGTCTGTCTGTCACTGTGCTCTCCCGTGCTGTCTGCTTCTCTCGCCTGTCATTCCATGCTCCCCCACCCCGCCCGACCCCCAACCCCCGACCCCCGACACCAAGGGGGCTTGGAGTCCGCTCCCCCCTGACCTGGCTCCTCTCTCCCGCCCTCTCTCTCCTCACCATCCCGCTCCGTTCATATCCCAGCCTGTGAGACCCCTTTCTTTAGGATTGGATTCACTGGGGAGTTGTGGGTGGGGAAAGTGCGGATTTTTTTAAATGCCAGTATGAGTTCTGTGTTTTGCATTTGTATGGTGCACAGTGCTGGTTTTTTTTTTCCTTCTCCCTGTACTTGTATGTTAAAGGAAGTAGGTGGATAAGGGTGAATAAGATTTTGGCTTTAAAAACAAGAATCTGTAGCTACTGGTTAGGTGAGGATTGTTCCGTGTCGGATTTTTACACCTGAATGTGATCAGGCATGTTTTACTCATGGGTCCTGTGCGTGTACACACATGCACACCCACACACGTGTGTGTGTTCCTTTTTGGAATCTGCTCCCTCTTGATTTTGAAGGAAGTCAGACAGATCTCTTTTGTCCATGTTGAAGACAAAAGGGTCCTTGCTGTGTTCTTAGCAAGTGTGTATCTCAGGGTGGTAGCAAAATGGATAGGTGGATAAATGGAGAGGACAATTGATGGATAAGTTGATATATATTTTTTGCCAGTTATTTTAGAAAAAAATGTAATTCCCTTTTGGTTATACTCAGCAGGTTTATTTTTTCTCATTACAAAACCTTATCGTCAGTACTGTTCCTTACATGAATTTTGAAATGTGAAGAACTTAGCAGTAATCACTTCGAGCCTGCCTACTTAACTGGTCTCCCAAACAGATTTTTGGAGCAGGTGGAGGGAGGTCAACATGGTTCATTTCCTTCTTAATGGAATAATGACACCAATGCTAATGTCCTAAAGGGAGTTTTTTTTTTTTTTTTGAGCATTATTATTTATTTCAAATGCAGAATTAGAGTGAGAGAGGGAAAGACATAGAGATCTTCCATCCACTGGTTCACTCCCCATCTGGCCATAATGCCCAGGGCTGGGCTGGGCTGGGCTGCCCTGGGCTCCTGGACTGAAGCCAGGAGCTTCTTCTGGGTCTCCCGAATAGATGGCACTTGGACCATCTTTCTACTGCTTTCCCAGACACATTAGCAGGGAGCTGGATCAGAAGTGGAGCAGCATCCCATATGAGTGGCTTAATGGGCTGTGCCACAGTGCCAGCCCCTTGAAGGGAGTTTTTGTATTTACTCTTTGAAGGTCCCTGGTGTGAGTCCTGTGCTGACAGCAGGTGATTTATGGCTTCCTGTTTCTGAGCCTGCTGCTTCATAAATATCCTCTCTTCCCCATCTCCTTTGCTTTGTGGAATACTCCCAAGTAGTAAGCTGAATGCTGTTCTTATTGGCATTTCAACAATCTCAGCTATTATTTATCAAGAAGAATGTTTAAGCAAGTGGGTAGCCAGTATTGTACTAATACCTGTAGCGTTTCCCAGACTGTTAAAGATACCATGTGGTAATTTCTCTTCCAGACGCTGAACCCAAAGTGGAATGAAGAATTTTATTTCAGAGTAAGTTTTCCGTTTTGTGGTAATAAGTGCTATTCTACCTGGGTTGATATATTATCATGATAGATTTGTGGTCAGTTCTTGATGGGCCCTGGAATCTGCATGACAGTGGCAGTCACAAATTCTGGACTTGTTTCAGCTGGGATGTTTGGAGCAAGTAAAAAGTTATCCAAATGCCATGTTTTCTCTTTTCTTTTCTTTTCTTTTCTTTTTTTTTTTTTTTTTTTTTTTGACAGGCAGAGTGGACAGTGAGAGAGAGAGACAGAGAGAAAGGTCTTCCTTTGCCGTTGGTTCACCCTCCAATGGCTGCCGTGGATGGCGCGCTGCGGCTGGTGCACCGCGTTCATCCGATGGCAGGAGCCAGGCGCTAGGTGCTTTTTCCTGGTCTCCCATGGGGTGCAGGGCCCAAGCACTTGGGCCATCCTCCACTGCACTCCCGGGCCACAGCAGAGAGCTGGCCTGGAAGAGGGGCAACCGGGACAGAATCCGGCGCCCTGACCGGGACTAGAACCCGGTGTGCCGGCGCCGCAAGGCGGAGGATTAGCCTGTTGAGCCACGGCGCCGGCCATGTTTTCTCTTTTCAAATCAAACTTTTCTTTGAAAAATTAGATGTGATATAATTTAAAACCACAGATTTATTTCCATGAGACATAAGTTAGAAATTATTTTAGAGGTAGAGTGACAGTAGTCGCAACATGATTAGAACCAACTGTTTTGGTTAGGAAAGAAAATTCTTATAATTCAAATATTTAGTGTGTAGGTAGGCACATAGTCTAAAATTACTTCTGGAATGTAGTGCCACCAAACGAGGTGAAATTTCATCCACCTTTGATATTTACAGTCTAGAACAGCTGTATACAGAAACGCATGAATTTTGTGAATCGACTGAAATTTCTGCTTTGTGAGCTTTTGGGGTTGTTGCTTGTTGCCATGATTGTGGACTCATCAGCTATGACACAGAGAGATTTGGAGAGATCCTATGTCTGGCCTCCTTGTAAATGACCCTGGGAGCGACTCCAAAGCTATTGGGAGCTGATAGGAGTTACTGGGCGTTAGCTAAGTCTGACATACGGGCTTCCGCTCATGAAACTCCAACTTACCTGATCCTTTCTGGAGAACACTTTGACCACATTTATGAAAATTGTAGTTCATTCAAAAGTTTTCTCAACTTGGCTGTGGATATCCTTTCTTTTCCCGAGTGTGTGCCTTTGTTCATTCCACACATCTTTGTTGTGTGAGCTCCTGCTGCAGCCTGCAGGTGCATTGGTCAGCAGCTTGGCCCTTCACCGGGCTCGGGAGCAGACAAGAAGCCCACTGTCCACCTGCTGGCTCGGTCAGTGGGCTGTGGAAAGGTCAAGGGGCCAGAGCAGAAAGCCGAGCCTTCTGCACATGTGTGGTCAAACATGAAGCCATTCTGTCCTCTCTCTGAGGCAGCCAGGGCCTTGGAAGTCGTCCTGCCTGGGTCACAGCTCTGGCTTTACCATTTCCTGCCTTTGGGACCCTGGAAACGTCACCCAAGGGCTCTAAGACCTCAGATGGGAGAGGATGGTTTCCAGGGTGTACGTGCGATGATGTAAATCAGAACAGCACCATGTCTCATGTGTGCTCACTGTTACTCAATGATGCTGAGTGTGCGTGAGCACCAAGACCATTTGGGTTAGGTTTTGGTAAAGAACAAGAAAGAAGCAAAAATGACACTGCAAGTACAGTAGCTTTGACCTTGGCCACAGGTTGCTGAGCGGAGAAGCATCCCTTGTTCCCAGCCCTCTCTGCAGGGTGCCACCTGGGTCCTGGAGACAGCAGGCCAGACTTGCGTGGAGCCTGGCTCCCCGCCACGCTAGCTTTGACTTGGGTAGCCTGCTTGACCCTCATGGGTTCAGCCCCTCGTTTGTCAAATTGGGATGCTATGCACTATGGGGTTGCCATGAGGATTAAATCACTTATTGTAGGTGTTTAACCAGGAGAGAGTGCCTAAAAATAAATGCAAATAAGTGAGAGGAGCATTCCGTTCATTGCTTTTTATCATTACCATTGCTATAATTAGACCAGGACGATTCCTGCAGGCAGGGGTCTTTGTGAGGATGTGGGCTGCAGGTGTGGGAATGCCTTTTGTAGAGATTAGGAGCTCTAGAAAGGTGTTTCGAATTGTCCTTCCTTATTTCAGAAAAATAGCCAAGAGCCTTTTCTTCTTCTAACAGGCTGAGTACCAGGGGTAGAATAATGCAGAAACTGGTAATATCAGTGTTCTGGAATTCCCAGAAGAGCATGTTGATTGTTGATACTGCACAGCTCAGTTCAGTGCATTCTAAGGCATTATCCTTTCAATGGATTCTTGCTCATTTTTGAAGTACTGTGTGCATCCCTTGCAGGTAAACCCATCTAATCACAGACTCCTGTTTGAAGTTTTCGACGAAAATAGACTGGTAAGTGGGTCTCCACTTTTAAGTTTTGGAGCAGCATCGTTCAAATGTTGTGTTTGTGTAGAGCTTAGAACACTATGCACAACCCAGGGGAAGACTTTTTTATTTTACTGCCGGTGAACATTCTGTTTTTGTGTTGCTAGGGCAGTGGAGTTATGGGATGTGTACTTTTATCACAGTATCAGTGGCAGTCACTGGTGATGGTTTCAGTCTGTATGCTTAACACGGTGGTGCTGGGAATATGTACCAGATGTAGGCAGATTTGTAAAGAGGCCATCAGGCGTGTAAGCCAGCCTTGTGGGGTTTTAAAAGTGGAAGCCAGACTACAACATTGTGATGCCATTAATAGTAAATCTATGGTGATTCTAGGAAAACAAAAATTAATTAACAGTATGTAACATAATGTGAATCTATACTTAGCAGATGAAATGAAGTTGTATTTTTAAAGTGATACTTTCCTAAGAGAGAACCTTAGTACTTTTAAAAAACCAAAGATATGCCCGAGACATATAAATGGTATAAATGAACATTTTATATATAGATTGGTGTGTGTGCATATTATGTTCATGTGTATGAAATCTGCGATGTCATTTTAGAAGCTAAACCTGGCTGAAGCAGCTTGCTTTCTTAACTAACCAGAACGTACCCCTCAAGTTACCTGGGAATCACGTGTTCCCTTGGTGACAGTGAACACCATCACGTAAGGGCTTCCAGTACCCTCTGTTACAACCCAGTGCACTTGGCTGGAATGAAACCTATCTTTCCTGAAGCTTACGTATGTTGATTGATGAAAAGGAACATTCTTATGGACCCTTCTTTCTTTAAAATTCGACTGACACTCCAGATTCCGAAATACATCAGTCTCCAACTTTCTGGTCTCCTAGGTCTCAGCCCCATGGTGCAACAGCCAGCTAACTGACCCTTGCTAAAGACCTTGGGAGGATTCTTGATCCCATATGCTTGGGAGTATTCTCCAGAAGACCGTGGTCAGGTTAGGGTTAGCAGTAGCCAGGTAGCAGCAGGTCCCTGCTCTCTGGGAGACGTCTATGCCTAATCCTCACCTTCCCGAGTAGGATGGCTTTTCATTATTTTTCTCGTGTTACGAAACATCCACTGTTTCAAAGTTAAGTTTTCATTTCCATGGTCTACCATAATGCCTGTGGTGGAGACAGCCTTGTCATGGGTGGGAAACTGTGTTGCCGGTCTTCAGAATGGGCTTTGAATGGTTTGAATGGGCAGATTTGCGGAGATCCTAAGTGACCCCAGGCTTTATTTGAAAGGTTGTGTCTTACTAATTCCCACCTCTGCCCCCAAGGCCATCTGCAGTGTTGCTGATGTTTTTTCCTTTGTTGACTATTAATGCAACAAAGATAATCCACGTCTGCAGCACTTGGAAGTCTCAGCCTTAAACAAACCCATTTCTCTGAGAGAGGTCATTTTGGGCATGTAAGACCCATGCTTTGAGAACACACTTGGGCTGTATGTGTAAACACAGGGTTGAGCCTCCACACCTTGGACTCCAGAGCTGTTGACAAAGTCATGCTTTGCAGATTTTAAAATAAACTTTTTGTCACTCTGCACAGCTTGGCATTTTTCCCTCCTAATTTTTTTTACCCCCTCCTAAATAAACCTTTGTTAAATAACTGATGTTTCTGGGTCATAGAAAAGTTAAGTTTAAACACTCAGAATATTTCCCAGCGAACTGCAAATCTGATGACAGCTCTTTGAATGTGCACTTTTATTTCTTAGGTCCTGTCTGGCTCCTTGCACACATAGCAGGATTCCATGTTGTAGCCCAACTGTGGCAACATTGCTGACTTTTTACTGGAAAACAGCTCCCCTAAACACATTTCTTCTGGATGGTATTTAAATTACCGCAGAAACCCCATGCACACCACGGCTTGAATTTTCCTTCTTTTTTTCCCCAATCCTACCTGGCACGTATGTAAGCAAATATTTTCACCAGCTGAGTTCCTGTCCTTTGCTGCTTCCCTGTCTGATAATCATCATATAAATGAGGTGAACACACACATGCACACACACAGGCCTTTTAATTGAAAACTGCCCTGACAGCAGGCGGATGGGGCCGACAAACGGCTGTAGAGCGAGTTATGCCCCTCTGTCTCTCCACGGAGCTATTTTGTCCCTTGGAGATCACGGTCTAATTATTTCCCAGGAGAAGGGACCCTGATTCGGTGGGGGCGTGTAATCGTATTTATAGTACGTTTTACGAGTTTGCATTCCGGCATCGTAGGGTAGTGATATCATAAATAACAGAAACACAGCGCGCACCGCCTGGGGAAGGGGTTCCCCCCTCGCGCAGCCCCCGCCGCGTTTCACTGTCGCTGCCTGGGGTGGTGGGAGCTGGGGAAGCCCCGCGGGCGGGCGCTCTGTGCGCAGTGCAGGGCCCCCGGCGCCCTCCGGACAGTCCCAGGGCGTCGCTCCGCTGGGAGAGAAGCGCCCTGCCAGCCCGGTGCCGCGAGATTTACAGCCCAGGGTCCCGGTGTTTGCTGCCCTAGGCAGCTGCGAGAGCTCCCTGCTGGGGCCACTCCTTGCTGATGGAAAAGCAACAGCTGGGAAGGTGCTGTTTCAGGCCCTTGCTGTTTAAAAAAAAAAAAAAATGAGGAGGAGAAGGGGGAAACCGCACTAAGTCCACAAGCTGGCATTGGAGGGGGAGCGCGCGGTCATGTGCTCCTGGCCACCCTACCCTCGGCCCAGCGCGGATGAGAGCTCCTTGCTCTTATCCAATCATGCCTGGAATGCCGCTCGCCACTTGGGTTATTTCTGCTATCTGTCGCTCCCGGTGCTGCAGTGCTAACGGTTTGGCAGATGGGACACTTTTTCTTGGAGTTTCCGCCCTCGGTCCCTGACTTCTGGAAGCGCCGGGCTCGTTGTTGCCGCTCGCCCAGCGCGTCCCGGCCCCCCGGATCACCATGGCCCATCGGCTTCGGTTTCATTTTGGCTCTGGCCGCAGCCACACAGCCCCCGAATCCGAGATCCTAGACCAGGAGAGGGAAGAGGACTTTTTCATGGCATTCCACACGCTGCCGCGGAGGAGCAGCCCACACCCCTGCGCCCCGCACGGCACCGCGCCCGGTGGCGGCGGCCTGCAGGATGGCGTGGGCGCTCTCAAGCGCAGCTCGTCCATGTTCATCCCTCAGCTGCTCACCGGCCTCGACGCCCGGCCCACGCGCAGCTCGTCCGTGCAGATCTCCCTGCAGCGCAAGGCCGCCGACGGGGCCACCGACGGGTGCGGGCCGCCCGAGGGCCCCGACGGCCACAGCGAGGACGGGGACCAGGCCTCGGCCGCCAGGGCCTTGGCCCCGAGTGGAGCCCCGGAGCCCTCCCAGAGGGACGTGTCTGGGGGCTCCCCACCAGGAGCCGCCCGGGACCCTGGCCCACTGGTCAATGGCACTTGTGGCCGCCTAGTGCGGGGCCCCGGCCGCAGCGAGGGCTTGGAAGAATCCGGGCCCGGCCTGCGCATCCAGCACCGCGCATCCAGCGCCGACGTGCGCCAGGTGCGGCTGCTGCCCCTGGGCCCCGAAGGCGCCACCGAGCCCAGGCGCTGGTCCTTGCAGCACGTTCCGGATGCTGCTGGGAGCTCCGGGAAGCGCTGCTTCGTGTTCCAGTTGCAGCAGCCCCCCGTGGGCAGCCCGGGGCTGGGCGGCGACTTCAACTTCGGCTTCACGGGCACGAAGGGCGACAGGCTGGTGCGCTATCCCCGCATCCGGCTGGAGAGGAGCACCTCCTACCCTACGCAGCCGCGGGCCGGGCGAGGGAGCCCCACGGAAGACCGGGCCGCGCTGGAGGCGCCGCTGCGGGCCAGCAGGATGGCCCCGGAGATCCGCAGGACGAACTCGGCCGAGAGGGCTGCACAGGGCCAGGGCTGCACGTTTAAGATCAGGCAGGAGCCGAACGTTGGGCAGCAGCATTTCCGGATTCTGGTCACCCGGGAGCCCGAGGAGGCGCCGGCCACTGCCACGGAGGACCCCGTCGAAAGCCCTGATCCTGCCGGGGCCGTGGTAAGTGCGCGGCCAGGGCTCGATTTCCAGCAGACTGGGGCTGTGACATATGGCCCAGTGTGCGGGAGAGGCCCGCAGGCAAGTGAGCATTCCAGAAAGTGTTCTGTCTCTAGGCCCTCAGAGTCGGAGAAACCTGTTTTGGAAATTCAAGCAAAGCATACTATTTTTTTTCCTTCTCTCTCGCTTCTGTATAGAATAATTTTGAAAATTTATTACTTGAAATTAATCTGCCAAAAAAACAAGTCGGTGGCCCGGCATGTCTCGGTGTGGCCTGGCTCAGCCCTCCGGGGTAAGGAGCAGGCGCCGCCGCAGAGGGCTGGAGGCGGAAGGCGCGTCTCCCTGCAGCGCCTGGTGGGAAGGGGGCGGCCCTGGGGTCCTTCATCGCCTTGGGTTTTGTCCGGTGAGCACTGAGCAGGAGCAGGGTGGGCCAGGAGGAGATGGCGTTGTTGAAGCAGACTGGCTCCTGGGCCGAGGCTGGGGGTCCCTAAGGTGACCTCGCTGCCTCCAAGCTGGGAGGGCCCCTGCTCCGGCTATGGCTGTGTCCACCCTGGAGCGGCTGTGGCCTGTGGGTGACATGGAGCAGAGAGAGAGTTGCCGGCCTGCTGGCACGGGTGACGCCGCGGCTTTTCCTGCTGGGAGCGGGATGCGGGCACAGTCCTCGGCTAGTGGCCGCCGGCTCTTGGGCACTGCTGGGAAGAACCAGCTCCCTGTGTTTCAAATTGGATTCCTCCCTCCCCACCACCGCCGAATTTCATGATTGCTAGTTTGAGGATGTGATTATGAAATGCCTGGGGGATTTTTTTGTTTGGGTTTCACTTGCGAGTTATCTTCCGAGTGGGTGGCTGAGTATTAGCTAGAATTGTGTTGCCTTTTGTTCGGAAATATTTCTGTCATTCAAGTGAGCTTTATCCGTGTTCCATCACTGGTTCTCACTGTTTGGAAGGTGCCGTCCAATGCTAGGTACAAATGTGTTTTTCTTTTTTGTTTTTTTCTCCCATTTCCATTAGGATTTTATAATCTTAAGCTTACTTATTCAGAAATAGCTTCGTCCTTTGTCTTGGTCGAGATCCACGCCGGTTTTTACACAGTGGTACAGATTTCTGTAGCGATTAGGTATTAGAGTGGCTTTCAGACCCCCCACCCCGGGGTGGGTGACCATAGGGGCTGTTGGAAGCTTTTATTTGGCAGCATAAGTCCTTCCATGCTGAACTTGACCACCGACCCTTGAAGATGGTCAGAAGCCGCTCCTGAAGTTTCCCCAAGGGTTCAGTTGTATCACAGAAGCATAGATCACGTTGCACCTCGCTTGTCAGGTGCAGGGATTGTTCACAACCCAAGTCTCATTTGGCTCGAATTTCTAATACCACTGGAAAATAGAAGAAGCTGAAAATCGTGTGTGTGTTACAAGGACGGTGCCAGTTCGCAGTCCCCGTGGTGGAACACAGAGTCCGGCAATTAGGAGACGTAAATTCTGGACTACAGAGCTTTCCTAGTAAATGGTTGTTCTCGTGTATACATCTACATAAATTGTTTCAAGGTCAGGACGTTGGTTTGCTTTTGAGCAAATGCTTTTTCCTGTAAAAAACAAAAGCAGAACCCTTGGCCCCGCAGACCCGCGCGCTCCATTCAGCAGCTCCGCAGCGTTGCCTGTGGACGGGAGCTGAGTGCAGGCAGCAGCTGCCGCGGCCGGCTGCATTTATCTTGAAGGCAAACAGTCGCTTGGGCATCTGCAGTCTGGCTGCCACCAGGGCGCTTTGGCGTTTCAGATATCCGCTGCTTCCGTCAGAAGGGCGTTGCGTGATGAGGTTTACGTGAGAAATGAACTGAAGTCGATTACAGCCTGGTTTTGGCATCGTGTGGAAGATCCTTCTCGACTGGAGAGTCCGATGCAGGGTTCCCATTTCTAAGTGGGCCTCAGCGCTTCCCACGAGGTCAGGCTCACAAACAGGCCACAGTGGCTGAATCTGAAATGTACCATGACTCTCAAAACGTTAGCCAGCCTGATTCGTAGGAAAAAATACAGCAGGGAACTCCTGATGATGATAGATTCTTTTCATCCTGTCACCATTACTTAATAAAGTCGGTTCTCATACTCTTCAAGTTATCATCAGTTTAAATACTTCAGGGGCCTTAGGTCTTACCAGTTCAGTCTGTGGTCCGATCAGCAGTCATTCATGCCTGAACTGTTTGATTCGGTTAGTTTTTGGCTGATTTGGTTCGGTTTGGTTTCGTTGTGAGCCCCTTGACCACTCTGGGCTTGGGGAAAGTTAGGTCTGCATTGCCCAGCACTCGTGGCCCCGTGAATGCCGCCTTGTGCGTGATGACTGCTGAAGGGCACCTGGCACAAGCTGAAGAGCCCGTTTTCCCATCCCATGCATGTCATGAGCCATCGATAGCACCACCCTGGCGACTTGGAAGGTTTAGGGACCGTCTCCGTTTCTCCAGGGCACCGAAGTCTGCCATGTCTAGCCAGGGAGGAGGGCCCGAGACAGGAATTCTCCCTCCCTCCCTTCTCACACCCCAGGCCCGCATTCTGCTGTGTGTGCCTTGATACACATTCACTTCACAGAAGTAGTGTGCGAATCATTCGTGGCTAAGCATTCAGTTTACTGGACAGCAGAGAAATACCCACATTATTTTTTTCTTTTTTGTGGGTGAGAGATTTTTAGTTTGTCTCTTTTAGAGGAGGTGTTTTTATTATTCAGGAAATTGTTGATGTTACTACTGATTGGTTGCTCCTTTTTACCCAGAAAAAAAAAAAAAACACACAAACCAAAACGCCGTGAACATCAAGTGTATGAGCCACCCTTTTATTTAAAACTAGCAACAGCATCATCGTAATGGACCAGAAGAAAATGTAGGTTCCTTTCATTGACTCGGTTTCTGAAGGAGTTCTTTGTTTCCCTCTCGCCGATGGATCAATCACCTCTCTTAGTGTGTCGTGTATGAGAATAGCCCAGTGTTACGGTTTTCAAGTGTTCGCAAGGATGTTTTGAACAGTGATGTAGGCGGTGCCCGGGGTTGACCCTGGTGCATGTTTGTAAACACAGAGAGATAGCACTCGCGAGACGGCTCATGTTTCTGCAGTACTCGATTGTTTCAAGAACGCTTCTGCTTATTTCCCTCTCTACCTACAACCATCCCTTTGTGGGAGCATCGTCTCCGTCTCTCTGGGCCTTGCTCACTGTCGTGTAGAAATGGTGTGTTGTCACTCTTTCACATGAACGGGGCCTATAGTGTCATCAGGAATAACATTGTGTATATAGCACGAGATACTGTGGTGGAATCACGTAGATGTAATGCAAAAGTGTGTGTGTGTGCGTGTGTGTGTGTGTATCTGCACAGCTGAAAAGCATGTGTTAAGCCAAAATGCAGTTTAATGCTTCCTGTGTTGTTGTATTTTTGCTGAACAGTTTGTGGATGGTAACGCTCCAGGGCCTGTGGACAGAGGAAGAGCTGTGGGGCGGGGGCCCAGGAGCCAGTCTGCAGCTCACCGGCCTTTGGTGTCGGGATAGGATTAGACCCCCTCTCTGAGCCTGCTCCCTCGTCAGCAGAAATGACCATAAAAATGTCCCGGCTCCTAGACTCACAGTCCGGTTTGAGTGATGCAGCACCTGTGAAAGTGGTTGGCTCGTGAGCCAGGTCTCTGTAATACATGTGTCTCTCTCTGAGAACATTACCTGTTTCTCATCAGCATGTGCCAAACACAAGGGCAACGTGCATTTCTGGCATCCCGGGTGGGTCGGCTTTAGTAGCTAGTGTTGATGTCCTTCCTGCCGGCATCTCATCTTTCCTAAGTATTTGGCCCTAACGCTGCCTGTGAGGGTGCAGATCCTTCATTTGTGAGCCTTGAACTTGGCTGCTGTTCCAGTTGTTGGTTGAGTATAAATCTCTATAGGCTGACACTTGAGATGCAGATGATGCTGTCTTACAGGATTTCTGCACTGGGTGACTTAAAAATGAGGGAGCGGGGCCAGCAGTGTCGCTCAGTGGGTTGAACCTGCCACCTGTGACGCATGCATCCCATTTGGGCACCAGTTCAGGTCCTGGCTGCTCCACTTCAAACCCAGCTCCCCGTGCATGTGCCAGGGAAAGCGACAGAAGGGGCTCCACGTACCTGTGCTCCTGCTATGCGTATGGGAGTCTGCGATAGAGTGCCTGGCCCAGCTCTAGCCCTTGTAGCCATTTGGAGAGTGAACCAGCAGACGGAATATCTACACCTCTTCCCCAGCTCCTGCCGTCTGTCTCATCCTATTACTGTGTTATTCTGCCTTTCAAATAAATAAAAAAGAAAATTTTTATTTAAAAGCTATTGGGAAGGAAGGGAGGTATATGGGACTCTTCCCCATCTATATTGCCTTTTAGAGGGTTTTTGTAGGTGTGCCCACTACTTCTCGTGGCTAAGCCTGAAGGCAGAGTGGCTGGCCATTGAAGTGAATCTCCAATTTTATTGTACATATTCATACAAAATGTATTATCCCTTCGTAAAGGTTCACAGTACCAGAAGAGAATTTAGTCATGAAAGAATTACCTTAAAATGCAGTAAGTGTTGAATGTTTCTGTATGTTGGGGCCTATTCGGTGGTACTGCTACTTGTGTAACTGGAAATGATCACACACATGATTAACAGCATAGTACTACCACCAAGATAAGTTAGCATGATCAAAAACCCTTTAACTCTTGTTCTTCCAAGACATTTGAATAATGGGGGAAGGCAGGAAATTCATAGATGATTTAACTGTTGATTCAGTGCACAGGTATCAGAATATCTTAAGTTTCCTATATAAATGCTGAAAGGCACTTGGGAAACCTGATTCAGAATTGGCTGGTGACCATGCAGAAGTTTTTTAAAAATGCTGTCTGCAGTCTTTTAGCTCCTTTCATTCACACCCAGTAGCATAACATGCTACATCCTGTGTGAGAGACAGCATCAAAGCAGAGTGCACCTGCTATATGTACCCCACTCCAGAGTAGACTTTAAAGCCAAAAGGGAAGGAATGTGGAAAATGTTAGCTGAAGTACATCGTGCAGAATGTTTGTGAATTTCTGGGCAAGAAGATTATCAGAAGGTTTTTAGAAATTCACTTATGTATAATGCTGTCCGTGGAGTTCCTGTTTGGAATCTGTTGGTCGCTCTGCTGTGGTTCACTTGGGCCAGCCAGGGTCCAGAGCGAGACTTGCGTAAGCCAGCGAGACAGGGGGCCTCATGAGAGTAGGCCTGGGGGCCAGTGCTTGATGGGCTGGTGGGGTTTGTGCACACTTGCACGGTCTCTGCATGCCACACTCTCACAGGAAGATGCCTTTTCAGGATGGAGGACGGAGTAGGTCGGGTTGAAGAAACCTGCTTTCTACTTGCTGATGATTTTCCAACAGAGACAGCTCCGATGCTTTGCGGAAAGCACTACAATCTCTCCTGAAGGGACAGGTCAGGAAACAAACAGTAACAGTGTCAGAAATGGTGCGGGAGGGGCCCTCTTGCCCTGGTTTGAGGGTTCTTGCCACACTCTGGTTAGTGCTCACATACTTGGCATCAGTCCCCCTCGGTGACTGCCTCGTTTACTTATTCTCTGAATCTTCCCGAGCTTGTGCTAAGAGTATGTCACACACAGGAAGCAGAACACGGGCAGGAATCACCGGCACCCAGGCCGCCCACAGGTGCCTGAAGTTGGCGCAGCTTCCCTTCGCAGTGCAATGTCTGTAGATCCCAGTGAGAGGACTGTGCTGCCAGCCCCTGTG
Source organism: Sylvilagus floridanus (assembly GCA_949820135.1). Taxonomy (NCBI): domain Eukaryota; kingdom Metazoa; phylum Chordata; class Mammalia; order Lagomorpha; family Leporidae; genus Sylvilagus; species Sylvilagus floridanus. The sequence continues at coordinate 106,844,223 of OX463226.1, forward strand.
GTCGCCACCTTCGTCACCTTACCTCTTTGGGGGAGACTGGGCCGGGCCTGTCACTAAGTATGCTGAGTCCTCGATCCATCAGAGAGTTGACGATAGATGGAGTTTCTTTCTGCCCGAAGGTCAGTGGAGCGCTTGGTCGGCTTTTACAGTGGATCTGATGACTGCATATGTCATGGCTCATCCACTCGCTTAAGAGAGTTTTAAACTTCTTATAAATTGTTGCTTCTTTAGAGAATTTCTTCTCATATTCTTTTTTTTTTTTAAGATTTGTTTATTTATTTGTGTGTGTGTGTGAGAGAGAGAGAGAGAGAGGGAGGGAGGAAGCTTCGCCTGCTGGTTCACTCCGCAGTCGGCCGCAGAGGCCAGGGCCGGGTAAGGCGGGAGCCAGGAGCTTCATCCGGGTCTCACGTGGGTGGCGGGGGCACAGGCACTTGGGCCAGCTGCCCAACTTCCGATCATATTCTTTTTAAATTCACAGCTAGGTGTTTACTTCTTGAAGGAAAACACTGCCTTGGTCCAGGTTTCTTTATTGAGAGCTGCAGAGAAAAGTGGCCGTGGAGCAGAAGTGCTGAGATGTGTGTGTCGGGCTCCAGCCCTATTTAAAAGCAGACTTCAGGCCTCGGCGTTGCAGGGCCCGAGTACCGGGTCTCTGCCCTTCTTCAGGGCTCCACCCCTGCTGGAGGCTGCTCTTGGATTACCTACCCTGGCCAGCTTGGGAAAGCTCCAGTGTAGACTCTGCTCCGTGTGGCCACATTGCCTGTGTTTTCCACTTGAACAAAGAGATACTACGTTACGGCTGTAAACTTGGGATACTAAAGTTGGCACCTTTAGCCTGTGCCTTTTAGAAGTCCGGCTGCTGCGCTGTGTGTCACAGCGGGCATCATGAGGGCACACGGAGGCCACAGCGGAGGTGCCCAAGGCCTGCCTGCAGCCTGGGTTGGATTTAGATTCGCAAGGGCTGTTCCTGCAGCTCCCGGACATTCAGCGGGTTTTTCCAGTTCCTGCGTGCCACCGCCAGTGTTTAATCTTGGATGTGTAGACTTGCAGGGCTGTGAGTGGCTTTAGAGATTATTATGGAAGCTAGTTTCTTAAAAGATGAGGAAACTGAGATCTGTGGTTTAAAAAATTATCGAAGAAAATTTATGGGGCCAGTGATGTGGCATAGTAGGCTAAGCCTCTGCCTGCAGTGCCGGCATCCCCTGTGGGCACCAGTTTGTGTCCCAGCTGCTGCTCTTCCAATCCAGCTCTCTGCTTTATGGCCTGGGAAAGCAGCAGGAGGATGGCCGAAGTGCTCGGGCCCCTGCACCTGCGTAGGAGACACAGACGAAGCTCCTGGCTCCTGGCTTCAGATCGACTCAGCTCTGGCCATTGTGGCCATCTGGGGAATAAACCAGCAGATGGAAAACCTCTCTCTATGTCTCTCCCTCTCTCTGTCTGTAACTCTGCTTCTCAAATAAATAAATAAAATCTTTCAAAAAAAATTTATTAGCGTTCCCATTCCTGGTTCACTGTCCAAGCACCTCCCCAGTGCCTGGGCAGCGAGGGGATTGGTGAGCTGGTGTCGGGAGCCAGAGCAAGGACTCAGATCCAGGCCCTCTGCTGCGGGGAGCTGTCAGCTTAACCATAGACCAGGCACCTGCCGCTGAGAGCTTCACTCGTCCCTTGGAAGTGAATGGCGTTTTGTTTAATTTGGGAGGCGGAGTGAGACAAAGCTCTGCCTGCTGGGCTCACTGTTCAGGCACTCTCAATGGCCAGGCCAAGCCGAACTCATCCAGGTCTCCCACACGCGTGGCAGTCTCAGCTCCCTGGGAGGTCGGCACCGCCCCGCACGGTCCACATGCGCAGGAAGCTGGAGTCGGAAGCCAGGATTCTGATGGAGAATGCGGGTCTCCTCACCTGGAGCCTCGGCCTCTAGGCCCGGTGTCCACCCTGAGAGCCCTGCTGCTGCTGGGGGAGAGGAGTTCTTTATTCCTCAAGTGTGAGGTTGTGACTTCGGAGTGATGCCGCGCGTGAGAGGCGCTGCCCTGCTCTGGGCTGGAATGCCTGTGTGTGGGCAGCCAGGTTGTGAGAGCTCCCAGGCCTGCACACAGCTGGAGCAGAGGGAGCACGGGCGGAGGCCTGCGCAGCCCCAGCCTGTCTCCTGGGAGCAGGCACTGGTGCCCAGTGCGGGGAGCCAGTGCCCAGTCTGGAGGGGCAGGACTAGAGCTGGGTGCTGCAAGATGGCCGTGTTGTGTCATAGGTCGGTGGGAGGGGGGCTCAAGTAGAAGTGCCTCCCCCCAAGGGTGTGGTGGCTGTGTCTTCCCGTGAACTGCCTGAGTCAGGATTAGCAAGTTTCAACAGATTGTTGTTGTTGTTGTTTTCTAAAGTCAAATAGGTTGCTGAAGAATTCGGGGGTGTGTCCCTTTCTCTTCCAAAAGTAGGGAGTTTGGGTTCCTTCTTTGCTGGACTGCCTCCCACAGAGCTGTTGTCTGTACATATGCCTGGGCCAGGACAGCAAGGTAGACCTGCCACTGACTGCCAGTGACAGAGACCCAGGATGGAGACAGACACCTGTCACCCTTGTCTTAGATCGTAGGATCGCAACTTCAGCGGAGACGAGTAAGGCCTTTGTAGAGTTTGACACTATTCACTGATTATATATGTGGAGTCGGAAATTTGTCTTGAAGAACTTAACAAAAAAATGAGTATTCCAAACATATCTTTGCATAACTTTTCATTTGAAATGACATATATGCATAGGAAAATGATAAGCCTTAGTCTGTGTTATGGCACGGAAAATGTGTCCCTAATTAGATATATTCTATGCACTTGCATATTACATGCATTTTCACTAGACCTAATAAAGGAAAAATAACTCCTATACCTGTCATAAAATAAATCATGTTCAGTTAAATGTAGCTGTAATCATCAGGAAAAATTCCAGCTGTAGACTATATCTACGGCCTAAACTAAACGCTAAGTGAATGTCACGTAAAACCTTTCACATCACAGAATAAGAAAGAGTTAAATTTGTGTATCAGATCTGTGAAGGAGAAAGATTCCTGACCTCGGGAGCAGGCCAGGGAGTCACCATGGAAAGCTGTACAGAGTCCACCGTGTTTTAAAGTATGAAATTTCTGAACCGTGAAAGAAAGACTGCAATAAGGAAAACAGCAGCTGTTTTTCCTTGTGATTAGCAGCAGTTTCTCGGCGGCCTTGTCTTTTTCTGGGCCTGCATTTCTGTGCACGTGTTGTCGCCCATAGGTGCGTCGTGTGTAGTAGAAGTTCCAGCCAGTAGGCAGTAGACGGGTCCCCTCCTGCAGCGGGAGGCAGATGGGTGTGGGGTCAGCACACACACACGGGAGCAACCCCGCCCCCCACCGCCGGCTGCATGCCTTTATCCCTCTTATGTTGCAATGGAAAATAACCCTAATACCTACCGTTGGAGAATTTGTGGTTACAAGTAGTATGTTGAAATTGTTGGTCATGGAATTTGTGGATAAGACTTCAGAAAGATCTTAAACATGAGTTTTTAAGAATGATAAGGACAGTGTGCTGTGAATTATAAAATAAGCTGCAAGTTAAATGGCAGTCTGAATTCAGGAGATTAATTCTTGATAGAGCTGGAAATGCAAAAGAACTTAATTGTAATTTCAGTAAGCATGTTGTGGTGACAACAGAGTTTGTGTAAGTTAATCGCACAGAAGTATCAGTTGGCCTATTCCGTATGTGTGTGTATGTATGTATGTAAATATATTGAAATGAAAGTTTCACATTACAAAATTCTGGGCAAAAACACTGAAGGAGAGATTTAAAACACATTTGTTTTCTCAAAGTTCTGTCAGCTTAGACCTTCAGTATCACCAAATTATTTTACTGGGAGCCAGCAGTCCTTTTTCTTAAGGCTTATTTATTTGAAAGGCAGAGTTACAGAGAGGCAGAAGCAGAGAGAGAAAGAGAATCTTCCATCCACTGGTTCATTCCCCACATGGCCGCAATGGCCGGAGCTGTGCTGATTCGAACCAGGAGCTTCTTCCGGGTTTCCCACATGGGTGCAGGACCTAAGGACTTGAGCCATCTTCTACTGTGTTTCCAGGCCATAGCAGAGAGCTGGATTGAAAGTGGAGCAGCTGGGACTCGAACCAGCGTCCATATGGGATGCCGGCACTGCAGACGACTTCTTTACCGGCTACACCATAGTGCCAGCCCCCGGCCAGTAGTCTTAGAAACATTTCCATCCATCTATTCTTGCTAAGTTTATGGAAAGCAAACCTACTTTAAAAGCAGGGAGTGAGAGTCTCTTCATCATGACTCCACTTAGATTTGTAACTTCATCAACATTGCGAGCGTCCTGGGCACCTGTCGTTGACCGAGGAACTACAGAGCTGGGTTTTGAGTTACAGGAGGCCCAGTCCCTTTGCAAGCTTGCTGCTCTCCAAGAGTTCTTGATCCAACCCAGTAGCACTGAAAACCGCTGGAAGACCGCAGTGTCGGGCTTCCGGACGGAGCCCTGAAAGGGGCAGCCGGGCCCCCGTGCGTGAGGCACGCGCGTAGTCGCTGAGGGACTATGACACGGCCGCAGACCTGTGAACGTCTTCCTGTGTCTCTGTCAAAGCCAAAGGTAGACGTGACGAACGGACGATACGGCTTCTGGAAGGGGACTCCCGGGAAGAAACAAGCTCATCTTGGCAAGGAGAGTCCCTGACTGCTTATGGGAAACACCGTCATCTGGGGGCGGGAGAAGTTCGGTGCTTTTGAGCCAAATATGGACTGGGGATTTTTTGAAGGAAGCTTAGGTGTGTTGTGTGGTGTTTCTGGAGATGAGGGACATATCTGTTGTCGTCCCCTCTCCTGGCTCGCTGTTGCTTTTAGATTGCAAAAACAAGCCCTAGTTTGAAAAGCTCAGGCAACCAAGTAAAAATAGAGTTCCACACCTACTGTCTATACCCTGGTGTTAGAACCAAGAAAAAATGGATGTTTCTGAGGGTTGATCGCTGCGCCAGTGTCTCGTTTTGTTGGCATGTTCTGCAAAGCACAGATGTCAAGGTGAGGGAGCCGGTCGTGGGCGCTGAGTCATGCCATCGTCATTGTGCACCTTTTCTGGAACCTCCGTACTTCTCACACGTGGAGCTGCGTGTGCTGCTTGGGTGATGGCGTGGGACTCCCCAGTTGGGTCCTTGGAGCCCACGCGCAACTTGGTGATGTTGCCAGGAGACACACAGCTGTTAAGTCAGCGGTGCCCCCTGCTTGCCACGCACCCTCCTGAGTGCCGAGTACCCAGCCCGGTGCAAAAAAACCAAACCAAACCTCTGTCCTGGTGCAGCCGACATCCTGGTACCAGGAAGACAGGTGGACGGAATAAAGGTATAAAAATTGGGTCAGCTGATTGGTGGGTTATGGAGCAGAGGAGGGACAGGGTGCAGCTGGGTGGGGTGTGACCAGTGCAGGGTTTACATGGAGTGGACAACGGCAACTTCCTGGAGATGATGATAAGCAGGCCGTGGGGATGGCCAGGAGGAGCAGGTGCAGAGGCCGGGAGCACCAAATGTACCTAGAGAGGGAGGGCACCTGCAAGGTGACATGACAAAAGTGGGTACGCAGGTGTGGGATGTGGAGTTGGTCCCATCAGAACAGTGGGGGACAGGCAGTTCAGGAGGACCACGGGCAGGGCTGAACACAGGAGTGACGTGGCCCCATTCCCGTCTCTGCAGGCCACAGTGGCTGCTGTGTGGTGGAGGCTGGGGAGCCAGCTGGGGAGGGCATCGCGATCACAGAAGGCAGCAGAGCCCAGTCCCTGGCCCGTGCTGCTGCCTCCACACCCACCCAGCACCCACACACGTTTATTCCTGCAGGTGCCAGGGGCCCCCGGAGTTCTCAGCAGGTCGCCTCACCTTAGCGTTAGCCTGCGCCCTTCACTTTGCAGTGCCTGGGAAATGGGGCTAGGAGTGTTATTTCAAGACGCTTTCTGCTGCCTGTGTCATGCCAGCACGTGGGTGGATGTATTTTTGCAGCTTTGTACCAGAGAGCTGGCTTCTGATTTGCAGGCTGCATTTCTTATAAGGCAGATTGTCCATTGATGAATAATACGTGGGCTACAGAGCAGAGCCACAGCTTTTAAAATAGCTCATTTCTTTCCTGCATGCTTCACCCCCCACTGAGAGAGAGCGGCTCTTCTGCAGCCTTGTCTAGGGGCAGAGGCTTCGTGTCTGCTTCCCTCCCTCTCCCCCGGTTCATCACGGGTTCCCTGATGGGCAGAGACCCCAGTCTCCATGCGTTTGGAGAAGAATGAACAGAGACAGCAAGAGAAGTTGTAGGTCCCTGCCAAGAAAGTAGATGCTCCTTTGTCCCAGTTACAGAAAGCATTCCTTTTTTTTTTTTTTAAACAGAGTGGACAGTGAGAGAGACAGAGAGAAAGGTCTTCCTTTTGCTGTTGGTTCACCCTCCAATGGCCACCGTGGCCGGCGCACTGCGCTGATCCGAAGCCAGGAGCCAGGTGCTTTTCCTGGTCTCCCATGGGGTGCAGGGCCCAAGCACTTGGGCCATCCTCCACTGCACTCCTGGGCCACAGCAGAGAGCTGGCCTGGAAGAGAGGCAACTGGGACAGAATCTGGCGCCCCGACCGAGGACTAGAACCCGGTGTGCCGGCGCCGCTAGGCGGAGGATTAGCCTATTGAGCGCCGGCCCAGAAAGCATTCCTCAAAACATGGCTTTAAACAAAGGGAGAGCCAGGCCTGGTGCTGTGTGTTGATGCCCCCTGGGTATTACGATGTGGCTGCGGCCAGTTACCGTTGCATTTCTTCGGGCTGAGCAGATGAGACTGTGCCGAGGCTCTGCGTTTGGGGGGAGGGGAGGAGCAAAGTGCACCTTCTGGAAGGCTGAGGAGCCTGCATGAGAGAGAGCGCCCCCGTGAGCAGCCTGCAGTCTCCCTGCCCCGCGGGGTCGTGGCCAGGCTGCAGCACTAAGTGGAGTCAAGGGCTCTTGCCTTACAGGAACCTGGCCGGGGAGTGTTTGTCCTTTGCGCAGGCTTCTTGTTCTGCCTAGCGTGTCGCAATCTTCTCCGTGGCCAGGTGACATCTGTCGGAATGCTAGTGTGGGGTGCCAAGCAAAACAGATGCAGAAAGATCTGCCTGTTGTGGGGGAAGGAGGGGAGGGAGGAAAGCAGGGACAGAGTGGGAGGTTGAGTCTGTCCGGGGGCTCAGGCGTTTGGGATTCATCCGTGGAGAATGGAGATCCGAGGCTTCATAGTCAGTCCTGGCTTTACAACCCAGAAAAGCATTCTAGCTCTTGTAGCTTCCTGCAGGTGCTGCCCCGCCTCCAGGGGCTCCTCTCCCCCTGCCCCTGTGCCTTCCGAATGGCATTGACCTGGTTCAGAGCTGTGGAAAGGATTAGTACTGACCTTTGGCCCAGTGCGAGCTACTGGTCTTTAGATTGTTAGCCCCTATTAATGTAGCGATATTCATACTAATTAACAGGTCAAACTCTTAATGGAAAGAACATGCCACGCATAATGCAGACTGGATGAAAAGCCTCTCACTGATTCTGATCATCTGGCACGTTAAAGGGAGCTGTGATGAGAGGGGGATTTGTGGAGGTAGGAAAGCAGGCAGGGTTGAGCCCCCAGCTGGTACTCCAGGTGATTCTGACATGAACTCGGGGCTGAGTGCAGCTCATTTCACAAGTTGGTACTGCCCACGATTGGACCCCGGTGTGGATGACACCCCTCGGTTCTCTCTCCTCCGCCTCCCCCCCAGATCTGCATTTTGCTGCTGTGGTACCCTTACTGGAGGGAGAGGTGATTCAGTAGTCTAAGGTGAAGTGCAGCACCTGTGTGTTAAGAGCTACAGAATGGGGCTGGCGCCACGGCTCACCAGGCCAATCCTCCGCCTGCAGTGGTGGCACCCCGGTTTTAGTCCCGGTTGGGGCACCAGATTCTGTCCTGGTTGCTCCTCTTCCAGTCCAGCTCTCTGCTGTGGCCCAGGAAGGCAGTGGAGGATGGCCCAAGTGCTTGGGCCCTGCACCCCATGGGAGACCAGGAGAAGCACCTGGCTCCTGGCTCCGGATCGGCACAGCGTGCTGGCCGTAGCAACCATTTGGGGAGTGAACCACCGGAAGAAAGACCTTTCTCTCTTTCTCTCTCTCTCTCTCTCTGTCTAACTGCCTGTAAAAAAACAAACAAACAAAAAAAGCTACAGAATGTTTCAGCAGAATGTTGGCCAAGTGCATATGAAAGAGCTTAGCTCCCAACGTAGCTTAGACGAATGTTCTCCTCTGTTTCCGACTGCAAGGTGTGAAGTAAGAGTGGGACTGCAGCCTCCCGCGTGCAGGAGCTGTCTGGCCAGTGCACCTGCTGCGGGAATGCCTTACCATCCTGCTGCACATGGCAGCCGAGCTGGCTTTCGTGGCTTTGGGAGACGCCGCCTCTTGAAAGAGCTGGCCGGTTGCCACATTGTCATGACCATTGGAGAAGTGGTGTGGTGCTTCCTTGCTATGACAGTGTTGAAGACAGACAGGACAGTACCCCTACCTGCACCAGCCTCTCCTTTCCAAGCAGGAAACGTGCAGCGGTGCATCCTTGGGCTCACTGGGAGGTGGAAGCGGAGCTTGGACCTCAGGGGGTGATGCCCAGGCCGCTGCTCCTCCTGCCCCTCCTGCAGAGTGGCCCGCCTGTAGCTCCATCCATGGCCCATGCATCTCCTGCAGATGTACTGCCCGGTGAGAGTGCGGCTTCGCACGCTGGCCCGTGGGCATTGCTGTCTTTCCTGCCTTCGGCGCTACAGCGTCGTGAGCCCATGCCAGCAGCCTTTCTCCTCACCGTCACCCACGTGGCCGGGGAGTGTTGGGCCATCTCATCGCTCTCTATGTAAATAAACATTCTTCCTTTAACGGTGCTGTCAGGGCCCACCGAGGTGAGTGAGGGCGCTTCAGAAAGTTCACGGAAAGTGGAACTAAAGGATAGCTCTGTTGTAGTGCAAAAAAATTGAACTCCATGTGTAGTTTTTTCATGATAGAGATTTTCCAGAAAGTAACCTTTCCCAAGACTCCCTCCCACTTGCACTTTGCTTATGGTTCTCAGAACGCCGTGTTCTTTGCTGTATGTCAGCCCACTTCTCCTGTCTCCTGGCTGTTCATCTGGTAGCCCGCCTCCACCCCCTCCTTCCCAGCCTGCTAAGAACTTGGGAGGTGTTTAAAGAAACTTTTTGGCAGTGCGCATACAGAGGGACCAGGTAGACTGAGAGTAGCGTCTTGGGTAGTTCCCTTGTTGGGTAAAGTGTGTGGTGGCCTCTTTGTCATTCTCTGCCTGTCTCCGTGCTGACTTGACTGTCCCTTGTCCCCGTGCAGCACCCCTGGAGCCGGGCTGTTGTCAGAGTTCCAGGGATAATGCAGAGCAGCTATCGAGCGTGGCATGGCAGAGTGGAGCTGAATTATTCAGCTGTTTTCCTCTCTCTGGAGGAGCAGGTGTAAATTCTTTCCCGATGTTTAGGGACAGGGTGGGCAGTAAACCCCTCTGCTGCACTGGATCAGCAAACACCTTTTTGGCTCATCTTAACTTTTTAGTGCTGTCTGGATTTTGTCCATACCCTTTTAGGGCTAATGAATTTTCTACTGAACTGTTACAGAAGAACCATGAAAAAAATCAATAAAAAGATTCTTTAAAAAGATTCTATGATTCACTTGACTACAAACATCAGCACTTTTATTTTTAAGACTCCAACTTAAAAGGACTCAGAGGCTTTGGCGATTTAATCTCTCTTCCTTTTTAAAGACGAAACCAAGATTTTTTTTTTTTTTTTTGGTAATGGCCACCTTTCCTCTGAATGTATTTCTCAAAAAGATTTTTTTTCTGGCTTCTGTTAAACCCAAATAGTTGTTATGGTTGGAAACTTACCCTTTAGAGAGTAGTATTGGCCAGGAAGAAAAAAAAGTGAGGGTTATTTTAAATAACTCATGGCTTTTGAGCTTTTCCAAGAAGCTTTAGATATTCATAAACTATGAAAACCAAACTATAAGCCATGGGGTATGGTCGATTGTGGATCAGTTTTATCCGCAGTTTTGTTTACTGCACATACCAGCTGAGTGTTTTTGCTATTGAATAGGATAAATGTTGAGGAATCAAGTAGTTTCCCTCATTGGTGGTGATGATAATGGCATTCAGATACATCTTTTACTTTTCATTTTGTGTATTTTCTCAACTTAGCATTGCATGTGCTTCTCTCTAATCTAATCTCTGAATTTCAGGACTCTATTAATAAAGTAAGTGTAAAGAATTAGTTGCTAATTTTGGATGTGCTTGAAATGAGATTGTCAGCAAATTACAACTTCAGGCTTACGGCTGCATCTGTTACAGACTGGACATCACCCCTGGTACGGAAGATAAATTCAAGATTTATGAAAAACAAAAAAGCTTCTAAATGATTTCATATATTAGGCTGTATACTTGGGAGTCAAAGTGTTCCATAAGATCATGGAAAGTTTGTCTTCCCATATTTAGTTTCTGTAAAGATAGCGCAATATTAAAAGCATTCGATAGTGTAGACTAGAAAACAGATCTTTAATGATGAATTTTTCTCACAAAGCAGTGAATAGAACTATTTATTTCTAAGCCCACACAGGTGGGTAATAGTTGTCCAGTGGTATTGCTGTAAGGAAATTAAGATTAATTCAGCCTCTGCCCTTTTAAGTTGAGTCCACTGAGGCTGGTGATTTGCCTGGTGTTGCCATCTTTGTCAGTGTAAGAGTGAGGCTGCTGACCCTCGAGTTCTTTATATACTGGGGACGTGCAGGGTTCCTGAGGTGCGGGTAGGGAACGCGGCGCACGTGGCCGCTGCACCTGCGGGGCCGACAGACTTGCGTTGTTCTGAATGATACAGAAGTCCTCACAAACAGCCCTGTGCACGTGTCCATCAGCATGCCAAGGGGAGTACGCAGGAAGCTGAGCTGAGAACTCACAGGGTGGCTCAGACCCGGGAAAGCCACACAAGCTCATCCCTGTGGGGAGCTGCCCGAGCCGGGGCCTGATGGGTGACAGGCGGCAGGCGCTGGCTGCAGGGAGAGACGTAGGCGACAGCATTGGAGAGCTGCGAGGGATTCTGGAGTGAGTGAGGCGAGGGACAGTGGGCGGGAGGAGTGGGAGCCCTTCACGTCTCCCGAGTGCGTTGGCTTGTCTGACGGTAAGCGATGCGGAGGCTCCCAGACAGAAGGAAACTGATAGGCCACGTAGGGAGCGTGGTGGATATACTCACCGCGGCCGTGGGCGCCATGTGAGGGACCACAGTTAGAGGCTGTGCTGGCGTAGCCTTCGGAAATTAGAACGGGGCGGTTGGGGTGGCGGGGCGGCAGTGGCTGCTGGTTTGCGTGATCCTACCCCCATTGAGAGGCAGAGTTCATTTCCCCTGCCCGGGAGCCCGGCCTGGCCCTCTGTCCGTGGGAGTGGTGCTGGGCTGGTGCTGTGTGCCCTGGGCAGTGAGGGACCGGCAGCTCACCGGCCTTTTCTAATTACCTTTCCGGGGCCACAGCTACTGGGTGAAGAAGGTCGACTTCACCCATGGGAGTCCAGCCTGCGAGCCCTTCCCTGCAGAGGCGCACACAGGCGACGGAAGCAGCCTGCTGGGACGTTCAACCCCCGGTCACCACCTGACCTGCCCCTCAGTCCACACACTCGGGAGAGACAGCGCGTGGCCGCTGTGGGTCTCGGTCCCTAAGCTGGTAGTGGTGGGGAGCTTGTGACCGATGACCGGGGGCAGTGTGGCACTCTCCTACCACTGTCCTGGACCACCTCCGCCTGGCTCGCCGTGGGCCGTGGGGAGCTGGGACAGCTGTTTGTCCGGAAGCCGGAGGAGGGGAGCCCTGCACAGGATGGCAGAGCTCATAGCTCAGGGGTGCACTTGGCCGAGACAGCTGACAAACAGCTGCCGTGGCCCGAGCGAGTGGACGGAGTGGGTGTTTTGGGAGCAGGAATAGAATTCTTCAGCTCAAAGCAGTACAAAATGCGCTTTTCATCAGGCCTTGCCGGGAGGAGTTGGCGGCCTGGGCCTGCACACAGACCCGGCTCTTTGAGGATCTGATTTATCGATGGGTGGTGATAGAGAGTGGTTCCCTCTGAAATGCAGGCCGGTTTCAGGTCAGACACCGTGGCCTGTAGGCCCTCATGGCCACAGTACTCGGGAGTGGGTTTTATACATCGGATTGGATTTGGTTTCTATAATTTAATTCATGTTGCGTATGATTTAAGTTTGCTATCAAGCAGGATTATATATGTTGTGAGTGTATGAAACACAAAGCAGGATCAGTCACGAATCACACCTGCAAATATTAATGGTTTTTCCCCCCACGCCTTGTGATTAGCCACCTGCACACATCTAGGCCAGAAAGATTGATGGTGGCGATAGTGCTGCTGGTGGTGGAAAAAGAATTCCGTGTCATGAGTGAGCTGTGAAGACAGCACCCTGGTCAGGTGTTGCGTCCCAGGGGTGAAGGCGGAGGAAGCCCCGGGCGGTTTGACTCTGGATCTGCCCACAGGGAACCAGGCCTGGCACCTGTGTCGGCCTCCCTCCCCCCACCCCGCTGTGACCTCACTTCCTGCTCACAAGCAGCCTGGACAACCTGGGGCCTCGCTCCTCACCTGTGACCTCACTGAGCCTGGGAGGTTGGAGGTATTTCATGTGGGGATGAATGGAGTTGGAAGGGGCAGACAAGCATTAAAAAGCAGTGACTGTGGAAGCCGGCTGCACGGTAGCATTGGCAGCAGGCACTTAGCGCGCACAGTGGGGCGGAGCGTTCCGGTGCAGCTCTGCAGGAATCAGCTGGTATGCAGTCTTCCTGGGGACATGTGTGTGCGTGTACATGCGTGTGTACTCACACCACTACCAGCAGGAACGGCTGCTTGGTGGTTCTCCTACCACCTTAATACTAGCATTTTATTAGAGATTCAGTTTTAAGTTAATAGAAAAAAATTATCTGAGGTTTTAAATTCATTCTGCTGGACAGTGGTGACCAACTAAAAGACTCCATTGAATGTCCACTTCTTGCCGTTAATAATAGGTTCTGTGTCACATTGGTCACTTTGCTGAGTCGCATCCTTGCCTGTCAGGTGGTGGCACTTGCAGCAAGAGCAAGGCAAGGAATTTGTAGGGAATAAATGAGGCAGCTGTACGATCTGTGTCTGTGCTAACGCGATTGATTGTAGTGTTAGCCCTGGGACTGGTGACTGCTGCGAGCTGAGCGACAGGCAGTCTTGTTCCGAGGACCTGAGACGGTGTATAAACGTAGTCGAGGCATCCCCGTGTTGTGACGACATTGGAGCTGCACCTGCTGCTGCGTCCTGGGCACGTCCTTGTTGGACTGTTGGGTGTCCGAGGTTAGAGCTCTGATGCATTTATGTGGCGGGCACCATGACCTGCTGTGGGTTGCACATTGCTCTGTGGCAAGACTTGGTTCTCCCCCCAGGTCGGGGGTGGGGGTGGGGGGAGGGGGATGGAAGGGCTGAGCTTCCCATTGAGGTCCGAGCCAGGTGAGAAGGGGAGTTTTGGGGCAGGGCTCCGTGAGAGCGCGGGGAAGCCAAGGACTCGGCTGGCCGGGGCGCTCTTGGCGCCCATGGCTTCTCTGAGCCAGCCCTGCTCTGGGAGCTTTGATTTGAACTTTGTATCATGTAGGTTCTTTCCTTCAGAATAGAACAGGAAAAACCTCTGAGGAAAACATACACAGCAATAAAGTACAGGGCAGTCATCCTAGGGTAATCCCTGGGGCAGTAGAGAAAGGCAGGCGCTTGCCTGGAGGTCAGGAGCTGGGTTCCCCGGGCAGAGGTTGGGAGGGCTGTGTAGCTGGATGGAATGTTCCGGATGGTCAGTTGGTAGGGAGCAGACCCTGCAGCCGTGGATAGGAAGGTTGTTGCCCTGGCGTCTGGTTGGGGTGGGAGATCTTGTCGTCGTGCCAGTGCGTCTCCCGCGCCTGTGGTGCTACATGCTAATTGCTGACTGGTACCTTGCTTACCTGCTTGTGCTGTGGCTTTTATAGCGGGCATAAACTGAGTAATTAAAACCTGGGACTTTGGACCTTGTCCCCAAGGCCACTTCTGTTTTTGCAGACATTGACCTGAATTTCATTTTTATTTGGTAGCTAGTACTAATTTAGTGTAAGTAAAGTATGATAAGGAAGACTCTTGAGGTTTATATATATACATATTTGAGAATCTATATGTGCTATTTGAAAAACCTGCCATTTTCTGCTACTGTTTTAATCTGCTTCTGAATAGTTGCAGTATCTTTGCTGGGTGGACTGGCTGGGCTGTGGTCAGGCCTTCAATTTTGTAAGCACCCTGAGTGATTCCAGCACAAGCGGTCCTTGGTCCACTGTGAAAAACCTCAGCCTCGTAGGTGCTGATCGATGCCTCCCAAAACTGGCAGCCTCAGGAATCTGTCCTCTGTGCCTTAGTTATTTTTACCTCCATGACCTTATGTGTCATTGTGTGAGAAATTACAAAGAGTCCTTCTGTTCTTGGAACGTGCATGAAAAGATCCGCACAAGATGGTGTGGACCAGGTGATGCTGTGAGAGCGCGAATAGAGGACCGCAGGTGTGAGCCTCGGAAGGGACGGAGCCCTGCAGACCCCACTGCACACCTGTGTGTTGCACACTGACCATGCATAATGCAGTCTGTTCTGGAGTATGGGGTCCGACCTCTCTACCCCCTCCACTGCACACCTGTGTGTTGCATGCTGGCCGGGCGTAATGTCTGTTCTGGAGTATGGGGTCTGACCCCTCTACCCCTCTCCACTGCACACCTGTGTGTTGCACGCTGGCTGTGCATAATGCAGTCTGTTCTGGAGTATGGGGTCTGACCCATCTACCCCCTCCACTGCACACCTGTGTGTTGCATGCTGGCCAGGTGTAATGCAGTCTGTTCTGGAGTATGGGGTCTGACCCCTCTACCCCCTCCACTGCACACCTGTGTGTTGCATGCTGGCCGGGCGTAATGTCTGTTCTGGAGTATGGGGTCTGACCCCTCTACCCTCTCCACTGCACACCTGTGTTTTGCATGCTGACCGTGCATAATGCAGTCTGTTCTGGAGTATGGGGTCTGACCCCTCTACCCTTCCACTGCACACCTGTGTGTTGCACGCTGGCCGGGTGTAATGCAGTCTGTTCTGGAGTATGGGGTCTGACCCCTCTGCCCCTCTCCACTGCACACCTGTGTGTTGCACGCTGGCCGGGTGTAATGCAGTCTGTTCTGGAGTATGGGGTCTGACTGCTCAGTACAGCAAAGCCGTCTGAAGATCACCAACTCCTGTTCGTGTCTTCCGCCTGCCCATCTGCCTCTTGCCACTGCCAGGCTGTGGCCCACCTCTGATGAGTGCCAGGATTTCCTAACCGACTCAGCTCCTCTCACCTCCTGAGGGGCCCCCTGTGATAAAGGTGTGACTTCCTGGACTGCAGACCGGGACTCCCCCTCTCTGCTGGGCTCCGGCCCCACAGTGGTCCTCTTTTAGCAGACACTGAAGTCTTCTCCTGCTTCCCTGCCTTCTGTGGCGCTGGGCACTGGCTCTGCCTTGTGCCCGGGCCCCAGGTTGGGACCCCTCCCCACCCTCCCTGCCAGCCCCTTCCTCACAGGCTGCCTTGTGCACCCTCCCTTTGCTCTGTCCTGACTCCATCATGCTAGGACAGGTCTTCAGACAGTTCCTGAGAACGTGGAAGTCAACAGTGACGTGCGTTTTCTGCAGGCTTTCTGAAGCTCCTGTGCCTCTGTAGGTTTGTGGGTCTGTCTCTCTCAAACTAGGTTCCAGATGTTCTGAAGATGGATGTTTTCCTTTTTAGAGTGATTTATTTTGTATTACTATAAGGAGAACAGAATTTGTGTATTTTATAGATAGAATTCTAAGACTATAAGGATACTTCCCTCTCCTCCTTCCCTCTTTTTCTTTTAATTTTGTGACAGTATACTTTGAATTTCCTTCAGACTCACCAGCATAATAGTCAACCAAGTAAAGAGTTCAATGAGTGAAAAAGAGAGGTAGCACCGTTTAGCAGGCACATAGATAAGGGCTATGAACAATAGTCATATCCAAGGTGTCGATGTCATTCATTGTCTTTTTTTTTTTTTTTTTTTTTTTGGTACTCTGTATTAGCTACCACAAATCAGAGAAAACATTGCATTTATCTTTTGGGGTCTGGCTTATTTCAGTAAGCATAATGTCCTCCAGTTGCATCCATTTTGTTGGAAAGGACAGGATGTCCTTTTTTACAGCTGAGTAGTATTCCATCTCACACACACACAGACACACACACACACCACATTTTCTTTAGTCATCAGTTGATGTATATCTGAGTTCCTTCCGTATCTTAGCTATTGTGAGTTGAGCTGCAATAAATATGGAGGTGCAGATAGCTCTTTCATGTGCTGATTTCATTTCATTTCCGTTGGGTAAATTCCCAGGAGTGGAATGGCTGGGTCATGTGGCATATCTATTTTTAGATTTCTGAAGAATCTCCATACTGTCTTCCATAATAGTTGTACGAGTTTACATTCCCACCAACAGTGGATTAAGGTACGTTTTTCTCCACATCATTGCCAGCATTTTGTTGATTTTTGATTTTTAGAAGATAGCATTCTAACTAGGGTAGGATGAAACCTCATAGTGGTGTTGATTTGCATTTCCCTGATGCCTAGTGTCTGGAGCGGAGCATCCTTGCATGTGTCTGTTGGCAGCTGTATTTCGTCCTTCGTTCATTCTTTATATGGATTGTTTATATCCTTGACTTTCTTGAGCTCCTTCTATATTCTGGACGTTAACCTTTTATCAGATGCATAGTTTACCAATAAGCTACTATTCACATGGGCCGGCAGTGTGGTGTGATGCCAGCATCCCATACTGGAGCACAGATTGGGGTCTGAGCCGCTCTGCTTCCCATCGAAGTCCTGGGAAGGCAGCAGTTGATGGTCCAAGCAGTTGGGTTCCTGCCACCCACATAGAGACCTGGATGGAGTTCATGTCCCCTGGTTTCAGCCTGGTCCAGCCTTTGCCATTGGGGTCATTTTGGGAGTGAACCAATGGTAGATCTCGTGTGTGTGTGTGTGTGTGTGTGTGTGTGTGTCCCCCATCACTCTGTCCTTCAAATACATAAATCTTTTTTTTTTAATTTAAAGAATGATTATTTGCTTCATTACTTTTACTTTTAAGATGCATAGGTTAAGTTGAGGGAGTTCAAGGCCACGCGACCCTTGCCCTCAGCTTACAGTCTAGGACAAGGGGCAGGAACAGAAATGAGTGGGGCACAATATGGATAGGTTATACAGTGAACATTCACCCAGAGGGAAAGACAGAAATAAACAAAAGCTACAGATTCTCACAGCTGGGGTGCCTGGGAGCTGCTTATGCGGAGAAGGTGTTCCCACAGGAAGGCGTCCCAGGGGAGCAGAGCCGCCGGCGACCGGAGCAGCGCGCCCCTGGGAAGCTGGTGAAAGCAGGTGGATCCGGCTGTTCACGGAGCGCAGGTGTCAGGGAGAGTCTGGGGGAAGCTCACATTCTATTAGGAAGCCGTTTGTGGGCTAGGATTCTGCCCGGATCACCTCTTTGTCGCGCATGCTCCGTGACACAGTCGACACCGCTTGATTTGACAAGAATTGGCTTCACGCTCTGAGTCAACAGTGAGCAAGCATCTTCTGACGAGGGCCTGAGAGTAAACATAGGAAGCCTTCAGAGAGTCTGTTTAGAGTAGACTGTGTCTCACACTTAGATGTAAAATACACAGATTCTAAGTGGGGAGAAAGCCGCTCCCAGTTTCTTGTCTCTGCTCTCAGCCAGGATGGGTGTCCTTGGCAGGACTCCCACACCCTCCCTCCCTGAGGCTCGCTCAGCCACCCGTCCAAGTGCCTTGCTCAGGGCACAGGTCGGGGCTGTGGGCATCGGTTTTGAGGTTAGACAGTGCCTCCACCTGGTGGGGTCTGTGTTTGCATGGGATTGCCACCTGCTTCCTGCATTGTGGAGGGGGTTGCTGGGGACCAGGGCTGGCTGGGTGCTTCCTGGGTGGGGGCGGAGGGGGGCAAAGTTTGAGCTGGGGTCCTAGGTGACGGGTTTGATTTGAGTAAAGAAAGAAAAGCTGGTGGGTGTTCCGAGGGGAGCCCAGGGAAGGCAGGTCTGGCAGGCACTGATGCCCCGGGTCTCCAGGGCTTGCTCCCGTTTCGTGGTCTCAGGCACACAGGCTGGTCCAGGAGCCTCTCCCGGCAGCTGCACTGAGGTGCATCTCAGGTCTCCCGCCTGGAAGTCCCAGCAGCAGTGCTGCAAGGAATGAGCGTTAGGACTCCACAGTTAGGCTCCAGATGAAGGTCTTCAGTGCGTTGTTTGTTGCATCCAACCGTAGTGCTCATTGTAGAAAATTTGAGAAAACTGGGTCTGCTCATATTCCCACCATCTGGAGGTAGTCCTGGTTCAGTTTCAGCCACCAGTGTAAGAAGTGTCTCAGAGTCGAACCATGGAACTCGGTGAAAAGTTCATGCAAATAGAACTTAGTGTGTAATTAACGACCTTGCACTCACCCGACACACCCTGCTCTGCTGAGTGTCCAGATCTGGAGAGGACAGCTCCAATGGAAGTGGCAGTACTTTGAGTCAAACATGTTCGCTCAGCTGTGCTGTGCGGAACTTAAAAACCTACGGAAGTAGCTTTAGTTTCCTATTCTGTGGCCATTCTGGCATGGTTTTCATGTTTTCGCTCAACCTCTGCCTCGCGAATAATTATTCCTCTCCCAACTCTGCCTGTTTAAGCAACAGTGTTGGGGACAGCGAGGCGCAGACAGTGTGCCAGCAACAACGGCCCCTTACCTTTGCACAGTGGTTTTGGAAGGGGAAAAACACCTGCCTTTTTCCCCTCGATGCATTACAGCTCTTGGACCTATTGGAGCAGCGGTAAAACTAAAAAGGTGAAGAGGCGTAACTGTAGTCGTCAGAGGCCTTGGTTCTGTAGTTCCATCAAGATACCCACGTGAGTGGGGCGGTCTCTGCCTTTCTTCTTTCCATTTCTTTCTTGGGTAGCTGGCAACCAGGAGTGTTTGTTACTCTGGGTCAAATTTTGTCCTTAACTGTAGTAGCTGAAAATCCAGTTCCTGCTGTTCAGAGGAGGGCGGGAGCTTCTTCTAACAGGAGGAGTTGTACCACCCTCCCTGCCCCCATCTGCTCAGTCCTCGTGACTTAACTGTGTGATTGGAAGACACCACTGAAGCTCATGCTCCAAGAAATTGAAGTGAATGCAGCAATTGGAGGGGGAAAAAAAAGGTTTGCAAAAAATCGTAGGTTGAATTAAAGGGCATATCAGTACATTTTTGGATCAATCCAGATGGTCTGAAATTTTAAAAAAGCAGCAAATGATTGAACAAATGAGCGATGCGTTCTTCGTGCAGCTGACCTCAGTGACGAGTTGGTCTGACCAGGACTTGACTTGACCTCTACGGCTTTCTTAACGTTTGGATTCCTCAGTTGAGTTTGAGTGATCCCAGTGGGCAGGGCAAAGTGGCTGGAGTTGATTTTAAAAAAATGTTCTAGTTAACGTTTTTATTTTAGAACCAATTATTTGCTCTCTTCCCTTTTTTTGAAGGAATTAGTACCTTAGAATCTTGGGGTCACACCAAAAGCATCAGATTTCCTGCAACACAGTTCTCGTCTATTCTCATGTTAATGCCGTACTCATGCAAAGAACAGATTTCACAGGTAGAATTCGGAGAATGCAATGACACTTCCATGTTTCCCTCCCTCCCTCCCCCGTCCTTATTTTTTGAAGTGACATTTTTAATTTATATCCTAGTCAAAGGCTTAGTGCTTCACTAAGCTCAGCAAGTGCAAAGTACAAAGAGCATTCTGCCATAGTCACGTTACTGCACAAGCACTCATGAAATGGACATGTCTTAATTAATAATGCATTAAAAAGAGAGCAAGACTTGCCCCTGGGAGATTGCTGCTGTTTCAGCCCAGGGTGGACTGTGCCGCAGACTCGGAGAAACAAACTCTGGGTGTGCTACATACACTCGGGAGGCTTCTGTCCTTGCCTATGATTCCTGTACACCATGTGTTTGCAGAAAAGCAGAACTCGCTGTGGTCACGCAGAGCCCCCTGGGTGACCCATGGCACATCACAACATCTCAGCAGCAGGGGAAAGGAACATGGTGCCTCGCACACTGCCCTTCAAGACTTCTGCCCCAGAACTGCACACCTCGCTGCTCACGTTTGATTGGACAGCACAGGTCACCTGACTATTGCTGCTCACGTTTGATTGGACAGTGCAGGTCACCTGCCTTGTTGCTCACATTTGATTGGTCATCACAAGGCACATGACCACCCCGCCTTCAGTGGGTGGAGTCCGTTTCTGCCGTTGCCCAGAAGAGGAGCTAGGGCATATTTGAGGAGGGCTCTGAAGACCTCAGCACCAGCCCTCTGTGCACCTGAATGACCATGAGGCCATCGAAAGTCCCCCTGTGGAAGAGGTCCCACGGGCCTCTGCTGACGCCGTGCTCCGTGCTGTGCCTTGGAGGATCCCTTTGGAGGTAGTGTGTCTGGCCCCCTCACCGTGACCCCTGCTGTGGGCAGAGTGTGACCCTGTTTGGAAGCGGAGTCTTTGCAGTGAAATTCTCTCCGAGTCATCTTGACGGTTTTATTCCCTGAGAAGTGACACTGGGCTGGTGTGTTTCGAGGGACAACCCTGGAAGTGAAGAGTTAGGATGTGTGGTGGAAACCTGGCAAGGAGAGAGAAGGGGCCATGCGGTGGTGTGAATAATCCGCCTTGATTCTGCAGGTGCAGGTGGTTGTCGTGAGATGTTTTCATGGGATAAAAAGGTTTGTGGGCAGGAGTTGCTCTTGTCGGAGGTAGGCGGGGAGAATGATAGGAGAAGTAGTGCTGGTTCCTCCAGCATTGCATTGGCATGTGGCAGTATCTAGTCTTAGAGTCAGCCTGATTTTATATCCAGGTTTTTTTTTTAATGTATTATTTTTATTTATTTGAAAGGCCACGCGGGAGCATCTCTCTTCCCCTGGTTAACTCCCCCCAATGCCAGCAACAGCCAGGACTGGGCCAAGCCAAAGCCAGGAGCCAGGAATTCCATCCTAGTCTCCCACACGGGTGGCGGGACCCAAGTATATGAGCCGCCATGTGCTGCCTCCCAGCGTGCCCGATAGTAGGAAGCTTGATTAGAAGCAGAGGCGGGGCTTGGTCCCAGCACTCCTATATGGGCTGTGGGCATCTCACATGGCAGGTTAACTTGCTGTGCCACAATGCCCACTCCATGTCCAGGGTTTTTTTTTTTTTTAATTAAAGGTAGTTTATCAAATAATTTTCTTGGAAAGGTCTTTATGTAATTGAGTGTGCAAGCTATTTTGTTCAGTTGTAAACCTATCTTCACGCTACTGCCATAGAAGATGCAGCTACGGACGTGATGTCACTGGCCCTGCAAGGCTGTGTAGGAAGTAGGTGATTGCCACCTCTGTACAGGTGCACCCCGACGTGGAGGCACATGGCAGGTTAGCTCCTGTGCCTTGCCTTGTAAGGGTTCTCATGGGGCACTTTTGTGCTTGCTCTCCCCCTCTGTGCACACATCACATACAGACTCTCCGTACACGTGCTAATATATTTCAGGTTTAAGAACATCATTTTTCAAAACCTAAACAGAGACTTTGAGCAAAGGATTTTCTGACTTGATCCCTGCTAGAGAATGAGGTGCTAAATGTTTGCCGAGCTGCCTGCCTCAAATGAAACCCGCTCTCTTGCTTGCAAACCCCAGCTTTGGAGTGTCTGTCCATCACATGCCTCTGATGTTGGAGCCCTAAGGACCAGTGAGTGTGTGAACCCAGTGAACAAACCCATTGTAAGTCCCCGTGCGGTGATGCACACAGGTGTATTTCGAAGCATGTGAAACCCATGTGAGTTGAGTGTGTTCCTGGATGGCCTCCTGTCACCCCTGCCTGGGTTGGGCTGCAATGTGAAATTGAACGTTATGGAGTTGTAGAATTTCTGCTCAAATCCACGCTTTTTCTAATGGTGCCTTGGCTTTTTTGGTAAGGATCTGTGTTTGTTTATGGGATTCTTGGCTCTTTTTATATTAATTCATTTGAGAGAAAAGCAGAATGAGATTCCATCCCCTCATTCCCTCTGCAAGTGCCCTCAGCGGCCCTGGCGCAGGGCTGAAGCCGGGAGCGAGCGCTCAGTCCCTATCTCCGGCTTGGTGGCAGGAAGCCTACCACTTGAGCCATCACTTTCAAACAAATGAATCTTTTCTTAAAAAAAAGTATTTTTATTATTTTATTAGTAAATACTGGTCTTTATTGTGAGTATATAAGCTGCTCTGAAATCCTGTGCTGCCCAAAATTGTCTGAGTTGACTTAACTTTTTTATAACAACCTGAGAATTGAATGCAGTTGGCTGTGTCTGTAGGTTTTGTATCTGCATATGCAGCCAGCCACAGATTGCAAATACCTTTTTACATTGCACCTGTAGGAACCCGTGCAGACGTTTTGCTAATCATGAATCCCTAAACAATATAGCATTACAACTCTTTACTTAATATTTACATTGTATGAGGTATTGTAAGGGATCTAGAGATGATTTCAATGTACAGGAAGATTGCATAGGTTAGCTGCAAAGACTGTGCCTTTCTGTATAATGGACTTGGGCGTCTGCGTTTGTGTGTCTGAACCAAGCCTCCGCGGATACCAAGAGGTGACTGCATACGGCCAGAGTACACTTTGGAAATATCTTCAGATTCAGGAGTCAGATGAACGGTACACATTGGTCTCTCTTTTGCCAGTGAACTCTGGCAGAGAGGCTGTAGGCAAACAGTGATCCTGATCCTGCCTTGTAACTTGATGGCGAAGCATCTCTGAGTTGTGATGTCACAGCACTCACTGTAAAGGTTCAGTTTGAGATGTGAAGTGGCAAAATGAGAGCTGAAAGAATCGGCTTTTTTGGTTTGGTTTTGTAACTGAGGATTGTCTTTTATAGTCGCTCTTTGTAGCTAAAACGAACACTGATCTGCAGATTGGTCCGTGGCCAGGTGGTTTTCAACACAGACGCTCAGCAGCAGGACCCATGGGTCCTTGCTCATTCTGTGTACCACTGACTCCA
Source organism: Sylvilagus floridanus (assembly GCA_949820135.1). Classification (NCBI taxonomy): domain Eukaryota; kingdom Metazoa; phylum Chordata; class Mammalia; order Lagomorpha; family Leporidae; genus Sylvilagus; species Sylvilagus floridanus. Next base: position 106,867,294 of record OX463226.1, read on the forward strand.
TCGGGCAAGCTGTCGGTGAGGGTCAGGGAGGATGGGAGACAAAATGTAAATCAGGGATTCACACATTGAGTCCGCCTTGAGCAGTAAAGAACTTGCCATTCCTGCCCCGTCGCAGCGGGTGGGGAGTGGGCACAGGGACTCAGTTGTTGACGGTGGCGGCCCCGCTCTGTTGGCACAGTCCCCTAGAAGGCTCCCAGGGAGCTCTGGGCTCTTCTTGAACTAGAGGACTCCTTGGCTGCAGTGTGGACTTGGGTTGCTGCTGCTTCTTTGTTCCCATCACCAAACAGGTTTGGTCTCACCTAACATCACTTGGTCTCCGGGGACTTTGCCGTCCCAAGGGCGTGCCCTGTGCATACTCGGAGAGCGTGGCTGCCCAGGTGGTCTGGCCACTCTTGGGTGTCCACACCGAGAGACGTGAAGTGGATTCCTGACATGTTTCTTTCCATATCAAGTTGCAGTCCACTCTGATTTTTGAAGAAATACTGTAAATTGAGTAAGAGTATAACAAGGAAAGCAAAGCAGAAGGCTGAGGCCATTGGAAAGAAAGACTCCGAGGACACAGTCGGATCCCAGCTTTGAATGACACACTGTGTTCCTCACATAGAAAACGTCTGTCTCTCACGGTGTCTTCCAGATCCTCCCGTGTGCCTGGTTCTGCCCGTGTCTGTGATAGGGGAATTTAGGATGGGAACAATTGCCCTTGCACTCACGAAATGTACTTGCTGTTTGAAAAGATAAGTCCATCTGTTGTTGGAATTCGGCCAAAATCAAGAGTGTATACATACAGGCTGCTCTGATGTAAAACAGCACGTGGCACCGTGTCCTGGAGGTGTCTTCCCTTAAGGACGACAGGGAAGGTCACCCTCAGATGTGTCAACCAACTTGCTTACTTAAACACGACAAAAAGAAGCATACGTGACAAAAAGCATGACAAAAAGAGCTGTACTACAGGTCACCAACAGTTTACATGTCGTTGTCTTGGCAGCTATAAATTGGGGTTTTTGAGTTTGCACTTTTTTTATCATCGACTACCCCCTTCAGGTCTGTGAATGTTCCCTTAGGATCCCGTGACACACAGCCGTGTCCGAGGCTCTGATGTCCTTCGGTGATTGTCCTTTTGATGCAGGACACCTCCATGGGTAGCCTTCCTCGGATTAACACGTTGCTCTTATAAAGAAGTCCTGGAAACGTTGTAAGGGGACGATTATTTGGGGCTCCATGGGTTAGTTGCTAGGTCGCTGAATTTTGTACTAACTTCGCTTCTTCTCCTTGGATGTCTTCAGGTGTAGCAACCCTAGCAACGCATCTTGGTTTTGCCCGTCCTGTTCGGTGCCTCTTTAAGTCCCTGCACTCCTGCAGTGGTCACGTGGCTGCTGTAAGCATGGCAGCAGAGCTGTTTGGATGAATTTCAGCTTCCTGTCTTCTGGCTAGAAACGTGACTTTATTTTCACACTCCACCCTACATCCACAAGAAGTCTGTAAATGGGCAGGGCGTTTGCGAAGATAGATATCTAGCAATTTAGATATCTAGCAATATGTTTGTTCTTTCTTGTATTTTATCTGCCCCCGTTTGCACTCACTGGTTCAGAATCAGGTCACTTGCCACCTAGTATCATGCATTGGCTGAATGAATGCATCAAATATGCCCTAAGGTACTTGGGAGGAAAATCCAGCCCTTCTGTGGCAGTTGCAGGAAAGTGCCCATAGGTGTTTCAAGTTTTTCTGTGACTGCCTGAATGTTGTTGTGTTATAGGAATTAGTATAGGGTGTCCCTGTCATGTCGTTTCGCCTTCAGGAAGGTCAGAGGTTGGTGTATCTTCTTGTCTCAGTGGGGTTCACTATGCCAAGTTTTCTGTTAGGACCGTTTGAAAACACACAGATCTGAAAGGTTGATATCGTTTCTGTTCCAGATTTTCCTGTTAGATTACTCCCCAGGCCGTCAGTCACTCATTTCCCTGAGACAGGGCCTCAGCACACTCTGCAGACAGACAGAGGGGGAAGTAGAGGTCGCCCGTGAAGCCCGCAGGATGAGCCATGAGCCCCGTTCACGCGCACTGGGAGTTTCTCGCTTTTGTCTGGGAGAAGTCTGAGATGAGGTTGGTCAGTGGAGCCGGCTCCCTGCTCGTGGACAGAGAGTCTGAGCTTGCTCCTGAGACCCGCTTGGAATCAGACCGTTTTATGGAAGTAGAATGTTAGAATTAAGGACATTTAGATGAAGTGCATTTCTAGCCATCGTTCCTCATTTTTCAACCCTGTAACCTGTAACTCTTATTTAAACAACACGTTCACTAGGCTGTTAGCTTTCTTACACAATAAATAGAACATTGTGTATTAAGGTGTGGTCTGCTCACCTGTGGAAAGAATTTCACCCCTGTTCTAAATAGCTGTGCAGAGTTCCCATTCCTTAAAGTCTTACTTATTTGCACACATTTCAGTAGAACTGGATCGTTTTGCCTTTTTGATACGTATTCCTACCCAGACGATGCCAGTGTTTGTAAACAGTCACGTGGGTGCATGTCCGTCTAGGACAGTGAAGAACATCAGTGCTACTCTTGAAACCCGATCAGAACCCACTCTGAGTCATTCGGGCCAGTCTAGGTGTCAAAGAAGCGCTGCAGACATAGAATAGAAGTGGGTGCTCCTCCAGTTTCCACAAGGTCATCAGCACCACACAGGGTGCCAGGTGAAGAAACTAACTTGGCCGGCGCCGTGGCTCAATAGGCTAATCCTCCGCCTTGAGGCCCCGGCACACCGGGTTCTAGTCCCGGTCGGGGCACTGGATTCTGTCCCGGTTGCCCCTCTTCCAGGCCAGCCCTCTGCTGTGGCCCAGGAGTGCAGTGGAGGATGGCCCAAGTGCTTGGGCCCTGCACCCCATGGGAGACCAGGAAAAAGCACCTAGCACCTGGCTCCTGCCATCGGATGAGCACGGTGTGCCGGCCGCAGCGCGCCATCCGCGGCAGCCATTGGAGGGTGAACCAACGGCAAAAGGAAGACCTTTCTCTCTGTCTCTCTCTCTCACTGTCCACTCTGCCTGTCAAAAAAAAAAAAGAAACTAACTTGAAGATCTGTAAAAATTCGCAGGCCTTTTCTGAAAGACGGGTTTTATGTTAGTTTTTTTTTTTTTCTTTTGACAGGCAGAGTGGACAGTGAGAGAGAGAGACAGAGAGAAAGGTCTTCCTTTGCCGTTGGTTCACCCTCCAATGGCCGCCATGGCTGGTGCACCATGCTGATCCGAAGGCAGGAGCCAGGTGCTTCTCCTGGTCTCCCATGGGTTGCAGAGCCCAAGCACTTGGGCCATCCTCCACTGCACTCCCTGGCCACAGCAGAGAGCTGGCCTGGAAGAGGGGCAACTGGGACAGAATCTGGCGCCCTGACCGGGACTAGAACCCGGTGTGCCCGTGCCGCAAGCAGAGGATTAGCCCAATGAGCCGCGGCACCAGCCTTATTTTAATATTTTTAAAAATACTTTATATAAAATGCCATATTCCTTCCGATCCTGGTAACTTGTCTGCTTTTCATTTCTGTCCGTGGCTGCTGTCCTAAATGTGAAGGCGTCCTGTGAAAGATGAGTTCCCCTTATCTGGTCTCCACTCTGGATCGTGTTGATAAAGTGACCCTTACCAGAAAACTGTTCCAAGGTGCCCCCGAGTTAAGTCCCCCGAGGCCGAGGGCTGCACCGCGTTGATAATCCTAGCAGCTTGGGAGTCTTCGTTGACAGCTGATCCGCAGCTCACAGCAGCGCCTTTGAGACAGTCAGTTGGATGAGCAGCCACGGGTCAGTCACCATGAGGGTCAGTCACTGTGAGGCGCCGTGTTGGGACTGTAGTGATGACCTTGGCGCCCCCCCCCCCGGCACCCCTCATGCATATGCCCTGCGTTTGGAGATTTTCTTGATTTGAGGATCGTGTGTGGTAGCCAGCAGAGATTTTCCCAGAAGCTCAGAGATGCATGGGAACATTGGATCGTTCTGACCCTAACTGTGTAAGCTTTTCACGTGCCCCGAAGGGACAACGGCAGGCTGAGGAATTCCGTGTGCTTCGCCTTGCCGGTAATATTTGAGAAACCCCGAGAGCTATTTTAAAACAGTTCTCTAACTGTTTTTTTCCTAGGCTCTTACAGTTTGACATTGTTCAAGTTTAACTTTGTCCTCACTTTACCGTGTACAGATGCTAAGGCACTGAATTAAAGGTCTATATGATAAAACAAACAAACAAAAGGAACTCTCAACCCAGCATGAAATTCCGGTCCCATTTATTTCTCTGTGCCCACTGCCAAAGAATTCAGACATCTGCATGCTTGACTTAGAGACAAACAGAAGGCAAAGTGTGGTTCGGGCACTGTGTTTGAAGTGTGGAGCTCAAGTGCATTGATGCTGAACAAATCCTGGAGAACAAAGGTAGAGACCTGTGCTGTTTTACTGCTGGTGGACGGGTGGACGTGTGCTTCCTGCCCATGGAAACTGTTGCATGGAACCATGGGCAGTGGCCTAGGTGACGCCACTGGCATTGGCCTTCACTTCATATGTTTCTCTACTACAAGACGTTTCTAAGCACCATGGAATTACACAAATGAGAGCGATCAAGCCCGGACTTCAAACAGTGGAATCTGAATCCCTGTTCATACTGCCTCTCGGGCGCTCAGGCCGTCTGAAAATCTTTCCTTATATGAATGTTTCCGGCAGTGGGAAAGGTTTTGCAGTGCGAGTTTCTGTTTGCTTCCTTCCCCTGCATCACCTGCTTCATCAGAAAGTGCCAAAGCTGATAGACAGTGGTGTTGGGGTCTTACCTCCCGTCGCCACCCTTTTGTGAGTTGTGTGTGTGCACCTGCCTGTGTGTTTGCCTTAGAGGAGCAATGGGTAAGCCAGGAGCAGAACTCCTCTATTCCAGCTCTGGGGCTGGGCTGCGTTCTTGCAGAATAATTAAAAGAAACTAAGGAAAGAGCAGTAATGGTCATCCTGTGCATAGTTCATATTCCAGACTCATTTACAGCTGGGCGTAATCTCAGACATTACAAGGAAATAAGCTTCAAAATCAAATTACAGGAGAACTTTGCTAATTCATGCCTGACTAATCTGCCCACCCAGCAGTTCTCACTGAAACCTCGCTCTCCCTCTACTAACTTTGAGAAAAATTCCATAGCGGGCTGTGGAGAAAGCTCATGTTACTACTTACTTCAAGGTTCACTGGGGAAAAATGTCCTGAACTACCTTAAGGCATGATAAGTGAGTGTGCATAGCTTTATCTAGCAGACCATTAAAGAGAGGGGGAAATATTTGTTAAAAGGCTGGGTTGTATTTTTTTTTTCCTTATTTTCAATTATGGGATTTTTTTTTTAAATACATCAAATGGAAATGTGACTGGTTGTGAGCAGTCTGGTAGTTTAAGAAAACCTATAAAATATCTTGCCACACAGTAAAATTGTAAAAGGCCTAAGCTGTGGAAATTAGAACCGTTTTATGTGAAAAGGAACAGGAAGTGGGGTAGTGAGGCGGCTAGTCGTACGGCTTGTTCTGTGTGGAAAGGGAAGTGAGGCATTTAGCGCTGCTTCTGGGTTCATGTTGTGTTCTGCTAAGTGCTTTGGCTTACCATTTGCAAAGTGAAAAAGAAATGTTCCGTGATAGCAACTTCCTTTATGGACTCGTGCGAGAGCTGCTGACCAAGTCTGGTGTTCAGGGTGGGCCACAGAGGCTCTGTTCCCTCTTTCTGTCTGTCTTGAGATCCCAGTGAAAAGGTGTTTTGAACCTTTCTCTGCTGTGCGCGGAGCTCGGACGCTTGCTTCCAAAACACTGAAAGATTCAGGTAACAGGCGGTTTGGTCTCAGCCAGTTAGAAGACAGAGGGACCAGAGAGACACGCTGGTACAGTTACATCGCGTTCTCAGTGTGGATTGAGGAGCAACACTGACAGTGCACAGAGAGGCAAATATATACAGCATATAGACAAAGAGAAGGCCCTAAGTGCGGCTGAGTAGAGTTCATTACAGTTAAGTGTAATCCACTACATGCTTGATATTTTATCCTGAGAAGGTGAACATTTCTGCTGCAGGACCGTGGAGTTAATCTGCATATTCCATTAACCAGGTCATTCGTAGAAATGGGTGAATGACCTGCTGTTGACAAGAAGTGACAAGAAGGCTAGGTTCAGCTAATCACCTTTGCAAGTGGTGTCTATCCTTTGTGCGTCAATTAGCTCAGAGCCATGGTTTCTACTGTAGCAATTTAATTCTGAGTTGCATTGCCACAGGCATTGTGGAGTGAGAGAGGCTGAGGGGCAGGTGAGGGGCGGTAAAGAGCTCTCTGTCTCGGAACTGCCCACCTGCCCACCGCCCTGACTGCTGGCTGGGTGGCATCCCCCCGGGGGTGTGTGGCCTAAAACGATGTCATCTGTTTTGAATAAAATGAAAAAAGGAACAAATTGGAATGCGCATGCGTGCTGTATGCTGCCCGCTGGATCTTCCAGGGCTAGAATGTGCTGCTGAGCTGAGATCACAAGCAGTCGTGTGTTTTGCACACAGCCTGGGAGGCACGTGCTGACGCCCAGTCCCCCAGCCGGAGAGCAGCTGAAGCAAGAGAAGCCTTTAGTAATTAGGGGGAGGAAGCCTCCACTTGACACCTCATTGCCACCAAGTATTTATTGCGAGTCTTTAGAGAACAAGGCAGGAGACAGTCTTCTGTGGAGTCTGCACATCTAGGTTGTCAGAGGTATAAAATGCCCTGGAATCTGTGTGTGCCAAGTAGGAATATCTGTGCGGCTCTTTACAAATGTCCAGTTCTGTCTGAGCTGCACGAATGCATGAAGGTCTTAACCCAGCCGTGAGTACTCATGGTTTCCTTACTAAACGTAATTGGGTTGACTTAATTCTTACCCATCAGGTTCCCAGGTAATAATTAAAAGCAGCAAATTTAACATCTGTTTTTACTGTTTTTTTAAAAAAATAGCTACCGAGTGTCCAGTCAGCAGACATATTTTATTCTGTTAGTAGCATTGTTGTTACACAGCCATGGCTTGGGGTCACACTTTGCCTGCTCAGCCTGTTCCATGCTTTCCACAAAGCAGGCACAAAATTATCTGTTGAGTGAGTGAGGGAACATATGAAAAGCAGCAAAGTAATGACTAATGCACCCACTAGTTATTGTGATTTGGCAATCAGGAAGTTAATAGAAAAGCGCAATGACCAGATTTCTTTTGCTAATCCCATTAGAGCAAAGTATTTGCTATAAAAATAGACCCACACTCATTGTTTGATAGGGCAATCTAAAATAGATCCACACCCGTGTTTGACTAGACTTCTTAAGAGAGATAAAATCAATTATACTTCCCGCTCCCTGCTTGAGGTGTGTCTATCACTGTGGGAGTCCCCTTCTTGGCAGCCATGAAGCAGTTAGCATCACGAAGGCGTGGAGGTGACCCCAAATGTATATAAACAAACAGTGGTGGCCAAGCTCAGAACTGGGAGAGCATCTAAAAATAGCGAAGTGACCCCTTATCTTGTTGCATATGAAATAGTGTTTACATGTGGTAATGTTCTCAGAAAAGGCTCTGTACAGTGTCTGCTACAAGTTAGAATGAGACAGTATATGATCCCAATATGACTTTGCAGCAAAGGATTATTATTGCTGGAATATGGACCTAAACTGCCATCGCTCTGTCTTTGGAGAAAAGGAACCGTGCAGACGCAGAGCGTCTGTCCTGCAGCTTCTTGTCCTTGGCCCACGACGTTAGCATTCCCATATCCATCCGGATATCCACTGGGAAGGCTGCTGCCGATGGTTCATTGAAAAAGGGGCGTATCGGTACCCCGAAATGGCAATGGCGTAACACAGCGAAGGTTCATTCCTCACACACGGTACCTACCCACCAGCGTGGGTCAGCAGGTGTGGGAATGCATGTGGTCACACAAGTTTCTCGCAGCCTCACCTTGGAGGCAATTGAAGCGGCTGTTCGCAGGGCGCAGGGGCCACAGCTGGAAGTATCGCCCTGCACACGGCAAGGAGGCTGGAAGGTGTAGCCTTCTTGGTGCCAAGGAAGGGGAAGAAAACTGAAAATTGGGAAATAGTAGTTTTGTACTAAAAAAAGGCCTCAGTGTAGTGCAGTGGATCCAGCATCATAGGTTCAGTTTTTATTTTTATTTTACTTTTTTTTTTTTTTTAAGATTTACTAGAAAGGCAGAGTTACAGAAAGAGAGGGAGATAGGAACTTCCCATCTGCTGGTTCACCTGCAAATGGCTGCAGCAACCAGGGCTGGGCCAGACCAGGAACCAGGAGCTTCATCCGGGTCTCCCACGTGGGTGGCAGGGGCCAAAGGATTTGGTCCATCTTCTGCCTTCCCAGGTATGTTCACAGGGAGCTGGATGAGAAGTGAAGCAGCCAGGACTTGAACCGGCGCAGCACCAGCCCCATGAGTTCAGTTTTAAGTGACGTCATCTGAGTTGTCTAAGTCCATGTCAGCTGGCCGTTTTTGAACCTTGGGAATGAGCACCAGCTTTCTGACATACCGTGAACGGATTTGGTCCACGGCATAGCCTTTGCCTAGGAAAGACGGCCGGCCCTCCGTTTTGTATTTCATATTTCCTAGTAAGCTGATAGGATGCATCTTTAATGTGCACTGTCTTCTCATTTTCCTTGTTTTGAAGTTTGATTTGTTTGAAAGGCAGAGTGGCAAAGAGGGACAGACAGCACTCCCGTATGTTGCTTCACTCGGCTAAATGACCACAGTGGCCAGGACTGGGCCACGCTGAAACCACGAGCCTGAAACTCTATCCTGACCTCTTGGGGGTGTGGCAGGGGCCCAAGTGCTTGAGCCATCTTCTCTTTTCCCAGGTGTATTAGCAGGGAGCTGAACTGGAAGTGGAACAGCAGGGACTCAAACCGGTGCTTATATGGGATGCTGGCGCCTCAGGTGATCACTGATGTCATAAATAAGAGTGCTGATTGAATCAGCACCAGGAGTCGCTGTGCACTTGCTCCCCATGTAGGACCTCTGTCCTTAAATGAGTTGTACTATGAGAATTAATGGTAAAACTTGTATTCAAACAGTACTTTATACTTTGTGTGTCTGATTATTGAAATCTTTACTTAGTATAAAGTTGGTTTTCTGTATATAAAGATAACTAAAAATGAATCTTAATGAAGAATGGGATGGGAGAGGGAGTAGGAGGTGGGATGGGAGTGGGGGTGGAGGGCCAGTATGGGGGAAAGAACTGCTATATTCCTAAAGCTGTACCTATCAAATTTATATTTATTAAATAAAAGCTTTTAAAAAACATATGTGGTACTGGCATTCACAGGCAGTGACTTACTCCACTGTGCCCCAACACTGGCCTAATGTGTTTTTAAAACTGAAGTGCAGGGGCCGGCATTGTGGCATAGTGGTGAAGCCACCTCCAGCAGTGCCAGCATCCCACATGGGCGCCAGTTCAAGTCCCGGCTGCTCCACTTCCCATCCAGCTCTATGCTGTGGTCTGGGTAAGCTGTAGAAGATGGCCTGAGTCCTTGGTCCCCTACCCTCGCATGGAAGAAGCCCTTGGATCCTGGATCCTCCTGGCTTTAGATCGGTCCAGCTCTGGCTTTTATGGCCATTTGGGGAGTGAACCAGTGGATGGAAGACCTGTCTGTCTCTCTGCCTCTCTGTAATTCTGCCTTTCAAATAAATAAATAAATCTTAAAAAAAAAAATAGACACAATGTTGAAGCACTGCTGGGTAAAACCAAAGACAAAGGTGCCATCGCTGCTGGTTGTCAGGAAGTGGATGGAATTTTCCGAGTTTTTCTTTTTCTCATGGATGCAGTGAACACTTGGCAGCAGCAGCTGGTAATAACCAAGATGAAATCTGTCCAGTTCTCCCTTTCTCTTCCCTCCGCCCAGCCATACCTCCCCCTGCACACGTACACACACACACTCTTCAGTTTATTTCGTAAGAAGCAGACCAAGTGGTCAGGTCGTGCCTGGGTTCCAACTGATTGCAGACACCAGGGGCTGTTGGTGTCATGATGACCACTCATGCCTGTAACCCTGTAAGTGGGAGGAACGAGAGTGAGCCTGATCCTGCGTCCCCAGGAGGTCCTCTGTGACACCCTGAAAGGACCAAGTGAGAATGTGGCCACCCAGCTGTTGGCACCTGTCTCGGCTGCCGGGAGGGGACAGTTGGTACCCGAGTACCTGGCCCCTGGGAGGAGCCTGGCGCACTTGGAGCCCGTATGTGCTCAGCAGCCGGTGGTGCCAGGGCTGCTCCTCCGAGCCGTCTTCCTGAACCTCAGCCTCCCTGCTTGTGGCGGCTCCGTGGCTTCCCTGGAAGCGCTCCGGGCCCCTGTGCCCAGGCAGCCCTGTGCGAGGCTGCCATTTTCCTTCCTGCCCTCCCGGTTTTGCCCCTGCACAGCGCTTTCTGCTGGCTGGGCCCAGGAGAGGGCCTGGGCCTGGGCCTCCCCGGCCCCACCCAGGCCGGGCCTCCTCCCCTCTGCTCTCCCACATGCTTTATTTTTACCTTGCTAGTGGCTCATGTTACTCTCTCCTGTATTTATAGATATTTCTATATATGTCTCCTTTTACATCCTTTCCTCTAAGCTCCTGTGAGGCCCGGGATTAGTTTATGCATTTTCTCATCCCCATGTGGTCTGGTATAATGTTTTATATGTGATTAATTTCTCTTTAAATGTTGCATGAGTATGTTTATTATATATCTTTTTTTTTTTTTTAGTGCAAATAAGAATATAGAATGTAAAGAGGGAGCGGGAAAGGGGAGGGTAGCGGGTGGGAGGGAAGTTGTGGGGGGGAGCCATTGTAATCCATAAGCTGTACTTTGGAAATTTATATTCTTTAAATAAAAGATATATATATATATATATATATATATTTAAAAAAGAAGAAAAAAGAATGTAAACTCCCTAACACTGATACTCTTTGAATATTGAGGTTACATACAAGGTCCTTAGGGAATGACTGCCATTAGATGGACTCATCTGGAAGGTGCCATCTTTGGATCCATAAAATATCTATCTTCAAAACACATGGACGGACAGCCGTGTACTCTTCTGTCCTCTGTTGTGAGTTTAGCTTACTGAGAAGCCAAATTTAACCTGTTTGGGGGTGCAAAGTACCCAAAGTAGTATTTTCCTCTCAAGGTATTTTCCAGTTCTTATCATGTCCACTGTGTAATAGCCAGGAATTTGGAGACTCGTGGATCCGATAAACCTGTCTGAGAGTTCAAGAAAAATTACTCAGAGCAAGATGCGTCAGAAGTGCCTCCCGTGTGCTGGGCATCGGTTTGTTTTTGCAGTTGGGAAAATATTTGGCATCCTGGGACTCCTCATTAATCGGCAGATCACGTTTCTTAATAAAATTATGTTTTGAAACTAAGATGAGGAATGGCTTGTGTTCTTGGCAGAATGAATGCCAGTGTAGTTGATGCACCACTCCAGCTGGTTTTTAATTTAAAAAACAACTTGTCTTTTTAAAATAGTAATAAATTCCCCTTGGGAATAACAGGAAGACATCTAGTGTTGTGTATGGGATAATTACCGTTTGCTCCCGTGTCGTTAAAAAGCACAGCAGTTTTAACAACACGGGTTGTTTCCCGTCACTCTTGCTAAAGAGTCCATCAGCTAGGCACTGTGATGGGGGGGGGGGGGTAATAATCTGCTTTTTACTGCTGGTGTTGTTTAAATTTGTGTTTTAGTCAACACAACCTAGGCTTTGCAAAACAGCTTATTACCTTTGACTCGTGTATTTTCTGGTCTAAAATAACAGGTTGTCGTGATTTGTTTATTTTATGAGCTCTATTTGCTCGGAGTAAGAAAATTTTGATATTAGGCTGCTTTTCACACAATTGTGTTCTGTGCGATGAACACCCATTTTCTCTGACTTTTATACCAGCCTTTCATGTCAATGCATGAGAAATCAGATAAGGAATCTGCACCCTGAAAATGCTCTTTCTCCTTGCTGCTTTCTCCCAAAATAAACTCAAGGGCTCCCCTTCTCTCCATCTCCTGGTGGTGTTTTCTCAGTTAATTTAGATAATTGAGATGGATGAGAAGGTTTGCATAATCCGTGGTGGGGTTTCTTACCAAGACTGTTGAACTGAGCCTGGTGTAATTTTGGTCTCCACGTTTTTTAGAATGAGTTGTATCCGGATCGTGGGGGACACTTCTCACCAAATGGCCCCAGATGCAATATCTTAATTTTTTTAACAAGCAGCTGTTCACACAGACTTCTTACTAGGAAGTTGCCTACGTTAAAATATGGTAGTTCCAAAATGAGCAGAAATTACTGCTCTTTCAAAGAATCAGCAGCTGCAAATATGAGATTCCTTGTGCCAGAGGTGCTTATGTCGATGGGATGTTCTCATTACCCATCCAGTTAAGCCTGCAGACCAGGTTGGTCTTAGCAGCCCTGCCTGCCCTCACCCTGTGAGCCTGTCCTCTCCTCTCCTCTAGCCCCACCCCCACCCCGTCCTCTTCTAAGGCCACTTGCAGCTGCACGCAGAGCCCACCCCAGTGGTCTAGGGAGGATGAGCCCCTCAGCGCGACATCCTTCATTGAATCACCTCCTAAAGGCTTTTCCTTATAAGGTCGCATTTACAGGTTTGACACGAGGACTGGGATTTGAATTGCATGTGATATTTTTAGTTGAGAGACAGAAAGCCGCCATCAGCTGGCTCACCCCTAAAGTGGCCTCAGTGGCCAGTGCTGGGCTTCAGACGGACTCCAGCTTTTTAGAAATTTGTTTCTGTATCTGAAAGAGAAAACAGGCAGATGCTCAAGATGCCCAGTGCTGGGGCTGACATCTCTGTGGGCCGTCGCTCAGCCTTCTGTACCCCGTTTTCAGCACCTGTGGGGGCGGCATCCAGAGGAGAGCCCCTGGGAGTCCAGGTTCTGCTGTGTGCAGTAGTGACCGAGAGCATCCTAGGCGTCGGCGCTGCTGCCCAGCGCTGTGGGAGATGCAGACGTAAAAGCTGCCTGACCGAGAAGGAGGTCCTGGTCCATCCCAAGAGCCAGAAAGTGGCACCAGTGGTGTCGGAGCCCCGAGCCTATTCTCTGTGTTAGGATTTGGGGGGGGGGGGAGGGGCAGCCGGCACGGAGAGAGGGAGGAGGTGATCCCTGGGTCTTTCTCCAGGGCCCCTCCCACAGGTGCACCTCCATGTCTGTCGCAGTGTCCTGGTGTATGCGCATGAGGCCACCATCCATTTACCTTCTCCAGTGACAGAGCTGTTCAGAACCTTGAAGGCAGACAATTCAAAGCGAACCCCTCTCTGTTAGCAAGTCTGATGAGAGTCACCCAAATCCTTGAGCCAGCTTGAGAAGAAAACCCAGCTGATCTACCCACAGTAGCTCTGTTTAAAATACTGGGTTTTGGCATTTGGGGTAATGTGATTTTTTTTTTGGGGGGGGCAGGCAGAGTTAGAGAGAAAGGTCTTCCTTCCGTTGGTTCACCCCCCCAAATGGCAGCTAAGGCCGGCGCATTGCGCCTATCCGAAGCCAGGAGCCAGGTGCTTCTCTTGGTCTCCCATGGGGTGCAGGGCCCAAGCACTTGGGCCATCCTCCACTGCACTTCCAGGCCACAGCAGAGAGATGGACTGGAAGAGGGGCAACCGGGACAGAATCCGGCACCCCGACCAGGACTAGAACCCAGGGTTCTAGCACCGCAGGCAGAGGATTAGCCTAGTGAGCTGCGGTGCCGGCCGGTAATGTGAATTTATGCCAGCTCAGACTGTTTCCATGAATGTCACATATTGTAATGCAGAATATGGAACTGTTCCTTTAAAGAAAAAAAAAGTTTACTTTCTCTGTATGTACTTGAAAAGAATCTGAAAATCTCTGACTTACAGTGCTCAGTATTGACAGCAGTCCAGGAATGGAGTCTCATGTTGAGTTGCTCTCTGGGGCCCTGGTGATTTTCATTGAATCTTCAGGGACAGTGCAGAAGGACAACGAGCCTGAGGCTGAATTCTGAATCCCCCTCCACGTGGTCAGACCTCCTGACTGTTGGTCTGGGGCCAGCGACTTGTCTTCTCTGAGCATACTTGCGCTGCTCAGTGTAGGGCCCCCAGTGGCATCCACCTAAGGTGTTGGGGACCTTGCCTTGAAGTCTCTCTCTCCTTCCCTCCGTCTCCCCATTTTTCCTTTGCAAAGCCAACATTGCTGTATTTATGGGACCCCTTTCTTGAGCGGTCCCTATGTAATGAAACACTGTTGTGTCTGGGCCGAGGAGCGCATGGCAACAAATGAGCCATTTCTTGGGATACCATTTCACCTTGGATGGAGAGCAAGCTCCTAAATTACGTTTTATATGATAACGCCGCCCTGTATTTTTATCCCCTTGACTCCTTGAATTGCAGCATAGCATGTTTCTTCCAGTAAAAAGATGAATAAATAAACGATTAGGTTGCAGGCCATGGCTAGTAACGATTTGTAACATGACTGAGGATTACTGAGCAGTAGGCTACGCTGGGCTGATGCGCCCGTGCTTCTCTGCTGTCACATGGACGTCTCCACACACGCGTGCACACCTTCATATGTGATGAGGTCAGGGAAACTTGTGCTTGAACATGTGAACAGTATTGGCCCTGCAGTCTGTGATTCTATTTTACTAAAATTCTCTCTTGAATTTCAAGGGGGAAACATCCGATTCCTCCTGCACAGTGCTGCTGGTCATTCACGCACTGTGCATCCCGCGTGCTGAGCGATGCAGGGCACGGTGTCAGCGCCTTTGTCCAGGTCTCCTCTCGTCTTCAGCCCCCTTTGCAGGGAGCGAGGTGTGACGCCTGAACTTGACTGATGCGCGTGGCCGTGATGCATTTCTTGACTTCTAGATACCAAGACTGGTTTTCTCTGATCGATGCCTCAAGAGAAAAACACGGTGTGTACCTGTGAATCCAAAACACGCTCCGTGCCTTTGTGTGTGTTGAGAGTGCATACCCGTTTCAGTATGACAACTGGACTCTGGAGCGCTGACCATCACTGTGGTTTTTGTCAGTGCCTTAAATGATCGTGTTCCCATGGGTAGAGTCCGTTCAGCTGCACGGTGACAGCTTCTGCAGATGGGGCCTGACCCAGACATGTTTGGGTCTGCCTCAGCCTGATGAGTGCAAGAGGAACTGAGGTGGGGACACTGGAGAATTTAGAAAAGGTTTTCTGGTGTTTATAAGAGTCTCACAGTTGGCTGGCACCGCGGCTCACTAGGCTAATCCTCCACCTTGCGGCGCCAGCACACCGGGTTCTAGTCCCAGTCGGGGCGCTGGGTTCTGTCCTGGTTGCCCCTCTTCCAGGCCAGCTCTCTGCTGTGGCCCGGGAGAGCAGTGGAGGATGGCCCAAGTGCTTGGGCTCTGCACCCCATGGGAGACCAGGAGAAGCACCTGGCTCCTGGCTTCGGATCAGCATGGTGCGCCGGCCACGGCGGCCATTGGAGGGTGAACCAACGGCAAAGGAAGACCTTTCTCTCTGTCTCTGTCTCTCTCTCACTGTCTACTCTGCCTGTCCAAAAAAAAAAAAAAAAAAAAAGTCTCACAGTTAACTATTTGCAGAGTTCCTCAAGACAGCATCCGAAATGAGGCTCAGCTGTGTAATTTGTCCTGGCCAGCGCCGTGACTCACTTGGTTAATCCTCCGCTTGTGGCGCCGGAATCCTATATGGTCACAGGGTTCTAGTCCTGGTTTCTCTTCTTCCAGTCCAGCTCTCTGCTGTGGCCCGGGAGGGCAGTGGAGGATGGTCCAAATGCTTGGGCCCTGCACCCGCATGGGAGACCAGGAGGAGGCGCCTGGCTCCTGGCTTCGGATCGGCACAGCGCTGGCCGTGGTGGCCATTTGGGGAGTGAACCAACGGAAAAAGGAAGACCTTGCTCTCCCTCACACTGTCTTTAACTCTACCTGTCAAATAAATTTTTTAAAAAAGTAATTTGTCCTTCAGATGTGCATACATGGCCCGTTCACCATGCACCAGCTGCTCCAGCGACTAGTTCCCCAGGAACAGTGGGCGACTTGCTGGCACTGCTGGGGTCTCCATGGCTGCAGAGGCTGGGCATGCTGTCATCCTGGGTCACAGCTTCTCCTGGCTCTGCTGCTTCCTGTCTCTGAGACCCTGGACAGCCTCCTCAACCTTTCTGTGCCTTAGCTTGCTCTCTCTGTCACAGGCATGGTACCCACCCTATAAGTTGTCGTGAGGATGATGGGAGGTGAGCTGTCTGTGCAGACTGAGAACAGCCTGCAAGCCGACTGTTGTTGATTTATGGCTGACAGCTGCATCTCGGGAGTGCTAAGGGCTGCTACCTCCAGCTCCAGTGGAAGGTTGCCGTGCGTTTTGCACCCTTGGGAAATGAATTCAGGATGAATACCACTTCCCACCCAGTGCCCTGATCTCTCCCAGGGCCCTTGCTCAAGGTGTCACTCATCCTCCTAGCCACCTCACGATGTTGTCATTCCACTGAGCGCGAAACAGGATCTCCGGGAAGCTGGGTAACTGCATCATGCCACCGTACAACAAGGTGCGGGGCTGAGCATAGAACTGATGTCAGACTGCAGAGTTAGGCTCGGTGCTGGCTTCAGCTGTGTTCAGGCCTCAGCATCGGCCAGGAAGGAGAACAGACGTTCTGTCTATGGAGGATACACTGGCAAGTTTTCAGACATGGCGGGCAGACCGCACTCAGATCTGTGTAGTGCCCCGGAGTTCCGGTGTGTGCGGGCTGTGTCAGGTGCCAGGGTGCTGCCATGCTCGGCGCCCTGAGCAGCTCTGTGGACTTCACCAGGCTCGCTCCCCCGGGTTTTACACAGAGGGTTAGATGCACATTGTATGTGGCTTACAGGTATCAGGTTAATATTTTGTTGAAAGTTGGCACAAAGGGTAAGTGGAATCAATGTCACGGCAGTAAGTTGTACTCTACAGAGAGAAAGAACCTTAGAACCACAGAGTCTCACCCCCCCCCCCCCCCGATTTTATGATGGAAGAAAATACATCGCGGAGGTGTCTCCAAACCGTTCAGTTCTCTTTCCTTTGAACAATGGAAAGAGGCCCCAGAGGAAGAAAGAGAAAAGAGGGCAGCAGTTTAAACCTCATGTTCATCTTCATTACACCTGTCGGACCCCCAGGCCCTGGCTGTGTGGCGACTACCCCTCCTGGTCAGTGACCAGCGTTCAGCCCGTGAGCGTCGTCACTAGAGGTTTAATTTTGATGAAGTTGGGTGCTTTGATCAAAGGAAGGATGCAGATAGTGTGAAAATCATCCTTATAGTTTAATGGCTGTTAAAACATGGACAGCGGGGCCAGCACCGTGGCATAGTGGGCTAAGCCTCCACCCGCAGCGTGGGTATCTCATGTGGGTGCCGATTCCTGTCCTGGCTGCTCTTCTTCTGATCCAGCTCCCTGCTATGGCCTGGGAAAGCAGTGGGAGATGACCTAAGTGCTTGGGCCCCTACTCCCACATGGGAGATCCGGAAGAAGCTTCTGGCTTTGGCCTGACCAAGCCCTGGCCAGTGCAGCAATTTGGGAAATGCACCAGCAGTTGGAAGATCTCTCTCTCTCTTTAACTACCTCTCAAATAAATAAAAATCTAAAAAAAGAAAAAAATGTGGACAGCTCACAAAGACAGTGACTCTTTTCCCTAATGAGAAACTGTAGAATGGCAGTTTGGGTGAGCAGAGACATGGTTTTGTGCACAGTTCTCGTAATAACGCGTTATATCACAGGCTCATTCCCAGGCGCTTACTGCTCCTCCGGAAGCTTGCCCAGGGTCACAGCCAGCGCCTGAACCATTCTGCCCACTCCCTCCGTTGTTGGGGCGGCCCTGTGCCTTCCACTCTGGTGTCTGCGAAGTCGTACCGTAAAAACACAGTGTGTTTCCCTGAAGCCTTAGTTCTGTGCAAAGATGTTTGTGAGGGAAGTTGTAACTCCTGTGTTAACTAAAAATAAGTCATTGACATGGCGTGGAGTTGACTGCAGGATTCTCGTTAATATTTAGGATGACCTGGGAACTCTGGCCTGGCCCCTCCCCACTCCAGTTGTCGGTCATTTTCCTGTGCCCTATGGTTCCCAGCCTGCAGGTGACCTACAGAAGTGCCCCCAGGTGTGCATCTGGCAGGGTGATGGGGGTTTGGGGTTTCCACTGAGAACCTCAGCGTGTGTTTGAAGCCCCCTGGCTGAGGGCTGCCGGGGCCCCAGTCACCCTGTGGATTCCATAGCCTGCGATGGCATGTGTGGTACCGTTTTCTTCACGATGACAGGTGTAATGTTCCAGCCTACCGGCACGTACATAACCGGACCCCTGAGCAGCGACTGTTCCTGAGTTGGTGACTTGCCCAACACCAGGTCATCTTATAAAGAAAAAACCGTGAGGCCTTTCTCAGAATCCCAAGAAAGCCTCCCCATGTTCGGTGTCAGCCAAGCTGTTCAGTTCTGACATTTCCCTACTTCCTGGATAATTAACTTTATCACGTTCTGTTCTGCTTCTCGGAGCTCTCCCGTGTGTGCTGCCCTCGTAGCACAGGGCAGGCTTCTCCGACTGAGCATGCCGAGCCCCCGGCAGTGCAGGGAGGTTCTCTGATTGGAGACCTGGCTGACGGAACCGCCGCCTGCCTTCCAGTTGGCCTGTCTTGGCAGGCGCCCTCTGCGCCTGCTGCTTCTCCACGGGTGCTTTAAAAGATTTCCCAGAAGCAGCTTGCACAGGCGCCCGGCTGCAACAGCTGACCAAACAGGAAGTGCAAGCTGTCTTCGCCCCATTCTGCAGACGTGGAGTCGGGTTCAGGGAGGACTTGGTGCACCAGGCTGCGCGTGCATCGCAGTCCTGCGACCCGCGAGGGCTCTCTCCCCATGCCTGTGGTTTCCATCAAGCACACGCGCCTCGAGCAGGTGCTGCTCTGGGACAGTCCTCAGCAGGCACACGGCACAGCAAGTGTGGGTTTCAGGCCAGGACTAGGCTGAGCAATGAGGGTACAGAGTTGTCCACTGTGACCAGCGCTTCCCTTGGACCTCACGTGCCTGCTTGCCGGGTCTTCCACGTGGCATGGATGTGGGTCCACATCTTGCACATATGGGCATTGGGAGTGTAGCCCAAGATTCTTGGTTAAAGTCACCAGGGATTAATTAATTGTACTAGTCTGTCTCCCAGGCTTATCCTGTTTTGAGACATTGAAAGTTTGATGCTTGGTATGCAAGTTTTTATTGTGTTTGGTGGTTTGACTGTTGAAGACTGTTGAAATGACATTGAAGGGTGTATTGGGTGCATTTTCTCCTTGAGACTTAACATTTCTTCGAGATTTATTTATTTATTTATTTGAAAGGCAGAGTTAGAGAGGTCTTCCATCCACTGGTTCATTCCCCAGATGGCTGCAACAGCCAAGGCTAGACTGGGCTGAAGCCAGGAGCTTCTTCCAGGTCTCCCACGTGGGTTCAGGCATTTGGGCCATCCTCTGCCGCTTTCCTAGGCCATTAGCAGGGAGCTGGGTTGGAAGTGGAACATCCGAGAATCCAGCCAGCGTCACAGGTGAAGGCCCAACCCACTCTGCCACAGCAATGGCCCTGTGACTGTTCTTCAGAGTTCACTCATGTTCCCTTTGCCCGTGTTCCTTGGGCCTTCGTGGCTTTGATGGCAGTCATGGAGTGCTCCCCGGAGCATGCTGAACAGCGTGGTGCCCTGCTGTGGGCACTGCAGCTTCTGCGGTAAAGTTTTTTTTATTTTATTTTTTTTTTGACAGGCAGAGTGGACAGTGAGAGAGAGAGGCAGACAGAAAGGTCTTCCTTCCATTGGTTCACCCCCCAAATGGCTGTGATAGCCGGCACGCTGCGCCAATCTGAAGCCAGGAGCCAGGTGTTTCCTCCTGGTCTCCCATGGGGTGCAGGAGCCCAAGCACTTGGGCCATCCTCTACTGCCTTCCCGGGCCACAGCAGAGAGCTGGACTGAAAGAAGAGCAACTGGGACAGAAACTGGTGCCCCGACCAGGACTAGAACCCCGGGGTGCCAGCGCACAGGCGGAGGATCAGCCTAGTGAGCCGCGGCGCCGGCCACTTTGGTAAATTTTAAGCCCAGTTCAGTCAAGCAAGGAGCTCAGCTGCAGTCTCCCCTTCTCCAGGGGTTCCTGGCGGCCCTGAAGTCGCCTGTGCATGCAACTCCCCTTGCAGATCCCTTCCATGCCCCCCCTTGATAAGTTCTCTGGGAGCTGCGGGGGAACCAGCTGGGGTGTGAGGAAATAACTTTCTAATAAGTACTTAAGGCCTCTGTCCCAGGGTGAGGCGATTGGCCCCCAACCAATGACAGAGTAGAAAGAAATGATACTCCAGCGCCTGTGGGACAGAAACTGGTTCAAATCCCTGAAACTCCCATTGCTATTCCTTCCTCCCTGGTGCTCCAAGAGGATGGAGTTAAAGAACTGTCGAGGGGCTGGCATGGTGCATAGCAGGTCAAGCCTCCACTGTGACACCAACAGCCCATATGAGCTGCTGGTTTGAGACCCAGCTGCTCCACTTCCAATCCAGCTCCCTGTTCATGGCCTGGAAAAGTACCAGAAGACAGCCCAAGTGCTTGGTCCTCTGCTCCAACGTGGGAGACCTGGGAGAAGCTCCTGGCTTTGGCCTGGCCTAGCCCCAGCTGTTGCAGCCATCTGGGGAGTAAACCAGCAGATAAAAGATCTCTCTCTCCTCCTCTCTATGTAACTCTGCCTTTCAAATAAATAAAAAACAAATCTTAAAAAAAGAAAAAAACAGTCCACCCCAGTTCATTGGGATGTTCTTACAGAGTAGCCCAAAGCTGGACTGACAACCCGTGTTCCCCCAGCCTGTGGTCCTCAGCTAAGAGCAGTTTCTTCCTCCCCGTCCCCTGGTGGGGACATTGGCCAACATCAGGACACATGTTTGATCGTCATAACGGGAGGACAAGGACTGCTCCCAGATCCACTGGGCAGAGGCCAGAGATGCTTCCAGACGTCTTAGCATAGGATGGATACTCACTCTGCTCCACGACGTCCCAGCCCCCCACCCACCCAGGAACCCCGCTCTCCAGTTCTGTTTCAAAATGGAGTTCCCAGCAGGCAGACATCCCTTGGCCACAACCACCCAGCGAAATCCCTGTGCTTTGTCTGTGCACCTGTGTGTCCCACTCCTATTAATATCCCAGCTCTCCGAGGCCAGAGGGCTAGGGTTCCACACAGAGGTGGCTAGAAATGCACCCCTCCCCCATGTCACCCACATTCCGTGCTATTTTTACCCACCCCTGTGAATGGGCCGCCCCTCTGTGGACAGCAGCAGAGACACCGGGGAGGGGACTGGGCGAGGGGCAGCCCTTTCTGGGCTGTGGGAGACGGAAGTGTTCTCATGCATGGTGTCAGTGAGAGGTAAACCCGCTGGCCGCCAGCCCTGGCCATGCTTTCTCAGCACACCCAGCCCCACACTGCTGCCACCGAGGGCCATGCACCGTTGGTGCCGGTTCTAAGGGCCAACCTGGCCAAGAGCCCTGGTTCTCACTGCCCTGCAGCCCTGCCCATTCCGCCTAGACACCCATCCACTGACGTTGAGACTGGAAGAAGGAGGGGAAGGGGGCAGGGGGAGGAGGGGGCCCCCCTTCCCCAGCGGCTCCTCAGGAGCCTGTGGGAAGTAGACAGCAGCCCTGTCTACCCAGCCAGCGCGAGTTCCCCCAGACCCTTGGACATCCGTGTTTTGAGTGACGCACAGTCAAGGTGGGATCGTTTGCTGAGCTTTTCACAAAGCGTGGGTGTTTTTCACTCTGGACTCGTTTTCTCACCCCCTGGAATATGCAGAAGGGAATCTTTCTTTCCTGCTGCTACCACTGGGAAATTCAGTATCCTGCAGGGAGGGAGTGTCCAGCACTTACGGAGTCTGGAAGGAAATTTTTTTATTAGATTTTATTTCTTTTTAAGATGTTTTAAGATCTATTTTGGAGAGAGGGAGAAAGAGAGCTCTTCCATGCACCGGTTCATTCCCCAGATGGCCACAGCGGCTGGCACTGGGGCAGGCTGAAGCCAGGATCTAGGAGTTTCCTGCAGGACTCATGTCATGGGCATCGGGGCCCAAGCGCTGCTGCCATTTTCTGCTGCTTTTCCCAGGTCATCAGCAGGGAGCTGGTCGGCAAGTGGAGCAGCCAGCACTCCAGCCGCGGCCCACATGGGATGCCAATGTGGGTGGCAGCTTTGCCCACTACACCACAGTGCTGGCCCCAAGGCCTGACTTTATGAAAGATTTTATGCTTTTAAATGATTTTTGCTTAGTAGACCTCGCAAACATTGTTGAAAAACCTCTCCTGGCGCACTTTCTAAAAAGACGATTCTTTGATACCTAAATTCAGAGAGAAAGCACAGCATCTTGCATCCCCCCCCCCTTGTATGCTTAATCCATTATTAAAATTGCTTGCAGGAAATTTTATGGTAAACTCCTCCAGAGAAGAAATGAGACACTTAACCCTGAGACAATTTTCCTAAAGTCTTAAGAAATTAAACAAAATGCGCCATAAAACCAGAAGCACAAAGTTAAACAATGTTGCGTCATTAAATGAACCCAGTGACATTTTCCTTTTAAATTAACTTTTAAGGTTGAGTCTCGGGGCACTTGGCTTTGTGGGAAGTAGGATAGATGTGAATGTTTGTTTTTAGCAGGTGTAGTACATTTTTCAAGTTTACTCTGCAAGACAGCGTTCCTTTCGCAAGGAGGCCCCAGAAGGTTGACACTTAGAATTACAGTCGTGCCTAAGGTCGCTGTGCCTTGGCATATTCCACAAAGACAAAGTGGCCTCACAAGACGCGCCAGTGGCATTTCCCTGGGCGCGTTGGCCCACTGGGCAGCTCCAAGCCGTCGTCATGCTGGGCACCTGGGGCGCCCAGCCAGGCCCCCGCACCTGCCAGGGACAGGCCGCGGCTGCTTCTTCCTGACCAGAGAGGATTGGGAGCGCACGGTCCCTGCGGCCGGGCGCACAGCAGGCCTGTCTTTGTGGGAGGGAAGGCGAGGTGCTGGACCTCTGCCCTGCTCGGGAAGCCATGCGTCTCCTGTCTGTCCCTAGCGAGGCTGCCTCGCAGGTTCCCAGGGGGCGCCCGCTGGGCCCTTGGCAGCCCTCACCTTACTCCCCAGCACACAGAGAGCCGATGCCCGCCAGCTGCCACTCTTCTGCGTGGGCCTGGAGCCTTTCTTTGCCCAAGGGCTGAGCCACTCCCCTCCCCTCAGCCCCTGGGCCCTCCATAGGGCCCTTGCCCCAGGCGGCTGTCCTTGCAATGTCTATTGGGCACAGGGGGCTAGAGACCCAGCCCTGCCTCCACTCGCCCTGCTGGGCAGGCCCTCAGTGACACTGGCTTCGGGCCACACACCCCCACCCTCCCCACCCAGGAAGACTGTAAAGCTCTATGTCCCTGACCTTGACCTCTGGTGGAATCCACCACTTCCTTCCCCGTTGGTGTCATGCACCGGAGCTGTGGGCCCACACGGAGCACCTGTGGGTCACCCAGGTGGGACATGCTCTGAGAGGGAAAGGATCTGAGCCCTGCCTGAAGGAGCTCGCGTGGGAAGATGCTAAGCCCAGCAGTTCTGCTCACGGTGTGTGTCCGTCACCAGAGTTCTTCCCCAGCATTGGCACCCCTGAAGTTTCCTGGGTCCTAGATTCTCGATATCCACTTACCCCACTGGGGAATGTTGTGATTCCTGTGAGTCTCTTGATCCCACGTCTGCATTAGGCTTTCGTATGCAGCGAGGAAGAAGACGGGAGAGAACCTGAGCCATGTCCATCCACCCGGGGGCAGGAGGCAACATCAGGCAGCCGCTGCCCCTGGCGTCCCGTCTGGGTAGCTGGAGCGGTGTCTGCTCCCACCCGGTTTGCGCGGATCAGTACAAGGCCGCTCAGTCCTTCCCAGCATGGTGCTCCTTGGCCCTGCCACTCCATGCCTTCTGCTTTGGGTTTCTGAATTTCAGGAAAAGCATCCCTCAAAATAGTCATTCCTAATCACAGAGACAGCCGGTGGGTCTTACTTCTGCCTGCTGTCCCTGCGTGGTTTAACTGAGACGTGGACAAGTCCTGAGCCTGCTGTGGCATCGTGTTGGCATGGAGGTCTCGCTTGCTCTTATAAATAAGGACCAGTGTCGGACACACTTCACTGTACACAGGTGTTGTGCCTGTGAGTTTAATTTGGGTAGGAGCAGGTGTATTCGGAGAGTGTGCCATCCTGGCAACTGTTTATTTTTGATAGAATGCCGTTGACTGTACTGGATTCTGGTGACCTCAGTGATGTATGTTGAAGCCATTTACCTTGAAATCCAGCCCGGCACCCGAGGAGGTGAACCGTTGTGTCACACAGCGCGTGGAGTGGGCGAAGGCTGGCCTCGCCCTCCGTTCCTTCTTGGTGGAGGCGGATGTGCCTGACAGGTGGAAGGAGAAGCAAGGACACTCCTCCCTCCTGTCTGCACTGACATGGCCGGCGTGGTGCTGAACGCGTCCCGACTTGCAGGTGTGACACCTGACAGTACACTGTCCGCAGTCGCTGTATTGTTAACGTTAGATCTAAAAGCTGCTGTTGACGTTACGCGTGCCGTTCCTCATTTTGATGATCCAAAATCAGCCTCCAAAATCAGCCTAAAAATACAAGTGTCCTCCCGACTGGGGGGGTGGCAGGAAGTGGCCGGTGCAGTTGTTGTCCTGCGTCGTGTGGTGGGCGGGCAAGCTGGCTGTCCAGGCTCCGTGGCAGGGTGCGTGATGATGGTGACCCTGGTTCTCGTCACTCTGCTCGTCACACAACTTCTTGCTCCAGCTTATGTTGTAGGTTCTGGATGCTTCTCTAGCACCAGTTGAGACATCCTGAAGGCGATTGTCTTGGAAGTGATGTCTATGATAAAAGCCCAGGCAAGTGATAGTACTGGGTGTTTTTCATTTTCAGTAGTTGAGTCGTTAGTTTTGAATTCTTTGGGCAGTGACACAAACATAGAAGTTAATCTCAGGTCATAACTTAATGCACACATTCATCTGTGTATGGAACGGAAATGAAGGCTTCTCGAGACATGAGACACTGATGCTTTCTCTCCTCTTCAATTTATTTTAAAGGGATGGCAGCTCATGGCGTACAGAGGCTTGGGGCATAGCTGCCGCGTCCCACGTGGGTGGTCTCCAGCACCTTTCCTGGTGGCCCTCTGACCCCAGCGTGACCTGCAGGCACCCTCCCTCGCCTCTGGTGCTTTTCTCCCCACACAGTCCCCTCCCACCCTTGCAGCTTCAGTGGGAAGTTCTCATCGCTCCTGGCCTGTCCGTCACCCTCGCCTCCATCTGGAAAGGAGCCGGGGTGTAGCTGTGGGGTGCAAGGAGGTGCGGATCCCATCGGTCAGATACAACTCTAACCTTGAGGTCAAGAGTAGGGGTGGCCGCTGAGTGCAGGGGTTGGGGTGCCCTCATGCCGTCTCAGGGTCCCTGGGTTCAAGTCCCAGCTCCCCAAGCAGTGTCTGGTGACGGCTTCAGTAGTTGAGTCCCGGAGACCCATACTGAGCTCGAGGTTCTTGGCTTTGGCCTGACCCAGCTTCAGTTCTTGTGAGCACTGGGGACTGAATCAGCAGATGCAAGGTGTCTCTATGCCTTTCAAATACACACACACACACACACACACACACACACATACGGATAATGTATTTTTGAATGCGCCTGTTTGGGTTTTGGCGTGGGTGTGTTCTGTGAGAAGCGGAGTCACCTGTGCTTTGTGGGGGCCGGTGAAGCCCGGCATCCTGACCCGGGTTGCTGCACCAGGTTGCACTGTGCTGTTGCAATGGTCCCCGGGCTTCAGGTCATGGTGGCGTTGGCACATGGTGGCAGCATACCCCTGCACGA
The DNA here is from genome assembly GCA_949820135.1 of Sylvilagus floridanus. Classification (NCBI taxonomy): domain Eukaryota; kingdom Metazoa; phylum Chordata; class Mammalia; order Lagomorpha; family Leporidae; genus Sylvilagus; species Sylvilagus floridanus. Next base: position 106,893,064 of record OX463226.1, read on the forward strand.
ACACAGTGCACTCTCTCCTCCCCTCTTTTCTTTATTTAAAAAAGAATTGTTATTTTTAACAGAGGGACGTGGGCGGTAGTTGAATGGTGTCTGGTGAGCGCACTCTGGGAGAGACAGTGTCGGATCTGTGTGTTCATTTCACTTTTCCAGTAAAGGAATAAGGATTTTTGTCTCACCCGATACAACACGTGTCAGGAGCCATTCCACATTGTTGTTTCATTAGAAAAGTGTCCGTTGGCTTGTCAGAGGGTGGATTTACGTCGTTACTTACCTGCACATCTCCAGCCTGGAGAACAGCGTGGCAGGTGATGGAGATGGAAATTGACAGCATTTGACAACTTAAAAATAGCCACAAGAAATGCCGATAGGCACTGTGTGAGTTGGAATTAATTCAGTTTTCGCAGGCTCTTGTAGTTAACATGCTGTTTAATGGAAATAGTTTGGTAATGGAAATCACTGAACCTCGGTTTGATTGACGTGTGTTTATACCTTGGTGTAAGGAGCCACTCTGGGCAGTGACAGGCTCCAGATACTGTGACGGCAGCATCGCCGTTTCTCTAGGGCCCCAAGTGGGGCCCCTTCCTGGCCGTCGCACAGAGGTGTCCCTGCGAACGCTCCTCTCGACAAGGGGCACCAGGAGAGCTGGGATGTTTGCAGCCAGCCTCAGCTTCCCTAGAGGAGTGAGGCGCAAGTGCACGCCAGGTCGCTTGGACGCGTAGCTGTGGGAGCTGTGTGCCTGGTTCCTGTTGTGAGCAATGATCCTGTTTCCATCTCGATGGAAACCAGTAAAGTCCTGCTGTTCCTCCTCGGGTGAGGTTGCTTAGTCTCTGGCTGTTGCAGAGTTAGTGTGTGTGTGTGTGTGTGTGTGGTTAGTCTTAGGCTGTTGCAGAGATTAGGGTGTGTGTGCGTGTGTGTGTAATCAGGAACCTTCATACAAGTGTAGTGTTCCCAGGACACTGTTTTGTTTGGGAAGAGCAGTTGGGGCAGAAGGTGGGGTTGAAGGTGACAGATGAAACGAGTGTTTGACCAGAACCTTCCAAGTCTGTGCCACCATCGGAAGCCCTCCCCCTCTGCACCGTCGAGAGCTCAGGAGAAGCTCGGAGTTGGCACCCAGCCCACCTCCCTGCCAGGTGCTGAGGTGCAGTCCAAAGTCTGGGGTGAGAGCAGGCCCTGGCCCAGCCAGCAGCCTTGCACAGGGCACACCGCGCCCAGGTTGCCCACCAGTGAGAGCGGCGGAATAACTGCGCCTGCTGCAGCAGCGAAGCTTGCTGTGAGGTCTGGCTGCACCCTGGCACAGCCTGAGCGGGGTGAGCCCCAGGGGAGGGAGGCCTCGCCACCGATAGTGTCGGGCGCCTGTCTGCTGGGGTCTGGTTAAAGCTTAACCCTTCTTGTTGGCTTTGAACTCTCAGTCTCCGCAGTGACACAGCACAGACACACGGGCTTTGCAGATTGTTGCTAAAATGTTCCTTGGTTAGTGATGCATGAGTAGGCTTTCAGAGAGCGAGGGCTGTGAAACAGCTTTGAGTGAGGTTGTCCCCTCTGGGTGGCATCCTGTGTCCTTTCCCCTCCAGAGGAGGAGCGGGGGCGTGGGGCAGTGAAACTCTGCTCGCGTTAGGGAGACACATGATTTGTGGTCAACATTCGGCAAAATTACATTTTGGAGGATGGTACAGTTAGTTGACCTTCGCACTTGCTTAAAAAGTCTCAGGAAACCCAGCAGCTGGAGAATGAGCAGGCTCACCACCGCCTCCTTGCATGGCTGTCACAGGTGTGAGACCTGGGGAATGGGCCAGCTCTCAGCCAGTCAAGGGAGCTGCCCACAGGGACACAGAGAGCTTATGCCTTTGACAGCCTCGTGCTAGGTCAGGTGTCTCCAGGTTGGGTGGCAGCAGCGACAGCGGAGCAGATGAAAGAACTGCGCCACCCACTGGAAGGACCGGGCCTGGTATCCTCTCCGATGCACTCGGCCAGTGGTGACGCACCGCTCTCCAGTGGTTACATAAAGGGACGCTTCTCAGCCTGAACCAACCATGACAGTCCTGTTCTGTTCGGCAGCTGCTCCTCTGTACGTGGGAGAAGAGACAGATTTTCAGATACATTTGGAAAGTCGTGTTTGTGCATTAGGGAGCTTCCCCGGAAAGCAGCAGAGACCAGGGTTCCCATCGAGCAAAGACGCTGGAACTCACGTTTTTGGCTTTTCCTTAGCTAACCGTGGGACACGCCTGAGCATACCGAAGGCTTTCCAGCTGTTAGGGGCTTGCAGTGTGGTGGAAGCAGCTGCATATGCCACATGAGGGCAGCAGGGGTCGTTCTGATTGGCACTGGGGGCATGTAAACCTCAGAGGCCAGGCCACAAGCACTGGGTGAGCAGGACATGGTGTGAACAAGGCCTGGCGGACACCCTGTGGGCCAGGCCGGTGCCCTGGGTCACGGCTTCCCAGGTGACTCCAGAATCTAAGAGGGGACTCGTGTGTGTCTCCAAGTCAGTTCCATGTGGGTCCTCGTAAAGCCAGGAAAACGGGAGCTGGGGCGTGGGGGTAGGGGATGGGCACAGTGTGTCCAGGGATTGCAAGACCCAGGCCCAGGGGGAGGGCTCTGCAGCAGTGTGTTCGTCGGATGGACGAGGCTTTGCTTCACGTACACGCTGATAGCCGGCTCAGTCACCTTCCTTGGACTGGCCGTCCTCAGGGACTCTTGAGTTCACAGTTCCTGTGAGATGTTCCAGCATTTCTGTACTGTCTCCTCTTTTCGCAGGCCAGCTCTGCCTCCAGCCCTCAGTGAGTGGCCCTGCATGTGTGTCCCCTGGCTGGGCACACACTCTCAACTCCAGACGACTCCTCGCCGCTCTGTGCGGGAGTGGAAGTCAGCCAGGGTCTCGGACAGCGGAGGACCCATGCATGAGCCCTGCGCCTCGCCTGGGCCTCTTGCCTTCCACCCTCCCCAGTGCCTGGGCTCAGCCCCTGGGCCTTTGTCTCTATTTGGAACGGAACACTGATAAGTGATACTGGCCGTTCAGGAGTAGTGGAGGCATTAACTCTCTCTGTTCTCTTCTCAACAGACGCGAGACGACTTCCTGGGCCAGGTGGACGTGCCCCTCAGCCACCTTCCGGTAAGGACAGCTTCGTGCTGAGTTGCCTGCTGTGGGTGCCTGCACAGTGCAGAGGCTGAAATGGAGAATGCATACTCTGGCCCTGCCTCCTTTCTAGAAAGTTCTCTCAAGGGGTAGCGGGTGACCTCCATCAGGGGCCTCTGAGCACTGTGCTGTGATCACCGACCCTGCCCTTCCGCTCTGCAGCTGCTCGACCTCTGAGCACCACGCCTTACAAAGCGCCCGTGTATCCCGTGGGCCCCTCCTGCTGTCTGCACACCTGTGCCTCGAGCTCACCGTGCAGGTCTAACTAGGTGTGGGCTGCCCTCAGGTGCGCGAGCCCGGGCAGCTCTGTGTGAGCTAGCGCACCCCAGACTTTGGTTTCTGGCTGTGTCGCTCTCAGTGGAGACGGGAGGGGCACGGTTGTCCCAAGGGAGCTTTTCGGGCTGCATGCACCACCCTGGCCTCAGCCAGCCAGCGTGTGAGGGCGCGGCCGTTTGCTCCGCCAAGGCTGTTGACTGCTCACTGAGGCCAGCCCGCGACACAAGGCAGCGTGGAGAGGTGAGGACAGGACGGAGGCCTTGGAGAAGGGGCATCACCGCATGTTGCCGCTTCGGTTTTCCAGGCCGTTCCTCCCCTCTCCTGGCCTCCTTCCCTGGGCAGCACAAAGGGACAAAAGTGGCAGCTGGAAGAACAAAATCTTTTTGTGTTTCTGCCTCAAAAGGGCATTTTTTTTTTAAATGCTGTGTGTGAGCAAGTAGCATAAAGAGTCTATGAACTGAAGGGATTTGAGCCACCTGCATGTGCCGTGGCCCTTACCCTTCGTACGTACCAGGGGAGACTGCGTCTTTCCCAGAAAGGTGTGGAGGTGTGTTGTAAGGGGATGTCACGGCTGGCAGCTTGCTCCTGCTTCCCCAGGGGGAATGTTAAGGAAGAAAGATCTCAAGTGCACTCCCTTCCCAAGGGTGGGAGGCAGAGGTGAGAGCATTGAAATAGTTTTGTTTGTTTCTGGATAAAACCCTGAGGCTCCGAGCTGCCTCAGGAGGTTGCCTGCTGGGGCTTCTCCCTGTTCTTCCAGACGCTTCTGTGCCGCTCCGTCTTCTGGTGGTACTCTTCCAGCCGTGGCCCTGATCCTCTGGTTGGCCCCTTCATTAAGGAGTGGCCGCAGCCTCCCTTTTCCCTAGCAGAGAAACCACACACATCTTGGCCACGGGAAGTCGCTGGCACGCTCCAGGAGGCAGGAGTGAATGTTTAAACAACTTGCTCCAAGAAGCCCTTGTTTGTCGGCGTGATTTAGTGCTTGTGGTTTTCAGAGGCTGGACAGGGCATACAGAGAAAGGAAGAACGCTCTTTTTTTTTTTTTTAAAGATTTATTTTATTTATTTGAAAGAGTTACAGAGAGAGAGGTCTTCCATCTGCTGCTTCCCCAGATGGCTGCAATGGCCAGAGCTGCGCCGATCTGAAGCCAGGAGCCAGGAGCTTCTTCCAGGTCTCCCATGCGGGTGCAGGGGCCCAAGGACTTGGGCCATCTTCCACTGCTTTCCCAGGCCATAGCAGAGAGCTGGATTGGAAGAGGAGCAGCCGAGACTAGAGGCTTTACTTCAGGCCAGGGTGTTAACACGCTGCACCACAGCCCAGCCCCAAAGAATGCTCTTCTTCAGAGACCAAGTCAGTAGCAGCAATAGTCCAGCTTGGGATTCCAGGTGGAGGCACTGGTGAGCTTTCAGGGAAGGAGGTGGGGGTGTTGAGGCTTGGGTCTGCCCTGGAGAACAGATTCAAGAGGGAGGGACAGTGGATGCCTGGAAAGGGTCCAAGTCCTTTACTGTGAGCTGACTCAGCCCTGCAGATGCCAAGAGAGTAGTTTGCGTTGGAGCACCATAGTCCCATGCTTCAAATGGACTTTAAATAAATAAACTTTTGAAAGAGTTAGAGATGAGGAGACAAGAGAGAGAGCCATCTGCTGGTTCGCGTACCAGATGGCTGCAACAGCCAGCCCTGGGCCAGGCCAAAGCCAGGAGCTTCATCTGCTCTCCCTTGTGGGTGGCAGGGTCCCCCAACATCTGGGGCATCTGCTGCTGCTTTTCCCAGGCCGTTAGCAGGGAACTGGATGGGAATAGAGCAGCCGGGACACAAACTGGTGCCTCTGTGGGGTGTTGGCCTCACAGGCTTCTGATCCAGCTCCCTGCCGATGCACCTGGGAACGTACCAGAGATGGCCCAAGTGCTTGGGAGATCCAGATGGAGTGCCAGGCTTAGCCCAGACCAGGCCCAGCCATTGTAGCCCATTTGGAGAGTGAACCAGTGGTGGGAAGATGTTTTTCTGTTTCTCTCTCTCTCAAACACTCTTTGAAATAAGAAAGTCTTCACAAGATACACGTATCTTAAAGACTATACAAAGACTATTTATGTAATAGGAAATGGCTCTGAAGTTTGGAATCCTCGAAGTCAGGCTGCAAAGATGTAATCTGTCACTACATTTCAGACCTGTGTTGGTATTAGCAAAACAAATGCCTTTCTCTCCATGGTGACATAAACCAGGACTGAGGCATCATCTTGTTGCTCAAGATATTTTGAGCCTTTATTCTTCAAACAAACAAGCAAACAAAATATCCCTGCCTCCACTGTGGTCTGCAGGAGTTGCCACATTGAACTTAGCGTCAACTCTCATGGGTGCTGGGAAATGATTTTAGTAATACTGTGTGGTTTTCACGTGTGTGTGTGTGTGTGTGTTTGGGAAGGAAACGTTATGGCCTTTGTAATGGATGTTTGCAGAAGGACCTTTGTCTGTTGAAGTCCTGAGGACTCTCCGTGACCCCCTGCCTAGTGCTGGGCACCTGGATTCATCAAACACCTTTCTGGCCGTGTGGGTCATTGTGCGTTGAGTCCACATTGGTCCTCTGCCAGGGAGGCCGGCGAAGGAGGCCCTGGGCACAGAGAGGCAGGACGCAAGGGGCATTGGGAGCCGGGCGTTCTGCGTGGTAGAAAGTCCCCACCTCAGTCGCCGACCGCAGTGACCGGGCAGGCAGGTGCCAGCTGCACCCTGGTTCCCTGGGCAGGCGAGAGGGCAGGCGTGGTGAGGGAGAAAGGATCTCCTCCCCAGGCTGTGATCGAGGACTCCTTGCGCCCCGATCAGCAGTGCTTCCAGGGGAAGGAGCGTCGTCTTAGAATTCCGATCCACTGCCCTTCCCAGCGCCGACATGGTCCTCCCGCGTCGTCTGGGGAGGTTGAAGGGATATGTAGGACCCAGGGAGTCCCAGAATGGTGGGCCTGTGTCTTCTGCCCCTGTTCCCAAGGGGCTGCTCCCCTCTGCTCTTTCTCTTCCATTTCAGTTCTGGAAAGCAGACTGAGTAGGAGAGGATGGACCAGGGGAGTGCACATCGGGTCAGGACCGGTCAGAGGATTAAGAAAACACAATTCGTGCTCCCAGAAGTCTCAGCGGGGCAGGTTTAGGCCTGGCGGTTAAGATGCCTGCATCAGAGAGCGGGGTTCAGTACCCGGCTCGGCTCTGACTCCAGCTTCCTGCGATGCAGACCCCGGGAGGGTACAGCGATGAGCCCGCAGCAGGTGGCTCCCTGCCAACCACGTGGGAGCCCAGGACGGGTTCCAGGCTCCAGGCTTCAGCCACCCAGATGTGGCAGGCGTTAGGGGTGTAAACCAAGGGTGGGAGCCCTGTCTCTGTATCTCAAAGTTCTTAAGAAATCAATTAAAAAAAGAAGACGTATAAAAAATTAAAAAAGAAAATTTCAGCTCCTTCCATTAAAAAAGAAGTAGTTGTCTGAGAAGATCAAGCCTTCTCAGGAGTTGATGGCATCCGTCTGGGAGATGGGAGAGCTGTCGGGTAACCCTAATCGAGGTAGTATTCCTTCCTGTGTTCTCCCTGTAAAAGGAGCGTGTCCATGTAGACTGGATCCAGGTTTCCATCCGGCTCTGCCATGCGAGATCCCGCTGGTTCCATCCACAGTGCTCACTGGGAGCCCCGCCCCCCGGGGGGGGGTCTGTGGCAGGATGAGGCCGTAGGGGCCTATGACGCAAGAGGCTCACTGTGCCCCTCCAGCTTCCCTCCTCTGCTGCTTCTGTCTTATCACCACGAGCAGACCCAACTGTAACTGCACTGGCTGATTTTTTTTTTAAGATTATTTATTTATTTATTTGAAAGAGAGAGAGAGAGAGGAGAGAGAGAGAGAGAGAGAGAGAGTCTTCCATCTGCTGGTTCACTCCCCAATTGGCCACAACGGCCGGAGCTGCACCAATCGGAAGTCAGGAGCTTCTGCCAGGTCTCCCACGTGGGTGCAGGGGCCCAAAGACTTGGGCCTTCTTCCACTGCTCTCCCAGGCCACAGCAGAGAGCTGGATTGGAAGTGGAGCAGCCAGGACTCAAACCGGCGCCCACATGGGATGCTACCGCTTCAGGCCAGGGCTTTAACCTGCTGCGCCACAGCGCCAGCCCCAGCACTGGTTGATTTTTAAATTGCCATTTCCTCATTTGTTTAATTCAGTGCATTGTTATGCAATATTTGGTGATTTCTGTCCACTGATTGTTTAGACTTTGACTTGTCTGAACAAAGCAAATGCAATGGCAGGTGTTTGCCTAAGATGCCTCCCAAGGTAGCCTCACCTCTTCCTTGGTCTTCCTCTCCCCTGCCCCGGTGCTCCACCCCTGCCCACCTACAGAATCGCTGCATTGGTGGCCGGTACCCTGCAGCAGAGAGCCATTTTGGTGACATTCATGTCTTCGATTGCAGGCCAGTGCTACTTAAGACAATCATGGCTAGATTCTGAATCTCCATTTACCCAGAGTGAGGCATTTTCAGCGTGATGGTGCTGGGAGACAGTTCCGGGAGGCCAGCGTTATTTCACTCCGTTGTGTTGGTGGCCGGAGGCAGGGTCATAGCTCCTCCTCTGTGTGCAGAATTCAGCAACCTGGAGCTTGGAGGGACATGGGAGACCTTTGTCCACCCCTGGCATTATCCAGATGAGGAGTCCGGAGTTCAGAGAGAAAGTGACTGCCCAGCAATTAGCCGGGCTCAGCCCTGTGTCCCAGCATCCGTGTGTGCCTGGTACAGTCAGCCTTGTGGGGGACACTGAGCCTGGGGCCTGGGTGCCTTGGACTTTGGGTGCAGCCAGGTGTTGGGTTTGGGGAGTCTGAGAAGCCCTCCCCTTCTGTTTGCTCGCAGAATCATTGATCTCAGACCTTGTCCTGGTGACCGCCCTCTCTGAGTTGAGAATGCTGTGTATCCGAAAGATTTGCTTTGGAATGCTCGTTTTGGCCGGCAGTTTGCTTGAGCTGAAATCCCCCCAGGAACACCCCCCTGTCTCATTCTGGGAGCCTCCACCTGGCTGTTCGTCAGAGAAATGACCACGTTGAAGTTGGGTAAAGGCCAAGAAGAATCTCGTGTTATCCCCAAGGCCATTGCCCTGTTCGGGCTCGAGTGCCGTGCAGGACTAGTGTCATGCGTAATGCCCTGCCATTTATCACATGCCACTGAGTCGGCAATGATAACCACAAGAGATGAGCAAGTGTGGGCCTGGCTGAGGATGGTCATGGGCGCTAGGTCTCTGCTACCCCGAGGACCCTGTAGGCCTTGTCCCCGCTGTTCCCTTCCCTGCAGTTGTCCACCTGCAAGAACCTCCTGGTCATCCTGTGTGGGACCACATATCCGGAAACGGTGTGACCCCCCCCCCAGGTCAGAGGCAGTGTCTCCCCACCCCGGGTCTCCCACGTGTGACCTCTGTGTGTCTCTGCACTTGCCTGCTGCAATGCTAGTGGCCCCTCCCACACAGCCACAGGTATTTCACATGGTGTTGCTTCTACCAAAACTATTTGTTGGCCAAATTTTAAAAAAGGAAATAACAGCAGTAGTGTTCATCATTAATAAAATTTCCATTATGATGCAATTTTAAATCGAAGCTATTTCCCGACTGTCTGTTCACTTCATCACCATAGTGAGAGCAGTCTCAAAGCAGAAATGACTTTAGCCGTGGTGCGTTTTCAGGGCCTTGAGGTTTACTGTAGATCGCACTGGTCAGTCAGCTGCCCAGGAGAGCCTGCTCTAGTGCCAGGCGATGTTCTTGTCACCAGCAATTCACTAGGGAACGGAGTAGACTCTGACCTCGTGGGCGTACATTCTGGAAGTGCAGGGAAGGCCGACTCGTCAGTGAATACGTGAACAGGATGATGTCAGACAGTGATAAAGAGAAGATAGAGGAAGGTGGTGAGGGTGGCCTGGCGGTAGCCACTTAGGACGGCAGCTCGGCACTGGTGGCCCAGGATCACAGACCTCAGTGGGGAAGTGGAGCCCACTGTGGTCCAGTCTGGAGGCACCTGCCAGAACCTGGGCCTGGACCCTGCAGCAGTGATCGCTGCATGCTATGTATGAGGCGGAGGTTAGAGAACAGACACTGGTTCATATAATGATGTCAAAAAAGTCGGATCATACTTGACTTTGTAGGGCACAGGAAAGAATTTTCTTTTTATTCCAAGAGCAGGAAGCCACTGGGAATTTAGGATTGACAAAGCCAGGTAGCATGCATGTGTATATACCCACCTGATCCGTAAATTGCCGTAACAGTATTTTATTGTATTGCGGTTTATCTCTCTTGCCACAGAAGTAAATACTTTCAATGGTATTTAATTGAAGGGTCTAGTTACTGGAGTCTTACAATATCAAGCACTTAAAATTAATAGGAACACTTACTTTCCCAGTTTCGCTTTGTTAGGCCAACCAGCCTTGCATAATGAAGCATGAATGCTGATTTCTTCTCACGTGGGCGAATATCCCGGTTACGCTCCCAGCTTTGTGACTAAGCCGCGTTTGAAGGCTGAGGGTGGCACTTTCCGGGGCGGTCTCTGCAGGCGATCGGCTTTCCACTGTGTTCCCGTGGTGGCCTGGTGCTCTGGTGGGGAAAATGTCCGCTTCACGGGTGCGATGCTGTTAGCTGCACGTCGGGTTCCTTGAGCCGTGAGATAACAGGGCACCAGTGCTCACTGATTTCAAAGCTAATCAGCTCTGTGAGACCCGGGCTGCACCCCGCAGTTAGAAATTACCCTTGGCAGTGGCCACTGTTATTTTATCATTTGTCTTCCGCTGGGGTTGGCTCCTAACCCCGATGGGGACAGTGAAACCTAGTGGATCTTACGTAGGCAAGGCCCCACTGAGGCACCAGCTCACGTTTCACCCTTGCCAGGGTCTAAGATGTGAAACCAGGGACTGCTGTTACAGTGCAGCAGGTTAAGCTGTGCCTGCCCTGCCAGCTTCCCACGGGAGCTCCGGGTCAAGTTCCAGCTGCTCCACTTCCAGTCCAGCTGTCTGCTAATATGCCTGGGAAAGCAGTGGAGGGGGCCTGAGTACTTAGGCTGCCCGCTTACCCACGTGGGAGACCCGGATGGACTTCAGGCTCGGCCATTTGCGTACAGAAGAGATCCTCTGTCCCTCCTTCTCTCTCTGTAACTCTGCCTTTCAAATAAATAACGTAAATCTTTAAAAAGATGCAAAAATGTATTCCCTGCCATCCCATCGGGTGCATCTAAAATATGAAGTTACCAGGAGCACTGAAACTTGACTGAATTTTTCTTCCCGCAGACAGAAGACCCAACCATGGAGCGACCCTACACGTTTAAGGACTTTCTGCTCAGGCCGAGGAGGTGAGACGTGGCGGGTGTGGGAGGCTCGGAGTGCGGCTCCAGCGTTCACGTTACACACAGAGCGGGGAGCCACATCGTTTGCTCTCTGACCACTTCTCTCCCACTGTGCAGCCACAAATCCCGTGTGAAGGGGTTCCTGCGGCTCAAAATGGCCTACATGCCCAAAAACGGGACCCAGGACGAGGAGAACAGCGAGCCCAGGGACGACATGGAGGTACGCGGGCCGCGGGGCCCCTGTTTGCATGGCCGTGGGGGAAGCTTCAGCATTGAACAATCAGGGCCCCTGCCTGGGAGTGTGTCCCTGAGAACCCGTGCCGAGTCTGTCCTGGTAGAAAAGGTGAAGCGTGTGTGGTCCCCTAGAACCCAAGTGTCCGGGGAGGCCCGTGCACAGAGCAGGGGTGTGTCCCGCAGAGCTCATTCCAGTACTTGGAGCTGCTTCAGCTCCGATGACGAGATGTTGAGTCTCCCAGGTCTCTTACTCAGGTGGCCAACAGGGGGCGGTAGGCGTTGGAAAGTCCTGCAGAAAGGCCATCTTGGAATGAGCTGTCCAGAGGGCATTCCCGTTCATGCTCCTGTACCACCTTCTTGGCACCCACCCCACAGGTGCTGCTGGGGCAGCCACATCCTCACGTGGTTCTGCCAGTGTCCTTACCTGGGTATGTTCAGATGGGGCACGAGAAGCCATTGCTCATGTGCAGTGGAGCCGGGCAGAGGGACACCTGCCCCACACCACGCCTGTCCTTTGCTCACGGCTCAGGAAGCACCATCCTCATCCCCGTGTGACTTTCTCCCGCAGCACGGGTGGGAAGTGGTCGACTCCAACGATTCGGCCTCTCAGCACCAGGAGGAGCTGCCACCCCCGCCTCTGCCCCCCGGGTGGGAGGAAAAAGTGGACAACTTAGGCCGAACATACTACGTCAACCACAACAACCGCACCACGCAGTGGCACCGACCAAGCTTGATGTGAGTATCCCTGGGCTGTCAGGGCTGCGCCAGTGGGCTCCGCAGGGGAGGCTCTCCCGGGCCACTCCCGGGACGGGGCTGGGAGAGGAGTATGCCCTCGGTGAGAGCCGGGGTGGCATTGTGCACGATGTCTCTGCCTCCTTGAAGAGTGTGATGGCAGACCGGTCGTCCTGTGCGGAGGGCGGCTGGAGGGCTCTTGCCTCTGCTTGGGTGCTGCCGTTTTCGCGTGAGCTCCTGCACTCCGTGTGTGTCTTGCTCTTGAGCCTGCCTGATGCAAAAAGCAGAGGCCTTTCTCCTTGATTGCATGTTGTATGGTCTCGTTGCCTCCCTGCTCTTCCACCTCCTCTCCCGACTGACCCGGAATGGAAAACAGCAAGCAGACTGGCCTTGCCCTTCTGTGTTTTCTTTTAAATTTTTGGATTTTTAAACTTCTTTTAATTATTAAAATTGGAAACCCTCTGAACAACTCTTTTGGGGAAATTTAGCCATTACCCCTGGGATTTAAGTAGCAACACATGGGAGGGCTGCACAGTCAGGATCAGTAATTACTGTTGATTTTGATTCCTCAACAGCCTCTGAGAGGCAGCAAACCAATTACTGTTTTGTTCCCTCTGCAATTTTGCGTTTGATGACAGTAAATAAACATGAGTTCCACCTCAGCTGTTACAAGAAGCAGCTTGTTGTGACATGATGTACACGAAGACCGAAAGCTGTTGACCTACAGCAAAGGACAACGACCACGAATTAGGGTCAAAGGAACGTTGTTCTGGACATTCTGGGCGTCCTCGCAGTTCGCAGTGAATTCTGCAGTTTTCAGTGTGTTGTGACGGTGCATGTTAGGCGAGGAGCTGGGTCTTCACCTGAGACTCTGAAGGAAACTGGCTAATGATGCTCTTTTATTTTGGAGACAGAGAGAGAGAAAGAGAACACTCACTTGTACTGTTCACTCCCCAAATGTCCATGGCAATCAGGGCTGGGCGGGGCCAAGGATGGGAGCCAGGAACACAGTCCAGGTCTCCCCCATGTGTGGTTGGGACCCAATGGCTTGAGCCATCATCTGCTGCCTCTCGGGGTGCACACAGTGGGGAGCTGGACTGAAAACAGGAGAGCCAGAACTCAAACCAGGCAGCCTTATGGAGGGTGCAGGTGCCCCATGCAATGGCTTAACCTCTGTGCCACACACCAGACCCTAGTGATGCTTTTTAAAAAGTGGTATTTGGAGGTGAGCATTTGGCCTGGCAGTCAAGCCACCTGCATCCATCCCCAGTGGAGAACCTGCAATGGAATACCTGGGTTCAAGCCTTGGCTACATTTCCTGTTCCACCTTCCCAGCAGCGTGCGCCCTGGGAGGCAGCAGGGAATGGTGCACATGGCTGGGTCCCTGCACCTTGTGTGGGAGATCTGAACTGAGTTCCCGACTCCCAGCTTTAGCCTGCGCCAGCCCCAGCTGTTGTGGGCATTTGAGGAGTGAACCAGTGGGTGGAAGCTGTCTGTCTCTGACTCAAATAATAAAAATATAAAATGAAATGAGAAGTGCTCTGAGTTAAGTAGCACATTGGCTGGTATTCTTAAACTCCTGCCCCCTTTTTAAAGATGTGACAGAGATGTTCTGCATGTGACTGTGGCTAGGCAGAGTGGTGAGTCGGCTGGCCTAGGTTTAGAGACAGAAAACTTGCAGAATTGGGAGCACCAAATGGCCCATCGTCCAGAGGCCCTTAGTGGGTTCTCTTTTTTCTTTTAATTAATTTATTTATTTGAAAGGCAGAGTTACACAGAGGCAAAGGCAGAGAGAGAGAGAGAGAGAGAGGTCTTCCATCCACTGGTTCACTCCCCAAATGGCAGCAATAGCCAGAGCCAGGAGCTTCTTCTGTGTCTGTGTCTCCCATACGGGTGCAGGGGCCCAAAGACCTGGGCCACTTTCCACTGCTTTCCCAGGCCATAGCAGAGAGCTAGATCAGAAGTGGAGCAGCCGGGACTTGACTGGCACCCATATGGGATGCCAGCACTGCAGGCAGCGGCTTTTCCCGCAACGCCACAGCACTGGCCCCACGTGGCTTCTGTGGACCTGACCTGTCCTCCATCAGCTTTTGGCTGCCCAGCAGGGGACAGCAGAAATACCAGAACGTGTGTGTGTGACACTGAGCTCTTCTTGTAATCATTTTTTTCTCCGAGAAGTGTGAGTGACAAATAGTTTAGCTGATACAGTGTGTTTGCTTACTTACTTGTACTGTTTGGCTTAGATCAGTGACCACAGCTGCTAAAACTGGCACGAGCTGTCCAATGGTGCAGCTGATCTGTAGAAGTGGCTTTGCACCCACCTTGGGCTTGGTTGCCTGAAGTGATCAGAGGAGTCTTGGCAGCAGGGCCCTCGCAGAGCACCATTGTCTGCTAGATAGCACCAGAAAGAGGCAGTAGCACTCGGTGGTGACCACAGTCCATTGTGACCCCTGTAGAACACTGACCAGAGCAGCTCATGAACAAGCCACACTCACGTACCTGGGAAAATGTTCAGCCTCACTAATAGGCGCTATGGAGTTGCAGTGTGCATGTTTGGCATAACTGGGCGTAATTGCTACTTTGTCTCACAGAGTCGAGGGAACCCCTGAGACAGTGTAGACACTTCACGTGTGTCTCTAAACATAGCCTCTTTATGACCGCTTGGTGAGCGTGTGCTTATCCCCAGACAGATCAGGATGTACCTGTTGCATAACTACAGGTCTGTCAATCATATCTCAACAACATAGTTTTTAAAAACTACCGTCCTTGGTGTCAGTGTCTCAGAACCAAACACAACACCAGATGCTGTTTTTGTAACACTGGCTCATGAGCAGGTCAGAAGCAACAGGGAAGATGCAGGTCTTCATCCAGGTTTGGGCTCACACGGAGCTTAGGAAGAAGCCAGTGGCGCGGGTGTCCTCATGGGTGCAGGAGGGGGCAGTGCCAGAGGGGGAGGCTGAGCCAGGGAAGATGTCCCCAGAGCTCTGGGGAGAACGCGAGGGGAGGCTCCTTTGCACCGGCCCTGACTCCTAGAGAGCAAGAGGGGAGTCAGGTAGGAGAGAGTCTGGTTTCACAGCAGCCTCTGTATCTGCTCTGAATGTTTTGGGGTTCTTTCCCCCGAGCTGTGTCTGCCTTGGACCCTCCACAATTATGCTCAGGAGCCGTTTTGAGTCAACAGTAATTTTTTTCTTGATTTGGTTTTCCCAAAAGGCTGCAGCACCCTTCCAAGGAAAACTGATGTTGTTAGGAAGTATCTATTACAGGTGTCTTTGAGGAAATCGAAGAGTGGTTACCATGTGCTAAGCACGGAATTAGGGTACCTTAGTGATTCTGACCCCTGCCTGGTGTGCTGCAGACGTCTCAGGCTTCAGCCCCCCAAAAAACAGAGGGTGGCGCTGCCAGTAACTTGGAACATTATAAGATCTGACTCACCCCCACTGCTGTCTGCACACAGCTCACGCAGTGGCCTGGCCATGCCCAGCTGCTTCCTGTGGACTTTGTCTGTCCCTAGGTCCTGAGCATGTTGGTGCATGTTAGAACCAAATACCTGGAGCCTGCCCCTTCCCCGGGCTCCCCAGAAGCTGTGTGTGTCCCCTGTCCTCCACCAGTTTTGGGATGCCCAGTGGAGACATGAGCTGGTTGGTCCTGGGACAGCAGAAATATCAGAACATGGGGGAACAACAAACTCTTCTTGGTAGTCATTTCCACCCCAAGGGCAGGCATATATAATATTACGGTGGCCTGTATGGGAGGGGCTGTGTTTTCTTATTCACACGTCTCCTCCCCACACTCCCACCCATACCTGGCACACAGTAGGACTCAGAGAGACACATTATTTTTTAAACGATTTTACTTATTTATTTATTCATTTGAGAAATAGAGACAGAAAGGTCTTCTATCCGCTAGTTCACTCCCCAAATGGCCGATCAGAAACCAGGAGCTTCTTCCAGGTCTCCCATGTGGGTGCAGGGGTCCGAGCACTTGGGCCATCCTCCACTGCTTTCCCAGGCTTCAGCAGAGAACTGGATCAGAGGAGGAGCAGCCGGGACACCAACCAGCACCCATGTGGGATGCCGGCGCTGCAAGTGGAGGCTTAGCCTACTGCCCCACAGCACCACCCCCGAGAGGCACATTTTGTGGGAGATGGAGGACCGCACTGTGCCGATTTCCCGGGGCTCCAGGAACATGGCGAAGCGCCCTCTCTATCCCAGTTTTAGGCCTTTACTTAGGAGTTTGGAACAGAGGGTGACCATAGAAGCTCACCAGCATTCCCTGTCTGGTGGTGGTGACTTTTTTTTTTTTTTAAGTTTTATTTTATTATTTATTTGAAAGAGTTACAGAAAGAGGTAGAGACAGAGAGAGAGAGGTTTTCCATCTGCTGGTTCACTCCCCAGGTGGCTGCAACAGCCGGAGCTGCGCCGGTCCGAAGCCAGGAGCTTCTTCCAGGTCTCCCATGTGGGTGCAGGGGCCCAAGCACTTGGGCCATCTTCTACTGCTTTCCCAGGCCACAGCAGAGAGATGGATTGGAAGAGGAGCAGCCAGGGCTTGAACCAGTGCCCATATGGGATGCTGGCGCTTCAGGCCAGGGCTTTAACCCGCTGTGCCACAGCACCGGCCCCTGATGGTGACTTTTAAAACACCCTTAATTTTTAGATTTGTTCTTACCCTACATAGATATAAACTATAAACCTTTTACTGGAAAAAAAAAAAAAAAACTCATGTTTTTAAAAACGTGGTGCAAGAGGCCCTGATGGCATTCTGTAAATGAAGGGGAATGCGTCGTCAGACACTGCCGGCACTTGTCGGCGCTGCTGGCACTCCGCACGTCCTCTCCCGGCTCGGGGCCGGTTTTGGCTCAGGTCATCAGGATGGTCTCTCCGGGGTTTCTCTGCGAGTGCCCTCACGCACTGACCTGGCTTCAAGTCTCGTTGATCGATGGCTTGCCTGTCATTTGTGTAACTGACCGCGAGAGTCAAGTGAAGAGCGAGCAGGCAGGATCGGCGGCTGAGGGACAGGTGGAGAAGCCGCTGCTGGTTCCCTGCCGCAGCCAAGCCCCTCTCCCATTGTGCTGGCTCAGGCGCATTTTTAAGTGGCCGGCTCCCCACTAGGGATCACTTAGTCAGTCAGGTCCAACAGCCCTGTCACTCACACTGCCTCCCTGTGTGAACATCCTGGGCTGTCACTGAAGCCCGTGAAAGCCGCTGCTTGGCGTTTCAAGGAGAGAGTTGCCTTGTTCCTTAGGCTGCTCAGTTGGTTCCGCTTCCCACGGATCACGAAGCGTCAGTGCATGGTGGAGAAGGAACAAGGACAGAATCGAGCCTAAAGAGACCAGCCTCCCTCCCCGCCCACCCCAGCTTTTTCGGTCCATCGCTCTGGGCTGGTGGACTCCTGTGTACTTCAGAAGCGCACTCGAAGCAGACGTAGCGGGAGTGAAACCGTGGTCCTCCTCCGCCTTTCCAAGGTGCTGTTGCGAGTCAGGCACGTGGTGGGCATTCAGACGGTGCCGGCTGAGCGAGAGTGACTGTTTAGGAAACTCTTGGGTGGAAAACGTTGGCAGGCGCAGTGGTTAGGCTGCTGCTTGGGGTGCCTCCATCCCCTGCAGGAGTTCCGAGCTTTGAGTCCTGGCTTCACTCCCAGGTTCAGCTTTCTGCTCATGCATACCTTGGGAGACGGCAGGTGATGGCTTAGGTGGTAGTGTCCCCGGCTCCTGGCTTCAGCCTGGCCTACCCCTAGCTGTTATGGAACATGGGGAGTAGGCCAGCAGATGGGAGATTTGTGTGCGAGTTCTCTCTCTCTCTTTGCTTTTCAAGTAAATAAAACAAATTTTTAGCATGTTTTCAGGTGAGGCTGATCATCATAAAGCAAAGTTATTTTCATCCTTAACAGAGTGAAGGAGAGAGCGGTACAACTTGGGCTGTTTCCATACTGACCTGGTTCACGTGCTTCCTAGCGTGTCCAGCTCATTCTTCTCCCTGTTTGTTGTTGTTGGTGGTGGTTGGTTTTTTGTTTTTTGTTTTTTGGTTCTAAGTTAACTTACAAGTTTATAATTATTGTGTGGTTAAGAGTTGAATGTCATGTAAAACTGACCGCAGCAGCATAAAATCACGGATGCAGTGTTAGGTTTTCAAACATGCCCAACAGAGCATCATCCCTTCTCGTTTCGCTTAGTGGTTTCAGAAGTCTTACAAGTACGGTTTTTCTCTATTATATTATCCAGGTTTCTGAAGGTACCTCTATGTAGTGTATTGTCCTGGTCATTATATTCAGTGTAGCTAAGAAATATGCAGAATGTCTATTTTTTTTTTTAAGATTTATATGTCTCATTTGAAAGGCAGAGTTAGAGAAGGGAGAGAGAGATTGACATTGAGGTTGACCTTCAGCTGATGGTTCACTCCCCAAATGGCTACCACAGCCAGGGCTGGGCCAGGCCGAAGCCAGGAGCCCAGAACTCCAGCCAGGTCTCTCACGTGAGTGGCAGGGGTCGTCAGATCCCCAGTGGATTTGGGAGGTCAGGTCCTGAAGTTACGGAAGCTGATCCTGAGATTCTGTCCAAATGAGATAGGAAGCCGCCCAGGTGCCTGGAGTGGAGTCGGGAGCGCTGCTCTCCTGACCGCAGCCTAGAATGTGCACTGTGTGTGGCCTCGCCGGTTGCCGGTGAGCAGAAGCAGCTGCTTTGGCGTTGCTGGGTCGCCGCATACGTGAGCTTGCCTGTCGCCTCGGCCCCCTGATGCCCAGCTTGCCTCTGCGGCGAGCAGGTGGGAGACTTTATTTCCTCTCCTTGGAGTGCGTTTGGAAGCACGTGGCCTGACAGGCTCCGGATTTCGTGCGTGCTGCTTTAAAATGAGCATTGGCTGGACTGAAATGCGCTTGCACTGCTCTGGTGGAAGGATTCTGTTTGGAGAGCAGCTGAGGGCCAGGCTGCCTGTTCTCAATACCTCTTCTCCTCCCCCGGCACCCCTCTCCCACACCTCAGGGACGTGTCCTCCGAGTCGGACAGCAACATCCGGCAGATCAACCAGGAGGCAGCACACCGGCGCTTCCGCTCCCGCAGGCACATCAGCGAGGACCTGGAGCCGGAGCCGTCCGAGGGCGGAGAGACCCCCGAGGTAGGCTGTCCCGGGGCGGGAGTCCCACGGGCTCTGGGCTGATCTCATGCCTCAGTGGCCTGTCTCAGTGGGACTTCTCTGGCGGGTAGAGACTGTGGTCGTGTAGCTGGTCAGTTGCCCGGCCGGGTGTTAATTTGGAAACTGCTTATAAAGACCACATTTGACCAACACATGTGGCCACACGTCATTACAAAAGGGAATGCCATTTCTACCCTGAAAATCTTCAGATATTTTTGCTTAATTTATTCCTCCCCAGGGTCGAACCACCTCTCACTAAATGACAGTGTGGTTATGCTACTTGAGCAATTCAGTGACACCTGTAACTTGTTCTAATATCACACATTTAACTGAGTTGTTTTAATATCTGGAAAATGATTCATTCCCAAGAAAATGCAAATTTGTGTTACTACAGATGTTTATAATTTTCCTTTTGAAAGTTCATAGGAAGTTTCTGGAAAAAGCACGAGTTAAGTTAGCAGCAGTCTGAACTTCCATGCTGTCTGCACACCTTTGGTTCTTCAGAAGTTCATCCTTATTAGACGTGGTGTTGGGAAGGTCAATCACAAAGTCATCTCTCAGTGATTAAAACTGAAAAAGCAGAGTTTGCGAGCCCGTGGTAAATTCACGGAAAGCTGCTGCCTAGTGGCGTGTGACCACAGCTGGCAGGGTCTTGCCTCTTCATCCAATGCCGTGAGCAGGAGAAATCCGATGGGAACCATTTGCAAACTCCCCGGCAGTCTTATTGGTGCCCGTGTGTAGTAACAGGTGCTGGGAACGCGTCCCTGCCGCCAGTGATGGTGTGATGGCCCCGGGGCTCCCAGGGTCTGTGTCATGGCCCTGCCACGCACTGGCTCTCCTGCCTTAGGCAGGTTGTGCTCTCTGCCTCAGTTTTCTCACCTGTTAACTGGGTGGTTCCTCACTCAGGTGTGTTCCTCCTGAGTGTCGAGGGCGTGTGCATCACAGTTAATTACAGTTGCTCTAAGGGTTGTCTTAAAGTAAGTAAATAAGAGTTGTCATTGTTAGGTGTTTTGGCTGGGAGTCTGGGGGAGGATCCCTGGTACCCGGCACTCACCCCACTGCCTTGTTCCTTGAAAGCCCTGGGAGACCATTTCAGAAGAAGTGAATCTGGCTAGTGACTCCCTGGGGCTGGCTGTGCCCCCGCCGCCCGCCTCCCCCGTGTCCCGGACCAGCCCCCAGGAGCTGACGGAGGAGCTCAGTAGGAGGCTTCAGGTCACTCCGGATGCCAACGGGGAGCAGTTCAGTTCCCTCATCGTAAGTAAGGGGTCTTTGAAAGGAAAGCCCAGCGATCTTTTGTCATTCTTTATTGTAGGAGAATCTGGTATGCAAATAAGGACCAGGGGTCTTCCAGCTGCCAGTCAACTCTGATGTTTCCCAAAGCCCTCCTACCCCAGGAGGACAGAGCTGCACTAAAATTAGCCCGAGCAGGTGCGGGTCTTTCTCGCCGTGGACGGCAGCTGTGCTATACCACCGACGCTCTACCTTGATTTCTGAAGCAGAGCAGGGGAACAGGATTTTCCACGACTTGTGTAATTATTAGCTTTAACCTTGTTGGGTTTCTTTCTGAGCCAAGAGGCTCGTGGTAGCAGTCCCTTCACCCCAAGGACGGCATTTCACCCTGGGAATTAGGAGCCCTCGGCCCTCCAGCCAGTCCTATGGGGCGGGGCGTCCTCTCCCTGACTTGCGCTCCCTTCTCAGAGGCATGACCGCTCGGTGGTTCTCCAAGGCCCGGATTTGAATGGGAGAAGGCAGCCTCTGAGTCCCAGAGTAGGACTCCTTGGGAAAGATCGTAGAACTGTGGCCCTGACTTGTTTTCCCAGTTGGAGAAATACTTTCCAGAATCTTCAGCTAGCACTGAGTCCCAGTGGGAAGCAACAGAATCAAGTCCTGAGAACAGATACTTGCATTTGACAGTCCATGGGCAGAAAGGGCCCATGGAAATTTCCTAAGAGTAAATGCAGTCCCGGTGTTCCTCAGGAAGCCGCTGCGCTAAGAATGGCATCCTAGGAAAACTAATGGCATCCAATGTCAGTTGTAGGAAGACTGCAGAAACCGGAAACCCAGTAGGCACTTAGAAATCATTGCTGCTTTGATTATAGTGTTTTGATTTTGAAAGACAGCCTTGGGCCCATGGGTCACAGTGATCGCTCCATTAATGGTGGCTTCACATTAAAATTCTGTGGATGTTCTTCAGAAAGAGAAATATCATTGAGATGTAAATGCAGTGCTAAATGGACAGGATAAGAGATTGCCTATATGCGATATTTGAGTTGGTGAAACCGTTGCTGTGGAAACAATGTAAGCAATAAGGCCAGACATTTAAAACCTGTAAAAGAAAGGAAGTCCCACACAAACCGTAACGATTACACCCCATTAGTCACCTAAGTGAATGATAATTTTATTCAGCATTGATATTTAGCATCCCCAGTTATTTCTATAGGGAGCCACTGCATTCAGTTTTTCTAGATGCACAAAATATCCTTCAGACCAGGACACAAGCCGGTGTTATTTTCAGACTGTGTTCTTTGAGTCTGCTAAATGAGAGAGTTACACATGTCGGGCCTCCCTGGGTTCTCGGACTGTAGGACAACCTTTCACTGATGAGTGAGGGGAGATCTGGATGGTCCCCGTCCCCGCCAGAGTCCTCCTTAGACCTCCTCCCACCCCGCTTGTCAGTGCAACGTGTTGAAAGTCAGGAAATGCTGCAGGCTGTGCCATGGAGCCGCCAGCGGATAAGGAGACCCCTCCCTGTGGTCTCGGGGGTGTGGAACCTCCCAGGCTGGAACAGGCAAGGAAGAGGCGCATCCCATGGGACACGCAGGCTTGTTAGCCAGCGCGCCTGTCTGGTTCCCCTCGAGCCACGTGTGCACTGCTTGAACTCCACTCAGAAGCTAAAATTATACATCCCTGCTCGTTTACAAGTAGGACAGGAAGGTGTCCGGGTCTCCCCGGACCCAGAACCCTGTGCAGTCTGTGAGCGGTGATAAATGTTGAAAAGCTGTGCACACCTCGTGTGTCCTTTAACCGAAAGGCTTGGGACCGGGAGTGTTTCTGATCTCCGATGTTTTCACATTGGGGGATATTTGCATACACATGATGAGATACCTTGGGACCCAAGTCTCTGTACAAAATCCATTCGTTAGGTTTTATGTACCTTACACTGTACATACCTCAGCTGGTGTACATACCTTATACACAGAGCCTGAAGGTGATTTTCGGCAGCATTATTAATGCACCTACATTTTGGCTGCAACCCATCACATGAGGTCAGAGGTGGAATGTAGAGAGGTTCAGGATTTTTGAGCATTTCGGGGTTCAGATATCGAGTTAGGGACACTCCACCTGTATCACCGTTTTTCCCTCTCGTTCCTCTGTCTTGTCAGCTGAGAATATACCAGAGGTTGCATTGTAGGGCAAGGTACGAGACTGCAGCACTGGAGTGTGGCAGGGGCCCCTGGAGCCTCCTGGGTTGGCTGCTAATTCCAAGGGCCAGTCAGAACCCCCATGCTGCCTTCTCGTTGCTGAAGAGGTGTTTGGTTCAGCAGGACCCCTTGTTTCTCAGAACACGCCTTTTGACGCCGCCTGTCTTTGCCTCCCCTCCAGCAGAGAGAGCCCTCCTCCAGGCTGCGTTCCTGCAGTGTCACCGACGCCGTCGCCGAGCAGGCCCATCTGCCACCGGTAACCCACGCTCATTTCCAGTCTTTGGCTGGCTTTTTTGGCTTTGATTTAAATCACCTGGGCTGCTGAGAAAGAGGTCTTCCTATGCAAATCTGTTCACCCCGTAAAAATGGGATATGTTTAATTACCTAGCAAATTGCCCACGGGACAGTGGATTTCCCACAGAAAAGAATCGTCACTGCCACCGAAGTGGCTCTGCTGAAGCCTTGATTGCTCTCGCTTTCACTCCCATTGCCACAACTCTGATGTGCTTACTTGACTCAAAGTACTCGGTACCTGAATAGTTCCTTTTGCTGCATACACGCAAAGCACAGAGATTCCTCAAAACAGGAAGAACGCTCATGCGTGGGACCAGGTGCTCCAGTCCGTTTCTGGTGGCCTCAGCCCTGGACCCCAGAGCCAGGCACCCTCTTTTTAAAGACATTTCTGTTGACGAAGGAATAATCCTTATACGGTTCTCAGCCTCCCCCAGACTGCAGAAGCGTAGGGGGTTAATAACACCTGATTAAGCAAAAATAAGTCATTCATTTTGGAAGGCAAAGCAGCACTGTCTTGGGAGATGTTTGGTTCACACATGAAGACTAGGAACTCTTATGTAAATTGGTTTCTTCTTTTGGAGGTAGAAAAAAAGTGACTAACATAACGTGGCTGTAACGTAACATGGCTTTAACGTACATGGCTTTAACATAGCGTGGCTCAGTTTGACGTGTGGCCCTACCCAGCTTTGCCTCTTTTTGTTGCAATCCCGGATTGTTACTCTGGCCCCCACTTCGTGATGTGTGCATTTTGGGCACAGCCAAGTGCATTTACAGGTTTTGAAATCACAGAGCCTTCCCCAGCTCATGCATTTTTGTCTGACTTCAGAGGGTATCTTGGCCTGGGCTTTTTTGTTGTTTTTGTTTTTGTTTTTCCTGTTGATGAAGCAGATGAACAGTGTACTAGTCAAGTAAGCATCCGAGGAATTGATTGCACTGTGCCCTACACCGGGTCGATCGGTTAGACTAAGCTCTCGGGAGCGTCTGCTGCAACGGCTTCAGTACGCCCCTCCTCCTCGCCCCCCAGGCCCGTCATTGGACCATGAGGAGCTGCTGGGGCCTGCTCAGCCCGCTGATTCCCTGCAATAGATGAGTGGCGCTTCCTGTCCTCAGAATCAAGGGCATTTGTGTTTGCGGGGAACTCACAATTGCCCTCGCTCCCCTCCTGCGCGTGGTGCTGGCCCTCACTGACGACCGGGGCCTCTGAGCCAAGGTCTGATTCAGCAGATTTCAGAGTCTGCGCATTTTTTGACCATGGGGACAAAAGCAAACCGGCTCTCGGGTTTGTGCCCTCAGAAAACATCTCGCTTTGTCGAGGTTGTCAGTGGGCGGAGGGTGGCACAGGGGTCAAGGTCCCTGGTGCTCCTGGTCATCTGTGATGTCAGCCCCGCGTGGTCAGGGTGGACCGCAGGGACTCTGGACTCTGATCTCCTGTCCCCTGCCTTGGTGGTGTGGCCACAGCAGTGATTCCAGCTTCAGTAAGCAATTGGGGTCTCCCCCACCAACAAGTGCAATTCACTGATGTAAATTATCATTTAACAGCCCAGTACCCCCGCTAGGAGAGCGCGTTCGTCCACTGTCTCGGGTGGTGAGGAGCCAACGGTAATGACACCCTTTATCCGACATTCCGGCACAGTCCGCGGGGCGGTTCACTCTCGTGTAGCAGAGGATACACACACTCTGTCTGTAGAGAAAAGCAGTAAGATCAGCTGCTTTGTGCTGCAGAAACGCATAGGGTTCTTACTGTAAACTGGGTTCTGGATTATGCAAAAGCACCGCATAAAATGGGGTGATTTTTGGTTTCCGTGTCGTTTTTAATGGAAGCACTGTCCAGCTCTGGTTGAGTATGCTTGTCAGTGTGGGGTGGATTTCTTGTCTTTTGGTGTTCTCTCTCCTGGGGAGCTCTCCCTTCTTGTTTAGAATTCTTGTTCATAGTCGCATGTCTGAAAGATGGCGGAGTTGTGTGGGATTCCCGGCCGTGCTGGGCTCTGCCTTCTCTGACGTCTCCCACACCGTCTTTGCACCGCGGGTCCCGTCATCCTGTGGGGACCTGGTAGCCTTTCTCTGCCACCTGGGGCTCCACTCACAAATGTACATGCAGTTCCAGGGAGAGGAGCAATTGAGATTTGTAAATTATCTAGAAAAATCCATGTTTCCCTAAGCCAGATTTCTGTTGTTATTTATCTTGGCTGCTTCGTCACATCCACGTGGGCATCACTTAGATTTGACTGTATTTCAGCCGTGGGCTTTTCTCTTTGGCCCCTGGGGTCAGGCGGGTTCATGCACTATGCTGCTGTCGGAGTTCTTGAAGAATCTTCCCATTGTTTCATCTTTGTTGTGTTGCTGGACCTGCACATTGCTTGCAAATAACCTTGCACATGCGGAAGCGGGTTTTCCAGACGATGTTGGTGACCTAAGTCCAGCAGCAGTTGAGTTACATGGGTGGACTGCATGTCTTGCCTTGCACAAAGGAAGAGCTAGCGGGCCGTCGGTACAGTAACAGGAGAGTTGCAGGTGTGGAGCATGCAGTGGTCAGTGTAGAAGTCAGATGCCGGTGGCCGGGCCCCGGGTTGGATTCGGGGAGCTCTAAACGAGCAGCTGACTTCCTGCGGAGCAGCGGTGATCCTAGAGCTGTGGAGGAGCAGAAGAGACGAGGTGCCTGTGCGCCGAGGAGCCCAGCGTCTCTCCCAGGTGTCAGCCGCTCCTGCATCTCGTGGGTTAGCAGGCTGCCTTCGGCTGCTTTAGCCTGGGAGTTGTGACGCTGCAGCAGGGACGCTCAGTCACTGCAGTCCTGGGCTGCACGGTCACGAGGCTGCGGGAAGCACAGGGCGGTCCTCCTGGCTGCCTCTTGCTTGTGTCCCCTCCTCCCCCGTCAATGGGTTGGAATGTGGGTTGAGCTGGGATTTGGGGTTTTAAAGGGTTGGCCACTGCGGGTCCTGGGTGTCGCACCTCCTCTCCTGCTTTGCCTTCTCTGTACCCAGACGGCTTAGAGTCACTTGTTTCTCTGCCATCCTCATCCGTCCCTGGTCGTGAACATCCTCGACTTCCTCTTCCCTGATTCGTTCTCCCAGCTCGAGTTCTCCTCCTCCTCTCACACCGTCTCCCACTCCTCCCAACACGGCTCCAGGCAGGGGCTGCCCTGGGCGGGTCATCACCCTCCCGCCTCTCTGTTCTCCCAGACTCGCGTGTGCGCGGGCAGATGCAGCGTGCCACTCCAGCAGCCTGTCTGTGTGTGTGATGGTCGTCCATCGGGGACGTGGTAACCATTACATAACACGCAGTGATGTGAGTGCACTGGTTTGTACCATTTACCCCCACTGAAGCCCGCACCCACTCCTCCCTGCCGCCCTGTGCACCGTGCGTGCATCTTACTGTGCCTTGATTCTGGGGGTGCAAGGGACAGGCCCTGCCTCTCACCAGAGGACCCATACGGTGACTCGGTGCACACTGGCTCCCCCTGCTGGCAGCTGCACGAGAGCCCTGTCTGGGGCCTGGGGAGGGCTCCTGGTCTGCGTGGACTCTGACAACGCGGGAGGTGCCAACACAGCAGGGTTTCAGTGGGCTCCGGGAGAACCTGTGCTGGTCAGCACGTGTGGTTGTTTTTAAAGGTGTATTGAAACGCACGCCCATCACTTAAACGTAAACAACTTCTTCATTTTAGTGAAACGCAGGAGGGTGTTGGGTCTACAGGCAGAAAGCTATGGAGTGTTAGTCAAGCCAGTCAGCAGTCCCTGGCATGCTGCTTGGTTACTTGACTTGTTTCTTGAGGCAGGCAGGGTGCACACGTGCCAGGCTGAGCCACTTCACTTCCACGGCTCCTTCTGCAGAGCCCAGGCCTGTCCCCGCCCCGCCCCCTCGCCGTGGGAGGCAGTGCTGTGAGTCCCTGTCAGTATGGGTTGTTCTGCGTGGTCATTGGCGAGAACCCGGTAAAGACACACTGTTAATAACACGGCCTCGCGTGAACTCTGCTACACCTCCTGGGCCGGTTCAAGCTTCGGTGGAAGGGACAATGAGCACTGTCGTCGGACTGAGTGTTCTCTGTGCACACTGCTCATTCTCCATAAGCGGGATAGGCCAGCTGACCGTGGGTCTGGGAGGTTGTGTGAGCTGGTTTCTCGGTCGCCTGCCGCCTGTCCTCAGTCGTGCTGTGACCGGAGACGCATCCTTATGGCTTCAGAACCGAGTGTCTGCAGAGCAGGCTGGATTGCCTGTCTCCAGGAACTGGTAGGGCAGGGGGCAGAGTCATAAATTCCATTTAGAGTTGCGTTTACCGCAGCGCTTGCTGTCACACAAACAGTGGTAGGCCCACACGTCGGAAGCACGTGCTTTGCTATACGAAGGGTCTTCAGAAAGTTCACGGACAGTGTGTATCGTGAGGAAACTTCCTGCATGGTTTTTTAACGGTTTCGCTCTGCCCGATGCAGGCGCCGGTCAGGGTGCCGTGGGTCCCTGTCACAGTGCCTGCCCCCAGCTACACAGATCTGAGCGGCAGCGGCGCTGGCTCGAGTGGCCGGGTCCCCAGGTTGAGTCCCCAGCTCTCAGCTTTGGCCTGGCCCAGTGCTGGCCATCTTGGCTGTGAACGAAGGGTGGCGACCTCGCGCTCTCTGCTTCCCTCCTCCGCACCTCTCTCCTGCCGCGCCCCATCTTTCCTTCTCTTTCTCGCAAATAAATGTGTGAAAGGAATCTGTGCTGAAAGTAAACGTTTGTCTTTTACTTCCTTTTCCACGAACTCTCGGAAGTGTCCTCGTGCTAACTGACCGCTCGCTCAGGTCGCGACGGAGGTTGCCGACTTGGTCCGTCCGAGTATGCCCGGATCCAAGGAGCCCAGAGATGGCTCCTCTGTGTCGGGGTCCCCGTGAGGGATGGAGGGGAGGGCTGTGGGCTGACTGCCCGGACGTTCACAGGAAAGGTGAAACCCGCGCCTCTGTGCGGCTGCTGTCTTTCGAATCCCCTCACCCTGCAGACTGCTGGGTGCACAGAGACTTGGAACTGTCTTTATGGAGCCTGAGGACTTTATCTGGGAAAATAAGGGAAGGGTGGCTGCCCAGGAGCTCCATCCGGGTCTCTCACTCACGGCAGAGGCTCAAGCACTTGTGCCATCTTCCGCTGCTTTCCCAGGCACATCAGCAGGGAGCTGGATCAGAAGTAGAGCAGCAGGGACTCGACCCGATGTCCATATAGGATGCCTGCACCTCAAGCCATAGCTTTGCCCACTGCACCACAAGGCCTGCCCCCTTTGTAATTAATTCTGAAGTTGGTTTTTCTCTGCACTGCGCTGTCATGCACATGCAGTAGAATGGGCAGCCCGTTGTTGGTGCTTTCTCTTGCTCGGGGTGCCCTGCAGGGCTGTGGCTGCAGCCTCCCTCCCCGAGGCACGCGGCAGTGAACAGAGGCAGTGGGGCAGGCGCAGGCAGAAGCTGGGTGCAGAACAGCCTAGTACCAAGCAAACTGCACCTGCTGAGATACCATGAGGGACCAGAAAGGCCTTACAGATGAGGTTCCTCCTGATGGTTAGGCTCTCGGCTAACGTTCTCCCAGGGTGCCTTCTTGTCTCCGAGCCCCTCTCCTTAGAGCATGAGCTCCCATTCCTCACATGCAGCATCCAGATCTCTCCAGGACAGCACGGGGCTCCCCCTGCCCCATCGCCTCCACAGGTGATTGGCGCATCCGTGCTTATCCCAACACAGCTCCATCCAGACTACGTCTTGCTGCTGCCCCTCTCAGGCAGATGTGTCTCAGAAGTTGTTTCTGTGGCTTCCACAGCCTTGGTCACGCCACTCTGGCTGTGACTCTAGATCCGGGCTTCCTTTAAGGAGACTGCCTATTGGTGGGCTGCGTACACAGCTTCAGGTTGCCAGGAGACGCCCTGAGCTGGGGCACGCGGGTGTCCTGGGTGGTGGTCGGGACTCTGTGCCCCTGGGTGAGTGTCCCAGAGGAGCCTCTCCGGGTTAGGTTTCCGTGTGCCCTGCAGGCTGTGGCGTAGGGGTCTCGAGGTGACAGCGTGGCAGCCAGAGGGGGGAGGAAGCATTCAGAGCATCCCTGTGAGCACTGGACGCTCCCCATGGTTGGCAGGAAGCGTAGCAGCTGGGACGCATCTTGGTGTCTCGTTCTCTCTTCCTGCAGTCCCCTTAGCTGTGACCTTTATGTTGAAGGCCATAGAGTGTAAGAAGCAAGCCCTGTAAGAATTTGGACCCCACGGCCATATGGGGTTCATCTCACTGGAGACTTGAAGTGACCAGAAACATCTTGCTGTTTTGTTGAGGTGTTTTTTCTGTACAAACAAAACAAACTGAACCTTGTGTAGAAAAAAGTAGATTATCTGAGTATGCATTGCTTTGTGAAACTAATCAGAAAACCAATGCCAGTTATTAAACAACGATGATTTCTTGCACAAACAGCCGTCAGTGGCCTATGTACACACCACGCCGGGCCTTCCTTCAGGCTGGGAAGAAAGAAAAGATGCTAAGGGACGCACATACTATGTCAATCATAACAATCGAACCACAACTTGGACTCGGCCCATCATGCAGGTATGAAGAGCGCCAGCCAGCTTCGAGTCACAGGCTGCGGACGCCTCCCTCCTGTCCCTGGTGTTAACATCCTGTTCTCCAGGACCCCTGTGCGAAAAAATATATATATACATTTAAACAAAAAACAAATACATGACTTAGTGTTTGCCTGAGGAAGAATCTGGTCCTTACGCCAAGTCGGTCCCAGGGTGCGTTTTTCAAATCCGAGCCCATTGCCACGTGCACCTGCCCCTCGGCCCCCTGGGTTACTTGGAGGCTGGTTTTTACGCTGGGCCAGTGCCCCGTCCTTGTTTGCCCTGTGTTTCCTGTCCTTACCCCGCCCCCTTATTCTCTTGAATGGTTTCCTCCACGCTGTACACAGGCCTGGCCTCTTACTACTGCCGTGGGCTCACGCTGCCCACCACAGCCTCGGGGAGGGCCTGGAGCGAAGCTAACTTGTTTTTGCCTCCAAACCAGCTTGCAGAAGACGGAGCCTCCTCCGGATCGGCCACAAACAGTAGCAACCACCTAATCGAGCCTCAGATCCGCCGGCCTCGTAGCCTCAGCTCGCCAACAGTAACTTTATCTGCCCCGCTGGAGGTGAGAAGGCGCCCTCATCCACCTGGGCTCGCTCTGTCCTGTGCCCGCTCACTCTCCTCTCTCGCAGCTCTGACCTGAGTCTCGCGGCCACCGCGCTCTCATCCGTGTGGTGTTGGTGGTGCAGGTGCAGGGTGTGCTCGGACAGCCTCACGTGCTTCTCTGTCTCGCCCAGTCAGCGTCCTGGACTCCTTTGCCTCTCATTCTCATTGGGCTGAGACCGTGGGAACTGGTGCTGGGTGTGGGCATCCTCTCTGTTCAGAACTTTGGCCATTCCCGCTGTGTTTCGCTCCTGGCTGCCTGTTCTACCTCATTAGACTCGCATAGCAGCTCTCTTCGGTGACAGCGCTCATACTGAGTTTCCAAACATAGCTTTGGTCATTTTTTTTTCCTTTCAACTGCAAGGTCTCTCATTGTATGGGGTCTGTGTGTTTCCAGTGCCTCTTTGCATCTCCAATCATGGCTGGGCACCCGCTTGTGTTTCCTCTCTTGTCCGTGCTGTGGTAATACCATCCCGTGATACCACAAATGCCAGAGAGTGGGAGAAGCAAGCCACAAGTAAATGTCGGAGCTGTGGACTTGACCTCGTCTCGGAGCTAGCTGGGGGCTTCTCCATTCTCGGGGTCGAGACACCGTTGGGTGGGAACAGGTGATCCCTCCCCTGCATTCTTGGAGAAACGTCACGGGCCACAGCTCTGCAGTCGTAGGTGGTCGCCGCCATCACCTTAGAGACTTCTTTTTTCACGTTTCGCAGGCTGCCGATCTGTTCTTCATTAGACTGTGAGCTCATTAAGAGCAGGGCCACGCTCCTCTCGGCTCCGTAAAACCTCCATGCGTAGTGCTTAACGCAGAGCAGGGTTTGTGATGTGGATCTGGTGGCCACCGAGGGATGCTGGTGAGAAGCACTGAACGCTGTGTGCCGAGCCAGCAGAGACCTGAGGTCAGGCTGGCTTAAAGAAGATGAGACACAGGGGTTTTAGCAGCCTCCCCCTTTGTCCGACTCCAGAGAGGAGCGTTCGGCCACCCCCCGGTGCAGGGCCACGCGACACAGAGTTCTAACACTCCTTGTTATTCCTTAGGGTGCCAAGGACTCCCCCGTGCGTCGGGCTGTGAAAGACACCCTTTCCAACCCACAGTCCCCACAGCCGTCCCCCTACAACTCCCCCAAACCTCAGCACAGAGTCACCCAGAGCTTCCTGCCGCCCGGCTGGGAGATGAGGATCGCGCCCAACGGCCGGCCCTTCTTCATTGACCACAACACAAAGACGACGACGTGGGTAAGGCTGCCGCTGTCACCTGGCTCCGTGTTCCCGGCCGGGTCCACCAGTAACCCCTGGGCTTCCTCGCAGAGGAATCGCGTTGACTGAGAAGTGCGACCCCCACCCATGCGGAGGCCCAGATGCCATGGGCTGTGGGCGTGGGGGGGTGTGGGCCCAGGCCCACGGGCGTCTTTGGGGTGCTCTTGGTCACGGCACTCCCGGAGAGCTGCAGCGCTGACGGTTCACCCTGGCCGAGGAAGCAAAGGAGCACTTGGTGTGGCTGGGATCCTCGTGCCGTTGCAGTCTTACCAGGACTTGTGTCTTTCTTGAAATGTGTCTCCTTCCTTGGCTTCTTCTCGTGTGTCCATGGACGTGACTCCCTTCCGTTTGGTTTGTCACCGTCTGTGTTCTCTTTCCACTGACCGTGGCTCAGGACTGTGGCTGTGGGTCGGAGAGCCCTTTGCTGTGAGCGCTTTGTCAGAACTGACGGCCTACACCCTGCTCTTTTCCTGGGCCCCCACTTCATGTGTGAGAAGCAGCCTGCGTGTTGTCCTACCTCGGGCGAAATGAGTCACAGGTGCACACGCGTGTGCTCGTACGCCTCTCTGCACCGAAGCAGCAGTGGCGTTGGCAGCGCAGCAGGCTCTTCCAGGATCAGTGGTGGATGTCACACCCTCCCTGGACCCATGATTGGACTGAAGTTGGTTCTGTTTCTCGCTGGTTTTGGTGTTACAGACCGTGTGCTTTTCCTCCCTGTCCGTGGTTGTCTGGGTAGAGTTAACTCAGGATGTAGCCTAGTCCTCCTGTCCCTGTGCTGCTTGCTTAGAGCTCATGCTAGGGGAGAGCCCATTGGGTTTGGAGGTTGCCACTGGGCCTGCTCTTGGTCTTGCTTCAACAGTGAGCATCCACTTTCTTTTTTTTTTTTTTTTTTAAAGATTTATTTATTTATGTGAAAGGCTGAGTTACACAGAGAGAGAAGGAGAGGCAGAGAGAGGGAGAGAGGTCTTACCTCTGCTGGTGTATTCTCTAGTTGGCCACAACGGCCAGAACTGCACTGATCCAAAGCCAGGAGCATCTTCCAGGTCTCCCACATGGGTGCAGTGGCCCAAGGACTTGGGCCATCTTCCGGTGCTTTCCCAGGCCCTAGCAGAGAGCTGGATTGGAAGTGGAGCAGCCGGAACTCAAACCGGTGCCCATATGGGGTGCCAGCACTGCAGGTGGTGGCTTTACCCGCTAATCCACAGTGCTGGCCCCTAAGCATGCACTTTCAAGTGGGTCCAGTTAATGGGACAGCTGGAAAAGTCCCCGGCAAGGGCGACCTGGATGTGTCACTCCACGCGCTGCCCGTGGGTGATGGTAGTTCTGTGCCTTGAGAATGGATTAGAGGGCGCTGTCCCTGCAGTCCTGTGGGTGGTAGCACAGTACATCCCCAGGAGGGCACTCTTGGCACTTGGTGCAGGACTGGATATCCCGGGCTCCTGCCACAGAGTACAAGTAGCCCCCACCAGCCCCAACCCCAATGTAGTGATGGCCAAAAATCCT
Source organism: Sylvilagus floridanus (assembly GCA_949820135.1). Taxonomy (NCBI): domain Eukaryota; kingdom Metazoa; phylum Chordata; class Mammalia; order Lagomorpha; family Leporidae; genus Sylvilagus; species Sylvilagus floridanus. The sequence continues at coordinate 106,925,496 of OX463226.1, forward strand.
CCCACACACTTCCAAACACCCCGTAGTGTGGGGTTTGCCCACCTGCCGAGGGAATTCAGCGTTGGGATCTGGTGACCATCATTTGGCAAACTGGTGGCTGCTTCTAAGGCATAGAGCACCCCGTAGGTTGGTTTGAACCCCCTTTGAGTCTGAAGATACCGTTACCGGTTTGTGGGAAAGACGAGAGTCGGAGGCAGGCAGCTCTGTGGATACACAAGAATAGACTTCGGTTTTCGGGCCCTTTTTTTTTTTTTTTCTCATTGACATTGAACCCATGGGTGACTGGCTTGGGGTCCCATTTCCTGTAGCGCTGCTGTAGTCTCAGATCCGCACTCAGAAACTGGAGCTCCGGAAAGGCGGGGTGGGGGGTGGGAGGGCGGGTTAACATTGTAAAAGTAGATGGATTAGTGTATGGAGCCAGTGTGGCTTGCCAGCGCAAGCTACGATTTTAGTCACTTGAACTAGCTTAGTCACCAGATCCCTAACCTTCTCGCAGCCTCTCGCGCCGGGCGGCTCCCGTTCTAAATAGCCCGAGCTTCCTTTATTGCCCGCATGGCTGCCGAGCGAGACCCAGTTTTCATTTCCAGTTGTCGCTCTTTACCCCGGTGCTTGTGGTGGACTGATTAGAAATTTTAATTTGCTAAAACCACACCAGGCTGCTGGCGCTGCCGTTGAAAATCCCTAAGGAAACAACTGGAAATTCCGCAAGTTTCCGCCCACGTGTGCACAGACGTGCTGACAGCGCGCAGCCGGCCCTCCCCAGACAAGGGCCCATGCCGAGGCCAAGTCCTCCCCTCACCCACGCGTCCTGAAGGTCGACGGATGGGTAGAGGCAATCACGAATCAGTTTGTGGCCTCGAATCTGTCTGGAGTCGCTGTGAGGGTTGCTCTGTTTTTTTGGGAGACCACGTGGAGGCCTGCTCTTAGATTTGAGTGTTGTGATGGACAAAGGGGAACCGCCCTGTAGGACAGGGTGAGAACAGTGAAAACCAGACCGCTTCCCCCATGAGGCAGGGCGCTGCTGATTCCCGCGGTAACCAGAGCCATCCAAAGATGGAGGCCAACGTGTCCCCCTGTGCACTTCGCCAAGAGTGCAGTTCCCTGTGACGGATACCGTGAGGCACAGCTTTCACGGGTGCAGGTAATGAAGGGGGTGTCCCAGAAGGAACAGCCTTACCACATCACCAGGGAAGGGATGGCCTTGTCCCCATGGGGGTCAGGCCTGCAGCAGGTGCACCCCAGGGGCCACCAGGTGGCTGGAGAGGAGCCTGCCTGGGAGGCTTTGCCAAGGGAGCAGCCCAAGGCCTGTGTGCACTGGCAGCGCTGTGCCGTCCACCTGCCTTGATTGTGTAGCAAGTACCATAACCAAGCTTTGATGTTTGTTTTCTACCGAAGTTGAAACTCGTAAAACTCACTGTGGCCTGGCCATGCTGGATAGACTCTTCCGTGGTGGGAGGCCAGCATTCCCACATTTCACGTGGTGGAAAATTGGGAAACATCTTTTTTTTTTTTTTTTTTTGGATATTGATTAAAGTCACTTTCGGCTGGACTGAGGGAAGCAGTAAATTACTCCCCAACGAGTCCGCTTGCTGTGCCGAGGAAGGGGAGAAGCCCCCGAACGTGTTTGGGTGTTTGATTCGTTTCTGCCTGGACCGTTTGAGACCGCGTTAGTATTCCCGCCGATCCCCAGCCCGCGGCTGAGTGGCAGGTGCCCTTTACCTGCGTGGTTGCTATGGAGAAGCCTCGCCACCAGGTTACTCAGGGCTTCGGGGGCCATGGCTTCTTCGGTAGCAGCCGGGACACTTGGTTAGTCCTCAGAGCGGAATTCATGGCAGCTGCTGCTATGATGCTGAGTATTGTTGGGGTAATAAGATAACATGACCCCTCAGGCCACTGGCCGGCCCCTCCGGAGAAGTCTGGGTTTCCAGGAAGCCCGTGTTGCAGACCTGTGAGGCTGAGTTTATTGTGTGCGTCTCGCTCTGTGGGCTTCCTGCCCGCAGCACCTCAATTTCAGCTTTCTGTAAATCACTGCTTTTTAACCAAAGGGCTAATTGTCTCTCGAAATGGACAACGGTGGTTCTTGGGTGCAGCAGCCAGAAGCCTTGCCTCTTTCCTGCAGGAGCCATTTCCCAGGCTTTCGCTGAACGTGGCCTGGCCGTGGGCTGTGTAGGGCTCAGGGGCCTGATGGCTGGCACATGACCTGGTCCGTGAGAGTTAGCATTGAGTGAGTAGATTTGGCTGAGTTTGGTGCTTTGAGCGGACGACCAGCTTCCTGGTCCTTCTGAGTCCTCCGTGTGCTTGGCGTATCTGTCTACACTGTTTATGTCACAGTATACTACAGAGTACTGGACCTATTTTGTGCCCCTGCTTATCTTTGCTAAGAAATACATTAGACCAGGGTCCATATTAATCACGAGTGGACTGCTCACGGGATTTCTTTCTTTGATTAAAAGTTTATAGCAAGCAGCACACAAAGGTTAATTTGTCTTTAAAGATTTATTTATTTGTTTGAAAGACAGAATTAGAGGGAGAGACAGATTGAAAGATCTCCCATCCATTGGTCTATGCCCCAAATGGCCACAGTGGCCAGGGCTGGGTCAGACCAAAGCCAGAGCTTCATCCAGGACTCCCATGTGCATGGCAGGGCCTAACCACTTAGGCCAACTGCTGCTGCTTTCCTAGGGGCCTTAGCAGGGAGATGGATTGGAAGTGGAGCAGCTGGGGGGAGAACCAGCACCCGTATGAGATGTCTGCATTGCAAGTGGCGTCTTAACCCGCTGTGCTGATGCCGGCCCCTGATTTTGTTTTTTTGTGATCTCTTTTGAATCTTGCTGGTTCCCCACATCTACCGCTTTGCTATGACCCAGTGATACCTGGCCTGTGCTGTTGACTTGGGAAAATGTTGAAGCAGAAAACCTTTCAATAATGGGACAGAACAAAGGCTTTAAGGTCATTGAATGAAGCTGATGTCAAGTGTCTTAGAAGTTTGTTTCTTAATCGTAGGCCGACAAGGTTTTTGAATCTGGGGAGTTCAGTCTGCAGTTTCATCAGGTCTGCATCGGTGAGGGGTAGCTGCAGAGCCTTCCGGCCAGTTCTCTCCCAGACCCCTCGCGTGCCCTCGGCTGGAGGGGGCAGGTCGTGAGCCCAGCCTCCTGCCAGGGAGCATCGCAGGATCGCACTGTGGCTGTCAGAGCGGCACATGCTTCTCTCTCCTGGCAGTTTTCTGGAATCTCATGAAGCGTAGTCTCTAAGATAAGTTCCTGTAGGCTCTTAAACATGACAGCAGGCGCGAGACCCTCATCATGGAACTTGCTGAGGCTTCTCCACGTGGCTCTAGCGTACGGCTGCAGCTGTAGACAACACAGCAGCCCCGGGGCAGACCTCCCAGGCAGACCCTATTCCGGATCTCTAGTTGGCTCAGGAAGGCATGGAGGAGAGAGAGCAGCCACAGGCAGACACAGGTGCAGCTGGAGTGGCCTCTCCTGGCATGTTCGCCTGGGCGCCCTCACCAGGATCCCGGGATCCGTAGGGAGCCTGTTGAGCCGGTGCACCCACTCCCTGCCTCTGGAGCCGTCGCCCACAGTGTCCTCTCTGGAGTCCCTGATAACATCACTGCTGGAGGCTTGGGGGAGCTTAACCTCCCATGCGGACACTCATACTCTTCCTTTCTCCAAGCCTTTCCTTCTTAGCCGTGCTCAGCCAGACATCCTGTACAGGCAGAAAGGTGGGCTCCTCCCCAGGCTCCGAGTGCAGCCAGCCTCACCGCCTGGAAGCACACAGCTTGCAAAGAGAAGGAGCCAGTGACTGTGCACCGATGCCCCCTCCTGACGTCTCCTGCCTTGTCCACTTCTCTTGCAGGAAGATCCACGCCTGAAGTTCCCAGTTCATATGCGGTCAAAGGCATCTTTAAACCCCAATGACCTCGGCCCTCTCCCGGTGAGTACCCCGGAGACACAGGGAGGAGTCTGAAGGTGCCTGTCCGCTGATCCGCCCAGGGGTGATGGAGAGAGCCTGTGGGCCTTCTCCCCAGTCCCCAGGCTCCCTTGGTCTGTGTTTCTCAGTAGCACTGGGTGTTGCGTACAGCATCCATCATACAGAAAAGTCCCCGTGGTCCTCAGGAGTCGTGACTGTGGTCTCTAAGTTGCTGGCCATGAGTGGAAGGTAGACTTTGCCCCTAGGGTGTGCAGGGGACATCTCTGCGGGCGACGTTGAAGCTGCGTGCACCCGCTGTGTAGCCTCGCGTTCCCGGAGTCTGTCTATTTTGCGGAATTAGTCATCAGGGCAAAAATAATGAAAGCAGCGTGGGAGGGCAAGGCCTAAGTCATCTCAGAAAGTTTCTTTAGGTCTTCGAGCCTGCAGATAGTTCTTTCCTCCCTGTCGATGACTGTTTATAAGTCGACTTTTTTTTTTTTTTTTTTAACCCGTTTGCCTACTTTGGGGACCTTTGTGGGAGCTGAGCTATTTAGTCCAGGTTGGATTCTGAATAAAATCATCCTGTGTGCCGTGCACGATGCCCATCCACAGTTGCAAGGAAAGGAAGGCTTTGCGGAGAAGCACCAGGGGCTGCACTCCTAGACTGTGATAATTGGGAGTTCCCATTGTTCTCCGAGAACGGGAGCCTCCCTCTGCCTTCTCTGTCGTGTATTGTGGCAGAATGTGAGGCTTCAGGGGCCACGGCCCAGCCTCCCTCCCTCGCCAAATCTGCTTGGTTCCTGGTTTCACACAGAAGGGGCCCAGGGAATGAGTGTAGCTGGTGAGACAAAGCGTGTTGTCTGAACCTGTGAGATTCCTGAGCTGCACAGAGCAGGGGGCGACAGCTAACGAGGGCAGACCTGAGCCCTTCCTTGAAAACATCACCCGTATCCGTTTAGTTCCTGAGTTTGCGTAGCAAGAATTCAGAGCAAAAGGTGTCAGTATGGAAGCACTTTAAAGTAGAAGTAAATGATAAGTTGATTTTGGTGTGAAAATGTTGGAATCCGTTGATAGGTTTCCAAAATAGATTTTCCATGAACTTTTTAAGACCCATCCTATGGTTTGACCTGCTGATAACTTGAATGAAGACACTGTGTCCCATGGGTGTGTGTGTGTGTAAAGATTTATTTATCTGCTTGAAAGGTGGAGTTAAAGGCACAGAGAGGGAGAAGCAGAGAGAAAGGTCATCCCTCTGCTGGTTCACTCCTTAAGTGGCTGCAACAGCCAGAGCTGGGCCAATCCAAAGCCAGGAGCCAGGAGCTTCCTCCGGGTCTCCCACTAGGGTGCAGGGGCCCAAGCACTTGGGCCATCCTCTACTGCCTTCCCAGGCCGCAGCAGAGAGCTGGATTGGAAGAGGAGCAGCCAGGTCACAAACCAGCACCCATAAGGGATGCCGGCGCCACAGCAGGGGCTCAGCCTACTACACCACAGCTCCGGCCCCAACCCCGTGTCTTCTATCAGCCTCCCTCCTGCCTCCCTGTAGTACTCCATACTTCGTTAAATTGGTGCGGGCTGTGCCCTGGGTGGGAAGCTGGTGAGATCGCAGCCCCGTCCCGGGTACTTCAAACAGGGACTGTGTCTGAGACCGCTGAACGCACAATAAAGCCAGAGCTCGTCAAGCGTTCACTGGAAATGTTCGCGATGAGCTGGTTCTCAGTGTGACCCTGTGCGCTCAGACAAGAGGGAGAGAGGTTGTGGACGCTGCCTTTGACCGTGGCGTTGCTAACCCAGGTTTGTGTCTCCCCTCTCGCGCCCTTCCTCCCGTCCTAGCCTGGCTGGGAAGAAAGGATTCACTTGGACGGCCGGACGTTCTACATCGATCACAGTAAGTAGCCGCTGCCGCGGCCACACGGGTGTTGCCGGGAAAGGCGGGGAGGTGGGAGTTCAGATACGATAGTGAAAGCTGTGTCGTTTCGCTCTCCGTCCAGGCAGCCAGGTGTTATGTGGAGAGAGTGACCCCGGGGAGTCAGTGCCCGCCTACGGTACTGTGCATTCGCCCCAAGTTTGCTTTTAAAGCAGCCCTGAAGCTTACTCCCCATTTGATCTTGTGACCTATTAACTTTTAATTTTTTAAAACTTTTTTTTTTGGTTGATGGTCCCTTGACTTTTGCGCTTTTAATAAATACACTCGTAATAGAAAATAAGATTAGAAGTGACGACCTCGTTACGAACAAGCCGCCTGTGTGAACAGCGCGAGAAGCCCTCAGCTCGGCCGGCAGCGTGCCTGTTCTGACCTTATTTTCTATTCGTACCACGTGTCCCCGCACCCAACACACTAATGCGTGGAGTTCTCGTACATTTGCGCCAGTGCCTCTGAACAATGTGTGGCTTCTCATCTCAACTAAAAGTTACACTAACGCTGCCTTTAGCCACGGGGGCTTTTCACTTACGTGTTTTGTTGGTTGGTATTTGGTCATCCTGGCTCGAGGTGACGCGTTCATCGTGGGACTGTGTAAACATAGCCCTGGTATGCTCAAAAAAATAAAAAACACTTCAAGTAGATGTCAGACGCAAAGGCTGCGTTGGAGATGGTCATGGGTGGGTTTCGTTTTCATTTGGGTCCTAGACAGGAAGTCCATACCGGGTTTCCCCACATTTTCGTGATTAAACAAAAGCGCCCAGGGGAGCCTCTTGCTGGGAAGTCTGGCCACGAAGAATCCTCATACCAGCAGCGTAGGATTTGTCCGGATCTCTGACGCCTGGTGCCTCATCCAGATGGCGCTCAGGGCTGAGTGCGATGTCGGTAGGAGTGCCTGCGGGTGGGATTCAGTGCGGTCCAGCAGCTCAGCGTTAAAACTCAAGGAGAAGCCCTGGATATATCGGACCGGGCGGTGGTGCTTGCTACCTTTTGGGTTAAATTAGGTATTTTAGTGTGCATAGGCATAGTTTTTGTCTTTGATCCATCAAAATACAATCTCTCTACTCGGCAGAATTTTTCAGGGAGCATAAAATTGCTGCCATCAATGCTTCAAGGTGCACACATGTACCCCACAGTTCTCCTTAATATGCTACACATCTGCAGTTCTAGGCTTAAGACTATGTGCTGAAGTGGGAGAGGTGTCACACTCCATTTCCCCAGGTTTTTTTTTAAGCATTCCAGTTTGTTTGTTTTTTGTTTTTGTTTTTTGACAGGCAGAGTGGACAGTGAGAGAGAGAGACAGAGAGAAAGGTCTTCCTTTTACCGTTGGTTCACCCTCCAATAGCCGCTGCAGCCAGCGCACTGCAACCGGTGCACCGCGCCTATCCAAAGCCAGGAGCCAGGTGCTTCTCCTGGTCTCCCATGCGGGTGCAGGGCCCAAGCACTTGGGCCATCCTCCACTGCACTCCCGGGCCACAGCAGAGAGCTGGCCTGGAAGAAGGGCAACCAAGACAGAATCTGGCGCCCCGACTGGGACTAGAATCTGGTGTGCTGGCACCGCAAGGCGGAGGATTAGCCTAGTGAGCCATGGCGCCGGCCCCAGTTTCAGTTTTTAAAGACAAGTGTGAATAGTGATCGATGTGTTAAAGTAAGGCTTTCCCTGGCAGCACAGCCTTGGTCTGCTACACGCAGCTGTCACGCTGTCTTATGCTGGTGTCCTGGCTGGTGGTGATCCGATGTTTAGGTCAACCTGATAAGAACTTCGGGTGCCAAAAAGAAAAGCAAAAATAAAAGAAAAAAGAAAAAAACCACTAGTCCCTACTATAAAGGGTTTCCCTGGTGTACATTAGAAATCATAAAAGTGATGGGCTGGGGGCACGCCTAGGCCTGAGATTTGGCTTGGAGTTCACTGGGGGTTGGTGGTGAGGGTCTCAGGAAGCTGTCGTCCTTGGCCAGACCGTAGGGGTGGCTCCTGGAGCGGCGGCGGCAGCAGCAGCAACCCTGCAGCCCAGGGGCCGGCCCCGCTCCTGCGCGCCAGGGGGTGGAAGAGGGCAGCTACCTGCCGCGAGCCTGGGCTGCTCCTCACGGCGGAACAGCCTCTCCTCTCGAGCAGTCCAAGTTCGTCTGACAGCTGCACACTGCCAGGAATTGAGCAGTGCGGCAGAGACGGCGTGCAGGGCCGGGATGGCCTGTACTGATGAGAGAAGGTCACCCGCTTAGCAATGAAACTCAAAGGAAAAGATCTGCTTCCGGGAACTCCGTTAGCTCTTTATGCTGTTTCTGCGCATTTTCCGTGATCTGTCACGGCTGAGCCAGTGGACAGCAGCAATGTCCAGTTCGCTTTCCCTTCACCAAAGTGCAGTTCGTGTAAAGTGCAGAATACCTGTCTTTTTCTTAAGAGGCTTTATCAGTCTGACAGCTACTCTCCAGAGGGGTTCGGTTACCTTGGCGACAACATTTAGGGGGCCCAGAGTGAAACCTCTCCTTTTAAACAACTTTCTGGCAAAATTCAGCACCCAGTTTTGCTGTCCTGGTGCCTGAGGGACAGGACCCAGGGCAGGCCCATGTGTGCCACTAACCCACCAAAGCAGCGGCCTCATATTCCAGCCCAGCCAGGAAACGGACTGTGCACGGGGCTGCAGGCAGGGATGCACTGTGTTTTCAGTAATCAGGGCAGTGGATGGTTTTCAGCTCGTGAATTCGTCTTGAAGATGAACGGTCTTCAGCATCTCAAAGAGTCCGCTTCAGAAGCAGGGAACACTCAGTGCCTGCTTCTCTTCGGAGCTCTTGATGCCTGGGCTTGATCTTTATGGAGGAGCGCCTGTCTCGGGCCTGCTGTGAAAGGTTAGGGAAGGTCTGCAGCCGACTCTCCGGCTCCACCAGCAGTGACGTCATTCTTCTTAAAGGCCTCGTACGCCCGACGGCTGAGTAGCTGGCCCCAGCTACCTGGCACACAAAGAGCAGAAAGCAAACCCCAGCGAGTCTATAAAGGATAAATACAGTTTCCCATCCTCATTCTTCCTTCTAGACCTTCTGTTTGAATTGCTGTGTGTGGAAGGAAGCAAGTGTAGACTGAAAAGTTGAAGCAAGTATGCAGCTGGCCACCATCCACTCAGCATCAACAGTACTTCACTGCCGAATGGTCTTCCCTGTAGCCACACGGAAGCGTGGACGGTTCTAGAAGCTCAGGCTGTTTGAAAGCGACTGTTTTCACCATCGACTTCATTCAGTTGTTCCACACTAGGACCTCTTTAAGGCTGCAGGTCGCAGTCACAAACACAGCCCCTGTCTTCAGGGGCCTATTGTCTGGTGGGGGTAGCCAGGAGGTATTTCAGGAGTGCCCGGTTGGAAGGACTGTGCACCTGCTTGGGGAGTGGTTGGGGGCAGGGCTTGGGGAGATTGCGAGAAGATCTCATGGACTGGGAACCTTTGAGAGGATCTCCCCAGCACGGAGGGCACTTGAGCCAGGCCAGCACCGTGACGAGCAGTGCTCAGGCGGGGAGAGAAGGGCGGGTGCACGACTACACAGCCGTTTCCCATTGCTGGTGTGCCGCGGCGCACCCTCAGGGTGTCTGCGGCTGTGGGGGACTTGGGCGCATGCTGCAGGCAGGTCCAGAGAGGCGGCAGTGGTCAGTTTGTGCCTCAGCAGGACTGTTCTGGCAGAGCTGCAGGGAAGAGGGCGCGCACGGCCAGGAGAGCCCGGAGAGCAGGCTGACGGAGAAGCACTCAGCAAGGCTTTTCCGGGAGAGAAACAGGACAGTTGAGGAGGGTTCCCTGCTGCTCGTGTCGGGATCACATGGACCCTCGTGGTGGGGGTGACCAGGGGTTCACTGTGGGTAGAGCTCACTGGACTAGCTTTAGGTACCCCAGGTGCAGGTGGCAGGGACAGCGCTCGAAGCTCCAATCTGGTCTGAAGGCTTGGGAGCCCGTGAGTCGCGGGTCGCTGGTCAGTATGGTTACAGCCCCGGTTCTTTTGTAAGGCGCAGTTGGCACTCCACTGTATTCTGTCTCCTTTACTTGGTTTTCTTTTGTTTTCCATCACAAGTTAAAGTTTCCATCCAGCAACTTGAACTTTCCAAAGTCTTCTGCTTCCAAGGTGTAAGGGACCCAAGAGTGCCTTTTGCTTCCACCAAGATGCTCTATAAACAGTCCAGGCTTTCCATGTAAATTTTTTGCCAGCATGAAAACAAAGTCAGGAGCCTGGAGCCATCCTGAGCTTTGGGAGTAGCTATTTTTTTAAAGATTTATGTATTTATTTGAAAGGCAGATTCACAGAGAGACAGAGGTAAAGAGAGAGAGAGAGAGAGGTCTTCCATCTGCTGGTTCACTCCCCCAGTGGCCACAACGGCCAGAACTGAGCCAACCTGAAGCCAGGAACTTCTTCTGGGTCTCCCCAACAGGTGCAGGGGCCCAAGGTCTTGGACCATCTTCTGTTGCTTTCCCAGGCCATAGCAGAGAGCTGGATCGGAAGGGGAGCAGCCAGGACTCGAACCGGCACCCATATAAGATGCCAGTACTTCAGGTGGCCTCCCCACCCACTACACCCTGCTTTTTTTTGTTTTTTTTTAAACTCTGCTTTCATTAAAATAATTTTGAGACTTTAAATTCCTGGTATGATCCTTAAAACTGAATTCATCAGTTGTTCATCAGCTCACTTAAAGAGTATACAGGAAATAAACAGAATTGAGATCCTTTACTTTTAAAACAGATAATCTCCTTTTATTATTATTATGAGCCCACTTAGAGTTCCTGAAACTCCACCCTCCCGCAGCCTGCACTCACGATATCATTTCTGCAGCGCACCCTGCGCCGCCCCAGTGTTTTCAGGAATCCGCCGTCTTTTTAGTTCAGCACAGCCACAGACCCCAGACAGCAGACCGCAGTTCTGTGCCTCTCCAAGCAGCAGTGTAGCTAGCACTAAGCAGCCTCGTTCACGTCCACTCACTTGGAGGGAAGAGAACCAGCTTACAGCAAGCTGGCCAAAAGGGAGACTTTTCTCTGGACTCCTGGATCATATCTAATTCTCACGTTTTGGGTTGCCTTAGCTGCTTTGATTCTTTGTATTTGAGTGACGCTTGTCTGAATTATTTATTTGCTCTCTGTAGGTTTCTTAATTGAAAGCGTTGTTTTTCGACACCATAAGGAAATAATAAAACATTTGAAATTAAGGGGGAAAAAAATCATGTTTTCAACCTTCTGGCAACCTAAGACTTCTTAATGCCTTTTTTGAAATTAAATGAGTATCAAGATCAAGTTATAAATCCTTGTAAGAACAGGGATTTATAGTCAGAATCCCAGCAGATTGCTTGCCGAAAACGGTGTGCGTGGTTTACCTGTAGACACGTGTTTTTGACGACATAGCACAGTTCCCGTCTAATCCGCGAATGCTCAGCTTCTGTTTTGGGGGCTGAGTGGGGACCTGGACAACTTGGGAAGAATCCAGAAATGCTTCTTTGTGAAATGCTCTTCACACAGACTGGATTTGAACTCATGTGCTGATTTTCATTTCCTTTGACATTTTCAGACAGCAAAATCACCCAGTGGGAAGACCCAAGACTGCAGAACCCAGCCATCACCGGTCCGGTCAGTATTCTGGCGTTCTGACTTAGCCTGGGACTTGGGGGGCGGGGACGCACACGTCTCTCCTATGCTAGCACCATGACGACAGGGGACGCGCATAACTGAGTGTCTCCATGTTGCTCTCGTCCCTTCCTCGCGGGAGACTCCAGGCCAGGTTCGGCTGCCTGCGCTTTCCTTACGAAGGAAAAGGACATGGTTTGATGATGGCAGCAGAACTGCACACTTTCTCGTTTTCTCCCTAACAGGGTGGGTTAAAACTATTAGAATTTCTTCGGTTTTCGTGTGGAGCAAAGCCACGCCCTGTGTTCGGAGAGTTCTGTCGTTTCTTTAGGCCAAAGGCAGTCAGTGCACGTAACAGCCTAGATATCTTCCAGCCTGAACAGAGCTCTGGAGCAGCGGCAGCGCTGCTGTGGCTTACGTCAGGAGCTGAGTTCGGGTCTGCGAGACTCTGCTGACCCCCTTGCTCATCCTGCGCCTCCCCTGTGCTGTGTACAAAAGACAGTGGCCGGCCCCGTTTTCCTCTTCACAGCTTAAAATCCACTGCCTCCCGCCGGCGGCTTCCTTTGCACTTATTTAGCCACAGTTGGATATTAGAATAATCCTTCCCCTTCCGCTGTGTTAGAAACAAGGCGGAGCTGAGACGCTGCTGGTTTTAGGTGGCAGGAGTCTCTATTCCCAGGATGATTTTGAGACTTTTTCAAATGCTCCCATCACCAGTCATCTGTCTTCGCTCGGACGTGGCGGGTGCTTACTGATCCTTAGTGAAAATCGTGTAGCACCCTAGATTTGTCCCCAAGACAGATTTTTATTTGTTTTCTATCCATCATCCATTTTTGTTTGTTTTCTATCCATTGTTTACTCTTGTGTTACTATTCACGCCGTCGCTTTCAGCAAGGGCACGTCTTTTCTGTCACTGGCAACGTGGTGTAGACATTTGGCCTTTGTTGTCCATCTTTTCTGAGTGCTTGGCCGTTTCCAAGTGATTTTCCTTCTTAATTTACAAGTTAGAATAGCTTTTTGGCTTCTTCTTCTTTTAAAAAATGTTACTTATTTATTTGAGAGGCAGTCACAGAGAGAGAAAGATCTTCTGTCTGCTGGTTCATTCCCCGCAAATGGCTGCAACAGGCCGAAGCCAGGAGCCCAGAATTCTATCTGGGTCTCCCACGTGGGTGCAGGGGCCCAAGCACTCAAGCCATCCTCTGCTGCCTTCCCAGGTGCATTGGGAAGTGGAGCGGCCGTGTGGGAGGCCAGCACTGCAGGCGGCTTGCCCAGGGCCACAGCGCCAGCCCCAGACTTTGAGGTTCTGAGAGTATGGGAGGCTTTTCTCTGTGCATTTCTCATTTATAAGGATAGTGAAAAACGTGGAATTGTAAAAATAAGCATTTTAGGTTTCAATCCTTGTGTGGGTTCTCATGACTTGCATTTTCCATGAGCTTTTTGAAATGCCCCCGTTTTTCTTGTTTTACTGCATTGCAGTGTCAGAACAGGCCATGGGGTGTTTGTTGAAGTGTATGTGAGACCTCCCTGGAGGCCTGGCATTTTTATGAATGTCCTCCTCTGTGTTTCAAAGGACAATGCATTGTGTCTTCTGTTGGGGTAGGGTTCTGTGTGTCCCTTAGGCCCAGCCCCTGGGTGCTGCTCTGTGACTTTTGTTTGGGATTTATACCATTGCACTTGCTTTCTCTCTTCCATGCAGTTTGCCTCTTGCGTCTTCTATCTCCCTTACCTTCTGGGAGTTCTCTGACTTCTTGCCCGGTGTGAGGTGCATAGAGTAGTCTGTGTCTTCTACATGCCTGCAGTTGCACTCTCTGTCTCTTTGGTTTAGTGCCCACCTGAGCATTTTTTTTTTTTTAATTTGACAGGCAGAGTTTGACTGAGAGAGAGAGACAGACAGACAGAGAGGAAGGTCTTCCTTCCATTGGCTCAGCCCCTAAATGGCCACTACATCCGGCACACTGCGCTGATCCGAAGGCAGGAGCCAGGTGCTTCTCCTGGTCTCCCATGGGGTGCAGGGCCCAAGCACCTGGGCCATCCTCCACTGCCTTCCCGGGCCACAGCAGAGAGCTGGACTGGAAGAGGGGCAGCCGGGACTAGAACCCGGTGCCCATACGGGATGCCAGCCCCACTTGAGCATTTTTAACCCACATACCTGAGAGTAAAATGAGCCCCTCCACTCTCCCCCGGGTGGTGCCATTCTTCCCCCTCCGTTTTCCGCGTCACTGCTGGGTAGAATTCTGTAACTGCCTTGTCTGGAAACTTGGCAGTCGTGTGCGTTTCGCCCTTTTCCCCCAGCCTATTGTTCTCCGGTCATTTTGCCTCCAGTGAGCAACTTGCTCTGCCCTCTGTTGGCACCTGCATGCGCCCTGTGTTTCCCAGGCCGTCTTCCTAGTGAACGGGCGGCAGTGCCGGCTCTGAGTGTGTGCTCGGCACCAGCACCGCTGACACCTGCTGAGTGCGCAGCGCTGAGCCTCTCTGTGCTGCCAGAAGCCCTCCCGAGGGTTCGCTGCCCTCTCACCTGAGCGCCTCTGCCCGGGGACCTCTCCCCGAGACCGTCTCTTGGTGTTTGCCCTCACTATCAAATGTTACATCGGCTGATTGTAGAATCCTTGGTTAACTTATTTTCTTTCTGTGCATCAGCGATCCTCCCGCGTGTCCTCCATGACTGGGGACGGAGAGGCTCCCGTCAGTCTGATCACCATTTCCTTTCCCTGGTGGTGCTGCGTGTTCTCTGTGTCTTTGACGTTCTGCCTTCTCACTGTCGCGTACCCTAGGGTGGGTTTCTCCTTGTGTTTTGCCTTGAGCGCAGGGTTCTTCCACGTGAAGCCCGTGCCCTTGCTGCGTCCTGGGGGAATGTCAGCTGCACGTGCTGCATTCTCCTGTTCTCTCTCTTTCTCCGCTCCCGCAGCTCCTGTTGGGAGCCGGGTTCACTTTCCAGCCGCCTTTCCCAGTGTTCCGTCTTGCGTTGCTGGATGGTGAGTTACCACCCCGGCTCTTCCAGTCAGTTCTTCCTTAAGCTTCTTTGTACTCCACCCTCTGTGAGCTCCTTGTGCCTCTTACTGTGGAGGCTGTGTCTGATTGCCGCAAGTTGTTTGGTTTTTTGTTTTGTTTTTGTTTTTGTTATTTTTTTAAGGTCTGCCTTGTCTGTAGTTATTCTGCCTGTTCTTCTCTTTGCTCTTTCCTCTCCTTTATCATCTTTATGACACTTCCTGCGTAGCCCTCTCCCAGGTGCTGGAGCCCTCCCCTTTGTTCCGTCTGTAGACTCTCAGTGATGGTTTATTGCCTGGTTAGGTTATAATCTGTGTGTGAGAGAGAGAACGAATAAACAAGCTCATCCCCCCACCCCCATGGGGCTCTTTTAAGTCCTGACCTATTTTTCCTGTTAGCCGCTCCACCTGGGTTCACGCACCGCAGCGTGTGTGACTGTGGACCTCCTCTGCGCTCTGGTGCAGGCGTGGGGTGTGGATTTATTACCGGCCTGTTTGCTCTTCATTTCTCTCCCATTTATGGTCCTGGACGGGAGCTGAAGAAGCGTTCTTGCAGCTTCCCCGAGCGAGGGAGCCGTGTTTTCTTGGTCCGCTTTCCGGCATTAGCGTGGCCCCCCTGGTGCGTGCAGGCCGTCAGCCAGGTTCTGTCTCCCTGTGGAAGGGTTCACGTCTCCGCACTGTGCCTGGGTCCTGCCCACTCTCGCCCCTGACGCTGAATCTCTCTGCTTATCTGCTCCCTGGGGTTCCCGTTTCTCCCAGGTTTTAAAGAAGGCGTTGTGAATCAGGCCAGCGCTTCTGTCTTTTCTGGAAGGGCCCTGTCTGTGACATCGAGCCCGCAGCCTCACGTCGGCCAGTGTGCTGGCGTGACTGCATGCGGCATCTCCCGGGGCTGTGCTCACAGGCACCGCCTCACTGCGGGGTCGCAGCGTGCGCCTCCCCGGGAACCCGCAGTCAGCTGATCCGAAACAGCGGTGTTCTCTGCAGGGCGGGCTCCCGGTGCTTCCCCTGGGCTCTCAGGAGCTCAGCATGGACCACGCTGCCACCAGCCGGCCCTGCGAGGGGCAGTCAGGATGGAACCCGAGGTGTCCACGTCTCTGCAAGGAGTGCCGTGTCACCCCAACTCCGTGTCACCCCTTTCAGTCGTGTAGAACCGACTCAGGCACTCAGGCACCCAGGCACCGCGCGTTCCAGTCTGCGTGGGAAAGAAGTCGTGTTTAGTGCAGAGCAAAGGGGGTCATCGTGTTTCCCAAAGGGGCGTTATGCACATTTCACGGGCCTGTTGTATAAGTTACACTATACGTGAGCGAATGAGATGCAGGGGTTTTGAGACAGTCGGTCAGCTCATTGCTAACAAGCAGGTGATTCTCTTTGGAAGCTGCGCTGGGCCAGTGTCTTTGGGGTCCTTGTTGGAATCTTTTATGGAAGACAGTACAGAAAAATAATCTCATTTTTTTAATGTAAGATGTATTTTCTTTATTTGAAAGGCAGAGTTACGGAAAGAGAGGGGGAGATAGTGAGAGAGATACCTTGCATCTGCTGGCTCACTCCCCAAATGGCCGCAACAGCCAGGGCTGGGCCAGGCCAAATTCAGGAGCCAAGAGCTTCTTCCGGGTCTCCCATGTGGGTGCAGGGGCCCAAGCACTTGGACCGTCTTCCACTGCTTTCCCAGGCGCATTTGCAGGGAGCTGCATGGGACATGGAGCAGATGGGACTTGAACTGGCCCCAAATCATGCTCCTGATTCCACACAAGAACAGCTGCTAGCGAGAGAAGCGAGCCAGTGTTGGAGGAGCAGGGTGATCTCCAGGTCTGCCTTGTCCCCTGGGGGAGCACAGGCCAGAGGTGGCGGGGCGCCCTCTTCCCAGCCACGCCTCCCCAGCACCTGCCTGGCAGCGGCTGTCACAGGCCGGGCAGTGTCCTGTTGGCTGTCGTTTAAGGCAACTGACCTTGTGCACCCGGGGATGAACGTTGAAGTCCTCTTTCAGCATTGAGTGGGGGGTGGAACAAAAGCAAAATAATACCAATTGCTGGGCTGGCAGAGTTTGGGAGATGGAAGAACCGGGCACGCCGTCAGCTCCTCCTGCCTCACGGTGACAAAACCCCTGGGACTGGAAGATGCGGCCCAGAGCTGGCGGGTGACAGGGGAGGAAAGGAGATCATTTTCTCGATTTCGCCTTCCTCGACCCCAGCCAATCATAGCTAAAGATGTCAGCCAAACCCCGCCCCCCTCAGGACCTGGGGCTCAGCGCTCTGCCTTGCAGTGCGTCCTCCTGGGAGCCGCAGGCGCTGCACCTGCCTCACGCTGCCCTCTCGTTCTCGCCTCCGAGCATTCCTTCCTTCCTCACTGCTCCTGAGCCCCTGCTTTGTGCATCACTTCCTGGGCACTTAACAGGCCTTACACACAGCAGGTGCTCCAGGAGTCTGCTGAGCAAATCAGCCGGTGCAGCCCCCACCCAGAGCTGCTATACAGATTGACTGGGGGCCGGGTCTCAGCTTGCGGTGGAGGGGGTAGAGTGAGTTGGTGGAGCCCCACACGTGATGCAGCCCCTGACACGACCTTGCAGCCTCTGCTTTATCATGGTGATTGTCCAGACACCAACAAAACCGCAAATCAGAATTCCTATCTGGCTTCATCAGACTGAACATTGCCTGAGACAGGGCGGACGGCTCAGTCCAGCGTTCGGTGGAAAATCGAACGAGGACCGATTCTTTTTAAAAACTACAGCCATAGGCAGTGTGAGTTGTCTTGAGAACTTCTCGATGACGGAGCAGGACACACGTGATGGTTGTTGGGAAGAAGGTGGTTTCTGTGTGGAGGTGGCGGTGATTGGTGGAATCATTCCTAGAGGAGAGAAGCCTTTGGTCGTCTCTTCCTGGTCAGCGGTGAACAGGACAGGAGGTGTGGACTCTGGGGCCTGCAGACTTTCCCCCGTGGTCTCGATGTTTTATTGCCTTGCCCCAAGGTGATAGTGGCACCAGGAGCCTCTGCTGAGACCCAGGCAGGTGCCTGAGGGCCACCACGGTCAGCTTGTGCAGCCGTAACAGCCATCCCCCTAGTGCTCGGCAAAAACGCGCAAACCAGTAGTGGAGCCGGGGCTCCATGAAGGTGCCGTGAGCTGCATGGCAGCACAGCAGAGACAAAACTGGGAATGACTGAGTGACAATGCTCACGCTTCGCCTGCCTGCCATGCCGGGAGAGCTTCGGGGTAATCGGAATCCACCCAGCCTGTGAGCCCGCCCCCGCGGTTCGGCGCTCTGGGGGGTGGAAGAAGTCCTGACCGGAGACCACCACACGGTAGGGGCAGATCTTCCGACCCCTGACTTGATGACTTGCTGGGATGTGGTCCGCCCGGTGGTGGGCTCCGGACCTGGGTGCCCGTTCACTGCCTTTCTGCTCAGGGCTGTCCCTGCGGATTCCTACGGCGCGACTGGACTCTCACGATGCCCGGCAGGTCCCCTGGGGCCTGCGTGTGAGCGCATCACAGCTGCTGACTCCGAGCCGCGGGGGGAGATGTATACATGAGAGCTGCGTGAAGCAGTTCACAGAGGGTTGGAATTAGAGGATAAATTCACCTTAGTGGGGAGAAAAATGCGTGAAGTCCTTGCAAAGGTGTTGTCCTGAACTTTGGAGGCTGCCTCTCGCGTGTGGCTTTCACGTGCAACAGCAGCTGCATGGGGGCGCGTTCAGCCTGGGCAGTGCCTCCCTCCTGACCCCCCTCAGTGTCCACAGAGTCGGCCCCACGAGTGACAGCCGCCCTCAGCGCTCACTGGCGCTTGTCGGTTCCACGAGCTCCCGTGTGCTGTGCAGACGTGTGGCTCTTCCATGGGTGCTGTGGAAAGTGGGCTATTGAGGCTTGCGGGTCAGTATAGCCTCTAAATGTGGGCTCATAGGCATAAAACTCCCAGTGCGTCGTTCGCATTATCTAATTGTGAACTTCTCTTTCCAGGCCGTTCCTTATTCCAGAGAATTTAAGCAGAAATACGACTACTTCAGGAAGAAGCTGAAGAAGCCGGTGAGTAGTGAAGTCTCCCGGAAACGCTGTGCTCAGCCATGTCTGAGTTCCCAGCGCCACCCCGGCACGGAAACCTGTGCTGACCCCCACGCCAGCCCCGCCCCTGCCTGCCTCCCACCCGGCCTCCGTCTGGGCGGAGACCAGCTCAGTATCACGTAGCAAGTCACCTGGATCCGTGATTGTTCTGCAACACCTAACAGAGATGGGGGTGACTTGTATGGGCTATAAAATATCGGAACTCTGATCAGAAGATCTGGGGCAGCCCATGCAGTTACATATGAGTCTCTCATTTAATAAACCAAGAGCCACGTTAAAAAAAAAAAAAAAAAAAACACCACCCCGGTCCTTTTTCAGTTCAGAAGTGTAATTTTAATTAGCATTTGGAATTCAAAGCTGGCAGCGTTTAATGGTAACACCTGATAATCAGGTCTGGGAATCATTTTCCAATCACGTGATCACAGGCAGTGGAAAACTGAAACCCCATAGGAGCTCCAGGCAGCGTGCTCCGTGGTGGCTCTGTGTCTCCCGGTTACTCTCCGGTCCCCTCCGTGCTCTGGGCATTCCCAGTTCTCTTCCCAGCTTGCGCGGGGGACGGGTGGCCGAGCCTCCACTCCGCTCGCCCCGTTTTCCTGGTCTCCACCCACCTGCCCGGCTCAGGCTCAGGCTCTGCTCTCTGTGCCATAGTCCTGATTTAGCTCTTCAGGAGCTGTTTGGGAAAAGACTCTGGCCATCAGCACTGACGGATGAGCTGGTGTTGCCTTGTGAGCCGTCTGCTTGTAACTGGCAGTGACTTTGCGGGTGTCGCTGTTCCACCCTGGCTCCTGCACCGTGTGTGTTCGGCCCGCATCCTCTCTTGGAGCGAGGCCCCCCTGGACCTCCTCCTCCCAGCAGGCAGTGTCCACAGCCTGTCAGGTGCCTTCTTGTCCGTCAGCTATGGACTTAGGAAGCCTTCCCCAAACCCGGCGTGATCAGCAGCCGGTCCCCACGGCGGCGAACGGGGAAGCATCGTGGATCCTGTCTGTCCCCGAGGGTCCCAGCCTGGCCGTGTTTTGATGACCTGAGCTGAAGGCTCTTAGCTCGACTGAAATAGCAGGCAGAGTTGGCGGCACTGCTGTTTCCGGTGCCGGTGGGTGGATCGGTGCCATGGGGTGAGGTGGTTTTCTGCCGCTTGCCAGACCCTCTGTGTGTCCCTCCATTATACCCCGTGGCCCTCTGTGTGTGCAAGGAAAAACCCAGAAAGGGGAGGATCTAGCTGGGCCCTTGTCGCTCTGTCCTGAGGAAGCGAGGTGTCCGTTTACGATACAGTGACTGCTCTTTGTCTCCTGTGCAGGCTGATATTCCAAACAGATTTGAAATGAAGCTTCATAGGAACAACATATTTGAAGAATCCTACCGGAGGATCATGTCGGTGAAAAGACCAGATGTCCTGAAAGCCAGACTCTGGATAGAATTCGAATCAGAGAAAGGCCTGGACTATGGGGGCGTGGCCAGAGAATGGTTCTTCCTACTGTCCAAAGAGATGTTCAACCCTTACTATGGTCTCTTTGAGTACTCTGCCACGTGAGTACACAGAATCCCTTCAGAATGAATTTAAACCTCAGGGAAGAGTAAGCAGCCCGTCGGAGACGAAGTTGGGCCTAGAACAGGTTCCGACCCCAGCGTACACTGCAAACACCCAGAACCGATTCTTCCCTTGTTTGTCGGGGTCAGGAAGTTAAAATTTGCCTGCATGTTGGACGATCGTGCTAAGAAACGAGGCAGTTTTTGCTTGTAACATCACAAGTATCCAGGAGGGGAATCTGCCCGAGTGAGAATTCGGAAGAGACCTGTTAGGAGCCAGAGCTGTCTCTGCAGCCACGCTCCTGTAAGGGCTTTGAGGACCCGGGTCTGAGCACACAAAGAACCAGGCTCCTCGTTGCCAGGTGTGGAAATGGATTCCGGTGCTTTCCATACTTGGCCAACGCAAGGCCAGATGTTTCTTCTCCATGCTGTGGAGCACGCAAGGCTTAGGGCTGGGTCTGAGCTCCCAGCAGAGCAGGTGCACACATAGCAACACTGCACACATCCCTGGGCTCTAAGGGGACGTGGGTCCCCCGTCTTCCACCTGGTGCCCATCTCCCGATGGCTCATCTGGAAGGCAGCCCCTGTAGCTAAGAATTGCCCTCTATGGTGGTGCTGGCTGCTGAGCTCCCACTATGAGAAAGCCACTCTGTAAAATTGATCATTGAAGTGGGGGTAACGTGGGAGGCAAAGCCCACAGCTCACTACTCACCTTCCTGAAGCCACCCCTGCAGGAATCTGTCCATGAAGCCTCGTGAGCACGAGACCAAGGCGGGACACTGTGTGTGGGCAGGCATTCTGAGGTTTGCATCGTGGCCAGCCATATCCTGCTCCCCATGCCCCTGGGGACTTTGCCAGGCAGAGCAGTGGTCAGAGGCCAAGAGTTGGAGTCCCAGGAATAGTCCTACCCCCACCTACCAGAGCAGTTACCCTCATCATCCCTGAGCCAGCCTTTATCATGTGGGTTTCTCGTCTGCCCAGGGTACATGGGTGAACTGTTAGAAACTGACACGCTTGTCGATCCTAAGACGTTAAGACAGGGGTTTCCGAAGACCCAGCTGTTCTGTAGGGCGTACAGGCGTGGTCGCAGAGAGGAGCTGGCTGGATAGGGTCACCCGCTCCAGCTCCCGCCTTTTCCCAGGAAGTGTAGAATGTTTGCAAGTGGCAAAGAAACGTCAGATTCTGGAATTTGTCTTTAAAAAGTAACTGTTGGGCTTTTCTCCTTTCTCCTTCTCCCAAAGGGACAACTACACACTGCAGATCAACCCCAATTCAGGCCTCTGTAATGAAGACCACTTGTCCTATTTCACGTTTATCGGGAGAGTCGCGGGTCTGGCTGTATTTCATGGGAAGCTCTTGGATGGTAAGTTGTTAGGGCTTCCTGGAACATACACAGGACAGTGCGGTGTGTGGCTCTGCGTTAGACGTTTTATCTTGCACCGCACTGGTTTTTAAAAAGTGTCTATCTGGTTCTCTTGAATGCAATAAAGTATTTTTCCATTTGGCCCAGAACAGATATATTCTTCCCTGGTAACATCTTAACTGGGGGAAGTGGAGATACGGTGTCTACATAGTTAGGAAATTGACTTTGAAACCATGAGTGTGGAGCACAAAGCATTCTGTATCTGGGCATTTTGTGTGGTTTCTGGGATAACTTGTGAGAACTGGATTTGGTGACAGATGGAAAAGCTAGTTGAGAAGTTAATTTAAAATGATCGAATCCATCCATCTCCTGCCACTGTCCTGTTTGTCTCCCAAAGTACTATTTTTTTAACGTGAAGATATTAAGCAGTTTCAAAGTAATGTTGTTGTAAGACCATAACCCCAGACCCTCTGCTGAGCCAGATGACGTAAAGTGGCCCTGTTTGTACTTAGAGCATACGAAGAGTGGACAGATTTCAGGGAGACGTGGAAGTCGGTCAGAGCCGCCGTGGCTGTGTGCACATTCCTGTGGACTTAGCCAGGTCAGAAGCAGTACCCGCCAGAGGACACTGTGGAAGGCAGCAGTGGGGAAGCGCACTCAGAGACGTTGTTAGGGACTCAGGGCGGAGTGGTTGAGGGAGGGAGACAGTAAGGTTTCAGATCCGTGTTGCAGCTTGGAAAGCGGTCCCACGAGAATTAGCTGACGGCGTTCATGGACTTGGCCGCTCCAGTCCGTAACCGGTGCGTGCACTCTGCTCCTCCGCTCATCGCTGGCCGATCCGGCTGCTCCAGCTTCAGGATTTCATTTCTGGTTGCAGGGAGAAATAAACACTTTGTCCTGACTGGGAGGAAACTACATTACCTCTTTCTCTGTGTGTAGTGAGAATCTGTGTGTGGTATGAATCCGTGTGTATGTGGTGTGAATCTTTGTGTAGTGTGACTCTTTGTGTGTATTGTGAATCTGCGTGTAGTGTGCATCTTTTCTCTCTGTGTATGTGTGTGTGCTGTGGGTGTACTTTAATTTGCAGGCTCACACCCTGTGTTACTTCCTCCTGTTAGATTCACTTGCTCCTCCTTAGAAGCAGATCCCCGGTGGGGAGACATTGTTGGCTGCTGCAGGTGATTGTGGGGGAGTGTGAGGCTCCTGCCCTCCGTGCACTTTGCGTTTCAGTAGGAAAGAGAGAAAATCAGAGCCAGGGCATCTCAGTGACAGGGTCTAGACAGAAGGGCGCAGGCGGTGCGGGGTGTGGCTGAGCACCGAGGCACTGTGGAGGGACGTGAGCCCAGCGGAGGATGTGGGCGTCTGCTGCTGTGGGCCCCACGAGAGGGGTCCAGTGCATGTCAGGAGCGCCGGGACGGAGCCCACAGGGTCTGCGGTGCCTGACACTTGTGCCCACCGCCCTCGGTGGCAGCCGCCTCCCCCGGCCTCCCCAGATGCTGAAGTGTGTCAGGGTCTGCAGCTGAGCAGGGCGAGTCAGGCTGCGCTAGGGCCTCAGAGCAGGGGCACAAGGCCCAGACTCTAGGTCTGCCCACACTGGTACACCAGCGAGAGAGTGTGATGCCACCTTGACTGTGGACCGGGGGGAGAGGAGGCCCCTGCAGGCCACCTGTGCGCTGGGAGCAGCGTCCTCACTGCCTAGCCTCCCGCCCAGAGCGCTGCGCAGGCCGACCCGGGATCCACTACCCCTCCTGCCCTCCCTCGTGCAGGGGCGCCCTGTCGTCCCGGGGACACCCAGTCCTGGTACCCCAGCCAGCCACCTCCGCCCAGCGCCCTGTCCCCCTCGCCCCTGAGCCTCGTCTGCACCCCAGAGTCCTGCCTGGCCGTGAGGCCTTTTCCAGCCCTGTCTGCTGCTGCCTTCCTCCCACCCCCCCTTCCCGGGCCCTTGTCTGTGTGGGCATGGATCTTTCTAGATGGTCCCGCTTTAATCCGCACTACTGTCCCGTTCAGTCGGAAAGCAGGTTTTTCTTTGTCTTTGGTTCCATGCTCTGCCCTGTATCGGTACCAGAGGTTTGACACTCAAGCCAGTTTTTGCCTTGTAGGTTTCTTCATCCGCCCGTTTTACAAAATGATGCTGGGGAAGCAGATAACCCTGAACGACATGGAGTCCGTGGTGAGTAGCTGCAGTCCTCGTCCTGGGCAGCGTCTGCCCCCTGGGGTTGGTGGCTGTCCTCTCCCATTCATCACCTGAGCTCTAGGGCCTGTGCACCCCGGGCAGTGCCGGGCCCCTGCTGTATGTCCTGCAGTGGCGGGATTCTGAGCTCTGCCCATTGTACCAGGCAGCGCTGACCGGGGCTTCTGCCCTCGGTGCCCGGGTGGAAGAAGCAGAGACCCGTGGTGTTCTCAGCCCCGCTGCTGGCTGCTCGGCCACGGCCAGGCTGATGTCCCAGAGGACGGTGAGAGGTCTGAGGAAAAACGGAACTGGGGGATGACTGCGTTTTAGTGTGCACAGTGTTAAAAATCCACGCGGACTTAGCAGTACACGTTTTCAGGGAACCTTTCGAAGACTGCTTGTGTGCATGAACTTCAGGTGGTTTTTTTTATGTCCCAGAAATAAAGTTAGCCTTGAACTCCATTTCCACAAACCTGTGAAGACACTCGTCCATGAGCAGGGGAGAGAGAGAGAGAGAGAGATGTCTTCCGTTCACTGGTTCACTTCCCAAATATCCTACAACCACCAGTGCTGGGGCATACCAAAGTCAGGAGCCAGGAGCCTCATCTGGGTCTCCCATGTGGGTGGAGGGGCTCAAGTGGTTGGACTGTCCTCTGCTGCTTTCCCAGGCTCATTGGCAGGGAGCTTTATTGGAAGTGGAGAAACTAGGATTCGAACTGGCGCCCAGAGGAGATGCCAGCTTCAGAGGTGGTGGCTTACCCTCGACACCACAATGCCAGCCCCCAGATCAGTGTGTTAGGTACAGTGTGTGGGGGATCTTTGGCCTTTCCAGGGCTTGTCAGCTCCCCAGCCGTGAAGACCCAAGGCCTGACCAGCAAGAGGAGTGCAGAGGGCCTTTGTGCCACCTACTCTGGATTGCAGAATCAGAGCAGCCTCCACACTAGATGGCAGGAGGCTGATGCTGGGCACAGTATCACAGACTTGGGACACCTGCGTCCCTCGTTCGGGTGCCTGGGTCTGAGTTTTCCCTTTACTTCAGATTCCAGCTTCCTGCAGGTGCACACCTCGGGAAGTAGCAAACGATGGATCAAGTACTTGGGTCCTTGCCACCAAGGGGAAGACCTGGATCGGGTCCCGGGCTTCTGGCTTCAGCCTGTCCCTGTCCCCTCTGTTGTGGGCATTTGGGAAGTGAACCAGCAGATGGAAGGTTGATCTCTCCCATTCAATCTCAGAGTCTTTTTCTCTCTGCCTTTCAAATAAAATGAAAACACGAAAATAAAAACTTTTAAAAATTAGAGTAACACAAGCACAGAAAACGGTATGTGTTCAAACCGTCGTGATTTGCCTAGAATGTTCACTGTCCTTCCCTTGGTCCTGTGACCACGTCGTCCATTGCTGCTCGGCGGTGGGAAGCCGGTGGGTCTCTGTGTGTCGGCTTCTGGACCCGGAGGTTTGTGGCTTCCATTGTGTGTCACAGAGCACAGGTGCCAGCCCACACCCCGTCCCTGCAGGGACTGTGTGTGTGCTTGTTCGGATTTTAAACTGCAGAGGATGGGTTGGTGGGGTGGAGCAGGACGGGTCGCGCATGTCCGTGAGTGGTGCAGTTTCTGAGCGTTCTGCACTCGAAGGTCTTAACTGTTGAAAGAAGTCAGTCACGTTGGTGTTTTGGGAAAAAAATTAAAATTAAGAAAAAAAAAACCTTGGTTTTAATTTCTGTGTTGTGCCTCTAGGACAGTGAATACTACAACTCTTTGAAGTGGATCTTAGAAAATGACCCCACCGAACTGGACCTCATGTTCTGCATAGATGAGGAGAACTTCGGGCAGGTGCGTGCGGGCGGCCCCGGGAGCCCTGCCCTGCAGGCCAGGCCCCAGCCTTGCTGGGCAGTTAAAACCAAGCAGCAGGTGTTTAGGGCTCATCAGCGCCTCATTGTTGTGTGGGAAGCCAAGTCCAGCCTCAACCAGTTCCCTCGCTCCCCCTGCCCCCAAGCGCATCCCCAGGGGACTGTTTCCCGGGCACCTGGGTGTTGGAATTCAGGTACCTGGAGAAGCAGTGTGACGGTCGCTTGGCAGTGTGAATGCGTGGCTGCGACTTTGAGGGGCCTGAGTCTTTTCTCTGGTTCTGTGCTGGGTTCCCGGTAGAAGTCAAAAGTGCATTTCAGGATGAAGTGGCCTGCCTGGGGTCGCGTTGTCCTCTCGGGGGTCTGTGGGCCTTCCTTCAGCTGTGACCCCAGGAGTGACGATGCCTCCGTGGGAGGCGTCCCCAGGGCAGCATCTGACCCACGGCGCCCCACCTCTCAGAGTGTGCCTCTGTGGCCTTGGAGCGAGGGAGGTCACGGAGCCCACTTTAAAGGGTTGTCACATGAGAGACACATGTGCCCCGCGCTGCTCGGAGGTGACGGCAAGTTGGTCCCACCAGCAGAGCGTGCGTTTGCGGGTCTCTTCTCCTCAGAGTTCTGTGGGTGAAGTTACAAATCGGCCCCCTCCCCTCCTGGCTTCCTAGAAATCTCAGGAATAAAAGTTGCTGAGCAGGTGGATAGCAAGGAGTCAGTGACAACCGGGAGGTGAAATTGTTGCAAAAGAAAATGACTTGCTCCTGCACATCACGTGCTGGAGGTGGGTCCTGCATGACAGGTGTGGGCCCTGGGAGGGGTGGAGCCTGGTGGCTCCATAGCATCCTCCCCCCTGGGTTGGGTGAAGTTTGTAGACAAGTTTTGGGCTCCAGGGACAGGGACCACAAAGCTCCCCTCTGTCCACCACCCCTCCCCGTGGGCGCTGCCTGCACGGCTGGGGGTGCTGTCCAGGACCCAGTGCACTGACTGCATCCCCGCCTGTGGGCTCCCTCCTGCCCCCGCGGCCTGTGTCACTGCCTGGAGAGGCCCGGAGTCGCACAGCTTCCCCCCTTCCTTCCTCACCTCTCTGCCTGGTTGATTCCGGCTCCTTGAAGAGTGGGCTTCCTCCGCTGGCCCTGCAGACGCAGTCATCCCTCCGCCCCCAGAACTCTCTGGGCTGTTCCTCTTTGCACCTGCTGAGTGCAGGCCAGCCACGCTGCCTCCTGCTGTCCACGCTGCCTGACGCCGGCCGCCACTGAAAGGCCCAGGGCTCCCCTCACTGAAGCCATGCTCTCCCCCTGAGACCCCACGCCTGTTCTGCTCTAATTAGTTCCGCCCCTGCCCACTCCCTCCCAGAACGTGGGCATCATCATGGAACCTCCCCTCCCGCTCACTGTGCCCGGGCTCCGCGTGCCTGGCAGGGACCAGGTCCTGTGGACTCTGGCTCAGTTGCTTCTCCTGTCTGCCCTTGCACTGGTCCCTCCCCTGTTTGTTTCCTGGCCGTGTGGTGGCAGCAGCCGCCTGTCGCTGTCCCCAGTGCCGGTTCTGCTCTCCTTCCCCATCCACCCCTCGAAACAGCAAAGGAGTGACGCATGCCGTGGGTTTTCAGCTTGCCTTCACGGAAGCTTTGCCACATCAGTCCGTCATTCTGATGATGACGCTGAGTCTCCTTTGCAGACGTGGCACGTGTTCTGAGCCAGGCCCTGTTGGCCAGCGCCGAGGGTGTTTTCATAGTCACTGTGAACACACGGTTCTGCACATTAGTCCCGGAATAGTCACGTGCAACAGAGACCGCACTCCTGCAGCGCGCATCCTGCTTGCTTGACTGATTCTCCTCCCTCTGGTAGAAATTCAGAAAGAGAGATTTTGAAAAGGGATATGCACATCAAAGTGTGGATGCCTTTTTTCCCACATAGCTTCAAAAAGCTGGCGCCAGCTGGGCTCCCTCCCCGGGGCAGGCGGGGCCCAGTCCTGTGCGCTCTGCAGCCCTGGTTCCTTTCTCCCGTGCTGCTCCCCTCCCTGTCTTGTCTGGTTCGGCAGCCTCTGGATCACGACTCTGACTCCAGACACCTGGGAAGCCGTGGGAGCCGGGGCGGTGGAGGGGGAACGGGAAAGGATGACAGACAGAGTGGATTGCAGACTCTGGGCATCCTGTAGACCCTCGGAGCTGGGGCAGAGGCCAGGAGAAGTCATCTGTCTCGTACAGCTGAGCGCCATTGTCATTGCTAACTTGTCACTGTGGGATGGGTGGGAGAATTTTATTACCACCTGGAACAGCAAGGCAGTCCTGGGGGGGGGGGGTACATGCAGAGAAGGAAAAAACAGGCTGGAGTTTACTAGAAATTGCTATGAAGCTTGGGCACAAGCACTGCCCACCACCCTGCAGAGGATTGGCAGCGCATTCCCGTGGGAAACATCCCCAGACTGCTGCAGGAGACAGGCGGTGTGTCCTCCGCTGAGCGGAGGCGTGCAGAAGGGCTCCGGGCAAACGGGCAGTGCAGGACCCAGGGTCGACTCGGTTGGGGACAGGGCAGAGCGGCACCGACCGTGAAAGCAGAGTTTGGTCGTGTGAGGGAGAAGCACGCGGTGGCGTCCCCAGGCCCAGGAGGAGGCAGAGGGAGGAAGCCAGTGTAGGGGGGCCTGGTGGTGGTCCCTGAGCTTGGATGGGAAGAGCCGTCCAACTGTGATTCTGCAGTGTGGGCTCCGTGTTCCCCCACACTGAGGGCTCCCTGCTGCCACTGGAGCACAGATTTCATTACAGGTTGACAGCTGTGTCCCTCGGTGTGGCTGTGGCGCCCTCTCCCCAGACTGGGCGCTCTGAGCATAGAGATGAGACTCCAGGGGCTCTCCCAGAGCTTTCCTCTGGCATCTTTCGGTGGGAGAATTGGGGGGTGGGGCAGGTTGGTTCCAGTTCCCCCATGGGTATCAAACTCTGCAGACACATAAGTCTGTTGTGTAAAATGGCAGCGTGTGAGCTCCGCCAGCTTCCGTGTGCTAAGATCACAGCTGTGGGTGGTCTGGCACACCTACGGTGAGAGTGCTACAGCAGTAGTCGTTACACTGCACCGACTGATGAGCAATGGCGGGACGGGAAGGGTGTGCGGGTTCAGTAGAGGCTCAGACGCTGGCCCAGAGTATGTGCTGCCTGCAGTAGGCGGAACCCGTGGGCCTGTCGGCACCGAGGACCGAGTATTTTCTCCCCTACATTTCTACGAGGAGAAGCATTTTATTTGAAATGGTAGACGTCGGCCTCTTGGCCCTAGTGCTGGTTATGACTTTGTGCGTGGTGACATCGAGGGGAAGGTGGTGCCTGGATTTGCACAGCTTTCCCGGCTGGTGTCCGTGGGTGGGTCCCCGAGGGACGGCAGGGTGGGTGAGCAGGTGCGGGTGTCCCACACAGATGAGCGCCTCCCTGCCCAGCCTGGCTTCTTCAGCTCCTTTGTTTTGTTTTAGTCCCCATGTTTTTTGCCTCTTCCAAAGAAATCCCGTGCCTCCCTTCTGATAACTATAAAATTTCATTTTCAGAAGCAAAATGCATCAGAACTTGGGTGTGTAGTCCTGACAGATGTGTCCACCTCTTTGCTCTGCTAAACATAATCTCTTGATGAGTGAGCTCGAGATGGAAGCAAGGTCGCCCTTTCCCGCTGGTGCTGCTACATGGACAGTGATCAGTCATGAGCAGCCATGAAATCGCTGCCCTTTGGTGACGGCATCGTGAAATGTGTCCGTGCTAACAATCCAAGGCCTCGTTAGGTTCTCTCTCGTATGCAGAACCCATTTCCTGAGAAATCTGAGCAAATTTTGCTTGTCGTCCTTCTGATAGGAAGATGTTACTGCTCCGTATGCAGAGCGACTTCGTGGTGGTGACTGTGGCTTGATCTTTGTCGTTGCAGACATACCAAGTGGACTTGAAGCCCAATGGGTCAGAGATAATGGTGACGAATGAAAACAAAAGGGAGTATATCGAGTACGTATGCACGCGTGCAGGCCTTTCCTTGTGCCACGTGGAAGGAACCCTGGGCGCGTGGGGACTGGCCAGTTTTCCACAGGCCGAGTTCCTTCTCGGGGTGCACTGTGGGAGGTTCGTGGCAGGGTGGAGAGCTGGCCCTGCAGCACGGCGGCCGTGAGCTGCCGCAGGCAGGGGTCGGGGAGAAGTTGCATGGCTCGTTGAGTAACACGGCAGGTACTCTTGAAGAATGTGGGCATCTCATCTGAAGTTCAGTGTCAGTGCCCAGCAGGGTGAAACTGGGGGCCACCGAAGGTGAAATGTTTTCTCTCTGTCCCTAGTTCACTTCCATAATAAATATAGAGGAAAATAGTTAAAATGGGCAGGAAGAACGCGTGTGCAAGGGTAATGAGCTGTTCTGTAGTTGTACTTTCCTAACCCCATCTCAGCCTTGGGAAATCAGTCTGTTGAGTCCTTTTGGGGCTCTGCTGTGGGATAACCCGAGGACGCCGGCACCAGGCAGAAGGTCTTTATCTGACTGCCTCACGTTTTCCTCCTTGGGAACTGCATGAGGGATATTCCAGAAGTGCATGGTCATGGGCAATGCATATTATGAAAAACCCAGACATGGATTTCAAAAAATTTGTCATGTGATGTTTCATTCCATTTTCCACGACCGTGGTTCGGACACGTGGTCCTGGGCCGTCCTCGCCAGCCTGCAGCGGGGAGGTACAGCAGCGCTGAGCCCTGCACCGGGAGGCTCAGAACAGAGGCCTGAGTGCCTGTCTGCGCCCCGGGCTCCAGTCCAGCCAGCAAGGTCGCCCCGGCTTCCCCTCTGAAACTGCCCAGAGCCCTTCCGTTCAGAGGATGGGCTGGGGATTGGCTCAGTGTCACCTGGCGTGAGCTGCAGAGAAAAACCCTGTCCTGCCGAATTAGGAGGAAAGGGAGAGCGTCGGAGGCTCCTCTCAGAGACCCCGGCAGGGCGAGCCCGTGGCACAGCCGCCTGTTCACTGACGACTGGAAGTGAGACCCTGCACTCCTTACCTGTCCGCGCTCATTGCCACGCGTGCCTGACCTTGGACGGTCTTGCACGTGACACCCTGGGAGACAGCACTGTCTGCAGAATGTGCCGGCCGGGAATAGATTTTTAAAATCTATTTGGGCCGGCGCCGTGGCTCAACAGGCTAATCCTCCGCCTTGCGGCGCCGGCACACCGGGTTCTAGTCCCGGTCGGGGCACCGGATTCTGTCCCGGTTGCCCCTCTTCCAGGCCAGCCCTCTGCTGTGGCCCGGAGTGCAGTGGAGGATGGCCCAGGTGCTTGGGCCCTGCACCCCATGGGAGACCAGGAAAAGCACCTGGATCCTGGCTCCTGCCATCGGATGAGCACGGTGCGCCGGCCGCAGCGCGCCGACCGCGGCGGCCATTGGAGGGTGAACCAATGGCAAAGGAAGACCTTTCTCTCTGTCTCTCTCTCACTGTCCACTCTGCCTGTAAAAAAAAAAAAAAAATCTATTTGTATTTTTAAATCTATTTTTAAAATCTATTGCTGCAGTCACAGGTGACCAGAGGTTAAAGTCTGAGGAATCCCACGTGTGTTGGGCACCGCGCTTCACGGTTAATTGTTTTTGGGCTATAACGTGAGGGCCGGGCAGGGTTTCAGCTAGCTTCCCTGAGAGTAGTGGCTCAGACAGGCCGCCTGACACCTGCCCTCCCGCGGTGCCAGGAGGGTCCTGGGTGGGGGAGGCCTGCACTCCTGCCAGTCAAAGCCTCCTACAGCTGAGCCAAGGTCACGCTGCCGGCTGCTGCTCGGGGCTGTGGTCACGGCGCCACCGCAGCAGGGAGAGCGCACCCAGAGTGGAACCCAGAGTGGACGCGTGTGCAGCAGATGCTGCTGCGTACACAGCATTGTCACAGAGAGACTGTTAAAGAGGGCTCAACACTGGCCTGCTGAAGTGGATACTGAAGTAGCAGCGTGCAACTGTATCGCCGGGAAGACTTGGCGTGTAGGGACTGCAGCTACTCGCAAGAAACCTCAGGAGCAGAATACAGTGTGCTGGATTTCCCCTTTACACACGAGTGTGTGTGTGTGTGCACACGTGTGTATTTGTACGTGCCTGTGGCTCTGTGTGCTTTGACAGGTCCCTGTCTACTCAGCCAAGGGCCTTTCTCTCCTCTACGCGGTCACATCCATGGACCAGCTGCGCCTTGGTGGGCTAGGGAGGCAGGGGGTCGATTATTCTTTGACCGTGTGGGTGAGACTTTGAGATGTCTCGCAGATGCTCAGTGATCTCAGACTGCATTTGTGATGCACGGCGGGGTCCCAGCTGCCGACCCTCCCTTCAGCTGCGTTCCTGGGGGAGTGGGGTCTCTCTCCCTCCCCGTCCCATGTAGCAGTTGCAGCTGAGGAGGAAGGAGGGGGTGGCGGCAGTGTCCACGGCTGAACCTGCTCTGTTCTCCCCTGCAGCTTGGTCATCCAGTGGAGGTTCGTGAACCGGGTCCAGAAGCAGATGAACGCCTTCCTGGAGGTGAGCTGTGCAGGAGACGCTGGGAAACCGAGGCAGGGTGGGATTGGGGCAGCGCAGGGAGGCTGGGACATCACAGCTCACGCTGGCCAGCTGCCAGGCCAGAGGGCTCGGCTGTTTTACCACCACCTTTTTTTTTTTTTTTCATGTTAAAGGCTCTCATCTTTGGCTTCTCTTATTTGTTAACTTGATAGAGAGGGCTTTTTACAGAGCTGATGCGGAGCTGTTGACTTGGCGCTCCAGGGTGGCCCCCAGGAGAGGGCTGCCCGTGGCGACAGGTCCTAGGAAGGGCAGGGTCCCGATGAGCTGTCCCTCCCTGTCCCTTCCTGTGGCATATCCCAACCCCGCCGTCTGGATTCCTCAGATTCTCTCCTGTAACAGCTGCACGAAAAGCAGTTTCTCAACTCGAGGTTTTATTTTGAATCCAGCCGCCTCGTGTGGGAGAGAAGCCGCACTTCCCAGGTCCAGGTGTTTGCAGTCAGGGCTGCCCCCAGGCCCTGCCTGGAGGCCCCAAGCATGAGACGATGGACTTGTCATTTCTGGGTGTTTCCCTTTGACCGAGAGTGAGATTGCTTCATGAGGGAGGGTGGCAGGGGGGGACGCCCCGCCTCCATGTCCCCAGTCCCTGCTGCCCTGTGCAAAGCTCCCACAGGCACTCTCCCGAGATGAAGAAACCTCTTGCCCAAGGGGTTCTCAGAAAGCTTCCGGGCCATGCTGTGTGAGCACAGATGTCAGGGTCACAGGTGTCATGCTCCGTTTAGGTTCAAAACCCCAGGAGACAGGTGCCCAGGCCCCGCCCATCCCTAGGTTGGTTAGTTGGGGACCACCTGGGGACCAAGCCTGGTCACTGTCCTCCCAGCCTCTCCCACCCCGGGTCGCACAGCCTCCTCTCTGTTTCTCCACCGTGTCTGCCTGCACCTGCAGCCTGTGTGTCTCAGGACACACTGACTCGACAGCATCTCACCTGGCCTTTGGAATCCACCTGCCTGCAGTACCCTGCGTCTTCCTAGGATTCCAGCGACTCCTCAGGGCCCAAACTTCCTAGAGTCTATGATTTTCAAAGCTTCCGTTGTGACTGTGCTGTTACTGGAACTGTGGTTGCTTTGCTGCTGTCAGCCATCAGTAAATACTCACTTTTCCTGTAAGTTCTACGTATCTCAAGGAAAAACGTGTTTACGGTGTTTTTTGCTTGTTTCTTCCAGGGATTCACAGAACTCCTTCCTATTGACCTGATTAAAATTTTTGATGAAAATGAGCTGGAGGTTTGTATCATCAACAATTCATGTGGCTGTTTCCAGGACCTGTCATCGCCTTACAAATGACGCTGAAAACCCCTCTGATCCCAGTGTCCTAGGGAATAAGTTTAGGTGACTGCTGACCCCGAGCTTCCTCCGGAGTGTTTGCCGATGGGGGCGTAGAAGAGCAGTAGATGGTATACTTCCTGTTGGCGACTCTGGGGCTGGAGAGCAGACCGAGTAGCACAGGCCCTCCAGGCTGTGTGGGGTTCCCGGGCCTGTGCCCCCACTGAGGAAAGTCACTGCGCTGGCCAGGCCACAGCTCCTGCACTGCCTGCCCAGTGCCCACAGGGCTAGACGCATCCGCTAGGGGCTGCGGGACAGGGCTCATGCAACTTGAGTGGTTTGTGGCAGGACAGCAGAGAGCGGAAGGCCAGTTAAGGACCAGCTGTGCCAGCTTTGTGGTGGTGATGAGAATTTGCACCCAAAAAGTGCTCAGCTCTTCCCCTTGGGTGCATGGAGAGAAACAGGAGCAGGAGCCTAGACCGTGGAGAAGCACTGACCGGTTGTCCAGGCCACAGCTGTCAAAGCCTTTCTCAGGTTCTGGAAACCTCAGGATAGATGATGTAACAGAAACCGTGTACTATAGGCCGTTGGTTTTACAGGGAGGGAAACTGAGGCAGGGAGCAGGCCGTGACCTCACAGGTCTGCCCAGCAAAGTCTGGTTCAGGCCTGTGAACCCGGCCTTGAGGCTGCCTCGTTCAGTTCTCTCTGCCCTCCGTCGCAGTCCCGCTGTGGGAATCTCACGTCTGTTTGTCCCCAGGGAGCCGTCCCTGCTCAAGAGCTGCACAGGCAGAGCAGACCCCCGACTAGATGCCAAGTCAGGGAACCAGTTATCCCCGGCCTCTGGATAGAGGACGTGGCGGGCAGCCCCTGTGTAGGCCAGACGGGGAGAGACGAGTGCGTGCTGTCACAGGGCTGCGTTTTTCAGTAGTAAGACAGATAAGCACTCAGGAGAGGAAACAGCCCAGGAGGCGTGCAGAGAGAACCAGAGACGTGAGGAAGGTGACGGAGGAGGACTTTAGGGCCAGTGTGCCTTGTCCAGGCCTCGCGCAAGGGCCGGGGTTGGGTTACCAACCTGTGCTACGTCCGTGATGTGTGGCAGGGAGAGTGAGGTGCACCTGTGCGCCTGCTCTCCGTGCACTGTGTGCATTGCCAGCCAGCCAGCCAGCCTGCCTGCATCACTCACATCTGATCACTGTCCCCCACAGTTGCTGATGTGTGGTCTCGGGGATGTGGACGTGAACGACTGGAGACAGCATTCTATCTACAAGAACGGCTACTGCCCAAACCACCCGGTCATCCAGTGGTTCTGGAAGGTAACCGGGCCCCGACCTGCCCCTGTGCCCTCTTCCCCGGTAGCATGGAGGGCTGCCTGGTGCCTGAGGACCGGTGCTGGAGACGGGGTCTCTTAGTGCTTAGAGTACGGGGGAGGAAGAGCAGACGGCGAGGCAGGGGTGAGGCTGGCCTGGCGCTGTGCACTGTCCTTCCCTGGCCCCCGGCTAAGGCAATGCTCATGGGACAGACAGCTCCGATAAGGACTGCGTTAGTTCAAGGAGCCCTGGGACGAATCCTCCGTGGCGTGAGCAGCCCCTGGAGCGTTTGAATACGAACGTGCTGTGGCCCTGGCTTCCCAGGGACTGTTGCCTGTTTAAAAATCATCATTTCCATTTTTTGTGTATCATTCTCTGTTTAAAATCGTCTTTTCCATTATTTTGTATCGACTACAACATTTTGGTTGTAATCAACCAAATGATTCCAACCAGAGATGGAAATGAAACTGATTTTGTGGCTGAGGGCCAGTGTTCACGTCCTGGGTAGCTGAGGAAGGAAGTGAAATAGGATTTGGGTTGGCCAAGAGATAGATGGCACACCAACTATGAACAAAGTCACACTCTCCTTCCTCCCCAAATGATTCAGGTACAGGGGAAAAAACCTTTAAGTGGTTTTAATTTCTAAGTGTGTACTAAAACCTCAAGCGACAGCAGAGGCAGAGAGCAAAAAGCAGAGCCTGTGAATCCTCACCCGAGTCTCCCTCAGCTTAGGTCTGAATTCTGTAAGGCGGTCGAATGGACATTACCAGTAGCCCCTGCAGCCGTTCAGACCCGGGCGCTGCCTGGATTGTGCCAGGTGCCTGGCCTTGCCTCTGCTTTCTG
Organism: Sylvilagus floridanus; assembly: GCA_949820135.1. Taxonomy (NCBI): domain Eukaryota; kingdom Metazoa; phylum Chordata; class Mammalia; order Lagomorpha; family Leporidae; genus Sylvilagus; species Sylvilagus floridanus. The sequence goes on from OX463226.1 coordinate 106,960,745, forward strand.
TTCTGTTTACCAAGTCATCTTTGGGGGATGCACCTGCAGCCAGAGTTCCTGTCTCACCCCCCAGTACCCCGCATGTGGGCACCTCGGGCACACCCAGCATTTACTGTGGTCTCCAAAGGGACCTGGGAGCCCAGAGCACAGAGCCGCAACCTTGATGCCATCAGAGTTTGCTTTTCGTGTCCTTGACTTTGGCCTGGAGAGAGACAGCGATCGCCCCTCACTGGGACTGGGGAGGCTGGGGTTGCCATGGACTGGGGTGCGCCCAGCATGCCTGGCACCTGAAGGGTACCTGGGTTTCTAGTCGGCCACAGGGAGCTAACGACGCCTGCCTCCGTTCACAGGCTGTGCTTCTGATGGACGCCGAGAAGCGCATCCGGTTACTGCAGTTTGTCACGGGCACATCCCGGGTGCCTATGAACGGATTTGCCGAACTTTATGGTGAGCAGCTCTGGGCCCGTGGACTCCCAGCCAGGCGACAGCTCTGGCTCGCAGGTCGCTGCACCAGGCTGGACAGGAAGTGCTCTGCAGAGAGGTCCCGGTGCTCCTGCCCCGAGGGAGGGAGCTGCCCGAAGCGAGAACCCTGATGGTGGTCTTGCCCTCGCTTTCTAGTTGGGATTTTTGGTCTCTCAACCCTGGGCTTTGCAGACTCAAGCATGTGGTTATAAGCCGATCGCTTCAAGGCCCCTCACCTCCCAGGAGGCAGGATTCCTCAATACCTACTGTGGAATCTCAGGAAGTTACTCCCTGCTCTGTGTACTGGAGGTCACCTTTCGTTTTGTCTCCAGAAGTAGTTTGAAGTTTGCCTTCCCAGGTTCAGTCGAGAGGCGCCAGCATCTGCACCCGCACGTGTCCTGGCGTCTCAGCAGGCTTGGCGGGGTCATCGCGCCACTGAGCCCTTCCGTTCACATTGCTTGTCCTCTTCTCGTTTAGGTTCCAATGGTCCTCAGCTGTTTACAATAGAGCAATGGGGAAGTCCTGAAAAGCTGCCCAGAGCTCACACATGGTGAGTGGGAGAAGCGCGTGGCGGCCGAGCAGTAGTGTGGGCTCTGCGCTCCAGGTCCCTCTGCCTGCGGGCTGGGGAACGCTGCCCTTCCCACCCAAGGCTGGCTCGGGCCAGGAGCTGACAGGGACGCACAAGACACTGAGTAGATTTCAGCCAGGACTTGAACGCACCCAGCACGCCTGGCACGTGAAGGGTGTTTATAAACTCGCCGTGCTGTGGGAACTCTCCTGCAAACCCTGTGGCCACCCAGTGCTTGGCGGTGGCTGGGATCAGACCTCTGCTCACGGTCTGTGTGTGGCGGCTCCCAGCTTCCAAACTGGGTTTTTTACTCCAGTGTTAAATTGATTGTTCAGGGGGTAAGCATTTGGCTCGGCAGTTAGGATACTGACTGTTTGGCATGCCCACCTCCCGTAGCAGAGTGCCTGGGTTCGAGTCCTGCCTCCGCCGCTCATCCAGCCTCCTGCTTGCACACCCCGGGAGGCAGCAGGTGAAGGCTCAAGTACTTGGGTCCCTGCCAGCCCTGGAAAACCCTGATTGGATTCCAGGCTCCTGGCTGCAGCCTAGCCCAGATGCAGCTGTTGCAGGCATTTGGGGAGTGAACCCCGCAGCCTCAGTGGCTCCGTCTTTCTGCCTGTCAAGTAAAGTAGAAAGAAAGAAAAGGAAGGAAGGAAGGAAAGAAACAGAAATAGGGAAAGGGGGTGAATAACCTTTGGTCATTTAGAACTTAGGGTAGCACTTCTACAGGAAGAGCACACCAGACGTGTAGCCGTGCCCCTGGACGTCCTGTGTGGACACCCAGCAGAGTTGGGGGCCATCTGGTGAGCACGAGGCACGTGCCACTTCGGACTGGACCTTCCCAGCACCCCTGCCAGTGTTTCCCCCCGTGTCTCAGGCAGCTTCAGAGAGGTGACCTTGGTGACTCGCCCAAGGTCATGCGGCTGGCAGGTGGCAGTCAGGACAAGAACACGGTCCCAGAACCAAGCAGGAGCGGCATCCTGGAGTAGTGGACCGAGCAGTGGCCTTGGAGACGGCCACGCCCCTGGTTCACGCCCCTCGGCAGCCGAGCTCCTGTGCGTCCCCAGGGTGTGCATGCCTGCGTGTGGGCTGCTTGCCCTCCCCACATCCGCGTGCGGTCACGGCAGAGGCTTCCTGGAGTCGGCGCCTGCCCCCTGTAGGTGACGCGGCCTCTCTGGGGCTGAGTGTGATGGCTCCGAGCTGGAGCCCGCTTCGGGGGCCTCAGACCGGGGAAGGCCACTTCCCTCTCTCACCAGGAGCGCCATGGTGGCCAAGCGTGGTAACGGCAGCGCTCTGCCTGCCCTTTCTGCTCCTCTTGCAGCTTTAATCGCCTCGACTTACCTCCGTACGAAACCTTCGAAGATTTACGGGAGAAACTGCTCATGGCCGTGGAGAACGCCCAGGGCTTCGAAGGCGTGGATTAAGCCGCCCCCGGCGGCCGCGGCCCGTCGGGCAGGTTCCGCTTGCACTTTCGCGTTGGCCTAACGGACTTTGCAGAGACGGTGGCAGAGCAGCGGCCGCGCGGCCGGACTCCCGGAGCCGAGCCTTCGCCCAGGCCCTCGCCCGAGCCCCGCCGTGGGGACCCAGTCCCGGCTCGAGTTCCTGCCTCTTCCGCCACACTTGATGTGTACGCTAATTACATTTCAGGAGGACTGACTCTATTTATGTTGTGCCTCTGCAGGCAAAACCCTTAATAAATATTTTGCATACTTTCTAATGACAATGAATGGAATTAATCACTCGACAGGTATAGTGTTACAACTCATGTTTACTTTTTCAGATGATTTAGACCGATTCTCAGATTTTATTTCACTACGATTAAAGATGTCTCATGTACTTGGAAAAGCAAGCATACTTTTTTTTTTGTATTTGAATTTCATACCAGGCTGAATTGTCAGTGACAGTTTTATTTTTTAAGTACGTTGACGCCCCGCTCTCGCCTTTATTAGAACTGGAAGACTTATTTTGTCCAGAAAGCGTCTGCACACGAGTACTTTGGGAGAATTTCAGCAGTAGGCATCACGATCACTTTCTTCCATACTGAGGATAAAAACAAACCGGATGTTGCATCTGTGGTCGTACACGCGTAGGTCCTAGCTGCGGGCTGACAGGATTGTCACGTAGCGTAACGAGTGGCGTGACCCTGGAAGGACAAGGACGCGTGCCGGGACCCTTTGGAGACAGGGCTGGACTGTGGTTTCTCGCGACAGAAACCGCCTCACCCTTTCCAACACTGCACAGCCTCGCTCTCACCGATCTTTCCTCCGCGCTGTTGGCCGTCAGGACACTTGACTGCAACGTGGCCCCGCTGGATTCGATGCCGTGGACCCCAGGCCTTGCTAGTCTCTTTGCTGGGCCAGGTCCTGCTCTACCCGCTGCGATGCAGAGGCACTTTATGTACCACGTGGAGGTCGTGTGGGGGTGGGGAGGGCGTTGTTGTCGGTTTGTATCCTGCGCATTCAATGTGATGATGTTTCTCCTCCCTACTCACACACGCCTTTGTGGTACACCGTCCACCCGACCGATCCTGGCTACCGATGTGTGAACCCCCGTGTAAAGCTGAGCCCACAGACCTGTCCGCTCCAGTTCTTTGCTGATTTCCGCTCGACGACAGAGACTCCCCTAGTAGGCTGTAGATCTACCGAGCTTTGTCACCTGTGACCTGTTGCATGCTTCGGCGCCGTGTCCCGCCCGAGCTGTGTGTGTCGTGTGCTGTAGTTGAAGTGTGGAGAAGACTGGATTTGAGCCCCAGAGGCGGGAGGGTCCCTGCACATTTGGAGCCTCTCCCCTTCACGAGGGCCCCTGACAGCTCTGTCGTGTTGTGAGGAGATGCCCAGGACAGCCTGGGAGTCCAGGATCCTGCCCTCCCGCCCTCCCGAACTCACGCTGTCCCACATCCTGTCGTAGCAGCGAGGGGACACAGGAGAGAGAAGGTTGGCTCTGTCAGGGCGTCACAAATGTGACCCAGCTGCAGGGACGAAGGGGCGGAATACCTTCTGTGTGCTCAGAGGCAGCACGTGGTGGCCGGGACACCTGGCGGGGGAGTGGAGGTCACAGCACCTGTGACAGGTGTCCTCATGGCACAGCCCACCCCACCCCACCCCCCGGGAGCCCTCCGTTCGGTGTCCGTCTGCTCTTGAGTCGTGCCAAAGCCCACAGTGTGTGCAGTGTGCCTGGGTGATTCCTGGGAGTGAGTGATCGTGTAAATGTAGGAGGAGAAATCCTGTTCCATCTGGTGACTGGGATTCTTCTGTTATTCTGTGTAAACTGTACTGTTGGGAAGTGCTGAATATGTGCTCAATGCACATAAGGCCGAATATTGAAAATGTGAAAGAAAACCCACTGCGATGACTTGGAAGCTAGGGCCAGGTAAGGATTGTTGCAATATGAGTACTTGAGGGGCTATCGTTGCAAAGGATGCTTCAGTTTATCCCCCCCACCCCATGATACCTGATGTTAAAGACGACAGAATATTGCTGGATGTGGAGGGGTTTTTTGTTTGTTTTTAAGAAATAAGATTCACTAGCCCTCAAAGACTGGTGAAGCTTCACTGTTGCCTCTGACCCCTGATGCTTGCTCTGTCGCCTTCGTGACGTCACTGCAGAGAAAATGTATTGTGATGATGTGCCGAGAGCAAGTGGCGGGGTCAGCCTCCCATGGGACGGGGTTAAGGCTGCCTGGCCCTGCGGTGCCCGTGGCCACACAGCTCTGTGCCCGGAGCCTTTGCAGCCATTGGGATCACCTTGCACAGCAGCAGCTTCGGGTCATTTCCCGTGGGGCCAGGTGGAGAGGCCTTTGGCATGAGCCACCACAGCGCCCGTGGCTCTTGGCTGCTTCCGTGGGATTCGCATGGTGCAGCGTGTCCGCCCGCCACCTGCTGCCCCTGGAAAGATGTGTGTGAGGCCTTCGCCGTTCTTACTGTGCGCATGGCTTCAGCGCTCTTTGCATTTTGCCAAAACCTTTGCCACCACTTGCTTCTGTGTAGCCAGTCCTCTGATAAAATGTGAGAACCAACAATACGTGATCTATAGCTGTTAGGTGACACTGGGTATTCCCTGTGTTCAGGTGGCGCATAATACAGAGCCACTTGGCCGTGGCATGACGTGCTCACGGATTCAGAGACGTGGTTTGCGAGCTCCCGGAACCACTGTCCTCCTGGACCACGTTGCATGGACAGCGTGGACCTTTGCTGTCGGTTCTGGCCAGGCGTCACTGGCTCTTAAGCCACCAGCATGTGCAGCAGCTTTGTAACAGCAGTTGCTTAAGAGCTGAGTCTTGTAGCTTCCTAGTAGTCCTGCGTGCCACCTCGGAAATTCTACACACTCTGAAGTGAGCCTGGGTTATGAGCTCTCCAGCCCTCCCCCCACTGTGCTTGCTCCCCTCTTTCTTTCTCCTCTCTCCTCCTCACCCCTGACTGCACCCCTGCGCTGGGCGGGACAAGTAGGAGGGTGCAGGGGATGCTGTCTGGTGTCGTTTTCTGCCTTGCCAGTAGGGAGCGCTGCGCAGGGTGCCTGCCTGCCTGCCCTGCTCCCTCTTGACCCTGGAAGACCATGCACTACCTCTGTCTCATTCAGGCATTGGAGTACACCCTGAGAAGTCACTTCAAAACTGCCAATTTCAGGACTGAGATGTGTTTGAAAAAACATACTTCTAGCCTCCACTTTGTACTTTAGATTTTAAAACCGGGAAGAAAATGTGATACACTTTGGACCACTTTTTTAATTTCTGTAAGCCTTAAAGAGCAGTGGGCATATACTTGTGTACGCCCGCCCCAGCCCCCGGAGTGCGTGCAAGTGTCGGAGCAGACGCTGCGGCACGGGGACGCGAGCTCATTGGTTGGTGTCTTCCGAGAAGGGCTGAGCTTTCCGTTGGCGTGGGAATTCCCGGGCGAGCCTCTTTCTCAACACCGGTCTGCGTGCGCGTTAACAGCAGCGTGTTTTTTTCTGTTGCAACAATGGGACTGTAGCAGCTTCGCCCTGGCTCCCACTGCTAGCGTCTTGCATCCTCAACCCTGTGTCGCACATGGCATCGGGAGCCTTTCTCGTGACAGTGACCCACGTCGCGGGACGTCTGTGTCCTGCCACCCCGTAGGCAGGTTTGCCCCCTCGTGCGCCGCGGCTCGCGCCTGCGTGGCCAGTTTGCTTCATGTTGACTTTGCGTGACTTTGTTCTCCCTCTACCACTATGTATGTAACGCATACCGACATGACGTGCGTACAAGTGCTGTCCAGACACACGTGTATATATTTGTATAGCGTCGTGACACCTGTGTGAGTTACCTGGTTTTCAAGGGAAGCGAGCACTCGGTCTTGCTCGGTTTGCTCCAAGCTGTGTCCTGAGGGTTCCTGGGAAGATGATGTTAATTTGCTGTCACTTCTTAATTCAGGATCAATTTTCAAAACTGGGGGGGTGGGGGGGGAGCGGAGAAACAGTGGCTTGTAGGGTAAAAAAAATTTCAAGCATTCCAAATGAATTCTCAGTGTTTCGTAACTTTTTATCATGAACCCCTTCCTTACGGGAACCAAGTACTATTTGATACCGTGGTACAAACCAAACTACCTTGACCTTTTTTTAAAGACAACGGATAGCGCTCATTTTCACAATCGGAACAGCTTTAAAATGTGGTTGAATTTGATAACACACAGAAAAAAAAAAAAAGTTGTGTTTCAGAAGAAGTCCTTTCTGCTTTGCTTTTCTCCCGAGAGAGCTAACGAGATCGTGGCTTGTTTTCCTGCCGGCCGGAGTAATGTGACAAAAGGAAGTTGTTGTAAAGAGTCATGATGCCACTTGTCAAATATTTAATAAAGGATTATGGAAGCTGGAGCCTTTTCTACATGGACTGTTGTGGTTGTCTGATTTCAAGCCGCAAGCTGCTGCAGGAAGACGTAGCATTGTAGTTCGCAGATTGAGTTCACATCCTGCCTCCCCCACCCCCAAAAGCCGTACACACAAAGCACGTGGCTGAAGCTTAGTGAGACGATGCATGTTCACTCATTCTTATCCACCTTCCGTTTTACCTGTTTGCCTACTTCTGGTGATCTGAGCCTTCCAAGGCGGATCTCACCTCTGGTTTTTATCCAACCAGCCCTCAACCTCTGTGAGAGATGGTGAGCAGTGAAGCCAGGGTGGTTGTCCAAACAATGCCACCCCCTCCGGAACTGCAGGAGGTGACGTCCAAGCAGGATAGTGCAGTCAGCCCTTGCAGCCTTGTGACTGTCTCAGTGCTGAGTGGCTTCCAGCCATCCATCCACTGCACCTGAGGACACGCGAGGGAGGTGCACGGGGCCATGCTGAGCCACAGCATGGTGAGGGAGATGCAGGTGCACAGGGCCACGCTGAGCCACAATAGACACGGGTGATGGAGTGGGTTGGTTTCGTCACTCACGCAGGAGCTGGGGCGATGAGCTCTTCACCCTCCCTGCAGTCCAGGAGTGACCCAGGCGCTGGTGCAGTGTTCAGGCCCCCAGGGAACGTGGTGGTGGTGTGGGGCGGCTCTCCCTGGGTTGGCTCTGAGGAACACCTTCAGCAGGCTCTCGGCTGGGAAGCAGAAGCCACTCTGCATCCTCCCCACTGCTGCCTCACGCGGGAGAGGATGTGCACCCACCGCGAGACCCTGGGGACACGGGCGGCAGGTGTCCAGTAGGTATTCACAGGACACGCATCGGGCAGGGGACACAGGGCGTGCGTTGACTCAAGATGCCATGCAGACTCCTCTGTGAATGGGCACTGGCGCTGGCTGTGACTGGTGGGGACTTGGAATGGCTGGCTGACCTCAGTCCGTACTGAGCCCAGCTCAGCCTGTCCATGCCTGGCTCCTTTGCAGTGCCCCACCCTGGAGTGCCGCTCTTCCCCCTGCCAACACCCCACGCTGCTGCTCTCTCCCTTCGGCTTCCCCTACAGCTCCCAGGCTGGCCCCGGCGCCCTCCCCGGGGCCAGGCGAGGGAGGGGAAGCCACATCCCCACAGCCTCCAGGCGGAGTGAAGTTGCCTCCAGGCCTTGTGGGGACAACCCAAACTTGGCAGCTGTGCAAGGCTGTCCCAGGGAACTGTGAAACCGCCCTGCTCCCGGGTAGAATCTGGAGCGGGGCTGACGTGGAGGGCAGCTGGAGGAGGTCCTATGTGTTCCCTTAGGCTCTTGAGCGCTCACCACGCCTTGGTGCTGGGCAAAGCCTCTGTCTCCCTTGAGGGGAGGGCCAGCTTGTGCACCAGTGGGTCTGGAAGGCATGTGTGTGGCTACAAGGAAGTGCACAACCGAAGCGAGCAGACTTCAAGGAGATACGAGACGAGCTCATGCTCTAGGATTAAAGGCAAATTTGGGGCCGGCACGGCTCACTAGGCTAATCCTCCGCCTGAGGCGCCACCACTCTGGGTTCTAGTCCCAGTTGGGGCACCGGATTCTGTCCCAGTTGCCCCTCTTCCAGGCCAGCTCTCTGCTGTGGCCCAGGAAGGCAGTGGAGGATGGCCCAAGTGCTTGGGCCCTGCACCCGCATGGGAGACCAGGAGAAGCACCTGGCTCCTGGCTTTGGATCAGCACAGCGCGCCAGCTGTAGCAGCCACTTGGGGGGTGAACCAACAGAAAAAGGAAGACCTCTCTCTCTCTCTCAACTATGCCTGTCCAAAAAAAAAAAGGGGGGGGGCAAATTTGGGGGCAGTTGGGAAGCCAAGTTGGGAGTTTCCAAATCAGGAAGTTGTCCATCCTGGCTGGCCTTGTCCAGACTGAGAACCCAAGGGAGCAGCCTCCGTGCTGCCCACCAGGGCTCACCTTACTTAAATGTCCCGCGGACTGGGTGAGCCAGAGGGGCTGCCTCAGCTGTGGCTGGTCCAGTGCCCTCCTCTTCAGGGGGACCTCAGGGTTCGTGCCCTTGACCTATTCGTACGGGATCAGTACTGTGGCCCAGCAGGGCCGGGTTTTCACTTGGAGTCCAGGGACCAGGATTTGTTCTGAGTTGTGTTCCTGAGGACTGCTGGGACCTCCCTTCCCTGTGCAGACACAGAAAAGGCCACACGTGGACGTTGCTCATAACTGGAAGCCACAGTTGCCCAGGGCCCCTGGCGTCCTCCCTCTGTGGCTCACAGTGGCACCAGAACGGCGTGTCCTGCACCTGGCAGGTGGAGAGGATGGGGGAGCCTTGGAAGGGGGACTTCTTGAGACCACTTCCCCTGGCAGGAAGTCAGCCACGTGGTACCTAGCAGCAGGCAGAGCTGAGCAGGGTCCCGTGGCACTCAGACGAGAGGAGTTCGGAGCCACGCCAAAGTCTGCCATGGAGAGTTTGTTTTCGGCCCTCACATCCCATTGCATCACATCGCATCACATCAGCCCTTACATCCCCGTGCTGCTGCTGGCCAAGCTTATGGATCTTCAGTTTTCTCTCTTCCGATCATACTCTTGCTTCTCGTAAGTCCCCCCAGCAGCCCCAGTTTGCTCTGTGTCAACCCAGTGACGTAGAGACCAGCAGCCCCAGTTTGCATGCAAGCTAGCGGATGGGGAGCTAAAGAGACTTGCACAGTGGCGCTCTCAACCCAGACTGTCAAGCACAAAGGCACTGTTCGTTGGCCTCTGACTGCTGCCCGTCCACCGTCCCCTCCAGCAAACCTCTCCGAGGAGAGCCCATGTGCGCATCCACGCTGAGATGTGAATGACTGATAGGCTAAGCACATGACCCCTTCCAGAAGCTTTTTTATTTTCATCAATGCCAGTGGTGATGCTTGACTAAGTCAACAGGAATAAAGGTCAAAATCCTGGCATTTGGGTATTGGGGTGTTGAATAGGAGAGACTTTCGAGGGGAAGGGGGGCCCCGCTTCAAGCTGCAAAATATTTGGTGAACGTGGGACAACGGCTCAGTGTAAAAAGACAGCCTGTTCTCAGAGACAGCCTGCCTCAGCGTGCCCAGGGAGCTGCACTGTCCCGGCTGCCTCAGGAGAGAGCCCTCCCCTCCCCCACGGCAGCCTTGTCCCACAGAGCTGGTGCACCTGGGAACAGCACAAACCCAGCTCGGTCCAACAGAGTTGAAGGACCCAAGAGACCAGAGGCTGAGGGCTGGGTCTCCCACTCCCAGGAACTCATGAACCCTGCTATGTCATAGTTTTAGAAGTCTCCTTTCCATAAAGGAACTAGGTACCAGTTTATAACCATGGCAGGAGGTCTGAGTTTAGGATTTGTCTTCTGCATTCTAGTCGCTGCCCTGTCTCATCGGTGTAAGACCTCGGCCACCCTCCCGACCCCATGGCCTTTCCTGAGTCCCTGTGGAATTAGACGATCCTTGCTGGCTCATCAGATGAGTCAATCACAAGGACGTGCCCTTCCCAGTGCAATGCGTGTTCAAACAACAGTGAGGCCTTCGAACCCAGGACCCTGGTTAAAAAGTAACAGGCTGGACCCTGGATCGATTGGAGGCAAACAGCAGCTGCAGAAGCCAAGAGGCAGCATTGGGAAATCGAGCAGTGGTCATGCTCCATGGGGGTCCAGGAATCCCCCGGGGCCCCTGTGACCTTGAGCCATTACATCGATGCCAACCCTTGAGCTGGCTTCTAGAGCCGCCTCTGGCTGGCCCTCTGCAGGTCCTCCTACAAGTGTCCCTTTCTCTCCTGCTCCCACCATCTCAGCCTCATTAGCTAATGATGCGCTCGCTGCCTGCTGGACAATCCTCCTCCGCCCCCTGTGGCGCTGCTGCCCAGAGCTGGGGGCCATCGGGGCTGGTTGGGCAGTTGGCCAGCAGCTCTCTGGGTGCGGGCATCTAGCGGCCATTTTCCCAGCCTCCTCCTCCCCTTTGCTATGTGGAGTTCAGTGTCAGCAACCCCTGGAGCTCTGTCTTGAGGTTCCAGGACAGCTCACTCTCCTGGCTGTCTCATTCCCAAAATGCTCCCTTATTCTCCCCTGGGTGTAGATGATTCCCATAATCTGCCCTTGGGGAGCTCACTCTTCCCCCACCCTTCCCTCTTCTCCTCTTCCTCCTGCGGTTCTCTGCCAAGGTCATTACCTCCAGATGGAGAGTTACCAGCTCTACCTCTGGCCCCGACCTGGCTCCAGACCCTTGGCTCCACTGCCTGGCGGCCATCAGCACCACACATTCCCCAGGTCACTGCAGCGCCCATGGCCCCAGCTGGACTCTCCTTTCCAACCTCCCCTCCTCGATGCTAACTAATTTCTGGGACTTGAACCCTGCTGTCTTCCAGGAGTCCACATTGGAATTCCATCTTTGACCTTTGATGAGGCTTCGCTCCCCTCTTCCGAGTGAGAATAGTGACAAGTGCAGTTTTCTGCTCATTCATTCATTCATGCATTCATTCCACACACAGGCATTGGGAGCCTGCCACAGGCCACACACTTGCAGGGGCTAGGAATCCTGGCAATGCAAACAAAGCAGAAACCGTCATCCTTGCCAGAATGAAATCCTTGCTCTTCTGAAGGCAAACAACTAATCAGCATAAATGACCACAATGTGTGAAACCTTGATGAAGCCTGGGGAGAAAAAACGAAAGCGGAGGAAGGGGTCGGGTAGTGTGGGGAGGTGCAGCTGTAGACAGGGCGAGTGGGAGCAGCTCAGCAGGAGACAGTGAGCCAAGAGGCGACCTGGGGAGAGGGTTCGGGCACGGGGCAGGAGTGGGAAGGCAGGTCAGCCCCTCCGAGAGGGTGGCGACATGAGTCGTCATCTCCACGTGCGAGGGACGGAGACAAGGAGGGAATGGGACACATAGGGCCAGGGCCGGGCTGGGGAGCGTGAGTGCCAGCGGTGGTGGACGGTTCTGAAAGTGGGGAGCTTGAGGCACCCAGGAAGGCCAAGGTGAGAGGCAGCCCGGAAAGGAGGCGTGGCCTGAGAGGTGGGGGGAAAGCCAGGAGAGAATGGGGTCCCAGGGTGGTGGGGGGAGTCATTTATGAAGGAGGAGCCCCCCAGGGTGGCAGTCGCTGCTGTTGGGTCAGCAAGATGGGGCTGGCCGGGGGCTAGGGGGTGGGCGGCATCGGCGACCTCCACAGGCCAGGTCTGGGTGGGATTCATAAACATAGAACAGGCTCACGGGAGAAGGGGAGGAAGAACAGCTTGGGCACCTGCCTTCTCATGTCCCTGTCCACTGCCCCTCCACCTGTTTGCCTCCTACAACAGCCTTCTGACTATACAGTACATCCCAAGGTCCTGGGGCCCACACCTGTGTATAACAGGAGCTCAAACTGTCATAACCCTGTGTCTGAGGCTTCCCATCCCCCTGCCTCCAACAACTCATCTGGGGTGGGGGCTGCCTCAGGGTCTTTCCCAGGTCATGCCCTGGAGTCCTTGCCTTTGTCAAGCTGGGAGCAGTGGGTGTGGCCGGGCACATGGTCCCGGCGGAGCTTGACCGTAAGTAAGCGGAAGAAAAGGACCTGGAGATGAACTCTGCAGCTTAGTCAATTCTTTATCAAAACCTCACTTAAAAAGGGCGGGGGCGGGGGGCAGGGGTGCAAGAGTCTAGGTGTTCCCAACATTGTCTTCCTACACCTGCTCCCCAGCCTGGGGACAGCCCACCCAATTTGCAGGACTGCTTCCAAGGGAGAGGAATGAAAGGGCCATGTGAAAAGATTTGTACAAATCCTACCATGGATGTCCCAGACCGAGGGGGAATGTGATAGCAAGAAAGACAGGAGCAGTGTCCTCCACGCGGAAGCATTCACTGAGTCAAAAATAGTAATCGATCCTCCTTTATGCCGAACGTCGCGCTAAATCCCTGGTCTTTGCTCTTAGGATTGTCACGTCCGGAAGTCTTGGGGGGTCCGGGTGTGTTATGGAGTGCCGAGGGCTTGGGCTTGGTTTGGTTTGCGTTTTAGGAAAGCAGGTCCTTGTATACACCACTCTGTAATACCCCGGGCAGCCTGGGCAGCGCTTTGTCAGCAAACTCACTCATATTTCTAAAGCAAACACGAGACCTCACACTAAGGGGAACGCAGATCATAAAGAGCCTTGTGTCAGGTGAGGCCAGGGTTTGTGGCCCTCAATCAGATTGCTGCACTGGACCAAAGGTGAATTCTGGAATCGCAGGCAAGGGCTCGTACCCCTGCCCGGAACACCCAGGTCCAGCGGAAGGCTCCCTGGAGGAGACAAGGCTGGAGCCCACAGCTGCCCTCCACTGCGCAAGAAGCTGGAGAGCTCTTTGCAGACAAAGGTCTGCAAGGACTGAGCACCCCAGAGGGCAGCTGGTGCCCACCCTGAGGGAAGCAGGGTCCTGCCTCCCAGGGTGGGAGCCACCCAGGCACTGCTGTGACCAGGCGGCACTGACCGTTTGCACCCACCCCCCAGCTCCTGGGCCCGCACAGAGCCCTGCCCTGTGCATTGAGACAAAGTCTCCAGCAGTTTCTTCCCCATGCTGAGCTTTGAGAGCCACCGTTTATTGGACGCATCCAATGTGCCAAGCTTTGTTCTAACACTTCATCCTTCTAACAGCTTGACCAAGAGGGGACGTTATTCCCATTTTCAGATGGGAAAATCAAGGTCCAGAGAGGACTTAGAAAATGCGTTCAAGGTCACAAAGCTTGGAAGAGCTAAGTAGGTGGGCTGGCTTCATAATTGGCGCTTTGTACTCCATGGCCGCTTTGGCATTGGTGTGGGAGAGCGTCCCTCCAGCTGCAGCCACAGCTAAGCGGGGGGCTCCCTTCTTGAAGGCACAGGTCACTCCATGTGTCCCTATGCACAGGGCAAGGACTCCTCCCCCAGCAGGTGTCAGGAGAGGGAGCTCTGAGGGTAGGGAACCAATGACCAGTTGGTGATAAGCCTGATACCCCCAGGCTTGGAGCCCAGGTGCTCTCCTTATCTGTCCTGTCTCCCTGTTCCAATAGTGTCTGTTTGAGGAGGCCAGTCCAGGGGTTGGAGTCTGCTGACCGGATGGTCAGGCCTGGCGTGCAGGCTGCCCCCTTCTTGTGTCAATTCCAAAAGGCAGGGTTTGGCAATAAAGTCAACAGACAGCCCCTCTTCATCTCCTCGCAAACACCTGTCTGGCACTGTTTGGAGATAGTTGGGCAATGCTGGGTGGAGCTGAGTCAGAGGAAAAGTCCACTTTGACTTGTAAGCCTCCATGCTGGCTTCCATTTCCAAGTTTCTATCCACTCACCTGCAGGTAACTTCAAAGCCAGAATGAACTAGGTTTACATGCATTCCCCCACCTCATCTGCCCACTGTGGAATCACCACAGGCATCAGAGAATGTTCTGGAACATTCCATTTACTCCTCTCCCACAAGGTGCATACACCATTGGTCTTCCCACATCAGCACCCAGCAATATCTTTTTTTAAATTATTTTTCCCAATGAAGCCTTTTGTTTAATGAATATAAATTTCTTAAGTACAACTTTAGGAACATAGTGATTCTTCCCACCATACCAGCCATCCCACCCACACTCCCACCCCTCCCCCTCCTCCCTCTTCTCTCACCAATCTCATTCTCGATCAAGATTCATATTCAATTAGCTTTGTACACAGAAGGCCAGCTCTATAGTAAATAAAGATTTCAACAATTTGCACACACACACACACACACACACACAAACCTTGAGAAGTTTTACAGTTAACTATCGTAATACAACAAATTAAGGACAGAAGTCCTACATGGGGAGATGCTGCACAGTGACTCTTGTTGTTAACAATTAACATTCCCATATATGGTATTAGTTATCACCTGAGGCTCTTGACATAAGCTCCCTAGGCTATGGAAGACTTTTGAATCCACAAACTCCATCAGTATTTAGACAAGGCCATAGGCAAAATGGAAATTCTCTCCTCCCTTTAGAGAAAAGTGCCTTCTTTGATGGCCACTTCATTCCACTGGGGTCTCACAGAGGTCCTTCATGTAGAGCATTTTTTGCCACAGTGTCTTGGCTTCCCATGCCTGAAATGCTCTTGTGGGCTTTTCAGCCAGACCAGGAATCCTTAAAGGCTGATTCTGAGGTCAGAGTGCTACTAAAAGTGATTGACATGCTATTAGTCTGCTGTGTGGACTGCTTGCCATGTTGGAACATACTCTCTATTTTAATTCTATCTGTTATTATTACCAGACACTTGATCCTATTTATATGATCACTTTAACACTTAATCCTAGCTATGTTCCAGCAACTTCTTTTTGATGGTCATGGAGTTCCTGCCCAGAGACAACTGTTGTCCAGTGCAGCCAACACAGAGAACACCGGGATCCAGCGTGTGGTGAGAAAAGTGGCCCAGAGCCGGTGGGCATAGCAACTGTCAGCTCTGGTTTTACAGACGAGGAAACCAAGACTCAGAGAGGGAGGTGTCTTGCTCCCACTGCCCAGGTAGCCAGTGGTGTGGGTAGGGGGAAGTAAATCCATGCCACCCACCATGCTTGGGTGGGTTTTCCCCACCAAATGCCTTGGCTTCTTTGTGAATTATCTTCACACTTTCCTAGTTCACTTTCCCAATCTTCAACTGTCCATTCATCCATTCTGGACGTGAGCCTGGGTGAACTGCTGGTGCAGGCTGGCCTCTGTCCCAGCAGCTCCCTCCCAACCCTTCGTGGTCATCTTCCTCCCTGCCCTTGCCCCCACCTGCCCCCTCCAGCACCTCTCTACTGGCTGCAGAGAGAAGGAAGCAGAGCACCTGAGCACTGCCCTGGGGCAGAAGGGAGGCCCTGCGGGTTCCCAGCCTGTGGAGACTGAAGCCACTGAAATTTTAAAAACTGATTTCCCCTCTAACAGAGTGGAAACAAATGGGTTGGGCAAGTTCCAGAATTTGGAGGGGGCACAGACTAGAACAGGCCCAGCTCACAAGGGGCCCGGTGGCAGCACTAGAGGGAGAGAATGCCCAGTGTCACTGATCTGGGGACCATGTAAGATGCTGTCCCAAAGCGTGGGGCAGCTTCCTGCAGTACCACTGAGATGCTTCCTGTGAGACAAAGACATGGGATCAGTCAGGAGAGAAATGAAAGACAGAAACTCCATGAGCACGACATGAGCATCTATGAAGCCGTCGTTTTGTGCTACGCAGCTGGAGACTGGGTTTTCTGAGGATTTTCGTGGATTCATTTACAGTAGCAGGAATGGAGATAGGGTGGGGAGTGTCCGGTGGTGGCCACTGCCTCAACCTGCACCAGAGGGCTAGTCCCAGTTCTGGAAAGCAACTGACCCAAGTGATTTTTTTTAAAGATTTCTTTGTTTATTTGAGAGGCAGAGTTACAGACAGAGAGAGAGAGAGAAAGAGGTCTTCCATCTGCTGGTTCACTCCCTAAATGGCCACAATGGCCAAAGCTGAACTGATCCAAAGCCAGGAGCCAGGAGCCAGGAGCTTTTTCCAGGTCTCCCACACTGGTGCAAGGGCCCAAGCACTTGGGTCATCCTCCACTGCTTTCCCAGGGCATTGCAGGAGAGCTACACTGGAAGGAGAGCAGCCAGAACTCAAACCTGTGCCCGTATGGGATGCCAGCACCCTAGGCAGCGGCTTTACCCGCTATGCCACAGTGCCAGCCCCAATACGACAGGTGTTGCTTCTAGATGCTCGAGGTGTAGCAAGTTTTGTGTGGCATCACCAAAGACAACTCACATGAACTCAGAGCCCTTCATTCTGCACATCTAACATCCCTTATCTCGGCCCACTTTGCAAGCAGGAGGTGGGCCACAGCCGGCCAGCACTCTCTGTGGCTTGAGCTACTAAACAGCATGGGTCAGAGGTGCCAGAACTTGGCCTGAAAGGGATTGAACAGGAGGGTTCTGCCCCCAAATGCTGGGGAAGGTAGGGAGGCCTTGGAAAGAGCCAGACAACTGGAAGAAAGGTCCCATTCACAGGACTTTGCCTTTCTCAGCCACCTGGACAGAGCTCAAGGGACAGCCCCCAGGGTTGGGTGGGCATGCCCATGGCCTACACTGACATGGCCAGGCTCAGATCCCCAACAACAAAGGGGAGTCGGCTGCTGAGCTTCTCAGACCCAAAAGAGTTGAAGTCGGGACCACGGTCTTCCAGAGACGGAGCCGTGTTCCGACCGTGAGCATCTGGAGATGTACCCTGAAGAATTGGCCTGCAGACCTGAGGCTGGAGCGCAGCAAGAAGCTGTATCACAGCCAGCTTTGAACTTGTGCAAGACTGAGGGAGTCCCAGGAACAGCTTAAGCAAACCACCATCCATTCTCACCGCAGAGCCCTGTGACGCTGGAGGGTGTGGATCGGGCCATGTCCATCCTTGTAGAGTAAATCCAAAATTCTGCCCACCCCAAACCCCCGCCACCCACCTGCTCGTGCACAGACTCCCTGCATTGTTCTTCGATGCAGCTGAAGTCGCTCCTGCAAGCTCTTGTCGCTGGATCGTGTCCAGTTCTCTTAGAACCCCCGCCTCTTTCACGACTCACCCCTTCCCCAGCGGCTCAGTCCTGGACTCTCTCCTCCC
Organism: Sylvilagus floridanus; assembly: GCA_949820135.1. Lineage (NCBI taxonomy): Eukaryota > Metazoa > Chordata > Mammalia > Lagomorpha > Leporidae > Sylvilagus > Sylvilagus floridanus. The sequence continues at coordinate 106,978,104 of OX463226.1, forward strand.
CCAATGCCAGATACTGGAGACATGGCAGGGGAGAGGACAAACTCTCACATTCGTTGGTGTCATGCCAGAGGCAGGGCCTGGTTTCCAACATGGAGGGCTCTGGGGGGCTACTGGGGGTCTCTAAGTAGGTGGTTTTCCTGGGTCTGGCCTCTGGTTCACCCAGGCCCCTCTAGCACTGGGGACATGCCAGAGAATGAGCCTTGTCTCCTTAGGGCCCATTCTGGGGTTCACATCCCTGAGCCCCTCTCAAAGTATTCCATGGCCCTGCACCTCCTTCACCTCCCCTCTGCCCTTCCATGGAATTCAGGGAGAGCTCAGGTGTGTCCTTGTGGTACCCACTGAGGCCCTGGGGAACGTCCCAGGCACCCAGCAGGTGCAAGCTGCTGGGAGACACATGGAGCTGTCTCAAGACTCTCACCACCCTTCTTCCTGCGTGCAGCCTCATGTGGGCCCTCATGAGCCCTCTAGCGCTTGGCAGGACCAGGGCACCGTCCCCCTTCCAGCCCAGCTTCATGTATGACTCACTGTGAGTACTTCCTCATCCACCACCCTGGTAGAAAGCAGTTAGGGAGAACAGGAAGTGGCTTGTCCCTGGCACATGTGTCCCCACCACCTTACTCGCTGCCTCCTGACTGCTTGGAGCCTTGGCTGCCATTCCCAGACAGTAGGAAAGTTCCATCTATCCTGTTATTCAGCCAGGAGGAGAGGATGGAAGAACCCATGCGCGCTGACACACATGACCTTCCCAACACACACCGGCTCTCCACGGCCTTGGCTGCAGTCAGAAATACTCAAAAAAATGGCATGATGGTAATGAATGTGGGTGGTGGAATGATGGCCGCTGGCAACGGAGCCTGCCTGGCAACAGGCTGTGATTGGATGGTTTCAGAAACTGCCTGGCAACAGGCTGTGATTGGTTAGGGCATAGACCGCCCCTTGACCAGATTGGCTGCCTTGGCTATATAAACTGCTGTACCAACTGAAATACATGAGTCTGTGGGCTGCTTGCCTCTGGTCTGCTTTCACCCGACTCCCAGGGTCTGTGTGGTGACACTGCGTCTCTTGCCCCCACCACGCTCCTCCTCTCAGAATGAATCCACAGCAACAAATGTGTACAAGCCTTTCTTCTCATCACTGCTCTCTAAATGACCCTGTGTACCAGCTGTCCACACAGCATTCACATTGTATTAGGTATTCCCAGCCATCTAGATGTGACTTTAAGTACACAAGAGAGTTACACGACGGGCAAACATGGCAGGATTGGGTCTAAGGGTCCTGGGCATCCTCAGATGTTGGCAAGAGAGGTATCTGTATAGTGAAATTAGAAAGCAAGACTTAGAACACTCTGCGTTATGGCCCCAACGTGTAGAGCAGATCGAGTGAATTACACACAATGGGAATCCATGTGGCTCATGATTCTGGAGCTGGGAAATCCAAGGTCAAGAGGTCCCAGCTGGTCCGGACCCTCTTGCTGCATCATAGCGTGGTGGGAGAGGCCTCATAATGAGAGAGCATGGTGGGGGGCGGGAGGGGTGACCTCTCCCACCCTCCCGTTATTCCCAACCCACTCTCCTGCCAACAGCTTTCCTGCTTTGCACAAGAGCAAAGCCCTCGCCATGGTATCACCTGTAAAGGCTGCCCCTCCATAGTGATATGGCTGCAGACACATTTCAAAGTGTGTGGTGGAGGGGGCATGCAAACCACAGCTAGCAGGGAGGACGCAATGCGCACATATGAGTCTGGGTCTGCAGTCCATTCCTGCGAAGGGACAAGAAGTTACAGAGGTTGCTGCAGGGAATGGGGCCTGGGTCCCAGCTCTCACGCTGGGTCTCTCTATGCATGGTTGCAGGAGACATCCAATCCACATGGACTGAGTAAGTGGATGAACTCAAAAAAAGCAGCAACGGAGAGGACAATAATAAAAGCAACATGAAAAGCAGTTGTTTTTTAAGTACTTATTACCAGCCAGGCACTGGGACAAGTGTTCTATGCTAATTACTCTCACGGGTATTTCATACCATGGCTGACATATCAGTAGAACCTGGCAAAAGGGCAGCATTTGCAAATCCTTGTTATGGCATTTTTACCACTAACATGGTATTTTCACTCTGAGCTTTCTCCACTGAGGAAATCTGTCTACAGTTTTCTGCTTGCTCATACTAGGGGACAGGGGACAGAACTGGCACTGAAGCTGTGGACCTGAATCCCAGTCCAGCCCCTCAGGAGCTGAGAAACCCTGGTGGACACATTCGGTATTGCTGATGTCACTCTTCTCACCCTTACAACAGGAAGCCTTGTAGGTGTTTTGCAAGGGGCCGTGAGGATTTTGGGACTGCTTTCTCCACTGTCAGTTCACTGGGGGCCTTCACAGGGACTGTCTTCGTGGGCCACCCTCAGTCCTCAGTCCCCTCCCGGAACTGGGGCTCAGAGAAGAGGTGCAGCGTCCTCTGTGTAGAGCACCGGCATTGTGTTTGCCGCTGCCCACGCCTAAAGGAGCAGCAGTCCCACCTGGATGACGTCAGCTGACTTTGTGGCCCCAGAAAACACCCAGAGGTTGCAGCAACAGCATCAGACTCCATCTTTCTTTTTGAAAAAAAAATTTATTTGTTATAGTCCAGAGGTTTTTTGTTTTATTTTATTTTTCCTTTTACATTTATTATATTGTGAATTCATGGGGAATAGGTTCCAGTAGCTCAGGCTCCTTTCCATTGGTTCTGACAAAGTGGGGGAAGAAATCTTCCTCGCCCAACCTGGCTGGAAATGTACACCCCCCATCCCCAAGGGACCTCTTGTGCAGCGTGGCTTAGGAGGGGAGTGGAGAAAGGGAAGCTGTGAGGCAGAGGACAGGAGACTAAATAGACTCGCCTTGTGCCACTGAACCCCAAAGCCCCCGAGGCCAGAGCTGTAAGATGGTTATGCAGCCACTCTTAATTGTACTTGAGAGTGCTGATGCTAGCAGGTGAAGGAATCCATCACAGAGCAAAGTGCCCACCATCCAGAGCCAATCCTCACCAGCAGCTCAGGTTGAGTCTGGACAGAGTTCAGAGACATTGACCTTTCTGCCTTCTGCTGAACAGTGGAGACGTTCTCCTGCACCTTGCAGCTCGCTCTGACACCAACCCGGCTGATGCAGATGGGCCCTGCAGGTTTACTGACAGCCTGGAAGGTTTTTCTCCTTCCCTGGTCTGCTCAAACTTGGCCACACCCAGATGAGCTGCCTCCTGCCAGAACGTGTGCTTGGAACATGGTCCCCTAACATGAAAACCATTAGCAGTGAAATACACTTCGGGGGGCTGGTGTTGTGGTGCTGTGTTAAGACTCTGCTTGGGGACACCCACAGCCTGCACTGAAGAGCTTGAGTTGAAGTTCCGCCCTGATTCCCATCCAGCCTCTTGTTACAGCGCAGATGGATGATGGCTCACGTGCTTGGGTCCCTGCCACCCACAGGGGAGACCTGGGTGGAGTTTCAGGCTTTGGCTGCAAGCCTGGTCCGGTTCCAGCTGTTGCAGGCATTTGGAGAATGAGTCAGCAGATGGAAGATCAGTACCTCCATCTCCGTCTCTGTGTCAACCACAGGGTCTTTTCGCATTTCTCTTCTTCTCCCTCCTGTCTGGCCCATTTGGCCACTAACGCTGGAGGGGTGGTGGCCTGAGACACTCCCCTCCAGCACTGCCTCCACCAGGGGCTGCATCACGACTTCCAGCAGTGGCTCTCCTCTGCGTGTCATCCTTCCCCGTCAGCTGACTCCCAAGCACTTTTTCATTGATTTTTTTTGTACTTGCCTGAAGTTGTCTTTTGGGGGAAGACAGTCCAACTGCTTCATTGATATCAGAGATAATTGCTATTTGTCTTATCTGAGTCTGTCTTAGTTCTCTGGGGTGTGGCACTTTTTAATTTTTTTAGTACAGACATTCCTAAATATTCCAGGAATGGGTACAGGAAGAAAAAATCATACATTCCTATTGAATTCCTTTCTAAGAAACAAATTTCCAACAGTGCAATTTCAGGTAGCAGTTTAGGGCCAGGAGAGGGGGAAAGAGGGAACGATAATTCTTGGGTTTTTCAACTTGCTCTCTTTTCTTGCGGTCAGACAGCAGGAAGGCCTCCAAGCTTGCATCAAGAGACCGGAGGGCCGCCGAAGGCCCACGATCACCGCGACAATTGCCTGTCCCATTGGCACAGCTGCCCGAGTTCTCTTGCTTCTTTCTCTACCCAGTCTCCACCCCTGCTACCAACTGCCCACCTCCTGGCCCGAGTCAACATCGAAAGAAACCCTTGCAGAGAAAGGAGCAGATTGGTTCAGTTGGTAACCAATGTCCAGACTAGATGCCTTCAAAAGCCACTGTCCAACACAAGCCAGTCACCAGGACCTAGAGGGGCCAGCCGAGGCCACTGGAGAGGGCTCCGTTCTCCCCTGAAGCCTGTGGCCAAGAAGACCCCTCCACAGGGCCCGGGGAGGTGAGAGGCACGCCGGCCTGTGACTGTGGAGTGGCTGGGTCCCAAGTGGGAACCAGCTGCTTAAGGCCCCTCGCTCTGGGGTGTGGGAGTCCCTGCTCTGTCTGGTGAAGGCGGGCCTTCCGTGGAACCCGCAGGCTGGGGATCTGCCGAGTCAGAAACTCTAGTTCAGGTCTGGGTTTGAGCTTAAACCAGGACTTTGAGCAAGTGATCTCTCTACTTCCCCCAAGGTAAAATGGGAAAACTAATGAAGCCTATTTAATGGTATTATGCAGATTTAATTGGGCACCTGGGGCTCATAATGAGGTACACAATAAACACCATTACCACTGCATCGCGGGTGGGGTCAGATGGAGCGAGCTGTTGCAGGTGAACCGGCCAGCAGACAGGGATGCAGGTTTTACTCACCATCTCCCCAGGCTCCTGCCAGTGCCTGGCGCACAGCCTGAAGCAGCTGATGACTCTGCAGAATGTTTCTTGGAGTGAGGATCTGTGCCCCTCTCTTCTTCATTCGGAAGAGATATAGTCCTGATTTCAATGACATACCAGGTCACAAGACCCCATTTTCCTAGGTTGTTGTCACCAACTATTGTTGGTAATGCTCTTACTGTGGGTGGCATTGTCACCGGAGCTCCTGCTGTGCATGGGGGGGTGGGGCGACACATGACTCCAACACCTGGCTAACAGCCAGCAAACAGTAGTGCTTCACAGACCCAGTGCACTTGATTTTGACATTCTAACAGTATCAAGGATGCCAATGAGCTCTGTCACACAGATGCAGCCTGTAAGTCACCCGCGAGCATTACGTGAGTGATTGTATTGATAATACTGAGGATTACACATGTGAGAGCAGTTTTGAACACACTTTACCAATGGTTATAATTTGTCTTCCAATCAAGTTATGTAAATGGCTGCCTGAATTCTGCCATCGAGTCCCTGAAACCCAGCCAGTGGAAGTTCAGTCCTCTATGGATGTATTTACACCGCCCCCCTAGAAGCCCCTCCTTAAAACTGAGGGAGGGGGGAGCACTACGCCCCTTAGGCCTGAAACACAACCCTTCTCTCCCCCAAGTTTACAATAGACCCCAGATCAACCCTTCCACACCCACCCAGCAGCCCAGTCCATGACCTTGCTCTCCCTCGCTCTTCATCCTCCCTAACCAAGCCCTGCAATTGCCCCTCCCCACCCCTGCCCTTCTTTCCCCAGTTCCTTCACTCCCACACCCCTTGACTTCCTGGGAAAAACTGCATAGGTCAGGTGACTGCATCTGCCTCACGCCCCAGACACCTACACTGCTGCCCCCTGAGTCGGCTGACTCCCTTCAGGGTCAAGTTAAATCTCCCCCAGCTACCGCACTGCCTGGCCCTGGTCCGCCAGGTATCAGAGCCTCTGTCTGCAGGTGAGGGTGGCTCTGCTGGCGCTTGCAGCTTCCCCGTGACCTCTGACAGCACGCCGGCACAGATGTCGCCCTCTGATGTCTCACCGCACTTGTCCTTGGCTTTGGGCTGAGGGACGAAGTCTTTCTGCATCTGTTGCCAGGATCAACAGCTTCAGAGCTCTGCCTCTGATCATTAAACACCAGCGAGGGAAAGGTCCAAACGCAGGAGCCGTGCAGCTCCTCCACGCTGCCCCTGCCCTAGCCCACTACCCGGAGGAGCTACCACCAGTTAGGGCTTTCGGCTCCTGCAAGGAAAAGGAAAAGGCATGCAAATATTACCCCCAAATAAATGCAGATGCGAATACCTGGCTATGTGTTCATGCCCCTCGTATTCCTTCCAAGTGCATTCTGGCATATTTTGTTTGGGAAGACATCATCCTTACCCCGGCTCCTGGCCCTTCCTTTTTCTGTTTGAATGTCTGCACTGTATTAGGATGGATGGCTGCACTGCTCCTGTGTTATTGACCTACCCCGTCTACCACACAGACACAGAGTTCATTCCAGTATTTGTGTCTTGCAAATGATGCTGTAATGAATTACGCTTAGGTGCCTGTCTTAGGGGCCTTTGGTGGATATATCTATAGAATAAATTTCCAATAATGAAATTACTGGGTTAAGAAGGATATACAATTCCGATTTTGATGGATATTGTCAAATTGTACTAAAACAAAAAAGTGGGCCCTTACCACTTCTGGTGACATCTGAGAATGACAGTTTGCCCACAGCACAGGCAATACTGGCCATGGGCAAGTTTTATATGTTCGTCTATCTGCTCACTGAGAATTAACGCCTTATCTACACTTCTATGATTATGAGAGAAGCTAAAGACGTTTTCACTGCATTTATTTTTCTGCCAACTCCATATTCATGTCCCTCCCTGATTTCCATCTTGAATTATTCACTCCTGAATTATATGACTGCTCTGCCGACTGAGGAAGTGTGATTAATTTCTGCATTGCTAATATTTTTCCCCTGAGTTTTGCAGGGAGGTGGTGGGAGGGGGGTCTTGTGATTTAATTTATATGAATCATCTAATGTTCAGCACTTCTTGATTCCAGGCTTTGTGCACTGCTCAAGAGTCTCTGGCCCCAAATTATAGACTTTTTTCAGATTTGGAAGCAGTAGACAATTGCCCTGGGCGTGTGAAAGATCTAGCCTATCCTCTCCAAGCCCCTTGGCCTCCTGACACAGCACAATTTACACAAAACACCCACAGAGGCTCTTTTGACAGCCCTTGCTGGGATTTTCTTCTGCTCCCAAACTCAGCCAAAATAGCCAATGTACTTGAAGTTAATTCAGTTGATTCTCTTTCCTTGGTTCCAAACTCTTGTCTAGGTTATTAATTATTTTTAACACAGTTTCTACAGCCTACATTAAAGAAGACATCTCACAAATTCAGACATCCAGGGCTAATTAAATTCCTGCTTTAAAAATTCAAGCAGCTCTTTGGATGCTAAGAACTTTTGGAGGAAATGATTTCCGTTTTCTGTGGCCTTCAGTGTATAGCACCTCGAGACAAACCATTCTTGAGTGCTTGGGGTGTCTCTGGGGGCCCACGATGTAGCTGATACTCAGCGTGTACTGGGGAGAGGGCAGGTGGCATAGGGTAAGGTGCAGAGGTGACTCCTGGAGGACACTGTGGCCACATGGGCCTGGGGAACTTGCTAGGCCTATGACTCCAGAGCTGTGGGAATTTCTCCCATGGTTTTAATTAAAAAAAAATAAAACTCTCATTTATTTATTTATCTATAAGGCAGAGTGACAGAGCTACAGAGAGAGAGAGAGAGAGAGAGAGAGAGAGAGAGAGAGAGAAATCTTCCACCTGATGGTTAACCCCCAAAACGCCACAACAGCCAGGGCTGGACCAAGGCTGGACCTGGAACTCCATCCAGGTCTCCCACATGGGTGCAGGGGCCCAGGCACTTGGGCCATCTTCTGCTGCTTTCCCAGGTGCACCTGCAGGAAGCTGGATCGGAAACAGAGCAGCCAGGACTCCAGCCTGCAGGCAGCAGTTTAACGTGTTGCACCACAACACTGGCCCTTCCCAAATGACTTTTAAATCATAATATTTGGAGTTTTGCAGTTTATAAAACCTCCAGCAAAAATCAGCTCCCTGCTCTTTCAGACCATTTTGAGAGGAATATTGCTCCAGTGATTTACGTAGAAAATTGGAGATCCAAAAGACGAAGAGCTGTGTCCCAAGAAACACAGCCAAGCTGGTTGCCCAGCTCCGTCCTGCGACCCAGAGCCTGCTGTTGCTTCTCCAGCTCTCATTCTCCTACCTGTGGGCAGTACCTTCTTGTAGAGCAGGAACAAAGGCCAAACGCAATGCTTTTATTAAACAACTCAGGTGCTGCAGGAATGCAGTGATTCGAAGGAACCTGACTCAACCTCCAAAGGAGCTGAGCTGGTGAGTGTGGTCCGGCAGCTGCAGACCCCTGTGATGTATCGGGGGTAAAATGGCCAAATAAAACCCAGGACCCCTACTTAAGTTTGCATTTCAGATAAGCAATGAATAATTGTTAGCCCAAGTATGCCCTTAATGCTGCAACTATTGCATGGGACATTCATACACTGACAAAATCTTTGTTTATTTGAAATTAAAATGTAATGGAAAATTCTGGGTTTTTATTTGCAAAATCTTACAGCTCTAATTGAGGAGAGACAGTTTATCAGTGGATGTAGTAAAATTGGTGATATTCTTATTTTTTTTTTTTAGATTTGTCTATTTATTTGAAAGACAGCAAGACACCCAGAGAGAGGGAGAGACAGAGTGAGATCCCTGTCCACTGGTTCACTCCCCAAATGCTCACAACAGCTAGGGTTGGATGAGGCCAAAGCCAAGAGCCAAGAACTCCATTTGAGTCTCCCATGTGGGTGGCAGGGTCCCAAGCACTCAGACCATCATCCACTACCTTTCTAGACACGTTAGCTGAGAGCTGGGTCATAAGCGGAGAAACTTGAACCAGCACTCTTACGTGGGATGCTTGCATCCCAAGCAGGGGCTTAACCCACTGCACCACACACTGGGCCCCAGACCTGCGATAGTTCTCATCTGAGGAGGCAGCAGTGACTTCTCAATATTGAAATGAGTGAGGTCACTTGAGATTTCATATGCAAGGAATAGTTCTGTTCATTTCTCTTGATGCCAGATTCGGAAAACAAAAAAGTACTCAACTTACATCAAAATACTTGTAGGATTTGGTGAATAATGAAATGAAATTAAAATTACTTTTAAAGAGTACTGGGGCTGGTGTTGTGGTGTACAGGGTTAAGGCACTGCCCACAATGTCAGCATCCCATATGGGTATCGATATGAGTCCCAGCTGCTCCACTTCCCATTTGGCTCCCTGCTGATGCTCCTTGGGAAGCAGTGGAAGATGGCCCGAATACTTGAGACCCTGCACCCACATGGGGGACCTTGATGAGGCTCCTGGCTCCTGGCTTCAGCCTGGCCCAGCCCTGCCCGTTGTGCCCATTTGGGGAGTGAACCAGCAGATGGAAGATGTCTCTTTCTGCAACTCTGCTTTTTTAAATAAATAAGTAAATCTTATTTAAAAAAAAATTGTTGAGATACTCCTTGGCATGGAAATATGCTGAGGACAGAATAGTGAATGAAAAATACAGGGTGCTAAAGATGATCATATGTTTGTAAAATTATTCTATCCATTAAAGCTCACGTGCAGACACACTCACACCCATGCTCATCATATATCAATATCTCTGAAATCAATCAGGGTGCCTTTGGGATGTAATGATGTCTTAAACTGCTGTTGGCTAGGTGACAGACATGAGCAGTCGCTGAGGTGCAGGTGAGCCCTCAGCCTTTGCTGAGGCATGGCTAATTGAGCTACCTGAATCTTGGTGCTACTCGTTTCAACTTGCCTTGTAAAATGCCTTCGGTGCTCACACTGTGAGCATTCAGCATCCAGAGTGCTCGATGCCCTCATCCCATAGCGGAGTGCCTGGTTCAAGTCCTGGCTCCTCTGCTTCCCATCCAGCTTCTTACTACTGCATGCCTGGGGAGGCAGCAGGTGATCCTGGGAGGCTCAAGCACTTGAGCTTCTGCCACCCTCATGGGAGACCGGTGTGGAGTTCCTGGCTTCTGCCTTTGGCCAGGCCAAAGTGTTACAGGTATTTGGGGGAGTGGACTAGCCAATAAAATCTCTCCCTCCCTCTGCCTCTCCCTCTGCCTCTCTCTGCCTTTTAAATAAAATTAAAATAAATACACTATGCTTCACCATTGAAATGAAAAGTCACTTTGTATGCAGAAAGGCATGAAAACAAGGTAGAAGGACCAAATTTGATTTTAGTGATTTTTTCTTAGAGAAATTATTGGTTTTGTATTTTCTTGAAAAACAATAGCCAAGGGGCCAAGAAGGGGGACACAAGTGGATGATGATATTCCGTATTGTGGTACTGAGACATGTGCAAAGGGATTGCCCATCGCAGTCTGGTAAGACAGCTGAGGCCAGCCAGTTTGTTCCTGGGCCAGTTAAGCAGGACTGGGAAGCCTGGGAGGAGAGGCTGAGAGAGACGCCTGCCGTGTCCAGCGTGCTGCCTTCTGACCCAGCCCAGTCCCTGCGAAAACAAGGAAGGGAAAGAGATCCAGAAGGCTCCACATGGTGCCTGAACTCCCAGCTTTCCCTGCCAAGCACCAGAGGAGCCCCAAGCCCCAGGAGGAGGCGTGGCGAAAGGGACGGAGGGCGCAAGTGGGCAGGTGTGGTGCCACAAACCACCTCATTAGCATTTTATATGTCATCTGGAGCTTGCCCTGGTCATCTGGGAGGCTCGGGCAGGGGGAATGCCCAGTTACCTTCCAGACTGGCCCAAATCTCTAACTCCATCCCCGCAAGGTGATGGATTTGCAACAGCGGAGCTCACCGTCCTGAGCAGAGAGAGGGCAGGAGCAGCATAAGGACTTTGCCTGTGGTCTCTGTGGTGGGAAACCATCTCACATCACCCACCAGCAACCACCAACGGTCTCTCCTAGGTCTTTCTCTGCATGCTTGTCTAATCGTCATAGAAGTACTATGATTGGGTTCTTTCTCTACAGTGCTTCTTAACAGTCATCATAGTAGTACTATCTATTAGGTTCTTACCATCTGCCAGCTATTGTTCTACATACATGTTGTGTCTCACTACTCCTTCCCAGTGTTCTGGGAGGTAAGGATTATTATCTGAACTTTATAGGTCAGGAAACTTGGGCTCAAGTTCACCTAGCAAGGACGGGGCAGGAGCAGGACACAAGCTCTGAGCCTGTGGCTACAGGTCCCCTGCTCACTGTCCGTTTCTCAGAACAAAGACCCCAACTGCAATCCCTACTGCCTTTGTTTGAATGCAGCTCCTGGAGGCTGCCTCTTTTGTCCTCTCCCAACCCACACAGAACTTCACAGAGCTGCCACACATTCTTCCCATTATCCCCGGTGTGACTCCCATGATGCCTTGCGATTCCCACAGTCCTCTGCGTCTCATCTGAGCCCCTGTGCCCACAGCAGGGTGCTCTGGCCTGTGTTTCTCCCACAATCCTCCAACAAGCACTTGAACCTGTGGTCGTGAGCCACAGAGCATGGCCTAGACTCCGAAGCGGATTTTAGGATGGCCTCCTGTGCAGGGCTGGTTCCTTCCGAGACCCCAGCTCTGAGTTTGGAGCCCCGACTTTGCCATTCCCTGAGATGTTTTTGCACCCTTGACCCCAAACACAGCATTCATAAATGATTCTAGAGTCTTGAATCCTCAGTCTGAGGTCCCTGAGGCCTTGCCCCAGCTGATGTGAGCAGCTGGCAGTGTAGACATTATGTGCTTGGCTTCAGGACCCCTGGACTGGAACTGTTTCTTAACTACACGGATCCCCCAGCTGACATTTGGACCTCAGCAGGTGATAGGGAAGTCAGATAGGGCCAAGAGTAGGGGAGGGATGCAGAAGACAGCGTGATGCTCTCAGGGGTCAGCTAAGCCCTTAGGACCTCTGAACAAAGAGCTCGTTTGACATGGCTTCTGGAAGAATCTAGAAGGAAGCTTTGGAAAAGAAGGCGCAAACCACATCCTGACTCCAAAACAAAAGTGAGCCTAAAAGCAGCTATCCCAGGACAGGAAGCAAATACGGTGATTTTATTTCTATGGATGTTTTCAGGGGCAGGTGTGGTGGCGCAGCGGGTTATGCCGTCATCTTGGAGTGCTGGTTCAAGTCCAGGCTCTTCTGCTTTAGATCCAGCTTCCTGTTAGTGCACCTGTGGAGGCAGTGAATGATGGCCCAAGTGCTTGGATTCCTGACACCCGCATGGGAGACATCAGTGGGGTTCCGGGTTCCTGACTTCAGCAGGACTTCCGTGTCCTGGCTGATGCAGTAGGCATTTGGAGAATGAACCAGCGAATGGAGGATCTCTCTCTCCCTCTCTCTCTCTCTCTGTCTCTCAATCACTTTGTTCTTCAAGCAGAAGAAAATAATTTTTTCACACTGTACATTGTTTTACTTCATGGTGCATTGTGGGGACCCATGGATAGGCCTGCCATGGGACCCCCCATGCTGGGCTTGGCTTGTAGCAGTGCTGCGGATGTAGCAGCTGATTGAACTTTCCATCTAGCTGAGGATCGTGGAAAACAACAAGATGGCGCTGATGCCCTGCCTGCTGCGTGACTCCACAGCTGATCGTGATCAAGAGCCGGATTGGAGAACTCTGTGCATGGACTGTGATTGAATGACTGATTGGTTGAATTTGGTATATAAGCGGACCGCGGGAGAAGGAGCGGGGCACGCCAGCTTTCCCCCTTAAGGAACGTGCGCGCCATCTCTCCCCCTTCTCCCGGTCCTCCACTCTCTTTCCCACTCGTTCTAAGTAAAAGTCTACTGAAGACCGATTAACTGCGAGCAGCGTCGTTCCTTTTGCGGCCGAAGGAGCTGACAGTGAATCTCAGGTTGATTCTGTTGGTGGCTAAATGTGCTGCGTAGAGAAGACCAACGAGGGCAGATGAGCAGAGGAAGTGGCGTTGGAACTCTGTGGGCAGATCCCAGGGAGCACCTAGCTGGCAGGTGCGTGCTTGTGAAGGGAGGGGGTCTGGAGGTGGGGCCAAGGAGAGCAGGAGAGGAAGACAGCAACTTGCAAGAATCAAAGATGGGGACAGTGTTTTGTTGGACAATTGCTCATCGAAGTGGAGACTATAAGGAATACGCTCAGTGTGCTGAGCACACACATCCCAGTGCTGAAGAGAAACACAGGCCGAGATTGGCCCCTGCACATCTCAGCCTAACCTTGTTCACAGTCGGCCTTAGCCTGCAAACGTTTTATAGCAGAGACCACCAAACTGGGGTGCGTCTGAGGTTGCTCAGAATGTGTGGCCATTTAGCTGAGTGTCTCCTTTAGCTGAGAAAAGTCTGTCTAGATGACTCCAGCGCTGTATTTGGAAGTCTGGGGAGCATGGAGGAGAGGGAGAGTTCTGTGATGCTGGCCCAAGGCTCTGGAGAATGCTCCCATGGACAGAGCAGGAACAAACCAGTGAAGGCAGTGGCTAAGTCCTGCCTGCATGTGGTGTTTGACAAAGCAACTTCGCTTCTTCCAATGAGGTCCCTGAAGTCGGGAGAAGTGGATGCAGTCAGAATTCCTTTAAAGTCACAAAGGGTTGGAGGAAGACCTGGGGGTCCTTCTCTTCCGTGGGTCCGTGGTCTGTGACTCAACCTTTGGCCAGGGTGTCAGGTCCTCCTGCACCAGGGACTCCCTATGCAAGGGCCCCTCGCCCTCGTCCTCAGGAAAGGGGGCCATGCAGAGGGCCAGCAGAGGCCCGCTCTCCCCTTCCACATTCTGGAGTCACTTTGAGGGAATTTGCTCACAGTGATGGGGTGGCACTTTATGAAGCACCCAGCCGGGCCCTCTGAACGAGTCACTGGTCATAAAGAGTCCTGGCAACAGGCCCGGGGGTTGCACTAGTCTTGGAAGTGCAGAGTCCTGAGGTTGGAGCCTGGCTTCCTTCGTGTGTGGTAGGCAAAGCTGCAGAGGCAGCAGTACTGCTCGCCAGAGAGTGGACCTCAGGTCCCAGCCCCATGGTCCCAGCTGTGCCTTTGAGCTCTTTCCTCATTTTAAAAATTGAAATAAGAACATCGGAGATGCAGAAGGACCTAAAAATAGCATTCAGGGGTGTTTACCTTGTTCCAGGCTTGTACATGTTCATGCACTGAATCCCCATGGTGACCCGTGAAGGGGCACTGCCATGAACACAGCACATGTTTATAAATGGGGGCACTGAGGCATAGAAAGGTTAAGAACCATGTTCAAGGCCAGCACCGCGGCTCAACAGGCTAATCCTCTGCCTTGTGGCACAGGCACACCGGGTTCTAGTCCCAGTCGGGGTGCCAGATTCTGTCCCGGTTGCCCCTCTTCCAGGCCAGCTCTCTGCTGTGGCCAGGGAGTGCAGTGGAGGATGGCCCAAGTGCTTGGGCCCTGCACCCCATGGGAGACCAGGAGAAGCACCTGGCTCCTGCCTTCAGATCAGCGCGGTGTGCCGGCAGCAGCGGCCATTGGAGGGTGAAGCAACGGCAAAGGAAGACCTTTCTCTCTGTCTCTCTCTCACACTGTCCACTCTGCCTGTCAAAAAAATAAATAAATAAAACAAAAAAATTTTTAAAAAAAGAACCATGTTCGAGTCCAGCCAGTTAGTGTGTGGTCGGTTGGGGTCCTAACCCAGGCCCTTAAACTGCAAGGTCAGTGCTGTTTCGTTCAGATTGCTACATTCCACTAATTTTAAAACACAGCTTTTCTACATGTTTTACTATCTCTGCATTCCCAAGCAGGTGAGTCTGAAGTCTTAGATTCAAATAACCGTGACACAAACTTGAAACAGACTGGTTCCTGAGTAAGTATTTGAATTCCAATCCTCATTCCTCTGCTCTTTACTAACAATCATGGTCATTACAATTAAGGGTTGATTTTGCACCTGCTGTGGCTGGTGGTCAGCTGAGCACAGTCTGGCCTCTGAGCTTCGCACACTCTCACGTGGTCCCCTCTCCCCTCAGGCCTCTCTCTCCCCCCACCAGCCCTCCCGATGATGCTGAGACCCACCCACATGTGCAGGTTCACCTCCGTGTGAGGCCCTCCTGGCTCACTGGTTAACCCCCTCTGCCCACTCACAGCACTGGGACTTGAGGCTTCCCCCAAAACGCACTGCCGCTTCTCTGCTCTTTGTACATTGCTCATCTCCTTCTCCTAGAAGCGAGCTCCGTGAGAGAAGGCAGTTTAGTCTGGTTTTGTTTGCTGCTGGCTACCCAGTATCTAGAACAGTGCCTGGGATGGGGTCGCCTTCAGCAGATATGAACAAATGAATGAATGAATGAATGAGGACTCCTGGAGATCCTTGTTTGGTGCTTCAGGAAGAACCCCTCCGAGAGAGCTTGCACACCCTCACAAAGGGGAGGCCAGGCGGAGGCCACAAGGCCTGCCTTCGGGCCTTCCCTCCTGCAAAGTCCAGAGGCATGGACCAGTCTCTGGGGCAGACACACAGCAGCTGGCAGAATGCGAGAGAGCTCCTTTGGCTGCTGATACAATGGGGCAGGTGTTTGGCGCAGTGGCTTAACCCAGCACCTAGGACTCCTGCATCCCCCATCAGAGCGCCTGGCTGGAGTCCCAGCTCCTCCGCTTCCCCAGCTTCCTGCTAATGCAGACCCTAGGAGGCAGCAGGTGAGGGCTCAGGCACTTGGGTCCCTGCCACTCATGCGGGAAACCGAACTGAGTTCCTGGTTCCTTGCATCAACCTGGCCCAGTCCTGGCTATTGTGAGCCAAATGCAAGTGTGAACATGAACTGGATCCTACTTGAAAAAAAAAAAAAAAAAACTATAGACAATTGGAAAATTTGAAATTGAGTGAACTATTAGATGCTTTTAGGAAATTTCCCTGGTAATTCAGCTCTGATAATGGGCCTCATGTTAAGCTGCATCCCTTTGGGGATGAGTAGTGAAGTGTTTAGGGAAGAAATGCCATGTGTCTGAAATCCCAGGAAATGGGCGCCATTCACTGACTCTCCTTCTCTGAGCCACCCACCACCAGTGTCCGGGGCTTCTTTCCTCTGATAACGGAAGACCTTCGGGTGGGAGAAGGTGATCTAGGCGTGACTGCTGTGGTGAAATCAGGACTCACTGTCAACATTCTGCATTTTCACCTGGTTCTCAGAGCGTGACACTGGTCTGTACATGATCTGGATTCCCCAAATAATAAGACTGGGGCTGTGGCAATTCAGCTTCGGTCCGGTCCCATCGTGCTAGGTCCCATTGGCCTCCTTCGGTCTCTGGTTTCACTAGCAGAATAAATAACCAATTAGTCGGGACAGCCTGTGACTGTTGTCGTCCCTCTAGCTCCCTCTTTGGTTTTCTTTATTCAGCATTAATGATTAATTCATCTCCTGTTTCACCTGCGGTTTCAGAGCTAATGACGAGCAAGTGGTCTCAGCTGTGTTGCACAGAAGACACCCACGTCCAAGGGCAAAACTCCAAATGGCAAAGAATTTTGAATATGATCCAGGCTCCTCTGTTCCCAAATTTCAGTATCCTTCCCGGGGAGAAGTGTGGCATTCTTTCTGGAAACAGATCGCTGCTGCTTGTTTTTGTTTGTATTTTCCATTTCAAAAAGTCTGCAGCTCATGGCACAGCGATGAGACAACCAGCGAGCTGGTGACATGCGGGGGCTGGAGCTGCTTCCGGCTGTGGCCAGTGGAAAGTTACAGGGTTTTGCTTTGCGCTGTTGGTGCAGTCCAACTTTGCAGCCTGTATCTGAGTGCAAACAACAGGGATTTGGACAAGCCGAGCTGCCCTTCACCCTGGCAGGGGTCAAAGCTCTCGCCTCCCCTTCATCTCCTAAAAAAACAAAAAGTGTGTTTCAAAGGCAGCCGAGGCAGGGCAGTGTGATTTGCTGCGGGAAGTTTGGAAAAGGTTTCGTCTCTAAAATCCAGGCTCCCCGTGAGTTCTACAGCTGGGACTTTAAAGGAAATGAGCTGGGGACCCAACGTTTGTCTTCTTCCTGGTTCTTCTCAAGGAAGGGAAAACTGTCTCAGCAGGACGGCACCACATTTCAGATGTGCCCTGGGGTGTGTGCGCTGCCAGGCGGGGAGGTGGGAGGGCTTCGTCCTGCCCGTGTCGGCCTGGGGAATCTGGGAATCTGTTCTGCTTTAAAGGAGAAAAGCCAAATGGCCTTTCAGAAAAGAAATAAGGTTGTCGTAGGGAGCAGAAGTGTCCGACCTGGGAGGTGCAAGGCTGGAGACCATGGGCAGCACCTGCACTGTGCTGCCGGTAGGTAATGTGACGTTAAGAGTCACGTTGACCCCACATCCACTGCACAGGGCTGGTCTGGGGGTCTCCAACCCCTTAGGATGTGTTCTCCTTCTCAGACCTTTGTCCTGTAACTGTGCTGGCCAAGCCCTCTCCCCTGGTGGGAGACCCTGTCCCTCCCAGGGGCAGGTGGGTGGGACTATGCCAGGGGTCTGAGCCCCACCCCCACCCCGGGAGAACCCTCGGCTCCCGTAGGATTTTGGGGCACAGTCACGGGACCAAGGCAAAGGGCCAACCCTTCAGGCTCAGTTCTTGATCAGCTCTTCGTCAGGAACGAGTAAAAGGGCAGCACTCAGTTTGCTTCTTCTTTTCACCTGAGAAGAAATGTGACGACTAGAAACAAGTGTCAGGCAGGAGGGCAGCACCTGGCGGAAGGCCGCCCATCCCTGCCTGTCATGGCCCATGATGACTACAGCAGCCATGCATTCCTAGAGAGGAACAGCCATTTCTTTAGTAACAAAAAAAATATTCATTTATTTATTTGAAAGAGAAAGTGAGAGAGATTTTCCATCTGCTAGTTCACTCCCCAAATGGCTGCAACAGCCAGGGCTGGGCCAGGCCGAAGCCAGGAGCTTCATCCGGGTCTCCCATTGGGCCATCCTCCACTGCTTTCTCTGGTGCGTTAGCAGGGAGCTGGACTGGGACGTGAACCAACGTCCATATGAGATACCAGTGCTGCAGACAGCTGTTTAACCTGCTATGCCACAGCGTCTGTCCTAGGCCATTTCTTTCTAATCCTTAAGAAAGCAAAATGACAAAGGGGCCTGCAGAGGGAGAGAAATGGGTAGAGATTTAAGACGGGATGGCCAACACGGAGTTCTGTTGAGACCCAGGCCACACCCATGGTGGTTTGTGTGTTGTTGCTTGTGCGGGTGTGCATGTGTGTTGTAACAATGACTTTGGCCTCCATCCCTGTTGCTCCCCAGCATTTAGGAGGTGAGGAGGAGCGTCCCAAGAAATGACTGGCGCTCACAGGTGAACACATGGGCAAGGCTGCAGAGAAGGAGATTGGTTCCAGATATTGCCCAAGAGCCCTAAGTTGGATGAGCCCAGGGTATATTTAATAGGCTCCATGGCCAGGTGACCTTGCTGGCTCTCGAAGCCCGTGCATGGGGCAGTGTGCTGCGCTCTGCCTGGGAGGAAGGAGTTAAGGATGTTGACAGCCTGGTGGGTCTCTGAGGGGAGGCAGGTGCTCACCTGGGCCGCCTGCTGCACCCCTGGGCCTCTGCACGCCGCCGTGCACCCCCACCCAGTCCTGCTCAGTGTGTTTGACCAAAGGTGACGCTGTCTCAGTTCACTGAGGTCGTGCCCTCCCTCCCGTTGGGATCGATCATTTAATGTGACTTATCAGAAAGAGAAAGAATTGTTTACTTTTAATCCCTGAATCCCATAAAGGGAGAAGGGGAAAGGCCTAAAGGGCCAGACGCTTGGGGCTCGGGCCCAGGGCGGCCCCTGCGCAGGCCACGGAGTAGGGTGAGAGGAGGGACCCTGGGCTGGCAGAAGCCGAGAACCGACCCCAGGTAAGTGCTTCCTGCCCCTTCCGGGACCTTCCAGCTCTCCTGGGTGGATCAGGCTGGCCTCAGGGTGCTCACCCGGGCATTGAAAAGACCCCAGGCAGCGCTGAGCCACCATCTGAATTTGTCTGCCTGATGAGTCTGTTTCTTCAGAAAGCCCAAGGGGAGCTGGAGCTTTCTGGAAGGTTCTTCTCACCGCCTGAGCTGGGGGGAGAAGGGGTACAGGAGGGGCCCAGAAGCAGTATGGAATTGTTTGCACCCTCAAGGTGGCTGCACACAACGTCGTATTCCGTGTTACGCTGGTCTGATCTAATGCCAACACTGAGGGCTTGCACCAGGAGTGTAGCAGTGTGCTGAGTGGAGCCAGGCTTGTGTGGCCAGGAGTCCCTCTCCTGCCCCCCGCCTGGGGCCAAACACTGTTCTCTCTCAGCCTCTCAAATGCCCGTGTTAGGGCTGTGTCTGGCCCCTACGGTTCCCTCGGCCACACCAGAAGCAGCTGGACACCTGCACAGCAGTGCCGCTGTTGCCTGGGAATGTAAACCTCACTCTGGTCTGCAAGCCAGTGCATGGAGGCCCCAGCGCCGCTGAGGATCTGCCCAGCAGTCCCGCTTCGCCCTGGTCAGTGATGAACTCACCGAGAGACCAGAGAGGCATGGGGGGAGCTTCTCAGATTCCCCCCTCGGTGAACTTCAATGAGAGAAGAAGGACTGTGTTCTCTTTGAAAATGCCCCCTGTGCTTTCAAAATGACAAGACTCCTGAGTGGGACGGTGACTTCCTTTGTCTTCGCTTAGACTGGAACAGACTGAAAGAATCAAACTGATGCATCCCACGCATCCATTTTACATGTTCTGCTTATTAAGACATCTTCATTTTGGTGCTGATGACTTAGGGCTGCAGCAAGGTGGCTCTTCCCAGTTTCCAAGGCACTGTTTTCTCGGCCTGTGGCATTGATCTGGAATGATTCTTAGGCCCTGGGAACACAATATTAAAGCAAAGACAAGCCACTGCTGCGCAGATCTGACCTGAGAAAGAACTGGGGGTGCTGGGGTGTGCCGGGCTCCTGAGACGCTAAGCCGCCCCTCCCTGCTGAGAGCTGTGGTGCACATGGAATCCTGCGGGGTGACACACTTGCTGGAGGCTGGGATTTCGTGGCGACTTCCTCCTCAATGCCCTTTCTTTCCCAGCAAGCCGTGTCTAGCTGTTTTTCCATCCTCATGGGTTCGGTGGGAAAACTGCATTGTAAATTGACCACAGCAGCTAGAGAGAGCGGTCATGGTTGGGCAGGCGAGGACGCTTAGCTGTGCTTCACACTTAACCTCTCTGTGGGCCAAGAGGCAGGTATTCAGGAACTAAGGCAGGACGAGAGATAGTGGGAGATTTGCATGGATGCAGGGGCAGTGGAAAAGTAAGCAGGACCTCAAGGCCTCCCTTGGCTATGGATCTGTGCCATTCGCGCAGATCACCCTGATTTATAGCCCATAGTTTTGCCTTCAGCATTTTTTTTAACCACAGGAAATAGCAGGTGTTATAATTTCCCAGCCAGCGTACAAATGTTCTATGTAGAATTAACTGGTGCTAGTTAAGGTCGACTGTTCATTTCAAAAATCCTGGAGCCCTTTTAAACCTGCAGAGTGAAGAATGGCTAAGTGAAATATTTAAATATCCCAGAGCATGTGCTGGCATCGGCCACCTCCAGTTTTTTTTAATTAGTGACGTGTTATTGGATGACATCTGCATAAGACAGAAATTTGCTACTTCCTTCTTTAAACTGCCTTGGACATTGTCGGACATTAACCAGTCCCTCAGAAACAATCAGAAACACAATAAAAGACAGCGGACATTTCAGCCATGTTTAAAGATTGCTGACAAGACAGAGAAAATTGACATCCCATAAATGTGTATTTATTGATTGATGCAGTTGCACCATAACTGATGGCACTGCACTGCATAATAATGAATTTCACTAAATTTGCCGAGAAATTGGCCCGAGGCCCCTGTCTCAGCACAGCGCTAACTTTCCATGCTGTGACAGGAGCTGTTTGAGTAGGGTGCACTCCAACCTCCCAATTTCAGAAGTGTTTTACAAGAAGGAATTTTTATTAGGGACTCCAGGAAAGAAAGCTTAAAAATCCTAATTATTTTTCTGATTGTAAAAGTTCTACCTGAATTGCAGAAATGTGTAAATGCACAGACACAAAAGGAGAAAAAAATGAAGCCATAACCCTTCCACCTGAAGATAGGCGTGGTTAATGTTTGATGGTGTTTTGTAAGTTACTTCTTTGTTCAGTGGCAGATCTTGAATTTCTTTCTGTGTGAACCCTATTTTATTTTTTTGCAGCATCAGTTTCAGTGACTATGATGTGTCACAAATCAGCCTTCTATAGCTGGACATCCAGGTCATTGTCGATTTTCATAATTATAAACAATGCCATGAACAGCTTTATAGGTAAACCTTTCTACAAGTCTCTGACATTTCCTTGAGGCGAACTTCTGGGCCATAGAAATACAGGAGTACTTCAAAAAGTTCAGAGACAATGGAATTACAACATGTTTATTTTGGTGCCAAAATTTTGAAGTCCATGCATAGTTTTCTCATCATATGCATTTTATGAGCTTTTTGAAGACTCTTCATGGGCATAGATTTCATGTTATTTGCACCCAAATAAGCTTATCTTTCAAAATAATTTTTATATATTTTTATCTGAAAGGCAGAGACAGAGACAGAGCTTCCATTTGATGGTTCACTCCCCCAGATAAATCCTGGAATTCCATCGGGATCTACTGTGCGGGTGGAAGGGACCCAAGTATCTGAGCCGTCATCTGCAGCCTCCCAGGAGGCACACTAGCAGGAAGCTGGATTGGAAAGCAAAGTAGACAGGACCCCAGTGAGGCACTCCGATCTGAGGTGCAGGCAGCCCCAGGCGCCAATCTAACCCCTGCACCAAATGCCCATGCCTGCACTGATCACTTAATTCCATGAACTTCCAAAGGCTCATTTGGAGGGAGGAGTTTGGGGAGGTTTACCTGAAATGCACTAACTTCTTCCTCTCTTCTTCTTCAAGGTTTGTCCTTCCCTCCTCTGTCCTTTGCAGGTTATTCACAACTCAAGCAAACAGAGCTGGAACCCAACATGGGGCCCCCAACAAGCCCGTCTTCCCAGGATCCTTTTCACCAACGACGAGTTCTCCTCTCTTCGATTCTTCTCAGCAGAGCTAAGAGATTTCCAGAGCCCCACCAAGATGCTCACGACAGCCCTGGAGCAGCCAGGAGGTGCAGAATTTCTGCTCTATGTTCCTCGGACAAAGGCAAAGTCGCGGAGCTTGTCAGCAGGTGCAGAGGGAAAGACCAGAGAAGGCAGTGTGTCCCACGAGTGTGTCCAGTGTGGCTGCCTGGGGATCGTGGCAGGGACTAAGACCAACTGGAACTCAGACCACGCTCCTCCTCAACACCCAGCGACACTGCCCAGTGAAGAGTGACACCAGCAGGACTAACATTAGGCCAGGTGGCACTTTGCTGCCACTTCACAAATGACAGCATGACCTTGGGGGTGAGCCAGGGCCCCGGGCAGGAACCACAGGCAGTAACTCAACACAGCGAATGAGGGAAGGGGTATTTAAAAGAACAAAAAAGAGGCAGGGTTCAAGGCCATCTCATGGCAGCCAAGTGACTTCCCCGCTGTGCTCATCATCGCTGCAGAACCCAGGTGAGCGGTGTCACGGTTTGCATGGGGATGGGGCATTTAGACTGAAAAAAGTGCAGAAGGGTCCTTATTCAGCTGTGAAAGGCCATTTGTAGGGTGAAGTAAGGCTCAGGTCCAGTTAACAACTCAGTTATCGTGTGGGAAAAATGAACTTCTGTGTTCGGGGAAAACAAAATTATTCCCTTTGTGGGCAGGAGTTCTCATACCCACTAGAAACCATTTTTAACAGGAAAACCAAGTAAATCCAGGAGTGATGTATTCCGATAGCTCCCTTCCAGCTAGGAGATAACCATTACTCACTAAACATTGACGGCTTTGCTCCCTCTATCTCTCTCTCTATCTCCCACCCATTACCATTGTGGAAAATGACCGCGGTTGGTAAGATTGAAAATGTGAGCGAGGTGCGTTTCCCCTGTATCCAGCAGGAGCCACCAAGAGTACATCACAGCTGCTCCATGTGCTGTAGCTCTACCCAGAATAACCTGTCTTCTTAGACTGCAGAATTTGCTGCGTTTACTGATGATGCCTTGGGGAAAGGGGTGGGGACCCAGCCATCCAGTTGGATTATTATTCCTGTTTCTAATTTGCTTTCTAAAATCTGTTCCCTCTAGGGATTCCTTGTCTCCCAGCCCTTTCTGGAAATGGTTACAAACAGAATTGTTCCTGCCTCTGCCTTTGTGGTAGGAGCAGGACCTCAATGCCCCCCCCCCCCCAGCAGGTGTTACCTCCTGCTGCAGATTGCCAAAGCCTCCATCTGGGGGGGCTTCGTCTCTTCCCATCACTCAAGATGATCCCCACCCACCAAGCCACTTTTCTCTGCTCAGGTCCCATCCGTGGAGCTGGAGAGATTCCCTGATGACAGCCAGCGACCATGGCGACCATGGTGGACAAGTTGTGGGGTTAACACCTCGGAGGCTGCAGAGTTTACTTAGCAGAGCTGTGGAGTGTGACAATGGTGTTTGTGTCCAAACTATCAAACGCCATTATCACACTAAATAGCTACTGCTAGGCCATTCTTCTGCGCAGTAACCACCTTGACATCAGCTGGTCGGTCCTGCTGGACAAGGCGCATCTACCTGAGTGCTCCCGTCCTGTGTAATTCCTGGATAAAGTCTCATCACCTCGTGCTCATCCCCAGTGCCGCTCCTTGAGCCTTCTCCTCCTCACATGCTGCTGTTAAACATTTAGCAGATGGTAAATTCTTGTTTTCTGGACTCAACAAAGATAGCCGAGCACCCAGCACCAGGCTATAAGCACCTGAGAATCATTCAGCCCATGCTTACTGAGTTGAAATGAAGAGTAAGAGAAGTGTTTGACTCAGAAAACCAGAGCGGGGTTAAATCTAATTTACACGAACCACAGGCGTACAGGTACAACATTGAGGTACATCATCATTTAAGAAATTTAGCTTTCTAATAAACTTACCCATGGCTCACCTGGTCTTTCAGAACTCTGGAACATTCTTGATTTCTACTGATTTACAGTGGGAAAATGCCACCTAATTCCCAGGCTGATGGCTGAATTTGTATGCTAGCTCTTTCTTCTTTATGTTTCAACAAATTATACTCAGACAATTGTATGTGAACTACATGTGCGCGGCCACAGCAAATTGGCACTGCTGATCGATAATTCACTTTAGCCAATGGTCCTCCTGTTGCAGTGACGAGACTGCCTGTCTTTGTTGCCCCTTGGCCCTGCTTCCTGCCAGCACCTCGTCCAGATGTCATCTGAACATCTCCCCCATGTGTCTCATGCCAGCTGGAAGTGCCACCATCTCTCTTGACCTAAGGATGGATGCATTGACCACAGTCCAGAGGTGGAGTCACGGGGGTTCTTCAATCCTCTGAAACCCACAATGATGCCGTTGGCCTAGATGCGCTTTTGAGGGATGAAGTCCAGAGCTGTCATCCAAGCCACACGAGGGTCCTTGACCCCCAGAAGACCAGGAGCGCTGGTTTTAAGCAGCAGCGGTCTCCTGGCTAAAGTGGATGCCAAGCTGTCTAACCTGCAGGGTGCCCTTACCTCTCCCATACCCTGCGGTCTCTGTGTTCTTCATAGTGTAGGGAAAGAGGAGACAGCGTGAAGCCACGTCCAGACCAGGGTTATTCAAAGAATAAGCCTGGGAGAGGCTCACTCCCAGGGGAACGCACAGCACACACACAGAGAGAGAGAGAGAGAGAGAGAGAGAGAGAGAGACTTCCCTTACAGACTAGTGGCTTGTATAGCATCAAGCGGAGAGAAGGGGCTGGGGATCGGAGCTATAGCTGGCTTGCAGAGATGCAGGGAGAGCCTGGGCTAGATCTAAAGGTCCCTGGAGATAACAGTGTGGGCTGGGAGGGGCTGGGCTGAGGCTGGACCTTGAGGCTGAGCTGCTGAGCCAGGCCGGGGGAGTTTGGGAGGAGTGGGCAGAGCTCAAGCTGACAGCGGCAGTCTTCAGATGGAGGTGTGTCCAGCAGTCCAGGCACGGCAGGGCTGGTCAAGGCCGGAGGGGTCTGTGTTAGCAGGGCAGAGAAATGGGAGCTGCCGGCTGCTATGTAGGTGAGAGGTCAACATGGACTCAGGCTTTTGTCCTTGCTCCATCAGAGTCTGCATGTCTGGAAATTTCCCCTGTCCCAGCATATTCTGAATCCACCCCCAACCCCCGACCTCAGCATGCAGGGCCCTTCATCATGGCTCCAAGCGGCTGGCTCCTCCCAGGCACTGAAAAGGGCGGGGCCGAGCCTCCTGCCCATCACAAGTCTGGAAGTAGACACAGTCTGGGGAGAGTGGAAAATGCGCTTTTCAGGGGAGGTGAAGCCTGGGCCCTGCATTCAGCAGGACCTGTGCTGTGGGCTGTCCCCTGCCCGTTTCTCAGGGGAACGGCGGCCAGGCTGTGGGAGCAGGGTCAGTTTCCTGTGGGACTCCAGCTTAGAGCGGGACTCAGAAGCCACGGTCCTGTGCAAGCACAGCTCGCAGGCATGTGGGAAGCTGTGTCCCTGCCACATCCTCAGCATTGAAGGGGTCTCTCCCGGGGGGCATCACTGCCCGCAGCCCTGGCAGAGATGGCCGCCGCCCTCTCCCCGCCTCTCAGGCCGGATGGAGACACCAGCTCCGTCCACTCTGGCCTTGCCCCAGGAAGGGCACCAGAGAGGCCTGTGCTGAGGGTGGCCATTCCTGACAGCTCATGTGTGATCATGTTGACTCAGACCAAGGTGGTATAGCACGTTCACGGGGGGGGGGGGGGGGCGCCTGCTCCCCAGGGCGCTCCCCTTCAGCACCAGAACACCTGACAGGGGGTCTCCTGTGTGTGTGTGTGTTGGGCGGGGGTGGGGGTGCCTTGTGCACCGCAGGAGCCTGAGCAGCACCCAGGCCTCTCTCTGTGCTGGGTGCCAGGAGCCTGCTAACAAGGCCAAATGTCTCTGGAGGTTGTCAAACGTCCCCTGGCCCCTGGCGGTCAAAATCACCCCTGCCGAGCATCACTGCTCCAAGGAGCCGCCTTGACTGTGAACTTCAGGAGAAGGAGCAATGACAGGAGGTGCGGGATGCGGGCAAGGCAGCCCTTGCTGAGTTAAAAGGCACAAAATGTTGCACAAAGCCCGGGTGTCAGCAGGGGTAGGGAGGAGGCAATGGCAGGGCTGGGTTCGAGCTGGGAATAGGAGGAGGGACAGGACCTGGGCGTGGGGGAGGGGTAGACAGCAGGCAGGTTTGAGTGTGGAAGGGAAGGCGAGGAAGGCGAGGAGCGAGCAGACAGCGTGCTCTGCCTCCACCCGCTTTGGCAGCCCCAGCCCAGGCTCACCCCGCCTGCCTGAAGCCCCTGCTTTCTGCCACGCAAGGCAGTTCTCAGGGGCGACCACCAGGGCTGCTCCGGGGCTCAGAGATGAAACCTGTTTCTGTCTTCAGAATCGGAGATTCAATGAGGCAGGTGCACCCAGATGCAAGTGTCAGGGCTCTGAGGGCAAACACCTGGGGCCTCCTGGAGGCAGTGATCTGCAAGGGCAGACATGGAAGGAAGGGGCGGTTCCTGAGACATGAGAGTTGGGCTCGGTGCTGTGGCGTAGTGGGCTAGGCCTCTGCCTGTGGCACCAGCGTCCCATATAGGTGCCGGTCCTGTCCTGGCTGTTCCTCTTCCGATCCAGCTCTCTGCTTGTGGCCTGGGAAGGCAGTAGAGAATGGCCCAAGTGCAGCCACATGGGAGACCCGGAAGAAGCTCCTGGCCTCACATGGGTGTAGGTCCAGCCGTTTCAGCATTTGGGGAGTGAACCAGCAGGTGGAAGATCTCTCTCTCTCTCTCTCTCTCTCTCTCTCTCCTCTCTCTGTCTGTGACTCTGCCTCTCAAATAAGTTAATAAAATTTCCTTTAAAAGGAAACAAATAGGAAAGAAGCTCTTTGGTTTGCTTTTAGCAGTGGGTAAACACTAAAGCAACCAAACCCCTCTGGGGGTCCTGTGAGGGCATGGAGGGCAGGAAAGGGGGCACAGACCTGGCTGGGGTTAATAGCTGTGGCCGTGGGCCAGTGCACCTGCATCACCTGGGGGCTGGTTAGAAATGCAAACTGCCTGGCCCTTCCCGGTCTCATAGAGGCTGTGGGGGTGGGGCGGCCACCTGTGTTTTACCAGCCCTCCGGCCGATTCTGACACCTGCCCAAGTTTGAACCACTGGGCTAGAAGCCGGAGCCACAGTGGCTCTCATTAGTGTTTAATGAACACGCCCGGGAATCAACAAGACTGCGTGGGGGAGGAGAACGGCGGAGCACTCTGCACGTGGCTCGCTTTAGAACCATCCCGAGAGCTTTAAAAACCCCAGCGCCCAGGCCCTGCCCCCGGGTGATTGCACTGGCGTCTCTGGCCCCTGTAAGGCGAGGAAGCGGAGATGGAGGGAGCAGCACCCCGCCGCGGAGACGGTAGGCCCAAGGGGTCTTCTTTCGCTTTAGTTTTGGAAAAACAGCAGCACAGGACCCCATCATTCCCATCTCAGGACTAGGGGCGAGATGTAGCCGCAGGGAGGGGCCCCTGGAGGCCCGCAGGGGACGGCGTGGGGCTGGAGCTCGGGGCTGCCCCTTGCCCTTGCTGATGGGGACCTCGGCCCCTCTCCCTCACGTTCCCAGCCCCGTGCAGCAGCAGTTTCTTGCGGTTGCTGGGGCTCTTGGGCGTGGTTTCTTGAGTGAGAGTGAGGACCCCCGGAGCAGGCCGAGCTCGGCCTCCCCTCCCCTCCTCCAGCTCTGCAGGGCCCGCGGCGCTGGCTGCGCTCACAGGTAACCCCGTGCCCCCGCGCCTGCAGGCCTTTGGGCTCCTGTCCGTGCCCGCCCTCTCCGGCCCTCGTGGTCACTGTATTCGCTACCCTGCCCGTCCCCCAGCAAGGAGAGCCCTGAGGGACGAAGGACACAAAGAACGGCCGCTCCCCAGCGTCTCTGGAAGCCCACCCGCAGCAGCTGCCCAGACCCCTGGGTCGGAGGACGCGCTGCCGCGGGGGAGTCTGGGAAACGCAGTATGCTAATGAGCTCCTGTCGCGGTGGACCGTGTTGGGTTCTGCTGTCGCCCGAAGGGGGCTGGGGCGTTGGGTGGAGAGCAGAGTATCGAGGAAGCCACTACCCAGCAGGAGGTGGGTGTAGCTGAAAGAGGGGGACTCCATTTTAGAAATGTGTCGTGAGGTGAGTCCGTTGTTGCGTGAACATAGCGCCGTGTGCTGATTTAAAATGCCACGGCTCCGGCTCCGGCCGCGCTAGGTGGCGGGTCCTCCGAGACTGCTACAGTCTGTGCGCCCGGTGCTCGGTCCTCGGTCCTTGTGAGGTACCTGACCGTGCACCCGGTCCTCGGTCCTTGTGAGGTACCTGACCGTGCACCCGCTCCTTGTGAGGTACCTGACCGTGCACCCGGTCCTTGTGAGGTACCTGACCGTGCACCTGGTCCTCGGTCCTTGTGAGGTACCTGACCGTGCACCCGGTCCTCGGTCCTTGTGAGGTACCTGACCGTGCACCCGGTCCTCGGTCCTTGTGAGGTACCTGGCCATGCACCCGGTCCTTGTGAGGTACCTGACCGTGCACCCGGTCCTTGTGAGGTACCTGACCGTGCACCCGGTCCTTGTGAGGTACCTGACCGTGCACCCGGTCCTCGGTCCTTGTGAGGTACCTGGCCATGCACACGGAGACACATGCTTGGCCCCACCGCTCTACGTTTGCAGTCAGCTCACAGTGAGTCGGGACGTTCTACACGGGACGTGTGCAGACATTTCGCCTTGTGGTTATTCCTTGAGTGATATGACAACTGTGTTGTATTAGGACTGGACGGAACCTAGGGACGATTTACAGTGTACTGAGAGTATGTGTAGGCGCCACGCAAAATACTATGCCATTTTATATAAGGGGCTCAAGCACTGGGGGTTTTGGTGTTCGTTGGGAGTCCTGGAGCCAATCCCTGTGGACCGTGTGGGATGACGGGTACGTGTGCATCCATGTTTATATATGTTCCTACAGATCCATATAGGCAGATATGTTTATAAAGTATTGGCTCACATGATTACGGGAGCCGAGAAGTCCCACAGCCCCTGTCTGCCAGCTGGAGACGGGAGTGTAGCTCACAGGCCCGGGTGCCAGAGCCAACAGCGTGGACGCCACGGTTTCTGTCCAGTCTGAGGGCCTGAGAGCCAGGAGTGCCGAGGACAGGCGAGGAGCGGTGTCCCAGCCCAAGCAGCGAGGCAGAGGGAGAGCCACCCTCCCCCCGGCTGCTTGTCCTATTCAGGTCCTAGATTGGGTGATGCCCACCCACGTTGGTAGGCCCATCTGCTTTACTCAATCCACTCAGAGTCTGGTCTCCCAGACACAGTGCTTCACCAGGTATCTGGCCATTGTGTGGCTCAGTCAAGGCAGCAAGTAAAATAAGCCATCTGCTTGGCACAGAGCTGCTTCTGTGTGTGCAGGGGCGTGAGATCGAGGGGCTCTGCGCTCTGAAGCGAGACCAGACTCGGCACTGAAGGGGATTGTGGGACAGGAGCCGTGAGAAGCTCTGTCAACACCGACCTACTTTTGGCTGGGCTGGGTTCAGGTGAGGAAGATGAGGGTGGCAGAGGGACGGCAACAGAATTAGTACAGAGGTCACTAGACTTTCTGGGCAGGAATTGGAAGTCACGAGCAAGTGGGCGCTTCTTTCAAGGTTCCGTGGTGCATCAGTGGGTCGGCAGAACGCAGAGACGTGTTTGTGCAAAGTGAAAGTGAATTGGGACTCTCTGGGCTGTGAGGAAGAGAAACCCAACTCCAGTAGCTTTCTTTCTTTTTTTTTTTTTTTTGATTTATTTATTTGAAAGAGTTACACAAAGAGGAGAGAGGGGGGAGGGGGGAGAGGGAGATCTTCCATTGGTTGGTTCACTCCCCAATTGGCTACAATGGCAGGAGCTGAGCCAATCCGGAGCCAGGAGCTTCTTCCAGGTCTCCCATGTGGGTGCAGGGGCCCCAAGGACTTGAGCCATCTATTACTGCTTTCCAAGGCCGTAGCAGGGAGCTAGATCGAAAGAGGAGCAGCCAGGTCTCAAACCAGCACCCATATGGGATGCCAGCACTGCAGACAGTGGCCTTACCCTCTACGCCACGGCTCTGGCCCCTTCAATAGCTTTCCCAACAAAAAAATGTGTTGTCTAACTATGTAATGAGATGGGTAGGTGGGATTCAGGCATGGCCAGACCCAGGTGAGAGGAACGCCAAGTTGAAGCCTCAGTTTGCACCTTGCATGGGAATCTTTGACTCGGAAGAATCCCAGGTGATCTACTGTGTTCTCAGTGCTCTAATGATCGGTAACTAAGCAGTTTCTTGGAAGACAGACATAGGTCCATGTTTCCATGTGAGCACAATGCCTTAATTGAAGGGAAGCAGTGGTGAGGGACAGACCCTCCCTGCATGTAAAGTGAGCCTCCCTGGACCCCGGGCACAGGCATTGCCCCTCCCTGCATCTTGTGGTCTCTACTCTGGACCAAAAAGTGTGATCTGTGTATTAACAAGAAACAACTGAATGTTTCCGGCCTGTGTCCGCTGGTGATGTGATGTGGCTGATGTGCTGCGACCCTAGAGAAATGCTGTGGAGAGAAGGAGAGCAGCACGGGGCCTGGCACATCTGTCGGTCTGGCCACTGGTCCTAGGCAGCCATGGTTTTGTGTTTCTTGGCTGCCCAGCCTTTTCATAGCTGCCTACAGGGGGTCGGGTACTAAGGAGTGCGATAGAAATGCACATGAATTAAGCAGCAAGTTTGGCTCTGAAAGGCAGCTCGTGGCAGGTGCCTGGCCCATATCTGCAGAGCATGGGCCACCTGACTTCCGCCTGCCAGCCTGGCATCTCTTTGCTTTGGCTTCCAGAAGGCACTCTGCCCACACGCAGCAGGCAAGAGTGCCAGGCCCTCCAGTGACTGATGGGAGTCGTGCACACAAGCCTCCTTCTCCACTGGCATCCAGCAGCCCTCAGGGGCTTGAGCTTCTGCAACCCCCAAGGGTGATTTGGCCGACAACAGATCAAATAGACCTGGTGTCACTTCTCCACCTCCCTCCTGGTGACTCTGCAATCGGCTCCTAAGTAAACTGCGAACAAATCCTTGTCTGCAGGTCTGCTTCTGAAGGAACCCGATCCAGGACCCTAAGGCTGGGGGGTGGGGGTCCCCTCAGCACCAGCCGGGTACTGCGGTCTGGGGTGTGGGTGCAAGGGCTCTGTGGAGTCGCAGGAAGGGTGGGAGGCAGGGGCAGAGAGGGTGCTCGCTGCAGCTAGCACCGCAGGAGCTGAGACAGGAAGGACTGGACTGGTGTGTGCAGGCAGATGGGAGTGGGAAGTCGCGATGTGCTGGGGTTTTTCCATTTCCTCTGTCTTCATAGCAATGGTTTCAGGCACAGGGAGGCAGAAACATGATTGGCCTCGAGGAGAGATGAAAACAAGATTTTCAACTTCTAAGGGTGAAGCCAAGCCCAGCTTTCTCTGCACACACAGCAAGGAGAGACAAAGGGGGTTGGCCTGGGTGGGGCACTGCCTGGAGCTCGGGGAACAGCAGGTGGTGCTGGGCTGGGGAGGGCGCCCCCTACAGGTGGAGGCCGTCAGGGAGCCATGTTCCAATTGGAGGAGTTCCATTAGCTGATTCCCTGGTCACTTTGGGGTGACACCTCCATGACAGCTCCCTGCTTGGGCCCACGCTGTGTCCTGGAGAAAGATCTGCATGTCCCTTCATGCCTGAAACCTGTGAGCCCCTTCCCGAATGCCACATGTGGCCATAGCCGTCCCCTTGGATGGCCTGTGATGATCACCCTCTTCCACAATGTGGAGGTTGGAAGTGAGAGTGTAGGAGAGGCCCAGCCCAGGCCTTGGATGTAGTAGATGCCCATCAGCTTCCCAGACCTAACACAGGCTGAGGGGTGCCCAGGGGTCTGGGCCCGAAGCCAGCTCCATATCCCATTCTTGCTCACTCCTGCCAAGCATCGGGGCAGGCTCCTTCCGTGTACCTGAGGATGTGTCTGGATATAGACATACACGTAGCACAGAAGCCTCAAGTCTGCTCGTGAGTTGAGGAGGAACTTTTCCAATTCAATTGCGCTGCTCTGCAGTAGGGATAAAAGACTTAAAAATAGAACCAATTAAGCTTCTTTGATTTAAAAAAAAAAATCTTAAGCATCCTAGAGAAATCACTGTTGAGTAATAGGGTCACCCAACGTGTGAGGCCTCTGTCTCATCCCCAGTGCCAAGAAAATGAAGATGCGGGCCCTGAGGCCTGATGGGGCGATGACCAACTTGTGGGTAGCAACAGTGAGTCCCCAGGAAAATGGAGAACTCGGCTAAAAGGCCCAGGACTCTGTCCTCTGTTCTTGCCTTTGTGCCCCCTACTCTTTCAGGAGGTCACTAAGGCTTAGCCCTGGAGTATGTCTCCCTTTCTAGACGATCCTAGGAGATAATGCAGCCCAGAGCCAGAAGGCATGGCTTCAGGTGCTGGCTGGGCCACTGAGTCACCCATGACACCTGGTGAACTCACCAAATGTGTGTCTCCTCCACAGGAGGCTCCCTCGTGAGAACGGGCTTGCACTGCCCGAATTGCTGGGGAGCGTCAGGGGTAGCATCCACATCCGGAAGAACAGATGCCCCGTGCAGTCAGAGGTGCCATGGTGCCTGATCAGCCCTGCCTCCCCCCCCTGCTGGCTGGGGGTCCCAGGAGTGATGTAGGCGTGATCTCTGGGGCACCTGTCTGCATCAGCATCAGAACAGGTGAATTTATTGTGTGCAATATTTTTGCCCAGAAGGTTGATTGTTCTGGTTTTGTGACCAAAGGATGAAGAAAACATTTGTGATGGGGGATGTTTTGGTCCCTCGAGCTCAAGTCAGGACGCGTGTCTTCACTCTGTGGTAGAAGTTCTTTTTAGCACTTAGATTTTGGTAGAACTGGCAGTTTCAGGAGAATAAGCTTGGGCGCAGCCTTCTTGTCTGGAAAGTCCTGTATCTAAATGTGCCTCATTGACTCGGCCCAGGGCAAGCACTCAACAGGTGTCCTTGTGTATGGTATCTCGGGGAAAGGCTGCTGGGGGTGGGGTGGGGGGCAGTCCTCCCATAAGCTCTGTCCCTAGCTACGTGCCACTGGAGCATAAGTGAGCATTCCTTCTGCGCCAGTCCCCTGTGTTGGGCTGCATCAAGCCCTACTACCCACAGTGACGAAAACTCGGCCCAACCCAAATCCCACACCACGGTTCCCTCCCAGCCCAACTCGATCAGAAGCTCGGAGTGGAGTGGGCCTCAGCATTCCTTGCTTGCTTTGATTTATTTTATTTATTTGAAAGGCAGAGTGACAGAGAGCAAGTGAGACAGAAACCAGAGACCTTTCACCTGCTGGCTCACTCCCCACCAATGGCTACTGCAGTTGAGGCTGGGCCTCCATCTGGATCTCCCCTGTGGGAGGGGCCCAAGCACTTGGGCCATTTTCTGCTGCCTCCCAGGCACATTAGTAGGGAGCTGGATTGGAAGCAGAGCCTCTGAGACTGGAACTGATGCTCCAATATGGGATGCTTGTGTGTGTGTGTCGGGGGTGGGGGGCATCTTAACCCACTGCACCACAACAGTAAGAGTATTTTCTGAAGCACTCTGATACTCCAGTGCCAGCCAGAATTGAGGAAGACTGGCTCAGTAGATGGAGGGGGAAGCGTTTCCTGAGGAAGGGACATTTGAGTAGGGATACAAAAGGTAATAAGAGAGCCAAGAGGAATCTCAAGAAATAAAATTAAAAAGTAAGAGGCTGGGGCCGGCACCGTGGCTCAACAGGCTAATCCTCCACCTTGCGGCGCCGGCACACCGGGTTCTAGTCCCAGTCGGGGTGCTGGATTCTGTCCTGGTTGCCCCTCTTCCAGGCCAGCTCTCTGCTGTGGCCAGGGAGTGCAGTGGAGGATGGCCCAAGTGCTTGGGCCCTGCACCCCATGGGAGACCAGGAAAAGCACCTGGCACCTGGCTCCTGCCATCGGATGAGCGCGGTGCGCCGGCCGCAGCATGCCGGCCGCGGCGGCCATTGGAGGGTGAACCAACGGCAAAAGAAAGACCTTTCTGTCTCTCTCACTATCTACTCTGCCTGTCAAAAAAAATAAATAAATAAATAAGAGGCTGGAGCCGTGGCTCACTTGGTTAATCCTCCACCTGCGGTGCCAGCATCCCATGTGGGTGCCAGTTCTGATCTTGGCGGCTGCTCTTCCCGTCCAGCTCTCTGCTGAGGCCTGGGAAGGCAGTGGAGGATGGCCTGGGTGCTTGGGCCCCTGCACCCGCATGGGAGACCGGGAAGAAGCACCTGGCTCCTGGCTTCGGACCCGTGCAGCGCCGGCCATGGTGGCTATTTGGGGAGTGAACCAACGTAGGGAAGACCTTTCTCTGTCTCTCTCTCTCTTATTATCTAACTCTACCTGTCAAATAATAAAAAATTAAAAAGTAAAAACTGAGGGGTTTGTCCCAGCAAGACAGAAAAGGTCATACGTGTCTTTGGAAGACAACCACTCCTAGGAGGTACTGGCCTAAGAATCAGAGGCAATGCCCACCATCCCCAGACACCAGGCCCAAGTGGAGCCTCTGGATTCTACCCGACGAGGAATATGGCCTTCCTCAGCCTCCTGGGCCTTTAGAAAAGGGCTTCGTGGAGGCATCAGTCTCTGGATCAGGGTTTCCGGGACTCCCTTGGCTATGTCAAGCCTGCACACAGGGACTCTGAACTGGAGGAAGTGAATGGTGAGGGCAGAGACGGGGAAGGGGAGGCACGTGGGTCCCTCTTGTTCCCATACCCTGTGCTGGGGCTGCTGTCACTGAGACACGGGAGAGGGAGGGTGACTGATGGGCATGGGACTGCATCTAGTTTAAGCCCGCAGCAGGCTGGGGGCACATTTGGTCGGTTGCTTGGTTTCCTGTGATGCAGACGTGGAGACGATGGTGGAGGTTGTATTGATTGTCAGGTCCCGTTACGAGGCGCTGTTAGCAAACTGGATAAATACGGACGGGATAACAACAAGACCTCTTCTTGGGGTGCCATGACAGTGCCACGTGAACCAGTTATTGGGGGTAAGCTTGTGCTCTGTGCTTCGAGGAACGTTCCTTTGGGGCCACCTGCTCTTGAAACTTTTCCAGCCGTGAGCAGCTCCCTGCTGCCACCCGAAGCCCAGCCAGTGACTTCCTTGTAGCACCCTGGGGACACTGCCCCAAGTCCACCTCGGACCCTGGGGCGGGCTGGCTCAGCTGGCCGTGGAAGCCTTGCTCTTCCCTCTCCCTTCCGTCCCCTGGGCCTGTTAGTCTGGGTGGCTTATCCAGAGACTGATTGCTCACGGTTCTGGAAGCTGGGAAGAGCAAGATCAAGGTGCCAACAGACCTCACAGAGGTGGTCTTCTCATTATCACCTCATGTGGTGGGAGAGAGGAGGGTTCTCTCCAAAGCTCCCCCCCCTTTTCATTTTGAGAGCAGCAAGTGGAGGCGGGTGTGGGGGGAGCACAGTTCATATCTGCTGCTGCACTCTCTAAATGCCCACAGCAGCCGGAAGGGAGTCAGGAACTCTGTCTTGGTTTCCCATGGGGTGGCAGGGACCTAAGCTGCGGCTTCCCAGGGTGCTCGAAGCAGGGAGCTAAAATCCTGGGCAGAAAGCCCTGTGATACACAGGGACGTCCTGGCCAATGGCTTCACCGCTAGGTCAGATGCCTATGGGGCACGAATCCCACTCACGAGGGGTCCACCCTCGGGACCCGATCCCTTAAAGGTCCCTGTCTCAACACCACCGCCTTGGAGGTTGGGGTTCAACACAGGCACTTTGGGAGCACACAGATGTTGAGTCCAGGGCCTTGGAGCCCTCCTGGCTCCTGTGACTTGGTGTCTTGCTTGTTTCCCAGAGTCCTCTTCTGCTTGTTGGTGCAGAGGCGCCTCAGCAGGTGAGGGGTGCTGGTCTGGGCGCCTCCTGACGGGGGGACCAGTACTCTCTGGGTCCCAGCAGTTCAGCCCCTGTGCAGAGCTAAGCCTTTAGCACTTTCCAGAGCCCACAGACACAAGCCTGGATCCCCGTGCAGATGGTAAAGACCCTGCCTTGAGCAGGCTGCCTGCAGCCTGCTCCTCCCAGCCTCTCTGTCACCAGGTGCATTTCCTTGTTGCTTTTTTTTTTTTTTAAATTTTATTTACTTGAGAGAGGCAGAGTTACAGAGAGAGGGAGACAGAATCTTCCACTCCCCTTAAATGGCCTCAATAGTCAGAGCTGAGCCGATCAAGAGCTTCATCCGGGTCTCCCACAGGAGTACTGGGGCCCAAGCACTTTGGCCATTTTCCACCACTTTGCCAGACCATAAGTAGAGAGTTGGATTGGAAGAGGAGCAGCCAGAAATCAAACCTGTGCACATATGGGATGCCAGTGCCTCAGGCAGAAGCTTAGCCCACTCACTACGTCACAGCATCAGCCCCGGCTGTGCTAGCTAATCTTGCCTCTGAGCCCTGGCTCTCGAGGTTCTCGCTGTGTGGGCTTCTTCCCCTTCTTCCCTCTGCTGAGCCTTTAGCTCCCTTCATGCTCTGTTCAAGATTCGCTCTTCCCTGGAGAAGGAAATGAAAGATGAGGAGGAAGCGGCAAAGGCCACTCATCAAAGCTGTGCTTAGAGAAAGTGGGTGTGGAGAGGACCCAGATGGGCTCGTGGGCAGTCCTGGCACCACTCTCGGGCAGTGAGGCCTCTTCCGTGCTCCAAAGTGAGGGTGGTTAAGGGACTTGCAGCCAAACTGTGGAGATTGGTGGCATAGCCCCTCCTGAGCCTGGGGGCTGGGGTCCATGGGAGCGCAGCTGGGCTTATGTAAATCACATCTGGAAGGCTGGTTATTCCAGAGATCCATCGTGGACACGCCCTCTCATCTGCATCTTTTTAAATATCTACAGCAGCATTGAGTGTAGCTAATGGCAGATCATTTTCAGGTGAAGTTTGTACTGTGTTTCCCCAATTAATAGTAAAATGACTTGACTCATTTCTCAGGTATGAAGGAGACATAGGTGTCTGTGGATATAT
The DNA here is from genome assembly GCA_949820135.1 of Sylvilagus floridanus. NCBI lineage: Eukaryota > Metazoa > Chordata > Mammalia > Lagomorpha > Leporidae > Sylvilagus > Sylvilagus floridanus. The sequence goes on from OX463226.1 coordinate 107,014,987, forward strand.
TTTTTTCTCCAAGCTAAAAATGTGTATAAAAACTCAGTAGGTGGGTCATTCAAAAACCTGGTAGAAAATGGAACTAAAAAATAAGTTGAGGGACCAGCACTGTGGCGTAGTAGGCTAAGCCTCCGCCTGCAGCACAGCATCCCGTATGGTTACCGATTTATGTGCCGGCTGCTCCTGTTCTGATCCAGCTCTCTGCTTATGGCCTGGGAAAGCACTGGAAATGGGCCAAGTGCTTGGGCCCCTGCACCCACATAGGAGAGGTGGAAGAAGCTCCTGGCTTCAGATAAGCTCAGCTCTGGCCATTATGGCCATTTGGGGAATGAACCAGCAGATGGAAGATAACCTCTTTCTCTCTCTCTCCTTCTCTATAACTCTGCCTCTCAAATAATCTTAACTGTCACAAACACCTGCCTTTTTTTTTTTTTTTTAAGACACACCTGGGATGCCTGTATCCCATATCAATGTGCCTGGCCTCAGGTCCCTGTTCTGCTTCTGGTCCAGCTTCCTGCTGATGCGCATCCTGGTAGCAACAGTCATGGCTCAGGAAGTTGTTCTTACCACCCACCTGGGTGGCTTGAGTTCTTGACTCGCTGCTTTAGCCAGTTCAGCCTTGGCTATTGCAAGCATTTGGGGAGTAAATCTCTTTGCCTTTTTGTCTCTGCTTTTCAAATAAAATGAAAATTTAAAAATTTGGTGACCGGTGCTGTGGTGTAGCAGGTAAAGCCACCACCTGCTGTGCCAGCATCCCATTTGGGTGCCAGCTCAGATCCTGGCTGCTCAGCTTCCAATCCAGCTCTCTGCTATGGCCTGGGAAAACAGTGGAAGATGGCCAGATTCTTGGGCCCCAGCACCTACGTGGGAGACCCAAAGAAGCTCCTGGCTTCGGATTGGCCCAGCTCCAGCTGTTGCGGCCATTTGGGGTGTGAACCAGTGAAAAAAGACCCCTCCCTCCCTCCCTCCCTCCCTCCCTCCCTCCCTCTCTCTCTCTCTCTCTCTCTCTGACTTTCAAATAAATTTTTTTAAAAAGTTGTAAAAGAAAATAGGGAATTTCAACACTTAGCTTTTAATTCCACTTTTTCATGAACTTTTAGAGGCATCCTCAAAACAATGGTTTATGTCTACTGAATGAATGCCACTCTAGTTCTACACATAAATTCTCACACCCCTACAAAATAGTTATTGTACCCATTTATCAGATGGGGCAGTTGGGATTCAGAGAGAGTAAGTTCCTCTGCTGACTCGCCCAGCTTGAGAGGAACCAAACTGGCTTGACCCGGAGCCTGGGCACCTTGACTGCTCACCGTGCTGCCGCCTTGTGTTGAAGGTTCAAGTCCAGTGAGCCCCTGCCAAGCTATCGTGGGGAGCAAGCGGGTGTATTTTCATCAGGTCACATCGGCCTGAGAAAGGCTGCACTAGAGAACAGAACAGCACGGTGGTTTGGGCTGTCCCTCTGTGAACCACACTTGGTCGGGACCTTCTCTGTGCAGCTGTGAATGAACCAGAAAAATCCTGCCCTCGGGATGCTTACCTTCTGGAGTGGGGGAATAGAGTGAGAATGTGTCTGCTGTCCTATGGGGACCACGGCCCTGCACAGAAAGCCAGAGGCGGCTTGCAGTTCTTAGGGGCGTTCAGGAGGACCCCTGGGAAGGTGGCAGATGTCAGGAGGGAAACAGCTGGACAGGGGGCCAGAGGGAGCAAGGCCCTGAGGCAGGCGTTTGCAGAGCAGCGTGGGGGCCTGCGCTGGGGAACTGAGTGAGCAGGTGAGGCAGGGAGGGGGCCCAGCGGCGTCTGCGATACAGTAAGTCCTCTTGGCCTCTGATGAATTTGGCCTCTACCAAGCGCGCAGTTCTGGAACAACTCCAGGTGCGTTCCCATGCAGATGTCGAGCAGGCCACCAGCCCAAGGCTCTAGAGCTCACAGATGCTACTTGGGGAGGCGTTGCGTGCAGATGCAGGGGCGTGACCGCTCTGAAGTTCCCAGCGGCTGCCTGTTCCTCCTCTGTGAATAGCAGCCCCTGGGACTATGCCAGGAGGTGCCCCTACCCTGTTAATCCCACCTGATTCTGATCCTTGGGAGTTCCGGAATCCAGTGGGCACACAGGAGACGGGTAAAGGCTGGGATTTGCCAGTGTCACAGAGCTCTCCAGAGGAAGAGAACAAAGATCTCCACATGCCCTCTAGCAACTCTGCGTATCTGGGCACGTGTATTTGTTACTATAGAGACTGATAACTAACATTATATACATATTACATGGTGTGTTGTAACCAATGGGCTCCAGTGGTTTGAAGGCCGAGAACTCTCCCAGGCTGGAGACCGAAAGGTCTGTGGTGTAATCCAGTTGGAGCCCCAAGACTGAGCACCAGGGACCCCACAGAGCGAGTCCCAGTCTGAGGGCAGGAGACCAGTGTCCCACCTCGAGCAGTCGAGTAGTCAGACTGGCTCCCTCTTCCTCCCTCTCGGTGTTTGTTTCTGGCCCTCTAAGGATTGAATGGGGCCACCCACAGTAGGAGAGACCCCTCTGCTTTCCTGGGCCCCCTGATGGCAATGTTGGTTGCTGCCATCAAGGCCACCACAGACGCACTCAGGATGAGGCTTAACCAGATACCTGGGCACACAGGTAACCATCACAGCCGGTTACTTACAGAACCACCAGAAGGGCCAGCGGGCACTGCAGACTGGGCGAGGCTGCTGAAAGAGGCTCGGGAGCAGAAGTGGGGAGGATCGGGCCTCCATGCAAGGGGACAGGAGATGAGGGGACTTCTGTGAGCTCCAAGTCAGAGCTGGATAAGCCGTGTGAGTTAGGACGACTCCCAGGTTAAAAGGGGCAGAGGTAGGGGTCAAGCAGGGGGTCCTCCCTCACCCTCAGCAGCCTCTCTGAGAGGGACAAGATGAAGGAACTGCATGGAAGTACATTTGGAGCACAGAGGGACTACGGGCAGCCACCATGCCAATCGCAGACGGGTGAGAGTAATCGCTATGACGCATGGGCTCATGGGTGGGAGGTAGAACCCCAGTAGTTGATCCCACAAATATTTCCTGCTGAGTGCCAGGCACTTCCAGGCAAGAGGGAATTATCCATCAACAAGCAACCAAAAAGTGCTGTCCCTACAGAGCCTTCATCTATAGTGGAGACAAACGCTAATCAAGTGGTGGTGCAGCAGGCTCGAAGGTGGTGCGAGAAGGGAGGCAAGAGCTGCAAGGCAGGAGGATGGCTTTAAGGGGGGGGGGCTCCATCAGTGAGCACTGCGTGCAGTGTTCTGTTCCACTAGATATTGAGGTCACACCATGGGTGGGCTGGGGTGGGGAGAAGGCAGCAAGGTCACGGCCCCAGGCTTGGGCTCTGGGGACACCCACGCTGGAGCAGATGATGTGAACATTTCCAGCTTTCGAAAAAGGACACACTTCTCCAGCACTACAGGAAAGGGAACTGAGGTGCCCGAGTGAGGTCTCTGAGAAGTTGAGGGCAGAAGGGGTAGGTTGGGCCTCGAGGAAAGTGGGCAACGTTTCTGTGGGCCGGGTCCCACCATGACACCAGGAGGGCTACCGCACCAAATGGCATGTGCACGCTGTCTGGTTCACGCTGACCTCCCCGGACTGCCGGCAGGTTCAGCATCATCTCCCCCTTGAGCTCCTGTGCTAAAGTCCTAAGCCCCGCTACTGTGGAAGATGCGGTCATAGGCATGGGACTGAATTAGATGCAGCTGATGTCCTTAGAGGACAGAGAAAGCAAACACAGTGATGCCAGCGTGAGCCTGGGTCGATGCACCTTGGGTGCCTTCCAAGGAGCACAGCTCTGCCAAGACCTTGACCAAGGACTTCCAGCCAGCGGAACTGTGTGGTGAGGCATCTCTATGGTATAAGGCTCCCAAGAGCTGTGGTTCTTTGTACAACTGCCCCAGGAAGACGCCAAACACTGTCCCGGGGGCAGGTGCGCCACTAGCAAGTAGCAGTCACTCCCTTGTTGCTCCACGTGGATGTAGAGGAGGAGACACCGGGTGGAGGGAAGTCTCCTGATGGAATAGCTTCTGATGGGAGCTGCAGGCTGACTGTTGTCAACCACATGTGATCTAAAGCATGCGAATTTAGAGGAAAGTATTTTACTTGGGACTATTTGGGCCTCTTGAGAAAAAAAAAAGAAAGATTACAAACATCCTTGACCTGTTGGTTCAGTTAGTGCCGTTATATAAATATTCATCAGGCTGATGCCTGGCTCACGTGATCATGTGGGTGGGAGTGGCTCCCGTCTTGCCGTGCAGCTTTCACAAAACAGTCTTAGAACAAGCAGGCCCTCAAAGGGCTCCCCATCTTCAACAGTGCAGCCTGTGCTGGGAGGCAGAGATTTTTGTCTGATTTTTTTTTTCATTAAACCCAAATGACATCTGTGGATGTACACGGTGGTGGGGGGGGGAGGTGGAGTGCCACTCTGTTCACTTCGGCACCCATGGGCGAGCAGAGCGTGCACAGAGAAAAGAAGCCAGAACTGAGGTGTCCGTGAGTTCTTCCCATCTGCGTCCAGTTGAACACATGCCCAAGGCACACACAATACAGGATGTATATTTAGAAAAGAGAATGATTTATAATTAGAAAATAATTGTTATGTCTTCTGGCGTTCTTTGTACTAAGCCCATTGAAACCCTTAGCTCTTGGGAGGCTTGCCAGAGCCTGGCAATACAGTCGACACCAGGAGACCTCAATGCAAGCCAGCCAGCCACGTTCCCCATGCTAGACCTTTCCAGAATGTGATGCCCATTCACGGGAATGCATTATTTTCCTGCCGTTCTCATTAGTTATAGCCCTGCTATTGGAAACACAGGCCTATTTGCATGAAGCTTTAGTTGGTTTTTGGATCTACCCACTGTGGGAGCCCTTTAGGGAAGAGACATACAAAGCTACTTCAAAAAGTGGACAGTGGATAATTACGAAAAAAACTGCATGGCTTTCAACATATTTAAAGATTTAAAGATTTATTTATTTAAAGATTTATTTATCTGACAGGCAGAGTTACAGAAAGAGAATGCTTGCATCTGCTGGTCACTCCCCAAACGGCTGTGACAGCAGGGTCAGTCCAAAGCCAGGAGCCAGGAACAACTTCAAGGTCTCTCACTTGGGTGCAGGGGCCCAGGCACTTGGGACATCTGCTGCTACTTGCCCAGGCATATTAGCAGGGAGTTGGATCAGAAGTGAAGCAGCCAGGTCTTGAACTGGATCCCATATGGGATGGATGTAACTGCAGTGCTGGCCCCTCAAAATAGTATTTTTAGCAAAATCAATGTACCTTTTAATTTTTATTTTCCATGAGGCTTTTGAAGTGCCCTCGTATATGTATGTGACAACCCAGCAGACCTCGGGACAGCTTGGAATCCTCCACTAAATCCAGTGGACCATGCCAGCTCGGTGACTGGGTTGAGCACGCTTCTATTTCTAGTTTTTTGCACTATTTCTGCACGCTGATTGGGAAAGTCAATAGAAACTGGATGCGTTGCAAACTGCGCTCAAACCATGGCAGTGAGTTTGGGCATTTCTGAGCCCCCAGAGCCAGTGCAGCCTCACCCTGCTTTGTGACCCTGCAAGGAAAGCAGGACTTAGAGCAGAGGGCCCTGAGTGGACAGATGTCCACACAGCCCCACTGAGGACGTCCCCAGCAGCCCTGGTTTAGACAAAACACTGCAGGGACCCCTTCCGTCCCTGGATGCCCCAAAGGTTTGCAAACAGAGGAATGTAGATTATAGTTCTCAATTAGGCCCTTTGGGGGGTGGGGAGTCTAAGCATCTATGAAAGGAGACAGGTGGCTCCACCCAGGGGAGGCATCCTGGGCTGACTGACAACACAAAACCCACGAGTAGAAACTCCTTTCCTGCCAGCCAGGGGCAGGGCGTTGCTTGGGGTTTTACAGCTGTCTGTGATGTTTTTCAACACTTGTGTTGCTATCATTTCTATAATGACCATTTATCACTAAGGAAGGTATCCTGATCTGTCAAAAGCCCCAGCTTACCCACACTGACGCAGATAGATGGATCCAATCAAAAATGTCCCCTTTTCTTTTTACGACTGTGGAATGTCCTAGGCCTCTGCTGTTAAACTCTATGGGATCTCAATGGGCAGAGCAGTCTACAGCCTGCCTCATGGAAAAGTGAACATCCTCTAATCTGTACACCAAGGGTGAACACCACTCTAATCTGTATACCACTTCTGAAGAAAGCCTAGCTATGACAGATTTTCTGAAAAAGATGACACCTAAATAAATGGTTCTGTCCTTCAAACTTTCAAGGCAAAAAGCCCATCTAGGCCCCTCCCCCACTTTTTAAAACCACAACCCTGTGTCTTAGAAAATTATTTTAAGATTTGTTTATTTGAAAGGCAGAGGAATAGGGAGAGACAGATCTCAAATCTGCTAGTTCACTGCTCAAATGTCAGCAACAGCTGGGGCTGGTGCAGGCCAAAGCCAAGAGCCGGAAGTCCACCTAGGTGTCCCATGTAGGTGGCAGAGACCAGTTACCTGAGCCCCCAGCGATGGCCTCTCCAGAGTGTGTGTTGGCAGGAAGCTGGATAGGAAGCAGAGGTGGGACTTCATCTCAGACACGCCAGCGTGGGAGGTGGGCGGCCAGAGAGGCAGCCCTCTAAAGCAGGAGCAGCCGGGAGCCCCCCGTGGAGGCCCAGCTGCTGCCCAGATTCGGCTGCAGGTGCATGCGGAAGCCGGCCTGTCACCCGTGTCTCCTTCTTGCACCCCTACCCTGTCACTTGGTACTGATGCTTGTGCTCATGGGGACTCCAGGACACCTGGTCACTCCCCTCAACACTGAGGACTCTCTGAGCTGTTCCAGAGTCCCTCTCTCAGGGTGGTGCCTGAGCACACAGAGCGTGGAGATGGAGAATCTTGGCTCCATTGATTCAGAGCCTGTGTCTCCTCGTGACCCTGGAGACTCATGTGCACATTCAAGTTTGAGATGCGTGGACCATGGTGTTGAGGTGACCCCACGCTTCTCCCACACACAGTCATGGAGGAGTTGAAATCTAACAACAAACTCTGAGAAGACTGCATTGTTAAATTATATGACATTCTGGAAGTGGCAGAATCAATGGAGATGTTAGAGAGTCCATGGCTGCCTAGATTGGAGGTTAGGGGAGGTGGGGATGAACAGGTGCAGTCCCAGGGTTATTTAGGGCTGTAGGATACTGTTGCTGAAGCCATGTCATACCTACCCAAAGCCACAGACAAGCACCATCGTCCTGGCACAGTGGGTTAAGCCAGCACTTGTGATGCCAGCATCCCACGTGGGAGTGTTGGTTTGCATCCCGGCTGCTCTACTTCCAATCCAGCTCCCATGCTAATATAATTGGGAAAGCAGTGGATGATGGTCCAGGTACTCCCATGAGGGAGACAAGGATGGAGTTCCTGGCCTCTAGGTTCAACTTGGCTGTTGTAGCCATTTGAGGAGTGAATCAGCGGCTGGAAGCTCTCTGTGTGTGTCTCCTCCTCTGTCGTTATGTCATTAAAATTAAAGAACAAAGTCCATAGACTGTAAGATCCCAAGAGTGAACCATAAAGTAAATTCTAGACTTTAATAACAATGTAGAGGCTCATTAGTTCTGACAAAGACACCACTCGGAAGGAAGATATTAATAATGCATGAGGTAACAGAGTGGGGGTGCAGTGGTAGGTGGGAACTCTGCAGCCCCCCAGTCATTTCTCTGCTGATTCTCGATGATCCTAACAAACAAGGTATGTTAATGAAGCAACCGCAAGCTACCCGGGGTGGGAGGGGTGGCAGAGATGTTCAGGCACTTTGGGGGATGTAAAGCACCTCTGGGACACCTGTATTTGGTTTCCTCTCAGCCATCGCGAACTCTTGTGGTCACTCTGCCCTACAACTGGCCATGGCCCAGACCAGCATGGAAGGGGAGGCCAAGTTAGGAGACCCACATGGGATGGGGGCAGAGGGGTGGGCTCAGGATCCCTGTGAGCTGGGACTCCCTAGCTAGGGTTAGCATCGTCTTCTGGTGTAATGCACAGTGGATGGCCCTGGGTGTAGCGAGCCTGGATGTGGAGAGAAAAGTAGAAAGCAATGGAACCTCAGTTGTAGGGTATGAATGAGGCAGAGAGGGTAGATAGGGGATACGGGTATCCCCTATCAGAGTGCCTGTTGAGTCCTGGCTTCTCTGTTCCAATCCAGCCTCCTCCTAACGCACACTCTGGGAGGTGATGGCTCAAATACTTTGGTCCTTGCCACCCTTGTGGGAGACCCAGATTAGGTTCTTGGCTCAAGGGCCAGTGCTGTGGCATAGCGGATAAAGCCGCTGCCTGCAGTGCCAGCATCCCATATGGGTGCCAGTTCAAGTCCTGGCTGTTCGACTTCCAATCCAGCTCTCTGCTGTGGCCTGGGAAAGCAAAAAAAGATGGCCCTATTTCTTGGGTCCCTGCACCTGTGTGGGAGACCTGGAAGAAGCTCCTAGCTTTGGATCGGCCTACCTCCAGCTGTTGCAGCCATCTAGGGAGTGAACCAGCAGATGGAAGATCTTTCTCTCTCTCTCCTTCCCTCCCTCCCTCCTTCTGCCTCTCTGTAACTTTGCCTTTCAAATAAATATTTTTTAAAAAGAGTTTTGACTCCAGGCTGGCCCAGCCTCAGCTTTTGTATGCAATTGGTGGAATAAACCAGTGGATAGAAGACTCTTGTTCTCTCAAATTCAAAGAAAATAAAAAATTTTCAAAGTGCATGGAAAAATGGAATTCAAAGACAAACTTTTTTTTGTTTTTGTTTTTGTTTTTTTTAAGAATGAAGTGGAAACACAAGGGTAAACATCTTGTGCTACAGTAAACCTTTTCAGAAACCACTAAATTACAAAATCTGGGGTGGGGTGTGTGTGTGTGTGTGTGTGAAATACAGCACAGGTTCTAAAGAACAAACACCTCTGGTGACATATGCATCTTGCACTTTTTGTTTCAATAGGAATTTAATGTGACAGAACACTAACTGGCTGTGTGGTCAGCAAGTGAAGGACCTTATGTGTCAAAAGCCAGCTCAGCCATGATGGCACGTTCAACACTGGCTCAGGAGCTTGACCCAGTAAGGGAATCCTGGTTTCCGTTCCCATCGCAGCTGGATACGTCTGGAGATCTGAGGTTAGGAGTGGGAATGGGAGGGATCTTGACAACACAACCATGTGCAATACAGACACACACATGTCGGGAGGTGGGCCAAGACTCTGACCGAGTGTCCGAGGAGTCGAGACTGTCTTTGAGGCTGCCACCTGTTGCAGTATCTCCCGGAGTCTGGTCAGAAATGGCTGTTCTGAAAGCCTCTGGTAGGACAGCAGGTGCAGGGTGTGGAAGCTTCTGGGAGCTCTGCTGGCTGGGGCCTGAGCGTTCTCTTGCGTGGGGGGCCACTGGCCACGTTACGATGTCTTATCCGCTGGGCTCCCGGGCCCTGGCTTCCTCGCTGCCGTGGAGCTCGCCTGCGTTCTGCTTTTCCCCAGGCTCGGCCGCCTCTGTCTCTGGTTGTTGTTTTGAAGGGATTTCAGCCCCAGCATCTTGCAGTACTTGTTACACTGGTGCAGTGCCTTAAACTGGTCGATGAAGGTCATGGAGCAGTTGCCCTTGAACCCTTTGTACCTGGGGCATGGGGAGAGAGGAAACATCATTTTAAGAAACAGAATATGTTGCCTGCTTAAAAAGAAAGCTTTGGGAAGAAAAAGAATGCCGCTCAGAAAATAGATTTATTTCTATTTCTGGCAAGTGTAGCCATGTGGTTGATGCACCTATCAGAGAGAGAAAGAACAGAGATGGTGGAATTCAGTAAAGGCAAAAGCCTGATTTTGTGCACCAGCAAGAGTGGAGGCCAGGTACGCCTTGCTGTGCTCACAGGTGCAAAGCAGTGCCCCCCCCCCCCAGCCCTTCCTCTCAGCCACGTGGACGAGGGCTTGGCCGCTTAGATGGGAGTTGCGTTTCTTACTGATGTGCATCCTCGGCTCTGAATAAAGAATTCTAGAATGTGCAGCTGGAGCACATTGCTTCCTGCAGAGCCTTCGGTTTGGGGCTGCAAGACTTTAGGCTGAGGTTGTGGGACCAGCCCTGAGTCCAACAGCAGATGGTGTAGCAAATGTGATCGCAGAAACCAGGAGTCCTTCCGGTACTGACAGGAGCCAGCAACGCCTGGGGGGACTGGGCTGTGCTCCTCTGGCTCAGCAGTGCATTAAGATAAAATTGTTACTCTTCATTTTATTTGAAAGGGTAGAGGGGAGGATCTTCTGTCCACTGGTTCACTCCCCAAGTGCCCACGACAGCCAGGGCTGGGCCAAGCTGAAGCCAGGAGCCCTGAATGCCATCTGGGTCTCCCACATGAGTGGCAGGGACCCAAGCACTTGAACCATCTCTGCTGTCTCCCAGGGTTCCCATGAGCAAAAAAATGGGTTGGAAGTGGAGTAGCCAGACTTGAAGCCGGGTGCCCTGATACAGGGTGTGAGCACCCGAATGGGGTCTGTTCTTAACCACTATGCCAGCCCCCTCTTTATGCTCTTAAGCAAGTGAAATGCTCTCTAAAGTTGAAGCAGCAGTCTGCACCTCCATGCAGCTTGCTCCCCCCCCCCCGACCCCCGCCTGCTAGGGAGCTGTTCTGCCCCCAGGAGTCTGTCTCCTTGTGAAAAAGACTTGTTTCTAAAAGCCAAGCTCCCGCGATGACTCGAGCAGGAGAGGGAACATCCCACTACCTTCCTTGTCACTTTTACATCTCCATCTTCCTCAGCAAGAGACCCCATGGAAGGCGAGGTGCCTGCCTGGCTGCTCTTCTCCGGCCCTGAGCACTCTCGGGGGACAGGAGGCTGGCGCACCTGCCTTGTCAGATGCCCAGGAAAGGGTCGGCCCAACCCACCTTCTGCTGGGGGGTGGGGTGGGAGGGCTCAGTTGTCTCATTCCAATTCCTGAGCAGCTCAGGCCAGCGGGGCACATCGCAGCAGGGATAGCTTCCCCGCGAAAGTGCGTGGGAAACAAGTCGCAATCCTCTGTCTCAGTCAACATCTAAGCGCTGCAGAGAGAAATAACAAGTTCCCACCGACTCTCCACAAAGGGCTCCGCTCCCGCTGGCTGTGTTCACTCTGGGTACCAGGTGAGCCCTTATCCAATGGCTCCCACCTCCGAATGGCCAGAATAGCATGATTTCCAGTAGCTCCTGGGATCCCAGGCCTCTTCCAGGAATCCAGCTGTTTCCTTTCTTCCACTTAACTCTTTCCTGGGTGCTCATGGAAGACAGAGCCAGGCAGCCTACCTCGAGCCTGGGCTGGCTGCAGATGCGGCCTTGAGCCAGATTAGCTAAGATGTGACAGTGACGTTGCGCTGAGTTGACTACAGATGTGGTCTCAAGTTGGGTTGACTAGATGTGACCTCCAGCTCAGGGGTTATAGATGTGACCTTGAGACAGGTTGACCAGAGCATTGACCTTGAGCTGGGGTGAGTGTAGACATGACCTCAAGCTGGCTTGACTACAGATGTCTGCCTGTGGGTATGGCAAGGGCCCCAGCTGCGGGGGGGGGGGGGGGGGGGGGTAGCGTTGGCCAGTCTACAGGCCCTTTCTCAGCCCCCAGTCCCCAGCCCACCCTGGCTCCAGTCCAGTCTCTCTGCAGCCCCCTGAAGGCCTGCCCACGTCATAAGCAGGACTCTGCAACATCTTCCGTGCATCTTCCTGAGCACCAGACCCTTCTCTGGGAGTCGGGTGCGAGCCATGCCTTCGCTCCACAGACCGTGATCTCTCAGGACACGTTTCGCTCAGAATTCTTGTCCAGAGGAGGCCTTCCCAGGAGTGTCCAAGGAACAGATGAATGCTGCCAGCCTTATCCTTAGAGCGCCCGCCTGGCCCTGGCGTGAGGTCTCCACATCACGCTTCTGAGCTTCTCTCTCTCCTTCGAATGTTAGACTCTAAATTTGGCCTCCCAAGCAGCACTGAACGTCCCCGCCTCACAGATTTCTAGAAGGCAGAACTCTTCCACATTTCGTCTCTCTGCCACCCCACATCTACAGAATTGCAAATCTCTCTCCTCTCTTCATTTGATCTCTGGCTCAGCCAGGATGTTGGGCTTCTGATTTGACTTGTTGTTTTCCTAGACCAACAGTCATTACCACGGCCATTGCTCTAGCCAGGGAAGAAAAGTAGGGCAGTGTCCTTTGCATTTCTAGACCAGTTGACCTCAGACGTATTCCAAGGACAGCTGCAGAGAATTCGCAGCTCTGCAAGCAATGGGATGTTCAGTTCTCTTGCCTGTGGCCCCCGTTTCAGGGCATGCCTGCCTTCGGCTGCCCTTAAGGTTGGAGGAGACCATGAATCTGTGCATCCCTCCAATGTGTTCACTGCAGAAACCCCTACTGTCGCTCCTGTGGAGTAGACGTGCAGGGTTGCGTAGTGTCTCCCCAAAGTCGGATCCTTTCTGGAAACTCAGCATGTGCCTTTATTTGGAAAATGATGTTGTTGCAGATGTAATATGATGAGATCGTCCTGGAGTAGGGTGGTCCCCTCATCCAGTGTTACCAGGGTCTGTGTAAAAAAAGGCAGAAACACAAGTAGACTATCGCATGATGATGGAGGCAGAGGTCAGAATGTCAGCCACAGCCCAGGCACGTCCAGGAGCGCAGGCAGCCCCAGGGGCTGGGGAGGAGCCAGGGGACACTCCCTCAGAGCCTGCAGGAAGAACCACCCTGCTGACTTCTAGATTTCTGGCTTCAGCCTTCAGGGCTATGAAATGATGAATTCCTGTGGCTTCACATTTGTGCTCATCTTTGATGGCCACTCTGGGAATCTGAAAAACTGTAACAAGGAATATTGTATTTGACTTTTTCTTTTTTTCATATTCCCAATCAAGTCTTAGCTCTGTTGAATTTTGCCAACTGAATCTTGTTGGCTTCAACCTCCAGTTAGTGTCATTTTCATACCCATCCCTTTGTTAACTCAGCCGTCCTCTCTCACCATCTCCAGAAGTGGAACACTGAATTTATTCCACTGACACCACTGAGTGCAGGCTTTGCTCAAATTTCCTTTCCCTTCGAGGGTGGTGCAGTCCAAGATGTGTCATCAGGCAGTTGTGTCATTGTACGGCCACCGCAGCATGCAGTGACACAAACAGCTATGATGTTATGGGGCCACTGTTGGAGCTGTGGCCCATCTGACCAAACAGCGTTATGCGGCCATGGTTACATAGAGAGTGGCTGCAAGGACAAGGTATTCAGGTTGACGATGCACATGACACATTGGAGCAAAGACCTAGTTTGGCAGCAATAGGAGTAGGTAAAATAAAGCCAGGATTGGGTTTATGCATTGGTAAGACAGATGAATCAACTATGTAATAAAGGGAGGGACATTGGGAAAGCTGCCTAGTTTGGAAATATCTAGTATTTTCTGAAAGTCCATCAGTGTCTTTCATTTCTTCATGTTATTGCATTCATTGCTTCATTCGTTGGGCACCAGCTATGTGCAAGACACATACTGGGATGAAAGAGGCTAAGGAAGCCATGTGGTTTGCTCCCAGGCTGGCCATCTTGCAGGGCGGGGAGACTCATCAGCAAGTATTGGCTCTGTACTGAATGTCAGTGCTGTGGCCACCCCAAGGGGATGTTTATCACACTGCCCTTCACAGAGGGTTTATCAGGCACTGGGGGTGGCACAGGCAAAGGCTCTGAGGCCCATTCTGGGCGAGAGCAGCCGTCTGAGGAGAGACGAGGTACAGGACGTGCGTGGAGCGGCTTCGTAAGCTGTCTGTCCTGAGGTCTGCGTGTCCCAGAATGTGCTGTGGGGGCCACAGTCCCTCCAGATGATTTGGGAAAGCTGTGCCGTCCGTGCTGTGAGGAGAGCTGGGTCCTCTCCCATTGGCTCTCTTTTTATTTTTAAGGATTTATTTATTTTTATTTTAAAGTGTTACAGAGAGGTAGAACCAGAGAGAGAGAGAGAGATCTCCCATCTGCTGGTTCACTCTCCAAATGACTGCAATGGCCAGAGATGAGCTGATCAGAAGGCAAGGAGCCAGGAGCTTCTTCCAGGTCTCCCATGCAGGTGCAAGGGCCCAAGAACTTGGGCCATCTTCCACTGCTTTCCCAGGCCACAGCAGTGAGCAGGATCAGAAGTGGAGCAGCTGGGACTCGAACCAGTGCTCATATTGGATGCAGCTTTACCTGCTACGCCACAGCGCTGGCCCCCATTGGCTCTTTAAGACCCTAGGGAATCTCTCACTAAAGATACCTCTCCAACTCTTCAGCCCAGGCTTGAATGATTGGACAGTGGCACCCCATTTCCCCACCATTGCCTCTCTAAAGACTTCTGTAAGGGAGCCAGGCTATGGGCACTGTGGCGGCAACAGAATCAGGTCCACGTCTTCTAGAGAAGTTGCATTCTCGGGGTTTGCAGTGCGCCCTCCTTCAGTCAGGTGATCAGCGGCCAATCTGAAGAGACACCCCAGTACCCCAGTTCCGGCCATCCCACCACAGGTCTGCCACCAAGCCATCTCAGCTGTTCGTTCTCACTTTCTGCCTTGGCCAGTCTGTTCTCTCATGGTCACCACATGTGTAAGTCCAAGCAGGGTCAAGAAGCCGCTGGAATGCTCCCTCCCCGTCAGCTACTGGACCCGCCCCCGCTCCTGCCCGCTCTCTGCTCTTATCACCCGGATCCAGGCTCTCCGCCGAAGCCGCTGTCTCCATGGAAACCAAGCCCTGGCACTTTCTTCCCTGGCAGCTACCCCGGCTGGAAAAAAAGCAGAACATCAAGTTTCCTTCTTTTGAAGAAAATGGGAGAGAGGAGGGCTGGGACCCCCGACCCCTACACCAAGTCGGGCCTCCGGTGCTGCTGGCCGGGGCGTTCAGTCCCTGCTCGCCACAGGCTTCCTGTCTGCTTGCTCCTGCAGGCACCCCCCCACAGCAGCTGGTCTCTGCCAGATGGGCCCCGGGGCTGAGGTCAGGTGCACCCTGTCCCATGACATCCCGTGCATCCCAGACAGGATGCACAGCTCTGTCCTGTCTACCACCTGAAGCTGCAACCAGAGCTGAGGAGGGTACCCGTCTGAGGCTGGCTCCCTGTCCTACATCCCAGCACTGATTCCCGCGGGCCATGCTTTATCTGCTTTATCTGCAGCTGGAGGCCCTGCAGCCACAGGGCAGACAGCGCCGGCCAGGCAGACACACATCAGCAACTCAGTCCAGGCCGTGAGGCCCATGGCGGGCAGGGGTGAGCAAGGCCTCGTGTCCAGTTGTTATGGGCTGGGCAGCACTGCTGGCTACAGTTCCTCGTTGATGAGCTCTGATACCCGCAGGGAGTACCTGGCCCTCTGCAGCCTTGTCCTGTGGTCAGCCCCTCACTCTGCTTTTCTGGGTTCCTTCCCTTCTGCCTTCCCACCAGTGCCTGTCTCTAGCCTGGACACACACACACACACATATACACACACATACACATGCACACCGGTCGTTTTTCTAGCTGCCATCCAGACATTCCTTTCTCCTGTTGACAAACTTGTAGAGTCCCCAGCATCTTAGCAGCGCACGCTCTCTCTCTCTCAATGCACTTGGCTTAAACCTTCCTGCAGGCAGTCTCCTTCCTGCTGTCTCCCAGCTGTCCTGCAGGGGGCGATCTCAAGTTCTTTCTGTTCAGACTTGCTGGAGCTGGATGACAAATGACAGGTCCTGGGTACAGGCTGGACAGGAGATAACCCAGGCGGAGGGTTGAAAGCCGTAGCTTATGGCTCCCACTTGTGAGATTTTCAAGCTGGAGCCAGGAGATCATCATGCTGTTCCCGGGGCGTGCCCTGGGAGAGTTGAGCTCTCTCACGCTGGTAGGGCCTTTGAGAATCAGCAACCGTCCGTCCCCCTGTCTGTCTTGATGAGTGGGCCCTCATCGCCCCTCACCTGCCCCTGTTTGGGGCACCTGATTCTCTCCAGGGTCTGCTGAACTCGGTTTCCATGTCAGGGACGTCCGGCGTGTGTCACGCACCCTTCAGCCTCATCATTCTGTTTGCCCGTGGCTGGAAAGCCAGGGCTGGCTGACGGCCGCCCCTCGGGGAGGCTCTGTGGCGGCGCGTATCCATCTTATTTTGGCCCAGTGCTTCTGACTGGGAAGCAGTCTGCTTAGGGTACTCCTCTTTGTTTTCCTTCAATTCAGTGACATGAAATTGGCTGTTTGGAGGAAGACTATACAGAGTCAAAGTATTGCTCTGGTGCCCCCTGGTGGCTGGACCACAATTCCACCATCTCTGCCAGGGTTGCTCCTGCTGGCTGGAGTGGGCCAGTGTTTGCACATGTCGCCCCACGCTGGACACGGGGGGGCGGGGGGGGGGGGGCGGGGGGGGGGGCTGTTCCCAGCACCCGTTGCCGTAGAATGGCTTGCAGTTGGTTCAGTTAGATTTCCAGTTCTAAAATTAGGCCTTTTTTCTAGTCTTTCTCAGCCCACTGTAGATGGCTGATTAATCTCAAGTCAGAAATGCGTTCAATGGTCCGGTTAGGCCCTTGGGTCTACCTTGACAGTGGATTCATGGATGTCAGAGCAGCAAACAGGATTTGTAACTTGAAATATGTGTGCTTGACATGGCCCAAAGATGGAGAGTGTTTTGGTACAGGGAATGGGTCTCCAGACGTGACCGTGTCCTGCCAGCCTTCCGTTCTGAGGATCTTGACACCAAGTTGAATTTAAAGGAATGAGTCATGACAGTCCCTACATGTCATTTTATGAGAGCCCAAATAACTGTGTACCTCCCAAATTGCATCACAATCTTGGACTTCATCAAACAAGAAAACTAATCAGGGTGCACTTATTGGGCAAGCAAATTCATGGTGCAGGTGGAGAGCAGAACGCGGCTTCCTAGGGCTGCCCGGCTCCAGCCTCCCCTCAAACCTGCAACCCCCACTTCCCACCGTGGGCAGCCAGAGTTTGCCAAGAAGGATGAGGCCGATCCCGGTCAGTCTCCTCTCCTGTGCGCTCTGGGACATCTGTCCTGCCACGCACTCCACCTCTTTTCACGCCGCCGGCCCCGGCCCTCCCACCTGGTTTTCTCCCTTCCTGTCTGCAAACTGCCTTTGACCTGGAGCCCTTTCCAATCTGTTGCCATTGCTTTAGCTCCACTTGGCAGCTCTGGCTGACACAGATGGAACCACAGCTTCCGGCACTGGGGATCTGCCCCTTCGCTTCGGCTCCCAGCAGCAGGCCCTGGCTGGAAGTGGGCTGCCCTGCCCTGCCCTGCGCTGAGCGTGGCCACTGGCTTTTGCTTACGCAGAGGCTTTTCCAGGAACTTCTGTGAGGTCTCCCTGACACCCCCACCTTCTGATTACAGAAGTCCCCCTGCCTTTTATGAGTTTTTTTTTTTTTTTTTTTTTTTTTTACAGGCAGAGTGGACAGTGAGAGAGAGAGACAGAGAGAAAGGTCTTCCTTTTGCCGTTGGTTCACCCTCCAATGGCCGCCGCGGTCGGCGCGCTGCGGCCGGCGCACCGTGCTCGTCCGATGGCAGGAGCCAGGAGCCAGGTGCTTATCCTGGTCTCCCCATGGGGTGCAGGGCCCAAGCACCTGGGCCATCCTCCACTGCACTCCCGGGCCACAGCAGAGGGCTGGCCTGGAAGAGGGGCAACCGGGACAGAATCCGGCGCCCCGACCGGGACTAGAACCCAGTGTGCCAGCGCCGCAAGGCGGAGGATTAGCCTGTTGAGCCACGGCGCTGGCTTTATGAGCTTTTCAAACAGGGTTTCAGAACAGCTCTTTTGAAAAAGAAAAGGCTTAAAAGGCAAAGTTTAAAGAAAAAACATCTACTATTCCCCCAGTACATCAGTTCCCTTTCCCTCGCCCTGACCTCCCCTGGGTGGGAAGCAGTGAGTAGGCGTTACAGTGCTGTGCCCTGGGCTCCAGCCGCCAGTCCTTCTAATGCATCCCGGGCACCTGTCCCAGGCCAACAAAGTCACATTAAAGCAGAGAACAAAACCAAGGGAGTGGATGTCTTTTTAAACTAAGAGAAAAATGCAGCATGTGAAGCTCTGGGTTGGCTCCTGGAAGCTGTTGATATGCTTTCAGGAGATGTCTTCAGTCATCCTGTTCTTAGTCCGTCCTGGATTTGGGGACTCCTTGCGCATTTCGGCTTTGGCCTAAATAGCGGTATAAAGTTTGCCCATTCTGGCGCCGGGGGGGGGGGGGGGGGGCGGTAGGAAAGAGCAGTTAAGCAGTTCACAGTGAACTTCTGGGACTAAATGTTGATTCAGTGAGGTGGGGTGGGGGCATCCCAAGGCAAGACCACACATGTCCCCATTCTGTAGATGGGTGGCTTGGGGAATTTCTCAGGTGCCTGGCCACACAGCCAGTACCATGGGAAGCCAGGACTCAAACCAGAGCTGGCTGGTGCCTGAATTTGCAACATCCTACAGAGAACCACGGGATTTGTGAAGGGTGCAGGCCGGTGCCCTCCAAAAATAGGACACTGTATCGTTGATCTTCTAATTTGTCCAGGATAAATGCTAACCTGGATAGGATGCAAGGACATCAGGCCTAAAATGGGCATCCTCAGCAGGTAGGCTGGACAGATTCATCTACCACGATGGAGCAAGGCCAGCCCCCCAAGGAGCAGAGTGAGTGGCAGGACCAAGACTGGAGCCAGGTCCACGTCCTTGTGAAACGCTACCCTCTCCCAGCGTGCAGTTCTCACAGGCGGGGAGAAGTGAAGGTGGCTCCAGCACAACACTTTATCATCACTGAGCAGCTTTTCCGAGAAGAGCCGCATCCGGGGAAAACCTCCAGATTGTATCTCGGGTCTGGAAGCTTTGTGCACACATCAGAGGCATTGAACGAACAGTTCCCTTTCTACATTTTGCAAATCTACTTTTTCCCCACCCTTCATTATTTATGAGAGTGCTGTGGGTGCCAGCAGTCTGAAGTAACCAGAGCCATGGAAGCAATAGGCTGTATTCACCTTGCCATTTTTTACTTCCTGGGTTTCTCATATATGGCCATCTGTGGCCTCCCTGGCCCGACAGAATGCCCCTCTGAGGGCTGGCCAATTCCTAGACGGAGTAAAGGACTTGCTTCCAGAATGCCTCTCATAGGCAAAGAGGCTAATTCAGAGCCCACACCCCCACTTCCTTGGGTACCTTGGCTCAGGGCCAGGAGCTGCCTGACATTGCACCCCAGGGCAGGCACCAGACAACTGGGGACTCTCCCTAGCTCCAGAACCAGCTGACAATCTGCACACAACCCAATCCTAAACCTGTGAACCCTGCCTTCCCCGCTGCTTCCTGTCCCCTGGCTTCCTCTGCCTGCCTAGGACCCTGGTGCCTCTCCAGGTGTGCCTGCTGTGGTGTGGGATGCCCTCTGCTCTTGGGAACTTAGTCACAAACTCTCCTCATGGCAGTTGTATGAGCCAGCTCTTGGTGACTTTAATTGGAATACCTGCAAGAAGTAACTCAGGAGAGAAGGGGGTCTATGCTAGCTCACAGTTCAGGAGGCCCACAGCCCCCTGGCGGAGGCACCGGTGAGGCTGGAGGATGGCAGTGTGATGGTCCCGTGGTGAGCCAGGAAGCAGAGAGCAGCTGGACTGAACTCCAACAGAACCCTCTTGCAAGAACTACCTGCAAAGCCACACCCACACGGCCCAGAGACCTCCGACGGAGCCCGCCTCCCCCGTGCCATCCTTTGCTCAAGTCTCCACCCTTAGTCTGTTCATGAACAGAAGACTTTGGGGTCCAAGCCCCCAGTACTTCAGCCTCTGAGGGCCATCCAAGCTACAACCCAAACCATGGCACAGTTTTCGGGTCTGCTGGTCCACACCTAAGCACCAAGAAAAGCTACGTGGTCAAACAAAGTCATCACCTCCCCAAGTCATTTGTCCTCTCCACTCCCACCCCCACCCCATGCAAGGGAAGGGCCGTGATGGGCAAAGGCAACAGAATTTCATCTTCATGGAGAACCGCAGTGGTTTTGTCCTTGGTGGTCAAGCAAAGCAATGCGAAAGGAGACTTTGTTTAAAAGATACCTGGGGGCAGATGATTGTCTTGCTTCTGCTCCTGATTCTTCCTGCTAATGCAGACCTGGGAGGCAGCAGGTGATGGCTCAAGTACTTGGGTCCCTGCTGTCCACACGGGAGGCCTGGATTGAGCTCCTAGCTTCAGCCTGACCCAGCTCCACCCACTGCAGCTGTTTCAGGAGCGAGGCAGCAGAAGGGACTACATTCTCATTCATATATTCTCTCTCTCCCCTCCTTTCCGTTGCCCTGTCTTTCAAATTAATTAAAAAGAAACCCAGGTAACAGGTCATCGGTGCATCGAGAGGGCGCACCTCATCCTGAGCGAGACAGTACCCTGCCCTACATGGGCAGAAGGGACCATCACCAGCTGTGAGCTGATTGCAATGTTCAGCAACCACGGCTCCTGGGACGAGCGTTGGGAGTCTGTGCTTTTAAAATATACAAGTCAAGTTCACTCAATTGCCCAAACCTGCTTTGCCCCAGCAGCCTCACGGTGTTCGCCAGAGCTGCCAGAAGCCCAGTGTCCAGCTGTACATGTTTGAGTTTGTCGACTCACCCTTTGGCCAATGTAGCTATGCCCACGTCGGTTAACTTCATCCCCACGCCTGGAGAAGAGAGAGCAAAAATGGAGGCTGTGTGACTTGGGGCTCCTCAGCAGGGACTCACGGGGAAGGGGAGGCGGCTCTCCAAGGCACCCTTGCAGTGGAAACACCCGCCCTCCTTCTCCTCCTCTCCACCACCAGCATTCAGCCATGCACGCAGACCCCTTCCTGCCCAGGGTCAGCCCTTACAGCCCCAGAGCTGGCGTCCCAGGACAGAGAGGGACGCTCCGTGATGGCCATGAAGCCTGCTGCTTCTGTCCCCAGAGATACTCTCCCAGGGGCTTCGTTCTGGTCCCCCAGCCCCTACTGGCAGTGGAAACTCCCTGGTCCACAAGGACAGTGGGCATGGGCGTGGGCTGAGGTGGTCAACATGGAGAGAAAGTTGTAGAGTTCAAAGGCAGACTCCAGATACACAATGTCCTGTTTCCATCAAGACTCGTGTCCCGCCATGGAGGGATTCAGACCCTGGAACATCGCCCTGAGTTCTGGGTAGACATTTGGTTAGGGCCATTGGTAACCCACGGTCTGACCTTGGACCCCCAACCAGCCACTGTTTGAACCACGGTTGAGGGAGGCTGAGAGCAGAGATGGAAACTGAGCTTTGGAGAGAGTGGCTGAGCCTCCCCTCTCCCACACATGAGCTGCCACCACCTGGTTGTGCCCCTTGACCTCACCTGGTTCTAGCAGGAGGAACAGCCCCTCTCTGATGCCTGCGAAGTGGAGGCTCAGGCCTTTCCAGAAACTCCTTGTCCAAACCAGGTACCGGTTCCCTTCCCATCTCCCTGGGATGGTCGCTCTAGGCACTTGCTGTGACTCAGTGGACCCCTGCCAAGACCTCACTCATGCTGTCCAGCAAATGACCTCTAGGCACAGGGTGCAGCATCCATGATGCCACCTTATGGACCAGACACCCAGCCTGGGCCTTGTCGCCTCCTCTCTTGCCCCTGACTCTGATCCTACTTGGGCTGGACTAGGAATGCCGGTTCCCCCATCACCCCCAGGAGACCTGCCCATGGAGGGGCTGCACAGCCTAGAGACCAGTCTGAGATCTGGAAGAAGGAACCAGCATCTCCCCAAGCCCACCCTGGGGATCAGATCTGGGGGCAACCGAGTTCTATTGTCCTCCACTCCTGTGTGTGTTGTTTTCTGAGGCCCAGAGGGGCAGGCTGAACACTCAGATTCAGCAGTGTCTCCCCAGAGCTGGAGAATATGGATATGTTCCTATTCAGACATTCGCTCCTTGGAAGCACTGAGCCCCCTTCTCTGAGGTGCACCTGTGAGCTAAATCAGACCTGGCACTTTGGGGGAGCCAGGGAGCTCTTTAAAAGCCCTGATTACAGTTGGTAGGGAATTCATCTCACTCTTTCAAAGCTGCTAATCACTCAAACATATGCACAAATGCCTTCCGTAGCCTTTATTAGAGGGACTGTGCTTTGTAGAGAAAAGACATCAAATTGAAAAAGCCCCCTTTGGATATCTTGTTTCATGGGAAATTGTATTTACACACCGCAGCTCTAAGCTGCATAAAGGACCAGGTTAAAAAGTCATCTGGCAAAGGTCTTGGAACTGGGACAATTGCCTTCCTGTGTTTCTCACAATCACCAGCTGTCATTTCCAGTCTAGAAAAATAGGATATAATTTTTAAAAAGAAATCCCTCTCCTATCTTGGTCTAATAATTTGTCAGCAATTCAACTGCCGTCATTAAGAGTCACTTGAGGAGAGTAATTTCCATTCTAATGTGCAGCTATTGCGTTGAACTGGGGATGGCCGTGGTCTACAGGTTGCTTCTGGTGGAAGGAGGGCAGCTGGCAGCATTAGGAGCTCGTTTTCCAGGGTTTGAATCCCTGGGAGTTTTGAGTGACAGGTCTTGCCAGCATGCAGATCTTAGGTACAAATCACAGGCTGGCCTTTTACCCTCTTAAACTTACAAGCCATGCACAGTTCTGAGCCAATGCAGCCAGGGAGGGTCCAGAACGGGGTGGCTGACTTTGGGTTGGTTGGTTTTGATCCTAATTCCAGTGTCTTGGTGAAATTATAAAAAGCAGAGCTTGCTGTTTCATGCCACGGTAATGACCGTGAAAAGATTCTTCCTGACAGCAGAGAGCAAATAAACACTGTTGCGAAATACCACGGGACACAGAAATGGAAGATTCCACTACCCTCCCCTACTGGTGCCTGGAAGCCACGTTCGCTGTGCGTGAAGCCCCAGGGTGTTGTTTTCCTGGTAGAAGAATGATATTTAATGCAAAGTTAACTCTGAAGGAGAAACAATGGGGAACAGCAACCATGGCACAGCCAGAGCCCAAGTGGAATAAATGAGATTGTTATCTGTGGTGTGTGAGTGCCCGCGAAAGGAGTGGGCAGCTATGCCAGCCTTAACTCTGTAGCAGGCGCCAGCACAGAATAGTAAGGTTCCATCCCCCAGGCCCCAGGGCCTTCCAGGAGCCCCCAGGAGACTCGAGGGAAGGTGGAATGGGACCCACGAAGGAGATGCCTGTGAAGGTCAGGGAGTAAAGCTCTTGCTGATTGGTGGATTCCAGACGTAGCAGAAAAAGGTTGGGATTCAGAGAAAGCGTGGGCTGGAGTCTTGGACCTCTCTACCAGCTGAGTGGCAGCAGGCAGTTAAATCGCTGTCTCTGAGCCTCAGTTTTCTCATCTGTAAAATGGGGTCATCTTTGCAGGATTATTCTGAAGATTGAAAATAATAGGAAAATATGTGTGGATAAAAAATTTGGGGAAGTGGTGGGTCCTTGGGCCCCACAACAGCCTAACCAGGGAAGAACGGAAGCACAGGGGCATTGAGCACAGTGGCTGGGCCAGAAGCTGGCAGCTCTAGGGGACAGAGCAGTCTGCAGGCCCAGGCTGGAGCGTCCCACAGCAGGTGACATTTAGGAGACACACAACCACGCTCAGATTTCCCCTAGCAGGATCATCACTCACTGCTGTAACTCAGCTGTCTGTGCCCAGCTGCCTCATGTGCAGGTGGCAGGTGCATGGGATTTGATGCCCCCGTCAGGAGCAGCCTTCTGCTGCCGCTCATGGGAGCTGGTGGCCGGATCTCCCCCTGGGTGGGCTGCATTCCACACGGGCTCCAGCAGAGGGAGCTCCGGTTGTCCACCGTGGTAAGGGACAGTTGCAAGGCAGTGGTGACTGGGTGACAACAGGCTCACCCTTGGTCCCTTCCTCGATGTCCCTTTCCGTTCCTCCCGCTGGTGTCTCCTGGGAGCGCCTCCCAGAGAGCCATCTGGACTTGAATACATAGGCATGTCTCTGGGGGAACCTAACTCTGGCAGCCCCATCTCATACAAGAAATGGCAATCCTAAAAATTTGCAAACACACTGTGACTTCATAAAGAGAGCTTAGAATTGAACGTGTTCTAAGGACTGTTAACCACGACTTGAGAATGAATTGATGCACCTTATTCTGTCTTTCAGTGCATCTGGGTTTTCAGCCATACTCTCGAATTTGCAACTATCGAGGATTTAACAGTGGAGCCCATGTCTGGCTGCCTGTTGCAATGGGAAGGCGTTATGGGTGTGAGTTACGAAAAGCTAAGGGTATTGCTTGCATTTGGCTGGTCACTTCAGCCTTCTTTGTCAAGCTGATGAGACATTGGCAAAACCTTCTGGGGACAAGGGTACTTCCAGTCCCCGAGGGCCTCTCCTGCCCCACCCCTCCCCAGGACCACCCGGCCCGCTGGGTTCCTCACCCTGCATGTCCGTGACCAGGAGGCAGCCGCTTGTTTTCTGGTACACCCAGTGCTGGAAGGTACAGCATTTCTGACCCGCCTCTGAGTCTCTCCTCAGGAAGTTGATTTCTTTCCCGTCTCGGATGGAATACTTCACGAATTCGCCAATCAGCTCCTCCTCCACGGTGGCGTAAGGGATGTTGTTCTCAGGCCGATGGATGAGGAAAATGGGGATGATCCTGGCAGGAGAGAGCGCGTGGACCCGTGTCAGGTCTCAGCTGGCAAGAAAGGCTTCTGGTGCCTTCTCCCCTCCCCTGGGCGATAGGCGGCGGCAGAGCAACCCAAAGTTGCACCCAGTTAAAAGGATGTGTCTCTGGTTTTTCTTTGTTCTTAGCATTGGTTAGAAAATTCTGCTTGGGGTGTAGTTTAGCTGCTAGTGTGGAAATGAATTTCTTCTAGATAGTTCTATCTTAACGACCTTATGACCTTCCTTTCTTCCTTCCCTCCCTCCCTCCCTCTCCCTTCCTTCTAATCATCCATCCACCCAACCTTCTCCCATCCACCGGTTCATCCTTCTTTCCTTTCATTCAGTCCACAAACATTCATTATGTGCCTCCCCCCTCCCATGCATCAGAAAATCTTCTAAACAAGGGCAGGTAAGACAATATAGATGCTGCTCCTGTGAATCTTGCATTTGAATGAAGGAGACAGACAATAAACAACTCTGGGCTGTGCTAAGAATCAGTTGGAAAAATAAAGAAGTGGAGGAGAGACACAGAGCCCAGAGGTAGGGAAGAGGCTGCTGTGTGGTTTGGAGAGGTCAGAGAAGTCCTTGCTGATTTGTGAAGAACATCTGAGCAGAGACTCTTGTAGGAGATGAGAGTGGACACTTAGTGTGGGGTTGGCCCGGGCCCGTAGCATGGCTGGGACATTCCTGGTTTCTACTCGCTAGGTGCCAGTGGCACTTTCCCAGTCATGACAATCAAAAATATCATCACTGTTGTGCCTGGGTTCACGTCCTGGCTCCTCGCCTCGTTCCAGCTCCCTGCTAATGTGCACCCTGGTGGACAGTAGGTGATGGCTCAGGTTGTTGGGTCCCTGCCACCCACATGGGAGACCTGGATGGAGTTTACAGCTCCTGGCTTTGGCCTGGCCCAACCTTGGCCATTGTGGACATTTTGGGAGTGAGCCAGCAGATGAGAATACACTCTGAAATACATAAATAAATATTTAGAAATATTCTGTTGAACACGTCCCTGGGGGTCATGAAGCACTGATGGAGGATCTGATCTCACAAAATAGCCAAAGAAGAGACTGCCAGGGTGACTGACCATGTAGGCATTGTCTTCAAGGGCTTAAAGTCGAAACGATGGTGGCAAGCCATGGAGGCAAGAGAAAAAGTGAGATGCTGCCTTCTGATGTTCACAATTTGTTTAAAAAGATTTATTTACTTGAAAGTCAGAGTCACAGCAAGAGAGGGAGGGACAGAAAGAGGGAGAAATCTTCCATCCACTTGTTCATTCCCCAAATGGCCATAATGGCTAAATGGCTAGGGCTAGACCAGACTGAAGCCAGGAGTCAGGAGCTTCTTCCAGGTCTCCCACATGGGTGCAGGGGCCCAAGCACTTGGGCCATCTTCTACTGCTTTCCCAGGTGCATTAGCAGAAAGCTGGATAGGAAGTGGTGCAGCCAAGACTCAAACCGGCGCCCATATGAGATGCTAGCATTGGTAGGCAGTGGCTTAACCTACTATACCACGATGTTAGCTCCTTATTTTTTTAAGCACAAAATGTTTGCCAAAATATAGTTGTGAATCCCCTGCCAACTGGCCATGTGTTCAAAGGATGAGAAAGGAGGCTTCAGGGAGGGGTGAGAGGCAAGTAAGGGAAGTGGTACCACGTGCTCCCCACGGGAGGAGGTGGTTGGCATTGGTTTTCCATGTAAAACCCTGCAAGGAGCCCATCAATGAAAAGGCCTTGCAAGAATCTCAGGTTTGGAGCCAGGTCCTTGGAAGACAGAGCAATTCCGTCTCCCTTGGTGGCCAGACCCGAAGTTAGGAAAAGTCACAAGGGCACTGGGGCTGGGGGTGGCCCTCAGCAGGGATCAGCCCCTCATGCCACTTGCTCTTGAGAGCTGGAACCATGTCTGGAGGCCTGTGAGCTGAGGTGAAAGTGCACATAGGTGTCAGCCTGAGTGGCAGATCCCTGGAGAAAATGTTATTTTTGTTAGAACTAAGGCAGGCATAGAGGGACAAAGGATACAAAATTCAAAGGAATTTAAAAGATGCAAAGTGTAACACTTCCAAGAGATGACACCACCGGGCCCCCTCCTCTTTGAGCCCCCAGACCTTTGTGTTGTCACCTGTTTGTCCTCTGCTGCCACTGGCAAGGATTCCCTGGGAACAGTGGGAACCCCTGGCTCCATGGCTGGGGAGGCAGGAGCTTGCTCAGAGTAGGGCCTGAGTCTGAACAGCCCTTCTGGAGCCTGGCTGTGCTCACACACAAAGCAGTCAGCCCCGCCAGCAGCAGCGCCCCAGGACCAGTGCTTTGTGTGCTGCTAAAGACCTGTCCAGATGGCGGTGGGCCGTCCATGTGCCCCTGACACAGGCCTCCACCAGTCAAGCTTTGTCATTTTGCAGGATTTGGGGCATCTTGGTCTCCCCCCTCCCCCGGAATCTCTGAGGACCCTCCTCCTGGCCATTGGCCCTTGGCATGGAGCAGAAGTGTTCAGGGTTTTCCTGGGCTCTTATTCATCCTGCAGCCCTTGGTGAGGGAAGAACACAGAAACAAGGGCTGGGTATTACTCAGCTTCTCAATTAGGCCTGGCCTCAGCCCAGCGGGACCATTTGCATGGACCTTGTGGGGCCATTCATATTCATGAATTCAGAAGCAGAAGCTGAGGCAGCGCCAGCGGGAGTGCTTTCAAGACCCCACCTCCTCCGGGTAGGAGACCTGCAGGCCAGGGGATGTCCCCAAGTGCAGGTGCCCACTCAACTCAACCCTGGGGCCTTCAGAGAAGGCTGTGGTTGTGTGGGGCAGTGCTCATGCTCGCTCGCTCTCTCTCTCTCTCTCTCTCTCTCTCTCTCTCTCTCTCTCTCTCTCACATGTGCGCACACACACATCTCCCTCTGTTTAGGTGTCTGTACAGGCTGGGAATGTGCCAGGTCAGGAGAGAGAGACACACACAGAGACTATGTGTGTGCGTGTTTTCAGGCTGTGGGATGTTCTGGCTTTGGTGCCAGGAACGTGACATGAGGCGGGAAGCCCCCCTGAGGACCATTCTCCCCCAGACACTAGCATCATTCCTTTACTCAGTTTTGCCATGGTAAGGAGGGAAAAGTTGTCTCAGCCAGAAGCCGTGCTAATCCATCTTCTGCACCGTGGCCCATTTTGCTACAACTCTGAGGACCCTCGCCCATGAGCCCCCATGGTCCTCCCACTCCAGGGCCACTCCAAATCCCTAGATCAATCTTCATAGTCATAGTGTTCTGTTACTCCCCCAGGAAAAGGCCACAGAGAGTAGAGTGAAGCTGCCTAAAGCTGGGGTCTGTGCCTGCCAGCAGGGCTGGGTGGTGGTGGTGGGGGTTCGTGGTCGAGGTCTTCCTCTTCCCTGGGGAGGGGCTGGAGAGGGCGGAGCCTCGGCCAGTGGGGCTGAGTTCTTACAGCCATGAAGCTGCTGTCTCCATCGAGTCCCATGGAAAAGCACTTGTGTTTTCTCACTGCATTACATGAATCCTTCTTGAATTAGCTGAGAAATGACCACGCTAAGCATTTCTTGGTGAAGAGCAGAAAGGATTCGCTTGCTACGCGGTATCCCCAACATGCCTCCAAAGAGAACATATTTCTCCCGTTTTGAGGGTTGACGGGATTCAGGTAGACAGGAATTCCTCCCTCCTTCCTGCTCTGTCTGAAACGTCCTACCCGTGCCGGCACAGCCCTTTCTCTCCACTGAAGGAAGCAGCTAGATCCCACCAGGTGGACAGCTCGATACTCACGAGCTCCGGGATCCCCACAGCTAGCTGGGGCCAGTAAACACTGAGGCAGTGGGTGGATAAAAGTAGTCACTGTGGTTTGTCTTTACGGGGTCCAGGAAGTGGGCAGTACGTTAACTCTTCCCGGTCACACAATTTGCTCTTCCTGTTTTTATCACAAGACTCATCACTTCATATTGTTCTCCAGTACTTGCTCATTTTCTAGACAGTGTAATATCTACGGGAGTAAATATCCTGGATTTTCCATTCAGAGTGGAGGAAAAATTCAGTGAGTGGCTTTACCCATCCATCCATCTCTACATAAGTCCATACACCCATACACCTCCCCACCCATGTCTTTATTTAAAGAATATTTATCCAAGGCCGGCGCCGTGGCTCAACAGGCTAATCCTCCGCCTTGCGGCGCCGGCACACCGGGTTCTAGTCCCGGTCGGGGCACCGGATTCTGTCCCGGTTGCCCCTCTTCCAGGCCAGCCCTCTGCTGTGGCCCGGGAGTGCAGTGGAGGATGGCCCAGGTGCTTGGGCCCTGCACCCCATGGGGAGACCAGGAAAAGCGCCTGGCTCCTGGCTCCTGCCATCGGACGAGCACGGTGCGCCGGCCGCAGCGCGCCGTCTGCGGCGGCCATTGGAGGGTGAACCAACGGCAACGGAAGACCTTTCTCTCTGTCTCTCTCTCTCACTGTCCACTCTGCCTGTCAAAAAAAAAAAAAAAAAGAATATTTATCCAGTTCCTCTAAGTGTGTTTCTGGAGACCCAGCAAGCACAGGATGACAGTCACATGGGCCCTCAGGTAGCTTACAGACCCAATCAACGGCTGTCTTCTTGGGCCTGCTCAGCCTCTCGTCCCGGGCAGGTCCCCAGCGAATCACGCTACTTACAGGGAGCAGGGTAGACACACTTACTCTGGCACTTCTCCAAAGCCTTCCAGAGGCTGTGTTTCTGCAGCATAGATCTTGGCGTAGTGTCTGGCAGTGTTTTGAACGTAGCATTCCTAGAACGTCCAAGCACAAGAGAAATCCAAGTGATGAGAAGATGAGCAGATACAGTATTACCCAATGAGGCTGGTTCTCAGTACAGGCCAAGCCAATAGACTCCCAAACCCATGCCTTGACCGGGGTCATGGAGGTGACATGTATGACGGCCTAGAGTCAGCCACTTACAGAGGAGCTCTGAGACAGGAAGCGACTGTCCAGGCAAAGGTCAAGAGGTCTCCGTGGACAGATATCCCTGAACCACAAAGTTTTTAGAACCAGCGAGGCTGAAGGTTACTCCCAAGCTCGGAAGATAGGTCCTGTGAGTGAGGTCAGGTAACAGGGTCTGCTCGGTTCCCCGTGAGATTTCCCATGGAAAAATGGTGCAATTAAATAGTAAATGATGAATGTGTTGGCAAGATCTCTGGATTGCCCTTCTGAGTGGGAGTCTGGAGGCTGGGGATTCTCCAGGACTGGGTCATACTTGCAATGATGGAATACTTGGGGTGAGAGAAGCACAAAGAGAGAAGAAAGGGATACAGTTGGCAAAGTCCTGTACCTGGAGAAGAGGGGCTGCCCGCACAAACACAACAGAATCGGAAATGGTAGACGCTTCACAGTGCTGGGGAGAGTCATCCAAATGTCACCTATTACTTTGTGGTAACAATTGTAGAAGGGTACACGGTCTGTGGGAGAGTGAGACCCAACTCTCCTGTGGCTTAGCCAGTGCTGGGGTCAACGGTGAAACACAAGGATCAAGATGGGGGAGGTGGGGCAGGGAGGGAGAGAAGCTAATGCTCCCCCCACCCGACCTTCCCCTTAAGAGTTCTGTGGCTTAGTAAGAGAGAGAGGTAGAAACTTGGCTGGCAACTTGGGTGCACCTCTCTCGCTAGTCTGTAGGATGATACCGCAGCAAACTCAGAAAGCTGAGCAAGGAGAGCAGCATGGACCCTCCCCTCTGCACCTCCCTTACATAAACAGACCACCCCCCTGCAAGTTAGAGCTGCTTTCATCTGTCCCGGGGCCGGGGGCGGGGGGTGTCCTGGCATCCAGAGGAGCTTCCATGCAGATCCAAACCCCTAGAGACCGCATGGGCCTTCCTGGGCACAGAAATGGTCACAACCCAGGTCAGAACTGGTAGGGGCATCTGCAGGCATTGGCTCGGCCCCAGCTGGCTGCCATGGGACGGAGCAATTCTATCTGAAAGTGAGGTGCGATTCCCAGCGTTCAAGGCTCCATCCCGGGCCCCCTTATAGCCCCAGAGAAGAGGAAGGTGCCCTTCTTGGAAACACCGCCGTCAACCCCGAGTCTGACTTTTGTCTGACGCCCGCACGGAAGGAGCGCCTCCTGGCAGGTGCACCCACCTGGGCGGCGAGTCTGTAGTTTTTCTGGATGAGCTCGTCGTTGTTCCTGGTCCCGTAGGCGACAGCATTGTGCACCTTGAGCACACAGGCATGGCCGGGCTTGAAGACGGGCGTGAGCCCCCGCATGACCGTGCTGCGGAAGGCTTTGCGGTGCACCCCCTCCCCGAAGTGCAGCTCCTCGGTGGCAATCTGGCCCCGCAGGCGGCCCCCAAAGTAGCTGTCGCTCAGGAAATCTTCCTTGAAGATAAGCTGGCTGAATTCAATCTCTTCGCAGCCTGCAGCAGGGCACAGCTCTGATTGGACAGAATGTGGCCC
The DNA here is from genome assembly GCA_949820135.1 of Sylvilagus floridanus. Taxonomy (NCBI): domain Eukaryota; kingdom Metazoa; phylum Chordata; class Mammalia; order Lagomorpha; family Leporidae; genus Sylvilagus; species Sylvilagus floridanus. The sequence goes on from OX463226.1 coordinate 107,045,867, forward strand.
AGTCCCGCCCCTTGGCCGACCAGCGTTCCCGGGTACCAACAAGGACAAGGCTGACCTATAGAAACGTGAGGATTTACGCCCCGGAACATGGGAAAACTTGGCAAATGAGAGCTCCCCCTGTCATCCCCACACAACTTCCTAAATACCTCCCAGCATGCTCCTGGGTTGGAGTGGGAGGAGGGGGGTGAGCAGTTCTCTCTAAGAAGAAATACACGGCAAGCCTGAATCCCACCAACCTGGAAAACTCAGTGGCTGGCCCCCGACTGCCTGCGAGTTCAGAACAGCACCACATGTGCCGAAAGCAAGCACAGAAACCCTGCCCTCATCCTCATGAAGACGCAAGCAAGCCGCGTTATTTTCCTGACACCTGCTCTCTTTGGGAATCAGCTCAGCTGGTGCCACTGAAAAGGAAATTCAAGCAGCAGAGCCTGCTGTGGCAGTGCCAGGGGCTGTGAAGCTCACGCAGACAGGCTGGTTGCAAATCTGGCGCTTAAAGAAAAATGTCAAATCCGAGCTCCCTGTCTGCATGCTGCCCGCCACCGCAGCCGCAGCCGAATGGAGTGCTCACGGGCAGGATGGCTCTGCTAATTGCGCTGGAAGGGCTCGCGGGGTGCCACTGGGCCCTGCAGTCATTCCCGGGGGCTCCTCTTGGTTGGAAGAGCCCGTGGGAATAGAGCTATCGCAAACATTCAGGGGAGACCATCGCCTCTGGCAGGCCAACTGAAATCCGCTTCCTTACCTCTGGTGTTCTGGCGACTCGACAGCTGTTTGAGAACTAGAAGACAAAGGAGAGAGCAGCTTCAGTGCCCACGCCCCTCCTGGACTGGGCGGGGCCCCTGGCGTTCCTGGGAAGCAGAGAAGCCGAGGCTCACCTTCAGCCGTGAGGTGGAACTGAGCCGACGCTTTCCCGTAGCTGTTCTCAAGGCAGCAAGTGTAGAGGCCCTGGTCCTCCTGGCTGGCCTGGATGATGGACAGGGAGACTGTGGAGTTGTCCCCTGCGCTGTAATGGAGGACAGCGACGCGTCATCATGCGGTTGTTGCATTTTTCAAGCACAGTTCAGGATAAAGAAGCGCATGTGGTGGGGAGAGGGCAGGATTGAGATGAGCTGTTTGAATCGCTTATTGATTCTGGGGGAGAATTTATTGATTCTGGTTTCACACCCGGACTCAGAAATGTGATACGAATCCATGCAAGCATTCAGGAGGGTCAGCTCCTATTGGCAGAGCAGAGAACTGGAATTGCGAGTCTAGGAGCTGTCGTGCACACATCTGCTTGGAAGTCACCTCAGTTCTTTTTTATTTATTTATTTTATGATTTATTTATTTGAAAGCAGCGTTACACAGAGAGAGGAGAGGCAGAGGGAGGGAGGGAGGGAGGTAGGGAGGGAGGTCTTCCATCTGCTGGTTCACTCCCCAGTTGGCCGCAATGGCCGGAGCTGTGCCGATCTGAAGCCAGGAGCCAGGAGCTTCTTCTAGGTCTCCTATGTGGGTGCAGGCGCCCAAGGACTTTGGCCATCTTCTGCTTTCCCAGGCCATAGCAGAGAGCTGGATTGGAAGTGGAGCAGCTGGGACTCGAACTGGTGCCCATATGGGATGCTGGTGCTTCAGGCCAGGGTGTTAACCTGCTGCACCACAGCGCCGACCCCATCACCTCAGTTCTAACCCAGGTGCTTGTGCTCAGAGCTCTCCAGACCCAAACCTGAACACAGATCCAGTAAAGGACAGAGGAAGGGCTCCTTTGCTTTCCATAATGCTATGGGACTGAAGGCTCTTGTACTGGGTGCTCCCCTAACGAATGCCATCATGCACCCATCCCCCCATCACCCGCCCAATCCTGTGAAGTTCCAGACACTGTGCTAGGAATACAATAACTGATGTTGGTTGTGATGAGAGTGTGATGATGACCACTGATGTGCACTGAGTACCTAGGACATGCAATTTCTCATCAATCCAATGAGAGAAGTACAGCTACGATGCCTGTTTCACAGTTGAGGAAATGGAGACGTAGAGAGATTTAAGCAAATGACCTTGACCTTATCAAGTTGCCTCCCCAAGTACATTGTGGCTCCTGACCGTAAGTCTAAGGTAATTTGAATAATGGTTGGATTCATGATCTATATTCCAAAGTCTCAAAAACCTGTGTAGTTGGCCAGCGCCACAGCTCACTAGGCTAATCCTCCGCTTATGGCGCCGGCACTCCGGGTTCTAGTCCTGGTTGGGGTGCTGGATTCTGTCCCTCTTCCAGGCCAACTCTCTGCTGTGGCCCGGGAAGGCAGTGGAGGATGGCCCAAGTGTCTGGGGACTGCACCTGCATGGAAGACCAGGAGAAGCACCTGGCTCCTGACTTTGGATCGGTGCAGCTTGCCAGCCTTAGCGGCCATTTTGGGGGTGAACCAACAGAAGGAAGACCTTTCTCTCTTTCTCTCTCTCTCTCTCTCACTCACTGTCTAACTCTGCCTGTCAACAAAACAAAACAAAAAAACCCCTGTTTAGCATAAAGTTTCTTCCATGTTTGTTGTTCTACACAATGAATTTTGTTTAGACATTCATCAAGATCGTATGTGCATGTGTGTTGTGCACTTCAGTTCTGGTTCATTTCGTCATCTAACAAAGATCCACTTATCCTGAGTTTATCTCAGCTACAGGTTAACAAAAGTGTTCCTTATAGACTTGGATTCTCTGGTTTAACATGTCTCTTCTGCAATATACTAGTGCTACAAAAAACAAGGCCCACTAAATCATAACACTTTCTCTGTTGATGATAGCGCACCCCCACCCCTCCCCGACATATACTGAATTTATGGTGAAACCTGGACATGAACAAGTGCAGTTACAAAGGGAAGATTTCAGGGCCAGTGTTGCGGCATAGCGGGAAAGCCGCCGCCTGCAGTGCTGACATTCATATGAGTGCCAGTTCAAGTCCCGGCTGCTCCACTTCCAATCCAGCCCTCTGCTATGGCCTGGGAAGGCAGGCTTGGGCCCTGTACCCATATGGGAGACCCAGAGAAGCTCTTGGCTTCAGATTGGCGCAGCTCTGGCCTTTGTGGCCAACTGGGGAGTGAAGCAGATGGAAGACCTCTCTGCCTCTGCCTATCTGTCACTCTGCCTTTCAAATAAATAAATCTTTTTTAAAAGGGGGGGGGGGAGATTTCCTGGTGGGGTAGGAAGGTGCAAGGGAGTCACAGGGGCAGTGGGATATGCTTCTCCAGGGCTCTGTAGGTCAGCACAGCATTCCTGTCATTGAAAGGGGCAGTCAAGGACTACCTAGCTCAGGAAGACTGAGGGCTGACCTAGAAGAACTGTGCTGTGAACATCTTCCTCCCAGCTGAGAAGTTCTGCAATTCTTTCTCAGAACCTCAGAGACCTTTTTCTGTCTTGTCCCATCACTCCCGCCCAAGGCTTTCTTCTTAGGTGCTGGAAGAGGGGGCTGGCATTGTGGCACAGCTGGTAAAGCCACAGTCTGCGATGCCAGCATCCCAGTCGGGTGCCAGTTCGAGTTCTGGACACTCTACATCCAGTCTTGCTCTCTGCTAACGGCCTGGGAAAAGCAACGGAAGATGGCTCAAGTTCTAAGGTTTATTTATTTTATTAGAAAGAGTTACAAAAAGAGGGAGAGGGAGAGACAGGAAGAGAGGTCATCCATCTACTGGTTCATTCCCCAAATGTTCGCAATGGTTGGAGCTGGGCCAATCCGAACTCAGGAGATTTTTCTGGATCTCCCATGAGGGTGCAAGGGCCCAAGCACTTGGGCCATCTTCCAGTGCTTTCCCAAGCACATTAGCAGGACTCTGGATCAGAAGTTGAGCATCTAAGACTGAACTGGTACCCATATGGGATGCTGGCATTGTAGGCTGTGACTTTACCCACTACACCAAAGTGCCCCAATAAATTTTAAAAAAAGTTGGAAGGGCTTGAACTGCCAGCCTGAGGCTGACTTCAGGTGTGCACGTAGTCTATCACCCTCAGCCCCCTCATCTGCGAAATGACAGGAAGCCAGATCCCCCCGAGCTGTGTTGTCATGGGAGCAGCTCACACCAAGCATGGGAAGTGTTAGCAAGAGCGGCGGTCATGTGGGAGGTCATGAGTGTGGGAGCTGTAGCACTGGTGGATGCTCTCCATGAAGAAAACACTCTCTGCACGTCCCCCAGCGTCCTGCCATACCTGCTCTGTGTTCAGTACCAGGGGACTCATGGGGAAATGAAAAGGTGCAGCCCTTGGTGGGAGGGAGAGATGGACACACAAGAGTGCTCACAGGAGTGTGGGAAGCACAGAGGAGTGATCGTGCACCTTTTTGAACCAAGAGAGACAAGCTTGGTTTCAGAGTCTATTATCTTGTAAGGGACAAACCTTTTAGCTTCAAGGAGGAAATGACCAGAGGCAGACAGAGCTGAGCGGGAGTGGAGGTTAGCTGTAGGGACGAATGCAGAGATGTCTGTGCCAACCGTACAAAGTAACTCCACCCAGGATGAAATGAGGGGACTTCTCGGCACTCAGTCTCAGCCCCAAAGAGCTGGGGCAGGGAGATGGGCAGCTCCACTGGACTCCCTGCAGCCTGGGCTGAGAGGTCCCTGCACTGCCCCTCCTGAGGTCATCCAAGGAGAGCCTGCCCAGCAGGAACCATGTGACCAGTGCTCAGGGTCAACCAGCCCATCCATGTGGGCAGCTATCCCATCAGAAGCCAAGGGCACTCCTCAGAGTGGAGAGTGGACAGGCTCCAGGGTCCCAGGAAAGTATGCATGGCCAGGGTGGCACTAGAGGGCAAAAGCTTCAGACCTCCATGGAACCAAGGCACAGTGCAGTTACCCTAACAGGCAGAACAGTGACTGCTGGCTGCCTTCCTGGCTTCCTGAGAGTCTTTTGATCTTGCCCAAGCCACTAGAAAATATTCTGATGCCTCATTTTCAAACGTTAGCTTGTTAAGGAAAGTAACAAAATCTGAGGATAAAGGCAAGCGGGTGATCCCATGTCGTTTGAATGGGCTCACCCAAGGATGGTGATCCTATGTGTGGTTCACTGTCAATTAAATAGAACCCATCCAGCTACTTTTAGTTACTTGTTAACTCGTGAGTTTCTGTGCAGGGCCCAAGGACCTGGGCCATCCTCCACTGCACTCCGGGCCACAGCAGAGAGCTGGACTGGAAGAGGAGCAACCGGGACAGAATCTGGCACACCGACCGGGACTAGAACCCGGGGTGCCGGCATGTTTCAGGGAAGGACATGTGAAATAAACACTCAACTGGAATTAGGAGTGAGAAAAATTAGCAACATTAAAAAACTCATCTGATAAAGCTACCTAATGATTTCTTCTATTATAATTCTCTATGCTCAAGATAAATAGGTTTATAATCTACATAAGGGAAGCCTATAACTACCCACTATCTGGGAATCTGTAAGATACACGTTCTTTTCATCTAAAGGTCCACCCCACTTACAGTTGGTTTTGTTCCAGTTTTACTTATACTAATTAACAAACTTACATGTTTCAGAACTCGACTTCTGGGAATAACTGACCATGCAAGGGAACAGACGTTGGCAATGACTGAGACTGCTCCAGCTCACAAAGCAAATTTGTTAGCTAGGATAGGCAGAGACTTCCAGACCCTGGATAGGCAGGGCCTGCACTATGCCCCTCATAAGCAGGGAGCAGTTACAGAAGAGATGATTCGACATCCATCAACTTCCCTTAGGATTAAGGGATGGAGTCTCTGAGGGGGGAATGAAGTAGGCAGGCATACAGGTTAAAATTGATTAGGGCCGGCGCCATGGCTCAATAGGCTAATGATGCCGGCACCCCGGGTTCTAGTCCCGGTTGGTGCGCCAGATTCTGTCCTGGTTGCCCCTCTTCCAGTCCAGCTCTCTGCTGTGGCCCGGGAGTGCAGTGGAGGATGGCCCAAGTCCTTGGGCCCTGCACCCACATGGGAGACCAGGAGAAGCACCTAGCTCCTGGCTTCGGATCAGTGTGGTGCGCTAGCCGCAGCGTGCTGGCCGCAGCGACCATTGCGGGGTGAACCACCGGAAAAGAAAGACCTTTCTCTCTCTGCCTGTCAAAAAAAAAAAAAAATCGATTAGGTTTGTGAGCTGGAAGACCATGCCTTCGCCGTGTCCTTGTGTGACTTCATGCTCCTACCTGGCCACACCTGGGTGCCCACCAACCAATCAGGTTAATTAACCACTCCCCTTTGGAAGTGGGTTAAAAGCCTGGGACATGGCGTGTCCACGCTCTCTTCTTTGCTCTGACCTCTTGCCAGGAGGGGGCTTGCTGTAGTCCTGTGCCTCCAGGGTGCATGGCCTTTGGGCCATCTGCCCTAGGCTTCCTGGCCTAGATGCTCCTCCATGTGGCTGGTTCCTGGTGCTCGGTATGAACCCCTATTCACCTCTCTCTCTTAGATAAAGCTCTTACTTTCCTACGTAGCTTTCTCACTAAATAGAAGCCTAAAATGTAAACAAACAAACAAACTCATCTGAAATAATGTGAATGATCTCCCAAAAGAGTTGTGACCCCCAAATATTTTTGAGTGTTGAGTATGAAGAAAGAAAATCCATCCAACTAAGACCCGTACATTTGCCAGGAAGAAAGGGGTCCAATATCACAAAGACTTTAAAGAGCTGGACTGTGTGTCATTAGTGAACAGAAAGCTTTCTAATGGACACATGGATGGGTACTTGTCAGCCTACCTCACTTGGAAAAGGGACCTGGAAGATTCAAATGCCAATTCTGAGTTTCTAGTAAGACTGGATCATTGAAACAAGCAGGCAATGCTGGTTAATTGTTTTTGGCTGACAGTTGCATAAAATAAATGTATGATTAGCACTTTTTAAATAAAGCTCTAGGGAACCTCCTTGCTTTAAAAATCAAACCATTTCTTTCTCCGTTATAATTCTTTTTAAAGTATACCTAAGACAGGCAGGACAATGGTGATATTTTAGGCAAAGTGGTTATTCTATCAATCACAGCCCAGTTAGGTTTTCTGGAGTGATGTTAATAGAAATGAGACTCTAACTCAGGTACTCCGTAGTGGCATTTGGGAAATAATTTCCAGACAAATGCCTCAAGCAGACTTTGATTTAAATAAGTAGAAACTCTCAGATTCTCTCCCTCTGTCTACTTGTGACAAGAGACAGCGGATAGGAGCACCCTCCACCCATGCCCAGTGGGCTGACCTGGGGCCAGCCTTTCAGCAGCTAGAGTTCTTCAAGTTACACTGGTTTCTGCAGAGTCGGCGACGTCTTTCTAGAATGTTCTAGGTGATGCCTGAGCCTTTACTGCCAAGAGGGGCTTTAGGAATCACTCGATCAGGTTTATTCCCCAAGAGGCATTCCTGGCAATGATTCTCACTCTCACCTCTCTGCTCTCCTCCGATACCCTGGGCACCCACAGACAGGCTGGTGCTGCATCGTGGAGATGCCTGCTCATCCCCTCAGAGGCTGTCGCTTTTCTGTAACTTCATGGATTGTCGGGTTTCTTTTCTCTTTTGATCCACTTTCTTAGCTTTGTTTGATCTTTATTGGATTCATGGAAATTATGAAACAGAAAACACAAGCAAAATTCACACACACAGAGGAGAACTCTCTAACCTTAGGACCACACTGCCCCACACTACAACATTATTCCGCCTGTTCCCTGATTTTAAAAAATGGAATGAAGGGCTCTGTGATTTCTTAAGATCGCAGGACTCAGTGGTGGCAGAGCTGGGGCAAAAATCCTCCCCTTCTTTCCCTGCGCAGCCCTGTCTTCCATCCTTACGCTTAGATACGGTGGGCCTGGGGCCCCTGCTTCGATTTTCCTCCTCACTTCCTAGCATGCATCCTGCTGAACAACTGTGCTGTGAAATAAGCAAGTGACCACTGTGGAGAGCAGCCCGGGGCAAACACCAAACCTTCTCTGTACTTGGGCTATTGACTTGGAATCTTTTGTCCACCAGATGGTAGAATCTTCGTGAATTTCTGCAAACTGGCAGCTTAATTTGACATTTCCCGAGTGATCAGGGAACATCTCAGCTTGGATCTTTCTCAGTAACACTGGAGCTAGAAAGAAGAGATTGATTGGCAGGTCAGTGTGTGCAGATGACTTCCTGTCTCATCTCATTTAATTCCCACAAGACTCTTGCGAGACAGTGATCAAAATTATCATTCCCAACGCGTAGATGAAGAACTTGGGAGTGGATGCAGTAGGAAAACAAATAACCTGGATAGAAAAATCCTACTTTTTGTTTAGTTGAAATTCGTTAGGTGAGCTCTGTAGTATGAAACGGAACTAGAACTTGAGAGGTTTCTAAAAAGGGAGTGGGAGGGGATTGGGATGACGGGCAGCTGTTCCAAGGACCTGAGCCAAGGAAAGATGCTTTTAAATGACTACCAGATGATCCAGGTCAAATTGGAGCTGGGGGTCAGAGAGGAGAATAAACTCTGGATTATCCAGGTAACAGGTCAAGCCCTCAAGACGTCAAAGGCAGGTCAACAGCAAGTTCTTTGTGCTGTAGCAGGAGCATTGCCTGGTCTCCCTGACCCTCGCAGGCCTCGCTGAAGACATAGCCCAGGACACTGGAGTGATGTCTGCCTCCACTCTCCCTGGCAGGAGAGAGCAGGCCGCTTGAATGGAACAGGACCCGTTGCTCTGAGACTTTGAACACCCCTTCCTGCTCCAGTCAGTGATGAAAGCAGACATGCCAGGCAAATGTGCGATTAGTGAGGGCAGCCACTGGGGGGCAGCACAGACATTGGAACAAGAGAATGGACACCTTGGCCAAGAGGGCAGCCTAATTTGGTTGGTGTGAATTACTGGAAGCATGGTGTTGGTGTTTCACAAACGAAGCACAGTAACACAAGAGCACAGCACGACACAGCACGTCACACCCACGGCCACATCAGCAAGCATCAACGCGAGCCTCAAATCCCACTCCAGTGAAACAGCGATGCATGAAGCTGTCCTTGTCTCTAGCAGACACTAGGATGACAGCTGAGCATGTAGCAGTGAACTCTGCCCAGGAAGTGACAGTGGGCTGGTTGGGGAACAACTCCTTGAGCCAGGCTGTATCTGAGACTAGCAGTAGCATGGGAGCCCAGAGCATAATCAAGAACAGAAAATAGCCCAAGCGCTAATTGGTGCAAAACCATCTCAGTGCATTTAGCCCCACTGGCATTTGCCCAGGCTGAGACTGGGTGCAGCTGCAGTCTGGGAACCTGGATCTAGGTGTTGGCCAAGCCCCCTCCTAGTCTGGGCCATAGCCTTGAGGACGCCTCGCACAGTCCCCAGTCTTCACAGGTGATTTGGGGGTGCCTCCGTGTTCCTCAGGCTGCTGTAACTTGATGGATGTCTTGGACACACAGAAACTTGGGGGAAGGAGGGGAGGGCATAAAATGGGCAGGAGAACTGAATGATGGGCTTGGAGACCAGAGCCTGGCTCAGGTAAGGGCCTTGGGGCTTTGGGAAGGAGCCTGTTTGTGTGACAGAGGTGGACACACAGCCCAAGTTCAGGTGGAGCCAGAAGTGTCACTGGTGCCCCTTCAAATACAGACGGAGACCGACAGAACGCCCTGAGGAGCGTGGGGTTGCCGTCGCAGGCTTTGAATGTCAAAAATAGGTTGCTCAGTGTTCGTTTTATTCCTTCCAGAATCCCAAGGCAGCCCTCCCCCGTCCTAACTGCTACCCCAGCAAGTGTCTGGGGAGAACAGGGCATCATGCTCCCATCATGGGAAGGGAGAGGAGCTCTATAAAGACAAAGGGGCTTAACTCCAGACCCTGGAGGAGAGTTTGGGCCTGCAACAGCTCTCTATGCCCAGCAGGGGGCGCTTCCGTGATGGGAGCTTTTGAGGGTCAAGTGGTCTGAAACTGGGACAAAGACCCCAGAGGAGGTTACCGAGAGGGTGAGCTGGACAGAGAATTTATCCTCAGGGTTAGAAGAAGAGCCAAGGTTTCATTAAGCCATTTTAAAGGAAAATGGACAATTATAGAGGAGATTCTCAAATTATGCTGAAATATTTTCTGTAAATCCTGCTTCGTGTGCTATTTGATTATACGAATTCGCTGCATTGATTGGTGCTTCTGTTTATCTTTCTTAAATAGATATTTTTTTAAAAGGCTAATTAAACAGAAGGCACCATAATCACAATCCCTCCATCAAATGGACTTGCAAGCAGACTTTCAGGGGCGGGTCTTCTTCCAGGTCTCCTGGAACGTGTTAGGAAGTAGATTCCTGAGTCCTACCCCCCTACACCCCCCCCCCCAAGAGCTCACCAGGGTGCCAGGGTGGGTGGGCCACCAGCTGCTTGAGAACCAGGAGCCCACAGGGGCCACCCACATGGCCATGGCTGGAGCACCAGTGACCCCCAGTGGACACTCCCCTTAATTGCAAGGGATTCAAGAAATAGGAACCTCACAGCTGGTCTTACAAACCCAACAGAGCCTCACCTTTGCCTTCTCTTTGGCAAGGTGGCGTTTTGGGGTGCCTTTCCTCATCTGCACATGGTAACGATGTTTCTGGTTTAGGGATCTTTTTAAGAAAGCTCGTGGTCTTCCTGGCGTTTTCCTTCTCTTCCAACTTCAGTCGCAGGGCTGCCACGCGGGACAGGATTTTCTTCTTTACTCCCTCAGCTAAGTGTCCACTTGCAAGGACCTCTTGCTTCTTCTTGCCCTCATCTGCTCCAGGCCCTGCCGCTGGGGCTGCCGGGCCTCTGGCTGGCTGTGCTGCCACGGGGATGCACTTCTCCCTCGACTTTGTCCCCCTGCTCGGGCTGCAGCCCTTCTGAGTCGGGGTCTGCAGTAACTTAAGGGCTTTCTCTGGCTCCCATTCTCTTGGAATGGGCGCCAAGGTCATTTCTGGGGAGCCGGATGAGCTTGGGGGTTTGCTTTCCCCAGTCTGAAGTGCCTGCATTTTCGGTTCTTCAGTGCTGCGGCTCCTGGAGAGGTGTGTGATGTTTCTTTCTGGAGAGGAAGCACGAGGGGACAGCATGAGGTCTCTGGAAGACAGCACGTGTCTCTCGGGCTCCTTGTCGATGGCTCCTTTTCCCTTTGCATCAGAAAACACACGTTGCTCGCCCAAGTCATTCACAGAGACGTCCTGGTTCTGACCTGTGAGGTTGTGAGTAGCATGCCCAACAGGTGCAGGCACTGGTGCTGCAGGACAGCTGGACAGAGGCGGAGCGGGGAGACTGTACTCCGGGTAGCCCACTTCCTGGGTTTGGCTTGTGCTGCTTCCCCTGGGAATTGTTTCTCTGCAGTGGTCAGGACGAGGCACTGGCCCAGAGGCGGGAGTGACTGTTGCACCTGCCGGGTCGTGTTCATCCTGTCTCTCGCTGTCCTCCTGGTCTTGGCTGGTTCTGTTTGCCCTGGGAATGGTGTCCCTCCCTTCCTGGGGACATTGTGCTTGCAGAAGAGCAGGTTGGACTCTCGCTCTCTGGCCCAAATGTCCCTCGTTCCCCTGTCCCGTGGCCCCCTGGGTGGCTTCAGAAGGCTCTGGCTTCTCAGCTCTGGTGTGCTCCACGGCAGCTGTGACATCCGTGGGATCCACAGAGGACTCCAGGATGCCCGGGCAGCTCAGCAGCCTTTTAAACGAGACGGGGTGTGCCAGCTCAAATTGGGTTTCCTGGGGGTCCTTACTCGCGTTCCTGACATGTTCTTTCCCCCCAGTTTCAGAAGTCTTTGACAGCAAATCCCCGACGGATAACTCCGTCTTGTCTATGGGGTCCACTGAGGACTCCAGCAGCCCGGCCTGGCTCAGATACTGGGAAGAGAGACTGCTCCAGTGTGTGCTGGAGGCGGGCCATCCGCCTCTGTGCATCTCTCTGCTGTCTGCAAGGGCCAGGTGAGACTGATCCTGAGGACGGTGCATCGCCGATGCTGCAGTTTCCAGGCAGTCTGGGTCCGAAGGGGAACCACTCGCCTTTAGAGCATCGGATACAGCCCAGCTGTGGTCAGGAATTTGGGGACAAACATCTGACTCCTTGTGCTCAGAATCTGCCACTTGTCTTGGTGGCCAGATCTCTGACAGAGGAGCCTCGAGCGTAATAATCTTCAGCTTTCTGCCTGCTTCCCAGCCTCCTAGTCCAGTCTCCTTAGGTATGTCCAGGAGGATCTCAGAGAGAGATGGAATGGCGCTCAGAGCCTGACGGTCTGTGGCCGCAGAGGCTTCGGTCACCATGGAGCCGCTTATACCCAGGCCCGGGTTCTGCCTGCCTTCTTCCCTGGAATTTGCTGGGGCGTGGTCCAGGGGCACCGAGGGTGCTCCCTCCTGGGCAGCAGACGTGGTGGGCAGGCTTCCGCGGAAGTCATGGGCAGAGAGCGAACCCTGTCCGTCTCGGCACTCCTCTCCAAGGCACCTGTTGACTGCTGTGTCCGCAGACTGGCTAGCAATCTCAAGAGGGGGATTGCTGTAGAGACCCTCACCCGCTGCAAGCTGGGCCACACAGCCCTGATGTCCTGGGGCCCTGGGTACCACGCAAGGCTGCTCTTGTGTCGATTCATTTGTGGGGCCCCTTACAGCGGGGCCTGGTCGCCCATGGGAGACTTTTGGGCTCTTCTGGGCACCATCTGCGTGGCTGTTCTCAGCAATGGACATGGCTCGGTATTTGGCCACATGGGCTTCCGTGGCCACGGTAGCAACTGATGGATCCTCAATCTTCCCGGTCCCCTGGAGACACTCAATGCTGGTGGGCAATGCTGGGGATTTCCCCTGAGGCTGCTCCATGCTTGAACTGTGCCTGGCCGGTGCGTCTGGGGCACCTCCTGCTTTAAACCGCACCCAGGAGTTGTCCTGAGAAGAAAGGAACTGCCTTGCTTCGAGGCCTTGCCAGTTCCTGGGGCTCGGCTCCTCCCGGACAGCCTGCACCGTGGAGGCCAAGGTGGAGGTGGAATTCCCCTCCCCGGCTGGCTTGTCCTCTGCATCAGCTTCGCTGTTCTCGCGTGAGATGGTCCAGGTGAAAGTACTGATGAAAACAGGGGATGTTTCGCCTGTAGTCTGGAGAGGCTCGGGGCCTTGTGCTTGAGAAAAAACACCCAGCGTCTTGTCCCCAGGAGAATGTAAATCCTGCTCTTCACTTTGACCTTCAGCCAGCTTGGAGCCCGTGGAGCACGTTTCTTGAGGCACATATGTATCAACTGGGGCTCCAACAGGAGAATCCGCAGAATCACAACGTGTTCCTTGGTTACCAGCTCCAAAGCACTCCATCACACACACTGTTCCTCTGTCCCTTGAGCCATCACACACAGTTTCCAAGGTGTGGCCAGTGTTAGGGCCAGCAACAGAGAGAGAGTTGTGCTGCCTGTGGTCAGTGCTGGTGTCCCTGGGGAGACAAGCTGAGAATGTACCCAGGGACGTGTTTCCTTCACTGACTGCTGGGGTGCTCAGCACATGTTCCAGGTCTTTCCAGAAGCCTTTGGGTGTGTTCTCTTCTCGGTCTTCTTTTCCTGCCTGCCGTGGGCCCTGAGTGCAGCTTTGTGCCTCCAGGAGTGGAGCCAGTGATGAGTTTTCCCTGTGGATTTGTTCTGAGTTGGGGGAGGAGTTTGCTGTGGTCCCAGTGAATGGAGCCTCCTGCCCACCAGGCTCTGAGGAAGCTGGCATCCGGCAGAGAGAGGTTCTCTCCCCGGGCATGTCCTGTGTTTGCACCTGGGAAGATGAAAAATGATGTGAATAGCATTGCTCTGGGAGAGCCCACAACAGGATGCAACTGTGGGCCCTAGAGTGTAAATCCTTGGTATCAGGAATGGGGGTGGGAGAGGGGCAGGAAACCCTGTGAAGCCCTGGGTGCTCTCTGGCTACTTCCTGAGGAGCTGCACATTTCAGCAACTCTCAGGCCCGAGAGACCCTTGGTCAAGGGTCAAGTTCACCATCATAAGCAAAACGCTTCCCAACCATCATCATTTATTTAATGATTTCCCTCTCTTGGTCTTTGTCTGTCTCTGTGCGTGTCTATGCCCCCCTCCCCCTCCCCCTCTCACATTGAATAGTAACTAGTTTTATCAAGTAATTGCAATGAGAACTGTGTGTGTCTTTCCAGAAAGATGAAAGTGCCGCCATCACAGATGAGATACCCAGTATTTACAAAGTTTCAGTGAGCAACATGTGTCCCCCAAATGTGACAGCTTGCTGGTTAATCATGTTACTAAAGAACAGAGGGAGCGGCCTGTCCTTTGAACCTACATGGAATGAGGTCATGGCACTAGAATCAGCCATCAGCATGGCCAATTATAGAAATCCTGGAATGCCCCCCAAACTGTAAAACAAATGTCCTGGGGCCGACAACCACCGCCATGAAAAGTAGGGGATTCAGGACTTCTCAGGGTCTTGGAGACGGGGAGAGGAAGGAAGGTGGGGGGGGGGCAACTTTACATTCTGGGGCCTGAGCATGTCATGGTTGTCTGAATGTTGGATGACACTGGATGTTGTTGAAGGAAGAACAAGCTCTTAAATCATTGTCTTTTGAAACTTCTATTTCAAAATAAAACTATGTCCAGCCAAAGAGACAGGAACTGGTGCTAATTGTTAGCAAGCGACTCAGTCTCTTACCGCAGCCCCTGCTTTGGAATGGCCCCATTCAAACATGCAGAGCGCCTAGGGCTGGCCTTAGGGAGAAGGGAGGGTGGGGTCTCCCTCTCCATATATGACCACGTAAAGCTGGGATGCTCATGTGCACCATGCAGCTCCAAGGTCCTAAGGCTTATTTCCGTGGCCTTGGTCTGACTACCTTTTGGTCAATCCCTGTACAGATTATCAGCAGGAGCCAGAACAGCAGCCCCCCCCCACTTCTTTTTCTGTGTGCCCCCCAGGCAATTTGCCACCTGTCTGAATGCATTGTGTGTTGCTGGAACCACATACTTGAGGCAGGTACGTTGTAAAGCAGAGAGACTTTGTGAGCACATAATCTTGAGCGCCCAGGGCCTCACGCTGGCATCTGCTTACCTGGGTGGTGGTGGGGGGAGTGGCCTCATGGCTGCTTCACAACATAGCAGAAAAACAGCGGGAGAGTGGGGAAAACCAGACTTGCTGTTTTCTGAGAAGCTGCTATTGATGGAATCTATTTCTGCGATACCCAACTCACTCTGCAAAGCCAATATTAATCCCTCCCCAGGGGCAAATGGGACGCAGTCACCTCCCACTACCCCCCACCAAGGGTTCCACTACCTCAGTGTCTCACCCTGGGAACCAAAGCCTCCCATACTTGGAAGCTCTGGGGAACTCACGCAAACCACGTCCAAAACATAGCACTGCCAGGCAGTCGCCTTTTATATTTTCCTTTTAAGCTACTCTGAAGGTCCATTTGATTCAGAGTTCATTGGCCTACATATGCTAATTGAGCAAGAACCAACTCAACAACTTCCAAATGCCTCCAATACATTAGGAAGTGTCCAGGTAATGGGCTAGGATGGGCAAGTCTGCAAAAAGCACCCTTTGTGTTGTGTTTAAGACCTGCTGCAAAGACCAGCACATGGTAGTGACTTAATTAGCATCTGTTGAAGGAGTGGATAAATGAATGAACCACACGCAATTGAGACCGCTCTACCCACTCTTCCTTGTAAAATGAAATATGACTTTAAAACATCCTACTGAAGCCCCACCTATAGAGGCTTATGTTGGATCCTTGACCACATAAATTCATTCGACATTTTTGAAATATCTATTCATTTATTTGACAGAATGGCAGAGTGAGAGAAAGAGGGAGAGACACAGACAGACAGACATCACTGGTCACCCTCCAAATGGCTGTAATGGCCAGGTTTGGTCCAGGCTGAAGCCAAGGCCTAGAACTCCATTGGAGTCTTCCACATGGGCAGGAGGTGCCGGAGTACTTGGATCACCATCTACTGCTTTCCTGGATGCATTAGTAGAGAGTTGAATAGGAAACAGAGCAGCTAAGACTCAAACCGGTGCTCTGATCCGGGATTCCAGCACTGTGGGAAGTGGCTTAACCAGTTGTGCCACAAGGGCTGGCCCTTCAGCAAACATTTAGTGAGCCTCTACTGTGTCTCAGGCAGTGTTTAAGCACCTAGGAAACATCGGTGGACTTGACAAGTTAGCCTTTGAAAGTTCTATCCAAGCAACAAACCATGCAGTTGGCCCACTGCTGATGTGAAATCCTATACAGAGTTGACTTGAACCGATGGCATTGCTTTCCGCAAGGGGAGTGTTTAGCAGTCTGGGACGTGTCTGCAAGGGCCTGTGGCAGCCGTTCCAAGAGCAGGCTGGGAGGTTCTTGCTCAGCTCACACAGAAAGGGGAACCACAGGCTTGCACCTCTCACATGAGTCAGACCTTTCTTTTAGGAGTGAAGTCATTACAAAAGAGCTCCAGCCAGTGACTCTCCCACTGCTGGCCTGTGCTCATCACAGGGGGAGTGGTGAGTTCCGGGAGGGGAGGGTTCATTGGGTGGGAATTGTTCTCATTCAGGTGCAGAGAAGGAATGTGTAGGGCCCTTGAAGGAAGCCCAGGCATTGCCCGTTGTGTGTGTGTGTGGAGGACTGGCAATCTGGGTCTGTATCCCACCTAGATCTGATGCAGCGCACGACCCCGGGGTCACCTTTTCTGCCTCTCTGACCCTCTGGCTCCTCCCCTCAGGTTAACCACATGCGTGTCAGCACTGCCCTGCCCAGTGCCTGGCGTGGTGCCTGCTGCCCAGAAGGCACGCCCAGTTCTTTGTGAGAAATAAATAAATAAAAAAAAAAGACTAAGCTTAGACCAAGAGGAAATGGAGAGTGCTGGTGAGCAGAGCCACGAGCTGGAGACCTCGCCAGGGCTGTCACACTTGACCCCTAAAACAGATCTGAAATAGAGATACTGTTGTGGCTCCTTGGCCAGGGAAGGGCTAGCCTGGTGTGGGAAGACAGAGAAACCAAGCGGCAGGTTACGGAAGGGGCGTCTGATGTGGCGGATTGCTAACAGTGGCAAAGACTTCTGGATTGCTAATGGTGGCAAAGACTTCTGGAAGGCCTGAGAGACTGCCCACATGATCGTGAGGGAAGGTGCTTGGGAAGTGTTGAGATCCAGCTGGGGAAGGTATGGTCAGGCCGCCGGACGGCAGGGACATTGGCTAGTTCAGCCGGGCCAGCGCTGATTAGGGGATCCCTCCGTGAGGGGTGCCCCTCCTTTCTGGGTGCAGGTGACAGGCCGGCATCACACAGGTGGCACGGGCAGCAGGGGTGTCCAGGCCCTGGAGGGCAGAGGTGAGGCTGTCACACTCAGTGTGTGCGTTGGAGAGCAGGGACTGCAGAGGGAGCACCTGCTCTCCATGGCCTGGGCATCGGGTATATGATGGAATTAAAACACGAGTTTGGAGGTGGCATTGTGACACAGCAGGTTAAGGGCCTGCTTTTGCTGCTGACATCCCATACCTGCCAGTTCGAGTCCTGGCTATTCTGCTTCCAATCCAGCTCCCTGCTAATGCACCTGGGAAGGAAGTAGAAGATGGCCAAGTACTTGGGCCCCTGCCACCCACATGGGGGACCCAGAGGGAGTTCCTGGTTCTTGGCTTCAACCTAGCCCAGCCACAGCAGTTGCAGCCATTTGAGGAGCGAACCAGCAGATGAAAGATCTCTGTCTCTATCTTTCCTTCTCTCTGTCACTCTGCCTTTTAGATAAATAAATAAATCTTAACACAAGAAAACTCTGAGCTTTACTTTGGTGCAAACAAAAAACCTATGAACTACAAGAAAAAACTACACACAGATTTCAAAAATTACTTTTCACCAAATAAACTCATACTCTGAATTCCATTTTTCCACAAACTGTTTGAAATCCCCTCACATAGGCCACACAGAAACTTGGAGGAGAAGGCAGGAGGCCTTCGGAGCAGGGAAGCCACGTGGGTGCCAGTTCCACATAGAGAGGCCAGCAGGAAGGACAGGCTCTGGCCTCGAGTCTGGGCCGGGCTCCGTGGTGCTGAAATGACCAGAATCTGCATCCCGCTACGGGATCTGCCGGTGCCCTCCACTGAGAAAGCATAGCACGATGCTCCCTCTGCTGGATCCAACGGATCTGTGGTCATGGAGCGGCCACTGCTGGGTGCACTCGGAGCAGAGAGGTGTTAGCTGAGAACTGAGCATGAGATCAGTGGGATCCAGGGGTCAGAGCCCCACCCCAAGGACCCCGCAGCCAACAGCACAGCCAGGATTCAAGGCTAAGTTTGGTTGGCAGCAGCTCCCTTTCCAATCCAGTTTTTCTGGACACACCCTATCCTGCTAAGGGCTCAGAACCACCCTTCATCTAAACCCAGGACTTCTGAGCCCACTTTGGGTGTAGGACGGTGAGGCACATCTGAAATGCAGTGTGATCACCTGCTGGCGCTAAGGGCAGGGACTCCACTACTCACGCGTGAGCCTCCGGATCCCAGCACAGGGAAGGGGCCAGAGAACTTTGCTGAATGGATAAACACGGGAATGGACACCAGCAGGGGAAACAGTGAGCCGAGCTGAGTTGCAGTAATCAACTCCTTTTTGAGAGCAGCATCAAGCTTGAAGACTCGCACTCAGTGTGCATGGCTTTCTCCAACTGAAGCCCTTCTCACCCTGCCTCTGATCTCACAATATTTTGTTTGCATAGGTTGACTTTGCCTTAAATCTTTTTTTTTTAAGATTTATTTTATTATTTAAAAGGCTGTGTTACAGAGATACAGAGAGTCTTTCATCCACTAATCCACTCCCCAAATGACCACCATGGCCAGGCTGAAACGGGGAGCCACTTCTTCCTGATCTCCCACTTGAGTGCAGGGGCCCGAGCACTTGGGACATCTTCCGCTGCTTTCCCAGGCCATTGGCAAGGAGCAGGTTGGAAGTGAAGCAGCCGAGACTTGAATCAGAGTCCACATGGGATGCCGGGGCCACAGGCAGTAGCTTTACCCGCTTTTCCACAGCACTGGCCCCTTGGGTTGACTTTCCCCAAAGTCCTGCCCTCTAGGTGTGCCCGCCATGGATCTAACAGGCACACTGCCTCCCTGTCCACTCCCCTGATGGTCCAGGTTCTACTCATCATCAGTGACAGTGTCTTGGATGCCACCAAAGCACTTGACAATAATTCAAATCACTTACAATAGAAAGTAGCGTGAGATAAGCCCTTTCTCCTCTAGTAGTTTATCAACACAATTGAAGAGACAAAAATGTATGTGAGAAAGATAAATAAGGAATCTTGACAAGTTTTGCCAGTGACCACAGGGATAGAACTTAACCAAGTGGACAGAGGGTGGAAAGGTTACCACTGGATCATCCTCTTCCTCTACCAACGCCGTTCCTCCAATAATAAGATACCACAGTGCAGGAGCCAGAGGTCGTACTCTTACATTACGTGAGTCAATCGTGAGAATTCATGGACAGTTCCCTGCACCCCAGCGACTGAGGTCTCTACTGATGCCAGTGCACAGGTGGCAGACGCTGTGGGCTGCCAGTGTCCCGAAGCCTTTCCTCTCTTGTTTCCTCCAGCTCAGGTGCCTGCACAGTCAGCCACATGTCTGCCAGCCTCCTGCAGAGCTGGGTGGGCACAAGGCGTCTATCGGGTTGGTGAGATAGGCCAGCGACACCTCCAAGGGACTTCTGGGGGAAGCTTTGCTTTCCTTGCGTAAAGTACTGCTGTGGTCCATTTTCTGTTGCTATAATAAAATACCCGAGGCTGTCTGATGTATAGAGAACAGGGGTGTATTTGCCTCATGGCTCTGGAAGCTGGGAGGCACAGGAGCCTGACACGCCATCTTCTTGATTTCAGGTGAGGGCCTTCTTGGTGCGTGAAAACATAGCCCATGGAAAGGCAGAGCCAACAAGCTCACTCAGGGCCTCTTCCTCTTATCAAACCACATACGGTGTCCTGGGGACCCCAGCCTCAGAACCTCATGTAAACCCAATCACCTCCTACAGCCCACCCCCACCACACCCCCCACAAATAACGATTCTTGTTTGACTTTGGGGATTGAGTTTCCAGCACATGCATTCCAGGCCACACCTTCAAACCATAGCAGGTACAGCCTGGTGGGTACCTTGCCCACCATCCCTCCCCTTCTTTCTTTCATCTCAGTGAGATGCCTGGTGTTCCCACTAGCAATCTTCCAGGCTTGGGGCAGCCAGCCCAAGAAGGAAAAGCCAACACACTATGAGGGTGGAGCAGAGAGAGAGAAGGAAGTCGGGAGCTGTAGGCATCCCAAAGCTACCGAGACTGTCTACCACCACACGTCTTGCAAACAACAAAGCTCTTTATGCTTTCATGGCTACTCTTTGGCTCTTCTGTTAGCTGCAGCTTAAAGCATCCTACGGGATGCAAGAGAAAAATGTATGAGGCTCACCCTATGGAGGCGCTGGATGGTTCCTGGTACGGATTAGCCTGAAGGACACAGGGCCACAAAAAGCAAGCAGTGTGGCTCCCAGAAAAGGGCTCAAGGGGCGGGAAAAATGCCAAGGGATCAAAAGGGCCTGAGGCAAGGTGAACTTGAAGTAGAGGCGGGGAGGGGCAGTGGGGAAATACGAGAAGATGGATCACCAAGGAGAGGCCACGGTTAGAACCAGGGAGACACCTCGGGCCAGCAGCGCCAAGCTGCTCTGGCCCTTGCTTCAGCCGGGCACCACTTCCACTGCCAAGGTGTCCTGCCATGGGCTAACTCTCTTTCTCTAACTCCTGTTTTTCTTGCTTTCGTGTTATTTTGATGTTCTTCCTTCCTTCTCCGAACCTGGTACAAACAGCACTGTGTCCTACAAGGGTTGTCTACGCATCATCAGTTTCCCCCTGCGGTTCCAGGAATCTTTAAATGAGACCTCCCCCACTCGTCTCCCGTGCTGGGTGGTGGCAGCCGCGCCCACAGCTAACCTTTCCTAAATATCTGCTGAGCCCATCACCACTGGGTCATTCGTCACCCGATAGATCAAATCCATACCACCTGGGGCTCCGAAACTGAAAATAGACGGCCCAGGCCCCAGCCAAAGAAAGCTTAAGACAAACCAGAGTATTTCAGGAACTTGAGTTTATTTTTAGGAGTTGTCTCGCTGCCCAGAAGCAAGTTTCACTTAAAGGCTTCGAATGTGAATGCGATAATATGGAGGACTAGGCCCTACTTAATACTCAGATGCAACCCCCCAGCCTGAAACCTGATCCCAACACCTCGTCATTTGAAGGGCTCCTCTTCATCCCGTTCCCTCCTTGGAGGCAAGAAATCCTCAACCACCTGCTATGACAAGTCTGTCCTGATTTCTTGAGAAAGACCCAGGGTTGGTAAAATACCATCTTGATCTTGTGTTGGGAGAGGGCTGAGTTTCTATGACTCCCACCATCTCAGGCTCAGGGGCTTGGTGTGTTGATCGGGGGTTCTACCTGGGAGCAGAGTGGGAGTGGCAGGGTCCCAGGGCATGAACCAGGAGCCCCACTTGTGGATGGTGCATCCCAAGGGCGCGAGGCGAGTAGTAGTGGGACCATTAACAATGCTAATCCCCGAGCCCAGCATAGCTCTTACCACATGTCAGGCTGGGTTCTAAGGAGAAATGCACCAACTCTCCAGTAAAACAGTCTCAGGAACAGCCGTCTTCCTCTGCTGTGAGGCTTTGACAGGAGATGAGGGGACACCCTTGTTTCTGCAGAGTGCAGTTGGGAGACTCAGAGACCTAAGAAAAGACGGGCTGTGCAGGCAACAGTTCTTCCTGAATTCTACTCGGTGGTTCAGAGTGGTCTTTGGAGTCCTGCTGTTGCTCTGGTGTCTTGGTGAGAGCAGGATGTGGATGGAGGAGGGCGATGGAAAAGGGATGTGGCTCTAGAAAACCACGCGTGGTCCTGGGCCTGCTCTACACGGAGAGCGGCTTTGGAGAAGCCAGAGCTGCAAGGCTGTCTCCCACGGGAAAGTGAGAGGGTCAGAGGGTCTCTCTCATTTCTTGGTGTTCAGTGGCCTGCAGCCCGGTAAGCAGCAGGAGCGCGGACTTGGGGCTTCACCCTCGTCCTTCCATTGGAGCCAGCTGTCCCTTTGGCTCCTAACGCTTTGAGGTCTGATGGTCCCTACGGAGTATGGGAGTTGGCAGGGAAAAGGACACAGCATGTCCCTGTATGCAGACTGATGGAGGAGGAGCCCTGGGGACCCCAGAGAGAGGCAGGAAGGAGGCAGCGGCTGGGATCAGGGCTCCACACTGCGGAGCTCTTGGTATCCTGGGGCTCCCCCGTCCCTCCCCGCTTGCTCTCCTTCTCCCTCCTCTGTGAAGTAACTGCCCTGCCCGTCCAGGCATTGGGCCTCATTGTGGTCCCACAGGCCTGAGGCCGATTCTAGAGGCTGGTCCACACCAATGGACAGTGTCACAGCCACAGAAAGGCCAGTGGTCATTGGCTCCAATGTCGCTGCTAACACTTGGTGGGATACAGAGCCCTTGGAGGAATGAGGGCAGTCATAGCTACATCCCAGAAAACCTCGCTTTATTCACACTATGTTGTTTACAATCTCAGAGGGGCTCTAGACGCCCCCTGGGCCCCTGGGTGCCCTCCTCAGCGCCCACAGAGCCTCAGAACGAATCCCTGTGGGAGGCCATGGGCTGGGGCGAGCAAATGGTGTTGTTTACGTGCCACAGCCTGAAACTTCACTGTAGATTTCAGACTGGATAATAAGAGGAAAAATTAAATCGTAGGTTCTAGGAGAGTATTTTCAAATCAATATCACTCTTTACAGTTTCTAGAATTTGTGAGCAAAATCAAAACCAAGGTAGTGGCAATTACCGTACTGCACTGACAATAATACGCCGTACAGAGCAGGTTCTTGTAAGCTTCAGAGACAGGAAATACTGTCACAGTTGCTACCCCAGCTCTTTGCCTACTCGGCGTGGGTTCAAAGCACACAGCAAGGACGGCTTGTGGCACTCGGAAAATCTGAATATAAACATAAATAGTAGTCATGCCGCCTACTTCCACGGTTCATCCCCAAAGGATGGGGAGCACGTGCAGTTTGGGGCTTGATGGTCCTCTTCCATCCCCTGAGCCTCCTCTTCTGAGTCTGCAGGAGAGCTGTGTCATCAGGGCTGGCTTCGCACTCTGCAGAATGTGCCTCTCGCCATCACCAGGGGGTAACAGTAACCCAATTCTGTTCAGAGACCACTCTTTCAGTGGAAGAAACTGAATTTCCCGGGATATTGAGATCCTTGAGAGGAAGGGCAGGATCAGCCTTGTTCTTGTTCTCCTTGTTTGTACATGACACACAGTAGGTGCCCAGAATTCACATCAGAGAAGCGAACATCCGTGCCCAGGAGGACGGAGGAAGGCTGTGCCACCTCTGTGTCTCTTCCCTCTATGTTGAGGCTGAACTTTCCCATCCGGGATATTGCCAAAAGCTCTGTGCTGTGGTTAACAGGCAGCTTCTCCTGAACGCAGCTCTTCCTCGTCACTGACTTGCCTTGCTCTTCCCGGGATCCAAACCAAGACCTTATGTTCCTTTTTGAGTCGAGAGAGAAGCATCTTTTGTTTTTAACCATGAGCAACTGACATTTCAAATATGTACCCCTGCCCCAAGACATCAGTGTGACTGCCCCAGCCAGAGCTGGGTAGCAGGCACTAAGGATGGTGATGTCCAATGGGCACAGCGCTGTAAAATTGCCTGTGCACCTGCAGGGATAAGTCTAAAGCATGTGTACCGTAAAGACAAGGGGACTCAAAGGTAGGACGAGAGGTGGGGAGGACCACGGTGCAGAGGAGACTGGAAATTCAGGAACCATGTTGTCTGCAGCCATGCAAATTAGCTTCCCTGGTAGGGAGACGGGAAAGTGATAATTGATAGAGAAGCTTCTGGGGAGCGGAGGCTGGTGGGAAAAGCTGAGAACTGAGGAAGAAAGCAGATGTCTCGGGGTCTGTGCTTCCGATCTGAGTAGGGTGGCAAAGCATATAGGCCCTGGCGTTGAGGGGTTTACAAATGCACACGCCTCCCACCTCAGGTGTGTGTGTAGTGTTGTGCAATTCCTTTGCAGCCCATCTCGTTTTCCTGATGGCTCCCCCACCTCCATCCCATGCAGGGGCTTGGGGATGAATAGAGAATGAGAAAACTTTGTCTCTGATAGTCCTGCTGCCCTTGAGCCTCCTTTAGGGGCTGCTCAGCCCTCTGGGGGCTGCTGCCCCTGCTCCTGTTCCTTGGGAAGGTGGTCTCTGTGCACCCCCAAGGGGCTGGAGAGGAGACACTATCTCCCCATTCCCAAGAGAGAATTGGGGAAACTCTCCTGTCCTAGGGGTTTCCCTTAACTTGTCTTCCTGGCATTGGGAAAAGTGCAGTTAGGACCCGAGTGCCCCCTGGCCTGTCTCTGTTGACTCCCTCCTCCCAGGGTCTCCCGATGGGGAAGGTGTCCACCAGCCCAACTCCCACACATGCTTGCTTTCTGACTGAGCGGAGATAGGACTGACCCAACACGAAAGGAATTTAGAGAACCCCTCTCTCTGCTGAATCCAAACCAAAACCCTGTCCATGAGCTCCTGGGGAAGAAGTTCCTGGAGGCAGAAATGGGAAAAGAAATTATTTCTGTGGATTCCTCTGTACCCGATTGGCAGCTGCATATGTCCCCTAGGGCTGTGGGAACAAACGACCACACACTGGGCCACTTAGAGTACAGTGTACTTCGTACTTGTTCGTCTCTGCTGCGGAGCCCAGCAGTCTGAATTCATGGTGGCCCCAGGGGCACGCTCCCCGTGAAGGGGCCAGGAGAGGGACCTCGCTTGCTTCTTCCGGCCCTAGTGGCTCCCGGCCACCCCTGTCTAACCTTGACTCATAGCCGCCTCACTCCTAACTCTACCTCTGTCTTCCCGAGGCTGCCTTCCCTCTGTGTGTGTGTCTCTGTCTCTTCTTAGAAAGACACCAATGGCTGCATTTAGGGCCTGTTGTAACCCACTACGACCCCCTTCTAACATCTGCAAAGATCTTGGCTTTATTTAAATAAGGTCGGGTTTAGAGGTTCCAGGTGGACATAGGTTTGGGGGGGACCTTACTCAACCCACACAGCCACTCCCCTCTTTTCCCAGCATGCTCTACTATCCTCCCTCCCCATGGCCTCGGCACTAGATGGGTGGTGTGGATGTGGGAATAGAAAGGTCTAGAAGGACCTTCTAGCAGCAGGATACGCACAGGGAGGTTGACTCTCTGCTGGAGATTATGCGTGTTTATACAGTGAACAAACCTTGCCCAGAGCGTGGAATTCAGGGCAACCTGGGAGTTTATCTCCTCCCCATCCCTGACACCAGCCTAGCCTTTCGGGGCCTGCAATCCACTCGGGGCACATTGATATAAAGATCAGAGCTCCCCATCTGTGATTGGAGAAGAGAGGCAGTGACTGTGGAGCCCCTTGCACTGTCGGATGTAGACCCTAACCAGATTTGGAGTGGCTCTCTGGCTGCTCGTCTTCCTGCCCAACCCCTCAGTTTGATGGTAAACGTGAAGCACTTGTTTTTAAACCATTGCTTAAAAAAAGTGCCCCAAATCTCTACACACAGTATCAAAATACCTGTGCTGACTCAGAAAGATAATTTGTCATACCTCAGCAGAAAGGGGAACTTACAGCATTTGCAATTTTGCCTCCTGCCCCAGCTCTGCAGATGACAGTCCACAGCAGGGGCGGGGGAATGCGAGTTTTCAGGTTTCCGTCTCACCTCTTTAACTCAACGCAGTTCCGTTCAGCCCGTGTTGACGGGCAGCGTGTTTGTCCTGAGCATTCAAAGATGAATCAGACTCAGCTCACAGAATAACATCCCGGCTGGGAAAAGAAATGACTGCACCATATAGTAAACACCGTGCAGTGATGGGAGAAGCTCATTCTGCTTCAGGGAAGAGGAGGAGGGGGGTGCACATCTGGGAAAGTTACAGAATTCATTCATTTGCTGTTTGTGCAGTCACGCCTACTCATTCCTTCATTCCTTCACTTGACAAATACTCAGCCCCCTCTGTGTCCCAGGCCTGGTCCTGGGCTCGGGTCGAAGTCTCTGTCTCCTGGGAACACATATTCTGTGCAGGGAGGTGCTCCAGACTGAGAGCCAGTGGCTCTCCAGCAAGGAGAGAAGGTCGCCAGTGAGCTATCACTTTGTCTGGAGGAAGTCAGGGGGCCTGGACCAAGTGGGGGTGAGAGGCCAGGAGTGGGTTGAATTGTGTCCCCCCAAAAGATGCTTCCAGGTCCTAACCCCTGGTATGCCCGAACGCGACCCTGTTTGGATATAGGGCTTTGCAGATGTAGTCACGTTAGGATGGGGCCATGCTGGACTGGAGTGGGCCCTAAGCCCATGACTGGTTTTTTTTAATCAGAAGAAGGGACTCTGAACACAGAGGCAGATGGAGTGAGGCTGAGTGATGATGGTGGCAGAGACTGGGGTGATGCGGCTCCAAGCAAAAAGAAACCAAGCGTTGCTGGCCACCCGTGGGCCTAGGATTGACAGGGACAGGCCAGACATGGGGGCTGCAGGCTCAGAATGCATCACAGACCACCCAGAGTCCAGCCCAGGGAGTCTCACGGTCAGTAGACTCTGGGGACTGGAGATGCTTGTCGCGGTACTTGACACACAAGTGACGACGTAAGGGTTTCATCCACCTGTGTGCCGTCAGCTGTCCTCTGAGCTACGGCGGGGCCGACCGTCCACCTCGGTCATCAGTGTGCAGGTTCACCAGGCAGGTCTGGGTGAAGATGACGGCAGGATGCCGGTGCCGAACCAGGAGTGCAGAAAATCATACATGCCCGTGGTCTGATAGCCGGGGCCTGGGGGAGAGCATGAGGGCTCTGTGGCTGTAATGGGCTCCAGGGTTCATCCCATTCTCTCTGACCTCCGCTGCACCCTGAACCTTGTTCCTCCAGCCCTGGTCATCAACATCCCCGAGTGGGCACGAGCCTAGAGGTGCTCCTGCTCCTGGCTGTGGGACTGCTTCTCCTAGGATCCAGCCTGGGGCCCCTGGGTCCATGTCTCTGCCATCTTGATTGGTCCTTCGGGTCAGCCACAGACCACAGGCCTCTGTGTCCTCCCTTGTCTCACACGTGCAGAGACCTGAAGGATCCGGCCAGGAGCCTGGCTGGTCTAGACGGTCTCCATGGTTGGAACGAGCCCAGCACGTGTGTCACAGTTCCGTAGGGGGTGATCCTAGCACAGCTCACTCCGAGGGCATGGGAACTTCAAAGCAGTGTAGAAAGCTAGAGATTCGAGGTGATCCAAGCCTTATTGCAGAGAAGATATTTGGAGGCTCCTGGGAGAAACCGGCCATGATTTTCCCAGCTTCCTCCTGCCCTGGCCCCTCTTGATGAAGGCACCTGGGCAGGAGGAGCTGAGGGGTAACAGCAGGTTACTTAAGGGCTGGCCCGCTCCTGCTGCTTCGTGTCTTTGACCTTCTCTAAGTTCCAGTCTGTTCACATCTTTGCAAGCCAGTCCTCTGAGTTTCGGAGTCCTCTGGAAGGTACAGCACCCTCGCAATGTCGAGGGCCAGGTTCAGATGTGAGATCAGCATTCGCAACAGCGGGGGGCGGGGTTCAGCTCAGTGCTGCAGGCCACTTCTGCCCTCCAGCAAACTCCAAGCCCTGCTCGGCCTCCCAGGGGCCCACCCCTCGGACATCTGGCAGGGGGTGGGGGGAATCAGGTGCTCATCCCTCTCCCCCCTGCGTGACTTGATGGGCATCACACCAGAGCAGCTTGTTCTGTCCCTGTTCAAGCAGATGTGGGGGGGCTCTTCCTCACTGCCTCCACGAGGGGATGGAACGGGGAGGAAGGAACCAGCCTGCGGTCCAGACTCTTGGGTGTCAAGACTTCTGATCCTGGGAGGCTTTCGAGGATCTTCTGGACAGTTATTTAGATCCAGAGAGCACCGACGCCATCTCTAAGGTCAGGTCCCTCCTGACTCGTGATCTGCTTTTCCGTCTGTCTAGCACTGGTCACCAGCTGGTTTGTCACAGCGCGTGTGTCTGCGGGTTGCGTGACTCCCTCTAGGGTAAGCTTTCTGAGGGCTGGGGCCTTCCTTGCCCAAGGCTGCAACCCTGGTACCTAGAAAGGGACCTGACGCTTAGGAGGGATTCAGTACATCTTTGTTGGAAAGGAGCGCTTGGACTGGAGGCCTGAAGGGGCTCTGACGTCTGCCGCTGAGAGAGGAAGGCGGTGAAGGCGATTAGACCAGAGCTGGGGTCGTCTCTGCTCCCAGCTTCCAGGATCACATAGCTGCGCAGAAGGCACAGACTGGAAAGGCGTGGCTTGGTGGCACCCTGCAAGCTGTGAGGCCCTGGTGCAGCACGGGAAGAGAGGAGGGAGCTGCCCGGCCTGAGGTCCCGGGAGTCAGGGCCACGGTCAGCTCCCAGCAGTGAGCCCAGTGGGCCAACAGTACAAGGAGACTCGTGGGCTCTTGCCAGGCCCTGCAGGACAAGGGACGAGGACTTCTGAAAGACTCAGGTGAATGTGTCCCACAGTCTGCAAGATGTGTGGCTCCAAATGGCACCAGGGAATGAGAGGGACATTCCGTATGGCTGCGTGTTGGGCTGAGCGTCAGTGCAGCGATGGCCGTGTGCTGGTACGATTCACACTTGTCTATGTTTCTCACTAATGATGGGGAGAACCACTAAGGTATTGTACATCTGTATATAAGGTGAACCGAGGATTTGGGCCCAGTGATTTCTTTGGGGGCTGGGTGGAGGTATTCCAAGGTATTTATAGAAATGTGGTATTTGCTAGTATTTGGCTAGGTTTTTCCTTTCTCCCTAGGCCAGTGATGATACCCTACCAAGTTCTGGTTCCTGACTTTCTCTTTTCTCTCTCTTTTTTTAAAAAAAGATTTATTTATTTATTTATTTGAAAGGCAGAGTTCAGAGAGAGAGATCTTCCATCCTCTGGTTCACTCCCCAAATATCACGATAGCTGAAACTGGACCAATCCAAAGCCAGGAGCCAGGAGCTTCATCTGGGTCACTTATGTGGGTGCAGGGGTCCAAAATATTTGAGCCATCCCCTGCTGCTTTCCCAGTCATATTAGCAGGGAGCTAGCTGGCTCAGAAGTGGAGCAGCTAGGACTTAAACTGGTGTCCATGTGGGATGCCAGCATTGCAGGTAGTGACTTTACCTGCTACACTTCAGTGCCAGCCCCTCCCCCACCTTTCTAATATTACCATCTGTATGCACCATGTTCCAGCCACACTGACCCTTACCTCCCCTAACATGACAGCACTTCAGAAATTTCATGAAAAAAAAAAAAACTGAAGGGTAAGTTCATTCTGGTACAGAGTAAATCTTGAAATCCATGCATACAAGAGGCCTCTAAAAGGTTCATGGACAAGGGCAGGCATTTGGCACAGTGGTTAAGGTGCCACTTGAGATGACCTCATCCTGTATCAGAGTACCTGGGTTCAAATCTCCACTCCACCTCCAATCCAGCTTCCTGCTAAACAAAACAAAACAAAAAACCACACACACACCCTGAGAGGCAGCAGGTCCTTACCACCCACAGATCAAATTCTGGGCTCCTGGCTTCATGCTGGCCTGTCCCCAGCTGTTGCAGGCATTATGGGAATGAACCAGTGGATGGGAGATCCATGCTTATCTCTCTCCACTGCCTTTCAAAAAACATTTTGTGAAAAAGTGTATACTATGAAAAAACTATATGGAGTTAAAAAAAATTGGCAGCAAAATAAGCATCATTTAATTTCATTTCTCCTTAAACTTTTTGAGACGCCTTTATATGTTCCACTGAGCCAGTTACAACTAACATGGCACTCTTCACTACGGCCAATTACGCTGCAGGCTTCTCTGTCCAGCGTAAGCTAATTGGCCCAGAGTTTCTTCCCATGATGCCTTCTTAGTGGTTACATTCACTTGCTAGGTGGATAGGGAAGTGATTAGCCTGAACTCCTTTAAAATTTACATTAAATGCACAATCTCATGGGCACAGCCCTGAGCTTCAGATCACACCTGGGGTCCCAGAGTGGCTGAGCCCAGTCACTTTCCAGCCACTGTTCCGTCAACGTATAACAAGACAAGCACCTGCCAGCTCAGCTCATGCTAAGCTGCCTGGAGGAAAGGAACGCGCACACCTGGCTTTGAGCAGCATCATTTTCACCAGGATCGTCTAGGCATCCAAGGTTACTGTGGAGTCCACCTGCTCTGGCAAGGTCCACACCGACTGGGGGTCAGTGTATCCCGGGCACCTGGCAGGAAGGTGCAGACCCCCAGCATCCCCACTGTCTCATAGTGACGCCGATGCCCGGTATGGAGGGGAAGGTCCCATCACCCACTCGGAGCCCTTGTTCTGAGAGCAGCCCAGCCACTGGGATGGGGTTCTAACGATGAAGGCTGCGGGTCATTTGTTTTAACTGTTCATTAGTATATCTGAATAGGTAACCCATTCACACACATCACGCGGTTCCTAAGGTACACAGTAAAAGCGACAGTTGCCATCCCTTCCACCCAGTGACTTAGTCCCCTTCCGCAGAAGCAGTCGCGGTCACCCATGAGTTTATTTTAGTTCCAACGAGAGCTCAAGGAACTCAGACCTAAAATGGAATCCGGGAAGCAATTCCATGTCATGGCTGCAGATGAGGGCCTGGCGTCAGGCAGACTCCGTTCAGAGCAAGGCTCCTCCACTTCCCAGCCCAGAGCCTGGATAAGAATAGGACTTATCTCCTGGGGCGGTGGAGATAACGAAATGAGCAGAGGGCTTAGCACAGCCCCTGGCACCTATGTCCACTGAAAGCATGTCAGACGAGATCGGGGATGGGGGACTGAGTGTGCATGTGTGTGTGTGTGTGTGTGTGCGCGCGCCTGTGTGTGTGGAGGGCCCATGGCACTCTTTCTGGGGGAAGCTCTAAGCCTTTGTGCCTCAAAGCATGGCCACTGGAAATCCCTGAGCGTTTGTGAGACATACTGCCCCTCTCCAGACCCGCAGAACCAGAGAAGCAAAGCTGCCCTTTGACAAGCTCCCCAGGAGGAGAAGCAGTGCCTAGCCCAACCGGGGATCCTCCAGGACCTGGGCCCCGGCGTCCCTGCCCCCCCCCCCCCCCCGGGAGATGATGCTGCTGTTTGTCCACCTGCAGACCCCAGCCCGAGACTCTGCCTGATGAAAACTCAGGACACAATGTGATCCCGCTCTCCCACAGCTCATCTCCATGGGCGCTGTGACCTGCGACCTCAAAAACAGCTGGAATGTGTCCTCTTTTGTCCCACAGCCTGATGGTAACCTGATAGATGGCCTCCTCCAGGCAGGGAGGCATGTTGTTTTTAAAGTGACACAGGAGCCACCATGGAGCCCATCCAACAAGCAGCAGAGCTGCCAGGATGCCAACTGGGACACCTAAGCCCTAGCGCAGGGGGCTGCCGGAGCCACAGCTGCTCAGGAGAAATACGGCTGTAAGGGTTGGGGGCTGGGGAGCCAGAGGGGCTCCCAGAGGCTGCTGTTTGCTGTTTCTGCATTTGAAAGCACTCAGCACAACTAGGCTTGTGTAGGGCAGGTGGAGCAGCCCTTCCCCTTAAGGTCAAACTGCAACTATACCCACAGACGCATGGCACCGGGCACAGCAGCCAGCGTGAGCCCTGTGTCAGCACAGACACTGGAAGATGACCATGAACCACGGAGGTCCATTCATTGCAGCCAAGGGGACGGCTGTGCCTGGGGAGGTAGGAGGGCCAGGGTGTGGGGGAGAACTGCCTACCTGCTGCTCTTGTCGCTGTGAACCTTAAAATGCCCTACAAGGTAACGTCTCTTTACAAGAAAGAGAAAGAGAGCTACAGTTGTCGCTGGATCAGCTGTAGTAGAGAGAAGAAAACCAAGGTTGTGGCCTGCAGCGGTTTGGTTTTTGAAAACCACAATTACAACAGAAATAACTTTGAGCTGGGCGTTCCAATCAGGAGCCCCTGGCCAGATGTGGTTAGTGAGCCCTCGGCGTGTGCCTTGTATGGCAAAGGAAGTCAGGCTTACCTTTTATTTCACTGTCATTAATATGTGTGTACATTTTTTAAAAAGCTGGTGTGTGTGATTCGGTTAGGAAAACTTCAAGTAGGTTTAGAAACGTGGGGGTAGGTGAATCTATTCTTTAACCATTCATTTCATGAGCTGTAAGTACAGATCAAGTGTCTCCAATGGAGAGTTAGCATCAGAACTGAGACATGTCGTGAGTGGAAAAGGTGAACCAGATGTTGAAGACTTAATGCCAAAAAAGAATGTGAAGCATCTCATTAATAATTTTCATATGTGGGGGCGGCGCCGTGGTGCACTAGGTTAATCCTCCGCCTGCGGTGCCAGCATCTCATATGGGCACTGGATTCTAGTCCCGGTTGCTCCTCTTCCAGTCCAGCTCTCTGCTGTGGCCCGGGAAGGCAGTGGAGGATGGCCCAGGTGCATGGGCCCCTGCACCCGCATGGGAGACCAGGAGAAGCACCTGACTCCTGGCTTCAGATCAGTGCAGCACTGGCCATTGTGGCCATTTAGGGGGTGAACCATCAGTTGGAAGACCTTTCTCTCTCTCTCTCTCTCTCACTCACTGTCTGTAACTCTACCTGTCAAATCTTTCAAAAAATAATTTTTATATGGAAACCTCATTTTGATTATTTTGAGTTAATCAAACATATCATTACAATTTATTTTGCCCATGTCTACTTTTGAAAGGCATGACCTCCAGAAACCGTGAGATCACCTGTGTGGCTCACCCTCATGCACGCCCCACCGGTAGCACAGTGCCTTTGGTTTTTGCTTAGATGGTGCAGCTGCTTTGAAGCCTGCATGGCAGCTCCTCCACAGGCTGCACTGAGTCACTCAGCATTCCCATTCCCAGGCTTTTTCCCAAGAGAATTCAAAGCCCATGTCCACGTCAAAGCGTGTTCATGGCAGCATTATAACAGCCACAAAGTGTAGCGACCCAAATGTCCATCTGCCAATGCATGGCTGCACACAGATGCGGTACGTGCAAGCAATGGGATGAGATTTAAGATCAACAGATGCTCCTGCATGGGTGACCCTGGAAAACATTATGAGGAGAGAAAAAGCCAGACACACAAAAGCTGCCTTCTGTGTGATCCCAGATGTATGACATGCCCAGAATGGGCAAACCCACAGACAGGAAGTTGGTCAGGGCACTGCAGGGAAGGAGGTACAGGTTCCTCTGCAGGACTGCTGGTTTTAGTGAAACCATGGATTGGTTCCCCCACCTGTCACTGGAGGAGGGCATGGAATTTAGCCAGAGTCAGCTTGGGCTGATTTGCATCCCCCTGAGCCCCAGAGGACACTCGACATGATCAGGAGACATTTTTATAGTCACAACTGGGGTGAGAGTGAGGGAAAGGGCTCGTTACTAGCCGGGGAGACTGCTGACCATCCTGTGCACAGGACAGCTGCCCACAGCAAAGACCTCTCCAGCCCTGGTGTCAGTAGTCTGGGGGGGGAACCCTGCACGGGGGCTGCTCAGAGGCCCCTGCCCTCACCACCGCCTCCTGTGCCCCATTCCTGCTCCTTACCCTCCCTGGAGTCGGATTCCAGCCGTGGCATTTCCTGGAGCCCACTGCAACCCTGGCACCTGCAGGACACCAGTGACTCTGGGGACACGGAGACATTCTGGGCAGCGTCCTGAGAGGGCCAGGACTCCAGGGTGGAATCCTCGACCCAGGCTGCATTCTCTGGGGCTTCCTGAGTGCCCGAAGGTCAGACTCCCTGCACAGGAAGCAGCGCCACTCTGGGTGGGTGGAGCGCCACCTCCTTTGTGGTTCTCTTATCCACACGAGATCTTCTAGGCCGAGGACAACTGGAATTTGCTAAGTCCGCTTCATGCACGGGCCCCTTCGCCAATGCCCGGAGTGAAAACCTGCAAGATGCCTGGGTTCCCTGTGAAGTCCCTCACTTCTCAATGACCCATTCTGTCTGTAGTTTTCCAATGGCTGCACCACCAATGCAATGGCTGGAAACAACATGGGCTTATTATCTCGCACTCCTGGAGGTCAGAAACTCAGCACGGGTCTTGCTGGGCCCAAGCCGAGGCATCAGCAGGGCTGCTCCTTGCTGAGCCCCTGGGGAGAGAATTCCCTTCTTTTTCTCACTTCCAGAGACGGTCTGTGCTCTTTGGTGCATGGTGCCTTCTTCCAGCTTCAAAGCCAGCAGAGCAGCTCCTTCCAGTCCTCCCTGCCCTTGACTCCTGCCTTCCTCTCTCGCTTTGAGGACCCTTGTGCTCACACAGGCCCACCCAGTGGCCCCACACAACCTCCCTTCTCATGGCCCTCATCCCATTCCTTTTGCTGTAGATGACAGTGCAGTCACATACTCTGGGCATTGGGCTGTGGCTGTCTTGGCGGGGGCATTATTCCGCCTACCATATGAAATGGAGAATCTGCTGGCGGGGGGTGGAGAGGTCTTCAGCCACATTCTGCCATCCTCATTCTACACTTTGACTTTTGTGGAGTTGGAGAATTGGCCTGAGTGTTGAGATAATGATGTGCTGATTTTCCAGATTCTAGTTCTTAGCAGACTCGTGCCCTGGTGTGGTCACTGAGAGCCTTATGAACTGCTTCTCCATATTTACACCTTTGTAGAGTTCGCAACGAATTATTAAAAATCAGTATATTTTCATATTATTTTGGGTTATTGTGTTTCCAAGCTGTTGTTCCTCTTCCTGAGTTTAAACCCCTTGACCAAAGTGGGCCCAGCAGATCACGTGTTGATTATAAGCTCAACATTTATTGAGTTCGTCTCACTGTCAGGTACTGGGTGTGCTCAATAAAGCTAAGCACTGACCCACACGGAATTTATAGTCTAGCAGAGACGAATCAGAATTCTGTTGGCCTAATCCAGGGGTGTTTGCAGCAAAGACTATGAAGTCAGGAAAATAAAAATTACAGGAGCCCAAGGAGGGCGTGAGTCAGGAAGGTTACACAGAAACGTTGGTATCTTGAGAGTGTTAGGAGATAAACAACACTTGACCCCTGGGCTGTCTGGAGTGGGTCAGAATCCTCCAGGGTCAAACCTATAAAGGGAGTGCCCTTGATCTCCCGGGGGATGGGAGAGTCAACCCCATGCAAGCTTTAGGAAGTAGTCTTAATTTGAGCTGCTCCCCAAAGCAGAAACTGAGCCAAGAATTTGGATGCGGTGATAGGCATGGGAGGTGATCCCAGGAAGCCTGGGGAGAGAGGAGAAACGTGAGTGAGGTGCGTGGTGCCTGCGTGAGTTACGTTGCTGCTGTGTGGCTGCCAGGTCCCTGATCTCAAGGGGTCTCTAGGGAACTGCATGATGCCATTCTGCAGGTGGAAGGGAGGCTGAGACGGTATCTACCAGCCCCCATTCCCCTTTGGTTGAGGAGTTTCCTGACTTCCCAGATACTCTGCCCACTGTGGCCAAGTTCTCAGGAAGTGGGGACTTGTTGGGCGATTATCATTTCATAGATAATCTCCAGGGAGCTGGGCGATGGGGGTCTTTGATGTGATTTGCTCACAAGCAAAATTCATGGTCATCATTAACCTCGTCACCTTCAGTTTGTGCTGTGTTGATCTGATTTCCGGTGCTACCACTTAAATCAGATGTGCCCTGGGCGTGGTCATCAACATCCCGGAGCCTTCTGGGCCCGCTCACGGTTTTGGGATATGAATTACAGGAAACACCACATGTGGGGCATTAATATATGCCAGGAATACACGAACACTCAATGAATTTTTTTTTTCTGCAGATGACGATAACACTTCAGTTTCTCCCATGATTAGTGCCTGCTTCTGGCCAAGTTTAGAAGTTGGAATGATCTGAAATGAATCTTTGTGATGGTCTCCTTTTGGCGCTTTCTAACTATGAAACAGACTGTAGGATCTGCGACTCATTGCTTAGTTGTAGTAAAAAGTTCCACTTCAGAAAAATGCCCTACTAACGGGTCCCCCCTGTCACACCTGGAAGAATAGAGGCTATTGTCTTTTAAAACTACCACGTGTTGCCTGTTGCTTCGGTAAGAGCAAATGAAGTGATCTGAGGCTGACTCACTTATGTCAGAATCACCGTAAGGTGTAAGAGCATTAAACAGAAACGTGAGCAAGGCCTTGGCTTAAGGTCAGCCAGTGCCCAAAAGATGTGACCCAGGCACAGAGCTGAATCTTTGTCTCACAGCACCGTACAGCTCTCAAGGGAAGCGACATAACCAGCACCTTGTCACTTGTTTACACTTTCCCAGATCCTTAAATATTTTGAAAGCGTGGTTTGAAGTGGCTGCATAGCGTTCCCAATTTATTTCATCTTTCCCCTACCGTTAAAGAGCTACATTGTTGCCATTGTTGCTTTACTATAAATCATGCTTCAGGAATAAAAGTTCTTGTCCAGATGGCTCTGTTTATACTTTGGATAATTTCATTAGATTAATCGCCGGGGCATAATTTATATCTTACTAAATATTGCTGATGGGCGAAACTTGGAACCAACCTGCACTCCTCCCACCAGCAGTGTAGGAGAACACCTGTTTTTCCACAATCTTCTCAGCAAGGTAGAGCATCAGTTTAAGACAATATCTGTGAAAGCTGAGAAAGGGGGAGGGGATGAAGGAGTAGGGGGGAGGAGAGGAGGAACGGAGCTGCTACGCTGATGATGGGTTTACACCTTGCCTCTTTGAGTCCTTGGCGACTTCTCATTCATCTGCTTTCGTTTCTTCCATCATTTTCCTTGTCTCGACATCACAGGTGCTTTTCTGCACGTTCATTTGTTCTGGAATTCTGTGTATGGCGGAGTTCTCTGGTGCAGAATCCTTACGTCTTTATCGATTTGTGTTTCCTTTTATGGTCAGGAGAGCTTGTCTCACCCTGAGGGCAACAATTTCTTTCCCTCTGATAGTTTCTGGCAGTTGATGCAGGACTTCAGTGCGCAGGAAACTTAGAAACCTTCACGTCTCATCCCTTTACGAGGCCCAGGGAGGAGAGAAATTGCTCTGCTTAATGTCAAATATTGACATATCTGTCAAATATTGACAGATCCTAGTTTGTTTCTCTTCTTCTTTTTTAATCAGTTATTTATCTATAATTCCACTAGTAAATAACTACTGTCTCCTTTAAAAAAATATGAAAACGCCTCTCTGAGAGCTAGACATCTTCCTTCCGTGGAGTTAGCTGCCATTATCACTTTGGTATATACATTTCCAGACTTAAAAAATACAAATGCATATTTATCTACCTGTGGACAGATATCATGTGCCATTATAGGTTGGTTTGGGGCATAAATGGTATGGTGTGGTTGGTACTGTGTTGCATTGTGCCCCTCTCCCTCTGTGGAATGTCTATTGAGCCATTTCTCTGTGAATGCTGACCTACACAGACAATCCTGCAAACATATCTCCTTGGGCCTGTGAGCAAGAATTTCTCAAGATGAGATTTTTGAAGTGAAACTGCTGCATAGGTAATGCCCTTTTAATTTTAAAAAGATATTGCCAAAGTATGTTTTTGCTGGCAATGACCATTTCCCCAAATCTCCACTTAGTATCATCCTCCTCCATCTGATGGGTGAAAGAGGCTATATTTTAAAAATTTTATTTTCCTGGCCGGCGCCGTGGCTCAACAGGCTAATCCTCCGCCTTGTGGCACCAGCACACCGGGTTCTAGTCCCGGTCGGGGCGCCGGATTCTGTCCCGGTTGCCCCTCTTCCAGGCCAGCCCTCTGCTGTGGCCCAGGAGTGCAGTGGAGGATGGCCCAAGTACTTGGGCCCTGCACCCCATGGGAGACCAGGAAAAAGCACCTGGCTCCTGGCTCCTGCCATCGGATGAGCGCGGTGCACCGGCTGCAACGCGCCGTCCGCGGCAGCCATTGGAGGGTGAACCAACGGCAAAGGAAGACCTTTCTCTCTGTCTCTCTCACTGTCCACTCTGCCTGTCACAAAAAATAAAATAAAAATAAAATTTTGTTTTCCTAACTACACATGAGATTGAACATCATAAATTTATTATGTCTCCATTGAAATTCATATTTATTGACCTTAAAATTTTTTCAGTTGTTAGGAGTGTTATTTATTTTGGAAATTAATCATTGTCTTCCACATATTCCTCCCAGTGCCTTTTCTTTTATTTGCGGATTTTTTTTTCTGGTTGTTGTTCTTATTTAGAAAATTTTATCTTGGGGTAATCAAAAAATTACCAATTGTTTATTTTTGTTCTTCATGTTTCAAGAAGACTATCCCTTTGAGGTTGTAAAAACAGCTTCCAGTAATTTTCCCAGGCATTTGTAGTTTAGCGTTTTTATATTCGTCTCTGTGTTGAGGGTTGATTCGGATCCCTGGGCAGGCACAGATGTCTCCTCCTTGCTATGGCTGACTATGTTGGCTTGGACAATGTGTTTTTCCCTGCTGGCTGGCAGGCTACCATGAATCCAACTCCCATATGGGGTCTGGTTCTCTATGCCCTACCCAGTTTGGCTTATCTATTGATCTACAAGGGCTACCATCACGCTACTAGGATCACCATAGCTTTAGCATTTGTCTTGACATTTGGTTGGTTGGTTATTTTTATGTTTTTTTTTGTTTGTTTGTTTGTTTGTTTTGAGACAGGCAGAGTGGACAGTGAGAGAGAGAGACAGAGAGAAAGGTCTTCCTTTGCCGTTGGTTCACCCTCCAATGGCTGCCACGGCCGGCGCGCTGCAGCCGGCACACCGCGCTCATCCGATGGCAGGAGCCAGGTGCTAGGTGCTTTTTCCTGGTCTCCCATGGGGTGCAGGGCCCAAGTACTTGGGCCATCCTCCACTGCACTCCAGGGCCACAGCAGAGGGCTGGCCTAGAAGAGGGGCAACCGGGACTAGAACCCGGTGTGCTGGCGCCGCAAGGCGGAGGATTAGCCTGTTGAGCCACGGCGCCGGCCTATTTTTATGTTTTTTTTAAACCCTTTTTCAGAAGTACAAGTTCATCTTTAATCATAGCTCAAAAATAAGCAAATAAATAAAACCACACAGCACTGACTGCAGCCCCCAGCTCTAACCCCAGGCAGGGGTGAGAGATTTGTTGCAGTGGTGAGAGATTTGTTACAGGGACAAAATCCTGCCCTAGCTGCCAAGGGACCCTCCTCTCACCAGGCTCCCCTTCTGCCACCCAAATTCCTGTCACCGCACGGCTCCTCAAAATAAAACTCAGCTGCAAGTGGCACACCTGTTTTGGATTAGTTACAATAAATCAGGATCTGCGTTTATTTCAGTTGGCAGGACAGGTGAAGAGCAAGCAGCGTGGATAGTGCACCAACTAGAAAGCCCAGGAAGATCCCAATGGGGGAATTTTTTTTCTTTTTGCTCTTAGGGCATCCTGTAGTTCCCAGATTCCCGAGAACCTTTACAGAAACGCAGCAAGTTCATGTTCACTCCACATCTAATTAAGCCCACAGTCTCCCAGACTCAGCTTGTTACAAACGCAGGCTCAGCGAGTCTGGGGTAAAACCTAAAGACTTGCTTTTGTTTTAACCTGTGCCTCAGCAGGTGACTCCAGTGCACTTAATCCAAGCCCTCAGTTGGACACCCTGCCCTGGGTCCCCTGAGCAGACCGGGACCACCTGAGCAGCAGGAGACCTACGGGAGCTTAGGGCAGCCCTTCCGCTGTGGCATGTTTCCGTAAGGATTTGCATTTTGAGATGGGTCTCGCGGGAGTGGTGTCCCTGTAATAGAGATGCGGTGTTCGTTCATCTGCAGTGTTTCCTGGACAGAGGGAGCCTGAATGCCAGCCCCAGTGATAGAATCTTGATCAGGAAAGGAAAAAGGCTTTTCACCCAGGCGGCAGGGACCTTGGGAAGGGGAGCGTGCATGGCCTCCTGGGCCCGCTGAGCAGTACCCACGCAGACTCAGGGCCACGTCTGCCTCTGAGTTCTCAGCCGTCTCCAGTATGCTGTACCCGAAGGATTGCCAGAATTGCTGCTCTACGCCTGTGCAGGTTTGGTGTCCACCGCGCAGCCTCCAGGCAGCCTGAGCCGCCTCCCTGGGCGGTCCCCGTATGTCCGTGGGTTTCCGTTTTGCTTCCGTTGGTCTTTGGTTTTGAAGTGCTCTGTTTCCTAGGTGACCTGAGGGGAATGCTGTTTTCCCCCAGAAGCCCTTGCCAGCTTCACTATGTGGTTTTGCTGAAAATGAGGTGTTTGGGGAATGCAACTTTCACATTAGGGCAGACTACCTTCCATGCAAAGATACCCATTACCTCTATTATACAAATAATCTTGAACGAACTGGGTTTCGTTCCTTGGCTAAGATTGAAGTCAGGGGACGCCTTCTAGAATCCCTGAGAAAGCCCCAGAAGTACTTTTTTTTTTTTTGACAGGCAGAGTGGCCAGTGAGAGAGAGACAGAGAGAAAGGTCTTCCTTTGCCATTGGTTCACCCTCCAATGGCCGCCGCGGATGGTGCACCACACTGATCTGAAGCCAGGAGCCAGGTGCTTCTCCTCGTCTCCCTTGGGGTGCAGGGCCCAAGTACTTGGGCCATCCTCCACTGCGCTCCCTGGCTACAGCAGAGAGCTGGCCTGGAAGAGGGGCAACCGGGACAGAATCCGGAGCCCTGACCGGGACTAGAACCCGGTGTGCTGGCGCCGCAAGGTGG
Organism: Sylvilagus floridanus; assembly: GCA_949820135.1. Lineage (NCBI taxonomy): Eukaryota > Metazoa > Chordata > Mammalia > Lagomorpha > Leporidae > Sylvilagus > Sylvilagus floridanus. Next base: position 107,086,257 of record OX463226.1, read on the forward strand.
AGGATTAGCCTAGTGAGCCGCGGCGCCAGCGCAGAAGTACTTTAGTGCTCTTGAACCCTGCCCAGCACAGTGGAACTTGAGCACCCAAGACAACCCTTCCCTTCCACAGTCCAACACCGTGCCTCCCAGTCACGTGGGGTCCACGTCTGAGCACCCCCCACCAACCTACCAAACTCAGGACCTCTGGGGAGCGACTTGAGCATCTCTAGGAGGATGCTTCAAAAGTTTTTGCAAAAAAGAGTCAATAAAAGATAGTTTGTTCTGGTGCAAAGGAATTTTGGAATCCCTGCTTTTCCATGACCTTTTGGAAGACACTTGGAAGACAGTGCATGTGGCTTTGGAATCCATCCAAGGTTCTCAGCCCGAGAGGTATGGAGAGTCTCTTGGGAGTGTTTAAAACTCCTGGTGCCCAAGCCACGCTGTGTGACTCAGGCAGCTAAATGTTTGGAAGCTCCCAGGTGAGTCCAGGTAGAGGAAGGGCTGAGACCCCTGCCTGGGATCTTTTCTACAATGAGGAAGACATTGTTCTCTGTGAACAGGGGGCTGCCAGAACCTCAGGGCACATGGGATCTCCCAGGAATCTGTGTAACATGCAGGTTCTGATTCCAGAGCACTGGACCAGGGCCTGGGAATCTGCATTCGTAGCCAGCTGGTCTACAACGCATGTCCAGTAAGGCTGTAGGTCCTAATGGCTTTTCCTTGATTATTTCACACAGACTGAGGTAATTACTGCAGTGAGCCTGGGCATTAAGGGATCCTGCAAGTCTGGGACAGTTAATGGCAGAAGTGGCCCAGCAGGCTTTGTGATGAAAAACAAAACAAATGTTTGTGTTACTCCTGGGCGGGACATGGAGTGGTGCTGACAAGAGGTAGACTGCCAGGCTGCCACGTGCTGAGAGATGAGCAATTAGGGAGAGGTCGGGCTGCTCAAGTCTCTGAAGTCATTTGTTCAAACAGTTGTCAGTTTGGGCAGACACATTTTATTATTCAAGTAAATTCATGATCTCAGGTTGTCCTGTCCCACATCCAAAAGCTGTGTTTCGAGAAGGCCATGTGTGCTTTCTCATGTGTGCCCTGCCTGTTACTGCACGGCCGTGTGGATTTCCATGACCTCCTGCCCAGCTAGGCTGAATCTAGATTTTACAAGAAGTTCCTACACCATCAGCTCAGGTCTGCTCAGCCCAGAAGAGGCCAAGTGATTGAAACACAGCTAGGAGCTGGTGAGCTAGGGTGGCAGGTGGCCACCTTAGGAGGCGTGTTCAAGGTCAAGGTTAACTTGGACTCCAGGTCTCTCCTAGCCTTTGGCTTTCTGTTTAAATCAATCCTCAGAGGGAGGGCAAACATAGGACCTGTGCAGCATCCACATGGCCCCCTTCTTTCCAAATGGTGCATAGTCCTGATAACTGCTCTTTAGAAACCAAAATACACTGTTTCTCTGACCGCTAGTTCAAATGGACTCTCTATCTGTTCAGTGTGACAGGTTCATCTGGGCCACTCTTTCTGGTTGGACCCAGCTCTTGGCCATGAGGTTGATATCATCCCGGTAAAACCCCCAGCAGGTAAGAGGCCATAAGCTTTGGTCTCACCTCAAAGAAAAGGTGAGAAGCTGATATCTTTATGGAACACTTACTGGTGCCTGGTGGTTTGCTAAGTGTTCTTTTTAAAAATAGACAAAAGGCCTTCACAATAAATGGTGCTGGAAAAACTGGACATTCATAGGCAAAAAAGAACCTCAACTTAAACCTCACTTTGTATAAGAACTCAAAACAAGCCAGAGACTTCAATGGACAACATAAAGCTATAAAACCTACAGACAAAAACATGGAGGAACATCTTCAGGATCTCAGTTCTTAGACTGGACACAAAAAGCACAGTCCATAAAAGGAAAACATGGGTAATCTGAACTCCATCAAAATGAATATCTTTTTTCTATGAAAAGTCCCTGTTCTGGGGATGAAAAGCCAAGCTACAATAGGGAGAAACTTTTTGCACACCAACAAAGGACTAGAATACGTATAAAACTGTCAAAACCATAAAAAATCGAATAAGAAAAAGGATCCAACAGAAGTTTTATCAAAGAAGATATGTAATAGGCTAATAAGCACGTGAGAGCAAGCCTCGGCATCATTAATAGTTAGGAAATGCAAATGAAAACTGTGATGCAATATCGCTAAACTGATATCAAAGTGGCTAGAATAAAAAGAAAAATATTGTACCACCACCTGCCGGTGAGGGTGTGGAGAAACTGGACCTCATGCATTGTTGATGGGACTAGAAAATGGGTCTCCTCCCCTGGTATCTCATTGTGTCTATGCAAAACCCAAAACAATCCTAAGCATTTCAAATAACAGATACTCAACGTGTTGTCCACTTCTATAGCTATGTATTTAGTCTGGGAGAGCGCCTACTGTGTGGCAGGCACTATTTCAGGAACTTGGCATACGTCAGTGAACATATCACCTCCCATCAGAGATCACCTTCTGTGCTTAGTGGTGTTGCCTGATCCAGAAGATTCTTAACTACCAGAACCCAAGAATACATTTCCATACTGTACAGCGTTGACCCCATGATCCCAGACAGAAATGCAAACCTCTGGAGTGAAGCTGTGCGGCTGTGCATGCTGAAGGAGAGACAGCACTTTGGATTTCAGACTACAGATGATTTTACCCACAGTGTGGCGGGGAAAGAAACCTAAGATGGGCAGGCTGTCAGGCCTAGCCGCTGAGTTGGATCTGGAAAGTGAGCTCCAAACCAAGATGAAGGATTGGCAGTATGACCCTTGAAGATGATTCAAGTTAGCCTGGGGTACCCTCTCTATTTTCCACTCCCTAACAGGGATTAGCTTTGTAGTCTTCCATAAAAGTAGAGAAACTGGGGGCTTTCCAATCCTAGCCTGGCTGAGTACTATTTCAAGACAAATCCTAGCAAGATGGCCTTGATCGGAAAAGAGAAAAAGGAAGACAGAAAATAAATACACCTGGAGACGGGTCTAGGCAGGAGACAGTCTGTAGTATTTGCCTGTTTGTAAGACAGGAAAGTAGAGGGATGGGATTTTTCTCAGAATGCTAAAAGCACTATGCAGATGAAGATAAAATATTAAAAGGGAAGCTGCTGGTCACTGTCTCTCCCAAAAGACTCCTAAAGGTAAGTGAATGAGGCAAATGTATTAATGTTAGTCCCGATCCAGGATTCTTAACCATGTGAGATTTTTAGGTTCCTACAGGCGTTGAGGGTTCTGAGAACAAACATTGAAATGTCTTTGGACTCAGTTATGGAAAGGTTCTGCAATCTTTTTTTAACAGTCTTATAAACAGCTGTGTTTAGTTCCCAATGATCCGCCAGTGCCTCTGTGACACATTGACAATAGTATTTGGCCACTTGCTGTAAATCTGGGCACATTGTCTACCTGTCCAAGAAGTACAGGCACCTCCTACAATGAAATGGAAATTTTGGCTTGGGCAAAGGAATCTCCTTTCTCTAATATGCCAGTCCTGTGGCAGAGTCTTTCTCCTCTAGTCAAAGGAAAACGTATCCCACAAAAACAAAATCCCATTTCTAAAAAGCTGCCCAGAACTGCTTTTGAATCTCACCTGCCATTCAAGTTTTTCATTGTCCCTTGAGTGAGAGGTCAGCTCTGCTAGTGAGCACCACCAGGTGAGACACAGTCCCTGCTCCCTACGGAAAATGCAAGCTCTTGGGTTTGCTTTCGGAACAATGATGAGTTATGGGATCAGTGCTTTGGTCACACCTCCAAAACCTGGCTCAGACTTTGAGCTGATGGCGATGTGGCAGAGATGTGAGGGTACCTCAGGGAGTTCAAGAAAAAAGAGAATTGAATTGAAAGCTAGGTTTACTTTGTGCAAAAAGCTTTTTGAAATCTTTAGTATGCATTTTCTATGACCCCTGTGGAGACACCTCATAGGCATGGGTTTCCAAATTTGGAGCATCAAAGTTAACTTGTATTTTAGTCCCATTTCCCATAACTTTTTTGAGATACCCTTGTATATTCATGAATGCACACCTGTGTAAGCAAAAGATCCCACAAGAAGTTCAAGAGAGTGCTCAGGACAGGTGACCTTGGCCCTGACACGGCCAGGTTCTTTGGGCTGCATCACTAATAAACAGGGAGGCTGAAGTTGACTGGACTGCTCCATCTCAGAATTCAGTTTAGGGTACGAGCTGAGCATGAAAATGGGGCTCCTTCCGTCAGCTAGAAATCGCCTCCCACGAGGGTGAGTCTAAAACTCCCATTGTCGATTGCCCCCGTCCCTCCACTTACTCCTTTTGGGCCCTTAATCCCACCCCCTCCCCCATACCTTTCACCTGTCCTAAATGAATAAACAACTGTAAAGGCACTGAGGTGAGTTAGGAAGATAATTATGAACAGAAAAGGAAATGTTCCATTCACTGATAGGAAATCAATTCATGCTGCCACTACATCTTGCACGCGCATTTGGAGAACCCAGCTCTGTGTAAGCTTGTCTGCAGCTGTCAGTGTGTGAGCTGCTCTGTGGCGTGTGGGTTAAAGACTGAAGAGGACCAAGCTGGCTCTCCTGCAGAACATGCAGTACAAATGCAGCTTTTCTCTGGCCACTGTGGCCAGCGGGACAGGGGCGTGTGCTCGGATCTGGAGATCCTTTGGTTATTTTACCACTGGGCCTTTGGAAATCAATGTTTTTTTTTTTTTTTTTTTTTTTTTAATTATCTCACCGAGAATTCAATGACTTGGCACTTGGGAATCTCATTTTCCTTGGAACCTAGGCAGTCTTTACCATAGAAATACTACTAAGTCCTTACCACAAATTTGAAGGGGGTACACAACCCACAACGAAGATAATCGATGATTTTTAAAGGCATTCATTTTCAAAAGTCAACCCTTAGCCATAGGACGGTATCAGTGCAAAATCCACTTACAATTCAAAATATATGTAAGTTGTGTGTCAAGCATAACTTGCTTTGCCTGATAACTAGTCCCATGAATGTAATTCCATCTCTTTAAAATATATCCCCGAGTCAGTATTAGGGGAAAATAAATTTACTTCCTGGTGAGTTTTTTTTAAGCCTCGCTTTGTGGTCTAAGAAAAGCAAAATAAAACAAATGTTCAGTCAGAAACACCCCCACTGGCACAGCAAACCCCGCGTTGTCTACCTCCCCCAGCACCATCGGGAGAATTCCGCAAGTCTTTTGGAACACTGAAATCTCCCATTTGCACGATGAATTCTGATGAAAGCCAAAACTTGCCGTCTTCCAAGTAAACCCCCAAAAATGACTAAAAAGAAATGTTCCCCCCTTTTTTGAGGCTACTCCCAAAACATTTGCTGGAGACACTTTCTGAATAGTGGCATTGCCTGGTAAAATGCATGCAGTGGACAAAGTCTCAGGTTTCTTGCTCCAGCTGTCCAGGAGCCCATCAACGGCTCTCACTCCCATCGGCCTCTTGCTATAATTAGGATGGCTGAGGGTTTATCTGGGTCTTTTTACAAAACCAGATTTCCTTCCTCCAGCAGCAGCTGTCATTCACAAGTGCCCTGACGGTCTCTGGAGACTCACTCTGATTTACACGATGGCAAGTCCACCGCGTCCGTGCCGTGAGGAAACACTCATTCACACACACGCACACACGCACACGCACACGCACACGCACATGCACCTTTTACCTCGTGACTTGGAAAGCGAGGAGTCTTACCTGAAGAGGATCGCTGTGGTCTGGAACCTGGCTTCTTTCCATCGGGTCATTCCCCTGCATCTGTTCTCCTGCAAGGCTTGCATCCCTTCCTTGGGGGAGTGAGGCTGCGGGCGTGGGAAGGGGTTTGGCGTCTCGCTGTGTCTGGGCTGGTCTAGCACGTTCCCCTGCACGGACACGGGCAGTCCCAGCGGCAGCGTCTTCCCTGGCGAGGGGAGCCCCTCTCACAGCACTCCAGATCGGCGGGTGCTCGGCAGCGTCCCAAGGATGGAGGAGATCAGGGGACTCCGGGGCGCTTTCTGGCAGGTTGGCACTCAGCTGCCTGGGCCTTCCCTTTGTTCCCAGGCGCCTCCCCCTGGGAGGTTTCTGGGAGCCCTGCTTGCTCCCCGAGTCCCTTTCCCCCACAGTCCCCTGGCACTGCATCATTCCCAACCCTCCAGCCCAGGGCTCTGACCCCTTCTCTACCACTGCTCTCTCCGTGGTTAGCAGAATATCTCCGGGCAACTCCTCTCCCGCTTCGTGGCTGTCTCTGGTTTCTCCTTGAATTCCTGGATAATCATTTTCCACAGCCTCGGAAGCCGCGGGGGGTGCTGGAGTGCTCCCCTGTTCCTTCTGCGGGGTCAGTCCTGCGGGGTGAGGTCCCAGCGTACACAGGGCTGGGGAGCCAGGCCTGCAGGCGCCGCTGCTCCTCGTCCCCACTTCTTGGGGTTGTGAGTGATGACCACAGAAGCCAGCAGTGGCATCCATAGGCCCGGTGTCACCCGACACCAGAGGCCCACGACCCATTACACTTAGGAAATGCTCACGCCCACCCAGGCCACACTCACTGAATTCCACCACTTCGTCATCGCTTTCTAATAAAAAAACATGGTCAGTCCCCTGCAGGTTCCTTTGCCAGACTGCATTAGAGTAATCCGTCATAACATCGGAACATTCCAGATACTCCAGGTCATCATCTGAAAACTCCTCCGTGTAGGTTAGGGTTATCTCTGGGCAGAGTTCATAGTCACTGTCAGAGTCTTCGCTGGAAACTTGTGGGCTGACTTGCTCGTGGCCCGGGGTGCTGGCTCTTGGGTGAAGGCATTCGGTCACCTGGGAGAGCGGGAGGCTGCAGCTGATGTACTTGTGTGCTTTGGGCTGTTGATGACGGGAGGCTGACTCTGCATCACTGGGGCCACTGGCATTGAGGCCATCACCCATCGGCTGTGCTACTTGGGAATGCCCCGTCTGGGGACAACACTCATCTTGTTTGTCAGGAGTATTTGTTGAATGGAGAAAACACAACCCATCTAGCAAGTCCAGTGTGTTACTGTTTTGCCTCGCGTCTTTAACATCCGGGACAATTTCAGAACTGGATGCATGAGTGGCGTCCGTGGCCCGTAGCTGGAGTGAGTGTGGACAGTTGAGTTTGTAGGGGTCGGAACCAGCGGTCAGGGGCGTACCCCGAGAGATGCTTCCTTCCTCCTCCCAAGGACATTCTTGCTTGTCAGTTTGATTTGCACTTCCCTCTTCATGTGTCCCTGTTTCCTGTTCCCAACCTGTGTCCCTGTCACTTTCCAGGGTAGAAGAGAGTTGGGAGTTTTCTGCTGAGCACTGGACCTCAATGGAAGCAGAGCAGCAGATCATCCCGAAGCAGTTCTTAGCCGTGACCTGATAAACAGCAGCATCGTCCGCCGTACAGCTGGGAGGAGAGGAAGACAGGTGAGTGTGTCACGCCTGCACGTGCATGCCCGCATTCCCCATGCGGTGGCCTGCAACCAGAACGACCATTCTTTTACTGCATCCAGATAAGGGTATGCAGGTCCCAGGCCACAGCGGAGAGAACTCTGGGAAGCCCCACCTTCCCCTTTGCAGCTGCCCACAACCTTCCTCCAAACTGGCAATGCTGAGATGTGTTTCGATGAATGGGGGAAATGTTTTATATTCTGGTTTTTTTTTCTGTTATTTTAAGTCATCTTTATGCTATGGTCATTATTTTTCTGGAGTGAGATGTTGTGTGCAAATCACTAATGTATTCTGCTTCCTGCTGTGGGACGGCTTGAGCAATAGCTCTTCTGAAGACCACGCTAGGAAGGCATGGCTCTTGCCAGGGCACTGCAAAGATAATACCATAATAGGATTATGTGTCCAGAGGACAGTGCCATTTCCTCTTTAATTTAGCATGACCTAAAGGTCTAAACCCCCGCCGTGATCCTCACTGGCTGGAAACTGATGTCCACATGCTGTGCTGCCCAACACAGATCAGGCCAGGTGTTGGGCTTTGGCCCAGCATGGGAGGGACAGAATCCTGGACCAGGCTGAGCCTGCTCACCCTGTTGCAGGACAACCAGGGCTCCCGTGGCTCCTCCTTTGTCAACTGGAGACACCCAGAACCCAGGTCAGGCTTCCTTGCCCTCAGGGCCCCTTCCCCAGGTTCTGCAGCCCCAGTAAAGGCTTGCTACCCTTGCTTGGTAAGTTGCAGTCTTTTTCATCTGAGATTCGCTGACCCCACTCCGGTATCATTGAGCTCCGAAGTCCACGGTGATTTCCAGAAGGCAGGAGCTACGGGTCTGGCTTGGACTGAGATGTAACGCTTTGATCTTTATTGACTGTCCTCTCACTGTAAACCATGCACAGAGGTCTACTTAGGAGTCTGCCCTAGACTCAGGCAGCTAGATCCGTCTGTCTTACCCTTCCTCTTCCTCACTGCGGGGAGTCCTGTGTCTCCTCCAGCCAATAGGTGCTCCTAAGTCCTGAATCAGTGGGTACTCATTCCAGAAGTCAGATGCCTAGTTGAGCTGAGAACCTGGCTCCCCGGCGGAAGCCCCTTGACGTGGCTGAGGTTGGCCAACCTGGTCTGTAGCTGCTCCCTGACTTCACCTCAGCTGGTGGCACAGGAAGAATGAGTAAGCTTTCGGGGGGAACAGTACCTGCTCCACTCTATCTCACAGTCGTTCAGAGGCCAAGCTGACAAATCATGGCAAAGGGGCTGTGCACGGCGGACACTTCCTGCTACCTGTGTTGTGCAGGAATGTGGAAGCACCAAGACCAAGTACCACAGCTTCTCAAGAAGCCTGCAGAGAGCTCTGTTGAAACTTCTTGACTCAGGGCCAGCGCCGTGGCTCAATAGGCTAATCCTCCTCCTATAGCGCCGGCACCCCAGGTTCTAGTCCCGGTTGGGGCACTGGATTCTGTCCTGGTTGCTCCTCTTCCAGGCCAGCTCTCTGCTGTGGCCCAGGAGTGCAGTGGAGGCCCTGCACGCACATGGGAGACCAAGAGAAGCACCTGGCTCCTGCCTTCAGATCAGCGCGATGCACCAGCCGCAGTGTGCCGGTGGTGGCCGTTGGAGGGTGAACCAACGGCAAAAAGGAAGACCTTTCTCTCTCTCTCTCTCTCTCTCTCTCTCTCTCACACACACACACACACACACACACACACACACACACTGTTCACTCTGCCTGTTCCAAAAAAAAAAAAAAGAAAGAAAAAGAAACTTCTTGGCTCAGAATCCCTGGTTGTAGGGCCTGAGAACCTGCTTTTAAAATCCTATGGCCATTCTGATAGAAGCCGCCCCTGGCCCATCAGTGGCAATGTCCACAACCCCCTTCTCTTTAGTCAGGCTTCAGTCTCCTCGCTTCAAGCTGAATCTTTTTAGTCAAGACACCTGCCTTCACTGCTGTCTCACACTACCCACATCATTCTCTGCATGAACAATTCAGTTAATTCTTGGAGGATCGGCCTCAGCGAAGAGCTCCCAGGGAGCCTAAGAGGGCATTGTGGTCCACTGGGAAATCCCAAGTGGTCAGACTGGCTGACCACAAGCCCTCTGCTGGAGGCACCACCTACCCTGAGGTGTGTCACCACACCTTGTGGGCGAAGAAGAGAGAGAAAGAGAAGATGAGGTTGGAAGGCACAGAATTCCAGGGAAGAAAGTAATAGAGGAGGGAGGCGGAGGTGGTTCCCAAGAATCCAGGAGAGAATGAGAGAAGAATCTTGGAAAAACATGAAGGAAATAATTGGGCTCAATACAAGTATATTTAATTTCTTAATGACTAAATAAGCAGGTGGGAGGTTGTCATAATTTGATGATATATAATTTTATGGGACATGTGTTTTAATTGATACAAAATTTGCAAATCCATCCTAAGTCCACTCAAGAAAGAGGACAAGGAGTAGATTAAGTATAATTCACATCTTACTGGCTAATGAATGCCTTCGAGTTATGCCTTGAGTCTGACATATCCTTGATGATTATCTCAGCATCCCTAAGAAGACAGGGAGAAAATGGGGCAAGGAAGCCGGCAAGTGTTGAACACTTGTCTGCCCACCACATGCAAAATTGCAGCTCAAGGAGTTGAGTGATTTCTGGGAGATGACGACTTAAGTGGGTGGGCACAGAGCTGGGACAGGACACTGGAGATTGTGGCTCGGAAGCTGGCTCTGTGCATGCTCCTGGAGACCTGATCCAGAGAACAGACACGACAGGCTATAAATGGGTTGTTTTGCAAATGAAGTGTTTCTGCCCTAAATGGTCATTTTGATCAGTCAGTTGGGGAACTTGTGTAGAATGTGTGCTGGAGCCCAACATGATGGAAGAGTGCAAAAGGTGGCAAGGAGATGTTAAACACATGGTCTAACCCTAACGCGACGAAAAATCTACAGAAGGAAGTAGTGTTCATTTCTCAAAGATCCTGCAACTCTGTGCTGAGCCGTGCAGCACAAACCGGCAGGGAAAGGGAGTCCACTGGAGGCCTTCTGCGGTAGCGCTGAAAGTGCCCTGCGTGGATGGAGGTGTATGGTCTGTGCAAGATGCTGACATGGCGAAAGAAAGAAAACCAGGACTCCAGTCACAGAGGAAAATCGGCACCCTGGGCGCCTCTGAGGAGGCAGCACTCGTCAAAGCCCCTTCCCATGAGTCTTCATCTCTGGCCTGTCCAGTGGCTCCCAGGAAGACCCCACCCACTCGTCTGAGAGGTCACCCCCTGTGGTTAAAAAAAAAGTCCACAGGGGCCGGTGCCATGGCTCACTTGGTTAACCCTCCACCTGCGACACCGGCATCCCATATGGGCACTGGGTTCTAGTCCTGGTTGCCCCTCTTCCAGGCCAGCTCTCTACCGTGGCCTGGGAGTGCAGTGGAGGATGGCCCAAGTGCCTGGGCCCCTGCACCTGCATGGGAGACCGGGAGGAAGCACCTGGCTCCTGGCTTCGGATCGGCGTAGGTCCAACTGTAGCGGCCATTTGGGGTGTGAACCAACGGAAGGAAGACCTTTCTCTCTGTCTCTCTCACTGTCTAACTCTGCCTGTCAAAAAAAAAAAAAGAAGAAAAGAAATTATAGATATGGAACAAATAGAAACTCTGAAGTTGGAAATTACAATAACTGAAAAAGAAAATTTCACTCAAGGACTCAATAGCAGATGTGAGCAGGTGGAATAAAGAGTTCCTGAGCTTGAAGCTGGACAATTGAGATTACCCAGTCTCAGAAAAAGAAATAAAACATAATGGAGAAGAATGAACTGAGTCTTAGAGACACAGAGGGAGCCACCAAGCTTACGAGATCTGTGTAATGAGATTCTCGAAAGGAGAGGGTCTAAAGGAGGAGCCAGAAATATTTAAAGAAACTGGCAGAGAAGGGACTACAATAATACCTTCCAAATTTAGATTTTATCACTGACAACAGATACTTTTGATTTCCCTGTTGTGGCAAAGACAGTTTAATTTTGAGGAAATAGGTGTCAGGTAGTCACCACTGAATGGCCGTCACCTGTCCATTGTTCTTTCAAGTAAAAATTGTACTCAAAGAAGCGACGCGTTCAGCTGACAAATTAAATAATCACACAGATGCTTTCCCCCAAGATGACTCTGATCTCAGCAAAATCCCAGCAGAGGTGCTTTGTGCATAGTTTCTGTTTTATTACATGAAGTTTTTTTAAAAGATTTATTTGAAAGGCAGAGTTACAGAGAGAGAGGGAGACAGACACAGACACAGACACACACACACACACACACACACACACAGATCTTCCATCTGCTGGTTCACTCCTCAAATGGCTGCAGAGCTGGGCCAGTCCAGAGTCAAGAGCCAGGACCTTCTTCTGGGTCTCCCACATGGGTGCAGGGGCCCAAGCCCTTGGGCCATCTACCACTACTTTCCCAGGTGCATTAGCAGGGGCCTGGATCAGATGTGGAGCAGCTGGGACTGGAACCAGAGCCCATATGGGATGCTGACATCGCCAGCAGCAGCTTTACCCACTACACCACATCCCGGTCCCCAACTAAAACATTTTGTTTATTGCTTTTAATTGTAATTATATGGCAGCAAAGGATTCCGTGACAACTAATATGTTTGGGATCACTGCCTTGATTCATGCTAAGGCACTGATAGATTCACTGCCTCTGCTTTGTACCATCTGTGTACCTGTCAACACAGGGAGAAAGGCAAATAGTGTTTAAGTATGCTTGTGATAAGAGTTTGGGTCTCATGGGTCCCAGGAAGGGCTTTGGGACCCCTTAGAGGTCTATGGGATACACCTTGACTCAGTTATTTACCAAGAGAATACATCCCCAGCAACCTCTCCCAGAATTGCACTCGGCTACGGGAGCCTAGAAGACGGGCGTTAGCATGGAGGACTCTGCCTGGTAAGAGCGTTTCTCTGCTCTCTTAGGGCAGACGCGTGGATGTCTTTGGTTTTTCCAGGTTTGCAAAGGGGAAAGAAAGCCTATGTCTGGGCTCCCTCCCCAGGGCTTCTGAGTCAGTGCTCACTGCAGGGCTCTCTGTGCCTTACTTAGGGCAGAAGGAGGCTGGTTCCATCAACTCTGAGAGCGCTAACCCAGAAGCTCCCTGGGATCCAGCCCACTTAACATCATCCCGTGCTTTGGAGTAAGAACCAAGAGGGACCAGAATCCACAGGAGCAGCAACCCTGCCGAATAGGACTAGGAAAGGTACGGGCTGGGGAATGAAGGTGACAAGTGCCAAAAGGAAGACGCGGAAGCGAGATTTATGTTCCCTAGAGGCCAGCAGAATCTCTCTGCCCAAACCGCTCGGCTCTAAATCCATACCTGTCTGTTGTCATCGTAATGCCCAGAGTGTTGTATTTTCACACACGTTGTTTCACCGGGTGTGTCCACTGGCACAAACAAAAATAAAAATCACTATGCCCATTGGAACTGAAAAACAGGTTCCTAGCCCTTGCTGTTGGGAAAAAAATGGCCCTTGGGGCTATTTCTCTGCTTCCAAACAACTCTCCTATGCTAAACAAGACTAAAATTGCTGGAAAACAAACTGTGTGACCCCACGAGGCTCCCTGAAGACAGGGCTTGTAGAGGCTGAAGCTGTTGGCTAGAGGGAGCATCTGGAATCTCCTTTGGGGTTTAGAAGGTTGGCACTCACCGTCCCTCCTGCGCCCCAGGCGTTCCATTTTATTATGCATCCCGCTTGTCAGTGGAGGAAAACCAGATCTGGGAACAAAGCATCTTTGGTGTCTTCACCAGCCCTGCAGCCTGGAATGGGGAGGGGGGCGGAGGGAGGTCTTGAAAGCTTCCCTGTGGCTGAGAAATTTCCCAGCTTTGCCTCCCCGTACAGCAGGAAGGCGGAACTGGGTTGGCTCAAGAAATAATTATACAATTACATCCCTATCCGCTCCTTGCCTTCGCTGTAAGCACTAGCTTACAGTCAACATGTTTTCTTACGCCACCCGTATTCTATTACCTGCCCAACTGCTGCCATCAGGAGTCTTAGTAATTGAATTATGGTGAATAACTCAAAAGATAAAGGCTTCATCTTCTTCAAATCCCAAAGCCATGTTTATCAGAAACATGAAAGAATTACAATGTTGGAAGCAGTGTTTGGACCATATTTTCTGCAAACAGCTGCCTACATTTCAGAATGAACGAGGGCCTTCCTCATACATGTGCCAGTTCAGCTATTTCAACAGATTGGTTGAACCACACATTTCAGGAGCTGAGTGGGCCCTCGGATCTGTGTCACAGTCTCTTTCCCTCATTCACTGTGCGCCCTATTTGGCTCAATGTCACCCTTAAGGCTACCATTGCTGCTGGCTTCCTGCTGGGTTTGACCAGAGCACAGGAGGTTGGATTGTGAGAATAAGGAAGAAGCCAGCCTAAGGTGGAGTTGCTAGTAAAGGTTCACCTCTGTTGAAGCTCCCTCTGGCTGTCCGACCTCTGCCCTGTGACCTGTGGCTATCAGTGCAACTCCCTTGAACCCTGCGGCCCAGGAGAGAGATTCCTGCTGCCATTAGCCTCGGGTGACCTCGCTGTGCCCTGCTTGGCTCACTCATCTGTGTGGCCCTGCACTAAATGCTTGCAAATGGCTTTTCCTTCTGGTTAGACCCCCGTGGGGACAGAGATGAGGTGAGATGTTGGAACCGAGACCCAGAGAAGAGGTGGTTTGTTTTCAGCTGCAGCTATGGTTTACCTTTGGCATGAGCGTGTCTTCCCCTCACCCCGCAAAGGTTCGTGTGCTGGGTAGCTTGGTCCCAGTGTGGTGATATCTAGAGAGGGTGGGACCTCTAAGAAGTGGGCCTGGGGCAAGGTCATCAGGACACGGAGGTATTACTCTTGGAGGGCATTAATGCTCTCAAGAGAGTGGGCTGATATATGGCGAGGCCAAGCACTCGGCCCCTCTGCACAGAGCCGGCTCCTTCTCCATTCTCCACTTGTGACCTAGCCAAGGAGACCCTCATCCAAGGCCAAGCAGATGGATCCACCCAATCTTGACTTTTAGCCTCCAAACTAAGCTCAAAACTGGGAGCTAAGTAAACCTCTTTTCTTTATAAAATACCCAGCCTTGGACTGAGATAGTTACAAAGTGGGGGGTGGAGGGATGGGGGGAGATGACAGGAAATAGCTACTGTATAAGAGGCATATCTTAGCCGCTGTGTGGATGTTCAGTTATGTTAGCCAGCCAAAGATGTTCAATTCTAGGCCTTCTCCTCAGCAGCAGGCTTCCCGTTCAATAAGGGAAATGAGGTGTCCACACCAATCATTGCAGTGCAGGAAGGTAGATGAGTGTCATTAAAAATCATGCCAATTCCATGCATCAGGCGGCGCAAGGCACTACGGGAGGGTTTCTGGGGAACTTAGCAGCTAAAGCAGGCCTAGAGCAGACATGGCAGGATCTGGGCAGGAGAGACAGCACCTAGCTGGGGCTGGGAGCAGCTGATCATTTCAGGCGAACAGACGGCCCAAAGGTAAAAGGAGATGAGAGAGCTCCGGGCTCTTGCAGGGAGCCAGCAGTTTTTACGTGGAACTTGGGGAGTGGTAGGCAGAAAGGGAGGGCTACCGCCCTATCTACTGTTTGCACAGCACAGTGTGTGCATTCTTAATCCTTACACCAAGACAAGAGCAGAGATTGGGCTATGCCAGGGAAACAGGAACACGAGGAGATTTGCCGAAGCACTGAGTGGTGGGCGGGCCCAAATCAGTGAGGTTTCCCATCCCACACTGTGGGCCTCAGGCTCCAAGGCACTGGGAAGCAGGGTAAGTGGTCCCTTGGGAGGGGTGGGAAATAATTCAGCAAGAGGCCACCACACGGCCCAGCAGCACAAGGAGGGGACAGCCTTGCTCTCCATGTCGGATGTGACCTGGGGCCCTGATGGAGCAGGAGCCCCCCGTTCTCCCACCCATCCTGCTGGGCGTACAACGCTAGATGCCTGGCACACTGAGTGAGACTGGGATCCATCTCTGGGGGAGCTGTCTGTTTTGCCAGTAGGTAGTATTTGCAGGTATTAAATAGGGAGCAGTACGTGAATTGCAAAATTAAGGGTCATCGCCCAAAAAGCGGGAGGTGGTTCCTGGGAATGGGGAGAGCAGAGGTCAGGGTGGCCTGGATCTTCCAGGTCAGGAGCCAGCACGGGGAACCTGACCCAGTGGGGAGGGATTAAACTTTGGCGAGGTGCGGACTGGGCAGGGCATTCCGGGCACTTGTAGCAGAGCTGGAATGAGCCTGCCCTGGGAGGCCGAGGGCTGTGGTGGCAAGGAGCTCAGCTCAGGAACACTGTGCGGGAGCAAACGGGGGGGGGGGGGGGGGGGGGCTGGGCTTTTCCTTCTCCCCGTGAGCCTAGTGCTGGTGTGGAGGCAGACTGCAAAGTCCACGCAGCCCCGCGCTTAATGGACAGACGGAGCTGCAAGAGAGCCGGGATCACCCGTGGGCCCATCCACCACGCACCCTGGACAAGCTTCTTAACAGCCCTGGCCAGCAACTGCCCCGACACCAGCGCAGGGAACTAAGATCTAAGGGGGTTAACTCCTGTAAAGCGCTTCACGCAAAGCCTGGCACACGGAAGCGCCGAGCCCTTCCTCCTGGCGAGCGTCAGTGAAACTGCTCGGTGTGACCCGGAAAGGGGCGGGCGTGGTCCAAACCCGCGGCACGCACAGCGCCAAGGGCGAGGCCCAACGTCCAGTGCAGCATCCACGCGGGGTCGCGGGTCTCGAGGAAAGCTCCACTGTGCCGCTCCCTGTAGCGCATGAGGGGGGCTGTGCTGTGTGGGCCAGGAAGTACATAGGAAACCTCTGTGCCATCTGCTCAAGTTCGCCATGAGCCTAACACTACACTAAAAAAAAAAAAGAAAGAAAGAAAAAGTGCTCCCAGTGCCAGGGCCCCACCAAAATCCAAAGCAAAAATGAATTCGTTTGGTCGAGGTGAGCTGCCAGGGTGTTTGGTAAGCTTCCGGTTAACTGCGATGGGCAGCGCTGGGCTGAGTGTCAGTGCTTGTGTCCCGGCAGGTGAGCTCAGAGAATCGGCACCGCCAGGACAAAGCCGGTTATTTTCCTGGAAATACCCCGAGTACGGCACTGGGCACACAGCGTTGCGTTCTTGAGAGTTTTCTGAGCCCCTGGGAACAACGTGGACCTTGTGGCTTCTTTGAATAAGGAAATGAGCGAAGTGACTTTGGAAGGGAGCAAATCCTGGGTGCTACAGCCACCAGGCTCAGTGTATCGGTGACGGACCCCTCTTACCCAAAGCAAACTCAAGGGTGGCTGGTGACGCTTTGTATCCCCAGCACCTAATGGACCACTGGGCTGGCATAACGTCCAGGATTCTGGAAAGCCACGGAGACAACTTAAAATTCTAAAGTGAATTGTCATTGTGTTCCATGAAAAGGCATTGAGAGAGGTGGGCGGTGCAGAAGGGACCACCGGACAAGCCACAGCACTCAGGGGCCCAGTGTCCCTCTTTAGAAAGCGCGTTGCGGAATTCTGAAGACCGAACACTGCTAATTCACCAAACACCCAGCATGCTCCAAAGCCAGCTCTGCGTGTGCCTACCCAAACCTGCTTCTCGGCTCAGGGCACCACAGCTCCCTCCTGTGCAGGCTAGAAACCCTGCAGTCCCTCTTCCAGTCCTACAGCAATGCCCGTCAAAAGCTGGCAGCTTCCTGCCCCCTGCCCCGGGCCCTCCTGGAGGCAGCCGTGGCCAGGAGCACTCTCGGTGCTATCCACAGGCCTCCCAGCTGTGCCCAGACTCCTCTGCAGACCGCCTATACATGGCACTGCAGCCAGATTCGGCCTTTTAAAAGTGGACCCAGAGCAGGACATGTCTCTGCTTAGACAGCCCCCAGTGTGGCCCCATCACAAAGAGTAAAATCCAAGTTGTCATTCTGTGCCAGGGCCCACAGGGCCTGCAGTCCCCCCCAGCCCCGTCCTCTCTCAGACTCAGCCACCATGGCCTTGCGGGATCCCGCCTACCAGTTCTGCCTCTGTTGTCTCCTTCTAGAACATTCTGCCCCCCACCACCACCCCATAACAACCACATCTTAGCCTTCACCTCTCTGCTTCCAACATCTCATCAGCCAGAACAGTGCTGACCCTCCTTCCTCCTTCACTGGTTTGCATGTGACACAGTGCATGGTTGATGGTTGGTACGTGTGATCCTGTTATCCCTCTCTCCACGGAGTGGGGGACTCCAGCATTCACTGCTGTATCCCAGGGTCTAGAACAGTTCCTAGCGTGAAGTGACTCTCAGTTGCCCTTTGTCAAGGAAGGCCTTGTGATCGCTGTTTGGAGCCGTGTTCCAGCGTGTGTGTTAGTGGACAACAGGGCCAGGAAGAGAGGCAGTGAGGGGGACAGCGATGGGCCCCAGGGCCCTGGGATACGGAACTTGTGGCTCCTAGCCTGGCTTTCTTGCTTTCCAGCTATGTTCCTCTGGATAAGTCTCCCAGTCTTTCCGTCTTGGAGGACCTCGTAAAGGAAAAAGATTTGGCTGAACTGATTGGATTTGACCTACTAAAGCTGAATTTCTTAGTCGTAGGACCTAAGCATCTATATTTTTTAAGGTGCGATGCCTGGCCCGGAGTGAGGGAGCCCTTCATGTAGGGCTGCTCCTGCATCCCACGTGCTCACCAGTCACCAGGGACCTTGTTAAATGGCAGGCTCAGATTCTCTAGGTGCGCAGAAGGAGCCCGGACTTGGCCATGCTAACGAGCTCCTGGGGGAGTGGATGCAAAGCCAGACTTTGAGCAGTAAAGGGCATGAGAGTCCCTTCATTAAATCCTTGGGAAAATACCAGCTGTCACTTGACTGGCTGCTCAGTTTGAGCTGTGTCCCTAATCAGCTGGCAAGCTGTCCCCATGTGCAACTCGGTCCCTATTAAGAGCTAGTTTTACTTTTTATAGAAAACTAATCGCTGGACCCAGACAGGCGCAACAGGCAAAACCAGACCTGAGACCTTCCCTGTCACAAGCAGGCGCTTCCCCTGCGGCCGGGGAAGCGACACAGCACCCCTGAATTGTTTGTCCCTGCCCGCTCTGTCCTCGGGGGCCCTCTCTGCCTTCTCAACCTGACGGCTCAGGAGGCCTCGCCGCTGTCACCTGGTGCCCACTGGGTGGGCAGAAGTGACAACAGGCAAGCAAACGGGACAGCAGGGAGCCCTGCACGGTGCCTGGGTTCGGGCTGGCCAGGGCTGCAAGGGAGCAGCTCCCACTGGAGTCAGAACCTCCGCCGGCCTGGGCAGCAGCCCCAGAGAATGGAGATGACAAGGACAGAAAAGCAGCAGCCACACAATGACACCCTGTGGCTCAGATGGCACAGGCCCTGCTGACACAGTGGCCTTCTACAGCTTCTGCAGGAAGCATTTGCAAATGAGTCTGTCTTCACGCTCGCCTTAAAGAGCAGAGCCTTCCAAGGGCTGGCAGACTGCCACGGAGCGCCAGAGTTTCAAACCATTCCCCAGGGTCAGGTGCACACACCCAGAATGGCTGTCTCCCCGCCCCTCGGAGCAAGACCCTGTAAAAACAAAACCACTGAATGGCTTATGTGATCCATCCCACAAATCTTTATTGACAGAGAGACAGACACTGAACTTGGCACTGGGGCAGGCAACAGATGCATCAGGTGCCTGCTCCCCTGGCACCACCATTCCATTCTGGTTGGTGGGGACGTACAATAAAGTCAGGTGCAAATAAATGTGCAGTGTGAGGGAGAACAGCCCAGGGGCCCCTCCGCAGGTGAACTCCTGATTCACCACACAAACTGGATGCCCCTCGAGGTAGTTAGGTGGGGGGAAAGAAATCAGATAGAGAGGAAAGCCCACCCTGTGGTCTTGTTGACATGAAACCCCAGAGAAGACAGATGAGTCTGCAGTGACAGAAGCAGATCAGTTGCTGTCTGAGGACAGCTGGGCAGTACTAGGCCTGCCCCAACATTGTAGCATTCAGAAACAAACAAAAAGGTAGTTGGAACAGGTGTCTCAGAAAAAGGGGCAAGGGCAGTTCTTTGGTGGGTGACAGATGTGCCGACGATCTTGTGTGTCAAGTTCATCATTTTATGTGTGAGCAGCTCATTGTACATCAGTTACACTGAACAAAGCTGTTAAATATATGCATGCACACATCGTGTCATGTGCAATGCGAAAAGTAAAGCAAGATAAGGGGGGGGGGCACCCTGGGAGCAGGCAGTGCTGTTTTGGATTGCTGGCCGGAGAGGACCCTGGGTGATGGGAAGCAGATATCAGAAAGAAGTGGGGGCGCTCCCTCTGGGGCTTTCTGGGGATGGAGCCTTCTAGGTTATACGAACAAGGTGGGAGCCAGTTGCTAGGCCTGGTTCACCTCGCTCTGCTCTGGAAGGGCTCAGAACTGAGTTCATGCTTCCAGGGTTGGACTGAATGATTGACCCAAGCTCCCCGTGCCTTCTCGGCACCTGTCCTGCCTATGCGAGTAGAGTCCTTGTCCCAGCCTGAGTCTGGCTTCTTGGCACCTACAAGGAGCAGCAGTCACCTTCTTGGGCTCCAGAATCTGCCCTGAGATTCTCATTCCAGCATTTGGAGCTCCAGTGTGACTATTTTCTCTGAAATGCTTTGGCCAAGCGGCCTGAGTGCACTTATCAATGCTTATGACTGAGAGTGAGGGTGGTGAACAAGACGCAGGAGGCCTCAGGGCCTTTGCTACGTTCTGGGCACTGTCTAAAATGCCTTCCTTATGTGTGCTATTCCATCTTCACCCAGCCCTGCAAGGTGTAGACTATTATTATACCCACTTTACAGATCCAGAAACTGAGGCACATAGAGCAACCTGCCCAAGTGAGAGGTAGAGTCAAGACTTGAACCTGGGCAGTCTGACTGCAGTGCTGGCCCTTGTGAGTGGACACGTAGGGACGCCCAGAGTAGCACAGATCTCCAGTTCTGAAGCAGTGGACCCCTGTCTACCCGCACTGGCCTTGTCCTAGCCTCACCCTACGCCTGGCCGGGACACCTTCTGTATTTGGGGCAGTGCTAAGGACTGGACTGGGTCCCTTCCCCGAGTTCCTATCCTGAAGCTCTAACCCACAACATGCTGCTTTTGGAGAAGGGGTCTTTGGGAGGGGTTAGGTTCAGGTGAGCTCATGAAGATAAGAAGAGAAACTAGAAAGCTAGTTTTCCCCCCACCATGGAAGACGGTGGCCTTCAGCAGGACAGGAAGTGGCCTTGCCAGACCCCAGACCTCCTGACAGCTTGCACTGGAACGTCCCAGCCTCTACAATGGTGAGAAGTGAACGCCTGTTGTTTAAACCCCCAGGAAATGGTGTTTTGTTAGGGCATCCTGAGCACAGTCCAGCAGTCCTCACCCCTCTCACAGACCACACCCACTCAGGGTTCATCTGGGGTCCAGCTATGGGGTGTGGTCTGGGCAAAGGTTCTGGGGGTTTCCAGTACCTTGACCCGGTCTCCCATGGGAGTGGGATTCTGCCTGAGGCCCGGCCTGATGTCTTTAGAACTGAGGGGTTGAAAGTACTAGGCCTGCCCCCACATTGTAGCATTCAGAAACAAGCAAAAAGGTAGTTGGAACAGGTGTCTCAGAGAAGGGCGGGGCAGAAAGTCAAGACATGGAGTGTGGAGGCAGGCCAGGGACAGGCAACAAGAGCTGACCGAGAGCTCTGAGCCAGAGTGGGGGGAGGCAGAGGTGGAATCCGGGGCAGGAGCAGCTTCCGGGTGTGGATGGGCAAAGGTGGATGAACTGGGGGGCTTTCCTGAGACGCCCTCAGCTGGGTGCAGGAGCGGGAGAGAACGGGTCAGGGCTGGTCAGGACAAAGACCCATGCAGCCAAGCGAACCTTGCCCTCAGCCTTGTCCCCACCCTCTGGGGCCTGGGCCAAGCCCTCCTGGGGACTCACAAGAATTGGCTTGGTTCCGGGTCTGTGCTAACCTCTGTCCACCCTGGCTCCTGAGCGCTGCAACATGGGGATTTCTCCATCAGCAAGAATCTCTGTCCCCAGAAGCGTCTGAAGGCGGCGGTGTGATTACAGCGCAGAACTGAGCCTGAGCCCCCAGAACTTCTATAACATTCCTAGTCTTGTCCCAGTCCTCAGAAGCTACTGATAGAGGGACATTATCAGAGATGCTTGGTGTGTGTCCAATTTCTAGCGACCTATTTGCCTCAAGATCTTGGCGGGGGGCAGACGGCGAGGGGTGGGCTTTTGCCTGTCTCTCACCTGCCCCCAGGCTAACATGCTATGCCCCCCGAGGAGTCAGCACCACCGTGGGAGCAAGCTGTCCAAGTCTCCATTCCCAGGAAAAAGTGAGTGGGCGTCCCACACCCGGCCTATGAGCACGCACTCCTGTGAGACACCCACCTATGTAAGTCCCAACAGGGACTGATGAGCAGTGGATTCTCAGAAGGGACCGATCATCCCACGGACTAAATGGGAGCTTCCGTCAGACTCTCGGAACTCATTCAAGTGGGACTCAAGTAGTCAGGGCGTGAAGAAAGGCTGTGATGCACTCCTGCTGAATTCATGCAGGAAGAATGCCACAGATGCCCGGCGCGACTCCGTGCTGGGGACACCGAGGCCTCCCAGGTGCCGGGAAGTGCTCCCAGGCAGCTCTGAGACTTCTTGCACCTACTTAAGGCCCCGGGAACACCAAGTGCACAGAATGCCTTCCACTCCTGGATGGAAAGCCTCGGCTAGCTTAGCCAAGACATAGCAAGCCTCAGTCATCGTTATTTCTACCCAGTGATGCGCTGGTCAAGCATGCTAATTGCATCTTACCCTCCAAGAAGGAACTAGAAGATAGGAAAAATGCTGCCAAGTTTATGCTACCTTTCTGACTTCCAAACTTTCCTATTTTACTCTGTTTCAAAATTATATTAGTTCAGGGTTGGGGGAACACATTTAAGTACACACAATAGCTGATTTTTGTTGAGCCTTCAGAATTCTTTGTATGGATGGATTTGGTTCTTACATGCACTCTCTTCAGCAGGTACTACTGTCACCCCCATTTTACAGTGGAGGAACCTGGGGCAGACAGGTTAAGTAACTTGTCCAGGATGCCATAGCTTGTAGATCCGGGATTTAAATCCAGACAACCTGGCTTTGGATCCTCAGTGGTGGAAATGATATCTCTCCCTTTGTAAGTGAAGTTGACTGGTGACAGTGCTGTCATTAGTAGGACACATGCTTTGAGGGTTTTCTCCCAGGGATGAGGAGAGCTTTATGTTCACTTTGTTCACCTGTATGTACTTGCTCAGCCTCATTCACAACCAACAATGCATGCATTTCGGATGCCTGGCCCGGGGCCTGGGGTCCTCCAGGTGATCACGCCTAGAATGAGGCTGTTGACCTCCCCAGGCAAGTCAAAGCTGTGGCTCAGAGGAGCTTAAGGAATGTGACGGAGGCCCAAGGCTCTTGGTCTATGTCCATCCAGCTGTGAAGGATAACTGAGCAGGCCAGGGTCTGACCAAAGTCACAGACTCCCGACTCCCAGGTTTAAAACCCATCTGAGCGGTTGCAGGTATAATGTGTACACCATGGACAGTTTGAAGCCTTGTGGAGGCTACAGCCCTGATAAATTTCCATTTCTTCTCATGAGTCTGTTTCCTTTACTGGACTATGAGATCATCGGAGACTTTGTACCCCTTTCCTTAGCACTATGACTAGAATGCGCTAAGTGTTCTTAGCACCTGTTGAATAATTGAATGGATTAAGAAAGAAAAAAATTATAGGCAAGGAACAGCCATAAATTTTTTTAAAAGCAGGCCAAAGACATTGGCAAATAGGTGACTTAAAAGATTAGTTATGCTTTCCATGGACGGTGGGTGCAGATTCAACCTTTGGCCACTGGTTCCTCCCATCCGGGGATGCACACCAGGAGTGTACAGGGCTGCAAGTAACTTGGCCACTCTGCTCTTCAAGAAGTCGTCTATTTCCATGCCTGTTTAATCAGAGCTGGCCCTGCACCCAGCTTTGAGCAGAGCATGCGCTAGGGTTGGTGTTGGGGTGCAGCTCTGCCACTCCGTCATCGTGGATGCTATCCTGAGACTGCACGCAGAACTGAGACACCCCAGCCAGCAGTGGCCTCAGCTGCCAGACCTGTCAGGGGAGCCATTTTGGACCCTCCATCCCAACCAGTCCTCAGACTGACTCCAGTGGCAGGAATGAGCAAGTGTGAGTCACACAAAACCAGCTGAAGACCACCAGGCAGCCACAGAGTGGGGAGAAAGAATGCACTGTTACTCTTTCAGGCACTTGGGTTTTGCTGGCCTGTTACAATGTCTCAGCCTCAGGGCCATTGACATTTTATATCTGACAATTCTTTAGTGCCCTGGGCACTGCCCAATGCCTAATAGCATCCTTGGCCTTCATATACCAGATGTCTGTAGCACGCCTGCCCTCTTCAGTCATGGCAATGAAAAAAAAAAAGTCTCCAGATATTTCCAAATATCTCCCGATTGCAAAAACATACATGACCCATGAAACCTTAATCGATCTCTTCTTCAGAACCCTGAGTAATCAGTGCTGCATTGGGGGTAGAATTGGCAATGTTCTTTGCCCCTTGATGCATGGATGCCTCCCTGGGGAACTGGGTCAACTCAGCTGGTGTGTTGGGAAGCACTGTCATGTTATAGGACAAGGTTGGTTGGCCCTAGGTCAAAGCAGACAAATGGTGGCATTTCTGTTGAGCAGACTGCCAAGATACAGCGCATATCCGTTCCTAGAGCTGCCATCGCACGAAACAACAGGGATTTACTTTTTCACAGTTCTGGACGAGGGAAGTCCACAATCAAGGTGTGGCCAAGGCAGTGCCCTAAAGACGAATCTTTCCTTGCCCCTTCCTAGCATCTGGTAGCAGCCAGCAATCCTTGGCATTTCTGGTGGCAGCTGAGTCACCCCAGCCTCTACCTGAGTGTCACCTGGTGCCCCCCCCCTGCCGCTGCTGCCGTTTTCCCTTTCTATGAAGACACCAGTGCTTGGATTAGGGTCCACCCAAAACAAGCATGAACTTGTCTTAACTACTCAAACTTGCAAAGATCCCAACTCCACATCAGGGTGTGCTCTGATGTTCCAGGTGGACATGGATTTATTTAGGGGATACTGCTCAGCCCTGTACACTCCTGAAGCAGATTGGCCTACAGTGGTTGTGCTGTTGTCCTGGTCACTGTCTGGGCCATGGCCTCCAGCGCAGTCAGTGCCAGGGCTGCGTGGACCGACGAGAGAACCTGAGGGGCTGCTGGGCCCTCCCCGGAGCCCAGGCACAGGCTGAGCTTTGCTGCTCCTGCCCTGCCCCTCTCCTTTCCCCCCTCCCCCTTCTGACTCACTCACAGCCTGTGTGCTCTGTCTTTTGATTGTGACCATCAAAAGAGACTCCTTGCTGCAGGGAGGAGCTTGGTGCTCTGAGTGTGGGTTCCTGGACAGATTTTTATCTGGTGCTTTGCTGCCTTTCTTTAAGTTGTATGTAAGAGACCACAACGCTGTATACCCATGGTGGCAACTTGCTTTCACTATGAGGTAGAAAACATCTATTTGCATTTTCCACCCCCCCTCCTCCCAACTCCCACATCTTTTGAGAAAGAAAAACAGACCTCTATTTCGGAATGTGAGTGCTGGTATTTCTCTCCTCTGCATCCTTGTTTTCCATTTCTCCTTCCTGCCCGGCGTTGGGTGGCAAGGACAGATAAATCTCTTCCAAGCAATCCCTTTTACCTGAAACACTGGGCCCCTGACATAAGCGTGCTGTGGGGAGGAGAAAGCCAGGCGCATGGGGAGGCTGCAACTCGCCAGGCACAGAAAGAAGGAAACTCAACAGCTCCGTAAACACAGTCACAGAGCTCTTGGCCTTGAATCAGAACAGAAGATTTGCACTGGTAAACTTGACAAAGCCTTTGGAAAACACGGACACAGGAACTTCCAAATATCTAAGAACTCAGATTTTATGTCCAAACTTGGGTAGATAAGAGAAGTAGTTTCCTCCGAGTTCTGAGCTGACCCAGTGACTTATGGTACATTGATAATGGTGGGAAAATGTGAGACTGGTAGAACTGACCACTAACTTGTAACCGTGGAAAGTCATGAGCTGCCATTCAGTTCCCTAACCAGCATTTAACATGTTGGAATAAGTTATTTTGCAGAGGAATGTGTAGCATAGAAAGCACTTCTCATGGTGGCAACACCTTAGAATCCCCTGGGATTCTGATTTAATCCATCAAAAGGTGAAGCCTAAGTGCTCCATGGGTGTTTTAGGCTCCCCAGGAGGTGCTAATGTAGCTACAGTTCAGAAGATAGGAGAAAAAAGTCAGAACGGTGGGTGGTTATTAGTACCCAGAGAATTGGCTACCAAGCAGCAAAGTATGATGGGAGCTCTGTCATCATTTCTGGCATTAGGACTGACCGCCTTTCCCAGTAGGTGGCTACTTTCCAAAACAGCAGGCCAGGAACTTGGGAAGAGTGGATTCTGCTCCATTAAATGTGTGATTTTTATGGGAAACCACGGCCTGTTGGAGCTCAGAGCAGGGTCTGGTGGCTTGGCCTCCCCGTGTTTGTGCTCCTGGGTCACGTGCATCTCACTTTCCCTGCCCACCAGTGTCTGGGGCTTCCTTGTGGTCCCCAGTTCTCCCATCCCTTTACACCTTGATCCTATAGAAACAACAAAAATATTAATAGCAACTCTCAGTTCCTCAAAGGACACACGTGAGGTTTCTCTTCTGGCTAAAACTTGCGTACAATATTTTGGTGGAGGGTGACACTGAAAGTAATTGAGAAATACACATTGTGGGCTAAGAGGGAGCAAAGCAGGAGTGAGAAACAAACAAAGGATGTGTGTAGGGGTAGATCCTCAAGGACTTTATATCAGGGTCAGGAAGTTATAGCCCACAGGCCAAACCCAGCTTTCCAAGGATTTTATTGGAACACAGCGATGCTCCTTAAAAAACTTTTTTAAAAAAGTATATCATCTTTGGCTTCTTTTGTACTATCATGGCAAAGTCCAATCGTTGTGGCCTATTTTCACATCTGAACTGCAAAGCCTAAAATATTTACTAGCAAATCCCTCGTAGAAAATTCACCATGACTGATCTAGACAAACACATACACACTGGGGAACTTCAAAAGGGTCATGGAAAAATGAAATTGAAAGATGAATTTGGGAGCAGGCATTTGTTCTAATGGTGGGGGTGCCAGCTACAATGCTCATGTCCCATGTCAAGGTGCCTGAGTTTGATTTCAGCTCCCAGCATTAGTCCCAGCCCAATCCTGATCATTGTGGACTTTGGGGGAATAAACCAGATTATAGGAGCTAGCTCTCCTTATCATGTGCTAGCTGCCTCTCAAAAAATTTGTTTTTAAAGATTTTTTCTCATGACCTTGTTGAAGTCCCTTTGTGTGTGTGCGTGTGTGTGTGTGTGCACGTCCATCCATCCTTTTAACAAACGTTTATGTTGTAGACACTGTAGCAGGCTATAGAGGATGCATATGTGTCAGACAGAGAGCTCTTGCCCCTGTGAGCCTTGGAGTCTACTGAACTATCCATCAGTCCTGAGTAATAGATAAGCACCCAAGGGAGGACTGTGCACTAAATCAAAGGAGACCAGAAGGTTTGAGGCTGAGCAGATCCAAGGGGAGCTGCAATCATCTCCGAAACTTCGAGGTGGCTGAACAGGGTGAACATGAGGAGGGGGGCCTTGGCCAGATGGGAAAGAAGAGGCAGGGAAATCCAAGTGATAGCTGAGGGCCACCAATGCCAGGGTGGCTGCCTCCCGGGACACTGGGGTGGGGAGGGGAAGGATGACTTTGTCACCACTTCTCTACCACATGGGAGTCAAACTTCCCTGAGGGTGTGGACCTCCATCTGCAGAGCTAAGCACGATGCTTGGCCTACAGTGGGCGCCTGGTGAATATTATCCAGAGAACTGGACAACAGATGAGTGAACGAGTATTGTGAGTGTCAGGCTAGATAGGCGTGTAGTCCAGTGACTCAATCATCAACCCCGGTGAAAGGAGCACTGATCTTTAAACAAGAGTAGCTGGTGGGGGGAGAGGGAGCGGTGCCGTGGCTCACTTGGCTAATCCTCCACCTGCAGCACCAGCATCCCATGTGGGCGCCAGGTTCTAGTCCCGGTTACTCCTCTTCCAGTCCAGCTCTCTGCTGTGGCCTGGGAGAGCAGTGGAGGATGGCCCAAGTGCTTGAGCCCTGCACCCACATGGGAGACCAGGATAAGCACCTGGCTCCTGGCTTCAGATCGGCGCAACTCAGGCCGTAGAAGCCATGTGGGGAGTGAACCAACGGAAGGAAGACCTTTCTCTCTGTCTCTCTCTCTCTCACTGTCTATCTGACAAGTTTAAAAAAAAGAAAAAAGGAGCTGGGAGGATAAGAAAGATGGTGTTTACTGAACAACTACTGCGTAACAAAACTTGTACAAACACCAGATCAGCGCATCCTGTTGGTCACCCTTTTATTTTACAGAGGAAGAAATTAAGTTTCACAAAAGTCAAACAATGGTCAAGTTCACACAGTGAGAAAATGGCAGAGCTGGCATTCAAAACCAAGCCTTGTTTTTCTAGTCTCAGACCCAACGCTGTTGGCACTTGCTCACGCCTGCCAGTTGTTTCCACAACCTGCTCTGTTGAGTCCCCGTAACAGCTCTCTGGCCAGTGCGGTAGCATGGGGGCCCAAGAACACAGACCTCCCTCCCTGGCTTCAAGCAGAGCAGCGCTTAGGCCCTCTGCTTTACGTATCAAGCTTCCTGAACCCATCTTAGCAAGTGGTTGGGGGAACAGCAAAATAGGCAACCACTGCCCAGGACCACACTGCTCCCTGAGATCAAGCCGGAAGGTGTGGTTTCTGGCTTTTATCCAACCCCAGTTTGCTGTGGGATTATGGGTTGGCCACTTCTCCCTCCACACACGTGGGAGGTGGAATGACATTCTTTCTTAACTTCCCAGAGAGGACAAGATGAAGTGAAATGCTCACAGGATAAATGAAAACGCCTGGGTCACCTTGGAAAATTCTAGATAAAGTTTAACTCCAACAATGGCAGCAAAATGGGGCGCTGTGATTAGTGGGCGTTGTTCAGGGACTGGCTCTTAGGATGCCCCCCAAAGCCTGGAGATGCTCAAGTCCCTTACCTGAGATGGCAGATTGCATAGTATTTGCATATAACCTCTGCATATCTCCCCACGTATTTTAAATCATCTTCAGATCACTTATAGTACCTCACGTGAAAGTGAGGTAAATGGTTGTTATACTGTGCTGTTTAGAGAATTAAGACAAGAATCAAGTCTCTATGTGTTTGGTGCAGTTGCAGGGATTTCTAACACAATTTTCAATCCACCATTGGCTGATGCAAAACCCAGGAACGCAGGGCCCACTGCTGTCACGGCTGGATCCTTGACAGATGCCTGCAGATGGCACCTACAGCTGGGACTTCATTGTTTTTAATCAGCCTGCCGTACAGCAGAACCCCAGAACCTCTGGCTCCTATGTAAGTGCAACGTCCTATGCATTATTCAGCTTTTCTCCTCTCTCCCTTTCCCCTCCTTGAAAAGCAAACATGAGCCGATCTTTTGACCTTCCCCCACAGTAGTCAGCAGACGACAGAGTACAGGGATGCTGGGAGACGTGTCCACCAGGCCCTTGTGACTTACCAGGAGAGATGTAACAGGTGGATGTACTGGTTCTCAAAGAACTCATAACTGGAAACCATGTCAGTTTCATCTATAGCTTGACCATTCTTATACCAAGTTATCTCCGGCTTGGGCTGACCTGGTGATAAAGAAACAAGAATATTCTTAAGTGTTTTTAGAAAAAAAAAGTCATAAAGCTATGAATAAGAGTAGGCCGTAAACAGCATGACGGATTGAGTCAGTTGGGGCGATAAAAGGCTTCCTCTCTCCTGATACCAATGTGTTAACTCAGTAAGTGCTGTTGGGTGCATTTTGTTGCCTAAGGTGTTGCTGGACTAGGAGTGGGAAAACCAGTTGAAAAATGTTGCCCTTAATCCCTAGGGGCTATTAAGAAAAATTATCCAATACTTGGAAATAATGCAATGATATGAAAACAAAGACCCAGCCAACAAGGATGTTGAAGAACATACTTGTTTCACTCTGTGGCTCTTACTAATTGAAATTCCCATGTTTCAAAAGTCTGTGAATTTGTAGAGTTTTTTTTTTTTTTATCTAAATGATTTCCATTAAGGAGAAAAGATAGCCTCAAAACTATGGTGTTATTTTTTGTCTCCAAAGACATCAACCAATATTAATCTAACCCAGCAACTGTATCCTAATATTCCTTTATTAAATTGCCTATAAATACTTAGCTCCTCAGGCCTTAATAATTTCTGATTCTGTTTAATTAATGAATTGATCAAAATCTTTGAAATGTTCCTTTCATATTTGCATAGGAATCGCTGTACCTTCTTGAAAAGCACACTTTAGCAGTGCTAAGAGCAAAGTGGCTCTGCACGCACCATGTTCTTGGTGAGGATGAAGGAGGGTGGGATGCAGACTTTCTGGCTGGTGCGTGCTTGTGGGACTGATGTCATCACAGACCCTGACCCGTGCTTGCTCAGGACTTCAGCCATCCCTGCTGTTCACTAACCAGGGGTGATGCTAAGGGGCTCGTCTGGCAACACCTCGGGGCGCTGTCCGCCCCTGGGGAACACTTCCTTCCTGATACACAGCAGCAAGGCTTGCTGTGTGTCCCAATGAGCTCCTCCCCAGCCTCCCTGTCCCTATCCGCTGTGCCATACATTCAGGAAGGAAGCCCCAGCATTGGGAGGTTCTGCATCATTCTGAATCCAGCCCAGGAATGCTCTCACGATTCTGTCTTCCTTGTGGGTTTTTGGCAAACAACCCCAGAGACTGCTAAGGGCAGAGCTCCCTGCTCTTGGGAGCCACAGAAGGGGGAAAACTAAAGGAGAAGACCTCCATCCCGGGCAGGACCTGAGGATACTCAGAGTCCCTCTCCCTCCTTCCACATCCCCTGCACTGGTGCCAGAAGGCACTGTATGGCCACAGTGGGCTCCTCCTCCTTGCCTCTTCCTTTAGGTGGAGTCCTTGTGCCTGGGAAGAAGGATGGAGCCTCCTTCAGCAGCTGTTTGCCCAAGCCTCTCACAGGCAAAGGACCACACCACCAAACGTGGGCTGCTCTGAGAAGCCACCCAGGAGGCTGCTGGTCACAAGTCCTGCTCTTGTTGACCTGTGGCCTGCTTTCAGAAAGTCTCCTTTCATCGCAGAAAGTATCTAAAGCATGCATGTGCTGAGCCTGGCTCCCTTGTTCATTCAAACTGATGAGGGCTCACTGATTTCTCCCCATGTCCTGGTGGTGGGCTGTTTCTCCTGTGGTGCTGGGTAGATCTGAGCCATCAGCCAGAAATGAGACTCACAGAGGGAAGTGGTATCTGGTGCCTCATAGGTGGTTTTCTTCTCCTCCCCCTTGCTGAGAACCTGAAAATCCCCCCCCGGCTTTCTGAACCTTCCCATGAGTCTTATGCTGAGAGCTAAGGTGTGTGGGGACCAGCGGGCAGGTGTCAGGTCTGTACCAATGCACAGGGGCTCCACTCTGAAGACTCAAGGCCAGCGTGGCCTCTCTGTGTCTCTGGAGGACATTGGATGAGTGCAGAGAGAGGATGGTCTGGGCCTGCACACCGGCTGCTGCATGATGGACAGGGTTTTACAATGACTTCTACAAACCAAAGGCAGCAGTTTCCCAGGCTGGCTCTGTTAGGTAGGAAGCTAGAAATCAGCCTGCGTGTGTGTGTGTGTGTGTGTGTGTGTGTGTGTGTGATGGGTGCAAGGAAAACAAAGTACCCAGCCTCAAAAGCACAACTGGGAAGCAACCCAGTATTTTCCGCTACAAAGTCCTGGCCCTACCTCAATCATCCCCAGGTGGCCCCAGCGGTGCCCCCAAGGAAGGCACAGTGCAGAGTGGGCTTCCCAGTCTGATAACACTGGGTAACAAAACCTTGGGAGGAATGTTTCCTGTTTCACACTCAGCAAACCTGTAGTCCAGGAGAAGAGTGGAGGGGAGAAGGGGCAGGAAGAACTGGACCCCGCTCCCTTAGAAGTCCCAGCCTGAGCACACACTGCGCTCTCAGCTCTGTGCTGAGACGCCTGCCTGGCCGGTCAGGAGTATTCTCTCCGTTACACTAGGTCACCTTGCTTCCTCCAGTCCGAATGGCTGCGCAGTCTCAGATGCTGTCTGGAGAGGTGTCCATCCCCGTTTTGAAGAATGCCCTCCCCTGTTCACCCTTGCTACCCTGTTTATCGCTCCTCTGTTTCTTTCACCTGAATTCTTTCCTGTGTGAGGACTAGAACCTCTGTCCCACCATCTCTGCTAACAGCTCTTCTGCTCTCTGGACTTAGAAAAGTCACCTGCCCTTAGGAAACATCCTAGGCACCTTTCTGTTTTCATAATCCAAGAAAGAAGACAGAACTTCCACCAGACAAGATACCACTTCCCTATGCAGTTATTTCATTTTTCTTTTCATAGAATGCTCAATCCCTTTTACCACCCGGGGTGCCGACACCTGCTCTGGTTGGCTCTGAGTGGTAGATCACCCAATGCAGGGGGCGTTCCAGGCCTCCACTCTTCTCCCTGGCCCCCTCTGCCTCAGTGGTAGTCCTCTCCCTGCTTACTCGCATGCCTGCAGAAGGCCAGCCATGGCGGACGAATTTGAAGCCATCAGTTAAAGGCTAGTTTGAGGCCATCAGTTAAAGACCAACGGTGGTAGAGGTCAATAGATTTTCTGGAGCAAAGTGATCCGGGCCATTGCTGTGGGCTATGGGAAAGAGGGGGCAGATGATCTGAACAGGGAACCGCGTGGAGTTGCCCAACCAAGAATCACGCACAGAGAAAATCGCAAAATAGGGAGTTACTCAAGAAACTCTTTTAGGAAAATGTCACCAAGGGCTCAGTTGCCTAACCGATCACTCAGAGGGAACTCCCAAAGCAACCTCCGGATGCTGTTTTGGTAACGCCTCTGTGAGCCAAGAAGTCCACTGGCAGAGGGATGTTAGGGTCAGTACATTGGCCCAGTGATGGTTACCAGATACTACGCAGCGAAGCACAGCATCCGACTGCTCCGGAACCTTCTGGGAAAGCAGCGTAGACAAAAAGCAAAGTGTGCGCCTCGGGGGGCCGCCGGGCTCTGTCATCCTCTCATGCCACGCGAATCTGAAAAAGAAACATCGCGACATCACCGCATGCCCTGGGATTGCTCAGGCCTTCCTGGAAGTCGGAGGCCTGTGGCAGGCCGGGAATCCCCCGCAGCCTGCTGGTAGGGCTGTCCTGTGCAGCGCGCTCTGCAGCCTCCCTGGTCCCCGCCCCTTGGAAGGCACCTGCCAGCCCCACCCTTGACCACATGGCAATCCACGGTATCTGTGGACACTGTCCAGTGTCGCCTGGAGCAAGGCGAGGGGGCAGCCCTGATTGGGAGCCCCTGGTCCCAAAGTGGGACACTGGTGCTCCTTCTGAGTGCCAGGCAGGCAAGGAGGTGGAAGAGCAGGCTGGCATCTTTGACCAGGCTTGCACTCGCTGAAACAAGCGGGCATCAAACATTTGCTTGGACACCAGACATGTGCTTTCATTTCATCTCTCTCAAACTACCTAAGGCATGGTTCTTAGCATCTGCTGCATTCTACAGATGAGGGCCACGGGACTCAGAGAGGCCGAGCAACTTGCTCAGGGTCACACAGCAAGGGTCATGCTTCCCTGGGGCCGCCCGCAGGGCTGTGCAGCTGCCACCTTAGGCTGTGAGGTGCCGCTGGAGCTGCACAAGGCACAGCTTGCATGCATGCGAGGCCGTCCTGAGAACAGAAGTCGGTCTGGACCCAGAGGACTGCTTCCTTTCCACTTGACCCAGCAGATGCTTGTTACACCACTCAGCCAGATCCATCTGTTCTGGAGCCCTGAGTTTGGGCACAGCATTTCCTTACATCCAGGCACCAGGGTCTCACTTCTTACCACGGTGAGCAGCTCTCACACGCCATGGAGCTCAGGAATAGGGAAGAACCACACCACAAGGTGGTTAGCACAGACAGGGAAGAGGCGGTTAAAGTGGCTAACGGTCCATCCAAGGATGCAGTGGGAACCTGAGCTGAGCACTCGGTGGGAGAGGCCACATCTGCATGGCCTCGGCCGGACTGCAGGAGAGGCCCCTTTCCAAATCAACATCTAACCACTCAGCTTGGAGCCGTTTAGAACCAATTCCACCTCTCTGCACCCACACTTCCCGGTTGTCTCGGACACTCTGAGATGTGTTGAGACTAATTCCCTGACAACAGTTCAAGGTTTTACCAACCCCCAAAGTCCTCTGATGAGTAGGAATGAACCGAAGAAAAAGGAACCCTGTGGGCCGGCCTGCAGCACCAGCATCCCATGTGGGCACCGGTTCGAATCCAGGCTGCTCCGCTTCCAATCTGGTTCCCTGCTGATGCGCCTGGGAAAGCAGGAGAGGATGGCCCAAGTCCCTGGGCCTCTGAAGCCGTATGGGAGACCCAGTAGAAGGCTCCTGGCTTCAGTCTGGCCCAGCCCTGGTGATTGTGGCCACTTGGGGAGTGAACTGACAGATGGAAGATTTCTTTCTGTTTCTCCCTCTCTCTAACTCTGCCTTTCGAATGTAATAAATTTTTAGAAGAAGAGAGAACCAGATGGCAGACAGATGATGTTTTGGGACCTTTGTGTCAGTAGCAGGATCAGCAGCATACTTGGCAGGGTCCAGTTAAAGATGCAAATGAGAGGTATGGTGTTCACAGAGATTGAAGGCTTCCAATATGGCAACCATACTAAGCACTATGCCAAGCATGGGGCCCTCTGGGCCATGCCCTGCATGGAGATGCGGACCCCAGGCCCTTGGACCAGCCCTGTGTAGTGGGTGCCTCCCAGCACTGCCCTCTAAGACCCCTCCCACTCAGCTGAAGCTCCCAAGGCATTTTTTAAACTTTTATTTAATAAATATAAATTTCCAAAGTACAACTTTTAGATTATAGCGGCTTTTCCCCCATAATCTCCCTCCCACCTGCAACCATGCCATCTCTCATGCCCTCTCCCATCCTATTCTTCATCAAGATTCATTTTCAATTATCTTTATATACAGAAGATCAACTTAGTATATACTAACTAAAAATTTCAACAGTTTGCACCCACACAGATACACACAGTATAAAGTACTGTTTGAGTAGTAGTTTCACCATTAATTTGCATAGTACAACATTAAGGACAGAGATCCTACATGGGGAGTAAGTGCACAGTGACTCCCGTTGTTGATTTAACAATTGACACTCTTTTAGGAAAATGCCACTGAGGGTTCAGTTGCCTGATGATGGCAGTAACCACTCGAGGCTCTTGTCATGAGCTGCCAAGGCTATGGAAGCCTCTTGAGTTCACAAACTCTGACCTTATTCAGACAAGGCCATAATCAAAGTGGAGGTTCTCTCCTTCCTTCAGAGAAAGGTACCTCCTTCTTTGATGGCCCATTCTTTCCACTGGGATCTCACTCACAAAGATCTTTCATTTAGGTCATTTTTCTTGCCACCGTGTCTTGGCTTGCCTTGCCTAGGATACTCTCATGGGCTTTTTAGCCAGATCTGAATGCCTCAAGGGCTGATTCTGAGGCCAGAGTGCTGTTTAGGGCATTTGCCATTCTATGAGTCTGCTGTTTATCCTACTTCCTATGTAGGATCATTCTCTCCTTTTTAATTCTATCAATTATTATTAGCAGACACTGGTCTTATTTATGTAATCCCTTTGGCATTCAATCCTATCTTTTTGATCAATTATGATTTTTTTTTTTTTTTTTTTTTTTTACAGGCAGAGTGGACAGTGAGAGAGACAGACAGAGAGAAAGGTCTTCCTTTGCCGTTGGTTCACCCTCCAATGGCCGCCGCGGTCGGCGCGCTGCGGCCGGCGCACCGCGCTCGTCCGATGGCAGGAGCCAGGAGCCAGGTGCTTTTCCTGGTCTCCCCATGGGGTGCAGGGCCCAAGCACCTGGGCCATCCTCCACTGCACTCCTGGGCCACAGCAGAGGGCTGGCCTGGAAGAGGGGCAACCGGGACAGAATCCGGTGCCCCAACCGGGACTAGAACCCGGTGTGCCGGCGCCGCAAGGTGGAGGATTAGCCTGTTGAGCCACGGCGCCGGCCAGATCAATTATGATCTTAAACTGATCACTTTGACTAGTAAGATGCCATTGGTACCTGCCACCTGGATGGGATTGAATTGGAATCCTGTGGCACGTTTCTAGCTCTACCATTGGGGTCAGTCTGAGGGAGCATGGCACTTGCTTCTTTTCAGGATGTTCTGTTTAGAAACATGGAGAGTGCAAATCATGCATTCCCCAATCGCCCCCACGTGAAACACCCTTACCCTCCGAATGTCCTGATATTCCAGATAAAATATGAATTTGGGAGGATACACTGACTTCCTGTGCTCAGCAAGAATGTGTGCAGGAAGCAGCTTCAGATTTAGAATTAAGGTTGAACTAATTCATGTGCAGGGCAGAAGGAGCTAGAAGGGTGAAGAAGTTACACATTAGCATCAAAAAAGGAAGAAAAGTAGAGTGGGCATTCAGCCCAACAGTTACCGCACCCAGGTCCCATTTTGCTTAGGGTGCCTGGGTTCAAGCCCCAGCTGCACTCCCAATTCTAGCTCTCTGCTAAGGCAGACCCTGGGAGGCAGTGGTGATGGCTCAAGTAGTTGCCCCTCCCCACACGTGAGAGACTCCGGTTGAGTTCCTGGCTCCAGGCTTCAGCCTGGCCCAGCTCTGGTCACTGCAGGCTTTTGGGCAGTGAGCCCGCAGATGGGAGATTTGTGTCTCAAATAAATAACTTTTTTATTTAAAAAAAATGGAGGGGGGAACCTACATAGGTGTGGGGCAGAACACTGGCTATTGTGACGCACGTGGAGGACTAAGCAAGAGGATGGGAAGGAAAAATTTAAGAAATTTTGTGTTATGATGGGGAAGTGACTCCTTGTGGCATTCTTCAGTGGAGACTTGAGCTGCATTTTTAATCACTTTTGGCTACACAAGTTCTTGCAACTGTGCAGACCAGACCACCTGATGTCCCTGGCTAATATGTGTTTTATTGAAGAGTCCAGTGAGCCCCTCTCGGCATAGATGGTAAAATAGATACATAGAACAGGAAGAAAATTCATGTTGAAGATGGCAAATAGATACCTCCATTCTACAGGAGCTTACAAGCACCAGTGGAGGAATTTATGCCGATTGATTCAAAAGAACCACAGTTAACACATGTGATGATTTACTTAGGGGGCATAGTAGTCTGTCATTGAAAAATTATTCCCAATTAGGTTGAAAGAAGTATGATAACCACCTTGCACAAAGATGAAAATTTTTAAAGAGAACTTGCTGGGTGTTATTGAATTACTGTAATAAATAATAGACAATGCCAGAATAGGGGTGGGTCCAGCATCACAGAGTGAGTAAAGGGGGTGGGAACAAGCTTTGGCTGCTGAGGGAATGCAGGCCAGCCCATGCAAATGGCTGAAAGAAACAGCTTTTCTGTTAATGCCAGTGTAGATCCATCCAATTTTAGAGGCTCACAATGGAGTTGGAAGCCAGAGCTGAGGGTCTGATTGAGATAAAAGTTGATACTTCTCGGTGTTATCGAACAGATAACCTGGGGATTAAATGGCAGAAGCAACAAAATCTAAGTCCAGTTTTAAGCCCTTTTTTATAGTGTTTTACAACCAGTGGTGCAGATTAGATACCTGTGTTCATCTGCTGCCAGATTAGATACCTGTGTTCATCTGCTGTCCTTGACTCTATATGAGGTTTCAAACAAGCAAGTGTGTAGAGGAATGGCTTCAAGTTGGAATCAGCAGCTCCGAGGACTTGTTGACCTCTAATAGTGATACCCATGTCTCTCCAACACCTAACTCTCCCTCTCCCTCTCTCTCTGCCCCAAAATAAACCTATAGATAGATAGATAGACAGACAGACAGGCAGAGTTAGACAGTGAGACAGAGAAAGGTCTTCCTTCCGTTGGTTCACCCCCCAAATGGCTGCTACGGCCGGCGCGCTGTGCTGATCCGAAGCCAGGAGCCAGGTGCTTCCTCCTGGTCTTCCAATGCAGGTGCAGGGGCCAAGCACTTGGGCCATCCTCCACTGCCTTCCCGGGCCACAGCAGAGAGCTGGCCTGGAAGAGGGGCAACAGGGACAGAATCCAGCGCCCTAACCAGGACTAGAACCCAGGGTACTGGCGCCACAGGCGGAGGATTAGCCTAGTGAGCTGTGGCGCCAGCCAAAATAAACCTATATTTTCATTCCATTTTTCCACGGACCATTTGAAAGATCCTCACGGACTCTTTCCTTTGACACAATGCTTTCTGGATCCACCCAGTCGTAGCATGTTATCAGTGCTTCATTCCTTTCTTATTAGCTTAATTTTACTTGAAAGGGAAACAGAGATCTTCCAACTGCTGATTCACTCTCCAGATGTGGGCAGTGACCAAGGCTGGGCCATGCTGAAGCCAAGGAACCCAGCACTCCTTCTGAGTCTCCCACATGAGTGGCAGGGACCCAACGACTTGAACCATCACCTGTTGCCTCCTGGAGGGGGGGAACATTAAGAGGAAGTTGGAGTTGGGAGCAGAGCCCAGACTCAAACCCAGGCACTTGGTACAGATGCAGGCACCCCAAGAGGCATCTTACCTGCTGTGCCAAACGCCCACCCCCTTCATTCCTTTTTGTGGCCAATCTGCAGTGCTTCTTTGGAGCAACTGTTGGGCAGGATGCACACCCTGGTTCTCCGCTTCCTAGACGTTGCTCATACAAGTAGGGAAAGGGGCTCTCGTGGCTGGAAAACACTCATCTGAGAGAATGGCTGTCGATCAAGGCCAGGCTTTGTCACCTGCCAGGCAAAACCACATCCAGTTCTGCACTGCCCGGGTGAGGTACTGAGCCTTGTTCCTCCTCTATAACAAGAGATAAGGATTGGAATAATGTTTATAAATCTCCTCCTAAGAATCTGTTACACACAGTGTGGGTATTTAGTGCAGCCATGAAGGTACCACTCAGGATACCTGCATCCCACATCCATCCTGGGGCTTGAGTTGCAGCTCTGCTTCTGATCCAGCTTCCTGCAGATGCACACCCTGGGAGGTAGTAGGCGATGGCTCAAGCAGCCACTCACCAGGAAGACCCGGAAGGAATTCCTCCATCCTGACTTTGGCCTGGCCCAGGCCTGGCTGTTGCAGGCATCTGGGGAGTGAACCAGCAGCTAGGAGCTCTCTCCCCCTCTCCCTCTCCCTCTCTGTCTCTCTGCCTTTCGAATCAATAAATGAAAGCCTCTGTTACATAATTGGTTCTCACTATGGTAATCAGCAGACGTTAAGGACAGCCTTCCCCTTGTTCACCAGTTTCCTCTGCTGCTGTGGGTTACCACAGTGATTTTTTAAAGCGATAGCCAGTTACTGAGTAAACATGTCTCCTGGCGCAAGGCTCACTTTGAGAGTCATGTACAGGACCTGGCCCCTCCCATTCCATTCCTGGACACAGCAAACTCTCAGGAGTGGGGTGACCTTGGGGACCTCGTGTGCCATCTGTGACTCCTGCCTGGGAGACTGCTTCCCCACTGCGTTGTCACCATGTGAAAATACAAAGACACTATTCGACTCACACCTGTCAGCCCAGGGTATTGACTACACTACAGAGGAAGAGGACCTGGCGGGCAGGCTGGGTTTGTGTTTCGCGGCTTCTCTACGCTGAGAAGTCTTGAGGACAGATTGGTCGTTCACAGCTAGCGCTGACTAATCGATATGGAGTTATTGGCATTATGGAGTTATTGGCATTAGTGGAGGGGCCTTGGTGCGCTTCACAGATAACATCAGAGAGACAGCGTGCAAACTGGAAAGAACGCTGGGTTCACCTGTGTTGTTTTTGTTTTTACTCTGTGTGGCCCAGGACAAAAGTTTAATTTTTAAAACTGCATTTGCCTTTTATTTATAGATTCTAAATGGATACATTTATAGTCTTAAAATACATATTCTTTAAAGATTTATTTTATTTATTTGAAAGAGTTACAGAGAGAGGTAGAGACAAAGAGGTCTTCCACCACTGGTTTACTCCCCAGATGGCCACAATGGCCAGAACTGAGCTGATCTGAAGACAGGAGCCAAGAGCCTCCTCTGGGTCTCCCATGCAGGTGCAGGGTCCCAAGGACTTGGGCCATCTTCTACTGCTTTCCCAGGCCATAGCAGAAAGCTGGATTGGAAGAGGAGCAGCCGGGACTAGAACCAGCGCCCATATGGGATGCTGGTGCTTCAGGCCAGGGTGTTAACCAGCTGCACCAAAGTGCTGGCCCCTAAAAATACTATTAACATCCTGCCAAACACAATCCCAGCATCTCAGTGCTCTCCTGGGTGGAAGGACTCGCTAGCCTTTCAGTCATTTTTCTATTGGTTATACAAATGAGTACAGTCATCTAACCATATGTACAGTTTTGCTGTGGGGATGATATTAAATTCTATATCATTTCCTGGCAGGCAACAATTTACTTTACAGTAAAGATTGGCAAGGTTGCCATAGCAACCCAATCCATCAGGGGCTGAATCATTTTCCAAAAATCACTAGGTAGCATTAATGTGAGTATTCCATAGCATGGCAGTACCAGGCTTAATCTAATGCTCTTGTATTGATGACGAAACACAGCTTGGTTGGAGTTTCTTAGACTTACAAATGTATCCCAAGGAATGCCCTAGGACATGCTTCCTGGGGCACAGAAGTGGTTCACTAGACTAGATACCAAGACACAGAATCTCCAGATAGGGGCCAGCATTGTGATTTAGCAGGTAAAGTCACTGCCTGTGATGCCAGCATCCCATATGGGTGCCGGTTCGAGTCCCAGCTGCTCCAGTTCCCATCCAGCTCCCTGCTAATAGCCTGGGAAAAGCAATGGAGGACGGTCCAAGTGCTTGGGCCC
This sequence comes from Sylvilagus floridanus, assembly GCA_949820135.1. Taxonomy (NCBI): domain Eukaryota; kingdom Metazoa; phylum Chordata; class Mammalia; order Lagomorpha; family Leporidae; genus Sylvilagus; species Sylvilagus floridanus. The sequence continues at coordinate 107,126,558 of OX463226.1, forward strand.
CTGTTGTCTATGTGAGAGACCCAGAGGAAGCTCCTAGTTCCTGGCTTTGGCCAGGGCAGTCTGGCCCAGCCATGGTCATTATGGCTACTTAGGGAATGGATCAACGAGTCAAAGTTTCTCTCTCCCCCTGAATTTCAAAATGAATAATTTTTTTTTAAATGGCCACATAAAAGAGACTCACAGTTTGCATTTTCTTTCTTTCTTTCTTTCTTTCTTTTTTTTTTTTTTTGGACAGGCAGAGTAGACAGTGAGAGAGACAGATAGAAAGGTCTTCCTTTTTCCATTGGTTCACCACCCCCCTCTCCAGTGGCCACTGCAGCCAGAGTGCTGCGGCCAGGCACCACGCTGATCCGAAGGCAGGAGCCAGGTGCTTCTCCTGGTCTCCCATATGGGTGCAGGGCCCAAGCACGTGGGCCATCCTCCACTGCCTCCCCGGGCCACAGCAGAGAGCTGGACTGGAAGAGGGGCAGCCGGGACAGAATCCGGCACCCCAACCAGGACTAGAACCCGGTGTGCCGGTACCGCAGGCAGAGGATTAGCCTAGTGAGCCGCTGGCTACACAGTTTGCATTTTAATAGATGCTTCACATAGGACCTTTACCAGATAGCAGAATGACGTGGTACCTAAGGCCACAGCTTCCTGTGCCACAGTGCCTGGCTCCGATCCCAGCTCAGCCACTTGCTAGCTTCTCTTCTTTGTGTCTGAGTTTTTACTTCATCTACACAATGAACAGACCAGCACCCACTTCACGGGGCTGTGCAGAAGCTGTGCAAAGAGCCTGGGAATGGTGGGCACCACACGTGACGGGGCAGCTGCCGCCAGGAGCTTTGGATTCAACATCGGCAGAACTACAAACCGAATGTCTTTCCCTCAATCCGGTGGCGAACAAATAAAAGGCTGCAGGGGAGAGAGTTCCTGGGACGTTGCAAACACTAGGAAGACGCCAAATCCCATTCAGATAGTGGGTCCCCCACAGCCAGCCAGGGGTGTGTGTCCTGCTGTCAGCACGCGGCTGCTGTTGGCTGAAGGATGAGGGAAGAACTCACAGGCCACGGCAGACCCTGGGTGGTAGCCTTCTTGGAGCTGGTAGGAAGACCAGCAGTCCCCACACTGGGGACAGGAGGGATTAGTTCCCATTACCCGGCTTAATCCAAAGGCGGCTGTGTTCCCGGCTTTGCCAGCGGAGTTACTGTAGATGTGGACAGGCTGCCTACTGACACCCAATACGCAGCCCTGTGTGAGTCAGAGGAAGAACCTTCTCGAAACACGGGTTCTGGAGATGGGAGGGCAGGGGGTTGGAGGCAGCCTGTGCAGGGAGAGACAGTTAACCTACATCGGGTGCCTACTGTGTATGGGACCCCAGGCTGGGCACGCCACAGACAGGATTGCATTTAATCCTGCGGTGGACCTACCAGCTGAGTGTTCTTTCCTGTTTCACAGATAACGATTTGGAAGCCTAAGTCACTCTCAAGGGTTGATGTGCCAAGCCGTTTCCAATGGCCTGCAAGTAGCAGAGCTAACACGCCAGGCCAGAGTTCTTGGTCTGTCCTAAGCCATTTTATGCTGCTACAATAGAATGCCTGAGCCTTGCAATTCTAGAAAAAAATGAAAAACAGATTCATTTCTTAGAGACATGGGGGCTAGAAAGACCAAGGTCAGGGGGTCTGCACCTAGCAAGGGCTGCCTTCATCATCCCATGGCGGAAGACAGGAAGGCAAGAGAATGCACACATGTGTAAGAGAGAAGGAGGACAAACTCACCTCCTGGTCCCCCAGGAACTCACTCCTGCTGTAACCAGCCCACGGCCGTGAGAGCAGAATTCACTTATGAGGGTGGAGTCCTCACAACCTGCTAGAGCTCTCCCCTCTCACACTGTTGTGTTGGGGGTTAAATTCCCAGCACATGAACTTTGGGGCACATGTCCAAGCCCTAGCACAGCCCAAACTGTGCAGCATACCTTTATACGCAGTGACAGACCCTTAGGCCCGGATGTAAGAAACAGAAGCAAGAAAATTAGCGCTGGAAAACGTGCCCTGCATCCTTAGTCATTAGGGAAGTAGAAATTAAAACCACAATGAGACACCACTACACACCCCAGAGGACAACTACAAGAAAACAGCTGAATGTCGGTGAGGACGTGTGGAAAAAAAGACCCTTTATCCATTGCTAGTGGAAGTGGGAAAATGGAACAACGCTTTACAAAGACCTTAGCAGTTTCTTAAAAAGTTAAGCGTTTACCAAGTGAACCCACAATTTCACTCTTGGGTGTCTTCCCAAGAGGAATGAAAGCATCTGTCCACATGAAGACACACAATGTTTTTTGCAGAATTCCTCATAATAGCCAAAAATGGGAAACAGCCTATCTTTGTATATTCATTGGAAAGAACCTAACTGTCTGACTAGTGAGTGGATACATAAAATGGGCATAGCCACAAACTGGATTACTACTGAGCAATAAAAAGGCGCAAACTCTGTGAATTATATTCTGTGATGATATGACACGGAGGAACCTCAAAGACATTCTCATCGTGCTCAGGGAAAGAAGCCAGAAGCAGGAGATCACCTAGTGTATGGTTCCACTGATAAGAAAATATCAAAAAGAAGCTAGAGAGGCAGAAAGCAGAACAGTGACTGCTGGTGGAGAGAGCAGTGGGGAGAGCGCTAACAATAAATATACAGAATGGCTCTTTTGGGATGATGGTAATGTTCTAAAATTGATCTTGGCCATGATTGCACAGCGTGGTCAATTTGTTAAAAAAAATTTGCATTGGGGGCTGGTGCTGTGGCGCAGTGGGTTCAAAGCCCTGGCCTGAAGCGCCGGTATCCCACCTGGGCACTGGTTCTAGTCCTGGCTGCTCCTCTTCCTATACAGCTCTCTGCTATGGCCTAAGAAAGCAGTAGAAGATGGCCCACGTCCTTGGGACCCTGCACCTGCATGGGAGACCAGGAGGGGGCTCCTGGCCCCTGGCTTCAGATCGGCTCAGCTCCAGACGTTGCAGCCATCTGGGGAGTGAACCAGCAGATGGAAGACCTCTCTCTGTGTCTCTACTTCTCTCTTTAACTCTGTCTTTCAAATAAATAAAATAAATCTTTTAAAAAAACATTGCATTGAATACTTGGAGCAAGTTAGATAATATGAAAAATATGCCTCGATAAAGTTAATGTTTAAATAGAGGCAGGAAGGAGACAAACATTTAATGAGCACCTACTGTATTCATTGCAGCGTTGGTTATGATAGCAAAAGATTGGAAGCACCTAAATGTTCATCAGCAGGAATCTGGTTAGGGTATATCTAAGCAATGGAATGGTTGGTTGGGCAGTTGGTTGGTTGGTTGTTGAGTCTGAGAGGAGAGAGAGACAAAGGGCTCCCATCTGCTGGTTCACTTCCGGATGCCTGCAACAGCCAGAACTGGTAACAGCTGACCTTGAGAATCAGGAACTCAATCTAGGCTCCCTACATGGGTGGCAGGAACGCAAACACGTGCACCATCACCAATGGCTCCCAAGGTCTGTCCTAGCAGGAAGGTGGAACCAGGAGCCAGAGGCAGGTGTCAAACCCAGGCACCCTGAGAGGGAATGTGTGTCTTCACTATTAACATAATTATATACGCTGCCTAATAGGACAGCTTAATTTTCAAATACGATTAATGAGCGCCTCCATGTGCCCACTGGTGCCTGGGTGCACACTGCTCATCACAGCACAGTGAATGCTGAGCTGTTGCTGCTGCTGTCTCTGGGTGGGTTTTGAGATTTCCTTTTTTGGGGAGTGGAATAGAGAATCTTCCCACTGATATACCTCTCCTGCTGCTTAAAGTCTGCAGCAGTTTCCAACTCTTTACATGAGGACTTTAAAAAATCTCAAAGTTAAATGAAAACTGTGCAGAAGTTTAGAGCTTCCCCTGATTCTACAATTGAAAAGTGGAAGGCGGGAGGGGAAAAAATGGATCTGGGACACAGACAGGTTAAGTGACTTTTCCCAGGTCACACAGCTTACTGGTGGCAGAGTCCAAATTCTTTGATTCTGAGCTTCGACTTACTGTTTTGTTCCCCTGCGTGCCTCACCCCAGTCGTCTTTGAGGGTAAAGAGAGGGAAGAGACGAGAGCTTATGATGTACATGAATGCAGAGTGTGACAGTGTGGCAGTGAGGCCAACTTCTATGAGTTAATTGGCTAAAGTCACTTTGGTTTGAAGTTGAATGTTATGAGCTGGTGTTGTGTCCAGGCGAGGAATGTGTCACCAGGGCTGTCACAAAGAATGCTGTGCAGTACCAACCCCTTTCTCTGATTCTCCCTCTTCTTCTCCATGTTCCCCCAGGCACCCTGTATCCACAGGTTCCTCCCTGCCTGGTCCCCACCCTGCAACAGAAACCCCAGGGCGACTCCAAAGAAGGGTGCAATCCTTCCAGAATGTGGGAGCCCATTTTGACCCATCTGGGCTGAACTTCAGAAGGGGCCCATTCCGCTGCCCTCGGCTCCCCGGGTAACTCAGAGAAGAGATGATATGACTTTAGAAGACTTTCTCCAAAATATCTAAAGCCCCTAGGGCAATTAGGTCTGCCAGTCCTGCTAACTCCAGTCCACAACTTTCCCGTCACTCAGCACCTCCGTGACTTGGACCTGGCGCTTCCTGCCTTGTGGGCTCTGATTGGTCTGAACTGATCAGCTATTCCTGGTGTAGTGATTAACTCATTAACCGATGTCTGAGCCAGTCAGCGTGCGGTCCTTTTCAGAAATTAGTCCAGAGGTGAGGCAATCAGCATGAAGCTTAGAACTTTCACTCTGTCTGTAACAGGAAAAGAAAGCACCGACACCCAGGGGGAGTCAGTAGCTATGCTGAGGCTGTATGAGAGATTGAAGCCAAAACAGGGGGGCACAGGACCCCCAGAAGTGCAGACACGGAGCCCTAACCTGACCAAACTCCTGGACTTTTCCACTGTGTGCTGCTTTGAATTTTGTTGTTTTTATTTGTAGAAGGAGTATCCATACCCTCTCCCCTTTGGCCCGTGGTACCTGAAATTCCTACCATTGCTCTCTGATCCAGACCTCCATGTGGGACACCAAGTTACAGACAGAAGTGATGCATTTAGGAGTCAATGACTCAACCAAAGAATGCTTTGCCAGGAGAAGCCCAAGTTCTGCTCTGTGTATTTATCTCTCCTGCTGCCTCTGGTTTTCATTTTGTTTTTCTTGCTTTCTTTACACAGAAAGACCACCTTCCATCTCTTATCTGTTCAAATCCCCTCCCCTCCCCTCCCGGTTTGGAAACCTCTAGTTGAAGTGCTAACTTCTCTTCCAAGTCTTCCCTGATAAGCTGAGCTGTGAAAAACAGCGCCCTCTAAAGGGCATAGCGCAACTGTGAACGGTTTCCCCCTCTCCTGTCCCCTTCCATCCCCACTCCTGCACCTGCAGGGCGCTGGGTGGGTTTGTCTTTGTGTTCTCCGGACCCACGCCTTTGACATCTCTGAGAAGTAAGGCGAGTTCAGTAACGGAAAAAGAATAAGTGCAAATGGGCCAAAGAAATGTGGCTCTCTGAGCGTGGCCCTGGACCACAGCATCAGCATCGCCTGGGACTGGGAGAGAAATGCGAATTCTCAGGACCTTCAGAAACAAGGAGGAGCCCAGCAAGCTCCCGGGGTTCTTTGCCCTCCGTGCTTTGAGAAACTCCTGAACTCAGAGGAAGGTCTAAAGTGAGGGACGGAGGAGCAAATCAGCCTGGTGACCCCAGAGCTGGACAGCAGATGGAGGGAAGATTGGTGATTGTGCGGCCCCAGACATGAGGAAGGCGGTACGAAGGAGCGAGCCCTGGAGAAGTGGATGCAACGTCCCTAGACCTGGATTGTCCAAGACAGAGCTTCTGTGTGACCTGGTGCGCTAAGTCCGCTGGTCGGCTTTGTCCATCGGGACCGGAATGTCTGCCCTCCAAAATCATCTGGTCTGACCCGACCGAAGCAGCTGCAGGTGGGACTCGAAACCCAACAGATCCATAGCAGGCTAAGTTTAAGTTGATAATTTTGTATGGCCCAGGAGTGATGTTATGAATGTCCAAACGGCCCCTGTCAGAGACCAAGGTTCCCAACTCCTGGAGCATGCCACGTGGTCTGCACCTGCAGAAGTGCCAACAGGGGCTCTGAACATTTCCATGTGTTCGTTTCCTTCCTGTAGGTCAAGTATTTGTCTTTCATTCTGGCCAGCCCTAAGATGACATGCTCGCTCTCTGCCAAGTTTCTCTACATGTCTGCATTTCCCCTTTGCATTTTATGTCAGAACAAAGCCAAGGATAACAGGGCTCCTTGTGAGCCTGTCAGTCACTGAAGCAAAGAACTGTTCAGGATATCCTGTCATGTCTAGGAGACAGCCCTGGGGTATCTCGGGAAAACACAGGGCAACAGGAAAGCTGGCTGCTGAAGGACTTTGCAGCATCCCACTGGTCCTGCGTGTGAGCCTTGTCTGTCCCCTCAATCGCTGGACTTGCTCTTACCCCAGAACAAGGGAGCACGCTGTTCATCGTGAACCTGCACCCTCGCTTGCCGTTGCAGCCCACAGCGTGGTCCCCATCACTCCTGGGATGGCCCTCCCAGGCCCGGTCTCTGCTCAGCCTCTCCAAAAGCCTGTCCACCTCTGCTCCCTGGCCAATGGAAGTTTCAACTCTCATCTTTGAGAAATGGCTGGGCTGGTGCCTTAGTTTTCAGAATAATTAGACATCGCCTTCTATGCATGGAATTATCTTACCTTCCATTCCTATGCATTTGCTCATACTCGTGTTTCAATATGGTAATCATACATGTTTAAAGCTGTTCTCGATAGGAGAGAGAAGAGGGAGAGGGGCTGGGAGAATGGGTATGATGGGAAGAATCAATATACCCCTAAAGTTGTATTCATGAAATGCATGAAGTTGGTATTCCTTAAATAAAAGTTCCTTTGGGAAATAAAAAAGCTGTTCCCAGATAAGACTGCTAAATCTCTATCTCTATTTTAGATAGTAAACATACCATCAACTGTTTTCAGCAAAGAATATTGTTTCTGCGGCCAGCATTGTGGCGTTGTGAGTTAAGCCATTTCTTGAGACACTCACATCCCATATTGGAATGCCTGGTTTGAGTCCTGGCTGCTTGACGCTTCCAACCCAGCTTCCTACTAATGCATTCTGGGAGGCAACAATGATGGCCCAGGTAGTTGAGTCCCTGCCACTAATGTGGAGACTCACATGGAGATCCTGGGTCCTGGCTTTGTGCTGGCCCAGCCCTGGCTGTTACAGGCATGAGCATTTCAGGTATCAAACAGGAGATGGGAGACTCTCTCTTTCTCCCTCTCTCTCTCCCTCTCTCTCTCCCTCTCTCTCCCTCCCTCTCCCTCTCCCTCCCTCTCCCTTTCAAGTAGATAAAAAAAAAAATCAACATTTAAAACATTTCTCAAAGGCTGAACAGTTTTTTTTCATATTATTTGTTGAACTCTTTACTTAATATAGAGTTAATCATTGTATAAAGTTAGTTTAAAGTGGGTCTTAGTAAAAAATAAGAATGGGAATAGAGAGGGAGGAAGAGGGATGGGAGGGAAGGTACAATGGAAAGAACCCTCATGTTCCTCAAGTTGTACTAATGAAACGTATGAAGTTTATATTCCTTAAATAAAAGTTTTCTGGAGAAAAAAAATTCCCTCAAAGTCTAATTTTCTGTGTTATATTTGCTCAGTCATTGCATTGGTGGCAATAATGCAGAACACCTACTACTTTGGTAGTTCCTATTATGTATTTATGTTACGTAGTTTATTACATAATGTGTTTCTGTCTACACAGAACTATGTTAAATTTAAATTTTTTGGTCTATACTTACTTAGGATCCTGAAGTTTTAGCAAAAAAGACAGAGAGGTTTTTAGTGAAGCAAGATGAAGAATCAATATTTCTTAAGAAATTTGATGCAACAGTTTTGGTGCATCTACTCGTTTACTTCCCCAGCATTCCTGTCCAGGTGGTTATTGTCACCTTCATTTTACAGATGAGGAAACTGGGATTCGGGAAGGTTGGTGCCAGAGTCAGGCGGTTGAGAGTTAATGCCGCATCGGGCGGACTCCAGAGCCTGGGCTGTCTTCCCGAGGTGTGCCCTTCTTCCCCACCTGCCTCCCGACTGGCTGCTCACTCCACTGCATCCTCCCTACACGGGCTGACATCAACAGGTAGGTGTGTGAGGGCTGTTAACCCAACACTTGCACGACTGGGGGCGGGGGGACCTCGGTAAGTGATGAAAATCACAATTCCACCTGCTGGAATAACTCCCCTAAACTGCGATCAAATATTTTGTAAAAACGTCCCACGGGCATCGTGATTGTGTTGAGTCTGTTTTAAATCTTAGTTTCCAAAATTTTTCTAAGCATGCTTTTGGCTACCGGCATGTTTTCATGTGAGATTTATCAAGTTGTTGATTCAGAAAGTAGCTCACCATATCCTGGGTTTCAATTCAGAATTCTCAGAGCAAAACGTTCTTTCAATTTCTCCTTAGCTGCTGTGCAATTAGAAAATGTGTCGCACAGGAGGCGTTGTCATGAGAATGTGTCTTATGGAAGAACTATGCGTGGATTTCAAACATTTTTTTTGCACCAGAAATAAACTTATCTTTTAATTCTATTTTCCATAAACTTCTGGCAGTCCTTTTGTATCTTAGGAGCAGTGAGACTGACTTAGCACTCCTGGATATTTAATCTTCCAAGTGAAGGTTGCCTTTACTGAAGAAAAGGTTGTGCAGAGGAAATAATGAGGAAAGAAGCAGCTCTGAGTGCTGTTGCTGCTTTTATCTATTTTTAAATGATTGTCAGGCATCCGTGACACCTTTGACCCGTGGTTTAAAGTTTAGATGTGTTCATTAAAATGTAACGCGGCACTTTTGCCATTTTATCAGCAGATTGGGGGGGGGGGGCAGACTTTCTGCCTTTAAAAAAAACCCCTATTGAACAACTCAATGAATGTTTGCGTCAGCCATTTTGACATGGCTGATAGCTCTTCAGCAATGCTCACGCGGGGTTGTCAGACGAGACCCCTCCGTGTCCACCCATAGTTGGGAGATTTTCAGTCATTCAGATCAGCTAAGGCGAAAGGAATGACTTTTGACTCAAATAGTTCCAGCAGAAGAGTGTGGGGCCTGGCTTACCTCAATTTTTTTCATGTTACCTTGCAAAGATTTTCCAGATTAGCACTTTGAATTACTTTGACTCATGCTCTACACATTTCCTTTCTCTGATTGTTAAACATTCCAGGAGAGACACTATTTCAAATACTGTCAGATCAAAATAAACATTTTTTTAAAAATAGCAATTTTCAGAGAAGGATCAAAATGGACTTCAACCAGCAGACTGTGACTTTAAAATCCTGTGTACCCCAATATCCCACGCACCCCCTACTTGTTTCATAAGGAACCAGTCTGCTTTGGTCTTCGTTGTAGAAAATGTAAGCAGCTCCATACCTAAAGCACAGCCGACCTGCTATAAAAGCCAAGCTCTGCATACTTACTTTTCAATACACTGTGTCCAGGAGCCGTAAGAGGAGGGCTGGCTTGGTGGTGGACGCCCCGGGCTGTGTGCAAAGCATTGATTGGGTGTTTCTGTTCCTGCGACAGAAACTCGGAGGAGTCACAGGGGTCAGGGTCTCTGCCATGAACTGGTCAGAGCCCGGCTGGGTCTGTTTCCAGAAAAGCTCCAGTCTTCCTAAACGGGAAAGCTCCGTGCCCAGGGCAGTCCTGGAAGAAGAGCATTTGTCCCTGCCCTTGAGTGAACTAGGTCATTGCTGAAGCTGGAGAAGAGTTTTTAGCATCACTGTGATGAAACTTGAGGGCTGTCCCTGCAGTAGGTGTGACACTTGTTGACGCCGCAGCCCGGGAGGCCCTGGCAAAGGGGCCTGCTGAAATGCAGCCCCGGAGAGCTGATGAAACACAGACGAGCCGTCGCAGATTGCTCCTCCGCTCCCGTGTCCCGGGAGCGTTCTGCAAAGCCCAGACAGGACCTGGGGGTGTAGCTGCTCGCCTCTGCGGAAAGTAAAACCCTACTGCCTGATCAGTGATTCTGGCCCAGTAACATAACCGCTTCTCATACCCAGGGTATCAGGCAGTTGAAGCGCACAGAGGAAACCCGAGGAGGGGGTAGAGGGAGGTGAAAATAAGAGTCATATGTTGTTCATTTAGAACCTGGGTTTCATCGTCCTCTGAAGCTCTCTGAGCAAAACAGAAGCCACAGAAGGAGGCAGGATCCACCCTCCATGCCCTCCCATGCCTGCCCGTCTCTCTCCATCTCTCCCCCATACCCCGCCCCCCTTCCCTCTCACACACCCTCCTCCTATTTTGACTACAGCACTAAGAAATAAGAGAATAAACAAAACTTAGAAGAAATCGCTACTCTGGGCCCCATTCCTTCAGATGGTCCACGGTTGTTCTTGTTGACTCAGTATATCTGTACCCTGGCCATTTCCTGTATTGAATTGGACCTAAGTTTTCAAAAGAACGCAGAAAATCCAGACGGTTTGTCCTGCAACCCCTTCACCTCTCTACACATGTATTTTCTTGCTCGGCACCTGGAAACTGATAGCTTAGAAAGAAACCTCTCGTGAGACTCCCAGACACAGCTAAAATTAGCAGCTCCGAGTGGGTGACTTTGACCGGGACACACTCCATGTTCACTTTGTGATGAGCACTATAATTCTCAGAAGTTGTGTTCTTACAAAGCACATTGTATCACTGGACCTCCATGGAATGGAATTTGTCACAAGACAAAAAACAACAACAACAAAAAAAACCCTATCTAGAATGATTCAGTATCAAGTCACTTACTGTCCAGTTCTGTGTTTCAATTTGAGCTTCAGATAAGAAGGAAGCGATTCGAAGCTGAGACACTCTGTCTCTTTGGGAGCACAGCCACAAAATGCAGCAGAAGGCAGAAATGCAAGTCGTTGATGGTGGGGTTTATGTAGGGCTGGGGTCTTCCTGGAATAAGGTCTCTCCCAGCCAGGGTGGGGATAATTTTCAGTTGCCCATAAAGAGAGCAGGAAGGTGTCATACCAAGAAAAAACAAATGCTGTCACCCACAGCAGGAGAGGAGAAAGCCAGAAATGAACAAATGCCCAAATGCAGTAGACAATCGTGGTATGGTTTCCGGGGAGGGTTGCCTAGGAGTTTATAAATGGGAAGGTTGAAACTTACTGCCAAACTCGGTTCTGATCCTCACACAAACAAGTTGAAAAACCGATTCCTCGGCCAGCGCCGTGGCTCACTAGGCTAATCTTTCACCTGCGTCACTGGCACCCCGGGTTCTAGTCCCGGTCGGGGTGCCGGATTCTGTTCCGGTTGCTCCTCTTCCAGGCCAGCTCTCTGCTGTGGCCCGGGAGTGCAGTGGAGGATGGTCCAGGTCCTTGGGCCCTGCACCCACATAGGAGACCAGGAGAAGCACCTGGCTCCTGGCTTCGGATCAGTGCGGTGCGCCGGCCGCAATGGCCACTGGGGGGTGAACCAACGGTAAAGGAAGACCTTTCTCTCTGTCTCTCTCTCTCTCTCACTGTCCACTCTGCCTATGAAAAAAAACAATTCCTTCATCTCCCTCCTGTTAAAATAAAGGTAAGGAGCAGAGGAATGGATTTGACTCTATGTCATCATTCATTGATTAGCCTGCACCTGTACAATTTCAGTTTCAGCCTCAGGTTTGGGGGAGCAGAGGGAGAGGAAAACCAGAAGCAGAGAGTTTAGGATTAAATTTAAATAGACAGGGGAACTGTGCTGTGGCATAGTGGGTAAAGCTGCTGCCTGCAGTACCGGCATCCCATATGGGCACTGGTTCAAGTCCCGGCTGCTCCACTTCTGATCCAGCTGCTTGCTAATATGCCTGGGAAAGCAGCAGAAGATGGCCCAAGTGCTTGGGTCCTGCACCTGATGGGAGACCAGGAGGAAGCTCCTGGCTTTGGATTGACCCAGCTCTGGCCATAGCGACCATTTGGGGAGTGAACCAGTAGATGGAAGATCTCTCTCTCTCTCTCTCTCTCTCTCTCTCTCTTTCTCTCTTTCAGCCTTTCTGCCTCTGCCTCTCTGTAACTCTGCTTTTCAAATAAATAAATAAATTTTTTAAAAAACCAATTTTTAGGTAGGCCAGGACACTGGCTCTGGATTTTCTGGGATTATGCAAAGGAGGGAGAGAAGGAGTAAGAAGTTGATGAGAAAAAGGGTGGGTTGTTGGGACCCCTCTGATAGCATCAAAAGTGACTGCACCTGTGATTAAAAGCAAACCCATCACCCCAAGTAAAGTGGTAAGGACTATTAGAAAATATATTTAAGTAATCTCTGTTTTTCTGAAGTTAGAAGAGGAAAAATAAACCTCATTTGTCAGGAGATTTTCCTTTTATGGAACAGAGTTGGAAATGAATCTGTATCAGATGTTTCTCTATTCCTTCTCTAAGTCCTTTTGGGTTTTCCCAAATTCCAATTGTTATTTTCTCAGCTTCACAAATGAATGGATGGGTGCTGTCCTCAGCCTTGTGAGGACGGAGATCTGGGGAGCTCCTAGCTAATCTGAATACTTCAAACCAATTTATCGGGTGCTCACCCTGCTCTGCACTCCCATACCTTGGGCTGGGATCGGTACGTGATGGGTTTATCTGCTCGTTTTATTCCTCCTGGCACGGAAGGTCCCTGAATGTTGGTGTAGAATGGCACAGATGATGTCATGCCCTTCCCAGCTGGGCACATTCTTGGCCGAGGCTGGGTACCAATCACATGTCAGATCAGAGGTCCTGCCAGGGTCCTTGAGCCCAGGCTGGAGCTGCACAGATCACTCTTGCTGCAGAGAGCTATCACGTCTGGGGAGGGTCCTCTGGCACCAAGAGCACCAGCTCAGCTCCCTTGTGACGGTCCAGTCTTAGCCAGGCTCCAGGGGTTCTGCTCATGGACAGGACCTGAATCAGGCACTTGCCGCCTTCACTCATTCCCCTCTTTGGAATGGCTGCCAGACACTCGGGTAGGTTCACAGAACAGGCATTTTCCCCCTCGTTGTATTGTGGCAAAAAAAAAAAAAATAGATAAGACCTAAGACCGTGTTCTCTCCTGGTGTTTTTCATCCCAGGTAACAGACTTCTACATAATCCTTCATGAGAAAAAGGAGCTTACAAGTATTGGCAAAATGACAATCAAAAATACAGTTTTATCAGAATAAATAAAAAAGAATTGATAGATCTTTCGACAGGGACTTTTCCCAATATACACAGGTTGTTTGGAGCTTGGAATTCATTTTCCCCCAGGATGTCAAAATTATAAATTGCAGTTAAGGTTTATAGGGTGCATTGAATTAATCAAGCTCCCAATGTACTGTATTTCAGCTATCTAAGCTAAAACATCAAAAGCAGCATAAAAATCAATTTTAACTAAATCTGAGAGTCTAAACACCTGGGAAAAGTACCTAAACTTCCAAGATGAAATTCTGTCACAATTTATTCCAGTGCATCAGTTTCATTTTCTAAATGTGTGTGTGAGTGTGTGTTCATTTTATTTGAAATGCAGAGAGATAGAGACAGAGACAAAGATCTTCCATTTGCTGGTTCACTTCCCAAATGCCTGTAGTAGCTGGGGCTGGGCCAGGCTGAAGCCAGGTGCTTAGAACTCACACCAGATCTCCCACGTGGGTGGCAGGGACCCAAGTACTTGAGCTGTCACCTGCTGCCTCCCAGGGTGTGCGCCAGCAGGAAGGTAGAGTGGGAAGTGGAGCTGAGACTTGATCCCAGACACTCCGAAATGGAATGCAGGCATCCCAAATGGAGGCCTGAGCACAGCACCAAATGGCTGCACCCCCCCCCCCTTTCATTTTTAAAGACAGTTTTTAAAAAAGCATTGCAGCCCTCAGAACAGGAGCAAAATTCTACCTTTTATACATCTGTAGGTTGAGCCCTCGGCTCAACAAGTAAAATTAGTGAAGTAAACCATTAAGGCAAAATGAAATACTTGGACAATGTATGAAAGTTTACATTCTAAAAACATGTGTCTATGTTGGGTCTACGACATATTTCATAGCTGTTCACTTTTCAAGCCTTTTCTTCTGATCCTAAGATCAGAAGTTTTTCGATTTTCATCGAAAACAGTTCCAACTTTCCTCACCCAGAGCCAGCTGCCACCGACCCTGCGGGTGTATTTATCACCTTCAAATCTTTTCATTTTCCTTCTGTGCATGTTCACACACATACATGCAGGCACAGAACTTTTGAATCATGGTGATGCATAGTTTTCTTTTCTCTTCTTTTTTTTCTCCTTTACTGGACATGAGCCTAACATTAGGAATTGCTCAGGAAAACCAGCTCATTTTTCTGTCACGTGAATGTGTTAGAACTCAGTCAATGATGTATTGTTAGAGATTTAGACTTCTGCCTTATTTTGCTTTTGTAAATATGTATTCATTGCTGTATGTAAACCTTTGAGTGCATTGCTCTTAAGGAAAAATGTAATCCTAAAAGTGATGTCAGTGGGCCATAAATTATGTCTAAAGTTTTGAAACACGGTACCAAACAAAATTCCATCAGTTGCATTGCATTTTGTTTTCACCAGCAGGTATAAGACTCCCACTAGCATTTAAAATGTTTTTGCCAAATTAAGAAGCTTTGTATCTCATCCTAATATACATTTCTTTTAAAAAAAGTTTTATTTATCTGAAAGGTAAAGTGACAGAGAGAGAAACAGAAATAGAGGAGAGAAAAAGAAAAGGAGAGAGAGAGAGAGAAATAGAGGGGAGATTTATACCTACTTGTTCACTCCCCAAACACCCTCAACAGCCAGGGCTGGGCCAGGCCAAAGCCAAAAGGCAGGAACTCCGTATGGGTGGCCGAGTGCCAAGTACTCCAGTTGTCTTGCACCTGCCTCCTAGACACATTGGCAGGAAGCTGGACCAGAAGCAGAGAAGAGGCTTGCTCCCACGCACTCCAATATGGGACATGTGTGTCCCAAGCTGCAACCCAACCTGCTGTACCACAGCACTTGCCTCCTAATATATATTTCTTTGAAAATTAGTGAAGTCAAATATTACCTGTAAGTTCATGGTATTTCCAATTTTTTGGGTCGATTTTGCTCTTTGAGTGTTTTGGAATATAAAAGCATTTCATATGTAATTCATTGCAAATAGGCTGTCTTCTAATTTATGCTTTGTTGTTTTATTGGCTAAACTTTTGATATATCAAATTATATATTTAATAAAAACTCTTGGAGGGAGAGGAAAAGAAGAGTTATTAATAGGTGGAGAATTTCAGTTGTACAATATGAAGGAGTTCTAACTATCTTTCACACTGATGTGAATATACTTAACAACACTGAACTTTCAGGACACTTGAGAATGATTGTGATAGAAAAAAAATTATTTATTTATTTATTTTATTTTTGACAGGCAGAGTGGACAGTGAGAGAGACAGAGAGAAAGGTCTTCCTTTACCATTGGTTCACCCTCCAATGGCCGCTGCGGCCAGTGCACTGTGGCCAGAGCACTGCAGCCGGCGCACCACGCAGATCCGAAGCCAGGAGCCAGGTACTTCTCCTGGTCTCCCATGCAGGTGCAGTGCCCAAGGACCTGGGCCATCCTCCACTGCACTCCTGGGCCATAGCAGAGAGCTGGACTGGAAGAGGGGCAACCAGGACAGAATCTGGCACCCCAACCGGGACTAGAACCCGGGGTGCCTGCGCCACAGGCAGAGGATTAGCCTATTGAGCCGTGGCACCGGCTGATAGAAAAAATTTTAAACTATCTCTTTTTTTCTTATGGATTCTTCCTCCACTTATAAAACCCTTGTTCCTCCACATACTTACCAACTACCCCAAGCTGCTGCAGGGCCAGGTTGGGGAGGTAAAGCTGAGTTTAAAATAAGCCCATCTCCCTGTTCTTCACGCTATTTGGCCTGTGCTAACCTGCTGGACAAGTTTGTGCCATTTCTCTTAGCCTGGCTATGTAAGAGTCTCAGTTTTCCTGCTGTTTTAGAGGCTTCCACTTTTGCAATTCAGAGTAACTGAGATATATTACCTAAAATGTCAAGTTTTCAACAAAAATGTATGACATGTACCAAGGAACAGGGAAGTATACTCTTATCCAGGACAATAACAGTCAGTGGAAATGGTCTCTGAGTATCCCCAGCATTATCATGACATCAAAGCCAGATAAAGATTTCACAAGAAAATTGAAGACCAATACCTTTCATAAATATTAACAAAACACTACTAAATTAAATCCAGCAATACCTAAAAAGGACTACATAGTGTTAGTGTTTGGGATTGATTTTAAGAATTCAAGGATGGCTTAACATCTGAAAGTCAATTAATGCAAATGGTAAGAAATACACAGTTAGTATTGTACTTAAAGGTGAACGACTGAATTATTTTTCCCTATTATAAGGAACAAAGCAAGGGTGTCCATTCTTGCTATCTATTTAACCTGGTATTAGAGGTTCTAGCCAGTGCAATGTAGAAAACCCATTACAGCAGTCAGACTGGAAAGTAAGTTGTAAAACTGTCTTCATTTGCAGATGACATGCCCCTGGATGCAGTAAATCCAAAGGAATCAACACACTAACCTGTAGACCTCATAAACAAGGTTAATAAATCAATATTTTTAAAAAGCCAAGATATTTCTGTATACTAACAAAAATAATCAAAAATGAAATGAAGAAAATTCTATTCATAATACGATCATCAAGAACATTTAGAAATAATCTTAATAAGAGAAAACTGTGTACTGAAAACTGAAACACTGAAAAGAGAAAGAAGACTAAATAAGTGCAGAGACAGTCCATGTTCATGGATTGGAATATTGACAAGGCAGCCATTCTCCCCAAGTTGATGTAAACATTCCTTTTACGTCAGTTGACTTTTGACAAAGGTACCAACATAATAAGAGAAAGGATGTTTTTTTTCAATAAGTAGTGCTGGAACCATTGTATATCAATATGTAAAACAAAGACAGCCAGAACCCTAATGTAGATCCTTCCTCATCTGTACACAAAAATTAACTCAAGGTAGATGAGAAGCCTAAATGTAAGTGCTACAATGATAAACTCCTAGAAGAAAATATAGGAGAAAAGTGTGACCTTGAAGAGGCAAAAGAATTCTTATATCACACCAAAAGTGTTCCATCATAGCAAAAATTGATAAATTCATCAAAAATCAAAACTTTTGTTCTTCAAAAGGCATCATTACGGCCGGCGCCATGGCTCAACAGGCTAATCCTCCGCCTTGCGGCGCCGGCACACCGGGTTCTAGTCCCGGTCGGGGCGCCGGATTCTGTCCCGGTTGCCCCTCTTACAGGCCAGCCCTCTGCTGTGGCCCAGGAGTGCAGTGGAGGATGGCCCAAGTGCTTGGGCCCTGCACTCCATGGGAGACCAGGAAAAGCACCTAGCACCTGGCTCCTGCCATCGGATGAGCGCGGTGCACCGGCCGCAGCGCGCCGACCGCGGCAGCCATTGGAGGGTGAACCAACGGCAAAGGAAGACCTTTCTCTCTGTCTCTCTCTCTCACTGTCCACTCTGCCTGTCAAAAAAAAAAAAAAGGCATCATTACATGCCATGAACTGGGAAGGAAGTATTTACAAATCATATATCTTATAAGGAACATATCAAGAATGTCTGAGGGGGCTGGCACTGTGGTGTAGGGGTAAAGCCGCCACCTGCAGTGCCAGCATCTCATATAGGCATCGGTTCAAGTCCTAGCTGCTTCACTTCCAATCCAGCTCTCTGCTATGGCTTGGGAAAGCAGCAGAAGATGGTCCTTGGGCTCCTGCACTTGCTTGGGATACCTGGAAGAAACTCCTGGCTCCTGAATGGCCCAGCTCTGGCCATTGTGGCCATTTGGGGAATGAACCAGTGGATGAAAGATTCTCTCTCTCTCTCTCTTTCTCTCTCTCCCTCTCTCATTCTCTGCCTCTGCTTCTGTGACTCTGCCTTTAAAATAAATAAATTTTAAAAAAAGGAATGAGGGTACTTCACAAAGTTCAGAGACAATAGAATTCTAAGAGATGCATTTATTTTGTTGCCGAAAAATTGAATTCCATGCATATACTCATGCATTTTAGAAATCCATAATACTGAACAATGGAAACACAGTAGCCCAGTTTTGAAATGCAAGATTATTTGGATACTTTTCACCAAAGAAAATATGCAGGTGGCTAACAAGTGCCTGAAAGGATGCTCAGCATCGTTAATCATTGGGAAAATGCGAACTTGAACACTGAGATACCACTCCATACCCAGCAGGATGTCTAATTAAAAAGATAGATGATACCAAGCGTAAGGAGGTTGCGTCATTTCTTAAAGCATGCACCAACCTCACCATGTGACCCAGCAATTCTATCTGTAGGAATCTACCTGGAAGAGAAAGCACATGTCCAAACAGATATCTGTGTGCCAAAAGCTGGAGACAGTCCAGACATCTATCCACCAGTGGATGGATAAAGCAAATTGTGCTACGTCTGTCCAATGGCATACTCTTCTTTTGCACAAAGCAAAAGAATTGTCCTTTGTCCTTGCATATGGGCTACAACTTGAATAAACCTTGGAAACACTATTCCAACTTAAGTCAGGTGCAAAAGCCTGCATGTTATTCCATTCATATGAGGTCCACAACGGACAATTTGGTAGAGAGAGAGAGCAGATCAGTAGTTTCTAGGGATGGGGTGAGAATGGGGATTTGTTGCACGTGGAGATGGGGGAAGCCCTCATAGGGGAACAGAAATGTTCTCAACCTGCGCTGTGATGGCAGCTCACTTCCTTAGGTATACTAGGGATTGTTGAATCATATGGTAACCAGGGGAGAACTTTATTCTCTATAAGTTATCCATCAACAGAGCTTTTTAAATAGAGATGATTATGCTAAAGGAAAGAAGTCCACCTCAGAAAGAAAAACACAGCATGTTTTCTCTCATATGTGTGTAATATAGAGTATGAACCTTGTGTGGATGTCGTATCATTTGGTACATAGTCGTAAATATTGTTTCACTGAATCGTACATATAAATCGTATGTCCACTGTCATGAAACCCTCACTTTGTGATATTAATATGTTTTCAAGAAAAATAAAATATAAAAAGAATGAAACAATTTGTTGTTCCCTTGCCCAACAAGAGGGCATTTTCTGACTTTATTTTTGAGTCACATAAAAAAAAAAAAAAAAAACAACGGAGCAACTTGGTAAACGTGTGACTTTCAGTGATGACTTCAGCCTTTAGTTCCCATGGGCCTGGGAAGCAGATCTCGAGTGATTAAATCCTCCCGAACATGATCTTCTTCATGACAGATGCTCAGAGAGCCACAAGTCTGAGGCAGGAATTAGCACCAGTCTCCCGGGTCACCCTCGCCCGCTGTCATGCTGCTTCCTTATGCAACAAGATGGGGTGTGAGCCTGACCTCTAGCAAATGGAAAGGCGGGAGGAGGACAAAGCACCCAGGGGCCTTGCGGACATCGGGGACAGAGCCCCTGTGCTCTCACAGTTCCTGTCACCTACCCCTCAGGTGGCCATCAAAACTCTGGGGCTCAAGGGTTTTGCATGAATGACATTAAGGAAAATGGCCTAGGAAAGCTTACCTGGCTTCAAAACAGGGGTTTTGGCAAAACGTTTGTGTTTCCTGTCTACTTTTATACATGGCCAATTCAGAGATTGAGCAATTCTACCCGATGGATGAATCCGCTGGAAAGAGGAAGCTCCTTGCCTGGAGCAAAATATCATGGAGGAGGATCCCTGCGAGCCACAGCTCACTACAGCCGAACTCGGGCCCTGTTCAAGCTGCACGCAGTGAGATCTCTTTCTTGCTGTAAAAAATTCACATGGGTTGAAGTTGTGGGTTGGAGGTTGCCAGCCCATCACACTCCCTCCTTTGCTGCCCCAGGAGACGACGTGTGACCACAACTTCTCTCTCGTTCTCCTAAGCCGTCCTAAGCTTAGGACACAAAGAGAATTTTTTTTTTCTCTTTTTGAGACAAGGGTGAAAGACGATCCTCCCAACCTGTGAATCTGTGTGTGACAATGTTCATATTCCCAGTAGTTAACTTATCTGTGTGTTGCCCACACATTTCTCTGTGCTCACTTCCTTTAGGCAAGTTAGGAGTCCATTTTGGCTGTCCAACACCTGCAGGCTCCATTGAAAGGATCTCAGCCACAGCTTGGAGCCTGCCTCCGGCCTGGTCTCCCACCACCACCACGGCTTCCCAGAACCACAACCAGCAAGAGCTGAGGCTGCCTGGCCTACAGCAGTCCGACCAATCTTCGAGAAACACTGCTGTTGTTATCAACTCTCACTCGCTCGCTTCCACAATTTCCCACCCCTAATAGCACAAAGGTCCAAAACGTTTCAGCCTGAGTCCTCCATGATCCTGTGATGAAGCCGACCCAGTATGAATTCCGAGGTCCTGCAGAGAAACAAAACATGAACCCAGGAGAGAGACGCTGTGAGTAGAGGCCTACACTTGTATACAAGGGTTCTTTAAAAAGTCCATGGAAAACATACATTATGAGAAAACCATGCGTGCATTTCAAATTTTCTGCACCAACATAAACTTACCTTTTAATTCTCCTAAGACAGTGTTGCTTAGTGATGCTGTAGCTGTCTCAGTTTAAGTACGCTCGTTAAGGTTCATACAACAACATCCCCTAACAATGAAGCTCTCTGCTGTTAGCCATAAGTGATACCCCAGTGTTTGCAGTCCCATTTTGGGAATGACCTGCTCATCTCCCAGAAGGCCGTGTAACTAGCCCAGGAAGGTTCCTTGCTTTGTAGGCACAGAGACCAACTCGTGACACTGGTCTCTCGAGCAGAGAAAAGCTTTATTTGCGTGTCTGGATCAGCAAAGCACATGGCAGGATGACTCAGATCTGTCCCCCTGATCAGGGGTCTGGGGAAAGTCTAAAGGGTTAGATAGGAAAAACTCATAGGCAGGAGCCCTGGCAAGGCAAGTTCTGATGGGAGGGGCTTGGAGCTGGGCTGTTTGTGGTAAGGGCAGTGAGATGTGTTCTGGTTCCGGATTTCCTCGGCCCCTGGACCCCTCACTTCTGAGAGAGCTCCGGCATTGAAGTTCTCACTGTGCTCAGGTCTCTGGTTCTGCAAATTCGGTTTTTCCTTCTTTTCTTTTTTCAGCTTTCATTTATCTTATTTATTTCAAAGGCAGAGAGACAGAGATCTCCCACCTCTGGGTTCACTCTCCCAGATGCCCACAATATTTGGTGCGAGGCCAGCCTGAAGCCAGGAGCCCAGAGCTCGATCCAAGTTCCCAGGTGCGTGGCAGGGACCTGCCGCCTCCCAGGGTGAGCACTAGCAGGAAGCTGGACACAAAGCCAAGAGCTCTGCACTGGGATGTGGGCCCCACCAACCGCTGCCTCAGTACCCACCTCTTATTTGTCTAAGTTGGCTCTTCCTTCTGCGCATGCCCGGGTTGCATGACTTGCAGTTTCAGCTATGTTCCCTTCACATCTGTGTGACTAATTCTTAAACAGCTCCCCTACATAAGAAAAAAAAAAAAAAAAAAAGCAGGAACTTGAAAAATAGGATCAAACCCATTGTTAAAGCATTAAGGAAAGGAATGAGGAAACACGGCGAGATTGTGCACATCTCCTACGTCAAGAGAAGCCGGTAAAGGGTACAGGTCTTGTCTTCCAGCAGTCACCCGACTCGTCTCCCCAGCTTTCCCACCAGTTGCCGCCACACCCTAGCTCAGCCAATCAGGAATGTGCGTGAATCAGAATTTAATCGATGGCAGAGATTGCTAAATACAAGCGCTTTTCCAAAAGGTCACAGAAATGCATATTCTGAGAAAAGTATGCATGGCTTTCACATTTTCTTTTCCTGTACCAAAGTAAACTTCACTTGTAATTCCACGCTTCCCCGAACTTTTGGAAGTCCTGTTGTAGCATCAGCCCCTCAGGTCCTTCTTATAGTGAATTTGTGTTATAGTGGCATTAAGTGAGCCTTAAGCTGGGTTACCAAAGAGCTCATTGTGGGACCAGGATGTCTTGACCCCTAGGATAGCATTGTGTTATGGGATTCTGCTCCTAGCCGGGAGGTGCTCTGTCTTCCAGCCCCCATCTCTTTGGTTTTCTCCGAACAGTCTGTCTGCACCATTTTGACCTCCTCCTTACCTTGCCACCCAGAAACCTGGTGGCAGTAGAGAGTAGAGAATGGTTCTGCTTCGTTCTAAAAACCGTATCATAAAAATAGATTAATTCCTGATAGTGAGAATCATAGTGCTGATAAAACCACTAATTTTGCCATAATACTTGATGACCCTTTGCTCCAAAAAAAAAATCCAAACCCTAAAAGTGCTATAGATTTCTGATTTTTTCCTGCATGTTAATATTGAACTACAGTAATAAAATAACGTCTCATTTTTATCACTAACATAGCAGCCTAATTTTTTTACTCCACTAAAGTGTTGAAAACTAAGACCAGTATCAACTTAATTTTCTTGTTATCTCTCCGAGCAGTCTGTGAGCCTGATGAGATGCGTTGGCTCACCCTTGTAGCTGCACATTTTCTAAGGTGCTTGACTGGCACTGGCTTTAATCATAGTTCCCCAGTGAAGGAATGGATGTGTTAGGCAGGAAGTGAAAAATCAGCCTGTGTGTGTGTGAGAAGGGCCTGAAAAACCAGCACCTACTGCAGAAGCTCCCGAGCCCAGTATTTTGGACTTCAAAGTCCTGCCCAGGTGGTCCCAGCCCTTCCCCCAAGGAAAGCTCCCTCGAGAATTCTCTCCCCTCAGGACCAAATGGGTTACCTGAAAACATGGGCAATAAAACCTTCCCAGACGCCCCTCTGCTCAGCTCAGACAGCACCAAAAAAGATGGGGAGGAAATTGCTAATTTACTCTCCACAAAACACTTTATCCTTAAAGGAGAAGGGGGAAGGGGTAAAGAGATTCCCTTCAAAAGCGGGAGTCTAAACAAAGATGGCGCGCTCAGCTCTCCACTCTCTGCTGAGCCTCCCGGCTGGGCTGCCCAGGTGTATTCTCTCCATCCAACCACGTAACGGCGCTCCCCCCTAGTCTGGGCACTCTCTGTCCCTTCTGTTCTGACGGATGCCCTATCCCCAGTAGCGCCTTACTACTTTGCTCTCTGCCTCACACCTGAATTCTTTCTTGCATGACGAACCCCATGGCTTCCATGCCTCTTTTCTCCAGTGACAGATGGATCTTAGATATGTAGCTTTCTCACAGTGGCATATCAATCAGTTTCTCTCAAAAGACTAGCTGGTACTGATTAAGGTGCAGTGAGCAGCCTTAGCAAGCTGGGCCGCAGCTCTAACCCCAGGGAAGATGGACTTGTTGAAGTATCACTTCCTGATTCTTATTTTCCTATGCCATTTTCTCCCTATGTCAGTATTCCCGCTGCCCTGACCAAGCAATTCTGTGGGATTTTTCCCTGCATAATCTTCATATCAATATGAAAGTAGTGATGAGAACAAAAGATGGACTGCAAAATTTTCATCTTGCCTAATTTGCAATTTAATTGAGCTTTAGAGCAATTAGGTTTGAATGTTACTATCCACCAGGATCACGTGGGGGGTCTTCTTCAAAGGCAGGCTTCAGTGGGTCCCGCTTCAAGGCCGCAGTCTGCATGTGTAACAAGTTCCTCAAGTGCAAGTGGGCAGGTGACTCACTACTTGAAGACGCTCACAGACAATCAACCCACTTTCCCACACTGTGTAACCAGTTTCCACCCAGTGTTTTTCCAGTCTGGCTCAGGCCAGAGTAAAAGGCTGTGATAGACTCATGCTCACTATAGCACCAGGAATGCAACATCTTAACTTTAGATGATGTTTGCTTTTACAAAGAATGTCCACAGAGAGCAATTGTTTGCCTCAAAGCAATGAAACTCAAGGGTCAGTGTTAAGACATCCCCGCCAAAAGTGAAAATTGGGGTGATGAGGAAGAGGATCTGTAAGAAGACATCTTATTCAATATGCAAATGTATCTTTGTGGTATTTAAATAAAGGAGACCTTGGATTACCTGGCTAGAGCAGTCTGCTCCTTAGACTTATTTATACAATGCCATCTCAAGTGTAGGCTTGATCTTGGCTTAGCCACGGGTGACAATAAATTATGTTATTAATTTCCACCCACTTATCTGCACTTCCTCCCTTAGATATGTGACCCTGGATACGTTTTATCTCCCAGAATCTCCTTTGGTAATTAAAAATAGTTATAGCTCTTTCCTTGATTTGACTGAGAATCAAGTTACTTAGGCACTATTCCTAACAGCACTTGCTCTGTGACAAGAGCCAGTGGCGCTGTGAGTTAGGTCTGGGCGAGGTGGGCAGAGGGGACACTCAGGAGGAAGGGGATTGCCACCATGGCTGCATCACAGAAGTGGCTCTGAGGGGAGTGTTGAAGGAGGGCGGAACTTCGGGGAGAGGGATGTGGGGTGTGTAGACTCCTCTGATAGAAGCAGAGTGAAAGCTTGGCTTGCTAAAGAGAAATGCAAAAACCGCTTGAATTGATGTGGGTATGGGCGTATTAATTTCTACTCCAGGCTCTGGCCTCCTACCTAGATGAGCATTCTAAGTGCAGACACATATGAGGTGCGCTTTGTGATAAAATGATTCAAAAGGTAGGAAAGTGAGCACACAGACATACACACGCGCTCCCACGTGGCGGAGAAACAGCTGTCCTGAGTAGGCCAGAAGCGTGCCAGAAAGGAGGAGGGTGGGGGAGGGAGGACAGGAGAGGCACAGGGGCAGCACCTGCTGCCATGGTCTGCGGCGGAAGAGGGAGCCCCTTCCGGTCCTTGGCCTCCTGTATGAAGCAGGGAGTGGTGCCTCCAGGTGTGTAGTCATCCGGGAATTATATGGCACCTCCACACATTCCACATGGAGCTCAGTATCCGTATATCCTTGGCATTCCCCCGCCCCCAGCCCCCAGATGAAGCAGATACATACCAGGAAAGAGAGCATTGATTGACAGGTAGGATGATAGCATTATCTATGGGGCTTGCAAATTCCAGCTCAGGGAACCTAAAGCAACTGTCTATTGCACATTGGTGTGGCTGAAATTTCGCTAGCCAGAAGCAGGCAGGCGTGGCCTTGTGGCCCACGACCTCTGCACTCACACAGGCAGCTTAATTGTAAGGGCTCCTCGCCATCCTCAAGTTCTTAGTTTTTAAGCAAGGCGTCCTATACTTCCATTTTGCAGTAGGCCCTGTAGATGGTGAAGCTGGTCTCAGGAGCAGGCCTGACGCATACTCCATCAGAAAACGGAATAAGTGTGGGATTATAGGCAAGTTATGAATAGCAAAGGAAATACAGTTATTTTTAGGAGGGAAATGCATGTAAAAATTGTCAATCCCAGAAGAAATCCTGAGTGTCTGTCTCCAACCTTAGAAGCCAGCAAGCTGTGCTTTCTGCCTTAGTTTTTTTTTTTTTTTTTAAGATTTATTTATTTATTTGAAAGGCAGAGTTACAGAGAGGCAGAGAGAGATCTTTCATCCATTGGTTCACTCCCCAGATGGCCACAACGGCCAGAGCTGCGCTGATCTGAAACCAGGAGCCGGGAGCTTCTTCCAGGTCTCCCAGGCAGGTGCAGAGGCCCAAGGACTTGGGCCATCCTCTACCGCTTTCCCAGCCATAGCAGAGAGCTGAATTGGAAGTGGAGCATCCGGGACTCGAACCAGCACCCATATGGGATGCTGGCACTGCAGGCAGCGGCTCTACCCGCTACGCCACAGTGCTGGCCCCTCTGCCTTAGTTTTGTTAGCAGAGAAGGCTGCTCTGAGGATCTTGTCTTCACAAGCATTCAAACTCGAGACAGAGAGTAGTGATAGGGAGGGTAGCAATGTTCAATGAAGAGAAACACGCCCGGCAGACCGGGGGGCATCTCAGTAAAGAACTGACTGTATTCAGACTCGAATTTTTATGGATCTTCCCCCTCCCTCTCCTGGGTTATTGCTGGGTGGAGGGCTCTCTTGGTGTGGAATTGGACCTAACACCCCTCTCGGTGCAGGGCGGGGAGATTCCCCTAAGCTGCCCCCAGGTAGGGGTTGTTGAACGAGGGAAATACTTTAGATGTATAATGCCTGGGCAGCTTCCAAGGCTTATTTCCTCATTCCATCACGTTCTCATTTTATCAGCCCCTCTTACACATAGGCTAATGTCTACCCAGCTACCTCGCAGTTAGACCTGTTTAACCATCCACATGAACACACGTGCAGCATGTCACACATTGTATTCTATTGGGGGCTTTCACTCTTCCAGGGATGATTCCCCTCTGAAACCCTGTTGTGCCCTCTCCTACTAGAATTAATGACTGCTTCTAGAACATTCTCTTGGTGTCTTTGTATATGAGTTTTTCATAGTTTTCAGAAAAATGTCTAGAAATGGAATTGCTAGGTCAAACAAAAAGGACATTTTTCACTTTGCTAGAAGTTGTTAAACTGTCCTTTAAAGAGTAGCACCAATTTACCTTCTTCCTGACAATATGAGATGCCATATTTGAAACTTTTGCAAAAGCAACCTATCAGAATTTTTTATTTGTCAACTTGGTAGATGGAATTGATATTATTATATTGACTAATAGCATTTCTATTCTATTATTTACAAAGAGTTCAATTATCTTTTTGCCTGTTATTTTCTTTTTTATATCTTTTTTCTTTTATAAATATAAATTTTGAAAGTACAACTTTTGGATTATAGTGGTTTTTTCCCCCCATAACCACCCTCCCACCCGCAACCATCCCATCTCCTGCTTCCTCTCCCATCCCATTCTTCATTAAGTTTCATTTTTAATTATCTTTATTGCCTGTTCATTTTCCTTGCCTTCCTCCTATTGATGATGGATCCTTTTTTATGAACTTGCGAGAAGACTTTTATAGTAAAGATACAACCCCTTATCCTCACTATATTTACCAGTTGGTCATTTGCATTTTTATTATGTATTTATCTTATTCTCATTTACTTGAAAGAGTGACAGAAAAAAGACAGCGAGAGAGAGAGAGAGAGAGAGAGATCTTCCATACACCGTTTCCCTCTCCAAATGCTCACAACAGCCAGAGCTGGGCTAGGCAAAATCCCAGACCCCAGAATTCTGTCTAGACCTCCCGCATGGGGGCAGGGCCCGAAGCACTTGACCCTGCTACCTCTCAGGAGGCATCCGCAGGACACTGAGTTGAAGCACAATTGCCAGGACTCCAGCCAGCACTGTGATGTGGGATGTGGGCCGCTTACCCTGCTGAGCCACGGCACTCACCTCCTTATGATATTTTCCATGAAGAAAATCTTAATGTATGCGTAGATGAATTTACCAATCATTTCTCGGAAACCTTCTGAGATTTTTCTAAATATAAAAACGTTCTCCCTTTCTCTCTGTCTCTGTCTCTGTCTCTGTCTCTCTCTAACTCTGCCTGTCAAAAAAAAAAAAAAAAAAAGGCCGGCGCTGCTGCTCACTTGGCTAATCCTCGGCCTGCAGCGCCGACACCCTGGGTTCTAGTCCCGGTCGGGGCGCCGGATTCTGTCCCGGTTGCCCCTCTTCCAGGCCAGCTCTCTGCTGTGGCCAGGGAGTGCAGTGGAGGATGGCCCAAGTGCTTGGGCCCTGCACCAGCATGGGAGACCAGGAGAAGCACCTGGCTCCTGACTTCGGATCGGCTCAGTGCCGATGTGGCAATCATTTGGGGGGTGAACCAACGGTAAAGGAAGACCTTTCTCTCTGTCTCTCTGTCTCTCTCTAACTCTGCCTATCAAAAAAAAAAAAAAAAAAGGTTCTCCTGAATTCCCTTCCTGTATTTGTATGATTTCATTTTTTATTGTAACTTAAATTTGTTTTATACTTGGAAGTTGTTTTGGGGTGATGTATGAGCTAAAGAAACAACATTTTCCGCACATCATCTCAACACCTAACTGGTCAAAATCAAATTTTCCCCACTGATTCAAAATGCCACCCTCATTATAATTTAAATTCTCGTCTATTTTTGGGTCTCATTTATGGTTCTGTATTCTGTTCCATTGAACAGCCTATCCAGGTGCTGATGTGAAACCATTCTGTATTTATAGCTTTTATAACCTATTTTGATATTTCATGTAGCTGCTCCTTTCTCATTCTTGTTTTTTCAAAAACTCCTTGATTGTTAGTTGTTTACTTTCCATATGAACTTTGTGATCATCTCCCCAAAGTCCCCCTGAATTTCTAAAAGATCTTGGCTACAATATGAACAATGAGAGAGCATGTGGGCAGATCACCAAGACACTCCATTGCAGAGGTTGGTAAGGCAGTTGGAGGCAAGTTGGGGCAGGATCCAGGCCATGGCGATGGAAAGAAGCTGGTGCCAAATGAGACAGGAATAAACGTTAGTGGGAGTTGGTGCTGAATGTGATTTGGTACTTGAGGAACCATGTATTTTTCTAGTTTTGCTTGGAGCAACTCTAAGAGTGAGTCTAGCTCTGTGAAGCTCCAGTCTACATCAGTACAAGGTGCAAGGGTAGTTTTAGAGTTGCCATAAAAACCCAGGTCTTGGGGCTGGTGCTGTGGTGCAGTGGGTTAACACCCTGGCCTGAAGCGCTAGCATTCCATATGGGCACTGGTTCGAGACCTGACTGCTCCTCTTCCAATCCAGCTCTCTGCTATGGCCTGGGAAAGCAGTAGAAGATGGCCCAAGTCCTTGGGCCCCTGCACCCATGTAGGAGACCCAGAAGAACCTCCTGGCTCCTGGCTTCAGATCAGCACAGCTCCAGCCATTGCGGCCAATTGGGAAGTGAACCAGCAGATGGAAGACCCTCTGTCTCTGCCTCTCCTCTCTTTGTATCTCTGACTTACAAATAAATAAATAAATCTTAAAAAAAAAAAAAAGCTCTTCTTGGGAAAAGAATACCCCAAAATGGATTTCTATACCCTGTGTCAGGAAAACAAAGTAACCTCTAGAGCATTCGACAGACGGGGAAAGTACTGATGATGACCCCAGGCCTGTGGCTCTCTACGGCAGGGGTATATTTTGAGACCTTCTGTCACATTCCATTTGGGGCCTGGAAAGACAACCTGGTCGGTGGTTAGTGAAGTAAAAATATGATAATTCAGAAGGTTTCCTTTCTTCAGTTCCTCAAAAAGTTAAATAGAATTACCCTACAATTCAACACTTCTACTGCTAACTATACAACCCCCCCCCCAAAGACTTGAAAACAGGGACTCAAACAGATCCTTGTATGGCTATGTTCACCACAGCACCATTCACAGTCGCCAAAAGGTGGAAACAGCCCAAGAGTCCACCAACAGGTGATACACAAGCAAAGTGACACATACGTACAACAGAACAGCGTTCAACCTTGAAAAGGAATGACTTGTTGATATAGCATGGATGAACCCAGAAAACTCTGTGTTCAGTGAAATGAGCCAGACACAAAAGGACAAAAATTGTATGACTTCTCTTCCATCAGAGGCACCTAGCAAAGTCAAATTCGTAGAGACAGAAAGTGGAGTGACGCTTACCAGAGATTCGGGGGAGAGAGGACAGGGCGTTCCGTGTAATGGGTGCAGTATTTCTGTTTGGGCTGCAGAAAATGTTCCAAGAGGAGATGGTGCCATTAGTCCTTTCACCTTATGAACCGAATGCCACTGAATTATGTATTTTAAAATGGTCATATGGTAAATTTTACGTTATACTTTTTTTTAAGATTTATTTAATTTGAAAGGTAGAGTTACAGAGAGAGAGGGAGACCATGACAGAAAGATCTTCCATCCACTGGTTCACTCCCCAAATGGCTACAATGGCCAGGGCTAGGACAAGGTGAAACCAGGGGACAGGCTTGCACATCCGTGGCAGGGGTCCAAGCACTTGGGCCATCTTCCTCTGCTCTCTGAGGCACATTAGAAGGGAGCTGGATGGAAGAAGAGCATCTAGCATTCAAACTGGCACCCATAGAGGATGCCAGTGTCACAGGCAGGTTTATCCACTGTGCTACAACACCAGCCCTCTACACATGAAATCTTTAAAAAATTCATGGAAAGGTATATTATTAAAAAAAAAAAAAAACTCTGGATTTCAAAAATAAGCTTATCTCTTAATTCAGTTTTCTACAATTTTTTAAATCATGTAGTATGTATTTTACCACAGTAAAAAAAGGATCTTTTAATGAAAGAATAGATCCTTTTTAAAATTTTATTATTTATGGCCGGCGCCGTGGCTCAACAGGCTAATCCTCCGCCTTGCGGCGCCGGCACACCGGGTTCTAGTCCCGGTCGGGGCGCCGGATTCTGTCCCGGTTGCCCCTCTTCCAGGCCAGCCCTCTGCTGTGGCCCGGGAGTGCAGTGGAGGATGGCCCAAGTGCTTGGGCCCTGCGCCCCATGGGAGACCAGGATAAGCACCTAGCACCTGGCTCCTGCCATCGGATGAGCGCGGTGCGCCGGCCGCGGCAGCCATTGGAGGGTGAACCAACGGCAAAGGAAGACCTTTCTCTCTGTCTCTCTCTCTCACTGTCCACTCTGCCTATAAAAAAATAAAAAATAAAAAAAAATTTATTATTTATTTGAGAGAGAAAGTTACAGACAGTGAGAAGGAGAGATAGAGAGAAAGGTCTTCCATCCACTGGTTCACTCCCCAAATGACTGCAATGGCCAGAGCTTGGCTGATCTGAAGCCAGGAGCCAGGAACTTCTTCCAGGTCTCCCAAGCACTTGGACCATCTTCTACTGCTTTCCCAGGCCATAGCAGACAGCTGGATCGGAAGAACAGCAGCTGGGATTAGAACCGGTGCCCATATGGGATGCCAGCACCACAGACAGAGGATTAACCTACTGCGCCACAGCGCTGGCTCGGAAAGAATAGATCTTGATAGAAGCACCTCTGTCACCACTGGAGCAACCTGTGATCATGTGGCTGTGTTTACAAATCTTATTAGCTCTCTGAGACCTTTGTATCATGGAGCAGGCAACATACTCTCACCCAAAACAATGCAAAATATTTTGGGAAACAAACTGTAGAGTTTGCATCTCCGGAAATCCCCTCCCAAGTGGCTAGCCACAAAGAGAGGAAACATAACAGAGTGAAACCAAAAGCTTATAGTCAAAGCTTAGAGTTCATTTATTTCATTCTTGATAGGTAACCTCAATACCACCCTGCATTCAGAAATGATAGGATTGGAGTGCTTAAGATTTCTTTGCCCCCTCGTCTTTGCTCCATAGTCTACAGGTGGTGTCATTCCCAAATGTTTGACGCAAATAGGTTTGAAGCATTCAATTAAACAGAAGCTATTTAAAGCTCAATGTTAAGTCAACAGAATTAGGCAATATGCACTGAAGAGCCCAGAAGACAGCTAGTGGTGAAACTAAATTATTGCCAAACTGATAATGACAAATGACCACTAGGCTACAAAGCAGTGAGCTGCCAACGTTACTTCCATGCAAAAAAGCAAACCAAAATAATTGTTCCAGGAATCTATCATAAAATACAGGAACACCATGCATGATCAAACAATCCATAAGATAAAAAAAGACAGCATAATTCATTAACACCATGCAAATTTGGGGAGGTAAACAATTTGCAAAAATTCTTTGGCCAGGTTCAGACAAAAAAGCAAATACGTCTAAATACACAATCATCACAGGATTACAGAATGTGCTAAGATTCAGATATTGGCTTGATGAAGGGTAGGTAGGAATAAAGTGAAACGTTTATCAAGGGAGGAAGGCCGTAGTCCTTCCAGGAGGTACGTTTTCGTATAATGAAGATGTGTGTGCTTTAAAACGTATGGGTTTGGAAAAACACCAAGTTAAAAAATACAATTATGCACTGCCTAATGACATTTTGGACAATAACAGGCCACATATATTGGGGGGGGGGGGCTTCAAAAGGTTCACAGAAAAATAAAATTAAAGATATAAACTTTATTTCTCATCATTAGCTCCATCAAGTTCAAGACACTTTTGTAAGCCATGATACTGTTATAGAATGATGAAGGCGATCTTGATTCCAGTCTCACATCAAAGATTTTACACGTGGACAGGAACAATGAGTAAGGCAAGATTTATATAAGTGAGAAACCTCCTGCTACAACAGTCAGGAGGAGGGCTCCAAGAATTACCCAGAAAACTTGCCAGTGCTGGATATTTTATTCACAAAGTAGCTACCTAGAGTTAGCCAATCAGGGGAGAAGCAGAGTAGCAGCTAACAACCAATCAGACAGCCAGAATAACAACCAATCAGAGGCAAGGACAAAACTCATCAGAGGACTGGAATTGTAATCCTATCTAGCCTGCTTGCATGATAAAACTAAAAACCAATCAGAGGGGTAGGGATTGGTAACCTTGTCTAGTTTAGGATTATTATAATTATAGTTATTATTATTATTATGCTCAGGATAAAAAGCTAAATGTTGCTCAGTCTCTGGGAGGAGGCAAGCACTTTCTACACTCTTAAATTTTCTCATTCAGACAGGGACCTGACCTAACTACCTATTAACCCATCTAACTCCTCACAGTATCAGCCATTTTTTCCACCCTTAAAGAATGGAGGGTCCTGAGAATTTAATCATGTCAATGTAGTGTTTTTTATATGAACAGAACATGTATTCCCTTTAAAGATTTTTAACTATTACAAACATAAAGAAGTCAGAAGGAGCCAAATCAGGATCCCAAAGGATCTATTCCTATGGGAATAGAAACTCTCACGAAGTTGCCCTTGTGAGCTGAGAGGGAGGAACAGAGCATTGTCAGGGTGGAGAAAGACTCTCTGGTGAAGCCTTACTGGGCGTTTCTCTGCTAAGGCTTTGACTGCCTCAGAACACTCTCAGAATATGTAGATGTTATTGTTCTTTGGCCCTCCAGTTGATAAGCAAAATGCTTTGAGTATCCCAAAATACTTGTGTGACCTTTGCTTTCAACCAGTCTGCTCTTGCATTCACTGGACCACTTCTGCCTCTGGTAGCCAGTGTTTTGATCATGCTTTGTCTTCAGCATTGTGTTGGTAAAGCCATGTTTCATCTCTGGTTGCAATTTGTC
The DNA here is from genome assembly GCA_949820135.1 of Sylvilagus floridanus. Taxonomy (NCBI): domain Eukaryota; kingdom Metazoa; phylum Chordata; class Mammalia; order Lagomorpha; family Leporidae; genus Sylvilagus; species Sylvilagus floridanus. The sequence goes on from OX463226.1 coordinate 107,159,484, forward strand.
AAAGAAACGCTCCAGGATTTGTTGAAATTTTCACTGAAAACTCAGCTCTTAGGTGTAGCTGATAGGGCCACAAGTTTTGGTACCCATCTTGCAGAAAGTTTTCTCTACTTTTTCATCCAGAATTGTGTTAGCTGAACCAGTTATGTTTGTGATGTTTATGGCTTATTGTTTCTGCTGTTACTCATTTTTCTTAAAATATTTATTTATTTATTTGAACGCCAGAGTTGCACAGAGAGAGAAGGAAAGGCAGAGAGAGAGAAAGGTCTTCCATCTGCTGGTTCACTCCCTAGATGGCTACAATGGCTGGAGCTGCGCCAATTCGAAGCCAGGAGCCAGGAGCCTCTTCTGGGTCTCCCACATGCACGCAAGGGCCCAAGGACTTGGGCCATCTTCCAATGCTTTCCATGGCCATAGCAGAGAGCTGGATCAGAAGTGGAGCAGCCAGGACTCAAACCGGTGCCCATATGGGATGCTGGCACTGCAGGCGGCGGCTTTACAGCAACGCCACAGCACTGGCCCCACTGTTCCTCATGTTCTTTCAGTTAGGGTATGGACAAGATTAGATTTTTCCTCTCAAATTCATATGGATGATCTGCTACTGTGGACTTCATTTTCAATATCATCTTTCCCTTTCTTAAAACAAGTTATCCATTTGCAGATGTCTGATTTCCTTGGGATATTATCCCCATAATTTTGTTGTGTGAAATATCAATAATTCACCATTATTCCACCCAAGTTTCATTGCAAAGTTGATATTTGTTGTTAGTTCAATTTTAGCAGAATTGTGTTGCTTTGATAGGGGCTGTTTTCAAACTGATGTCATGGGACTGGCACTATGACAGAGTGTGTTAAGCTACTGCCTGTAGTGCTGGAATCTCATATGGGCAGGGGTTCAAGTCCCAGCTGCCCCAGTTCCAATCCAGCTCCCTGCTAATGTGCCTGGGAAAGCAGTGGAAGATGACCCAAGTCCTTGGGCGTCTGCACCCACATGGGAGACCCAGAAGGAGCTCCTGGATCCTCTCTTCTGGTTTTGGATCTGCCCAGCTCCAACTGTTGTGGCCATTTGGGAAGTGAACTAGTGAATACAAGAGCTCGCTCTCTCTCTTTCTGTAACTCTGCCTTTCAAATAAATAAATGCATCTTTAAAAACAAAAAAACTGGCCAGCGCTGCAGCTCACTAGGCTAATCCTCCGCCTGTGGCACTGGCACACCGGGTTCTAGTCCCAGTTGGGGCACCAGATTCTGTCCTGGTTGCTCCTCTTCCAGTCCAGCTCTCTGCTGTGGCTTGGGAAAGCAGTGGAGGATGGCCCAAGTGCTTGGGCTCTGCACCCGCATGGGAGACCAGGAGGAAGCACCTGGCTCCTGGCTTCAGATTGGCACCGTGCACCTGCCGTAGCAGCCATTTGGGGGGTGAACCAATGGAAGGAAGACCTTTGTCTCTTTCTCTCTCACTGTCTAATTCTGCCTGTCCAAAAAAAAAAAAAAAAAAAAACCAAACCTGATGTCATATCCTTCTTAGTGCCTCAAATTAGATCCTGTTCAGGCATGCTATAATATGTTAGTATGGGTTTATTTTGGTACAAAAAAATTGAAATCCATGCCTGGTTTTACATAATATGCATTTTCCATGACCTTTTTGGAAGCCCACTCATAGAATGGCATATACCATGTGGCTTAGGTGTGTAGTAAACCATTCTACCCAAGTTTGTATACTGTTACTCTATGATGCTCACACAATGACAAGATCACCTAGTGGTGCACAGCTCAGAGTGTATCCTGTTGTTAAGTGTTAATTCCCTTTAAATACATCATGATGTTAAAATGGAATTTTCAGTTGAGATGCCTGAAATAGACAGCACATTCTGAATTACAGGCTCCAGTCCCAAGGGCTCTACCCTTCTCTATTGCATTTTGCTTTTTTCAGACAATTTCTGGAATGATGTTGGTCTGCATGTGAGATGCTCATCACTTCTACTACATAGCTCCTAAGCTTCTCCTCTACTCCTTTGACTCATGTTATTAGTCTTACAATCTGACCTCAAACCAGGCTATGCTGTGCTCCGCTATGGAGTGAAACTTGCATTATCAAGTGATCAAATCCTGGCTAAAGGAAGAGGGCAAAGGTCAGCCCTTGACTCCCCATGTTCCTGCCCCCCCCACCAGCTCTGTCTCAGCCTCCTGTCTGGGTTTGGGTCCCCCTCTGCTGAGACCCACCCTGGGCTCCTACCCATACTGGAATGTGAGAGCATTATCTCTACATTTGTTAAGTCTGAGCTCTGCCCTTCAAAGCTTCAAGGAGATAAATTTAGACATAAAACAGGAAGTAATTCTCTGCGTGACAGAGAACATTCTAAGAGAAGTCATGCCCCAAAACACATCGGTGCTGAAGAGTGGGGGAGCAGTTCTCAAACACCGGCGTGGATCAGAGCACTTGGAGGCTCATGAACTCACATACTGTTGAGTCCACTCCCAGAGCTTCTGACTCAGTCTGGGATAGGGCCTGTTGGATAGGGCCAGCTGGGTAGACATTGTCCACAGTGATCATGGATCTGGGGTCATTGTCCAGGGTTAGTCTCTGATCATGTATTCTCTTCCCTCGAAGGCCTACTGCCCTTCAAACCCTGTCACACTTCCAGGGCACAATTTAAGCTCCTACTTTCCTCGTGGGCCTTTGTCAGCCTCTGTGACTTCCTTTGGCTTCTCCCTTCTCTAAAGTCCCTCAGCCCGGAGGACAGAAGACTGGAAGGGAGCTTCGAAAGCTCTAGGCCACACCCCTAACCTGACCCACCAAATGCATCCACCAGGTACCCTGCCATGGACTCCCACACTCTGAAAGGACAAGCTCGCTGATCGATCGGGGGGTTTGAATCCATTCTTAGCACAAAACACCTTGCAATTTACACTTTTGTGCTTTATAAATTACCCAGTCTCTCAGGGGCAGGTGCTGTGGCACAGTGGGTTAAAGCCCTGGCCTAAAGTGCCGGCATCCCATATGGGTGCCAGTTCTAGTCCTGGCTTCTCCTCTTCCGATCCAGCTCTCTGCTATGACCTTGGAAAGCAGTGGAAGATGGCCTAAGTCCCTGGACCCTGCACCCACGTGGGAGACTCGGAAGAAGCTCCTGGCTCCTGGCTTCAGATCAGCGCAGCTCCTACCATTGCAGCCATCTGGGGAGTGAACCAGCAGATGGAAGACCTCTCTCTCTATCTCTGCCTCTCCTTCACTCTCTGTGAAACTTTGGCTTTCAAATAAATAAATCTTTTAAAAAAAAATAAATTACCCAGTCTCTAGTATTCTGCTGAAAAAAAAAAAGGAAAAGAGATGAAGATAATGAGCTTCTACCTTGATGGAACAGACTAATGAGGAACCACAGCTCTACCCCAAGGGCTGGGCCCATCTGCTCTGTCTGGACTTCCTCTCTTCCAGGTGCTGCCCTGGTCTCACATTGCCCTTCAGCTGCTTTTCCAAATCCCCACCCTGCCCTGGTCTAGCTGGCCTTGGTTCCAAGGCTGGACTAGGGTTCCCCCACACAAGGTGGCAAGAGTGTAACTCAACCTAATAAGCAGATCAACCAGCATCCATACAGAGGAACAGAAATATAAACACCAAGGATGACAAAGGTGACAGAAGGCGAGCTGAATTAAATCAGGGTTTGTGAGGGGCTGGGCTTTGTCTACCACCTCAGTGACCTTCCAACGGTGAACTGGCTCATTTTTCATGCACCAGCTCTATAATCTGGTCTTAGTCCACTTTGTGCTGCTATAACAGAAGACAAGAGACCAGGTGCTCTATAAACAACACAAGTTTATTTGGTTCACACAAGTTTATTTGCTGTGGTTTGCTATTGGTTTGGGTGTCTCTGGAAGGTCCGTGTATTAAAACCTTGGTCCCCAGGGTGGCACTGTTGGGAAGTGGTGGAAACTTTAAGAGGTGTGGCCTACTGGGTGGTCCTTACATCACGGGGCATGTACCCTCAAAAAGTATTCTCATGGGACCTCTTGAGCTCTCCCAGGAGGGCTGTTGTAAAAGTCTGAGCCTGAGTCCACCCACTCTCTCTGCTTCCTGGCTCTCTGCATGATCTTTCCTCCATGCGCATCCCTCCAGTCATCCTGGAACCTCCACCAGGGTCTGCATCAAGCCATCTGGGCTTCCAGCCTGCAGGACTGTGAGCTGAATAAACCCCTCTTGCTCTCACAGTTTGTCCTCAGGCCTGTCGTTGGAGTAGTGAAAAAGTTGACATAGAGCCCCAGAGGCTGGGAAGTCCAAGAGGCCACATCTGGTGAGTGCCTTTGTGGGGCACCTTGTAAGCCTATGGACCTTAATTTTTATGCCATGTTATTGCCCTCACAGAGATAAGAATTCAAGGCAGAGGTAAGTAAGGTGCACAAGTGAGAGCAGGATTTATTTAAAGGTGAGACAGTGAGTATACACTCACACAGGAGTGTAGGACACCCCCTGTGGATTCCTGGCACATGTGGTCCACACAGCTGCCTATGAGGAGAGAGAGTTGGAGGAGGCCAGAGAAGGACCCACAGGCATGGTCCAGAATCCCAGATCAAAACACGGGCTGCTCCCTGTATCAGTGTCTTTTATGAGATGGGGAGTGGCGCCCTAACTGAGTATACAAGGGAGGTAGAGTTTACAGTGTGCGTCATGCTTTCCGGGAGTTTCACGTCGCCTCCACGTGGAGTTCAACTACCACGTGGCCATCATGGCATCTCCTCCTTCCTGGTCCAGGAGGAGATACAGGTGCATCATGAGAAACTGGGTGTCCTGAATTGACAGGTGGTGGGGGTAATTACAATGAAGAGCTGGCAGAAATTGTGAGAAAATATTCTAACTCAGCTATTCCTGCCTGATCTTCCTGCTTCATTCCCCCTTCTCAAAACATGGTGGAAGACATCACCTATTGACAGAGCGTGGGAAAGAGAGGCGCAGAGGCTGAACTCACCCTTTGATCAGAAACCCACCCCATGAAAATGCCCTAATCACTGCTCCAAGCTCCCTCCTCCCTGCACGGTTGATCTGGGGATTAGGTTACTAACATAAGAACTTTGAGGGACACATCCAAACCACACGATCGCCTTGATTAGCACACTCTCAACAGCCCGGTGGTTTGTAACCCTGGCTGGACAGGTTAGCTCTGAGCCCTTACTGGGCACAGAGAATTCAGATGGGGATTAAAGATGGGGGGTGGGGTGGGCAAGGAGAATTACCTATGTTAGGAGCCAACAGGAGCTGGGTTCCTGGAAGAATAAAAGCCCTTTCTCCCCTGATGGTAAACCTAACACATTAAACTGCACTTCGTTTCTGCTAGGCCCTCCTCTTGTCTCCTTTGCTTCTCCCATTTTTAACATTCAGTCTCCAAGAGGAGCCCCTTGACTGCCATCAGAAGCTCACCCCCACCACGCCCTTGACTCCATCACCAACGTAAATGAGTACTCGTCCTCCAAAGGTGAAGTGCAAGAAGTCACTGGCACTCTGGAGAGATCTGGTGTTTGGATCAGAGACTCTTAACCTTTTTTTTTTTTTTTTTTTGACAGGCATAGTTAGACAGTGTGAGAGAAAGACAGAGAGAAAGGTCTTCCTTTTCCGTTGGTTCACCCCCAAATGGTTGCCATGGCCAGTGCGCTGCGGCCAGCGCACTGCGCTGATCCAAAACCAGGTGCTACCTCCTGGTGTCCCATGCGGGTGAAGGGCCCAAGCACCTGGGCCATCCTCCACTGCATTCTCGGGCCACAGCAGAGAGCTGGCCTGGAAGAGGGGCAACCGGGACAGAATCCAGCACCCCGACCGGGACTAGAACCCGGTGTGCCGACGCTGCAGGTGGAGGATTAGCCTATTGAGCCACGGCGCTGGCCATCTTAACCTTGACTGTAAGAATCAACTGAGATATTTGGAAAAAAAAATTCCAATGACCATGCAACACCCCCAAACCAATGAAAAAAGAATGTGGGATAGGCTGACGCCGTGGCTCACTAGGCTAATCCTCCACCTTGCGGTGCCGGCACACCGGGTTCTAGTCCTAGTTGGGGCGCCGGATTCTGTCCCAGTTGCTCCTCTTCCAGTCCACCTGTCTGCTGTGGCCTGGGAAGGCACTGGAGGATGGCCCAGGTCCTTGGGCCCTGCGGCCGCATGGGAAACCAGGAGAAGCACCTGGCTCCTGGCTTCAGATTGGCGTGGCGTGCTGGCCACAGCACGCCGGCCTTAGCGGCCATTTGGGGGGTGAACCAATGGAAGGAAGACCTTTCTCTCTCTCTCACTAACTCTGCCTGTCAAAAAAAAAAAAAAAAAGAATGTGGGATATACAACCAAGACATTGGTGTATTTTAAACTGCTGAGATAACTCTAATAAGCAGTCAAGGCTGAGCCCCACTGCCCTGGAGATTATGCGGCCCTTCAGAGCATGGCTGCACATTAGATTCACCTGAGTGACTTTAAAAACCACCATTGCCTGTGCCCTACCCCAGACCAATTACAAATCAGTCCCTGGGGATTGCAGCCCAGGTGCCAGTACAGGTTTTTTTTTTTTTTTTTTTCTTTCAGATGATTCTTTATATGTATGGTTAACTATATATAACATAAAATGTACTAGTTTGACCAGTATTTTTAAGGGTACAAAGTCATTGCATTAATCATATTGACAATATTCTACCACTGTCACCACTGTCCACTCCCAGGATTTCTTCATCATCCCAAATGGAGGCTGTTTCCCTTAAACCATAACGCCTCATTCTCTCCTCCCCTTTGCCCCTGGCACTGACCATTCTATTTCCTGTCTATATGAATTTGACTACTCCAGGTGCCTCGTCTAAAAGAAGTCGTCCAATACCTAATCTTCTGTCTGACTGATGTTGCTTAGCGCACTGTTTCCTAGGTTGATCCATGTAGCATGTATTAAGATGTAACTCCCTCGTAAAGGCTGGATATTGGATATTTACCACAGTGTGTTTATCCATCATCTGTTGAAGGGCATTTGAGCTGTTTCCATCTTTTTGGGCTGTTGTTGAGTAGCGCTACTAAAAACAAGGATGTACAAGAATCTGAGTCCCTGCTTTCGATTCTTTTGGGTGTATACCCAGCAGTGGGCTTGTTGCATTGTCTGGTAATACTAGGTATTTGTGGGAAACTTCCATATCCTTGTGTTAATCAGGTGTGCAGCCAAGGATGACAAACACTGGTATGGCCGGCTTGCCCCCTAAAACCTAAAACACTCCTAATTGGTGGTTGAATTAATTTCTTCATAACATTGCTTGTAGCTCGATGCACTTATTATTGCCACAAATTCAAAAAAGTGTTCTGTGGATTAACGCAGTTATTACCTTGTAGAAAATCCCAACATCGTGTCTCATGTTCATGAGAAATAGCACAGCAATTGTAGCCCCTTCCTGCAGTTGAAATGTGTCCCTTGGGATTATCTAAACCTCAAAGTTTCTGAATGATTTGCCTTGTGGATAATAAATTAGAGCTGACTGAAGATTTCCTATCATAATTTCATGTCTGTTGAAATGCCTGTAATTATTCCTGCCCAGATGAGTTTCCTTACACAGAAAGGGCAAGGTAGCAATACGCACACGTGCATGTCTTCCATCCCATAAACCATTGCTACACCGTCCTTGTCTGTCAGGGCTGGAAACTTCCACTTGGAAATTAGCTGCAAGGATTCTTCACTCTTGCTCCTCAGCCATGTCTACCCTGAGATATCAACTGCCTTTGGAATTGTCTATCACCCGTTCTGCAGACTGAAACTTTTCTTCCGAATTTACAACTTCTGTTTGACACAGTACCTGGTTGGGATGCTCTACGCAGAGACAGCGATCGATAGTGAGCAATAGAAATATGTAGACACAGTCTCCTTACACAAGTTCTTTTTTTTTCTTTTTCTCTCTCTTTTTTTTTTTTTTTTTTTGACAGGCAGAGTGGACAGTGAGAGAGAGAGACAGAGAGAAAGGTCTTCCTTTGCCGTTGGTTCACCCTCCAATGGCTGCCACAGACGGCGCGCTGCGGTCGGCGCACAGCGCTGATCCAATGGCAGGAGCCAAGTGCTAGGTGCTTTTTCCTGGTCTCCCATGGGGTGCAGGGCCCAAGCACTTGGGCCATCCTCCACTGCACTCCTGGGCCACAGCAGAAGGCTGGCCTGGAAGAGGGGCAACCGGGACAGAATCCGGCGCCCCGACCGGGACTAGAACCCGGTGTGCCGACGCCGCAAGGCGGAGGATTAGCCTGTTGAGCCATGGCGCTGGCCTCCTTACAAAAGTTCTATCACACATCTGAGGGCGAACAAGTCCGTAAACATGTGCACACGTATCAACACGTAAAATACGGTATCTTCACCTGTTTTGTACTGCCAGGACAAAACACCTGAGGATTGGTACTTGTTAAAGAAAAGCAGGTGTATTTAGCCCACAGTTCTGGAGGCCTAATGCTGCGTGACAGATGCATCACAACGCAGAAGCAATGTGAGAACAGTGAGCAGTGCCCGTGCAAGGGGGATTATAGGGAGCGCCAGGCTTGCTTCCAATGACAAGCCCCATCTGCTGAGCACCAGTCTAGTCCCATGAGAGCTAACTCTCAAGAAACAGCATTAGTCCTTCCTGGTGGTGGTGTCCCATGGAGCCGATCACCTTGCATAGGGCCCCACCTCTTGCAGAGCCACAACCTCCCGATGTGACTGCATTGGGGATCAAGCTTCCAATACACGATCTTCCGGAAGACAAACCAAATGTACCATGGCTTGGACATGATTTGGCTCCCAAACTCATACTGCACTTTAAGCTAATGTTTAATTAGTTGTAAATTAATGTTACTGAGAAGATGGTAACTTAATGCAGTTATGGTGTTTAGGAGGTGAACCTAGCCAAAGGCCCTCAGGCCACTGAGAGTGCACCCTTGAAAAATAGTTCTCCCAAAAGGATGGGTTATAAAAGCTGAGTTGAATGGCCGGCACTGTGGTGCAGTAGGTTAAGTTGACAGGTACAGTGCCGGTATCCCATATAGGAGCTGGTTCAAGTCCTGGCTGCTCTACTTCCAATCCAGCTCCCCAGTAATGCACCTGGGAAAGCATCAAGGCTGGCCAAGTCCTTGGGCCCCTGCATCCATGTGGGAGACCTGGAAGAAGCTCCTGGCTTCAGCCTGGGTCAGCCCCAGCTGTTTTGACCTTTTGGGGAGTGAACCAGTGGATGGAGGGTCTTTCTCTGTCTCTATAACTTTTTCAAATAAATAAGTAAATCTCACCAAAAAATAAATAAATAAACAAAGGAGCTGAGTTGGGCCCAACCATGCTGTCTACTTCCTGGCCTGCCATGCCACCCTTCCGGGATTTATGTTCCTCCATTGCCATCAGGCACCCTCACCAGAAGCCCAACCAGTGGAGCTGCCTGATCTTGGACTTGAACCTCTAAAACTGAGAACTGAATGAACCTTTTCTCATTATAAAATTAGTTACCCTCAGGTATTTTCATAATATTAATAAAAAGCTAATTAATATTCATAATATTAATGAAATTAATTTATACTCTGTATAAACCATAGCACTCAGAAATCCCAGAGTGAACTTCATAGAAGAAAAAGAAAGAAAAAGTTGACAGTAAGGCTAAGCAACAGAGAAAACCTCAGTACTTGCCTTCTGGCATTGTCTCAGGTAACTTATTAGCCTCTTCCTTTTGTCTTGTCATTTTACCATTTTTCTGTTTCACTTGTTTGTTTTTCATTTGAGAGACAGAGGCAGAGAGAGCTCCTATCCACTGGCTGACTCCCCAGATACCCACAATGGCCAGGGCAGAGCCAGGCTGAAGCCAGGAGCCAGGAGCCAGGAGCTCATTCCAGGTCTCCCTGCTTGAGCCATTACCTGTTGCTTCTCATGGTGCCCATCAGCAGGAAGCCAGAACCTGGAGCAAAGCTGGGACTCAAACCCAGGCACTCCAACCTGTGAGTTAACTGCTAGGCCAAACACCCACCCCAGCTTTGCCATTTTAAAAGTGTGTCATACCAGGACGAGATGGGAAAGGACGGTGGTCTGGGCCACCTATTGGGATCTACCAGAGGGGCAGGAGAAACAGGAGGAATCCAGTGCTGCCTGCAGAGCTGGTCTGAGAGGAGACACGGCAGCACCTGCCGGTTTTGAGATAAGCTGAGTAAATTCTGAGATAGCACTTTGTAGAGGAAAGCCTACAGAACACTAGTTCAGGGACACACTTAGCAGAAACAGGTCCAGATAGCAAAGAAATTGAAAGAACAGCAGTACTGTTGGCCCTCCTCACCCACAGTTCCCCAATCCATGGATTCAACTGTTACTCAAAAATATTTGAAAAAAAAAAAAAATCATGTCTGCACTGAAAATGTACAGAGTTTTTTTTTTCCCTTTGTCATTGTCCTCTAAAAAAGAAGTAGCCTAGCAGTTAAGGTGCCCCTGTTCAATTCCTGCCTTCAGTTCCTGATTCCAGCTTCTTGCCAATGAACAGCCTGGGAGGCAGTGGGTGATGGTTCACATGACTGGGTTCCTGCCACCTGTGTGGGACACCTGGATTGTGCGCCTAGCTCCTGGCTTCAGCTCAGTCTCAGCCCAGTCCCAGCAGATGAGAGGGCTGGCTCATTCATATTCTCTCTCTCTCTCCATCTGGAATAAATAACAACATTTTTAAAAAGAACAAAGCAATATAACAACTATTTCTAGAATGTTTACATTACCTCAGGTGTTATAAGTAGTCAAGATGATTTAAAACACACAAGATGTGTGTAGGTTATATGCAAATAGCGCATCACTTCATATAAGGGACCCAAGCACCTGCTGATCTGAGCATCCCTTGCGGATACCAAGGGGCAATTTCTACTGGCAAAGTCACCACATAGTTCAGGGCGGCAAAGGCTCCGAGACCTGGCGTAAGCAAGCCTGAATAACTTCCACACAGGCTTTATCAAATTTCTTTTGCCACGGAACCCTTTCCTTAAATCATACATTATTATGCCAAGGAATTGGTGTTCCCCAGGACACAACTGAGGGAATCTTGCTGCAGAGAGAGCTGGATGCTCTTGCTTTTGTATGTCTGCCCTTTAAGCCCTGTTCATTCCCCCACTGTGGTCCAGGCTCTCGGTCAACCACGGCTGGCTCCACGTGACTCCCTGTTCCCTGCACTCACCACTTCGCCTCCTTCCAAGGCAATGTGCACTCCAGCCCCCGAATGCCACCTGCTAAAGTTCACCTCCTGCACCATGGGCCCCTCTCCCTTCTCCCGCTTGGAACATTCTCATCCCTTCGTTCAGCCCAGAACTCTGCCTCCAGGCTGCATTTTCTGAAGACGTCCGTTCCCTCTGAAGGATCAGCTCTCCAAGCCCTACTGTAGCACAGCACACCTGCTGAGGATACAGCTTACACAGTCCTCCTGGGAACAGTGTGTCACCTCCACCTTTCACGTTTGCGCTCGTCAATCTTCTGATACCTTTGCCCTCTCTCCTGCACTTTTACAATATTTCACCCACCAGCAACACTTGCTTCATTTCCTCCTGAGTAAAACAAGTTCTGAATGAGACACTGGAAAGTTTCAACCACTTCTGTGAAGCCATGATTCATGCACCCTGGCACTACACTTCTTCCGTCTGCCCTTCCTCTCCATGCCCAGGGTTTTTGCTCTGGTGGAGGTCTTTATCTCTCATCTGCACTTTCTAACACTTCTTGGTCCTCCAGTGTTCCCCTCCTTACATGGCTTCCAAACTGAGTTTTTGAAAACCTCAAAATAAAATAAAAACACTGTCCTCCTTAAAATAATTAAACTATTTCCCATCATTTATGTAAAACAGGATTCTCAAACTTTAAACATTTACCACCTTTTGGGGGTTAGGACATAACCACATACTGCCTATTTTCTAGGAAATTTAACATAGTTCTTTAAACAAAATCACACTTGAACTTAAACAAGTCGACATGGTCCTAGTCACTACTATCCGTGAAAAGGAAACTGGTCGATTTTTTTTCTTTTTCTGTATTAATATATAACCATGAAGATAGAGACTCTCATCACGTACTACTGAAAGCACTAGTAGGGTATGGGTGACACGGGAGGCACAGCCCTGCGGGATGGAAACTGAGCCCTTTGGCTGGATATTGTCTGCTCTTCATGGCCTTCTGCTTCTTGGTCACAGCCCCTTTCTCACCTGCATCTCCAGCTCCCTTGAACCAACTACAGTTTTCCAACCTGGCTGTGATATTTTATGGTTCCGAGCTTTTTACATATGGTATTCTCTCTACGCCATTTCTCAGATCAACCTCTTCTCAGGCTGAGTATATAGCACAATGATTAAAACATTACTTGGAGGGACCAGCATGTGGTATAGTGGGTTAAAGCCCTGGCCTGATGTGCCGGCATCCCATATGGGCACCGGTTCTAGTTCTGGCTGCCTCGTTTCCAATGCAGCTCCCTGCTACTGTGACTGGGAAAGCAGCAGAAGATGGCCCAAGTGCTTGGGCGCCTGCACCAACATCAGAGACCTGGATGCAGCTCTTAGCTCCTAGCTTTGGCCTGGCCTATCCCTGGCCAAGTGAAGCAGCAGATGGGAAATGTCTCTCTCACTCTCTGTCTCTGTAACTCTTTCAAATAAATAATCAATGTTAAAAAAATTGCTTAAGATGCCTGCATTCCATATCAAAGTGCCTACATTTGAGACCCAGTTCTGTTCCTGTTAATGGGCTAGGAGGCAGCAGGTGGAGGTTCAAATACTTGGATCCATGCTATCCACATGGAAAAGAAAACATGGGGGGTGTTTTTTTTTTTAAAGATTTAATTATTTTATCTGAAAGGCAGAGTTACAGAGAGGCAGAGACAGAGAGAGAGAAGTCTTCCTTCCACTGGTTTACTCCCCAGATGGCCGCTATGGCCAGAGCTGAGCTGATCCAAAACCAGGAGCCAGGAGCTTTTTCTGGGTCTCCCACATGGGTGTAGGGGTCCCAAGGCCTTGGGCCATCTTCTGTTGTTTTCCTAGGCCATAGCAGAGAGCTGGATCAGAAGTAGAGTAGCCAGGACTCGAACCAGTGTCCATAGGGTATGCTGGACTGCAGGTGGCAGCTTTACCCAGGCCCTAAGAGTTGAGTTCCAGGCTCCTGGCTTCAAGATGGCCCAGCCCTGGCTATTGCAGACATCTGTGGGGGCTGAATCAACAGATGAGGTATCTTTCTCTTTCTGCCTTTAAAATAAAGTTTTTTAAAAAAACATATCTCATCCTTCCACAGGGAAGGAAGGGCTTTCAGTATTTTTCCACTTCCTTTTTGCCATCAACAGAACATCCACCTCTCTATTTCTTTTTTTTTTTTCCCACCTCTCTATTTCTTTGCCATAAGCAGTCACTAGAGTTGGTCAAAATTGTACTCCAAGACCTTTGAGATGAAACAGAAAAAGACTGAAATATAGTGATGTCCTGACTAACCCACCTTTCTGGGTTATCTGACTTTCGTTGTCTTTGAGAAGATATTTTACAACTTGCAAAGATAAAATGGAACTTGTAGAAAACTAATAGTAATGCAAGTAATTCCTATTTGTGAATAAGTGAATTCTGTAGTTTGGCGTGTGATTGATTTCCCTCCGCTATGTGGAGAAAGCCAGTTTTGCACCTGTGAAGCATTCATTTGGCATTCCTGGTGGACTTACATGTTTATCTGGTCTTTGGATTTTCCCCTGAAATGGTTATAACACCTGGCTCACTTGTACATTAATGAGTTACATAAAATCTTTGACACATATGCACCGTATGAGGGGGCTTTAAAAAAGTTTGTGGAAATAGATTTAAAGTTTGAGACCCATGCACACAAGAGTCTTCAAGAAGTTCACAGAGATGCACATTGTGAGACAACCATGCGGCCGGCGCCGCGGCTCACTAGGCTAATCCTCTGCCTGTGGCGCCGGCACACCGGGTTCTAGTCCCGGTCGGGACGCCGGATTCTGTCCCGGTTGCTCCTCTTCCAGTCCAGCTCTCTGCTGTGGCCCAGGAGTGCAGTGGAGGATGGCCCAAGTGCTTGGGCCCTGCACCCACATGGGAGGCCAGGAGGAAGCACCTGACTCCTGGCTTCGGATCGGCGCAGCGCACGGCCTTAGTGGCCATTTGGGGAGTGAACTAGCAGAAGGAAGACCTTCCTCTCTGTCTCTCTCTCTCACTGTGTAATCTGTCAAAAAAAAGAAAGAAAAGAAACAACTATGCATGGATTTCAGTTCACCAAAATAATATTTTAATTCCACTTTTCCATGAAGTACCATGGTATATTTGTTGAGAATCATGATTTACACTCTCTCTTTTTTTTAAAAAAGATTTATTTATTTGAAAGTGAGAGTTACACAGAGAGAGGAGATGCAGAGAGAGAGAGAGAAAGAGAGAGAGAGAGAGAGGTCTTCCATCCGCTGGTTCACTCCCCAATTGGCCACATGGCCAGAGCTGTGCCAACCAACCAGGAGCTAGGAGCTTCTTCCAGGTCTCCCACATGGGTGCAGGGGCCCAAGGACTTGGGCCATCCTCCACTGCTTTCCCAGGCCACAGCAGAGAGCTGGATCAGAAGTGGAGCAGCCGGGTCTCAAACCAGCACCCACATGGGATGCCGGCGCTTGAGGCCAGGGCGTTAACCCACTGCACCACAGCACAGAGAACCTGGCACAAGGAAGGCACGTAATAACTACGAATGATGGAATGGATGAACACATTTAGGCCAGGAAACAGAATCATGGTCAGTACGAAGGGTTTAGGTGCAGATGAGCCTGTGGCCGTGGACAACCACTGGGACACTTAGCTACTATTCCAAAGTTGAAATTAAAAGGAGAAAATGCCACTACTCCTCGGAGAAACGTTGTCAAGAACAGGTTCCAGGGACTGTGGTGAGCCTTGTGTCCAAGGGAGGCCTGAGCGGCCCCCACGCAGAGGCTGAGTCAGAGAGGTCACTAAAGGTGCTGGGCATGGCACGGGGCAGGGAGACGATGAGCATCATTGAAGCCACATAACTCCTTTTTCCTTTCCCTTCATTGCACACCCAGTGGAGGACATGCAGGTTTGGTCCTGCAAGTGTTGCAAAACCTGTCCAATTATGAAATCAGATATCGTTCTGGCATTTTTAGTTGAAGTACCATCTATAGCGAAATTGCATAAAGGAAAAAAACCCCTATGAGTCAGTTTCCACGTCTGTGAGTGTTTTGAAGATTACATCAGTGGAGTTCCATAGAAAGAAACCATGAGCTTCCTGCAAAATCGCCTGGATTCACAATAATCTCTATCTTTTCAACTAATGAGGAGGACCGTCCGAGGACACTACAGATGTGCATGGACTCTTAAGGGACAAAGATCTGTCTCTACTCTCAAGTTTTCTCCTAACTATATAGACATAACGATTAATATAGAAAATGAGTCTCAAGGGGCCAGTGCTCTGGCACAGTGGGTAAGACCACCCATTGCCTGCAGCACTGGCATCCCATATAGGTGCTGGTTCAAGTCCCGGCTGCTCCACTTCTGATCCAGCTCTTTGTTATGGCCTGAGAAAGCAGCAGAAGATGACCCAAGTCCTTGGGCTCCTGCACCTGTGTGGGAGACCCAGAAGAAGCTCCTATCTCCTGGCTTCTGATCACCACAACTCTAGCTCTTGCTACCATTTGGGAAGTGAACCAGCGGATGGAAGACCTCTCTCTCTCTGCCTCTGCCTCTCTGTAACATTGCCTTTCAAATAAATATTTTTCAAAAAGAAAAAAAAGGAAGCTAGATTACTGTTATGTAGTTTCCAAAAATAATGTGGCAATTTTAAGAGTATTCATGTATGCTGCACCTACTTCTCCCAACCAGGATGTGATACTATTGGGTTCTATTATCTTCCACTTTTTACAGATGTGGAAATTGAAGTTCAGAGTAGTTAACTTGCCCAAGTCACACCAGCATGGAGACCCAAATGCAGAGGTTAACTCTCAAGGTCACGTTCTTCCCACTATACCACTGTGTCTCAGAAGAGAACCACAGGAGCGATTCCATGCAGAACTATTAATATTTGAGAGAAAATGACCAGTCATGAAATGCCATGTACATGATGGATGGTGGTTGGTAGGTGGCTGGACAGGTTATAAAAGAGCCGGACTGAAAACTGGGTGGGAAAAATGTACCCTTGAGAAGCTGCTAAGACATTGAAAAAAAAAAAAAAAAACTCAGAATTAGAAGGTAGCATTCCAATAAGAGTGAAGACTTGATTCCCGTAACTGGCACACCCAGGTAACAATCTCAGGAAATAACTTGTTCAGACACCAGCAGTGATTGGCAAAGGCTTGTCGCGTCAAGGTGAGGAACAAGTGCATGTGTAAGGGCGACGGCCAGCATTTACTGAGTGTTTACGATGCGCCAGTCACTGAGCCAAGTGCTGTGTGCACATCAACCCCTTTAATTCTGGCAACTCCATAGAAACCAACTTCCCAGCCCCATTTTACTGCCTGGGGCAAAGAAACTGAGTAACTTGAGGTTCTAAACTTGAATCGAACAGGTTTTCTTGGATCCAGGCGTCATGCTCTTAGCAATTGCACTGCCTTCTGAACTCTGAACTTTTACTGCCTGCGCGGGAACGTGACGTGTGGAGCACCAACCTTGCTAAAAGGTAGTGACAATTTGAGTGTCCACATCATTCCAGTAGAAAGTTCCGTGGCCTTGGGTAATGAAAATGCTAATGACGGGTGGGTGTTTGGCCTAGCCATGCCCCACAGTGCAGTACCTGGGTTAACTTTTCGGCTGCAGCTGCCAATTCCAGCTTTGTGGTCATGCATTTGCATTCCCTGTAAGGTAGCAGGTGATGGCTCAAGTTAGCCTATTACTAAAAAAAAAAAAAAAAAAAAAAAAGATGCCACCTGTGGATTGAGTTCCCAGCTCTGGCTTTAGCCAGGCCCTGCCCAAGCTCCTGTGTGCATTTGGGCATGCCATTTCTTTCTCCCCCTTTTGAAGAAAAAATGGAGGGTGGGGGTGCTAGTAGCACCAGACACTGGCCCAGGGAGCCTTGCGCCAGGCGCCACTTTTCTGGCCACGGTTCTTAAGTTACTTCCTTGTGTCCCGTTTCAATGGGACGATGTATTTGGATGCTGCGAAGACAGGGGGAAAGAACCCGGGGATGGACTTCGTCTACTCGGGATCGTACCACGGAAGGGTCGGCTCTGATCACGAAGCCTGTGGATGGCAGCCTGACCCAGAAACACCATCTGTGAGGTCTTCAACGTGCCTCAGCTCAAGTGTTAAATACACATGGAGGGTCCAGCTCTCTGCTGTGGCCCGGGAGTGCAGTGGAGGATGGCCCAGGTGCTTGGGCCCTGCACCCCATGGGAGACCAGGAGAAGCACCTGGCTCCTGCCATCAGATCCGCGTAGTTCGGGCCGTAGCGGCCATTTGGGGAGTGAACCAACAGAAGGAAGACCTTTCTCTCTCTCTCTCTCCGCGGCAGGGATCTCGGGACTACGTCCCTTTCGCAACGCCACACCCAACTGAGCCAAGCAATGGCCCCAGAGGCTGCCCAGTGCACCGAGGCCGGCGCCGGCCCGAGAGCGGGCGCGCCCCGCGCTGATGGGGCAAGCCTCCTCCCACGGCCGCGGGAAGCCCCGACGCCGCAGGCTTCCTCGCCGAGCCAGAGCCACCGGCGCGCAGTTCCTCCGCCGCTTCCTCCTCCAGCTGCAGCCACCGGCCCCTTCCTGCTCCGCGGCGGTTTGAAGCTCGCGCGGCCGCGGCTCCCAGGCGGCGGGGGAGGCGCGCGGCCGCGCGCACGCGCACTGGGCGGGCTGCCCCAGGCCCCGCCCCTCGGTGCGGCCGGCGCGCCGGCGGCCGCCCCGGGTCTCCGGGCAAACTCGCCTCAGCCCGGCGGGGAGCGGAGCTTCCTCCCTGCCGGTCCTTCCGCCCCCTGCCTCTGCGGCTCCGAGGCGAGCGAGGGGGCGCGCGGAAGGTGCGCGGAAGCCCAGAGCCGCGACGTGGCCGGCGGCAGCTGCGGCCGTCGGGGTCGCCGGCGCGGGCCATGTCGCTGTGGGGGGAGCCGCTGCAGGCCCCGCCGCCCCCGGCCTCGCAGCCGCTTCTCGCCGCGCCCTCGGGGCCGCCGCTGGCTCCGCTGGCCGGCGCGACCCTCAACCGCCTGCGGGAGCCGCTGCTGCGGAGGCTCAGCGAGAGCCTGGACCGGGCGCCCGAGGGCCGGGGCTGGAGGAGGCTGGCCGAGGTGGCGGGCAGTCGGGGGCGCCTGCGGCTCAGGTGAGCCCGGGGCGGGCGCGGGCTGGGCGGAGGGGGCGTCCGGGGGCGCTCAGGGCCCCGCGGACGCCGGGGGCTGGAGCGGGGACCCCGCGGCTGCTGGCGGTGGAGGGGATGCGGGGGTCGGCCGCCGAGGCGGTGGCGAGGGCAGAGCTGGCCCCGGGCCGCCGAGGGTGCCCGGGGCTGCAGGAACCCGCGCAGGCTGGAGGGCGAGAGGGAAGGAAGCGGGGCTAGACCCGCGCGCCGTCTTCCTGCACCGACCCGAGTTGCGGGGTGCCCTGCTGGTCTCCGGCGAGAGCCTGATGTCCCGATCGGCCTGGAAGGGCCCGCTCGGCCGTGCTGGAAGGTTTTGGTCTCAGGACCGCTTTGGAGGAGCCCAGAGAGCTTTTATGGGGGGTTATATGTGACATGGGTATGGTATACAGTGGTATTTCAGCTGAAATTTAAACCGAGGCGTTTTCCAAATGTTTAACTTTTTACCATTGAGGCAAACGATATTTCTGGGTGAAAAAACGAACTTGTCTAAAACAAAATAATTAATTGGAAAATTTGCATTCGTTTATATTTTAAAAAGCCCTTTAAAGCTTTGACTTAATCCCAAGAACTGGCTGCTTTTAGGGGCTTCTGCATGTCGGTTTGTTGCTGTAATGCATGTAGGGGACACTGGAAGCTCCAGTCTACGGTCCTGAGACATTGAATGAAAGGGGTAGATAAGGTCTTAGAATTACTCGGAAAAATCCTGTGACCTTGTGGACCCGCTCGAACTGTGATAGGCAGACCCAGACCTCTACTCTATATATTGCTATGATTTCATTCTGCCTTTTTAACTCCTTAGTGGTTTTTTTGTACTTCTTAAATGACTAGACTTTGTCTTGTACCATAATTATTTGGACACTTCTCTAAAAATTCTTTAAGAACAAGGAGACATCTCTTAATATGCTGTTTTATACGTTGAACCTTTCTTAGACAGTAAATACTTGTTGAATTCTCAGTGGAGTCATTCGTTCAGGATTTTCTTTATTGAGTGCCTGTTATTCAGGTGTAAGTCCCAAAAGATAAAAAAAAGTTAACAAATATTTAATTCCTATTCATAAAGATTGATCTAATAATGAACTGTTATTTGGGGATGTTCAGAAATAACATACTCAGTGTTGTGCTGGATATGAATAGAAGTGATGTGTTTTATCGTTTATGGAGCTCACAGTATATACCAGACTGTACTGAGTGTTTCCATGCGTTACCTACTTTGAGGTAACGAGTTTCAGAGTTTGCGACTGAAGCAGAGAGTAATGATGTATGGGATTGTTGCCCATATGGAAGAGTAGTGATGTGAGGAAGGGATCAAGAAGTGAGCAGGAGCAAAGCCAGGCAGACAGGTGACATCATTTTTTCTGAAATAGGAAACATTGGACTTCAGCTATGCGAAGAAAATATCCAAAATACTATTATCCTAGGTCCGTAGATTTCTGAATTTCTGTAATTACCATTATGCAGAAAGTTACCTTCTTTGGAGGCAGATTTCCAGAGTATTACAATGTTAACTAGCACGAGGGATGGCTCTGGGTTTCTGAAGAGAGCCTGGTGTTTTGTATTTGGCCATGCAGGAGAGAGAAGAAAGTTAGCAAGCCCTGCCAGGAAGTGTGACTGGTGGAACCCGAAAATTGTGGATAACGTGATGTCGTGTGCTCTGCTTTCCGCCCCAAGCCTTCAGTCAGGCTTTGGGACAGGCTACAGACGATGCTAGCCAGCATTCAGAAAGGACTGAGGCCGCTTTGCCGTGGTTCATATGGGGGGGGGGGTCAGTTGCCTAGCAAGAGGTGACCAGCACCCAAGGGCCTGCTGTTGTGGAACCTGAGAATTCAGGGTGAGACTTCCACGAGAGACAAATGAGTTTTACCAGTGTTCCAGGATGGTGGAGGCTAGTTCCAAGGAAGGTAGTTGGGATGGAGAGGGTTGAAGCATTTAACAGTGAGCTCATACCTCTTGAGATCAGAAGATTTAAGAAGGTTAGCACTGGACAGTGACAACAGAGGGGCCAGGTGTCAGTCGGTGATTTCTGATTCTGTTTATGGCAAAAAGATTTCTAACGTGACATCATACTGATGGGAGGAGAGGATCTGTGGTGGCAGATCAAAGAGCTGTTTTTCTCTGGCGCCAAGCAGAAATCGTATTGCAGCTTAGTCCGAGTGGGTAACAAGTCCCAGAAGGACACGAAGTGCTTTCCTCAGAGTCGCTGGATTCTCAGCCTTAATATCTCAGAAGGTTTTTTTTTTTTTCTGCTTCTTTACAAGGTTGTACAAACTAGAAAAGAATTTATTTAATAATAAAAGTTAAGTAAACCTTAAGGGCTGGTTCAGAATTGTCCACCAGGGATTAGGAGTAATTCTAAATGTTTTTAGGTGGCTTTTGGTAATTCCGAAGTAGATCCTTGCATGGGGTTTAGTCCCTTCACCATGTGCAGGTAGGAATGCCCTCCATACCCTCCAGCCCTTATTCCCTTCCACGCTGATCTAATACCAAACAAACACCCTTTGCTGTCAAAGTACATAGGCACCGATTCTAAGTGTCTCGCCCAAGCTATGTAACTTCTGTCAAGGCTGGAACATCTGGGCCTCAGGGATGGCAGAGCTTTGGGGAGACCATAAAATGCCTAAATTCCACAAAGCAGGAAACTTAGAAATGGGGCTGTGGAACATGGACCGAGGAAAACCATCAGCCTTGGCACAGCTGCTCCATAGAAGGTGCTATTGTGGCTGCAGAAATCCTGCCCTGCAGCACCTTTTAATAGGCATGACCGCATGTGTAAAAGTCTCTAACAAGAAGTTTCCTCGAACTTGGCTAATCCTCCGCCTGCGGCGCTGGTACCCTGGGTTCTAGTCCTGGTTGGGGCGCCAGATTCTGTGCCAGTTGCTTCTCTTCCAGTCCAGCTCTCTGCTGTGCCCCAGGAAGGCAGAGGAGGATGGCCCAAGTGCTTGGGCCCCTGCGCCCGCATGGGAGACCAGGAGGAAGCACCTGGCTCCTGGCTTCGGATCGGCGCAGCGCCGGCCGCAGCATGCTGGCAGTAGTGACCGTTTAGGGGGTGAACCAATGGAAAAGGAAGACCTTTCTCTCTGTCTCTCTCTCTCACCGTCTAGCTCTGCCTGCCGAAAAAAGAAAAAGGAAGTCTCCTCAGTTCTGTCTCTTAGCCTTGGAATTTGGAATGTCCTGAGGCTCAGGCATTGTGGCCGTTTCTCTATGCCGCTTCCCCTACTCCCCTTCTTGGTGTTGTCATCCAGTGGCTTCCCTGCTTGAGTACCCCAATATCTGTCTCTGAGATTTGTCAGTGTGGGTTCCTGTTGGCCATCTCCTCTGGAGTGACTCGCAAGCATCTCAGTGGAGTCTCTCCATCAACCTCCTCCTGTCAGTTTTCTGCATGTCGGTAAATGGTAACTGTACCCTGATGGTTGCCAAAACTTCCTTCAGGGACCTTCTGCCGCAGTGGGCAGCAAGTTCATTCCTCATGACTCAGCTTTTACGCCACATCATCGTTGTCAGCTTCTCCTACCTGCGGACACTGCTTCACTATGTACCTGGAATTCACCTTGCACTACTGTCACTGGGCCAGGCCACCATGGGATTTCAGTAGCCACTCCTCTATCCTTCACATTGTCTGTTCTCAAAATTGCAGTGAGAATGATTAATCAGACTGTCTCTCCTCTGCTCTTAACCCTCCAGGTGCTTTTCCATCTCAGACTGAAAAACAGCATTCAGTTTCCAGTTAACTCTTGGGCCTGATACTAAGGTATCACCTGGATCTCTGTCTACTCCAGCCTCACTTCCTTTCTTGAACACAGCAGGGGCTTAGGCTTGCTGCTCACTCAGGTCTAGCTGGGCGCCACAGATGACCACAGTTTGCTCCATCACCTTTTCAGGTGTTTGCTTTAAAGTCAGATTCTTGTTTTTCTGTCCCTGTTTCTCGATACTTGCTATGCCAACCCATGCCCTCGTCACTATTATCCCTCACAATGGAGGAAACCCAAGACTTTCTGCTCATAGCTGGGCAAAAGGATGCCAACTCCTAAGATCAAGAAAAGTAAGGATAAAGTTCAGTGCCACAGATGTCTGTACCTTGGACACCACAGAGAGAAGGCAGAGAAATTGAATAGGCTCTGCCCCCAGGTCTGGCAGCAAAGGCATTGAAATAAACTAAGCAAACCAATTTGAACTGCAGTAAAATTTTTTTTATTAAAAAGTTATGTTAACAGGGATTTTCTGATGATAATTCTTAAAATTACTGGGTTAGCATCGAGGCATAGCAAGTTAAGCAGCTGCTTGGGAAGGAGTCCACATTGCTTAGTGGAGCACCTGTGTTTGAGGGAGCTTCTACTTCTGGTCTAGCTTCCTGCTAATGCACCTTGGAGGCAACAGATAGCGGCCCAACTGCATGGGTTTGGCCACACAGGTAGAAGACCTTGATGAAGTTGCTGGCTTCTGGCTTCAGTCTGGCCTAGCCCTGGCTGTTACAGGCATTTGGGCAGTGAACCAGCAGTTGAAAGATCAGTCAGTCTGTTTCTCACACACACTGCCCTTCAAATAAATAAGTCTTGAAAAAAAAAATAGACTGACTCCCCACAGCTCCCTCCTTGTTACCCATCCCCCTGCTTTGTTAGTTTTCACCACCACACGTAGGATATTGGGTAGAAGAATCCACATACACAGTTAATCTGTGAGTGTCCATACCTTTCCTCTAGATTGAAAAGTCCAGGAGGATGGGAATTTGGTGGGTTTTTTGCTATATCCTAAATGCCTGGCTGTTTCAGGTGCTTAATAAATAAATCAAATTGATAAAGAGTCCGAAGAGGAAATTTACCAAGAGGAGAAGCTGAAGAAGCTAAAAATATTGCTGAGGTTTGCACATGTACGATATCTTATTTAATTATACTCTTCTAAAAGTAAAGATAAAAATAGGTATTTTTTAGAAGCAAAGTCCGTTTGATTCAGTAATAAGTCTTTTTAATTAAATCACAAGTTCCAAGTTAGGGCTCGCAGAAACCACCTCAAAGCACTTTTACAGGAATGGAACTTAAAAAGGAAAGAAAGAAAAGCTGGGTGTGTGTAAGTCTCATCTTACTGAAAGCCAGTGCCTGTGTGGAAAATCAGTAAAATGAAAAAGAGAGAATTTGTTTTTCTTTGTGCATCTGAATTGGAAAAGAAATTGTCTACTTCAGTCTTTGTTGATTGGAAGGAAAAAAAGTCAAGTTGCTTTTTATTTTGTTTGTAGCAATATAAGCATTAATTAAACATTGCTTGATCTCATTAGATGAGATAGCTTCTTAATTTCATGTATCAGATCCTGGTAAACTTCAGAATCATAAATAAAAATTATATTTAGCATACCACATCCTTACTTTTATAAATCTCATAATCCTTTGAAATGTTAGTAAACTTTATATGGTTTCTGATAGAGCTTCCTTGACTCGGACATTTTACAGACTGGTAAAGAAAAAGTTTGCAAAACAGGAGCACCCCACAGGCATCTGCAGCCTGTTATTTTTACTGCTCCAATAGTCACCATTTCATTTTAACATTTAAAACTAGGAAACACCATCACAGAGTAAAAGGTAATCTTATTCTCCTTTTTATCATCTTGCCATGGACTTGAGATTGTTTTCTCACTGGTCTAGAGTCCAGATTTTGGGATTGGGAAATCTGTTAAGCTGATGTCTCACATTGAGTAAGAATAGTAGATTGAATATTATATAAATGCAAACACTTAGAAAAGAGTGCTTAATAAGTATAATAGTCACAGGAGGATTGGGAGGACCTTATCAGGTTACTAAAATAGTTCCTCACAAATATTTAAGCAAAAGTAAAACCATTTTTAGAATTAAACATAGTTAAGAAATTAACCTTAATATTCTTTTAATTCCCCATATTTTTCTTGCATAAGAAGACCCAACCTTTATCAAGTGCTTTTTCCCTTCCAGCCACTTCTCACACAGATTATCTAATTCTTACAACTATGTAAGTTAAATAACATTACTACTGAAATTATTTCAGTGGATGCATTTTTCTATATGAAGTAATTGTTGTGATCAGAATTATAAATCCTGGGTGATAATATAAATGCTGTGGAAGCATTAAACTAAATTGGATCAAAGAAAAGGGATGAGGGTGAAGAATATTTCGAATGGGATGGGCATGTGATACAGTCGTTAAGGTGCTGACTGAGATCCCGCATCCCAAGTCTGAGCCTGGTTCAGGTCCTGGCTGAGTCCTAGCTGAGTCCATCTTCCTGCTAGTGCACACTCCGGGAAGCAACAGGTGATGGCTCAGGGGCTTGGGTCCCTGCCAGTCATGTGGGAAGCCCGGAGGGAGTTCCAGTCTCCTGACTTTGCCATGGCCCGGTCCTGGCTGTTGAGGGAATTTGGGAATGGAAACTATTTCTCCCTCCCCCAATAAAATGAAAATAAATAAATAAAAATGTTTTAAAATCACCTTGCTTAATAAAAATAAGACTTTTAAGTAGTAGGAAAGCTTATTGCTAAGCTTGATACTGCCAGTTGTAATGCTGTTATATTTTTACACCTTCTGTCCAGACTTGTAGCTTTTTCAATTACGGTTGAAACTCATTTAATTTTTCACTTCTGAACGACTCATGTGGGCATGATCGAGTTTCTTTTCAGTGAGCTGGCTGTGACCTGTTTGAATAGAGAGGGCCTGCTCATGAAGAAGAGCTTGCAGTTTTAAGACAACACTGTGTCAGATAGAAGAACAGGGGTCTGCAAATGACTGCCCATGAGCCAGACGCAGCTGCTGCCTGGTTCTGCACAGCCCGTAAACTGCCTGGTTTCTGTATTTTAAAACTAGTGAGGGCCGGTGCCGTGGCTCACTAGGCTAATCCTCCGCCTGTGGCACTGGCACCCTGGGTTCTAGTCCCGGTTGGGGTGCCAGATTCTGTCCCGGTTGCTCCTCTTCCAGTCCAGCTCTATGCTGTGGCCCAGGAAGGCAGTGGAGGATGGCCCAAGTGCTTGGGCCCTGCACCCCATGGGAGACCAGGAGAAAGCACCTGGCTCCTGGCTTCGGATCAGCGCAGTGTGTGCCGGCCGTGCAATGCGCCGGCTGTAGTTGCCACTTGGGGGGTTCCCAACGGGAAAAAGGAAGACCTTTCTCTTTGTCTCTCTCTCACTGTCTAACTCTGCCTGTCAAAAAAAAAAAAAAAAAAAAACAACTAGTGAAGACTATGTGACAGAGACGGTATAGCCCTAATACCTAAAACATGGATTCCCTGGCCCTTTACAGGAACAGTTTGCCAGCCCCTGGTCTGCAAAGAAAGCCCCTCAAGGAGACTGAGTGTGTGTAGGGGACTGAGCTGGTCTCAGAGGACCTCCCTGAGAAGTGGGTCTGTGCTGGGGTGTGATTCAGACTGGCCAAGAAGGGAGCAGTATCTACTCGCCAGGTGGATGAGGTGTGCGTTATGCAGGGTAGCATGCAGATGACCTTCTCAATTAATTTTTACTGATTTAAAATTCAGAGTTAGCTCCTTCCATCCACTGGGTCACTCCCCAAATGGCTGCAGTGGCCGGGGCTGGGCCAGACCAAAGCCAGGAGCCAGGACCTTCATCCAGGACTCCCGTGTGGGTGCAGGAACCCAAGCATTTGGGATGTCCTCCACTGCCTTCCCAGGTACATTGGCAGGGAGCTGGATTAGAAGTGGTACAGCCAGGGCTCAAACCATTGCCCATATGGGATGCTGGCACTGTAGACGGAGGCATGACCTGCTACACTGCAGCACCAGCCTCCATGCAGATGATAAACCCTTTGGTAGCCATTGTTTTGGTTGTGTTTCATTGTGAAGGCTTTTGTGGGTTTTTTAATTGTTTGGTTTTCACTTTGTTCTTTTCTCCTCTCCTTGAATATTTCATAATTTGTACTTTCCCCTTCTATAAAATAAAGTCTGTATCATTGTCCATTGTTTATGGCCTCCTAGAATCTGACTTTAACCTCTGTTTCTAATTTTGTGTACTTCTACTGAACATCATACCATAGAAAAGGAAATTGTAGGCCGGCGCCGTGGCTCAACAGGCTAATCCTCCGCCTTGCGGCGCCGGCACACCGGGTTCTAGTCCCGGTCGGGGAGCCGGATTCTGTCCCGGTTGCCCCTCTTCCAGGCCAGCCCTCTGCTGTGGCCCAGGAGTGCAGTGGAGGATGGCCCAGGTGCTTGGGCCCTGCACCCCATGGGAGACCAGGAAAAAGCACCTAGCACCTGGCTCCTGCCATCGGATGAGCGCGGTGTGCCGGCCGCAGCGCGCCATCCGTGGCAGCCATTGGAGGCTGAACCAACGGCAAAAGGAAGACCTTTCTCTCTGTCTCTCTCTCTCTCACTGTCCACTCTGCCTGTCAAAAAAAAAAAATTAAAAAAAAATAAAAAAAAAAAGTGAACTTGCAGATGTATGAGTTTACTCACTCTTGCTCTCTCGCTCTTAAATGAAAAAAAACAACAACAAAAAAAAGGAAATTGTGTGTGTGTGTATGCACGTGCGTGTGTTAAATACTGATTTTTTTTTAAGAGAATACTTTTAGGGGCCAGTGTTGTGGTGCAGTGGGTTAAGCAGCTGCCTGCAATGCCAGCATCCCATGTGAGCACCAGTTCTGGTCCAACTCCCTGCGAATGCACTTCGGAAGCAGTGGAAAATGACACAAGTGTTTGGTCCCCTGCCACCCATGTGGGAGACCTGGGTGGACCCTGGCCATTGCAGCCAGAGTGAACCAATGGATTGACGATCTCTCTCTCTGTCTCTGTCTCTGTCTCTCTCTAATTCTGACTTTCACATAAATAAGTAAATAGTTTTTGAAAATAGTTTTAACAAAAGAATGATAAGAATGTAAAGATTCTTTAGAAGAGGAAGTATCAAACGATCTCTGTGAAGGGCCACATGGTGAATGCTTTTGGCTTTGTAGGCCAACTCTTCAGCTCTGCTGTTAGAAGAGGAAAGCAGCCATAGGCAGATGTAAATGTGTAAATGAATGAGCATAGCTGTGTGCCAATAAAATGTTTCAAAAAGTAGTAGTTAACACATTTGGCCCATAGGTCATAGTTGGCCTGTCTCTATGATAGGGTTTTCTTGGCATTTTAAGTGTCAGTAGTATTGGTTCTCTTTTTAAATATACTTGCAAAAAAAATTATTGAGAAGAGTGCACATAGTGAAAAAAAATGTAACAGTATACAAGGGTTTATAGTGAAAAGCAAATCCAGCTGTTAACTCTACTCCCTTAGTTCTCCTTTCTAGGGTAACCACTGCTTCCGGTTTCCCAGCTACATTTTCTGAGTTGCTGTGCATCTCTAAGAACACATGCTCATACAGTTGGTAATAAAAGTAGCATCCAGAAAATACATGATTCTGTCTTGTTACATGAGTACACTCATAGACATATTACCTTGTTAATATAAATGGTAGTGTATTACCATTTTTCAGTGTGTTTCAAAGATCTATACATCTGCCTCAGTTTTTTAAAAAATGAGTTTATAGTAGTTCATCTGATACACATACTATAAATTACTCAACTAGTATCTGGGAATTTTAAGTGTTTCTCTGGTAACTAATTTTGTAGCATTGACTCTGCCATCCAGCATCATTTTTTGGACCCTGGCTTTTCTTTCTGTTGGTATCAAGTACTGCCAGTATTGTTCATATAGGAGCATGTGCCATCTCTTAAGGTATTTTAGCTCCCTAATAGAATGAGTACATACTCCTTTCTCAGAAGGAAGCAGGCTCTATCCAATGAATGCCTTCATTTTTTTTTTTCATCTTAGTTTCTTCAGTTTTTGGTCTTCCTAGCCCCTGTTCCCAAAATACAGGCATTTTGGTCACTCTCAAGGCTGAATTTCTCTAACATCTTATTTCCAAGTTTCTGTCTCATTCTCCTGATTTACTAATTATAAGAGTTGAGTGGGGAGAGGGGATGTAGAGGAATTCTCTCCATGATGGAGAAGGGGGAGGCAGCATCAGTGGTTTCTCTCGACTCACCAACTTGTGTTTATTCCCTGTGGCACCTGCACTATGACAAATGGATAGCAGGTGTATCATATTGAGGAAAGTTCTTTGTTTTTAGCTGTCTGGACCTGGAGCAGTGTTCACTTAAAGTACTGGAGCCTGAAGGAAGCCCGAGCCTATGTTTACTGAAGCTAATGGGTGAAAAAGGCTGTACGGTCACAGACTTGAGCGACTTCCTGCAGGCTATGGAACACACTGAAGTCCTCCAGCTTCTCAGTCCTCCAGGTAGGTTTTTCCTTTAGGAATTTTCTCCAGGAGTTATAGAGTAAAACTTGGAAATATCTCAGTTGAATTATGTTAAATATTTTTGGAAAATGTAATTGTGTAGAACCTCATCCCCCCCCCTCCCCCATTGCCGTGTTGAAACAAAAAAGCCCAGGGTAAGCAAATATAACACGTGAATGTTGATTGAATTGTGGTGTTGTGGTTCAAAAACCCGGATATAGGAGATATTTTAAAAACAATTGGACTTGCCCCAAACGGTAGAGTTAGGATCGTGCCAGGGGATTCCAATTCAATCCCATCAAGGTGGCATGTACCAATACCATCTGACTAATCAAAGTGATTGGTTTCAGTTCATAATTGATCATAATGATAGGATTAAGAGTCAAAGGGATCACATAAACAAGCCTAGTGTCTGCTAATAATAATTGATAGAATTAAAAAAGAGAGAATGATCCTACATAGGAAGTAGGATACACAGCAGACTCATAGAATGGCAAATGCCCTAAACAGCACTCTGGCCTCAGAATCAGCCCTTGAGGCATTCAGATCTGGCTAAAAAGCCCATGAGAGTATCTTAGGCAAGGAAAGCCAAGACAGTGGCAAGAAAAATGACCTAAATGAAAGATCTCTGTGAGTGAGATCCCAGTGGAAAGAATGGGCCATCAAAGAAGGAGGTACCTTTCTCTGAAGGGAGGAAAGAACGTCCACTTTGACTATGACCTTGTCAAAATAAGATTAGAGTTGGTGAACTCAAGAGGCTTCCATAGCCTTGGCAGCTCATGACAAGAGCCTCGGGTGATTACTGATGCCATAAACAAGAGTGTCAGTTGTTAACAACAGGAGTCACTGTGCACTTACTCCCCATGTAGGATCTCTGTCCTTAATGTTGTACTATGTGAATTAATGGTGAAACTACTACTCAAACAGTACTTTATACTTTGTGTATCTGTGTGGGTGCAAACTGTTGAAATTTTTAGTTAGTATATACTAGGTTGATCTTCTGTGTGTAAAGATAATTGAAAAGGAATCTTGATGTGAATGGGATGGGAGAGGGAGCAGGAGATGGGATGGTTGTGGGTGGGAGGGAGGTTAAAGGGGGAAAAAGCCACTGTAATCCAAGAGCTGTACTTTGGAAATTTATATTTATTTAATGAAAGTTAAAGAAAAAAAGAAAGGATAAGTGGGAGGAGGGAAGAACACAGAAGGTGTCATTGCAGTAAAATATGGAAACTTAACAGATTTCACCCATGTAATTTGATAAATATTATATTAAAGTGATGCTGAATCGATACTTATCACACTATATGGAAAATATCTAATAAAATGTTTTCTAATTCAAAAAAATTGGAAACATTTCAATGTAATCAGCATATTTGATGCTAGGGAATTAGATAACAATATTGTAGTACTAGAGTAGTTCTATAGGTGTGTGCTCTTTATTCTAAGGAGATGCATGCTAAAGTATTTAGGGGTAAAATTTCTATAACTTACATTGAAATAGTGCAACCAGAAAATGAATAAATACATATTTCTGTGTATGTATTTATAGGGATGAAGTAAAGCAAGGATATCAAATGTTTGTTGCCTAAATCTTATACCAACATGATGTGCTTTTGAAATGTTGGTAACTCAGCCATACAAATTTTCCTGAATAGACCAATACTGAGTAAGACCTCTCACTTCTATGGTCAGTAGAAATAAGAAACAGTTCCTTCTCTCTGCAGTTGCAGATGGAGTTTGTCAGGTGCAGTGGTAGTGAGCAGGAGGGACTCACTGTCGAAGTCCCCTGTTAGCAGCACTGCTGGCCCCCTTTTCCTAGGGGTTCCCAAGGGACCAGTCATGTCATTTTATGTCCATTATATGTGTCATTGGAAGCCAGTTAGGCTTACACTTGTGATTTTACATGGTCTTGATGTCTGCCATTTCATTGTATAACCAGCCTGGTTACAATATATTATTAACGTGAGGTGCCTAAAACTATAACTTAGACCTTATTTTTTACATTATTCTGAGGTTGGAGAACTAGGGACACGTGTAGTCATGTGCTGTCAGTGGCATGTATCAGAAACTCCAACTCAAATTGGTATAAAGAGAGGAATACAGTTCTAACTGAAAAGCTTCTATGTGGGGCGGGCTTCATGAGAGGAAGGGAGCACCCTGTTTCTGAGTTGTTGGTTTCCTTTGCTCTTCCTTGTGCTGACTTCCTTCCAAGACTGGTGATCCACCATTAGGCCAGGTTGCCTGCTAGCTCCCCCGGGCTCATTCATCTCTATCTCTGTCCCAGCATTCCCAGCAAAGTCAGAAGGTTCACTCTGGTTAACTAGTTTTGATCACGTGCCTGTCTCTAAACTGTCACTATGATCAAGGAGATGGAATGTTCTGATTTGCCTGGCTTAAAGCCAGGAGTGGAGTTGGATTGAGTCAGCTTTCCAGGAAACACATGGATCATAAAACAAAATTAGATCTGGTGGAAAGGGAAAAAGGAGGCAACAGATGCTGGGGATGTAACCAGAAAGTCTCATACACATGAAAAGGACCTTTGATTGTGAGTGAGAAAAGTGAGATTCTCAAGTCACCCGCTGCTTTAAAGGCCTAGTGCAGGTGGTCAGATGGGCTCCTGTAAGTGCCTCCTTTGTGCTGTGCACTATGGTGGATGCTTGGCTCTTGTTCCCTAGTGCTGCCTCTACCAAGAGATTTGGGGTAGGAATAACTGCCTGCTAATGCAGGCCCCCTGCCCCTGATATGACTGTTATCAGTCACCAGTCAACTTCCCAAGTTGTTCATTTTTATATTCCCTGTGCCTTGAATAGTACCCAGGAGTTGTAATGATTGAAATTTACCAGTCTAGGGCATTTAAGTTAGCTACTGAGTTCTCACACTTTATAGAATATCAGGGGCTCTGAAAAACTTAAACCTCCATGGAAAGTAAGTGTAGTTTTTTAAAAGATTTATTTATTTGAAAGGCAGATTTACAGGGAGAGAGGGATCGTCTATCCATTGGTTTACTCTCCAAATGACCACAAAAGCTAGGGCTGGACCAGGATGAAACCAGGAGCCAGGAACTCCCATCTGGGTCTCCCACATGGGTGGCAAGGGCCCAAGTACCTGGACCATCTTCTGCTGGTTTCCGAGGCACATGAGCAGGGAGCTGGATCAGAAGTGGAGCAGCTGGGACTTGAACCTGCGCTCATATGAGGTGTTAGCATCGCAGGCAGTGACTCAGCCTACTACATCACAACACTGGCCCCCATAAATGTAACTTTTATATCTCATTCTCTTTTTCAATGAAACACTTTGACTGTTAGTTGCTAAGTCTGTAAAATTAGTGTAAATAATCCTCTACTGACATTGTTGGAGCTTCACATTTTTGAGGTTTTGTGTTATGAATGCTGGGGGCTGAGACGAGTGCTCCCAGTTTTCAGTTCCCTTGAGTGAAATTGAGGCAGGTATTTATTTATGCATAATGACTTGCCTGGACTTCTGAAACAGTGTTTTATATTTGGGTCTTTGAATAAACATCAATCATCTTCCCTTGAAGAAACCACTCATGTTCTTTCTGTTTTTCTCCAAGTAGTAAGAGTAGCACCTTCCTGTCAGTGCACAGTGCACAGGGCTGATGTTTGGCCTGCAGGCTTTTTCAAGATGATTCCATGGGCTCTTTTTGCTTTGAGGGGAGAACAGAAAAAGGCAAGCCGTTCCTGCGTTACCACGTCCACACTGTTCCACATATTCACACTGTGAAGTTTTGTGTCAGGTTGGCCATACTCATATAGTGTCTATTGTTACTTGAATGTTGATTATTGATTTAAGAGGAAATATTTTGAAATCCAGTGAAGTTCAGTAATGTAAGAGAGAAGTAGGTAGTTTAATGCTGGCATACTGTCTGTATCTAATATGGATAACCTTAACATTGTTTAGATATTAGAATAAAGCATAAAAATTTTAGGGAATAATTTTTAATACTTGAATAAAACTATTTAGGATAAAAACTTATGTAATCACATTAAACATGTAAGCACTGATAGAATAAATTTCTGATTTTGCTCATTCATTCAAGAAACATTTACTATATTCTAATATCTTTGCTATTCCAAGCATTATGCTAAGTCCTGGGAATTCAAAGATGAATAAATAATAATTTCTAACTGTTGAAAGGTCATAGTTTAGTAGGGGAGACAAACATGCAAATGATCACATCCAGAACAATTATAAAAATAAATATTTATGTAAAGTAAGTTTATCTGATTGCTGGTTTCTCCTTTTCAGCATATCCTTGAACTTTGATGAAAATACAAAATATAAGTAATCTAATGTTTTCTCTCTTTTATAGTAATACCATTTCATAGGAGGACATTAGTTCATATTCTACAGAAAGTTCAACCATTTTCTGGTCTAGTTGGGGTTAGTAACTTGCTGTTGAGCCTCTGAACAGACCTTTCAGGCCTAGATGCAGGGATGAGGGGAACTTTGGATTTGTTTTACTAAAGGAGACAGTGTAGTATCATTTTGTTGTTTGTGGAGCAGTAGCCAGAGATGACTGTGGGGGGGAGCTTCTCCTTTTGAAAATGTGACCCGTTTTTCTTTATGTATTTATTTGGTAGCCAGAAGCATAGCATTTCCCCATCTCTATCCAGAATAATTCCTATAATTAGGAGCCAGCTTCTGTGGTCTCTAAGATAAGTATAAACTCACCCTGAAATCCCTGAAGTTCTTGGTGCGGTGTGCTTCCTGGGCTTTAGCAAGCAACACACCTGAAGCATCCCCAGTGGGAGGAGGTTTCCCTCATTGGGCTTTTCCACACGTTGTGAGCTACCTGTAGTCTGGTCTTGCTGGAACTATGTGTTTAAGAAATTGCTTCTGGTTTTCTTGTGTGGATGGTGTTCATCCCCCTTTTTCATTATTGATAAACTGTTGTTGTATTTTTATTTCTTTGGTCATTTCAGTGGGAATTTGAGAAGGGATCTTAAAGCAAAGTGCCAAAATTGTTTTGAACCAGAGGTCTGTAATGATCCTTTTTAAGACCCTTTTCTTATCTTTAAGCTTAAATGTTTTAAAACACCCTCATCCCAAAGCTACCAACATTGACAATGATATATATATATATATATATATATTTTTTTTTTTTTTGAAAGACAGAGGGACAGAGATCTCCCATCCTCTGGTTCACTCCTCAGTTGCCCACAACAAACCAGGACTGGGTCAGGCCAAAATCAGAGCCAGGAACTCAGACCATGGAGGTCTCCCACCCAAGTACTTGAACTATTACCTGTGCTTCCCAGGGTGTACGTTAGCAGGAAGCTGGATCAGAAGCCCAACAGGGACCTGAACCCAGGTACTCTGATACGGGATGCCAAACACCCACCCCTTAACTCCGTTTTCCCATGAACATTTGAAGTACCCTCATGTTTATTCCAAGATGCTGTGGGCAGGCACATAGGCATTTGACAGTGATACTTAGAAAATTTCAGAATAACCATAAAGAAGAGATTTAGATGGGAGCTGATGAAAAAAAAAAAAAAAGGTGTGGTCCATGGCCTCTGGAAGTAGATGCACGTTAATATATGCAATAGAACTGTCCTGGAAAAGGTGTTTGTAATCGGCACCAACATTTAAGTGCATCGTGAAAGACAGTAATTATTTAAAGGGAACCTGTGATGAATCCTTCCGTCAAGTCAAGAATCATCCTAGTTTTATCTTTTTTATCATTCCAATAGGGTTTTACGTTTTGTTTGATTGCTTAGTGTCATGTATGATTTAGATGAGTGTGTGTGCACGTGTGTGTGCGTGCTGAAGGCGCAATCCTCATTTCCATCGTACCCAGTGAGATCTCCCAGGCTTACAGGAAATCAAGTAACCCCGATGATTTCTTTGCAGATGTTATCTGAGAATATGCTTGTTTACCAGGAAACTGTGTTCACCATTTAAAATAGAACTTTGATTTGTATGCCTGAGTACAGCCTACGGAGCACTGTGCCAGGTTCTCTCCTTATCTTTGTTCAGCACCTTCTGACTAGTTAGGGTGCTACATGAGGGTGGTTGAGGGTTGGCCATGCTTCCCTGTCACACCAGCTGGGTGGGAGGAAGGAAATATGTGTGGTTAAAACACGGAAGGTATCGCAACTTCTTTTCTTTACTGCTTACCAGGGGCTGTTTCCAAATCACATTTTGCCTTTCAATCCTCCGCCTTTGAAGCAATGAGTGATGTGTGTGCGTGTGCGTATGCGTGTGTGTGTGTGTGTGTGTTTTCCTTCCTTGCTTACTGAAGACTAGACTACTCTGAATTTGAATGTACAGTTAAAGTCACTTAGTCTGTGGCCCACACAAAGGAAGGATACGTTTTAGAACATCTTGACCTCATGGTCTATTTCCATACAATCATTCATTCTCTTGTAAGACACCATAAGCAGATGCCTTTTCTGTTTGCATCATTTGTGTCCCTTGTCTCTCTGTGTAATAGCAGAGGAGAGTTGCCGTGGTGAATTTATGAGCAGTGTCAAGGTGCAAGATTGTTTTCCACCTGCTACTCCTTTCTAAAGCTCACTGTGGCAGAGGATGAGGTTACCATGGGAAACACACACATACCTTAGAGATGTAGATCTCACCACAATCAAGTGAATCGCACACATTTTCTGGTTTCCCAGTGCATATAAAATTATGATTACCCCATGCTGTATTCTATTACGTGTGCAGTAGCCTTGTATCTTTTTAACATCAACCTTTAAGTCTTATTATTTTAAAAATATTTATTTATTTATTTGAAACTCAGAGTTATGCAGAAAGAAAAGGAGAGGCAGAGAGAGAGAGATCTTCCATCTGCTGGTTCACTCCCCAGTTGACTGCAATGGCAATGTAATGGCAGCCTTCAGTGCCGGCATCCCATATGGGCGCTAGTTCAAATCCCAGCTGCTCCACTTCCGATCCAGCTCTCTTCTGTGGCCTGGGAAAGCAGTGTAAGATGGCCCAAGTCCTTGGGCCCTTACATCAGCGTGGGAGACCCAGAAGAAGCTCCTGGCTCCTGGCCTCGGATCAGTGCAGCGTCGACGTTGCGGCCATCTGGGGAGTGAACCAGCGGCTGAAAGACCTCCCTCCCTCTCTCTCTTTCTGTCTCTCTCTCACACTTTCTTTCTCTGCCTCTCTGTCTGTGTAACTCTGACTTTCAAATAAATAAAAAAATCTTAAAAAAAAAAAAAAACTATGGCAAACCCTGCTTCCAGAAATTCCTACAACCCTCCTTCCTGTCTCTTAGGTAATAAATTTGCATTTGAGATGTATCAAGCTGAAGATTTATTCTAAAATGCTACAACAAGGTCCAAGTAATGTTCTGGCTCTGCTCCTATAGTATCGTGAAGGCTTTCTTTACTGCTCAAGCACAGGAAGCATAAAAGTTATTCTGCGGGACTGGCATTGAGGTGCAGCTGGTTAAGTTGCCAATTCTGACACTGGCATCCCATACTGGAGAGTTGCATTATATTTAAAAAAACAAAAAAACCTACCTTAATTTTAAAACACTGAATTGCTTCAATCATCTGAGCAGCTGGGAAGTGGCACCCATAGACTTGCTAGATAGCAGGTTGCTGCATACTTTCAGTTTTTTAATATGGGTTTTCTAAATTACAATAAAGTGAGCCCTAGTAAAGCGAGGTATACCTATCCATTAAGAATCGTGAGGATAACAAAAGCACAAGGTTTTTTTCGTTTTGTTTTTTGTGTTTTAAGATTTGTTTAGTTATTTGAAAGGCAGAGTTAGAAGCAGAGGCAGAGAGAGAGGGAGAAGTCTTCCATTGGCTGGTTCACTCCCCAAATGGCCACAACAGCCAGAGCTGGGCCGATCCGAAGCCAGGAGCCAGTAGCTTCTTCCAGCTCTCCCATGTGGTTACAGGGACCCAAGGACTTGGGCCATCTTCCACTGCTTTACCAGGCCATAGCAGAGAACTAGATCAAAGTAGAGCAGGGCTTAGCACTGTGGTATAGTGGGCAAAGCCTCTGCCTGCGGCACTGGAATTCCATATGGGTGCTGGTTCTAGACCCAGCTGCTCCTCTTCCAATCCAGCTCTCTACTATGGCCTGGGAAAGCAGTGGAAGATGGCCCAAGTCCTTGGGTCCCTGCACCAACGTGGGAGACCTGGTTGCTCCTTGCTCCTGGCTTTGGATCAGCTCAGCTCTGGCCATAGTGACCATCTGGGGAATGAACTAACGGATGGAAGACTTCTCTCTTTGCCTCTCCCTCTCTCCTCTCTCTGTCTTTGACTCTGCCTCTCAAATAAATAAATAAATAAAATCTTAAAAAAAAAAAAAAAGAACAGCCAGGATTCTAACCTGCGCCCATGTGGGATGCCAGGGCCTGCAGGCGGTGGTTTACCCATTGCCACAGCACCAGCCCCCATAGCACAAAGTTTTAAAGCCAAGAAAACCTGAGCTTGCATCCTAGTTTTGTCATTTTACGATGGAAAACGTGGACTGAGAGAAGTTAAGTATTTTACCTAAGGTAATTGGAGTGACCCGCAAGTCACTTAATTTTCGTTATGACATAGATCTAATTAATTCTACTTTGAATATTAGAGATAAATATGCTTGTTGCATGTAAAACAGTCAGTAAATTGATGCTATGATAGTTATTTGTTAACTTAGTAGGGTTCAGCAAATGAAAAGTAAAAAGACCATCATCTAGCAAGAAAATAG
This sequence comes from Sylvilagus floridanus, assembly GCA_949820135.1. Lineage (NCBI taxonomy): Eukaryota > Metazoa > Chordata > Mammalia > Lagomorpha > Leporidae > Sylvilagus > Sylvilagus floridanus. The sequence goes on from OX463226.1 coordinate 107,196,627, forward strand.
GTAGCAGCTATAAACAGTAACAGTAATCAAATGAGAAGATGCTCAACTTCACTTCTGTAGATTTTTAAATTGTCACAAAATCATTAAAACTATAGCAGTTTATAATTCCTATCAGTTTGTTTGACAGATTTAAAACCAAGCTTGACAAAACACTGTGTTTGCAGCAAAACTCACATGGGCACTTTTTTTGTGTGGTTTGTTTGTTTGTTTTCTTAACTTTAGCTCCCATGGATAAGGAAGAACATGTGCTGGTTGTCTTGCTGTGTCTGGCTTATTTCATTAATTATTGTACACATTAATTCAACTATGTGTTGAACACCCACTGTATTACCATATGCAGGCACTGTTCTAGGCATTGAGTGAACTGGTAGTTAGGACAGACAAATTCCTGGACTTCCGGAGTTTCCATTTTAGTAGATAAGACAGACAGTAAGAAACCAGAAGTTCAGAGAATGATTTTTGTAATGAAGGACACAAAAAGGGATAAAGGTGCTGGAGAACTATGAGTGGAAGAGTGCCTAACCTGGAGATGCTTCCTAGAGAAGCTGGTGGCATTTAATGAGTCCAGTAACGAGAAAAGAAGAAGCCTGCCATGAAACATTTGGGCCAGGGGATAAACCTGCAGAGGACTTAAGTGGAATGGCAGAAGAAAGCGTTGCTTATGAGAGGCAGGAGGACCTGTGCAGCTGGAACACAGGGCAAAGAGGAGAACACAGTGGACAAGTAGAAGTCAGCTCACCAAGGGCCTTGCAGGCCGGTTAAATGTTGGGATTTCTTTCCAGCTCAGCAGGAAAGTTTGAGAGGATTTTCATCACAAGAGTGATATGAATTAATTTGTTCTTTGGTTTTCTTTTTAAAGACTTACTTATTTGAAAGGCAGAGATAAATCTGTCCATTGGTTCACTCCCCAAATGGCTACAACAGCCAGGGTTGGGCCAGGCCAAAGCCAGGAACCAAGCTCTGTTTCCCATGTGGGTGCAGGGGCTCAAACACTTGGGCCATCTTCTTCTGCTTTCCCAGGCACATTAGCAGGGAGCTGGATCGGAAGTGGAGTAGCCAGCACTTGAACTGGCACTGCCACCATTTGGGAGCCAGCACTGGAGGTGGAGGCTTAACTTTCTATGCCACAGCATTGGCCCTGGTTTGGTTTGGTTTGAAGATTGATTTATTTATTTGAAAGGCAAAGTTAGAAGGAGAGAGACAGAGAGGGAGATCTTCCGTCTGCTTGTTCACTCCCCAAATGGCCGCGATGGGTAGGATTGGGCCAGGCTGAAGCCAGGAGCATCATCTGGAGCTCCTGTGCAGGTGCAGGAGCCCGAGTACCTGGGCCATCCTCTGCTGGTTCCCCAGGCTCATTAACGGGGGGAGCTGGATCAGAAGTGGAGCAGCCAGGACTCAAACTGGTGCCCCTATGGGATGCTGGCATTGCAGACAGTGGCTTAAACTGCTGCACCACAACGCCAGTCCCTAATTAATTTCTTATTGAAAAGATGGAACTGCTGGTTGGAAGCAAGAAAATCAGTGAGCAGGCCCTGAAAGTAGTGTGCTCTGGAGCTTTGGGTAGCTTGGATTGAAACTGAAGTGGTGAGATGGGGAAAGCTTAATGGACAGGTTCTGTGATAAACTCCATGTGAAGAATGAGGAAGGGGGCAGGAGGCATTCAAGGATGGCTGTGAAGTTCTGTCATGAGGAACCAACACGGCGCCAGGTCAGCCGGCCTTCGCTGTCATGTGGAAGCCTGTGAGGGCTGGACTGGCAGAGGAGTCGACTTTGTGTCAGGAGAGATCAGGGCCAAGTTAAGTTGGAGATCACTCTAAGACCTAAGTTAAAGCCAATTTGGCCAAAACTCCTATGTTCTTTAGGTACATACTTGTTTCACCTTGTCGTTGGTGTAATTGTTTTTCTTTTATTACACCTAAACTTAGAAAGTCAGAATCTTTGTGTCTTAAAGTTGCTGATGAGTGGTACACTTGGAGATGTGAACTTTTTGGCTTCAGCTGCGCTTCTCACTCCATTTCTATCACAGAATTCATAAAAACTCTGAACTCAGTCCATCTTGAGCTGTCTTGGCCTCAGTACAAAGGATTAATGAACATGAAAACAATTCTCTTTTGAGAAGCTCCATATTTACTAAAGATTTTGTAGGGTTTCTCTAGACCCTCAAATATGCTAAATATGTGCCAAATAGTTACTCATTTTGAATATTGGCTTTATTTGGTATCTTTTGTAGGGATTTCACATACATATTTTGCCCTACGTTCTTTTTTTCCTAAGAAAACTTAGTACCTTTGATCTATTAAGATTATTGAATTATTTACCCTTTTCCTTGATTCATCTTGTTTTGTTCTTTTGGGTCAGTGGGTTGTAGAGGAAAAAGATACTGTTATGAGGTCACATTCCAGATAGATGAGGAAAGAAAATAAAAATGGGTCCAGAAGTTTTAATGCTTTTTTCTTCTTTCCTGAGAGCCAGCTAACCCAGTTTTGCGAATGATACGCTTTGGTAAATGTAAAATGCATTAATTCGGTGTTTTTTTCTGTTAATGTCAGTTATCTATTGCTATATAGTAAATTGCCCCAAGGCCATAGCTCAAAACAACCACTTTTTATCTCATGCAAGTTCTGAGGATAGGAAACCAAGAGTAGCTTAGCTGGATAGTTCCAACTAAAGGTCTCATGGCCACTGCATGGCCATCTGAAAGTCTGACTGGGGTCGGGAAATCTGCTTCTGAGATGGCTCACCCCACGGCTGCCGTCAGGAAGTCTTCCTTGCTCACTGACTGTTGGCAGGAGGCCTGCGTTTCCTTCCTTTCCACTCAGGCCCCTCTGTAGGGCTGCCTGGTGTCCTCATGACATGGCAGTGTGCTTTCCCAGGGTGAGCGAGTGGAGGGAGTGGACGTTCTCTGTTGATTCTAGAATTTTCCTCCAGGTTGCTAGTCATTCCTTAAATGAGAAATGTTTGTATCACAAGTATTAAATTCATATCCTGCTGCTCTGTTTCTGTGCCTTTCTGCTTCCAAAATAATCATTCCAATGCTAAGTCATATAATCTTTTAAAGATGTTTTCAGTGGCATTGCATTGGTCTGTTCCATACTATTGTAACAGAATACCACAGCTGGCTAATTTATAAAGAAAAGTTTAAAATCTAAGATCAGGGTGTGTTCACATGGTGCAAGGCAGAAGGGCAAACAGGGATGAATGTTGCGTCCTTACTTGGCAAGAGAGAGAGCAAAACCACTCCCACAGGCCCTTTTTATACAGTGTTAATTCACGACCTAAACTTCTCCATTAGACCCTGCCTCCAGCCTGTTTAACTGGGGATTGCGTTTCCAACGCATGAACCTGGAGAGTCATGTTGAGAGCATAGCAAGTGTCTAAACTAACACAGTATCAACAGTGCACTTCGTTTAAGTGCTGTCCGTGGAAGCATTTATGACCACGTATGTGCAAGAGCTGGCACTGAGAGCTACAGTAGGTCCACTACTTGGTGGGTATTTATTATAAGGTGCATTCTGCTTTCAGAACTGAATTACTAGACACGGAAAAAAAAATGTTTCTAAGAATTGAAGAAATAGGCAACTAATTTTCTCCCCAGTCAAGGGGAAATACAGTAGATCAAAATCTTCTGCAGGTGAGTTTCTTTCCTCCTGATTTTACACAGTCTGCAACTCAAAAACGTATAATCAGATAGGGAAGGAGAAGTTAGTGGGTGATTTATGATAAAGATAAATATACAGGTTGTAGGTTATTTCCAAAATCTTTCTTTTTTTGTCCTCAGATATATAAACAAGGAGAGTACCTCTTTTGTAGCTTTATTTACTTAACTTTTTTTTGTTTTTAAAGGAATAAAGATCACTGTAAACCCAGAATCAAAGGCAGTCTTGGCTGGACAGTTTGTGAAACTGTGTTGTCGGGCAACTGGACATCCTTTTGTACAATATCAATGGTTCAAAATGAATAAAGAGGTAATTTTTAATGTCTTTTAATGTCTCTGTTTAAGAAGAGAGAATGACTCAAGATGAATATTATCAGATCAGGATAAGAACATGTAACTTCTATGTTATTTTTTAAAGATGTGTGATTTCTAAAATAAACCTTTTATATATAATGAAAAAAGCATGATAAAAAATTAATAAGCATTATTGTCATTAGTGTGGCTTTAGGAAGTTGGTCAAAGTCAGACGGCATTGTTAGGTTATTACTGAAATATTCAGTAATCATTTTTATGACAAAACAGTTCTGAAATTGTTTTAGTAAAGAAGTCTTAAGCAATAATGAAATCAATTCCTGACTCTAAAAATGTGGAAAGTAGGAATTACATAGGCAACAATGTTACCAAGCAGGAAGCTTCACCAGTTCTTTCTAACATACCAGATTATTTTCTACCTAAAGTTTTTAATTAAAAATTTCTCAAGACTATATGGAATGCCATGGCAATATTTAGGAATTATGTATAACTGTATGACATCAAAAGATTTAGGCCATTCTTAATTGAAATTCAGATTTGCAGTGTGGGACAAGTGATTTTAGGGGCTGGTATTGTGGTGTAGCAGGAAAACTGCCACCTGTAGCTCAGGCATCTCATTTGGGTGCCAGTGGAGTCCCAGCTGCTCCACTTCTGATCCAGCTTGCTATTAATGCGCCTGGGAAAGCAGTGGAAGATAGCCCAAGTTGGGCCTCTGCACCCATGTGGGAGACCTGAGAGAAGCTCCTGGCTCCTTGCTTCAATTAGAGCAACTCTGGCCATTGTGACCATTTGGGGAGTGAACCAGCAGATGGAACATCTCTCTCTGTCCCTCTCTGTAACTCTGCCTTCAAATAAGTAAATAAGTCTTTTAAAAAAAGAAAAAATACGTATTAGAATTCTCTCTTCTTGGCCAGCGCCGAGGCTCAATAGGCTAATCCTCCGCCTTGCGGCGCCGGCACACCGGCTTCTAGTCCCGGTCGGGGCACCGGATTCTGTCCCGGTTGCCCCTCTTCCAGGCCAGCTCTCTGCTGTGGCCAGGGAGTGCAGTGGAGGGTGGCCCAAGTGCTTGGGCCCTGCACCCCATGGGGAGACCAGGAAAAGCACCTGGCACCTGGCTCCTGCCATCGGATGAGCGCGGTGCGCCGGCCGCAGCACGCCAGCCGCGGCGGCCATTGGAGGGTGAACCAACGGCAAAGGAAGACCTTTCTCTCTGTCTCTCTCTCTCTCTCACTGTCCACTCTGCCTGTCCAAAAAAAAAAAAAAAATTCTCTTTTCTTGAAAGCTCTTTGAGCCACCCTGCCACTGGGGCTTCTCACTGCTCTGGCTGCCCCAAGTATGCTCCAATTTTGTGGACTTTTCTCTTCCACTTCATTCCTCCCCACTTGCCCTTCCCTCCCTGATGGTGCATTGAAACTGCATGTTTTATTCTATAACTAGTAATTCAGTTCCTTCCAAACCTGATGCAAGTCTTTGTTTGCAAATCTGAAACTGATTTGATATGCCATCCAAGATTTTGATGTTTCTGAGATTATGATCTCTCCTTTAATCACCTTATGCTTTAGCAGGAATTTGGGGTTTTATACGAGTTTTTGTTTCCATTCCTGAATCACAGGTAAGGTAGAATAGCTGTGGAATATGGTGAAAAGATTGAATGAGGCTTTGATGCCAGGCAGTTCCACGTTAGGGCCCTGATTGCCATCATCTGTGAATTCCTAGCATGGTGGGTGTCAGAATTAAATGGCCAGGATGTTTATGTGCGTTGGCTTGTAGGAGATGGTTGCCAAAGATATTCTTAGCTTATTTTATCTATCGCAGAGTTGTTTTTATTTTAATAATGAAAGGAAGAAATAATGAGAAAATCCTCTACAGAAAGTAAGTGTATAATTTATAAAATTCATCCAAATTGGAGAAAACCATCAAGGTAAGGGATGAGGAAACATCTTTGATTTGAACAATTGTGAGGGATTTTAAAACTCTAACAAGTTGAGTTTTGTTAGTGTTTTATCAAACTGCTCTTACGTACATGGATCTGTCTTGCGATAGACCAGTGTTTGTTGAGCACCTGTTTTGTGCCAGACTGTTCTCAAGTACTGTGAAGCAGTGGAACACAGGCTCCTTGCCTTCAAGGACTCCCTCCAAAGCAGGGAAAGACAGGCAGTGCGCAGAGTCATTTCTGTGAGCTGAGAGCTGAGGAAAATAAACAGGGTGCTGATAGAAAGTGAGACGCCACTAAGGGTTTTTTAAGTAAGAGGAGAGACATGGTGGGATTTGTTTTTAAAAATACAGACTTGCTCGAAAGGAAACTGAGAACAAGCAGAGGACCACTGGGTAATTCAGCTTGTATTGTAGAGATACCAGAGTTAGCCAAACTGATAGAGTAGATGTGAAGTGTGAGGCCGAAGGAAGAGAAATCCAGGGTGACCCCTAGATTTTTCACTAGAGCCTCAGGGACATGTAATGCATTGAAGTATTGGAGACTGAAAAGGAATAGACTGAGGGAGAAAAATTAGGAGTTTGGCTTTAGAGATGTTAAGTTTGAAATGCCTGTTACAGGGCTGTGGGTTAAGCTGCCACTTGCAGTTCTGGAATCCCACGTCAGAGCACCAGCTCAAGTCCCAGCTGCTCCACTTCCACTCCAGCTTCCTGCTAATGTGCCTGGGAAGGCAGTGAATGACGGGTCCCTGCCACCCATGTGGAAGATCTTGATAGAGTTCCTGGTTCCTGGCTTTGTCCTGGCTTATCTCCAACTGTTGCCATTTGGGGAGTGAACTAGTGGATGGAAGATTCTCTCTCTCTCTCTCTCTCTCTCATTATGCGTTTGAAATAAATAAAATATATCTTTCAAATTATAAAGAAAAGAAAAATGAACTGTCTGTTAACACATCCAGACACGTTGTCTAGGCAGCTTGGCTCTCTGTTAAGACAACATTAAGATAGAGAGACTGAAAAGGATATGCCAGAGTTAGGAAGAAAACCAAGGGGAGTGGTATCGGAGTCTCAAATGCAAAGTGTTTTGAGAAGAAAGGGGTGACTGGCTTCTTAGTATTGCTGAGAGGAACTCTTGGGTCAAGGTTTATTTATTTATTTATTTGGTATATTTACAATAGAAGGTACTAGAATATGTTTTTGAGGGGAATACAGTAAAAGGGAAAAAGAATTGCTGAAGCAGAGAGAGAAAGTGCTCGGAGCAAGCACTCTAATATGGATTGCCAGTGTCCCAAGTGGCAATTTAAATGGTGCACCAAATACCCATAAGATGTGTTATTGATGAGTCATTCACTTACATTTTCTTACCGATTGTTTTACAGATTCCATACGGAAATGCCTCAGAACTTATTTTTAACACAGTGCAGGTAAAAGATGCAGGCTTTTATGTCTGTCGCGTTAATAATAATTTCACCTTTGAATTCAGCCGGTGGTCACAGCTGGATGTTTGTGACATCGCAGAAGTAACAGAAAGCTCTCAGAGTAAGTGATAGAAGAATTAAAGATTGGGATGGGGACCACCTCATTTTAACTGTTTGCTTTAAAAAATTCTAGATTATCAAAAACAGTACCAAAAGCTCACACAATACTTCGTCTACTATATTGTCACCACTTGTTAAGATTTGATCCCATGTGCACATAAATCCTTTAGGGGGACATAGACTCTTCTCAATCTGCTGCCTGCTGCTGACCTTGTCAGACTTTGCCTTCTTTCATGCTGTTGCTTGACATTGCATAAATTGATAACCTCTCAGGGCCGACGTTGTGGCATAGCTGGTTTAGCTGCGCACTGTGGCTCTGGCATCCTAAATGGGCACCGGTTCAAGTCCCTGCTGCTTCACTTCTTTGTTTTTTTGATTTTTTGGCCAAACTGGTTTTATTGATTCTTTTTTTCCAAAGAACTCTTTTATTTAAGGAATACAAACTTAATGCATTTCGTAAGTACAACTTTAGGAATATAGTGATTCTTCCCACCATACCCGCCCTCCCACCCATACTCCCACCCTTCCTCCTCCTCCCTCTCCTATTCCCAGTCTCATTCTCCACTAAGATCCATTTTCAGTTAACTTTATACACTGATGACCAACTCTGTACAAAGTAAAAGAGTTCAACAATTCGCACACACACAAAAAAAAAACTGTTCAACAGTCAAGACAGAGGCTGTTCAAAATCATTGCATCTTGAAGTTAATTTCACTTCTTTCCTTTTTTTGAGAAAATTAACTTTAAGAAAGCCGTCAAGAATGATACATCCTTTGTGAGCACTTAGACACAACTATAAGTTAGGAGACATAAGAATATCCTCCATTTAATATGTTAAAAGAAAGTAAGTCCTTGAACAAGTTTTATCACTGATTAAGGAAGCACCTAAGAAAACAAGCAGTGGGGTTGGACACTTGGGCATAACTAAAACTTATGAGACATAAGAATATCCTCCACTTAATATACTAAAACAAAATAAATCTTTGAGAACAGATTTTAGTGTTAACTCTCATAATACAACTCTTTGAGGACAAAGGTCCTGCATGGGAAGTTAGTGCACAGTGACTGCTGTTGTTAATTTAACAAGTAACACTCCTATGTATGACAACAGTGATCACCCAAGGCTCTTGACATGAGCTGCCATAGCTATGGAAGCCTTTTGAATCCACAAACTCCTTCAGTATTTAGACACGGCCATAAGTGAAGTGGAAGTTCTCTCTTCCCTTCAGAGAAAAGTACACCCTTTGATGACCACTTCTTTCCACTGAGGTCTTACCCACAGAAGTCCTTCATGTAGGACAGTTTTTGCCACAGTGTCTTGGTTTTCCATGCCTGAAATGCTCTTGTGGGCTTTTCAGCTTGACCAGAATGCCTTAAAGGCTGATTCTGGCTGCTTCACTTCTGATCCAGCCCCCTGCTAATTCATGGGAAAGCAGGAGAAGATAGTCCAAGTAGCTGGGCTCTTGCACCTGCCCAGGGAGACCCAGATGAAACTCTCTAGGCTCCTGGCTTTGGCCTGGCCCAACCTAGGCTGTTGTAGCCATTTTGGGAGTGAATCAATGGATGCAAGGTGTCTCTCTATTTTTCTCTCTCTCTGTCTCTCTCTCTCTCTGTCTCTCCTCTTACTCTGCCTTTCAAATAAATAAAATATTTAAAAAATTGAAAAGCTGAATGCCTTCAGAGAATTTAAAGAGTAATAAATGCATGCATAATAAATGGTTTCTGATACCTAGCTTGGGAAGATATACTAGTGAGAACCCAGTCATGTATTCCTCACTGATAGCAGAATTCCTTATTTCAGTAAGGCAGAAAACAGATGTAGGGCTTTCCTTGCTGAATGTGAGCATCAGTGAATGTGAAGGTGTTAACTAAATTGTTTTCCCCTTCCAAAAAAGATTTTAAAGGCAAACTTATTTGGAAGACACTGGCACTGTATTCCTTTCTTTAATTCACTATGCATGTTAGCACTTTGAAAACTGAGAAATCCTGCATTAAAGGAATGTGCTTAACCTTATTGAACACAGAATTTTCTAAACTTACTTGTCTGTAACATCCTCTTATCCATAGAACATCTGATTATTTCTGAGAGCAACCATTTCATGAAATAGAGTTTGGGAGATATTAGAAGATTGTAAAAAATGAAAGGTGGACTTGAACACATCTGGTTTTTAGTATGGGAAAGCAATTTGTTTTTACATTTAACCTGGAGATTTATTTTTAGTTTTTTCTTTCAATTTAAGGAAGTGTGAATGGCGGCTCTGAGTCCAAGTTGCAAATCTGTGTTGAGCCAAGGTCCCAGAAGCTGCTGCCGGGCAGCACGTTGATTCTGCAGTGTGTTGCTGTGGGAAGCCCTATTCCTCACTATCAGTGGTTCAAAAATGAGTCACCATTAGCACATGAGACAAAAAAGCTCTACATGGTAGGAAGTTGACTTTTGGGGTATTTGGAGGGGTGGGGGACTGGGAAATGTATAAAACAAATGATATAGTTGAATTTGAAGTGAATATTAAAACTGATGGGGCCAGCATTGTGGCACAGTGGGGTAAGCCACCACCTGTGATGCGGACATCCCCTATGGGCACCATTCGTGTTCCCTCTGCTCCACTTGGAATCCTGCTCTCTGCTAATGTTCCTGGGAAAGCAGCAGGAGATGGCTCAAGTACTTAGGCTCCTGCCACCCGTGTTGGGAGAGCTGGATGAAGTTGTGACTCTTGACTCCTGGCTCCGGCCTGGCCCAGCCCTGGCCGTTGTGGCCATTTGAGGAGTGAGCCTGTAGATGGAAGATCGGTTTCTTTCTCTCCCCCTCTCTATAACTCTGCCTTTCAAATAAATCTTAAAAAAAAAAAATAAAAGAAGAAACCTGATATGCATTAGAATGTGTTAATGCTTCCAGTGTTTTTACTTCAGGTCCATTTAATATTGATTCTTACATTTGCAAAAATACTGGAATTCAACAGGGGCTTCTTTGTAAAATGTCAACTAGTTTTGCATAAACTCACCAGTGTTAAGATCATTTTATTGAGCTTTCTTTTATTTAAGTTAGTGCATAATGTCTGAAACTTTCTGAAATGTTTTGTTTTGGAGGCTTTTTATTTAAAAAAAATACAGTTCAAATTAAAGTTGAAGAGGAAATATGTATGTGTTCTGATACCAATGTAGGTGCCCTATGTGGATTTGGAACATCAGGGAACCTATTGGTGTCGTGTGTATAATGAACGAGACAGTCAAGATAGCAAGAGGGCAGAAGTCATCATAGGTAAGCAGTATCACTCAGTGTTCTGACAAGTGGAATGTAAAATGAACCGTATAAACTAAATGTGTAAGCAAAGGAAATTCTGCTTTTCCCCCAGTACCATTTAATGGTGTGTTAAGTATTAGAAATTATTTTGTTTATATAGAAATTTGAGAGAATGCATACTAGATCCATAATCTAAGTTCACATCCAAAGAGCAAAAAACCAGAAAAATATCATATTCATGTTGTTTTAGTTATTTTTAAATTTTATAGTTTATTTTAAATGCACAGCAAAAAATGTCTTCTTTAAAGATTTAGCTACAGAGAACTCAGTTTGATTACAAAATATTTTAATGAAACATTTTTATAAACATCATGGGGGAGGACATCTGGCCTTCCAGATGCCTGCGTCTCTTATCTGAGGGACCGTACCTGAGTGTGGTACACACCTCTAGCTCCTGACCCTGATTCCAGCCCTGCCGGTGCAGACCCCGGGAGACAACAGTGCTGGCTCCTGCCACCCTGGGAGAGACCTGCATTGAGTTCCTGGATCCTGGCCCAGCCCCAGTTGTGGTGGGCATTTGGGAATGAACCAGGGGATAGGACCTCTCTATCAGTCTTTCTCTGTCTCTCAAATTAATAAACAACTTTAAAAAAAAAGAAACCTTACAAACATACAGAGGAAAGATGTAATTATCAATTAACAATTCATATTCTGAACTGCATAATTTGGGAGTTTATTTAAGCTAATTGCATTTACAGTTGCATTGTCAACAAATAGGAGATGTGGGTGTGCGTTGGCTTGCCAACATGTCCCTATGTATTTATCTCTCTGCTTGCTGCTGCCCTTCCTAAGATGGATTCCACTATATTCACATTTGTTTTCTCTGACACAAGGAAGAACAGATGAGGCAGTGGAGTGCACTGAAGGTAGTGTTGTTCTTTGGTCTGAGACCAGATCTTCTGCATGCGGGTTGTTCTCGGGATTGCTGGAGGGTTCTAGTTCTCTTTCTGAGTGCAGAGATGGAAAAAATACTTACTCCAAGAAACTTTTTCTTGGAGGATATTGTTTCTTGGTCTTTGAAGCTTTATAAATTGCCATGAAAACTATTGAACAGACACACTATGACAATAACTAATCTTGAGTTAATATTGATTCAGTTGATTTTCTGTTGTTTAGGAGAACAAAGTTCCTGCATAATTTTTGAATAGCAAAGATTTTCAATGAACTCTTATTTTTATCTTCATAAAATTTATTTTTTAAAAAAATGGATGACTGTACTGTCATGGTTATTTGTTTGGATTATTTTGTCTATCCTTTAGCCAGAATAAATTGCCTTTCAAATGCTGAAATAGTTTCTGTGAAAGCTTAGAGACAGAAGATTTATTAATTTACCATGTTTATCAATATTTCTAATTATATTAATAAGATATTATGTTTTAATCTAAAATCAATGAGGATTTTATAAACTATAAGGCTGTAGATTAATCTACAATGTCACCTTTACCATAATATATAAAAAGAATTGAAAATATTTCAACATAAACTTCTAACTCAGTTAATCTAAGCATTGTGCTTAAATTGCAATGAGTAAATATTAAACATAGATCACCTTCTCTTGGTGCAAACATTGGTTTGCATAATTAGGTTTGTGAATAGCAAAATATTTTTTCAATTTCTGCCTCTTCAAACTATTATGTAACCTTGGGCTCTTGTATAAAGCAAGAAAATAGTGTTAAGTCTTACATTTCTTGGTTTTTCTGTCCTTCATCTCCATAACATCAGTTTGGAAATCCTATAATTACTGTCTTCATACTAATAACTTGGTTGTGAGCAAGAGGGGATTCTAATCACATGGTCTGTTAACTCTACCTGAGAGGAACTGGGTGAAGAAATCCTAATCAAACTCCTTTTCCTCTCTTTTCTTTTTTGCCTAACTGCATGGTTTTTAAAACTCACTTTGGAGACCTCTAAGAATGAGTGTAAGCTAGTGTTGCATAGGGTGATTCATGTAAATTATCACCCTGACACGCTGCTTCTATACCTGTGAAACCTCCATATTTTTGTAGTGTTGAATGCACTGTGAAGTAATAACTTTCAAATATCTCTATTCAGAAAATGTAAAGATGAAAATCTAGCTATAAAGTTGCTCTGGAATTTCAGATGGAAACGTTTTTTTCCAAAAATGCCTACAAAGTCCAAACGTTTTATAGTTAATTGATACATATTCTGAACAGTGTCCTATAGTGTGACTTTTTTTACCTGTAGAAAATTACATCCTCACTTGATGTATCTTGTTTAAGACATTTGATTGGGACAAAGGACAGGGTTTGAATGGCTAGGTAAAGCTCAGGGGATTTTTTTAGGGCAGTGACACTATTCTGTATAATAATACATATGCAAATTTTAAAGGAAGTCAGAGGGGAAGGGACCCCAAGAAGAAATGCAGAATATGATAAAAGAGTGTAGCTGTATCACAGACATCTGAAGCTCCCTCACTGAAGGGAGGCAGGGAGTAAGGTGCTGCTACCTGTGCAGCTGGAAATGAGTCTGGTCAATGAGACTGAGGCAGGAGGAATTGTATGTGCCCTATGCACTGGCTGACACCACTCTTAGTTGATTGTATGTCAGAGATAAGACTGCAGTTCCTACGTAACATCTTGTAAATAGTATAAAACTTGTTATTTTGTTGTTAATGTTAATTTTTATCCTCATAAATGTTGTAAAGAAAAGAAATAGGTGGTTATAATGCCTCGAGTTATTTGCTTAGTTTATTTTACCATTCTTTTATTTATGCTAAGATATCTCACAAGTGGGTGCAGATTAATTCTGAAATCACTGAATGTCCCAAGACATATTACACCGTGAGAAACCACGAGCCTAAACTGTTGAGAACAACATTAGACAAATCCCAAGTGAAGCAGCCTACAAAATACCTGATCATTTACTGTCAAGGTCATCAGCAATGAGGCGTGTCTGAGCAGCTGTCACAAAAGGACTCAGGAGACACTGTCACTGTAATGTGGAGTCCTAGGTGGAGTCCTGGAACACCCGCACCTGCAAGATGTTAACGATAGGGAGGCTGGGTGTGAGTGTCTGGGAACGCTGTGCACTGGCTGCACCGCAGTTCTGTAAATCTAAAGTAAAAATGTCCTGAAACTGACTTTGCTTTTTTAAAAAGATCATTTGAGATTGTTAATTAGTTTCAACAAGTTCGTTGTTGAGGCCACAGATTGTCCTGTCTCCTGACTGATTTTGTCCCATAATTTGCTGAACAGATAAAACTTCAAAAAAAATTATGAATGGTTTTATTTAGCCTTTTGTTATTTAATGAAAACAGTAACAGCTTAGAAGCTCTAAATGATAATCACAATATTATTCTTCCCTATTTGCATGGCACGGCTTCTTTAATTTGTAAAGTTCTAAACTGATAAAATTAACAGTATAATAGCTCAAAAACTACTTCTTTGATGGTTTTATTCTTTATGATAAATTGACAAATTAAAGTTAATTTGTATTCTTTTATTTCATTTTAGATGAATTAAATAATCTTGGGCATCCTGGTGAGTAATCCAAACATATACGCTTTTTTAAATTGTTGAATGAAAGATATAGGCATTCTTTTGCTAGAGTAATATTAGTAATTGTTAAATATTAGTAAATAATTTTCTGTATTGGGATTATATAAAGTTAAAAGTTAATACTTACAGGATGAAGTACAATTTCATGCAACTGACACATTAAAATATTACTGATTATAAGGGTAGAAAAGTAAGAATTTGAATCAAAATAAAATATCAGTGTATTTTTTATCATTGTGTATTGCTCCTTATCTGATAAAAAGGAAGTTAATGAGGGAAGTGCATGGTCTGTAGTGTGAAAGGCAGGAGGCTGTATTTGAGTGGCAGGATGGCATTTCTGAACTGGTTAGACCTCTGGGATCGTTGTCCCCATTCTCAGTCACAGAATGTACCTGAACTAGTTGGCTGGAGCATGCAGTCTCTAGGCCACTTTTACTCAGAACAGATTTCTGAATGAGTGACTTAAAATGCCTATCAGTGCTGAGTACCACATGAAGACAGGGCTTTAGCATAGGCTGCAGGGGTTCTCAGGACTGTGCTGGAGCCTGTGACGTATCTGGAAATAAAAGCTCAAGAGCAGGTCAAGAAGGCAGCGATGTCGTCCAGGATGCGTGGGAAGCCCTGTTGCTTCTCCACATGGCATTTCTCTTCATCTTAGTGCTGTGACTGGTCTGCTTAGTTTCACTCTTACTTTGGTAATAAACACCTGTCAGTGTGAGTGCTGTTTGGGGTGTGCTAACTGTATGTAAGCAAATTAGACAAAGCAAAAGCCACTTTATTATCAGGCTTGCTGAATTTTCCTTAAAAACAGAGCCTTATCCTGGTAATTATTTCTCTTGGGCTGGTTAGAATCCTCCTTTTCTAAATTTATTATTTCTTGCCTGCTTACTTCAGAAAAACTTTGGCAAGCAAAAGTTCTCTGCTTTTAAAATTTTCCTGGCCCGGGCCAGCACCGTGGCTCAACAGGCTAATCCTCCGCCTTGCGGCGCCAGCACACCGGGTTCTAGTCCCGGTCGGGGCACCGGATTCTGTCCCTGTTGCCCCTCTTCCAGGCCAGCCCTCTGCTGTGGCCCGGAGTGCAGAGGAGGATGGCCCAAGTGCTTGGGCCCTGCGCCCCATGGGAGACCAGGAAAAAGCACCTAGTACCTGGCTCCTGCCATCGGATCAGTGTGGTGTGCCGGCCGCAGCGCGCCGTCCGCGGCAGCTATTGGAGGGTGAACCAACGGCAAAGGAAGACCTTTCTCTCTGTCTCTCTCTCTCACTGTCCACTCTGCCTGTCAAAAAAAAAAAAAAATTTCCTGGCCCCTCTTTTCCTTACTCCCTAAGACCCAGAGAGGCCAGAAGGTAGAGCTTATAAAAGAATGATATGCAGGAAAAGCTTCCACTAGGCTCCAACATTACCTGTTTTACTAAAAGTAAAAACCAAACTGCCATCTCTCTAGGAGACACACGACTGATTGAACTTTCCCCGCATCTTTTAGGTGGTATTCATTTTGTATAATAGATGGGAGAATGCATAGAATCTAGCGAGAGACTGTCTTTGCCTCAGTTTCTATGTCTGTAACGGGGTTAATAACAGTACATAGCTCACTGGGCAGGGTGAGGCTTATCAGGTTGGTTATATAGCACATAGCACAGGGCCGAGCCAAAGCCTCAGTATACGTTAGCCGCCACTGCTTCTGCTCACTGTTACTAACAACACCATTTCTTCAGGTTGTCATTTCTATCGACCATGGTGTGGATTATTTCCCCTAGCTGTGGAAGTCAGTTACTAAGAGTTTTCCCCTGCCTTAATTCCAGTTCTGTCCATCCATGTTCTCATAGGTGTTTTTCAAAACTCTGCAGATTTTCAGATTGTAAGTTAGCTGTTAGACACTGTGTCTGATGCTGCTGCTGATGTTATTGTTCATTGCTTTCCATATATTTTTACTGTGAAAATGCTTGTATCATGGATAACAACATCTGTTGTGCTTCTTTATTTTTAGATAATAAAGATCAAACAACTGACCAAACTTTGGGTGAGTAGGTGCATGACCAAAATGTAGTTACAGTGTTTAACTCTATTTTATAAAGGTGCTGAAGGAATCTATGACGTTTTAATTTGATTATTTTTATAAGTATTTGAACAACATTGGGACCCAATGCTTTATTATTGATATTTACAAAGAAATCAACTAGAAGAGGAGGCTTAAAAAAATTACAGGGGCGAGAATTATGGTGCAGTTAAACCACAGCTAGCAACATCCACGTCCCATATCAGTGTGCTGGTTTAGTCCTGGCTGCTTCATTTCCAATCTAGGTTCCTACTAATGGGTCTTGGGAGGCAGCAGATAATGTCTCAGTGCCTGGGGCTCTGTCACCCATGTGGCAGAACTGGATAGTGTTCCAGAGCTCCAGGCCTTGCCCTGGTTGTTGTGGGCACGTGGGGAGTGAACCAGTGAATAGAAGGCCTCTGTCTCTCTTTCTCTGTGGTTCTGCCTTTCAAGTAAATGAAAATAAAGGAACATTGGAAGAAATTTAATTAAAAAAAAAATTTTCCAGATTCAGTTTCCAGGATCCAGGTCAACTTCTGTAGAGTGATCCCCAGGTTTCTGCTAACATGAAAGTGTGCAAACGAAAGGAGCGTGTCTGTGTCACACAGTCAGGAAGAAATGATTGATGTCATCTAGTGAAGGTGGAGATTCAGCAGATGTCATGGAGGAGACAAGAGGCTGAAGAGTCTGCTTCCTCACCTTCTCCATGGGCCAGTCTCCCAGGGACACTGTCAGTTGATGGCTTTTCTTTCTAGCTACACAGACATAGTAATGTGCTGAAAGGATTGAGGAAGAAATAGTAGCTTAAGGTTGAATATAGAACTTGGGCGGTAGCAAAGGTTTAGTGGCTAAAGAAGATAGAAGCCAGCTCTGACCCTCTACAGGTAAAATATTGAGATGAGACAATAAGACTTAAAAATTAAGAATTTGTAATAGTACAAATCAGTTGTGTGGTTTTCCTATAGCGGAATTCAGATTTAAAATAGAGAAGACAGACTGATGAACTGGTCCTTATGTTCACTTTTTACATACGTACCAGATATTTTTGCATGCCAGGCACTGTGGTAGTCAGTTTTATAGGGCACATCAGAAGAGAGTAAGACAGTTGGCATTTGGGGGAATTTACCAGGGGATGAAGACTGTAGAGAAAGCAAGCTTTGAAAAAGTTAACAAACTGGGAGGGAAAGGAGGGGTGAGGAAATTAAAAGATTTCATGACTTGGAAGAAGTATAGCCAGGGCAAAAATGATAAAATAGGAGTTTGTTATTGCAGAGAGGAATGTATTGTAAATATCAGAGATGGAGCAGCTTAGGTGATGAGAAGGCAGAAGTATAATCAGGTAGTTATACAGTGAAAGTGAAGACCCTTGATATTGAATTGGACAAGAACCTATGAATTGTTACCTTTAAAAATATCTATAATTCACTTACCATGGTAAGTTTTTATGCATTCCAATTCCATTATCTCCAGACCTCACTGGTTAAGAAGACATTATGGGGGAGAGGTGGATATTCGGTGCAGTGGTTAAGACGCCACTTGGCATTCCAGCTTCCTGCTAATGTGCACCCTGGGAAGGTACAGGTGATGGCAGTCCTTGGCTCCCTGCCAACCCATGTAGGAGACCTGGATTGAATTCCAGACTCCTGGCTTTGGCCCTGCCCAGCTCCAGCTGTTGCAGGTATTTGAGGAATGAATCAGCAGATAGAAGATTTCACACCAACTCTGTTTCCATCTACTTTTCAAATAAATTTTAAAAATTTAACAGTATTACATTGTTGTTAACTTAAAAAATACTAAAATAGGGAGCCAGTGCCATGGCTCACTTGGTTACTCCTCCGCCTGCAGCACTGGCATCCCACATGGGCACCGGGTTCTAGTCCCAGTTGCTCTTCTTCCAGTCCAGCTCTCTGCTGTGGCCCAGGAAGGCAGTGGAGGATGGCCCAGGTGCATGGGCCCCTGCACCCGCATGGGGGATCAGGAAGAAGCACCTGGCTCCTGGCTTCGGATCAGCACAGCACCAGCCATGGCGGCCATTTAGGAAATGAACCAACGGAAGGAAGACCTTTCTCTCTGTCTCTCTCTCTCTCTGTCTATAACTCTACATGTCAAATAAATTTTAAAATTTTTTTTAAATTTAAAAAATACTAAAATGAGCAAAACCAAAGCCATTCTGTTCTCTAGCAAGAAGCATGCAAATGTCTGTAAAAACATATAATGACAAGATACAAATGTAACCAGGTTATTTGCTTGATATGATTGAATCACAAGTATGCATTTAGTGGTGGTACTGATAATCTAATAGTTTTCACCATTATATATAATTTAACTCTGACATGTAGACAGTTTTCCTCACTTTTTAGTAGATGAAAATCTAAAACTAAGTTTTCCAGTAATTTTTATAGTAAAGCTTGCTCAGGATTACACAGTTTAAAAGATGAACCAGGATTGATACCCATATGCTAATTCTGTAGCTCCTGTTAGCTGTTATGTCAGGTACTCTTTTTTGAAACATGTCCTAATTGAAAGAATAACAATATAAATTGAGTATCAGATCAACTTCGAATGAGAAGTTAACTAAAGATTTATTCAATGTCTTGTCTCTGCCTTCCTTTATGAAATAAGAGATTAAATCTTGGTTCCTGAACTGAAGGCACTACAATTATAACAGGGGATGCAGACATTAAATGAATAATGCAGTACATAGTACATGCCGCAGTAGAAGTGTATGTGAAAAATCTAGAAATTGTTCGTAGGAGAAGGTGATTATCAGGGTCAGAGAGCCAGGGAAGGCTGTACCCAAGAGGAGCCCGGGCAAGGGTTTTCTGGGTGAGTGTGAGGTTGAGGATAACGCATGATGGGATTGCAGTAGTTGGTGTGAGTGAAGAGCAAGCAGTTCAGTATCACTGGAGGGCAGGGTGCCAAGGAAGGAGTGGCTGGGGATAGACTGGTGGTGTAGTTATCTGAGATAGCTACAGTAGTCCACATTTACTAACCTAAAACAACCCAAGTTTTATATCTCATGAGCATGAGTGTTGACTGGGGTCAGCAGTAGGTACTTCTCCTGGTCTCTTGGGGTTTCTCCTGGGAGCAGTCAGATGGTGGCTGGAACTGAAAACATTCAGGGTAGCTTAGCTCACACATGGAGTACCATAGTGAGCATTGATGAAAACTGAAAATTGATCTCTTTCTCTCCCCAACCTTCTTTTCCTTTCCCTCCCTCTCCCCTTTCTCAGTTCCTCTTCCCTCCCTGGCTGGTTACTCCATATAGCTGCCTTTTTTACATGGGAGATGAATCCCCAAAATGGAAGCTGTTGGCTTCTGGAGGCTTGGACCCAGAACTGGCAGAGTGTCACAGCACATTATGTTGTTCACAGAAAGTCCCAAGGAAACCCAGTTCGGGGGTAGGGTTAACTACACAGGCACAAGGATACCACAGCTCAGTGGAGGCCAGCTATTCTCACAGCTGGAGAGGTAGGCTTGGGCTAGAATGCCAATGTTCTTACATGCCCAACTAAGGAACTGGGACTTTATTTTCTAAGACATGGAGAGTCATTTATAGATTCAATTCCTGAGAATGACAAGGGCTGTATATTCAACCAGATTTGTTGTTAATAATTTTTATAGATATCTAAAGATTTTTTTATTTAATAAATGCCACTAGGCCCCTTTATAGGTGCTTACGAGTATTAACTCATCTTGGATAAGTAACATAATAATGAGAATTTGTATACAGGGAGCAGGTATGTAGCCTAACCATTCAGACACCCACATCCCCTACTAGAGTGCCTGGGTTCTATTCCCAGCTCTGGCTGTGACTCCATCTTCCCAGCAGTGCAGGCCCTGTGAGGCGGTGGTGGTGATTCACATAACTGGGTCTCTGCCACCCCTGTGGGAGACTTGGCTTGCTTTTCCTGCTTCTGCTCCAGCCTCAGTCCAGCCTTGGCCATGGAAGGCATTTGGCAAGTGAATCAGAGGATACGAGTACACATTCTTTCTCCTCTTCTCCCCAGTACCTCTCCAATAAATAAATATAAATAAATAAAAAGAATTACTAGACATAGAATTACTGATATACACTGTACCAGAATTTTTTTTTTAAGATTTATTTTGAAAGGCAGAGTTACAGAGAGGAAGAGATAGAGAGTGAATCTTCCATCTACTGGGTGCAAGGGTCCAAGCACTTGGACCATCTTCCACTGCTTTCCAAGGTGCATTAGCAGGGAGCTGGATTGGAAGTGGAGCAGTCGGGACTTGAACCAGTCACCCATATGGATTGCTGGTGCCATGGGTGATGGCTTTACCTGCTACACTACAGCACTGGCCCCACTGTACCTGTTTTTTAAGAATATACTAATCTTTGGAAGATACCTAAGGTTATTTGTTAAATAACTTCGTGAGTGATTTCATTATTTTGCTTAAGCAAATGACATTTTTGCCTCATTTTTCTAATACAAGGTTTGTGTTCTAGAAGTTGTGGGTGGTTCTTACAGTAAAGGTTTTTGTGTAAAACTTCTTCCATCTATTTTATCACTTGAAAAATTATTATAAATTGCTTATAAAGTTGCTGTTTGGAAGTTTTTTATTCCTCACTCTTGTCTCAGCGGTCAGATTTTGCTGTTCCTGTCCCTGTAGTATCTCAGCCTGACTCTGGCTTTCCCTTCCTACAACTCATTTTCTGGATGGTCTTTGTCACCTCTTGCCTCGACCACAGCATCTGTGTCCCTTTCCTAAGTCCACCACAGTCTGCCTGTTGTCCAGGAACTCTCTCACAAGTAGATTGAGCAAGGTAAGATTTACGTACTCATCATATTATTACCATCAAATGCAAGAATATGCCCTAAGACATCTTAGGAACTAGCTGTTAAAAATTATCATTGGGAGGCCGGCACTGCGGTGTGTCAGGTAGAGCCCCTGCTTGCAGCACCGACGTCCCATATGGGAGCCAGTTCAGGTCCCAGCTGCTCGGCTTCTGACCCAGCTCCCTGCTAATGTAACTGGGAAAGAGTGGAAGATAGTCTAAGTCCTTGGGCCCTGGCACCCGTGTGGGAGCCCTGGAAGAAGCTCCTGGCTGCTGGCTCCTGATCAGCCAGCTCCAGCTGTTGCAGCCATTTGGGACATGAACCATCAGACGGAAGATCTCTCTCTGTCTCTCTCTCTGTCTCTGTCTCTCTAAATCACCTTTCAAATAAATCTAAAAAAGTATCCTTGGAGAACACTGTAGGAAAAGTTATGGGCAGTTATCAGTACATACCTTCTAAGACACAAGGTTCTCAAATTGTTGAACCCTTGCATTACGTAAACTGCACCAGGTGTTCTTTCCTGAATGCAGCCGTGTTTCTCTTGGCAGTGGGATGTTTTCTGAGAGCTGTGTTGGTAGGTGATCCCTTTGTTTAGGAAACATCCTAGAGTGCACTGACACAAACCTGCGTGGTATGAGTCAGTCACTCAGGCAGCCTCTTGATGCAATCAAGAGACCCCGTAAACATGAGATGTATGAGACTGTAGCCAGCCTAACCCAGCCAGCAGGCTGTTGTACAGTAGGAGGGCACTCTAAATGGTAAAATATAGCAGTACAGCTATTTGTTAGCATAATGAAATAATAACAGGATTGTGTTAAACTTTCATACAACTGTCAGTGCAGTAGCTCTGTCTACACCATCGTGACCAGAAGCACCTGTGTAGTGTGTTGAACTCCAGCAGTGTGGTGTCAGTAGGTGATAGGAATCTTTCAGCTCCATTCTCATCCCATGGGACCACCATCATGTATGCAGTCCTTGACCAAAACATCATTATGAGATGCATCACCACAGATGAGAAAACCAGTGAATAAGGGATTGACATCACAGAGACACCCAAGATGCTTAATTTGACAGCCATTTGTTTTGCTGAAGACACAGTGATTTGTTTTTTCCGTCTCTTACTTACGATTATTTTCTGCAAATAAAGCTCATTTTAGGATGCATACAATTAAATTATCTTCCACCAAAAGTCAGCAGTTTACAAGCACTCTACTATCTAAGTAGCAGGTTAATTTCTTGCTCTGAGTCCTTGATTGGGGCTTTGATGATATAAACAGAGGCAGCACCTCTCACTTCATCTCATGTAGAAAGAAGGCTGGACTGAGTCTCAGTGTGGTGTGATTGGGTCTACATTCTGGTGGGGTTGAGGACTCACAGAAAGATGCCCAGGACACTGTCTTCCTGTGTAGAAGCTAGCTAATGGTCTTACAGTGGTGGGTTCAGGAATACTGAATAGTTGAAGAAGAAACTTCAGAAAGAAAAGGAAATTCAAGTGACGTTAAGTTTTATATTGACTCCTTTTGAAATCCATCCTGAATATTCATAACTTTTTAATTGAGTTTTATAAGTAAGGGCAATTTCTATCTGAATTCCTTCATCAGTTAAATAATACTCATGATTAGTGGCTTTTTCTTTTGACTAAAAAAAGAGATTATCACTTGAATAGGATTTGAAGTGACTTACTGAGTTAAAAGCATTACTTATAAATATGATTTCAGTTTTACCTAAAATGTGTATTCATAAGAATAGCCAATTTCCTAAAAATGTCTGAAAAAGTAAACCTAGGATAAAGACAGCACAACATAAAATTATTGAGGCATTTCACAGAGTGGGTATTTCTGCCTCAGAGGGACTCCCATTCTTTAACTTGGTGCTGATTTTTAACACTAGCTTGAAATGTTCTGTGGAAAGAGAAGAAATTTCACCAGAGATTTTTGGTGACATTTAATCATCTTAGTGACTTGAAACATATGAAATTATAGTACATATTTTAAGCATCAAATAGGCAATGCAGTTATTCATGCCTGCTTCAGTATCATGAGGTAGCATTTATAGTAACTTAAAAATAAACCATTTACAACACTGTGACAGGGCAATGGCCATGTTCTGGCCTGTGTCAGGAGTCTGCCTGCAGTTCGACCCTCATGGCTTTTCACCCATTTGGCGGCGGCTGCCGCTGCTGTTGTCACACCGGTGCTCCCTGGCATTTCCGCTGTGACTTGTGCTGCACACGCCCCCTGGCAGTCCTCAAGAAGGAAGTCATCACAGGTTTTTATAGCCTTTGACCCCACCCCAGACTATCAGAGAAAGGAGTGTTGAAGACCTCTTAGCGCTGAGGTAAGTCCAACCTTCCACAGTTGTGTGGACAGGCTGCAACACCTGCTTAAGCCACAGGTGTAGATCTTGTTGCCCCAAACAAACAAACAAAAAAACCACTTCTTTTATAATGTCAACACACATTATCCTCGACCAGAATCTCAGTGCACTAAGTCCAGAAAATGAACTGAGACGTCCCTAAAGCAGCCTCACCTCAGTGGAGAAGCAAAGTCCTTTGGAGAGAAGCTAAGAGGAGGCAGCGCGTCCACATGGCTGCGCAGGAACGGGTCGGTGCCTGTGCGGCCCCTGCCTCTCCCCAGCATTTCTCTCACACATGCTGGTGGGAATCCTTCCTGCCCCTCGTTTTGAGCCTCTTCCTTTCTCAGGCAAACGGAACCACATATCAAACGTACTTTCTTTACATTTGTTCTAAAAGACTAGTGGGATAGTATATACTGTTGTTGTAGTTCAGTAAAGGTGTAGTTGGATTTTATACTTCATACACAGCTGATAAGGTCCTTCGCATGACTCAAAAGCATGACGAAGTTTAGTTTCAGTTGTTTGACTATCTTAGTGTCTTATGATCCTCAGAATATATTGGTCTGTTACCTAAATTAACAGTTTTTTGATGAAAGTAAATAACCTTATTTGAAATGAACTAATACAGTATTAAAGTATAATTTTTATTATATTGGTACTATTCCCATAGGTTTCATTTTAATATTTATTTCCTACTTTAAATATCTCTCCACCTCCTCCCCCTTTCTTTTACAGCAAAAGACAAGGTTGCTCTTTTGATAGGAAATATGAATTACAGGGAGCACCCCAAGCTGAAAGCTCCTCTGGTGGATGTGTATGAACTGACCAACTTACTAAGGCAGCTGGATTTCAAAGTGGTTTCCCTGCTGGATCTTACTGAGTATGAGATGCGTAATGCTGTGGACGAATTCTTACTGCTCCTGGACAAAGGAGTGTACGGTAAGATGTTGTTAATATTTGGTCTGTAATCATCTGCTATTTTTATTGTGAAAGTTAGGTTAAGAGTTGAGAATCTGGTAAAGACAGGGTAAATACATTTTTTAATGTAAGAGTTTTATAAGTACTTATTAAAAAACTATAATTGATCATCATTGCATAATATCTTAGTGTCATTACTTTCATGTTTCTGGTTTTGTCAAAAACAGTATTGTTCTGATTAGAATTCTTACCGATCTTCTGTGATTGTGGTTTCTTTTAACTACAAGAGCTACTGTATGGTAAAGTTTAATGACAGCATAAAAGGTACAATCATATGTGTGAAATACCACTGTGTGGTTTTGTTTGTTTTTGAGTATAAAAGGTTATAACAGAATGTACCTTGTGTTTGTTTCTTTTTTCTACTATTACATGGTATTTTCTAATCTAGTGAGAACTAGAATTTAACAAGAAAATGTTGATGAATATGGCAAATGCAAAAGTTTGCAAATTAAAGTTCTATTGAAATATGGCTAAATTTCAAAGGTTTCAAATCTCAAAAATTATAGCAGTAAATTTGTAATTTTTTTTCCATTTGTTCACTTATAAACATAGTAAGAACCTTACATGCATGGTCAGAAATTTTAAGAAATGAAATGTGTTGTTGGTAGTAACTGATTTCCTTAGCAGTTTTCATCTTACTGTGTGTGCCCTCTACCATGGGCACATGGGCACGTCAGCTGCTGAGCTCTTTTTTTTTTTTTTTTTTTTTTGCTAGAGTTAGAGAGACAGAGAAAGGTCTTCCTTCTATTGGTTCACCCCCCAAATGGCCACTACGGCCAGCGCGCTGTGCCAATCTGAAGCCAGGAGCCAGGTGCTTCCTCCCGGTCTCCCATGCAGGTGCAGGGCCCAAGCACTTGGGCCATCCTCCACTGCCTTCTTGGGCCACAGCAGAGAGCTGGACTGACTGGAAGAGGAGCAACCAGGACTAGTACCCGGTGCCCCAACTGGGACTAGAACTCTGGGTTCCGCCACCGCAGACAGAGGGTTAGCCCAGTGAGCCGCGGCACCGGCCTGAGCTCATTTTTAACTCCAGGATTTTGCTTATTAACTATGGCCTTGTGCGGCAACAGTAACTGCCAGGGAAGTGTTCCCAGGCCTGTTGTTAGGCGTGCAGACGATAAACGGAAGTCATCAGTTTGGTTTCTGTACCCCTCAGATTATTTTGCTGTACACAGATCTACATTTATCTTCTTTATTTCTAACTAGATTGACATGATGGGACACTTGGTAGAATCGCTAATGGTTCTCAAACTAGAAATTTTAATGAAACAAAAACCATATTGTTTTAAGGTGTAACACTACTATAAAAGGACTGAGAGAAAGTCTCAAAATATCATTTAAATGAATTTCCTCCTCTAAATAATGGGGAATTACTGTTGTAACACAAATGAAGTCAACGCTGATGCTATAATAATATACCCACTTATGAGCATTGTGGAGTGATGACTAAGATGTAAATCCATTCCTTTTTATTTTGCAAAAATATGAAAGATTATGCCATACAAATATGCCTCCTTGGTAATTAGCTTGTAATTTTGATATAAAATCAGTTGGATTGTTTGAATTTGCATTTTTTTTTTTTCGAAAGAGAGCAGAAGGAGCCCCCATCCACTGATTCATTCCCCAGATACCTGCAAAGAGCAAAGCTGGGATGGGCGAGAGTGGGGAGCCAGGAACTCTATCCAGGTCTCCAGGGGAGGAACCCAGTCACTTGAGCCATCGCTGCTGCCTCCCCGGTCTGCATTAGCAGGAAGTGGAGACAGAGCTGGGCATCAAACTCATGCACTCCGACGTGGGACCCAGGGTCCTAACCATGGGCTGAACCACCAGGCCAAACACCAGCCCCCAAGTGTTTTTGTGCTGTACAATTTTATCTTACTTTTGAAAGGCCTCCGTGGCCTAAACAGGAAAAGGCTTCCATGGTGTCACTCAGAGTAATGAGGTGTAAGGAAAAAGTAGTTTATTGTACTGGTAAAGTACTTAAAGAACGAGGAAATTACATGCACAACTTTAGATGTCGTCATGTTGACCTTTGGAGGCTGTTGGACTTTTTAAATCAAAACCTTTAATTGCCTCTGCCACAGAGAGAACCACAAATATGAAAACTGGCAGGATCTCAATTTAGGCTGAGACTTGGCGCACTACACAGACCTCACCTTGGAGTACAGAGTAGAGAGGCGTGTTAGAGCCAAGTGCTAGCCTGAAGCTAGAGAAGCCTCACGTCCTCAAGAGGCCGTGCTACCGAGACAGCTGCCTTGTATTGGAAGTATTGAACCTGCTGAACATCGGGCGGGCCTGCACTGAATGCGAGCGTGGTAGAGGCGTCAGGTTTAGGGCACGCTATAGAGAAACCTTTGGGTTTTGTTTTAGACCACACCTTGCCCTCTACTGAATGTCCTCCACTAACAGGACTTGAGGGGTTGGGAGAAATGGAAGGCAGAGTCAGGAAGTTCAGCCCAAACACCTTCAGATATGGAAAATGCAGGGTTTACATTACTATTCCCTGCAGTTTGTAAAATAAATAATTACAGTAGAATAGGAAATAAGTAATTCACTTTTTTTTTTTTTGACAGGCAGAGTAGACAGTGAGAAAGAGAGAGACAGAGAGAAAGGTCTTCCTTTGCCGTTGGTTCACCCTCCAATGGCTGCCGCGGCTGGCACGCTGTGACCGGCGCACCGCGCCGATCCGATGGCAGGAGCCAGGTGCTTCTCCTGGTCTCCCATGGGGCGCAGGGCCCAAGCACTTGGGCCATCCTCCACTGCACTCCCTGGCCACAGCAGAGAGCTGGCCTGGAAGAGAGGCAACCGGGACAGAATCCGGCGCCCTGACCGGGACCAGAACCAGTGTGCCGGCACCACAAGGCAGAGGATTAGCCTGTTGAGCCACGGCGCCGGCCAGTAATTCACTTTTACACTTGACCTTAGCCAAAAGGCTGAGAAGCAATGGTAAGTAATTCATTTTTTTAAAAGATTTATTTGTTTATTTGAAAGCAGAGTTACAGAGAGGCAGAGGCAGAGAGAGAGAGAGAGAGAGAGAGGTCTTCCATCCACTCCCCAAATGGCCCCAATGGCTGGAGCTGGGCCTATCTGAAACCAGAAACCTGGAGCTTCTTCCGGGTCTCCCATGAGGGTGCAAGGGCCCAAGGACTTGGGCCATCTTCCACTGCTTTTCCAGGCCATAGCAGAGATGGATGGGAAGTGGAGTAGTCAGAACTCAAAGCAGTACCCATATGGGATGCCAGCACTGCAGGCAGTGGCTTTACCCGCTGTGCCATGGCACCAACCCCATAATTCATTTTTAGAATTTTTTTTTTTTTGAAAGAGAATGACAGGGAGAGAGATGTTGCCTCTACTGGTTTACTCCTCAAATTCCTACAACAGTAAGGGCTGGGCCAGGCTAAAGCTAAAAGCCAGGAATTCCATACCAATCTCCCATGTAGATGGCAGGACCCAAATTCCTGAGCCATCACCCACCCCAGTAATTCACGTTTACACATACATAAATGTGAAAAGCAAACAGAAAACCAGAAATAACTGGCTGACATGTCCTTGAAGACAAATACCTGATAACTGTACATGGGTAGCCAAGGTGGCGAGGAGTTGGGCCTACTGGGTGCCCCGCCAGCACACTTCTGTGTTCATCACTTGCTGACCTCATGTGTGTTTTTGAAGAGATTCTCAGAGGGCTTCTGGACAGGACCAGGTATTGTCGCGCAGTCATTGGGCTTCTGCTTGGGACACCCATATCCCATGTTGGCAATGCCTCGCTTCTAGTCCCACCTCAGCTTCCTGCTAGCGCACACCCTGGGAGGCAGCGGGTCCC
This sequence comes from Sylvilagus floridanus, assembly GCA_949820135.1. Lineage (NCBI taxonomy): Eukaryota > Metazoa > Chordata > Mammalia > Lagomorpha > Leporidae > Sylvilagus > Sylvilagus floridanus. The sequence continues at coordinate 107,224,865 of OX463226.1, forward strand.
CCCGCTACCCTCGTGGCAAACTTGCATGGAGTTCCTGGTTCCAGGCCTCGGCCTGGCGCAGCCCAGCTGTTGCAGGCATCTGGGGAGTGAGTCAGAAAATGGATGATCTCTCTTTCCTCCTCCTCTCTGCCTCCCTCTCTCACCCTCCCTCATGCTCTGCCTTTCAAATAAATAAAGAAAGACTCTTTTAAAAAGTGTTTTTTCTTCTGGTCCAAATATGACATATATGACATAAGCTTCCTTCAGCCTGGAGGAGCCGTTCAGCCAGCCGTAATTGGGCAGCTAAGCAGTGGCCCTTGGAGGAAGGCAGCCCAGGCTCATAGCGCTGGCGTTCCTGCGTCCTGGCTGTAGGACGTGACCTGCTGGCTTCTGTAAGCAGAGAGGGATCTATAGAATGGGTAGAACTAAATTAAAGGCTGTTGCAGGATAAGTAAAACAGGGTTGCTTATTCCCTCACACTGAAAGTGCTCAGAATGCTGTAGCCACGACTGTAGTTCCCTGCCAGTTTATTAGAGGAATGCAAGCGTTCCTTCCTCCCCAGACTGGGCTTAGCCTAAGTAACACTGACTTCAGGCCTCAATTAGAGAAACCCAGATTTCACCAGTTTTTAACAAATGAAGGGTCTGCTTGAGGTTTCATTTGGGAAAGAAAGAAGAGGTGTTTGTTCATTTGTTTGTTTAAGATTTATTTATTTGAAAGGTAGAGTTATAGGGAGAGGGAGAAACAGAGACTGAGTGAAAGATCTTCTGTCCGCTTGTTCACTCCCCAGATGACCACGACAGCCAGGGCTCAACCAAGCCGAAGCCAGGAGCCAGGAGCTTCTTCCAGGTCTCCCACATGGGTGGCAGGGGTCAAGTACTTAGGCCATCTTCCACTGATTTTCCCAGGCCATTAGCAGGGGGCTGGATCAGAAATAGAGCAGCCAGACTCGAACTGGCACCCATATGGGATGCCTGCGGCTTAACCCACTACACTGCCACAACACCAACCCCAAGAAGAGATTTTTAAAGCTATAATTAGTCAAAATGAAGAGAGAGCGCACTGATTTATGTTTTCTGAGCAGCGGAAGATGGCCCAAAGGTTTGATCGTTTGCCACTTGTGTGGGAGACCCAGGTGAGGCTCCTGGCTCCTGGCTCCTGGCTCCTGGCTTCAGCCTGGTCCAGCACTGGCTATCAGAGCTATCTGGGGAGTGAACCAGCTGATGAAAGGTGTGTGTGTGTGTGTGTGTGTCTCTCTCTCTCTTAACTCTTTCAAATAAATAAGTAAATCTAAAAAAAAAAAAAAAATCATTGCACTTCTGGACTTACCTAGAACCAAAGCCAAAGCAACAACCGAAGTGACACCTCACACACCATCTTAAAAAAAAAAACTCAATATCTCAGTTTTCATATCTGTGAAAGAGGAATGAAAATATTACCTGCTTTGCTGTGACAGTGTGTTGTAAGGGTTGTGCAAGGCCATGTAACTGACACACTTTCCTGAACTGTCCTGTCACCCAGTGTTTGCTCCAAGTTGTTAGTGTCGGTGACCTAGGTGCTGTCAACGCAGTAGAGTGCAGGGTCACTCAAGTGGGAGAGTTTTCCACTTCCATGGGTATTTTCTGTGACAAAAAATAAATATCAGTGACAAACTATGTTCTTGAAAATTAAGCTTCTGATAAATGAAATTCCCTAAAGACCTATTTTGCCCTCTATCCCTGTGCAATTAAGTCATGAAATAAATAAGCAGTATTAGAGATGGAACTTTCTAATTGCAGAAATAATTTATTTTATAAAAAAATATTTAACTTCGTCCATGTAATTTGCTTGCAGACTTTGATACAAGACACCTAGACTTAAATCTTTTGTGACAGAAAGTGTTTTGGTGTAAGGGCCTTCACTTGGGCGGTTACAGGGCTGGGCATATGGCGGTGACAGAATGCCCTCTCCTCAAGGCTGCCTCTTCTGCCGAGTTGAGTCTCCCCAGAGCCCTGTGTACCAAATGGCAGGATGGGGCAACACCTGGGCTCTCAGCCGCTTGTCTCTAAGTAATGCCAGCTGTTGAAATGGCACAAGTTCCACTATAATTCAGACCTTTGACAGTGTGCTGCAGGCCTGACTCTGTGAACTGCTTTGCATTGCTAGTGTAATGCATTTCAGTAAGTATTGACCGAGTTGCCACTACCCCATGGTCCAGATAAGGAGGATGCCACCTGCTGAGGGAGACACAAAGAATAAGGAACATGGTCTGTCCTTCAAGAAAAATCAGAGCCCCTTAATGCAATGCAAGAAAACACCAAGTATTGGGATGAGATACTTAGCAGCTGTGAGATTTTAACCTTTTTGATTGCATTTTCTCAGCTATAAAATAGTAGAAGTCTTTTAAAGATTGTCATGTGGGTTAAAATTAGATTGCATGCGTAACAGTCCTTTGAAAACCATGGAAATATATAAACATAAACTGTTAATGTCAACAATCCTTTCTTATCAGACAAACTAAGTATACGTAGAACAGTACAATATCAGTTAAGGGCCAGTGTGGATTAAGTGTCCAAATGTACCACTGCATTACAAGGCTGAGACACTGCAGCGTGTTGGAAAACTACAGACCATGTGATAACTTTCCATGTGTTCTGAACTGGAGGTTAGCCTTGATGACTGGTGAGGACTTGGGTAACTAGAAAGGAGGTAGGGGAGCTTCAGTGAAGTCACATAAGTGAGAGATAAGCTTATGTTGCTCTAGAAGCAGTGAAGAGACTGATGGGTAATAGAGCCATATTTTGAATACGTGATAACAGAATATGAATTTTACTGTGGAAGCATAAAACTCAGTGGTTTCTGTATATATCACTCACTGCTGCCTAACTCCAGAGCATTGGCACCACCCTAAAAAGGAATCCCATACTCACTGGCATTCACCCCAGTTCCTTCGACCCCAGCCTTTGGCAACCGTCAGTCTGCTGTCTCTACAGATGTCCTTCTGGACATTTCCTGTGAATGGAATCGTTCGATGTGTGTCCTTTCACCCTGTGTGTCCGGCTCTCCTCAGCAGTGTGTTCATGTTCATCCATATTGTACCATGTATCAGATTTCATTGTTTCAGGACTAAAGAATATTCCATTGCATGACTGTCCCGTATGTGTTTATTCGTTCGTCAGCAAGTGGACATTTGGGTTGTTTTAATTTTTGTGTAATATGACTAAAGCTTCTGTTGTGAGCATTTCTGTACGTGTTTTTGTACAGACATCTTCTCCGTCTCTTGAGTGTGTACCTGGAGGTGGAACTGCTAAGCTTGTGATCGCTCTGTATTTAACTGGCGGAATCAGAAGTTGTTGGACCGTTTTACATTCCTGCCAGAAATAAGGGAAGGGTCCGGTTTCTGCACATCCTTGCCAACACTGGCTTTTCCTGTCTCTTGATTATGGCCCTCCTGGAGAGTAAGAAGTGGTATCTTATTGTGGCTTGGATTTACATTTCCCTAGGGCTAATGATGTTGAGCATCTTTTCATGTGTTGATTTGCCACTTGTATATCCTCTTTGGAAAACTGTTTAGTTTCATCCTTTACCCACTTGTAAGCTGAGTTATTGGTCTTTTTATTGATGAGTTGGAGAGTTCTTTATCTGTTCTGGGTGCAAGTTCTTCCGGTCAGATAAATTGTAGGAGATTTGCAAATATTTCCTCCCATTGTGTGGATTGTCTTTTCATTGCTTGATCTTTGTTACTTAATCAGATCCACTGCCTTTGTCATGATTTTTAAAGCTTTCCCTATCTGTGCACTCCTTTTTTGTTAAATTCAGTGTGTCTGCATTCTTATTTTCACTTGCAACAGGAATTTAATTCTTTGCTGGGCTCGTCTCTTTCCTATGAGCTGTCACTCCAGATTTAGGCCTTGCTTGCTTTTTCCTGTTCTGCCTCACATTCCACGCACTCTCTCCATACCGTGCCCTGTCACTTCACCTCACGCTGATGTTGCTGTCTGCACTTGACTCATTCATACATGGTTGCCCTGATGACGGATGGCACTTAACTGTGTGCACACATGAGCTGTGTACCTGAGTCTGCACATGGGCCATGAGGTCCTGGCGCTCCGCTTTGTCTCCTCTCTGTCTTTCCTTCTCCTTCCCCTCTGTGCTGACAAGAGAGCACTCAGTGCACACAGGAGCCACAGAAAAGACCCACAGGAGTAGGTGGGCAAGTCTTCCATAGTTGTTAAAGCCACATTCTCTGCTAAGAGTAGTGGCTATAATTATAGTGAAGTAACTGTTTTTGGTTCTCCATCTGAATGCTTTTTACTGTTAAATTTGCAATACCATATAAAGAAATCCTTTCAGTATATCCAGAATACTGAAAGAGCAAAATCAGTGGACTTGTAGATATTACAGGCTTAACGGAATACAAGGGAACTTCAAAAAGTGTAGAAACTGGAATTATAAGGTAAGTTGATTTTGTTACAAAAATACTTGGAGGGGCCGGCACTGTGGCGTAGCGGGTTAAAGCCCTGGCCTGAGGCGCCAGCAAACCATATGGGCGCTGGTTCTAGTTCCGACTGCTCCTCTTCCTATCCAGCTCTCTGCTGTGGCCTGGGATAGCAGTAAAGGATGGCCTAAATTCCTTGGACCCCTGCACCCGCGGTGGAGACTCAGAAGAAGCTCCTGGCTCCCAGCTTCGGATCAGTGCAGCTCCAGCCATTGCAGCCATCTGGGGAGTGAACCAGCAGATGAAAGACCTCTCTGTCTCTCTACCTCTTTCTGTAACTCTGTCTTTCAAGTAAATAAAATAAATCTTTACAAAAATACTTGGAAATCTCTGCATTGTTTTTCATAACATGCATTTTCCATAAACCTTTTGAAGACCCCTCATATAGCTTCTAAACTATTTTTTAAGATTTATTTATTTTATTTGAAAGGCAGAGTAATAGAGAAAAGTGGAGAGAGATTTCTTCCTTCTGCTGGTTCACTGCCCAAATGGCCACAAGAGCCGGGGCTACTCCATGCCAAAGCCAAGAGGCCAGCACTCCACCTGGGCCTCCCACATGGGTGCAGGGACAGAGAACTTAGGCCATCCTCTAGTGTCATCTCAGGCACATTAGCAGGGAGGGGGATCAGAAGTGGAGCAGCCAGGGCTCCAACCAGCACTCTGATATGGGCTGCTGGTGTTACAGTTGGCAGCTTAGCTCACTGCACCACAGCACTAGCCCTCAAAAAATATTTCCATCAAGTATTTTTATAAGGAAATTCATACTGATATTTTTCATGTTTTTTACAGCTAAAACGTTCTTTTCAAGAAAGAAATGAGTTGTTTCATATAGTTTGTATATATCATTTCTCAACAAGAAAATAGTTTTAAAACGAATCCAAATTTTAGATTAATTCAAGAGACTCTAGATGGAAAAATTAATGATATTTATATCTCATAACAACAACAAAAAAGAAATGGCAACCTAGAAATCAGATTTCCTCTCCCTAATTATAGATCTACATTTATAATTTTTAACCCTTGATGGGTGTGGCATATCCAAACACAATACCTTGATGGTAATGACAGCAGAGTAAAACTTATACTTAATGTCACAATTGCGGTTCACTGGAAATGGGTTGATTTGTTCATCTGTGAAACACCCACCAAGCTCCCACTCTGCCAGGTATTGCTGAAATAATTTTAAATGCACATTAACATTGACAGTATTTCTAGATGAGTATTTCTTTTTTAAGAAAGATTGATTGATTTGAAAGGCAGAGTTACATGGAGGCAGAGGCAGAGTGAGAGAGAATTCCTCCTCCGCTGGTTCACTCCCCAAATGGCTGCAGTGGCCAGAGCTGGGCCAATCTGAAGCCTGGGAGCCAAGAGCCTTCTCTGGATCTCCCACATGGGCACAAGGGACCAAGAACCAGGGCCATTTTCTATGCCTTCTGAGGCTATAGCAGAGAACTAGACTGGAAGCAGAGCTGCATCCATATGGGATGCCAGCCCCAGATGAGTCTGTCTGTCTGTCTTTCTTTCTTTCTTTCTTTCTTTCTTTCTTTTTTTTTTTTTTGACAGGCAGAGTGGACAGTGAGAGAGAGAGACAAAGAGAAAGGTCTTCCTTTTGCCGTTGGTTCACCCTCCAATGGCCGCCGCGGCCGGCGTGCTGCGGCCGGCACACCGCGCTCATCCGATGGCAGGAGCCAGGTGCCAGGTGCTTTTCCTGGTCTCCCATGGGGTGCAGGGCCCAAGCACTTGGGCCATCCTCCACTGCACTCCCTGGCCACAGCAGAGAGCTGGCCTGGAAGAGGGGCAACCGGGACAGGATCCAGCGCCCCAACCAGGACTAGAACCCAGTGTGCCGACGCCACAAGGTGGAGGATTAGCCTGTTGAGCCACGGCGCCAGCCCAGATGAGTGTTTCTAAATAAGCTGCACCAGCTTGAAGGAAATAGAAGTCAAGTTTCAGATACATTTATAATTAATATCTGCCTCTTTCCTTCTTTTTTTTCAGGGTTATTATATTATGCAGGACATGGTTATGAAAACTTTGGGAACAGCTTTATGGTCCCTGTTGATGCACCAAATCCATATAGGTCTGAAAATTGTCTGTGTGTACAGAATATACTGAAGTTAATGCAAGAAAAGGAAACTGGGCTCAATGTGTTCTTGTTGGATATGTGTAGGAAAAGGTAAAATTTATGATTTTTATGAAACGATTGTTAGAATTAAATATTTGTTTGTTTGTTTGAAAGGGAGTTAATAGAAGGAGAGAGAGAGAGAGAGATCTTCCATCCTCTGGTTCACTCTGAAAATGGCTGCAGTGGTCTGATGGCCAGCCAAAGCCAGGAGCTAGGAATTCCATCTAGGTGTCCCATGGGGGTGGCAGGGTCCCAAGTATTTGGGCCATTTTCAGCTGCTTTCCCAGGCTCATTCGCAGGGAATGGAGCAACCAGGACTTGAACCAGTATTCATATGGGATGCTGGCGTCCCATGCAGCAGTTCAACCCACTGCACCACAACACTGGCCCCATAATTAAAGTCTTGACAAATTAGCCCTTGGCTAACCTGTGAAGTGCTGAGAACCATTTCGTTTGTGGATTTTAGATTATACATTGACACTGAGAGAAGGCTGGGGGTCAGTGCATTTAGCACTGCTCCACTTGCTGTGTAAGTAAGTGAAGAACTATAGGACGCGGTGTTCTGTCCTCCAGGGCGCCTGTAGATGTCATGACTGATCAGTGCAGTGATTCCTGCAGGAAGGAGCAGAACAGCGCCTGTGTCTTGGCACACGGTCACTGTTCAGTCCCTGCTCCACAGATACAGAAACCAGCTGAAGCGGTTGGAGATCAGGACCCCTTTTGTCCGCCCTTGCGTTCCTAAGGAATAGAAGCAATGATTATTATTCCAAGATTTTTGATTTGCTCACATTTGGCAATCATTAAATCCAATGCCAGAGTCCAAATGCAGCTCCAATTGTATTTATTTATTTATTTATTTATTTATTTATTTATTTTTAAGGACTTATTCTATTTGAAAGGAGGAATTACAGAGAGAGGAGGGGAAAGATAGATATCTTCCATCTGGTGATTTACTCCCCAGAAGGCTGCAACAGCCAGGGTTGGGCCAGGCCAGAGCCAGGAGCTTCATCCAGGTCTCCCACATGGGTACAGAGGGCCAAGGCTTCACTGTTCCCCAGGTGTGTTAGCAGGGAGCTGGACTAGAGGTAGAGAAGCACCCATATGAGATGCTGACGTTACAGACAGCGTCTTAACTCATTACACCACAGGGCCGGCCCCCCAACTCCAGTTTTAAGGCTGACAAGAGAAACGAGGTGACTGGCTTATAATACAGGGGCCCAGGATTATTTTTCATGAATACATAACTGGCAAGGTGAAATAATTTTGAATCTATAACTTTAAATTTGTGTACTAAAATAGTATTTTTCATTATTTTATGTATACCCCTTAAGAATGTGGTTTAATTTTTCTTATTTATATCTGCCCTTGTCCTCTCTCCCACCCCAATTTTAAATAGAAACGACTACGATGATACCATCCCGATCCTGGACGCACTGAAAGTCACTGCCAACATTGTGTTTGGATATGCCACGTAAGAAAGCGTTATGTTTATTTTCAAGAGTCCTTTATTTTTTGGTTGTAGATTAGAGGCCTAGAAATAACCATAACCATCTGGGGTGAATTTGCCTTCTTAGTATTCTTGGTAGAAAGTTTTAAATACTTTTAGCAGTTCGTATCTTGTTACCTTGTCGCTGAGTACCACGGTATTTAATTCCTGCTTCAGGGTTAGCACCTTTGTTAGCGATGTTGTTGCGGCAGAGGTAGATGAAGCTTGTCAGTATGATGGGAGCCGCATGTGGCGAGTGTTTGCTGCCTTAAGGATTTATTTTTGTTACTGGCTGCAGCTTGAGTCTCCCTTCAAATGCTTGGAACCAGAAGTGTCTCAGACTTCTGAGTTCTCCAGGTTTTGGAATCATACATAGACTTCACAGTTTGAGCATCCCTAAACCGGAAATCAGAGATGTGAAGAGTCCCAAAATGCAAACTGTTCCAAAACCTGAAAGCTCGTGAGTGTCCCGTTGCACCCGGGAAGTGTCAGATCTCAGGCTGTGGTCAAGGCTGGCCGTGCTTCACGAAGGTGCCCGCCTGTCTGCCAAGTGGGCCCCCTTCATTGTGCTCCTCAGGAAGCTTTGCTAGCCTGCTAAAGAGAGAGAGAGTTGCTCAACCTGTATTGACAGACGTACGTGTGCTTATGGGGTACAAGACAATGCTGTGATACAGGCATACAGTGTGAAATGATTGGAGCAAACTGAGCAGCTCATCCATCGCCTCAAATACTGACCATTTATTCCCCCTTCTAACTGAAAAATTTAGTTTTGAGCAACATCTTTCCATTTGGCCTTTGACCATTTGACCGACAACTTCCCGTCCCTCCCCTCCTGTTCTTGCTGTGCCCAGCTCCTGGTAATCCCACTCTGTTCTCCGCTTCCATGTGTTGCGATTTTTCAGGGTCCACATAGATGAGGAAGAACGTGTGGTATTTGCCTTCTCTGCCGGGCTTCTTTCACTACTTTATTTTGCTGTTTTTAAGGTGTCAAGGAGCAGAAGCTTTTGAAATCCAGCATTCTGGATTGGCAAATGGAATCTTCATGAAATTTTTAAAAGATAGATTATTAGAAGACAAGAAAATTACTGTGTTACTGGATGAAGTTGCAGAAGGTAAAACACAAAATCAAACTGTTGGAATCAGAGTTCCCTGTTTGGTGATCATCTTACTGTTGCTTTGGATTTGGAATTCGTATTTATGTTAGAATACGTTGTACAGTACAGTGTTCAGCAGCACCCCGCTCCTGAACTCCTGCCTCCTTCCCTGCTGACTTGGCTGCGTGCCGTCTCAACGCAGCGTTGTTGGACTCCAGGGCTGACCCTGGGTACAGCTGTGAAATGGTTACTCTTGGGAGCTCTTCCTTGCTTCAATTCCTGGTGCCTCAGTGCTGCCCAATCTACTTGCTTGCAAAAAAACAAACAAAAAAAAAAAAAAGTCCAGTGAACAGTCTTCTGGAGGATTAGAGAAAACTCTACAGAAATGCTGAGACTCTGCTGATGAAAAGCTGAGTTTGTTCTTTTCTTAATAGACGTAGCTTTTTGGAGACAACTCCTAAAGGTCAAATGCCACGTCTCTGTCCCTTTTGTCCCCTTCCCTGCCTGCTGGTGTCAGGCACTGAATAAGCACCTGCTGTGTCAGTAGACTGCAGTTTGATTTGTGAAATACCGTTTTATATAAGCCCTATCAAAAAGAAGGTGGAAAACAGTGTCATGCGTATTCCCAAGATGGCAGCTTAGGTATGAGGTGTTTTTCTAGCAGGTGTCAGGCAAATGTGTTTTCATGGTTTTATCACCATAGATATTTCAGCTAGATCATATGACTTACCCACTTTCCTGTTTAACATAGGCAGCAGGGACTATTGGCCTTAATGCCCATTTTCCTACTTCAGTCAGAAAACTTCTACTTTTATCTGTTTTATATATTTGAAACTTTTTTTTTTTTTTAATTTGAAAGGCAGAGAGACAGAAAGCTTTCCTAGCCACTGATTCATTGCCACAACAAGGGCCCACAACAGCCAGAACTGGGCCAGGCTGAAACCAAGAACCAAGAACCTTCTCTGGGCCTCCTGCATGGATGACCAGGACCCAGTTACTTGAGTCATCACCAAAAATCCAAAGCCCTCCAAAATCTGACATAATACCACAAGTGAAAAATTCACATCTGAACTCATGTGACAAGTCACAGTCAAAACACAGTGTGACAGCAGATTATTTTCTCAGCTGTCTGCTGCGCACAGACTTAGTTACTTTCAGTTCAATCTGCAAGAAATACGCTACAAGCCTTGTAGTATAAAGAAACAAGCAGTTTATTTAAGTAGCAAATTTTAAGAAGCAGGAGAGAGAGAGAAATAAAGGACAGGAGGGAGAGTCCCTAAGAATAATGGACTCGCCGGCGCCGTGGCTCAACAGGCTAATCCTCCGCCTTGCGGCGCCGGCACACCGGGTTCTAGTCCCGGTCGGGGCGCCGGATTCTGTCCCGGTTGCCCCTCTTCCAGGCCAGCCCTCTGCTGTGGCCCGGGAGTGCAGTGGAGGATGGCCCAGGTGCTTGGGCCCTGCACCCCATGGGGAGACCAGGAAAAGCACCTGGCTCCTGGCTCCTGCCATCGGAGGAGCGCGGTGCGCCGGCCGCAGCGCGCCGTCCGCGGCAGCCATTGGAGGGTGAACCAACGGCAAAAGGAAGACCTTTCTGTCTGTCTCTCTCTCTCTCACTGTCCACTCTGCCTGTCAAAAAAAAAAAAAAAAAAAAAAGAATAATGGACTCAATCCAGGAATTTACCACTAGGCAGTCCTCACACAGCACCGGAGAAGGATCCATGCTGAGAACCAGACATCAGCAGTAGTCAGCACGGGCACGGTCAATGTTCAGCATGACTGCGTGGTCCCCCGGGATGGAACAGCAGCAGCAGAGGCTTGCTCTGGCTCCCTCTTAAAGCCCCCAAGGACAAAGAGGGCTCAATGCCAAGGCTTTAGGCAAGCAGTGTGTACGGCTCGGATCTTGGCCAGAGAGCTGAGATGCAAAGCATGCCCACCTATTTATCAGAAACATTCCTTCATCCTCCTCCCCGGGATCTGGCCAGGCTCCCAAGGAGCAGGAAAAGGTCATCCGGCAGACAAGTTACTTGTTTACCAGAGCTGAACCGAGATACAAGCCTCTGCATCCTAAAAATCTGTCCTTCCACATAGGCAGACTAAAAATAATGTGTGAGAGTACCGTCAGGGTGTAAGTTTATAACAAATTAGGAATTCAACATAATTCTAGAAGATGAGAACTAGAAAGGGGCCTTCAGGAGTAAACAGGCTAATATTCTTAGTGTTTGCTCCCTGCTACGTCCCCAACACCATGAGCCATGCCTGGCACATAGGCCCAGTGAATATCTGTGGTGTGAAAGAATAATATTGAGAGTATAAATTGATTCTTAGACACATCCTGGACCTAAATATTTAAAACATAACAGAAGAATTGGTGGTAGGGCTGGGAGTTGTAGCAGAGCTGGCTAAGCTGTGCCTGGGGTGGAGTCCCACCTTGGCTTCTGATCTAGCTTCCTGCCACTGTGCACCCAGGAAGCAGCAGATGACGGTTCAAGTTGTTGGATTCCTGCCGTCCACGTGGAAGACCCAGATGGAGTTGGTTTCTTTTGACATCCACCTGACCCAACGCTGTCTGTTGCAGACATTTGGGGAGTGAACCAGCAAATGTGAAATCTCTTGCCGTCTCTGTGTCACTGTACCTTTCAAATAAATAAGATAAAATTTTAAAAGGAGAGAATTGCTGGTCTTAAAAATAACATTGACTTTCTTATCTCCTAGATATGGGTAAATGTCACCTCACAAAAGGCAAGCAGGCTCTGGAGATTCGAAGCAGCCTGTCTGAAAAGAGGGCCCTGACCGACCCAATTCAGGGGACAGCGTGTTCTGCAGAGTCTCTGGTGCGGAATCTGCAGTGGGCCAAGGCTCATGGTATGGAAAAGGCTCTTCCTCTTATGTGTGAGATTTTTCTAAAATGCACTTGGCTTAAATCGTAACATTTTGTTTTCCTGAATAGACAACTTCCTTCTAATTTGTAAAAATATTTTGGCCTGTTAGCAAATCTAAAAGTAAACAAATGTTTCAGTTATGGATAGTAGATTGATTAATGTTGAAAGTACCAAATTATGTAGCCCATTGCTTTTTTTTTTTTAAAGAAAGCTTTTCTTTAATAAATACAAATTTCATAGGTACAGCTCTAGCGGTTGCTTTTTAAAGATTTATTTATTTATTTATTTATTTGAAAGAGTTACAGAGAGAGAGGGAGAGACAGAAAAATCTTCCATCTGCTAGTTCACCTCTCAGATGGCCACAAAGGCCAACACTAGGCCAGGCCAAAGCCAGGAGCCAGGAGCTTCTCCCAGGTCTCCCACGTAAGTGCAGTGGCCCAAGCACTTGGGCCATACTCTGTTGCTTTCCCAGGCTATATCAGAGAGCTGGCTCAGAAGTGGAGCAGCTGGGGCTCGAACCATCGCCCATATGGGATGCTGGCACCTCAGGCAGTGGCTTTACCTGCTGTGCCACAGCACCAGCCCCTCAAATAAATAAATCTTTTAAAAAGATAAAATCAGATGGGTCTGGGTTCTGGTCCAGTCCCTGCCATTTGATAATGTATTATTTGTACACCAGTGGTAAGGAGTGGTTCCTGCCTGCAGGGTTGTGGACGCCGAATGAGAGCCTGATGGCAGATACAAGCGTGCACTCAGCAGACACAAAGTGACTTCAAAGAGCACGTGGGAAAATGAGTCTGGTGCAAATGATCGTGAAATCCGTGTATATGAAAATCTTCAAAAAGTTTGTGGAAATTTGTCTTATGAAAAAACCTATACACAGATTTCCTTCTTTTAAATTTTTTAAGAGATGTATTTATTTATTTATTTGAAAGGCAGAGCTACAGAGAGGCAGAGGCAGAAACAGAGAGAGAGAGAGAGAAGTCTTCCATCCTCTAGTTGACTCCCCAAAAGTCCACCACGGCCATGGCTGGGCCAGTCTGAAGCCAGGAGTCAGGAGCTTCTTCCGGGTCTCCCACACAGGTGCAGGGGCCCAAGTACTTGGGCCATCTTCTGCTTTCCTAGGCTATTGCAGGGAGCTGGACCAGAAGTGGAGCAGCCAGGACTAGAACCAGCTCCCATATGGGATGCTGGCACTGCAGGCAGCAGCTTTACCCTCTATGCCACAGCGCCAGCCCTCTTTTAAATTTTTTTTAAAAATTCATTTTACTGGGGCCAGCGCCATGGTGCAGTAGGTTAATCCTCTGCCTGCGGTGCCGGCATCCCATATGAGCGCCCATTCAAATCCTGGCTACTCTTCTTCCAATCCAGCTCTCTGCTATGGCCTGGGAAAGCAGAAGATGGCTCAAGTCCTTGGGCCCCCGCACCCGTGTGGGAGACTAAGATGAAACTTCTAGCTTTGGCCTGGCCCACCCCCAGCCATTGTAGCCAACTTGGGGATTGGACCAGAAGATAGGGGTTGTCTGTCTGTCTGTCTCACCCTCTCTCTTTCTCTGTAACTCTGCCTTTCAAATAAAATCTTTAAAAAGAGAGGCGTGGTGGCGCTGTGGCACAGTGGGTTAACGCCCTGGCCTGAAGCGCCAACATTCCATATGGGCGCTGTTTCATGTCCTGGCTGCTCCACTTTTTTTTTTTGTTTAAGATTTTATTTATTTTATTTGAGAGGTAGAGTTACAGACATTGAGAGTGACAGAGAGAAAGGTATTCCTTCGACTGGTTCACTCTCCAAATGGCCACAACGGCCAGAACTACACCAGTCCTAAGCCAGGAGCCAGGAGCCAGGTGCTTCTTCCCCGTCTCCCATGTGGGTGCAGGGGCCCAAGGATTTGGGCCATCTTCCACTGCACCACTTCCAATCCAGCTCTCTGCTGTGGCCTGGGAAAGCAGTGGAATATGGCCCAAGTCCTTGGGCCCCTGCACCCACATGGGAGACCCAGAAGAAACTCCTGGCTCCTGGCTTCAGTTTGGCACAGCTCCAGCCATTGTGGCCAGTTGGGGAGTGAACCTGCAGATGGAAGACCTCTCCCTCTCTCTGCGTCTCCTCTCTCTGTGTAACTTTGACTTTCAAGTAAATAAATAAATCTTAAAAAAAAAAAAAAATAGGGGGCTGGTGCTGTGGTGCAGCAGGTTAAAGCTCTGACCTGAAGCATAGGCATCCCATATGGGCGCCGGTTCGAGCCCCAGCTGCTCCACTTCTGAGCCAGCTCTCTCATAAGACCTGGGAAAGCAGTAGAAGAAGGCCCAAGTCCTTGGGCCCCTGCATCCATGTGGGAGATCCAGAAGAAGCTCCTGGCTCCTGGCTTCGGATCAGCGCGGCTGCAGCCGTTGCCACCATCTGGGGAGTGAACCAGCGGATGGAAGACCTTTCTCTCTGTCTCTGCTTCTCTCTGTAACTCTGTCTTTCAGATAAATCTTAAATAAATAAATAAACAATAAAATGAAAGATTCAGGAGTAGCAGAATGGTTCAAGGTAACCATTGATTTGTCCATTTTGTAACAATGTACTTTATTAAAAATTCTTGTCATGAAGAGTGAGGCAACAATGAAAATATATCTGCAGTTGTACTTTTGACTACCGCTATAAAAATTATGCATGCAGTGGGCATTTGGTACAGCAGTAAAGACACCACCGAGACACTGCATTCCATATCAGAGAGTCCCAGCTCCACTCTCCCTCTTTTTTTTTTTTTTTTTTTTTTGTCAGGCAGAGTGGACAGTGAGAGAGAGAGAGACAGAGAGAAAGGTCTTCCTTTGCCGTTGGTTTATCCTCCAATGGCTGCCGCGGCTGGCGCACCACGCTGATCCGATGGCAGGAGCCAGGTGCTTCTCATGGTCTCCCATGGGGTGCAGGGACCAAGCACTTGGGCCATCCTCCACTGCACTCCCTGGCCACAGCAGAGAGCTGGCCTGGAAGAGGGGCAACCGGGACAGAATCCGGCACCCCAACCGGGACTAGAACCCGGTGTGCCAGCGCCGCAAGGCGGAGGATTAGCCTGTTGAACCACGGCGCTGGCTCCCAGTTCCACTCTCAATTCCAGCTTCCTGCTAGTAAGTACACCCTGGGAAGTACCAGGTAATGGCCAAAGTAATTGGGTCCCTGCCACCGACGTAGGAGACCTGCATTGAGCTCCTGGCTCTTGGGCATTTGGGAAGAGAACCAGCCCACGGGAGCTCTCGCTCTGTCTCTCTCCTTGCCTCTCAAACAAAAATAAATAAATGAAAACATTTTAAATTATATATGCAGATGAGCAAGAACTGAGAAAATAGTAAATTAAAGATTTGATTTGTTTGCAAAATACTGTATTGAGTTTTTTTTTTTTATTTGAAAGTTAGAGTTATATGGAAAGAGAGATCTTCCATCTGCTGGTTCACTCCCCAATTGGCCGCAGTGGCTGGAGCTGTGCTGATCTGAAGCCAGGAGCCAGGAGCCTCCTCTGGGTCTCCCATATGGGTGCAGGGGCCCAAAGGCTTGGGCCATCTTCCACTGCCTTCCCAGGCCACAGCAAAGAGCTGGATCATAAGTGGAGCAGCCGGGCCTCAAACCGGCACCCATAAGGGATGCCGACACTTCATGCCAGGGCATTAACCCACTGCACCACAGCTGCAGCCCCTTGAGCTTTTTTCTTTTTGTAATTATATGTGTTTGTTTAAACACTATAATATTGATTATATAGTGTTTTTATTCAAAAGCAAAGGCTGCATCTATATTCTACTTCATAAAGAGTACTTGCTCTTTATCATCATCAGATTTATATAATTTATTTATTTTCATTTTATATCAAAGCCAGAAAGAGAGACGGAGAGCCATCTTCCATTTGCTAGTTCACTCCCCAGATGCCCACAACAGCTAGCACTGAGCCAGGTCAAAGCCAGGAGGCTGTAACTGCATCCAGGTCTCCCACGGGGTGGCAGGGATCCAAGTACTTGAGCCTTCGTCTGTTGCCTCCCAGGATGCATTAGCAGGAAGCTGGATGGAAAGCGAAACAGCCGAGATCCGACCAAGCACCCTGCTGTGGGATGCAGCCTTCCCTCGTGACAACTTAAACCACTGCACCTTAAACACCAGACACTACAGACTTCTTTATAGGTTGTTCTTACATTCTTTTTCAGAACTTCCAGAAAGTATGTGTCTTAAATTTCAGTGTGGTGTTCAGATTCAGTTGGGATTTGCAGCAGAGTTTTCCAATGTCATGATAATCTACACAAGTATAGTCCACAAACCACCTGAGATCATAATGTGTGATGCCTATGTCACCGATTTTCCACTTGTAAGTTTCTCCTGTTTGCTCCTATCTAAAATGCAGTGATACAGTCTCACTAAAGATAAATTTTTAAAACTTAAAATTAATGGTGTATATATATATTATATATAAAGTTTTATTTGTCAAGTTATGCAAGCACTGGAGGAAGAGAAGTTTAATTCTGTGCTTGCCAAACATTTAGACCTCATGTTAGTTTGTCTTGGTCTAAAGAAGCCGATAAATAGTACTCTGCCCACCCTTTTATGTGTAAGTGTGGTGAATTGAGAAGCAAGCAAGAATAAGGCAAATCCAAAAATATATCACTTTTTTTAAAAAGAGATTTATTTGAGAAGCAGAGTTACAGAGAGGCGGAGACAGAGAGAGAGGTCTTCCATCTGCTGGTTCACTCCCCAAATGGCTGCAATGGCCAGAACTGCGCCAATTCAAAGCCAGGAGCCAGGAGCTTCCTCCAGGTCTCCCACGTGGGTGAAGGGACCCAAGGACTAGGGCCATCTTCCCCTGCTTTCCCAGGCCATAGCAGGGAACTGGGTCAGAAGTGGAGCAGCCAGAACTTGAACCGGTGCCCATTTGGGATGCCAGCACCACAAGCGGTGGCTTCACTCGCTATGCCGCAGTGCCGGCTTCTATCACTTTATTATTGATAGAGACTGCAGAAAGGACACTGTTTCATGTGAGAACAAATGGTCTGGCACCAGACCCCAGCACTGATCAGGCTGCCCTTGGGAAGATCCGCTTTGAGGCTGTGCAGTAGGGGAGCCCCTGGTCACGAGGTTAGCTCTAAAAGCAGACAAGGGGCAAGACTGATTCTGGCATGTTCGTTTCCATGTGACTCTCCCACACCTTCCCAAAATGATGGTAACAGGGGAGAGACTCCAGGATTCTCACCAGATGGGGCTCTGTGTGCTTAAAGGAAACGGGTAGGTTAGGAGGTGCAACTGTACTCTCAGAACTAACTTTACTTTTTAAATGAGTTACTGCAGAGTTAGAATGTCTATTACAGCCATAGAGTGTTGTTTTCCTTGTTTCTTTGGTGCTAGATCAGGGGGTACCGGCTCAGGTGCAACGGTCCTGAGATGGTGATGTCTCTCCTGATGCTTTATGTCATAGACCATGTTGTGACTCACTGACTTCCTCAATAGCAGTCGTTGTTTGGTTTTCTTTTAAACAGGACCTAGATATTGACCCGAAAGATGCAAATAAAGGAACACCTGAAGAGACGGGCAGCTACTTGGTGTCCAAGGACCTTCCCAAGCAGTGCCTCTACACCAGGCTCAGCTCACTGCAAAAGCTAAAGGTTCCTGCTTTTCCTGTTCACGGCTGTTAGTGGGAAACTGTGGGGAGGTGAAAATTCATCCTGGCAGAGGCCTTAGAGGTGCCACTGCATTGCGTATTGAATTGAAGTAGAGACAGCCAGTCCACGGTGGATTTTATCAGTGACGCTTTTTGTCCTCAGCCCCTGACCGTGGCTGTGGGCTCTTGTGCGAGAGTGTGTGTGCTTACCTCCGTGTTGTCGAAACGGTGGGAACCTGAGTGTATTCTGCTTTTAAACAGCGTAACATTTTCTAATACAATCATGTGGCACAGAAACATCGCAGCCAACATTGGACCAGGTCACCTGGTGACGTGGTGGCCATCGTGGTTGTGCAGGTGAACTCTGTGGTGGTCCCACAATAACAAAATCGCCTGACTTCCTTATCATGAGGTGACACGTGGCTAATGGTGTCCTGGTTCTGTGACTTTCTACAAAGCACAGCAGATTAGAATTGGAATTCCTTTTTAGTCCTTTTCATTTCAGGCTGACTTAGAAATGAGAAGCTGGCTCTATGCTGTTGACCTTCTCTCTGCAAGATCTGTTTTTTAATGTATTCATAGTTGCCACGGCCATGGACCCTAACAGCCAAAACCCAGGGAGAAGACCTGGAGGCCAGCAGGCACGAAGCTCTGTGTGTGTCTGTGTAACCAGTCTGCTCTTCCCTGCCAGATTCACCCCCCCGCTAATTCCTCTCCACTTCCTACCTGTGGTCTAGATTATCATCTCATAGCATTTTTAAAAACCAGCTCCAGTTTTTGACATAGACCACTTTTTTATTGGCAAATGCCTTGCCACTGTTTGTCAGGACTAGAATGTGGCATCTCTGATTTTGACTACTGACAGGAACAAGAACTCCCAGACTGCCAAGTGTTGGGTAAAGGAGAGGAGACATGATTCCACCTGGGGGAAGTAAAGGGTGCCTGGAGGATTTGGAACCTGGGAAAGGGGAGTGAGTAGGTTTTGTTTGTGTGCAAATAATGTGGTTTTGTGTGTTTTAAGATTTATTTATTTATTTGAAAGAGTTACAGAAAGAGAAAGAAGTCTTCCTACACTGATTCATTTCCCAGAAGCTTCTTCCAGGTCTCCCATGTAGGTGGTGGGGCCCAAGGACTTGGGTCGTCTTCCTCTGCCTTCCTAGGCACATTAGGAAGCTGGATGAGAAGTGGAGCAGCCGGGTCTCAAACCGGCGCCCACGTGGGATGCTGGCACTGCAGGCAGCAGCTTTCCCTGCTACACCACCGCACTGGCCCCACAAATAAAGTTGTAAGTGATGCATTCCACTGTAAACACGTGGACCTTTGTGTTTCAGGAGCAGCTCGTCTTCACAGTGTGTCTGTCGTATCAGTACTCGGGGCTGGAAGACACTGTGGAGGAGAAGCAGGAGGTGAACGTTGGGAAGCCTCTCATCGCCAAGTTAGACATGCACCGGGACCTGGGGAGGAAGACGCGCTTTCAGACGTGTCTCACCTCCAGCACCCCGTACCAGAGCTCTGCAGCCACCTCGGGGGCAGTGGGACACTACCACTCCTCTCAGGACTCGTTCCATGGTGTCTACCATTCACAGCTCGGCACCTCGGACCCCATCCTGCCTGCAGATGGGTGTCACTGCAGCCGGACTCAAGATGCTTTTATTTCGAGTTACCACACCCACCACTATTCTTGCCAGTTCAGTAGAAGCAACGTGCCAGTAGAGACCACTGATGAGATACCATTCAGTTTCTCCGATAGGCTCAGGATTTCTGAAAAGTAACCCTGTGTTTTTGAAAGCACAATGGCTAGATGCCTCCTCTGAAGTAGTCTATAGGAAGTAAGGCATTGTGGAGAGGCAGATGTGTGACTGTAGAGAGAAAACTAGTAACAGCTGTTTCTCACCAGACTTGGGACTTTGAGATGTTGGAAGCATAATCAACCACAGGCTCTGTAAGAATGAAGAGTGTGTGTGTGTGTGTGTGTGTGTGTAACAAAAAACAGTTTCGTTTCAATCGCTCTGAAGAGGGAGCAGTGGGAATGTCATTCTGAATAATATGGTGTATTTTTAGCACCAGAAAGAACCTTGCTGATTAAATCTCAGCCTGATTTTTTTTTTTTTTTTTTTTTTTTTTTGCGATGGTAGAAACAGATGAGACATCTTGTCTGAGTTAGAGCTGGCACCATGGCTGGGACTCCAGCATATCTGTATATCTGTACATCTGTATATAACCTTGAGGAACGAATACTTTAGTTTGTGACTAGGACTTTGCTGCAAGTGTCAGTTAAGAGGTTTGTATATAAATTTTTATGTGGAACAGTCTGAAGTTACTCGTGCATAAGTTCGTGAAACCACATTAGCAGTGGTAAAGCATTTGTCTGTGAAAGGGACAAATAAGAGAAAGTGTAAAGAGTAAATTAGACAGTGGAGGTCAAGCCTTGAGAAGGAACTGGATAACTATCTGACTCTTCCCAATCTGCAAGTGCCGCCTTGACAAACCTACTTATGCTTGAGTTTTACCAGCCTCAGAGATAACATCTGCATCGTTTCCATTCTCCCTAAAAGCAGGTTTGCAAAGGCAACTGGCAGTAACAAGGAAACATTGAATTTGCAGTTTTTAAAGTATCACAGAGAAAATCCAGGTCCACATGACTTCCTTGCTGAATGCTCCAAACAGTAAAATCAGCCCAAATTCTTCACAGACTTCCAAAAACAGAAGAGGCACCCTGGAATCACCCTGACTCAAAACCAGAGAGAGCTGTCACAAGAAAACTACAGATCAATATCGTTTAGGAATATAAACACAAAAATCACCAACAGGGCAAATACAACAGGATTGGGGCATCGCTGTGGCGCAGCGGGTTAGCGCCCTGGCCTGAAGTGCCGGCATCCCATATGGGCGCCGGTTCGAGTCCTGGCTGCTCGACTTCCGATCCAGCTCTCTGCTATGGCCTGGGAAGGCAGTGGAAGATGGCCCAAGTCCTTGGTCTCCTACACCCGCTTGGGAGACTCGGAAGAAGCTCCTGGCTTTGGATAGCTGCAGCTCCAAGCCATTGCAGCCAGTTGCGGCCATCTGGGGAGTGAACCAGCAGGTGGAAGACCTCTCTCTCTCTCTGCCTCTCCTCTCTCTGTGTAACTCTGACTTTCAAATAAATAAATAAATATTTAAACATATCTATATATAAATAGGATTATACTCATATTCCAAAATCTGAAGTCCAAACCACTTCTAGTTCCATGCATTTTGGATAAGACATACTCAACCATATATAGTCACAGTTGATGTATGTAGCAAATCCATTTTAAAAAATTCTTTAAAGAATTCTTCAAGTTGTAGGATACAAGACCAATATACAAAAATTAGTTTTATTTCTGTACTAGCAATGAACATTATGCAAATGAAATTAAGAAGATTCTAAGGGCCGGCACTGTGGCATAACAGGTAAAGCCACCATCTGCAGTGATGGCATCCCATATGAGCACCAGTTCAAGTCTTGGCTGCCCCACTTCTGATCCAGTTTCTGCTATGGCCTGGGAAAGTAGTAGAAGATGGCCCAAGTCCTCGGGCCCCTGCACCTGTTTGGGAGACTCAGAAGAAGCTCCTATCTCCTGGCTTCAGATCAGCACAGCTCCAGCCATTGCAGTCATCTGGGGAGTGAACCAGTGGATGGAAGACTTCTCTCTCTGTCTCTGCCTCTCTGTAACTGAATTTCAAATAAGTAAATAAATCTTTTTTTAAAAATTCTATTCACAATAGCATTAAGAAAGACAAAACTATGGAACATCATTGAAGGAAATTAATCTTAATAAATGGAAAAAAATCCATGTTCTTGGACTGGAAGATTTGATGTTGTGGCGATGGCAGTACTGCCAACACTGGGCTGCATATTCCACACAATTTCTCAAACTTCAGCTGGATTTTTTTGCAGAAATTGTCAAGCTGATGATAAAATTCATTTAGAAATACAGGGGACCCAGAGTAACCATAAACAGCTTTGGAAATAAGAGAGCTGGAGGACTTAGCCTTAGCAGTGTGAGAACTACTACGAGCTGCAGTCATGAAGACATTGTAGGTGTACAGGTAGACATAGAGATCAAAGAACAGAACTGGGAGTCCAGAAGCAAACCGTTTTATTTCTGATCAGTTGGTTATTGATTCTCAACGAGAGGGCCAGTACCACTCAGTGATGAGAGAAAAGTCTTCTACAGATGCTGGAACAACTGGGGATCTTACCTCCTGTGTTTACCTTACCACCTGTACAGTTGAAAAGGGGCCATCGACGTAAACACAAGAACTGAAACTCCTACAAGAAAACACAGAAGTAAGCAATTCTTAGATAACACCAAAAACAGGGGAAAACACAAGGGACTTCATCAAAACTAAGTTAGGTGTCTTAAAGGATGCCACTGAGAAAGTGAAAAAGCCCCAGAATGAGAGAATTTTTAAAATTACAGAACCGATAAGGGCCTTACATCAAGAACACATCAAGGGTGCATAACAAGAAGACATGCGAAATGGGCAGTGGTGGCCAGTGAGCCTCCTGCAGTGAGGGAACTGCTGTGGTCCTGCACTCGGCGCATGAGCTTCTGGGCCTGTGGGCCGTGGCCATACAGTAGTGTGAGGAGCAGAGCTCATTTGGTTTTGTTTCTGTTTAAATAGCCACGTGGAGCTAATGCCTTCCATATTGGATTGTGCTATGTAGAAAACTAGAAGTTGGGCAGAGAAAAGGAACTTTTTAAACCCCTCGCTTGATACCCTCCTGGATGTTTGAATTTTTAAAATCTAAGCACTATTATAATTTTTAACTGGTTTTATCTTTATCAACCATGTTTTTATTATAATTGGATCTCCTAGGCCAGTTGCTTATAATACTGGTATAAAATTTACCCGCAAGTGAAATGTGGGAAAGATAACCTGATTGATCAGGGGGCAGGCAGGCATTGTGGCACAGCTGGTTAAGCTGCTCCAAGGAACACCTAACACATCCTCTATCGGAGATTTGCTTCATTTCCTGGCCCCTCCGTGTCCATTCCACCTTCCTGCTAATGTATCCTGGGAGACAGTGAATGATGACTCAAGTACTTGGGGCCATGCTACCCTGTTGGAAGACCTAGATGGAGCTCCTGACGACTTCAGCCTGGCCCAGCTCTGCCTGCCTGTCACAAGCATTTGGGGAGTGAACAACTGGATCTCTCCTCCTTCTCCCTCTTTCTCCTCCCTCTCCACTTCTAACTCTGCCTTTAAATAAATTAAATAAGTATTTATATAAATAATTAAAGCTTTGAGTTGTTACCCATGCAGTTACAAACATGTCAAGTCATAAGAGAGGCTCCGTTTTAAACGAGAAAGTTTAAAGAGTAGCACTTAGCTCTGTGCCACCTGGGATACCCATATCCCCACGTAGGTGCGCCATTCCAGCCCCAGCTACTCTTCTGACCCAGCTCTCTGCTGATGCACCTGGGACGCAGCAGATAGGACTCAAGTACTTGGGCTCCTGCCGCCACCCTGGGAGACCAGATGGAGTTCCTGGCTCAGCCCCCGCTCATACAACAACTTGGGGAGTGAACTAGCAGATGGAAGCTGTATCACTCTGCCTTTCAAAATAAATCTTTCAAACTAGCACAAAAAGTTGCACTGGACATGGCTGCCTTCCTCTTTCTCTGCTGGTAGTTACTTAAATCTCTGGTGTGCACATGAAGCAACAATGAAGTGGCTTCTTGAGAAATCACAGTTTTTTTACTCAGTAAGTTCAAGCAATTCAGGTACACAGCCACAGCTTAGACAGTTGACACGTATCAGCATAAGTTCATAGAAGGTAAAGCAGCTTTTCACTCGGGTTTTTTGAACAAATGGCCTAGTTTTAAATTATTTTCTGTTTGAACATTCTGAACTGAACTGATACACGACCATTGCTTTTTTTTTTTTTTTTTAAGATTTATTATGCATTTGAAAGAGTTAACACAGAGAGAGGAGAGGCAGAGAGAGAGGTCCTCCATCCGCCAGTTCACTCCCCAGCTGGCCGCAACAGCCAGAGCTGTGCTGATCAGGAGCTAGGAGCCGCCTCTTAGTCTCCCACACAGGCACAAGGGGCCCAAGGACTTAGGCCACTCTCCACTGCCCCCCACCCCAGGCCACAGCAGAGAGCCAAATCGGAAGTGGAGCAGCCAGGACCCGAACCAGTGCCCATTTGGGATGCTGGCACCACAGGCGGTGGCTTCACCCGCTATGCCGCTGTGCTGGCCCCAATTGATTTTAACTGTCAACTGATGACAGATATTTCGAATTCACACGTTTCTGCATTTCATCTTCTCAGGTTCACATTCACAGTTTGATGTGAGTTCTATCTAGGCCTTACTAAAATAGATATATTTTAACTTCTTGTTTCTTCAATTATATGACAATTCTTATATTAATAAAATATTAGTGAAGAAAAATATTCCTAGGGCCGGAGTTGTGGCATAGCAGGTTAAACCTCCACCTGTGGTGGCAGCATCCCATATGAGTTCGAGTCCCAACTGCTCCACTTCCAATCCAGCTCCCTGCTCATGCACCTGGGAAAGCAATGGGAGATTGCCCAAGTACTTGGACCTCTGTACCCACATGGAAGACCTGGAAGAAGCTCCTGGCTCTTGGGTTCTGCCTGACCCAGCCCTGGCCATTGTGGCCACTTGGAGAGTGAACCAGAGGATGAAAGATTTTCTGTCTCCTCTCTAACTCTGCCTTTGAAATAAATTTTTTGAATTAATATATATATATACACATGAGAATGTTTATAGAAATATTTTAATTTCATAGCATTAAAAGTATTTTAGAATCACGAAGTTTGGCTCTCCCAAGGGAATGTCTGCCCAGTACTCCAAGTTGGGCCACTCAGTAACAGAATGACTTGAACATGCATGCATCACATGTGTGTGCTTCTGTGTCCTTATCTGTATAAGGGGCTGTGATGCAGCCTCCAGGACTTGTAGCACTTCACAGCACTGGCAGCATGAGGTACTGGCAGCATGCCTAGAAAGTGCCAGCTTATCTGGCGCCGTGGCTCAATAGGCTAATCCTCCGCCTTGCGGCACTGGCACACTGGGTTCTAGTCCCGGTCGGGGAACCAGATTCTGTCCCAGTTGCCCCTCTTCCAGGCCAGCTCTCTGCTGTGGCCAGGGAGTGCAGTGGAGGATGGCCCAAGTGCTTGGGCCCTGCACCCCATGGGAGACCATGAGAAGCACCTGGCTCCTGGCATTGGATCAGCGTGATGCACCAGCCACAGCGCGCTGGCCACAGTGCCCATTGGAGGGTGAACCAACGGCAAAAGGAAGACCTTTCTCTCTGTCTCTCACTGTCCACTCTGCCTGTCACACACACACACACACAAGTGCCAGCTTTTTGGAAAGGATCGGCACTGCTCAAACTGGCTGCCTGAAGTCATAGCTGTACCCAGTGTGAGACATGTTATTAAAGTACTTCCTACAAAGTACTTGAGTGCCTTTGGCAATGTGTAAGTCCTCATTCACGGAAGGTGGAGTTGAAAAGATCAGTGCAAGCATTTTAATATCCATCTTCCATAAATTTTTTGAAGCTTCTTATTTGTCTCCTAAAATAGGGTGCCACTGAGTTTTATTCACTGAAAAACACTTTTCAGAAAGCATGCATATTGGGGCTGGCACTGTGGTGTAGCAAGTAAAACCACCGCGTGCAACCGCATCTTCCCATATGGGTGCTGGTTTGTGTCCCTGCCGCTCGATGTCCAATTCATCTCCCTGCTGATGCACCTTGGTTCCCCAGGGCTTGGGACCCCTGCACCCACCTGAGATGCCAGAAAGAAGCTTCTGGCTCCTGGCTTCTCTCTGGCCCAGCCTTGGCCATTGCAAACATTTGGGAGTGAACCAGCAGATAGAATCTCAATCTCTCGCTCTCGCTCGCTCGCTCGCTCTCTCGCACTCTGCCTTTCAAAAAATTTTAATGCAAATTTCCCATCACCAGTTTCCAATGTCACTTTAGGTGTCGTATCTACCCCAAAAAAACAACTCTATTTTTTTTCTTTTCTTACCTTATTTTCCAAATACTTGTTTAATGTATTTATATTTATTCAAAAGGCAGAGAGAAATCTCCCATCTGCTGGTTCACCCTCCAAATGCCCGCAACAGCCAGGGTTGGACGAGGCCAAAGCCAGGAGCAAGGAACTCCATCCAGATCCCCCATGTGGCGGGAACCCAAGCACTTGAGCCACCCTCTGCATCCTCCTAGGGTGCACGTTAGCGGGAAGCGGAAGTCACAAGCAGAGCCAGAAGTCAAGGCTGGCGTTCCTGTGTGTGTGGGATGCAGGCGTCGGAAGCAGCATCTTAACCCCGTGCCAAGTGCCTGCCCTAGGTTATTATTCCAGCTGTTACGGGTAACGCTGATCACGCCCATACATCTGAAATAATTCCCAGTCTTCATCATGTTTGAAAAAGTAGCATTTCACATGGTAAAAGCGGGTGGGTGCGTCTTCCTATATTCATAGCTGCCAAGCACAGAGGCAGCAAATAGTGCCACTTTCTGTGTGCTGGGTACTAATGTCGCATGTCCCTCTCATGTAACCCTCAACAGCCTTGCCGTCATAGATGAGGTGGTTTGTTGGGCTGACCTGAGACGGTGATTTGCCCAGGGTAACCCATCTGGTAAGAGCAAACGTAGCGTGATTGAGACCCAGACCGCGGCCCATTGTTTCGTCCACAACCTTGCTGCTTACACAGTGGAGAAGTGAAATCACTGTTGAGTCTGCAGAAAAGACATGGCGGTAAGTGCGCCCGTTTGCTGGAGAACCAAATAAAGATTGTGTGCAAGAGATGAGCTCTCTGAAGTTTGCAAGAAGAAGAAATGGCATCTCCAGTTCGGTATCTGAAGGTTCCTGAGCCTCGTGTTTTGCACCCCCAGCAGAGGAGGCCAGCAGACTTCCGATGATATTTTAGCAGGGTTTTAATATTTCATTCTTCCAAGGAAGATGCTGTTTAAAATGTTGAGACATTGTTCATAGAAGAGAAAAGTTATTTAATATATCTAAGTGTTAAAGTCACAGGACGGCTCAGCGCTGTGGCTTAGCGGGCAAAGCTACTGCCTGCAGTGCCGGCATCCCATATGGGCACCGGTTTGAGTCCCGGCTGCTCCACTTCCAATCCAGCTCTGCTATGGCCTGGGAAAGCAGTGGAAGATGGCCCAAGTCCTTGGGCCCCTGCACCCATGTGGGAGACCCTGAAGAAACTCCTGGCTTAGATTGGTACAGTTCTGGCCTTTGCAGCCATTTGGGGAGTGAACCAATGGATGGAAGACCTCTCTCTCTCTCTCTCTCTGTCTCTCTCTCTCTCTCTCTCTCTCTCTCTGCAACTCTGCCTTTCATATAAGTAAAATTTCCAAACAAGTGACCTAAACTTAATCACGTTGCTACGTTGCTATGTTAGGCTCAGGAGAGCTGGCTCTTCTGGTAGGGATCTGTGTTCTTAAAATATTTTTTGAAAAAATAGTTAGATAAACTTTTAGTTTTACCCTCCCAACTTTGTGTGGAAATGGTCATTTCTGTATTACTAAGACTTAACATCTCCCCTAAAGAGTGACAACTTTTACAAGATTTATGTTTTATTTACTTGAAAGGTAGAGTGACAGAGAAGATCTCCCACCCGCCAGTCACTCCCCAAATGGCTGCAATGACCAGGAGCTCAGAACTCCACCTGGGTGTGCCATGCGGGTGACAGAGGCCCAGTTACTCGGGCCATCGTCCACCGCTCTCCCAGGCGTGTTGGCAGGAGCTGGGGGGGAAGCAGAGCAGCCAGGACTGAAACCAGCGCTCTGCTACGTGATGCCTGCATTACCGCGGAGGGGCACCCCAGCACTGGCCACGGCTGACGGTCCTTACAGGACGCGTGTCGTACACATCTGCTCTTGCTGCCAGCGTGAGTGCCTACACCGTTGTCTGTCCTCAGCGTTCTGTTCGGGAAGGGACACCCTGTTCCAGTGGTTGACCTCCCAGAGGTCCCATTGTTCAGAGTAGGTCCTTGCGGGGAGGGGTGCCTCGGGCTCTGATGTGTGGCTGGGCTACAGCAACGCTGCTTTTAGCCGTTGCACACACTGCCTTCCCAGGTCAACCGCAGCATGGCCAAAACCAGTGGATCCCATCTCAGGGGACCCTGTTGTGCTGGGTGATTCTCTCACACAGCTGGGGGACTGGGAAAGGGGAAAAGCTCCCGGCTGCGCAGGGAGAGCTGCAGGCTCCCAGGCTCCCCACTGTTGTGTAAACCAGCCCGTTGGAGCTGTGTAAACAAAGGCCACACGGGCAGCCACTGAGCGGCAGTTTTTGGCCCCTGGAGCCTGCAAATCAACTCTGTGCAAGGTGTGGCTCGCTGGTGGGTGTTGCTAACAAGCCCGGAGCCATCTGGGACCTGCCCATTTGAGTCGGTTGTGACCGCCAAGCAGGTGCTGCGCCTCTTAGAGCCTGATCTCGCACTTTGGTGCCACCTGGCCTGGTTGTGGCTTGGGGGGGGGGGGTCCACGGGGCGTGCCCAGCTGCAAGGGGCAAGTGTGCTAGCCGGGGAAGGCCAGGCGGGCCAGGTCAGCACGTTCGGGCACGCTGTTCCTGGGAGCACAGCAGTGAGAATGCAGTCCCACTGAGAGGCATTTCTGTGAGCATGCTAGGAACAAGCGGGCTTGAACCTGATGGCTAAGTGACAGCAGGATCGGGTGAGCCAACACCCGTCTCATCCGCCAGCCTTTCCAAGAAGATCCTGGGTGCTCCCACCCAGCAGGCCTCCGTCCGATGGCACCCACGACAGCACCCTTCTGCAGGTTTCCCTTAGCAGTGCTCAGCCTGCAGGCTTGGCCGGGAGCCACCCAGGCATGGAAGCTGCCGGGCCCAGTCCAAGCAGTGGACTTCTGCACCTTCATCCTTGTCCCCACTGGCAGCCTGTGACCCCCAGCAGCCCCAAGACCCAGGCTGGGGCTCAGGAGAGGGCTGTTGGATAGCGCTGATCCTGTCTGTAGACGGAAAAGAATGAATGAATGCTGTGGGGCGGGGCTCTCGCATCCAGGGGTTTCCCATTGGAGCCTCAGCCACGCTTGCATTGCAAACAGCTGGAAGAAAAAACATCCCAGGAAGCTCCAGAAAGCAAGACTAGAAGCAGCCACAGTGCCAGCAGATGGGACGTGGCGGCGTGCTACGCCGCAGCCTCCCGCCGCGTCCCCAGTCCTCGGGCCCCCTCCAGCGCTCGCTCATGTCTTAGGTGGCTGGGACTACAGTGGACGTCTCTATTAAATAAACCCAGACGACTTTTTTTTTCTGTATTCCCTAAGCAGTGCAGAATGACTTACCTAACACTGACACTGTGCGAGGCATTTTACGCAACGTGGAGGTGACACACTGCCCGGAAGGATTGCGTGGGTAACGGGCAGATGCACTCAGAGCGGCGTGGACTGCTGACCCAGTAACTGGAGGCACACGTCTGGGGCAAGACTCCGGGGGTCTGTGGTGAGGAGGCGGAGGAAGCAGGTGACCTGTCCCCCGATGTCCCCTGGGCACCCTGTCCACTCTGATTCCTCCCTTCCCGGGTCAGCCGTGGGTTTTCTTTCTCCCCAAGACCGCTCGCTCCCTGTTTGCTGGCTGATGGGGAGGAGAAGGGAAGACCGCCAGGCGGCCAGGCAGTTCTGTGCTGTGACCTCGCAAAGCTAAACTTGGGGTAGGAAAAGCATCACACTCTGTCTCCTCCTGTGAAAGCCTTGAGCTGTGTGTGTGAATGTTGACTGTAGCGGGGAAGAACGGCCCCAGCGCCTGCTCCCCGCAGAGAACAGGGCTGTGCTCTGTGGACGAGTCCATTGCTACGTTGAGGTACAAGAATGCGAGTGGGTGCCAGAGGCTGGGTGACCCCAGACGGGCAGTCTCTGGGGTGAGGGCAGCGTTTGTCACCTGATCTATACATACACTAAGTGTCCTGTGCTATTTTATTTGGAAGACAGACCGAGGGTGCTCCTATCTGCTGGTTCGCTCCCCCAGAAAGAAGGGTCCCCCAGGTCCCTCTGGGGCCGAGTGCTGGGCTTGTGAAAAGCCAGGGGTGTGGACCCAAGGAGGGATCTTTCCAGTGCCAACCAAAATCCCACTCAAGTGAGCTCCACCCAACATGAACTTGAATAGGCTTCAGCACGTCCCAGGGGCTGGCGCTGTGGCGTGGTGGGCTAAGCCGCCTCCTGCAGCACCAGCATCCCATATGGGTGCTGGTTCTAGACCCAGCTGTTCCATTTCCGATCCGGCTCTCTTCTGTGGCCTGGGAAAGCAGTGGAGGAGGCCCAGGTGCTTAGGCCCCTGCACCCACATGGGAGACCCGGGAGAAACTCCTGGCCCCCAGCTCCAACTGTTGAGCCATTTGGCGAGTGGGGATGGAAGACCTTTCTCTCTGTCTCTCCATCTGTCTGTAAATCTACCTCTCAAAAAAAAAGAAAAAAACAAAACAAAAACAAACAAACAAAAAAAACACGTCCCAGACGCTCTGCAAGCTCAGGCCGCCTGGCAAGGGTCTGTCTGCTGACAGTGGTTTGGGGCGAGGTCTGTGCAGAGTCTCAATCCCAGACTCCCAACTGGCTTCCCCCAGCCAGTGTGGACTTGAATTTGAACTGACCGCAGGGGAAGTCTGTGGTTGATCTTCGCTTTTCATCAAGAGCGTGAAATGACGACCTCCCAGCCTCACCTGTTTAGCAGAAAATGGGATCAGTACAAAGGGGACCTCCTTGGGACCCGCGTTTCCACCAGGCAGAGGCAGGCAGTGCCGGCCTGGGGTCCGGGGGGTCAGAACCAGCTCCCCCGGCCCCATCTCCTGCGCCAACAGCCCTGCGAGCCA
This sequence comes from Sylvilagus floridanus, assembly GCA_949820135.1. Lineage (NCBI taxonomy): Eukaryota > Metazoa > Chordata > Mammalia > Lagomorpha > Leporidae > Sylvilagus > Sylvilagus floridanus. The sequence goes on from OX463226.1 coordinate 107,255,353, forward strand.
CGGCGCCACGGAGAGCACTCAGGGAAGTTCTGCACAGACAGGCACAGCGAGAAACCCAGGACCCACGCCAGTGTCACCTGGAGCCACTCACTGGGGGAGCTGAGTGGGGGTGCCCCAAGATAAATCCTCTCCCTGACCCCGGAGATGTGGCCTTGTGTGGAAATAGGGACTTTGCAGGTGTAACCGAAGATGTGGGCACGAACCCATCCTAGACTCTAAATCCAAGGACGAGAGCCGTAAACACGGGCAGAGGGGGCCCAGGCAGGGCCCAGGGGCACAGCGAGGCCAGGGGCACAGCCGGGCCAGGCAGCGCCGGCCCCTGGGGTCTCCGGAGGGAGTCTGGCCCTGCCGGCACCCCTCTCACGGCCCGTCACCGCCTGGCGGGTGCAGCTCCAAGCAGCCAGCCTAGCGCCCACAGGTGGCAGCAGCCCCGGGAAGTCGCAAAGGGTGCGCCACCGCAGGACCTCCCGTGGCGGTCTCTTGCGCCCCCTCCTGGCCCAGACGAAGAACTGTGCCGCCCTCGGTCCCGCAGCGTTGACACCCCAGATAAGGTGCAAGGCAGGGAACCGCAAGACTTAGAAATATGGCTGTTAAGAAAAAAATTTAAATAGTACATTATTTCCTCCTGTCTTGAAAACAGAGTGACGACTTCAGCACTTGTGCCCGAGCCCTAGTGCCCAGCCCAGCCCCCTCTTCCTTCCACGGGGTCGCTGGCCCACCCGGTGACACCCTGGACGTGGCCGCTGCCCTCTCTCCCCAAACCCTGTCCTTGCGGCTCCCTCTCAACCAAATCACCAGGGCTAACCCGCCGGGCCCTCTTGTCTCCGCGGAGTCTCTCCTGCCCGCACCTGCCTTCCCGTGCTCACCCCACAGACACCCTCAACTCCCCCAGGACACAGGCCCGTCCCCCATCCCCCCCATCCGATCAAGACTGGGGTCCCCCGCCATCTGCCACACACCCCGCTCTCTCCCCAAACCGCTCGTTCCTCCTCCTCCCTCCCCTCCACTGCTGAGACCCTGGCCTCACCCTGGGGAACAGAAGCCGGCAGGGACACGTGTCACCGCGGGTGCCCCTCTCCCTGCCACGCCCCCTCCTGCCCAACCCCCCACTAATGCGCTGGGCCCGGTCTCCTCTGTGTGTTTCCCCAGTTTCATTTCTTCGGTTCTCCCCATCTTGCCTACAGATGAGCCTCACGCGACTCCTGCAGGCACACAGGGCCCCGCTGCCGGTGTTTTCCAGTTGTCATTAATTTTTGAGCGAGGGGCCGGTCCTGCCAGCTGCGAGACCCTCCTGTCTCGTCCCCGCCGGAGAAGCAGGTCTCCCACGTGGGTGGCAGGGAGCCCACCGCATGAGCCACCACTGCCGCCTCCCAGAGTGCGTGTTAGCGGGAGGCCGGGACTGGGAGCAGAGCCCAGGCTGACTCCAGCGGGAGATGACGGTGCTAAGTGCCAGCTGCCTGCGAGTGGAGCTCACCGGAGCAGAGCTGAGCTGGGGCTGCTGCACCTGCCGTCGGAGGGCCAGTCAAGCACTCAGACTGGTGGGAGAAGGAGGATCAAAGGGAAGATGTGGCCACTAGTCACGTGGGTAATAAAAACCAACGCGTACAAAGGGCCTCCTGCGTGCCCCGAGGTGCTGTTTTAAGCCCTGTACACATATTCTAGTGTTTATATGTTGACAACCCTGGAAGCTTGTCTACTATTATTATCCCCATTTTATAGATGAGCAAACTGAGGCAAGGGAGACAATCGTCCCCAGGGGAACAGCTGGAGCCTCTTGTTTGAATGACAAAACCACAACACAAGAGATGCAAGGGTGAGTTCACCGTGCCGAGCCAGACAGGAAGTGGCCCTCTTCTCTTGGAAGGAGGTCAGGCAAGGGCACGATGTTCTGGAAAGATCCGCGTGGCTGCAGAATCCCCTGCGCAGGGAAGGCCTGGAGGCAGGAGGGCCGGTCAGCGACGCTTGCAATACTTGGGACTGACGGTGGGCAGGGTGCCCAGGAAGGGACGTGGGCGTCCGTGGCGCCGGCAGGAAGGCGAGCTGCAGGGACAAGCCAGGGCTGCCCCAGGGGACAGCGGCCACCGGCCCGGAGAGAGAAGTGGCCTGGCCTGGCGGGCGCCGGCTGCCGGACCCAGCGCAGGGCGACCGCAGCGCGAGCGCTCTCGGGGTGCCGGGTCTCCGCGTGGCCGGCAGAGGGCAGTGTCGCTCGCCCGCGGCCTGCACCTGCCCGGGGCCGCCCCGGCTAACCGCGCTGTCCGCGGGCTCGGGCCGCCGCATCCGGCTCTCGGCTCCCGGCTCCCTGCGGTGCCGCGGGCGGAAGGGCGGGCGCGAGCCTGCGAGCTCTGAGCGCTGAAAGCCTGGGGGAGGCCGCCGGGCCGCTGCGAGGGAAGCTAGTGGCCGGCCCGCGCTCCTCTGGCCGCCGTGCACGGCCCAGCTCCGGCCGCCCCGGGATCCCGGGCCTGGGGCCGAGGGAGGCTCCCGCTCCCGGGCACAGGCCCAGCGCACGCCCGGCTCCGGGCTGCGCCCCGCAGGATGGGTGTCAGTCAAGAATCAGGGCCCCGGGCCTTCCCACCTCAGCTGCCGTTTGATTTGGGTGTTTTAAAACTTGCATCTGTTTCTCACTGTTATTTCTGGTTTTGGGGGGGTGTTTTGTTTTTTGACAGGCAGAGTGGACAGTGAGAGAGACAGAGAGAAAGGTCTTCCGTTGCCGTTGCGTTTCTGGCAGCTGGCTGCTGGCTTCAGTCTGGCGGGGACCTGGCTGTTGTAGGTATTTGGGGAGTAAACCAGCAGGTAGAAGTCTGCCTGTCTGTCTGTCTGTCTCTCTCTCTCCTCTCTCTCTCCCTCTCTCTCTCTCTCTCCTCTCTCCTCTTTCTCTCTCTTGTCTTTCTCCCTCTCATTCTACCTTTTTTTTTTTTGACAGGCAGAGTGGACAGTGAGAGAGAGAGACAGAGAGAAAGGTCTTCCTTTGCCGTTGGTTCACCCTCCAATGGCCGCCGTGGTCGGCGCGCTGCGGCTGGCGCACCGCGCTCGCTCATCCGATGGCAGGAGCCAGGAGCCAGGTGCTTCTCCTGGTCTCCCATGGGGTGCAGGGCCCAAGCACCTGGGCCATCCTCCACTGCACTCCCGGGCCACAGCAGATGGCCTGGAAGAGGGGCAACCGGGACAGAATCCGGTGCCCCGACCGGGACTAGAACCCGGTGTGCCGGCGCCACAAGGCGGAGGATTAGCCTGTTGAGCCACGGCGCCGGCCTCATTCTACCTTTTGAATAAATGAGTAAATACATATTTTAGAAGGAACACATCTGTGCAGTGAGTGGATTGGGACGTTATGGGTAATCAAACACATCAGGTATTTGGCCTTTGGCAGGTAGAACCTGAGCAAGACAGAACTTGAACTTGTGCTGCTGGTCATGGCTAACGTTGGAATATGCTTTCCGTGAGCCTGCTGTGACCCAGACTGCTTTACCCCTGCAGGTCTTGGCAGTGCACTTGCTGTTTTCATCCCATTTTTGGAAGAGGAAATCAAGGCCCGAAGGGCTAGCTAGCCTGCTCCAGGTCACACGGTCAGCTGCCAGAGCGTGGATTCGGACCAAGCGAGCAGCTCCAGTGACGTCGCTAACTATGACGCCCTTTCCTGGTCCCGTGCCGGGTGCTGCCGTGCAGCCGTGAGATAGACTGGGGCAATCCCATCCTGGGCAGGCCCCGCAGAGGCTGCTGCGAGGGAGCTCAACTCCCTGGACGGTTCCAAGTCCCCAGTCTTAGAGACCATCCTGGGCAGGCCCCGCAGAGGCTGCTGCGAGGGGAGCTCAACTCCCTGGACGGTTCCGAGTCCCCAGTCTTAGAGACCATCCTGGGCAGGCCCCGCAGAGGCTGCTGCGAGGGGAGCTCAACTCCCTGGACGGTTCCGAGTCCCGTCTTAGAGACCAGCATTGCCCAAGGTCTGTGCACTGAGACTGGTCGCTTTTCACAGGGACACTTTCAGAAGGGTTCTCAGTGCAAACCACAGGTGCACGTGCACTCACGAGCCACGCACACTCACCAGCCATGTGCTCTCACCAGCCACGCACTCACCAGCCCTAACCTTCCTCCCCAGCCTGTGCCCACGGCTCTGTCACTGTGGGCAGCCGTTCTAGTGGGCGACAGCCCGCGTCTGGTGCTGTGCGGGCCCCTAGCTGTCTTCCTGAGCTACACCCACAGCCTCTCCCGCCTGGGGCCGGGCTGATGTGCACTGGAGCCTTTGTGCCCCCAACTTTGCTGTTCACCTTCGATAGCCGTCCATGGTTTCTGTACCCGAAGCCGGAACGAGTGGGTGACACTTGAGTGCGCTGTGAGGTATCGCTGTTTCCACAGAGGCTGGGTCCCGGGAGGCAGCCTTGCTGATGTCCCAGGTGGGCTGTTTTGTTACCCTCAGGGGCGAGTCCATCTGCGCTAGTCTGCGCTAATATGGCCAGCCGTGGCTGCGTTACTTGGCATGTCGAATTTTTGCATTTCTCTTCCCAGTGAGCCGGGCCCACATCTGTTAGCTCTCTCGGGAGTTTCCTTGGCCTCCGTAGCATGTGGGCACCCTCTTTCTGCATCACCCCCTCTTCCACAGGGGTGCTGTGAGCCTCTGGCCACAAAGTGTCCCCCTGAGGAATCACCCCCGCACTCCTTAGCTTAACCAACTTTTTCTGGCCTTGTCCACAGGAGACAAGGTTCAGCAGAGAACGGGATATGGATTCTGTCTTTGGGGGTGTCGTTCCCCTGATTTGTCCCCGTGCATCCTGTTCGATCAATCTGGAAGCCCCTTTCAATTCACTTGGACTGGCGTTTTCAACCTAGGCGCTCTGGCACGTAGGGGCCCCATAATTCCGTGCTGTTGTGAGCAGCCTCAGGATTTGGGATTTGTTAGCAGCGTCCTCAGCCCCCATTGTAACAGCTAAAACTGTCCCTAGAGATTGACCAACATCCCCGGGGTGAGGGGGCATTTGCCCCTGGTTGGTGGGGGCCACGGAACATCCTAGAATGCACAGGGCAGGCCTCATGGCAAAGAATGAGCCCATGTTGACCCCAACATGAATAGTGTGAGGTCAGAGAACCCTGCCTGCCTGTGTAACCCATACCCATGGAGGAATTTTTTTTTTGTAAATATTTATTTATTTAAGAGGCAGCGTTAGAGAGGGAGACAGAGAGAAGTCTTCCATCCACTGGTTCACTCTCCAAACGGCCTCAACAACCAGAGCTGGGCTGATCTGAAGCCAGGAGCTTCTTCCAGGTCTCCCGTATAGGAATAGGGGCCCAAGCACTTGGGCCATCTTCCATTGCTTTCCCAGGCCATCAGCAAGGATGCTGGATCAGAAGTGGAGCAGCCGGGACTCGAACCAGCGCCCATATGGAATGTCGGCACTGCAGGCGGCAGCTTAGCCTCTCACGCCACAGCGCCGGCCCCAGGGGAGGAGTCTTGTTGTCTGCAGCCTGGCAGAGTCCGTGCTGTCTCTCCCCCTCATGAAGACTTCTCCCTGAGCCAGTGAGTGAAGGCATTGGAACTGCAGCCCACACCCTGGGAGTGCCACGTGCGTGGTTGCTCCCTCTCCTGATGGTGTGGCTGCGATGGCCCTCGTGGGGGACACTTCACAGAAACCACGGAAGGGGAAAGCGGCCCCTTGGGTCTGCACGGAGGCCACGACAGCTCCCGGCCTGCCTGTTCCCCTGGGGCCGCAGCTTCCTTCCATCCTCGCCCGGGAAGGGTTGGCTCCAGGGCTACAGCGTTTAGGATGGGGACACGCTCCCTCCCGGGCTGCCCTCCGGAGGTGTGTGGGAGCACGCGTGTGCTGTCTGAAGCCAACAAGTCCATGATGGTTGGTGACAGGTGCCAGAGGACCCCAATGCCCCAGTAAGTGTGTGTGCCTATTCCACACTGACTCGGTGACGGGTCCGTGTGTTTCCTGAGCACCTGCTGTGTGCACCCCCCGTTCCTGGGTGCAGTAACGCAGGATCCCAGAAGAAAGCGCCGTTGCCTGAGCCGACAGCCTTTGTCCTAAGGAGCGCTGCATGCTAGCTTGTTCCCCAAGCGGCTGCAACAGCCAGGGCTGGTCCAGGACGAAGTCAGGAGCCTGGAGCCCCATCCAGGTCTCCCAAGCACTTGGAGCAGCCTCAGCGGCCTCCCCAGGGGCGTTAGCAGGGAACTGAAACAGAACTGCAGTGACTGGGACTCAAGCAAGCGCTCCAGTATGGGATGCTGGTGTCACGAGTGGCTTAACCCGCTCTGCCATCCCTGGCTCAAAGAACTTGTAGATGCCAGAGGCAATTAGAACCCAGGCCCACAGCTCACCTGTCCCGGGAGGGCACAGCCTCCCCTCCTGGGGCACGTAAGGAAGCTGGGGCCGTGGCCCAGCATGGACAGAGGCGACCATCTGCTGTCCGGGTCCTGCCTGCCTTCTGCCTGGCACAAGCCTGCTCCCCGCTTCCCGCCTTGCCCTGACTTCTCCCTCAACAACCGAAACCCCAGGCCATTGAATCGGCACTCCATGCCAGGCACAAAGCTAGCCTGTAGGGGGCGTGTGCTCTGGCCAGTGTCTGCAGCCTGTGGTCCCACGGGGCTCGGCTGAGTCTAATACCCCACCTCCACTACCTGTCCCCTGCTGGCCCTGGTGTGGGCAGTTCCCCTCCATGCCTTCCATGTTTGCAAAAATAAGTCAGCCAGCGGGCAGTGCGCTCAGCACCCCTGCACCCTGGCCTGAAGTGCCTGCAGCAGATTCTGAATCCTTCCAGAACTCTCCGTGTGGCCCACGCCACACTGCAATGTAATAGGGACACTCCAGATTCCATCTTCTTCAGGAACAGAACCATCCGTGTTTAGCTGGAAGACTACAGTTCCCAGAATCCCTTGTGCTTGGGTGTGGCCATGTGGCCGATTCCTGGGAGCAAATGAGAAGAGTAGACCCTTCTTACAGAAGGCGGAAGCACCTCCCCCCGCCTCCTCTCCCCTTTCCTCCCTTCCGTGTAACAAGGAGACACAGAGGTGAGCCGTCTTGGATTGCATCATGCGCAGGACAGAGGAGTTCCAGTCACAGATGCCAAAGCAAAGCAGTGCGGTGCCTGGGCGCTGGCTGGCTCAGAGAGGAACAGGGTGCCGGGAGCAAGCCCCAAACCGGCGGCCGTTCTGTGCCAAGCACAAACCATGCATTATGTCGTTCAGTTCCGATAATAACCCTGGGTAAGATGCCACTGCTGCACACTTACAGATGAGCAAACACCCGTTAAGAAAGGGCTCAGAGCCGACGTCCGGGAAGCAGCGGTGAGCAACCCAGCGGCACTCCTGCGAGGAAGCCTGGCTTCTGTCACCCGCCATGCCCGGAGCTCAGCCCTCGCCATCCTAAGAACAGGGCAGTTGCGACAGTTCTAGGTTGCTAATGATGGCTCATCAACTTAGACCCTCTGGCTACATCTGTGAGCAGGGTAGAGCCTGACCAACTGTCTCAAGCCCCAGTGGCTTTTACCCATGGAAGCAGGCAAAGACCAAACCAGGGAGTCACACAATTCTGCAACTAAACGCTTCGAAGTGTTCTAGACCAGATCGTTGTGCTTTATGTCCAAGGGCTTTGTGCGGTCATTGAGGGTAACCGGAGGGACCTAATCTAAGCTGGCGTCCCCGCTTGCACGTCCGGTGGCTTTTGTGCCTTCCAAGCAGCTACACGGCGGTGACAAACAGCAGCAGAGTGACCGTGTGTGGACCCATCGCTCTGCCCAGCCCCCTCAACTTCTCAAGGAAATGATGGAAATGGAGGCTTGCTCCCTCAATTTCTGTTTGCTTTCTCTTCATTTTTAGCTTTTTATCTGGAAACTTAGAAATGTCTCCAGCAGGATCCGGTGCCATGGTGTAGCAGATTAAAGCCTCCGCCTGCTGTGCCGGCATTCCACATGGACGCCAGTTCGAGTCCCAGCCGCTCCACTTCCAATCCAGCTCTCTCTCACTTTCTTTTTCTTTTCTTTTCTTTTTAAAGATTTATTTATTTATCTGAAAGGCAGAGTTACAGAGCAGAGTGGGAGGGGTCTTCCATCCTCTGGTTCATTCCCTAGATGGCCACAATGGCCAGAGCTTAGCTGATTTGAAGCCAGGAGCCAGGGGCTTCTTCCTGGTCTCCCACATGGGTACAGGGGCCCAAGGACTTGAGCCATCTTCTGCTTTCCCAGGCCTTTGCAGGGAGCTGGATCGGAAGTGGAGCAGCCGGGAACTCAAACCAGCACCCCATGGGATGCAGGCACTGCAGGCGGTGGCTTTACCTGTTATGCTACAGTACCAGCCCCTGTCTTTCAAATAAATAAAATAAATATTAAAAAAAAAAAAAAACACTCTTAATGAGTTAAAAAAAAAGTCTCTACCAATGAGTGGTTCGACCTTTGACCAAGGGGGAAGTGGAGGTCAACAGCTGGTCCCCAGCTCACAGGGGGGCGGCAGTCACTCAGCAACACTGCAAGGGTCAGAGCCTCAGGGGTCTGCCCTCAGTCCATATGCCCCATGGCTGACGCCTGAGCAAGACCCGACTCGCAGCCTCCCTGCCCTGCAAGGCCACCTGATGTCCCTCCCCACCTCTGCTGCTGGGAGACACATCCATCCCCTCAGGCCGTCTTGAGGCCCGTTTTAACCAGGTCTCTGTGGTCCAGGTGGTCAAGTACTGGGAGGCAGGGAAGGGGGACGGGAGCTGCCCGTCTCCTCCCCTTGGTCCTGCTCGAGGCGAATCCAGGATCATCTTCCAGATTTGAGTCCTTGAAAAACCCACGCAGGGGAAACCTCACTGTGCCCTCGCCACGGCTGTCCCTCAGGCACATGCAGTGGGTTTCGCTCCTGGTAGGTGCCACTGCATGCAACTGCTGGAGGGATGGACGTGAGGGGCACCGGGCCTTGGGCTGTCCAAGAGTCTCCACCAGGAGGCCACAGTCAGCAGCCAGGGCTGTCCCAAAGTAGCAACGCATCCTGGCAGATGGACAGCGTTCCTGTTCATTACGGCCATGTGACCGCGTGAGAGGAGCCCTGTACATAGCCACCAGGTGGCACTGTTGCTACTCTCCTAAAACACTCCCAGGCGTGGGGGTGAGAGGTGCGTGGTGTGTGCGTGGTGTGTTTGCGTGTGTGCACTGTGGCATATGATGTATGTGTGTGGCAATGTGGTGTGTGCATGTGGGTGATGGGCGTGGTGGTGTCATTTGGCATGTGTGTAACATGTGAGGTACATGCGTGTGGCGTGTGCATGTGGTGTGTGCGTTGGGGTGTAGACCCAGTTTCCCTCTCCAGCATGCAGTGGCTCTGAGCCAGCCATCCAGCCCTCCTGTCCATCATCCCTCACCACTCACCCACACACCCTCCCGCTACCATCATCGCATCACCGCCCTTCTCCATTTCTGGCCAAAAATTAGCACAGAGGAGCAAGAAAGCCACGCAGAAGGGTTGGGCATTTAGCACAGAAGTTAAAACACCCACATCCCTGGGGGCTGGCGCCGAGGCTCACTGGGTGAATCCTCTGCCTGCGGTGCCGGCATCCCATGTGGGTGCCGGGTTCTGGTCCCGGTTGCTCCTCTTCCAGTCCAGCTCTCTGCTGTGGCCCAAGTCCTTGGGCCCTGCACCCATAAGGGAGACCAGGAAGAAGCACCTGGCTCCTGGCCTTGATCAGCACAGCGCCAGACAGAGCGGCCATTTGGGGAGTGAACCAACAGAAGGAAGACCTTTCTCTCTGTCTCTCTCTCTCACTGTCTATAACTCTATCTGTCAAAATAAATTAAAAAAAAAAAAAAGACATCCACATCCCATACCCACGCATTTTATTTCAAGTCCCAGCTCTGCTCCCAACTTCCTGCTACTGCGCACCCTGGAGGCCACAGGTGATGGCGGCTCATGGCTTGGGTCCCCGCCACCCAGCTGGGAGACCCGGATGGAGCTCCAGGCTCCTGGCCTCAGCTACTGCGGGCACTTGGGGAGTGAGCCAGCAGAGAGGAGATCCCTTCTCTCTCTCTCTCCACCTTTCAAAAAAAAAAAAATACAATTTATTTATTTAATTCCAGGAAAAGGAAAAGCAAGTCGTGCAGAGACCAGGAATCCGGGATCAGATCAGAGGACCTTCCCAGCTGCCAGGAGGACAGTGGGGGTCGCTGGTCTCTCCTTGTCTGCTGGTCCAGACGGCCACCAGCCACGCCAGCCCCGGCCAGGCAGGGTCTTCTACAAGATGACCGGTCACACTGTGGCGGCTTCCTGCTTGCAGGCAGGTGCCCCGACAGAGGGCTGTGCACAGAGCCTGGGTGGCAAGGACTCCTGCTGGAGGGAGCCTGCCCCTTGCCCTCCCCAGAGGTCACACCGCCATGGGGAAGCTCAGCGCCTCTGCTTTGCTGGGACCTGCGCTTACCTCACTGACCTGGCTCTTTCCAGAATGTCAGGTGCGCTGGCTGACAGGATGCACTTGTCTCCCTGGGACCACCCTCCAGGGGCTCACACAGGGCGATTATTCCTCACCCTGCCTTGGCACAGGAGGGGCCCCAATGCTCTAAGTGCTGTGAGTTCAAATCCAGCCTCCACCGGGTAAGCGAATGGGTGACCCTGGGCAGGGTGTTGAACCTGCCTAAACTCCCATCTGTAAGTGGAGAAGAATCCTGAGTTAGCTTATGGTGGGCGTTGCCTATGTAGAGTCTTGTTGTGAGCTTTGGGAATATAAGGCAGAGTCAGACGGGAGAAAGCCAAGGACAATATGGACGCTGCTCACGGCGCTCCAGGCGCTGCGCCAAGTGCTCCTTAGGCACAAATGATCTTACTCCTCACCACAGACCCTACTGTGTAGAAGAAGCAATGAAGCCTACAGGAACTCCTGGCCACCCACGTGTCTCAGTGTCCCCAGGGAGCTGTGCTCACCACAGCAAGAGAGACGCTGGCTGGGGGCCCCGTTCCTCCCTGTGGGGCGTACACCGGGATGGTGGCGCCTCCAGCATCCAAAAGGCTTCTCCTATAATGTGCGACGGGGTCCCTGGGGTGATATTTAATACCACGACGCCTCCTGCATGAAACCTGGGCTCGCTAAGGATGTGCCGTTGTGTGGATTACTAACAAACAGCAGCCCGGGACCCCTGCAGCAGACGGTCCGCGTCTGTGTGGGAGATCTGCTGGGGTCTCATCTGTCACGTGCGTGGCATCGGCTGCACCGCGAGAGAGCAGGGTACTGTGGCCCTTGTAAAAGAATGAGGCTCTGCTCTGTGCTCGCCAAGGCCCGCTGTGAGCTGCACCGCACCTCAGCTCCCCAGTTTGCAAAGTGTGCTGACCTGGCTTAGCCTGCACGGTTTTACTGGCCCCTGGAAGCCATTAAGGCTTGTATCAGCCCCCCGAGAACACTGGGCCCAGAGAGAGGATGGGGACTTCCTGTGTGTTGAGGGAAGGAGAAATGTGGGACAAAGGATTGAGGGAGAGGAGACAGGGCCGCAGGCAAGTAGGCGGGACGCAGGGGAAGGTTTTAGGGTCCCGGCTGTGGGGCAGGGCCGAGGCAGAGCCTGCAAGATACAGACGGGCTGAGAAGCAGGCGCCCCGGGTGTAGGGCAGGAAGCGCCCAGCCCGAGCCGAGCAGGCCGGGCTGGAGGCCAGGGGCAGGCGCCCAGCGCGGCCGTGGGGCCCCGCGCCCCTCCTGCCACGGCATCAAAGGCAAGCGCCGGCCGGGTCCTCTTTCGGACACCTCCTCCCGGCTGCACCTCATCCTCCACGGCCAACAGTGAACTCCCTTTAAGGCCACAGGCCCCTCTCCGGCAGGGCGGGGCTCAGGTCCCCAAGGCTGCCCCTCCTCTCCCCCCCAGCCCCCGGCCTGTGGGTGTCTGCAGCCGCCACCACCTCTGCGGGAGGGGGGCACCTGGAGAAGCCGCCCCCTCCCTTCCTCTCCTGTGGCCTCTCCCAGCAGGGCCTCCGCACAATGGAGCCTCGGCCAGGCCTCGTTGCTGGGGGAACCAGCAGCCGGCCGGCCCAGCCCCCTTCGGCACAGAAATAGCCAAGAGGGAGAGCGAAGGATTAAGTTGCCCTAATCTCCCGCCTCAGGGGAGGCCGGGCACCGGGCCAGCCGACGGTGGCACGTCCCCATTGGCCCGGCACAGGCAGGCTGGGCGCCGCAGGCCCAAGCCTGCCTCGCCCACCAGCACCCTCTCCACTTCCCTGCCCTCAACCACAAAGCCCCCAGAAGGAAGACCACCGGCTCTGCTTCCCTGACACAGCAAGGGCCAGCCCAAGCCAGCCCCGGGCCGGTTTTCCTGGCTGGATCTCCCGGTGCGTGGCACCCAGGGCCACTGGCGTCCCCCCGCGAGGGCTGTGACTCAGTGTCTGCGAGCGCTGATGGGGTGCCACGAGCCCACCTTTCACCTGGCGCAGGCGTGGCTGTCGGCTCCCCACGGGCCGGCATTCCCTGTGCATGGGGGATCAGGGGAAAACACACACAGGAGTGGGCACTTGGCCTGGCACATACGACACTGGACGGGATGCTACCTACCTTGCACACCAGAGGACCTGGTTTTAAGCCCCAGTTCTTGCTCCTGCCTCCAGCTTCCTGCTAACGGGGGCCATACTGACTGCATCCCTGCCATGCCTGTGGGAGACTTGGCCTGAGTCCCTGGCTCCTGGCTTCAGCCCAGCCAAGCTGCAGCCACTGTGGACATTTGGGGAGTGAACCAGCAGATGGGAGCTGTCTGGCGCCCTCTCTCTCTTTTTCAAATAAAATAAAATACAAAATACACATGTTCAGGCCCCACCCAGCCCTACAAATGTAGATTCCATTCATCTGGGGTGGGGCCCAAGGAAAACCTCGTTTTTCCTTTAAGTTGACTGACATGTTTATTTGAAAGGCAGAGTGACACAGAGTGAGAGAGAGAGAGGCATCTTCCCTCTGCTATTCATTCCCCCAAATGACTGCAACAGCCAGGGTGGAGCTGGTGGAAAGCCAGCAGCCAGGAACTCCATCCGGGTCTCTCAGATCAGTGGCAGGGACCCAAGTGCTGGGGTCACAGCTACTGCTTGCCACGGGGCGCCATCAGCAGGAAGTTGGCTGGGAGTGGGATGTGGCCTCCCCAGCAGTAGCTTAACCACCCCCCTCCCCGTGTTACAACGGCAACCCCCATTAGGTTTCTATTTTTTATTATTTTTAAAAGATTTATTTATTTGAAAAAGTTACAGAGAGAGAGGGAGAGACAGAGCGAGATCTTCCATCTGCTAGTTCACCTCCCAGATGGCTACAGCAGCCAGGAGCTTCTTCTTGGCCTCCCATGCACAGGCCCAAGCCCTTGGCCACCTTCTGCTGCTTTTCCCAGGCCATTAGCAGGGAGCTGGATCGAAAGTGGAGCAGCCAGCATTGCAGGCAGCGGCTTTGCCTAATACACTGCAATGCTGGTCCCTCCCATTAGATTTTTTAAGATTTATTTATTTGAAAGTTAGTTAATTTATTTGAAAAGTTACATAGAGAGGGAGAGCCAGGGAGAGAGAGAGGTCTTCCATCTGCTTGTCCACTTCCCAAATGGCCGCAGTGGCCGGAGCTGGGCTAATCTGAAGCCAGGAGCCAGAAGTTTCTCCTGGTCTCCCACGCGGGTGCAGGGGCCCAAGGTGGGCCATCTTCTACTGCTTTCCCAGGCCATAGCAGAGAGCTGGATCAGAAGTAGAACAGCTGGGACTTGAACCCATATGGGATGCCGGCACTGCAGATCGTGGCTTTACCCACTATGCAACAGCACTGGCCCCTCCCACTAGGTTTTTCTAAAGCCTTGGCATAGTCCTGGCGCTGTGGCATAGGGGTTAAGCCTCTGCTTGCAGTGCCGGCAGCCCATATGGGCACTGATTCATGTCCTGGTTGCTTCACTTTCAATCCAGTTCCTGGGTAATGCACCTGGGAAGGTAGCGGGGGATGGCCCACGTTCCTGAGTCCCTGCACCCACGTAGAAGACCCAGCTAAAGCTCCTGGCTTTGGCCTGGCCCAGGCCTTGTCGTTGTGGCCATTTCAGGGGTGAGCCAGCAGATGGGAGATCTCTGTGGCTCCTTCTCTCTTTAATTCTGCCTTTAAAATAAATTAAATCTTAAGAAAAAAAAAATTTTTAAATAAAGCCTTGCTGTGTGTCTTTCTGTTCCCACCATTGCACCCCAGGCAGCCAGACACAATCCCCCACCCCCACTTCCGTCCTGAACAACTCCATCTCTGCAGGATCATCCGCTCACAGCTTCTAGTCCCTTCTCTCCATCCTATGGCCAACCCCTGGTATGAGTTCTTTCTGTCCACAACTTCTGCTCCAAACCAGTGGACCTTCCTTAATTTAATCCCCACCCATCCGAAACTTCCACATTAATACACATTAATATCCCTAATCCCACCAGCCTGGGGGATGCACCAACCCCGAGAGACTGCCTGGACCCTCCCTTCTCCATTTGTCCCCTGTGCAACCTTGGAGAATTTCCCGTCTTCAGCCTCAGCTACTCATCTGCAGAATGGGCACGAGTGTAACCTCACCTCCATAGGCCTGTGCAGAGACCAAAGGCAATGCATCAGCTTTTCCTTCTAAAGATGACTGATGGATTTGAAAGGCAGAGTCACTGGCCAGCGCTGCAGCTCACTAGGCTAATCCTCCACCTGAGGCGCCGGCACCCCAGGTTCTAGTCCCATTCGGGGTGCTGGATTCTGTCCCGGTTGCTCCTCTTCCAGTCCAGCTCTCTGCTGTGGCCCAGGAGTGTAGTGGAGGATGGCCCAGGTCCTTGGGCCCTGTACCTGCATGAGAGACCAGGAGAAGTACCTGGCTCCTGGCTTCGGATCAGCATGGTGTGCTGGCCACAGTGCACCGGACTTAGCGGCCATTTGGGGGGTAAACCAATGGAAGGAAGATCTTTCTCTCTGTCTCTATCTCTCTCACTGTCTAGTAAAAAAGAGAGAGAGAGAGAGAGAGAGAGAGGCAGAGTCACAGAAAGGGAAAGAGAGAGAAAAGATCTTCCATCCACTAGTTCACTCCCCAGATGGCTGCAATGGCCAGGGCTGGGCCAGGCTGAAATGCAGGAGCCAGAAACTCCATCCGGGTCTCCCATGTGGATGGCAGGGGCCCAAGCATGTGGGCCACTGTCTGCTGCTTTGTCAAAGCGGTCTTGAGCCAGCTCACTTCATTAAGGAGTGGCCTGGGTGAGGAGAGAAGGGAAGCATCGAGTAGCCAGCAGTTAGGACCCAAGGGTTTTGCAAACCCACCCCCCCTTTCTGCCCTGGGAGCTCCTGAACACATCCGTCACACTGGCTGCTCCCTTGGAGCTGGGGGAAGGTGGCCGGCCTGCAGCCAGCCACGCACGCATGGAGCTGCGCTTGATGGGTCACCGCACTGAACAAGGTGGCATGCCCCCTCAGAGACTGGCACATTGCAAACTCAGCTCACTCCCACCCCCACCCCAGGCCCCAGCCCCAGCTCGGGGAGGCGCGGAGGAGTGGTTCTCCTTGGCTTTCTGTGCACGCCAGGCCGCCTGGGCCCCAGGGACCGCACAGAGAAACAGCCCTTTGTTCTGCAGCCCAGCCCAGCGCCGGGCCTGGAGTCTTCCAGAAAGGGAAGTTCAGCGAGGAGGCTGCAGACTGCTGAGGGCTTGTACAGGAAATACCATTCAAGACCCTCATTTCCAAAATGCTAGGGGCTGAGGTAGAGCGGCCGGCCCTTCGGTCATTAAAAAAAAAAAAAAGAAAACACAAATGCAGGCCTTGACAGCCCTCAACAGGAGTTGACAGGGCTGGCTTTGTTGTTTGTTTATCTCTCAGGCTGAAGCCAATTAGCCCAATTACCTAAAAAAAAAAGTTCTCTAGAGATGATATTTTAAGTTCATTTCGTCTCCACAACAGGCGGCTCCGACACGTTTTTCCCTTTAGTTCCAAAGACTCATGCCCAGTCCCTGCGGCGGGCAGAGTGGCCCCAGGGTCACATGTGGGAGGGTCAGGGAGGTCAGGGGCCCGCCTGATGGTTCCCAAACGCTCTTGCAAGTAGCCGTAGATTTGAACTCTGCCTTGTTGCTGAGGGCACGGGGCGGGGAGAGCCGGGGGAGCCCGCTCTGGTTTGCACCCGGCTGGGGGTTTCAGGCTCAACCATCCCCAGTGGCCTATGCGTATGGGAGGTAGTGGGTTGCGAACATGGCCAGACCCGCTGAGCAAGCCGAAGTTGCGAGCTGTGCGGGATCACCAAGGCTTGGGAGCCAAGAGACCCTCGTTTGAGGCTGAAAAACCTGCAGCTTTCGGAAGCCAGCAGGTGTTTACCCAGGATGCCCAGAGGCGGGAGAAGGATGCTCTCGTCCCAGAGCAGGGCTCTGGGATTCAGCAGTGAACCCCAAGTTCTGGCCTTTACCGAAGGGAAAAGCAGGTGTTTTTTGTCAATGGTCCCCCAGGCGGTGCCTCCCCTGATACCTAAAATCCACCTCTAGGAGGGTAGTCTTCCAAGAGTTTGTGGACATGCATATTATGAAAAAAAAAAAAAAAAAAACTCTGCGTGGATTCTAAACATTTTGTACCAAGATAAGCAGAGAGCTTTCTAACTCCCCTGTGGTTCAGTTTGTGCAATTTGCTTTTTACAAAGGGAGACCCTGCCATTTGTGAAACAACATAAACATTTCTTTAGAAGAGCGGTTTCTGGAATCTGGTTTCGAAAGCGCAGCGTGGGGCTCAGGGCTTGCTGGGAATGCAGGCTCCGGCAGCACGGGACCCCGGGGCTGGGGTCACCCTGGCCAGGCGACTCTCATGAAACGACACCCACTTGCTAGGCCCCGTGACGTTACCAGGAGGTGGGCTTTACGGAACAGGCCCTAGGCCAGAGCCCTCCCGATGGGACTAGTCCCCTTTAAAAGGGGCCGGGGAGAGCGCGCTCAGCCTCTTCCCGCCACGCCACGTGGGGAGGAGTCGGCAGCCTGAGGGAGAGGCCTCAGGGAACCTGTCCAGGCCTCCGCCGTGCACTCCCGGCCTCCAGCCTTCGGACGGTGAGAAGTTGATTTCTGTTGGTTTTCTGGGTCACCCGGTGTGCCGCGCCACACCACGCCACGCCACGCCACGCCACGCCGCACTGCGCCGCGGGGGAAGGGTTCTGACAGGCGTCCCCAGGTCCTTTGTGCGCACTCACACAAGCTACGAAGGGGCACATGTCCAGGCCACAGGAGCTGACGGCCCAAGGTCGGGCGTGGGGCTCAGCCACGGTGGCCGTTGGAGCGGCTGGCCCTCCTCGTCCCTGTGGGTGTGTGCTTTCTTCCAAGGCTGGGTCTCCGTGGTACAACAAGTATTTCAGGTGTGACCACTCAACCCTGTGCCCTGCCTGGGCCTGCCTGCCTTCTTCACCCTTCCCCTCCCTAGAAGGGAAGAGGTCATCAACCCTGAGCTTCCAGAATCTTCTAGCCTCCTCTTTTGCTTCACTGGACTCTTGGCGCCAACTGATGGCCAAGGCTGATTTGCATAATTATGTAACCCAAATCAGACTAAAGCTGTCAACCAGACTGTGCCAGCGGGCAGCAGGCATGGGAGAATCATGGGGTGGGGTGGGGTGGGGTGGGGTGGGCCCTGTTCCTCACTAGTCCTGTGACCCTAGGGATGCTATTTCATGTCTGTACGCTGCGCTGTCCCCAGCTGTAGAGTGGGGAGATGCGTGCCCACCTCCTAAAGTTGTTGTTTCGAGGTTTAAAAATAAGAGCGAGCGTCTATGCAAAACAGCTGATGCGTGCTAGGGGCCCAAAGCGGGTAGCAATTACCCAGCTGAAGGCAAGAACTTCTCAAAAGACAGACAGCGAGTCTCACCCCCGGAGGGGGGGTTAGTAATCCTGCCCGTTGTTAAGTCTTCTCCCCAGAGATTCCAAATTAGCCCCTCCAAGGCAGGGCCCCGGAAACAGCGGCAGCCACCCCGTGTGCAGCTCATGACACCTTGCAGGCTGTCCCCGGGCTCGCTTTGAGAAGCTCTGGGCCGAGACTTTGAGGAACCAAACAGGAAGCAGTGCAGCACCTGACCCAGGTGCTGGGCGGCTGCCACCCATGTGGGACACCTGGCCCGAGTCCCTGCCTCCTGGCTTCAGCCTGGCCCAGCCCTGGCTGTTGCGTGCATTGAGGGACTGAAACTGCGAATGGAAGACACTTTTCTCTCTCTCCCTCTCTCCCCGCTCCTGCCCTATCTTCTGCCTTTCAAGTAAAGTGAAAATAAATATTTTTTAAAATTTGTAAAGGCTGAGTGCTCCCCGCCCCCCACAGGTGGTTACGGATGAACCGCGCGTTTATTTAGTCCAAGTTTGGCCTGGCATGGCCACCGTCACAAGGACTGAAGACCCAAACAAGCAGCTTGGCCTGTGTATATTTGTTTCACAAGAGGGCAGGTGCAGGGAATCGAGGGGCACGGAGCAGGATCCGCCGGCAGTGAGCGGGAAGGCAGGGCCGGGCCTGTTTGCTTTGATGCACCCGGTCCTTTTGCCTGTGTGTGAAGAGGGCGGCTCTGGAATGAGGGGCGTGACCTGCTCCGGACAAGGGCAGGGCAAGGTCAGGACGACCTTTCTCAGGTTCTGTCAGTGCCGTGCAGTTACGGGGGTACCTGTCCATCTGACCCCACCTTTTTCTCTAAACCTAGGAAAAATGAGCTGGGATCTCGGCCGTGGAGAAGACACTCAGTGGGAGGAGGGAGGCATGGGTGTGATGTGGTTGCCAAGGAGATAAAGGCAACAAAGGAGAAGACAGGATTGTCCAATGGGCAGGGCTGTCCAGCCATGGGGTGTCGGGGAGACCTGTCAGATCCGGAAATGGGCAAGAGAGTCTGGCGTCCTGGAGCGGATGCTGGGTGTTCCTGGTGGCCGTCCGGGCACTAGCTGACCCTCTAGGAGTGCTTGGATTGTTTGAGACTGATAAGGCTATGGAGCAACTTGGTCAGGTTAGAAGTTAATCTGTAGAAAAGGAAGTTTTCCTTGTCCATAGGAGACATTGGAATCACACCCGGTTGCCCCTCTTCCAGGCCAGCTCTCTGCTGTGGCCCGGGAGTGCAGTGGAGGATGGCCCAAGTGCTTGGGCCCTGCACCCCATGGGAGACCAGGAAAAGCACCTGGCACCTGGCTCCTGCCATCGGATGAGCGTGGTGCGCCGGCCGCAGCACGCCAGCCGTGGCGGCCATTGGAGGGTGAACCAACGGCAAAGGAAGACCTTTCTCTCTCTCTCTCTCTCTCACTGTCCACTCTGCCTGTCAAAAAAAAAAAAATCTTCCCAAGATGCATCTGGTTTTCACATCTTACTAGTTTCCACGTTAGCCCATAAGCTAAACAAAACCTTTGACATGTCTCCATTTTAGACTTGCCTAAGAGTCAAAATTTTACTTCTTATGAAAGTTAGAGTTTAGCACAGATCTTTAGCTTGAAAGAGAGATTAGAAACAAAATGCGAAAGAGAACGATTTTTAAGGCTTACTAAGCCTGACAGCTTTTTCCACAAATATTTTTAGAACACCGTTGGTGCCACACATTGTTCTATGAACTAAGAAAAGAAAACCACCATCTGCACTTGGCCTCACCAGCCGTTCTGAGAGCTGCCTGCAGTTCAGAATCTGGGGGCGGTGCAATGATTCGCCCATAAGGCGCAAATGAACTTTGTCTGCTTGAGGTACAGTGATGCCGTCCGTCACCACCGCTGGAGAGACGAGTTTTGCAGCTGTTGACACATTCACTCTGCATCTGTTCTTTTAGGTTTGTTTTCATAGATTTATTTATGTATTTGAAAGGCAGAGTGACAGGGAGCAACAGAGAGAGAGATCTTCACCCACTGGTTCACTCTTCAAAAGGCCACAACAGCCGGAGCTGGACCAGGAGCTCAGAACGCCATCTGGGTCTCTATGTGGGTGGCAAAGGCCCAATGACTTGGGCCATCATCCACTGCCTTCCCAGGCAGATTAGCAGGGAGCTAGTCTGAAAGCCAAGCGGCTGGGACTCAAACTCGAGCTCTGATACGGGATGTAGATGTCGCAAGCAGGTGCAACCCTGAGCTACAATGTCAACCCCTTTTTTATTATTTTTTAAAGATTTATTTATTTACTTGAAAGGCAGAGTTAGAGAGAGAAAGGGAGAGAGAGGTTTTCGATCCACTGGTTCACTCCCCAAAGTGGCTTTAGTAGCCAGAACTGGGCTGATTCAAAGCCAGGAGCCTCTTCCAGGTCTCCCATGTGGGTGCAGGGGCCCAAGGACTTGGGCCATCTTCTACTGCTTTCCCAGGCCATAGCAGAGACCTGGATAGGAAGTGGAGTAGCCGGGACTCGAACCAGTGCCCATATAGGAATCAGGCGCTGCAGGGCGTGGCTTTATCTGCTATGCCACAGCGCTGGCTCCGGCCCCTCTCTTACTTTATTTTATTTCTTTGAAAGGCAGGGAGATAGATGCAAACTGCTGAATTTTTAAAAAGAGATCTGCCAATCCCATTATTTATTTGAACATATCAGCTGCAGCTGGAGCAGCAAATGGGCCTCTTGGTTCCGTAGTGACTCAGGGCAGAGCTGGGAGAGGATCTGCAAGGATGCACACACTGCCTGTCCGCAGCAGACGGCGTTCAAATCTCCCAGACGCTGACGAGCCCCGGTGCCAACAGGAAGCCCTGGGTTGTTTTTTTTTTTTTTTAATTTTTACTGTAATAGCTCATCAGACCCAAATTCTAACAAGCTGAATGTCAAAGGTCTCATTGTTCTGTTGGCACCACAGCATCTCAGGAGTTGTCACTCAGCACGTGTCACTTCCTTTCCATAGGAACTCCTGGGTGTCGTGGACACCTGGGGGGGGCGGGTAAGCTTGACCCTGTGCAAATCCCACCCACGTGACAGCCTGCAATGTCTATAGCCACACAGCAGCAGGTCTTACCTACAGCGGAGTAATGATGCTAGGGCTCCACATACAGACACAGACATAACACCACCAGATCCCAGCCTCAAGCCGCAAAGTACAACAGCCCTGCTGGAAAACCAGCAGTCACCAGCCACCGTGGTAGCTGGGGTGGGTGGGACGTGGGGGCCGGTGCCCGCAGGGTGTTTGAGGTGAGGAATCTTCCCTGTGGACAGGCCCTGAGTGGGACAGGGAGGCAGGGCTGGGCACACAGAGCCTGCACAAAAGCACCTGCAGGGTCCCTTCCAGGACAGCCATGCTCCGGTGCTGTGGTCAGTATGTGGCCCTGCCCCGTGCCCTGGTGCTGTGGTCAGTACATGGCCCTTCCCTGTGCTCTGATGCTGTGGTCAGTACGTGGCCCTGCCCGTGCCCCGGTGCTGTGGTCAGTACGTGGCCCTGCCCGTGCCCCGGTGCTGTGGTCAGTACGTGGCCCTGCCCCATTTCTCCCATTTATCCAGGTCTTGAGATGGGGTCCACAGTCTCTAGGTACGTCCTTGGGTGAGCAGGTGCTGGGGACTTGATCTGTGCCACCGGAAGTCTTCTCTGGATTATTTCTTTGCAGTCAGTTCTCCAGTCCTTTGCTGAGTTCTTTGAGGTTGAAAGGGTGCCAGCAAAGGGCTGGGGACTGGACAGACAGGCCCACTGCCGCGGCAAAGCAGACTCTGGGGCGGCGAGGCCTGTGGCCAGGGCCTGTGGATGCTTTGGCCGCCCGTGTGCCAAGGGCTTGGGTGGTGGCCCCTTGAGAGTTGATGTGTTTCAGAGACTCGGGGCGTGGGTGACCATTCCCTTCCCTTCTGCATCTGCCGTTGCCCAACCTCCACCCCTCGCCCACCCAACCCCTCCGGTTCAGAGAAGAGAGCCTTGTGCAGTGGCTGGCTCCTCCCCAGCATCTGCACAGGGGTCCACGGACTGGGCTGCAGCAGCCCAGAGGGAAGGCGGGAGTCTGTTGGCAAGAGGGCCTGCTCCCGGTGTTCCTAAACATCCCTGTAGTTGAATGTGCCGAGTTTTTCCTAAAGTGAATTGAGGAACAAGTGGAAGTCTGGATTTCTGAGCAGCAGTGGCCTTGCTTAGAGCCACTTAGATACAGTCCCATATCGGCACCTGGCATAAATGCCGAGGGGACGCGCCACTCATCCTGATCAACAAGGGGCATCGGCCCTTCCCCCCTCTTAGCTAAGTGCACCCTTCTCCCGAGCAAGGAATCGCTGTCACAGCATTCCCATCGCTCTGTGGAGCATCCTCGGCCCAGCACCATCAAGGCGTCGAGGGTTGTGTCGGGACTGGGGTCTCCTGCTTCGTCCCAGACTCCGCCCTCACCACGGCCACCTGTAGTCCTCACACTCTTCCAGGAACACCTCAGGGGCGATTGTCAGCGATTCCCCAGCCCCACCCCTTCGGCCCTTAATCCTGCCTTGCTCAGCACCTGTGGTCCCTAACGATAAAGACGGCCCAAGGCAGAGCTGAGTCGACACTCGCTGGCCAATGTGGGACTCAGAGGCTCTGCTAGTTTCCTCTCTCTGCCTCACAGGCAGGCAGGCCCTCGCGCGGCAGTTAAAGCGCTGCTTGGAATGTCTGGTTGTGAGTTCCAGCATCCCGCCGATGTGCACCCTGGGAAACAGCAGTGATGGGCCAAGCGGTTGGGTCCTTGTCACCCACATAGGAGACTCAGGTTGAGTTCCTGGCTCCTGATCCAGCCCTACCTGATGCAGGCATCTGGGGAGTGAATCAGTGCATGGAAGATCTCTGTCTCTGATGTGCCTATCTCTCTCTGCCTTTCAGAAATAAATACATAGTTTGAACATTTAAAAAGCTCAGGCAGCTCACCTGCCTCTCTGTGTCATGAGGCTGAAACCAAGATGTTGCCCCGGCTGGAAGGTGGGGGAGGAGCCACTTCCAGGCCCTTTCACCTTGATGGCAAATTGTTGTTCCCATGCAGGCCTAGGACTGGGGTCCCGCGCCCTGGTGGGCTGCCAGCTGGGTCACTCTTAGCTCCTGGAAGCTGCTCTTGGGGCCTCACACGTGTCCACCTCCATCATCAAGCGGGGAAGGGTGCACCAGTCCATCAGCAAGGTCACAACCCCCTGGGACTTGTGGTTGGATTTTAGATCCTCCACCTGACCAGAGGATCTTCTAAGCCACATAATGGAAATAATCAGGGTGTTCCCAGGTCCTGGGGTCAGGACAGGAAATTCCACGGAAGGGAACATCATGGGATTCTTCCCATCACAAGGTCTCTGAACACATGCAAAGGCAAGAATGCAGTAGGAGGGTCTCCACCTGCATGGTGGCTATACCCCTCCTCGCCATGACCTTGCCGTGACAAGCCCTAGCCTGATCCTCAGCAGGCTGACAGCTGGGTGCTGGGCGCCCAGCTGGGCACTGTCTGCTCACAGCAGAAGGCACTGAGGGCATCCCCAGGAGCTTCCTGACTGCTGTGCCAAACACCCGCCCCTCAGTCCTGGGTTTCTTGGCCTTTTGCTTTGTTTTCTGACCAGAGGTCTCCCTGCTGCCCAACCTGATACCCGGTTACGCACTGGTGCGTACCTGCTCTGGTGCACACGGCTCCATCCCTCCTTGTCTGTTCTGAGCTCCCGAAGGTCTGCCTTGTCCTCTACCTGTAAGCCAGAAGGTCCCCACCGCCCACCCCAGAAGCCACTCTTTGTATTTGTCACTACTCGTGTCTCCTGCAACCTCCATGGCTGAAGTGCCTAGCACATGGTAGCAACAGTGTATACGCACCAATGAGATAAATGAGTGAGCATTGAGTGAATTGGTGAGTTGGAGTCGTCTGTGCTTTGTAATCTTCTATTGTTTTTACAACATCATCAGGACAGCAGGCTGCCTCTGGTTTGAGACACATTACATATTTCATTTATACATATATATTCATGTATTCATTTACCCCTGGAACTGTAGCGATACATACTGGCAGGATAAATATTTTCCTTGGCTGTTAAAGAACTGGTACTCAGTAGAGAAGGGGGGAGCACTTCCCCTCTTTGGGGTATGTTTTGTGAGCCTGGAGAAAGTTTTAAAAATCAGAGTAGCTTGAGCTACTGCCCAATCTAATCACAAAGCCACCGGGTCTGCCAACCCGAAGAGTGATAGAATCCCTTCCTTTTGTGAAATACAACATTCTCATTGTTTCCCCCTAAAAGAGACACTTAAATTTGCTTCCCACCAGGTCTGAAGCTGGTGCCTAATGTGGCTGAAAATGTTATTGAGGCCAGTGCGGAAATCCAGTGCCCCAGGGATGCAGGCCTCAATGTCTCCTTGTTTCCAAGGGCATTCTCCTTTGTGTGCTGGGATCTCAAATGACATGTTTGGACACAAAGCCTCTTAGGTAGAAATTACTACATTTGCAGGCGCCCCTAATTTGGAGCTGGGTTTATTATTTCAGAGTCTTTTTTCACCATTAGACTTCGGTGAAATTTCACAGCTGAGCCACCAACCGGCATTTGAAAATGTCTCATTGTGCTGTTTGTTATATTCCTGTCCATCTCTCCCTCCCTCCCTCCCTCTCTCTCCTTCTCTCTCTCTGTCTTTGAAAAAAGAGCCATGCTCATCATAGTTCCCCAGTAAAGTCTTCAATTTCTTCCATCGAGGTCATTTTCTTAACCTCTTGGAGATATCTATCAGTCTGGACTTAAAACCCTTCTATGTGAAGCGAGCAGAGAGGAGACAGCTAATAGGGAAACAGTCCACGGGGATCTGGGTAGAATGAGGCTCATTTTCTAGAGACGATTATTCTCAGGCAGTAGATTAAGTGGGTTCTTAGCACGGTGGCAGGTTTGGACCAAGGGACCCTGGAACACACGAATCGCAATGTCTGTATTTGAGAGCCAGCGTATGCTCGCCACTCACCAACTGTATTCACCACACCGCTGCTTTTCTGGGTGTGTGTTTTAAGATTTATTTGTTTGTTTGAAAGCCAGAGCTACAGAGAGAGAGAGAGAGAGCGCACGAGAGTAAGCTTCCATCTGCTAATTCACTCCCCAAATGGCAGCAATCGCCAAGGCTGGGCCGGGGTGAAGTCAGGAGCCAGGAGCTTCTTCTGGGTCTCCCCCATGGATGTAGGGGCCCAAGCACTTGGGCCATCCTTTACTGCCTTCCCAGACACATTAGCAGGGAGCTGGGTTGAATGTGAGCTGGCGCCCACACGGGATGCTGGTGTGCAGGACGTGGCTTCCCCCACTAGGGTACAGCGCCAGCTCCTTTTCCATGTTCTTGGCACGTTGGTGTCCTTGGCCCCTTGCAGGGTTAGCTGACTCTTAGGGACCAAAGGCCTCTCCTGGCTGAACCTCCCACCCAGACCACCCCCTCGTAAACTGAGTCTGTCTCCAGGGGGCAATATTCTCTGGGCCACTCACCCCAAAACCAGGGGGCAGAAGCCGAGGAGCAGCCCCTGTGCCCCAGAGCCTGCAAAGAGCATCCGGACTCACCAATCCCACTGCTGCGAGCCTTACTGGCCGCCTAGACCATCGCTGCCTGTGAAAACCACAACAGAGGCTCTCACGGGCACTTCCCCCAGCCCCTCCGCTTCCTGCTCGTCCCTGATGTTGCCGTGTGTGGTCCCGCGTGCCACGCCTCCTGTTTTAGGGACTAAGAGTCTACAGGAGGCTGCCTCCTGGCCTCTCAACCTCACCATTCCTGAATAAGCAGAAAACCTACATCTTATTGACTTTTTTTACTTTTTAAGATTTATTTATTTATTGGAAGAGTTATAGAGAGAGGAGGAGAGACCGAAGTAGAACGAGTGGTGGCTGGAGGGGTGGGATGGCGGGCGTTAACTGGTACAGAGGCTCAGTGCCGAGAGATGAAGAGTTCTTGAAACGGGCGATGGTGATGGTTGTGCAGCTGTGTGAATGGGCTCGATACCACTGAGCCGGGCACTGGAATGTGGTCAAGGTGGGAGGCGTCTTGTTAGGCGGGTTTTACCACATGGCTTTCAAGGGGGTGGTTTCCTGAAAAGGGGACTGACACACACGATGACGCGGAGACCAAATCGTTGTAGCCAGCAGAGACGGTGCAGGGAGAAGAAGAGCTGAACTGAAGTGGGGTGCACGTGGTGGGCTGAGTGCGAGGAGCTTGGCTATGAGGCGTTAGGAGCGGGCGCCGCCGTGTGCCTGTTGCTGGGACTGTACGCACCTGCAGGAGCGGGATGAGGGCGAGAGCTCAGGGAAGGCGGCTGGCTGGGAGGCCGTGCGGGAGTCTGAGCCTCGTGGAAGAAGTGGGCTTGGGGGGTTGGCATCCCACAGACGCACGGAAGGAGAAATGGAAGGGCCTAGCCCGGGCCAGTGCTATGGTGCAGTAGGTGAAGCCTCTGCCTGCGGCGCTGGCATCACACATGGGCACTGGTTTGAATCCCGGCTGCTCCACTTCTGATCCACCTCCCTGCTAATGGCCTGGGACAGCAGCAGAGGATGGCCAAGTGCCTGGGCTCCTGCACCCACTTGAGAGACCTGGGAGAAACTCCTGGCTCCTGGCTTCGGATCAGCCCAGGCTTGGCCGTTGTGTCCATTTAGGGAGTGAACCAGTGGGTGGAAGACTCCACCCCCCACCCCTAACTCTGCCTCTCAATCAATCAAGCAAGCAAGCAAAAGAAAAAGGGCCTAGCCACTGACTGTACAGAGACAGGGCTCTTGCAGGCTTTGCTGGCTCCCTGACTCCATGCCGGGGTCTCCCTCCTCTCTCCTCTACACATCTACTCCCGTATCCCCTGCCCTCACAGGAAGATTTTGGCCTGAGTGTAGGGGATTCTGGGTGATCAGCCAGAGCGCCATCTTGATCTAAAGGGAGAAGAGAGAATCGCCCGTGGCCTGCAGGACTCACAGCTGTCAGATAGGAGACCCGGGGGCCCTGCAGAAGGCTAAGCGTGCACAGGCTGCCCAGAGACACATTCCCCGAGTGTCCGTGGAGCAAGGACCTGCAGGCAGGGAGAGGACGCTGGGACAGGAATCACAGATTCCCAGTGCTGCCTGCAGACTTGTCTCCTGGTAACCACCAGGGTTTCGTCCCAGGCGCTCCCCATGCCCAAATGCGTGGGTGCCCAAGCCCCGTGGCTAAAGTGGCCTGGAGTCTGCGTGGAAGCTCCTTGGCCCTCCTGTGTGCTGGGAACCCCCTCTGAACAACTTACCCCAGATACAGTGTAAATGCTATGAAAACGCATGTCATACTCATTGTTTGGTTTTAAGATTTATTTATTTAAAAGGCAGAGAGAAGGAGGGAGAGATGAGAAAGAGAGCTTCTATCTGCTGGTTCACTCCCAACGGCCACTATGGCCGGGATTGAGCCAAGCTGAAGCCAAGAGCCAGGAACTCCATCCGGGCCTCCCGCATGGGTGGCGGGGGCCCAAGTACTTGAGCCATCTTCTGCTGCCTGCCCAGGCGCAGGAGCAGGAAGCTGGATGGGAAGTGGAGCAGCTGGGGTTCAAACAGGTGCTCATCTGAGATGCCCGTGTCGCACGCAGCTGCTTAACCTGCTGTGCCACAACACGGACCCCTAAACTGTATTGTCCAGGGAGTAAGCACAAGAAAAAGTCTGTACGTGTTCAGTACAGACAATACTCTTCCTACTGCACTTGTTAAATCTGAGGATGCAGGTACAGGAGGGCCAACTGGGTTGCTTGCTGAGCCTTGCTACTGAATTCTGCCTTTATTATAGCCTTACCTCAACCCCCATTATCTGGCTCAGCAAAGCCCACAGATTGTCAAAAAACTGCTTTCCATAATGCTTCCCCCAGTTCTTTCTTTCAAAAGATTAGATGTATTTTATTTGTTTAAAAGGCAGAGTGACAGCAGGGACTTAGAGGGGCAGGGAGTGGGGGAATGGAGCCGAGATTGGTACCTTCCATCCATTGGTTCACTCCCCAAATGCCTGCAACAGCTGAGCCAGGCCAAAGCCAGGAGCCTGGAATTCCAGCCAGGTCTCCCACATCAGTTAGGATGTCCCACAAGGGTGTTAGGGACCCACGTATTTGGGCCTCCATCTGCTCCCTTCCCAGGTGTGTTGTTGGGAAGCTGGACTGGTGGTAGCACCTTGTAGCCAAGACTCAAACCAGGCACTCTGATGCAGTATGTGGGCACCCCAAGTCGTAGCCTCGGCTGCTGCATCACAACACCTGCCCCTCTTATTTTCCATGCAAACTGCTTTTTTCCTTTTTTTTTTCAATATATTCTTGTTGTATTTGAGAGGCAGATAAAGACAGACAGATGGACAGAGAGCAACAGAGATCTTCCATCCGCTGGTTTACTTCCCAAATACCCACAATAGCTAGGAATGGGCCAAGAACTCATCCGGGTCTCCCATGTGGGTAGCAGGGACTCAAGTGGTTGGGCTGCCTCCTAGGGTTCACATTAGCAGGAAGCCAGGACTTGAACCCAAGCACTCGGGTGTGGATGTGGGCATCCCACGCCCCGTGCTGGCCGCTGAGCCAAGAGCCTGCTCTCCCTCCACTGACTGTTTCTCCAGGGGGACTGGTTGGGCTTCCTTTGTTCCAGACTGTTCCTTGAAGATAGTGTAGGCCAAGAACAAAATGACAAGAAGTCAGACAGCAGGACAGCCCCACCCAGGGTAGTAATTCTGATGGACTTGAGGGTCAAGCACATCAGTTCTCATTCTGAAGCACCCCCAGGGCCCGGGAGCCTTCTTCACCACCCCGGTGCTCGGGCCCAGCCTGCAGCATTTCACAGCCAGCCCTTCAGTGGGCCCTGCATGTGCGGTGGGAGAGTCCTGTCCTGGTCCGGTTTTTGCTACTATAACAGAATACCCACGAATGGTCATTTGTAAAGGAAAGAGGTTTGTTTTAGTCCAGGCCAAGTGTGGCTGCACGCAGTGGAGGCCTTGTGCAGCTTCCGTGGCAGAAAGCAGGACAAGTGGGTGCGTGCAAAAGAGGGAAGGGATGGGGGCCCGTCTCACGGTACCCACGGAAGCACGCTAATCCACTGGTGAGGGCGATGCCCCATAACCCCAACACCACCCCTCAGTGCCGTTACACTGGCAGAAATCTCGGCGTTTGGCCTAACAGCGAACAAGCAGGTTAGGATCCCTGCACCCCACGTCACAGTGGGGTTTGACTTCTGGCTCTGCTTCTTTCTAATGCAGACCCCGGGAGGCAGCATCGATGCTCAAGCTCCTGGGATCCTGTTACCCGGTTGGGAGAGCCGGATGGAGTGCCTGTCTCCCCGCTTCGGCTCCAGCTCCGTTCAGCCTGGCTGTTGCAGGCATTTGGGGAATGAACCACTGAAAGGGCACCCCCCCACACGCACATAAATTTTTTAAAATATATATTGCATTTTTAGAAACGTCAACATGTGTTTTGGTGTGGCCATACCAGGTCCACACCATAGCATCTCCCAATCTTTGAGAAGTAGGTGGTTGACTTTTTTTTTTTTTTTAAGATTTACTTATTTATTTGTTTATTTGAAAGGCAGAGCTAGAGAGAGAGAGAAGGAGGGAGGGAGGGAGGGAGGGATCTTCCATTCACTGGTTCACTCCCCAAATGGCCACAACGGAGCCAGGAGCTTCTTCCAGATCTCCCACGTGGGTGCAGAGGCCCACATGCTGGGCCATCCTCCATGGCTTTCCCAGGTGCCTTAGCAGGGAGCTGAATTGGAAGTGAAGCAGCCGGGACATGACCGGTGCCCATATGGGATGCTGACATCACAGGCGGTGGCTTCACCCGCTTCGCCGTGACACTGGTCCCAGGATGGCTGAGTCTGAATTTATGAACTTGTGATGCAGCCAGAGGGGTTGGAGAAAAGCAGTAAAGTGGAAATTATGAATGGTGTAATTTACAGAGGAAACAGGCAATGTAAAGAGCAGAAAGCCATACCTAATTTATGCACAGGGACAGAATGTGCGCTGATAGTCAAGACAAGATCCTTAAAGATTAGATAGAAAAACAGGATAGAAAGAGAAGAGCAAAGAGGTGGAGGTGTCAAGGAGCGGAGTGTCTGGCGGAAATACTGGCTCACGGTCACCAAGCTGTACAGTGAGAAAAAGGAAGACCAACCACACATATTAGGCATTCCGGGGTGGTCCTCGACCTCTCCTCCCCCTACTCCCCTTGTACTCACACACTTTATGCTCCCGAGAATAACGGACGAGGGTCTCAAATGTTCCAAGGGAAGAAGCAGGGGCAGTCGCCGTCCCCACCTGCCGCGAGATTCCACTTCATCCGGGTACCGAAAGGTCTCATTTAGTGTCTGGACATCATTGGAAGACAAGTTCCTCCCTGTAAGTAACACTGAAGCCTCACCCGTGGGATGGCTGTTGGCAAACACAGCAGACAGCAAGTGTTGGCAGAGATGTGGAGGAACTAGAATGTTGTACATTGCTGGTGGGAACAGAACATGAAACTGCTATGGTGTTCCTAAGCATAAAATGAAATAGCATGGTGGTTCCTAAAAAACTAACCATAGAATTACAGTATGATCCAGCAATTCTCCCTCTCTGTGTGGCTCCTGCCTCCTACAACAAGGAAAGGAAGGACTAAACAGATCCTCGTCCATCCATGTTTATAGAGAGCTTCACAGTAAACAGGTGGAAGCAATCTGTTAGTGCCAAATGGATAAACAAAATGTGGTATACTTTCTTTTTAAGATTTATGTATAGGGGCCGGCGCGATGGTGTAGCTGGTAAGGCCGCTGTCTGCAGTGCTGACATCTCATATGGGCACTGATTCGAGTCCCGGCTGCTCCACTTCCGATCCAGCTCTCTGCTATGGCCTGGGAAAGCAGTAGAAGATGGCTCAAGTCCTTGGGCTCCTGCACCAGTGTGGGAGACCCGGAGGAAGCTCCTGGCTTTGGATTGGCGCAGTTCCAGCTATTACAGATCCAGGGAGTAAACAAGTGGATGGAAGACCTACCTACCCCTCCACCCTCTGCCTCTGCCTTTGCCTGTCTGTAACTCTGCCTTTCAAATAAATACATAAATCTTTTTTTAAAAAATCATGTATTTATTTGAAAGAGTTAGAGAGAGGGAGAGACAGAGAGTAAGGTCTTCCATTCAATGGTTTACTCACTCCCCAGGTGGCTGCCAAGGCCAGAGCTGAGGCAGGCAGGAGCCAGGAGCTTCCTCCAGGTCTCCCATGTGGGTGCAGGGGCCCAAGCACGTGGGTCATCCTCTGCAGCTTTTCCTAGGCACGTTAACAGGGAGCTGGATTGGAAGTGGAGGATCTGGTACACAAACCAGCACCCATTTCAGAAGCCAGTGTCATAGGCATTGGCTTTACCCATTATGCCACAATACCAGCCACCAGAACGTGGTGTACTTATAAAGGGTTTTATCATTCAGCCTCAAGGAGGAAAGAAACTGTGACACTTGCTACAGTGTAGGTGAAACCTGACTATATTGTACTAAGATGAATAAGCCAGGTACAAAAAGACAAAGACTGTAGACTACACTATGCAAGGAACCTAGACCAGGCAAGTTCAAAGGCACAGAAAGTAGACAGGTGCTTGCCAGAGCCTGGTGGGGGAGAAGAGGGTTGTTTAATAGGCGCAGAGTCTCAGCTTTAAAAGATGTGAAAGGGGAGGTGGCACTGTGGCACAGCAGGTCAACACCCTGGCCTGGGGCGCCGGCATACCATATGGGCACCGGTTCTAGTCCCAGCTGCTCCTCTTCCGATCTAGTGCTCTGCTATGGCCTGGGAAAGCAGTGGAGGATGGCCCAAATCCTTGGGTCCCTGTAGCCATGTGGGGGACCCGGAAGAAGCTCTTGGCTCCTGGCTTGAGGCCAACTGGAGAGTGAGCCAGTGCATGGAGGACCTTTCTCTCTCTCTCTCCCCCTTCCTCTTTCTGTGTAGCTCTGACTTTCAAATAAATAAATCTGAAAGAGAGAAAGAGAGAGAGAAAAGTAAAGGGGGGCCAGCACTGTGCTGTAGTGGATTAAGCCTCCACTTATGGTGCTGACATCCCATGTGGGCACTGGTTCGAGTCCTGACAGTTCCACTTCCAATCCAGCTCCCTGCTAATGGCCTGGGAAAGCAGTGAAAGATGGGCTGAGTGCATGGGCTCCTGCACCCATGTGGGAGACCCGGGTGAAGCTCCTGGCTTCATCCTGGTCCCTCCAGCCTTTATGGCCATCTGGGGAGTGAGTCAGCAGGTAGAAGACCTTTCTCTCTCTGGGTCTCTCCCTTTCTCTATCTGTAACTCTGCCTCTCAAATAAATATATACACCTTCAAAAAAATGTAAAAAATCCTCCAGATGGGTAGTGGTGATGGCACAACCGTGTGACTACACTTCGTGCCACAGAGCCTCACACCAAAATAGCTAAAACGGTAAATGTTATGGTATCTGCATTTTACCACAACTTAAAAATATTAAGCAAGCTTGTGTTTCCAGCCTCCCCATGGAAGCGCCACACCTTGACAAGGCTCATTTTTAATGGACTCGTTCCCTGGCCCGGGACACAGGCCCCTGCTTTCCTAGAGCGGGGCAGCCTTCCCGGACCCCCGCCTGAACTTCTGAGGGTCCCAGCCGTAGGCGGACTCAGCTCGTTCCCCAGTCCTCACCATGGCCAGCTTTGCACCGCTCGGTCCCTTTCCAATGGTCCTCTGTCCCTTCCCTAGCCTCCGTCCTGAACGCTTCCCTTCAATTTTGCCATTTGTATTCTCAAATCCGCTTCGAGACGAGAGATGAGAGATGGCCAAGAGGCGGGTGTGTTCATGTCGGGGGGCCCTGGAAGGCTGAGCAGCCCCTAATAAATCTGGGGTTCCATTGTGGCTATGACCCTCTACCCGCCCCTGCCTTCCTCTCCTGTCTCAGAGGAGTTTCCTCCTGGGAGCGCCCTGGATTGGCATTGCTTGGTACTGTTTTAAAAATAGACCACCGTGGGCTGCAGAGGCGGTACCTGGAGAGCTGAGCAGGAGCATCTGGGCCCGGGGGACCATTACGAGTTCTCCTTCCTGAGCCCTACGCCCCTCAAGATGCAGGCGGCTGTGGGATGACTTCTCCTCCCTATGGAGCTGGTGGGACGGAGACACGGGTCAAATCCCCCATCCAACCAGAGCCCTGACCCTCCCCTGTCTGCCACCCTGATGGGGACCCCAAGGCAGCCAAAGTCAAGGACAGCTTCTGAAACCACACATCGGCCCCTCCGGAGCGGCGTCTTCACCTCCCACCCGCTGGTGGTGGACTCCACCTACGGGAAGCTCAGCCAGCTCGAGACTTCCACAAGAAAAAGCCAGAAGCTGCAAGCAGGGTGGATGAGCTCCTGGACGAGCTGTACCTGGGCGTGGATCCCCCAACTCCTTCCACGTGTTCTGGACAGACAGCAGAGAGCATCCGGGGGCCCACACCAACAAAGGTACTGCAGGGAGGAGACTGGTTCTGTACTATGGAGCTCCTGTACCACCCGAGGAGGCTAGGCCCAGTGTGAGGTCATCGGAGATGCCTTCTCTGTGAGCCACCAACCGCAGGTCTGCATGGTTTTCCGTGTCTCCACTTTCCAGGACCAGCCTCTCAGGACAGCCCCGGTGCAGGCTGGAGAAGACCCTCCTGTCCTGGGGCTGGGATGAGAACACACACCGGACAATGGAGTTCAGCAAGTTCTCCCTGCCCTTTGAGGTCTTCTACATGATCCATGCTCACGCCTGCTGCCCAAGACACGTGGGCAGCAACCACCCGCAGCTGTGTAGCCAGCAGGACCCGGATGTGCCGCCCTGGGTGCCAGAGTTCAAGTTTCAGCTGTACACCAGGTGCCCCAACCTGGCGGCCGTGACAAGCTGAGCCCCTACTACCAGGGACTCACTGGCCAGTCGTGTGCAGCTGCACTGAGCTGCCGACTGGCATGCCCACTGCTGAACCGGCCCTAGGCCTGGCCACGTAACGCTGGGGAGCCTGGGGACACGTGGCTCCTCTTTCAAGCACAGTGCCAGTCCATAGAGGCCCCGTACACCCATCTGCAGTCACCACCCTCCATGGCTGCTTGTCCCTTGTGGTGATAAAGATCTTGAAAGAGAAAAATAAAATACAACGAAGTTTATTATTATGAAGTAATATAATGCACATAAAGAAAAGAGCATAAAACAAATGCAGCATCTAATGACTGATCATAAAATAAACACTCATGTAGGCTCGTCCAGGCAGGAAATGCAGCACTTCCTGCGTGCCAGGACCCACCCCAACCTCTTGGCACACACACACCATAAATTACAGGCAGAGTTAGAGAGAGAGCTTCCACCTCCTGGTTCACTCTCCAGGTGGCCACAACTACTGCAGCTGGGCCAGACCAAAGCCAGGAGCCAGGAATTCCACCCGGGTCTCCCACATGGGTGCAGGGGTGCAAACACTTGAGCCATCTTTTGGGGCTTTCCCAGGCATATTAGCAGGCAGCTGGATCAGAAGTGGAGCAGCTGGGACTCAAACCAGCGCCCCCATGGGATTCCGTTGTCTCACGCCACAACTTAATCCCCTGTGCCACAACGCCAGCCCCCAGGGCTAGAACTGTTGGATATTCTGCAAGGAAGCAGTGAGCAAGCAGGTGGGGTAGGGGCTGACAACTGCTTCTGGCTCTTCGGCTTTGAACCCAGCTTCCCGCTAATGCACACACTGGGAGGCTGCAGGCCATGGTGAGTGCTTGGGTTGCTTCTTTCATAGAAGAGATTCAGATTGAGTGACTGGCTCCTGGCTTCAGCCTGACCCAGCCCTGGCTGTTACAGGCATTTGGGGAATGAAACAGAGAATGGAAAATTCTCCCCGTACCCCATCCCTGCCATTCAAATAAAATAAAAAATAGTTTTTTAAAATGAAATACCTAAAGTGGGTTGTTTTCTGTTTTCGCTCTTACTAATGTTTTCCTAAACAGCATTTCCCAAAGTCTCTGGTAATTAGAATCCCTTACTAATCATCAAGGAGAATTTACTAAAAATACAAATCCCAGGGCTCCAAACCCAGACCTTGTGAATCAGATTTTCCTGGAAAGGAACAGAGGAATCCATGTTTGACAGGGACCCTGGGTAACTCCTGGGAGCCAGGAAGTTTGGGGAACTCCATCTTTCCTAGAACTGCACCCGCTACGCCACAGCGCTGGCCCCTCTGGTTTTTCTGAAACTGATTTATGAACTCATTTCTTTTTTTTTTTTTAAAGATTTATTTATTTGAAAGAGAGGCAGAGGCAGAGAGATCTTTCATCCACTAATTTACTCCCCAAATGGCCGCATAGGGTGAAGCTGGGCTGATCCGAAGCCAGGAGCCAGGAGCTTCTTCCAGGTCTCCCATGTGGGTGCAGGAGTCCAGGAACTTGGGCCATCTTCTGCTCTCCCAGGCCACAGCAGAGAGCTGGATCAGAAGTGGAGCAGCCGGGACTAGAACTGGCGCCCATGTGGGATGCTGGCACTGCAGGTGGTGGCTTTACCCACTGTGGCACAGCTCATTTCTAAGCACATGCTCTCCACTGGAGCCTTCTCTTTTGTCCATGAACATGATCATGCTCCTGCAGCCCTAGCTTTCCTCAAACACCCTAGCTCCTTCTTTTCCTACTCCAACAAAGCCTCCTTTAAAATGTCGCTACCTGCTGCCTCAGTTTCCCCGCCTTGTGCTCTATGACCCACCTCTACCATGGTCTGACTTCGCTCTCACCAATCCAACAAGCTTCTAGAAGATTCCCCCAGCACGCAGTCCCCAACCTGGCATCCCCACGGCCGCTGCTGCTCGTTTGTCTCCTCTCCTGACCTCCGGTCCCTCGTGCACCCTCTTAGTTTCATTCGTTAGGTTGCCTTTAGCCATTCTGCAAGTATGGTGTCCCCCCCCCCCCCCCCCCCGAGAGATGCTTGCTGGGGACTGTTCTGTTCTTATCAGCCTCTGCTCCTTCACGGACAGAAAGGGGAGAGACTTCCCTCCGTCACACTGAGGCCGGGAGCCGTGTTTCTCAGTCTCTTCCAGGGCGCTTCCCATCGCCGTCCTGGGGACAGATATCACTCACACAGCAACACCGTCCCCACGGCGCTTAGCAATGTGGATGTGTTCTGAGAAGCATGTGGCCAGGCAGGAACATCACAGGGTCCCTCACACAAACTGAGACGGCATGGTGTCACTAGACAAAGCTGTCTTGTGGGACCACCGTGTACATGGGGTCTGGTTACGTGGTGCACGACTCTGATAACGCATCAACATGTAATGTGTAATGGTAACATGTGACTTGACAGTGCCAGCTCACTCCCTTGAGGCCCACATGGATAGATATAATTTCTTATTGTCTTCTTCTGGGTGTTTCACTAACATTTCAGGTTCAACCAAAACCAAAGTGGTAAATTTTCCCCTCAAGCTGGCTTTTTTTCCAGTGCTTCCCACACCTGTCATCTTTTTTTAAAATTTTTTTTTACTTATTTGAGAGGGATGGAGATAGCCCATCTGCTGGTCTGTTCCCCAAAGGCTAATAACAACCAGGACTGGGCCTGGCTAGGCCAAAGCAGGAGCCAGGAACTCCATCTGGGCCTCTCACATGGGTGGCAGGAGCCCAAGTACCTGGGCCATTATCCACTGCCTTCCTAGGCGCATTGGCAGGAAGGTGGATTAGAAGCGGAGTAGTTGGGGCCAACATTGTGGCACAGGGTAACTGCTGTTTGTGATGCCAGGATCCCATATTGGAGAGCCAGTTTGAGTCCTGGTGGCTCCACCACTACTACTCCTTCTCCTTCTCCTTCTTCCTTTTCCTCTTCCTCCTCTTCCTTTTAAATTTGTATTACCTATTCAAAACTGCTTATGTGAACTACAAGTTTAGAAAGGATCTTCACAATGCCTGCCCCAGCTCTGTCATCTTTATTTTTTTTGAAAATTTTTTATTGTATGCTGCTGCCAATGTATATAAAGTAACTACCCTTGTGAAATAGAAATTCATGAAAATTCAGAGAGTAGATGTCAGGACCGACAAAAGTAGAAATTTGACTATCCTGGCACATGCGTTAAGGGAAGCGTTTGTACAGGCTTCAAAGTTAGCTCTCTTGAATGAATGAATGAATGAATGAATGAGTATTCACTGGTTATGAGAAGCGGTTCGGGAGCCCTCTAAAAGATTCCTTTGACTACAGAAAGGAGCAGACTTCCCGGGGTCTGAAGGGATTTGTGGTTGAAGATACTCCAGTGGGTCGTGTGGAGCATTCTGCAGACAGAGCTGTTTCAAGTTCAAGTCTGTGGCTGCCTGGGGAAGCTTCGCTCCGTGGAGGCCAGCCTCCAGCCAGAGCTGCTGAGCCACTTTCTTCATAGTGGCCACGCTGGAGGAACCAGACGTGGCACACGCGACACAGGGGACCAATTCGTCCGTCGCAGGTCTGTGGGTCCAGAGTCCTTGAGGCCAGACCCGGGGCAGGCGGGGGGAGGGGCTCCGAACTATGTGCAGCTCTGTCATCTTGGTGGTCACCAAAGCTCCACACCCTGCGTGAGCACCCTGCCCTCACAGTTCTTCCCCACCCAGCGAATTCTCTCTCCCTTCCTTCCCTTGTCCGTGGCTGGCTCAGGTCCTCATCACAATGGTCCTTCCCTAGTTGTCC
Source organism: Sylvilagus floridanus (assembly GCA_949820135.1). Taxonomy (NCBI): domain Eukaryota; kingdom Metazoa; phylum Chordata; class Mammalia; order Lagomorpha; family Leporidae; genus Sylvilagus; species Sylvilagus floridanus. The sequence goes on from OX463226.1 coordinate 107,292,690, forward strand.
AGCTTTGAGTCTCGCTTCCCTGCGCCTCACGGCTACACACTGCTCCTCTTCTCTCAAGAACCTGTCTGTGATGTCAGGCCCCTGGCTATAAGGACTGCTGACTTCTCACTGCAGTGGAATTCAATTCACAAACTGACCCCAACCTACAGCTGGGTTAGTCTCCTACTGTCCCCGTGTGTGACACTGGTGGTCATTGTTGATGTATCTAGGACTTGACAGAACAGCAGCCCTCCACATCCTCACGTGTATTTCTATGTAGCACGCTTTTCCCTCCCTTATGAAACTGCACATTCCGTTCCTCAAGTCCAAATTCCAGCAGCACCTCGGCTGATCCCATGCCAACCTCCAGCCCACACGCTCGCAGCTCCCCGAGATGACCTTGGCATAGAAGGAGGCTGTGCAGCACGGGCACGTACCATGGCACAGCCAACACAGAGTTCTGAGTCACTGCTGGCACACTCCCCTGCCACAAGACCCCGCCTCCTTTTGTTTCGTGTGCCAGTACTCAGCACGGTGACTCGGGTGGGGAAACAGGAGATTCAGCAGATGTTTGCTAAATTGAAGTGAATTGTTGCAGATCAAGTACCTGAATTTGAGATTATGAAAAAAAAAAGAGAAGAGGAAATTGTGTTGGAGCCAATGATAAATTTAATCTAATTCATATTTATGAACATGGAGATGCTGTCAGCGTGAGAACAGGTGTAACAGATTAGCTGGGGAGAGATGTTGAGCCAGAAGTAACGCCCTGTGCTCCTTGCCCGTTGTTGGCATATCGCTTCCTACAGTGTCCACCCTCATGTATCTGTCCCAAGGAAGAAAACAAAATATCCTGTACACATCTCTATGGTAGCCTTTGTCACTTTGGATTATTATTGTTATGGGTTAAAGTTTCTCTCTCCCCATTGTGACTGAGCAGGGACACTGTGACTGTGTTCAGGAAACATTTTATTCAAGTATTGCAAGGATGCAGGGATGCTTGGATGGGTGGGTGGGTGGATGGGAAACAGGTGACATAAAGTATTGTCTTTCTTTCCTTACCCGTAGTCAGCATGACAAGCTCCATCCTAGGCTCAGTGGAAAGCACAGATGTGCCTGGAAACTGGTATTTGCCCCGTTTGCACAGCTGTCTCTCCTTGTACTGCAACATTGGCCCCTGAGGGTGGAAGTGAAGGGGGAGAAGGAGATGATTTTGCTGAAGATCTTTGTAAAAATAGCTTTTAAAATTAATTTATTTATTTGAAAGGCAGAGTTACACAGAAAGAGAAGAAGAGGCAGAGAGAGAGAAAGAGAGAGAGGTCTTCCATCTGCTGGTTCACTCCCCAATTGGCTGCAACAGCCAGAGCTATGCTGATCCGAAGCCAATAGCCAGGAACTTCTTCCATGTCTCCCACGTGAGTGTAGGGGCCCAAGGACTTGGGCCATCTGCTTTCCCAGGCCACAGTAGAGCGCTGGATCAGAAGTGGAGCTGCAGTAACTCGAACCAGTGCCCGTATGGAATGCCGGCACCGCAGGTGGCAGCTTTACCCACTACACCACAGCACCAGCCCCTGCTGAAGAGTTTTCACTGGCTCTTTTCAAAGTAGCATTTGTGAAGACCCTTTCTAAACTTGTAGTTCACATATGCAGTTTTGAATAGGTAATATGTTTGTAAGACAGAAAATCCAAGTGGTTGAAATGGTATAAAAATGAAAAGTGAAACCCAGTCCCCATCACAATAGAGCCTCTGGTTCTGTTTGCTTGGACACCCTTCACACGTGGTCTCAGCTTGCAAAAGCAAGTGGACCTTTTCGTGTGTGGTTTTTTCTGGGGGAGGGTGGGAAATGGAAGCATACCGTACACCCACCTTTCTTACCTTTGGCTGCACATTCACATCACTTCGGGAGACTTTCTCGAAAATATAAATTATAGTCTCTGGGTAAAGGGGCCCAGCTATCAATTTTTTTTTTAATTTCCCCAGATGGGAACCTGGAGGTTAATACCTGGTCCCACATCAGAGTCCCTGAGTTCCATATCTGGCTCAAGCTCCAGATCCCAACCTTCTGCTAACGCTGAGCTGGAAGACAGCAGTGTTCACTCAAGTAGTTGGGCTCCTGCCACCCACACAAGAGGACTGGATTGAGTTCCTGGCTGCCTGCTTCGGCTTTGGCCTTGGCCAAGCCCCATCTGTTGAGGGTATTTGGGGAATGAACCGGTGGAGGGAGCTCTCTCTGTGTGGCTCTCTGTGTATGTTTCTCTCTCTCTCTCTCTCTTCTTCTCATCCTCTCAAATGATTTTTTAAAAAATCAATTTCCTGGGGCCAGCCCCTTGGCACCGTGGGTTAAGCCGCTGTGTGCAGTGCCAGCATCTCATATGGGTGTAAATTCTAATCCTGGCTGCTCTGCTTCCAATCCAGCTCCCTGCTAATGCACTTGGAAAAACAGTAGAAGATGCCCAAGTCCTTGGGCCCCTGCACCCACATGGGAGGCCCGGAAGAAACTCTTGGCTCCAGCCTGGCCCAGTGCTGGCCATTGTGGTCATTTGAGGAATGAACCAGCAGATGGAAGATTTCTCTCTGTCTCTCTCTCTCCCTCTCTCCCTCTCTCCCTCTCTCCCCCTGACTCTGTCTTTCAAATAAATGAATACATCTTTTTAAAATAACTAATTTCCCTGGGTGATTGCAGGGTGCATCCAGAGCCAGGAACCACTGCAGACACACTGTTCAGATTATGTGGTTCCCTGATCTTGAAAACAATTTGTCTCAGAGACCCTTCTGTATCAGTAAATAAGAACGCCCTCCTTTTAACAGCTACAAGTCATCCACTGGAAGGATAGACTGTGATGGCATTTGTGGACATCAGGTAGTTTGCAGTATTTCACCCTAAGAAAATGATGCTACAACAAATCATCTTCATTTATAATTTTGTGCACATACATGGATGAAGTCCTACAAATACAAAGCACAGGAACACCTCTGCTTTTTGCCATACGTTTATAATTTTGTTATCTCATTTTGACATCTACTTGTACTGTTGCTAAATATTTTAAGCTAGATATTAGATAAGTATCACTAGACTGTTGTTTGAGGATTAAAAAATATTTATCTATTTAAAAGTCAAATTACAGAGAGAAGGACGGACAGAGAGAGGTCTTCCATCTGCTGGTTCACTCCCCAGATGGCTGCAACGACCACTACTAAGTGAAGCTGAAGCCAGGAGCTTCGTCCAGGTTTCCTGCGTGGATGGCAGGGGCCCAAACACAAGGGCCATTTTCTGCCACTTTTCTCAGGCTATTAGTAAGGAGCTGAATCAGAAGTGGAACAGCAGGGACACGAACCAGCGCCCATATGGGACACTGGCATTGCAGTTGGTGACTTTACCCACTGTGCCACAATGCCAGTCCCTGAGGTTTCATTATAATCTAGGACCATGAAGTGTTTTTAGAGAAGAAAACATGATTTCATTGTTGTTTTATTTTTTTAAAGATTTATTTGAAAGGCAGGGTGACAGAGAATGAGAAAGATCTTCCATCCTATAGTTGACTCCCCAGATGCCTGCAGCAGCCAAAGCCAGGAGCCAGGAACTCCATCTGGGTCTCCTGCGTGGGTATCAGGGGCCCAAGCGCTTGGGACTTCCTCTGCTGCCTTCCCAGATGCATTAGCAGGGAGCTGGATCAGAAACCGAGGAGCTGGGGCTCGAACCAGGCACTCCAACACGGGATGTGGGCATCCCCACAGCGGCTTCACCCGCCGCTTCACAACACCTGCTCCAATTGCATTTCAAAGACATTTCTGCTAGGCCGTCGAGCTTAGATTTCAATGGTGACATGAGATTGCAGAAGTGGATCATCTGTCATAGTTAGCATTGCCGGTGTCTTTCCTGACGGGGTAGCTGGCTGCTCAGTGTCTTGTTCTTTCTTGTCATTAAAGAGTTTTGTTCTCAGAAAGGAAGCAATCTGTGCCCTTTGATGTGGCTCAGAAGAAAGAGAGCAACACCACATTTGAACAGCTCTGTGGAGCTGCATCCAACAGCGGCCTCTTAGAAGACAGATTCACAGAGCCCGGGCTGCAAGGAGAGACGTTTTCAGAGAACTTGGAGAAATTCTGACTCTGGAGACATTCTCTCATTTAAGAAAACACAAAAGCAAATCTTGGAAAAGGCAGACGCGCAATTATTCTCGCTCTGATGGGAATAACTTTGCAACCCAAGTGAATTTTGACTTTGAGGCTATGCCAGAAACTGAAGACAGTTAAACAAAACACAGGATGAGAAACACACTCTCATACAAAGGCGTGTGTCCCTGGGAGCACAGAACAGACAGCCTTTCGGAAGTTGCCATATTTTTATACGATTGAACAGTCCACTCTGTAAACATCCAGCTCTCCCACTTCCCTCCTCGATCATCCTTTCGCCTCCCCCTGCTCCTCCAAGACGGAGACAGGCAGACGCAAGGCCAGGGTCATGGAGATACAGAGCGAAACAGAACAGATTTTCTTTTGGCTGCAACGTGTTTTTAAAAAACATCTGTGAGGATGCTCGGAGAGAAATGGACTGTAATAAAATAGATCATTTTCACAACGAATGAGTTTTATGGTCTTCCTATATGTCTTGGCAAAATCCAAGCATCAGTCTTTGAATAGTCTATCACGGGAGGTTCTTTGATAGAAAGCCATAGAAATTGGCTCATAAGCGTGAACCAAAAAGGGGTGTTTTAGTTATGCCGGGCAGCTCATGATTAAAAACAGGAACCAAAACCACAGGGCAGAGGCTCGTAAAAAGCTTCTGTTGGGAATCTTGCTATCAGATGATTGCTTCAAGTTCCCAAGAAAAATAATGCGACTGCTCTCGCTTCACTGCCTGGCATTCCTCGTGTGGTCAGGGGCTGAGTCTGATAACACAGAGGAGTGTGGGAAGTTGGGAGATGGGCCGGCAGGGCTGTAACAGTTATCCCTGCCCCCCAGTCACCCAGTAATGTCTGACCGTGCCTGTTGGAGCTGACATAAAGAGAAGTGCTGTATTGAGACGCTCATCACAGCTAGAACTTTGCTCTTCATGAACACGCGTGGAAACTGGATTAGGATTGGACAGAAATGTTTTCAAGAGTCTCTTAGAAGACTGGGGAGTCTTGACCGTGTGTCGGTATCCTGGGCAATGCCTGTGGTCAGGCACGTAAAACTCACACAGCAATTTTTGTGTACCCGTGTTCATAGCAGCACTGTGCACAGTGGCCAGAGGGGGGAGGCAACCAAGCAATGAGAGACTGGGTAAACAGAGTGTGGTGTATATGCATTGTGGGTTGTTAGCCTTTGGCAGTTCTGACACATGCTACAGCACAGTTGAACCTTGAGGGCGTTATGCTGGGTGGAATCAGCCAGACACAGAAGGACAAACATTGCATGATTGTACATCACGTGGTTATCTAAAACAGTCAAATTCAGAAAATCAAGGAGCAGAGCCACAGGATGTGGGGCACCAGGGAGCTGCTGTCTCATGGGTACAGAGTTTTAGTTTCGCAAGATGTAAAAAGTCCTGGACATCGATGGTGGTGATGGTTGCACGAAAATAGGAATGCACTTAATGCTACTGGGCTGTATGCTGAAAATAGTACAAATAGCACATTTACCTAGAGCTGACCAAGTCTGATGGGAGCAGTGTCAATAAGGAGGGTGGAGGGGCTGGCACTATGGCTTAGTGGGTAAAACCGCTGCCTGCGGGGCTGGCATCCCATGTGGGCACCGGTTCCAGTCCCGGCTGTTCCACTTGTGATCCAGGCTCTCTGCTATGGCCTGGAAAAGCAGTAGAAGATGGCCCAAGTCCTTGGGCCCCTGCACCCTCTTGGGAGACCTGGGAGAAACTCCTGACTCTGGCTTTGGATTGGTGCAGCTCTGGCCATTGCAGCCATGTGGGGAGTGAACCAATGGATGGAAGATTCTCTCTCTCTCTTTTTTCTGTCTCTTTCTCTGCCTCTACCTTTCAAATAAAGAAAGAGAGGAAGGTGGAAAAAAGAGAGGTGAATCTGCCTTCAGGCGAGGCTCCCTGCACCAGGACCTTCCACGGTGGGTGGGCTTGGCTGATCCCTACTATCAGCCTTGGCCATTCTTTAATTTGTAGAACTAAAAGTTCCTGCGTCCCGAAGCCCACAGGGGCCTTCTGTTTCATACCTGCTCCGAGTCCAGCTGTCAGCAGAACCCTTCCTGCGTTCACACAGGCCTTCTCTCTGCTGCTCCACAGAGCACAGGAAAAAAATAAAACCTTTATGACCAAGAGCACTATTTCATTTCCTATTCAAACACAGCCCATGAAAGGCCACCCGCGGAGGCTCGTGCAGAGGCGCGCGAAGCTTCGCTACGAACTGCAGGGACCATATTTCTACTTCCTCTGGGTCGGGAAAGCCAAGCAACAAAAGAGCAAGAGAGGAACGTGTATGACTTAAATATGTGACACCCGCTGGCTTTCATCTGGGTGCTTTACAACCTGGGAAGCTGTGAGGTTGTCCGTGGTCTTTCACGCGGCCGGTTCCAAAACATTATTTATTATCCTTTCCAGACCGTGGCTTTCTGTGTTGCTCCATTGGTTCCCCTCACTTGGCCCCTCTTCTGAACACATCTGCCCCTCCGCCCCCAAAGGCTCCATCTAGAAAGTCTCCCTGGACCTCTTCAGGTGCCTTTGTCCAGTGAGCAGCCTTCACACTAGTTCTCTTTTTCTGCCGTGGTACACAGGACATTGGTACAGCACCTGATGGTTATGTGAACGTAGAACAAATGCGTGTCAGTCCTGTAGAGATCCCTGATGGCACTGGAGGAGACTGGTGAGCAGGTGCACGAGGGCAGGCAGGAGTAGGTTTCCTAAGCACAGACAAAACTGGTTCACGCCAGTGACTGCAATAAAACCGTAACCTTTGGAGCCATCTTCGCTACCCTTGCAAATCTACCAGTCAACATTTCCCTGCAGAGAATGCAGGTCTTCCTCGAAGGTAAATAGCAAGGCAGATAAAAGTGCATCTCCTGGAGAATTAGGAACTAATCCGTGGGTGGGCCGTGGGCTGGACTGTGCTCTGGTAAGACCCCGAAAGCTCACGTGGTGATCCGTTCGCCTTGTACGCCAGTTTCTGGCTGATTTTTCTTGGCTAGGTCAATCATCCTATTTTATAAGAGGAAACAGAAGCTTGGAGAGATTAGTTTCCTTGTCTGTGATCACACGGCTGGTGGGGAGCCAAACTGGAACTTGAAACCCAGTCGGCTTGGCTGTAGTTCAGCACTTCTCCCAGTGCACGCTCCCGGGCCCTGGACGGGTGACCCCAGCAGGGAGGGGGAGCCTGCGAGTGCCCACGGGGACCCAGGGGGGCCAAGGGCCTACTCATTGTCCTCACAGTCCCATGACCTGGCCAGCCACCTCCGCAGACCACTGGTGATGAGCAAACAGCTGAGAAGCTCTGGAAGGGGTGGTCCTGGGGGCCACGCTGAGTCTGCTCCGACTTGTTGGCCAGGTTATCACTTCTTTGCGAGCAGGTATGTGGGACTCACAGGTTGACCTGGTATGGGTTAGTTGGGCACCATCTGCGGCAGATCACGTTTTCCATCGATAGCCACAACTACCTAGTCAGTCCCCGGTGGCGCGTGGCGCATGCTCCTCCGACAGGGAGACTGCCACTTTCCGGGGAGGCTCCTCCCCTTGATCTGAGTGGCACCTTCCCTGACCAATGGAGCACAGCAGATGTGATGTGCTGACTTCTGAGGCCAGGCAGTGACAAGGTTAGAGTCCAGCTGGCTGGTCTCTCTCTCTCTCTCTCTCAATCTCTCTCAATGCTTGCCCTTTGACCCTTTGTGAGGAAGCCCAGGCTGCACAGAGAGACCACGTGGACATGTGCTGCCCATCATCCCCCAGCCAGCATCGTGGGACTGACCGGCCCTTCAGGTGACTTTGCCTTCTGATTTAGGGCCGGTCACTGTGGAGCTGAGAGCTAAGATCCCCGCTGCTGCGTCCTGACTTCCCGACACTCAGAAACTGGGAGACGTGGCCGGTGGCTTTTATTTCTTTTTACGCTACTATGTTATGAAGTCATTTCTTAGGCCATGATAGATCATGAGTGCACCAACTATGCTCCAGTCATGGCGGCATTACTAATCGTAACTCTCCTCTCTCTCTGTTTAATCTCTAAAGAAAGTTTCATTTTGTATTTGAAAGGCAGAGCTATAGACGGAGAGAGGGAGAGAGAGAAATTGATCTTCCATCCTCTGGTTCACTCCCCAAATAGCCACAAGGCTGGGGCTGGGCTGAAGCCAGGAGCCTGGAACTCCTTCTGGGTTTACCTCGTGGGAGGCAGGAGCCCGATTGCTTGGGCCATCTTTCACTGCTTTCCTAGATACATTGGCAAGGGGCTGGATCAGAGCAGAGCAGCCAGGACACGGACTGGCTTTCAGATGCAGGATGCCAGCGGCATTACAAGCAGCGGCTTAACCCACAGCACCACAAAGCAGCCCCTAGTTTTCACTTTTCATCAGTAGTTGGACTAAATATCGTGGGCAGGGGGCCAGCATAACGGGTTAAGCTGCTGCCTGCAGTGCTGGCATCCCCTATGGGTGCCTGTTTGAGTCCCGGCTGCTCCACTTCCAATCCAGCTCCCTGCTAATGCTCCTGGGAAAGCAGTGGAAGATGGCTCAAGTGCTTGGGCCCCTGACCCACATAGGAGATCCGGCTTCAGTCTGGTCCAGCGCTGGCCGTTGCAGCCATTTGGGGAGTGAACCAACGAATGAAAGATCTCTCTTTCTCTCTGACTCTGTCTTTCAAATAAATTTAAAGAGAAGGAGAGACAGAAAATGACAATATTATTCTTTAAAAATAAAAATTAGAGTCCCGCTTCTGCCATGTACCAGCATTGCAGATTCTGAGTCTCAGTTTCCTCATCTGTAAAATGGGGTAATAATAGCTGCTGCCCCATGGGATTGTTCCGCAGATTCAGTGGGAAAATGCCCAGAAAGCCCGAGCACAGCGCCACTCACACAGGGAGACCCAGGAGCCCTTTCCATGGCCATTGCTCCCCCAGTTCCGGCTGGCACTGTGGTATCGGCACAGACAGGGACCTCTGTCCGCTCACCCAGGCGTGTCTCGGGCCAGGGGCAGGTGCTGAAGGGAGTGACCCATTCTTCATGGACTTCTGGATCAGTGCTTGCAGGGATGACAATTGTTTGCATGGGTAAAATCAGGGGACAAACAAAACAGGATCTCACAAATCGTGGTTTATTTCCAAACCACGAGATTGTTTGTTTCTTTCTTTCTTTCTTTTTTTTTTTGGCATGATGAAACAGGCAGGGCAGATAGCGAAGCTCCCGGGGAATAGATGAGGTCCTTGAAGCGCACGGTGAGGGGCCTCCTGCCGGCAGTCCAGTCATCACAGTCTAGCCGTGCCGTGAGGACGGAAGTGGCCTCCAGTTGGAGTTTCCGGGTGCATCTCTCTGAGATTCCCGGATGTTCCTGGACAGTCCCAGAGCAGCCAGCGTGACCCACCCAGCCGAGTTCCTCCATCCCGTGTGAGTGCCTCGTTGCTAGGCAGACACACGTGGCCTTGCCAGGTCTCCCATGTTCTGCACATGCAGACAGCGGGCTTTGGAGACAGTATTTCTTTTTCCCCGAGCCTCACGGCTCCAAGCAGGGCTCGGCTCAGGCCTGACTCAGGCCTGTTCTCTGAGAGCCGCACGGGCTGTCTGGCTGCCTGGACGGCACTGCTGTGGATGCAGCAGCTGCTGACCTTGGCGGGTGTGTGGCAAAGCATCGCTGCTGCTGATGGAAATCCCGTGTGCTCCAGCTCTGCCTGCATTAATCATGGTTTTCTTTTATGGTGTTTTGACAGCATGGGGGGCTTTCCAGACCCAGAGCCAGACAGCCTGTCTGCAGTTCACTAATTCCCAAGGCTAATGACAACTTGTCTAGCAGCACACCTTGCCTATGGGAACCAACCGACCCTGAGTCTGTGGCCCCAGCCCCAGCATTACCCAGCTCTTATGCAAGCCGGGACATCCCCCCATTAGGTCACCTGAGGGCCAGGGCCCAGCCAGGCAGGAAAAGGCCACCTGTTCAGCTCAGAGTCTACCAGAATTATTTAAACTCTCTCACCTGAGGGGGTCATTTAGCCTGGTGGTTAAAGACACCCACATCCCATATCAGAGAACCTGGGTTCAATACCCAGCTCCGACTCCTGAGTCCAGCTTCCTGCTGATATGCACTCTGGGAGGTGGCGAATGATGGCTCGAGTGACTGGGCTCCTGCCACCCACACGGGAGACCTAGACTGAGTTCCTGGCTCCTGGCTTTGGTGGTTGTGAGCATTTGGGGGAGTGAGCCAGCAAGTGGAAGATGTCTCTGTCTCTGTCCCTCTGTCTTCCAAATTAGTAAATAAACCTTTTACGACAACAACAGCAAGGGGCAGGTATTTGGGGCAGCTATTAAGGGGCTCCTTAGAATGGCCAGGTCCTATGTCGGAGTGTCCGGGTTCAAGTCCAGCTTTGTGCCAGTGGGCACTGTGGGAAGCAGCCATGATGGCTCCAGTGCTTGGAGGAAAGTCACATGGGAGATCTGGATGGAGTTCCTGGCTCGCAGCTTTGGCCTAGCTCAGCCTCAGCCATTGCAGGCATTTGGGGAATGGACCAGTGGTTCGCTCGCTCGCTCGCTCTCTCTGCCTCCTAAGCAAATAGAAGTAAATAAATAAGCTACCCAACGGTGTGGTGTTTACGCTGCCTTGCCTTGTCTTCCCCACGGTGAAGGTGCTGGCCTCCGCTTCCCCGTCTGCCTCCTGACAAGCGCCAGGTGCGGCTCCTGTGGCACCAGTGCCCGCTTCTCTCAGGACAGGTGAGTAATGAAACTCTTCTTTCGAAGGCCTAGCCTTTCTGTGTCATCACTCCATTGTCTCCATAAATTACAACCCTCTGGGGACAAACTGGAAAACACCGGATGCCCTGACCTCATCCAGGGCAGAATGGACTTGGGAGGCTTCCGGCAGAACGGAGTCCACGCCTCCCACGTCGCCTTCTGGATTCTGTCGTAGGACTATTTTCATAGATGCACAGGCTTGTTGGCTGTAGTGGGGCTTGCCAACTGTGGATTCTGACAGAAGGGGTTAAAATCCATGTTTAATACAACACTGCACCCATCCGAGTATTTCCTCCTCTCTGTCTCGGCTCCTTCAACCTCTTCTTGTTGATGGGATCACATGGCTGCCGAAGCTCAGAGAACCCCAAGAGCATGTGATGAGGCAAAGATGCCTCATTTCCAGCAATATTTGCTTTCCCTGAGTCTCCTAGTAATAAAAATCTTAGCGGAGCCTGTGACCACCTGGCGTAGAGAGTCTATTTTCTGAGTTTCGTTGTGGCCCACTGTGTCCCGGCAGCTGTGTCCCGGCCAGCAGGCTGGACAGAAGCAAAGTTTGTGTGGTCGCAACCCCTGTCTTCCTTCTTCTTCCGTGTTCCCTCTCGCATCCCAAGTCTGCAATTGTGACTGCATCCACGTCGGGCCGGCAGCACCAGTCCCAGGAGACTTCTTGGAGTGGATTGTTTGTTCGTTCTTCCATTTGTCTGTCTTGTTAATTCGGAGCTTTCTGTCGCTCATAGCCAAGCCAAAGCGTGCCTGATTTAGCAGCAAACAGTCTAAGTGAGCTTAGACCAAGGAAGTGGCATTTAGTGACAAAATGAAAGGCTGCGTGTCTTAGCTGAGGTGCCATTCCCTGGGCAGGAGCGGTGGTAATAATAACGGCTCGCTGTTTATGGTGCTTTCTAATCTCAACACACTCTCGAATGCATTTTCTCTTTTGATCCCCGTAATAACCACCTGGGCGGGAGAAATCAAAGGGCCGTAGCGGCTGCCTCTCAGCCTCTCAGGGCCCTGCGGCACGGGTTTTCCTGCCGTCCCTCACCACCTGGTCAGTGACATAGGTCAGAGCTAAGGCTCTATATTTAGTGTGCAATAAATTTTACAACGAAGAAGATGTCAACGCTCAGAGGGCCTGAATCTCACCCTTCCCTAGTTCGTATTTGGAAGCCCTGACCCCTCACTGTGACTGTACCAGGAGACAAGGCCATAAGAAAGATACAAAGAAGGTTAAATGAGGTCACAGGGGCGGAGCCCTAATTCAGAACAACAATGTTGTTCTTAGAAGAGGAAGAGACTCTGGGGATGGGCACACAGGGAGAAAAGGCCAGGCCATCAGCAAGCTAAGGAGAGGGGCCTCAGGGCACCCGCACCTGCTCACACCTGCATCTTGGACTTCCGGCTCCAGAACTGTGCGAATTCACGGACAGTGCTAGAGCCACCTATTCCGTATTTTGCATGGCTGGCTAAGCTGGCTAGCACACGAACTCAGTGTTGCTCCCAAAGTGAGAGAAGATGAAGGTCTTTCCAGTGACCAGTCTGTACCTACACAGTGTCCATGACACCCAGGTCCCAGTGACCCTGTAAGATGGGTCTCCCACCAGTCCCAAAGTCCATATCCATGTCCAACGTTGGGGACCCAAGTTGCCAGGAAGCTGGATCAGAAGGGGAGCCAGGACTCGAACTCAGGCACTCTGATATGGTTGTAGGCCTTGTAGGTGTGCTACAGGCCTGGGCCCCTGGATTATTTCAGGCAAAACAGAGACAAATTTTATTTCATCTGCAAATATTTGAGCATGCATCCCTTGAAGATAAGGGTAATTCTTGTAACCCTTTGTTTCCATCTCCAGCCCCCATAGCGAATGAGCTCTGTAAGGACCAAGATTTAACCTGTTCTTTGTCTTCCCAGAGCCATAGCCAGGGCTGACCTCATGGGCATGCGCCCTGTGCATTGCACAGGGCTGTCTTTGGAAGAAGAGTCCCCCCTTGGTTTAGGGCTCTGTGGTCATCATCTTGAATCTTGACTTCAGAACAAGAGCCCTGCATTTGCATTTTGCACTGGACCCCACAAACTACATAACCAATCCTGACCACAGTTTATCCAAGCAATAAGTAGTTGATGATTAAAGAGAGACACACAGTGCCAGGCTCTCTCTGCAAGGAATTAGCTCACTTGGGATCTGTACCCTAATCAGCTTCTCTTTGGGCATTCTCAAGCTCAGGGGTTGGCACCGCTGCCCTTCTAGCTGGGCAAGTCTCAGTCTCAGATACCATCTTTGCTCCCCCCTCCCCCTCCACTTGAGAAATTCTGTGCAGAATGGAGGGGAAGGCAGAGCTGGTTTGGAGCTGCAGTTGTGTAGGAAGCATAGCACTTGCATAGGTTTCTATTTCTTTGGGTGGCCTAGGGGGCGGTGTGTTCGTTCTGGGTTCCCCCCGGGTGCTGGTGGCTTATTAGGGAGGTGATTCCAGGAAGCAGACTGAGAGAGAAGAGGGAAGTGAGACTGGGAAGGTGATGGCGCTTAGCTGGTGGTGGAGGTGGTATTGCGGGGCGGGTGCTGATGGGTGAGTTATCCCTACACAGCTGGATGGATCCTGTTGGGACCCTGGGAGAGACAGTGGAGCACACACGTGGGATTGGCCCACTGCGAGTACAGACGCTGTATTTGCCCACCAGCTCCTGAGCCAGCCCTCGGCTCTTTGCTTACTGCCTGCCGCTCAGTGTTCACTTCCTCAGGAATGCTTTAGTGACGTCAGCTCTCCTGCTGGGGTCTGAATGTCCCTGCAGCCCGTGTGCTGAAACTCAGCTGCCTCCGTACGTACGCATGTCGGGAAGTGGGGGGTTGACGGGGTGATCAGATCATGGGGTCACTCTCTCAGAAGCGGATTAAGGCCCTAATTGTGGGAGAGACCTTGGAATGGACGCCAGCTCTCGGGTTATGTGACACCCTCTGGCAGATCTTCACCTAGCAGGACGGGTCACCAGACCCGGGCACCTTGACACTGCACTTCCCAGCATCCAGAACCGCAAGAAAAACATTTCTTGATAAATCGCTCCTTGTGTGGGATTCTCTTATAGCAACGCAAGGGGGAGGAAGACGTCCCCTGTCTGTGTTCTCATGGCACCCGTGGGCTCCACCTGTTAGCACATACCACAGTCGGAACATTACCTTCACTCTGCCTGTAACTGTCCATCTCCCCCATGGAGGCGGGTGCTCTTTTTTTCACCATTATTCCCCCATTGTGAGCTCAGGTCCTATCTGGCACACAGTAGGTGCTCAGATTCACTTGTGGAATGAATTTGAAGAGAATACTTGGTCTAAAGGATGTTTAAAAGGAAGGAACTAGGAGGCCAGTGCTGTGGTGCAGCGGGTTGAAGCCCTGATCTGAAGTGCTAGCATCCCATATGGATGCTGGTTCTAGTCCTGGCTGCTCCTCTTCTGACCCAGCTCTCTGCTGGTGGCCTGGGAAAGCAGTAGAAGATGGCCTAAGTGCTTGTGCCCCTGCACCCACATGGGAGACCTGGAAGAAGTTCCTGGCTCCTGCCTTCAGGTCAGCTCAGCTCTGGCTGTTGTGGCCACTTAGGGAGGGAACCAGCAGATGGATAGGCCTCTCTCTGTCTCTCTCTCTCTCTCTCTCTCTCTCTCTCTCTCTCTGTAGCTCTGTCTTTCAAATATATAAAAATTAAGTTAAAAAAAAAGGAATGAACTGGGTGGCAAAGCTTAACAAAATATTGTTGATAAACCCAGAAACATTAGCACAAGTAATCAGGTATATCTTATGGGTATGTATTGCTTATAATTAAAAAGGAGAGAACGATCCAACATGGGAAGCAGGATAAACAGCAGACTCATAGAATGGCAGATGTCCTAAACAGCACTCTGGCCTCAGAATCAGCCCTTAAGCATTCGGATCCGGCTAAAAAACCCATGAGAGTATTTCAGGCATGGAAAGCCTAGACACTGTGGCAAAAAATAAAACAAAACAAAAAGACCTAAATGATAGATCTCTGTGAGTGAGATCCCAGCAGAAAGAATGGGCCATCAAAGAAGGTAGTAGCTTTCTCTGAAGGGAGAGAGAACTTCCACTTTGAGTATGACCTTATCTAAATAAGATCAGAGTTGGCAAACTCAAAAGGCTTCCATAGCCTTGGCAACTCATGACAAGAGCCTCAGGTGATTACTGACGCCATAAACAAGAGTGTCAATTGTTAAATCAACAACAGGAGTCACTGTGCACTTACTCCCCATGTAGGATCTCTATCCTTAATGTGTTATACTATGTGAATTAACGGTATAACTAGTACACAAACAGTATACACAAACAGTACTTTATACTTTGTGTTTCTGTGTGGGTGCAAACTGTTGAATTCCTTACTTAGTATATACTAAATTGATCTTCTGTGTGTAAAGATAATTGAAAATTAATCTTGACGTGAATGGAATGGGAGAGGGAGCGGGAGATGGGATGGGGGAAAAAGCCACTGTAATCCAAGAGCTGTACTTTGGAAATTTATATTTATTAAATAAAAGTTAAAAGGGACTAAAAAAAGAAAAATTAAAAAAACATTCTAAAATTCTAGAAAAATGAGAGTGGCTGAGCAAATGACATTCTATTCATACTGTGTGTACTTTGTACCCACGATATAATGACATAGAAATGTGTCACTGGGGGCTGGCGTTTGGTGCAGTGGCTATGTAGCTTCTTGGGACATCTGTATTCCATATGAGAGTTCCTGGCTTCAAATTCCAGCTTCCTGCTGGTGTGCGCCCTGGGAAGAAGCGGGTATGGCTCCAGTGCCTGGGCCCCAGACACTCCCAGGGAGACCTGGATTAAGTTCTGAGCTTCTGGGTTCAGCCTAGCCCAGACCTGGCTATTACAGGTATTTGGAGAGTGAGCCAGTGAATGGAAGATCTGTCTGTCTGTCTGTCTGTTTCTCTCTGCCTTTAAAATACAGAAAAATAAAACATTTTAAAACAGAAAAATGTGACCAGTGTTGTGGCATAGTAGGTAAAGCCATCGCCTGTGACACTGGTATCCGTTATGGGTGTCAATTCAAGTCCTGGCTCCACTTCCGATCCAGCTCCCTGTTAATGGGTCTGGGAAAGCAGTGAAAGATGGCCCAGGTACTTGGGCCCCCACACCCGCATGGGAGACCCAGAGAAAGCTCCTGGCTCCTGGCTTTGGATTGGCCCAACCCCGGCCCGTGCGGCCATCTGGGGAACAAACTAGTTGATGAAAGATCTTGATCTCTCTCTCTCTCTCTCTCTCTCTCTCTCTCTCTTTCTCTCTCTGTAACTCTGCCTTTCAAATAAATAAAATTAGTCTTTAAAAACAAAAACAAAAACAGTGGTCACATCAGGAGAATGGGATTAGGGTGGTAGTGAGGGCTGTCGTGCCCTTCTGTGATTTGTGGTGGTTTTTATACAGGAATGGTGTACTGCTGCTGAGGAGGTGTTTGGGAAGTCAGATGGCAGATTTACGGAGAGCGTTTCTCTGCCTAGGACCACAGCCTGTTCTTCGCTTGTCAAAACCTCCCCTGTGATCCAGTGACAAGGTTGTTGGTCGTGTACCCACCAAGATGGGAGAAACAGCCATGTTTCAAAATCCTTTATCCCCTGAAAGGGCACTGGGGCCTTCCAATATCCATTTCCTCTCATTAGAAAGAAAGTGGGCCCAGAGATCCTTTAGACTGGTTCAGTAATGCAGTATATTAATGTGCTATATTTTCAAAAAATGGGCAACACTAAATTTTTATTAGCATTTACATGACAAGAAGAGTGACATCTGTTTAATAGAGGCAAGGAGTTAGCGTCTACAAAACATGACCATGGAGGCTGGCTCCGTGGAGTAGCAGGTAAAGCCACTGCCTGTGGTGCCGGCATCCCCTATGGGCGCTGGTTCGAGTCCTGGCTGCTCCACTTCCGATCCAGCTCTCTGCTGTGGCCTGGGAAAGCAAGATGGCCCAAGTCCTTGGGTCCCTGCACACATGTGGGAGACCCAGAAGAAGCTCCTGGCTCTCGGCTTCATTCAGATCTGTGCAGCTCTAGCCATTGCAGCCATCTGGGGAATGAACCAGCGGATGGAAGACCTCTCTCTCTGTCTCTCTGCCTCTGCCTCTCTGTAACTCTGCCTTTCAAATAAATAAATAAATCTTAAAAAAAAAAAAAAAAAAGATTTGTCCATGGGAGGCCCAGAGCCATGGTGCTTTTGTATATATCATTGACTTCACATCAGTCCTGTTGGGCATCACGAGTGTCTTTTTTTCAACATTTTATTTATTTGAATTTTATTTATTTATTTGAGTTACAGAGAGAAGGAGGAACAGAAAGGTCTTCCATTCACTGATTCACTCCCTAAATGGCCACAATGGTCGGAGCTGGGCCGATCCGTAGCCAGGAGCCAGGAGCTTCTTCTGGGACTCCCACATGCGTGCAGGGGCCCAAGCACTTGGACCATCTTCTACTGCCTTCCTAGGTGCATTAGCAGGGAGCTGGATCAGAAGAGGAGCCCACGTGGGATGCAGGAGCCACAGGCAGCAGCTTAGCCCACTAAACCACAGCGGTGGCTCCACTAAGATAAGGAACGGAAGGTTTAGAGATGTTAACAACCTGCCCATGGCCACTGAGAAAGTGGCCTAGAAACTGAATTTGAGTGTTGAACAATTTTAGTGTTGAGAGGGCAGGAGCTGGGGGAAGAGAAACAGAGCAAAGTAGGACTGAGAAGTCACAGAAGCCGAGGAGAGAGAGGCAAGGTGGAATGACCAAAGAATAATTTCTTTGTTTTGGGAAATTCAGAAATAATATCTTTTAGTGTCCCTCAAAGACGGTTTAAAGTTGAGAAAAGGGGCCAGTGTTGTGGCACAGCAGGTCAAGCTGCTGCCTGCTAAGCCCATGTCCTGTGGGTGCCAGTTCAAGTCCTGGCTGCTCTTTTTCTGATCCAGCTCCCTGCTAATGTACCTGGGAAAGCAGCAGAGGATGGCCCGAGGACTTGGGGCCCTGCCCACACTGGAGACCTTGATGGCAAGGGTTTTGTCAAGTGACAAATTAGCTGTGGTGGAGGAGGGAGAGTGTAGGCTCTCAGAGCAGGTAGCACACCAAGTCATTAAAACAGCCGCCTGCACTAAGCCAGCAGACCCGTGAGTGGCTGCCGTGTCCCAGGACTGAGGTTGCTCCCCTCCCCATCCAGCAGGTTGCTACACACAGCTGTGTGGAGTGAACTCAGTGGAATCTTCGGAGTCTTCAGATTATTTGCATACATAGAGAATGCACATTTAGATCTGATGTGGTAAAGACTTATTTGAAAGACACACTATGGACAGAGGGAGAGGCAGAGAAAGAGAACTCTTTCATCCGCTGGTTCACTCCCTACATGGTCACAGCTGCCAGGGCTGAGCCAGCCTGAACCCAAGAACCAGGAGCTTCATTCAGGTGGTGCAGGGGCCCAAACACTTGATCCATCCTCCACTGCTTTTCCCAGGCCGTTGGGAGGGAGCTGGATTGGAAGTAGAGCAGCCGGGACTCAAACCTGTGTCCACATAGGATGCCGGTGTTGCAGACAGTGGTTTTTCCTGCTGTGCTACAATGCCAGCCCAGGTCTGATGTTTTTTAATGTACTCTACAAATATCAACTCAAACAAGAGGCAGTTCAAGGCCTCTCATTTCCTGGGATATTACTGTAGTTTTTGCCGGTTAAATTCCATTTTCAGCTGTCTGACTCACAATACCACTAGGAGTTTTTTTTTTAAATCTTACGACACATTGTATCAACAACCATGTAAAGTCTTCCTTCATGCACTTTTTTTTTTAAAGATTGATTTATTTATTTGAAAGTCAGATTACACAAGAGAGAAGAGAGGCGCAGAGAGAGAGAGAGAGAGAGAGAGAGGTCTTCCTCCCGATGGTTCACTCCCCAGTTGGCCGCAACTGCCGGAGCTGCGCCGATCCAAAACCAAGAGCAAGGAGTTTCTTCTGGGTCTCCCATATGAGTGCAGGGGTCCAAGGACTTGGGCCATCTTCTACTGTTTTCTCAGGCCACAGCAGAGAGCTGGATCAGAAGTGGAGCAGCCGGGTCAGAAGTGGAGCAGCCAGGTCTTGAACTGGTGCCCATATGGGATGCCGGTGCTCCAGGCCAGGGTGTTAACCCACTGTGCCACAGTGCCAGCCCCATTCATGCACTTTTGAAATCACATATTTTGCGAGGAACTTAGTACTTCCCGGCTAATATGGAAACGCAGAGGAAGCCACAGGCTAGAATCACAGACAGGGGTCCACACTAGCTGATTTTGCGCATCGGTGTGATTGGCAATGGGTGTGGCAGACACCCATACCACCACATGCCTGCTTGGCATCGTCTTTGCTAAACAACCAAAAGTGGAGCAGGTTCACCATGGCACAGCTAATTAATCCTTCCCAACCTCTCTGGCAGGCATGGTTGGCCGTGTTAGACCATTCAGGACAGCGAGAGCTGAGCAGAGCCCCGCTGGGAGATTTCTGGGACAGCTTTTTGTGTCCTGACAAAGGGATGGCAGAAGCAGACCAACCCTTGCCCTTGCTCCTTGCTCCGGTGGGGATGCGGTGTGTGTCCTGCTGTAGTGGCTAAACTTGCAGTGCTGAACCCAGTCACAGAGAGGGAAGGCAGCCCGGCAGGACTGACGGCTCTCTATGCATCAGTGAGCAACTGTGTCAAAACCAGCCAGCTCCACCTTCCCTGCCCCCAACGCTTTATGAAAAATTGTAAACATACCAAGAGGATGAAAGAATGGTACGGTAAATACGCAGCACATAAACTCTATAAATAACGTTATTATATGTGCCTTATCTCATGTCTAACCGTCTAAATATCCCTGTAACCAACCATAATCATCTTCTTAAAAATGCAGTTCTTTTTTTTTTTTTTTTTTTGACAGGCAGAATGGACAGTGAGAGAGAGAGAGACAGACAGAAAGGTCTTCCTTTGCCGTTGGTTCACCCTCCAATGGCCGCCGCAGACGGCGCGCTGCGGCCGGCGCACCGCGCTCCTCCGATGGCAGGAGCCAGGAGCCAGGTGCTTTTCCTGGTCTCCCAAGCGGGTGCAGGGCCCAAGCACCTGGGCCATCCTCCACTGCACTCCCGGGCCACAGCAGAGGGCTGGCCTGGAAGAGGGGCAACCGGGACAGAATCCGGCGCCCCGACCGGGACTAGAACCCGGTGTGCCAGCGCCGCAAGGCGGAGGATTAGCCTGTTGAGCCACGGCGCCGGCCGAAAATGCAGTTCTAATTAAAGAACACTTTACTATTACACATTTCAGTTTGCATATCATTAAATATACAGTGTCCTTATCATCCTTTTTAACAGAGAATTTTTGTTGAGATACTGAGGATCCATTCAGAGTTGTAAGAAACAGAGCTTCCTGGTGTGGTTTATCCCACTCCCCCGAGTGGTAACTATTTGCAGAACTACAGTACGCTACGCTGTCGCAGCCAAAATGTTCGCAGTGACACAAGCCACTGATCTCGCTCAGGTTTCCCCAGTTTTGCTTGAACTCATTTGTGTGTGTGAGTGCACATGTGTGCATCAAGTTTTATAGTTTTATAGTTTATATAGTGTTGATAGGTTGATTCATGTATGGCCACCACAATCAAAATAACAGCTTCTGTTTCTAATTCATCTTCTGTAGGAGACAGGATAACTGTGGTACACCCAGAGGCTGGACTATTATTCAGCTCTAAACAGAAATGCGCTCCCGAGTCATGAAAAGATGTGGAGGGGAGGTAGTGCATATTAGTAAATGAAAGAAGCCACTTTGAGAAGGCTACATATTGACTGATTCAACTCTCGGGTATGCTGGAAAAGCCAAACTATGGAGACTTAAGTAAAAGACCAGTGGCGGCCAGGGGTTAAGGGAGAGGGAAGGTTGTATAGGCAGAGAAGGGAGAATTTGTAGGGCAGTGGAACGACTCTGCATGATTCCACTGTGGTGGGTCGGTGAGTCCCAATTCAGGGCGTAGACAGCACCATTAATGAGCCCTGATGTAATCGATGGATTTGGGGTAACAATGATATGTCAGTGTAGGATCATCAATTTATGTATGTGTATATATATATGTGTGTGTGTGTGTGTGTGTGTGTGTGTGTGTGTGTATCCAGAGGGCGCTGTTGACAATGGGGGAGGGGGCGTATGAGACATCTCTGACCCTTTTTTCCAAATTTTGCTGCGAATCTGAAACAGTTCTAAACAGTTGAAAGGCTTTTCCAGTGGCTGGCACTGTGGTGCAGTGGACTAAGCCACCATCTGCAGTGCAGAAATCCTTTATGGGTGCCTGTTAGAATCCCGGCTGCTCCACTTCCAATTCAACTCCCTGCTAATGTGCCTGGGAAAGCAGTGGAGGATGGCTTGGGGGCTTCGGCCCCTGCCTGAGGTGTCAAAGATCTGGATGGTGCTTTGGGCTCCTGGCTTCATTGTGGCCCAGCCCCAGTCATTGTAGTCATTTGGAGAGTGATGGAAGATCGATCTCTCTCTCTCTCTCTCTCTCTGTGTGTTACTCTTTCAAATAAGTAAATAAATCTTTTAAAAAATGACATACAGTGAAATGTAGACATCTTGAGTGTAGCACTCTATGAGTTTTGGGACGCGCACACCCTGTGGAATTCATGTCCCTGTCAAGATATGGAACATTCCCACCCCTCCTAGAAGTTTCCCTCATGCCTCTTCCCAGTTGGGGATCGCCAAGTTCTGATTTTTCCCCCCACCATAGATTAGCTTTGCCTGTTCTAAGCCTTCCTACAAGTGAGGTCTAACAGAATGTATTCTTTTGTGCAAGGCTTCTTTTACTCAGGAAAAATGTTTTTGAAAAGCATGGGGCCGGCGCTGTGGCACAGTGGATTAAAGCCCTGGCCTGAAGCACCGGCATCCCATATGGGCACCAGTTCGAGACCTGGCTGCTTCACTTCCAATCCAGCTCTCTGCTGTCGCCTGAGAAAGCACTTACGTGGGAGACCCGGAAGAAGCTCCTGGCTCTTGGCTTTGGCTCAGAGAACAGCTCCAGTTGTTGCGGCCTGTTGGGGAGTGAACCAGCAGATGGAAGACCTCTCTCTTTCTCTCTCTTTCTCTGCTTCTCCTCTCTCTGTGTAACTCTGACTTTCAAATAAATAAATCTTTAAAACAAAAAAAGAAAAGCAGACCACCGATAATGTTGCGTGTACCTGTCATTTATTCCTTTTTGTTGGTGAGTAGTATTCCATTTGACAAGTATACCATGGTTTGCTTATCAGTTCTCTTGGTGATGGACATTTGGACCATGTCCAGGTTTTAGATTATAAATAAAGCTGCTGTGACCATTAGGATATAAATCTTTTTTTTTCTTTTAATTGATTCAGCGATTTTAAAAGTCCAAAGACAAAGAGAGAATCTTCCGTCTGCTTGTTCACTCCCCCAGATGGCTGCAATGACCAGGGTAGGGCCAGGAGCTTCTTTCTCCCATGTGGATGCAAGGACCTAAACACTCGGACCATCTCCCACTGCTTTCCTAGGCCATTAGCAGGGAGCTGGATCTAAATGGAGCAGTGTGGATATGAACTAGTGATCACATGGGATGGTGGCAATGCAGCCAAGAGGGTTACCTGATAAGACACAATGCCATCCCCCAAGTCTTTTGAGATATTTATTTTCCTGGTTAGCTATCCTCCTCTGGCCGGCGCTGTGGCTCAATAGGCTAATCCTCCACCTGTGGCGCTGGCACACTGGGTTCTAGTCCCTGTCGGGGTGCCGGATTCTGTCCCAGTTGCTCCTCTTCCAGGCCAGCTCTCTGCTGTAGCCCGGGAGTGCAGTGGAGGATGGCCCAAGTGCTTGGGCCCTGCACCCGCTTGGGAGACCAGGAGGAAGCACCTGGCTCCTGGCTTCGGATCAGTGCAGTGCACTGGCCGCAGCATGCTGGCCGTGGCAGCCATTGGAGGGTGAACCAATGCCAAAGGAAGACCTTCCTCTCTGTCTCTCTCTCACTGTCTACTCTGCCTGTAAAAAAAAAAAAAAAAAAAAAAAAAAAGATAGCCCCCTCTACAAGTCTTTTTTCCTCACCATTTTTGGTGGTTTTTTTTTTTTTTTCTTTCTTTGTACCTCACCAATAGGCCTTTATTTTTTTACATCTTAGCTCCATTACATTTCTGTTCTTTGAAATCTGGAAATTGTAATGATCAGATTATGTAAAATGCAGACAACATTGGGGGCTAGCCAGAAGCTAGAAGGTTGGATCTAAACTCAGATGGTTGCCAGGGAAATGGAAGGCTTCGTGAAGACAAAGTCAGCTGGCCTTAGCGATTAAGTTGATGTATAAAATGAGGAAAAAAGAGAAAAATGATATTGAAGTGTCTTTTTAAAATTTTTTTTATTTGACAGATAGAGTTAGAGACAGAGAGAAAGGTCCTCCTTCCATTGGTTCACCCCCCAAATGGCTGCTACAGCCAGAGCTACACTAATCCGAAGCCAGGAGCCAGGTGCTTCTCCTGGTCTCCCATAGGGTGCAGGGCCCAAGGACTTGGGCCATCCTCCACTGCACTCCCGGGCCACAGCAGAGAGCTGACTGGAAGAGGGGCAACCAGGACAGAATCCGGCTCCCATATGGGATGCTGGCGCTGCAGGCGGAGGATTAACCAAGTGAGCCATGGCGCCAGCCCCATATTGAAGGGTTTTTTTAAAAAATTATTTGAAAGGAAGACAGACAAGCAGCATTTTCTATCCACTGGTTCACTCCCCAGTTAGCCACAACAGCCAGGGCTGGGCCAGGCCAAAGCCAGAAACCTAGCTTGGAAGTTTGGGTCTCCCACATGGGTTGTAGGAACTCTAGCACTTGGGCCATCTTCCACTGCCTTCCAAGACACATTAACAGGAAGCTGGATTGGAAGTGGAACAGCTGGGACTGCAATGTGCGATGTTGGCATCGTAAGTAGTGGCTAAGGGGCCAGCGCTATGGCGCAGTAGGTTAATCCTCCGCGTGTGGCACTGGCATCCCATATGGGTGCCGATTCTCATCCTGGCCACTCCTCTTCCAATCCAGCTCTCTCCTGTGGCCTGGGAAAAAAAGCAATAGAAGATGGCCCAAGTACTTGTGTCCCTGCACCTGCATGGGAGACCCAAAAGAAGCTCCTGGCTCCTGGCTTCGGATCTGCTTAGCTCCAGCCATTGCAGCCATTTGCAGGGTGAACCAGCGGATGGAAGACCTCTCTCTCTCTCTCTCTCTCTCTCTCTCTTCCTCCCTCCCTCCCTCCCTCCCTCCATCCCTCCCTCCCTCCTTCTCACTGTCTGTAACTCTACCTCTCAAATAAATAAATAAAATCTGGAAAAAAAAAGCCCACTGTGCCACAATGCCAGCCCCTCATGTCCCATTTCTTGATGCCTACTTTTAAATAAAACTAATGTTAGCAAAATGGTGCCGTCTTCCTAAGCCCAGCCTGGCTCACTAGAAATCGGGTGACCAAATAGCCCAATCCTGAGTGTCAATTCCACCCACCCTACTGGGATTTGCCGCTTCCACTTCCAGACCTCTACAAAGCTACAGAAGACCTGTTCTCCAAGTACAAGCTGTTGTTCTCTCTGTGCACGGAGGGGCAGCCTGTCGGGTTTCCCCACCCGACAATAAACCTCCCTCCCTCTGGTGTTTGGTGTATTTTTGGTGCCTTTCCTTTCAAATTTTTAAAAAAAAAAATATTTATTTATTTGAGAGGCAGAGTTACAGACAGAGGGAGAGATAGAAAGGGCTTCCATCTGCTGGTTTATTCCCCAAATGCCACAATGGCCAGAGCTGTGCTGAGCCGGATCAGAAGAGGAGCAGCCGGGACTACAACCAGTGCCCATGTGGGATGGTGGCGCCGCAGGCAGAGGCTTAACCTACTGTGCCACGGGTGCCAGCCTCAAGAATAATGACTTCTTGTACACCTCTTCATAGATACTGTTTGTATTGTAGCAGTGGCCTTCAGTGCGGTCTTTCTGGTGGTTCACAACCTTTATTCCGCTTCCTGCTTGATGGAGAGGGCCTTGAAACATTTGGACACATAGCTTTGAATCTCAGAAGGAAGGTGTGGTTGAGATAAAAATGCAGTGATGTTCAAAGCCATGATGAGATTGCATGGGGAGGGACTGAAGAGAGAAGGGAGGTTCAGGATCAAGCTAGAGGAAGAACCAGCAAGAGAAACTGGGATGGTGTGATCAGAGCAGTTGGAGGAAAGCCCACGGAGCGAGGTATGGGGAAGTGTTTCCACAGAGATTGAAGGGTACCTGTTGGGTTTGAGACCAGGGAAGTGGGGGGTGACCTGGGAGGGGGCGTTCTGATGGAGCCAGATGGCAGGGATTTGAGGTGTGACCAGAAGGTGGGAAGGTAGAGAGCCGCTTGGCAAGGGGGAGAGAAGGTAGTGACTGAAGGAGCGGGGATGTCAGGGAGTACTGAGATGGGGTGCCGTGTTTCCAAAGAAAGGATCCAGAGTCGGTTGAAAGTGATAGGGAGAGAGACCATGGAAAAAGCTTAGGAGATGCAAGAGAATGTGCATTGCGGGGGTGGGGGTGGGGGTGGGGGTGGGGGGCCCTTTTGGTGACATTTCCTTGTCATGCCAAGGGAGGGATGGGGCAAGTGCACTTGATTTGATGATTACAACAAGAGGTTTCCCATTTGATGACTGGCCTTTCTAGGTCAAGTGTGTGTAAGCCCTGTAGGATCATTGGTTGGGGTCTGTGTGGTGATGTCCCCAATTTCCTCGCACACCCACTGGATGACACCATTCACCCTTTTCCCTTGTGGAATAATCCATTTATTCTGTGCTGAATTCTTGGGTGTCACCCAGAGTTGGCCAAAGGATGAGGTTAAGGGTTCAGTTCTTTAGACTGCCAAGTGCGCCCAAGACCTCTGACACCAGATGTATGCTTGAAGTTTTCCCAAAATAACATCTGAGGTCGCGGATTTGCTAGAAAAACTCACAGGGTGCACAGACAGGGATTACAGTCATGGTCACCTTTATTACAGGGAGAAAACACAGAGTAGAAGTAGCCTGAGAAGGATACTCCCAGGGCAGCCTCAGCAAGAGTTGCGTGCGACCTCAGCGTTGACGGGCGACAGCGCTCATGGGGCATTGCACCCTGGGCAGCAAGCATCTGAGCCAACACCTGCTGTCTCCCAGGGTGCACAGCGGCAGGAAAGTGGAATCAGAAGCAGAGGTGGAATATGAAACTCAGACACTTTGGTAGAGGATGTGAACATTCTAAAAGGCGTCTACCCACAATGCCCAATGCCCACCCCTCTGTCTTTTTTTTTTTTTTAAGATTTTATTTATTTTATTTGAGAGGTAGAGTTACAGACAGTGAGAGGGAGAGACAGAGAGAAAGGTCTTGAAAGCAGCCAAAGATGACCCAGGGGCCTGGGCCCCTGCCACCCACGTGGGTGACCCAGGTGAAGCTCCTGGCTTTGGTATGGCCCAGATCTACCTAGCTAGCTGTTATAGCATGGGACATGAACCTGCAGATGGAAGATCTCTCTCTCTCTCTCTCTCTCTCTCTCTCTCTGTCTCACCCTCTCTCTCTCTCTGTAACTCTGCCTTTCAAATAAATAAATCTTTAAAAAATAATAATAAACCTAATTAAAAAACAAAAAAGGGATTGGGCTTTGGGCACAGTGGTTAATGTGCAGCCAGGAAGCTTGCATTCAGAATCAGAGCACTTGGTTTGGATCCTGGCTCTGTTTCAGATTCTGGCTTCCTGCTAACCTGGGTTTGTGCCAACTACAGGGGGAGGGGAGGAGACCTGGATTGAGTCCGAGAGACTGGCTTTGGCTTGAAATAGCCCTCACATTTGAGGAGTGAATCAGAGAGTAGAAGATCTGTGTCTTTTGTCTCTCTTGCTTTTTCAAAGAAAAAAAATTAAAAATAGAGAGATTCGGATGGGCTGGCTTGCCCTAACACTGTAAAAATCCTGGCTCCTGTGCTGTTAATCCTGGAGACAGCAGCCTCTGGCGTCACCGGCTTCAAAATAGCTCAGGTCAGCGGTGCCTGGGAGGTGCTGATGCGGGCTGTGGGCGAGAGCCCCAGCAGCACTGCCGAGCCGAGCTGAAGCGCTGCACGTTTCTGATCCATCCTGGCCCGAGCCTTCGTCCACACCCCCAGGACTCTGGAGCTCTGTTTGAAGAGCTTAGACTTTAAAGAAGTAAAAAAAAAAAACAAAACGAGCAAATGTGTGGGGTTGAAAAGGAAAAACATTTTTGCCAGGGTTAGGCCGAGTCCTGGGGTTAGGGTTTGTTAGTGGAGCCCACCTGCTAGCCTCTTAAAGCATGAGATTTGCCACCCTCTTCCCCTGCAAACTGCATCCACTCCACCCCCTTCCATCTCCACACCCAGCCCCCCCACCCCCAAACCCTATAATTAAAAAGGCCCTTTTCAGATCGGAATACCATTCAAGCAGGATCATTATGGAAACCCTGCCCTGCCCTGTTTCTGTGGTTACTAACGACTCCCTTTGTGTAAATCTCATTAAATCAAACCAGCAACTCCCTGGTTTTTGCCACAATTTCTAGAAAGAGAAAGCTATGTTGATTTAAGAAATAATGTTACAAATCTTAGGTAGGAGACCTTGTTGGATTGGAGAGTAATATTATTTATCTCTCTGGAACCACTAACAAATCAACCATGAAAATTTGATAATAGCACTTGTCACCCACATCCTTTCTTACCCTGGCAGTGTTCTGTGTATTTAACAGGAGAAGGAAACAGTGTTCTTTGATGAGCTATTTTATTTCCAGGCCTTTAAGGAGACAAAGGAAAGGACAGAAAATATTGCTTTAGAAACCACTCTCAATTCATTTTTATCCTCTACATTTTTGGCACTTAGGAGCAATTTGCTTCTCATTTGATAAGAATAAATGATTCTTACTCAAA
This sequence comes from Sylvilagus floridanus, assembly GCA_949820135.1. Classification (NCBI taxonomy): domain Eukaryota; kingdom Metazoa; phylum Chordata; class Mammalia; order Lagomorpha; family Leporidae; genus Sylvilagus; species Sylvilagus floridanus. Next base: position 107,320,404 of record OX463226.1, read on the forward strand.
CCAGAAGCGAGGGTGGGTTTTTCCTTTCGCCCTGAAAAGCTTGAAAAGTATAATGGATCTCCTTCAAGAGAATTCAAGATAGCAATGAGATTGCCCTGTACCTTACAGGGTAGAGGATAACATAGAATTTTTTAAAATCTGAGCCTACTAGTTGTGGTAGCTGCTATTATCCTTATTTTCCCTTTAATTTCATTTTTTTATATTCCCATTCTAAAATTTCCTAAGTTTCTAACTTTATAAAGGATCCCTTCCCTCATATCTTTTTGCCTCTAATGATACAAATGGCTTAGACACTTGCCTACCATCAAATGCTTAAAGAGACTACCAGGACAGAGTTCCGGCTGCTGCCAAAAAAAGGCAATGGCATAAGCCCTTGTTCTGGTCTCCCGGGGCTCCGGAATGCACAGGCCGCTTCCGCTGACTCATCCGCCCTATCAGGCTCTTCCTTGCACCTTGCTTGGCCCAGATTCATGGGTGCATTGTCTAACCCTGCGTGTGCTTGCTGCAGCCAAGGGCAGCGTTAGGAGAGAGGCAGACATCTGGGATAGGATGCAAGCTCATGAGAAGGGGCGTGCATTCAGCAGTAGTGAGGGCTCTCTTGGGATGCCCACCTCCCACACTGGAGCACCGGGTTCCTCCACCTCCACTCAGCTTCCTGCCCAGGTGCATCCTGGGAGGCAGCAGCCAATGGCCCAGGTAGGTAGCTGGGTCCCTGCGTTCCAGATTCTTGGATTTGGCCTGGCCTAGCCAGGGCTGTCGCAGGCATTTGGGGAGTCAACCAGGGGATGGGATGGAAGATCTCTGTTGTCTATCTCTACGTTTCTATTTCAAAATAAAAATAAAATTTTTTAAATATTTAACCAGGCACTCTCACAGCCTTGCCTTGTTCCTCTTTTTGTGCGGATTTGGTTCTGTCTGCTTTGACAGAGCTTTCTTTACCCTGCACTAGACCGCAAGGCGTCATCCTCTGGCTGCTTCCCAGGCACCAGCACACCACACAAGACACCCCCGTGGTCAGAGAGCTCCGCATTGTCTAATTCAGGGGTGTCAAGGAAGGATGGATGGCGCAGACCCAGAGCTGCTGTTGGGCCTGGGCGGGGCGTGCTTTACAGAACCACCTTCTGATGGAGAGAAACTAAAGCATGCTTCAGCCCAGAACCAGAGAGAGCTTTCTCCTGATTTAGACTGGGGAGACCTGGGAAGACCTTAGCAGGCTTAGGAGTGGGGGGAATGGCTCAGACAAAGGAAGGAAGGAGGAGGGGGAAGAGGGAGCAGGATTACAGGACACACCCTCTGTGAGACAACTGCAGTGATTAGCACAGTGACAATGAATATTCATGACGGCGCGAGGGGGCAGATGATTTCACTGGGGCTCCCCTGAATAACCAGGAGTCTGCTTCCCAGCGTTTGCACCTCAGTCTTGAAGGAGGCGCTGGCCTGGGGTTGCAGAGCTGGAGAGGGGCATGAACGATGCAAGTGCTGCGTATTCCGGCTGCATGCTCTGAAAATCACGCCTGCCTCCAGTGCTTGGTTTGCTGTTTGTCCAGCACCTGCTCTGCCCTTGAAGAGAGGAAAATCCCACTCCTGCTCCTACACTTCAGTCCTTTTGGTCGTGCAGGTGGCGCATCTGATTTCAGGAAGACTGAGTGACGGTGCCAAGGTCACACATCTGCATCACCGCCAAACCCAGGCTTCTGATCCATTGATTGGGTCTCTTCCAAGTGCGTGGGGTGGATAACTTTTCCCCTTGTGGGGTCAGCGCTGGACTGCCTACTGTCCGTCTCCATAGGGCCACCCCTTTTCACTGGCCGAAGTCTCACAGTTGGGTTGTTAAATGATTTGTTTTGTCCAATGCTTTGAGGAGAACACCCATTTATTTCCCTCTGTCCGTAGGGGGATGTTGGCTGCCAATAAACCATGCTTTTTAATATTATCATTTATTTTCATTGTGCTTGAACTGCAGAGAGGCACAGAGAGACAGGGATCTTCCATCTGCCGGTTCACTCCCAAATGCCTGCAATGGCCGGAGCCATGCCAGGCTGAAGTCAGGAGCTCAAAACTCCATCCGGGTCTCCCACGTGGGTGGCAGGAACCCAAGTATGTGGACCATCCCCTGCTGCCTCCCAGGGTGCACATTAGCAGGACACTGGATCGGAAAGGAGCAGCTGGGACTCCAACCACTGAACCCAATGGTGGTGATTCTGAAGGGAGAGATGGCAGGCAGCCGGGGCAAGAATGGGGTGGAGGCGTGGGAGCATCAGTGTGTTCTTGGGAGTTTTTGGAAAACAGTGAGCAGCTGAGGGCCGAGGAGGAGGCCTTTGGAAGTGAAATTTCGGTCTTCACTGCCCGATGCACCTTCTCAGGGAGGCACACAGGAGGCAGCCTTGCAGAGGCAGTGCACACAGCAGAAGGCAGCTGTTTCCTGCGGAGCCGGCCATGCTCCCAGGGGTGGTACAGGTCAGGGGGGAGCCAGGTAGTCTTGCTTCCCAAGCTGGGGATCCTGGGTCCAACAAACCCCAGCTCTTCTGCAGTTTGACCTTGAGCAAGCCCTCCAGCACTCTGCCTGCTCCAGCTGCAAGCTGGGCTAGGCAAGGCCTGACCTCTAGGAGGGGTGTAGGCAAGGGCCAGGCTGGGTGCAGACCAACACAGGGGAGCTATTATTAGGCAATCCTGCAGGCGGAAGCGGGTTGCCAGGCCCACGGGAGCTAGGGTGGGGGAGGAAGGCGGGTGACTCAGCTGTCTGCCTCCTGTTCCCCCCACGGGGGACACCTGCTGCATCAGCTGGCACCTCCCACCCTGGCAAGGCTCTGGGTCGCTGCTGCAAAAATGGATTCTGACTACCAAGGACTGCAGCTTATTTTCCCGGGTCCTAAAGGAACCCACCGCCCTCTTCTGATTGACACATTGTTTCCTTAGATATGCTAATATGTTCGTTAGATTACCATCTGGTCTTGCCTTGGCCTGAAGGCTTGGTCACTGTGGGGGACTTTTCCTAGGAGGCATTTTACTTGAGACTTTTTGATGGATAGGGAAGCAATTTTTCATCATATTTCTGAGATCCTTCAGGAATGTCTCAGTCTGAATGCCCTTAACCTTGACCTCAGCTATTCATCTATCTCTGTATTTATTCATCAAAGATACATTTTGAGTATCTTCATGACCTTAGGCAATTTTTTTAAATTACTTATTTTCATTTTATTTGAAAAGCAGAGAGACAGAGAAATACTCCAACATCCACCCGTCAGCCTGTTCCTTCTCCAAATACTAGCAACAGACCGGGCTGGACCAGACAGAATCCAGGTGCCCAGAATTCAACCTGGGTGTCCCCTAGGGATGGCAGGGGCCCAAGCACTTGAGTCATCATCCACTGCACCCCAGGATGCATTCGTAGGAAGCTGGAGCTGAAGCTGAGGAGCTGAGACTCAAACCAGCCTTCCAATAGGAGATTGGGGCGTTCTCACCATGACTGTCCCCTGTGCTACTCTCTGAGGAGAGTATGGTGAATGAGACTAGGGATAAACGCCGTGACTAGGGACTTGTGGAGTGTTCCTGGAATGCCCGCAGAAGGACCTGCCTGGCGGCAAGGTCTCTGAGACCTGGAGGAAGTGGGCTCCAGGCTAGGATGTCCACAAGGGGGAGGAGGGTCTGGCGCCTGGTTAAGAGACTGCTCCTGTAACATCCTCCAGACCAGATTTTCCTCCAAAAATGTGATGTTAACAACCATGGGAGGGGCTGCCGCTGTGGCATAGCGGGCAGAGCTACCGCCTGCAGTGCTGGCATCCCATATGGGTGCTGGTTCGAGTCCCGGCTGCTCCTCTTCTGATCCAGCTCTCTGCTATGGCCTGAGAAAGCAGTAGAAGATGGCCCAAGCACTTGGGCCCCTGCACCCTCATGGGAGACCTGGAAGAAGCTCCTGGCTCCTGGCTTCGGATCAGCGCAGCTCCGGCTGTTGCGGCCATTTGGGGAGTGAACCAGCAGCTGGATGACCTCTCCTCTCCTCTCCCTCTCTCTCTCTCCTTCTCTCTCTCTCTTTCTTTCTGTCTCTCTGTAACTCGGCCTTTCAAATAAATAATACATCTTTAATTAAAAAAAAAAAATGATAGGAGTGTTTCTAGCCAGGGGATTTGGACCAAAGAAGTTGGGGAGATGAGCTAGGGCTGCATTTCGAGAGCTGAGTAAGCCTCTAAAATCTAGTGTTATAAGCAATGGGGTCCCCAGCTGGGCTTACTCCAACTTCTTCCTCCTACAGGTATTATGGAAAACAAGATTTACTTAAAGGGATAGTACATACTCAGCCGCTACTGCAGGCAACCTGTCTTCATGAGGAAGGAAGGCAGTGGCCCCCACCAAAGTAGGGGTCATCCTTTAGTGGGGTAGGGGGTGGTACTCTAAATGAATATTCAAATAGGGCGTTGTTTGAGTGGGCTTGAACATGTGGTGTCTCCAAGTGGTGCTGCAGCATATACTCATCATACTGTGTTGCAGGAGGGGAAAGGAGGCTCAGGTGCATGATGGGAAATGGGCGTGCCAAGCCTGCAGCCATATTGGATCCAACAGGGAGCCATATTGGTTCCAACAGGAGGGGTTTGTGTGGCATGAGGCTGTTGTACAGAGGCTGTCGGTGTCTCTCGCTAGCCCCTCTTTGCTCCCTAGCTCCCTGCCTGCCCACATAATCAGGGTTTTATTTAGAGAGCTGTGGGGGGTTTTGAAGACAGAATCACAGGGTCAATAATATTTGGGCTATGGAGGAGTTGCTAGTGGGCTGTGGCTGACTCAGGGCTGTCAAATCTGGACAGCAAGTCTAGCTGGAAGAAATAGACCAGGATGCCAGACGGCCTGAGACTGAATGCTGACCGGTTGTTAATGAGCGCGTGCGTGGGAAAGTGTTTTCGGTTGCTATCACTGTATCATTCAAAAGTTTGTTTAGCTCATACTTCTGCAAGGCCAAAAGCAGGCAGCCACATGTGCTTGGCCCCTGGTGAGGCCTTGTGCTGCTCCACTTACCGTGGAAGCCCAGAAGGGCAGGAAGACTTGTGCAAAGAGAGGAATGGATTGAAGGAGCTGGCGCTTTGTAACACCCTGCTCTCAGAAGTGGCCAAACCACCCTGTGAGAACGGCGTTAGTTACTTCATAGGGGTGGGTCCCCCAGGAACCAAACACATGAGAGAGAGAGAGAGAGAGAGAGAGGGAGAGGGGTGGCCTTGTGGCATGGTGCGTAACACGCTGCCTGCAATGCTGGCATCCCTGTGGGCACTGGTTTGTGTCCCAGCTGCTCTATTTTTGATCCAGCTCCCTGCTAATGGCCTAGGAAAGTAGCGGAAGATGACCTGATTCCTTGGGCCCCTGCATCCATGTGGGAGACCTGGATGAAGCAGCTGGCTTCGGCCTGGCCTAGCCCTGGCCATGGCGATCACTTGGGGAGTGAACCAGCAGATAGAAGATCTCTCTCTGTCTGTCTCTCCCTTTCTCTCAGTAACTCCACATTTCAAATAAATAAATAAATATTTTAAAAAGGAGATTGGTGTACAGATAGACCCTCTCATCCATGTGTTTACCGCCCAAATGCCCACAACAGAAGGCCTAAGCCAGAGTCAAGGCAAGGCCAAATCTAGGAGCCAGGGATGCAATCCATGTCTCCCACATGAGTGATAAGAACCCACCCAATTGAACCAATGTTTCTGCCTCCCAGGATCTGCACTTAGGAAAGTGGAGTCAGGAGCCAGAACCAGGAAATGAAGCCAGTTACTCCCATTTGGGATGGGAGAGTCTTAGTAGCTAGGCTAAAGACTTTTTCCCCCAAACATCTCTTAAAAGCCACCCCCACCTATCTCTGAAGATCATTATATTGGCAATTAAGTCTCAACATATAGCCGGTGCTGCGGCTCACTACGCTAATCCTCTGCCTTGTGGCGCCGGTATACTGGGTTCTAGTCCCGGTCGGGGTGCCGGATTCTGTCCCGGTTGCTTCTCTTCCAGTCCAGCTCTCTGCTGTGGCCTGGGAGTGCAGTGGAGGATGGCCCAGGTCCTTGGGCCCTGTACCCACATGGGAGACCAGGAGAAGCACCTGGCTCCTGGCTTCGGATCAGTGTGGTGCACCGGCCGCAGCGGCCATTGGAGGGTGAACCAACCGTAAAGGAAGACCTTTCTCTCTATCTCTTTTTCTCTCACTATCCACTCTGCCTGTCAAAAATTTAAAGAAACAAAAAGTCTCAACATGTATTTTGGTTGGGACAAAGCACATCCAAACTGAAGAGGTTACCTAAACTTGTTTGCAAACTGGGATGACCACAGGACCCAAGTGAGAGAGTGGGTGAAATGAGGTCATGTGGAGCACCATGTTTCGAAGGACACCTGTGTAATCAGCGCCTCATAGGTGTTGGGTCTGCAGCTTTCGGCTGCAACTGCCAGGGCTAGTGGAACCCTAGTGAAGCCGGCAGAGTGAGCTGTCTAGGGCATGTCTGAGGGCTGGAGAGGAGGGAGAGCTGGCCACCTGCCAGAAGATGAAACGTCAAGCTCCGCCTCTTCTTTGTTTAGTCTCTGTTCTTATAAACTTGGTTACTTGGTTTCAAGCTAACTAGACTTGGAAGAGTTGCTGGCTGCGGATCTCCTGGGAATGACAGAAGAGACTCCTTCCAGCAGTCCAGCTCCAGAGAGAGTGCATAGGTCCTAAGAGAAACAGAGGCAAGACCCACAAAAGCATAGCACGTGGGCAGACGGATCATTTAGGACAGAGGACAAGAAGAGCGAGACCAGGGCAGGAGCCAGGAACTTCCTCTAGGTCACCTATGTGGGTACAGGGACCTAAGCACTTGGGCCTCCTCCACCGCTTTCCCAGGTGCATTAGCAGGAAGCTGGATCAGAAGTGGAGCAGCCGGGACTTGAACCAGTGCCTGGGGTGCTGGTGCTGCAGGTGGCAGCTTAACCCCCTGCTCCACAGCGCTGCCCCTCTATATGCCATTTTTGCCATTTGCTCCCCTACATCAAGGTGTACTGAGAAATACGGGGGAACTTCAAAAAAATTCATGGAAAATAGGAAGTTAAATATGAGTTTTATTTTGGTGCAAAAATTTTTGCAATCCGTGTATAGCTTCTTGGTGGTTTTTGATGGCCCTAGCTGTGCACGGATTTCAGAATGTTTGCAATGTAGACATTGCAGTACAATAGGTTAGGCTAACTCTTGGGATATCCACATCCTATTTTGGAGTGTCTGGGACTAAGTCCCACTTAGGCTTTTCTTTTCTTTTCTTTTCTTTTTAAGATTTATTTATTTATTTAGAAGCCAAAGTCTGTCTGTCTATCTCTCTTTCTCTCTCTCTCTCTCTCTCTCTCTCTCTCTCTCTCACACACACACACACACACACACACACACACACGGGGGGTGGGGGCTAGAGAACTCTTCCAGCCCCTGGTGCACTCCCCAAATGGCCACAGTGGCCAGTGCTGGGCCTGACCGGAGCCAGGAACTTCTTCTTGGTGTCCCACAAGGGTGCAGATGCCCAAGAACTTGGACCACCTTCCACTGCTTTCCCAGGCCACAGGCAGGGAGCTGGGTTTGAAGTGGAGCAGCAAGGACACAAATGGGCTCCGGCAGGGCATGCTGGTATCCCAGGCCGTGGTTTTGCTGGCTACACCTACACTAGAACGCTGGCCCTGTCTTTCAGCTTCTGATGCAACTTCTCGCTAATGCATCTGGGAAATCAGGGGATGATGGCCCAAGTATCTGGGTTCTGGCCACCTGAGTGGAGTGAAGTTCCTAGCTCCAGGCTTCAGCCTGGCCAAATCTAATCCCGTCTCCCACCGCCCCTCCCTCCCAGCTCCCCCAGCTGCTGTGTGTATTCGGGGAGTGAACCAGTAGATGGAAGATCTCTATCTCTCTGTCTCCCTTTCTATCATTCTGCTTTTCAAATAAATAAATCTTTAGAAAAAAAATCTATTTTTAAATTAAAAAATTTATTTATGTATTTGAGAGGTAGAATTACAGCCAGAGAGAAGGAGAGAAAGAGAATTTGCTCCACTCTCCAAATGGCTGCAATGGCCAGAGCTGGGCTGATCCAAAAGAAGGAGAAGGGAGCTTCCTCTGGGTCTCTCACATGGGTGCAGGGGCCCAAGCACTTGGGCCATCTTCTACTGCTTTCTCAGGCCATAAGCAGAGAGCTAGATTGGAAGAGGAGCAGCCGGGACTGGAACCAGTGCCCATATGGGATGTTAGTACTGCAAGCAGAGGCTTAGCCTGCTATGCCACAGTGTCAGCCCCGAGAAAAAAATTTATATCAATATAAACTCATCTTTTAATCCCAGTCCAAGAAAGTTCTGGAATATTCTCATACATTGCTCATAATTGTTCTGTAGCGAAGTCTTCTAGTGGGGTGTGTTGTGGGTGTGTTGGGGACAGGGACATGGGACAGCCAGAAGGAAAAAGAAAACATGGCTGAAAAGCGTGACCCATGGCAAGAAAGCATGGCTTTTCTGCTGTTGAATGGGAAAGGTGTGTCTTTGGGGCTTCCACCTCCTTTCTGGCTCCCTGCGAGGAATGCCACGGGTCACGAGAGTTACTTAGCTAAGTAAATAGACAAGAGTGATTGGGAGAGAATTACAAAGTCTCCTCTAAGTAACCGAGTCAAAACTAACAATGCGCAGCTGTCAGGACAGCAGATGAAGCTGCCCAAACCGTCACCCTAGAAGCATCCAAGTATTTTAAAGGCTGGCTGTCGCGGACGATGTGTGATGGATGTCGTTTTGCCTTTTAGCCGTGGGAAGAAAGCTCGGAGGAGCGGCACCAGGGAGTGTCATTTGGGGAAGGAGTGTGGTGTGCAGACGTGGAGGATTCTAGACAAGGCAAGCAGTGCGTAAGGGTGTGTGTGTGTGTGTGTGTGTGTGTGTGTATATGATTGTTTTTATTGCCAAATTTATGGCTCCAGCCTGATTGGTGTTACTAGGATTTGTAAGCTGTCACTCGCCCCAGGTTTAGCAGCGTGCGATGTGCTGGTGGTCTTAATCCGGTATCTGGAGCAGGAAGCAAATGTTTGCGTCCTCGGAATCCCCGTTACAATTGCACATTTTCCGAGGAGCTGGAGGAGGCCAGATGGGAATGCGGCAGGCCTGGCTCACTCAGCGCTCAAATCCCCTGCGGGTGTGCTCGCTGCAGCCTTCCTGTGCTCTGTAGCACATGTGAGCGCCTACTGTGTGCCAGACTTGACAAGGCCCATACCCTGGATGGGGGCCTTTAGAACAGTGACTCAGACCACATCTTTGTCCTCCCTGGAGAGTGGAGTCTATTGGAAGGGAAGGAATTCACCCTGCAGTCTAATGAGGGTTGCTAGATTTAGCAAGTGAAAAATCCAGGTTACCTAGTCCAGCTTGCAGTTCAGGTAAATGATGAATAATTTTTTCAGTGTTAGGTGTGTCCCAAAGATCGCACGCATTTCACCTGGCAGCCTTAAGCATAATGTCAGATGGTGGCCAGTGCCGTTGCACAAAAGAATCAGAAGGGGTAACCAGGAATGGATGGGGTGCAGTGATAGGGTGATTAGGGTGGTCGGGGAGACAACGAGGAGAGGAGCCTGGCAGGTGCCTGTGGCACAGTCTCTGTCTCAGTCCATTTGCCGCTCCCGAACAGAACACCTGAGCTTGGGTAGTTTATAAATGAGAGCTCAAGGTTTGGGAGGCCTGGCGCCCAAGATCGGGCAGCCACATCTGGGGCCTTGCGTGGCAGGGACGTAGAGGGAAAGTGGAAGGGCAAGCCGTTTGTGCGGAGCAGCAGCGAGGCCCCTGCAGCAAGCCCCTGCTCTGGGGATGACCAGCCCCTCCCATTCGGCATGGCCTCCCAGCGTTGCTGCATTGGAAATTAAGGTTGCCATCCACGCACTTTTGGGGCACACTTTCCAACCATAGCAGCATCCGAGGGAGCAGGATGATTGGCCTGATGTCCAATCTTACGTCAGGAATTGGCTCTGCACCCAGGGAACGGTTAAGAACTGAAATGGGCCTGCAGTACTAATAGGCACTCTTACTCTATGCTAATTAGGTGAGAGACTTTTCAAAGTTTAAGTAGTTGGGGCTGGAAAAGGACAAAGACTGCGGGGTGCTATGGGGACTTGGGAGCATCGAGGGAGCCTGGAATTCGGTGTGAGAGTTCCACACTGGGGGCTGCGGGGGCTCCTCTGGGACTAGGAACTCACACGTTGCTCCGTGCTGGATGGTACGTGGGGGAGCAAAGGCAGGCAAGGGGCAGGCTTTCCACGGAGCAGCTGGGGCGCCGCTTGGAAGGGAAAGGTAGTGTGGAAGCCTAGGGCAGAGCAGATGTTATCCAGCGGCGGCCTGAAGTGTCCCAGGCCAGATTCTCAGGGCAAGAGAGTATTTCAGGCTGTGGAGTTAGGTGGTCCCATATATCCATTGAGAGGTAGCCAAGTAGGGGCCAAAGCATTTATCTTTTGCCCTAAGAAAAAGGCTTTTTGTTTCTTTTAACTCAATCTGCGTTTCCAGGGTAGAAGGAAGGTGGACTAGATTCAAAGAACGGGCAGATGGGCAGCACCTGCGAGGACTTATTTGCCGCTTCCTTTGCAAAGCTACTGAGCCGTGTGCATGGTTCAGGTTTCCTAGAACTCAGCGTAACTTAACTGGTTATGGTTTGTGCCATAAATTTCCCATTGGCCATGGTCAAGTTGACTTAGGTTCTTGTCTAGCATGAATGCCAATGGAAACACAGAGACAATGACTTGAGGCGTGAGCAGAAAGGAATATATTTGGGTTGGCCAAGCCAAGGGGCCAAGATGGCCTTGTTATCAAAAAACCAGGCTCTCTGGGCAGCCAGGACTTGCAGGCTTGGTAGGACTGGCTTTTAGGGAAGTAATACACGGTCATTAAGTTTTGGGGGAATTCCAGGAAGGGTTGCACATATTTCAAAAGGGGCAGGTAGGCGCGCCCAGAGTTCTCATGGGTGTAACAGATGATCTGTGTTCAGCTGGGAGTGGGGAGCCAACACTCCAGTGAGGGGGTCTGGGCTTTCTAGGACAGAAAGGAGAAAGCTGGGCCTATGACTGCTGCTTACTCTGGCTTCAGCTGGTTCATAGCAAGGGGGTGCACCATGCGGATGTGTGTGTCTGCATCCAGTCAGCTGGCACTCTAGTCCACCGACAAGGACACTGGGTCAAGTTATGTATTTTTCATCTGGCTGATTTTAATTAGGGTTCAGACAGGCTTGGGTCATTTTCTTTGGTGGGAGGTTGTGACTATCTGGGGTGGACAAGAGGGAGGAAGGGTGGGCAAAGAGGCAATGCCACGGGGAGGCCCCAGGAGCTCTTCATAAATGGTGCAATACAGACCTCCTTGATATTTGGTCAGAGGCTGGGTTGAAGGCTCAGACAGGGTGTGGCCAGGGTGCACTGTTCTCATGGCCTTGGCAAACACAGCACGCGCGCGGAATGTTTTCCTATTTATCCGGTGCCTGGAAGAGGTTTACTCAGGGCCACATGCATTTTATTTCCCCAAATGCAGGCTATTGTCGAAGTGAAACCATAGAGGTTTCTACCGTGCACAGCAGAGCTGAGCTTGGTCACTCAAGCAATTTTTCTAACCCAGTGTCTCTTAGTTTAAAAAATAAACTTTTTTGAATATTCAATTATTCACCTATTTACTTATAATGTATTTAAAAATCACTTATAAATTAGAGGTAGCACTATCCTAACATGTACATTACCAAAATATACACAAAAATAGTTAAAAGAAGGTTGAAATGACAACAGACTAAAAATGTCATTAACATCTAGTTAGTGCAAAGTCCTTTGCTCTCAATAAAATTCTAAATATTTTGGGTTTAGTATGATGGAACATGCTGCTTTCTTGAAGACGCGCTAGTCCATTTTTTGTTGCTGTAACAAGATTGCAGAGGTAGCTGCTTGATAAAGGAAAGATGGGTTAAGTTCACAGTTCTGGAGTTTGTAGGCATGGCAGTGCATCTGGCAGAACAGGGCTGGGTACTGAGGGTGCCTGCAGAGGAGGGATTTAGAGAGCAGGCTCCCTCCTACCAACCCAGTCTTGTGGGAACTGATCCAATCCCATGAGACCTGCGTTAATCTCTTCCTTGGTGGTGGTGGGGTAACCCTCACAGCCTAATCATTTCCCATGGGGACCCACCTGTTAGGCATTCTAGACTTTTTTTTTAAGATTTATTTATTTAGTACAGAGAGAGAGGGAGAGAGAGAGAGGTCTTCCATCTATCTGGTTCTCTCCCCAGATGGCCAGAATGGCTGGAGCTGGGCCAATCCAAAGCCAGGAGCTTCTTGTGGGTCTCCCACATGGGTGCAGGGGCCCAAGGACTTGGGCCATCTTCTACTGCTTTCCCAGTAGCTCAATCAGAAGTGGAGCAGCCGGGACTTGAACTGGCACCCATATGGGATGCCGGCACTGCAGGTGGCATCTTTACCCACTACGCCAACAGTACCGGCCCCATGGCTTCTAGACTTTGAACATTGCCACACTGAGAAACAAGCTATCAGGGCATGAGCCTTTGAGGGATAACACTCAAACTAGAATACTTGGCATAACCCGTGGTCATCACAGAATTTGAAGATCTTGCTCTAACTGTAATTAATCCACTTCAGTTGATTTAAAGGCTGTTGTAGTGGGAAAAATAAATCTCACAAAATTTTGTACCACTTGCGACAGACAGATGATCTTTAACTATTAATCATGATGCACATTTTTTTCAAAAAGATTTATTTTTTTTTGAAAGGCAGAGTCACAGAGAGAGAGAGAGAGGAAGAGACACAGAGAGAGATCATCCATCTACTGGTTCATGCTTCAAATGGCCACAAAGGCCAGAGCTGTGCCCGTCCAGAACCAGGAACCAGGAGCACCTGGGCAAAGGGGCCCAAGCACTTGGGCCATCCTCTGCTACCTTCCCAGGCACACCAGCAGGGAGAGGACTGGAAGTGAAACAGCTAGGACTCAAATGGGCACCCATATAAGATGCCGGAGCTGCAGATGGTGGCTTAACCGCTGCGCCACAGCTGTGACCACTACAGAACTTTCCTGATCATTGTCAAAGGCAGTATTCTTACCTGGCCTTTAGCAACACAATCAATTGAGAAGTGATTTCCAAACATTTGTTTCTAAAATGCCCTCTCCTTAGCATGATTTTCTTTCCAGGAGGTAATTTCTTTCCTTCGTGTGGTTAAAATATTATCTTTATCTCATAGACATGGATTAAACATTGTTGGTCCCCCAAAAGCCTTTGCCAGAAAGCACATTACAGACTGTATTACCAAAGAAAAGGCTGGCAAATTTGGAACTGTGCTGCTTCCCAAAAAACAACGAAGAAGTTCCTAGCCAAGGTATAGCCAGCAACCCAACATGTGATACCATGAAGATAAAATAGTTCTGTCTCATCTTCTTTCAAAGAGCAGTAGCGGCTTGCTCCTAAAGGGACAGTTATAACGGCCTCCCACCCACCCCGTTCCCCCTTTGTGATAAAATCAGCCTCACAGGTGATGTCCTGTAGCAATTTATGAACTTTGAATCAGTCAGTGATAAATTTTGTATGTATTGGCATTGCTAGAACTTAATCCTAGAATTAATTTCTATATAGAAGCTGCTCCATTAGCCATTGTTGTTACATAGCTTCAAAAAAACAATCGTACGTTTTAGTTAAATAATTTATAGTTGAGAACACACACTCTTCCACTAAGCTTCTTATTTAGTGGTTCATAGAAATTAAGCATTTTGGGGTATGTTATCATTGGGACTGGAGCAGGCAGATAAAACTAAGCAGCAGCGTGGTAGGAGTATCTGCAGGGCTGGCCTGGGGTGTAGCAGGTTAAGCTGCTGCCTGCCACGCTGGCATCTGATGTCAGACTGAGCACCAGCAGGCCAAGTCCTAGCTGCTGCTCTTCCTAGCTAGCGCCTTGCTAATCCTCCAGGGGTAACCAGCAGACGACGACGGCCCAAGTGCTTGGACTCTTGCCACGCACATGGGATACCTGGAGGGAGTGCCAGGTTCCTGGCTTTGGCCTGGACTAGCCCCGGCTACTGTGGCCAACTGGGGAGGTGAACCAATAGAGTGAAAATATTTCTCTCTCGCTTTCTCTCTCTCTCTCTCTCTCTCTCTTCCTGTCTCTTCCTCTCTCTGTCACTCTGCCTTTCAAATAAATAAGTAAAATAAGTGTTAAAATAAGTCACTATGCGTTTCTTCAACAGTTGAGCAAACCTCCCACACTGTGTAATTTATTCTAATACATATCTCTGTAAGCCTACAGCAATATTTTCTAAGTGTGTTCTGTTTGCTGACACATGAATGTGTTTTATTTTGCAGCCATATTTTCTGGTTATTATGTTCATATTTTAATATTTGCTTTTTGTTTATAATATACATGTGCATTGTTACTATTTGTGTTTTTACGCTTTCAGAAACAAGTGGTGTTTCCCCAGTAACATGTGGATTTTGGTCTTTTGGTATTAAATAAGAAACTTCAAAAGCAACTTTCAAATATTTATCATTAAGTTTAACAGCAGACTATGAAGTATTTGATCATCTCTCATCTTTAAATGTCATTAGAAAAAACCCTGTAAGTGTTAATCTCGATGTTCAGAACACATAATTTTTAAATGTCTTGCTAATTGTGACGGCACTGGGGAAACCATTGTCCAAGACCTTCCAGGCTTCTCGACTCACAGGGACCAAGTCAAAGACACTGCAAATATCATGTGACAAAGGGCAAGTTATGCACATACACTAGGGGCCCCCAAACCCATTTTGTGTGTGGGGAGAGGTCAGAGAGGGCTCCTCTGGGTGAGTGATATTAGTTTGGCCTCAGGATCCACAGGTCTTAGAGGTAGGAGGCTGGGGAAGGGTGAGGACAGGAAGCAGGGCTCGCTGGGAGCAGCAAATGTTCACTGAGCCTGGAGCTGGGTGAGGCCAGGCAGATGGGCTGAATCACAAGGCGCCTTCTAGTGGTGTGAGAGTCTAGACCTCACTCTAAGCTCAGTGCAGAGACAAGGCAAAGTCTGAGCATGTGGGTGATGCGGTAGTATCTTTAGAAAGATTCCTGGAGGCGGGCATTCTGGTGAGGCAGCTAAGCCATCAGTGGGATGCCCACATCCCATATGGGAGTATCTGAGTTGGGGTCCTGGCTCTGCTTCTGATTTCAGCTTCCTGGGAGACAGCAGGAGGGGCCTCAAGGATTTGGGTGGCCCCCAGTCATGTAGGAGACCTGGATGGCATTCCTGGCTCCTGACTTCTGGCTTTAGTCTGGCCCTGCCCTGGCTGCTGTGGGCTTCTGGGGAGCAAACCCGATGGATGGAAACTATCTTGCTCTCAGTCCCTCTTGCTTTGCCTTTCCAAAAAGAGTTTCAGTGTGGAGACAGCACTGGCAGTTGGGTAGGTTGGCGGCAAGGGCAGCTCCAAACCAAGGCGATGGGCTGAGGTTGAGTCTTGGAGATGAATATGGTGAGAAGGGCTTAGGACCGACAGTCATCAGGGAAGTAGATGCCTCCCAGCAGATGGTGATGGGGTCTCTGAGAGGGAATGAGTACCACTTTCAGAGAGCACAGCGTAGTCCCTGGGAGATAGATCTGGTTGGCTGGGTGTCTGGGGCTGGTTTTCCTCGAAGCAGGTCTGAGCCTTCTTGGGAAATACGCCCATGGAGTAGGTGGTCAGGATTAGAAGGAAGAAATTGACTGTATTAGTCCATTTTCTATTGCCCTAACAAATCCCCAAGGCTGGTTACTGCATCAAGAGAACAGGTTTATTTCGTTTGTAGTTTTGGAAGCTGGAGGTCTAAGATCAAGAGGCCTCCATGTGTTTGGCCTCTGCTGGGGGCCTCGTGGCAGATGGCATCCCAGTGGTGAGACTGGAAGCCAAAGAGATTCCAGGGTCAGCCTCGCTCTTCTTGTAACAATCCAGTCTCTTGGGAACTAACCAGAGTCCCATGAAAATGACCCTAACTCCTTCCCAGGGCAGAGCCCCCGATGACCTCAAGATGTTCCAGGACACTGCACCTTTCAGTGGTCAACTGCCTTGGAGCACAACCACACTGCGGACAGAGCTCCCAGCGTGTGAACCTTTGGCAGTCACTCACGCGTATCCCAACCACAGCACGCCCTTCCATCTGGCCCAGAGAAAGGCAAGAGGGCCAAGTCTTTCTCTCTCGACCTCAGCCAGATGCTGGCTCCCTCCTTGGGAGGGAGTATAACCTTGGGTGAGATACTTCCCCTAAACCGTCACAAGATGAATCCAAGATAATGTACAGTGAGGGCCGCAGCTGGGAGTAGTCTGCAGCCAATACTCTCAGCAGCTGGAAGAGCCTGTACCCCTGAAGAGTTATAAATAACATTATAGTGCAGCCACGGCAGTGGCAAAACATGTCAAGTTGAACTTGGGCCGTTTTTACTTGGAGGCACCCATGAGTTTATGATCCATCTCCTAGTTCATGGTGGTTAAGGTGAGCTATGGGGCATGCAAAGCAAAGGGCTAGGTGGTACGGGAACAGCGAGGGGCAGGGTGCAAGGATGTAGGCTCGGGGGCAGAGTGCCCAGGGGTCCCTGCACTGCAGGAGAGCCCTCAGGTCCCTCCCCAAAAGGAACTCAGTGCCCACCTCCTGTGTGTCCCCTCCTTACACTGCGAGCCCTCAGAGGAGCAAGCCTGATGACTGACCTTCTCAGAGCCATCCTAGCTTCCTCTTCTTTCTCTTCCCCCTCCTCTTGCAGAGCAGGAAGTGAACCCAAACACAGGCTCCTTTTAAGGAAGCTCAGACATAAGGTCAAAGTAACCAAGGCGCCAGAAAAATGACAAAGTTCTCAACTCGCTTCTCCCTGGCCTACGATTTCTGACGACGGTTCTTTGCCTGCTTCTTAACCCCCAGACTTCCGGCTCTCCCTAGACTGCTGAAGGGAGGAGCTCCCAGAAACACCCATGCCTCTCTGTTCCTAGCCTTGCCTTTCATCTCCTTGGACAAGGCCAGTTTTCCAGCATTTAGGCCTAAGGAGACTGCAGGATCCTCCGAGGAGCCAGGACCTAGGAGGTCCTTCACTTACTTGGAGGCCTCCTAAAAGATGTCAGGCCACGAGCCCAACCCCCTCCCTTTGGGCCTTTGAGGGAGAGGCCCCTGCAGGGGTTTGCAAACTGGGGCTCAGAAAAGGGAGGTGGTTTGGCTACAGAAAACCTGTTTATGGAATCACCAACGACAAAGGATTAGGGGAATCCTTTCAGCAGATTTCTGGCAGGCTGATCATTTAAAATTGGTTATGATTTCTTTCAAGGGTATGTTTTTTGGAAATTAAAAACAAAAATCCTCATTCTTTGTATTTTGATGTTCTTAAAAATAAAAGGTTTCTTTTTTTTTTTCGTTGCCTTCTCTTTGCTGCCTACAAATCTTTTTATTATGTTAGAGTCGAACAGTGTAATAATTCCTTTAAAAACAAGAGAACAAATTTAACACATTAAACTCTCTATAAACGCCTAGGCCTAGCTTGGTTTTGAGCAAAAAAAAAAAAAAAGTGTAGTTCAGGTCTGGGGCTCGGAGCCCTGTGCAAGGCCCTTAGATAGAGAGATAAGGAAAAGGCCTTTCTTTTTTCCTTCCTTTTCCCCCTCCAGGAACACACTTTCTGTGTGCTCTAACAAAGGCATTTCCCAATTTCTTAGAGGAATTTGGAGGGAAAGTATGATATGGACATGCTTCTGCAAAGCTGGCCTGCAACCACAAAAGATTACCAGAGGGGGAAGAAAAGAAAGAAAAAAACCGGAGCTGGGATTTTGCAATCCACTGAGTGCTGGAAAAACCAAGCAGTAAGTTAGCAACCACACTGCCACAAGGCAGTCCCAAAGCACTTGGAATTCCTTTAGTTTCCATTTGGCATCTGAATCCTATGATTCCTTTGTTCTGCCCTTCCCTACCTACCACTCTCAAATAATAGTTTTATTTCATTCTTGCAGTCGAGTTACTGGTTCTATTGTTGCTCAAAGCAGAGCAGTGCACGAGGTAGCCTCACAGATGTAGACTAACAGAATGAGTCTTTTTGTATTGATTTTTTTGGGAAAGGGGTAGTGTCCATTAAAAAAAAAAAAACACACACACACACAACAGAATAAAAGCTGTCTTTTCCAGCTATGAAATGCAAGGATTTTGCAAAATGGACTAAGCTGGGTGAGTCACCTTTAACTACTGGTCTACCTGGCCAAGGGTTTTTTTTCTAAATCCTCTTTGTGAAAAACAGAATGGAGATCATTTGCAGGAAATCATTATCTTTTACGTTTTCGTTGCTTATGGTATTTCTAAGCAGATGCAATGATACCTGCGCAGATGATGAATTGTGCTTTTAAACCAAATTTCCTCCAGCCGGGGCTGGAGCAAAACACGGGGTTTTGTACAGAGCGCCGCTCCGAAAGTATTTGGCTTTATGAAGCCACGAGGCCTTTGTGCAGCTGAAGACTTTATGATCAGCAATTCAGCCTTCACTTTTGTTAGTACAACTCTTGGCACCATTCAGACGCTGCTTTGCGGGGCTTTCTGCTCTCAAGAGCAGGGAATGGGGGGAGGGGCCGGAGAGTGTTTTAAGTAAACAGATTCCAAATCCTTGAAACCTGGGATTTACTCTGGTCTGCACAGGATGAAACCCCGTATATTGTAACACGCGTCGCGTTATCAAGATTTCAAATGAGCAGATCCTTGTCTGCTCTTCAAGGCATGGAATGTTTTCACATGCATACTAATCAAGGCCTACCGTTGGGGGTAAGGTGAAAAAACAGGGGGTTTCTTTTCAAATGAAATCAAGCCCAGGTAAAGCGGAAAACTCAACCCACAAGAGCCCAGGCACTGTTTTTGGGCTAAAAGATGACGAGCGTTTCATTGCATCGCCTTGTAACACTGATCAACATGATGCTGGGGCGGGCGAAATCTGCAGCTCACCGAGGTCTGAGTGTGTGTAAATATGTAAATAGTATTCCAAGTAACGTGCCGCTCCGAACACTTTTGGTGCTTCAAATGAAGGGCAACCCTTCTTGAGGCAATAATTCGGGCTATTTGCGTGAAAAGTCTGAAACAGCAAAATAAATAAATAAATAAAAAGCGACTCGCCATTTGCATCATGCAGTGCCTCTAGCACAGAGAACAATGGCTTCCTCCATGAAGTTAGTACCAGGGAGAGGCTTACTGAGATTTTTTTTTTTAAACTTCTCAGCACACCCTGCAAACATGAACTAACCCACCTAATTTAAAATAAAACCCGGAGCCTCCACTGCTACACAGGTAACGTGTCTTCGGAGTGGGGTCCGAGGCGAGTGACATTTTTTCAGGTCTCTCCATTTTGTCCTATTTCCAGCTCGGCACCATCCGCTTGACATGGGGGGTTTCTCTCTAGCTTTAAAAACCTTTCCACGGCTCGCAGGTCTGTGAACGGTATAGGAAGGAGGACGCGGGGCTGGGAAAAACAGCAGTCCTCTGTGGACTGGGATCCAGGCTGCGTCCTTGTCGAATGGGTTAGCACTGCACACACCTTGGTGGCCTTCAGCGGGTCTGTATCTGTATTTTCCTGGGCTATAGACCACGACCACCTGCTGTACGTACACTAGTGCTCGTTATATTTGTACGCCCGTCGTCTCCTTGCTAGAATTTAAAGATCCAGCTATTACATCTTGTTTACTCAATATCATTCCCCCATTAAAAAAAAAAAAAAAAAGCCCTCCACGAACCGAACATGTCATGTTTCAATCTGGCCCCAGTGGCTTTTTCTCTGAAAGCAAACGTGTGTGTTTTCCACCAGGGCTTTCTCCCCACCCCAGGGGGTGTCTTCCATTCTTTTGTGGCTCGGTTTAAGGCGAAAAGGGCTCCAAGCCACTAACTACCCAGAGGAGAGCCCCTTCGTCCACCTCCGGGGAGAATTTCAGATTTCATTTAGCTGGAGATAGCGTGTTCTCTTCTCACTTATTTGCCACCATGACGAGGACAACAAAACACCACCACCTTGGCTTGCAGATCCTGGCTTAGAGGCTCACGGTCTTTTTGCAACCATCTCTGGCGAGGCCTTGCATCCTTCCACTCGAGTAAGTTGCGGCCGGGGGCCATGGCAAGGGCCGGCTGCGAGCCCGCCGCGTCGCCTGCAGCCCGGCAGCCCTCCCTCCGTCCCCTCGCCACCACCAGCCCGCTCTGCTCTCCGGGGCGAAGCTGCGATCCAGCAGCCCCGTATGGGCGAGACTCGGCAGGGCTGCGGGGCGCCTCTCCGCAGCCGCCGGACTCGGGCTCGGAGCGGCCGGGCGTCGGCGCCCGCCGGCTGCGGGGCTTCCCGCCGCCGCTCGCCGAGTCCTCCCTTCCCCCACCGGCCGCCCCCTCCCCCTCGCCCGCGCTCCCTTTTGTTCGCCGCCGCCCGGGCCGAGCCGCCGCCGCCGCCGCCGCCGCCCGGGCCCGCACCCCCAGCGCTAGGCCCCGGCGTGGCGGGCCGGCCGCCGCCGCCGCCGCGCGGCCTAGAGCGCGGCGCCCGGGGAGGCGCGGGGCCGGGCCGGGCGCACGGCGAGGCCGCGGCGGCGGCGGCCGGGGAGCCGGGGGCCGGGCGGCGGCGAGGCCGCTCCACCGCACACGCACACACAGACCCCGGCGGCGGGAACGCAGATGACACGCCCGTAACATGGAAGCCGCCGCCGCCGCCGCCGCTCCGACGACAGCAGCAGCAGCCACCGCAGCAGCCCGGCCGGCGGCGCCGCGCTGAACAAAGGTCATCCGAGCTGCGGCCCAGGCGCCCGGGCTGGACCGCGCGCAGGCCAACCCCGGGCGAGGGGTGGGTGTGCGCCTCCGGGGCTGGGGGCGGCGGCGCGCGAGGGGCGGCGGGGCGGCGGGCCCGCGTGCCCAGCCGCGGCGGCGGGCCGGGCGAGCGCGCGAGGCGCAGGCCCCGTGGCCTGCCGGCGGCGGCCTGTCCCACCCCGGCCCTGGGGACCGCCGGCCTGCGCCGCCGCCGGCGAGCCTGGGGGGCCCCGGGCGAGCCGGGCCCGCTAGGCCCCAGGGCTGGGAGAGGGGCCCGTGAGCGCGGGCCCCCCGGCCCCAGCCGGCCCCAGCTCCCTTCCCCGAGGTGAGGGGCTGCGGGCTTCTCCCCCTCCCAGGTGCTTGAAAGAAGAGAAGGTCGGAGGAGGAGGAGGAGGAGACTGGGGGGCTGCCTGGTGGTGACAGGGCTGGGAGAGCGAGCAGAGGGACGGAGGGAGGAGGGGGCTGGGTGCGGTGGGGGTGACAGGCGGCGAGGAGCCTGGTCAACAAGCCGGCACCGCTGCGCTGGAGGCCAGGCCGGCTCCGCAGCCGACGCATCCCGTGTGAGGAGCACGCTCAGCTCGCCTTCCGGGGGGCTCCCTGTCAGCCACCAACACGGGGGACACACACTGACACACACGCACACTCAGATCTGAGCCGGGTTGTGGGAGGTAAGTGGGCGAGGGCGAGGAGGCGGCTGCAGGGGGGGCTCTGGGTGCTGCTGAGGTGAGGCTGGGCTGCCCGCGTGGGGGGCGGCGTGGAGGGCAGCGGGGGACACACGACGACCTGCCCCGCCCCCGGGAGCCCCGACAGGGAGAGGCCACCCCCAGCGAGGTCCCCCCTGTGCTGGCGATTTTCAGGGACTTGTTGGCAACTCAGCGAGGGTTGCCATAGCTTTTTTATGTAGGGTGACCAGAACCGGCTGAAACTGGTTTGAGGCAGATCAGCTCCTGAACACAATGCAGTCACTGAGCTACTACAGTGGGATAGCAGCTTCCTCCCTTCATGGCAGCCAAAAGCAGAGCGCGTGCAGGAAGGTTCCATCCCAACACAGTATGTGAATGCACACTTAGACACCACACAGCACTGGTACGTGACTAATTTAGCCCTGAAAGACTGTGTAGCGAAGATGGAAAAAAAGGTGCAGGCTTGTAGGATCTGAGGTTACGTGGGCTTTTCCTGCCTTTCTTCTTTTGCTTAAGGGATGGACAAGGAGCTGAGATTTATGACCCTTATTAGAGAGAGAGAAAGAAAGGGAAAAAAAAATGTGTCTTGCCAGGGTGGGGACACTTGGTTTATGCAGTCTCTCTCGCGTTCTGTGTTTTTAACAAAACCGAACCAAAGTGAACTGGTGGGTTCGTGATGGTAGCTTGTTTGTTGCTGGAGAATGCTACTTTGCATGCATTTTTTCTCTCGCAGGCTTTGTTCTGTTTTGTGCTTTTTTCCTTTTAGAAGCTACTAAAGGGTGTTGGGGATACTTCTGACTATTATGAAGGCCAAAAGGTAACAGAATTGTTCTAGAAAATGAGCATAAATGCATTCCAGTGATGCTGTTAGCCATACATGCTGTCTCTCTCTTTTTTTCCTTGTAGGCCTGTTGACTGGGGCTGCTTTTAACCCTTTCATATTTGCAGAGAATGCAACCGGGTGACAGTAACTGAACACTGGTCCAAAGTCTTTTCAAAGGGTCAAGGTTCACAAGGTGAGATATGCTATTTTGAGCATGAATTGAAATATTTATTCGCAGAGCCATTCAGGCGCAGGCTAGCAGTGGATTGGTACCCCGGAGAGAAAAATGGGGCTCAGAGTACAGAAGAAATACTCTGTATGTTAGCCAGGTTTAATGGGATTAGAGTGACTTTCTGGTGGCATTGCTAATCGAGGCAAAAATCTGAATGCCTTCATTAAGTCGTATGTGTCTGGGCTTCGGCCTGGGAAGCAGGAAGTTGGGAGAATGGTAGGCGTCAGGGCCTGGTGAGAGTGCGCTTGCTGTTGTGCCTCGGACGGAAGCAGTGCCCATGTAGCATTTTCCCTGGGACCGTGAGCCGGCGCGGGGCCGCCCGGCCACCTTTGCAGGATGTGAGGCGTCTCCAGGAGCCTTCGCCTTTTGTTCCCTCACCACCTTCCCTCTACCTTGCTCTCTCCCGCCGTCTGGTCACCTGAAGTGGTGGAATGTCTTTTATTGATTTTGGGGGCCGCTGACGGTGAGTTGGCCATTGGATTCTTTGTGGAATACTGATGCAGCACAGGAGGGGACCGGGCAGTCTGGCTTCGTGCATGAAAAAGGTGCCTGTTCCAGCCCAGGGCGTCCCTGTCTGCCGGATGGTAGGGGATGCTTGGAGCCTGAAAGGATTGCAGACAGATCTGAGCTGGCAGTTTGAGGAGAGAGGGGAGGCAGGCAGGCAGGCGTGGAGCACAGTGCAGAACAAAGGCTGCGAGAGCTTACCAGGGGAACAGAGACACATTCTGCCTTGGGGTTCCTGGGGAAGAGAACTGCAACCTCCCCAAACAGGAAACCAGTAGCTCCAGAATCGCATCCAATGTGATCTCAGCAACAGATGAGCCGGTGGTGCCTTTCTGCTGCTCTGGGACGAAGTACAGTCAAGAGGAGCCCAGAGGAGACGGGGTGGAAAAGAATTCCCCCTCCCCACTTGCTCAGCGGAATGCAGCTTTTCAGAAATGCCGGGGATCTTAGAGCGGGCGGGCGGGCCGGCGTGCTGGCAGTGGGTGGGCCGGGGATCCGCAAGGAAGGGTGTTAAGTATGTAAGGGTTTTATTGTTAAAGTGTTTTTCATGTGGCTGCAGAACATCATCCAGTGTGATAAAACTGGCAAAGGGAAACAGGAGGGCATGTGGTTAGCTCGGAATACTTGACGTAGTATTTACTGGACGTAAATGTGGTCTCGGATGGGTATACCTGTAAAAAGCTTACACGATGGAGCGAAATTCTTTACAAATCACTGTGCTGAAATTGGTTTTCCAATTCTGCCTCATTTTTGCCTGCCAGAGGTGCTGCGTGTGACTGTGGCAGAAATATGCTTGCAAAGCAGATCCGAATCCATGTTGCATGATAGGCGGCTGCTTCTTTTCTGGTGCCAACTAAAACTCAGATGGCCAACGTGATAAACCTTCATTAGCTTAATGCAGTAAGCTGCGTGGTCATTTAGTCCTGCACTCCTGCCTTGCCAGAGTCAGTGGTTTTTATTTAACTCTGACAGCCAGCCCCTCGCAATGACCGTTTCTTGAGACTATGTTTAAAAAAACCTTTTTTAGGCATTGCATGCCTTGGAATGTTCTGGTTTACGCTCCTGGTGGCTGTCAGCTTTGTTATTCCCCCTCCCCCTTCCCGCTCCCCAGAAGTCTCCTGGAAATAGCAGCCGTTTTGCATGGAGGCCAGTCTTTCCAGCTGCAGATGCGGCCGAAGGCTGCCGAGCTGGTTCTCCCGGGCGGCTGAGCGTGAGCTCATCTCGGACGGAGGTTTGTCTCAGGTGTTGATCTCATCTCCCGCTGAGGTCTAACAATGTGGCAGGCCCAGGTCTCCCGGGAGAGGGGAGAGGGGACAGTGGACGGGAGGTTGCGGGCCTTGGGAATGTGATGGGGGAGTGGGGAGAATAAGCCAGGGCAGGTTCCTTCTTGGGAGAGCCTGGGGGACAGGGTGGCACCCACTCGTGGGCGGGGCCCTGTGCCTGGCTCTTGCTGTCGCGGTGCTGTGTGCTGGCAGCCGCACCTGGAGCCTGGCGCCTGGCGCCTGGTTGGGACCGCCTGCGGCAGCCTCCAGGACAGGACGCCTGCGGCCATCCCCTGGAGCAGCAATGTGTGGTTTTGGCGCAGGAGAGCACACTGGAAAGAAAGTGTAACTGGGTGTTGAACCCTGGCTCGTTTCTATCTTTTGCCTATGCAGAGTCATTCTTTCCATGTGAAAGAGCATCGCACCCAGGGCTGTTAGAACTGAGCCTAGCCTGCCTCCACCCGCCTCAGCGCATTTTTAAGGAAGCTCTGGGAAGGAGGTAGCCAACACCTGGAGGGATTTTCAGCTGTTCCCTCTGAGTGGGCCCCTCCCCCTTGCTTCCTGCCTTGAAACGCTTCCTTGGGCTGGGCTCCTTGGGCTGGGCGGCTTGGGCGTTCAGTCTGTTCTAAGTCACCTTTCCCCGTCCTTGGGACGACTGCGTCTTGTTGCGCAGCTGGAGCAGAGACTGCTTTGATGAGGGCCGGGCCGCCCAAACCTGAAAGTACAGCAGAGCGCTTGGGGCTGCTCCTTCCTCCTTCCCTGAGCGCCTCCTCCCTGGGGACTAGAGCCAGCTACCGTAAACATTACAGAATTCCACACCTCTGTGTTAACTGTACTTTACAGATGATCTTCAGCCAAGTCATGGTTAAAGAATTAACCTTTTTATTTTTTAACTTACGTATCATAACGTTTACTCCGTACAATTTTTTGCTTTTTTTTTTCTTATTTGTCTTATTTTTATTTGAAAGGCAGAGAGAGAGAGAGAGAGAGAGATCTTCCTTTGCTGGTTCACTCCTCAAGTGCCTGCAGCAGCCAGGGCTGGGCCAGGCTGAAGCTAGTAGCCCAGAACTCCAGCCAGGCTCCCATGTGGGCGGCAGGGACCCGAGCCCTAGAACTGTCATCTGCCGCCTCCCAGGATGTGCATTGGCAGGAAGCTGGATCAGAAGTGGAGTAGCTGGGACTCCTGAACAAGGCACTGTGGTATGGCATGCAGGTGCCCCAATTGGTGGCTTGAGCTGCCACGCGGAAGCCCTACCCTGGTTATGTGCAGGGCCTTGGATCTGGCACGCAGTTGACAGAGTTCTGTCTTGCCAGAAATATTCCTCTGTCCCTTGACAGCGGGGGCTCTTCCCACCCTCCTCCGGGTAGACTTTGCTCTCTGTCCCTCTGGCTGGGTCCTGTCCAGAGTAGTCAGATGAATGGCCTCTTCCACTTGCAAAGTGCCTTTGAGCTTTCTGCCTATTGTGTGGAGTAGCCACACCTGGTTCTTTTTTTCTTTTTTTAATTTTTTTTCTATCTACTGAGAGAAAGAGTGGGATAGTGAGGGAGTGAGCTAGTGTGTGCACGTGGGGCAGAGAGAGATCTCCTACCTGCTGGTCCATTCTCCAAGTGACTGTAATAGGGCTGGGCCAAGCAGGAGCTCGGAGCCTGGAATTCCACCCTGGTGTCCTGTGTGGATGGCAGGGGTCAAGCACTCAAGGCCCCATCCACTGCCTCCCAGGATGCGTTTGCAGGAACCTGAGTCAGAAGTGGAGCAGCCAGGACTGGAACCAGCACAGATACAGGATGCTGGCATCGCAGGCAGCAGCCCCACCCAAGCGGCTTCCGTTTGCAGAATAGATCCCCCCAACCCCAGGATGTACTGGTGCTCACTGTTCATCTGTTCACCAGCTGAAGGACGTGTTTTGGTGATTGTGAACGAAGCTGCGCGTACAGGTTTGCACGTGAGCATAAGTTTCTCTTCCAGTGAATACTTAGCGTTGAGATGGCTGCATCCTGGGGTCCCTGCCCAAGAATTAGAGCTTTGAGTGAGGCTGCACGGAGCTCAGCATAGCTCACAGGAAAGATCCAGCCCCAACAACTGCAGTTGAAACTTCCAGCGACAGAGGTGGCAGTGAACGTGGTCTGAAGACACACGCGATCGTGATAATGGAACGCTCCCTAATGGGATGACATGCTTTATAACCCTGAACTAATCGGAATTAGCCAAAAGTGGAAACAGAAAACTACCAGCTGGTACAATGTCCCTTATTTCCCGCAGCAGTTATTTTTAGTCTTCAAGAAACAGTTGGCAGTTTAGTTTTTACGTTTGTCCTCAGGTTCAATAAAACACCACACAATAATGAAATTGAAGTTTGTGGAACGTGATACCTAAGATCTCTGAAATCTTGATGATGTGTAGACGACTTCTTAATTATGATTTGACTTATTGACTGCTGATATATTGGTGCTTTAATAAGATATTATTCACCTTTTATATCTTTTAAGGAAGTGAACATATTAATGCACTATCAAAGCAATGAAGAAGGGAGATTTTTGAAGCAGTTTTTTTCTTTTTTTTAGGAATAGAATAGTTTGTTTTTTAAAAATTAATTTGTTTGAAAGGCAGAGTTACGGAGAGAGGGGGAGACAGATCTAGCATTCGCTGGTTCACTCCCCAAATGGCTACAACAGACAGGGCAGGGCCAGGCTAAAGCCAGGAGCCTGGAACTCCGCCTGGGTCTCCTGTGTGGGTAGAAGGGTCTCAAGCATTCAGATCATTTTTTGCTGCTACTTTCCCAGATGCATTAGCAGGGAGCTGGATCAGAGACAGAGCAGTCAGGACTTGAACCGGTGCTCATATGGGAAGCCAGCACCTTCGGCAGCAGCTTAATCTGCTGTGCCACAACCCTGGCCCCTAGGATAGAAGAGTTTCCAGGGTTGAGAAGAGTAAATATGAGGAGTTGGGGCCGGCGCTGTGGCGTAGCCACTGCCTGTAGTGCCGGTATCTCATATGGGCGCCGGCTCATGTCCTGGCTGCTCCACTTCTGATCCGGCTCTCTGTTATGGCCTGGGAAAGCAGTAGAAGATGGCCCAAGTCCTTGGGCCCCTGCACCTGTGTGGGAGACCTGGAAAAAAGTCCTGGCTCCTGGCTTTGGATGGGCCTAGCTCCAGCCATTGCAGCCAATTGGGGAATGAACCAGCAGATGGAAGACCTCTCTCTCTGCCTCTCCTCTTTCTGTGTAACTCTGACTTTCAAATAAATAAATAAATAAATCTTTAAAAAATAATATGAGGAGTTAATGGTGGGAGAGAGAGGAGAGCACAGGAAGTGGGAAGCTGTGTTCCTTTGGGGATCATTTTAGCCATTTCGCCGACACTTGCCGAGTGCCGGCTCAGCACCAGTCATCGTGCTAGGCCTGGGAGTACAGAAAGGGAGGAAACCTACGGAAGCTGTGATGGGGGTGTGAATGGGCCGCCCGTTGCCAGGTGTCCTGGGGGCGCCGTTGAAGAAGGGTCTCCGTGGCCCAGAAAAGCCCAGCGAGAGCAGGTGAGGCGGAGCAGTGGGTGGCGACAGTTGGAAGTTGCTGGGCTGTGAGAGACCTAGGAAATGCCAGCAGCAGGCAGCCAGGCCCAGACCCATGACAGTCCCTCTGCGAGGTCCGTGTGAGGAGGCAGAGTTGGCTGTCACTGCAAAGGTCCTGTGGCAGCATCATGGAGCGGGGCAGCAGCCTGGGAGAGAAACTCCAGGGCTGCTAGTCTAGGTGCTGGCTGCTTCAGGGCCCAGGAGGAGCCTGATTGGCTGGGGGAGGGATGGAGAAGAGGAGGTGAGGTTGCCTGCAGGTGCAGTGTGAGGTCCCCTGAGGCCTGGCTGTTTCTGTCTTCCAGGTAGCAAATTCAGAAGGCAGAAGAGGGGCGGAAGGGCTTGCTCTGTGGAGCTCAGGTTTGGGTTCTGTTGCCTCCAGAGGTGTCCTTTGCCCGTGGGCTGTGACAGTCTGGAGTGTAGCAGGGCGAGTGAGGCTGGCGGTAGGGATTACGAGTAATTCACATAGAACACAGATGATAAACAAAAGGTGGGAAAGAGGTGGAGTTTGGGATCCCCTGAGATCGGAGCTTATGTGGTAAAAACTATAAACGGGGTTGGAGGAGTGGCCGAGGAACTTAAGAATTTTGCATTGTTAAGATCATTGGAGGCCAAACTTAGAGAAAGTAGAAGATGCGCCAGTAGCTGATCTCTGCAGTCGCTTGTGCTACTTCATTTAATGTTGAAACAGTGAGATGAGCTGTGTGCTGCTGTCCCTGTGGTGCCACAGCCTCTGAACTGGCGAATGGTGGTGGAGGCGTCCCATCTGGGCACCAGTTGGAGCCCTGGCTTCTCCACTTCCGATCCAGCTCCCTGCTAACGCACCTGGGAAAAGGAGTCGAGGATAGCCCAAGGGCTTTGGCACTGCCACCGTGTAGACCAGGGTGGAGCTCCTGGCTCCTGGCTTTCTGGCCTGGCCCAGCCCTGGTGGTTTCATCTAATTGGGGAGTGAACCAGTGATGAAAGATGCTCCCCCCTAACTCTGCCTTTCAAATCAATAAAGTAAATCTTATGTATCTTCTTTTTTTTTTTTTTTTTTTTTTACAGGCAGAGTGGACAGTGAGAGAGAGAGAGACAGAGAGAAAGGTCTTCCTTTTGCCGTTGGTTCACCCTCCAATGGCCGCCGCGGTCGGCGCGCTGCGGCCGGCGCACCGTGCTCGTCCGATGGCAGGAGCCAGGAGCCAGGTGCTTTTCCTGGTCTCCCCATGGGGTGCAGGGCCCAAGCACCTGGGCCATCCTCCACTGCACTCCTGGGCCACAGCAGAGGGCTGGCCTGGAAGAGGGGCAACCGGGACAGAATCGGTACCCCGACCGGGACTAGAACCCGGTGTGCCGGCGCCGCAAGGCGGAGGATTAGCCTGTTGAGCCACGGCGCCGGCCAATAAAGTAAATCTTAAAAAAAAATTGAGAAAAAGTAAATTGAAAGTGGTGCTGAGAAAAATTCAACAGTAAATAAACTAAATAAAACTAAAATAATCCAACAGTAAATAAAGTAGGTAAATAAAATAGTTTAAAGAATTTTTTGAATCAGTTACAGGCAGGAAGTTCTATATTCTTGCTGTTTCAGAACAAGGGTGGAGAGCAAATTCTGTGTAATCTAAATCTAGAGACCAAAATAAGTGACTTTTAGACAAGTACTGAGTGAGTCTGTTTGCTATCGCACATACTCACTGCCAAGGATCCTGTCTAGCTGATGGTCTTTAGGGCCTGAAAATGGAGATTTTTGTCTTTTGTTTCCCATCAGTTATTACAACTTTACGTAATTAGGACTTCAGGCATTTTAAGCAATCCGTACAGGCTGAAAGATAACAGTGAGGGCATTGGAATCATAAACTGTTTACTCAACATCTGCTTTTTCTTTCTGGGACAAAAACTCCGCCTTCCAAAGGCTGATTGTTGAGACTAGTAATGGGTATTGGTTTTATAATTTTTTTCTTTGAAGAACAAATTCTTTGTAGGGATCTGAGTAGAGAGAGTTGGATTGTTGAACAACTTCATAGGTTAGAAAATTCAAAGCCCTCTGTTGTAAAGGATCACAGCTGGACATATGCAGATATTTATAGCTATCTCTGCATTTCCTACAAGGAGCCCAAACTGGGGCCTGGTCATCAGGTGGTTAATAGTGGGTTTGGAACAAGATCCCAGCTCTGGGCTTCTAGGCCCAGACTGCTTCCATCAGTTCCTCCTCTCCACTTTCCAAAATTTATCGTATGTATTATGATGGTATATAATTCAGCTCATGTTGATTTTTTATTTTGTTTTGGAAGATTTAATCTTATTTATTTGAGAGAAAGAGTTATACACAGAGAAGGAGAAACAGAGTCTTCCATCAGCTGGTTCACTCCTCAGATGGCCACAACAGCTGGAGCTGAGCCGATCCAAAGTAGGAGCCAAGAGCTTCTTCCGGATCTCCCACGAGTGTGCAGGAGCCCAAGTGCTTGGGCCGTCTTTCACTGCTTTCCCAGGCCATAGCAGAAAGCTGGATCAGAAGAGGGGCAGCCAGGACTCAAACTGGCGCCCATATGGGATGCCGGCACTGCAGGAGGAAGCTTAGCCTACTGAGCCACAGAGCTGGCTCCTTCAGCTCACGTTTATAATCACTGTGCGATATGAACATGAAATATAAGTCAATCAACTCAAGCCTCACACGATAGGATCATCTTTGGCAGTTTTGCTGATTTAACGTTAGAATAGGAGAGAGAGGCGGTTTGAGAATTGATGATGCTTAGTGGTCTAGTCAAGCTTGGGTGGTAAACTCATGGAGATTTTTGGTTGTTTTTGCCAAGTTCTGGATGATGTAAACCTGTTTGCTCAACCCTCAGTGATAGATGGAAACCTGTGTTCTGCCACTTAACTTGCTGTGGGACCTCGGGCAAGCTGCTGAAATTCCAAAGCATATTTGTGTGTTGTTTCAAGTGCTTCAGCCCCACAGTTGTGCTTTGTTCTGTCTGGGACAGTGTTGTGTCTCCTGTCCTGCCTACCTCATTTACAGGTGCATATTTGTTCTCCACATCTGTCTCCTGTCTGTCTGTAGGGCCACATGAACACTTGCCCTGCATCTGGTTAGAAGTGAGTGAAATGTAGGCGGGACTACTTGGCTCTACTTTCATTTGTACTTGGAGAACCTTGTCTGGATTTTGTAGTCATAATCTTGTGCTTTGACTCTGCCTCTGGGAGGATTCAACCCAGTTAGTGAGTAGCTGTACCCTAGGTTATCTGTGTATTGGTGTCGTTAGGTTCACTGAAGTTTAAACTGTGGCAGGGAATGTGTGGCCCGCGGGCCGTTTAAGGCCCTCAAAATCATTTGGGTTGGACAAAAGGCAAGACTCTAAATTCATTAAGTCTATAGCAGGCTAATTTTTAAGTTGAGGATTTTGTGTGGCCTGCGAATGATGTTATAAATAGAATATCCAAATGGCCCTTGGCAGAAAAAAGGTTCCCCACCTTGGGTTCCAAACAGAATAGACGTGACTGTGACGGATTAGCAAAGTGCCTGTGTTCTGTGCTCTGCCTTTGACCCTGTGTGCTGCCTGCATCTGCGTGACAGTGCCTGCACGCCGGGCCAGGGGAGATGCGGGGTGGAGTGGAGAAGGTGTCCCAGGACCCATGGGAAGTTCTTCAATGTCTGGGGTGGTTCTGTCCAGAAGGGTGTCCAATAGCTACCGTACGGTTGGCCGCTGACCACTTGAAATGTGACTAGTTCTAGTTGAGATTTGTTAGAAGATGCATGTTGCAAGTATAAGAACGTAAATTTTAATTAAAATTTATATCGCCTGCTGTTTTCATTCCTCTTCTTTTGAAAGGTGACTGCCTCAATATTTAAATCTGTATATCCAGCTTTCATTATGTTTGTTGGACAGTGGTGGCCTAGAATGTTGGCTGGATGTCTAAACAGAGCGATGCAGTTCTCCAGTGCCCCGAGTGTTCATGTTTGTTGATGTCAGTGAGTCCTTCTCTCATTCCTTTGTGAGAGTAACTCACCCTGGCTGAGCCGGACTCTCTGCCAGGAGTTCCTGATTCTTCCCTGGACCCGGGGCAGACACCGTGCAAGGCTGGTGGAGGGAGCCGTGAGCGCCGCAGGTTGCCTGGGGTAGCTGCCTTTCACTGGATGTCCTCTGTACGCTGTGATTAGCCCACTGAGAGAGAGGTTGTGGTGATTGATGAGGGCCCAGGGGCTTAGAAACTCTTCCCCATGCCACTGCTTCTGCTCACCCTTTCCCCTCTGAAAGCTGCTCTTTGCTGCTGGTATCCTGGACCAGTCACCCCGAGAAGTCTGGGGTGCCCAGCAGTTCTCACAGTTTAGTTTATGGGGAACACCCGGGGATCTTGAGAAGTCTGCGTCCCTAGCTGGCTTCTCGGTAATGCTGACACTGCTGGGCCGTGGACCACTCTCTGAGCAGCAGGGCTCTCAGCGTTTGCCCTTGATCTTCAACCTGCTGCCTCTCTGCTTTCAGGTCTATGTTGTTTTCTCCCAGCCTTGCCTGGCTTCACAGGGACTGGCCTCTGGCTTGGCCTGTGATGCCAGCAACAAGCACAGGTGGGGTCAGAATGGAGTGTCTTGGTCTCAGGTGCCCATTTCTGCATAAACACTGATGTCCAGGTACACTGGATCTGACTGGATCCTTGGTACATTCCTCTTCTTGCATTACTTCAACTTTGATGTCTTGATCTCTTCCACCTCCAGATACTAATAGTCCATGACAGAAAATAATTAATATTTTTGAAAATTATTTATTTGAAAGGCAGAGAGACAGTGAAAGACAGAAATGGACAGGAATTTCCCATCTGCTGCTTCACTCCTCAAATGTCTTACGATGGCCAGGGCTGGACCAGACGGAAACCAGGGGCCCAGAACTCCATCTGAGTCTCCCATGGGGTGGGTGGGGTGTGGGTGGCAGGGGCCCAACTACTGCAGCCTTCAGCCGCTGCCTCCCAGGTGTGTACTAGCAGGAAGCTGGAACGGAGAGCAGAGCTGAGACTGAAACCCATACACTTGGATCTGGGACGTGGGCATCCCAAGCAGAATATTAAAAAAAATGTTTTTTAAAAGATTTTATTTATTTATTTGAGAGGTAGAGGTACAGACAGAGGGAGAGACAGAAAGGTTTGCCATCTGCTGGTTCACTTCCCAAATGGCTGCTATGGCCAGAGCTGGGCCAATCTGAAGTCAGGGGCCAGGAGCTTCTTCTGGGTCCCCCACATGGAGGGTGCAGGGGCCCAAGGACCTGGACCATCTTCCACTGCTTTCCCAGGCTATAGCAGAGAGCTGGATCGGAAGTGAAGCAGCCGCGACAGGAACTGGCGCCCATATGGGATGCCGGTGCCGCAGGCAGAGGCTTAGCCTGCTATGCCACAGCGCTGGTCCCGCCAAGCAGAATCTTAACTGCTGTTCTGCACGTCTGCCGGAGTGATTTTAGTATTAGATTAGATCCAGCGGATGAGTGGCAGGAGCCCCTGTGAGAGTGCCCTGTCATCAAGACTGTCACTCCTTCCACCAGCACGGGAATTAGTGGCCGTGTCTGGTTTCGGGATTCAGTTCCCGTTAGGTGGGGCCTCGGAACTGTGAGCCTGCCCCTTATTCTGCTCCCACGCCGGGCGAGGAATGGAGGTGACTTCTGACTTCAGCGCCAGCTCGTGAGCAGTGCCGGGAAGGGGCCGTTCTCACCACTGCTTCTCCAGCACACAGGGAGGGCAGCCGCCACCGAGTTGTTCAGGTTGGCCTGGGGCTGGGCCGAACTAGGAAGTGGGAAGGCGTGGGAAGGCGTGGGTATCATGTGTGCTTGAGCCTCGAGAGGTGGTGGAGACTTTAGTGAGGTTCCTTCCTCTGGAAAGGCACTTGGGTTAAGTCACCGATAACAACACAGTGGCATCTGGTAGTGACTAATGTGGCTTTCCCGTCTCCCTGCAAGAAAGCTGGTCCCACAGAAAACGTGAATTCTTCTCCCCTCTCTCTTTCTCTCTCTCTCTCTCTCTCTCTCTCTCTCTTTTTTTTTGCTTTTTTTTTTTTTTTCATTTTGTTTGAAGGCAAAGAGACAGATCTCCCATCTGCTGGTTCACTCACCCAGATGCCTACAACAGCCAGGGCTGGGATCAGGCCGAAGCCAGGAGCCTGACCCCCGTCCCGGTGTCCCACATGGGTGGCAGGCACCCAAGCACTCGAGCCGTCACTTGCTGCCTCCCAGAGTGCACGGCGGCAGGAAGTTGCCGTTGGGAGTGGAGCCCAGGCACTCTGATATGGGAGGCAGGCGTCCCGAAAGGTAGCTTGCCGTGCCACTGAATGCCCGCCTGCGTGGTGGAGTTTAGAACCGCCCCCTGAGAATTCTGGGAAACGGGAAGCCGGCACAGTGGATGTGATGTGCCACTGACGGAATCTAAGCTCCCTGTTGTGTACAGAATCCGGTGTGCCTGGCGTGGCAGGAGTCTGCTGGGGGCCCGTGAGTGTGGCTTCTGTGGAGTCAGGTTGCTGGAAGGGGAAGGGAGTGGGTGTCGAGGACTAGGAACAGCTGGATGTTCGGACAGGCAAGGCCGTCGGGCCAGCCCTGGAGGAAGGAAGTGCATCATGGGACTTAATGGGAGTGGAGGGCAAGTTCAGAACGCAGCAAGCGGAAGGCTCGCCAGGACATGCCGAGTGTCAGGGTAAACCAGGAGTCAGCAGGCAGTAGACCTGTAAGGACACGAGTAAAATAAACACACGGGCAGTGAGACTGGCAGGAATGAGGAGCCACGAGGATGCAAAGCAGGTTAGTGTGTGAGCGCACCAGGGCAGGAATCCAGGCATCTGAGGGGGAGAGGCCCCATCAGTGATGGGGCAGCGAGAGGAAAGGTGAATGGGTGAGGACAGTGAGCAGCCAGAGCCCCGACAGCTGGTGGGTGAGTCAGAGCCAGCCTGGCCTGGCGTCCATCCTGTGCCGTGGGGACTGCGGACCTCTGCTTGCCCGGGGGGCTGAGGCGAGGTGTAGCGTGGAGGGCAAGATTCATGTGGGAAGGCACTGGAGGACTACACTGTTGGGGTTCGTGTGGGGTAAAGAAGACACAGTCAAGACCCAGCTGCTCAAGCTGTCACAGTAGGGAGCGGTGACTAGCTTAAGATGCACGTGTTCCACATTGGACACCTGGGGTTCAAACCTCTCCCCAGCTTCTTGCTGACGTGCACCCTGGACGGCAGTGCTGATGGCTCACTGGACTGGGTTCCTGCCACACCAGTGGGAGACCGGGATCGCTTTCCCAGCTCCCAGCATTGGCCCAGCCAGGGAGTGAACCAGTGGGTGGCACTTCTCTGCCTCCCAAATAAATAAATAAAATCAAAAAAAAAAAAAAAAAAAAAAAAAAAAAAGCTGTCACCCTGTCACCATAAAAAAAAAGGGAGCTTGTGTCTTATACACACGGGTAGCAGCTGCCGGGAAGACTTGACACCAGAAACAGAGGTGTCGGCTTGCTCTGCATTCTTCTCAGGCCACGCATGTCCTGGTTTGTTGCTTTGTGCCTTGACCTTGGTAGGATTTGTCCTCGTCTTATGCACGTGGCCCAGTGTGGCTGCCCCACGTGTTTCCATGTCCTCATCTAGAATGCTGTGGGTGTCACTTCTTCCTCAGCCCTACTTAAGAGTTCTCAAGCCAGCAATCTGATAGGTCCTGGTCTCGTCAGCTGTGGCTTGGAGGGGAGGGTTACTCTCAACCCCCAGAGGGTAATGGTGGCTTTCTGTGCAGATCACTCGTGGGTGCGGGAAATGCCTGTGGAAGGATCCGCCACGGTAAGAACCATATAAAGGCAGACGCAGGGCGGAGGTAGCCGTTTCCTGTGTCTCGCCAAGGTGCTCCACATTTATAAAATGCCATGCTTTCCAGAGAAAGTCATTGTAAGAGCCAGATCTGGTGGCTGCTTTCATTCAGACATTGGCAAAGCCCATTCAGTGGCTGAGTGAAGTCGATGAGAAGTAAGCTATATTTGTTTATTAAGTTTAACAACCTGGGGGCAGAAAAGACATTGAAAGCGGGACTGCCTTTTTGTGTGAGACATGCGCTTGATCATAAGTACGAATGACATCGCTGGCCAATTGTTGATTTTTTTCAGTGGTAGGAGAGGGTATTTCTTCGTTCATGCTGTCTTTCATCTGTTCTCCCGGTAGCCTGGAGCTCAGGGTTCTTACATGATTATACTGTTCCGAGCTCGTGGTTTGTAGCTTTGCTTTTAATCCATTACTGCATTGCCAGAAATTAGCTACCCAGAAATGAACTGACTTTGTGTTCTTAATTTTATAAAAGATTTATGTACTTTTTTGAAAGGCGGAGTTACACAGAGAGGGAGAGACAGACAGGTCTCCCATACGTCGGGTCACTGCCCAAGACTGCGATGGCCGGGGCTGAGCCCATCTGAAGCCAGTAGCCAGGAGCTCCATAATGGTTTCCCATGTGGGTGGCAGGGGTCCAAGCACTCTGCCATCTTCTACTGCCTTTCCAGGTACATTAATAGGAAGCTGGATCATAAGTGGAGTGGCTGGGACTTGAACCAGTGCTCATACGAGATGCCAACTTAACCCACTGTGCCACAACGGCCCCAGTGTCCTTAATTTTTAACACTGTTTCCTGACATGCTCACTTGGATTTTAGGGGCAAAGGTGGGAAGAAGAATAGAAAAGAGGGAAGGCTTGAATTTGAGTAGAGGATGTTAAAACAGGAAGTTGTATTGGAATTGTCAAATAAAAAGAGGGGAACAGGGTTTTTTGACCAAACAAGGGAGCTCAGTGGCTGGTGTGAGAAGGAAATCTGGGCCGAAGCGCTGAGCGTGGCTCTCTGCCCGGATGGACGTGCTTGGCTCAGAAATGGTGAAATGCAGGGGTGTAAGGGACCCTTGAAGGGTGACTGAGGGTGACACTTGGTCTTCCCTAAAAGTGCAGCTAAGGAAGCTGTTTCTTTAGCCATTTTGACTTCTGAGTAGCTCAGCCTCACAGCAACCCTGGAAAATCATTTGTTTTAGCCTCCTTTTTTTTTTTTTTTTTTTTTTAAGATTTATTTATTTGAAAGCCAGGGTTACAGAGAGGGGAGAGAGAGAAATCTTCCATCTGCTGATTTGCTCTCCAGAAGGCTGCAATATCAGGGCTGGGCCAGCCTGAAACCAGGAGCCAGGAGCTTCTTCTGGGTCTCCTATGTGGGTGGCAGAGGCCCAAGCACTTGGACCATTTTACTCTGCTTTACCCAGGCCATTAGCGGGGAGATGGATTGGAAGTGGAGCAGCTTGCACAGGAACCAGCGCCCAGATGGGGTTCTGGCAGCTTTACCTGCTGCACCACAGTTCCAGTCCCTGTTGTCTCATTTAACTCCCAAGGAACTTGAGGCTTGGAAAGGTGAACTCACACACCAGGGCCAAGTTGGAGCTGGTATTCATGTCCTGGTCTTCTGACCCCAAAGGCTAGGCATTTTATCATTCTTCACTATAGTAGCTAAGGGGTAGGAGTTCTTTTGAAAGTGAATCTGTTGGGTCTGGCACCATGGCATAGTGGGTAAAGCCCCTGCCTGCGGTGCCGGCATCCCATATGGATGCCAGTTCAAGTCCCAGCTGCTCTCTCTCTCTTTTTTTTTTTTTTTTTTTAAAGATGTATTTATTTGAAAAACAGTTACAGAAAGCCAGAGGGAGAGAGAGAGGTCTTCAGTCTGCTGGTTCACTCCCCTATGGCCATAGCCGCTGGAGCCGGGCTGATCTGAAGCCAGGAGCAAGAGCTTCTTCCAGGTCTCCCATGGGGATGCAGAAGCCCAAGTACTTGGGCCATCTTCTGCTGCTTTCCTACACCATAGCAGAGAGCTGGTTTGGAAGTGGAGCAGCTGGGACTCAAACCAGCACTCATATGGGATGCCGGCATTGTAGGCACTGGCTTTACCTGCTATGCCATAGCTCTGGCCCCTGGGCTGCTCCATTTCTGGTCCAGCTCCCTGCTAATGCACCTGGGAAAGCAGTGGAGGATGGCCCAAGTGCTTGGGCCTCTGCACATGCATGGGAGACCTGGAAGAAGCTCCTGGCTTCTGGCTTCTGGCTTCTGGCTTTGGATCGACGCAACTCTGGCTGTTGTGGCCATTTGGGGAATGAACCAGTGGATGGAAAATCGATTGATCGATCTCTCCCTCTCTCTCTCCCTCTCTCTCTGCCTCTCCTTCTCTGTAACTCTTTCAAATAAATTAATGAATATTAAAAATCAATAAATATTTAAATTAATAAATATTAAAGAAAGTGCTCTGTTACTTAAAATCACAGAACCATTGTGTTAGGCGTGAGGTATTCGTTTTGTAAATGCTGGTAGCAGTGCTGGACTGAGACACTGCAGGGAGACAGTTTGGCTGGGGGGCTGGGGGAGTTCTTCAAGCCCAGTGTCGGGGGTCTCATGGTACTAGTGTGCACTGAGGCCTCTCGTTGCGGCAGTGTTGAGAGCATGCGTGTTTGGGGTCGCTCAAAGATACATATGTGGCAAAAGGCACATCTGTCTTATCTGGCCACTGTTGATTTTGGGAAATATTAAACAGTGTGACACTTGATGAAATAATAATTAGGCTTTAGTGGTTTTGATTTAGGTGATAGAATTTTTAAAATGGCCTGTTCCTCTGTGGGGTGTTGTTGATTCCGGTTGGAGTTTCAGGCTGGGCTGTGACATCTTGGGTTACCCGGCTCTAGTTGAGATCGCTGGGGGTTGGAGAAGTCTGTGCTGGAAGGGCCTTGCTGGGTGCTTGCCTGCAGGGCACTTGCCTTGAGGATGCTCTGGCCGAATCCAGGTAGTCCTGCTCCTGCCTGTTTGCGAGTGTCGGCCTTGGGGCTTTAGTGCTGAGCGCTGTCACTGGGCCTGTTTCGATGTCCCAGTAATGCACAGTGAGTACGTGTGTAGTATATCCCAGGTATTTTAGTAAGCAGCTGCCTGGCTTGTCTTGTTGGATCCTTGCAGTGACTTGGTGAGGCAGCTCTTCTTTTTTTTTTTTTTTCTTTTTTACTTATTTATTTTTTTTAAATTTATTTGACAGATAGAGTTATAGACAGAGAGACAGAGAGAAAGGTCTTCCTCCATTGGTTCACTCCCCAAATGGCCGCTATGGCCAGTGCTGTGCTGATCCGAAGCCAGGAGCCAGGTGCTTCCTGCTGGTCTCCCATGCGGGTGCAGG
Organism: Sylvilagus floridanus; assembly: GCA_949820135.1. Classification (NCBI taxonomy): domain Eukaryota; kingdom Metazoa; phylum Chordata; class Mammalia; order Lagomorpha; family Leporidae; genus Sylvilagus; species Sylvilagus floridanus. The sequence goes on from OX463226.1 coordinate 107,359,328, forward strand.
GACCCAAGCAGTTGGGCCATTCTCCATTGCCCTCCCGGGCCACAGCAGAGAGCTGGACTGGAAAAGGAGCAACCTGGACTAGAACCTGGCGCCACATGGAGAATTACCCAAGTGAGCCACGGCGCTGGCCCCGAGGTAGCTCTTCTTAACTACACCTTCAAACAGTTAAATCACTCAGAATCTGTGAACTTTTAAAGAGAAAAACCAGGACTCCGCCAATTCGTGTTATTCCAGATCCTGAGCTTTTAACCCCTGCGCTGTGCTGTGTTGCTGGGTTGTCATTTCTGTAGCTAATTGGTGGCTCAGGTATTTTTGAGGTTCAAAGCCACTGCTTCTGTGTCAACCAATATCCCTCCCATTGTTAAAATCCAGGAGGTATTTCTTGCTTGTTTTGTGACACTAGAGTGGTTGTGGCTACTTCAGGCCCATAAACGTCCAGCGATACTGTACTCCCATCCCCAATCTTTCTTCCTGTACTGTGTTTCTGTGTGCGTGTGCATTATGGGCAATTTTTAATCATATCTAATTGCCTCTTGGCCTTTTGGCTGAGATCAAGTGTGTAACCCTATCTAAGGCAACCGTTTGGAGCAGAGCCCCTTGGGAAATGATTTTTATTGTTGTTCTTCTGCCCTCCTTGGAGGAGTGTTCGTTTGTTCATTCCTTCAGTTGTCTGTGTTGATGCAAGGGTGTGCCTGCCCTGGAACCACAGGAAGGGCGAGGAATGAGGATTGTCAGAGAAACGGACGGGAAGCCCCGCCCTTACACTCCAGCTCCAGAGTGCACTCCTGTTTCCTAAAACCAACTCCCAGAGACTTCCTCAAACCTTGCGTCAAGTGTGACTCAGAGAGGTCTGGTCTTGAATGCTCCACTCCCAGCACTGAATGTGGATCAGATCCTGCATCTCCATCTTGAAACTACTGATTTTTCTGTGCTAGACACACAGAGAGAACTCCCATCCTCTGGTCCAATTCCCAAATGGTCACAATAGCCAAGGCTGGGCCAGGCTTAAGCCGGGAGCTGAGAACTCAGGCCAAGTACATGTGGGTAACGGGGACCAGAGTCCTTGGGCCATCTGCTGGCTTCCAGATGCACATTATCAGACACTTGAACCCAGGCAGCTGATGTGAAATGCAGGCATCCCAGTCAGCATCTTCTTCTTTTTAAGATTTATTTACTTGAAAGGCAGAGTTACAGAGAGAGAGAGAGAGAGAGAGAGAGAGATAGAGATCGAGATCTCCCACCCACTGGTTCACTCCCCAAATGACCACAATGGCTGGAGCTGGGCCAATCTGAAGCCAAGAGCCAGGAACTTCTTCCAGGTCTCCCACATGGGTGCAGGGGCCCAAGCACCTGGGCCATCGGCTGCTTTCGCAGGTTCATTAGCAGGGAGCTGGATCAGAAGGGGAGCAGCTGGGACTCGAACCAGCGCCCATATCGGTTGTTGGCACTACAGGTGCTGGCTTTACCCATTATGTCACAGTGCCGGCCCCAGCATCTTAACTGCCAGGCCAAATGCTCGTCCCTGGGTCTCCATGGTGAAGACCCACGCTGGAGGTTTGCATCAGCACTGAGAGTCCAGAGAAGCTTTGAGAAAAGAAACTGTGTGTGTGTGTGTGTGTGTGTGTGAGTGTGTGTGTGTGCGCGCGCGTGCAGGTGCATTTTTAACCTGGCTTGCCCCTGATTCCTAAGTACAGGTCCCTTTCTTCCTCCGTGTTTGGGAAAGTTTAGTAACAGGAGTATTCCTGGGTAAACATTATTCTAAGCTGTTGGCTGTCATTGATGAAGTTAATGAAAAATGAGGGGAGGGTACTCAGGGCTTTATTTGTTCTCCTTTTCATAGCACATGGTGATTGACAAAACAGTGTAATTATTTCTTTCCTCTGTTTTGTTCTGCTTTCTATCTACTCGAGGGAGAATGTTTAATGTGCTTACTTTTAAAGTCAGCGGAGGCAGGCATGCTGTGAGCGATAACTTTGGGGCTAAGCTCATGTTTTGCTAGGTGGGAGTAGTGTGTGGCGTCATTCTAAATGTGTTTTAGGTGAACACAGTATCTAGTGACAGTTGGCTGTGAACAGCCAGGCGTCTGGTTCTGGAAGTTGCAGTGACTGCACAGGGAGCATGTGTCCACACCATGTGTCCACACCCTTCCCTGCTAGGTGGGAGAGCTGGGGAGAGTCGAGGGTTGGGCTGGACTGGACTGTGACTGGCCCCCTCCGCCTCCCAGGAGAAGGCCTTGGTGTGGATGGCCCAGGAAGCAGGTGTGTCCTGGGTGTCGGTGCGAGGAAACGGGGTGATGCTTGGAAACTGGCCGTGTTCTGCGGGCGCAGGGCTGGGGTTGCATTGGAGAACGATGTGCAGCAGCGCCTCCGACTTCTCCCCGCTGGATGCTTGTCACCTCCCTGCTGGCTGAGTTGTGACTACCAGAGTACCTCTGACATGGCGGGGGGCATCGCTGGTGGCCGGGCACCATTCGTTGCCAGCCTTGCAACAAGAACAGAACTTCAGAACTGGGGTGGCAGCAGTCCAAAAGGGAGGGAAGCAAGCAAGAAAGCAGATGAGCCTCGATGAAGCAGGAACTCCCCGGGGAGGGGCGAGGGGCTTCGAGAGGTCACAGAAAAAATGTGGCAAAAGAGAAGTTCAGGGGCAGGCACTGGAGCGTGGACCGCCTGCAGCTCACCACACAGTGCCTGATCTCAGCCCTGACTGCCCTAATTCCCAACCAGTTTCCTTCCTCCTCTCTCTCTCTCTTTTTTTTTTTAAGGTTTATTTATTTATTTCAAAGAGTTACACGGAGAGAGGAGAGAGAGAGAGGTCTTCCATCTGCTGATTCACTCCCTAATTGGCCACAATGGTCAGAGCTGTGTTGATCCGAAGCCAGGAGCCAGGAGTTTCTTCCAGGTCTCCCATGTGGGTACAGGGCCCAAGCACTTGGGCCATCTTCCACTGCTTTCCCAGGCCACAGCAGAGAGCTGGATTGGAAGTGGAGCAGCTGGGTCTCGAACCGGAACCCGGCACTTCAGGCCAGGGCTTTAACCCGCTGCACCACAGTGCTGATCCCCCCAACCGGGGGGATGTGCATCCTGGGAGGCGGCAGGTAGCTGGGTCCCTGCCACTCACTTGGGAGACCTGGATTGAATTCCTGGTTCCCGTCCGGGGCTGGCCCAACCCCAGCTGTTGTGGGTTTTTGGGTCATGAACCAGAAGATGGGAGATCTTTGTTTTTGTCTCTCTGCCTTTCTAAATAAATTAAAACATGAAAAGTTAAGGTTATTTTGTTGTAAAAAATTTGAAATCCGTGCTGAGCTCTTTCTTTTTTTTCTTTTTTTAATTTTTGACAGGCAGAGCGGACAGTGAGAGAGAGAGAGAGAGAAAGGTCTTCCTTTGCCGTTGGTTCACCCTCCAATGGCCGCCGCGGTCGGCGCGCTGCGGCCGGCGCACTGCGCTCATCCGATGGCAGGAGCCAGGAGCCAGGTGCTTTTCCTGGTCTCCCATGGGGTGCAGGGCCCAAGCACCTGGGCCATCCTCCACTGCACTCCCGGGCCACAGCAGAGGGCTGGCCTGGAAGAGGGGCAACTGGGACAGAATCCGGCGCCCCGACCGGGACTAGAACCCGGTGTGCCGGCACCGCAACGTGGAGGATTAGCCTGTTGAGCCACGGCGCTGGCCCCGTGCTGAGCTTTTTCATAATGCATATTTTCTAGGAAGACTTTCCAGACTCACCTGTATGCATACATTTCCAAATTTTTTGCAACAAAATATTTAATTCCATTGTCCATGGATTTTTTGGGGAAACTTTTTTTTTTTGGAAAGGCAGTGTAACAGAGAGAGATCTATCCACTGGTTCACTCCCCAAGTGGCCACAATAGCCAGGGCTGGGCCAGGCCCAAGTCAGGACCCTGGAACTCCATTTGAGTCTCCCACGAAGGTGCAGGGGCCCCAGGCCTTTGGCCATCTTCGGCTTTTCTAGGCTCATTAACAGGAAGCTGGATTGGAAGTGTAGCGACTAAGACTCAAACCGGTGCCCTCATGGGATGCTGGCGTTACAGGCAGCAGCTTAACCTGCTGTCTACAGTGCTGGCTCCTCCATGAATTTTCTGAACTACTCTTGTAGAAGGTATCATTAGCTACTAGTTTTCTTGTCTGTGTTTTCTAATGCTAGTTTTCCTAAAGATGTTCCTTTTATTCAACTTTTAAAATTTAAAAACTGATAAAATGAAGTTATAATCAGCAGATACCGCTGATGATTTGGAACATTTCAGAGCCAAAGCCTCCTATTCGGGACACAGGACCTCTGGGCAGGAGTGGGACGGCTTTCTCAGCCGGCAGGAACATGGCCTCTGTGTTCTCCTCCTTAACCGACGACATCATTTCCAGTTTGGGAAATGTGTCTCCGGCTTCGAGCAAGGATTGTGGAGCTGCTGCTAAAAGGCCCCAGGATTTGTAAAATGCCAACGGGATGCTTCTGAACTCTGTGGGTTTTACTTTTGAACTGGGAATTCTTTGCTACTGCTATTTATTTATTTATTTTCTTTAAATATTTATTGAAAGGCAGAGTTACAGAGAGGCAGAGAGAGAGAGAGAGAGAGAGAGAGAGGTCTTCTATCAGTTGTTTTACTGCCTAGATGGTGGCAACAGCTGAAGCTATTCCCATCCAGAGCCAGGAGCCAAGAGCTTCCTCCAGGTCTCCCATGTGGGTGCAGGGCCCAAGCACTTGGACCATCTTCCACTGCCTTCCCAGGCCATAGCAGAGAGCTGGATTGGAAGTGGAGCAGCCGGGACTGGAGCTGGCGCCCTTATGGGATGCCGGTGCTGTTACTACTGTTTGCATGGTTAAGTAATTTCTTAGTCTTGAAGCATGCTTCATTTGGGAAAAAAAAAAAGGCAGTTTATAGTCAACTAGTGATGAAGCTCAGACTTTTTTGTTGTTGTTTTCTCATTGTGAAACTATGTGAATAACCCACATTAAGCGAGGGCTATTGTGAATTTTCCTGAGGTTTATGGATGGTGACAGGTTTAGCCCAGACCCCTTCAGTATTTCTGTAAACTCCCTGAGGAATCAGTAAACTGCAGCGCAAGCAGCCTTTTCATGGAAAGAGCAGGCGTTCCGGGGAGACAGGGCTTGGGCATTAGAGCAGGCGTCTGGTGGAGACGGGGCTTGGGCATTAGAGCAGGCGTTCCGGGGAGACAGGGCTTGGGCATTAGAGCAGGCGTTCCGGGGAGACAGGGCTTGGGCATTAGAGCAGGCGTCTGGTGGAGACGGGGCTTGGGCATTAGAGCAGGCATTCGGGGGAGACGGGGCTTGGGCATTAGAGCAGGCATTCGGGGGAGACGGGGCTTGGGCATTAGAACAGGCATTCGGGGGAGACGGGGCTTGGGCATTAGAGCAGGCATTCGGGGGAGACGGGGCTTGGGCATTAGAGCAGGCGTCTGGTGGGAGATGGGGCTTGGGCATTAGAGCAGGCGTCTGGTGGGAGATGGGGCTTGGGTGTTAGAGCAGGTGTTCGGAGGAGACGGGGCTTGGGCATTAGAGCAGGTGTTTGGGGGAAACGGGGCTTGGGCATTAGAGCAGGTGTTTGGGGGAAACGGGGCTTGGGCATTAGAGCAGGCGTCTGGTGGGAGATGGGGCTTGGGCATTAGAACAGGCATTTGGGGGAGACGGGGCTTGGGCATTAGAACAGGCATTCGGGGGAGACGGGGTTTGGGCATTAAGAGTAGGCGTTTGGGGGAGACGGGGCTTGGGCATTAGAGCAGGCGTCTGGTGGGAGATGGGGCTTGGGCATTAGAACAGGCATTCGGGGGAGACGGGGTTTGGGCATTAGAGCAGGTGTTCGGGGGAGACGGGGCTTGGGCATTAGAGCAGGCGTTCCGGGGAGACGGGGCTTGGGCATTAGAACAGGCATTTGGGGGAGACGGGGGCTTGGGCATTAGAACAGGCGTCTGGGGGGAGATGGGGCTTGGGTATTAGAACAGGTGTTCGGGGGAGACGGGGCTTGGGCATTAGAGCAGGCGTTCGGGGGAGACGGGGCTTGGATAGAAGGTCCCCGATGGCATCACCCAGATGACTTTTACGATCCCTGAGTTTGTGGAAAGCTTAAGCCGCCATCTGCTTCTGTTGGTGGAGATATAAGATTTTGAAACTGCAAATTTATAAGTACAAACTTCGAAAAAAAAATTTTTTTTTTTTTGACAGGCAGAGTGGACAGTGAGAGACAGACAGAGATAGGTCTTCCTTTGCCATTGGTTCACCCTCCAATGGCCGCCGCGGCCGGCGCGCTGTGGCCAGCGCACAGCGCTGATCCGATGGCAGGAGCCAGGCGCTTCTCCTGGTCTCCCATGGGGTGCAGGGCCCAAGCACCTGGGCCATCCTCCACTGCACTCCCGGGCCATAGTAGAGAGCTGGCCTGGAAGAGGGCAACCGGGACAGAATCTGGCGCCCCAACCTGGACTAGAACCCCGTGTGCCGGCACCACAGGCGGAGGATTAGCCTAGTGAGCGGTGGTGCCGGCTGAAAAAAATTGTTTTAATATTTCAGGGATACCAGTGGAAGTAGGTTAAAACTCAAAGCTATGCCTGTCCAGAAGCCGGGTGTGCGTCTGTCCGTGCCACTTGTCTCTGTTGTACATATCTGTGTAAACACAGCTGTATGCTTATTTTTTACTCTAACGAAGTGCACATTGTTTTATGATCTAATTTTCTTCCTTTTCCTTCCCTAATGGTCTAGATTGTTCCATCTTAGTCTTATAATGGGTCTATCTCACTTTCTTTGTTTTAATTTTTTATTTGAGAGTGAGAGAGAGAGAGATCTTCCATTTACTGGTTCACTTCCCATATAAATGCCTGCAGTGGCTGGGCTGGGCCAGGCTGAGAGCAGGAGCTGGGAACGCTGTCTGCATCTCCCAGTGGAGTGACAGTGACTGATGTACTTGAGCTGTCATCCCTACCTCCTATTATGCATTAGCAGGAAGCTGGCATCAGAACAGAGCCGGGACTTGACCCCAGGCACTCTGATTCAGGAGGCGGCCTTGCGAGCTGCATCTTCCCTGCTGGGCCGGACGCCTGTGCCTGCGGCCTCCTAATGCCAGCTCAGAGGAGGTGCCCAAAACTGTGTGACTGTGCTTAACACTGTGACCTGCATACTTACAGATGGTGCAGATGGGAACTTTTACTCTATGTGCACTTTACCAGAATGAAAAAGATGTCTCCTGTTTGGTACATGTACCATAATCATTTCCCTATCATTTGCTATGCTACAAATAATGCTGCCATATATATATATATATATATATATATATATATATGCACATATATATGTTCCTCACTTTGGAAGATTTGATTTCTTTGGTTTCAGACATTGCCCCTGTACCTAAGATGGATGATGTCATCCAGGGGCATGTGATGTGGTGCAGCCGGGTGAGCATTCCGTATCAAGGTGCCAATTCATGTCCCAGCTCCTCCTCTTCCCATTGCTTTCCTGCTATGGCCTGGGAAAGCAGCAGATGATGGCCCAAGTGCTTGGGCCCCAGCACCCATGTGGGAGACCCTGAAGAAGCTTCTGGGGAGTGAAACATTGGATAGAAGACTTTCTGTCTGTCACTCTTGTCTTTCAAATAAATAAATAAAAATGTTTATAAAAAAAATGACACGTCCTCTGGATAAAGCAAATAAGGTCTTTGGAAATAAATATGGAAAGAGCAAGTTTTTTATTTCTAGATTGCAAGGGCTGATTGGTTGTGGGCATGGTATTCGAAGACTGTCCTGTGATAGTCTAAGCAGGTTTTCCTGCATTAGATCATACACACCGTGGGTACGTGGGCAAGCCGTGCTCTGAGCAGATACTTCTGTACTTGCCCCACCCCAGATAGCTGCAGAGATGGTCAGCCACGTAAATTGCCCGGTTCCCAAAAGGCCTCTGGGAGATGAAGTGCAGGACGACCGGGCGCGAGCCTGCAGCAGATAGCAGTTCTGAGAGCTGGGTTAGCCGACCTGTTCTGACTGGGTTGCGGGCAGAGCCTGGCCCCTCGGCCCCGTGCCTGGCTGGGTGTCATAACTCCCCATCATTTAGGAATGCTAACCTGAGGGCATTCTTGCCCTTTCAATCGACGTGATGTTTTCTAAAGACAAACACAGGGCAGGTATTTTTGGAAGCTCTGTATATTCAGTAAGTAGATATTTCACCGTTCAAGATCCTCCCTCTCAGGACAAGTCAGCCCAGTTCTATTTTTGACTCTCGAGCAAGGAAAAACACGGGTCATGTGGCTCGACCGGAGTGGCTTAATTTGGGCATTGTTTGCTGCGGATTTCGTCCTGCGTGGTGCAGCGTGCCAGTCTGCTGTGCTGGTGTCTGGCGGGCGGGGCAGAGAGCATGCTGCAGGCTGCCCTGTCTGTGCAGGACCTGTCGCCTTCCACCTGGGCTGCCTCACAAAGCCACAAAGCCACAAACCCAAACAGAAACCGGCCCTTGTCACGCAGGCCAGTATTGCTGATTGTGGTTACAGTGTCCTCTTCCCAATCCCAGCGCCTTGCTCGGTGCTGGAGGCCCGGCCCCGTCCTGCGGGGAGAACTGCGGTCAGTGCCACTTCCCGAGGAAGCGGCTGAGGCGGTGGCCCAGGCTGCCAGCCCCGCAGTGGAAATCAGATACAAACGCCTTTCCTGTGAGCGGGGCTCTGGCCCCACACAGTGGCTCAGCACTTTGCTTTCCTGAGGTTTTTTTTTTTTTTTTTTAAAGAAGATCTATTTATTTGAAAGGTTGCCTTCCCAGGTACCTCTAGCAGGGAGTTGGATCAGAAACCGAGCAGCCTGGACTGCTGGTGTCTCAGGCGTTGGCCTCACCCACTGTGCCATAATGCCCACGTCTTAGAAGTTTTTTCCTACTCCTCTATTATTCTAGTTCTCAGAAAATTGGAAGAGCAGAACTTCATATTTTTCTGTAAATGATTTTCTGGGATTATGCTCTGCTGCATATTGTGGAAACAATGTTTTAAAAGAATTTGCTCAAATAATACAGTTTTCAGAGAGTTTAGTTTTAGGTAAGCGGACTCAGGATATGGTTGTTCATGGGTAGAGGAAAATTGAATATTCTGAAATTTGTATCTGAGTTTAGCAAACTATCAAAGTCAAGTATTAAAATCGGTTGGCTCTGTGAAAGTGAAGAACCATGTAAGTTGTGACCTGTCGTGGTTGAGTGTTCTGTGTATTCTAATTTTGTAACTATCAAATCATATTTTCATTTTGAGTTTTCATTCTAAAATGAAAACATGCATGATTTGTACATTTCTTTATCCTTTTTCTGTCTTCAGATCATAATTCGTTTTCTTGGCTTTTCCATTCATTCCAAGCATGGTAGACAGGTATGCTTCATGGATCACACGTGATGTGAAAGGCTCTGGGACGAGCCAAGTGGAGGTGCCTTGTACCCAGGTACCTGCCACAGGTGAGGTGGGATGCTCATTTCAGGTGCCCCTTCCCCATCCACTTGTCTTTCTTGAGTGAATGGGGGTGCTTCAGAAGGTTTGTGGAAATATAGATTCAAAAGATAAATGTTTTTTGGTGCAAAAATGTTTTGAAAGAGTGTGCCTAGTTTTTTCATAATATGCATTCCTATGACCCTTTTGAAGACCTCATATGTGTGTTTAAAAAATTTTTTGCCAAAATAAAAATCTTTTAATCTTTCTTCACGAAATTTTTGAAGTGCCCTTGTATATCCACACATCTTTATTTTTCCTGCAAGACATGGTGAATAAGAGAAGAGCCCTGACATTATCCTGTACATTCTACTTAGAATGATATTTTTCTAGAAATGGAGCAGATGCTTGAGAGACATAGACTTGTAGATACAACTGCGTGCCTTGTCCCTGCTTGGTTTCTCGCTGGGTTTGCTTGTCCACCTGGAGGGCAGTTCCTGTGCCTGTGGCGCCTTCTCCTTGCTCTGTGCTGGAAGGGTGATGGTTATCTCTTTAATGACTCAAGCTGTTCTTTAAGTTTTAACTCTACCTGTCTACCAGGATCCCCGTGGCTCAGAATTGCTTAAAGGAATCCCTGTCTGGCTCTCCTTCCTGGTTTTTTTTTCTTTCTTTTTTAGAACTTTTTTTTTTTTAACTTTTTTTTTTTTTTTTGACAGGCAGAGTGGACAGTGAGAGAGAGAGACAGAGAGAAAGGTCTTCCTTTTGCCGTTGGTTCACCCTCCAATGGCCGCCGCAGACGGCGCGCTGCGGCCGGCGCACCGCACTCGTCCGATGGCAGGAACCAGGAGCCAAGTGCTTTTCCTGGTCTCCCCATGGGGTGCAGGGCCCAAGCACCTGGGCCATCCTCCACTGCACTCCCAGGCCACAGCAGAGGGCTGGCCTGGAAGAGGGGCAACTGGGACAGAATCCGGCGCCCCGACCGGGACTAGAACCCGGTGTGCCGGCGCCGCAAGGCGGAGGATTAGCCTGTTGAGCCACGGCCCTGGCCATCTTTTTTAGAACTTTAAACTGTGTTGTGATGAAAGGCATTTCAGTTGCTTGGCTGTCCTACCCCATCCTCCCCAACCAGTGTTATTGTCCTCCTCCTCCTCCTCCTGCTCCTCCCCTTCCTCCTCCGCCCCTCCACTGTCTCCCTCTCCTGTTCTGCTTCCCCCAGTAGGTAGATAGCTCCTCTCCTTCCTTTTAAAAGGGACCTGGGACGCTATACTTACCAGGCATGTTAAATCTCCAGCTAACGTGGGTCGTGCTTTATATAAGCGAGGTTATGAGGGTTTCTTAATACTTGGCTTTGGCCTGGGTTGTTGCATCTGTTTTTAAGACTTTTTACTTAAAGTGCAAATTGATTTGCAGTGAGTTTGACGAAGGGCACCTTGGAACAGTGGCTGAGTCTCCTCCTTTCTGACCTATCCTTTTTTTGATTGTGCCATTTACTTTCCCATCTCAGCGTGGTGCTAAGTGCCCGCCCCAGCCAGCCCCAGCCCGCCCCAGCCAGCGTGCCCGCTCCACCAGCCCCGCATGATGGAAGCCCGGATCAACTTCTGGGTCCACACCGTCCTTGCCTGGGGGAAGCGGCTTATTATTTGGATTGGGAGATTTCCTCAGGCTGAGCTCCTTTGGGAAAGTGAAAGTAAAAGTTGTGAAGTCCTGGGGCCACGTAGCCACAGTCGAGTGGGGCTGCTGCCTGGTGATGGGTGGGAGGACAGGTTAACCTAGAGGTCATGATTTCAGAGCTTGAGTAGACGATTTCCACGTCTCCCTTTCTCTCATCTTTCCTTTTATTCTGAGAACTACAAATAATCCAAAGAGTTTGAAAGCAAATGGCAAAAGGCAGCCCTGTGTGTCTTGGAGCTTACTTTCGAAGCATAGCTCTGGCTGTTCGCTCTCTCTGGAAGACACTACAAGTTACAGGTGAAAGGGGGCTCTGAGGGTCGTGGGTGTGGGCGCCTGCTCTGGGAGCGATGCCTACCTGTGCCTATGCATGCACTCAGATGGCTCTCTAATGACTTGGCCTCCTTGACGTTTTTTGTTTTCTGTTGCTTATGCTACGGCTTTTGTACGTTGGCAAAGCACATCCATGACTCTGATCAAACATCTGAGAGTGAGAGGGGAAGGACATTGACGAAATGGCAGCCTGTTGGCTGAGTCGGGCACTCCAGTGAAGAGCAGTGTTTTGCACAGAGAATTTGCGTCCTGGAGTGGGAGTGTGAAGCAGTGGAGAGCGAGCCGTGGACGCGAGCTCACAGGAGGGGTCCAGCTTCTCCCACTGGCGGATGAAGTGAACCCTCCTGTCTGTGGCGTGCTGCATGGAGTTCCGAGGGGATGCTTCTCTGCTAACTGAGGGCAAGTTGGGTGTCTCAGGTGATCAGCTCCGTGGTTTATAGGAAACGATGACTGGAAGTTTCTGTGAGTGGTTAGCTATCCAGCAGTCTCTTCCCGTTATTGATGACAGTTGCCTATAGAACTGACAATAGACCCATCTTGTTACCTCTGCGACTTGCTGGCTCGATGTTTTGTTTCTCTCTAAAGGATTTGCCCTACGCCCCTCGTGGCATAAGCTGGAGAGAGCTGTGTTTACGTTGGGGTGGGTCAGCAGGTGGCTCCTGCACGTGGCTTCGGCTGTGAGAGACGAGCCCTTTCCTTCTGGGTGCACACTCAGCGCTTGGAGAAGGCGGCGTCCTCCCCAGGCTGGGGGCTGCTGGGGGCTGCTTGCTGGCCTATCCTTGTCCATTCTTCCGAACACTTTTGCGTAGAGTCCCCAGTAGGTGATGCCCACCTTGCCATTGAAAATAGCCTTTGCTCTGGCTAGGAAAGTAACAGAATCGGTGAGGGCCCCACTCCCGCTGCTGTGGGCCAGGAAACCCAGTTCCTTTGGGTGTTCATTTGCTAGGCTTTGTGAGCGTTGACCTTCTCAGCGCTTCCCCAAGGAAGCGATCAGTCGTTTGGCTTTGCTGCGGCTTTGGTTTTCCTTTTGCCCCTTTCTTTTCCAGCGGACCGGAGCCCTCAGTGTCCAGGCACCCCTTAGCATTTCACCAGCTGAGCCGGCCTGGACACTGGCGGTGTTGTCTAGGTTCATGCCGTTCCCTACCTGGGAAGTTTTTAGAGACCAGTGGACGTTAAGATTGTGTGTGTGTGTGTGTGTGTGCTCGAGGGAGCAGCTAAGGAGTCATCAGAGCTTTCCAAGCGTTGTGGAGCTCAGAGAAGAGTGACTACCCCTCGGGAAAGACCAAAGGAAAGCACACTGGGACCTTTCCCGTCCTCCCCCACCCCTGTGGTGCCGGGCTGTTGGCAGAGGCTCCAACTGGGCTTTTCTGTGTCAGTTGCTGCGGTTTGACCTACATTGGTGTGCCCACTGGGGTTGTCTGCCGGGGTGCCAGTCACGGAGGGCATTGGCGGCCGGGTCTTCCTCCCGACGCCTGGCCATCTCTGCTTCGTGTTTGACTACAGGTGGAAAGGTTGATGTTTTTCAGGTAGTATGTTCCAAAAAGACGAGGCGCGCCTCTGAGGTGCTCTTAGGGGAGAGGGTTCTGGAGAAGCGATTGTACTCTGAGCCGTCTTTGCGGTTGGGAACGCACGTTCACCCATTGCAGGTTGGAGGGGCCTGGAGAAAGATATGGGAGGTCTTGTCTACAGAAATCGGTTTAAATGTTGTTTAGCTGTTTGATCCTAGCATCTCCTGGACTGCTAACAGCAATGCGGAGAACTCGTGTCAGGGAACAGTGCTGCAGACGGGTGGCGCCTTGGAGCTGGCTCTGCTTGCTTCCACTGGTGACATCTTGACGTGTGTCATGGTGGGAGGACTGACATCAGAGAAATGGACAGATGCTGCCGATCTGGGCTCCCGCTCCTGGCCTGCCGGGCTGGAGGTGCTGGTGTGCTGCCTGTGGGCGGTGTCAGCGGTGCCAGGCGAGGGACCAGACTGCCAGCAGCTCCCCTTTCCACCGTTCCATACAGCGGGACTCTCTTTTTAAAATTGTGGTGAAAACATGTAATAGAATATTTGTCCTTTTAACCGTTCACAAGTGCACAATTCAGTGGCGTACATGTGTAAGCGCCAATATATCGTTCTCACCCTCCTGAACTAATAGTCTGCCAAGTAAGTATCAGCTCTCCCTTCTCGTCCTCCTGCAGCCCCTGATCTGCCTCAGGTCCACTTGTTATCTCTGAATCTGCTGTCGCGAGCTCCTCAAGGAAGTGCAGAGCGCAGGTCGCCCGAGAGCTGGCCTCGCCACCGCCTGGGCCTGGGCTCTGCCAGGAGCCTGGCACGTCCTCTGTCTGTCCCTGGATAGAGGGCAGCTTTCTGTTCTCCCTCGGCACTGTGGTCCTCATCTGTGTGTCTCTCACTGTTGTAAACCACCTCAGGGCCTTCTGTAGGCATACTTGACAAACGCCAGAGCACACGATGTGCCCCCGCGTGGAAGGACAGTAAGCTGGAAGGATTGAAGTGGAACATCGTTAATCAGCACGAGGGAGGTGCCTCGGGGGCCCTGGCCAGGAGGGATTCTGAGTGGAGCTGAAGAAGAGAAAAAGGCACAATGGGCAGACAGGACCCCATCCCCTTGTGACTGTGCACTTGAGAACGGGCAGCCCGGCTGGGTAGACACATGAAAGGCTGGCTCTTCAAAGAGCTGTGGTTTTGTGCCGGGGTCACATCTTAGGTTGGAAGCTTATTGCTTTTTTTTTCTTTGTTTCTCCCCCAGGGCTTGAGCCGATCACCAAAAACTCTCTGGGTTGGAATTTCTCTTTGATATTGGTCTTGGTCTAGGGCTGGATTGTTACTAACATTTCATTAGATGTGCTTTTAGGTTTGCTGAGTTTGACAGAACCGTTCCTCTGTTTCTGAATTAAACCGTTTTATAAGCTATGCAGTTTTCTGATAGAATCTAAAAGTAATTGAAAGCTGAAAGCCCCACCCCTCCACCCCCTCATGTTTTAACAAGAAGATCCCACTGCGGGTCTTTAAGTGCATTGAGATTGGGAGAGGAAAAGACTTAAAAAAAATGTTTGATAATCCTCTCTTGCATATTCATAAAACCTGATTTTGCAATCTAAAATTAGTATTTTGAGGTTTTCAGTTGCTTAACATCTTCTTCTTCTGAAAATAGCAGAATTTGCCATGTTTCAGTTGTAGACACCGTAAGGACCACGCTGAATGCAGGAGCACTGTTGGGGTTCCAGCGAGTGTGAGGTGCAGGTGCGAGGATGTGCGCTGGGGTTGGGGAATGCGAATTGTTTTCTACACAGCTGCACTGCTGGCCGGTGGCAGGAGGAGGGAGTGACCTCTGCGTGCCGTCTGTGGAGGGAAGGGTGTGAAATCAAGGTGGTTGGAAACGCTTCTCAACAATTTGTACTTTTCTGTCCTAGTCATACGTGGATATAGATTACAGCAAAAAATTGTGTAGCACTCTGCAGTGATCCTTGTAAACAATTTATTAGAATTTTTCACCTATTGTCACTTTCATATTTCTAAGCTTGCACTGCTGAATTTAGACTTCTCCACATAGGCATTACTTGCTGACTGCCTGCCAGTCACAGACAGGGCTGCGGGCCTGGGCTGGGATTCGCATCCCCCTTCCCTGCCTGATGTCTTAGGTAGAAATAATAATAATAATAATAATAATAATAATAATAATAATAATAGTGGCTCCCAGGCCCGCCCTTAATGTTTGTGGGGCCTGGGGCAACAGCACGAATGGAGACCAGATGACTAAATATTTAAAGGCATAATTAAATATTTAAAGGGTTTTTAAATATTTAAGAGGTATGTACCATATACCTAAATATTTCAAAGGTTTAAATCAAGCTGGGTGTGTGGCCTCGTCCCTGTGTCCACCTGGGGCTCCCGTTGCCTACTCCCCAGGTACCTCCCTCAATGCCAGAGTCTGTGCTTGGGCCAGGAGCCCAGTGGCACTGCCGAGTCGAGCAGCGCTGGGGGAGCTGGGCTCAGCCTGCTGACATCCGTGCAGTGGGGTCAGGAGCTCTGTTGACGGGGGAGCCCAGCCTGTGAGATCTGTACATACGGTGCCTCCCCCACAAGAATTCCATGTGCTCAGCTAGTGTCCAAAATTAAAACCAAACCAAACCTTCCTGTGAGCCTGCCAAGGCGATCTGTTTTAGTACTTGAGGGAAATGGGGTGTTCACAGCTCCGGCTCAGGGCAGGGGTCCTCCTTGTCCACAGGCGACAGTGTGGGCTGCCTCTGCTTGCTGTGAGGAGCCTCGAGCTGCACCTGCAAACCTCTAGGTGTGTGCCGGGGACACGGTGAGCCCCGCGCAGGGTTTGCTGTGCTGCTGCTTCCATTCCAGTGTGGACCGGTTTGCATGTGGTGTGCGGAGCCATCAGAGGTAGAAAGGGGTGCTGGATGGAGCAAACGAAGAATACGAGATGCCCAGATGCGCCGTGCAACACACTTGGGCTGAACGAACATTCGTTGTTTATCTGGGATTCAGACGTCCTGAGTTGTCCTTGGCAGCCAGCCCTGTGGAGGGCCCAGCAGGCGGAAGCTGGCTCCTGATGATGGATTGTGGGAGATGTCCTTTGGTGTTCTGTGGAAGTCCTCCGCTCGTGCTCGCTCGTGCTCGCTCGCGCTCGCGCGCTCTCTCTCTCTCTCTCTCTCTCTCTCTCTCTCTCTCTCTCTCTCTCTCTCGCACGGACACCTGCCCCACCCAGTGCTGGGCCGGCTGGACGGAGCTTCGGAGCTTGGCGTTTTCCTGCCTTTCTTGCTGTGTGCATTTCTTCCCCAGGTCGTCTGTCACAAATACCCTGATGTCCTTGACTCTGGTTTGTCACCTGTTTTGTCTTTTATTTCAGTCATGAATATTTATAGTTTGCAGAGGCTCCTGCATAACTTCCTGTTCTTTCTTCTCTGAGAATACTGATTGTCTATACATTGTTTTCCTGCTTTTTTAAAAGAATTTTTGATGATTCCGCCTCTCCTGCTGGGGCTCTCCTGGGCACCTGAGGATGTCACTCCAGGAGGAGGCTGGGAGAAGCTGCCCTGCCTGTGAGGCCGGCCTGGGGGCTTCTCTGATTCCTGGTGGAGCCGGACTCTGCATTGGAGGGTCCCACACGGCAGCTTCTGGAGCTTTGCCCTGGGTTCTCCTGTTGCCCTGGAGACTGGTCTGTGTTCCTGCCTAGGGAACGCACGTGACTCTTGTCCTTCGCAACGGAGGAGCTGAAGGAGGGGCTCACAGTGCTGCTGGGTCCTGTCCCCACACTGGAGCCTCTCAGGCCGCAGCTCCCTGGCTCTGAGCTAGAGAATCCCTGTTCCTTGGGTGAGGTCAGGGCTTCCAGGGACTCATTTCCAGCAAGCCCTGGTCCCAGCACCACCCACCTCCGCCTTCTGGGCTCGGCTCGCCTTTCACGCTCCCTGTGTCTCTGGATCTCCTAGGACTGAATGTCCGTGACCTCCACAGTGGCTGCCTCCCTGCCACGGCCCCGGTCTCTTCTTTCCCTGAACTGTACTGATGCCCTATCTTGGTTTTGACTTTGTCCTTGTGTTCTACCCTGTGCACATCTAGCATATGCCTTTCAAGTCAGAGTTCAAGAGAGGAGGAGAGGGGCCGGCGCTGTGGCGTAGTGGGTAGGGCCGCCGCCTGCAGTGCCGGCATCCCACACGGGTGCCGGTTCAAGTCCAGCTCTCTGCTATGGCCTGGGGAAGCAGTAGAAGATGGCCCAAGTGCTTGGGCTTCTGCACCCATGTGGGAGACCTGGAAGAAGATCCTGGCTCCTGGCTTTGGATTGGCCCAGATCCTGCTGTTGTGGCCAACTGGAGAGTGAACCAGTAGATGCAAGACCTCTCTCTCTACCACTCTTCTCTCTGTGTAACTCTGACTTTCAAATAAGTAAACCTTAAAAAAAAAAAGAGGGAGAGACAGAGAGAGAGAGAGACAGAGAGAGAGATCATGATCATGATCATGATCATCTGCTAGTTCACTCCTCAGATGGCTGCAACCACCAGCACTGTGCCAGGCGGAAGGCAGCAGCCAGGAACTTCATCCGGGTCTTCCACATGGTGGCAGGGGCCCAAGTACTTGGACCATCTTCCACTGCTTTCCCAGGCGCATTGGCAGGGAGCTGGATCGGAAGTGGAGCAGCCAGGACACTGGTGCTCACTGGATGCTGGTGTCACAGGCATTGGCTCTGCCTGCTATGCCACAACACTGGTTGTTTAGGTTATTTGAAAGGGGAACAGACAAGTAGACCAAGCCTGAGCTACATCTCCCATCCACTGGTTTGCTCCCCGACCCCCGGCAGGAACCCAGAACTGCATCCGAGTTCCCCATGTGGTAGCAAGGACCCAGCTGCACGAGGCTTCATCATTGGCTGCCTGCCAGTGTGTATGTCGACGGGAAGCTGCAGTGGGGATAGAGCTGGGACTTGAACCTGCGCACTGTGGTCCCAAGTGGCCTCTTACCTCTGCGCCAGCCACTCATCCCCTCAACAGCAGCTGCTGAGCTGTGATGCCATATAAGCCGCGTATTTAAAGTATACAGTTTGGTGGTTTTGAGTGTGTTCATGGAGTTGTACAACCATCGCCACATCCTACTGCAGGCTTGTCTGTCGCCTCGGGTGGAGACCCTGTGCCCTTCCGCTGCTGTCAACTCTTGCTCCCCAGTTCTCCCAACCCTTCTGCTCTGAGCAGCTGCTAACCTGCTGTCCTTGTGTTTGCTCATTTGTCTTTAAAAAAATACTTTCAATGCCATCTCGGTAGAATTTCAGGTGGGAAGGGCCTTGCCATGTATAAAATATTAAACACAACATGCATTCTGAGGGCGCTGCAGCCTGCCCTGGGGGGCAGGCCCTGGTGCTGCTCTGGGGGGTGGCACTGCCCTGTGCCACTGTGCCAGCCTCCTGTGAGCCTGGTGCCAGGGCTGGGTGTCCACAGGCAGGGTTATACCGGGAGTGGTGCAGTCACTGCCCATCCGTGGTTAGTGCTTGGTTGGGAAGACGTATCTTGAAGTTGAGAAAGGTCACCAGGAGTCAGGGAGGAACGCTGAGATCCTTGGCTGATGAGAAAACCCTCATGGTCTCCTGAGGGCGATACCAGGGCAGGACTGCGGAAGGGGAAAGGCCGTGGGTTCTGGAGCTGACTGCCATGCAGTGCAGGCAGGACCAGTGCCCTCGCTGGGGATCCCCGAGGACCCACCACCTCCCCACCCCGTCACGCCGTCCTCACTCATGGCGTCTTCCTTTCTGTTCTCAAAAACAGAAATCAATCCGGTGTTCGTTTACAGAGAGAGGGAGGAAACGGTCTTTTAGCAATGCCTGGTGCACCCCCTGTGCTGCTCGCTGTTGTTCACTTCACGTGTCACCCCCTGCCGGTTTCCATCTTGAAGATGAGACCTTGAGGCTTTTCCTATAGAACACCCTCTAGTCTGGGCTCTGTACTTGGCTGACCAGGAGCCCGCCGGAAATACGCAGAGCCCCACAGCCGAGTGGCGGTCAGGTCCCATGCTGCAGGCTCTTGGCATCTGCCCAGGAGTTGGGACAGGGTCTAGAGGGGGGTGCAGGGATTTCTAGTAGGGAGAGCGATAGACAGTTCAACTGGGGTGTTAGGAGAAGCTGGCCCTTCTGAGGGAGGGGATGGAGAAGCAGGGAGGGGTGTTGGGGGTGAGATTTCCCCAGTGGGAGTAGAGAGCGGGATCTCAGAGGGCAGGGTGCCGCAAGTGAAGACCTGGAGGGGAGGTTCTTCACCCGAGAGAATAATGGCCCGGGAAGGGAGGAGTCTGGTTCTGCACAGGGACTTCACGTGAGGAGCTGCAGATGCTGGGGGTGCTTGTGTGCATCCCCTGCGCTTGACTGGGCGGCTCATCCAGACACAGGAGTTAGCCTGGAACCTCTCGGGCGCAAAGTGGCTGCCTTGTCATGGGGCTGTTCAGTGAATGTGTTTTAAAAATTCACAAGTCTGAAGTCTAAACCTTAGAGAATATAGGCACTTATAAATCGCCCTTGTGAGAGTTTTAATGAAATTTTCAGCTGAATTTTTTCCCTATATGTCCAAAGTTAAGTAGTAATAGGTAGGCTTTTTGCTTTTATTGTTTTATCTGTTCTCTGTATGTTAATTAATGTGTATCATGCTGTGCTGTCCTGTGTGTAAGCCATTACTAAATTTCGTTGACTTTGTGACCTAGGTGGGTTTGATTTGGTACTTGATGGGAAACGATGCTGCATGTCATTGGGAAACAGTGGTTCCCACTTGAGGCTGTTAAGTTTTGGAGTGACAGACCCGGGGCCTGGGACTTTTTGGAATGTACCTGATGGTCTTGAGCTAGCTTCTTCAGGGGGGAGGTGGAGGGAGTGAATGGAGAGCAGAGTATGGGGGTGCAGGCAGGGAGCTGGGGGGACAGAGACTGTGTCTTGTAGCCTTTTGATTTCCAGAAATGAAGGTGGTGAGAGAGGCAGGTGATTCATTTCTTTCCATGTTATTTGCATGACCAGATCTTTACGAGGAGCCGCTATTTGTTAATAGACTGTTATTTTATATACTAATTTCCCAGTGATCCAGTTGTCATGTTGCCTGCCATTGGCCCACTGCAGTCGTCTATCATCTCTGGTGAGACTGTGGCTGGACGTGGTTTTGTGTGCAGAGAGTCTGGAGAAGGCAAACTTGTGAAAATCCAGTTCGTAATTAACCTTGGTTCCAAGCTTGCTAAGTCATTTTTTAAAGATTTATTTTATTTATTTTATAGAGTTACAGAGAGAGGTAGAGCCAGAGAGGGAGAGAGAGAGAGAGGGAGGGAGAGAGGTCTTCATCCGCTGGTTCACTTCCCAGATGGCCATAGCTGATCTGAGCTTAAGCTAGGAGCCAGGAGCTTCTTCCGGGTCTCACACAGTTTCAGGGACCCAAGGAGTTGGGCCTTCTTCTGTTTTCTCAAGCCATAGCAGGGAGTTGGATCGGAAGTGGAGCAGCTGGGACTTGAATCGGCACCCATATGGGATGCTGGCACTGCAGGCCAGGGCTTTAACCCGCTGTGCCACAGCACTGGCCCCTGCTAAGTCATTTTATCAGTCCAGGGACTCACCTTGAGGCAGCTTATTGCTAAGAGGATGAAATGGAAAAGGAGTCTCTTCCCATACAGAGCTGTTATTTAGACACTCGAGGAAGGATGCCTTGTTTTTGTTCCTCACTCAGCAGCCTTGGAAGTCAGTGGGCTGCAGGATGTAACCTCTGCCCCTCCCAGCTCCCCTGTCTGCGCTCCCACACTCCCCTGCGCGCTCAGCGTTCACCACCTCCATCTTCGCGAGTCTGTGCTGTGAGGGTTTCCAAGGTCCCCCTTCCCGCCCTGGAGCCCACCCAGGACGTTTAGTCATCCCCTTGGCTGTGACAGTTTCGCAGGCTTTCCTTGTTTTTGGTGGCCTTGGCAGCTTGGAGGAATGCTTTGCCAGGGACTTTGTCCTGAAGTCTCTCCTCTGTGTAGGCTGGGATTCCGTGTTGCTGGAAGGTGCCCTCAGAGGGATTGCTGTCTCATCACATCAAGGCGACAGGTGTCTGCATGATGCTGACAGGTTCTCCACTGCCCTTTCCTCCCCATCCTCCCCTCTTTGGAAGAAAGTCACTAAGAAGTGGGCACTGTTCTGTCATGGAGTATTTCTTTTTATAAAGATTTTTTAAAAAATTTATTTCAAGTCAGAATTACAGAGAAAGAGGGAGAGACAGAAAGAGAGAATCTTCTGTTTGCTGGTTCACTGTCCATATGCTTGTAATGGGTAGCTCTGGCCAGACCCAAGCTAGGAGTCTAGAACTCGATCCAGAGCTCCTATGTGGGTGGCAGGGGCCCAAACACTTGGGCCATCACTGCTTCCTAGGCACATAAACAGGGAGCTGGATCAGAAGAGGTGCAGCCAGGACTCACACATGTGCTCGTGGGCTGCTGGCATCTCAGATAACAGTTTAGCCTGCTGAACGGCAATGCCTGCCTGTGGTGGAGTATTATCATCAGTGACCTGGAATTCTGTGCAAGTTCGTCTACACTTCCCTATTTATTTACTCAGTCATTTATATCAGTGTAGATCCAAGGCTATTTTATATAAGGGATCTTCTAAAAGTCAATGGAAAACGCCTATGATGGAGACATTATTAATGGATTTCAGAATTTTAAAAACGCTTTGTTTATTTGAAAGGCAGAGTGATTGAGGGGGAAGATAGATATCTTCTACCCATTGGTTAACTCTGCAAATGCTGCCGCGGCCAAGGCTGGGCCAGGTCAGAGCCAGGGGCCCTCAGCTCCCTTCAGGGGTCCAAGCACTTGGCCAGCCTCTGCTTCTTACAGAACACCGATGGTGAAAGGAAGCAGCCGGTACCTGACGCAGCACTCAGTGTGGAATGCAGGGATCTCAAGTGGTGGCTTGACCCACTGCACCTTATTGCCTGCTCCTGGATTTCAATTTTCTTTTGCACCAAAAGGAACTTTAATTAATTAATTAATTAATCAATTTACTTGAGCGAGGGAGAGCGTGCACTCCTATCTGCTGATCCATTCCCCAGATGCCTGCAGTGGCTGGGAGTAGGCCTGACCAAAACCAGGAGGCAGGAATGCAATCCAGCCCTCCCTGTGGGTGGCAGACTGAAGCCGTCATCTTGGGTTTGAGGGACCTGAGCCGTCACTTGCTGTCTCCCGTGATGGGCAGTAGCTGGAAGCTGGAATTGGGAGTGGAGCCGGGCCTTGAACTCAGGTGCTGCAATGTGGTACATGGCACATGGGTGTCTTAACTGCTATGCTAAATGTCCACTCCCTAACCTTCGATTTCCGGGAACTTTAGAAAGTTCCCTCGTACTTTGGGTGTGGTCCATGCTGCCCTGCTTAGTTGATCACTCCGCCGGCGCCAGCTGTGCCTTGGCTCCTGGCACCCCCAGCAGGGCAGCCGTCTGTGCTTAGGGCTGGACACCTTTCAGAACTTTCTGGGCCAGCGCTGTGGCTCAACAGGCTAATCCTCTGCCTTGCAGTGCCGGCACACCGGGTTCTAGTCTCTGTCGGAGCGCTGGATTCTGTCCCGGTTGCCCCTCTTCCAGGCCAGCTCTCTGCTGTGGCCCGGGAGTGCAGTGGAGGATGGCCTAAGTGCTTGGGCCCTGCACCCCATGGGAGACCAGGAGAAGCACCTGGCTTCTGCCATCGGATGAGCGCTGTGCGCCGGCCGCAGTGCGCTGGCCGCAGCGGCCATTGGAGGGTGAACCAACGGCAAAGGAAGACCTTTCTCTCTGTTTCTCTCTCTCTCACTGTCCACTCTGCCTGTCAAAAAAAAAAAAAGAAGAACTTTCTGGCTCTTAGGGCTCTCCAGGTTCCTTAGGTGCGTTGCCTTCCCGATCCTGGGATCGGCCTTTCCTACAAGGACCCGGGCTTCTGCCAGTGTCTCGAGGGTCAGAGGACCCGGCTGTGGTGTCTGCCTGCCCTAGTCGCCGGCAGGCTTCTGCACCGGCGCTGGGTTCGCCTCCCCGCCTCCCCTCGTTGGCTTTTTCCTACCTGATCTCTCTGTGCAGCTTAGTTTTCGTCGCTGCCAGCTATTCCGGAGACCAGACTCAGAGGAACGGGCTCTTTGGATGAGGAATCTGCCTGCTGTTTCTGTGGTGTGAATTCCAGTACTGATTCTGCCTAGGACTCTGGCTGTAGAGATGATGTTTTTAGTCTGTGGTCTGTCTCTTTTAACAGCTCCCAGGACTCTGACAGATTCATGAACCTTAGGGAGACAGTGAAAAACTAGGAAAGCTAAATTTTGAGCATTTGATTTTATCAAGGCAAAACATACAGGTGACCTACAGCTGGGAGCCAGAGATTTGCATTTGTCACTCCCAGTTAGGGTGCAGTGTAGACTGTAGAAAGTGCCCCCAGCTGGTGTAGACAGAGGGTGGGCAACTGGAGAGGCACTGAGTTCACATTGTTAGGATGGAATCCGTTTCCTGCGTTTGTCTCTTGTAAGGTAACCTGTTTGAGAGCCACTTTCTTGCCCTTAACCATGAGTAAACTGCAAACGGGAAAGAATGTTCCTCTTTAGACTCTGTCTATAAATAGATGTGTGGGTTTTTTCTATTTTTGTCCCCACACTGCATTATTGATTTCTTTACTGAGACCCAGAACTCAGTTATGTAATTCTAGTGGCTCCCTCGTGGATTGCTTCCTTGTGAGGGCCTCCAGGCCGGGGAGAAGGCTGGCTCTGACCCGTCCTCCCCAGGGGAGGGAGCCCGGCCTCTGCCGGCCTGAGAGGCTGCACTCTTTGCCGATGGGGCGCGCTGTGAACGCTGCGTCTGGGTGAATTCCTCATTCTGTTGAATCAGGGGAGCTCAGGTGAGGATGGGCCCACTGCTCCTTGAGCATCTCTCCCACCTGATGTGTTGGGTGGGTCACCTGTGCCTCAGCCTCTGGCTGAGCCCCGCACCCCAGCCCCTGGGCTGCGACTGGCAGGATGAGCCGTTGGCCCCCTCACCGAGGGTGAAGCCCCTGTTGCCTCTCTGCTTCCCCTCTGCAAAGCGAGGGACTCTGCCAGGCAGGTCAGCGACGAGACCGTCACACACCCTTCTCCCGAGAGCAGTCCTGATTGCTGCCCACATCCGCTTCCTGTCTGTGGCTGTTGGATGAAAAGGGGCGGGGCACTGGTTGGTCAGTCATTGCTTGAATTTCATGCTTACTCTTTATTTGATTAGGACAAGCTTCCTTCTGTATACCCAATATCAGTAGTTCCTCTCCATGTCTCTGGGTTGGCTATATGCTGTTATGCTGTTATTCTTTTTTTTTTTTTTAATTTTTTTTTTTTGGACAGGGTGAGCTAGAGACAGAGAGAAAGGTCTTCCTTCTGTTGGTTCACCCCCCCTCCCCCGCCAAATGGCTGCTACAGCCAGTGCGCTGCACCGACCTGAAGCCAGGAGCCAGGTGCTTCCTCCTGGTCTCCCATGGGGAGCAGGGCCCAAGCACTTGGGCCATCCTCCACTGCACTCCTGGGCCACAGCAGAGGGCTGGCCTGGAAGAGGGGCAACCGGGACAGAATCCGGCGCCCCAACCGGGACCAAAACCCGGAGTGCTGACACCACAGGTGGAGGATTAGCTTCGTGAGCTGCGGCGCCGGCCTATGCCGTTATTCTTATTTTTTGGATGGACAATTTTTGGACCCAGAAACCAGGGGAACAAAGGGAGCATGGGCGCTGGCTTGTGTCTCGTGGCCGAGGCCGCCAAGCCCTATGCCTGCTCGCTGGGACTCTGAGTTTTCAGCCTCTTCACCTTGCTCAGCCATGCCGGGCTCTGCATCGGTAGGCTTCATGCTCTCGTGTGCTCACAAAGGAGAAGAGCACACCCAGCTAAGTTGTTTCGTAGAGCTACAAAAAGACGAAATGCATCGCATTCGTCCATTCAGCAAGCTGCTTTGACAACCAGGAAGCAAACCACAGGAGACAAAGGTTAGACTTTCCAATAGGAAAGGAAGGCATCTTTCTGTTGTCTTTGACATTAGCTAATTAATGTGTATAAAATTGAGGGGCAAGGTGCACTAAAAATAGCTCTGATGCATAACTTCCAGCAACAGAATGCACGCTTTTGGGAAATTGTTTTTGCATTTGTATTGGTGGGTCAGAATGGCCTACGCCTAGAGCTGGGTCTCTTTGGGGAGATGTATCGTGTGCCTCAGCGTGGTGGGGGCTCCTGCCGGAAAAGGCCGTGTCGGTTCAGTTCAGGAAAACCCTGTACTTGCTGCATGCGTCTCAGCCTTTAAAAGCTGCTCGCATTCATAGATTGAGTGCCCTTGTGTCGTAGTTGGCGGGGTGCCGCCGGTGGCGTCTCAGCGTCTTCCTGGTGAAGGTGAACGACGCTGACCTACATGAGTGGGCCTGGAGGAGAACCAGGTGGACCAGGCTGTATGTAAGTGATGTCCAGTGTTGGAGGGCCGAGGGGAGTGCCACGTGGGCGGTAGAACTGGGGCTGCAGGGGGGAAGGTCAGCCCTGTGAGTTCGGAGGTTGCCTTCGAGGAGGAGTCAGTGAGTGAGGAAAAGCCACGCTGGGACAAATCCTGCAGTGTCTGTGGGGGTCCGACAGAGGAAAGGACAACGGGAGAGTGAGATTGTGCAGAACGGCCACAGGTAGCGGGGCTGGACGGCGGCAATGGACCACTGAGGGTGTGGTTTCCAGCCAGGGGACACTTTATTTCATTAGGGAGCGTGCACCCTGACTCGCCTGTTGTGAGGCAGGGGTGCACAGAGCCCTTAGGGACCCCTCAGGTCCCCAGGGCATAGAAATGAAATGCACAGTGACAATTCCATCACCAGATCTGCTGCTTTGTATTGTGTCACACAGCCTAGGTTTTCCTTTTCCACTTGACATTTTGAAATAGTTTTTGCTTCCAGGAAAGTTACGGTAACGGTGGTTTCCGTGTGCTGCTTACGTAACTTTCATTAAGGTTGGTGCCTTGCATAATTACAGCTCACCTGTCAGAAGTGAACAGTTATCATAGGTACAGCACAGCACGAGGCTCTTGTCACGCTCGGTTTTTTGTTTTGGGCCTCACCAGTTGTTTCCTTTTTTTTTTTTTTTTTTTTAATATATCATGAGATTCTAGTTTTTGATGGATGCACAGAAGCATGTTCCATATGGAAAATTTCCGTCGTCCGCAGGTTCTGTCCCATAGCCTGAATCCCAGTAGTGGCTGCAGCTGCCCAGGGGCTGTGGAGGTCCCGGGAGGTGCAGTGTTTGTCCCAGCGTTAGGGGACTTGAGCAGTGGAAGCAGTGGCAGGGGACAGAGCACCAAGAGACCCAGGGCTAAGGCTGGGAGCCACCTCTGTCCAGGCAGGCAGCAGTGAAGAGGGGAACTAGGCCCACTGTGGAAAGCCCCAGGGCAGGGCCACCAGTGGAGAGTGGAGGAGGGAGGTGCCTGGCGATGAGGGTCTTCAAGTGAACTGCAAGGAAGAAGCAGGGGTGGAGTTGGAAAGGGGGAAAGATGAGCAAGAGCCTGGCTCCCTGTGGCAGGATGGGAGTCAGCACTAAGGGGGAAGGAATGCCTTGCGGGTGGCATCGAGGAGCAGGGTGACCCGGGCCATCGGCGGGCCTTGCTGCCCCTGCCTCTCTCTGGAGTGCCTGTTGGCGGCTGGAAAAACAAAGGAGCGCCTTCTTCCTGAGCTTTCTTTGGCCCAACAGGGCGTGTGGCGGAACAGTAGGCCAGGCATTGCAGGGTGAGCTTTTGAGAAGGCTGAGGCTTGTAGCGACATTGACCCCTTATCTGCTGCCGAGGGGCGGTGTGGAGTAAGTGCAGGGAGGGGCCGTGGCCAGTCTCATTGCTGTTTCCCAAGGTTGTGCTCGGAGAAGCGGTGCGGTATCTGCAGAAGCAGCTGAGCGTTCCCTCTGTGACAGTGCCGGTCAGGAAGTGTGGTCTGAGGGAGAAGACACGCTGTCTTGGGCAAGGTGTTTGTCTATGGATCGCTGATGCAACTGGCGCGTGAAACCCGGGAAAGTCTGGTCTGGGTATGGGCCGCTGTATTTGCTGATCCTGAATCCCGCAGAACCCACGAGACACGGGTTCTGTCTTCACACCTGCACAGGTGCTGTTGGGCCTCACCAGTGCTGAAAGGTGAGAGGTGGGGGCGGGCTGCACTCGGGTCCCTGTGTCTCAGGGGTCTTCCTGTGCTGGAAACTAAGCAGTAGACCTCGTGTGGCGAAGCTGCATCCACATCAGAGTGGGGCTGCTCTGTGATGATGATGACTCAAGTGCTTGGGCCCCTGCCACCCACATGCGAGATCCAGATGGAGTTCTGGGCTCCTGGCATTGGTTTAAGCCAGCCCTGGCTGTTGCGGGCATTTGGGGAGAGACCCAGTGGATGGCCATGACTGTGCGCTCGCTCGTTCTCTGTCTCTCTCTCTCTTCCTTCCCCTTCCCTGCCTTTCAAGTTGATGAAAATTGAAACATCTTAAAAATTATAATTGGAGGGGCCTGCGCTGTGCAGGCCTGCTGCCACTTTTGAGGCCAGCATCCCATACGAGTGCCGGTTTGAGTTCTGGCTTCAATCTAACTCCCTGCTAATGCACCTGGGAAGGCAGGGCATGACTGCCTAAGTACTTGGGCCCTTGCTCTCCACTTGGGAGACCTGGTTGGAGCTTCATGCTCTTGGCTTGGGCATGGCCAGCCCCTGGAGTAAACAAACAGATGGAAGATCTCGGTCTGTAAGTGCCTTTCAAATAAATAACCATTTAAGAAAGCTCAGTGGATAGAAGGTACCAGAAGAGCTTCCATGGCCAGATACTGCTAAAAAATAGTGACAGGAGGTCCTGAAAGAGACCCACAGCCTGGTGATGTTGCAGTTGTTTAGAGGAGGTTTCTGGAAGAATGTCAGCATGGTCAGATTATTGATTTGTTTTTCTTTTAATAGAGTTCGGTTATTGTCATTAAGCAAAGTGTTACTTTGCCCATCTGAGTGGGGAACCTGATGTGTTTTCATTAGTTAGATTAGCTTTTGCATGTTCATTTTGGAGGCAAAACCGTGATTGGAGTCAAGCACACGTCTTGCTATTGGGGAGCATTTGAAGTTTGGATCCGGTGGTCAGAATGTGCTTTGCACTGGCATTCTGTGGTTGGACATTTGGGAAGCAAGAGTTTTGTGTTGCGAAGTGTAAGAAGCATGATTAGGGTGAGTAGGGTTTTCTTTGACCTGATAAATTTTGACTTCTGTCAACAAAGCTGGAATAGCTTTCTGTAATTTTAAGAGGCTTTGGTAGGAAATGCAGTGTTTTGTCTGTTTCATGGGAGAGAATAAAGCAATCATGTGACAGATTTGAGTTCTTTGAATTTCCTTTGCTGTAAATAGCCTTGCAGTTTTGCTTCAGCTACTTTCATTGTCTTTGTGTGGAAGGACATTTGTGTGTTAGGCACAAGCACTAATAGTGAATTTTAAATGTTTTTATAGGATTTAGTTTTAGATGAAAAGACTGATATTTCCTTTGGAGAAACATACAGTTTTTCAGGTATAAGTGACATGAAAGACGGTATTGTGGTACAACACTGGGATTTGTTCTGCATCACCTTTGAAAGGGCATCCCGCTCGCATCTCCTGTGGGTCTGGGTTTGAGTGCTGGCTCTGTTCCCAGTTCTAGCTTCCTGCTACTGCAGACCTGGTGGTGTCTCAAGCAGCTGGATCCCTGCCATCCGTGTGGGAGACCTGGATTGAGTTCTCAGCTCCCAGCTGCAGCTGTGGCCTGGTTCAGCCCCCCATGTTGCAGGCTGGGTGAACCAGCGGATGGAGGCCGGCTGGCTGTCCACCTCTCTCTTTTTCTCAAATGAATAATAAAAAAGTAAATAAATAAAAAGAAGACTGAGTTTTATTTTTATGATTTTAAATTTTTTTTGTTTATAAAGATTTATTTATTTGAAAGTCAGAGTTACACAGAGAGAGGAGGAGAGGCAGAGAAAGAGAGAGGTCTTCTATCCGCTGGTTTACTCCGCAATTGGCTGTAATGGCCAGAGCTGCGCCGATCCGAGGCCAGGAGCCAGGAGCTTCCTCTGGGCCTCTCACGCAGGTGCAGGGGCCCAAGGACTTGGGCCATCTTCTGCTGCTTTCCCAGGCCACAGCAGAGAGCTGGATCGGAAGTGGAGCAGCCGGGACTCGAACCGGTGGCCATATGGGATGCGGGCACTGCAGGCTGCTTTACATGCCACAGCACCACAGCACCAGCCTGGATGTTTTTATGCAAAAGGCTCTATTTTTAGGCTTGTAGCACTTAGGAATTGGGGTGGAAAATGGAGAAAACTTTGACGTAACCTTGTGCTCTCCATTCAACACAACCGAGAAACGGAGTGAGACTTGAACATTTTGTTCCCCCCTCTAAGTGGAACGTTTGCTTTTGCCTTCCAGAATGCGGGGAAGGAAAGAGTAATAGGACAGTGTGATGGTGGGTGTGAAAACCATGTCTAGAAGCCGAAAAAGAAGTGTGAAGCACTTGTCACGTTAATTACATATCTGGGAGAGTCCACCTGCCTCAGCTTGCACTGGCCTCTGGCACTCAGGCTTCTTAAGGTGGTCCCTGTGCATTTCCAGCTTTTAGTTGGGCTTCCTGTAGGCAAACCAAGATGCTAACGCCACCCCGTGCCCCCCCCCCCCCAGGCTGCCCTTCTGCCTTTCTGCCCCCGGGAGGAGAGCTCGGCTGGCAGGCGGCAGAGGGCCATGGCCGCAGAAGGTGGCAGGTTACTGTGAGAGAGCGTTGCTCCTGCCGGGTGAAGGGCTCCTTGCAGGCTGTGTGTGCACTTCTGGCCTTCATTCTGCTCCTGCAGGGGGCAGAAGGAGCCAAAGGCTGATGCCACCCAGCACCGTTGTGTGCATGTCCACCGATCAGGTGGGGCGTTAGGTGTCACGGGAGCACAGGGTGGCTGGAGTTGTGTGTTCTCCCAGGTAGTCAGAGCAGGACCTGCCGGCTGTACTGCCAGGCGCTCGGCCATGGCTGTGTGTCCTGTAGCCACCACCTGCCCAGTGTCTGTGTTACCTCCTGTCCTTTTGTTTCTGCACTCCCTCCCCTTTGGGACGAACAGAGTAGCCCTGTGCCTTGTCTTCTGCTCGCCAGGATCGTAAAGAGAGGGGGCCATCAGTCCCTGTAGCTGTAAAAGGGAGAGGGGTTTAGTCCTAGCAGCTGCCTCCGGGCCTCAGCTTTGGACAGGTGGAGGCACTGCAAACCTTTCAGGCCTTTCTAGCCCTGGGGAGGAGGTGGGGTCGGGGGTGCTCAGGAGTCCGTCCCGGGCTTTGGAGCACAGACTTTGGTCAGAGGTTCGGTAGAGAGAGCACAGGGAGGTGCCGGCAGTGTCACTCAGTATTCTGTTCGCAGCAGCAGTGGGAAGCCTCCAAATAGGATGGTGGCGTGCAAGGATTGTTCCTGAGTGGTGGAGTCTTAGACGGGTCTAGAGTCTGACAGATGCACTTTTCACTGCCCGTATTTTATAGTTTGTTTTTTTAAGGTTTCAAAACAGTTTTGTTGAGGCTGGTAGGTTTCGCAGTGGGCTAGGCTGCTGCTTGAAGCACAGTGCTCCTGTCAGAGTGCTGGCTTGACTTCTGGATTCTCTGCTTCCCATGCAACTTCCTGCATGTGTCTGAGAAGGCATCCGATGGTGGCCCAAGTACGTAGGCTCCCGACACCGCCGTGGGAGACCTGGATGGAGTTGTTAGCTTCTAGCTTCGGCCTGGCCCAGCTCTGGCTATTGTCACCATTTGGGGAGTGAACCAGCGGGGGGAAGATCTCTCTGTCTCTCCTTCTGTCTTCCTTCTCTCTCTGTCACTCTGCCTTTAAAATAAATAAGACTTTTTAAAAAACAATCTTATTTATTTTCATTTTATTTGAAAGGCAGAGACAGGTAGAGAGAGAGATGGAGAGACAGCTTCCTTCTGCTGGTTCATTCCCCAGTTGCGTACAACAGCGAGGGCTGGGCCAGGCTGCAGCCAGGAGCCTGGAACCCAGTCAGGATTTCCCACCTGGGCGGAAGGGTAGACGTCCTGGAGCCAGCACCTGCTGCCTCCCGGGGTGCACATTAGCAGGAACCTGGATTGGAAGCTGAGTGGTCTGGACTCAGCCAGGCACTCTAATATGGGATGTGGGCGGCCCAGGTAGCCACACACTGGTCCCACTGCCTGCAGTTTCAACGTTCAGTTTTATTTTAAGAAGAAAGTTATAATCCAGGTCTTCCCACTGGGTCTGACTCTTGCTTTCACACCGGTGTCGTGTTAGAAGCGTCATATGTTTGTTTCTCGTGTGTCCTCTGTCTTGGTGGAGGGTTGACGCTGGGGGTGGTTACCGCCGGTGTGGCCCCACAGGCACCCACCGCAGTCGGTGGCCCTGGTGTTCTCCCAGCTCAGTGGGCTGTGGCCTTTCTCAGCTCTGTGTTAACCGAGCCGCGTGTGGGCGGAAGGTGGTTTGTTCGTCAGCTCCCATGTGCCCTCAGTGTTTGCTTCCTCTTCTGCACACTTTCCCAGCGCACGTCTTGGGCGTGTCCAGCACTGTCCCCAGAGTGTGCTGCAGGGTGAGGGTCCCAGCTGCTCCTGAGGGTGTGCACAGCTGTGAGCACTCGGAGTCGGAACCTGCCTTCCCCCTAGTGTACCTGCTGTTATTAGGAAGGCGTGGCCTTACAGAGACTGCACAGGGAAAGAGTCATTAAGGCTTCAATAGGATGTGGAAGGCGACTTTGCAGGGACCAGGAAGGCCGATCCAGAGGCGGAGCAAGAGTAGACCTCGAAGAGCAGAGGGGCCCGGCGTGCTAGCTGCCCATCAGCCAGGCTGATTCCTCCGCTGACAGTCGCTTCACGTCGGCTCTGTGTCCTGCCGACCGAACATTGCTTCCTTGGTTCCTCGTTCTCTTCCCGCTCTTCTCCCCGCCTCTCCCTCCCTCTCCTGTTGTTCACCTTCCCCCCTCCTCCTCTCTTCCTTCCCCGTCTGCCCTTCTCTTCCCGGCCACTGGCTCCACTGCAGAGCTTCCTTCTCTCCCCAAGCCCTCAGAGCTGGGGAGGATCTGGCCTGTGCCCCCGACTTGGGCTTGGTGACGACCTGGCACCGCTGGTGCAAAGGTGTGTGACACGCGGACTGTCATCAGGCAGCTTAGAGGCCAGTAGGTAAGAAGAGACAAGATCACGCGCCCTGGGCCAGGTGCTGAGAGAGGGGCGCTCTGGGGGTCAGGGCGGGGAGTGCTGCGCGGGGCACCCTTCATCCTCACTGCTGGCTGCGCCTTTCCGCTCCTGAGGAGGCTGCACGCTCTCACCCGTGAGTGTTGCTTTAGCAGCAAAATGGGCAAAATGAGGAGTCGGTAAAAGTGAGGGCGCTCCTTTGTCGCAGTCCCAGGTAGAACTGACATCAGCAGTGGGTGGTCAGCAGCGGTGTGGCAGGTTTGGATACCCTTGGGTGGTAATTGGTCTTTTGATTGCAGTTTGTTTTTTCTAATGTGGTACCCCAAGTCCGACGTGCCTGTGGTAGTGGTACTTTTGCCGATGTGGTTGAATGCCGTCAAGACCAAAGGCTGGTGCAGGCTTGTGTGAGAGCAGCGAATGCGGTGAGGAGCAGCTTCTGGTCACGGCACAGCGCCTGCTTTTCCTGCTCTTTGCGGCGGTCTTGATCAGCTTCCTTTTGTTAGAGTAGGCGCCGTGCCGGTGACCCTGGACCGCCTCTGGAGGGGCCCCTGGACGCGGTGGTTGCACTGCTTGTATGGACTGACTCACCGGGCGCCTGTAGTGAAGCAGGTGCGCTTGTTCTTTCTGGCACCGTGTTAGTGTAGCTTGTGCTGGGAACTGCTCTATGCTTGCCCGCTGCTGACGGAGCTCTTTTCCGTTTGTTTAACAGAGCACCTGATCAAATTCATGACCATGGGGGATATGAAGACCCCGGACTTCGATGACCTCCTGGCAGCATTTGACATCCCAGATATGGTCGACCCCAAAGCAGCGATCGAGTCTGGCCACGACGACCACGACAGCCACATGAAGCAGAACGCGCATGGCGACGACGACTCCCACACGCCGTCGTCCTCTGACGTGGGGGTCAGCGTGATCGTCAAGAACGTGCGCAACATCGACTCCACCGAGGGCGCCGAGAAGGACGGCCACAACCCCACGGGCAACGGGCTGCAGAACGGGTTCCTCACGGCGTCTTCTCTCGAGAGCTACAGCAAGGACGGCGCGAAGTCTGGGAAAGGGGACGTGCCGACCTCCGAGGGGGCTCTCAAAGACTCGGCGTTCAGCCAGTTCAGCCCCATCTCCAGCGCCGAGGAGTTCGACGATGACGAGAAGATCGAGGTGGACGACCCCCCTGACAAGGAGGACGTGCGCCCGGGTTTCAGGGCCGCCCTCCTGGCGGGCGCGGCTCCCCAGCAGGACTACGACAAGCTGAAGGCCCTCGGGGTGGAAAACGCGAGCAAAACTGGAATCGCATCGTCAGGCAGCACAGAGAAGAGCAAAGCTGTGAAGCGAGAGACAGAGACGAACTCCATCAACTTGAGCGTTTATGAACCTTTCAAGGTCAGGAAAGCAGAGGAGAAGCTCAAGGACGGCCCGGACAAGGTGCTGGAAAACAGAGTCCTCGACGGCAAGCTGGGCTCCGAGAAGAGCGACCTGGGCCTGGCGGGCGTGGCGCCGTCCAAGACGAAGTCGTCCTCCAAGCTGTCCTCCTGCATCGCTGCCATCGCTGCCCTGAGCGCCAAGAAGGCGGCGTCGGACTCCAGCAAAGAAGCCGTGACCAATTCCAGGGAGTCCTCTCCGCTGCCCAAGGAGGTGAACGACAGCCCCCGAGCTGCCGACAAGTCTCCCGAAGCCCAGAGCCTCCTCGACGGGACGAAGAAGGCGAGCCTCAAGCCACCGGACAGCCCCAGGAGCGTCTCGAGCGAGAACAGCAGCAAAGGGTCCCCGTCCTCCCCCGCGGGCTCCACGCCGGCCATCCCCAAGGTCCGCATCAAAACCATTAAGACGTCCTCCGGGGAGATCAAGAGAACGGTGACCAGGGTGTTGCCGGAAGTGGATCTCGACTCTGGGAAGAAGCCCTCTGAGCAGACGGCGTCCGTGATGGCCTCTGTGACGTCCTTGCTGTCGTCTCCGGCGTCAGCCGCCGTCCTTTCCTCCCCGCCCAGGGCACCTCTGCAGTCGGCAGTGGTTGCCAATGCGGTTTCCCCCGCAGAGCTGACCCCCAAGCAGGTCACCATCAAGCCCGTGGCCACCGCTTTCCTCCCCGTGTCCGCTGTGAAGACAGCGGGGTCCCAAGTCATTAATCTGAAGCTCGCTAACAACACGACGGTGAAAGCCACGGTCATATCTGCGGCCTCTGTCCAGAGCGCCAGCAGCGCCATCATCAAAGCTGCCAACGCCATCCAGCAGCAAACTGTCGTGGTGCCAGCGTCTAGCCTGGCCAATGCCAAACTCGTGCCAAAGACTGTGCACCTTGCCAACCTTAACCTTCTGCCTCAGGGTGCCCAGGCCACCTCGGAACTCCGCCAAGTGCTAACCAAACCTCAGCAGCAAATAAAGCAGGCAATAATCAGCGCGGCAGCCTCGCAGCCACCCAAGAAGGTGTCTCGAGTCCAGGTGGTGTCGTCCTTGCAGAGTTCAGTGGTGGAAGCTTTCAACAAGGTGCTGAGCAGTGTCAATCCAGTCCCAGTTTACATCCCAAACCTCAGTCCTCCCGCCAATGCAGGGATCACGTTACCGACGCGGGGCTACAAGTGCTTGGAGTGCGGCGACTCCTTCGCGCTGGAGAAGAGCCTGACCCAGCACTACGACAGGCGTAGTGTGCGCATCGAAGTGACGTGCAACCACTGTACAAAGAACCTCGTTTTTTACAACAAATGCAGCCTCCTGTCCCACGCGCGCGGGCACAAGGAGAAAGGCGTGGTCATGCAGTGCTCCCACCTGATTCTAAAGCCAGTCCCAGCAGATCAGATGATCGCTTCTCCGACAAGCAATACTTCGGCCTCCTCTGCCACTGTCCAGAGCTCCGCGGGAGCCGGCACGCACACTGTAACAAAAATCCAGTCTGGCATCACGGGGACAGTCATATCTGCTCCTTCAAGCACACCCATCACCCCAGCCATGCCCCTGGATGAAGACCCCTCCAAACTCTGTAGACACAGTCTGAAGTGTTTGGAGTGTAACGAAGTCTTCCAGGACGAGACGTCGCTGGCCACGCATTTCCAGCAGGCTGCAGACACGAGTGGACAAGTAGAGTATCATTTACGTTGGGGTGTTTCCATGATGAGTCTGTAGACACAAGTGCTCGATAAGAAGCTGTGGATTTTAAATTGATGGGGCTGAGTTAGGGGAGAGTGTGTGTGTGTGTGTGTGTGTGCGCGCGCGCGCGCACAAGTATGGGCGTGTGAGAGAAAGGAATGCTTCCACAGGATAGGAGCAGCGTCAAAACAGCGTTTTGGGGAAGGTGACTCTTTTGGCCAGATGTAGACTCTGTACTGGCTGAGTCCTGGCATTTCTGATCTAAGTACCTGTGTCTGAGACTGAGCTGTTTACAGTGTCGTGCTGTTGTATAAAGTGTCAGCTCAGGCTGTGTCGCCATTGTTAGTGACAGTTTGGGGATTTTTGGAGCTCATTGTCTCTGATGATGCTGTGTCGTCTGTATTCAGATGCAGATCATTGTCCCTCCCCCTTACAGCCAGTTTGCTTACTGAAGACGGTGGCCAAAAGTCTACTCAGCTGTAGCCTGATTTACAGCAAATTCACACTGCAAATGGCAGCCCCATCTCCATTTTGGGCGACACTGTGTGTGTGTGTGTGTGTGTGTGTGTGTGTAGCTTTGTTTTTTTGGGAGCTGCAGGTCGATGCTGGTGAAAAGTGGTGTGCAATAAGCGCCTGCCTTTGCCTCTCATTTACCTCTGTCTGGGAGGCAGCGGTAGCCAACGATGGACGTGTTTAATGAGCGTATGATAACTGCTGTTGGGAAGTACCTGGCTGTGCTGAGTGAAATAAATTCCAGCTAC
This sequence comes from Sylvilagus floridanus, assembly GCA_949820135.1. Lineage (NCBI taxonomy): Eukaryota > Metazoa > Chordata > Mammalia > Lagomorpha > Leporidae > Sylvilagus > Sylvilagus floridanus. The sequence continues at coordinate 107,395,184 of OX463226.1, forward strand.
AGAGATCAAGTGGTCATTTTTCCCAACCAGAAAACCTGTGCAGTCCAAAGAGGGTGCTGGTTTGAGTGAGTGAACCTTGGCTGTCAGACTTCTCCCTGCAAATCCCACCGTCAAGGGCTCTGCTTCTCCCAGCATTCTGTGCACTTGTGCTGAGGTTGGTTCGCAGGTCCGCTACTTCTTGGTGATGAGTGCCTTAGGCACGATGATTCACTTCGGTTCTTTGTGGGGCTTTGAGTTTGGGGAAAAACAGACAGTACCTCAGTGCTGGTCTTCTCTGGGGTTTGAATTTAGAGCAGATGGAAGCGGTAGAGTTTGGATAACGTCCTCGCGGGTTTGGGGGTTTCGTGTATATTTCCATGGCACTTGAGAGTGAAGCCTCAGGGACCAGGAGAGCAGCTGCACAGTTCAACCAGGCAGCGCCCGCTGCTGCTCCTGCTGCATGTCCTGCAGGCGGTGCTCGGACGCCTCCTGAGTTAAAAAACCCAAAAGCCCAGAGCCATTTCTTCAGTTTGGTTTGTCCATGACTTGCTTCAGTGTCTACTGGTAGACAGGGTGGTGGACCACCGGCCTGTGTGTTCTTAGTCTGGCATTCTGAGCCCTGCTCAGCTGGATCTGTTTTTTTGGGGTGCCTCCCTGCTGCAGGAACGAACAAGGGCATGGACAGAGAGGTGGGAATGACCCTTCCCTCCATCCCTCCCATTTGGGTCTCTCTTAACTGTTCGGGCTTGGTGGCCACACAAGGGTCAAGCAGGGATAAAGCTCTTTCCCCGGGGGGGTGGGAGCCTGACATCTCCACTGGTGTGGGTGGTCACTTTTATATTTTGCTGGGATCAGTAAAATGTGCAGGTTCCTGTTTCACCCAGATTCCTAAGGAGTGAGTCAGCAGAATATGCATTCACTCCAAGGCCAGATGAGCACGAAGCAAAACGTGTCGTCGTCCCCCCCCCCCCTTTCTGCTTCCTGTCTCCAGTTATGCCTGGTTCAGTCATCTACTCCACTCTCTGAGATAGTGCTTATGTTGGGTGATCTTCAGCCAAGTGCATGGCCAAGTCTAGGTCCTACAGCAGTAGCAACGCAAGATGCCCCACAGGCCCCTCTCTTTACAGTCCTGTCTGGGTGCCCCTCCACAATTCCTGGCCTCTGTCCCAGCAGGGAGTCTGGGCTTTCAGAGGAGTGGCTGTGCCCTCTTCCACAGTCACTGTGTAGCCAACCTCGAGTCTCGCGTGTGCATCCTGTAGGGCAGTCGGGTAGGTGTGGTTCTTGCTGCCAGCTTGTGTCCGTCCAGGCATTGCGGGCATCAGGTAGCTGCGGCCGTGGTGCCAGGGGCTGCTGTGAGGACGAGTAGAAGAAAGAGAGATACTTGGATTTGATCTTCCCAGTTTGCCAGGTCTCTGCCCATGGGCCCCTGGGCGGTCTGTGAACTTAAACTTGGGGAAAGATTCCACCATGGAAGTCATTTCCTAGAGCTGTACTTAAAATATTTCACGCTGTCTTCGTACAGATCCAGATGTCGGACCACGGGCATCTCAGGTCCCAAGGCCTTGGCAGAGCCCTTTGTCTTCTGTCCCACCCCATTCCCATTGTCCCCACAGCCCTGGACACTCACTCGGTGACTTAAGAGCCAGCAGACTCCCCACATGTGGGTGTAAGCCTGTAGGAAGCTGAATGCATTTAATACACTGGCCTGCCTGAAGAGGGGCCCAGTGGCACTGCACACTTTGTCGCCGTGGTTCCCTGCACCATGGCGGGGCTATCTGGGGCCGCGCTCACCGCCACTGCCTCTGCTCCAAGAATGGAGACCCCAGGTATGGTCTCTTCCGAGTGTGCCTCGCTTTCACAGTGTTGCAAAGCCGCAGGCCATCTGTACCAGTTCCTTTGTCTCGCCAGGTGGGGTCCCTGATGCGTGGCTCACCCAGTGGTTTGTTCAGTCGCTCGTTGAGGGACTTCTGGTGTCTTAGGAAGAAAGCTGCTCTGAGCATCTGTGCATAGATTTCTGTGTGAGCCCAAGATTTCACTTCTCAGGGAACAGAGCCCAGGGGTGTGGTTGCTGGGCTGGGTGGTAGCTCCATGTCCACATTGTCAAGAAGCCCTTCCCAGAGCGGCTGTGCCAGTTCATGTCGCCCTGAGCAGTGGCCGGGGGGTCAGTTTCCTGCCTCCTCACTGGAATATGGTGGTTTCCCAGTTTGTTTGCTTCTGCTTTAGCTTTCTGCTGGGTGTATGGCATTCGTCGTTGTGGTTTGCATTTGTGTCTTCTTGATGGCTCGTGCTGAGTGTCTCGTCATGTCAGCCTCCTGTGTCCTTCACATCTCTGCTGATTTTCTAACTCAGTACCGTTCCATTCCAGTTTTATGAGTTCTTGATAGAATCTGGATACTATCTCTTTGTTGGATATATAGTTACCACTCTCTTCTCCCAGTCTGTAGCTTGTTGTTGTTGTTGTTGTTGTTTTTAATCCTCTTAACAGGTTTCTGGCAGAGCAAGTTTTAAATGAATCCCATTTTTTTAGTTTTCCCTCTTAGGGCTTTTGCTTTTGGTTTCAGCTCTAAGAACTCTTTGCTTAGTCCTGGATCCTGAAGGTTTTTTCCTTTTTTTTTTTTTTTTCCTAAAAGTTTTGTGGTTTTCTGTTTTGCATTTAAGTCTGTGATCCATTTTGAGTTGGTCTTTGTCTAAGCTTTGAGCCAGGCTGAGTTCTTTTTTGTTTTTGTTTTTGTGTGCCCATGCGTGTCTACTTCCTCCAGTCTCATTTGTTGAAAATGTCTTCCCTCCAGGGAATTGCTCTTGTACTTTAGTTGTCAAATACCAGATAGGCCTGTTTCTGTGGGTTTGTCTGGATTCTTTACTCCAGTCCTCTGATTGTGTGTCTGTCCCTCTTTCAGCATCACACAGACTTGTACTGTGACTGTCATGTCCTCAGATTGGGTAGACTTTCTGTCGGGGGGCAGAAGTAATGTCTTTGCCGTGTTGAATCTTTCAGTCCATGAACGTAGACTCCATTTACTTAGATCTTTGATGTCTGTCAGCATTTTGTGATTCTCATCATATAAGTCCTGTACGTGTTTTGTTAGATTTCTTTTTTTTTAAGCAATTGTAAGTAGTATTATATTTTTCAGTGTACCCATAGTCATTGCCAATGTGAAAATACAATTAGTTTTATATATGTATTGTGTATCCTGTGACTGTTGAACTCAGTGATTGGCTTCAGTTTTTCTGTGTTGATTTTTCAGATGCTGACACAGCCTTGCCTCCGTGGCACAAGTCCTGCCTGGTCAGGCTGCATAGTTCTTTTTTTGTATATTGTGAATCATATTTGCTAATGTCTCGCTAGGGCGTTTTGCATCTGTATTCATGTAGGTTTCTCTGTCCCATCCTGGTCTGCTTTGGAGCAATCTGACATTAGCTTTATATGATGAATTGAGAAGCATTCCCCCTGGAAGAGTGTGTGTAGTTGGCACCATCTGGGCCTGGAGAGTCTCTCGGGGAATTTTTTGAAGAACCTAGTGCAGGGGCTCCCTCTCCCCTTGGCACAGACAGAAGTCCTTCCCCATGGCCTTGCACACCATCTGGGCAAGGCTGTTGGGACACCTCACCCAGTCTCCAGGGAGTACAAGGCTGCCTCTGCCTGGACTCTGCATGGGTGGGGGTGGGCTCCATGCTTTCTGTGCTGCCTGGCAGGGGTGCGCAGTCAGTGCCTAAGAGTTTTCTCTCTTCTCCACCTGCTCCTGCTTGGGTTCTTTGGCTACAGAGAGCAGGCTTAAGTTGGAGATTTGGTGTTTCTGGGTCGCCAACTTCTTGGGCACCAAGTCTGGGGCAGAGGAGGCATAGAGAACCACAGCAAGTCGGCACCAGTGATGCCGAGGCCCTGCCAGTCTGCTCTCTGTGTCCCACCTTGCCGAGCCCTTTTGTGTGTGTTTTATTTGTAACGGTCAGGGAAGATTCGGGCTGGGGACTTTGATTCCATTTTCCTGGCCCGGGGAGTTTCATCCCTGTAAGGAAACGTCCGCGGGTAGCCGCCCCGTGCTCCGGGAGGGGCTTCGTGATCGAGGTCGCCTCCTTGTGCACTTTGGTCTGCCCTTCTGTCTGTCCCGGATGCTTTCCTTAGCCCATCCTCTGAGGCAGTGGGGAAGGAGCATCGCCCCGGTTCAGTTCTGTGCCTGCAAGTCCTCGGGCTGGAGCTCAGTCACCACCTCCCTTCTTTGTGGCTGGCACTTGGTCTCCATGTGTATTTCAGTCCTTGTTCATGTCACTTCCCCTCCATGTTCTCCAGGTCGCTTGTCCTGCGAACACCTGTGGCTGCACCTGCCGCATCTCCTTGCATGGTTTCCTGCACTCACAGTTTGGCCTGTGGAGACTGTCCCCGTGTGCCGTGGCCCACAGGGAGGCAGTGGTGGCATTTGCGGTGACTTCCTGTGGGTGATCTGTACAGAAGTAATCATTGCCACAGAGCACCCTTGGGGGGCCCTGTGCTCAGTGACCCCTGTCAGGTCTCTGGTAAGAGCTGGGGTGGCTTTGCTCAAGTCCTCATTGCCCTCTTTCCCCAGGCCCAAAGCTGAGGCGTGGAGTTTCAGTGCACCCTGGTGTGTGATGGGAAGTGACAGTTGCTTGGGCTGGAGTGAGCCTGCCCTGCCTTCTTATCCCCCGTGCGGGAGGAGGCCACTGACAGAGAAGCCAGAGGGCCCGGGATAGGGGTGCGTCATTTCCCTTCTAGAAGGCAGGGAGCTAAGCATGCAGTAAAAATGGAGTTGTGGGCAGTGCGAGTCTGCCCGCGGTGGGGCCTTGCGTCCTGCCTGCTTGGTTAGTAATTCCTGCTGTAGCACTGAACAGAGAGGCCAGAGAAGCCCTCCTCCTCTCCCCGAAGTGTCACTGACAACTGTAATTGATAATCGATCATTCATTGAATTGGAATGTCATGGCTTCACATCTTGTTAAAGCAGTGACTAAATTTAACACAGCACAGACTGGAGTGCCGACTGTTAACATCTTATTGTTAAAATCTGTTTCCTTCTTAAAGAATCTGCATCAGCCACAGAACCAGAGAGTGCTACAGGTCCTGTGATCAGCACTTTGATTTTACAGTTGAGAAAGCAAATGTCCAATTAGTGGCAGAGCCAGGATGCAGGGCAAGGTTTCTCTCTTGCTGGTTCATTATTCTTTCTACCTCGTTGTGCTGATTTCCTTGGAAAGAGGCTTGGAGTTTTACACCTGGAGGTACCTTAAGGATCACATACGCATGTACTCGGGTGGTGGGTGGCTAAGATGCCAGTTTCCCACCTCGGAGTGCCCGGGTTCAGTACCTGGGCCTGGTTCCTGCCTCCAGCTTCCTGCTAATGCAGACTGGGGAGGTAGCAGTGATGGCTCAAAGAGATGGGTCAGTCCCGCTTATGCGGGAGGCCTGGATCAAATTCCTGGCTCTCGGTTGGGTCTGGCCCAATCTCTGCTGTCGGTGGTTTTGGGGAGTGAACAAGCAGATGGGTTCTGTCTCTCTGCTTCTCAAATAAATGAAAATTTAAAAACTTTACCAAAGTGGGTGGGCGTGGACCCTGGGATTACATCCAATGGGCTTTGGGAAAGCCAGTGAGGCAGCAGGTCTCTAGTGGTCCTTGTTTCTAGATTGCGGATCTGTCTTAGTTTCAGGGATTTCTGGGTGTTACTTGCACGCATGCCACGCGTGTAAGCTGTGTGAGCAGTGCGTGTCACTTGCTTCCCTAGGAGAAACTGCCCACGCAGCTTCCTCTGGAAACCACAAGCCTCCCCTCCCCCTCCTTCCCCCAGAGGTTGTTATTAGTAGCACACCTGGGCATGGGGGCTGCACTGCTCTCCCAGGGGCTGTTCCTGTTGGAGTTCTCGCTCAGTGTCACCAGCCCTCAGTTTTACCTCTGTTTTCCAGCGATGATCATCTGAGTAGGCCCCATGTGTCGGTCCTGCAGCTGTCTGTAAGTTCACACATTAACTGCCAACGCTTCGTGTGGATTTTGAGTGCAGCAGAATGATTTGACGATGAAACTACTGCAGCCAACTCGTTTTGGGAACTAAAGGTGCATACAAGGGGTCTTCAAAAAAAATTCACGGGAAATATATATTTATGGGGAAAAATGTGCACCTATTTCAAAAAAGACTTTTTTGTTTGTACCAGAATAACTCATCTTTGATTCCATTTTTTTTCACGAACGTTGGGAAGCCCCACATGGGGTCGGTTCTGCCTTTGTGTTGCTTCCGTCTCAGTGGTATTTGCTCGCGTCCTCGCTGTGCAGCTGGGTGGGAACGAGAGCCGGGAGACAGACCGGGGTCGACTTTCTCGTTGCTCTGTGTTTTTGGCAATTACCCTGGTGACAGGCTGTGAAGCTGCTGTGGGAGTCGTTCACCTAGCTGACTCTGACCTCCACGGCGGTGCTGCTTTGGGGGTGTGTGTACATGAACAAAGGCACGCAGCGTATCCACTCGTGCTCCTCTGCCCTTTCTCCCCCTTCCTTTTTGGGTTGAAATACGCAGGATTGTGTCCCTGCTCGCGAGACAGTTCCTCGCGCTGAGTCCTCCGACTCCATGGCTGGGCCATCGCATGCCCGCTCCCAGGGACGGCCTCCGGCAGGCAGATCTCCCCTAGACAGGCCAGGGTTTCTTCCCAGCTGGCCTTTCCGCTGGGCTCTGGGTCTACTGGAAAGGCAGAGCTGCTTGACATGGTGACCGTTCTCTGAGCAAGTGAGGCTGCCGCAGAGTAGAAATTAGCCTTGTATCTTCCTGTCTGCCTGAAACGTCTGTCCGTCTCCAGATGACATCAGTAAAACAGCAGGAGACGCACAAAGCCACCTACGTGTGTTTCTCAGGCTTTGTCTCTGTGTCTTCTGGTGAGAGGCCGCAGCTTGCATAGCTGAGTTAAGATTTAAGAGCTACTTCACTTTCTTGTTAAACATTAATTTTACATGGACACATTTGCACGTATTTCTGGGGTGCAGTGCGGCACTTTGGTGAATGTGTCCTCGTGTGTTGCCGGAGCACACAGTCAACTCGGGGTATCACAGTGGTGAGCATTGTCTCAGGCATTTCCTCCCTCTTGGTGATGAGAGCATTCCAAATCCTCTCCTCTTGCTGTTTTAACTTCTTGGATTAGAAAGGGGGCAAGTGTTGTGGTGCCGTGAGTGAAGCTTCTGCCTGGGCCACCGCATGTCACGTTGTAGTGCCTGGGATTGTATCCCAGCTCTGCTTTCTGGTCCAGCTTCCTGCTAATGTGCTTGGGAGGTAGCAGATGGAGGCACCGGTGCCTCTGTCTTTCCTACACACATGGGAGACCTGAACAGAGTTCCTGGCTCCTGGCTGTGGCTGGGACCCAGACCTGGCTGATGTGGGCATTTGGAGAATGAACCAGCTGATGGAAGATCTCTCTCTGCATCTCTTTTTCTGTCGCTGTCTTTCAAATAAAACAATTAAAAAGAATAGTCGGATTCTTCTAGACCACAACGAAGTCTTTGTCTGCTCCTGTGCTCAAGTGCATCCTCTAAATCCAGGAAAAAGCATGTCTTTATCATGAATTCAAAGCATTTGAGAAAGGCGAGGGCCTGTGCTCCTTGGTGCTGTGGAAGCCACCGCTGCTGGCCCAGGAAGAGGCAGGACAGGCTTCCTGCCACAGGTGCAGTGAAGGGAGGCTGGGGGTACGCAGACTGCACACATCCAGGAGGAGGATGTCTACAACCGCGGTAGCCCGCTGTTTCTCACAGTGGCCTGGGAGCAGGTAAACAAAGGCAGAAAAGTGGGCATAGCCACAGTGTACGTACGGGATGGGACCACGCATGCACCTGTATGAGCTCAAGGTAAGGTCTCCATGTACCCAGTACCATTCTCATGTTTCAGGAATGGCGGAACACTGTGGGTCCGTGATCCTGACCCCTCCCTCTTTGTCCAGAGTGGCTGGGAGTGGTGAGGTGCAGAGTCCTGTGGTGGGGGAGGGGCCTGTGGCGGAGGCAGGAAGTTCCAGTCGGCTGAGGAATGTGCTAGCACATTCCCTAAATATGAGATGGGGCACACTCACCTCTCATCCTGCCCTAGTGTGGTCATCCCTGGCACTTAGGTGTGTTTGCTCAAAGTTTTCCGCTGTGTGTTTTTGTTGTCCATTCTTTGTAACCCCAGCCCGGCTCCTCCCACTGACCCTCCATCAGAGGCCTCAGAATTTGTCACAGCCTGGTTCAAGTCCTCGTTCTTCCACCTTCTAGCTGTGGGCCCTGAAAGCAAAGTGCCTTGACTTTGCTAAACCTCATTTCTCACCTGTGAAACAGAACTAATATTTTCTTCTTAGTTTATTAGGAAAATTAAGTGAGATAATGTATTGAATGTATTTATGTTTAGAGTACCTAAGTCACCACTTGGCTCGTGGTGGAATAGGGCCATCTTTACTTTTTAATGCACTCATGTACTCTGTGTGTGTGTGTGTGTGTGTGTGTATAGTATGTGTGCATAAACACATCATGTGTGTCTACATAGTGTATGTTATGTAGTATGTGTGCACACATGTGTATATCTACATATAGCGTATATATAGTATGTGTATATACACATCATACATGTATATATCTACATATAGTGTGTATTTACGTAGTATGTATATATACACACATTTATGTGTGTATATATAGTATATAGCTATTGTGTATGCAGTCATGTATGTGTGTATATATAGTATGTGTGTATATACACGTTGTGTACGTATAGCTACATATAGTGCATATATACAGAATGTGTATATTCACATCATGTATGTGTATATATATCTACCTATAATGCGTATATATAGTGTGTATACACATCGTATATGTATGTGTGTAGATATACATAATACACACACATAAATAATGGCTTTTGACTTTTTGCTATGAAAAATGCTGATTTTATTCCCAGGTAACTGTAAGACGGTTTTGAGATGCTTGTGCAGATTCAGACATTAGAGTTTGCTGCCTGGAATTAATGATGTGTGAAGGCAGATGGAGGACTTTAGTTCAGACAGACAAATGATGACCCATGGTAATGTAGATTTGTGTAATTAATGAATCTTTTGATTGATTTCCTTGCTGTGGCTGTGTGAACCCTGGAAGTATGTGTTATTAGGGAAAGGATGCTGTTTTTAAAGGACACCACTTCAAAGCTGCCTGCACTGTTCTAATTTTCTGATTATAATAAACATTTTTAGGGATTAAGTTTGGGTTTTAGTCTTTTCAGGAGAAAAATCAAGAAAAAATTAAGTGAATTTCCTGTTTTTCTTAGTCTAAATCACTCAAATTTCAACCTTAATTTTTAAGCTTGATACAAAAGCTAGAAATATTTTAAAAACTTTAACATTTAGAACTCTGTTGTCAGTATGAAAGATGTTTAAAATCCTAGCAAGAATCTGTATTTTGAGGCTTTCTTTGACTTTAAAATAAATTGTGTATTTGAGAAGAGAGTAGACACGCAGCATGTATACTTGTTTTTGCGTGAATGTTTGCACTGTTCCAGCACGTTTGCATCACAGTGCTGCTCCGTTTATTTGGGGTGGAAGTAATTAGCCCTCAGTTTATATTTACCTTTAAGGCTTTTTTGTTTTGGATTTGGAAACTTGCAACTGTGTTTAGTGCCTGTATCTAAGGGGGTGAGAATTGCAGTTTGTTTTTTCCTGGGTGGTGAACTAGAGAGAGCCTTGTGTGAAGAAGGGTTCAGCCCAACTTAGTTTTATATGTAATCAGATTTTAAACTCTACAGAATTTCAGTTTAACTTTTTTAAAATTATAAATCATATTATGGGCAGTTCAATCATTGAAATTGCTGTGGCCATTTTTTGTTTTAAATTCCTGTGTTTTGGATTTCAAATAACTGAAGTGATGGGGAATTTGGAATTTTGATTATTTTGAAGAACATTTGAGCTGTGGAAACTCCTGTTAAGACGCATACACCCATGAATACATTAGATTCGATGTGCTAACATAATTTGCAAGTTCTCCTCTTGTAATTCCTCCTCTTTGCACTGAGCCGAAATGCAAAAGTAGCAGTTTTGAAGCTCTACGGTAGGGTCACAGGTTCACAGGAGCCCGGCCGCACGGTGCAGTGTACGCTCACTTCACGGGAGGAAGTCTTATATTAAATGTGTGATGTTCAAGCTTGTTTTCTTGGGCTTGTAATCAATTATAGTAGTGTAACTGGACTGAGAGATGTGTAATCATTTTGAGGGTTAACCAAGGTGCTTTGCATATTAGAAAATCCTCAGTAGGACCAACGCTGTCTCCCCCTTTGGTTTGTCTAGAAGACTTGCACTGTCTGCCAGATGCTGCTTCCTAACCAGTGCAGCTACGCCTCTCACCAGAGAATCCATCAGCACAAATCTCCCTACACCTGCCCCGAGTGCGGGGCCATCTGCAGGTCGGTGCACTTCCAGACGCACGTCACCAAGAACTGCCTGCACTACACGCGGAGAGTTGGTTTTCGGTCAGTATCCTGTTCACTTACGTGCCCTTCTGACTAGGCAGCGTGTGGGTGGTGTGCACACGGGTGCCATGGTGATGCCTCCATTAACAGATCCTCGGAGAAGCCGCCTCGCTGCGTCCAGGGTCCCTGGCCCCTCCCTGGAAGCGTGCAGTCACACTGTGGTTAGATGTCACAGTGTTTTTAGCACATTTTTGTTTCCGTGCTCCCTGTTAGGGAGGGAGAGAGAGGAGAGAGAGAGGGAGGGAGGGGGAGAGAGAGAGAGAGGGAGGGAGAGAGAGGGAGGGAGGGGGAGAGAGAGGAGAGAGAGAGGGAGAGAGAGAGAGAGGAAAGGGAGAGAGAGAGAGGAGAGGGAGGGAGAGAGAGGAGAGGGAGAGAGAGATATGGAGAGAGAGAGAGGAGAGAGAGGGAGAGAAAGGAGAGGGAGAGAGGAGAGAGAGAGAGGGAGAGAGGAGAGGGAGGGAGAGAGAGGAGAGGGAGAGAGAGGAGAGGAGAGAGAGGGGAGAGAGAGGGGAGAGAGAGGGGAGAGAGAGGGGAGAGAGAGAGGAGAGAGAGAGGGAGAGAGAGAGAGAGAGGGAGAGGGAGGGAGAGAGAGAGAGGGAGGGAGGGAGGGGGAGAGAGAGAGGGAGAGGGGGGAGAAAGAGGGAGAGAGGAGAGAGAGAGAGGGAGGGAGGGGGAGAGGGGGAGAGAGGGAGAGAGAGGGAGGGAGAGAGAGAGGGAGGGAGGGAGGGACAGAGGAGAGAGAGGAGAGAGAGGGAGGGAGGGAGGGAGAAAGAGCGAGAGCGAGAGCGAGAGCGAGAGAGAGAGAGAGAGAGAGACGACCTTCCCATCTGCTGGTTCATTCCCCACTTGACCACAGTGGACAGCTCTGGGCCAGGCCAAAGTCAGGAGCCTGGAGCTTCTTCTGCGTCTCCCACATGGGTGGCAGAGGCACCACTTCTGTTGCTTTCTCTCTCTCTCTCTCTCTTTTCTTTCTCCCTTCCTCTCTTTCTTTTAAGAGGTTTATCTATTCCTTTGAAAGGTAGACTTACTAAACAGAGAGAAGGAAAGACAGAGACAGAGACCTGCCGTCCGTTGGTCACTCCCTCAGTGGCTGCAGTGATCCGGGCTAGGCCGGGTTGAAGCCGGGAGCCAGGAGCTTCTCCCAGGTCTCCCACATGGGTGCAGGGGCCCAAGCACTTGGGCTGTCTTTGCTGCTTTTCCCAGACCATTAGCAGGGATTTGGATGGGAAGTGGAGCAGCAGGGACACCAACCAGCACCCGCATGGGATGCCGGCATTGCATCGCTGCACAATGCTGGCCCCGCTCCCTGGATTCCGAACCCTTCCCGGAGTTCTTTGCGTTTTCCACGTCTCTCAGCACTTGCCGTCCCCGAGGGCAAACAGGCCTGGTGCAGTGATTGTTACTTTCATGTGCCCCCCATCGAAGGATGCAGGTGTGTGCCATCTTGTGACCTGGCTCTTTCGAAGGGGACTTGCCCTGCCAACACTGCCCCTCCTCCCCTGCCCGAGGCCGGGTCTCCCTGGGTTCCTCCACACATCTCATCCATGGCCCCGTTCGCTGCCTGCTGCGTTCCCCAGGTGTGTCTTCTCAGCACCCAGCAGCCCTCATGCTGCTTCGGCTGCTGTTGAAGGACATTCTTCCTGAACTTTATTCTCCACTTTGTGATTTTCTGGAATTCAGGCCCCTGCCTTTTGAATCTTGACCTGGTGAAGAAGATCCTCCCCCAGAAAGCAGGTCCACAGTGTCTGTTAATAGAGGTATCACTGCATTATGTATTTATCTTAGCATTGTGTATCACTTAGTAACTTTAATGTTAGACTCTTAATAGTGAATTTTTTTTTAAAAGCTGTGATACAGTTCTGATGCTTTATAAAAATGAAGTCCGGTTGGCCTGATTTAATGGTTGTATTTCCTTTAAATTTAGGTCATGGTGTCATTGATTCCTGGGTGTCTCTCCCAATTTTCCAACACCAAAATGTCAGACTTGACTGCATTTTCTTCTTGTGCCTCCAGATCTGTAATGCACTAATGTTTTCTAGTTTGGGATCTAGCCTTATAGGAAAGCCTTGGTTTGGAAATTAGTAAACCAGAGTTTTTATACCATTTCTGCCCGCAGTTAATGGTGCAGTCCTTCCTGCATTCTGTCTGTGCGTGGCACCCCGGCTGTGGACCTGGCGCGTCGCCCACCACCAGTTCCCAGCGGCGCTCCAGGGAGAGCAGTGCCACAGGCTGCTGGCGGGAGGTGTGCCTCCCAGTGATGTCAGGTGTTCCTCAGATGTTCAGTTTATTTTTCTCATGTAATGAAAGTAAACTTCGATTGAATTGAATAAAGGAAGGGAGACTTCTTTAATGTTAACAGTTCCTGGTATCTTTCCTAACTTAAGCCAGAAGCTGTGCACTCAGAGCAAAGCAAAACACCTCCCTACTCCCCTACTCCTTTTGCCCTACCCCCCAAAAAGGAAACCCCATCCTTGGTTGGCTTTTCTTTTGTTTCATCCATAGAGTTGCTAGAATTTCATGCTTTGAACTGTAGATCTCAATTTTTTTTTAAACTAAATTTTGTGGTAAGTACAGATTTCCCCCCTGGACTTAAGGCTATGTGGTTGTTAAGAAGCTTAGTTCATGTTTACTTGTTTTGAAGATACAAAAAAAATTTACCTTAATTTTTCCCCTGCTGTTTCCAGTAATGTCTGGTCTTCTGGTCTTTAGTCTGGTCTTTGCCTGGGGCTTGGCCTTGGCCTTGCCATGTTCGTCTCTCCCTCTCAATTCCGTGTTTCCGTAGCTGGAGGAGTCTGTGGCGTGGCTGCCCTACCTGTCTTGTTTCTTCTTGTGCAAGGTTTCTAGTCCCTGTCCTCCTGCTCTCTCTGCCTCTCCCCTTGTTCCTGATTAATGGGGAAAATGGAAACATTGATACAAATCAAATATTTTTCTGAGTTTTCCTGCCTCTTGATATATCTGCATCAAGAAAGGGGAATTTTTGGAGCCGCAGCTGTGGTGTAGCAGGTAAAGCTGCTGCCTGCAGTGCCAGCATCCCATGTGGGTGCTGGTTCGAGACCTGGCTGCTCCACTTCCAGTCCAGCTCTCTGCTATGGCCTGGGAAAGCAGAAATGGCCCAAGTCCGTGGGCCCCTGTTCCCACTTGGGAGACCCGGAAGTGGCTCCTGGCTCCTGGCTCCTGGCTTCGGATTGGTGCATTTCTGGCCATTATGACCAACTGGGGAGTGAACCAGCAGATGGAAGACCCCCTCCCACCCCCACCCCGCCTCTTTCTCTCTCTAACTCTTTCAAATAAATAAACACATTTTTTTAAAAAAAGAGGAATTATTATAGGACTGAATGATGCAAACATTTTCCAAAAAAATATTCTGATAATAAAGAAGCACACTTGACTGGGACACAGAGCACAGAGGACCCGAGGGTTATTAGGGGTTCTTTCCAGGCTGGCTCTCCGCTGGCGGTGAGACGCTGTCTGTGCCCCTGCTCTGCCTTCTCCAGGGCTGTCTCGCGTGACCCTCCTCTGTCCCCTGCAGGCACGCGTGTTGCGCTGTCTCTCTCCCACGTTATTTTAGAGTCTGTTCTCGGGACCCTGTGTCGTGGCACGGTGGGTTATCCCTGTCACCCGCAAGGGGGACCCTGATGGAGTTCCTGGCTGCTGGCTTTGCCCTGGCTCAGACCTGGCAGTTCGGGGTGGTGAACGAGAGGGTGAAGATCTCTATCACTCCCTGTCACTCTGCCTTTCAAATAAAGGAATAGGAAAGTCTTTTTACAAACAAGGAGTCGGATCTTCCCTCACATTAAGGAGGGTTCCCCGCCACCCCTGTGATGCCGGGCCGTAGCCACTTAAATGCCATCTTCAGGTAGATGCCGCAGCTTCCTCTTTACTGTCACTGCTGGTTTCTCCAGGGAACGGGTGCTTTTCTCCTTCTCTGCTACTCTCACAGAATACCTGCAGGTGCGGGGGTCCCAGTGCCGCTTCTGTCGAGGGCTGTCCTGCTGGTCGGGTCTCTGTTGAGGGATGGGAGGGCATCACACAGCCTCTCTTCTTCCTCTTATGAAGCCACTAACAGTTTTGGGCACCCATTTTTGTGACTCCCGGGGGCTCCGCCTACAGACACTCTCAGCACAGGAATTTGTGTGTTAAGATTCAACATGGGGCCGGCGCTGTGGCTCAACAGGCTAATCCTCCGCCTTGCGGCGCCGGCACACCGGGTTCTAGTCCCGGTCGGGGCACCAGATTCTGTCCCGGTTGCCCCTCTTCCAGGCCAGCCTTCTGCTGTGGCCCAGGAGTGCAGTGGAGGATGGCCCAAGTGCTTGGGCCCTGCACCCCATGGGAGACCAGGATAAAGCACCTAGCACCTGGCTCCTGCCATCGGATGAGTGCGGTGCGCTGGCCGCAGCGCGCCGACCGCGGCAGCCATTGGAGGGTGAACCAACGGCAATGGAAGACCTTTCTCTCTGTCTCTCTCTCTCACTGTCCACTCTGCCTGTCCAAAAAAAAAAAAAAAAGATTCAACATGGGCCAGCGCCACAGCTCAATAGGCTAATCCTCCGCCTGCGGCGCCGGCACCCTAGGTTCTAGTCCTGGTTGGGGCGCCGGAATCTGTCCCTGTTGCTCCTCTTCCAGTCCAGCTCTCTGCTGTGGCCTGGGAAGGCAATGGTGGATGGTCCAAGTCCTTGGGCCCTGCACCTACATGGGAGACCAGGAGAAGCACCTGGCTCTTGGCTTCGGATCAGTGTGGTGCACCGGCCGAAGGGGCCATTGGGGGATGAACCAACAGAAAAGGAAGACTTTTCTCTCTGTCTCTGTCCCTCACTGTCCACTCTGCCTGTTTAAAAAAAAAAAAAAATTCAACATGAGTTTCAGAGGGGACACATACCCGGACCATAGTACTTGGTCATATACTTGCTTATTTATTTGAATGGCAGAATGACAGAGAAAGGAAGAGAGAGACCTTCCGTCTGCTGATTCACTCTCTAAATGGCCCCAATGACAGCCTAGGCTGGACTGAAGCCAGGAGCCCAGAACTCCATCTGGGTCTCCCACATAGGTGGCAGAGGTCCAAACACATGGGCCATCTTGTGCTGCTGTCTTCGGCGCATTAGCAGGGAGCTGGATTGGAAGCAGAGTAGCTAGGACTTGAACTGGGGCTCCAGTATGAGAGGCAGCTGCCTAACCCCCCTGTGCTACAATGCCAGCCCTGTCTTTTGCCCTTTGAGGGGGATGAAGCTTTCTGCTCTTTTTCAAAGATTTATTTTTTCAAAAGGTGAAGTTATATATGTATATATACAGAGAGATCTTGCGTCTCCTGGTTCACTCCCTAGATGGCCACAGTCGCTGGGGCTGTGCCGCTCCAAAGCCCATCTGGGTCTCCTGTGTGGGTGTTGGGGACCCAGGCAATTGGGCCAACTGCTGCCTTTCCAGGCGCTTTAGCAGGGAGCTGGATCAGAAGCGGAGCCTCATGCAATGCCGATGTTTGGTGTTGCAGGCGATGGCAGCTTAACTCTCCACTGTGCTTTGATGCCAGGGCAGGAGGGCCCTTCTTAGTGGGATGATCCCGTGTTTGTGGTTCCTGGAGATCTGTGCGCCCTGTTTCATTCGTGACCTTCCCACTCTTGTCTTACGTGGCCTTCCCCTTTCCTTGGGGAGCACTGAAATGGTCTATTCCAACTATTCTCATTTTCAAACGAGTAAGTGGCCCCACGAGGAGCTTTAACCTGTTGAAGACAACACAGCGCATGAACCCCGACTGGGTTCAGAGTGCGTGAGTGGCTGGGTTGCCTGGAATAGCAGTTCGGGCAGATAGGGTTAGAGGTGTTTTGCTTCTAGCCTCCTAATGGTACTTAATGGTACTTGAGGTTTTTAGTATACAGACAGGGGGGTGCTTCAAAAAGAATTAAAGCAACTTTTATTTTCCCCCATCATGTACATTTTTATGAACTTTCTAAAGACTCTCCTCTTGTGCATGGATTTCAGAATTTTTTTTTGCATCAATAACAAACTTACCTTTAATTTCATTTCACTTGATCTGGAGCTGCATGGGGAGAGTTGAAAATGTTTATATATTAATTATGAGCCCACGTGTGAAACAGTTTACACACGGCACACAGTTTGCAGCCTGCCAGTCCTGAATGGCTTTGCAAGCGTCTCTGTGATTCCGGAGAGGGTGGTTGTGAGAATTCAAGTGTCATTTATTGAAGAAGCCCCTGGGCTCTGCCTTCTGCTGGCAGGCGCTGTCTTCCTCCCCCAGGCAGCTCTGCACATGTCCAGGAAACGTGTGTTCCGTTATAACAGAGTACATCCCGGGGGCCCCGAGAGTCTCCCCAGAGACCATCCTTAAGTAGTTTTAGGGTGTGGAGAAGGGAGCTGCAGTCATCAGGTGGAAGTGTTGCCAAGGGCTCCTGTGGGAGAAAGATGTGATAAGGGGAGGAAGACATCTTAGTTTTAAAGTTTGCTTCGGTAGGGTTCGATATGAGCCAGGAGTGAGCTAATTCTCAATTAGAAATTCAGAAAATAAGGAGGCTGGCTAGAGAAACATATTTTTTCTAGAGAAGCTGATATTTCACAAGTTTATAGTTACAATTGCAAGCTGCTTAAGTTTGTTTTCCAGGAGACAAAAAACTCGGGTGCTGACCAACACCCTAGCGGCCGGCCCCAGGTTCATTGCCGTGTCAGTGTGCTTGGGGGACAGCGGTCCTGGCCTGGCCTGGGGGCCAGCGCTCCTTTACTCCTCTCCGTCTGCCTCTGTTGAGACCTTAAGACTTAGTGAAGATCTGTCTCTCCAGTGCCAGTGCCATTTGGGGCTGGAGATGGACAGGGACTTCCGGCTCTGGTGTTAGAATGCAGCGCACGGAAGTCTTAGTGCTCAGAGCCCTGGGCCTTGCTGTGTTTCCTGCTCCTGCTGTGACCCTCTTAAGTTGCTCCCAAAATAGACCATTTGAGTTGTATTGTTACTCATCATGATCTCTGCATGTGTGAAAATCACGTGATTTGTTACGAATAGAAACAAAATACGAACACGCTTCCAAGGGGCCTTTAGAAGCCTGAAAGGGCCATGAGATTAAGTTCAGTGACACGCGTTGAGTGGTCTTGTGCTAACGACTGTGTGTTTATTCTCCTAACAGATGTGTGCATTGCAATGTTGTGTACTCGGATGTGGCTGCACTGAAGTCTCACATTCAAGGCTCTCACTGTGAAGTCTTCTACAAGTGTCCTATATGTCCAATGGCGTTTAAGTCTGCCCCAAGTACACACTCCCACGCTTACACACAGCACCCTGGCATCAAGATAGGAGAGCCAAAGTAAGTCCCGCCAACTCTGCGTTCTCACTCTACGGCTTTGGCAGTGGCATAGAGGAGGTAGTGGGTCTGTTGAATACAATGTAAGATGTGAGAAACCATGCAAGTCTGCCTACGTCAGTGCTCTCAGGTATGGCTTGGAGCTTATCAGACTTTTCTGTTCTTCCCAGGTAAAGTCCCTGTCCACAGATGTCACCTGTTACTTATGCTTTTGTCATCAGTGAATATTTACCTGTTCTGTTCCTTTGTTTTTTTTTTTTTTAAAGAAGATTTATTTATTTGAAAGGCACAGTGACAGAGAGAGAGAGAAAGAGAGAGATACCTGCTGGTTCACTCCCCAAAGGGCCACAATAGCAGGGGCTGGGCCAGACTAACATCAGGAGCCAAGAACTCCTGTCCAAGTTTCCCACTGTGGGTGCTGGGGCTCATCATCTGCCGCCTTCCCAAGTGCATTGTAGGAAGCTGGATTGGAAGTGGAGTAGCTAGGACTCAACCTGCTGTTCTGAAATGGGATGCCTGATTTGTAAGTGGTGGCCTAACTGGCTTAACCCACTGAACCACAGTGCCAGTCTCTCTGTTTTGTTCTTTTTCTTGTGAACAAAACAAAGATAACCTGTCATCTTTAAATTTTCTAGTTTCTTTTTTTGTCTTAAGATTTATTTTATTTATTTGAAAGGCAAAGTTAACAGAGAGAGACAGAGAGATACCTCTTCCATCCTCTGGCTTACTTCTCAAATGGCTGCAATGGCTAGGGCTGTGCCATACTGAAGCCAGGAGCTTCTTCTGGGTCTCCCATGTGGATGCAGGAGCCCAAGCACTTGGGTCTTCCTCTGCTGCTTTCCCAGGCCATTAGCAGGAAGCTGGATCAGAAGTGGAGCAGCTGGGACTTGAACCGGTACCCATATGGGTTCCTGGTGTCCTAGACATTGACCTTACCTACTGTCACAATGCTGGCCCTCATAGTTTCTTTCTCGTAGGATACACTTTTCCCCTTAATATGTATAAGATGAGGTCCATTAAGACACTGGTTAACGAATTTAGCTTCATAGCCTTGATGAGGAGGAGTCTTCAATACTGGAGTAGCACTAGAGCAGACAGGATGCCTGCCTGCAGTAGGATCAGCTTGACAGAGGCGGGGGTGTGGCTGCTGGAGCTGGGCAGAGCCCCCATCCCCTGGCTGTGGGACTCTGGCCTGCCTGTAGTGAGATGGTGTGTGTAGAACTTAGCACAGACTTGGCGTGGGGCTGGGGGCTCTGTGAGCGCGAGCTCTTCACTGTGTGTCTGCACTGCACTCAGGGCCCTGTCGCTTCATTCCTGAGTGTGGCAGTGTGAGGTCCATCGTAAGTGAGGTGAGGGTCGTGTCCACATCCGTGGGTATGTGTTTTCCCATAAGTCCATCATCAGGGAAGTATTTCAGAGAAGATATTCTGAAATCTTTTTTTTTTTTTTTTAAGATTTATTTATTTATTTGAAAGGCAGAGTTACAGAGAGGCACAGGCAGAGGCAGAGAGAGAGAGAGGTCTTGCATCTGATGGTTCACTCCCCAATTGGCCGCAATGGCTGGAGCTGTGCCTATCCAAAGCCAGGAGCCAGGAGCTTCTTCCGGGTCTCCCATGCGCGTGCAGGGGCCCAAGGACTTGGGCCATCCTCCACTGCTTTCCCAGGCCATAGCAGAGAGCTGGATGGGAAGAGGAGCAGCTGGGTCTCCAGCCCATGATATTCTGAAATCTTAATATAACATACATAGGGCTTCTATTGTAGCATCAACAGTTGTAACTTTTTGAAAAAGATTTTTAAAATTTATTTAAGAGTTACAGAGAGAGGTAGAGAGAGAGGTCTTCCATCCGCTGGTTCACCCCCCCAAATAGCTGCAATGACCAGAGCTGAGCTGATTGAAGCTAGGAGGCAGGAGCTTCTTCCGGGTCTCCCATGTAGGTGCAGTGGCCCAAGGACTTGGACCACGTTCCACTGCTTTCCCAGGCACATTAGCAGGGAGCTGGATTAGAAGTGGAGCTGCCGGGACTCAAACCAGTACCCATATTGGGTGTCGGCACTGCAGACCAGGGCTTTAACCCGCTGTGCCATAGCGCCGGCCTCAAACAATAGTTGTAGCATTTTAACATTTCACTGTTTAACAATTGTAATATTAAAAAAAATTTTAAAGATTTATTTATTTTATTTAAAAGGCAGAGTTAGAAAAAGAAAGATCTTCAAATCACTGGTTCACTCCCCAGATGCTGAGCCAGGCCCCTCCTGCTGCTTTCCCAGGTGTATTAGCAGGGAGCCGAATGGGAGGTGCAGCAGCTGGGACTTGAACTATTGCTCATACGGGATATTGGCATTGCAGGCTGTGCCTTAACCCACTGTGCCACATTGCTGGCTCCCAACATTTAAACGTTTTAAAGATTTATTTATTTGAAAGGCAGAATGTCAGAGAGAGGGAGACAAAAGGGAAGGGAGGGAGAGAGAAAGTGGGAGAGACTGAGCCTCTGTCTGCTGATTACTCTTCAAGTAGCTGCGGCAGCCAGGGCTGGGTCAGACCAAAGCCGAGAATTCCATCCTGGTGTTCCGTCTGGGCCATGATCTGCTGCTGTCCAAGGCGCATTGACAGGAAGCTGGATCACAGCGAAGCAGCAGGAGCTTGAGCTGGCACTCTGATACAGCGTTCTGGCGTTGCAAAGGGTGGCTTACCCTGCGGAGGCACAGCACCAGCCCTGACATCTAATTTTTCGTAACAGAAATGATTGTGTACTTAACATGACTATTAAACTAATTTTATTCCAGTAGTTTCCCTACTTTGACCTTGGATCGATCCTCAAAATGAAAAAATAACAACTTGGAGGATCCAAGGACCCTGAAGACAGGGATTGGTGAATTTTGGGTCTTCAGTGTCCTTGATAGTAAGATGCTGGGTGCTCAGGCAGTCTTTGCCTTTGCCCCCCTTTGAATGTAGTTTTTATTTGGGTCTTTATGCAAATGAATAAAACTTTTGTCTGCAATGTGCGTGAAGTTCAGAACAGTTGTTGTAACTTGGAAACGCAGGGCAGCAAATGAAGTAAGTAGCGGAAACCTTAGTTCTCAGTAGCCCACCTTCTCTGCACTTTACTTTCCACAGCTTCCGTTACCCATGGTGCACTGCGGTCTGAGTATATTAAGTGAAAACTTCCAGAAATAAACAACTCAGAGTTTAGATGGCACGCAGTTCTGAGTAGTCTGATGAAATTCGCATCTTCCTGCGTCGTCCCGTTTGGGATACAAATCCCCCCTTCGCCCAGGGCTCCCATGCTGTGCACCCTAATGGCCCCGTAGTCTCATGATCTGATCTTGGGCATCACGTCGATTTGGGGTGTCGCAGTGTTTGCGTTCAGGTAACCCCAAGGTGTGGGAGGAATGACGCTGGCAGCTTGGAAGTGCCAGAGAGGAGCCCCAGAGCCTCCTTCAAGGGGAGAGGGGAGAGGGGAGAGGGGAGAGGCCTTGACTTAGGAAAGGGGACTTTATGGTGAGGTTGCACAGACGTATGTTAAGGAGAGCTGTGAAGAAGGAGAACGAAGCTCATTCTGGTTTTGCTGTTGTGTCTTCAGCTACAGAGTCAGGGCAGCCGTGCGTGCTAGGTGCTCGGTTCAGACTGAGACGGCAGCAGCGAGAGGGCTCCGTGCCGTCAAGGGTCCAGGCCTCCTCTGGGTTTCTTGGCGAAGTATCCCCTCCAGAGCAGGGGAGACCACTGTTGTAGATGGGAACAAGTTACTCCAAAACTTATTTTTTCCAACTATGTCAATTTTGTTTTTATATTTTTGTATTCATTGATTTGAGAGGCAGAGAGACAGAAGAGCTCCCATCTTTGGTTTGCTCCTTAAGTACTCATGACGCCTGGGGCTAGGCGAGGCTGAAGCAGGGAGCCTGGAACTCAGTCTTGCTTTTCCGTGTGGGCAGGTAACAGGGACTCGAGTACCTGAGCCATCACTGCCCCCCGGCGTGCACATAAGCAGGAAGCCAAACTGGAAGTGGAGCCAGGACTCAAACACGGAATGTGGGCGCCGTAGGCGTTGTCTCTGAACTGCTAAGCCAAACACCTGCTCCATTCCACTATCCAGGATCTCCTTGCATTTTTTTTTTTTACTACTTTAGTTCTTTAATAAGTACAAGCCTAAAAAAGAGGTATGAACTACTGTGTTTTAAACTAAAACAAATTTACAGTTGAAATGGGAGGCAAAACTCCAAATCTGAAGAATTGATTCAGTGTGGTGTCCCGTGGTTGCCACTTTGAGCTCCACTGGGGGTGCCAGGCCTGTGCTGTGATGCGGTGGAGCTAACTCTCCCAGGCTGCCTTTCCCAGTTCCAGCCCCTGTTAAATCTTCATGGGCCTGCATTTGCCCAGAAAGCTTCATTTTGGCAGTGAGTTCAGTTGTCTCCATTCCAAATGAATCTCTGCCCTGAAATTCCCCAGTGGTATTTGGTTAACAGGTGGTTATGTAGTGACTCAGCATGACAAAGATGATTTGCATTAATTTCATTTTATTTTATTTTTTCCCCCCAGAAACCTTTTAGTTATGAAATGCATGAAGTTCGTATTCCTTAAGTACGACAATAGGAACCTAGTGATTCTTTCCACTGTATCCCGCCTCCCACCCCTCTTCCTCCTCCCTCTCCTATTCGCATTCTTATTTTTTACTAAGATCTATTTTCAATTAACTTTATACACATGTAACTCTGTACTAAGTAAAGAATTCAGCAATTAATATAAAAAAAAAACCAACAAAACCTGTTCCTCAATAATCAAGACAAGTTCAAAGTCATTGCCTCTCACTTCTACAGATAGGTGCTCTATTAGTTATTACTGATCAGAGAGAACATGTGGTATTTGTCCTTTTGGACTGGCTTATTTCAGTAAGTATGATGTTTTCTAGTTTCCATTTTGTTGCAAATGACAGGATTTCATTTTTTTAAGCGCTGTGCGTTAATTTTTTTAAGGTTTATTCATTTGAAAGGCTTAGTTACACAGAGGCAGAGAGAAAGTCGTCCATCTGCTGGTTCATTCCCCAATGGCCGCAACGGCTGGAGCTGGGCCAGTCCGAAGCCAGAAGCCTGGAGCTTTTTCTGGGTTTCTCACATGGGTGCAGGGCCCCAGGGATTTGGGCCATGTTCTACTGCTTTCCCAGGCCATAGCAGAGAGCTGGACTGGAAGTGGAGCATCTGGGTCTTGAACCGGTGCCTACATGGGATTTTGGCACTGCAGGTGGCAGCTTTACCCGCCACAGCACAGCACTGGCCCCTGTGCATTAATTTTAACAATCTGTATTACAATCATCCTCCAAGGATTTTCTTTAGAGAACAGATGGGTGTCTGAAAATGCACCTTCATGTCCACAGCATTTCAGTTTGGAAAGTGAGACACAAGATAATGATCTTTTTAAGCTTTTTTTTTTTAATGATTTATTTATTTGAGAAGCAGATTTACACACACACACACACACACACAGGGAGTCTTCATCCACTGGTCCCCTCTCTAAATGGCTGCAATGGCTAGTGCTGGGCCAGGCTGAAGCCGGGAGCATCTTCCTGGTCTCCCACTTGGGTGCAGGGGTCCAAGCACTTGGGCCATCTTTGCTGCTTTCTTGGGTGCATAAGCAGGGAGCTGGATTGGAGGTGGAACAGCTGGGACTCGAACCGGTGCCCATATGGGATGTCAGCACTGCAAACAGTGGCTTAACCTGCTATGCCACAATGCCAGCCCCGCAAGATAACAATTTCACACACATTTATATGGTGTTTGCTGTGTGCCTGGTGCTGTCATAAACTTTTTCTTTTCCAGTGGTGGGCAGTCATTTCCCTCATGGGTACTCCAAGTTAAGAATTATATAAGAGTCAGAGTTTTTGAACAAGTTTCTAAGAAATCAGATACATAGGATCGATGTAGTGGCACAGGAGACGACTGCAGGTGCAGAGAAAATGGAATTTTCAGCCACGGCCCTGGGATTCACTTGACATCAAGCAAACGATTTAATGGAAGTCTTTGTGTCTTGTCTGTGAGCCAGCAGTAGTGTGAATCCACCTGACTCGGGGTTTGGGGACGGATGCAGAGCCAAGTCTCTGTACCTAACTGGGTCCGGTCAAGGCTGATCTAGGCGACAGTGTCACAGCTTGCAGTCTTTGATTCAGGGGAGGCGTTTGACACAGTGGTTACGGCAGCACTTGGATGCCTGTGTCCTGTATCAGAGTTCCTGGATCCACGTCCTGGCTTGCTTCAGAGTCCAGCTTCCTGCATTTTAACGTGTGCCACGGAGGCAGGCGATGATGCCCAAGTACCTGGGTCCCCACTACACAGGTGGGAGACTTGGCTGCACTTCCTGGCTCTCTCCCTTGGCCTGGCCCAGCCTTGGCTGTTGGCAGCATTTGAGGATGAACCAGCAGATGGAAGGTCTCTGTCTCTTCGTCTTCCAAATGACTTAAAAATAATCAAACACAAATTGTATAGAAAGACTCCTTTATTCATTTGTTTCACACCAGGTTCAAGTGTAGCGCTGTGTTCTGGAGCGTTTTGGCTGCTGTGATCTTAATCTCTTGGGTGAGGGTGTTTGGTTTTAGCTCTGTGTTCTCTCTCCTCTTTCCTGTCCCCCTCTCCCTCCTCCCACCCCAGCTTGTTTCTAGCACAGTTCCCTGCCACTCCCTCTGTCTTGAGGATGGGATCAGGCCCAGGCTTTGCAGAGCTGGCTTTCCAAGCCCTGCCCAACTGTATACCATCTCCTCCCCTGGCCCACATCCTTGGGAGCACAGCCAGGCTGGGGTTCCCACTGTCCCCTGGGCCTGCAGTGCCCACGTGGAGCTCTGCATCTCTCGCAGAGTGGGTGCCGCCTGTCTTGAACGCACTGCCTCCTCTCTGCCTGCCTGGCCATCTCCTGGGACTTTTCCATTGTCCCTAGAGGGGCCCTGTCTTCATGCTTTCGCCCTAGCAACCGTATCTGTGGGGTTCCTGGCACCGTCACTTGGGCTGCTCCCTTGCTGATTTAAATACCAGTACCTGTGTAGGTCTGTGTAGGTCTCTCCTGCAGAAAGTCAGGAAAAATCACTGAGAACCCTCGCCCCACCTCCATCCATCCATCCATCTACAATATTGGGTCCATCCTCTTACCTTTGTATTTCACTCCTGTCTCTCAAATTGAGAGGTAACTGGGCATGACATCCATCAAGCACATTTGTAATTTAACCACCACACCACCCCCAATCAGGAACCCCATCTTAATCCCGGTGCTGTCCAGTTCATGAATGTCACTCAGAGTTCTCCATTTGCTGAGACAATGCTGTCCTCGCTTGTCTGAGATCCTGTCTGGGTATACATTCTGGATTTCCTTGTCTGTCTCCCATCTGCAGCAGTTGCTCCAGAAGAGGACCCAGGCTTCTCATCCCAGGGTGCCCTCCCCAGGCTGTCTTGGCACAGCTGCCTCAGGCGTGGTGACATCAGGTGGGCACAGGTGGTGGCAGCAGTGGTGCCGACCATGGCCACGGAGTCAGTTTGGTGTCTGGTTTTTCTGCTGTGATGTCACCGTTTCCCCCTTTATATTCATTCAGAATTTGTGGGGATGTGTCCTGATACTATACCTGTTCCTCAGGTTCCTTAAGCGTGATGTTCAAATCAGCAGATCATCTGCTTTACACTTTTTGTTACTTAAAAAAAATTAGTATTTGATTGATTTAAGAGGCAGAGAGACAGAGCCTTCCATCTGCTGGTCCCCACCTTCCCCCACCAAATGCCTGCAGTACCCAGGAACGCAATCCCGATCTCCCACTTGGGTGGCAAGGACCCAACTACTTGGGCAGACACCTGCTACCTCCCAGGGTGCTCATTAACAGGAAGCTGGAATCAGGCAGAGCTGGGACTCGAGCCCAGGCACGCCAGCATGGAGCGTGGGCAGCCCAAGTGGTGTCTGAACAACCACCTTAAACACCTGCCCCTTTTCTGTATAAAGTCTAGGGCAACGAGGCAGAGTAAACGGAAGTGCTTCCCAAAGCAATGCAACGTGAGTCACGTGCGCCACGCTGCTGACAATAGGAGAGCAGAACCGAGGAGGGGTCTAGTGTCGGCCCAGCTAGCAAATCCCAGGTCTTTCCTTGGGACTGTCCGTGTTATTGCTCTATGGTAATGATAGCAAACCCAGGAAATAGAGATAAGCACCACCATAGAAGAGTATATTTACTGTCCTCTAGAATAGATGACGATTGCACACCTTCTGTTTCTTTTCTCCCCCTTTGAAACGTGGGGTCACCTCACACATCCTGGCTTCCTATCCATTGTTTCAGTTTCCATGAAGACCTATCCAAGTCTTCAGTACAGTCAGCAACCTCATCTTCAGCCATCTTCACGCAGTTTGACCGCTGGTGTCATGGATGTTGGGGTTGTTGACGGCACTGAGCTGTTTCAGATGCTAGCAAAGGCATGTCGCCGCCGCACCTGTGCGGGGATGGCGTGGGGCAGGCACCAGCACTGGGCCATGCTGAGGAGTCCTCGAGACCCCCCATCTCCAGGCAGGAGTGTAGGCTCTCCCCCGGGGGAGGTAGCCGACCTGTCGGGCCCGTTCCGATTCGATTTATGAATCTTGGGTGGGAAGAGAGAAGTGAGCACCTGTATTTTTCAAGCGCCACATGGTGAGGCCTGAAGCTGTGTGAGAGGCGCTTTGGAGAAGACCTGGAAAGGGGGGGTGTTGGCGAAGATGTGTTCCAGCCCCCACTTCTCTGTTTCGGGTCCAGCTTCCTTCTGCTGCACCCTGGGAGGCAGGAGATCCTGGCTCAGACACTCAACTACGTGCGTCCCTGCCACCCATGTGGCAGATCTGGACGCCTGGCATTGGCCTGGCCCAGCCCTGGCTGATGTAGGCATTTGGGAAGTGAACCAGCACAAGGAGGATCTCTTCCCTCTCTCCCCATTGCTTTCCCTTTCAAATAGAGACAATAAATGAATAAACACTAAAAAAGACCTGGAGAGGAAGACGTGGTTTCTCGAGAACTTTCTTAGCTTTGCAGTAGGAAAGGCAGGTGCTGCCTCTGTTGTGTGTCCACCCCGGCCTTCGCCTTCCGAGATTCTCTCTGACCTTCCCCTGAGACACTCCAGGGCCAGAGTTGTTCCTGGGGGATGGGTCAGAACCCCTGGAGGTGAAGGTGGCCCAGGAGAGTCTTCTCCTTTGAGCCCCTCCTGGCTCCTCTTGCCCAGGCGTCAGCAGGGGATGTGGACAGGTTAGGATTGTCTGATCTGAAAAAAATCCCTAAAAAGAGAAATAGGGATGCTTTTACTCTGTGTTAAAGGTAACCCGCTGGAGAAGACTTTGTGCAGACCTGTGCCAGTGGTGGGTCTGGGAGTCATAAGCGACCATTAATTTAGGTTTCTAATCGCACGTGGGCTTCTTTACTCCGAGTGTGAAGACTGACTGGCGTTTGCGTGATGCCCAATGCCTTCGAGAGTCACTGTTCTCCTTGCTGTGTTGTGTGTTCTCGTGTGCTCTACCTCCTGAGTTCTTCAGGGGAAAGTGGCAGTACCTTGGCTGCGGAGATGAGGCTGACTGACATGATTTCGCTACACTTCTTCTGTTCTAGAATAATCTATAAGTGTTCCATGTGCGACACTGTGTTCACCCTGCAAACCTTGCTGTATCGCCACTTTGACCAACACATTGAAAACCAGAAGGTGTCTGTTTTCAAGTGTCCAGACTGTTCTCTTTTATATGCACAGAAGCAACTTATGATGGACCATATCAAGGTGTGTGCACATCTGTCCTGTCCTTTGAATGAACTGCAGACCCGCTCGTGGGTCCTGAAGTGGGTTGGAGCTGCAAGGGATGGGTGGATGCTGGCCGCTGTCAGTGAGCAGCGCACTTGCTGTCACTGTGGGTTTGCTGGACACCGGGGTGCTTCTCCCAGGAGTCTGTTCTACCTGCCAGGAGAGGCTCATAACCAGGAGCAAGTGCATGCCTTGATTATTTTAAAAGAACACTACAGTGGTAGGGTACTTTTTCCTGCATAGGAAATGATGACTGGGAAGTTACTTTTTTAGAGAACTCTGTGTTGTGCAGGATTTAGAAACTGACAGGGGTTCTGATGAATTATGTTAAGTCATACATATGTTGGTATACTTAGGAAATGAAGATTTCCCCTTGAAATTATTTGAATGGTTAATCTTGCTTTATAATTGAAGTCCCTGAATCTTTTTATATGTTTTCTATATTAAAATTGCATTAATTGGACTTTAGAATAGCTGGCCAGTGCTAGGAGATCACATAGTACCTGGCCACCTGGTGGGTATCCAGTTAATGACATGACTAAATGTCCACTGTGGACTCTGTATTCTCAAGCTGCAAAAAGGGGCACCAGAATTCACATGCCAGCTTACTATGGCCGGTGCTTACTCCTGGCTTCTTCACTCGGATAGGTTGAGCAGTTTTATTCCTTGTGTAATTAGGAGATAATAGCCACTGGCTTTCAGAGATCAAAATGACTCACTTTCTAAACAGTGAAACAGGAGACCCACTGTTACGATGGGCTCCATTTCTGTTAGGTTTTCTCTTTTTAAAATGCGTTACATGAAAAAAGGGTCAGGGCAAATAATGCATTTGAATTCCTCTCGTGTGACCTCAGCTAAGTGAGCGGATTGTTCATCCTCTAGACTTCCTGGTGGAGCACGTTTGAGTTCATGTAGAATCATTGCTGCAAGTACACGTGGCCTCTCGCAGAGGCTGTGGAGATGGTGGTGGTTGTGACTTTTGCTGGGGCGAATGAAATGCCTGGGATGTGTTCCATAGCCTCACTCGAAGTACAGTAAAATCCTCTTAAGACATTTTAAATGTTTTGGCTAAAATTATGAAATCATTTTGACAATATTTATGTAATGAATGATCAGGATAAACTAAAAACTGCTAATAAAAACGTGTGGATGTTGGCATTGGACCAGAATATTCTAACACGCTATCTGTGGGCCAGCCAGGAAAAAGCAGAAGTTGCTCTTAAGAGGCTTTTTATGGGCTGCTCGCTTTCTGGAACTCCTCTGTGCATCTGGAAGTGGGTTCACTGGCCTTGTGGCGGGTCCTCCCTGTTAATAGTGGATTTGGAGCAGCACGGGGTTCCAGTACGGGGTCTCCAGGGCTGGGAGGGGTGGCAAAATGCTGTGGCCTGAAGGATGAAAGAATGGTTTTTATTTATCTGGGCCTTCATGAGACTGAAACTTTGTGCTACAAAAACAAGTGGCGGTGAGCACTCAGCTTCCCGTGTCGAGGATGTTCCATACATTTTAAAATAACTGCCCTGCATTTTTGTGTCTGGGGATGGGTAAGGGCAAAGGTTTGGGGCTACCCTGCCTGCGGAGAGTGTCCCTGACTTAGTTCCCTCGTGCTGTGCTGTGTGTGTTTCCACCGAGAGCATGGAGCAGCACGTGTGCCTGTGCCTACATGGTCGCACGCGGGTGGCTTCTGTGATTGCCCAGGCCTCATCCAGTCCACTCTTTGTTCCACCAAAATACGCACTACTTGCTTTGTGGGACATCTCAAGGAAACTTTCATATTGCAGTTACTCAAATTTTTATTGTTTAAGGAGCTAAGGAAAAAGAATCATCTTGAAAGAAGTGGCATTTCTTTTGTTAAAGAGACAGTTGTTTTTCTCTTATTTTTATTTACAGTGTCAGTAAAATGAGCCAGTTGGAAATTCTCATTTTAGCATACCTGCCATCACCCTCTTGTCTTGGCACAAGTTTTTGCTTTCCTGTGATATCTTAGTACTCCAAGGTTATCTCATAGAATACTCCAGTAACGAGCCTTCTCATCGACCTCCCAGTTCGTAAAAATGCATTTGTCTGGAAGCCAAGGAAGCATGTTAGGAGGTTTGGGGTTTTCTTGTCTTTGAATTTTCAGTAGTTTAAAAATGCAGAGGTTCAGCTTCTGTTCTGAGAACGGCCATTCCGGCCCTGAGGCCTTCTGCCTGCGTGGTGGGAGGAGGCAGACACGTGGTCTGGGGCCGCAGGAAGTCACATCTGGCTCCAGGTTGGCTCTTTGCAAAGGAGCACGTGTGGGCCTTCACCTTGGCCTCCTTTCCTGGGCCAGTGCATGGTTGATTGTTTGGACAGACCTTGCCCCTCTGCTCATGAGGAAGTCCTGGAGCCTTCGGGGGGAGGGGTGTTGGGGAAGCTTGGCTAGTTCTTGGCACGGCTGGGAGAAGTGTGTTGGAGCAGCAGCGTCTGCCCTAGCCCTGGGGAAGTGACAGCACACGTCAGGAGGGCGTGAGGCTGGGACTGGGACCTGCAGGAGCTAAGGAGGCCCCTGACGGGGGTGGGCTTTGTGCAGGTGCTGGCATTGAGGCTGGTCACCTGCCCGAGTGCTGATCAGGAGACAGACTGTATGTTGGGGGCAGAGACTCACTCGCTTCTTTTTGGGGACCCCATGCTTTTACAACACAAAACAAAAATTGAAGTGAGCCAGCCTTTAGAATGAAAATTGTATTAATTTATCCCACTTGGATTGGAACGCCTCCTTGGAGTTTAAGTTGAAGGTGGCTGTTGTGGCTGTCATGTTAAATACAATAAACAGCCGAGTAGTATAGCAGGACTGTGCGTGTCGGCTGTGCTAGCAAGTTCACATCTGGGAACTGTTAGTGACAAGGGCTGGATTCCAGAAGGACACAGAGATGAAAATTACTCCCCCAGTGTGAAAGGCGTGAACTGGAGTTAGGAGTTGGTTCAAATCCAAGAACCAGGGGTCTGAAATACCTCATGGTGTGTCAGCCTATTTCAACGTATCTGGGCAGACATGGAAGTACAATGTCCCCCAGAAAAGATCTGCCCTAGACGGGGACTAACCCTGGGACACGGGGACCAGGATAATTAGTATGCAGCGTAGAGGGTTTCCTTTAGAGAATTTTAAAATGGTCCAAATATGTAAATATTTAAGAATTATTTGGAACTGGAAACATAACTAACAGCAGTCATAAAAGTTAATTCTCCTGTCTGTCTTTTAAAATGTACGTTGACTGTATGTTTTGGTTGTTTCTTAAGCAGTATGTCTGAATGAATGTAAAATCCAGTTGAAAGGTCTATAACGTATTCAGATAGTCCATGCGCCTCCTGTTTGGGGTGTCATCTGTGACAGCCATTTCTTTTCTGTTTGTAACGCAGTCTATGCATGGAACTTTGAAAAGCATTGAAGGGCCTCCCAACTTGGGCATAAACTTGCCTTTGAGCATTAAGCCTGCGACTCAGAATTCGGCAAATCAGAACAAAGAGGACGCCAAGTCCATGAACGGGAAGGAGAAATTGGAGAAGAAGTCCCCATCGCCAGTGAAAAAGTCGGTGGAACCCAAGAAGGTGGCCAGCCCGGGGTGGACGTGCTGGGAGTGTGACCGGCTGTTCACGCAGAGGGACGTGTACATTTCCCACGTGAGGAAGGAGCACGGGAAGGTGAGTCCCCGGCGGGGCCGCGGGCGTGAGCGTGGCAGAGGGCACCAGGCTGACACCTCCCAAGGCACGGCTCTTTGGGGAATTGGCACCGTGTCCGCGAAACTCACTCCGCGTCTCTGGGCTTCGGTTTCCACATCTGTGACGCAGCCGTTTCCGGGTGTTTCCGACCTCGCGTTGTAGTCTTGCTGGTAACTGCCTTCACCTGCACGGCCCCGCCCTCGCGGCCAGCCGAGTACCACGTTTGTGTTAGCTGAGGACTCGGAGGACGCCGGTCCACCAGGGCTCAGCCCTGTGACAGACAGGAAGGGAGGAGGAGGGAAGGCACAGGTAGCCCGCTGTGGCCTGTGCAGCTTGTCCGTGAGTTTGGTAGTGGGAAGAGGATTCTCACCCTTGAACTTGCAGGGGAAGTCCGAGAGGTGCGAGTCCCAGCGTGTGTACTGTGTAAGTGTACGCCTCCAGTGGTAGAAGTATGTTGTTAGACCTAACAAAATTAGCCAAGCTGCTTCCCAGTGCCATATGGGACACAATACTAGGCCCTGCTGGCCTTTTCTGGGGGTCTCAAAGTTGGTTTGTTCTGTTGAAGATCCAAAAAGACTGCATTTTCACTTATTTGGTTGTTAAGTAATTTCTTCTTTTTTTATAGGTTTATTTATTTGAAAGGCAAAATTACAAAGAGAGGGGAAGAGACAGAGAGAGCGAGCGAGCAAAAGCTCTTTCATCTGCTGGTTCACTTCCCAAATAGCTGCAACGGCCAGGGCTGGTCAGCCTGGAGCCTGGAGCCTGGAGCTCCATTTGGGTCTCCCACAGTGGTGCGGGGGCCCAGGCACTTGGGTCATCTTCTGCTGCTTTCCCAGGCACATTAGTGGGGAGCTGGGTCGAAATGGAGCAGCCAGGACTCAAACTGGCACCCATGTGGGATGCTGGCGTCCCAGGTGGAGACAAACCCTACTGTACCATAGTGTCTGGCCCTGGTAATCTTTTCTCCTATGCAGTCTGCCCCGTAGTCTTTTTTTTTTTTTTTTTCCTTTAACATGCTGTTAATTTGTTGGGAAAATTGGGTTGTTTATTCCCTAGCTTGTCCCTCACTTCCCTGGATGTGCTTCTTTTGGACATTGCTTAACTTGCTCCTCTGGGTTTCATAATTCCTAGAAGTTTGATTAGACTCAGGTTGAATTTTTTTTAGATAATAATATGTTGTAAGTGCCACAGTCTTTTTCTAAAAAAGATTTATTTATTTATTTGAAAGAGTTACAGAGAGGGGAAGAAACAGAAGTAGAGAGAGAAAGAGATATCTCCCATCCACTGGTTCACTTTCCAGATGGCCACAGGGCTGGGCCAGACTGAAGCCAGGAGCCAGGAGCTTCTTCTGGGTGTCACATGTGGGTGCAGGGCCCAAGGCGGGGGCTGTCTCCTGCTGCTTCCCCAGGTGCATTAGAAGGGAGCTGGATCAGAAGAGGAGCAGCTGGGACTCCAGCTGGCACCCACTGGGATGCTGGCACTGCAGACGGTGGCTTAACTCGCTCTGCCACAGCTCCGGCCCCGTCAGTCTTTGTGTATCACATCCTGAGGTACCTAATACCTGCTCATCCCACTTGAGTGATACTAAGACTGATTAATTTATTGAAGCACACAGTGTTTTCAAAGGCAGCCATCTTGCTTTAACAAAAGCCAGTAGAACAAGCTAATCATCCTTGTGGACCTGTGGAGAGTACATAGGGACAGGTTTGTGATTGCTATGTACCAGGTCCTCCGGGTGTTCTGAGCATCACTGTATGACCTCATTTATTTATGCTACCTGTTGAGTTGCTCATGAAGCTGACATTTTACCCTATTCATTACCAGATGGTGTAGACTCGTCGTAACGATCAGATGTGGTGAAAGAGTCTGTGTTGTATTTGGTCCAGCCCTGCGGCCTTCTTGTGCAAAGCAGTTGCAGAACAGCCTTGGCTTTTGTGGCACACTGCTGATTTCCTCAGCTCAGCTCGCCGCCCCTCTACAAGCACCTCCGATGTGCGTGATAGATACGGGGTGGCTCTCCGGGAGCAGTGTCGCCCAGTCCTTCCTCTCTGAAACTCTGGTGGCGCGTTTCAGAGTTGTGTTCTTTGTGTGAAAGCAGCTTCCTCCATCCTGCTCGTCTGAGGCTTCCTTGATAGAGACTGTGAGGGGAGGAGACGGTGCCACAGGAGTGTTGGCAGGATGAAACTCAGCACTGCGGAAACCCTAGAGCCCACTCTGGCCTGGATGCGTGCGTGCGTGCGTGCATGCGTGCGTGCGTGCAAGGTGCCTCAGTCAGATGGAGCCGTTCGCCAGAGAGGAAACGCTTGTCACAGTGGGATTGTAGGTCTCGCCTTGAAGGAGTTGGCAACCTTGCCTTCTGGAATGAGACTCTTCAGATTAGGTTACAGTCCTCGTTCTGCTCACTCGGCCTCCTGAGTGAAGTGAGGGGCCCGAGGAGGAGGAGGGAAGGAAAGACGTGTCTTTAAATGCTAAGAAGCGCACCCAGCGTTGACCGGGAGTGAGGGGGCAGGATCAGTCCGGGACCCTCCACCTGCCATTGCCACCGCCGCGTGCTTGGGCCTGCTCCCTCCTCCCTCCTGGCGGAATATCTGGCTCTTCCCGTTAAAACCCCAGCTTCGGGTCTTTCCTCTGTCTTCCCTTCTCTGCTCTGTCCCTCATGTCCTTTGCCTGAGTTCCCTTCAGAGAGCCAAGGCAGCTCAGTGCTTCCCTCCCGCCCCTCCCTGGCCGCCACCTTGGCTGTCGGCGCCTCTGCACCGGGCTCCCCTCCTGACATGCTTCTGTCTTGACTTCAGTGTCTGCCTCTAGCAGTGTCTCCTAACTGCACGAGGAGCATGTTTGCGGCCATGCACAGCGTTCAAGTCCATGTCTGACGTTCAAGTCCGTGTCTGATGCGTCCTGAGAGACGGGGAGGGTGTGTGCAGATACCGGCTGGCTCTGTGGCTCTGTCTCTCCAGCTGTGGTTTCTTGCCTGAATTCCAGCCTCCACAATCCAGCCACTTCTTGAGCACTTTGACTTCTTACATAACTCAAGACGCTTTAATCCAAGCCTGCTCAACAAAGAACCTAAATTGCCCCACGCCCCGAGCCCACCATTTTTGCCAAACCTTGGTGTCCGACTCGACTCGGCGCTGTCTTGCTTCTGCTCAGCTCCCTGGGCCCAGCCGCCCGGCGTTCCCCACTAGGCCAGCCAGCTGGCTGTTCTCACGGATGCAGCATTAGTTTAGGCCGTTGTCAGTTCTCATGTGGATGACTGTTCTCACTGTAGCCAGAGAGGTTTTTTTTTTTTTCTTTTCTTTTTTTAAGAGGTTTATTTATTTATTTATTTGAAAGGCAGAGTTACGGGGTGGGGGGAGGGAAGGAGGACAGGGAGAGGGAGAGGAAAAGGGGGGAAACAGAGAGAAAGGTCTTCTATCTACTGGTTCACTCCCTAGATGGCCTCAATGGCCAGGGCTGGGCCAGGCCAAAGCCAGGAGCCAAGAGCTTCCTCCGTGTATCCCACATGGGTGCAGGGGTCCA
Organism: Sylvilagus floridanus; assembly: GCA_949820135.1. Taxonomy (NCBI): domain Eukaryota; kingdom Metazoa; phylum Chordata; class Mammalia; order Lagomorpha; family Leporidae; genus Sylvilagus; species Sylvilagus floridanus. The sequence continues at coordinate 107,429,869 of OX463226.1, forward strand.
AGCACTTGGGCCAACCTCCACTGCTTTTTTTATTTTTAAGCTTTATTTACTTATTTGAAAGTTAGAGTTACACAAAGAGAGAAGGAGAGGCAGAGAGAGAGGGGTCTTCCATCTGCTGGTTCACTCCCCAGTTGGTTGCAACAGTCGGAGCTGAGCCGATCCAAAGCCAGGAGCCAGGAGCTTCTTCCAGGTCTACCACGTGGGTGCATGGGCCCAAAGACTTGGGCCATCTTCTACTGCTTTCCTAGGCCATAGCAGAGAGCTGGATTGGAAGTGGAGCAGCTGGGACTTGAACCGGTGCCTATACTCGCTGCGCCACAGCACCAGCCCCGAGGCTTAACTTTCTACAGCACAGCATTGGCCCCAGTGTTAACTTCTTAACATGGGGGTTCCCCATGCTCCAGGGACCCCCCAGTGTCTCTGCTGGAGATACCTAGAAAGAGCTGTCTGGGGTGACACATGTCCTCCAGTGTGGGGGTGGTGGTTAAGATGAGATGCACATTGAAATACACTGTGCAGATACACAGCACTGAACATTGCATTTGGCTCAAGGGCTCAGGAGAGCATAATTGCTTCCTTCCGACAGGCTGGAAGTTGCTGGAAAGATAGATACGTTGGGTTACTCAGTGAGAGACCCCGGGTGTTATAATCAGTCTGCACATTCTGAGCCAGCAAATATGAGGTTATACTTGATTTCAAGACCATAATTGTGCTTTAAAAATACACATATGTGGGCGTAGAATATCGTGGGAATAATGTAAGCACATTCTGCCAACCCCAGTGTAGTTGGTACCTTACTGTTACTGCTGCTGGTGTTATTACTTTGAGGATTCGAAGAAGAAAAGATTTTAAGTTAGGAGAAAACTCAGCTTGTTTAAGTCAAAAATCTGTCAAAATAATTCCCTGCTGCTTGTTTTAGGCGGCCTTTCACGTTTCCATAATCGTTTCTAACTTCTGTCTCGTTAGTTCCCATCCAAAAAAATTTGTGTGTGTGTGTGTGTGTTTTTAAAGATTTATTTACTTATTTGAAAGGCAGAGTTACAGAGAGGCAGAGAGAGAGAGAGAAAGAGTCTTCCTTCCTCTGGGTTACTCTCCAGATGACCACAATGACTGGAGCTGTGCCGATCCGAAGCCAGGAACCGAGGACTTGGTCCATCTTCTACTGCTTTGCCAGGCCATAGCAGCTGGATCGGAAAAGGAGCAGCCAGGACTCAAACTGGTGCCCACATGGGATACTGATGCCCACATGGGGTGCCAGCGCTTTAGGTGGCGGCTTTACCTGCTACACCACAGTGTCTGTCCCCAAAGAATTGTTAATTAAAAGAGATATTTTGTATAGAGCTGGACTTGTTAAAGACATTCAGTAGCTTTAAGATTCACAGACATTGCTGACTCAGGAGCCAGCTTCTCTCCATTTTCAGTGCATTTGTTTAAGAAATGCTGGAGGCAAGCATTTGGCCTGGGGTTGACGTTGGTGCTCCTGTGGGAGTGGAGTGCTGGATTAGACTCCCAGCTCTGTCCCGACTGCAGCTTCCTGCCAGTGCAGAGCCTGGGAGGCAGCGGTCGTGGCGCACGGGATTGGGTTCCTGGCTCCTGGTAGGCAGGTGGAGGGTGAGCTAGCAGAGCAGGGAGTGCGTGCTCTCTGTGTCTGTCTCTCTCCCTACCTCTCAAATAAATACATTTTAAAAATGAAAATAATACTAGACCATGGCCACTTTGAGTGGCTTTTAGTTTTCCCCAATAATTTTTTTTTTTTTTTTTTTTTTTTTTTTACAGGCAGAGTGGACAGTGAGAGAGAGAGACAGAGAGAAAGGTCTTCCTTTGCCGTTGGTTCACCCTCCAATGGCCGCCGCGGTCGGCGCGCTGCGGCCGGCGCACCGCGTTCGTCCGATGGCAGGAGCCAGGAACCAGGTGCTTTTCCTGGTCTCCCCATGGGGTGCAGGGCCCAAGCACCTGGGCCATCCTCCACTGCACTCCTGGGCCACAGCAGAGGGCTGGCCTGGAAGAGGGGCAACCGGGACAGAATCCGGTGCCCCGACCGGGACTAGAACCCGGTGTGCCGGCGCCGCAAGGCGGAGGATTAGCCTGTTGAGCCACGGCGCCGGCCTTCCCCAATAATTTGTTATAATCTGATATCGAGTAAAATTTTTTCAAATAATTTAACAGATATTCAGTACATATTTATTAAAGGTACAAACATTTGCAAACCTAGAACATGTTGAATTATTACAAAGAATTAAAACAAAGTTACAGCTTTCTAAAATGGGACTGTTACAGAAATTCTGTACAGAAGAACCACAAAAACACGGCTCACTTTCTCCAGCTCGTCCCGGCTTCCGCTCAGTCTGCTGTGCGGAGCCTTCCGAGGGAAGTCCTGTGTCGGCGTTGCTCTGGGCTCAGGCCTTGTGGGTGTCTCTGCAGTCACGGGTTGGAGCAGCTTATGCTGACGGGAATGGGGCTTTGTGGTAGTCACGAATGTACACAAGCCGAAGTCACAGTCCAGGCCTTCCAGGAGTCCTGGTCACTGCCTCTGTATCCTCAGCCATACAACTGGAAGCTGGGGCCAGCGTTGTGTTGTGCAGTGCTTAGGCCGCCGCCTGCCACGCCAGCGTCCCAGGTGCACCCTGGTTCAGGTCCTGGCTGCTCCATTTCTGATCCCACTCCCTGCTAATGCACCTGGGAAACAAGGCAAGATGCACCAAGTCTTGGGCCCTGCTGTCCATATAGGGGACTCAAATAGAGTTCCAGGCTCCTGGCGTCGGCCTGGCCCTGCCCTGGCCATTGTGGCCATCGGAGGAGTGATGGAAGGTCTCACTCCCAGCCTCCCCCACTGCCTGTGGAACTCGGCTTTCAAATAGATAACTAACCCTAAAAACAAGACTCGGGAGGAAGGGCTTGTTGGTGTCACTGACCTGATGATGTCTAGTCCAACCTGTGAGCCCAGAAACCTGAACTTCAGATGCAATTTTACGCGGGTTATGTACTTCCTGGTTTTTTGTTTTTTGGTTGCTGTAAGTGGTGCTGTATGAACCTCAAATTAAGGGCTCTTGAATGAGAATGAGATATTACCTGAGATTGTTCCAGAGAGGACCATTCTGCAGTTGTGTGAGCTGGAAGCAAAGTCAGAACCAAAGTTGTCTGCCCGTGCTGCATCCTGGAAGTCGTAGCTGAGCGCGCTAGCTGTCTTTGTCTTTGGCTGTCTGGTAGCCGTCAAGGAGCCGCTCCTGCATTTGTCCGTAGATAGACTCTAAAGCACCGGCGCAGGCAGTGAGGTCAGGCTCTTCACGGAGCAGACGTGCCCGGGCCCGCATGGGTAACTCGGGAGGAGCCCGGGGTTTGCAGCCCGACAGACAGGGCTTTGGACTCTGGCATCAGCAGCCACCAGCGGTGTGGCCCGCGTCATTTTCCAGAGGCCTAGCGTGGAAGTGCTAACACTCAGCGCATGTGGTTCTTTTGAAGATCAAGTGCACTGAGGTCATGTTTCCAGCACAGCACACAGGACACGAGGGGTTTGGAAGGAAAACTTACTTTGAAAGAAGCTCACCGAGATAAGGCTTGTGATATAGATGTATAATTCTTTATAACATACAAATATATTTTCTCAGATTTTTTGAACTAATTTTAGACTTCTAGAAATGGTTGCAAAAATTAGCCCAGAGTTCTGTCTGCCCTCCCCGCAGCCTTCTGAACGCAGGTGTCTCGCATGGGCAGAGTGCAGAGCGAGGGGGAACCTGGGACTTGGCCACCGGCATGGGGCTCCGTCAGCAGGCCTGCAGGCCTTCGTTCTCTCTCGGCAGCTGTCCCATGGCTGTGGCTCTGCCCGCCTGCGTCCAGCCCCGGAGCCCGCATTGCACTCAGCTCTCAGTACCGCAGGCTCGTCCAGCGTGTGGCACGTGCCCAGTGTCTGTCTGTCACGGTGAGGCTGGCACCTGGGAAGGTGACTGGTCGGTTGCAGGCTGCCCTGCGACTTAGATCTGTCTGTGGTTTCCCCCGGCTTGTTTGGACTGCTTGTCACCGATGGACTCCCTCCTGGGCTCTTAGTGTGAGTGCCTGGCTGCGGTGGTGTCTCCAGGTTCCCCCACTGTGAACCCTGCGTTCCCTTGTGGTAAGAATCTGGTGGGGGGAACTTGGAGGCTACACGGTACCCCGTTCCTCATCTCTCCCAGCTGCTGACTGGCACGTGCGACCTCCATGCTTGGCTGCAGCAGGCACTGCTGCTCTGTCTGCCAGTGGGACTTCCCGCTTCCTCCCTTCCGCATCTACTGATTGGGGTTTGATTGTGAGGGTGCCAGCTTTTACGTTCAGGGTGATGTGGACTCATGGGTATTTATTGTATGTCATGTGTTAGATTGCATTGCTGTCAGTGACTGTTTCTACTCCAGTTGTTCTGGATATGGCCGTTGGGGGCTCCTTGCATGTCCCCCCAGGCTTCCCAGCAAGCCTCTTTCCATGGACTTCCTGATGGGGGCGTACAGGGCTCGCTCCTGGTTCACTGCGATCTCTGCTGGCAGGGACCCCTGGTCTCCTCCTGAGCGTGAGAGCACACGTGCCATGTAGGAGACTCGGGAGACGGATGCTGCTCGTCACTCTGCGTGGGGAGGCAGTCTGGGGTCATCAGTCTACATGGGGGGCAGTGTGGGGTGGTCACTCTGCATGGGGGGCAGTGTGGGGTCGTCACTGCATGGGGGCAGTGTGGCATTGTCACTGCGTGGAGGGGCAGTGTGGGGTATTCACTCTGCATGGGGAGGCAGTGTGGGGTCATCACTGTGTGTGGGGAGGCAGTGTGGGGTCATCACTGTGTGTGGGGAGGCAGTGTGGAGTCATCACTGTGGGGGGCAGTGTGGGGTCATCACTCTGTGGGGAGGCAGTCTGGGGTGGTCACTCTGCGTGGGGGGCAGTGTGGGGTCATCACTCTGCGTTGGGAGGCAGTGTGGGGTCATCACTCTGCATGGGGGGCAGTGTGGGGTGGTCACTCTGCATGGAGGGGCAGTGTAGGGTCGTCACTCTGCGTGGGGAGGCAGTGCGGGGTCGTCAGTCTGCATGGGGGGCAGTGTGGGGTCATCACTCTGCCTGGGGAGGCAGTGTGGGGTCATCAGTCTGCATGGGGGGCAGTGCGGGGTCATCACTGCGTGGGGGGCAGTGTGGGGTTGTCACTCTGTGTGGGGAGGCAGTGTGGGGGAGTTCCAGCTGCAGAGTGGCTGCCTGGGTCCCCGGGTGAGGTCGTGATGTTTGACAGGTAATGGTTTTCATCAGACGCTTCCAGTTAAGACTGAAAAGAGCCGAAGCTTGTGAAACACATCCAGCCGTGGGGAGGAATAGTGAGGAGATGTGTTATAGGAGGTGAAGGGAAGGGGTGGGCACGGGTCATTGTCTGCAGGAAAACAGTGCCGCGTGTACAGTGGACCGAGAGGAGGTAGAGCGACCGTGTGCCCCTTTCTCCCATTTGGCTTCTGCGGGGAAGCTGCAGGGGCCTCGCGGGTGTAAGTCCCCTCCCGCCTGACGTGGGACAGAGGGGCATGCTGGGGTCCGTGTGCCATGGGGAGGCAGCCGAGTGTCCTGCTCGTCCAGGACGAGTGTGGTGGATTCTGAAGAGTGCAGATAGTCTGTCCGACTCCGCCGGGTTCTGCCAGAGTGCTGTGGGAAAACCTGAGGCCTCGGTACGTGTGATCTCATGGAAGTGAGTTTTCCCTGTCTTCACAGAGGCACTGGGTGACAGACAGAGTAACGCCCAGAGCAGAGGAACTGGCTGGCTCTCGATGCTCTTGTGTGGGGGATGGTGCCAGAGGGCTGGGTGGCTCCGGGCTGTGTGCAGAGAAGACGTCCATGGGGTCAGAAGTGGCCCTGTGCTCCTTTCAGGGCCTTGGCTGGAGGGAATGGGCTGGGAGGGGTCTTACAAGGTAAACCTCACGCATAAATGGGGAGCTTTTCTCTCAAATGAACCAGGGCGAGCGTTTGACCTCGAGTTTCGCTGCCCCTTGGGATGGTCTTCATCCTATTTCAGAGTGCCTGGATTGGAGGCCTGGCCCCACTTGCTGCTGGAGACACTGTGGGAGGCAGTGCTGGTGGTTCAGGTCCATTGGTCCCTGCTACCTGGGAGACCAGATGGATTTCCAGCTCAAGCCATCGAGGGCATTCGGGGAGTGACCAATAGATGGAAGCTTTCTGTCTCTCTACCTCTTAAGTAAATTTTAAAAATAAGTAAATCAAGTATCAAGTACTTGGCTATTACTTTAAGTAGGTAAAGCTTGGCCAAGTTAGGTGAAAACACATGTTGTCTACTTGGCTGCCTCCCTGTATTCCTTGCACCTGCCAAGTGAGCACTGGGGTCAAGGAAGCGCACGCTCCTCCCTGGGACTCAGCTCCATAATCCTTAAAACCTGCGCTTGCACCCACGTCCCCATTCAGCAGGCTGGAATGGAACCAGACCCCATGATTGGCATGTCAGGCCCAGCGGTGCTCGTGCAGTTGGTCCTGGCACCGCACTCTGACAGCCGCTGGCTTGGACCACGTGGCGGTCACGTGCCCCAGCTCCCATCGATTCCTTCAGCACAAAGGCAGTTTGCTGTGGGTGTGAGCATTTCTGCCAGATGCTTGCGCTTCCAAGGCTGTTGCATGCAGCCCACTGCCAACACAGGTGTCCCTCAGCGGGCAGAATAAGCTGGGAGCGCCATTCCTGGCCTCCCCACCGCCCTGTGCTGGACGTGATTGCCAGAGCAAGCCCCAGATGCAGGGAGCTGAGCAGGGTCCCTGTGTGACTCCAGGGGAGCAGGATGACCAGTGACGTTTACCACCCCTGGTCGTGAGCTCGGTGCCCACTGCCCCTGCTGAAGATGGGTGCTGAGATGCCAGCACAGGCGCAGGGGAGCCACGCTGGGGAGACCTGAGAGAGAAGGGGCTCGGGGAGCTCCGATGGCTGTCTTCAGGGATTGCATGCTCCCGGGAGGCGTGGCACAGGAAGACGACAGCCCAGCCGGGGTGGCAGTGACTTCCGCCTGCCTGTCGCTCCACTTCTGGCTGCTGCCAAGTGCCCACCTGTAAAAGGGGGGGGGGGATCAAAAGGGTCCCAGGGCCAAGGTGGCCTTGCAGACCGCGACCCTGGGACGAGTGAGGCCACCTGTAGTGACACAAGTGGCCCACTACTGCTGTGGGGACGGGGATGTTTGGAGCCAGTCAGTCTGGAAGTTTCTACCAGGGGCATTCTCTTTTCGCAAGTGATACGATTTGTAGATAGAAGCAGAACTTCCAGGTTAGGAGCAGAGCAGGGAGGTAACACAGCAGCTGCGGTTACAGTCTCTGGGAGAGCGAGAACTCCCGGCGCACCTGCTGCCAGTCAGCTGGCCCCGCTTTATAAAGCTCCCAGGTGATTGTATGCACGGCCGTCATGCTGCCGTGGCCCTGACTCGCGTGGCTTCCTTAGCACCCACACTCCTGGCGTGTTGTCGGGGAGCACAGATTTACGAGGCGCCCTCCTGGTGATGAACTCAGTGGATCTCAGGAATTACAGCTCTGGTAAGTAGAGGAGCAGCTGGACCCAAAACCGCTCTCTGGAAATTTAATACCTGGTTGGCTGTTCTTAGAGTCTTCATGTTCCTCTTCACAGAGGTCTGGAAGCTGTTTCCATTCTGGGTGTGAGTGCTTGGAATACAGCCCCCACCCCGCCCCTTATTTAAAAGATTCATTTACTTACCTGAAAGTTAGACTTATAGATGTGAGAATAAAACCTGCACACCATCATCACAATGGATCGAACATGCTGGCAAGTGTTGGTGGGTGATTTAAAAAAAAAATTCATTTGAAAGGCAGAGTTACAGAGAGAGAGGAAGGGAGAGAGGGAGAGGAAGGGGGAGGGAGGGAGAGAGAGAGAGATGGTCTTCATCTGCTGGTTCATTCCGCAGGTGGCCACAACAGCCAGGGTTGGGACCATGCCAAAGCCAGGAGCTTCTTTGGCTCTCCCATGTGGGTAGCAGGGGCCAAAGCACTTGGGGCATCTTCTGCTGCTTTCCTAGATGTGTTAGCAGGGAGCTGGATCAGAAGTGGAGCAGCCAGGACATGAACCGGCACCCATGTAGGATTCTGGCATTGCAGGCGGCAGCCTTAGCCACTAAGGCACGACGCCGGCCTTGGAATACTCCTGGGCTTGTTCTGTCCTTTCTGTTCTGAAGAGTGCCTTAACTTACGCAGAGACGTAGGTGAACGGAAGAAAGCCGTCAGGGTGCTGGCAGTCAGTGAGGACACGGGTGCCAGCTGGAAACAGCCCTGCTTAGAGTCCGCTTTACCGTGGGGCTTTGAGCGCCTCCGCCTTGCACCGTGCTTGTAAATGTGTGTGTTTCAGAATCCATGCATAGCCTTTCTATTATGTTCATTTTCCGTGAACGTGTTGAAAACCCCAGCTCTATTTTTTTAAAAGATTTATTTTCAGAGAGAGAGGAAGAGAGAAGATATTTTCCATCTACTTATTCGCTTCCCAAATGGCAAAGCCAGGAGCTTCATCCTAGTCTCCCACATGGATGCAGGGCTCCAGGCACGTGAACCACTTCTTCTGCCTTCCCAGTCACATTAGCAGGGAGCTGGATCAGAAGTGGAGCCGCTGAGACATAAACCAACATTCATATGGGATGCCAGTGTTGCAGGCAGTGGCTTAACTCGCTGCACCATAATGCTAGCCCCCTATTTCAGAGTTTTACCAACATATCTTTTATTCCATTTTCCCACAAGGCTTTTGATGTCCCTTCATACACGTACACATTTTAAAAGCATCCGCCCAGCCTGGCTCCTAGCCCTGCTAATAAAATATAGAGCAGGGCGTAATTCCTCCCTCACCCTTCAGGACATTTCTGTAGAGGAATTTTTGGAGCGTTACATCTGGAGGCAGGCATTGGACAGCGCAGTTGCGTCCCCAGAGATCCCACATTGGCGTGCCTGGCTCAACTCCTTTGCTTCAGATCCGGCTTCCTGCGAATGTACGCCCTGGGAGGGAACAGGAGCTTGGGGCCCTGTCACCCGCATGGAAGACCCTGATGGAGCTCCAGGCTTCTGGCTTTGGCCTGACCCCACTGGCTGTTGGGGGCACTTGGGGACTGAACCAGAGAAGATCTCCCTTTGTCTCTGCCTTTCAAATGAAAGGAAAACAAATGAGTAGACACGAAACACGTTTGCATTCCATTTCTACCTGCCTGTGTTACTGTGGTAACGACCGTTAGGAATGTGAGAACACTGGTGGGCGAACTCGATTCCCAGTTGGTTTCATTGTCATTCTCTTACTGTTGTTTGTAGCTCATCCAGGTGTCATTAGACACAAATGACCTGAATAACCAAAAGGCCTTTAAATGTACTGAGAAAGATTTTTATGCTGGTAAAACTCTTGGTTTAGAGTGACGCTGATTTTCTGGCAAAGTTGTGTTGCTGAAGCTGAGCAGTAGGTTAAATGTCTGCTTCTCCCACGTGTTTGGTTTAGATCTCATGGTTGCTGAAGGTTTTGGAGGCAGTGTATGGACGTCAGTGGCGTCATCTCTGTCCCCGGTCGGTCACTAGAGAACGTGGCTGCATCACATTACAACCTTGTAAACCCAAGGCACAGAAATCGTCGTTCGCTTATTAACACTTTGTGCAGAGATGTCTCTCACTGCTGGCTCTCGGGAATTAATTAAGTTTGGCCACTGAATGATATTTTATTAGTACCTTTTAATTCTGCATTTTAAATATGTTGATAGTATATTTCATATAGCACACATTTTAAATCTTATGTGTCATAATTCTATTAAGTATAATTTTATTGTAATTTATTTTACCACTGTGTTTTAATGGGTATTTTATTAGTATAGTTGACTGTGTATTGTGCTATACAAGTCCTCTGTGTGATATAATGAAAAACTCTTTAAAATGTAAGGACATAAATGCATGTAAGACTGGTGTCTGAATATCTAGCTCAGAGACACATCTGGTAGCTTGTGGCTCCATCAGAAGGTGGAGTGGTGACCATGACACGCAGGCATCGATTGGGGACCTGCCTTGTGGCCTGCCCTGTCGATTATCTCATTAGTGCCTAGAAGCCGGCTCCCTGGGGACACTGCCACCATTTTCCGGGTGAGCCTAGGGGAGGCTCAGTGACGGAGCTCTGCAGCCTGTCTGCCGCTGCCAGTGGTTCCAGAAACGCTTGGTTCTAGTCTCCTTGAAGCTGTCCATGTAGCTGCGGGACGGTTAGCAAAAGTGTGGCTTTCCCTCCATTGTGATTTCTGCTTTTGATACAGCGACGCCGGAGGCCGGTGCGGTGGGAGGGATGAGCGTCCTGGTGGCTTCCTTGGAGTCGCTGCGCTGGGGTCAGTGGTGCTGTGGTCGGTGACTGATGGGCAGAGTCTCGATGTTTCACCCAGAGTGCCTTGCGTTTCCTGGTGTCTGCCCGAGGAGTGTCTGGGAGCTGAAGGGCTTGTGGCCAGGCCCTGGTCTCGGGAAGAGGTTTTTGGGTAGTTCCTGGGAGACTCTTCCATAGGAGGAATTTCAGGAATCTGAAGACGTGGGCAGGAGAGCCCAAGGCCTTAGGGGAGACCCGTCAGACCTGGCTTCCGTGTTGTGTCCCATTGCCCTCCCTGGGCAGGAGTGAACCCTGTTGTGAGACCCCGCTAGGTCATGGTGATGCCGGCTCTGTTGTCCTCAGAAGCCCTGCTGGGAAGGAAGGAGCTGCTCCAATTACCACAACACCCTGGGCGGGGCCAGGCCACAGCCAGGAGCCTGGAACTATCTCTGGGCCTCCCACAGCAGTGCCAGCACCTAAGCCCTTCGGCCATCTTATCTTCCTCTGCCCTCCCAGGAGCGCTAGCAGAGCACTCCGATGGGGCTGCACGCGTTGTAAGTGGCAGCCTAACCAACGGTGCCCCAGCACCCGCCCCCTGATTTTGGGTTGCCCTTTAGTTTTACCTTGCTTCCTGGCAGAGGCCAGATTTGGCTAGAACTTACCAGCTAAACAGAGAATGGCTCAGTCCAGGCTCATTCAACAGGAAATCAGAAAGTGACTTAAAGCGCCGGAGCCCCGGACGGTGAGCTGGATCTTGGCGCGTGAAGTACAGCACATCTGGCTCCATCTCGGAGAGGTCTGTACCCTAGAAGGTGTGTGAGCCAAACGCCGCGGCGACGGCTGGTGGTGCTCGCCGGCAGGCAGGTACCAGGGAGGAAGCCTCCCGCCCCTGGCGTTTCCTGTTTACCTCTGGGGGCCCAGGGGAGAAGTGTCTTTGAGGCTGGGTGGTGCTGCTCCCAGACAGCACACATGGGTGTTTTGGGTCCTGCGTGGTCTGCCTGGGTGGATGAGCCAGGCCGTGCAGGCCTGGGAAGGTTTCTTACTAATGTCACCGATGGCGTGGGCCCAGGCCTCTCGCTGTCGGAGGGGCAGCTTTCCTCTGGCTCTGCTGCCGCTGCCGGGGGCTCCCTGTCTTCTTGGCTGTGCCTTCATGCACAGAGGAGCTTAGGTGGCAAAGCCTCGGCTTCCTACCCTGCTACCTGGCCCGCACCTGCACCCGCACCCACACCCACGCCCACACCCGTGCCTCCCCGGAACCCTTCCTTTGTCGTCTCGCGAACCTCAAGTCCCTCCGTGTCCCTGGGACCCCGGCAGGTGGAGTGTCGGTGTAGCTAGCTCCTGCGGGGGTGGGGGCAGTCGGAGGGGAGTCAGAGCCCCATGCCTGGAGAGCCCGCGGTGGCTCCCTGAGTCAGTGCTGGCCCTGGTGGCTGGGCTCTGCAGGGTCAGGCCAGCCTCGTGGTTCTGCTGCCCCGCGTGACGAGCCTGTCACATGCTTGGCCAAGAGCACGGCCGATCTGTGATGTCTTGGGGAATGTGTTCCTGAGTCCCGCTGGCAGCGCGGATTGTGCCTGGAAACCTGAAACAACCCGGAAGATAATTTTCTCTGCCGAGGCCAAAGGGGGCGAGGCGGTTTGAAGCCGCAGCTGACTCCGTGGGGAACGGTGACGTGGCCTCAGGATGCAGGCGCCGCAGAGTGGGGCTTTCTGCACGCTCGTAGCCCTCGCCCATGGTCAGGACTGTGGGCCCCTCAGCACCTGGCCCAGGTTCCGGGGGCCATAGGCTCTTGCTGTCTGGCGGTAGAGGCTGGGGCGAGTCACGTCCCGGTAGTTAGTCTCCACGGGGGCCTGGAGCCGCCGTATGTGCCGGGCACGCTCGTTAGAGGCCAGGGCAGAAGCAGGGAGCCCACCGAGTCGGCTTTTCCTCGTGTCCCTAGTCCACCCAGCATGTTCTGTGACCTCTGTGCACCGGGCTTCCCTGGGCCCCACCCCCACCCTTGTCCTCACTCTGCAGTGGGGGCTGCCTGTGCCCAGCTGGGAGGTGCTGGCACGAAGGAGAAAATAGCTTGTCAGCAGGTGTCGAGTTTGCTTTGCGACATTAATTGTGCTCCTGTGTTTTCTTTGAGAGGCAGGGAGACCGAGCTCCTCTGCTGGTTCACCCGCTGTGTGCCTGCAGGGTCAGGCCCACAGCTGGGTCTCCCCAGGAGCCTTATGACGGGAGCCATCACCGCTGCCCTCTAGGGTCTGCGTTAGCAGAAAGGCCAAGTTGGGAGCTGGAGCCAAGAAATGGCTGGTGCTTGGGAGTGGGATGCGGGCATCCTAACCTAGGCCGCAGACCCACTCCCCTTGTTTGTTCGTTAACAGCTTTCTTCTAGATCATTGATTAAAAACAGCGATTATCTTTGAAAGGAGTAGTCAGTTCCTTTCTCTTTTGATTTGTGAAAATAAATTCTGCTCAAGTCTTCAGTGTATTTTATTTTTAAGAAACCATGAGCGTATTGATCTGAAAGACAGTGAGAAAGACTCTTCATTTGCTGGTTCACTCCCAGATGGTCTGGTCCAGGAGCCAGGAACTCCATCCTGGTCTCCCACATGGGTGCAGGGACCCATGCGCTTGGGCCATCCTTTGCTGCCTTCCGGGCGCATTAGCAAGGAGCTAGATCACAAGTGGAGCAGCAGGGACTGGAGCCAGTGCTCTGAGAAGGGACGCCAGGTAGGCGGTGACTTAACCTGCTGCGCTCAGTGCTGGCCCCCAGGCTGTGTATTTTTTTATTGTGATAATTACCTTTTTTTTAAGATTTATTTATTTTTTTGAAAGAGTTACAGAGAGAGACGAGAGAGAGCATGATCTTCCATTCACTGGTTCACTCACCAAATGGCTGCAATGGCCGGAACTGGCCGATCCAAAGCCAGGAGCTTCCTCCCAGTCTCCCACACAGGTGCAGGGTCCCAAGCGTTGGGCCATCCTTGGCTGCTTTCCGAGGCCATAGCAGGGAGCTGAATCAGAAGTGGAGTAGCCGGGGCTCGAACCTGCACCCATGTGGGATGCCAGTGCTGCAGACGGCAGCTTTACCCGCTACACCAAAGCGCCGGCCCCCATGGTAACCTCTTTATAAAATACTAGCAATTGTTGGAAAAAATCTTTCATGATGCATTTCTCTTAAGATTGCTTCTTAATTAGAAAGGGCACAAAAGTGCGTTGAAGGTCACACCCGAAGGAACGCATTCGGTCGGGTCCTCCCCACGCTCGCCTGGACTCTGGGAACAGGAACAGGCGAGGCCCCGTGCCAGCCAGGGACAAACCCCCGTGAGCTCAAGCTGAGCCTGGCCAGAGGGGAGGGCAGCTAAGGGGGTTTCATCATCAAGTGCCTGGGGAGAGGGTGTTTAGGGCTGCACACACGCCAGGCCCTCCTCGGTTCTTTTTCTTGGATGTCAGCTGTGAGGAGAGGAGTGATCTGTCGGGATGTAGCCTGTGGGGGACTTCAGTGAATGAGGGGTCAGCAGCGGGTACACACTGACAGAGCTGAGACACGGGGTGGCAGGAACCCCGAAGCACCACTGCACAGCACAGCTGCCCAACGGGGGTGCGCACGGGGCGGGGCAGCTGCATGAGAAGTCGGCCTTCCTCACGGCCCCGGGTCTGCTCTGGATCTGACCTTCCCTCGCGGTGCCCTGATCACCATTCTGCCCTGTTGCGTGTTCAGTTGTAGTGTTGCCAACAGACCAAATGGTCTTAGAGCCAAAAAGTTCAGAGACAGGGTTTGGTCTTTTTTCTTAAACTTTTTTAAAGAAGATTTATTTTTATGTTTTTGAAAGGTAGAGTTAAAGGGAGAGACAGGGAGATCTTCTGTCTTTGGGTTCACTCCCCAGATGTCTGCAATGGCCAAGGCAGGGCCAGGCTGAAGCCGGGACTTCTTCTGGGTCTCCCCCATGGCTAGTTGTGGCCTGAGCGCTGGGGCCATCTTCCACCGCTTTCTCAGGCCGTTAACAGGGAGCTGCATTGGAAGAGGAGCACCTGGGACACGGACTGGTGCCCTCACGGGACACCAGCACCGCAGGTGGAGGCTTGACCCACTGCGCCACGGCGCCTGCCCCAGGCCGAGCCTCACTTGAAATACGCAGGCGGAGCTGGGCAGCTAGCGGTGGGAATGTCGAGTCCCGCAACGCCTGACCTATTTATTGTCTGGCCCTTTACAGAAAGCGTCTGCCAGTCACTTGTCAAAATGTATACTCTGTGCTTGACTTTCCCCGGTCTGACTCCGTTCTGAGCGGTAGGTGCCCGGAAGTGTGATCGCTTTCAGTACTCAGAAGTTTGGCTACATGAGCCTTTCACGTGTGGGACCTGTGCTGTGCCCATCAGAGACCTCTTGGGGGTGTAGTCTTGGATGGGCAGTCTCGCCAGTGAGCTCGCTGTTGACTTGTAGGTAAGAACTTGAGATTGATGAGCCCCCTAGTCCAGAGCTCGGGGAGGCTGCTTGTCTTGTAGCATGGCTGGCTTGGGTCAGCAGGGTGATGGGAGGTGCTGCTCACACGGCAGGAGTGCTGGGCACACACGCTGAGTCTGTCGAGATCTGACGTGAATAAATGGAGAAACTGGAGAACCTGTGAAGCGTGGGGTTTATTATCCCCAAGAAAACCCTGAAGAAGTAGCGACCGGGAGAATACAGCTTTTACTCATTTCTTAAATATGCTAATAGCGTTTTGGTGAATCTTTTAAAAACTATTTTATTGAAGTGTAATATATACACAGTACATTTCCATGCTGTAGAAAAGCTGAGTTACGGGGCACACATTAGACTGTAGACGCTTTAAAAGACTGTTCAGCTTTCTCAACTTTGGTTGGTTTGGGTGCGTGTACTTAATAGTAAAATGTCCAAGTCTGCAACTGGAACAGGCCGTTTCTTTATACTGCAGGGGAGTGCTCAATTGCTGTCTTCAGTTTGTGCTTGTTAGAGTCAGTAAGCACGCAGTTCTTGGGGGACAGTACAAATGGAGTGTAGCCGTAGCGTGAGTCCGACAGACGCCCGCAGCTGGGCTGACGCCAGTATCGGAGTTGAGTGAGAGGAACCCCAATGAGGGTGCGATTCGGTGTTGAGAGGGGCGAGCAGCAGGTCAGTAGAACGCAGTGTGGCCTTAAAGCCCTCACAGGCAGGTCGGCTCGCATGAGAGGCACAGCGCAGTGTGCTGCAGGGAGAGAACTGGAATGGTGGAAGGTTCCAGGAAGCGGAGAGTGCAGGGGCCTGCAGAGGGCGGGAGGCGCCAGGGAAGGCTTCCCAGAGTGGCGCAGGGAGCCCACAGGAGAGGGACCTGCCCGGCACACAGCAGCGAGACAAGGAGAGTGCACACGGTGCCAGCATGTGCTGGACAGTCTGCGAGGAGACTGGGCCCGGGGAGGTGGACGCGTGGGCCTCACTCCTCAGAGCTACACAGCACCAGGTAGGCTGCCAGCAGAGCAGGGACCCAGCCGGCTGTGCGTTTCCGTGGGTTCGCTCTGGTGGCCATGCGAGAGACACACAGGAGGGGCCGCCCGGGAGCGGGGCGGGGGCTGCCCGAAGCGTGCATGGCTTACGGGGGCCTCGGAGAGGGCGAAGCCCACTTGACTTGGCCAGGGGAGGCGCGTGCCTGTGTTCAGCAGCCGTGAAGTTGGCCCCGAAGCGAAGGTGTGTGAACTCCTAGGAGAAGCAGGTGCAGGCAGGTGAGACAGGCTGTGGACAGTCTCGAAGTCTGAGCTCTGGGTGACGCGTAAGGACAGACTGTGTGGGGTGCACCCTTTGGCTGGCTCTTGCCTGCGAGGGTGCCTGTGTCCCCCCATCGGGGCCCCTTGTCGAGCGCTCAGGGACCTCACGCCCACACCTGTCCTCTCTCCTGCATCTTCAGTTTGCCCCAGCTCTCAGCTGGGACAGCATGCCATGGACCTCTGCAGCCAGCGTCCCGTCTGCACTCCCTGCGGCCGCCTGTTCTGCCTCTTAGACCACATTCCCCTCCCCTGGCTGCTTCAGGCTTCCCATTCTATCAACAGCATCTTGTCAAGGTCTACACTGACTTCTTCCTAGCCCAGCGTCTTGGCTTTTTTGTTGTTGTTGTTGTTGTTTGTAAGAGTTATGGAGAGACAGAATTTTCCATCTGCTAGTGTACTACCCAAATGGCTGCAATGGCTGTGGCAGGGATCCAAGCACTTGGACCATCTTCCACTGCCTTCCTAGGCCATTAACAGGGAGCTGGAGCAGAAGTGGAGCAGCCAGGGGCCAGCACTGTGGCGCAGCGGGTTAATGCCCTGGCTGAAGTGTCAGCATCACATATGGGCGCCGGTTCAAGACCCAGCTATTCCACTTCCCATCCAGCTCTCTGCTATGGCCTGGGATAGCAGTGGAAGATGGCCCAAGTCCTTGGGTCCCTGTACCCACGTGGAAGATCAAGAAGCAGCTCCTGGCTCCTGGCTTCAGATCCGCGCAGTTCCGGCCGTTGCGGCCATCTGGGGAGTGAACCAGCGGACAGGATCGACCTCTCTTTGTCTCTACCTCTCTCTGTAACTCTGTCTTTCAAGTAAAATAAACCTTTTAAAAAGTGGAGAAGCCAAGACTTGAACTGGCACCCATGTGGGATGCCAGCATCATAGATGGCAGCTTTACCCGCTACGCCACAGCGCCGGCCCCAGGTCTTGTTGTGCTAAGCCGTTGTCTGGTAGGTTCTTCCCGAGATGTTTTCTCTGCCCAGCCCCCAGGATGCTATGTTCTGTTTCTGCTGGTTTGCATCTAGCACACTGCTAGCCCAGCTCAGCCCTTCTCGTCATTCCAGCTGTTTGCGTTGATGTGTCTCTTCCCTCTTGGAAAATTCCCAGCCAGTTCGTGCTTTAAATGCCGTCTATGTTCTAACAGCTCCCAGATTCGTGTCTGACCTGGACCCAATTCCTTGATGGCTTTTCTAGCCTCTATGCAGTGGGCCTCTCAAAGTTAACATACCCAGTGTAACCCTGGATTCCTCTGCACCCCCCAACCTGCCTCCCCCGAGTGCTTCCCAGGCAATCCTTGGCAACTCTGTTCTGTCTGGTGCCCAGGCCAGAGAAGTCGGAGTGACCCTTGGCCCCTCTGTCTCCTTACGCACCCACCCGAGCACATGGCACACCCTGTCAGCGGTCTGCCTTGAAGAGCTGTGCCTTGTCCCCTGCATTGTCCACGGTCTCCCCTCTGGGTCCATGGCCTGGACCATAGCCAGCCAGAATGGTATGCCCATCGATCCTGTTCTCCTCCTCCTCCATGCCTTCCGTCCACACCATAGATGCTCTGTAGGCCCGCCCCCTCCCCTGCCCCCGCGGTCTGTCCTGACAGCACTGGCCCCTGCCCTCCATGGAAAACTGCGCAGAGGACATGGTTGGGCAGTTTGCTGCAGAAAACACAAACAACCAAGGGATATGCGTGTGGGCGCTCAGCATCGCGAGGCCGTGGGGAAACCGTGGGAAATGCATCCTCCCTGTCGCGTGGCAGAGGCGAGCACCGATCTGGTGCTGAAGCCGTGTGGTGGACGAGTGCTGCCCTTTGGCAGTGGGGGGTCACGTAAATCCTGCGGGCACTGGGGCCAGCAGCGCCAGGCAGCCTGAAAACCTCGTGGCTCCTCCACTGGAAGGATTACAGGATTTACACACAGGCACTGGCCCACTCCAGACATTCCTATAATTAGAATTAGAAACAAGCTGAATTGTTAACAGAAGAGAAATTGTGGTCCACTTATGCAGAATGTGCTGAAAGTCCATGCAGGTATCTGAAGTATTTTAAGATGTATTTATTTGAAGAGGAGGAGGGAGAAAGGGATAGAGCGCTTCCATCTGCCGGTTCACTCTGCACATGGCCACAACAGCCAGGGCTGGGCCGGGCTGACGCTGGGAGCCCGCAGCTCCATCTTGGCTGGCAGGGGCACCAGCACCTTGGCCGTCTTCCGCTGCTTTCCCAGGTGCACTAGCAGGGAGCTGGGCTGGAAGGGTGTGCCCACGTGGGATGCTGGCATCATATGCATCAATGCCAGCTCCACCGGGTACGTATTTCGCAAGTGAAAGAAACTGAGTTGACAACCTAACATGGGCTCATTATTATAAATAGGGACTCATGATCCTGTACTCAGAAAAGGAAGGGGAAGAAAGTTTTGCTAGGAGATGGGAAGTAATCTTTATTCTCTCAGTTTGAATAGGAATGTGTTGCTTTGATAATGAAAGAAAATGAAAGCCCACACTGTGGATGTGCCGTGGGTGGCTGCACCTTGGCAAGGGAAGCCTGGGGCAGGAATCCCTTCCATTGCCTGGGCCCTTCCTCCCATGCCCACCACCGGCCTCAGTGGGCCCTGCACCTGTCTGCCGGCCACGAGGAAGAGCGCTCTTCCTGCCGGCTGCGTCCCGGCTGGCTCCCGCTGCTGTCTGGGTTGAGAGACGTACACGGTGCCCGCTCTCAGGGCAGCGCTGGGTCCCACCCTTGCTCTGCACCCTGCGGCTCCTTCCCTGGCAGCCGACCGTGTGTTCAGTTAATCTTTCCTTCACTCCCAGAGCGAGCGCTGACGGAGTACCGTGAGTGTGCCGCGTGCCAGGGACACAGATGGGTGCACGCTCTGCTCCTCTGCTCTGGGAGCCAGTGGAGGAGTGGAGGCCCAGGGCAAGCATTGAAGCAGCCAGGGTTTGTCTTGGAGGAAGAGGTAAACTCTGTAAAGAGGCGTTTTATCTGTTAGTTGATTTTTTTTTTAAAGATTTATTTGAAAGAATTTGAGAGAAGGGACATTTGCTGGTTCACTCCCAAAATGGCCACAGCAGCAGGGCTGGGTCAGACTGAAGCCAGGAGCTCCATCTGGGTCTCCTACGTGGTGTAGGGGCCCAAGGACTTGGGCCATCCTCCACTGCTTTCCCAGGCACATTAGCCGGGAGCTGGATTGGAAGTGGAGCAGCCGGGACTCAAACCGGCTTCCAAACAGGAGGCACTGCAGATGGGGACTAACACTGCACCCCAGTGCTGGCCCATTGACTACTTTTTGAACCTTAAAATATCAAAAGTCTTGAGAAATGCAAATGAGAAACACAAAAGAGGGGAATGCATCTTGCCCAGCAGTGCAGACCCTCCCCCACCTCCCCCCAGGCCCTCACAGCCGATAGGGTGACACACAGCTCAGCTGCCTGCGTGTGCGCACCTCAGAGGCTCCCGGTGCTGGGGCAAGCAGCTGAGCCCCTGCCACCCACAGGGAGCCCCATCTGTGCTTCTGGGTCCTGGCTTTGGCCTGGCCCAGCCCTAGCCCTTAGGGATATTTGGGGAGTGAACCAGCTGTTGGGAGATTCCTGCTTCTCTCTCTGCCTTTCAAATGAAATGAAAAAGCAAAAAAATCCTAACAATGTAGAGGAAGGAATATAGTGAAACGTTTGATTACCACCCTTGCCATCCCCGTTACCTGAGTTTCTTAGGTTTCTTGAAGTTTCTTTATGCAGGTGTTGCAAGTTCTGCTGTTCGTTACCCACGGTCAGCTGGGCTCGGAGATTGCAGCAGCACAGTCGGTGACTTCCAGAGTGCGAGTCCCCCCTTGTCCGTGTAGCCGGCTGTGTGGGCTCCCCCTCCCCCAAGGCCCTGCACAGCTGCCTTGGTTTCAAGTTGGCTGTCACTTACCGCAGTGCTGGTGTTTGGGTGACCTGTGCCGTAGTTGGTGGCCCCGAGGTGCAAGTGTGATGATGCCCACAGTTCAGGTAGGCTGACAGGACCCGGACAGGTGCGTCCTTTAAGTGACGAGGTCACAGGAAAAAGCCTCGTGTCTGTAGGGTTTGTTACTATCCATAGTTGCAGGCCTCCACTGGTGGGCCTGGAGCGTTTCCCTGTGAACAAGGGGGACCCCAGTGTGTCAAGTGTGCAGGTGCGTCTTCCTCTTCATCCTGAGGACCACTGAGGTCCCCCAGCCCTCACGGCAGCCGCGTGGCGTTCTGGTGCCGCGTGCGGGGGAACGATTGATGGCACTAGTTCTCCCCCGCCGCTCTGTGGGGTCCTTGCCAGCATACACAGCAGTACAGCAGATAACTGAACACATCTGCCGTCCTTGTACCTCGAGCAGGAAGCCGGAATCGGGAGTGGAGGCTAGGTTTGAGCCCAGGCGTTGATGCAGGCTTGTTAACCCCTAGACCCAACACCTGCCCTGGATTTTAGTTCCAGAAACTTCCGCTCTGAGGCCTGGTTCCCACAATATCAGCTTCCGTAACACTGGAGCCAGAAGGAGGGAGGTAGCCTTAAAATCTTTTAAAGAAAATCTATCGCCATTCACTTTTCAAGAATTATTTAGGGGAGGGGCTGGCTCTGTGGCATAGCAGGTAAAGTCGCCACCTGCAGTGCTGGCTGTGGCCTGGGAAAGCAGCAGAGGATGCTCAAGTGCTTGGGCCCCTGCACCCATGTGGGAGACCCAGAGGGAGCTCCCGGCTTCGGATCGGCTCAGCTCCAGCCATTGCAGCCATTTGGGGAGTGAACCAGCAGATGGAAGACCTCTCTCTCTCTCTGCCTGTCTCTGTGTAACTCTGCCTTTCAAATAAATGAATAAATTAAAAAAAAACTTAGGCGGCTGCCGCTGGGGCACTGCCTCGAGTCCCAGCTGCCGCTCTTCCAGTCCAGCTCTCAGCTTATGGCCTGGGAAAGCAGTGAAAGGTGGCCCAAGTGCTCAGGCCCTTGCACCTGAACCAGGATGTGTGCCATCCTCTGCTGTCTCCCAGGTGCAGATAGCAATAGTAGGCAGGCAGGACTGGGAGGGGAGCTGGGACTGCAGTGTGGGCACCCACAGCAGGATGGGGTGGTCCAGACAGCATCACAGTGGCTGTGCCAAGCGCTCACCCCGGTGCTACAAAAAAAACTGAAAACCCCCGCAGAGAAGCGATCTGCAGAAGGTTTCTGGAAAAACTTACTGGATTTCAAAATTTTTTGTATCAAAAGGTGCCATTAAGAGCATTTGGGTAAGGAAATGAATGAACTCTTTCTGTGCCTCAAAAAAATTTTTATTTATTTGAGAGGAATAGACAGACAGTGACAGGGAGAAGAGACAGAAAGGTCTTTTACTCCCCAAATGGCCACAACGGCCAGAGCTGCACTGATCCGAATCCAGGAGCTTCTTCCAGGCCTCCCACATGGGTGCAGGGGCCCAAGCACTTGGGCCATCTTCCACTGCTTTCTCAGGCCATAGCAGAGAGATGGATTGAAGAGGAGCAGCCAGGACTTGAACCAGCGCCCATATGGGATGTCGCAGGTGGAGGATTAAGCTACTGTACTACAGTGCTGGCCCCTCAAATAACTTACTCTTTTAAAAAGTTTTCTTTGGGCCCGCACTGTGGCATAGTGGGTAAAGCCCTCCACCTGCAGTGCCAGCATCCCATATCGGACCGGTTTGAGTCCCAACTGCTCCACTTCTGATCCAGCTCTCTGCTGTGGCCTGGAAAAGCAGTGGAAGATGGCTCGAGTCCTTGGGCCCCTGTACCGGTGTGGGAGGCCTGGAAGAAGCTCCTGGCTTTGGATCAGTGCAGCTCTGGCCTTTGGGGTCATTTGGGGAATGAATCAGCAGATGAAGACCTCTTTCTCTGCGTCTCCTTCTCGGTGTAACACAGACTTTCAAATAAATAAATCTCAAGATTAAGAACTTTTCAGAGAAAACATTTTTAATGATAACATTTGGGGCCAACATTGTGGTGAAGCAGGTTAAGCCATCCCATATGGCACCGGTCCAAGTCTCAGCTGCCTCATTTCCATTCCAGCTCCCTGCTGATGAGCCTGGGCCCCTGCACCCATGTGAGAGACCAAGAAGAGGCTCCTGGCTCCTGACTTCGGCCTGGCCCAGCCCCTGCACTTGGGGCCATTTAGGGAGTGAACCAGTGGAAGGAAGATCTCTAACTCTGCCTCTCAGATTTTTTTAAGAAATGATTTTGAAAGGCAGAGTGATCTTCCATCTGCTGGTTCACTCCCCAGATGGCTGGGGCTGGGCCAGGCTGATGCCAGGAGCTTCCTCTGGGTCTCCCACATGGGTGCAAGAGCCCAAGCACTCGACTCATCCTCTGCTGCTTTCCTAGGTGCATCAGCAAGGAGCTGGAATGGAAGTGGAACAGCCGGGACTTGAACCAGTTTCCCTATGGGATGCCGATGTTGCAGGCTGTGACTTAACCTGCTATGCCACGGTGTTAGCCCTGAATGATGAAAATTAGCCCATTCATGGTCACCCTAGTCCTTTCTTCTTTTATTGTTTAGAAATTATGTTCCTAAATAATTACTTAAGCCATTATGAAAGAATTCTTAATGTTTAATGTGCTTCTCTTTCTCCCCGTAAAGCAAATGAAGAAACACCCGTGTCGCCAGTGTGACAAGTCGTTCAGCTCGTCGCACAGCCTATGCCGCCACAACAGGATCAAGCACAAAGGCATCAGGAAAGTCTACACCTGCTCGTAAGTCCCGTCCAGGGAGGCTGGCGGAAGGGCTTCTGTGATCAAAAGGCAGAGGCAGACACGGTCCATCTGCTAGTTCACTCCTCAAATGGCCACACTGGCTAGGGCTCCATCCGGGTCTCCTGTGGATGCAGGGGCCCCAGGACCTGAGCCATGAGGCAGGTGGCTGGATCCAAACGCAGGGCAGCAGGACCCTGTGGGATGCCAGTGCCGCACGCGTGGCTGAGCCCACTGTGCCAGCTCCAAGGCTCTTGTCCTTTAACCAGGAGCCTGTGCCTTGGTTTTTATCTATTTGAACGAGTTAGAGAGCTTCCATTGGCTAGTTCACTCTCCAGAAGGCCAGAACTGGTCCAGGCTGAAGACAGGAGCAGAAGCAGGGAGCTGGATTGGAAGTGGAACAGCCAGGACTCAGCTGGTGCCCTTACAGGATGCTGGCCCTGCAGGTGCACCTTCACCCGGTGCACACGGCACGGGCCCAGGTAAGCCTGTGTTGTTATAGGAGGTGCAGCTTGAATATGCTTCCCCTGGGCCCTGCACATGCAGTGCTGCCAGGCCACGTGTTCTACTCAACGGCTTCAGGGGAGACCCTGCAGGGCCCAGGCAGGGATTCGGGCCTCGGCGGGACCCTTTGCCTCCCGGCTGAAGCCTACCACAGCAGACAGAGTGGCCCTTTCTCGGCTCACTCTATTGGCCAAGTGCCAATTCAAGTCCCAGCTGCTCCACTTCCGATTCAGCTCCCCTGCGAAGGCAGAAGATGGCCCGAGTGTTTGGGAGCCTAGGGTGGAGCTCCTGCCTTCAGCCTGGCCCAGGTGTGGCCATCTGGGTAGTGAACCAGTAGATGGAAGCTCTAACTGGGTTTCAAATAAAAAATTTTAGGGAAATTCACAAACCCAAGGGTACTTCAAAAAGTTTCTTGGAAATGAAGGAATGTTTCTTTTCATGCAAAAGAGAAATTGGCAGTCCATGCATGGTTTTTCCGTGAACTGTTGGAAGCTGCCTGATGATGTTAATCTATTACACAAGCAGATGTGTTTGAGTGAGTTTGAGCACACATGTTGCATTGGTGCCTTGATGAGGCCAGTGCACCGGACACTGGTAACACAGCGTGAAAGGCGAGCATCCGTCATGACGCAAATGCCGAGAGTACCCTGGAAACCCGACATTCTCTCCTTTAACGTTCCAGCCATCTGGAATTAGACATTAAGTACTAGTTTAACCTAAGCTAGAAAGCATCCCCTCTGAGCCCAATTAGGCTGGTCCTAGGGGGAGCACAGTGTCCCGGTCCTTCCCGAGCTGGAAGGTTCGAGCCCTAACCCCCTTGCACCCCCAGTGTGGACAGCCCATCTCTGAGCGTGGCGGGGAGGCGTGGCAGGCAGGCGTGGCGGGCGGGACTGCTCCACCTGCGGGGCTGACCGCCTCCTCCCTGCCGCACAGGCACTGCCCGGACTCCCGGCGGACCTTCACCAAACGGCTCATGCTGGAGAAACACATCCAGCTCATGCATGGGATCAAGGACCCCGACTTGAAGGAAATGACAGAAGCCACCAACGAGGAGGAGACGGGAATAAAGGAAGACGCCAAGGTCAGACAGTGACCTTGAGGTGGTCACGTTGCCGCTCCCCGCCCCGTTCTCTTCACCTCTGTTTAGTACAGCTCCAGTCTTAAAATTCAGACCACGTGTAGAGGTGCAGAGTGGTGGCTCACGCCCGCCGCCCCCGTGCCGGCCTCTTGTCTTGCTCCGGAAGGCCCTGTTCTCATCCTCCCAGCAGCAGCTTTGGGGCTTGTGTGCGATTTTAGCTCTCCCAAGTGTGTGTTGTGTTGACTTGGGGAACTGCTCCCAGCCAGAGGCAGTGAACGCAGCTAACTTGTTTCCATGGGCACCGAGGCAGGGGCACCTAGTAAGCACCGGTCCCTTCATGCCCTTGGCAGTGGTAGAAGTCTAGTTTGTGCTCCACTGCTCCGGTGGCTGACAGTGGGCTTCAGGCAGGCAGTAGCATAAGGGGTCTTCAAAAAGTGCACGTGGAGACGGCTTTGATTCACAAGTTCAAGTCCTCGCATAAACTTCCCACAACTGCAGAGTGGAAAGATAGAGTTGAGAGTCCACGTTTTTCACGACCTCTTTGAAGCCCCCTCTCACCTATGAGCCTGTACCCAGGGGTGTGTGCGAGGTGTGGCGCGTACCTGGGAAGGGGCGTGGCTGCCTTTTCCAGCAGTCTCAGCAGAATTCAAGCCAGACTCAACACACCGGAGCTCTGGGGCAGTAAGGCACGTGCACGCAAAGGGGGCTTCGGGCCAAGGCCAGGGGTGGCAGCTGCCCTGGGCCCGGGAGGAAACAGCCGCAGAGCAAGGAGAGGCGGCGCCACGCTGGGAGGGGGTCTGAGGGGGGAGGGGCTTAGAGAGCTGAAGAGGAAGGCGGGGCCAGCTCAGCAGTCAAGTACGTTGTGGGGGGGGGGGTGGTGCACCCAGCAGGCCTCAGCCCACCCTGCAGCCTAGCCACGGAGAAAGCCAATGCCCCAGCCCTCCCGTCTCCCTGCACGCTTCCCCTCCCTGGGGCTGCCCCCCACCCCCGCAGTGTCACCTGGCAGCCCGCTCTGCCTGCTGCCGTGCCGCTGGCTGCAGGGACTCCGGGGAACCCGGGTCCTGGGTGGCGGGTGGCAGGTGGAGGGAGTGAGGGGACACGTGGCTTCTAAGCCCCCCCCAGGCCGGGTCACCTGTCAGCCACCGGCAGCGCCGTTTCAGCCTCGGCTCGGGGGTCGTTCTCCTCCGCAGGTGCCCAGTCCCAAGCGGAAGCTGGAAGAACCGGTGTTGGAGTTCCGGCCTCCGCGCGGGGCCATCACGCAGCCGCTCAAGAAGCTCAAGATCAATGTGTTCAAGGTGCACAAGTGCGCCGTGTGCGGCTTCACCACCGAGAACCTGCTGCAGTTCCACGAGCACATCCCGCAGCACCGCTCGGACGGCTCCTCCTTCCAGTGCCGCGAGTGCGGCCTCTGCTACACGTCGCACGTCTCGCTCTCGCGCCACCTCTTCATCGTGCACAAGCTCAAGGAGCCGCAGCCCGTGGCCAAGCAGAACGGGGCCGGCGAGGACGCCCAGCAGGAGAACAAGCCGAGCCCCGACGACGAGGCCGCCGACGGCGCCACGTCAGACCGGAAGTGCAAGGTGTGTGCGAAAACCTTTGAAACGGAAGCTGCCTTAAACACGCACATGCGGACACACGGCATGGCCTTCATCAAGTCCAAGAGAATGAGCTCGGCGGAGAAGTAGCCGCGGCCGCTCCCGGGCCGCCCCGGGCACAGGGGGAGCGGGGGCGCGGTCAGAGTTTGTATATATCCAGAGGAATAACTTTTTATACTCTTTGTTACATGTTTGTATCAGTATTTAGTGGGACACGTTTTCCGTTGTTTTTTTGGGTTCGTTTTTTTTGTACGGTTCCTTTCCGACGCGTTCTTAGTAACGGGCAGTTCCTGAATTCAGACACACCCTTTTGTACGTTACGGATTTGGATGCGTTCACCAAGTATAGGCTAGAATAAAGGCCTTTTTTAGTGTTTTTAATTTTTGGAATTCACTACGTCCCCTGTAGGCGAGTGCGGGTCTCTGCAAACACTAGGCCCTCCCCGTGTCTCTGCCGGGCCGGAGCCGGCTGGCCACCTTGCCCGCGGTGGCAGGGCAGGGCAAGGGGCGAGGCTGGCTTCTGGAGCCCACGGAGACACGGAGCCGCAAGGGCTGGCCGACCCCCGCCACAACCCCGTCGTTAGACCCAGCGCTGCCTGCAGCCAGGTGTCTGTCACGTAACTTATTAACTACTGCAGAGACACAACTAAGAATATCAAGTATTCCTCCGGCTCTTGACAGGAAATACAAGGCGCAGTCAACTTAACCCTTTGCTGTCCAAACAGTTGGCATTTCCTGTTGTGGGTGCTACTGCCAAATGTTCTGGAACCTAGAGTTGGGATGCACACCTCCAGCCACTGACGTATCAATGCAGCAGCCGGCGCGAGGCCCGCGGCCGCCGGGTGAAGCCCGGAGCCGCCCGGCCTCGCGCCCCCGCCGTGGATAAGCTGAGCTCCCGCGGCCCTTGGGCGGCAGCTCTCGGTGAGAGCTGTGCTTTTGGGTTTCTGTTTGGCGTTTTCTTTTTGCATTTTGTATCTTGTATTTATCCCGGAACACGTTTTGTACTTTTCTGTTTGTTTGTAAGACACCCTCTGATGTATATAGAGATCCTTGCATGATAGACTGTAGCCAACATCCGGTTCCTCAGAAGGTCTTGCTGCTGTCAGGTGTTTGCACTACACCCGTCGTAACTGTATTAAACTCATTTCAGATGTAAATAAACGTGGGACGTTTGGCCCTTGTGCTTCTGAGCGCGCGTTCTTGCTGGCGGGTCTCTGGCACCTCCGTGACGCTTAGGAAGCCCCAGCGACAGGGACGGCGGTCCTGCTCCGGGCCCCGGGGAAGGAGGGCACTTCCGTTCTCTGTAACCAGCCCTTCCTCACTCGCTCGTCGCCCCATCGGGACATCGGTACAACCCAAGGGCGGGATAAGCATTCCTCAACTTGAAGAGTCAATTGCTGTTACTTGTTCTAGTTCCCTGTATTGCTCCAGGCTGTACTCATAGCACTTTCATATGTCTCTGCATTTGGACTTTGCAATAAGCCCGTGTGGTAGGCCACACAGGTCTGGAGAGCCTCGTTTTATGGTCAAGGGAGCCGAGCTCAGATGAACTGCTTTGCCTAACCCCTCACAGGCGGTCAGTGGCTTTGCATATGAGAACCCAAATACTTTGCTCTCAATCTAGTGCTCGCTCTATGTGGTTATGTACATATTGGCAAATATTCACCTATGCGACAAATAAAACGTATGTGCAAAACACAGTACTAGAAGTTCTGTTTTTGGCACTGGGGCTTTTCTGAGCTAAGCTGATAGTCTTCCTACTCTCTACTGCCCAGAAATGCTCGATCCTGTGAAGGTAACGTGTTCAGGGTCTAGTTAAATGCACAGGAGCAAGGAGCTTTCCCCAGCTACAGGGCTTCAGACAGGGAGGAACTGGAATCGAGGGTAGCAGACTCTGCACCAGGCTGCAGCCCTGGAAGGAAGTCGGAGTGGCTCAGCTGGCAGGGGGCGTGAGGGCATTACCCGCAGGTCAGCACAGAGAGCAGGAGACAGAATTCATGCAGCAGGCCAGTCGTTAAGAAGGACAAAGTGAGAAGATCCCATTCAAGTTTAACAAGAGGCCCAGAGAGCGAGAATAGAACTGGGACGATTCAGTGTGGAAAACTCTTAGCCACGGTGGACACGGTGAATGCTGCGCAGAAATCCTCGTTGGGATTTTAGTTCTGCTGTTCACCTGCTGTCCATGCCGACCATGGGCACGGCAGGGAGGACAGCACTGGACCCACGGCACAGCCGCGTGCAGTGTGCACAGCCGTGCGCAGTGTGCACAGCCGTGCGCAGTGTGTGCAGTGTGCAGTGTGCACAGCCATGTGCAGTGTGCACAGTGTACACAGCCGTGTGCAGTGTGCGCAGTGTGTGCAGTGTGCACAGCCGCGTGCAGTGTGCTTACGGGGCCGTTTACCGTTCAGGGGAGAAGCAGCAGCCGAGGCTGAAAGCAGCGTCGGCTGCAGTGGACGAGAGCCTGGAGTGGCAGGCGAGGAGTTCCTTGGACGGGGGTGACGAGACCGGGTGAGTTGGCGACAGTGTCCAGGGAGGGTGGAGGAGCGCATCTAGGACAGGCCAGGTCATGCTGCGCTCACAGCACTGGAGTCGTCTCTGGCTGAGCACAAGACTCCTTTCTTGCTTACACTCAGTCCCTCATGGGTTGACTGGAGGCACCGCTCCTTATCTCCTAGTGCCATTCTCCCCCTATCTGGAGATTACAAGTGCCTGTGGCAAAGGGAGATGACAGTTCGGTGCTCAGTCACAGGACAGGCTCCCACCCACCCCAGGAGGCCAGCAAGTGCAGCGCCCTCCCGTGTGCCAGGCCAGCTCCACGAGGGAGCAGCACAGGAAGACCGCTTACGCCGACGCAGCCGCGACGCGGACAGCACGAGGCCCTGACCTAGAGCAGTGGGAGTGGCTTAGGCAAAGGCTTCAGTGGTCACTGGCGTTTCAGAATCAGCACCGAGAGCATTTCCTGTGAAGGAGCACAGAACTGATCTCCAAGTTCAAGCTCAGACGATTTCTTAAACTTTTCTCAAGGTTGAAATAAAAATCAAAGGAGATAGCTATAGGGAAGAGAATGAGTTTCGGTCAGATAAACGTGCAAGCTGTGTTTCATTTCTGAGTATCTGGCTATTTTATTTTGCTTATCAATAAATAAGCAAAGCATAAAGAATACAGTAAAATTCTACTTAAAAGTGAGCCAAGGGAAATGTCCTAAGGGGCATAGACCACTTCCTCCCCCTCCGCACCTCTCCTGCAGGCTGCTCCCTCTGGCCGGTCAGGGGAACAACGCGCACAGCCACCGCAGGGCTCTCCTGGGTGCACCTCGCCAGTGGCCTGGGGCTTGCGAGTTTCCAGCCCAGGGCCTTGTACCAACAGTGAGGTTTTCTCTTGAGCACTTTGGGCAGCCGAGATGCGTATCTTAACCCCTATTAACATGGTTATCGTGCTGCGAGTGCCCTTTCTTTTTCAATGCCTGCGTGTGAGCGGGTGGGGTGGGGGGAAAGGAAAATGGAAGAGCGTCATACACTACCACTCAGGATGGCCCTCGCTCAGTGTGCACAGCGTGGAGAGCTCTTCACACCACAGACTCCACACAGGCACACGTGGCGCCCGCTCCAGCTGCTCCAAGGCCCCAGCCTGCCGCCCTTCATCGTGGCTCTTCTACAGAAGGAACTCAGACTCCGTTACCTTCAACATCTGGCTCCTACTCAGCGATAGGTCATTCTGCGCTAAAACAGGTCCTGCACCTTCTTGTTTTCCTGGAAGGTTTGTGTTTTCCTTGCTGCACCTCACATTCTTGCCAAGTTCATTGCAAGCCTTGGGCACATGACAATGAACTTATTTACCTGCAAGGATCATGGTAACCACAAAGCAGAAGTCTACAGTGGAAGCACAGAGCAGACGAGATTCAAGGCACACTGCTAAAGAAAGCCAGCTCTCAAACACAGCAAGCAAAGAACAGTCTATTCCGAGCAACTAGAAAATAAGTGGTAAGTTCTTGCCTGTCAATAATTACTGTGAGCCTAATGGAATAAGTTTTCCAATAGAGTACCGGTAGTAGCACAGAATTGAGTCTTATTTTCTTAAGCTACCTACAGGAGACACCTTTCAGGATGCACAGAGAATGAAAGATGATGTGGTGAGAGGTATTTCACAGAGGTGAAAACCAAAAGGCATCGGGGTAGCTACTTACAGCCGACAAATAGACTCCGAGTCAAACACTAGAGAGACACACACACAAATATAATTAAGGATCAAGCTAGATACAGCAATTTTAAGTATACACACACACACACACACCGATATCAAAGCACTTCAATTTTTATAGTAATAGACCCAAAGGGAGAGAGAAACTATAATGTAGTGGTAGTATTCCATACCCTATTCACAGTGGACACAATGCCCAGATAGAGTATTGAGAAAATAACCAGTTTCAACTACATTTCAGACCAAATGGACCGAACGTGGTTCATGGGCAGCGGAATACACATCAAGTACACACGAAGCTTTCTCCAGAATGGATCATACGTTAGATCCCAAAATCAGACTGAACAAATTAAAGATGATTGAAACCAGAATTGTATCTTCTGACCTCAATGATATAAAACTAGAGGTCTTAGAAGCTTTAGAAAATTCACAAATATGTAAGAAATTAAACAACACGGCTTCTGAACCATGTTGATTACGCCAACACCTACGGGACGCGGCCGGGGTGCAAGGCTGACCTTGCAACTCGCCTAGCGCCGCCTGGCCCAAAGCACTGTTTTCACACGCGTTTTCCCGTCCGTACGGCCCTTGGGGGTTTTTGTGAACGTTTTGGTAAAGACACATACACTAGATGATACATTCGTGATCATCACCGAGCCGCATCTAGGAATGTGCTCTTTGTATTTGCCGCGTTCTTGGGCAGCACATGCTCTGGGGAGGCCTCGTCCAGATAGCACACCGAAAGGCTTAACTTCAAAGTGCAGGAAGGGACTAGACATCTGTGGGCTGGACCACGGGGTGCTGCGGCACCCAGTGGCTAGCAGGAGTGAAGAGCCACCCTCACCGAGAAGCTGCGCAGAGGTGGGGGTGGGGCTGTGCATGGAGCCGCTGCCAGAGCTGCGGTGGTGCCAGGAGGCTGTGGGAGGGTGATGACCAGGAAGCCGACTTCCTGCCTGCACCTCCCACCCGCCAAAGCTAAATAAAGACCAGAGGACGAGGAAGCCACAGGATCAGCCTGTGGACGTCAGCGCGTTGGGCACAGAGGCCAGAGCAGGGCGGGTGGGGAGACCCGGGGTGCAGGCCAGGGTCAGAATGAGCCGGTAGCCTCTCACATTTCACCATGGACATGCATTTCTCCCTGGCAGGCTGTCCGGTGGAACGGAGGACGTGGGATCTACATTGACCTTTCTCGGTACCCCACCAGGACTAACCTGCAAGGACACCCTCTCCCTCGTAGTTTTTTCTCAAGGAGACAGAACAGCATTGTCCCGAAAACATTCCGTACCGGTTTCTAAATTCCACGTACGAGGTTAGCGCCGAGTCATCACGCAGCACCGTCCCGTCTATTTACGGGAACTGATCGTTCAGTTTGCCGTTGGATTGCAAGCTGCTTATTCTCAAGCTTTTCTAGTTAGACGGTAAATTACCCTGCCATGGCAGACCTGCTTCTAAACACACTCCTTCGCAAGGCCGTGTTTTTATCTACGGGGGTCTGTAATTAGTCTGCTGTAACAGATCTCCAGCTCAGTTCCACGAAGCGTGGGTTTAGCCCCAACTGTAATTTTCTGACCTCTAGGTCCAGCTGGGCTTAATTGGATGGGTCATTTCTGGATGATACCATTCGTTTTATGCAAAAGAACAAGGTAGGCACAGATCAGCTGACCAAGAAGATGGCGTGGTGTTGAAAAGCATTTACAGAGGGGCCAGCACTCTGGTGTAGCAGGTAAGGCCACCACCTACAATGCCGGCATCCCATATGGGTGCTGGTTCGAGTCCCGGCTGCTCCACTTCCGAACCAGCTCTCTGCTATGGCCTGGGATAGCAGTGGAAGATGGCCCAAGTCCTTGGGCCCTTGCACCCATGTGGGAGACCCAGAAGAAGCTCCCGGCTCCTGGCTCCAGATCAGCCCAGCTCCAGCCATTTGTGGCCATTTGCCACAGCAGAGAGGTAGAGAGAAACAGACCTTCCGTCTAACTCTTTTCAAATAAACAAACCTTTAAAAAACAAGGATGAAAAGTGTCCACAGAGAAGAGAGCTGTGTTTTTGAGACTTTGGAAAATTGCAGAGGGTGCATCTGTACACGGAGTCATGGGCATTGGTCTTCATTTTGCCAGTTCAGCGTCCAAAGTGTTGGACATCTACCACTACAGAATCCTGGCCCAAGACACATCCTGCTCCTACTGCAGGAGCCACAAAGTCACACGCCACGACCCCCTGACAGCCTGACCCCCGGGCACGGGGTGACCAATGCTTGACCAACGCCTGAGTAGATGTCAGAAGCAAGTGGGGACAATTTCAATGCACCTGTGCCAGTGACACAGTGGTGTCTGGGTAGAGAGCTCCACCTGTCGGGTCAGGAGAGAGAAGTCAAGTCTGCCTCTGGGAAGCGCTGAACCGCGCTGGACCGAGTGCTCACGTCACGGTGGGACGCCGCAGGAGACCACCTCGGGTGGGTGTCTGGCTAAGCGGTTCAACTGCCATGTGGGATGTCTGCCTCCCATGTCAGCTCAGCTTCTGGTGCCAGCTTCCTGCCAATGCACACCCTGCAATGGAACAGGGGATGGCCCGAGGAGCTGGGTCTCTGCCCCCCATTTGGGAGATGTGGAGCGAGTACATGGCTCCTGGCTTTGGCCTGGCCCAGCCCAGCCCTGACTACTGCAGGCATTTGAGGAGTGAACTAGCACATGGCAACTTTGAACAGCATCTTTTATTCTTTAAAGAGAAGCACAAACAACACACTAGTGTCAGTTACTCTAGAAGAGACTTCACAAGGTAAATGTAAGGGCGTCCTTCCAGGATCTCTAGGACCAGCCCTAGAAGACCCGCCTCCCCTCCTGCCACCTCCCCAACCTCCTCTCCCACCACCTGTTCCCACCCCTCACTGCCTGCGTTCCGTCTTGCCACGCTGGTCACATCCCCACCGCAGGACCCTCCGGGGGATGCTCTTCCCCTAGTTCTCCTGAGGGCCTCTTCACATTGTCAGGCCAGCTCAGAAGCCCCTGCTTGGGGACCCTTTCCCCATCGCCTCCACACACGCACCGCATCCCCGTCACCATCTGTCCCCGGCACCACCCTGCTTCCCGGCACGGTCCAGGCCTGGCAGTCGCATGCCCTCTGGTAGGGGAGCATTTCCGGTGGCTCCAGGAACCCCACCCACCTGCTCATCTGCAGTCCCCCTGCCCTCTCGCTGCGAGAGCCATTTTTCACTTTGCAACCTGAGAGCCGCGGGGATTAGTTACTTCCTACCCCACCCCCAATCAAGCTGATCCTCACTCATCAGCCCAGTTTCTTGTTTTCTCAAACGCATGGCCCAACCAGGAGGGGCCAGGCGGCCTCGGCCTCAACTAAAGTGACTGTGACATTAACAATGGCCCCAGGCAGCTGACTGCTGCCGCTTCAGGATGTGACAGGCCTGTGTTCAGGGAACGAGGTCCATTTATTTATTTTCTTGTCCTATTTTTAATAATGCCCAGCACGCTGCCTTGTATGACACAGGTGCCCAAAATACCTCTGAATACATCTTCATAAACATACCTCGAACCCTGCTTGGGCATGACGTCATCTCCTAGGGGCTGGGACAAGCGTCAGTCTCCACTCACAACTAGGAAGTAGGATTTCCTTCTTCCCGTTTATTAAGGTGGGTTTATTAAGGTGGTATTTTAAAACAATCAGGTAGTTCTGATTACAAATGATTACAGTGTGGGTGGGTTCTGCTCTTATTTTTTCCATTTGACAAGATATTTGGCATTGAACTCTAAAAGCAGTATCACCCTTATGTTCAGTGACAGGACATCAGCAACCAACTTGGGGATGAATCCAGGTTTCTAATCACTTGTAAATACACAGGTTAGTTCAACCTCTAGTATTTTTACCCCCACTTTTTTTTTTTTTTAAAGATTTGAAAGAGTTACAGAGAGAGTTAGAGACACAGAGAGAGGCCTTCCATCTGCTGGTTCACTCCCCAGATGGCCACAACAGCCGGAGCTGCGCCAATCCGAAACCAGGAACTTCTTCCGGATCTCCCACACGGGTGCAAGGACTTGGGCCATCTTCTACTGCTTTCCTAGGCCATAGCAGAGAGCTGGATCAGAAGAAGAGCAGCCGAGACTAGAACCAGCGCCCATATGGGATGCTGGTGCTTCAGACCAGAGGTTTAACCTGCTGCGCCACAGCACCGGTCCTCCCCCCCCCCCAACTTTTTAAATGTACCGAAGATAAGCAAACGAAGTATGAGGGTTCTTCCAAGCAATGTCATAGAAAATGCATACTACCAAAAAAGCATAGACAAAGTATTTTTGCACCAAAATAAACTTTTCCCCAAGCCAAAATATACACAGCTTTATAAAGATTCTTATCATAGAAACTCCTGGTATTTCAGGCAGGACTTGGGCAGACAATCACTAACAGCATACAGTAACTTTCAGCTCCCTTCAATGGGCTACCAAAGATCAAAAAGCTGCTCTGGGGACTGGCACTGTGAGGTAGCCGGTGATGCTGGCATCCCATATGGGCACCAGTTCAAGTCCCAGCTGCTCTACTTCCAATCCAGCTCCCTGCTAATGGCCTGGGAAAGCAGAAGATGGCCCAAGTTCTTGGGCCCCTGCACCCAAGTGGGAGTCCCGGATGAGGCCCTTGGCTCCTGGCTTCGGTCTGGCCCAGCCCTGGCTGCTGTGGCTATCTGGGGAGTGAACCAGCAGATGGAAGATTCTCTCCGCCTCTCTGCAACTCTGTGAATGCATCTTTCTTAAAAAAAAAAAAAATTTCTGCATTCTTCTAACAGTTGACAAAACACAGTACTCCAAGCTGTCCAGCTGTGAGACACAGTTATGGGAACTGCACACCCGCAGTACCCGCAGCTCTGAGCCTGGGCGGTTTCCGGTCTCCACTTTCCACAGGGTTCCTCCCGGCATTGCCACCGTCAGCTGCTCCCCACTTCCTCTCCGGGGCCTTTCCCCCCTTTATCGCAGGGCGAGTTTTCGGCTGGGGTTCTGGCTTTGGAGGAGTTGGTTGAGCCGACAGCTTCGTGAATCCCCTCCTCTGGGGCTTGGCCTCTGCTCGTTCAGCGTCCCCTTCAGGCATCCTCTTGGGCCTGGTGGCAGCCGTGGGACGTAGGCACACGCATGCAGCGGCGTGCAGGGCGCGGTCGGTCCTGGGTCGTTCTCGCCTCCTCTTCACACTGTTCCAAACTCCTGTAATTTCCTCCTGTACCTTGGGCACCGAGGGCTATAACGCTGACAAACATCTGCTCTCTGACGTGTTTACATCATGAGTTCCAACTTAACTCCCTTAAACAACTGCACAAGGTAGGCCGATTTCATGGCTTTCCAGATGGGGACACTCAGCTCCTGCACTTAAAGCCTTGGCACCCAATTGGATTTCCTTTTTACTCTTAAAGTTGTCGCCTTCTCTACAGTTCCAGGTTGGATGCTTTCATTTTTTGCTCTTGTTTAAAATTTGAGAAACAGAGACAGAGAGCGAGCTCCTGTCGGCCCGCAATGGCCAGGGCTGGAGCGAGGCTGAAGCTGCGAGCAGTTCAGTTCGTGTCTTCCACGTGGGTGCAGGGACTCAGTCTCTCGAGCCATCCCCTGTGCCTCCCAGGATCTGCAGGGAGCTGAATTCAGGCAGCTGGGACTTGAGTGCAGACGCTCAGATATGGAGAGGGCCTCCCAAGGGACATCTTACCCTCTGGGCCAAACGCCCGTCTGAGTAGTACTGACCACGACCAAGGTCCTCACGGTTTTGAAACAGTCCCCTTCATGCCTTGCGTCGGGTAACTTATTTAAGAAACTGTTTACTCTATAGGGCCTTGACTACTTCAGCTTATACACTTAAATATTTTTCCTTTAAGCCACTAACAAAAATAATGAATAGTAATACATTGCTACAATTGCTAAGCTTATTAAGTCAGGGTCTCTTGCAGCCCAAGTCCTCCAAGATGCTCCCACTTATGATCTGAACAAGTATCTAAATGTCACTCGTCAGGTGTGCAGGTTTTAGGAGTATAAGAGCAGAAGTATTATGTATTTACAATGGGACAGGAACTCTATTACTTAATAAATTATCTAAATTTTGGAGCTGGTGCAGTGGTGTAGCAGGCTAAGCCACTGCCCGCAGAGCCAGCATCCCCTATGGGCACCAGTTCTAGTCCCAGCTGCTGCACTTCTGATCCAGCTCTCTGCTGTGGCCTGGGAAAGCAAAAGATGGTCCAAGTGCTTGGGTCCCTGTACCCACGTGGGAGACCCGGAAGAAGCTCCTGGCTTCATATGGGCCCATTTGGGGATTGAACCAGCAGATGGAAGACCTCCCAGTCTCTCCCTGACTGTAACTCCACCTCTCAGATAAATGAATAATCTTTAAAAAATAAGATTATCTAAATCTCCAATCCCAAGAGGTAGACATTCTTGGCATCCTCATTTTCCAGATGAGATCAGTGGATCCTGCAATGGCCCTTGGCCACAGAGCTAGTAAGCGACGGCTCTGGCTCCTAACCATGACACACACTGCCCCGGGAAAAGCCCAGCAAGATGGACTGAGCCAGGAGCTGCAGGTCTGAGGAGGGAGCCAGGTAGAAGTAGGTGTCCGCAGCACTGGGAGGCGAGGGGAAGATGCAAAGTGACTGGGCAGCAGCGGCCAGGCTGCCCGCGGAGACGCGCACCAGGGCGCAGGCGCAGCGGGGATCTCCCCAAGAGCCACACCCACTTAGAATGAGGAGGAGGGGATGGATGCTGCTCCGGAAGACGTGGGCTGGGACAAGGGTGCCCCAGACACAGGGCGTGGCAGGGACAGAGAACAATGGAGAGACAGCCCCAGGTGGGCCACAGGCAGCCGGAAGTGCAACCGAGCCAGGGCTGCTCCCAGGGGCGGAAGTGTTCTGGAGTCTGAATGAGATTTTCAGGCAGCATCACTAGATTTTCAAGGCAGACAGCAGAGTTACTATTCACCAACTTCTCCTCCCCCTGGGGGCGTGGATCAGCCCCTCACGCCTCCTCTTTCAGAGACCAGCAATTGCACCGCCATCCACACGAGCATCGCGAATCCCCTCTTAAACCATCATTCATCCCAGTACAAGGGAACTTTAAGAAGTTTGACAAAGGTGCTGAGAACACATTGCAAAAACAGCGTCTTTTCAATAAACGGTGGAGGGAATATTGGATATTCACAGAATCAACGTCGGCACTTCTCTCTCACCCTATGCAAAAAGCGACTCCACTTGCATTAAAGACGTAAATGTAAGGCCTGAAACTGAAATTAGAAGGCACTACAGTAGAAATGCTTCCAGGCGTTGGAATGGACATGGATTTTTTTTTTTTTTTTTTTTTTGGCTAAGACCCCAAAAGCACAGGAAACAAAGCGAAAATAGACATGAGGCATTTCACAGAGTCAAAAGAGCAGCAAAGAAAATAATCAAGAGAGAAAAGAGAATGGGAAAAAATCTTTGCAAACACTGCGTCTGACAAGGAGCTAGTAGCCAGAACATCTAAGCCGCTCGACTGAACGCTACAGGAACAAATGAGTCAATGTCAATGTGGGCAACAGATCTACACTTTCTCCAAGGAGACCACACAAACGGTCAGCAGACACAGGAAGTCACTCCGCATCGCTCTTCATCAGGGAAATGCAAATCAAAGCCATCCCGAGACATCCTCTCACCCCAGCGAGATTGGAGAAGAGACAAGAAAACAAGGGCTGGCGAGCAGGTGGAGGAGAGAGAACCTGCACACTCCGGTGGACATGTGACTTAGGACACGCATCCTGGAGGACCATACGGAGCTGACAAACAGAACTGGCATACGATGCAGCAATCCCGCTCCTGGGGACACGCGAGGGAAACGGGATCCGTGTGTTGGAGAGACTTCTGTACTCCCACGTTCACTGCAGCACTACTTAGACAGGGAGACAGGATCCACCCAAGTGTCCATCTGTGGATGAGTAGAGTGTCCTGTGACTAGTGATGGCATAATGTGTTTTTATTTTTTACTTGAGACTCACTGAGGAGGGGGGGGGGCAGAGAGAGAGAGACCCCTAAAAAGAGAAGCCTAGAGAGAGAGAGAGGCCTAGAGAGAGAGAGAGAGGCCTAGAGAGAGAGAGAGAGAGGCCTAGAGAGAGAGAGAGAGAGGCCTAGAGAGAGAGAGAGAGAGGCCTAGAGAGAGAGAGAGAGGCCCAGAGAGAGAGAGGCCAGAGAGAGAGAGAGCGGCCCAGAGAGAGAGAGAGAGAGAGAGAGCGGCCCAGAGAGAGAGAGAGAGAGCGGCCTAGAGAGAGAGAGAGCGGCCTAGAGAGAGAGAGAGGCCTAGAGAGAGAGAGAGAGAGAGCGCGGCCTAGAGAGAGAGAGCGCGGCCTAGAGAGAGAGAGCGCGGCCTAGAGAGAGAGAGAGCGGCCTAGAGAGAGAGAGAGAGAGAGAGAGAGAGAGAGAGAGAGCGGCCCAGAGAGAGAGAGAGAGAGAGCGGCCCAGAGAGAGAGAGAGAGAGAGAGGCCCAGAGAGAGAGCGAGAGAGAGGCCCAGAGAGAGAGCGAGAGAGAGGCCTAGAGAGAGAGCGAGAGAGAGGCCTAGAGAGAGAGCGAGAGGCCTAGAGAGAGAGCGAGAGGCCTAGAGACAGCGAGAGAGAGAGGCCCAGAGCGAGAGAGAGAGAGAGCGGCCTAGAGAGAGAGGCCTAGAGAGAGAGAGAGAGAGCGGCCTAGAGAGAGAGAGAGAGAGAGAGAGGCGGCCCAGAGAGAGAGAGAGAGAGAGAGAGAGAGCGGCCCAGAGAGAGAGAGAGAGAGAGAGAGAGAGGCCTAGAGAGAGAGAGAGGCCTAGAGAGAGAGAGAGAGAGAGGCCTAGAGAGTGAGAGAGAGAGGCCTAGAGAGTGAGAGAGAGAGGCCTAGAGAGAGAGAGAGAGCGGCCCAGAGAGGAGAGAGAGAGCGGCCCCAGAGAGAGAGAGAGAGAGAGAGAGAGCGGCCCAGAGAGAGAGCGAGAGAGAGAGAGCGGCCCAGAGAGAGAGAGAGAGAGAGGCCTAGAGAGAGAGAGAGAGAGGCCCAGAGAGAGAGAGAGAGCGGCCCAGAGAGAGAGAGAGAGCGGCCCCAGAGAGAGAGAGAGAGAGAGAGCGGCCCAGAGAGAGAGAGAGAGAGAGAGAGAGCGGCCCAGAGAGAGAGAGAGAGAGAGAGCGGCCCAGAGAGAGAGAGAGCGGCCCAGAGAGAGAGAGAGAGCGGCCTAGAGAGAGAGAGCGGCCTAGAGAGAGAGAGAGAGAGAGCGGCCCAGAGAGAGAGAGAGAGAGAGAGAGAGAGGCCTAGAGAGAGAGAGAGAGAGAGAGAGCGGCCCAGAGAGAGAGAGAGAGAGAGAGAGCGGCCCAGAGAGAGAGAGAGAAGAGAGAGAGAGCGGCCCAGAGAGAGAGAGAGAAGAGAGAGAGGCCTAGAGTTGGAGAGAGAGAAGAGAGAGAGGCCTAGAGAGAGAGAGAGATAGAGAGAGAGAGAGAAGAGAGAGAGGCCTACAGAGAGAGAAGAGAGAGAGAGAGGCCTAGAGAGAGAGAGAGAAAGAGGCCTAGAGAGAGAGAGAGAGGCCTACAGAGAGAGGAGAGAGGCCTAGAGAGAGAGAGAGAGAGAGAGAGAGAGAGAGAAGCCTAGAGAGAAAAGAGAGGCCTAGAGAGAGAAGAGAGGCCTAGAGAGAGAGAGAAGAGAGAGAGAGAGAGGCTTAGAGAGGCCTAGAGAGAGAGAGAAGAGAGAGAGAGAGAGAGGCCTAGAGAGAGAGAAGAGAGAAAGAGAGGCCTAGAGAGAGAGAGAAGAAAGAGAGAGAGTCCTACAGAGAGAGAGAGAGAGAAGAGAGAGAGGCCTAGAGAGAGAGAGAAGAGAGAGAGAGGCTTAGAGAGCCCTAGAGAGAGAGAGTAGAGAGAGAGAGAGGCCTAGAGAGAGAGAGAGAAGAGAGGCCTAGAGAGAGAGAGAGAGAAGCCTAGAGAGAGAAGAGAGAGAGGCCTAGAGAGAGAGAGAGAGAGAGAGAGAGAGGCCTAGAGAGAGAGAGAGGAGAGAGAGAGAGAGGCCTAGAGAGAGAGAGAGAGGAGAGAGAGAGGCCTAGAGAGAGAGAGAGAGGAGAGAGAGAGGCCTAGAGAGAGAGAAGAGAGAGAGGCCTACAGAGAGAGAAGAAAGAGAGGCCTAGAGAGACAGAGAGAGGCCTAAAGAGAGTGACAGAAAGAGAGGCCTAGAGAGAGAGACAGAGAGAGAGAGAGAGGCCTTAGAGACAGAGAGAGAAGAGAGAGAGGCCTAGAGAGAGAGTGAGAAGAGAGAGAGGCCTAGAGAGAGAGAGAAGAGAGAGAGGCCTAGAGAGAGAGAGAGAAGAGAGAGAGGCCTACAGAGAGAGAGAGAAGAGAGAGAGGCCTACAGAGAGAGAGAGAAGAGAGAGAGGCCTACAGAGAGAGAGAAGAGAGAGAGGCCTACAGAGAGAGAGAAGAGAGAGAGGCCTACAGAGAGAGAGAAGAGAGAGAGGCCTACAGAGAGAGAGAAGAGAGAGAGGCCTACAGAGAGAGAGAAGAGAGAGAGGCCTACAGAGAGAGAGCGAGCGACAGAGACACAGAGACTTCGTGACAGACACACAGAGACACAGAGACTTTGAGACAGACAGACACAGGCTTAGAGACAGACTGGCCTAGAGAGAGACACCTAGAGTCAGAGAGACACCTAGAGTCAGAGAGACCTAGAGTCAGAGAGACCTAGAGTCAGAGAGACCTAGAGTCAGAGAGACCCAGAGTCAGAGAGACCCAGAGTCAGAGAGACCCAGAGTCAGAGAGACCCAGAGTCAGAGAGACCCAGAGTCAGAGAGACCCAGAGTCAGAGAGACCCAGAGTCAGAGAGACCCAGAGTCAGAGAGACCCAGAGTCAGAGAGGGTGATCCCTAGAGAGTCAGAGTGCTCTAAAGAGACCTAGAGAGCGAGCTCAAGTGACGGAGACCAAGACTGACCGAGACAGAGTGAGAGCGAGACCAAGACCAAGACAGATCGGTCCTACCCACTGGTTCTCCTTCCAAATACCTGCAATGGTCTGGGCCAATGACAGGATCCAGAATTCAACTTGAGCCATCACTGTTGCCCACCCCCAGTGTCCACACTAGCAGGAAGCTTCTGTCTGAGGAAGGAGCCAGGTTTCAAACTCAGGTACTCCCATAAGGGACGCTGTTAGCTCACCACTAGGCTAAACATCCTCTCCTGAAATTACTAGCCATAAGAAGGGTCAAGTCCTGCGACAATAAGCAGGTCGTTAAGTGACTAAGCAGGGCCAGGAAAGTCAGTGCAGCATGACGAGTCATGCATGGAATCTAAAACCACCATTATCATAGAGGTTGAGCGTGGTGCTTCCCAGAGGCTGAGGAGAGCGGAGG
This sequence comes from Sylvilagus floridanus, assembly GCA_949820135.1. NCBI lineage: Eukaryota > Metazoa > Chordata > Mammalia > Lagomorpha > Leporidae > Sylvilagus > Sylvilagus floridanus. Next base: position 107,471,275 of record OX463226.1, read on the forward strand.
TGAGGCAGGGATGGCAAAGTGAGGAGGAACAGGTCCCAGGGTCCTGGACAGAGTAGGAAGTTCTGGAGGGGCCGGCGCTGTGGTGAAGCAGGCGAAGCCACCACCTGCAGTGCCGGCATCCCATATGGGCACCGGTTTGTGTCGCAGAAGCTCCACTTCTGTTCCAGCTCTTTGCTGTGGCCCGGGGAAGCAGGGGGGGATGGCCCACGTCTTTGGGCCCCTACACTCACCCGGGAAGCTCCTGGCTCCTGGCTTCATATCAGCCCAGCTCTGGCCAGTGCAGCCAATTGGGGAGTGAACCAGCAGATGGAAGACCTCTCTGCCTTTCCTTTTCTCTGTGTAACTCTGACTTTCAAATGAATGGATAAATCTTAAAAAAAAAAAAAAAAAAAAAAAGGCCGTTCTGGAGTGCTGCTGCACAGCAGGGGACCATGGGTAACAATGTACTGTGTATCCATCTACAGAACACTGGAAGATTTTGCATGTTTCCACCAAAAAGAGACAATAAGTGTTTGAGATGGTTATGTTGTCCCTGTACTGAACAGTGCACAGTGTATACAGTATTGGGCTATTGCATGGTACCTAATCAATATGCACAACTTTTAGGCATCAGTTAAAATTAGAGTGTGAGAAAGATGAGCCCAAACTGCCTCCAGCCTCCTCACTCCCAGATCCTTCGCCTCCGTCCTGATCCTGAAAATCTACTCTCACCCCCGGCTTGCTCGTCCTTGCTCTGCCACGCGCACCTCCTGAAGCCCATTCTCGGGTCTCATCTTTGAAACACCCTTAAGAGCCGAATCGTGTTCCCTTCTGCGTCCGCTTACTCTCCTTTACGTCAACGTCCGGTCTAAGCCAGATCTCGTGTTCTAGGGGGAAGAAGAGACCAGAACCCTCCGAGAGCAAGCGTGGGGTCTTGCCTCCGATCTGCTCACGGCTGCTGAGGTAGGACCTGGGGAAGGGTCTGTTGAAGCTACAGATGTTCCTGGAGATCAGGGCGTCTGCCGGAGGGGAGGCAAGAAGCAAGGGCCGGATACGCCGGGCTTCCCTGGGAGCGGGCTGGCTCTGGGAGACGGGTGAGAGGCCAGAGTAGGAAGGACCCCAAAGAGGGCCGTGTGTGCACAGTGAGACCTTCAGGTTTCATTTTGAAGGCAGCTGAATGACTCAGGCTGAGAGCAGGGACAGACTATTCTACCAGCACACATATGGGATGCCGGCGCTGCAGGTGGCAGCTTTAACCGTTACACCACAGTGTAGGCCCCAGATCACGCCATCCATTCGGCATGTGGCAGGGCCTCAAGGTACAGGGAGCTGACCTGTAGGCTCCAGTGGCCAGGCTTCTGTGCCAGCTGGCACCTGTTTCAATTGGCAGTGGAGGTACTAGCGGAGGGTGGAGGAGGGAAGATGCCAGGATACCTGTACTCACCGTTTTGGGTGTAGACACTGCAGTGCCCGCCTCTGTTTCTGTCATGAGGCGCTGTCCCAGCTCTCTGCTATCATCAGTACCAAGCAACTCCTCCCTCTGTATCCCCAGTGCCAACAGGGAACACTACTCTCCTGGGGCCCATAGTGCTTCACTTCCCTTGGTCCCCAGAGCCCTGGGGATGGCTGCAGCTTTCTCTAGGGGCCCGATCACATGGTCACCTCCTGGTCCCTGTGTGCCCTTGCAGGTCTTGGACACATCAGTCACCTGCTCACCATGCTGAACCCTCTCCGCTCCATTTCCTGGACAGCTTCTCTTGTGACTGGGCTCAGATTAAACAGGGATAGAGAAGGACTAGAAATTGGCATTTGTCTCAGCATCCCTGCTATTTAGCATTGGCCTGACACAGAGCACTCAGTAAAAATTAAATTATTGAGCTGAGCAAAATGTACACTCCTTTTCTAATTCCTAACAGTGATGAATCCACAAAAGAGAATGATAGCACAGATACAAACACATTTTTTAAAAAGGTTCGTAGACCCCATGCAACAGTGGGCTATCTACCTTTTACTCAGAGCACTTTGTTTAGAACCTGTGTTTATAAATAATTATATTATGAAGCAAATTCAAAGTATGATAAAAGAAATTTAAAGAAAAAAAAGGAGGGAGGGCTGGTGGAAGGAGTTTTCTTGGAATCTTATCTATGAAATTTGAGGAGAGATCCAAGATGATGGAATAGGGAGGGAGCTTACTCTTCTAGTCTAGGGGAAGACAGTTTAAAACAAGTGGAGAGAGTGCAGTCTCAGGGAAGAGTTAGGGAGAAAACCGCAGAGGAAACTCCATGCAAATTAGAGGGACGCTGTGGATCTACATGGAGGGTGTGGATGTTCACAATTCAGGACCCCAGCAGCTGGGAGCCTCAGCACCAGCTTTGGATAGAGGTGAGACCAGACCACAGCAGCCCAAGACACTGGCAATAAAGCTGTGGGAAGAGCCTTGTTTGAATATGGCTTGGAGCCCTGTAGGGGACAGTGTACCTGCCAACCTGGAGGAGAAACAACGGGGGCACGTTTCTGTCTCCCAAGCAGCCTGCACCTGTGTCCTGTAAGGAGCAGAGCGAGGCAGGCACCATTTGGACATATGTAACAACCACACCAGCAACCAGTTCTGAGCCCGAGCCTGGCAGAGAGAATTGACAGGGGGCTGGGAGCTCCTGACACTGAAAATATTGTGGCTGCGTGGGAGGGCACAGGGTGTGGCTGGGGCTTTGGGCAGTCACTGTGGGCAGCTCCACATGCTCGGGGCTCTCCAAGTCCCTGGTGAGGGTCATTGCTGAGAGATCTGTGCTTACACCAAGGACTACATGGATCCTCTGTGTGGTTCTTGTGGCACCACAGATGAATAATGTACCCACTGGGGCTAGCACCCAGGCACTGGTTTCCTTTGAGAAGAGGCGAGCATGAGACTACACCAACAGAGCAGAACAAATCTCCCGATTTAAAAACAAAACAAACAAACAAACAAAAAAAAACCAAAAAAGGATTTACCATGCCCAACCTGGGTGTCACCTTAGACACTCCCATCACCATGGAGCACTGAACAGAGATCCCTGGCCACACCCACCCCATGCCTCTGAGTATTCACTGAAAAAGCAGGCATTCCACTAAGCCACAGAGGTACAGTCCAAAGTTAAAAGCTATCACAGGGGAAAAAAAAGGAAACCAAGTATCTCCACAATGTCATATAATAAAGGCAGCAATTCAAGAAACAAGAATAAGACAACATGATGCCCCCAAAAGAATGCAGCAATTCAATACTAGAATGTGGAGATGAAGAGACTGAAGAAATGCCAGAAATGCAATCCAAAAAATTGATTGTAGATTACTTAGAAGGAATCAGAAGCAAGTTCACAAACTAATGAAATCTGCACAACATGAAATAAGATTTCTCCCTTGAAACAGATCTTAAAGAGAAATCAAAATGAAATCCTGGAAATGAAGAATTCAATAGAATACAAAATGCTGTGGAAAGCCTTAACAGACTTGGTGAAACAGAGCAAATAATATCCGAGTTAGACGACAAATTGCTGGAAATTTTACAGCCAAAAAAAATCTGAAAACTAAGAAACAGTGTTGGGGGCTGATGCCATGGTATAGCAGGTAAAGCCACTGCCTGTAGTGCCATCATCCCTTAAGGGCACTGGTTCAAGTCCTGGCTGCTTCACTTCCCATCCAGCTTGCTGCTATGGCCTGGAAAAGCAATAGAAAATGGCCCAAGCGCTTGGGCTTCTGCCTGGGAGACTCGCAAAAAACTCCTGGCTCCTGGCTTCATATGGGCCCAGCTCCAACTGTTGTGGCCAATTTGGGAGTGAACCAGCAGTTGGAAGACCTCGCTCTCTGCCTCTCCTTCTCTCGGTATAACTCTGACTTTCAAATAAATAAATCTTAAAAAACAAACACAGAGGCAGGCGCCGAGGCTCAATAGGCTAATCCTCAGCCTTGTGGCACCGGCACACCGGGTTCTAGTCCCGGTCGAGGTGCCGGATTCTGTCCCGGTTGCCCCTCTTCCAGGCCAGCTCTCTGCTGTGGCCAGGGAGTGCAGTGGAGGATGGCCTGGTCCTTGGGCCCTGCACACGCATGGGAGACCAGGAGAAGCACCTGGCTCCGGGCTTCGGATCAGCGCGGTGCACCGGCTGCAGCGTGCCGGCCGCAGCAGCCACTGGAGGGTGAACCAACGGCAAAAAGGAAGACCTTTCTCTCTGTCTCTCTCTCTCTCTGTCCACTCTACCTGTAACAAAACAAAACAAAACACAGTGTTGGAGATTTATAGGATACTATCAAATGACCCAACATACAGGTCTTAGGAGTTCCTGAAGGCATGAAAAGAGAATCAATTAGAAGGCCTATTTAGTGAAAGGAAGTTACAGAAAACTTCTCTAATTTGGAGAAAGAAAAGGACATCCAATTACAGGAAGCACATAGAACTCCTAGTAGACATGGCCAGAAAAGATTTTATTTTTTTTATTTTTTTTTATTTTTGACAGGCAGAGTGGACAGTGAGAGAGAGAGAGACAGACAGAAAGGTCTTCCTTTTGCCGTTGGTTCACCCTCCAATGGCCGCCGCGGACGGCGCACTGCGGCCGGCGCACCGCGCTCCTCCGATGGCAGGAGCCAGGAGCCAGGTGCTTTTCCTGGTCTCCCCATGGGGTGCAGGGCCCAAGCACCTGGGCCATCCTCCACTGCACTCCCGGGCCACAGCAGAGGGCTGGCCTGGAAGAGGGGCAACCGGGACAGAATCCGGCGCCCCGACCGGGACTAGAACCCGGTGTGCCGGCGCCGCAAGGCGGAGGATTAGCCTGTTGAGCCACGGCGCCGGCCCAGAAAAGATCTTAATCACGACATTGTAGTCAAACTCTCCACAGTAAAACATACAGGAAAGAGTCTAAAACGTACACAAGAGAAATGCCAGCTTACTTTCAGAGGATCTCCAATTAGACTCACAGCTGATTTCTCATCAGAAACTCTACAGGCTAGGGGAGAATGGCGAGATGTATTCCAAGTCTTTTTTTTTTTTTTTTAAAGATTTATTACTCATCTGAAAGGGAGAGTTAGAGAGGCAAAGGCAGAGAAATAGAGGTCTCCCATCTGCTGGTTCACTCCCCAGATGGCCACAGCAGCCTGAGCTGCGTTGATCCGAAGCCAAGAGCCAGGAGCTTCCTCTTGGTCTTCCACGTAGGTGCGGGGCCCCAGGACTTTGGCCATATTCTATTGCTTTCCCAGGACAAGCAAAGAGCTGGATCGGAAGTAGAATAGCCAAGACTTGAACCGGTGCCCATATGGGATGTAGCACTGCAGGTGGCAGTCTTTACCTGCTATACCACAGCGCCAGCCCTCCAAGTCTTAAGAGAAAAAAAAAACTAAATCCAGAACACTATACCCTGCAAAGCTCTCATTTCTGAATGAAGGTGAAATAAAGACCTTCCATAACAAATAAAATTAAAATAATTTGTCACTATCTGTACAGCCTTATAATAGATGCCAAGGGATGTTCTACACACAGAAACCTGGTCATCACTGTGAAAGAAGGTGAAGGCAGAAAGTCTCCCAACAGAAGAACAGAGGTAACCCAAAGTAAGCAACAGGAATATTTATGGAAAAAATGGCAGCACCAAGTCATTACTCATCAATAGTCACTTGAATGTAAATGGTCAACTCTCCAGTTAAAAGATAGACTGGCAGAATGGATTAGGAAACAAAACCCATCTACTTGCTGCCTACAAGAAACACATCTCATCAACAAATATATGCAGACTGAAGTGAACGGATGGAAAGATATTTCATACTAAGAGAAACAGAAGAGTTGGTATAACCATCCTAAGATTAGACAAAATAGACTTTAACATAAAAACTGTTAAAGGAGACAAAGAAGGGCACTATGTAGTGATAAAGGGATCAAGTTAACAGGAAGATATGACTATTATAGATTATATATGCACCTAATTACAGGGCATCTGGCTATTTAAAATACATGTTAAGGGATCTAAAGGGAGAAATAGATTTGAATACAATAGTAATGGGGGATTTAAATAACCCACTTTCAGCAGGGGACAGATAAACCAGACAGAAAGTCAGCAAGGAAACAGTTAACCGACACTATAGGCCAAACGGACCTAACAGATATCTACAGAGCTTTGCATTCTACATTTGCAGAATATACATTCTTCACAGCAGTAAACAGAACTTTCTCTAGGATTGACCACACCCTAGCCATAAAGCAAGTCTCAGCAAATTAAAAAAAAAAATTGAAGTCCTACATCTTCTCAGATCACAATGGAAAGAAGCTGGGAGTCAGCAACTCGGGATCCTCTGGAGTACATGCCGACACATGGAGACCGAACAACAGTGGGCCACAGAGGAAGTCAAGAGAAATAAAAAAACTTCTGGAAATGAAGACAACACAGCATATCAAAACTTATGGGATACAGCAAAAGTAGTGCTTAGGGGAAAGTTTATAGCGATTGGTGCCTACATCAAGAAATTAGAAAGGCACCAAATAAATGAGCTATCAATGCATCTCAAGGATCTAGAAAAACAGCAAAACAAATCCTAAACTAGTAGAAGAAAAGAAGTTAAAATTAAAGAAATCAACAAAATTGAGACAAAAAATACAAGAGATCAGCAAAATGAAGAGCTAGGTTTTTGAAAAAATAAACATTGACACACCATTGGCCCAACTCATCAAAAAAGGAAGGAGAAGAATCAAATTAATAGAATTAGAGATGAAAAAGGATATGTAACAACAGGCACCACAGAAATAAGAATCATCAGAAATTACCACAAAGAGCTGTATGCCAACAAGTCAGGAAATTTAGAGGACGTGGATAGATTCCTGGACACATATGACCTACCTCAACTGAGCCATGAAGACATAGAAAACCTAAACAGACTCATTACCAAGACAGAAACTGAATCAAAGAAAAGCCCTGGACTAGATGGCTTCACTGCTGAATTCTACCTGACATTTAAAGAACTAACTCCAATTCTTCAAGTTATTCAAAACTATTGAAAGGGAGGAAATCCTCCCAAATTCTTTCCATGAAGCCAGTATCACCTTAATTCCTAAATCTGGAAAAGACAGAACTACAGACCAATTTCCCTGATGAACATAAACGCAAAAATCCTCAAGAAAATTCGAGCCAATCGAATCCAACAACACATCAGAAACGTCATCCACCCAGATCAAGTGGGATTTACCCCTGGAATGCAGGGACGCTTCAACATTCACCAAGTCGGTGCGATGCATCACACTAACAAATGAAAACTAGGGGCTGACGCCATGACACAGTGGGTTAATCCTCCATCTGTGGTGCCGGCATCCCACATGGGTGCCGGTACTCCTCTTCCAATCCAGCTCTCTGCTGCGGCCTGGGAAAGCAGAAGATGGCCCACATGGGAGACCTGGAGGAAGCTCCTGGCTCCTGGCTCCTGATTGGCGCAGCTCTGGCCATTGCGGCCATTTGGGGAGTGAACCAATGGAAGGAAGACTTTTCTGTCTCTCCCTCTCAAAATTTTTTTAAAAAGTACATTCTCTATAAAAAAAAAAAAAAACTGAACAAAAACCATATGATTATCTCAGATGCAGAGAAAGCATTTAATGAAACACTTTTTCATGATAAAAACAAAACAAACTGGGTATAGAAGGAACATTCCTCAACACAATCAAGGCAATTTATGACAAACCCACAGCCAGCTTCCTATTGAATGGAGAGAAGTTGGAAGCACTCCCACTGTGACCCAGAACTAGACAAGCATGCCCCTTCTGACCACTGTTATTCAATATAATCCTGGAAGTTTTAGCCAGAGTCATCCGGAAAGCAAATGAAATCAAAGGGATACAAACTGGGAAGGAGGAAGTCAGACTATCCCTAATTTCAGATGACACGATTCTATACGTAGAGGATTGAAAGCCTCCACTAAGACTATTGGAACTCAGAGTTTGCTAAAGTAGCAGGATACAAAAATCCACACATACAAATCAACAGCCTTTGTACACACAGACAATGCCACAGCTGAGAAAGAACTTCTAAGATCAATCCCATTTCCAATAGTTACCAAAAAATCAAATACCTTGAAATAAATTTAAACATGGATGTCAAAGATCTCTACAATGAAAATTACAAAACACTAAAGAACTAGAAGATACAAAGTCTTCCATGTTCATGGATTGGAAGAGTCAATATCATCAAAATGTCCATACTACCAAAAGCCATTTACAGATTCAATGCAATACCAATCAAAATACCAAAGACATTCTTTTCAGATATAGAAAAAATGATTCTGTATGAATTTCAGCAACACAGGAGACTTCAAACAGTTAAAGAATCTTATATCACAAAAGCAAAGCTGGAGGCATAACAATACCAAATATTAAGACCTACTACAAGGCAGTTATAATCAAAACAGCCTGGTACAGGAACAAAAACAGATGGATAGACCAATGGAACAGAATAGAAATGCCAGAAATCAATCCAAGCATCTGTAACCAACTTATGTTTGACAAAGGAGCTAAAATCAATCCTTGGAGCAAGGACTCTCTTCAATAAGTGGTGCTGAGAAAGCTACATTTCCACATGCAGGAGTATGAAGCAGGACCCCTTACCTTACACCTTTCACAAAAATCAATTCAAAATGGATTAAAGAACTATACCTATGACCTCATACCATCAAATCATGAGAGAACATCGGGGAAACCCTCAAGATACTGGCATAGTCAGAGTACTTGGTCAAGACTTAGAGGCACAGGCAATCAAAGCCAACATTTACAAGTGGGATTACATCAAATTGAGCAGATTCTGGACAGCCAAAGAAACACTCAGCAAGGTGAAGAGGCAACCGACAGAATGGGAGAAATTATTTGCAAACTATGCAACTAATAAAGGATTGATGGCCACGATATGTAAAGAGCTCAAGAAACTCCACAACAAAACAAACCACCCAGTTAAGAAATGAGCCAAGGACTTAGACATTTTTCAAATGAGGAAATCCAAATGGCCAACAGACACATGAAAAAAATCTATAGGATCACTAGACATCAGGGAAATGCAAATCAAAACCACAATGAGGGTTCATCTCATCCCAGTTATTATGCTTTCATACAGAAATCAACAACAAATGCTGGGGAGGATGTGGGAAAAAAGATCCCCTAATCCACTGTTGGTGGGAATATAAACTGGTAAAACCACTATGGATGACAGTATGGGATACCTCAAAAATCTGAATGTATATTTGCCTTATAACCCAGCTATCCCACTCCTGGGAATTTATCCAGGGGAATGAAATCAGCAAATAAAAGAGTTATCTGTACCCACGTGGTTATTACAGCTCAATTCACAATAGCTAAGATGTGGAATCAACCTAAATGCCCATCAACTGATGACTAGATAAAGAATTTATGGGATATGTACACCATGGAATACTACACAGTGGTAAAAAACAGGAAGACAAGAACAAAAAAAAAAACAAGAAATGAAATCTGGTCATTTTCAATAAAATGGATGAATATGGAAAATATCATACTTAGTAAAATAAGGCAGTCCCAAAGGACAAATACTACATGTTCTCCCTGGTCTGTGATAACTAAGAGCTCTAAAAGGCAGTCTAGAGAAGTGAAATTGACACTTTGAGATGTGATTTTGAACAGCCCTTGTCTTGACTGTTGAGTAACTTTTTTACATTGTTGAGCTCTTTACTTAGTATAGTCACATGTGTATAAAGTTAATTGAAAATAGATCTTAGTAAGTAAGAATGGGAATAGGAGAGGGATGAGGAAGAGGATTGGGAGTGTGGCTTGGAGGGAGGGTGTGGCATCCCTAAAGTTATATTATGAAATGTATGAAGTTTGCCCCCCTTAAATAAAAGGCTTCTGGGGAAAAAATTCATGAAATTTGTTTCCTATATAATTTAAAGAGTAACAAAAATTGTATACACCAACATGCTCACCTTTAGACTTTAGTATTTATTTAGAAAATTCTCAAAGACTACACACTCATGTATTAGAAGTAACCATATCCAGGAGGGGAGAATGTAAAACATGTTCATGTACTAGGTAACATGACACTATTATTAAAAATGTTTATATTGAATTCTTCAGTGCTCAGGAAAATGGATCACAAAGCTAGCAAAAGTAGGTTTTGACTCTTTAGAAAAGAATTTCATTTAAGTGTTGTATTTTATGACTTAGAACAAGGCTAGGATGACAGCAAAGGATTCATTGGCCTTTTCAGTAAGAATTCTTTCCATGTGATAAAATGTTATTCAAAAAATCAATTTTTCTTAGTTGTGGACCCTAATGTGTTTCTTGATAGCTTCCCAATAGTATCTGAAGTGCCTCTGTCTGTATTCCTATAAATGATTTAGTTTAAAAAAGTGAATTTGCCTCTCCTAAAAAGGAAATAGGTTCATCAAAAAATTGAATTAAAAGGTAAACTGATCTTAAAGGCAAAAACATGTTGAAATTCCTATTTATTGCATGTAATTTCCATGAACTTTTTGAAGATTCTTCCTGATTTATACATTGGATTCATCATTGCTCTTGGACAAAAAGCAAACACTGCCACTTAACACTGTCAGAATGTTTTTCCAACCCAGAGAGGCACAGCAGACCATCTGAGCAGAGGACACCCAGCCGCTTTCACGGTAGCTGGAGACGGTAATCTGCATAACTAAAGGAGCCAGGTGCTCAGCGGTGCCCACAGCCACAGCGCCATTTATTCAGCAATCGCAAGTTGTGCATCAGTCGTTTCCATGGTTTGCCCAGCAGCGCCGCTTTGCAGGTGGCTCGGAGATGGAGCTTGTCGCTCTGCCAGTTAGGAAGTGAGCAATGTCACATCTGCCTCCAGCACGTCACAGACAAGTGCTTCCTGAATATAAGGGCCTTCGTCTTTGGAGGGTGCTTTATCCCAGCGGCTTCAGAGGCCATGAGGGACCTGGCTTTACTACTTGGCCTGCTCTCTCTCCAGTTTCAATTCCCTTTCGGTTTTCCTGCAAGAAACATTTCTCTCAAGTGCATGCAAGATACTGATGAATTCCTTTCTGATCTGAATTCGGTGAAGCCCAAAGAATACGCTTTAAGAAGTAAGTGGGTTTCTCTAGCCCATTGGGTAGGTGGACACGAGGCGGGCCAAGGTTCACGCTTGACACATGTTAGATTTTGCCGAATTAAAAAAAAAACACAGAATCAGACAGGGAAGACAAGATGTGCCTTAGTTTACAAAGTACGCCAGCAATCTGGGGCGGGGGAGGAATTTTGATTGCAGAACGGTCTGTCCATTTAGCGGGAAGCAATCTTTGTGGACCAATGTCTTATAAAGATGAGAACTGTTTGTAAATTGTGCAATGCTGTTTAGCATTACTGACACGGGTAACATTTCACTGTTGTATGAGCTACCTTGGTTTATTTCTGTTTCTAAACATTTAGTCTGCCTTCGGTAGTGAGTTGCTTCATTATGCAGGGAAAACTTGCCACGTGTGCTGGATGGGGAATTCTGAGGCGTGCTTGCTAAATGTGCTGGCTTGAGCTGGGAGAAGTGAGACTGTAGGCCACCTTCTGCATGCGAGATGGAGTCCGTGCGGCCCCAATTTGTTTTGTTGCTTTTCCAACATTATTCTTCCAACTAAGGGCACATCCAGCTTTCCTGGATGCAGTGGGCAGGAAGTCGGATTTGTTTTCAGTGGGGTAACCTCTCCTTCAGGAGAAAGATTCACTGTTGATGCTAATGGGAAACCACTCAAGGAGATGTAAACACTCACTCTTTCCAAAGCCAGATCGACTGACGTGGCAGTTTCCATTTCCATTTTGAGCGCATGACTCGTTTATTTTGTATTGAAAAGCACTTGCTCATGCAATATACACCAAATTGCTCATATTGGTCATGTAATATACACCATCGAGGTAAATCCAAGTTTTGATCTAATACTGAGTAGTTCACAGCGGCATATGAACTCAAGCAATTAATTTACCATTTTCCACTGGATTAATGTCCTAGTATTTAATAAAATGGGGCGCTAAGCAGAAATCCATTTGATTCAATACCCTTCTTTAAGTCACATTTTGGAATTGATTATGTTTTGCTACGGGTCTTAGGGAACATTCGCACAAGCTCTGGCCTACTAAGTGAGCCAAGAGAATCCAGGAGGTGCAATGACTCGTGTATATTTCTGGTGGCGAGGTGGTATCACTTACTGCCCTTGTGCGTCACCACCGAGCAAAAGCTGTACAAGTTACCATGGTCACACACCAACCATGTTCCTTCTTTAAGTTAAAAATTTCCAAGCTATTTCAAAAGGGAGTTATGGGATAGGCATAAGTGAGATTGTTTTAACCGATTTCATTCTAATGTACCAGAAAATACGTGGCACTGTGGCCTTGACATTTTGCCCAAGATTTCTGAAGCACAGCGTATGGTTCTGACCTTGGTTCTCAGTATGGTTTTCCCAACTGCCATGGGGATGAGAATCAGAGTCAGTGCTCCGTGAGGACTTCTACAGGGCAGGCTCCGATGCAGCCCTGGGCAGGAGCCGTCCCTTGCAGCCCCCTAGCCCCCGAGCCTCAGATATGGCCAACAGTCATTGTCACCTCTTTTTTTTTTTTTAAATTTGACAGGCTGAGTGGACAGTAAGAGAGAGAGAGACAGAGAGAAAGATCTTCCTTTGCCGTTGGTTCACCCTCCAATGGCTGCCGCAGACAGCGCGCCGCGCTCATCCGATGGCAGGAGCCAGGAGCTAGGTGCTTATCCTGGTCTCCCATGGGGTGCAGGGCCCAAGCACTTGGGCCATCCTCCACTGCACTCCTGGGCCACAGCAGAGGGCTGGCCTGGAAGAGGGGCAACCGGGACAGAATCCGGCGCCCCAACCGGGACTAGAACCCGGTGTGCCGGCGCCGCAAGGCGGAGGATTAGCCTGTTGAGCCACGGCGCCGGCCTGTCACCTCTATTTTATCAGTGAGGAAACCGAGCTCCAGAGATGTCAAGTGTCCTGCCTGCAGTAAGTGGCAGAGAGAGAGGACATGGGCTCCAGTCCTGACAGTGGAGTCTGCACATTAGGTCATTGGCTGGAAGGACCAACAAGGGCAACACACACCAGCGATATGTAGAGCGATATGTATCAGAGGGGCCACACAGAAAAACAAAAACAAAAACAAAACAAAACAAACACCCACAGCAGCTAAGCCATACGTGCTCACGAAGGTTCTCGGTTGCTACAGACCTGCAGTACGATGTTGAAAAACAGAAGTTTAGAAGGAAACCTCCACACTCAGCTTAGGGGCTGAACTTACTTTCAAGCTGGGTGATGAGAACACAGGTATTTGTTTTCCCTGTGTACCTTTTAAATTACACACTGCATTTACTAGGACATTTTAAAGTGCCATTTCCAATCCCAAAGCCCAGTGCTGGTAAGGGGCGTAGGCTCTCAGGTCCTGGGATAACGGGCTGGGGGCCGAGGAATGAGGCAGAGGGAGGGCCCCTGAGACCCCTGCAGGGATGTTGGGCCTTCCAGAACAGGCCAGAGACTGCTTGTCAGACTCATTCTGGCAGCGGTGGGTTGAAGGGTGTGTACAATGTGGGGAAGAATACTGCAGGAGTGTTAATTCTAAAACAAGACCTCCTATTGCCCTTTCCTCCATCCTCTGACCACTGGTTTTCTAGTAGAAAACACACCCACCGCCTCACTGGGAACAAAATCCAAACACTCTCGGGTGCTTTGATTCTGCCGCCCTCTCAGGTCTTGGGGACTTAGGAGGCTGACGCAATTTTGTGTAAAACAGAATTAAAACATAAGCTGGTTCTGGTAAGAAGAATTTCTTTGAAATCCATGCATAGCGGAGTCTTCATAAAGTTCATGGAAAATGCATATGATAAAAGCCATACCTAGGTTTCATTTTTTTTTTTGCACCAAAATCAAGTTGTCTCTTAATTCCTTTTTTTCTACCATGATTTTGAAGTGCTATATATTTTTTTTGCCCCTATTTTCTGCCCAAGCCTTCATGCACGTGTTCCAGTGTTCTGGTGCCTTTGCTTCTGGTTTTATTACTGTTGCAAACTCCTTCATCCGTGGAAATACATACTCAGGAAATCTCTTATGTACAAAACTAAGATGGCCGACATCCGGCTTCCTGATTAACGAGTTTCCTCCCCTTCAGTTGTCTTCCTCCTGGACCACTACAGCGTTAGCTGTCCTCTTCCTTAACGCTCACCTATTTCCAGTTCCTAGACAATCCCGTCCGTGACGCCCTGTGCTGATGATCAGCCTCTCTCCTTCCCTCTAGACTTGGCCCCTGGAACCTTCCTCCTAGCAGTCTCTGCTCCTTTCTTTCTTACGCTTTTCTTGTAACCTGGTCAGGTTTTTCCGACAACATGTGGAACTGTCCAAATGGTGCTAGACAGGCTATCCTGAGGCCTGGGGTCTCATCCAGTCTGAGCCAGTAACTGTGTGACCTTTGTGACCTTGCCCGAGTCACGTCACCTTTCTGGACAAGTGTCCTCACTCGTGTTTTCTCAATTCTAAACATCGATGGCAAAATTGTTTACAAGTCTGACTCCTAGGCCTAGCAGTGTGCTACAGCTGGTCTGTACCGATTTGAGAGAGCCGGTTGTTAAGATTGTCAAGCCAATTGTTCAACAGTTATCGTTAAGGGCTAAGTCATACATATCTACAATTAACAAAAGTAATTAACATTCAAAAAAATACTAGTTTATCATGCTACGGTATTTTACTAGTATCAGTGCCCTTGAGCTATTATGTCCCTGGGTCTCTATGGTCAGCGTTACAGCTATGCTCTGCCCAGGGCCTTCTAACTTCCCCCCAGCAGGCAGCCACGTGGGAAGACACCACCAAGGAGGTTACCTTTGTTGGCCATCTAGACTTAAAGACATGATGGAGAAATGGTTAAGAATGTACATGTAGCATAAAGGAAGTGCAGGATCTGTAACTACACTATGAACAGCACAGAAAGATGAGGAAATAGTCCAACACTCAGACGGCCATCCGAGTCGGCAAAAGAGGTGCTCACATACGGAAACAATGAAATTGTGACGTACATCTTGTTTCCCAGCCTTATTATTCCTTCAGATAAACAAAAGTATCAAGCAACATTCATGTCAGCACCACACCATGGATTGGCTAGGGACAGCAGGCTCTCAAACAGTGAAAGGATTCCGTGAGAATCAACTAGCTACATGTGCAATTTGTACTAAGGAATATTCTAGATTTCATTATTTTTAATTTGTATTATGGGCTGAATTGTGCTTTCCTCAAATTCAGAGGAAGTCCTAACCCCAATCTCAGAATACGATTGTATTTGGAAACATAAGCGATCTTTAAAAAGCTTATAAAAATGTATTACAAAAAGACTATGCATAGATTTAAAATTGTTGCACCAAAATAAATCTTTTAATTCTTTTCCCCCCACTACTTTTTGGGGTCCACACATAGGATTTTTAAAAGAGATAAACATCAAAGACAACGGCAGACCAGTATCCCTGATGAACACATATATGAACGTTTTCAGTGAAGTCTTAGTAAATCAAATCCAACAGCACATCAAAAAGCTTATTCACCATGATCCTGCGGGATTTACCCTGGGGACACAGGGATATTTCAACATATACAAATCAATAACGTAATCCATCATATCAACAGAATTAAGGATAAAAGCTTTGGCATCATCTCAATAGCTACAGAAAAAGCTGAAAAAAATCCAACCCCCTTTCATGATAAAAACCCTGAACAAATTAGGTCTAAGAGAGTCATACATCAACATAATCAAAGGCCATATATGACAAGCCCACAGAAAAGATCATATTCAACGGGGGAAGCCAAAGCACTTCCTCTAAGATCTGGAACCAGACAAGGATATCTAGCCCTCACTGCTCTCATCAGTGTACTCCCAGAAGTGTTAGCCAGAGCAGTTAGGCAAGAGAAAGAAGGAAAAGGCATACAAATAGGAAGGGACAAAGTCAAACTATTGCTATTTGCACAGATATGATTCTATTAAAAACCTAGAGAATCTATCAAAAAGACTAGAACTGAAACTCAGTTGTAGAATACAAAATCACCAATTACAAGTCAGTAGCATTTATATACACCAATGAACAAGAAATTAGAGCAATGCATTCACAATCTAAGGGAATCTAACAATGCTCATGGAGAATCAAAAATATTTTGGTGCAAAAAACTCTTGAAATCCATGTATACTCTAGTCTATCAAAGAGCTCATGGAAGATGTGTTATGAAATAATTATGCAAGGCTTTAAAATTTATACCCAAATAAGCCCATCTTTTAATTTGCTCTTTCCATAAACTTTTTGAAGTATCCTCATAGTTACAGATACGTTGGAATAAATTTAACCAAAGCTATGAAAGACCTCTACAGTGAAAGTTACAACACAGCAATAAGGGAAATTGTACAAGACACCAAAAGAAATGGAAAGAACTTCCATGTTCATGGATTCGAAGAATATGCATTAAAATGCCCATTCTGCCCAAAGCTATTTAAAGATTCAGGGCAACCCTATTAAAATATCAATGATATAATTCACAGAACTAGAACAAACAATCCTAAAATTCATATGGACACATAAAAGACCTAACAGCCAAAGCAATCTTGTGCTAAAAAGAACAAAGCTAAAGGTACCATAGTATCAGATTTCAAGACATATTACAGCGCTATTTTAACCAAAACAGCATGGTCCTGGAATCCAAACAAGACACACAGACCTATGGGGCAGAACAGAGATGTAGACATCAATCTATGAATCCATAGCCAAGTGAGTTTCAACAAAGCTACCAAACACGTACTGAACAAAGGACACTCTTCAATAAGCAGGACTAGGAAAACAGTGCACAAGATTCAAATTTGCAACAGTGCCCTGCTTCTCACCCTATACACAAAGTCAACTAAAAATTTATCAAAATCTAAACACAAGACCCGAGATCATGAGATGAAAACATAGGTTTAACATCAAGACATTACATTAGCATAAGTGATTTTTTTTTGGACAAGACCCCCAAAGCACAGACAACAAAAGTAATATAGGACAACAGGATTTTATCAATCCAAGAAGCTCTGCACAGAAAAAAAAAAAAAAAGAGTGAAAAGACAGTTGACAGAATGGGAGGAAATATTTATGAACAATTCATCTGAAAAAGGAGGAATATGGAGTTTAACAACAAAAACCAGAAAACAAAAAATTCCATTAAAAAGCAATCTGGTTTATTGGCAGGGAGAATCTGAATAGATATTTCACAAAAGAAATACAAATGGCTAATAAATATGAGGAAATGTGCAAGTATCATTTATCACCACGAAAATGCAGATCAGAACAATGAGATTATTTTACTCCAATTAAAATGGCTTTTATCAAAAATCTTCCCCCCCCCCCCCAAAAAAAAAAAAACACACTGGCAAGGATACACAGAAAAGATCATGTTTATACACTCTTGGTGGAAATGCAAAAGCTACAAGTAGATCTCCTGTATGAGCTAGCTACCTCGCTGTGGGTGTGTAGTCAAAGGAAGTGCAATCAGCGTTTTAAAGAGATGCTGCACACCCATGTTTGTGCAGTGCTATTCATAATAGTTCAGACACGAATCAACTTCAGTGTCCATTGACAGATGAGTGGATAAAGAAAACATGGTAGGTATATATGAAGAAATACTCTCCAGCTGTAGAAAGGATGAAATTCTTACATTCACAGCAACGTGAATAGAATTAAGTGTTGCAAACACAGACAAAAAGCATGCTGCTTCCCAAATGTGGAAGTTTAAACAAGTTAACCTGAATTCATTTTTTTAAAAAAATTATTTCATTACTTATTTGAAAAGCAGAGACAGATCTTCCATCTGCTGGTTCATTCTTCCAATGACTGTAACAGCTAGGTGTAGGCAGGCCATAGCCAGGAGCTCCATCCTGGTGTCCCACAGGATGGCAGCGGCCCAAACACTTGGGTCACCCTCAGCTGCCTTCCCAGGCACGTGAGCAGGAAGCTGGATGAGAAGTGGCATCGCCAGGACTCAGACAGACACTCTGATATGGGATGCAGGCATCAGAAGCCGCAGCCTAACCTGCTGTGCCACATCAGCCCTAGATCTGAGCATAAACAAGGAACTAGATACGCAAGTTGCCCTGTTTGATCAGTGTACACTGTCTCCATGCATTGAAATACTGTATCATGCCCTATAAAAGGTGCAGGTATTGCATATTAATCTCACATGCAAAGATACAATTAAGCCAAAAGGAGGTGAGTAGGAGAGGCCCTAGCCCAGTGGCTGGTGCTGCTCTAGGAGGAGAGTAGGACAAACACCCACAGTGGGAGACCACATGATGACCCAGCGAGACGACAGCCACTTCGAAGCCAAGGAGAGAGCTCAGAAACCAACCCTGCTGACAGCCTTCTCCTTCCAGACCCGGGAGAAAACAAATTCCTGTTGTTTAAGTCTGCAGTACTTTGTGACAGAAACTCTAAGAAACTAACACAGGATGCTACATTTTCGTATCTGTATAATATATAATACCCACTTGGAAGATTGCATAGGTCGAATTTTGTCTTCCCCAAAAGATACATTGAAACCTTACTCCCCGGTTCCTGCAGATCTGACATTATCTGGAAATAGAGACCAGCTAAGGGCAGCCCTAATCCAGCGACTTCTGCAAGGGAGATTTGGATCCAGGCACAGGGAAACACCAGACCAGAGGCGGCCGAGACTGGAGCGATGCCCTGTGAGCCCAGCACTGCTCTGGCAGCCACCAGGAGCTGAGAGGCACAGGAGGACCCAGTCCTGCCCAGCCCTCGCCTTCAGGTGTCCAGCCTCCAGGACCACTCGTGGAGCGTGGAAGACAGCCCTGGGAAACGCGCAGACTTGCTATGCTGTCACAAACCACTCTAGAAACACGGCGAGCACCGATCAGCCGGAATGGAAGGAAATCAAGTCCATCAGTCTCGGGTAGGCCCTGGGCCTCTTCTCCCGAGAGGCAGCGGGCCCACGCAGCCATTTCTGAGGTCCAGCCTGGCCTGTTCCTAACACTGGGCAGGCCAGGCCTCGCGGGGAACCCTCCTTGCGTGGACTTTTAACTTTGCCCCATGTATCGTGGCTCCCTGGTTTCTCAGGATTTGAGTCTTCCAGCACCTTCTTCCTCCGGGACAGAACAGCGGGAGATTAGCGGTGGCCTCTGGTCAAGAGGCCTGTAGAGTTTCTCACTTCCGGTCTTCTCCCATCTCCTCAATATCCTTGAATTCCCTAAGCAGCTGCTTTCGCTCCCAAGCTTTCTCAGCCCTTCACGCCCCGGAGCCCACCAGGGCTGAGCCAGGTCAAAGCTCAATCAGCAGCGGAGGAAAGAATCTCTGGTCTTTCGCTTGAGCGGTCATGGCCTCCCAGAGTCTGCACTAGCAGGAGCTGGGGTCACAAGAGAGCCCGGTGTTGAAGCCAAGGCGTCCCATGTGGGACACAGACTCCCCAGCCGGTGGCTGAGCCTCTAGCTGACCACTCGGCCGGAGCCTGTGCTTTGACTGTGACCCATCACAAAAGGCTCGGTGTGGAGTTTTCCACTTACATCATATCAGAGCTCCAACAATTAAGCTTTTGGAGCCTTGGGGATGCCGGATTTGGGGACTAAGGGTGCTCAACTTGTCAGGATGGGGAGAGCAAAGGCCCCACCAGGGACTGTGCCAGCCGTGGAATGTCCCCCGCAGACTGCCGCCTCTGGGGGTGTCACCCGGGACTCTTGGCTTCCCGAGGGAAGACGAGGCACATGAACACTCATTCCAGGAGATGAGCCCTGGTTATTGTGGGCTTTTGGGGAGGGAGTCATCAGATGCGAATTATCTGTCTCACCCAACTCACTTAAAAAAATGAATACAAAACAAACCAGTACCACCCATGTTCAGGCTGTGTGTGTAAGGTGTATATGAAACAAATCAATTTCACGTTTAGTATTGGGTCCCATCCCCAAGATAGCTCATCTTGCATATGCAAATATCCCAAAATCCAAAGAAGAAAAAAAAAGCCAAGCATTCTGGATATGGGATACTTTAACTTGACTTTTGGCGTCTGAATGTTGCCCATTTTCCCATCTGGCTATCAGACTGGAGGGCATTTCACTCAGGGCCCACCCCTCCACTGGTCCTGGAGTTAGGGACAGAAGGGATGCTCAAGCCAAGAAAGTCTCTGACCAGAGAGTAAGTACTGTGGGCTCCCTCACACATCCGGGGTCACCGGAGACCAGACCTCCATGCTTTAGTGGGATCAACTATGGTCCCCAAAATATAGGCACATCCTCATTCCTGGAACCTGTGACTGATAACCCGAGACTGGAAGAGTGTCTCTGCAGATGTAAGGCAAGGGTCTTAGATGGGAGACTTCCCTGGGTGCTCCGGGGCTGGGGCTATATCCAGCCACATCCTTGTCCTCGATTATCTTACACGTGCTCTCACACACACACAGACTGCCCACAGACATAGGGCCCGGAATGGCCACAAAGCAAGGGAGGCCAGCAGCCCCCAAGCTGACAGAGGTAGGGAACCCACCCTTAGAGCCTCCAGGGGCCCAGTCATGCTCACACCTTCACTCTTGTCTCGGTGACACACAGGTTTCAAACATGGCAAAAACCACACTTCTGTTCTTTCTAGCCACCGAGGGCACGGCCATCTGCTGCAGCAGCCACAGAAGTGCGCGCACCTGTGGTTGTTCTGCAACCCCAAGACCAGCCGTGGAGCAGGCCCGCGCAGCCTGCCCGAGGCACTAGCCTGTGACACCAACACGCTCAGACCTCTTCCTGGGCCCTTTCAGGCAGCAGTCTACCTGTACGCCCTGTATCAACTGCTATGCAACTCCAGTTCTTAAGGACCCGCGGTCTAACACGGCCATCTGGCAGGTGCCTGATAAACACTGGCTGTCCATGCTGAAGACGACTTCCTTGCAGGGTTTGCTCCTGGCCTCACGTTCCAGAAGCTTCTGCTCTCTTCATGGTGTAAGAGCATCAGACTAAAATTTAAGAGCTGATGATCGTCTTTCCTTCCTCCAAACCCAGAAATTAATCACCTGTGCACTTTAATAGTCACTCATCATCAACACCACATGACAAAGAAAACCTGCCTGCCAATTAGCCCAGGATGAAGACAACTTGTTTTCAATCTTCTGAAAATGAAAACTTGGAGCAACTGCCGTGTGATCTGAAGTAGCAGGTGCAGTGCATCACTGGGCTAGTCTTCCTTCCTCCTATGGCAATCATGAGATCCTTTGTGGTTTGCATGGTACCTGCACCCTAGCCTCTTCTAAAAAAAGAGGAAAGATTTATTTGAAAGGCAGAGTTACAGAGAGGCAGAGAGAGAGAGAGAGAAACAGAGATGAGGGTGGAAAAGGGCACCCTTGTCCATTGGAATTGATATCCAGAAAGTAAATTTACGCATGCGCACACAAACTCAGCTAAAAACCCACAAATGCAAGCAGTTTATAAAGCAACACAGCAATTGGAAATAAAACACGAACTCAACCTTCTCAGATGAAGAACTGGGTCTCCCCCTCTGTCTGCCCCCCAGGTCTTACCTAAGGGGGAAGACAAGCTCAGTATCGATACTGCTCTTGTTTCTGTCTCCTTCAACTCTCGCAGCCCCAGATTCTTAAACTTTCATCCGGAGAGCCTGGGCTGCCCGTGAGTGGTAGAGAGGGAACTCCCAGCATCCTCTAGTCTGTTTATGTGTCCAGTTGTGTTGTTGCTTGGCTGACAGGGAGGATTTCGTACCGTTGTGGAACTGGATCTTGGGTGTAGGAATTTAGTTTTTTCAAAAGTTTCAATTCAACAGATGTTCATTACATTAAGACATGCCCTTCCCCTCTGTGGGAGACAGGGCGGTACACGATGAAGAGAGCAACATACCTTTCAGTGGACACCTTGAGCCAGAGGCTGGAGCTTTTCCTGGGGAGACGGTCCTTCGGGTTAGACTCGGCATGTTTCGTGCATTGCCAGGCAGGTGGGGAATGGGGACAGCTCAGGCAGCAAGACACACAGGCCCCGGCCCGGCACAGTCCTGCGACGGAGCAGAGAAGTGAGCGTGGCTCGAGCAGAGGAGGCTGCTGGGACAAGCGTGAGCACCAAGGCCCTTTTAAGCCTCGCTCAGGAGCCTGGAATCCATCCAAACCGTGAGAGCAGTCAACCCTGGCTGAGAGTTAGAATCACCTGGGAAATTCTGAAAAGCTGGTCCTGCCTAACACCCCCTCCCCGACCAATTAAGTCATCTTCTGTGAGGTTGGAGCAAAAAACCTCAGGTGATTCCAAGGCCCTCCAGGGCAGAGTCAGAGCTCCAGACAAGAGATCTGCAAAGTCCCTACCTGAAGTCAGGGAACCCGAGGCTACCGCAAAGGCTCATGGACTTCCACAGGGACTCTGGGCGTGAGGCTCGGCTAGGAGCCATGGGCACAAGCTACAAGCCAGTCTTTGACAACCACAGGCCACGGTGGCCCTGAGGACGAGGTCCCAGCGCCAGTCAAGGCAGCTGTGTCAGGCAGTGCTCTTTGGTGTGCTGTGCCCCCCTTCCAGGCAGTCAGGGCTGGCCAGGGATCCTGGGCCCTTGTCCAGTCACCCCCTGCCCTCTGCCCTCTGCCCTCAAGCTGGTGGATAACAGTCTCAGTGCCACTTCTTTAAAGCAATTAGGGGGAACAACCCTCCCCCCCCAAGAGGGACAGCGTTACTAGTAAAGCAGCAAATGGCATTGCTGGTGACTATGGCGCGCTGGCCTTTCTGTCCTACGCCCAGGACCTCTCCACACCTCTTAGATCCCTGAGCAGGTGCCATGCTGGGTGTCCTGGGCATCCACACTGCCCTCAGCACGCTTCACTGCACAGAGGGAATAGGGATGCATAGGCCAAGGTCACAATACGGAAATCCCCAAGGAACAGTATGTAAGACAATGACTATGGATTGGACCAGTCTGAGTACTCTGAAGCACAGTCATGGGAACAGACGGCTCAAGGAGTTCAAAGAAGTACAACCAATAGAACCAATACAACCAAAGAGATGAGGGAGGGGCGGACGCTTAGCTGAGCGGTGGGACACACAGCCAGGAGGGCCTGGCCAGGACCAGGCGGGGGTGCTGTGCACTGCTCCGATGGTAATTAATAAATCCATCCATCCATCCATCAGTAAATAACTCTGCAATGTAAGGTCCCACAAAACCAGACACAATTTTTTTATTTAAAGACACCAGTATTTTTTCCCCTAGATACACATGGAGACAAAGAAAAGTTACCAAGTTTTAGTTATATCTCTTCACTCCCCAGGAAACATCTTAACCAAGAACTCTCTTGCAGTAACTATTGACAGCCACAGGATAGCATGAGGAAGTTCACTGCTGTTTCCCCCGTGGTGGTCAGGGAGAACGGGGATGCAAAACGCAGACATGGAGAGTGGATTCTCAGCAGATCTCCTTCTCTCTCTTTTAAAAAAAGATTTATTTGGGAGGCAGAGAGGGGGAGAAAGAGAGTGCTTCTATCTGACAGTTCACTTCTGAAATGCCTACAGTGTCTAGATCTGGGCTTGGCCAAAGCCAGAAGCTAGGAGCTCGGTGCAGGTTTTCCATACGGGTGGCAGGAACCCAATCACTTGAGCCATCCCCACTGCCTCCCAGGGCCTGTATCAGCAGGAAGCTGGAGTGAGAAGTTGGAGCCAGGCATTGAACCCAAGTATTCTGATATGGGTTGTGGGCATTTTAACTGGTGCTTTAACCTCTAGGCTGGACATTGGTCCCTCTCTCCTTTCTTCAGTCACATACATGTGGCAGGTTTACAGGTTTACATGTGAGCTGAGTACCTGTAGGTTCCTTTGAATGTGACCCGATGACGCTCATGTTGCCAACTTCTTTTGCTTTGAAATTCAGTGTATGACTCCGTGGGGAAGCTTGGGAGCAACGTTCTTAATGGAAACCTCGACAGGCTGGGGTCCTACAGCGAGTGCCTCTCCACCCGTGCCCCGACAGGGAGCTTCCAAGGGCAGTACTGCAAACTTCATGTGCTGCAGGTGAGCCCAAGCGCCCACGTGCTCGCGCTCGGAGGACAAGTCAACGCCATGGCATGGCATCCAAGACCACTGCGGGCATTGCCCTTCCTGATGACAAAACAAACCAAAAACCAGACACAAAAAGACTAGGATGTTTTGTAAAAAGTTAAAATGAAATTTTACATTAGCAGAAACTTGCTCAGCGCCTGAGTGTGGGACATTACACAAGACACTTGTCCACAAACCACATAGGCCTGAGATATTCTTACAGGGTAAGACCTCTCAATGACCTTCACGGGGAATCCAAGGTCAAATTCTGGGAGGCAACTCTGCTAGCATGATTCTGTCCACGCTATTTGGGTGCGTTGGTGGCTTTCTTCCTTCTTGGGCTCAGCTGTTACTAGGGCAGCGTGGAGACTCTCCACCACTTGGGTTTTGAGTTTTCTCTCCGTTCCCCTCCGCCCAAAGCCCTAGCCTGGCCTCTTTTTGTGGAGACATCACATCATGCTTGGTACAGGGTGGATCACCCTGAGGACCCTGGAACACACTTCCAGACTCAGCATCAGTTGAGGGAGACAGCAGAGGGGGAGTGGACTTCCCATTACCCATAAGCCTCTTCTCAGCAGCAGAGCTACAAACATGACTTTGAGGTCATCATAGCAGCTGGGCCATAGCTTTTATGACTACACTACTCCATCAGTGGTCCAAGGTTGCAGGGCCCACTATCTTCAAAGCAGGCTAATCCTTTTAGTGCTCAGAAAATAAACTGTGAAGGGCACAGTCCTTTGTAAAATACAAAGATGGATTTGATGTGTGTCACATGACACTAAAAGAAAATCACATTACTGGTAGGCTAACAACAATTGCATGAAACAACAATAAGAAGTCCAAGATCTCTGATATTAAAGCTATAAACTGATCTCGTAATGGTTAGCCATGGAGATGGGGAGAGTCATCCTGCCAAGGTCCTGGGTAATGACTGCTTGAGGGCTTCATCCGTGTAGACAAATGTCATTTTCAAAGCAGATTAATGGTTTTGATATTGGAGAGAAAGGACTGGCTGACATAATCAAGTCAGTTATGTATTTAAAAGAAGCATCTCAGAAATTCTCATTTATAATTTGATCTTTTGTTTATTGGAACATTCTAATTATTAGCTTGATTTATTAATAAGTTCCTTACTTGATACATTGTGTCCAGCTACCAAGTGATAGCAACTTGGCAATTATATTGAAAATTGTCAGAGAGTCAACTGCTAACGACCTGAAATATGGAAGAGAAATGAAATGAGGCAGATTTTCCCAAACTAGTGTCTGCTTTCAAAGTAACGAGCCACAGTGTAGGCCTGGGGGTGTACTTTTATTTCAATCTGGGTCCGTGTGATGTTCTGGAAACTCACTTGAAGTGCTCTGTAATGGAAAATCCATGTCTTAAGAACTTAGAAAGCTTTTCTGCTTTCAACACCCTTCTCTGCCCTCTCCCAATGTGCTTAATTTACGGACAGTACGGCAGTGTTGCTTAGCGTATACGAACCCGTGCATATGCCGTAAACCCTGAAATTAAAGAGCATGTGTGTTTGCATTCCCCAGGATGGAGCCGACTACAGTGTGGGCGTGTGCGTCCCTGATTCCTGTGCTGAAGAGGATGTGACTATGATGTCACGACTGGGTAGGTACAGAATACCCAGCGCAAAGTCTGAAAACCCCCAATTCCTTAGAGCCAACAAAGGCGACTCCTTCTGGACTGAACCAACCTTTCGTTCTGATCAAGCCAGCAGACTAAGAATAGTGGAGTTCTGTGGGGCTTGGGAGAGGAGGTGATAAGATAGCACTGGAGTGGGTAGGAAGGGCGAGATGGGGAATCAAGAAGGGGTCCGAGCTGAGACTTTAATACAGGAAGGCACTCGCAGCTGCCTAGACAGGCCTGAAGAAGGCATGAGGGGGTCTGGTTTCCATATTGTGTGTTCTCTGTTCTGGCCCATGTGTGACAGTCTGTCTCCTGCCAAATCCAGAAGCCACTAGCACTGGACTTGTGGGACGCCCATGTGTGGGAACAGCCTGTGGCCCTGGTGGTCACCTGCCAGCTGTGAGATCCGGGCAGGTCACCTGATCCCTCCACGTTTGACCCTTCCTCTGTACAGCAGGGGGAGGCTCTGACCTTCACCCTGGCTCCCACATCTGTACAGCCCTTGTATCACAGCTCACCTCAGCTACGCAGATGGAAGACATTTAAGTCCAGATGGGTTGACTTCCTCCAAGTCTTGCAAACTTTTCAAGGCAAGAGCTTTAAAATGTCTGCCAATGGAGTCTTTCGTATTTATTCCAGGCCTCTAAACAAGAACCGATGTGATCCATTATTGCTTTCTGCATTAATATGTTGATTGTGCAGCTAGTGTTCAGTGACCGTCAGTTGTCCTCTGAATTTATGATGATCCTTATAAAGCTTCTAGCCAAGTGTTTCACATGTTGTTAAAAAAGACAAATTGTTATCAAAGTCAAATTTAAATTCTTGTTGGACAAGTCATAAATATCCTGGAAGCAAAGATAAATTTTGTAGTTTTCATTAAATTAGCATTGCAAGTGAATAAGTAACTCCCTAAGTTTACCGATTTCATGGTCTTTAAGAGATTTATTAATTAGTCTAATTTTTCTGGCTATACCAAATTTACCAGCCAGAGTCAATGTCAGAGTAACAGAGAATGTTAGAAACAATTGTTAAAGGGGGCATTTTGGCACAGCAGTTAACTGGCTGCGTGGGCCACCCAGGTCCCGTATTCAAGACCCTGGGTTTGAGTTCCGGCTCTGCTCCAGATCCAGCTTCCTGCTAATGTGCTCCCCGGGAGGCAGAAGGTAATAGTTCAAGTTCTTGGGTCTTTGCCACCCATGGGGGAGACCTGGATTGGATTCTGGGCTCCTAACTTCAGCCTGGCCAAGCCCTGGCTGTTGTGGACATTAGGAGAGTGAACCAGCAAATGGAGGCTTCCTATCACTCTGCCTTTCAAATAAATAAAAATTTAAAGAGAAATAATTGCTACTGACACTAAGACATTTTGAGAAGGTAGCGTTTGGAGAAAAGCAAGGTGAAGGTTCTCTTTGGGGAATGGGAAGAAGGAAAGGGCACGGTCAGGGTGAGCTCAGTGGACCTGGGGGACTGTGTTAGTGGAATTTGGTCTTCGTGGCCAAGGCTATTTCTCTAGCTTTGGCACGAAGGCTGGGCTAGAAGTCAGGGCACCTTTGTCCAGGGGCAAAGAGCCCCATCTGGAAAGGATTTGTCAGCTATTCCTTAAGGCTCTTTGATGCAGTTGCCAACATTCCCTCTACAGATGTGGGGACAGCCAGCTCAGCAACACCAGGCGGTAGCTGCTGGCACATCCTTGACTCCCCCAGAGCAGGAGAGACGGGAGGGACAGGCCAGCAAGAGACCATGTCTGCATCGCAGAGGGAGGGAGGGCGCCTGGGCAGCTCGGGACACACTGCTTGTGAACAAAGCTTTGGGTGAAACACTGCAAAGCTGTTGTCGTGGGATGTTGCAACATGTCACCCACAGGATGGTACACGTTGGCGAGGTTGGGTCCTCCTGGAGGAACCGTTGGTTCTGTGCCTCTTTGCTAGTCCCCTGGCACCCACCTGCAGCCCTCGGTGCTCCCTGCTGGTGGATGGGTCACTCTGGTCTCTGCCTCCCATAGTCTCTGTGGCCAGGCTTCCTGTTATAAGGACACCATTCAGAGTGGATGCAGGGCACACTCTACCCTTGACTCATTCACCCCGAGTTGGTGGTATTGGTAAAGGTTCTGTTTCTACCATATTCACTTCACATGGTCCAGGCCTTAGGTCCAGAAAGAAAGTAAGACCTTTCTCTCTCTCTGTCCACTCTGCTTGTCAAAACAAAAACAAAAACAAAAACAAGGGGAATAGTTCTGTGCAGGTTGTTGAAGGCCTAGAAATAAAGAACAAAATAAAGAAAAAAATCTCACATGGAACAAGTGCTTATGTTACTCGGAGCTCGCACTACGGCTTTAGGAAGCCACAGTGGCACCATCCTTTGCTGGGGTTTGGAAGCCTCTCGTCCTGGTGCACACCACGTGCTCACCCGTGAGCTGCACAGGCTCCTGGGAACTCAGACATCAGCTCTGAGCTCCTGCCTGGATTTGCCGGGTCGGAAGCTTGCAGGGAGGGGAGGCAGAGAGCAACCCCTTTAGCAGGCCGTCAGGTGACTCTGAGGCTCACCAAAGCTCGCGACAGCCACCCTGTGTCCCCAGCAAAAGCCTCACAAGGCATTTCTCCCAGCAACTCACGGCCTACATCCTAAGTTGATGCTTTGTAGCATCAGTTCAACTGGAAACTTGGGTTGGATTGTGGGCGTTCATCGTGTTCTTCCATCTTCCATTGCATGTATCGCCATCGCCGGGAGGACCTGCACACAAGCAGATATGAGTTGGCCATGATGCATGTTCAGGCTTGTCGTTCACAGAGCCAAGTGCTGGCAAAGGTGCGAGAGTCCAGGCAGGCTGAGAATTCGGGAGACCGTGATCCACTTCCAGCCGGGCTGAGAGTTCCCAGTTCAGCACCTTCGTGTGCTCCTCCCTGCCGTGTCTGTGAATCAGACACACTCCTCACTCTGGACCCACAGGGAATTGGTCCAGGATCTCCAGTAGATCCCCAAATCCATGGATGCACATCCTTCATACAAAATGGCACAGATCCCTATAATCTAAGCATTGCCCCCGGGTACCTTAAATCACCAGGTTACTTACACCTAAGCAATTTAAGGGGCTGATAAACTGTGTTGTTTGGGGAATAATGACAAGGAGAAAAAGTCAGGACACGCTTAGTTCAGGTCAAGTGTTTCCCAAATAACTTGGACCTTTCGCTGGTTGAATCTGTGCCCATGGAGCCCCCAGACACAGAGGGCTGACCGTGTAGTAAAAGCCCCTTGCCCTCTCTAATGTCAAGGTTTTATTCTGGAATAACAGAAATGAGTGCACTTGGAGACATATGCAGCCTTACTGCCATCTCAAGTATTAATGGAATCTTTTATCTCTCTCTCTCTCTCTCTCGGTAGATATTTTAAAATTCAGAAACACATCATTTCTGGCCCCTTCCCTCTCTCTGTTTACAACAAACTCTTCCTCCTCGCCCGGTGGTGGTGTGGCCAGATGTGCTGCTGGCCAGTTCCCCCTGGACCCATTCGCTGCCGTGTGTCTGTAAGTACAGGCGCCCGAGGTGCCCGGTGGGAGGCTGGCTGTGCAGGCTGTTGCAGCGAGTCCCCCTCCCAGCGGCATCCAGCCCGGTATTTTCATTCACTGGCTGAGGCTGGTGATGCTGACTACCACACCGCGTGCCCTCCCACATTCGTATGCTGAAACCTCACCCCCAACGGGCTGACATTAGGGGGCAGGTTCCTTGGGAGATGATCAGGTGACATAAAAGGGACCCCAGAAGGCTCCCTAGCCCCTTCCACCGTGAGGAAACTGGTCCCAAGGCTCCGAAGTGGGCTCTCACAACAGCGACTCTGCCGGCATTTTGATCTTGGACTTTCTCGCCTCCGATTTCTGTGGTTTATCAGCTGCTCGGACTGCAATATTTTATTACAGAGGCCAGAATGAACTAGACACAGGGAGATCACACTGACCCACCAACAAGGCAATGCAAAGGGCTCAGGGCGTGGCCAGCACTGTAGGCCAAGGCAGCACCTGCATCCCTTATGGGTGCTGGTTTGAGTCCTGGCTGCTCCATATCCCATCCAGCTCTCTGCCATGCCCTGGGAAAGGAAAAGATGGCCCAAGTGTTTGGGCCTCTGAACCAGCATGGGGGACCCAGAAGAAGCCTCTGGCTCCTGCCTTTGGACTGGCTCAGCTCCAGCCCTTGTGGCCATTTGAGGAGTGAACCAACAAATGGAAAACCTCTTCCTCTCTCTTCTCTCTTTCTCTGTTTGTAATACAATCTTAAAGAAAAAAAAAAAAAAAACAGTGTTCAAGGAGGAAGCCAGCCATACCAATTGGGATTGGGGTTCAGGAACTTGCAGTAATGTATCTTGTCCCTAAATATTCCTGTTCCTCAAGTCCTGTGACCACCCAAGAACTGCCTGTACTTGAGGCTCTGCGTCTCCCACAGGGCTGCAGCTGGTTCACTTCCCAAACAGGCCACAAAGGCCAGAGCTAGGCGGATTTCTGGGTCTCCCCTGAGGGTGCTTCCCAGGTCATAGCAGAGAGCTGGATTGGAAGTGGAGCAGCGGGACTCAAGCTGGCATCCGTATGGAATGCCAGTGCTGCCGGCTTTATCCGCTACACCACAGTGCTGGCCCTACCACGCCTCTTGATTGCACCAAGAGGCCACATTGAGCCAGGGCCATCCACCTTCTGGATTGGTGCAAGCACACTCTGGGTTAGCTCCAGGACAAAACTGCATAACGGCACTGGTATCGCATGTATGCCTGTCTCCAGGGGTGTGTGACTGCATTAGATATGAAATATAGGGATCCTTAGTCACATCACCTGTGAACAATGTCTTGTTTTGGTTGCTTTTTATTTATGTATTTTTTAAGTTACAATATGGAGTCAAGTGAAATCATTTCCTTTGTAATTTTTTTCATGATTTTTATTCCCAAAACATCATTTACCACTAATAAAATTATTAAATATAGGTTGTTATTTGAAAGGCAGAGAGAGAGACACAGAGGGAGTGAGGGGGAGAGGCAGAGGGAGAGAGAGAGGGAGAGAAAGAGGGAGAGAGAGAGGGAGAGAGCGAAAGAGAGATCTGTCATCTATTGGTTCACTCTCCAAATGCCTACAACAGCCAGGGCTGGGCCAGGTCAAGGCCAGGAGCCAGGAACTCAGTGTGAGTGTCCCACGAGGGTGACTCAAGCATTTGAGCTGTCATTTGAGCTGCCTCCTAGGGTACTCGCTAGCAGGAAGCTGGAACCAGGACTCAAACCCAGGCTCTCTGGTTGGTAGGGGACGCAGGTTTCTATGCCAAATGCCCGCCCTAAATATCTGCTTATGTCAACGTTCAGTGGTTCTGTTTTTCACGGGACTGTTCTCCCTGCGTCTTCCTCTGGCGTCATGGAGGTGAGGCCTGGCTGCCATGCGTCTTCTCCCTGCAGGTTTGTCGTGCTGCTGGGCCTCGCCCTCCCGCTGGCTGGAACCCTCTACGTGGCAGCCAGCGCCTGGGGGTCAGCCCCTGGGACACAGTCAGTCCACGGAGCCCCTTCTACCACTTACGGGAGTCTGCCTTTAAGAGAGCTGGAGAGTGAGGAGCAAAGAAACACGATTGGAGAGGCCCCTCTCTTACCAGCAGGAGCCCCAAGCAGAGGAAAAAGTAGGTATTTTAATGAAACTAAGACCCCCTGAAGAGGGGAAATAAACAAGTGCACAGCTGGAAAAGACTTCCTACAGGGCTGGATTCCTGGGAATGCAACAGCTTCCGAATGTGGGCGTGCAGGGTGGGAGGGTCTCCGGGCCTCCCAATCCCGCTTTGTTTTCCGGCTGCCTGTTGGGGCGAGGCGAGGCCACTAAAGTCCTGTTTATTTCTTCAGTGTAACAGCCCAGTGTGTTTCTGTGCTAATCATAGACGAGGGCAGAATGCAGCAAAGGGTTCACTGCAGGCACTCTCCCTGGATCTCCATGATCACTCCGTGTGCTTTCACTGTCACAGTGACACACGCAGTTCAGAGACGTGTCCGCCATCACTGAGGTAAGCGATTTGCATACACACTGGAGCCAAGGGAGCCATTCTGCAACACAAACTCATCAGCGCAGGAGAAACACCCAGCCCAGCAGCGTGCACAGTGAGAGGCTGGAAGTCCCGGAGCCACACTGTGCTGGGTCTGCCTGAGGCGCCAAGGGCGTGACCTTCACCTCCACCTGCCTGTGTTCGAAAGTTCACGCGGTGCAGAAAACTATGCCTGGATCTCAAAAATTTAGCACCAAAACAGACCTATCTTTTAAAAGTTATGTATTTATCTGAGAGATGGGGTGGGGACAGGGGTAGGGCAAGAAAGGGTGGAGTGGAGTGGGGGAAGGGAAGGGGGAAAGGGAGAGAGAGGTGAAAGTACATAGAGAGATCTCCCATCTACTGGTTTACTTCCCAAATGCCTGCAACACCTGGGGGTGGGCGAGGGACCCAACTAGCTGAGCCAGAAACTGGGAAGCCATCAAGCAGGAAGTGGAATAGGGAGCGGAACCAGGACTCGAACCTGGCACCCTGACAAGGGATGCAAGTGTCCCAAGCAGCTTCTTTTTTTTTTTCTTTTTTAATAACGCTTTTATTTAAAGAATATAAATTTCCAAAATACAGCTTATAGATTACAATGGCTTCCCCCCCATAACTTCCCTCCCACCCGCAACCTTCCCCTTTCCCGCTCCCTCTCCCCTTCCATTCACATCAAGATTCATTTTCAATTCTCTTTATATACAGAAGACCAGTTTAGTATATATTAAGTAAAGATTTCAACAGTTTGCCCTCACATAGCAACACAAAGTGAAAAATACTGTTGGAGTACTAGTTATAGTATTAATTCACAATGTATAGCACATTAAGGACAGAGATCCTACATGATATATTTTTTTAAATTGATTAATTTTCTATGCAATTTCCAATTTAACACCAAGTTTTTTTTTTCATTTTTAATTATCTTTATATACAGAAGATTGATTCAGTATATACTAAGTAAAGATTTCATCAGTTGCACCCACACAGAAACACAAAGTGTAAAATACTGTTTCAGTACTAGTTCTAGCATTACTTCACATTGGACAACACATTAAGGACAGATCCCACATGAGACGTAAGTACACAGTGACTCCTGAAGTTGATTTAACAATTTGACACTCTTGTTTATGGCGTCAGTAATCTCCCTATGCTCTAGTCATGAGTTGCCGAGGCTATGGAAGCTTTTAGGGTTCACCGACTTCAATCTTATTCCGACAGGGTCATAGTCAAAGTGGAAGTTCTCTCCTCCCTTCAGAGAAAGGTACCTCCTTCTTTGATGGCCCCATTCGTTCCACTGGGATCTCACTCACAGAGATCTTTCATTTAGGTCTTCTTTTTTTTCCAGAGTGTCTTGGCTTTCCATGCCTAAAATACTCTCATGGGCTCTTGAGCCAGATCTGAATGCCTTAAGGGCTGATTCTGAGGCCAGAGTGCTATTTAGGACATCTGCCATTCTATGAGTCTGCTGTGTATCTCGCTTCCCATGTTGGATCATTCTCTCCCTTTTTTATTCTATCAGTTAGTATTAGCAGACACTAGTCTTGTTTGTGTGATCCCTTTGACTCTTAGACCAAGCAGCTTCTTAACCACCAGGCCAATGCCTGCCCATGGCCCATGCCCCCTGCCCCACGCCCCCCGCCCCCCGCCCCAAATGAACTTGATCTTTCTGTTCTCTTTTCCACAAACTTTTTGAAGTGCCCTTATGCCCACATCTCGCGCAAGAGTCTGGTGATGCACAGGACTTCGGGCGTGGGGAATGATTTTTGCAAAGCTACAGAATTGTCCCTCCTGACTCCAACTAAGGGAACAAAACTTTTCAAAAAGTTCAGTGACCAGACAAGAACATGAACACGCGAGAAAGTGGCTTCAGGGTGAATGTCCAGCGTGCGATGATTTTCTCAGATTTTAGGGCACAAACCAAAACGGGCCACACCAACCAAAAACCTCACCAATAAGAAAAGCGAGCCACGTCCATCTGAGGAACTGGGAAAGCTCAGAAGGGCCCCGGGGCCGTCTCCTTCCCAGAGTCACAGGTGACTCTAGGACTTTAGCGGTGGGCACTGGCCCTTAGACCCACCCATGAAGGAAACGTTAACCGTTAGGCTGCCGAACTAGAGCCAGTCCCTGCTGCTGCGCCATTTCCACCCACGGCCCTGGAAAACACTCACTCTGTGTGTGCATTCCAGCCCTGTCAGGTTTCGAGGACAGGTCCAGTGGCCTTGCCCGAGTCTCAGAAACCTGTCAGCACTTCTCACGTGATGTGGTTCCAGACCTTGCTCGGTGCCCCGGCCACCCTCAGACACCCACGGTCGTGGTCGGCGTGGCAGAGAGGGCACACACTGAGAATCCCTAGTGAGACCTGCTTTGATCGCTAACTCTGACCTCGGCTGCTGAGCTGTGTGAGCCTCAGTTTCCACATGTGGAAAATGGAACGAATTAAATGAGATAATACACACTCACCTCCTCTTAAACTTCATTCCCCTTGTCCTCATCCTCTTCAGGGAAGTCGGGGGGTGGGGGGGAAAGGGAGAAAGAACAGGGGGCTTTCATTTGCAAGACCTCTCGCTTGTGGACCCAGCTGACAAGCAGCAGGGCTGGTGGGCCCCAAGGCCATGCCGCGGGCTTCGGTCAGAGTGGCCGGGAGCTACCCGAATTCACCACTGCTTTCATCTGTGGCCGGCCAGCTTGCGTAGGCCTGCATTTTAAGGTCAGATCACCGGATTTGGGGCAGACACACCTAGTACGGAAATGTTAGGTTCCCGATCTAAAATGAGCACCCCCTGTGACGGGAGCCCTGAGGTTACACTCCTTTTCCAGCTGTTATATTTAACAGTGGTCTCAAAAAGGGGGTTGCTCTTGTTCTGTTGCCATAGCAATTTTTTTTGGTGGTTAATACCAACAGGGGTAAAATACCACATTCTGGAGGACTGGAAATTGAGGAGGGACAGCAAGGCTCAGTCTTTTTTCCTCATTCTTTTTACATTCACCAGCAAGTCAAACCAACACGGCACTACTGTACCTTCTAGAAGTTTACAGCCAAGATGGGCTTTCTGGTCTCGATTCTTCATCCTGCAAGTAACTGCAGCACTTACTTAGGGTGGGTTTTTTTTTTTTTTTTTTTTTTGAGAGAGAGAGACAGAGAGAAAGGTCTATCCTTCCGTTGGCTCACTCCCCTAATGGCCGCCACGGACAGCGCTGCGCCGATCCGAAGCCAGGAGTCGGGTGCCTCCTCCCAGTCTCCCATGCAGGTGCAGGGACCCAAGCACTTGGGCCATCCTCCACTGCCCTCCCGGGCCACAGCAAAGAGCTGGACTGGAAGAGGGGCAACCGAGACAGAATCTGGCGGCCCAACCTGGACTAGAACCCAGGGTGCCGGTGCCGCAGGCAGAGGATTAGCCTAGTGAGCCACGGTGCCAGCCAGGGTGGTTTTCTGACATGAGCCTTTCTGTCGATATTTAGGTGGGAAACATGAGTGACTGGAGAATGAGAATGATTTCTCCTTAACAAATTTTCTCTATGTGCTTATAGTTTACTTGAAAGGCAGACAGGGGAAGTGAGGGGGTGGGGGAAGGAGAAAGACCTCCCATCTGCTGTTTCGTTCCCCAAATGCCAGCACCAGCTGGGGCTGGGCCAAGCCAAGGCCAGGAGCCAGGATCGCTGGGTCTCCCACATGAGCGACAGGGACCCAGCTATTTGAGGCACCAGCGGCTACCTCCCAGGGTGTGCCACAGCAGGAAGCTGGAGTGGGCAGTGGGGGCAGGACGGGAACCCAGGTGGCCACCCTTACGAGATTGCCATGAAGTGAGCAGCGATGGGCTACAGGCCCTGGACGTCAGAGCTCATCCTTTGTGGTCTGTTGTTGAAAGCGGCTCACAGCAATAACACAACACTCAGATGGGTTGCAAGATTTTTTCAAAGCACGGTCGCATCCAGCGCTTCTCCTACTGTGCGCATCGGAACCACCTGGAGGGCTTGTCACAGCACAGGGTGCTGGGCCCCAACCCAAAGCCTCTGACTCAGAGCAATGCGCATGTCCAGCCAGCCCCCGGTGGGGCTGAAGCTGCTCGGCCCAGAGACCTCACTATGGGAAGCAGTGGCCACCGGCCTCCACCTGGCCCTCCCCATCCATGGCCCTGGGGGTCTAACACCTTCCAGGCACAAATGAGCACAATGCTACTCAGCTGTCTCCCCTACCACCACTTTGTTTCAGATTTGATAAACCACTGGTGGGGACGTTCAATAATGAGCAGGACTTCCATGGGAAAAACTGCCGGGGTGAGTTCGGGTTCCAGGTCTTGCGGTGGGCACGGGCGTAGGCCGGGGAGAAGCTCTGCTGGGTCCCCAGCAGCCAGGACTACATGAGCAGGGCCTGGCCGATCAGGACCTGGCTGCCTCCTCCCGGCATTTAACACCAAATTGGAATGGTCTGTCGCGTGCTTCGTCTCTGGCGTTCTCTTTCCCGCCCTCGTAACTGGATTGCTGTGTCTTGCGGGTGGCATAAAGCTCTTTGTCGTATTTTATACCCTTGGAAATCTGGCTGCGGTAGCCACTGTGTGTTTTCTAATGGGACCCATGAAGCCACTGAGAAGATGCTGGAAACAAGATTGCTTGCAACAGCTATTATGCTTTTGTCTCTCGTGGTCACCTTGCACGCTGCCCTTCGGTGGCGTAGGAAGGAACTGGCCACATGCTGCACGTGGAGTTCTTATCAATGACCTTGATGCAAGGGACGCATCAACTAAACGCCGGTCTTCTACATCGAAAAGCAGAAGCGTGTGGAAAAGAGCATTCAAATGTCTCCAAAATAGTGCCGGTGCCAGCTCGGCCATTCTGTATCCCGGAAAAAATGCCGTATTTGATCTGTTCAGTGCTTGTCCCTGCGGAGTCATATGTGTCAAAGAGGAGATGTTTAAGCGTTGTCATCTGGAACTTATTTTTAGTCAGTTTTTAAAATCTTTTCAAAACAGCTTTCAAAATGTATTTAAGGGATAAATCTGTGCTGTAAGAATATTCAGCTTTTTTTTTTAATATCCACATTTTTATGGCATTTTTAAAATTTGAAGTGTGGGGCCACTGCTGTCATGTAGCAGGTTAAGTCTCTGCCTATAGTGCCGGCATCCCACATGGGCGCTGGTTCAAGTCCTGGCTGTTCCACTTCCAGTCCAAATCCCTTCTGAAGCCCCTGAGAAAGTGGTGGAAGATGGCCCATGTACTTGGGCCCCTGTCACCCATGTGAGAGACCCCACTGAAACTCCTGGGTCCTGGCTTCCCAGCCCAGCTGCTGCGCCATTTGGGAAGTGAATCGGGATGGCAGATCTCTGTCTCTCTAACTTTGCTCTGTGACTGCTTTATAAACAAATGTTTTTTCCCTAAACTTGAAATGTGGGATTTTTATTGTAAAGCTAAATATTGCTTATTATGTATAACTGAAAATAGTATATACATCATCAATTTTGAAACTAAAAATATACCTTGCACTTATGTGCCTAGGCAGGCATTGCACTAGACGCTTGACATTGTTCTAGAATTCTCACAGGAACACTTCAAGAAGCTTTGCCTGCTTTAAAGACGAGGAAACAGAGAATCAGGGACATGACAGAATTCCACGGAACCTGGCAGAATCCAGGGCCTGTGTCTCTCCATGGCCCCATGCGGCTTCTCGGGAAACTGGGCAGGAGCTAGGTGCCATTAGGTGTGGGAAAGTGCTGATTTTGCCAAATTCGTTGCCAGTTCCTGGTGAGCGTGAAATCCTTCTAAATGAGTGAGTGAGGTGCCTTCAAGCAGACACAATCCCCAGGAGTGACTCACGTGGAAAAACTCTTTGGGGCTGGAACTTCAAAATGCTAGGCTATTAAATTCTTCAATTTAAGAAACTGATTCAGATCACCAGAGCTTGGGGCTAAGCCAGCTCTTTTGTGAAGAGGTTTTCCTTCTGCAAGGGCTGTAACTGGTTCCCAGAATGTTTAAGGTGCTGAGCTCTGTCCGGGAGAAATGTTTCTGGGAGGGAGGTAGAGTTCAGAGTCTCGTGTTTCACAGTTCCAGCCACTCGGGATAAGTCAAGTTCAGCTGCACACTAAAGGGCGTACATTCAGACGAAGAGATGAGCCTCCTGATGAGGTCAGAGGCTGTAACTAGCGGTGGAGCTGTGATCTCCTGTGTGCTGCATCTGGGTGGGTTTCTGCTCAGAGCGATGACAGACATCCCCTCACTGGTCTTCCTGATACTCCTGCGATCGTAGCAAGATCTAGTTGATTCCCATCACGTGGATACGCACACTGGACACAGAGAAGTTCATCCACTTGTCCGAAGTCACAGGGTTAACACGTGTCAGCCAGATCCAGAGCCAGGAGTGTCTGATGGGACCCACAGCACAGCTCACAGAGCCACCTGCTACCTGAGGGATCTGTAAGTGGTTCAAACACCCCATGGATGGCATTTCCAGAGACAGCTGGCTTTATGGACCAGACAGCTTCTGACTGATGTCCACATTCACCTTCTCTGACCCTTGGCAAAAGAGGACGAGGGTCAGAGGTTGGCATTGTGGGACCTGAGCTTGGGAAGAGTATTCTGCATCAGGCACCATGTGGCACCAACCTCAGCCATGTCTGTTAGGGAAAGTCAAGTTTGCAGGGAAGGGAGACCAAATGAAAAATTTCCCGGTAGACCAGGGGTTGAACTGACAGGGCTGGCCGAGAGCTCTGACGCATGGCCAAGATCACTGGGGTGGGTGCGGTGCTGGCTCCTGTGGGCGCAGTGCGTGGGTGGGCGCCGGCTCCTGTGGGCGCAGTGCGTGGGTGGGCGCCGGCTCCTGTGGGCGCAGTGCGTGGGTGGGCGCCGGCTCCTGTGGGCGCAGTGCGTGGGTGGGCGCCGGCTCCTGTTGGGGACGGTGTGTGCGGGTAGGTCTGGCTCTGGGGACGACACTACCGCCCCTGTTCTTGCCCAGGGTTCCTAGGAGCCATGGGCCGTGCCCTGCAGTGCTTCTCCTGGCAGCTGAACGTGCCGGCCATCCGGACTGCGAGGGCGCCAGGAGGCACCTGCGCCGTCCTGGACGGCATCCGCGTCTGCAGTCTACTCTGGATCGTCTCGGGACACGCCAGCCAGATGACCGCGTGGCTCTCTTTGGGTGCGAAAGCGGACAAACCTCGGCTCTGGGAGAGGGCAGGGGGGAGCACAGACCCTCCCGGGGGTACGGCCACCTGGGGCCACGGGACGGAGGCCGGCGCCCTCCCTGCCAGAGCCTTCTTCCTGGAGGCAGCCCAGGACCTCCTCCGGGTGG
The DNA here is from genome assembly GCA_949820135.1 of Sylvilagus floridanus. Lineage (NCBI taxonomy): Eukaryota > Metazoa > Chordata > Mammalia > Lagomorpha > Leporidae > Sylvilagus > Sylvilagus floridanus. The sequence goes on from OX463226.1 coordinate 107,510,222, forward strand.
GGTTTCCAGACCAGTGTCCGCTGGCTTCTTTAACTCCCCCTGGGTACTAGGCAGGCCGCCGCTGCCGGGTGAGCAGGGAGCCCTGAGAGTTGTATTTGCATCAACCAAGGAGCTGAGTTGCTTCTCATTACGCTTCATGAGGCCATAAGCTAACGTTTGTTTTTCTCCCTGAAGAACAGGCAGGTGTAGAGAACCACAGTGTGCTGGTACGGACTCAGTGGGTCCCGGCCTTCTCCTGGCGCTGCAGCCTGAAGCGCCCATCATAGTGGTGGTGGCCTCTCAGCAGATGTCAGGGTTGAGGGAATGTCCCGGATAGAGGCCCAGGACAGCACAAAGCCACAGTTAGGGACCCCAGTCTCCACCTCTTATTTCCGATCTAAGTTCTCCTCTTGAGAGTTACACTGGGTTTTGAAGCCCTTGTCCATACATGCAGCTTCAGCATTTTCTGGAGGGCGAGATGACACGACTTGCTGCTATTAAACAAACTCATGACTTTTTTTTTTTTTTTTTTTTTGTCTACTACAGATAATGCGCTTGAATGGAGGACGAGGGTGCTTAAAAACCCACTGTACCTCTACTCTCGCAGTGGCCCATTCTATCTCGGGGTTGATTCGTTTTTCCTGATCAGGTAAGGAGGTCAGGCTGTCTTCGCCGCCGCGGGGCTTGTTGCTGTTGGTTTTGGGATTTGTGCGCTTGTCTGTGCACTTGTCTGTGCTCTTGTCTTGTGCGCTTGCGCGCTCACTCAGTGAGAAAAGCCGAACGGCCCGCATTCACTCTATGGGCCTTTGCTTCCGTCCCATTCGACACAGTGTGGTTGTCACGGGCTACCCTCTTCTGTATCTCTGTTTAATAAGTGAGTTAGGTCAGCTTACAAAATGGGTCTTTTACAAAAGTTGATCTTACTTATCCAAATTGTTTATTTTTAGGGTTCTCAAAATTTTAATCCATAGACAAGATGTCTGATGAAGTTTCCAATTCTCATTCCAGTGAAATGTGAAAAATTAAGAAAGCGGCGTGGTATTTCATAAGGTTATGTTTATTTAAATTAACGATTAAGAGCTAACATGTCTGAATTACTTGAGAAACACCAGCCTGTGTGCTAGGTACTTTTCATTTACTCCTTGTAATATCCCTGTGCAGTAGGGGCCACTGTTAAAGGCCCCACTTCTTTTTTTTAAAAACGAGGTGAAATTCACATAACATAAAAGTAAGCCCTGGAAGCGCATTTAGTACATTCACAGTGTCGCATGGCCACCTCTGTCTTATTCCTGAACACCTTCATCAGCCCAAGACAAACCTGATGCTCGTCAAGCAGTTATTCCCAGGCCCTATCCCCCATAGTTCCTGGAAGCCACAGTCTGCTTCTTGCCTCTCTGGATGCACCCATTCTAGACAGCTAGTGGAAACATGACAAGTGGCCGTGGTGCCTGGCTTCTTTCATTTGGTGCGACCTTTCTGAGGTTCGGCCATTTGTAGCATGGATCGGCATTCCATACCTCTGTATGGCTGACAGGTGTTCCACTGCACAGACAGACCACAGAGCCCTCATGCAAAGACAAGGAAGTTGAGCCTGAGGGCATCGTCCTGGTGGCCGTGGGATCCGCACCCAGGCAGCCACGCTCCAGCACCCACTGTGTTGGCCACTGTACTATCCTGTCTACATCTTTGGGGCAAAATATCCCTTCCTGCATAGAAAGATGGCAACAGCAGACGGAACGCATGCAGCCATCCAGCCACCTGTCCCTGAATGTTTCATGCCAGGCCTCGTCCTGTGCCCTGAGGATACATCAATGGGGCAAACTTCCATCAGCAGGCATGCTGGTGCAGAGGCCAGCCCCTTAGCAGTCAATAAACGAGACACAGTCTGATAAATCTCAGGGAGGAAATAGAACCGCAGGAAGGAACCAGCCCTGGGGAAATCTGGGAGAAGAATGTTTCGGGCAGAGGGATCAACTAGTATGAAAGTGCGAAGGCAAGAGTCAGGGAGCCTCGTGCAGGGAGGAGAAAGGCTGCTGCAGCCTGGTGGCTGCGAGGGAGGAGAGGGGAAAGGCAGAGAGCGCAGGGCTGGGGAAGAGAGTCCTGGAGGCACCGGAAGTCGCTGGGCTGGTTTAACGTGGAAAGTGGCATGCTCTCACTTATTTTAAACACTGTCGCTCTGGCTCCTGTGTGAATAATAGACCTCATGAGGACAGGAACGGAAGCAGGAGACTTTGCTAACTTTGAGACAAGCTAAGCTGGGGGTCAGTTGGCAGCTGGGATAGAGAGAGAAGGTGGCATTTGGGATACTCTTTCCAGGTGGAACTGTCAGACTTGTGGCTGGTTCAGATGTGAAGTGTGAAAAAGAGAGAGGAATTGGAACCATTTTTAGGTTTCGGTCCCAGCTGGAGGAGATGGTGGTGGCATTCACTGCGATGGGAAAGAGTGGCGGGGACGCAGGGTGCGGAGGGGAGGTCCAGTGTCTATTTCGGACATGTGAAGATGAAGGGGCCCTATAGGGGTCCCATCAGGCTGTCAGCGGACCAGCTGGCTATTAGGGGAAAGCTCAAGGTTGGAGATGGGAGTTCTCTGGTCTTTGGCAGAGAGGAAGCATTTAAAACCATGGTGTTCAATCTGATCCCTCTAGGAGGGACGGCAGATTGGAACTGAATACAGGACTTGCGCCTTCCAAACTTCAGGTGCTGGGGAGGGGAGGGGAGCCCACAGAGAAGTTGGGAAGTGAGTAACAGTAAATGGAGGGCACAGGAAGACCCCATAGGGACCAGGAGAAGAGAGCTGCTCAAGGAGGATGGGTGTGGCCAATGGGGCGCAGCACCTATGAGCTGAACGTGTGAAGAGAGAATCATTGCATTTCTCAACTGGAGGCCTTTTGGTGAAGGAGGGGAGAGGACGGGGCATGTGGGCACCAACATTTAGCGTGTAAGGGGCAGAGAAACAGAGTGGCGCTGCACAGTTTACGGGCACAGAGGGCTGGTTAAAGGAAAGGCATTCAAGACACATCTGCAGTGTGTTGGGAATGACGGGAAAGAACGGGACAAACTAACGGGTGCTGTTCATGGCCGACAGCAGCCGCAGAGCCACGTTTTCTTAAGAGCTCCCATTAGACAGTTTGTATATGCAGTTCGAAGGTGGGTAAGCCTTTGGGTTAGGAAAGAGCAGTCCCAAGCTGGCAGAGCAGTGGGAAGGGGCCGTGAATCACAAAGCGCTTCCTGCACCCCTCTCCTCCCTGCTATCCTGGGTCCCTCTTCTCCTCGAGGGCCTACACAGCCAGGCCTTCATGGTCCACCTACCTACAATGAACCTATCCTGAACCTACCCAGAAGTCTCTGCTTCATCTTTCTGGACCTATTTATTTTTTCTCTTTGCCTAACATGCTACTGATGCCACGTTTGATGAACTGGTGGCTTGTGTGTCTGTCGATGATGGAATGTCGAGCAGGACTGTTTTCCATCGTGTGTGTCTCTGTGTCACCTGGGCCTAGAGCGGGGCTGGCCAATGCCCAACACTCAGTGTGTTGTTGTTGATGGGGATGACTCCTTGTTTCATCTCAAGGCTCTGCTGTGAGAGTTCCTTGTGATACTGCCGAGAAGGTGGGGTGCAGAGACCCACCATGGGAGCAGCAGGTCATGCTGGGAGGTGGCCAAGGTGACAACAGAGTAGCTCAGACAGGTAGGGGTCAGAGTGCACAGCTGGCACCAAGGCCAGCAGTGCTACAGGCACCATGGGACACCTAACTTTCTGAGAGGGCACATCTGGGTGTGGCCAGGCAGGTGAGGTACAGTCACAGGGGCCCGGCAGCCCCTGGAAGTTGGGGAGCTCTGCCCACAGGGCAGCAAAGACCAGAGCCCTGCTCCCTGCAAGGGGAGGGTCAAGAACAAGGCAGAGAAGGCACCATATGCAGGGTGGGGCAGAGTTCCAAGCCCTGGGAGTGGGGTGGCAGGGACAGATCAGGATGGCTGGGGCCAAAGCCAAAGCGCAGTGTGGGGCCTGGGAAATCTGCCACTTGGAGGCCAGGAGGAAGGGCATGGAGGCCACTGGTCATCGCTGGGCCACGAGTGGGAATTGGAGATGACAAGAAGGCCATTGGTCAGGCCTGAGACATCCACAGTACAGGGCAGGACTACACAAACACTGAACGTCCAACATACTGAAAATACATAAGGACCACACCTACTATGCCTGGGGAGGTCTGAGACCAGGGAGTGCCACGAACCGGGTTCTGAATGTGGTCCCTTCTGAGGGCGTTGTGGTGTTAGCAACGCAAATTCTCTGGCCCCACGCTGCAGCCACTGAACTAGACTGAGGGTGGGGACCAGTGACTGGGCTGTCACAAGTGCTCCAGGTTATACTGATGCCTGAGGCCGAGAAGCTGGTGTGAGCGGGGCTGGGGGGGAGCTGAGGGGCAGAGGAAGCCAGGCAGAGTCTGAGGTCAGCATAGAGGCAAAGAAACACACTCCTCTCCTCTTTACCCTGGTTTCTATCCACTTCTCTGTGTTTCCTTCAGTTTTTTTTATTATTATTATTGTTATTATTTTACTCCTTTGGGAGTTACACACATTCTTTTATTTAAAATTTTCCTTTGAGTATGAACTAGTCCTACCAGTAATATTTATTATTGCCACCATGCTAAGAGCTTGAAATCTTTTATTCCATGTGATTCTCACCACAAGCCCACCAAGCTGGCACCAATGCCGCCCCCCTTTTACAGATGAGAAATTTGACATTTAGAGAGGAGATAATTTGCTTAAGTCTCTACAGCTAGAGAGGATAGAGTCAGACTTTACGTCTATACATTGGGCCTCTGAAATCTGAAATGCAAAGTGCTCTGAAATCTGAACCTTACTGAGTGCTGACGTAACGCCACATCTGGAAACTTCCACCCTCGCCTCATAGGGTTGGTTATAGTCAAAACACAGGTACAGTAAAAATACTATGTAAAATACTCAGACTGTGTATATAAAGTGTATATGAAACAAATTAACTTCATGGGTATACTCGGGGTCCCATTCCTAAGACATCTCATGTGTATATAGGTACAGGTTCCAAAATCCAAAAAAGCCTAAAATCTGAAATCTGAAGCACTCCTGGCGCGTCATCATGTGGGGTAAGGAGTATTCCACCTGTAGTTTGTTCCACATGATAACCACGCTTTCACCACCGCGTCACTGATACTTACACAGTAAAGCCACAGCGGTCTCAGCATTGTGTAGAAGAACCAGCAGGTGACTATGTGGGAACCCTTTCCTGCCTCTCGTCTGACCTCACACTTCCACACTCATGATTTTCCCTTTCTCAGTCTGCTCAGGCGTGGGGGTGCCAGCCCTGGTTCACAGCCTGCTTTGCCGTTGGTCTTTCTCGATGCCCTGTCTTTATGAAGGTTGGGAGGGGGTGTCTATGCACAGAATGAAACTCAGGCTTTTAGCAGCCATGCTGGCAGAGGGGGAGCCAGTCACACTGAAGAGAAAGGATTATCCCAGTTCACCCTTTCCTGAAATTACGAGTCAGCATCTGCTGCCCTACTTCCACCTCTTACACAGTATGAGATGTCTCTCCAAGTGCTGTCCCTACTATCATGGATCCAACTTGCCTCTCTTCAAAAGAAGGTCTAGAGGCAGAGAACAAAGCCTTCGGGACCCCTTCCAAGTCCCTCCCAACACACAGTCTTGTTTTGCAACAGGAAACACATTTGCTCCTTGGGGATACACCCACCAGCATCACTGGTACAAACGTCAGAACTTGCTGACCGTCAAGCTAAAACCCAAAGGAATGACCTCGATTTCTGTAGCCGAACGTTCTAGGGAATGAATCAGCCGTCAGGATCTGTTGGCTAAGAATTCCATCTGGTGTCCCGGGAAACCCCCTACTGACCTCTGAGTCTCACTTTCCCTGCTAGGGAAGCAGCCGTAAGATTTCTCTTTTACCTCATAGGACTGCTTATTCGTCTACTCACTCATTCACTCAACAAACATTTGTGGAGACATGAAAGCACTTAGAAAAGGAAGGGGCACCAGAGAAACGGAAGGCTTTGACATGATTTAAAAGAGCACCTGGTAGTCGTTAGCATTGTTGGGCAGACATTTCTGGCTCTCCGTCCTCCATGCACTTGGCAACATTCCACTTTCCGGCTGCCCTTGTGGCTGGGTGGGCCACACCCCCATCACTAACCAGTACCTTGTATGGCTATTATGTTAAGCTCTTTAAACACTCATAGAAAGAGCTTTAAACATAGCAGTTTCAGGCTGGGGTACTTAATTGTTGGCTTGAACCCCTCCTCCCCAGAACTCCCTTGCCCTCTGCTATGATCACTGGTGGGCTTTCAGACAGCAGCCCCCATGCCAGCCCAGGTCTCATAGTGAGGAAGACGCTGAGACTGAGGTGACTGGCCATGGGCATGCACACAAGCAAGAACAATGCTGGTGTTTTAAGACTAGGAGGTGCTTTGCTTCTATAGCATAACTTACGCTACCGTGACTGGGACAACCAAATTGATCACCAATGCACTACGTGATTGACAAGTAATTCCTGTGACTGTTCTTTTTGTTTTCTTAGTGGTTGGCTAAGTGCAAGGTCATTTCTAAAGATGCAAGAGAATTCAGACAAAGGAATAACACCCAAGGTCATACTCAGATACTTTTTCAACCGCCTTATAAGGTAGGTTTATTTTTATAATTTCTCAATTTATTATTGCTATGCAATAATTTGTTTTTTCATGCTTTAACCCTATTTTGAAAGAACTTCCAATGTAAAAAAAATTGAAATAGTTTTCTCTCTTAAATACAGCAAAATTTTTTTATTATGACCAACAGCACGAAAATTGGTGGCTTCCACTGGGAAAAACATCTTTACTACTCAGCTGATGAGAAATGGATTACAATAAATACACTGTCAGATTTCCATGAAATCTATGTTCAACAGAAGTTGTTTGCCAGAAAATTAGTAGTAACTGGGTCCTGTAAATCAGGAGGGGAGCTGGCGTCTCCTTCAGAAATGTGTGGGTGGGTGAAGCTGAAATGATGCCAGTGCTGGGGCAGGAAATGGCGTCAGCGCTAGCAGGGTTAGCAGTGAGGGAAGACGACAGTCAATGTTAATGGAGAAAGGGCGACTTCCACTCCTGTAACCCAACGCTTCGGTTTATCCATTTGCTAAACGGTGGTCACTCCTTGTTACCCCACGTGGTCATAGAGTGGGAAGGGGCCTGTGCAAACAATCTTGAGGCTAGGAAAATGGAGCTGGCAAGAGGGGACTCTGTCCTCTGCTGAGCTGGCGAGCTGGCTCCATCACTAACAGCTGCGGGACGTTCAGTGTCACAGCATCTCTGTGCTTGAGCCTCTCAGCTCTGTGAGAATCAAGTACACAGTGGCACGCACTTGGTAGACTGCTCTTATGGAATGGACTTGAAAAGTGCTTGACCTTGGCCCTCAACCTGTTGTTTACACCTTTCACCTTTGCCTCTAATAGGTTAAGGATGAGCATAAGCCAAGGAATGGGTCTTTTTTGATTTCTTTCCCATGTTCTTTATGGATACTTCTAAGCTCTATCAAACCTAGCCATTCTCCTGGGAAGGACATATTTTTATTCTTTCAACATTTTGGGGGTCAAGGACTGGGGTGGGCAGCCTGTTCTTCCCCAAGGTTTTCTGAGGAGAGGGCCTGAACCACAGGGCAAATCCTCACAGTGGTAAATGCTCAGATGGGCTAGTCAGGGGCAGGGGTGAAGGATCCAAGGCATGGCAGGGCCTTCCTGGAAACCTACTTTTGACAAAAGATCCAGAGGCTGGGACTGAGGAGTGAGAAGTGGTTTTCCAGGCAGATGGAGCAGTGGGGTGGCAGGAGGAACACGGGGTGGGAGTGAGGTGCTTGTGAGGATGTGGGGGGCAAGGTGGAGGCAACTTTTGCATAATCTGGGCAGGAGAGCAGGGTTTTGGGGCTGGTGACTGGCAGTGGGGACAGCGAGAAAGTCCAGGACCAATGACTTTTCTGACCTGGGCAACATGGTGATGATGGGGGCATTCTTGAGATGGAAACTCTGGGAAAGCAGCAGATGACAGTAGTTGCTAAGAAGAGAGGGAGTCCACAGTGGACACGACTTTGTTGAGAACTGGTACAGGATGGCCGCAACCCCTCCGCAGTCTGACTCACCCTCAGTAAGGCGACAAAACAGTCAGCTTCTGGCCATTTGGATGCTCTCATGCACGCTAGAAGACACTACTGCTACCAGCTTAGGAGTTACCAGTATAAAAGGACACGGGGCAAAATCATTCGCTTGCTCACACCTTCTGATTCACTGAGAGCCCATAACATGTCAACCCCTGGGGATTCAGTGTTTTATTCATTTTAAAAATTTTCACTTTTTTAAAAGATTTATTTTTTAGTTATTTGAAAGGCAGAGTTACAAAGAGAGAGAGGGAGAGAGGGAGACAGAGACAGAGAGAGATCTTCCATCTGCTGCCTCACTCCCCAAATGGTCACATCAGCCAGGGCTGGGCCAGGCTGAAGTCAGGAGCCAGGAGCGTCCTCCAGGTCTCCCATGTGAGTGCAGGGGCCCAAGGACTTGGGCCATCTTCTTCTGTTTTACCCAGGCACACTAGCAGGGAGCTGGATTCGAAGTGGAGCAGCCAGAACTTGAACCAGCACTTACATGGGATCCCAGTCTAGCAGCGTTTGTGTACCGAGACAAGGCACCAAGGCCTCTTAACAGAATGTAGTCTTTTATTATGATGGCACAAGGCCACAGGTGGAATTTCTTATGCAAAATCCTGAGCCCCAAACAAAGAAGGGTTTTTCCTTATATATGGTTTTAGCCTTTTTGTCTCCCTATATACATTTGATTGGATATTCTAACACTACTTGGCAGCCACGGGACTGGTACAACACTGCACATACCAACGTAGTTCACTGCAGATATAGATTTTTATACACGTACTGAAACGTCTGCTGTCTGGCAGGGGTCACCATCATTGCTCTGTACCAACAAGCAGAACCTGACATGGTTACACAGGAGCAGAGTGTAACTGCAGTTGACGCATTCATAGGCAAGCAGATAACAACTACATTTCATTCCCCGGACAGACACCTCCCCTTTGTTTTTCTGATCTTGGGAAGGTTTTTACCACAGCTAGAATCAGTTAGAAACAAGCCTAATTAAAAGACAAAGGCCTGGGCTACGCTGGCACTGCAGGCGCAGCTTAACTCATTTTGCCACAATGCCATCCCCCAATTTTTACTTCTACTTGAAAGGCAGAGAGACCAAGACACAATCAGAAAGAGATCTGCAATTTGCTGGTTCATTTCCCAAGTGTCTGCAATAGCCAGGGCTGGACAGGCCGAAACTAGGAGCTGGGGGGCTCCATCCAGGTCCCCGTGTGTGTGGGGGGGCTCCATCCAGGTCCCTGTGTGTGTGTGTGGGCTCCATCCAGGTCCCCGTGTGTGTGTGTGTGTGTGTGTGTGAGGGCTCCATCCAGGTCCCCATGTGTGTGTGTTGGGGGGGAGCTCCATCCAGGTCCCCGTGTGTGTGTGTGTATGGTGGGGCTCCATCCAGGTCCCCGTGTGTGTGTGTGGGGGGGGGAGCTCCATCCAGGTCCCCGTGTGTGTGTGTGTGGGGGGCTCCATCCAGGTCCCCGTGTGTGTGTGTGGGCTCCATCCAGGTCCCCGTGTGTGTGTGTGTGTGGGGAGCTCCATCCAGGTCCCCGTGTGTGTATGGGGGGGCTCCATCCAGGTCCCCGTGTGTGTGTGTGTGTGTGTGTGTGTGGGCTCCATCCAGGTCCCCGTGTGTGTGTGTGTGTGTGTGTGTGTGTGTGTGTGAGGGCTCCATCCAGGTCCCCTTGTGTGTGTGTGGGGGGGAGCTCCATCCAGGTCCTCGTGTGTGTGTGTATGGTGGGGCTCCATCCAGGTCCCCGTGTGTGTGTGTGTGTGTGTGGGGAGCTCCATCCAGGTCCCCGTGTGTGTGTGAGTGGGGGGGGGGGGCTCCATCCAGGTCCCCGTGTGTGTGTGTGCGCTCCATCCAGGTCCCCGTGTGTGTGTGTGTGGGGGGAGCTCCATCCAGGTCCCTGTGTGTGTGTGTTTGGGGGGGCTCCATCCAGGTCCCCGTGTGTGTGTGTGGGCTCCATCCAGGTCCCCGTGTGTGTGTGTGTGTGTGTGTGTGAGGGCTCCATCCAGGTCCCCATGTGTGTGTGTGTGGGGGAGCTCCATCCAGGTCCCCGTGTGTGTGTGTATGGTGGGGCTCCATCCAGGTCCCCGTGTGTGTGTGTGTGTGGGGGGCTCCATCCAGGTCCCCGTGAGTGTGGTGGAGACTTCAGTTACTTGAGTCTTTTTTTTTTTTTTTTGACAGGCAGAGTGGACAGTGAGAGAGAGAGAGAGAGAGAGACAGAGAGAAAGGTCTTCCTTTGCCATTGATTCACTCTCCAATGGCCGCCGCGGCCAGTGCACTGTGGCCGGCACACCGCGCTGACCCAAAGCCAGGAGCCAGGTGCTTCTCCTGGTCTCCCACGCAGGTGCAGGGCCCAAGCACTTGGGCCATCCTCCACTGCACTCCCTGGCCACAGCAGAGGGCTGGCCTGGAAGAGGGGCAACCCGGACAGAATCCGGCGCCCCGACCGGGACTAGAACCTGGTGTGCCGGCGCCGAAAGGTGGAGGATTAGCCTATTGAGCTGCGGCGCCGGCCAGTTACTTGAGTCTTTATCTGCTGCCTCTCAGGGTGGATTGGAGTGGAGGAGCTGGGGCCGGAAGCAGGCACCCTGATGTGGAGTGTGGGTATCCAGAGCAGAGACTTAATCCCTCTGTAAGTACCTGCATCTTCCTTTTTAAAATTAAAAAAAGACCAACATTTTAATAAACCAGCAGAAGTGCCTTCCAGCGTGGAGTTACATTCTCATGAATAGAGGTAGACAGTGAAGAGATAAATACGCAACATTTGGTTGCAATGTCTAACACACGTCTACAGAGCCAGCGGTGATGCGCACCATAAAGTGAGGGTTTGGAGAAGGAGGCGAGGCGGGTCTTCCTCTGGAAGGATAGTTGGGGCAGGAAGGAAGGAAAGGAATGTTTCAAGCAAGGATCGGCCCACTCAGAGGAACTAGAGCACAAGGTGCTGATGGGGACCGTGGCTGCATCTGAAGAGCCCCAGAGACCACAGGTGCTCTGTGGTGTGCGCGGAGTAACATACAGAGCAAGAGGTGATGAAGTGCCATGGGCCATGCGTAGTGAAGAGACTGCAAGGGAGCAGCGGCCAAAGTCGGGAGGCCAACGAGAGCTACTGCAAGTTCTAAGAAAACCCAAAGCCCAAACTTCTAGGGGTGAATCCACAGAGGTGATCTTAACAGAGTAAGTGCTGCGGCACCCTGGTCAGCTCAGATGATGGGTGCACCTCGCAGGCTCACTTCCCACAGGACACTGTGGCTAGTTCTTACAGAAACTTCCTCTGTATTTAAAAGCATTGCTTACTACCACCACAAGGTGGCACTCTGCTGCACTGCTCGCACCTGACTTTCATGGAATGATACAACCTGGGACTCTCCTCCATTCGCAGACAAGGGCCCACCTCGCCAATTACCAGAAGTTACCATCGAGTACCTGACCAGTCACTGTAAACAGGCACAGAGTGGCCAGCACCACGGCTCACTAGGCTAATCCTCTGCCTGCGGCGCCAGCACCCCAGGTTCTAGTCCCAGTCGGGGTGCTGGATTCTGTCCCGGTTGCCCCTCTTCCAGGCCAGCTCTCTGCTGTGGCCCGGGAGTGCAGTGGAGGATGGCCCAAGTGCTTGGGCCCTGCACCTGCGTGGGAGACCAGGAGAAGCACCTGGCTCCTGGCTTCGGATCAGCGCAGTGCGCTGGCCACAGCAGCCATTGGGGGGTGAACCACGGAAAAGGAAGACCTTTCTCTCTGTCTCTCTCTCTCACTGTCCACGCTCCCTGTCAAAAAAAACAAAAACAGGCACAGAGGTGATTTCGCAGGTTTTGTTGTCATCTTAAACTATGACACAATGTATCATTTATTTGTGGGAATATGGCACTAAAATGTAAGTTTATCTTTGTGTAAATGTTTTTTGGAATCTGTGCCTAGTTGTTTCATGATATGCGCTAGCCATGACCCTTCTGAAGACCCCTGGTACGTGGATTTCTGTGCACCTGCACGGTGTGTTTATGCGGTAAATTCCTGCCAGTAGAGTTGTGGTCTATGTGTCTACAGTTTGGAGGTGCTCTGAGGACGCTTGCTGTGTCCTACTTGAGTGAAAACGATGCTGAATTTTAAAACGTATTCCTTGAAGAAAGGGCGCTGACTTCGGTCCACTCAGAATCCATGCCAGAATCTTAAGCCGCTCCGGGCCACACCCTGCGCTGTCCAGGGAGATGAGCTATATAGGCTGGCTCTGGAGGCTTAGCAAAAGAAAAAACAAAACGACAGCTCGTTCATCACTTTTCTGGGGGCCCGTGCTGTGGTGCTCAGGACTGAGCTGCCACTTGGATGGAGGTGTCCCGTATCAGAGTGCTGCCTTGAGTCCTGGCTGCTCTGCTTCCTGCTAATGTGCCTGGGAAGGCAGTGGTTGATGGCTCAGGTGCGTGGGCCCCTGCCACCCAAGTGGGGGACCAGGATAACTCCCAGCTTTGGTCTGGCCTAGCCCTGGCCATGTGGCCATTTGGGGAGTGAACCAGCAGATGGAAGACCTCTCTCTCTCTCTCTCTCTTCCCCTATCACTCCATGTGGTACATTTCAAATAAAAAAATAAATCTTTGAAAATAATTTTTATATTGTTTACTTATCTAAAGTGGTCATATTTGGGATATATTGGGCTAAATAAATATTAAAATGAGTCGTAATATTTTTTTACTTTTTAAAACGTGGCTAATGGGTCCAGTGTTGTGGTGTAGCGTGTAAAGCTGCTGCCTGCAATGTCGGCATACCATGTGGGCACCAGTTCATGTCCCAGCTGCTCCACTTCCAACCCAGCTCTCTGCTAATGGCCTGGGAAAAGCAGCAGAACATGGCCCAAGTGCCTGGGCTCCTGCCACCCATGCAGTAGACCCAGAAGAAGTTCCTGGCTCCTGCCTTTGGCCCTGCCCAGCTCTGGTTGGTGTAGCCATCTGGGGAGTGAAACAGAAGACGGAGGATCTCTCTTTTTCTACCCCCCCCTTCTCCATATCTCTGACTTTCAAGTAAATAAATCTTTTTTAAAAAAAATATGGATAGTAGAAAACATAACACAGGTGGCACCAGCCTAGGCACTGTGCACCTGTGCTCCTTGGAAGGAGGTGGGGTCTGCAGGGAAGAGGAAGCAGTAAGACAAGGGAGGGAGGGAGAGAGGGGTTGGTTTTCACCTGTGAAGCCACGTGGAAAGAATTGATGTGGATCTGGGCTCTGCTGTGTGGCTGGATGGCCTCCTGCAAGTCACCCTAGCTTCCCTGAGCCGCACGCTCCTCTTCAGTAAGATGGGGACAATAGCCTGCTGACAGGACTACTTCAGGGTTTAGAAATATCCCCGAAGCTTCTAACACAGTAGCTCCCACGCAGCCACCTGCGGCGTCACCATGTCTTTGTTCACGACAAACCACATGGGGGACGGTGGTCCCACATAAAGACGAAGGGGCTGAACATTTCCCATCACAGACTGATGTTGGAGCCTCCGTAGCACAGAGCAAGGCTCCTTGTGCCAACGCTGGTATGAACAATCTGTTCAGATACACATATACCACAGTGTTGGGACTGCTTATCTAGAATGTTCCATAGAGCAGCAAGCAGCACGGGTTTGTAGCATAGGAGCAAAAGGCCGTACCTGCTAGGTTCACGTTAGGGCTCTCTACGCTGTTCACACAAAGATGAAATTGCCCTAAGAAGCATTGCTGAGTGTATCTGGCTGCTTACTGGTGCGTGACTGTATAGGTCCTGCTCAACAGGTAACATTTCTTCACCAGCAGCACCTGAGCCCGCACGTGAATGGCCTTGACCACACATGCTGGAGGAGGGGGTGGGAGCTACTGCCACCACGCTGGTCTCTTTCAGAGCATCCCGCCCCCGCCTGCCCCACATGCACCGATGTGGCCCCTGGTGCACACCGGCTTCGCTCTCCGGCTCTTTCCTGCTAGGCTGCAGCCTCTTCACATGTACTCGGTGTGCCTGCTGGGTGGACTGTTCGCTCTTGTGCCCTGGGGCCCTGTCTGGGAAGTGCCCAGGTTCCACTGGGATAACTGCCGGCAGGCGTGGTGGACAAATCTGCTGTTGCTAAACAACCTCCTGTTGCTTCGGAGCGCGGTGAGTCCCGCACGGTTGGCTTGGGAAGACGGAGGGGGCAAAAGGGCTTCTCCGAGGCCCACGCTGAGCCTGACCCCCGTTCTCCTGGCAGACGCTCTGGAGGAACAGTGATGTGGCACGAAGGGGGTTGTGGGTGGAGCCAGGCCTTGGTCCTAAACTCCTCTTCACTCAGTGCTGGGACTGGGGACGAACGAGGGCAAGGCGGCACTGCTGACCCCAACTGCCACCCCACAGCAGGACAGTAACAGCCCCTCACGTTCCTGTGGCATGGTGGGCACGGTGCCCGCAAGTGTCCCAGGACGCAGGCCAATACCATTTTTTTTTTTTTTTTTTGAAAACAAAAGTCTGACTCTCCATCTTGTAAAATGTCAAAAACAATAATGGCCGCCCTCCAGGCCTGACGAGGGAGGGATGGGAGTCGTCTCTCAGCTCCCATGGGAATCCCCCTACCCACCTACCGGAGTCTCCCCTCCAGTCCAGGCAGGCAGGACTCTGGAGCTGAGGACGGGGCCTTCGCTCTTCCCTCTGCAGTGCAACGGCTGGACGTGGTACCTGGCCAACGACTTCCAGTTCCATCTCCTGACGCCGCTGATCATCTTCCTCCATGGAAAGTGAGTCTCGGTGCCCCAAGTGTTTCCCCTTGGGAGGCCCTTCTGGGCCCTCACAGGGACTGCTCCAGCTCTGTGGAAGCCAGCTTTCTACAGTTTAGGCAATTGAGATCTTTTCAGAAAAGTAAACCTGGATTCTCTCCCATCTCCTTTCTTCCACATTCTCTGCCAATCCTGGCCTGCGCAAGTCGGTGATTGTGCAGTTACAGTCGGTGTGTTTGTGATAATCTGGTGTGCGTTTTCCTGCTGTTCTTACGTACATTTCCACACATGGCCACGACCTGCACACCTGCCACTTCTCACGGGTGGGCATTCCGACGTATCCAATATTCATGATCAAGTGGCGCTGCAATGGATGTCTTCATGGAGAACGTGCATGTTCTCGTAGTTATTTCTCCAGGGGCCTGTTTCTGAGTGGATGAGCAGGTTAGAGGGCTGGCAGGGAGCTGGGTGCTTGTTCTGTGTCGAGATCGCTCTCCGGGAAGACTGCGCTCTCTGCCACGCCAAGTACACTGTGCCCGTGAGTCTGCTTTCCCATACTGCTTACCTGTCTCCCTCGCTGCTGTCAGTTCTAGAGATGTTTTAAGGCCTCAGTCATTCAGGGGAGACTTAGAGGTGGTGGGTCATGGAGGACATATTTTTAAGAATTTAGGATTCCCTTTTGTGAAAATACATGTTCAGTTGAAGACATACTGGACAAGAGTCTGGCCAAGAAAGGGAAAGACAAGCGCCCCAGTCCCATCCCCCACTCCCAGCAGGGTGAGGCCCTGTTCACGTGGGAGAGCCTGTCCTTCCGACGTCTGTCCTGCCCAGCTTTTTAAACACAGAAGCATTCTGCCTGTAGCTGCACTTCAGGGCCTTTCTCTGAATAGTCTGTGACATGCACATCTCCCTGGAGTAAGCAGACATAATGATAACGTCGGGATAACACTGCATTCCCCGAATGGGCTACAGTTTACTCTACCTTCTTCCCCTGTTCAGTACCTGGATTATTTCCAATTTTATGCTTTCATCAATATTGGTCTGGTCAATGTTGTCATGGGAACCACTCATCTCTGCTCATTCTTTAGTATGTGTGTCTTTGAGAAGAATTACTGGGTCAAAGGGTGTGAATGTCTTGCGCTTCTGAATCACAGTGATACATTATGTATTTTTTTTTAAACTGAGAAGCCTGTGGGTGACATTTTCTCTGCACCACTGCAGATCCCTTAGTCCCAACCCTCACTGTGCTGAGCAGCGCCTGGCTCTGAGCCTGAGTCCTCCAATCTTTCTTCCTGCCCTAGCACCTTCTCAGTATTTTGGGGACCTTCTTGGACCCATGCACAACCCCCAAGTGTGGTGGAATTAAATGTGTGTGGGGCCTCCCATGACCTATGGGGGATAGGAGATTGTGGGAAAATGCTTCTCTCCATGATTCCTCAGGACAGTTCTGAGGTACATTTCACAAGGCTCCACAGAACATTCCAGAAGAATTGAGCCTTGGCCATCATCTGTGTGTTGACTTCCCCTGCCTCCCTGTTCCACTGCTCTTCTCTTGTTCCTCCTTCCCTGTGAATGAGCTGCATCAGCTGACTCAGGCCCAGCTCCGGTGTGTGCCTGGCTCACCCTCTGCCCCCACCCTCCGTCCCCTGAGCCTGGAGTGGATGCATGTCTGCCCTGTGTCCCACCCTGTCTCTGACACTTCACCTCCCTCCCTAAATCAGTCAGCACCTATGTCCACGTCCTAAGTGGTGACCCAGGGCTTCCCCAAGGAGGGTCTTATTCTGAGCTGCACAGTGCACTTCGGGGGTGGCAGGCAAGGATGTTGGAAACTGGAGTTAAGCTCTGTCTGGGTCGCACAGCTAGTAAGCGGTCAGGGAGCCCAGCCCCAGCACAGATCCCGACTCCATGGCAGCCGCCTCCCTCCCCCGCCATCAGAAGCCGGAGCAGCTGTCACAGGCCACAGATGTGGTAGCGAAGAGGTCTGCTAGCCCTCCTGCTGCATCTCCTCTTGTTTGCAGGAGTAGACGGGTCCTTGGCCTCCTCGGCGCGGGGCTGCTCTTGGCATCTTTCACAGTTAGTGCCCTTCTCACACTGGCTCATAAGCTCCCGGTGGCGTCTCCATCAGCAGCCAGGTACGGCGGTTCCTCCTCCCCTTCTCTGCCTCTGGCCTGCCCTCTACCCCAGGCCAGGACCTCCCAGGAAGGCTTACTGAGCGCCAGGCTGCTTGCACTGTGCACCTCCATTCGTGCAAACACTGGGCGGGACCTGTCGTTCTGGATGGCAGAGTGGACTGCCTATTTGCTTCCAAACTGCTGAACCTTTCAACTTGCACTGGGGGTGCTCTGGGGACTCAGATGCCGCCCATGGAAACACTTCTCAGAGGAAGGGCGTGCCCCTGCGTGGCTGTCCTGTGTTCTGCAGCTCGGAGGAGCTATTGTGGGCGAGGCTGAAATATAAGGAAGCCTCACTGCAGTAGGTGGCCAAAGTGGGACTTGAGCTAGGGTCTCGCCCACTGTGCTGTTCTGTCTTCACAGCAAGGTATGTGTGGGCGATCTTTCTTTACAAGGATACCAGGCCCCCAGTACTCAGTATGCATTTGAGAGTGGGTGGACTGTGAAAGCAAATGAATGCATGGGTGAGCTCAGGGAAGCACCATGCCCTTCCCACTGTGTGCCATCTGCCTCTGTGCAGAGGTGTGCTCCTGTCCGACCCAGTGGCTCTCAACCCTGGGATGCACAACAGAGACCCCTGGGAGCACTCGATGCTTTAGGTCCCGCCTGGGACCAAGTTCATGGGAAGTGCTCAGGGCAGGGCCCTGGCACCCGACTCTGGTGGGCACCCCTGGCATGTCCTGATGTGCAGAGTCAAGAGCTCTCCCCACGCCAACAGTCCCCGTGCAGACAGTTAGGGGCCTCCGAGACGACAGGCCTTGTAGCTGTGGTGGGCAGGGATGCATTTAAAGCAGGGATCTCAATCCACACTGTGCTTGGAAGCCCAGGAATGCTTTCCAAATCCTGAGCCCTGGGCCCCACCCCCAGAGATTCTGACTCTGGGGCTGGACATCTGTGGAGGAGCACCTGGAGGACTTGTTAGGCACCCACAAACCCGGGTTGCTAGGACACAAACCCGGGTCGCTAGGACACAAACCCAGAGGTTCCTGTGCAGTGGAGCCGGGCAGAGGCGTGGACTTCGGTTCCAAATAGGTTCTCAGGTGATGCCCCGGGTGGTGTTGGCAGCTGCATTTGAAAACCCCATCCTTGCAAGGGCCTGGCCCACTCAGAATTTCTCTCTCAAGACAGTCTCTGGCCTTGGGAGCCTTGGGGTCACTTTGGGGACCACACTTTGAGAGTTCTCTGGCTGTATCAGCCACCAGCAACAGCCACAGCTGTGCACGCATTGCTGACCAAGGGGCTATGTTTTGAGAAGTGCAGCGTCAGGTGATTTTGCTGTGGAAACATCAGTGTATTTATGCAAAAATAAGATGCCTACAAACTGAAGAGGCAACACGATTTTATGTATATGAGGGTACTTTGAGGGAACATTAAAAGAGAAACTTATTTTCTTGCAAAAATTGTGAAATCCATGCAGTGATTTCCTTCCACAATGTGCATTTTTACACAAACTTTTTGAAGCCCCCTCCTATGCAGTCTGTGGTTGACTGGAAGCCAGCGTGTGACACAGGCTCAGGGGCACCTGGACTGTGAACAAGCCAGTCGTGGCCATGAGGTTCCTGTCTGTGGGTCGTTACAGAGGGAATGGACACATGAGCCACCTTTGGGTCGGCCAGTGCTGCAGGGGAGGCGGAGGGTGCCCATCCCCGGTCCCTCTGCATAACATCCTGTGTGTTTCAGCGAGGACACGACTATGCTGTACTTCCTGCAGTACTACACCAAGCCCTACTGCCGGCTGGGGCCGTTCCTCCTGGGTCTCTTCCTCAGCATTTTCATGCACCAAAACCACCAGGCGAACATTCTCCAAACAAGGTACTGCTTCCCAGGCTTCCCCGGAAGAGCGCGGGTCTGGCTGGGCCAAGTGGGGACCATCTGGCCCGGCCCTTCCAAGGCCACGGGCAGGAGGAGTCAGATGCTGGGAACTGCACTGTGTTGCTCGTGCCGAGAATGTCTGTCCATGATAAACGAGAGGAGGACTTGGTCTTCTGTCGCGCCTCATTCTCTGCTTTCTTAGCTTTAAGAAGAAGGTAGAGACTCAGGGCCCAGTGGGGTCCCACCCACCAGAGTCTTGGTGCGGATCCAAAGGAACCACCGATGCGGAAATCAGTGAGCTTCCTATGCCAGCACCCTCTTCTGGAAGAGGGTATTGGGTTGGGCTGGGTTTCCAACAGCACAAGCTCCGCGATTTCAATAGAGACTTCTTGGTCAGATTTCCATCTGGGAATCAAGACATGAGGCACCTCGTGAGGTGGAGCAGAGGAGATGTTATTTTACTTCCAGGTGGGCCCTGGGCATTCCTTTCCTTCCCTGGTTCCTTGGTGGCCAATCTTGAGGCTCTGAGGGGCACCATGCAACCTCCCCACTCAGGCAGGAATCCCGGGTTCATGTGGATGCCTCCATCTCGCTGCCCACTTCTCCTCCCTGTCCAGTCGTCCACTGAGTCCTGCCGCTTACTGTTCCTGCTGGCCTCTCTTACCCTCTTTCTCTGCTGGTGAAGTTCTTCTAATCTCTTGCCTGGATTTCCGCTCAGTTTCTTGCCTCCAGTCTTGTGGATCCCCAGAGCACTGTAAATACCACCTTGGCCATGATCTTGAACTGTGCAAAACCTTTGAGTGGCTGCCTCTGACCCCCAGGATAAAGGCTGATCTGCTCAGCTAGGCCCTCAGGTCTCCGTGACCTAGCTCTGCCTGCTTCCCCAGCATCGTCTGTCTTGCCACTCTCTGCCTGGCACTTGCCATGGCAGGGATAACGAGCTGCTTGTATGACCCCTCCCCATGCTATTCCTGGCACCCGTGTGGTTTCTCATGCTTCCTTCTCTGGCTGGAACGTGCCTCTCCACTTTTCAATGCATCTTTCCTTCCACCTGACTTTACCTCCTCTTTAGACCCCCAGGTCTTCCTCCTCGCTCCAGGGTGGTGAGCTGTGGCCCTCCGCGTTCCTCTGTGCACTGTACACTCTACACCCTAGTAACATGCTAATGCACTGATCTGCCCTGTAGACTGCGAGCTCCTGAAAGGCACACCGTGTCTTACTCACCTCTGCATCCTCAGCATCTGAGATCCTGACCCACTGCAGACAGTCGATGAACGAATGAATGACGGATGATTTACTTCTCAATGGGAGAAGGGCCAAGAGTCCCCTTGCACTACTAGGACACAAACCCCTCCCCCTGCTAGGCCCTGCATTTGTCTGCCCAGGCTTTGCAGGTGCCTTGGAGAAGAGTCCCTCATCTCTGGAAAATCTTGTGTTAGGAGCGGAACAGAATATAGGACTTAACTGGAAGAAACAGATCTGCAGGGGCTATGTGACTTTTCCGATAGGTCCTGGCAATTGCACTATTTGGGTGTAGCCTGTAAGAGTGCTGTGAAGCAGATGGTCCAGTACAGTCCAGGTTGTGTGGGGTCCCAGGGAGACAACGGGTGTGTGTAAAGGGGCGGAGCTAAGATGAAGAGGGAGCATTTGAGAACCACTTCAAGGGCAGGGTCAGGACCACCAGCCCAGTGGACTACGGAAGGTTGGGTAGGTCAAACTAAATCCTGTAGAAGCTAAATACACGAGGTCACAGAGTCTGAGCTAGAGGAAGCTGGCCATGTGCCACAGGCTAGGAATAAGATAAGAAAGAGTACATTCAAGTTAGGAGAGGCAGACTAGGACGGAAAAGGAACACAGTACCCAGGGTGCACAGTACCCAGAGACTGCAGGCCTGTTCAGGTTGAAGAACTGGCAAAGGATGAAGGGGGTCCTAGGCTAAACAAGTGGAGAGGCCAGAGGTAGCCCCTTTTCCCCGCCACCCCCTGCCAGAAACTAGGGCAGAGCCCTAAGACCCAAGCAGGCCTCTGAGACAAGGTGATGGCACAGCTGGTTCAGGTAAGTGTAGACATCATCGCAGCTGCCCAAGAAAAACAATATGAAGAAGAAGAGAGTGCCTGGGAAGACAAAGACGGGTCTTCTAGTAAGGTGGTGCAAGAGCTAAGATCTTAAACGGTACCAAGGATTCAGATTTAACTCATGGGGCTATTCTCGGAGCTGAAAGTACCTCCATTCTGCTGTGCCCCCCACCATCGTGTGTGCCTGGCTCCTCTGGTGTCGCCCAGGAAGGGGTCTGTGGGCTGCTGGCACCCACATTCAGGGTAGGAGCAGAACCAAGGGCTAAGGGATGAAGTGGGAGGTTAGGGGCCGTGTAAGTGGGTACAGAGCACTACCTCATTTATTTATTTTAAAGCTTTAAAAATGTATTTTCGTTCTCATTTTGGAATGATCATAGACTTACAGGCAGTTGCAAGAACAGCACAGAGAAGTCTCGTATGCCCCTCACTCAGCCACCCCGCTCTGGGAACCCACGGCCTAACCACAGCCCATTAGCACAGCAGGGCGCCGACCGTGGCACAGTCAGACCTGAGACAACTCCAGCTGTACGTGCACTCACTGGTGTGTGTACTGTGTGGTCTGAGAGGTTGTCACGTGTGCAGACGGGTGTCACCACGACGACAGGATCAAACGCCTTCCATGGGGACATACCCCCCCCCCCTTTCCCCTTTGCCCCAGCCTTTGGTAACTGCTAAGCGGAGCCTATGTTTTAGTCCTCTCTGTGCAGTGACTGGGGCTTATAACCGAGACCTGAGTGACAGTACAAAACTGCGGAAGGAGACTGCGCACAAGCAGGTAAGTACGCGGTGGCTGAAGTGGCTGCGAACCGCCCTCTCTCCCCCTGCAGGTGCAGGCCCTGCTGGGGTGGACGAGCTCCCTGCTCACTCTACTTGCCGTGGTCGCTCTGGCATACGCAGTGGACGACACCCCTGCTGCCCCTTCAGTGGCCACTGCTCTCTACCAGGCCCTCCACCGGACCCTGTGGGCAGCGGCCGTGGCCTGGGTCATTCTTGCCTGCCAGGAAGGCTATGGAGGTAGGAGGGGCTTGAGCAGGGCTTTGCTCTTGGGCTCAACACTACGGGGCTCACACACTAGTCTTTAAAGGCCACAAGCTGATACCACAAAGTGTACCCAGGTGGGCATCTGTTTGCCGGGGTGGTTGAGGAATGCCTGCTATTTTCTCAAAAACATCAATTTGCTTAAATCCTTGGAGAAAACACCCCACGTGCTGTTTTACCTTGTGACACTGGTGTATGTACAAATGCGGGTCGTCCTCTCCCCAGGGAGGCTAGTTTAGAAGCTAGGAGACAAAGAGGCAGGGTTCCGGAGAGAAAGAAATGCCAGTGGCAGCCAAGACCTCTCGTCACATCCACCGTGGGCCTTGGATTTCTTATCTGAGGGTACTGATCAGAGTAGGGACTTGCCAGCGTCCCTTCTGAGAACTGGGCGACTATGAATACAGGATTCCGTGGAAAGAAAGGAACCCTCTCCAGGTACAAGTGTGCACGCAAGTCCTGTGGCGTTTGCCTCTCCTCCTTCTCTGTTGGCGTAACTGGGCATGAGGGGTGTGTCAGCAAATGGCAGGGCCAAGGCTGGCAGGAAGCAACCAGAGGCCCTGCAGCTGTGAGCCAGCGCCAGGCAGGTCCTGACAAGGCCGTACTCTGGGGACGTAATGCGGATGGGTTCAGATGTAGTCCGTGAACCCAAATCAGTTGGCCTCGGCCAAGGTGGCTGAGTAGTGCCTGCCGGTGCCGCAACTCCCGGAAGGTCCCACAGCTGGCAGGTGACCCAGGACCACGCCCAAGTCCAAAGCCAAGGCTCATTTCTGAGCACTGCTCCCCCTCTTGGACGCTGATTAAAATTCACCTTGATTAATGTAACGAGTGACTTGTTCCTTAACAATTTTAATGGCTTTCCCTTTCTGGAGAAAGTGGTGTTGAAGAGGAAACAGGCTACATTCTCTCTGCCTGATCAATCTACATTTATGGGAAACTTCTGATCCCAGGACCACAACCCTAATGCCCCCCCACACCTGTGACAATGTCCTCGGGCTGTGGACAGAGCCTCAGAACACAGACAATTATCAATGCCCCCTGCCCCGACACAGGCAAGCATCCCAGGTTCTGAGTGGGAAGTCCTGCCAGCAGCAGGAGTACCTGACCCGTGTCAACAGTGAGGAGAGAAGGATACCTCGGGCTCAGCTGGAAGATGCAACTGGGCCGAATTCTCACTGCCGGGAACTAGCAAATGCTGTCAGTCATTCACCCAAGTCAGGGCGATGTCTCTCTTCATCTAGCTGATGAACAAGTCCCTCCTCCAACTCAACACCTAGAAATGTGCTGTTTCATCCATGTGTACACTGGGTAAAGTTCAAATCAGGTAAGCTTATCTATCGCTCCTCGATCACTGCTTTTTGTTTTTCCCTGAGCCACTCATCCTTCAGAGGTGTTGTCATCAGCTAATCCACGATCGCAGGTACAACCATCTCTATCAACAGGATGCCAAGACGGGTTTGTAAGTGAACGTGGGAGGTGATTATTTCGATGCACTTTAGCAAGTATGTCCTCTGCCTGTGACCTCTAGTAACACATAAGGAAATCTGAAGAAGTGTTTAACTGAGACTCTGAGGACAAGAAAGGATCTGGGCAGTGCAAACAATCTTTCCAGCCACCTTTGGCTGTACCCACGTAGCCCATGCTGGTCTGATTACACCCAAGGCCGCCTTTGGTTCAGTTTGCCATGCCAAGGAAGTAGACCTGTTACCGCGATATTAGCCCTTCCCTCTCATTATCATGCTCCTGCAATGGAGAGAGTATTTTCATAATTCTCTTTAAAGTTACAACACGCAAAGACCTTAGGAAAAATTCACAGATGGACGCAGAACACAAAGAAGGTACTGAAGATCTGGTTCTTGGTCAGTCCAGAGAGGGCTGCGGCTCTGTGAATCCCTGCCCTCTCCCTCCAGGTCCGGTGACCCGGGTGCTTTCTTGTGATGTCTGGAGCTTCCTGGCCAGCATCAGTTACGCCTGCTACTTGGTGCATCCGATTCTGATCCTCCTCTACAACGGCCTGCAGGAAACACTCATTCACTACACCGACACCAACATGGTGAGTTCACGCCCAAGTCTCTTCTGGAGCAAGACACTGCTCTGCTTGCCGTGCTAGAAGGCTGTTTCGGTTTTTATTTTAAAGAGACTTCTCATTCTCTGTTTAATCTGGGTCAGAGGACGGCGTCTATTACTATTTGTTCTACAGACACTGCACACGCGATGGTAGTGCACGCCGAGTTCAGAACGGCACAGGCATCGTAGAGTAAGACCATCCACTGTGCTGCTCTTTCCCTCCAGTTCTACCTCTTCTGTGGACATTGTGTGCTGACTTTCCTCGCTGGGCTGGCCCTGACGCTGTTCATCGAGAAGCCATTTCAGCAACTGATGCGCCGTCTGTGAAGTCAGCACCTGCGGGGCCACCAACGTCCTGGTTAAAACCTGAAAGACTGGATGCCCCGTCGTTCCTGGGGATGTGCACAGGCAGAGGTAGCTTTGTTTGTGTCGCTGAGTCACAGGTCTGACTCAATGCATGCAAGTTCTCCGGCTTTCCCAGGAAAAGATTCCATCACAATATCTTTCAGTAGCACAGCATCTTCCATTGTGCCTTTTAGCAAAAAGATCTAGTTTTTTTTTCCATCGTGGCTTGTATTTCGATTTTCTCTATCAATGATCATCATAGTGGTAAATTAAATTGGGGATCCGGCCTGAAGAATGCCCAAGCAGACGAAACCAGACAGGCCTCACAGGTGATCTCCACCTTGCTTGATTTGCAGATAGAAGCATAACTTAAGGTGAGCTATTTCTTGAAAATGTCTTTATTCAAGAAAAACAGAACGTAAGTGCAACCAATCAAAAGCAGCCAACACATTTATAATTACATAACCAGGGACTTTCCAACAAGATAAGTCAAATCAACCATGTAGCCATCACTAATCTTTGTTTTCTGTCTGTCTGCCCTGTCAAAGCCTCCCCTCGCATTGCCTCGGTGCAGAACCTGAACCACTTCTGATTCCCACACACCTGATTCATGAATCACTGATTGTTCAAATAAACTCCTTCAGATTCCATTGTGCCGCAGTGTACTTCTTAATAATAGTGAACGATCAAGTGTAGCAAATCTGATGTCGTTTTGATTATGAAGCTCACTTGGGTTATACTGCCCGCTTCTCTCTTCTCTTTTAAAAGATGTATTTATTTGAAAAGCAGAGTTACACACACACACACACACACACATGCACACACAGAGAATGAATATCTTCCATCTGCTGGTTCACTCCCCAAATGGCTGTAACAGCCAATCTGAAGCCAGGAGCTTCTTTCAGGTCTCCCATACGGGTGCAGGGCCCCATGGACTTGGGTCACCCTCCGCTGCTTTCCCAGGTGCATTAGCAGGGAGCTGGATCAGATGTGGGACAACCAGGTCTTGTACCGGGGTCCATATGGAACACCACTGCCGCAGGTTACCCACTATACCACAGTACCAGCCCCAATTGTCTGCTTTTCTCAGTAAGATCACAGTATGGTGTTCTCAACATCAATTATTTGTGGGTTATTCTGATACTATTTGTAGACCTGTAGCTTTCTCCCGGGACCTCAGGGCAGCATGATCCACGAACACACACAGTTCATGAGTTTGCTACCACATGTCTTTCCAACATTATCTTTTCTACAACATGGCTCCCTGAACAGGTTGAAGACCTGACTCTGAGGCCCTCCAACTGTAGCCTTATTTAGAGATGGAGTCTATACAATCTTTATATATAAATTAAATTTATAAGAGGTCACCGGGGCAGGACAGCTTAATTGACCACAATGGTGTCCTTGTAAAAAGAACTTTGGACAAAGAGATTAAAATCCATGGGGAAGACAACGTGACAATATGCCAGGAGAAGACGGCCACCTACCAGCAGGGAACCCTGAGGACTGCGCTGGGGGCTGCAAGAGGCGAGGAAGGCGCCTTCCCTGGAGCCAGAGAGAGGGCAGCCCTGCCGGCACCTTCATTTCCGACTTCTGGCCTCCGGAATTGGGAGACCGCTTGTCTCTGATGTTCTCGTGATATTTTAAAAATTTTTGTTTATTTATTTGCAAGGCAGAGAGACACAGAGATGGAAGCAGAGAGAGAGAGAGAGAGAGAGATCTCTTCCAATGGCTAATACCCCAAATGACCATAACGCCCAGGGCTGGGCAGTCAAGAATACAACAGAGGTTTCTCACGTGGGTGGCAGGAACCCAACCAGCTGAGCTATCAGCGCTGCCTTTCAGAGTCTGCATTAGCAAGGAAGACGGAGACAGGAGCCTGAGAGCGGGTCAAACCCAGACGCTCCGAATTGGTACATGCGCATCTTAACTGGTATCTTAACTGCTGGGCCACATGCCTGCTCCAGTTCTGTGGTTTGAAGCTACCCACTTTGTGGCGCTTTATTAAAGCAGCCCTAGGAAATGAAGACAGTCCCCCAGAAAAACTCCCAACAGAGGAGGAAGGGCCCCTGGTGCTGGCTTTTACCCCAGTGCCCTCAGTTGTCAGCAATGAAGTCTAGAGACACTTGCAAGGCCAGATGGTTAGACGCTGGGTACCCAAATTCTCAGGTTTGGCTTCCTTCTGAGATGTAGACTCCACGTGGACCAGCCTTCCACAGACAGCTGTCTGACATTGCTTCTAATACAGCTCTCGGCTTACTCAGTAACTGAAGTATCAAGTAACAATAAGGGGGCTGCAAGGTACATATTAGCATGGAATGTGCCCCGTCTGTGTACACCGCCCCTTAGTACCTAAGGGAGATGGGGTCCAGGATCCTCAGCAGATATCAAAATCCGTGGCTGTTCAAGTCCCTTATATAGTATGGCATAATATTCACATATAACCTCCACTCAACCTCCTGAATGCTTCCTCTTGTCTCTACCTGACTGAGAACACCTAACACAGCATAGAAGTTAGGCAAGTAGTTGTACTGTATGGCATAGTACAATGATGAAAAAATAATAAAATAAGGAATAAGGAAAAAGTGTATGTGTTCAGGATAGATGCAACTTATATACATGTTCACTGCTTTTGATCAAGGTAGTTATATCCAGGGCTGTGGAATGCAAGGATTTGAAGGGCCAACAGTGTGGTCTCTGGTCAAGGGGATCTGAAAGGAAGACCACTGGGAATGGGGGTGGCGGTGCTGAAAACTTCAAATCCTCAAAAGGGCGGGCAACGGGCAGCTAATGCTGGCTTTTTCTAGCCATCCCGGGGACTGAGCCACTCTCCCTGAGGCCTGGGTTCTTCTACGGGCAGAATCAGCCCTGGAGGAGGGAGGAACCACGCCTTACCAGGCCTGTTCAACTCCAAAGCCAGAAAGTGTGCCAAGGTGGCTTTTCAGGTTACCGAAATTCATCGAGTTCCTTGAGCGCCCCCTTGTGGCTGCCTGGGCACCTGACCCCACCAACTTCCTTAGGCCTCACAGGAACCACGGAGGGCCAGTGGTATTTACAGCGTAAAAAATACTCTCCCTGCTATTGCAATGTCTTAAAGTATAAGGCAGACCGGGGGAAGTCCAGTTCTGTCTTGGGTTTGGTTTCATCCTAGAAGCCCCTGGAAATTTAAAATGTACAGAATGTGCGGCCCTCATGTGGCTGCCGAAAGAAACTGTGAAAAGCACGTGACATGGATGACACAATTGGAAATTGATTAGGTATTTGATGACAGCAAGAACTTAAATCTCTTTGTGTGATATGCTATCGTGGGTATGTACACTGAAGAGCCCTTAACCTTTAGATGCATACTGAAGTATTTATGGACAAAATGACATAGACTCTGGATTTGCCTCAAAATAACACTGGGAGGAACTGGCATAGATTGCCCACCCACAAAACTGGCTGGCAGGTTAACTACAGAAGCCAGCTGAGCGTCCAACAGACCTCCTTATACTCTCTTCTCTATTTCCGTATATGTTTAAAATTCATAGAGTAATAACAAGAGAAAAGCAATGTATAGAAACACTCATTTCAACATGGAGTTGAAGAGTGAGTATCAATAGCTGGGTGCCTCCTCTAATTCTACATTCTGAAATCCATGCTTTGTTCCATACGCCAACCATGGATGATAGTTGGCCACATCAACTGCTCTCTCACTGCACAATATGCACCTGTACAGAACCATGTGTCCCCTGTGTCAGTCAAAAACCAAATACAACTCAACAAAACTAAATATCAGGTCATTAAAACAAACCAGTTACCACAGTGGATCCAAAGGAACTCGAGTGCCCCTTAAGTTCCTCTGGGATCATTCTGGGAGGTTCTGGGGATATCTGGCTTGTCTTGTGAACCCCTGAACTCTGCGATTCCTCTCCAATGGGCCTGGCTCTCCTCAGAGCTCCCGAGAGCTGCTGGCAGGGACAGTGCCAACACCTGCTGAGGCCCCCCCGCGCTGGCATGCTCTGCAGCGGGCCTCCTGCTGTCCAGTGGGCGGGACTGGCCTGCGCTCAGACCTCTGTGTCCATGCCAAGCACACATGGTCTCTACACAGGCCATGAGGCTTTCTCCTCTCCAGCCCCGCTCACGCTCTCCGAGCTGATTCAGGCTGGGAGGCAGAGTGGTTAGCTCGCTGCAGACGCTGGGCGTGCAGCTTGTCCTCGTGCTCATGTCTGTCCATCTCCCTTGGCTGCAGTGGGACTGCATCGCAGCGGCACGAAGGGTGACTTGAGTGACTGCTGCTGCCTGTCTGCATCTGTCCTGTTCATCACCACCTTTCTAGCCTTTGCACTGTGACCAGCAAATAGCAGGTGTCACAGTGATGAAACACAGTGGACACAGTGGTGAAAGCGATCCCTCCCACCCTTGGATGAGCTCTTTTCCAGGAGGCACCTGCCGCAGATGGGCAGGCCCTGCTCAACCAGGTCTGATACGCTCGGTCCTGTAAGGGTCATCCCCACAGGTGGCCCAGCCTGTCCAGTCCCCCATCAGGGAGTGTGAAGCCTAAAAGGCTCCTTGGAGGGGTGCAAAGCCGTTAGTCCCTTTAATAAGAGCTAAACAACCAAGCAAAGTTTCCATGGATCCTAGAAAAGCCATTTGTACCAGGAAGGATCAGACTAGAAGGAATCCACAAAATGAAGTGATTTAGAGAGATGATGATGCAGGAAAAAAGAGACATTAACCAAACTGTCATGATCCTTAGAGAACAAAGAACAGAAATGGCCCCAAATGAAACAGAACAGGGAGTTTGGTGCAGCAGTGGAGGTGCCAGCTGGGATGCCCACACCCCTATCAGAGCGACCAAGCTCAAGTCCCAGCGCTGCTCTGGATTCCAGCTTCCTGCTAATGCACACTCTGGGAGGCAGCAGGTGACGGCTCGAGTACTTGGGTCCCTGCCACCTATTGTGGGCATTTGGGGAGTCAACCAGCAGATGAGAGCTCTCTCTGGCAGTCTGTCTGTCTCTCTCTCTGCCTCTCAAATAAAAAAATTAAAAGTTAAAACAGAAACAGGATGCTAGGACAAAGAAGTGGTTCTTGTTTCTTCTGTTCACCAATGACCAAATATTCTTGAAGTCACCTGTGAATAAGGACCTCAGGAGTAATAACAGGAGTGTCAGACCCTCGTTTGGAGGGGACTTTCTCTCTCCCTGGGCCGCCAGAGCAGGCAAACACAGCCTGACAAAGTGCTGGGTACCTCAGCAGACTCTGCAATAATCAAGGGTGCATTTATTATTTCAAATGTTGGTTGGAGTTAAACAGTTTACTGGTTACAACTAGGAAGGAAATCATATATGCTCCCAAGTAACAATGCAGCTGTATATACTATTTTTTCAGTAGAGAACGAAGTAAGGTCTACTTCTACACTTTCTGTGCCTAGCAATATTAGCAGATAGTTTTTCCTTTGTTATTAATAATAAATTCTACCTTTCAACAAACATACATTTTTTTTCTTTTTTTCTTTCTTTTTTTTTTTTTTTTTTGACAGGCAGAGTGGACAGTGAGAGAGAGACAGAGAGAAAGGTCTTCCTTTGCCGTTGGTTCACCCTCCAATGGCTGCCGCGGATGGCGCGCTGCGGCCAGCGCACCGCGCTCATCCGATGGCAGGAGCCAGGTGCCAGGTGCTTTTTCCTGGTCTCCCATGGGGTGCAGGACCCAAGCACTTGGGCCATCCTCCACTGCACTCCGGGCCACAGCAGAGGGCTGGCCTGGAAGAGGGGCAACCAGGACAGAATCCGGCGCCCCGACCGGGACTAGAACCCGGTGTGCCGGCGCCACAAGGCGGAGGATTAGCCTGTTGAGCCATGGCGCCGGCCCAACATACATGTTGTGTAAAACACCACCACAAATAAATGAACAATTCCAGCACCCCTGAAAATTCCGGGAGCCCTAAACCTGGCCCTGGCCTATCTGTTCCAAAGCCTAATAGTTCTGAATTTTCCAGATGTAGTATTTTAAACATTGGATTTTGACTATCTCTAACATTCAAATAATTGTAGAGAATGAAATAACTGATAACCACAACCCACCGTCCCAACTAAACATTTCCCCATTTTTGCTTTATGTAAAAAGAAAAAGACAAAACCAACAACTAAAGCTTGCATGGAGAAAAGGGGACGCTGTGTTATGGTCTGAACAGGATTTCGCTCCCTGGACTCATGCAGACATTTACGTCCCAGAGTTAATGGGCTAAGGGTGGGGACTTGACCTGATTGTGCTGTCTCTTGGTCTCGGTCTCAGTCATGGTCACGGAGCGTGCCCTCACAGAGCACTTGTCAGAGGAGGTTGGTTATCTAGGCTGGGATAGATCTGCCTTCTCTCTCTGCATTCTCTAATCTCACCAGATGCCTGAACCAGCTGGGGCCACCTATCTTGGACTGGGAACCTCCAAGCTATAAACCAAAAGAAGCCTCCCTTCCTAAGAAGTGCCTCTGGGCTGCTGAATTATAGTGGGGAAAAGCTGACTAACATATGCTCCACGCTGTTATGGGAATCTCAGGACAACCTTTACTCTACGGAGTTTCTTCAAGAAACTAAAAAGAGAACTCCTGTATGGGCCTGCAACCCCGCTTCTGGGTATCTGCCCAAAAGGTGTGACCTCAATATATCCAAGAGATGTCTGCACTCCCGTGGAGTGTCCATGGCCGCACTGTGCACCACAGTCCCACTGCAGAATCAACCATTAAGGGCTGAGTGGATAAGAACATGTGGAATTTGTACACTACAGAGCACTACTCAGCTTTTAGAGAGGAAGGAATTGTGCCATTTGTGACAACACGGAGGAAGCTGGAGAGCATCATGCTAACAAACCAGCCTCAGAGAGACAAATTCCACATGTCCTAACTCATATATAGGATCAAAAACAGCTGAACTCAGAGGCGCAGCGGGTGAGGGGAATGGGAGACGCTGGTCAATGGTACAGAGCCTCGATTTGACAAGAGGAAGCAGTTCTTCATTTTGAGATATATTGCACAGATAGAGAAAATAGTAAATAATAATGTATCAGACACACCAAGAGAAAATTTCAAGTATTCTCACCACACACACACACACACACACACACACACAAATATTGGAGCTGATGGCTATGTTAATTAGCTTGATTTAACTATTTCACATTGTAATCTCAAGTCATAAAATCACTTCATACCCATAAGTATATACAACCATGACTTCAATTTACAATTAAATTTAAAAATATGGCAAACAAGTTGCAGACACCCCTTGTGCCCCGTTTCCTTCTTCCTTTCACTCAAGTTTTACCCATGTTTTTACTGTTTTCCCAATACGCATGTGTCTACGAATGGTATGCACTATTCTGTCTTCAAGCTT
Source organism: Sylvilagus floridanus (assembly GCA_949820135.1). NCBI lineage: Eukaryota > Metazoa > Chordata > Mammalia > Lagomorpha > Leporidae > Sylvilagus > Sylvilagus floridanus. The sequence goes on from OX463226.1 coordinate 107,541,920, forward strand.
CACATAATCGGATCCATACTGTACTAGCCTTTCAAAATATTATTGCCCCATTAAACATAGTTCTTAGAGCCAGTGCATTAATTTTTAATGCTAATGGATTCTATTGCTTGCATGTGCATCTTAAATATTTATCCATTCACCAGTTGGTAGACAGACATTTGGTTTGTTTCCAGTTTTTCACTATTGCAGATGTGGGTGGAACACACGCCTTGTGCCGCTGTACTAGTTTCCCAGGGCATGCGCTCAGGGGTCAACCTGACCTGACACTGCTAAATGGCTTTCTGTAGTGATTTTATCCATCTGCGTCTCCAGCTGTGGTGTAAGAGGGCAGCTACTATCACTGAGGTGCCTGCCCAACACTCGCAACTGTCGACCTGCTACTTTACTGCTCCTGATGCCATCTGTAAGGAAGTATGTGATCACTGAAACTTGAACTTCCCCGTCTACGAACAGGGCTGACCACTGGCCACGTGTGTCTTGGCCACTCAGTTTCCTCTTCACAGACTGTCTACCATATCCTTTGTCCACTGAGGCTTTATCCTTTTATCATTGATTCTGAGCTATCCCTTATGTGTTCTGAATACCAATTCTTTGTTGATTATTTGTGCTGTAATTACCTTCTGGTCTGTAGCAACTTCATAAATGATGTTTTTCATATGAAAATTTTCCATTTGAATGTAGGTGAAATTGCCCATCTTTTCTTTTTTTGGTTTGTCCTTTTTGGGATCTTATTCATGAAATCCACAGACATATTCTGCATTTGCTCCATGGAGGAAAAGGCTTTAGTGAACTTTTTGATCTCATGCCCCAGTCCATTGAGGTCTGTGTAAGGTGGATTTGATCTCGATGGGTGAGGGAGGTATTTTTCATCCTTAAGGAAAATACGAATGCCTGAATACCCCTTTCTGTTGTTTTTTTTAGCTGGTAGAGGACCTGGAAGCTGCTCAACACCCTAGAAGCACAGGACAGCCACCTGCTCAAAGAATTATCCAGTAAAATTGTCCATAGCGCCCAGGTTGAGAAGCTGTGTTTGGGGAATGAGGGTAATGACTGCTGGATTCACACAAGTTGGAACACACAGGGAAGGACTTAGCATTGTGTCTGGGGCTGTGGGCACTCTGAAAAGTCACACTAGAATGTTCTGCACTGAACTTGGCAACTGTGCCCCGGCCAAGTCTATTGGAGGAAACGTGACTGCGTTTGCTGAAACAGTCTGTTATTCACCGTGATCACAGTGGGAGGAGGTGGGGGTGCTGAATCAGACCTTGTTGCCACGCCAATGCCCCTCCCATGTTTTATCTGTATTTTGTGCTATTTCTAAAGGCACATCGGACATGCTGGTCATGAGCGAATTATCATTTGACATCCACGTTCATTAAAAAGTTCACAACCCCTTGGCTAATATTGAGAGCACAATGCCTGCTTCCTCCTCTACCAACAGACTGACGAGATGAGAGGATCCCGGTCTATGGGCTAGCACAGCACAGTCACTCGAGGAGCTGTCAATCAACCCAGGTTCCCAGATAGACTCCTGGAGATGTGCACGTTGGGGTGGGACTAAGGAATCCATACCTCTTACAGGACTTCCCAGAGGGTTCTAGTGAGGATAACGGGGCTCAGTGATAGGATCTGTTCCACGCACAGTCTGAATTTATGACAGCCACGTCCAGATGGCAACTTCTCCAAGACAAGCGCCATGTGGCTCACGGAGCTTTCTCATGCCCAAAGGCAGCCCCTGTGAGGCTCCCCTGGGGAGCCACTGTCAGCCTCTCGGGCCACCAGGTAGTCCTTGGTCAGAGTTCATCCGGGAATTTGGGCACAAGCTCTCAGGAAGCAGCCCCCATCCAGTCACGGACACAGGCCCGCACTCCTCACTCACACTCCTTTTATGTTCAGTACATTTTTTTTTTAAGATTTACTTATTTCACTTGAAAGTCAGAGTTACACAGAGAGAGGAGAGGCAGAGAGAGAGAGAGAGGTCTTCCATCTGATGGTTCACTCCTCAATTGGGTGTGGGTTCACCCCTACAATGGCTAGAGCTGCACTGATCCAAAGCCAGGAGCCAGCAGCTTCCTCTGGGTCTCCCACGCGGGTGCAGGGGCCCAAGAACTTGGTCCATCTTCCACTGCTCTCCCAGGCCACAGCAGACAGATGGACAGGAAGTGGAGCAGCCGGGTCTCAAACCGGTGCTCATATGGGATGCTGGCACTTCAGGCCAGGGCGTTAACCCGCTGCGCCACAGCGCCGGCCCCATTCAATACATATTTACTCATTCTTGGCATGAGTCAGGGGCTATGCTTAGCCCTGGGAATAACAGTGTTGAGAAACACAGATGCACTTTCTGCTCTCTTTGACCTGCTAGTGCCCTGAATGAGGGCAATAATAATCATGCCGAAAACACCCAGTTACAGCTTAGATGAGAACTGCGAAAGCGTGACCCTAACTGGGAGGCCAGAGATAGAATTTCTGAGAAACCAGTGTGCACTGAGACCTGTTAGTTAACAACCAGTACCGAGGGCTCGTTAGATGCCAGAACCCTGTAAGCACTTTCAGCAACCAACGCCTTCATCCTAACCCAACACTCTGGGCTGAGCTCAGTATGCTTTGCATCTGGAGAAACTGAGGCAGAGAGAGATGCACCTGCTTGGCAAGATCCCACAGCCCGATGGGAGCGCCGAGCAGCCTGTCTCCAGAGCCAGCTCTCTCGGCCTCTACGTCCGATGGTTTCCAGGAGGAGCAGGGTGACCAGGCAGGGAGGCTGTGAAGGGGAGAGACAGCTGGTGGTGGAGCTGCGCCGAGGGCGCGGAAGACACGAAGGGCTCAGCGCCTCTGCGTTCCTTGGGGTTTCGTGAGGAATTTCATGGTCCCTCAACGCCCGAAGGAAATGAGGATCAGGAAGGCCTAAGGAGGGCCTTACGGAGACTTGGGGGAACCAGGGCTCCTCCCAGGGGCATGGCTCAATCTCCCTCAGTTTCCCCAGCAGGCCCCTCGGCTCCCTGCAGGTGCTGCTAACACGCTCAAGGGCTGCACATGTCTGGACCAGAAATCACAAAGCCTGCACTTCCAGACCCACGGTGAGAATGGATGGACTTGGCAATGGAGAGCTAGTCCATCTTGCCCTGGTATCGAATGAAGCTCACAGCCTCCCTCATTCGGCCTCCTGAGACACACCGAACCAGGTCTTAGGACTGCGCTGGTTTGCAGACTGAATCCTAGACCAACGCGCTTCACATCTCACAGGAAATCAGTGTCCAACAAGAGCAACAGAGCCCACGAGTGGATTTTTTTGACTCTCAATAGCTCACTGCACCCAGGGTCTCTCATTGCATTAACCCCCTGGGCCTCAGCAGGATTCTGTGACCCACCTACACAGTCTACCCTTCAGCGCCCTCTGCTGGGAGAGTTGGAGAAACACTAGCAAGCTGCTCATTAAAGTTTGAAAATATAAAAGCCCTGTGCCTCACCGTGGTCTGATTGGTCTGATTCGTCGACGTTTGTGGGTGGAACTAAGAGTGCCTGCTGCTGTTTGGTACAAAGCAGTCAGCAGGCTGCAAGGATAAAGAGGGGGCAGCTGTCCAGGGTTAAGCCCACATCAGCAGGACCTCGCTGAGGGGTGGTGGGATGGGGGTGACAGAGGGACCAGGGCAGTGGGGACGCCAGCAGCAAACAGGCTGCAGAAAGCCCTGGACAGCTGAGAGCGGAGGCCGCGAGGGTCAGGGGCGCTTTCTCTGTCCAAGGTTGAGTCGACAGTGCACGCGTCTTCCTCCAGCTGGACCTCCCATGAGGGCTGTCTGGGAGCAGGGACCCCTCTCAAGATCACTTTCGATCCCAGCCCCTCCTCGGTGATGGGCACACGAGGTCCAGCCCTCTGCTCCCTGGGTCTGGGTCTGTGCCTGTGCTGCGGCCGCGACTTCTGGGATGGAAAGAGGCGGTGCTTCCTGTTAGGGCACAGCCCACTCTGCTATGGGGCGAGGCCCTTCTCCTGTGGAGGCTGAGTGCTGCGCTGCACGGGGTTCTCCTGCAGAGGGCTGGGAGTCTGAAGGCTCCCCCACCACTGCCCCTGGGAAGAGCGCGTTCCTGGGGCCAGTCACTGAGGAAGCGGAGGTCCCAGGATTAGAAAAACGAACTAAGGGCAGATTGGAGAGGGAGGGAGGAAGGGAGGGATGGATGCTGAGGGGACTTCAAGTACTTTCTCTTTGTTCACACTAGAGTGTCCCAGATTTACTGAGGCTAAGAATTATTTGGGGGCCAGCCTGTGGTGTAGAAGGCTAACCCTCTGTCTGCAGTGCCAGCATCCCATATGGGCGCCAGTCCATGTCCCAGCTGCTCCTCTTCTGATTCAGCTCTCTGCTTATGGCCCGGGACAGCAGGAGATGGCCCAAGTGTTTGGGCCCCTGCACCCATGTGGGAGACCCCAAAGAAGCTCCTGGCTTCGGATTGGCACAGCTCTGGCCATTGCAGCCGTTCTGGGGAGTGAACCAGCAGATGGAAGACCTTTCTCTCTGTCTCTCCCTCTCTCTCTCTGTAACTCTACCTCTTAAATCAATAAATAAAATCTTTTTAGAAATAATTATTTGGAGATTTTGATCAGACCCTGTCTCCTGGTTGCTCCAGGTGAGGGATCCTCAAGAGTCCATGGAGAATGACTGTGATGACAAAATGATGTGTGGATTTCAGAATTCTGCAGCAAAACCAGACTATCTTTTAATCCCAAGTTTCCATAACCTTGTTGAAGTCCCTCATGCTATACACAAGCGGATGATTCTGACGATTATTTTAAGAGACACTGACAGTAACTAGTAGTAAGGGCCAGGATGTAAGGAGGCTGCAACAAGGTCCTGGAAACACAGACTTCAAAGATAAGCTGAGTTTGGTATAACATTTTTTGATATCCCTGCACAGTTTTTTTTTTTTTTCCCCCCAAAACAGGAATTTTCCATGAACTTTTTGCAGATCTTTCCTATGTTGGATTTCAAATTGTTTTGTACCAAAATAAACTTATCCTTTAACTCCGCGTTTCTGTGAACTTCTGCTGTCCTCCTAGGGGTAGAGGGTACTGTAACAGTAGCCAGCACACGGCACAGGAGCGGAGGCGGCGAGGATGAGGAAGCGGACCCGCTCGGGTGCCTCCAGGGACAGTGCCTGCTCCAGGGCCCGAGGCAGCGGACGCTCACAGCGTGCCCAGCTTCCACCTCTTCCTTCAGCCACTCAGACCCACTCAGCAGGGCCATCGCAGGGCGGCTTGGTCTGGCGGACAGCCAAGAACGCGCCATCATGCTCACCTAATCGTTAAGTGTCTCCCATGCTCTGATGCGCTTCTGGTGCAGTCCTGTGGGATATAATTACTGTCACACGTGGGGATCCTTCTGAGAGGATCTCCCCTCTACCTCTCCCCCAGGCCTCGGCAGTAATTCCCCCATCTGTCTTCCCCCAGGCCTCTCCCGCTGCCCAGGAACCACTGAAGACCTCTGTCTGCCCAGCACCTCTCCTCTCAGCAACTCCGAAGCTCTTCCCTGGCAGGGGTCTCCGAGTCCCGCAGAGCTAGGCCCAGGTGGGCTGCAGTATTCTCTCAGTCGTCTGCTGTTTCATTTCCCATTAGCATGTGTGCCTGCTGTAAACCAGGCTCAGTGTTTTCTTGGTGACTGATCCTAAGGAGCTGTCCACAGGTCGTGACAGATGGCAAAGGGGCAGGATGTGGTGCCCTGGGATTGCACCTGCTCCAGCGATGTCCTGGTACCTGCAGGACCTGCGCATCTGTCCCCTTTCCACTTGGTGATGGACAGTCTTTGCATGTACCCACTGTTCTGACTCCCTGGGTTAGAGGACCATCAGTTTATTGTGAGCAGCTTAGGCCACACGGCTACTAACGCCCTGTGCTCAAACAGTCTGTCTGTATGTGGGCCCAACAGCAAGGTAGGAGCTATTCTCAAAAGAATCTTAACAGTCCAAGAGGATTTGCCTTTGACCCATGACCCCAGGGACCTGTTAGGATTTGTCATAGATTCTTACAGGCCCTATATAGAGCATCTCAAAGGGCCACAGACACCTGGATCAACTGAATGACAGGTGCCAAATGGCAAAGCTGGACCAGCCAGAGAGCCCTCTCTTGCCCAGAACCCTGGGGAGCGACTCTTGAGCCACAGCACAGCACCATGGGAGCCACAGCCTTTCTACGACCAGGAAGCCAGCTGCCTATCTGAGAAGTCAGCACTGCAGCTGCTAAGTCCAGAACCACCCCTCTACTGGCATGTTTTAGGAGCCAGAATGATCAGGATTCTACATGATCAGGGAGCCAATGCAGCCAGAAACAGCCATGATCAGGAAGCTGCCATGGGAAAAGCAGACACGAGATGTTTTCCAGGAGAAACCGCGGACACGGCAGGGGGCTTGTGCTCACCTCCCAAATCCCATCGTCTGTCTGATGGCTTGGAGCCACAGGCACGCCCTGTGTTGGTTTACTAGGGCTGCCCTCCCTAGCGCTCCCAGGCTGGCTGCGTGCAGCACAGGAATGCATTTTCTCACAGTCTGGGGGCTGCCAGTCCGGGGTGAGGGTGGCAGCAGGGCTGTCTGTCCCGAGGCTCCTGTCCTTGGTTTGCAGACAGCCAGTGCCTGCCATCCTCCCTCTGCGCACTAGCACCCCCACGTCTCTTCCTCTTTACAAGGACAGCGGCTCACGGGATAGGAACCCCCTCCTACGACCACATTTAACCTGAGGCATGTTCTTAAAGGCTCCCCCCCAGACACTGTCAGTGTGCATTAGGCTCCAACACAATGACCTTTCTGGACTACAGTTCAGCCTCTAACAGTTCCCCAGCTGCACACGAGTCTAAGATGAACATTTTGCTTTCTAGACTCTCCAGCAGAGCTGTCAGACAACAGGGGGCCTGTATCTAACCCTAGCAAGGCCCAGCTATACTAGCGAGTCTGGCCACAGAGCCCTGCAGTCACTCTAGGCAAACAAGCTTGCTTAGTGGCACACCGTGGCACACCGTGTTCACAGGGGATCAGCATGGAGCAGTGCAACGGGCTAGGGAGCTTCAATGCCCCCCAAGAACGTCTTCCCCGGGGAGCAGTGTCGAACCGAAGCTTGCTTCCTCCTCCCTTCGGAAGCAGGGGACCTGCCCGAAGTCTCCCCAGAGAAACCACAGCCCAGGACACGTGTGCAAGCTAATCTTCAGTCCCATGGTTCCTCCATGGCAGCAGTTCTCAAGCTATTTGGTTCGGGGACCCCTTTACACCTCCAGAATTATCTGGAACCTCACAGAGCCTTTGTTTATATGGGCTTCGTCTAGCAGTAGTTAGGTATTAGAAATTACAGCTGAAACATTTGAAAACATTAATTCAATGAATTATAACTCAATAACATGAGTTTATGTATGCCAGCAAAGTTTTGTGAAAATACTTCTAGTTTCAAACCCAAAGAAGCGGGAAGAATGTAACTGTGCCATAGGGTCGCAAATCTCTGTGCTAAGTGGGTTCATGGGGGACATTTCTGACCTCACAGCTGCCTTGGCTTCCCTCTGCTGTGACACCTATCACACATCATGGAGCGTGACTGCGACCGGCTCTCGTTGTGTCCTACTCAGAGGGAGAGGCCTGCGATGAAGACTGCCATCGGCAGCTGGCGAGTAGGGGCTGACAATCCAGGACAACAGAGGACACGGTAAGATGCACCCGGAAGTCTTAGAAGAACGCGGAAAGAAGGAAGAACCAAAAGGTGGACTACCCTTGGCTGAGGCCCAGACATGAAAGCGAAGCTCTCACGGTCTAATTTCACTCTTTAGTGCAGCAGTCCCGCCTGGTCCACGGTTTCACCTTCTGTAGTTTTAACTGCTCCCCATCAACCACAGGCCAAAAATATTAGTTAAAAATTCCAGAACCTGGCGATGAACAGATTTTAAATTGCAGGATGCTCTGAGTTGCACGACGAAACTGTGCACTGTCCCACTCTGTCTCACCCAGACATGCATCGCCCCTACTCAGTGTATCCACTCTGAGTGCGCTACCTGCCCCAAGGCAGCGAGAGAGACCACAGTCGTATAAGGTTTATTACCATATATTGTTATAATTGTCCTAGTTAATCACAGCTCTCGCTGTGCCTGACTGATCAATTAAACTTTACCACAGTTCTGTACATAGAGGAAAACACTTAGTAGTATCTATAGAGGTCAGGACTGCTCACAGATCAGGCTTCACTGGGGGTTCTTGGAACAGACCTCCAAAGAGGAAGGGGGGACCTTGCATTGAAAACCACCATGGCTGCACAAAGGAGGCAGCAAGTAGACAAGCCAAAGGAACAGCATAAGGAGTTCTCTGAGGAACCATGGGAAGACAAGCCCAGGGGCAGGCGGTGAGCGTGCACGAGGGAATCCAGCCGCGGAACAGGACACGGGACACCAGCAAGGGGCGGGGGTTTTGCTTCCACTTTGCTTTGCTTTAAGTAGAATTGGACTTTGGAATGGGAAGGATGGAAGAGATGATCTACTCGATGATACGGTCTTCACACTGGGGCAATCGAGGCCTCGAGAACTTGCTACACGTCCAAGTTCACGCTACACGTCCAAGTTCATGCACCGGCTCTTCCTGCTAGTCCAATGAGCAGCAGGTGGAGCAAAATAACCCCCTTCCCATCCCTGTACTCATGTACGCACACGCACATAAACCTGTTTTCTTTCTTACTTTCCAAATCCCCTCTTAAAAGTCTTAAAAAGTCAGTCCCTGGCCTTGATGATTTCTCTTACCTTCTCTGCAAACAAAACACGGACGAAGTGGCAGCAGTTTCAGAACCACGGGTCCAGCTGTGCTGTGGCAAACTCCCTCACCTTCCCTCCTGCGGTGGGAGAAGTCAGTTCAGCTGCCTTGCTGCTCCTGTTAATGAGAACAAATAGATGAGCTGAATCTGCAGGTGTTTGTGTGACCACAAGAGGGCAGCACCCAGGAAACCAGCGTAGGGCACACTGCCTTCCGGACCCGCTCCCTAGGAGAGCTGGCAACGCGACACAGAGAATGAGAAGAGTCAGAAGGAATTCGTGTTTCCTTTTAAATGGCAGGCCTACCAGGAAATTTAGAAGGCTCGAGTAAGGCTTTAACTTGATTCTTGTGTAATTATAATTATTACTTCTAATCTACGATTTTCAACAGAAAATAACCACTCTATTCAGTGGTTTCCACTAATTCCCTTCTGAGGAACTCAAAGTGAACCTTATATCTCATTTCTTTTTCAGTTTTTGAGATGAGGTCTTCCTGATAGACTGACTCAGTGCCTGGTCTTTAATACTCAACGCATCAGATAAGTGTCCGCTCTGCCCTCCTGGTCCGACCTCCGCTCGGTGAAGGGACATGCTGGCTCCATGGTGATGGAGGAAGTTGCTGGCATTTCTGAATCTGAGGGTGACTGGGAGGACTGCTCTGCTCCAGCCTCCAGGGCCTGTGGTCAAAGCCAACGTCAGGGCCAACCCAGAGAAACCAAGGCCCTCAGGACGGTAATGGAGCCTGCTTGCTCAGGGAGTGAAGGTGGTCTTGGTGCCCCTGGGACATCTGTGGGACCAGATGCTGAAGCTGCCTGCCCTCAGGCTGACTTCCACAGCCCTTTCTAGAAGCTTTGCTGGTGCACCTTTGGGTCTTAGATGCAATCCTGTAACACTGATGATGAAAGTCTCCTTGGAATCCCAGTGGTACCAGAGTTCAGGGTGACCTGGTGGTACTGGCTAAGGTAGAGCCTGGGGCAGACAGCAGTGAAAGGCAGGGTGGTCTAAGAGAATCATTCTCCCTAGGGAGGTCACAGCAGCACGTCACCTGGGACCTTGCCAGAAATGTCACTTCTCAGTTTGCACTCAACCTCTGCTGGCCCAGGGATCAGCATTTCCACAGACCCTCTGGGTAATTCTCATGCCTGCTCTCTCTGGGAACCAGCAAAGCAGTATTCAAGTGGCAATGTGCATGGTGGCAATGGTAGGCAAAGCCTGAAGTAAGTTCTAGGGGAATCAGGAGTGAGGAAACAGAAAAAGGACAACAATGGAAAAGCAAGTATAGAGTAAAAGACTGGCTGGGTTTGTGAGAAATGCTACTTAGGAGACAGAGATGCCGCAGTCCAGTTTGCTTGTGTTGAATCCCAACTCTCCCGGGTAACCTGTGTCAGCTTGTACAGACTCTCTAGTCCCTCTCTGCCTCATTCCTCAACTGTAAAAACTGGGATGTAAAAGGACATTTATGGAGGAGAGACCAAGATGGTGGAATAGGGAGGGGGCTTACTGCTCTAGTCTAGGGGAAGATAGTTTTAAAAAAAAAAAAAAGGTGGACAGAGTCCGATCTCAGAGAAGAGTCAGGGAGAAAACAGCAGAGGAAACTCCGTGCACATTAGAGGGACACTGGACCTACGTGGGGGGTGTGGAGGCACACAAGTCAGGACTCCAGCAACCGAGAGACTCAGCGCCAGCTTTGGAGAGTGAGGAGAGACTGCAGCAGCCCAAGCCACTGGTGATAAGGCTTCGAGAAGAGCCTGGAGGGAAAAAAAGAGGGCATGTTTCCCTCTCCCCCACTTCCCTGCACAGGTGTTCTGTAACTAGCAGAGAGAGGGAGGCAGCCATTTGGACATACTTAACAGCTGCCCCAGTTCATGTTTGCATGCCCAGCAACCAGCTGAGCAGAGATGCCCAAGTCTGGCTGGGAGAGCTGACAGGCTGCTGGTGCTCATGACTGTGGGAGCCTTGTGTGCTGGGACTGTGAAAACACTGTGACTATGTGTGAGGGCTCAGGGTGTGGCTGGCCTTTGGGCAGTCACTGTGGGTGGCTCCATACACTCAGGGATCCCTGATCCCTGGTGAGGGTCATTGCTGAGGGATCCATGCCCACACCGAGGACCCCATGGATCCTTTGTGTGGTTCTTCTGGCAGTCCGAATGAAGATTATACCCACCAGGACTAGCGACCAGGCATTGGTCTTCTTGGAGGAGAGGAGATAAACGTGAGACTATGCCAATAGAGCAGATTAATCTTCCCCTCTGATAAACAAAAAGAGAAGAAAAGAAAAGACAAAGAAAAAAGGAAGGAAGGAGGAAGGAAGGAGGGAGGGAGGGAGGGAAGAGAGAGAGAGAGAGAAAGGAAAGGAAAGGAAAGGAAAGGAAAGGAAAGGAAAGGAAAGGAAAGGAAAGGAAAGGAAAGGAAAGGAAAGGAAAGGAAAGGAATGGAAAGGAAAGGAAGGGAGAGAGAGAGAGAGAGAGAGAGAGAGAGCGAGCGAGCAAGCAGAGCTTTATCATGCTCAATTTGGGTGTCACCTTGGATACTCCCCTCAACCTGGAGCACTGAACAGAGCTCCCTGGCCACATTCAGCACACACCTCAGGGTATTCACTGAAAGACACTCCACTAATCCACAGAGGCATAGTCAAAGATAAAAACCATTACAGGAAAAAAACCCAACTATCTCCACAAATGCCCAAAAATAAACACAGCAACTCAAGAAACAAGAATAAGGGAGACAACATGACACTTCCAAAGGAGCACAGCAACACTTCCATACTAGAACATGAAAATGCTGGAAATGAAATTCAAAAATTGATCACAGGATTATTTAGAAGTGAGCAGAAGCAAATCCACAAATTAAAAACATCCATATGTGACATGGATAAACCTTTTTCCCATGAAATTGAGATTTTAAAGAGAAATCAAAATGAATGAATGAATGGGGCCATCAAAGAAGGAGGTACCTTTCTCTGAAGGGAGGAGAGAACTTCCACTTTGACTATGACCCTGTAGGAATAAGATCAAAGTCGGCGAACCCTAAAGGCTTCCATAGCCTCGGCAACTCACGACTAGAGCATAGGGAGATTACTGACGCCATAAACAAGAGTGTCAAATTGTTAAATCAACTTCAGGAGTCACTGTGTACTTACATCTCATGAGGGATCTGTCCTTAATGTGTTGTCCAATGTGAAGTAATGCTATAACTAGTACTGAGACAGTATTTTTACACTTTGTGTTTCTGTGTGGGTGCAAACTGATGAAATCTTTACTTAGTATATACTGAATCGATCTTCTGTGTATAAAGATAATTGAAAATGAAAAAAAAAACTTGGTGTTAAATTGGAAATTGCATAGAAAATTAATCAATTAAAAATATATCATGTAGGATCTCTTTCCTTAATGTGCTATACATTGTGAATTAATACTATAACTAGTACTCCAACAGTATTTTTCACTTTGTGTTGCTATGTGAGGGCAAACTGTTGAAATCGTTATGTAATATATACTAAACTGATCTTCTGTATATAAAGAGAATTGAAAATGAATCTTGATGTGAATGGAAGGGGAGAGGGAGCGGGAAAGGGGAGGGTTGCGGGTGGGAGGGAAGTTATGGGGGGGGGGAACCATTGTAATCCATAAGCTGTATTTTGGAAATTTATATTCTTTAAATAAAAGCTTTATAAAAAAAGAAAAGGAATAATTAATAGATCAAATTATAAAATGCAGTGGCAAGCCTTAACAACAGACTCAGTGAGACAGAAGAAAGAATATCCAAGTTAGAAGACAAATTGCTGGAAATTTTAGACCAAAAAAAAAAAAAAAGAAGAAATTAGGAAACTGAAAAACAGTGTTGGACATTTACGGGATACTATCAAATGACCCAACATATGGGTCTTAGGAGTTCCTGAAGGCATGGAAAGGGAGAATGGATTAGAAGGCCTTTTTAGTGATATAATTACAGAAAAGTTTCCTAATTTGGAGAAAGAAAGGGACATCCAAGCACAGGAAGCACACAGAACTCCTAATAGACATGACCAGAAAAGGTCTTCACCATGACACATTGTGACCAAAGTCTCCACATAAAACATTAAGAAAAGATTCTAAAATGTGCAGGAGAGAAATGCCAGCTTACTTTCAGAGCATCTCCAATTAGACTCACAGCTGACCTCTCATCAGAAACCCTATAGGCTAGGGGAGGATGGCGAGATATATCCCCAATCCTAAGAGAAAAAAGCTGCCAAACCAGAACACTGTATCCTGCAAAACTCTCATTTATGAATGAAGGTGAAATAAGACCTTCCATAACAAACAGAAATTGAAATAATTTGTCACCACTCATCCAGCCTTACAAAAGATGCTTAAGGATGTGCTACGCAGAGAAACACAGAAACATGGTCATCAACATGAAAGAAAGTAAAGGTGGAAAATCTCCCAGTAAAAGCACAAGGAAAATCCAAAGTAAACAATAGGAACATTTATGGAAAAATGGCAGGGAAATTGAGCTTACTCTGGTTTTCCTTCTTAGTTCCTCAGATTTCAGATTATCCTGTTACTGGGAATCTAATCACATATTAAAGCAATCTGTTTTTGAATCTTGTTAAAAAGAAGACATTGGTTATATTGGACCATCTTTTTTTCCCTTCTCTTATTACATACCACTTGGTTGAATACAGTGTTATGTCCTAGTTCTTATGTCTTTGGGCAGAAGAGTGTACCAGTTATTTTAAATGAGTTTTTCCCTATCTTTGAGGCTCAGTCCATAAGTTGCCACAAAAGAAAATACTTGGGTTTGCCTTACTTGAATATTTGAAAACTGAAATTGATAAGATACATTATGTAATGAATTAGATTTTTATTTCTGGATAAATTAGAAATGAAATAGATCTGAACTACTTAAAGGATGAAAATAATGATGGTGCTTATAAGCACTGTGAACCCTTCTGTGTTTGAAGCATCCAAAATTCAAGTGTTTACCAGATTTTTCTCCTGAAATCCTGCCCTTCTTTTCTGTGCCTCGTGCATTAAATCTTATTACTGATGTTGTAAAACAGCAGGGTTAAAGTGCCACTATATGTGTTCATTATGAATTCCATAGCTTTTCTAGTTAGGAAAAAATTAGTCTCAAGCATATTCTTAGTGTTATTTTTTGGTTAATATTTTACCCACTAATGGTATTTTAGATACCTTTAATCATTTTAATAAGGTGTCTATAAAAATTTAAAACACAGGGTCGGCGCTGTGGTGTAGCTGGTAAAGCCGCCTGCCGTGCAATCATCTCATGTGGGCGCCAGGTTGAGTTCCGGCTGCTCCACTTCTAATCCAGCTCTCTGCTATGGCCTGATGCCACAGTGCTGGCCCTCAAAGTGTTTGGATTTTAAAATTTACTATTATAAGGAAGAAGACATGGCATTTTCCTATGTGCTTTAATGATAATGTGCTGATTGAGTTTCAGAAGAAAAAACTATGAAATGAGCAATTGTCACTGTGCTAGCTCTAATGTTAAATTAGCAAATTGTAGCATAAAGCTTACATCTGTGTTTCTCAAATGTGAACCATAGTAGTCTAATGCTGCTTTGTACACTGTAAGTGCTGCAAATAGTCTCAGCGCTGAACACATATTGATACCTCTCAAATGAATGCACCCTTTGATGGAGGAGTTTTATACACCTCAGAAAGTATCTGAGTGCGAATTTGTTCATCTATTTGGTAGCGAAGATACTTCCTGTTCTTTTGTTGCTGTTATCCCATATTTCCATGTTTAAATGTGAATTTTTACATCTTTACTACTGTTGATTTAAGTACAATTTGTTCAATGGCTAAATGGGGTTGTCAGTGAAGAAACTTAAAAACAGCCTATTCATGTAACTGCTTAAGTAAGAGATACATCTGTGCTCTATGTTCATACACTTTTAATGATCTGTATTTCTGTTTAAATATGTGATGATGTTTAAAAAAAAAAGAAATGCTACTGGCACCTGCTGGCGGGGTGGGAGGCGGGGAGGCACGGTGGTATCTCAGAAAGCAGCGTGTGTCTGGCGCTCACTACTCTGTTATGTCAACTTCCTTTAGCTAAAAACAACTCTGTGAGAGTGACCTTTTATGCCGCTAACATTCCTGCCCTCGATGCATCCAAAGCACACAGAGAAACTGGAGAGCTGGGGAAAATCTTTAAGGTCTACTAACCACTCAAGCCTTCCCAAACACTGTGTACTTTCCAAGGTGGGTGTCTCGTTATTGGAATTTCAGATTATTGAAAGGTTATCTGCCTGCTGTTCTTTGAAGGATTAAAATGAAACAGAAGGCAGGAGAAGACACCATGAGGGCCGCTGTGTGCTCTCCTCGCCCAGCGGAGCGTGCTTGTCCGGCTGCAGGTGCAGCAGCTGCCAGGAAGGTTCCCTAGACCTTTCAGAAAACATCACCAGGAGCTCGGGGTGGCCAGGAGCTGACACAGACGGCTGATCGGTGGTGTCCACCGGAAGGAGATCTCTCCGCAGTCCTCCTGGGGATAGGAGGTGATCCACATTTTGGCATCGCAGAAGACATGGCTCAGTTTCGTTTCCTGGACCGTGACTGCCCCGGGGCACCAGGGCCTCTGGAAGCCACGGTGCCCCTTCTGCCCACCTCCATTCTGTTCTCCTCTCTCGGTGCTTTCTGGGCGCTTTTCTGCATTTTTGCTCCCTCATCGCTTGGACTTGTTTTCTCTGATCCAACAGATTTCTGCGCTGTTTTACAATCTGAAAGTAATTTTCACTTCATCCAGCAAGCCACCTGCCTGCCTTGTTTGAGCTCCACAAAATCCTGTGCCTCGAGGTAGACTTGGAAGTTAGAAGGGCTGGTTTTCACGCTAAGCAAACCACTCCAGTTAAACCTGCTTCCTTATCTGTTAAGGGCTAACCATGTGCCAGTCAGGATTAGCTCACTGAATCCTCACCACAGCTCTCTGAAATAGGTCCCAAACAATCATTTCAAATAGCCACTGCTGTTGGAAAAAATGAGGCCTCAGAGGGGTTCAGGGAGTTCAAGGTCACACAGAGAGTGAGTAGCAGAGCTGGGATCTCAATCAGTCCCCGGATGTGTCCTCAGCGCTCTACTTCCTAATGGTGGCTCTTCCTGACCCGCGGTTTCGTTAGGTGAAGGGCCAGGGTTGTGTTGCAATGGGTTAAGCCACTGCCTGAGACACTGTTCCATTTCCAATCCAGCTCCCTGCTAATGTGCCTGGGAAGGCAGCCAAGGATGGCCCAAGTGCTTGGGCCCCTGACACACACACACACACACACACACACACACAGGGCTGGAAGGCAGCTCCTGGCTCCTGGCTCCAGCCTGGCCCGGACCTGCCTGGAACCAGCAGATGGATGACTGACCCTTCCCCCCTCGCCACCCCAGCCCAGACTCTGCCTTTCAAATAAATCAATAGATGTTTCGAAAAACAAATAAGGACTTTGTGAAAAATTCAACAGCAGTACCAACGACAAGTGTGCTGTTTTTCAAGCTAGCATGGGCACATAAGAGGGAAGCAAGGGAAGAACAAGGTAACACGCACGAAGTCACCACCCGGAGCCACAGGTGCACCTGAAGCCCAGGCCCACCCTCCCGCCGGGAGGTGCCGGGAACCTGGGCCCGCGCAACCGCAGTACCTGGAGTTCCTCGTCCGCTCACAATTCTCTCCTCTTCGCCATTTCCCTCTGACTCTCTAGTCCTCTGTCTCCTCTTTGGGTGAAAAAAGACTCTTAGTCCCCCAACATCCATGTTCTCCTTCCACAGTGGCCGACTTGGCGCCATTTCCCAGCCTCCTTTGCGAGGAGCCACGTGACCAGGTTCCCACCAATAGCGGCTGAGCAGAGGGGCAGCATGGGTGCCCGCTTCTTGCTCTCTGCCTTTTCCTACGCCTGGAACCCCAACCCGGCGGGGCCCTTATGCTCCACCGTCCCTCCGGCGACGAGGCCAGGGAGAGGGGTGAGGGAGCCTTCCAGCAACCTGTCGCAGCCAAGGGGAAGAAACTTGTTTTTCAGACGCTCTATTAGTCAGTCTGCTATGCCGTCTCATGGCCCTGGTGAGCACGGCTCTCCCTGCAGCCATGGCTCTGCCTCTTCGCCCTTTTTCCATCTTCACCTTTGGTGAACGGCTGCAGCGTTCCAGGACCTCTGTGCTTGGATCCTATAAACGCCGGGGCTCTCCCTGACCCGAATTAACAGAGGAGGCTGGGACTCCGGCGGTTTCCATCTCAGGAGACCAATGTCCAACAGCTGTTAAAAATGACGTTTGTCCTCGTTACGGAAGAACTCAGTAATAAAATCTTGAAGAGCCTAACGGAAGTGAAAGGAAATGAACCAAAGAAATAAAGGCACTCACGATTCTTCACCCAGAGCCGGGGGTAGGGATGGTGACGGTGAACATTTTGGTCCACACACATTTCCAGAATTTTTTCTCCATACACGTTCATTTTTCTCCCTAAAGAAACTTAAACGCGAGTTTACACTGGATTCCAGACTCAGTCCTGTCTCACTCTACCCATGTTTCAATTGCTTATTCTTAAATTACAAGACAAATGATAACACAATTTTTTTTCTACGATAATTATAAAAAAGCTTATGCGTTCATACAGACAGAAAAAAAATCTCAATAATAGCATGAAGATAAGAAAATTCAGGTTGGGGACCAGCGTTGCAGCATGGCGTGCTAAGCCACCGCCTGCAGCACCGGCATCCCATCTGGGCGCTGGTTTGAGTCTCTGCTGCTCCACTTTGGATCCAGCTCCCTCCTGAGGCGCCTGGGAAAGCAGCAGAAGATGGCTCAAGTCCTTGGGCCTCTGCACTCACATGGGAGACCCAGAAGAAGCTCATAGCTTCTGACTTTGGCTTGGCCATTTGGGGGTTGAAGCAGCAGATGGAAAACTCTCTCTCTCTTTCTCCCCTCCCCCCGCCCCATTTCTCTGTAACTCTGCCTTTCAAGTAAATAAAATACATCTTTAAAACAATTCAGGTTGATGCCTGAAAAAAGTCATGTAATATAGTTTCTCAGACATCCATATTCATAATCTGTGTATCTACAATGTATGCAGCAATCCAAGTACTTAATGCCTCCGACTCCCGTTAGAGAAAGACCTGTTTGGGCCGGCGCCGTGGCTCAACAGGCTAATCCTCCGCCTTGCGGTGCCGGCACACCGGGTTCTAGTCCCGGTCGGGGCGCCGGATTCTGTCCCGGTTGCCCCTCTTCCAGGCCAGCCCTCTGCTGTGGCCCGGGAGTGCAGTGGAGGATGGCCCAGGTGCTTGGGCCCTGCACCCCATGGGGAGACCAGGAAAAGCACCTGGCTCCTGGCTCCTGCCATCGGATGAGCGCTGTGCACCGGCCGCAGCGCGCCGTCCATGGCAGCCATTGGAGGGTGAACCAACGGCAAAGGAAGACCTTTCTCTCTGTCTCTCTCTCTCACTGTCCACTCTGCCTGTCAAAAAAAAAAAAAAAAAAAAAAAGAGAAAGACCTGTTTGCTCGGGCTAACCCAGATGCACCTGCCCAGTAGCTCTGCTGTGGGCCCGAGACGCGTGGACCACTTAGGAACCACTAATACTGCTTCCACCTGCTGTCGCTCACGCTGCTCCTCCCTGTCTAGGTGTAGTCTGGCCCTGAAAGAATGCAGCCCCACTGTGTCTCAGGCCACTGACCCACTCACAGGACTTCCATGGTGTGCTTTATTAAAGTTAGGTGTGCCCTCTGTGCCCGGGCACAGGAGTAAGCTGCCTCATTCTCTCGGGCACCTGCACCTGGAACTTAGCTGGGGGGAACCAAGAAACCAGATTTCTTTTCACCCCACAACACAAGGAGAACTTCTACTCACTGCTGTGAGTGGAGAGAGAGGATGGGAGGAGGGTCATTGTTTTAGCCCATGAAGAAAAGGGTTTATTAATGAGTTAGCATGGACAGAGGAGCTCCCATGTATGTGACAATGATTTCATTGAATCAAGTCCAAAGTCACTACTATTATTTCCAAAATATCATTGAGGAATGTGACACTCAGAGAGGTTAAGTAACATGCCCAAGGGCACACAGCTGATAAAGATAAAGGTCTGAACCAAGGCCAGCTGATTCCCTGGCTTTTGTCTTTAACCAGCATCCTTCAAAGACTAGAAGGCATTCCCGGGGCAGGAGACTCCAGGCCCTGACAACAAAACTCAAGAAAGTTTACAGCGAGCAAGGAGAGGCTGAAGCAGCCCTACACACTCGACTGGACTGTCTTCACGGAGTTCCTGACCTTGGCTAGAGGCTCTGACCCCTCTCAGCCCCCACTGAGTGGCCTCATGGGAAACTCCCAGCCCTGCTGTGGCCTAGTCCTCTATCAGGTGTTTCATGGAGAGAGCCCAGTGCCAATGACTAGTGGGGGACCAGACCCCTGGGGCTTGTCTCGTCTGTGGACACCCCACAGGCACTCCAACTCTCCCTTCCCATGAACCTCTCTGAGGAGGGCAGGAAGGACTGGAACCTCCTGTGTAGCAGGCCTGGGTCTCGAACCGCTGACCACTGGTCCTGGGCCAGGGGATCTATCCTGCCTGTGGGAAAGATCCAGGGGCCAGGACTGTGAGCCATGAGATCATCGCATTAACAATACCATTTGATTGATGGGCTGCTTGATTGATTTTTTAACAATACCATTTTACAGCCTGAGAGGGAGGGATGGGCATCGGGCCTAGTGGTTAAAACACCCACGTCCCACACTGCATGGCCTGGCTTGGAGTCCCTGCCTCCCTGCTCCCGGTTTGCAGCTTCCTACTAATGCGTCTTCTGGAAGGTAGCAGTGATGGCTCAAGTCGTTGGGTTCCTGCCATCCACACAGGAGACCTGGATGGAACTCCTGGCTCTTGGTTTTGATCTGGCTCAGCTCCAGCCATTGCACACGTTTGGGGAGCCAAATGGTGGGAGCTCTGTCCCTCTCTATTTCAAAAGAAAAAAAAAGAAAGGGAAGGAACAAAGCCAAGGAAGCAAGAGTTGGAACTTGGTTAAAACCCGAAGGCTTGATTCCCAAGGCTGTACATGGTTTCTCCATTAAGAGAACGTATTTCTGAAGGGCAAACGATTTCTCCTCCCGAGAAGTGCCCCCATCTGGCAGCCAGAACCCATCCAGTTCGTGATTTGGCACCAGGCAGCTCCATACAGTGCATGCCTTATCTCCCGCATGTTCACCAGTGCCTTTCAGATTCATGTCTTGGTGGGGGAGTAGCAAAGGATCATGGGGCGGGTGCAGGGACCACAGAGGTGCACTGTCTCACAATGGGACACCGGGAGGGATCCTTTGTTCCCGGCCTCTCTCCCGGCTTCTGGAGGTTTGCCGGTGACCTTGTGGCCTTTCACTTGCAGATGCAGTGGGCCTGTGGCCGCCTCCATCTGCACAGGCATTTCTGTGCTCAGTTGGGGCCCACCCAACTCCAGGACAATGGTCACTGATAGTACCTGCGATGGCTCTGTTTCCAGTAGGGTCACATCTGGGATCCTGGGAGACACGATGCAAACCATAGTGCTTTTCAAAACTTGAGGTTTCTAATAAAAGCCTCCTACTTTTGGAGGTTCTTTGAGACAATATCTTCCACCACTAAAGAGGAAGTGATGGGGCTGGCACTGTCACGTAGTGGGTAAAGCTGGCAGTGTAGTTATGGGGGCCAGTTCACGTCCCGGCTGCTCCTCTTCTGATCTACCTCTCTGCCGTGGCCTGGGAAAGCAGTAGAAGATGGCCCAAGTACTTGGGCCCCTGCACCCACATGGGAGACCTGGAAGAAGCTACTGGCTCCTGGCTTCGGATAGGTGCAGCTCCAACCATCATGGCCTACTGGGGAGTGAACCAGCAGATGGAAGACCTCTGTCTCTACCTCTCCTTCTCTCTCTGTAACTCTAACTTTCAAATAAATAAATACATCTTTTTTTTTAAAAAAAAAAAAAAGAGGAAGTGCAAAAAGATACATTTTTTTCAAGAAAATATTGAAACTGCTCTCTACAAGATAGCTGCCATTAAGGATGTTAAGATGCACAATTTCCAAGTAAGAGTGCCATTGCCTTCACTATGCAAAATGACACAGCCAGTCCTAGCGTGGGAACTGAATGCACCTCTATCCTCAAAAGCTATTATTTCTGCAATGGCTTTGGAAATAGGCAGTAGAAACAACTGCTCTGGTATGAATTTGCTTCCCCCACCCTCAGCGCAGCTCCAGTGTCTGCTCAAAGATGCCAGAGACAAAACACTTGGTCTTCTTCCCACACACTCATGTATGGGCTCCATCTCATCACGTCGGTCTCAGAGTGATGAAGGGGCAGATTGCAAAGTGCCCTGCAGAAGGGAGTGATTCTCCCGGGGGTTCTTAGCCTCTCCAGCATCACACACAGGTTTGGGATGCAGCCCACTCTGCCTGGTCCTCTAAGACATGAGGCACCTGCAGCTGGCTGGCGCACGGGTGCGGGGCGGGCTGTGGCAGGAAGCAGCTGCAGGCTGTGGAGGGGAGGCCGGGTGGCTCCCAGCTCTGAGCACTGCCTGCTGAGTAGGCGGCCACATGCAGCGGACCAGCTGTCACTCCTTTGGGGTTTCGAATTGGAAAGGTCTGTGTGTGACTGTCCACAGGTAGGGGACATCTCCTTTTCATTGCTCTGCCCATCACGCCATGGGGACTACGAACTTCCTCTTGCACAGCACTTGTTGCTGACAGTTTCTCATGATGACACTTTCTAAAACAATCCAGTCAAGGAGCTGTGGAGGTCTCAAGGGAGATGAGAAGGGGCAGACCCGTGGATGGGGGGGCACACCCCAAGTAAGGGTCAGCGTTCACTTGAGCACGGAAGCTGCTTCCGATGCCACCTGCAAAGCTTGGCCGGGTGCTCAGGAATGCGGGTACCCCAGAAGTGCCCCTTCCCGGTCTCCAGCCTTACTTTGCCCTATCTGCCTGTCCTGGCAGGTGTAGCCACCCATCTCCTCTCACCAGAGCTTAAACTTGTCCAGAAACAGAGCTTCATACACACGTCTCTGATGGTCTAAGGCCCAGGTCTAGGCCCAGGGGCTTCTGGCTTTCAGGAATATCTGTCTATTGAACAATGGTGTGGGCACGGCATGGCACTGAGGCTCTGCATGGGGTCTCTGCAGCTGGGTGTCCAGAGCCTTCCACGGAGGCTCAGGGCTCCTAAATAAGCAGAAGTAGCTGCTGCCTGTTCGGCTGAAGTCTTAGACCCAGAACTGGCAAAGAGTTCTGCATCCTGCTGGTTCAAGCCAGACCCAAGCCCAGCCCAGGTTGAAATGAAACTGAGCAAGGGCATGAAGTGGGAGGGTGGTTCCTGGGGGCCACAAATCTAGCAGCCCAGCCCTCTACCAGCCCAGCGTCCTCTAGTCCCAAACCCTTGGGTTCTGGGTCCCAACTTCCTTTAATTCTCTTCTTTTCCTGGACTTACAGCTCAGCTAAGTGACAAAGTCCTGAACTTAGCTAAGTGGACTGGGGTGGTGTAGACTCTGATGATTTCTGATGGATCCTGATCTGATGGTGGCAGGAGGTGGGGAGGCAGAGAGTGATGGCCCTGCAGGTCTCCCCCTCCCCTGTAAAGCGGCCCGAAGCGATGGCGGCGAGGATCAACTGGATCAGCGACAACATGGAGCTGACAATAGGAGGGAGCTGGTGTTGGCCGGCAGCAAATGCCTCCCTGGTTCTGATCCTAGCACCTGCGATGACAACACACACCATGCTCTTTTTCTCAGAACGCATTTGAGAGCCAGCTTTTCCATCGATGCCTTTGCTTGCTCTTCCATACAGCAGGGAGGGCTGGCAGGGTTAGCTCATTTCCCAGGGGAGGGCCCTGAGCTCACAGACCCCCTGCTGGTCAGGACCTGGCCAGGCTGAGACCCACCTGCTCTTCGGATCTCTGTGACAACTCTGCAATGCCACAACCTGCTTCTCGTGAATCACTGGTTTGTTTTCTTTTTTTTTTTTTTAATAAATATGTTTCTTAATTTTTTTTTGCGATTCATCTATTTACTTGAAAGGCAGAGTTACAGAGAGGCAGAGGGGGAGAGAGAGAGAGAGAGAGAGAGGTCTTCTATCTGCTGGTTCACTCCCTAGATAGCTGCAATGGCTGGAGCTGGGCCAATCTGAAGCCAGGAGCCAGGAGCTTCTTCCAGGTCTCCCATGCAGGTGCAGGGGCCCAAGGACTTGGGACATCTTCTACTACTTTCCTAGGGCACAGCAGAGAGCTGGATCAGAAGAGGAACAGCCTGACTTGAACCGGCACTCATATGGTATGCCAGCAATGCAGGTGGTGGCTTTACCTGCTATGCCAAAGCATCGACTTCTGTTTTGTTTCTTAGTGGCAGATAATTTTCTCAAAGTAGAATCAGAACCCAGGAAACCCATTACACAATGGAAGGCCAAACTGATCTAGCAATAACAGGGCAAGAAACTTCCAGCAATTAGGTGAAAATATTTAAAGTCTTGTGTGTGACAGGTACTGCTAAAGCTATCAAATTTGCTGCTCCCAGGTGCCCACAGGCAGGCAGAATCTGCTAACTTTATAGAAGCTGAGCACCGGAGAGGCTGAGGGATCCGTCCAGATCACTGGCCTGGTGCCAGGTGAAAGTTCTAACCCCCCAGACCCCAGCATTTGACCGTATTTGCAAATAGGTTCTTTCCAGATATAAACAGCTAAGAGGAGCTCACACTAGGGCAGGCTGGGCGCCGATTCCCACCTGACTGATGTCCTTATAAACGGGCGGGACTTGAACCCAGGAAGAGACAGGCACAGGGAGAGTGCAGAGCAGCCGCTGAAAGCTGCGAGACCGGGAGTAGGTCCGCCCTCAGAGGGAACCCTCCCTGCCGACAAACTTGATCTTGAACTTGTAGCCACCAGAACTGCAGACAATAAATTTCTGGGTAAGCCCCCCAGTTTGTGGCACTTCCTTGTGGCAGCCATAACAAACTCACACACCTGGCCCATGGGCCGGGAGGCCAATGCACGTGGAGGCCCCATGCCCCCCTACAGAGAGCAAGGCTGACATGTGCCCCATCTGCCACCGATCAGCAAAGACAGAGCCCCCAAGCCACCTGCAGAAAGTGTTGCAAGGGTTTTAGAAGGACCTCTGGGAGTAGCGGAGGCACCCGGGTGGCAGCGGGGGCGGGGGGTGGGGGAGGGAGACTGAGCCTCTGGGCTTTGTTTTCTGTAGCTTGTGTTCCTGGCACAGGCGGTGGGAAGAAGCAGGAGAAAGCTAATCTGCTACTGCCAGGTTTGATGACGGATGCCAAGAAGTGCAGCCGGCGTGCTGGGAGTGACTTAGGAATGAGGCGCTCCACCGGCTGCCGGCCAGAGACAGCCCAGGCTTTCACACCGCTGTCCACCACCTGCGCCCTATCTGCTGTCTGCAGAGGCTGGGCCCTGTTACCCTACCTGCTTCAATTCAGACACACTCCGGGGCTAAACAGCTCTGCCGTGGGCAACCTGGAAACAATCCCGCCTAGAATATGACCGCTTTCTTTGCCAGGTCTGCAGCCGGAAGGTGGTGCGAGTACAAAGGCCTCCACGTGGAAAGGCAAAGAAAGTGGGGAAAATGCATTATTTTGCAAATTAAAATAAAGTTCAACTGATTCCAGGCACTGAGGAAAGTCTCATCAAATACTGAGAGAGAGAGAGAGAGAGAGAGAGAGAGAACTTTTTGACCTTGAGTATGTGATTGTAAACTTATTATAAAAGCAAATGCAACTAAAATTCTTGTTTTAACAAAACAGCCTGCTTATTCCAAGTGCGGCCCGGGCTGCCTTTCCTAAGGGTTTTCTCCCGCAAAGCCGCCACTCCTGTACCAGCCTCTCGCTCGCTCCCGCTTTTCACGTGCTCAGTGGGGTCTACTTTCCAGTCCACGCTGACTTGCAGGAGGCGTCGGCTGATCTGGTGGCAGTGATTTGTTGAACAACTGCCAAGGGCTGCATCCTTAATTAGACGGCGTGAGGAACAGGTGAGATAAGACGCAGTTCTCACCTGCATGGCTCCTGGAGGGGGAACCAGGCTCTCCCATATGGGATGCAGGCATCCCAAGTGCTGACTTAACGCTGCCCCCTACGTTGCTTCCTTTCAATCTCACTTGTGGCGGCCTGTCTCCCTGTGTGTTTGCTTATTTGTCTATTTTTACCACAGACTCATCCTCCTTGAAAGGTAGGATCTGGGAATTACTTTAAGTCTAGACTGAAAATGTATTCTTCCAGAAAGCATCGTGTTTACTTCTGTCTGACCCTGGAGGCCTGAGCACACCTGGATTCATCGCTGTGTTAGCCGGAGTCTTTCTAGGCTCCTCCATGGTGAATTCTGACTCCAAAACTTTGTGCATATGTAGTTGTGATTACAAATTCCCAGGGAAAGGTCTTGTACCATCCAGTGCTAGGTCCATAATGTGCCTGCCATATCTCTATGGGGAGAAGATTGTTTTCTGGTTTGCCCGGTGGAACTCAAGAGAGAGCAAACAGAACAAAAGATCCCAGCTTTATACAGACGTCTCCGGCCTTATCACTAACCCTGCCTACGTGTCTGATTCTTCCCTGGTGAGAGCAAGCACTTCTCCAAGCTTGAGAGAAAGGCTTTGTTCAGGGCTCGGGGCCAGAAACTGGGCCTTCACCAATGACCTTCATCCAGAGTGAAAACACTGCCAGGAAATCTCACCAGTGGTTACCCCGGGAATACCCACCGTCACACAAGTAGACAACTGTAAGGATAAAGGACCAACTTAGACTTGCCAATAGGTGCTTTAACAGAGAGCGACATAGAATAGTAAAACAGACTGCTGATCTGAAATGCGGCAAATAAAGACTCGAGGAAGTATGCCTGTGTTAACTGATAAGGTCAGTAAAATGCGGTTCTGTTTCTTTCTTTATGAAAAATGGGTGCGTTCTGAGCCTGAGTCTGGTGTGGATAGGGTGAGGCGGGGAGCTGGGGCAGCCACAGGCAGCCGGAAGTCTCTGGATTCCTATGGCTTGCAGAGGGAAGGGGCAATGGAAAGGGGGTGGAGTTGGACGAGGGCCCAGTGTTTTCCACACCTGCCCAGAGTCTTCCCTGGAGTGAAGCTGGGGACTTGCGAGTACTGGAACCACTCAAAGTTACGAGGGGGATGGCTCCAAGTGGCAGCAGTGATGCCTGCCGTCCCTGGAGCCATGAGCTGGCAGAGGGTCTCGCTGCTGGCCTCTGGCCTCAGGGCTCTGACCCTGGCTGCTTCTCCACGAAGCTGGCCTTGCACTGTCGTCACCCTCACTCCCCCAGCGGCCCGCTTGCTCCCAGCCCTGAGGAGCCAGCTGTGGTTAGCAGACTAAGAGGTGGTCGCAGCCATAGGACTGCGCTGTCAACCTGGTCATACTGGGACGCCGAGTCTCAAATTCTGCCCTTGTACGACATCACCAGCTCTAGCAAGGAGCAGATGAGCGATTGGGAAGAAAGACACGAATCATGAAACACCGTGAGGTTGTGAAATCTGACGTGCTGCAGCATCTACCCCACGGGATGCTGTTTGGACACCGGACAGGTCTTCAGAAGCAGCTGCACATTTTCCAAGACAGTAATGATTTCACATATTCTGTCCCCACGTCAGACAAGTGCCCAGAAGACCTTGGTTCTTTCTAGCATATGACCTGCTATTTACTGAGAGCACGGACAAGTCGCCTGCTCTCTCAGCCTCTGCCTCTCCTGGGACAAGCAGACTCTGCAGTGTGGATCTCAGTTGTTTGGGTCTGGACCCTCCTCTTTCTTGTGAAAATGATATACCACTGGGTAAGAGTTTCCCTCCTGCTGTATCCCTCCAATCACAGGGATCTAGGGGGGAGGGTCCTATCGCCCCTGGTCACAGAGGTGGCATGGATCCCACACTGGTTAGGATCTGCTGGAGTTTGCCCTGGAATTAAGTGACGACTTTCTTATCTGGGGGAAGGGGATTAAAGCTGGAAAGTTGGTCCCTTATGAGCTGCTGGTTGCTAGATTTGGGGCCCTTTGAAAAAGCCAGTGAGAGAGAATAATGCCAATGTGTTTGGAAAAGAGAGAGAGAGACAGAGAGACAGAGAGAAGCTGCAGTTGCGATGCACTGAGGGGCTTCCCTGTGGCCAGAGCAGGTGCAGTTTTGCATCTATGGTCCTGGTCCCACAGGTGCGTGCAGACGTTTGGCGCTGCCTGGGCTGATTGGCGCCTCAGTGCAAAGCCATCTGGGGGCAGATCCAAGCTGAGATTAGAGAGGGGCAGGTGTGGGAGGCCCCCAGGGAAAAGCAGCCCGGTGCCTGCTCTGTCCTCTCCCTGCGGTGGGAAACCAGGAAAGAATCTGCCAGGAGGCCCATGACCCTCTGCAGAGCTCCCTGGGATCTTGTTCAGCTTGAACAAATACACCCCGTGATGTGCTGGCACTTCTGGCAAAAGCATATCTTTGGCAAATACAAACCCGCTGATGCAATGAAGTAAAATTCTGTGTGGCACCTGTCCCATGAGTGATGGAGCAGTGGGAGCCACTGAGGGGAGCAGGGCAGGGAGGCAGGACAGGAAGAGTGGCAGCCACAGTTCCTGTCCCCTATAGAAGCCGGGCTGCTGTTCCCTTCCACTATTTCCATTCAAGTCTATTGACACGATTCTAAGAATGCTTTGAATTGGTTCTTGGGAGCAAGGCACAGAACTGCTTAAACCAATGGAGACGCCTGATCATGAAGATGCCAGGGGTTGTGGGAGACCCAGGGCAAGGACAAGGTCACACTGAGTCCCTCTGGGCCATGGAGCTCACATGTGGTCAGAGTCCACTCCCATTTCCCACCTCTGTCTCTCTTCTGGGTCCTCTCTCTTTCCTACCAAAAACTCGTCTCCTCTTCTCTGGTTCATGCAGGTCGCTTCAGCCACCAAAGGAAGGACTCTCTGGTCCACAGACAATGAGAGAAGACACTGTGCAAGCTGAGACAGATGCCCATGTGGGGCTGGACCATGAAGGCCATGGGGGTAGGCTCTGTGGCAGGCCAGTTGTGGTCAGGCATCCATGCCAGGACCTGTGGCTGGTGCCAGGATCCTACCAAAACATGGAGGCTACTTCTGCAGCTGTGTGCACAGTGTGTGTGTGTGTGTGTGTGTGTGTGTGTTGGGGGGGTTCTTAGAAAAAGGGGGGAGTGGGCACACACAGATGTCCACTGCACCACCAGGCTGCCACTCAGCCAGCCCCGCCCCCCTCATTCTATTTTCCTTACCCACTGGTTGCCCTGCATGAAGCTCACCCTCCACACACGACTCCTGGGCAGAATTTCTCTGTTCCCATTGCTTTGCCAACTAGGACTCAGGAAGCTGGAATCTCTCACTCTAAGGGTCTTTTGAGCTCATCCCAACCTGCTCATTATCTAGTTCACACACTTCTTCCATAGTTTCCTGGTCACCTCGGCTTGTGGACTTCCAGGGACCAGGAACTCAGAAGTCCTTCCATTTCCCCACTGCGGATTGTTCAGCCCATCTCCCCTCCAAGCTGCCATCTTCCACTCACCGGCCCTGGTTCTTCCTCTGCGTCTGATGTCCCCATCGACAGGTCGAAGGGAAGTGTAAGCCCATCCCTTCTTCCCCTTCCATATGTCTTCTTGTTTATAGCCCTAATGGCCTCCTTTCCTTCTGAGTTCTCACCTGCTTCTAAGGTGCTCCTACGTCCCAGACCTCCCTCTCTGGTTTGCAAGCTCTTTTCCTGATGTGACATGCTTTGTCCAGTGTCCTCTTAAAGAGCTCTTTTCAGTCCTGGAAACTGTGCTGCAGGGGCTCCTCATTAGCCCAGGGAAGATTGGGCCACAGCTATAGACGCTCTGAAGCTAACATCCGCACACATTACCCTCACCCTGGGGCTCTTTCATTGCCAGGAATCATATTCGGTTTGCAGTCCATGAAAACTACCTTCGTTCCTCCACTTCCTCCCATGTGCAGCACAGGGCCAGCCTCCGTCCCCTCTCCTCCTCCCCTGGTTGTGTGGCCCAGCCTTGCCGCAGAGTCCAGAAGGAATTCTGATAAAAGGCAGGAGAAGTCCCTGCCCCACTGCCTGGAGCTGGTTGACCCAGGGCCAACTGCCTTTGACCTTATATCAGAGACCCAATCCCCGTTTCACACTGTATAGACTTCTGGTGACTTATTGATGAAGCTTAAGATCATGGCCCCAAATGAACATTAGAAAGCTCAGGCAGGTGGGTGATTTGTCACCCTGCTTAGACCCTTCTGCATGCAGTGGTCTCTCTCCTAGGTTGCCACCCTCACCTTCTCCTGGCTCTGTCCATGTACCTAGGCCTGTCTGGATGCTCCATTCTGGATGTTGGTCCCTAAAACTGAGTGATCGCCTGTACACCCTCTGCTCTCTCTCCTGCTACACGGAGCAATGGGCTATGGCTGTGTTGCCCTGTGCTGTCTGCATGGGGACCTATGTCCAAAGCTCTCCTGCCCCAGTGAGCACATGTAAATTCAGAATCTAGATCCTCCCAAGTGCCCTTCCTGTACTTAAACATCTGGAAAAAGGAATTCTGCCATGAAAATAAGGAAAACTTTAGGACAAAAATGTTTCTAGGGCACCAGTTAAGGCAAGATTATAAAACCACATACAATTCTTCATTCTTTTAATGGCAAAGAGTCTTATGTGTAAAAAAAAATTTTCCCTAGTGTCTAACTTTTAGGGACTAGAGTATTCAGTTAAAATCAGGAGCCAAGACTTAGGAGCTCTTGGCTGCTGCATGATAATCAAGTGGCGTGGACACACAATCAAAATGACCTTCTTTTGTTAATGACCCTCATCTTCCCTTTGAGCCCTTCCTCCTCCTCTCCGTCTCTGTCTTCTTGATACACAATTCCTCACGGCAGGCTGTAGCAACTACACGGAAAAGGGAGGTAATTGAAGCAGTTACCTGGAGTAGCAGACAGGTAATTGGAGAAATGGCTTATTTTGACAAGAGGTGGATTGAGGAGGAGGGAGAGGCAGCCCCAGCTCCCACCGTGTGGTTATGACATCCCTGAGAAACAGTGCCATTCTTCCAAAACACATCCTGCCACAGACACCAGAGACGGAGAAGACACAGAGTGACTCAGAGAGCCGGTGTCTGGCACCATCAGCCAAGTGATGTGACTCAGATCTGAGACGACGCGACTCCTACCTACTCAGCTGGCTCCCGAGCTTGTGCTGGGGCTGACCAAATTCCAAGTCCATCATCAGATGCCTTCCTGTCTGTCCTCCACTTAATGAGTCCTGCCCCTTCTATCAGTACAAGCAGATGGGATCTCCATGATTCTGTAGGGTGTCTGACTTGGAGCTGCTGTGTTTCTTCCCATCAGTCCGTAGGCAGAAACTTGAACTTGCAAACTCCCACCTGAGGCTGTGTCTGGCTCACGCAGTCCCCGGGGTTATGATGGCCAGGGAAGCACTGAGGAAGTAGCAGGTGGAGACACACGTGGATTTGGCAGACCTGGGTTCAAGTTCTTGCTCTGGTATCTCTTAGCCCTGATATTGAGCAAATTGCTTATCATCACTGAGACTTATTTCCCACTTTGTGTAAAATAGCTTTTTTGGTAAGGATACATTGATACCAAATATTACGACACATAATGAACATGCAAACAGGCCGGCGCCGTGGCTCAACAGGCTAATCCTCCGCCTTGCGGCGCCGGCACACCGGGTTCTAGTCCCGGTCGGGGCGCCGGATTCTGTCCCGGTTGCCCCTCTTCCAGGCCAGCTCTCTGCTGTGGCCCGGGAGTGCAGTGGAGGATGGCCCAAGTACTTGGGCCCTGCACCCCATGGGAGACCAGGAAAAAGCACCTAGCGCCTGGCTCCTGCCATCGGATGAGCGCGGTGCGCCGGCCGCAGCGCGCCGTCCGTGGCAGCCATTGGAGGGTGAACCAACGGCAAAAAGGAAGACCTTTCTCTCTGTCTCTCTCTCTCACTGTCCACTCTGCCTGTCAAAAAAAAAAAAAAAATGAACATGCAAACAAGGTTAGCTGGCAATGCCTCTGTAGCGATTCCTTAGCCTGCTCCTAAGGCTCAGCCTGATGTGCTGAGAGCTTTCTGAACCACAGCATAGGTCCTTCATGTTGTCTACCAAGTTCACTGCCACACCATGTGGTGATCATGTCTGCACATCGACAGCTTCAACTGAGAACTGTCTTATTCACCTCTGGACTCCTAGTGCCCCGTGGAGCAAGTAATTAATGAGTAAGGGAGTGAACCAGCCGTTGTGAGGGAGCTGTCTGAAGTTCTGTTCCTGATGATCTCAACTGAGGGGAGTGAGGGGTCTGGGTGAGGGTGGGCATTGGGTGCAGGGGTTAAACCACACATCCCACACCGGAGTTCCTGGGTTTGAGTCCCGACTCAACTTCTAAATTTAGCTTCCTGCTGCTGACACCCTGGGAGGCCACAGACGATGGCTCAAGTACTTGAATCCATGCCACCCACACTGGAGCCCTGGACTGAGCTCTGGGCTCCTGGCTGCAGAATGGCCCAGCCCCAGCATATGGGTAGTGAAACAGTAAATGGAAGATCTCTCTCTCTCTCTCTCTCTCTCTCTCTCTCTCTCTCTCTCTCTCCTTCCCTCCCCCACACCTTTTGAATAAAATGAAAATAAATAAACTCCTTAAAAATGATGAGAAAGGGGGCTGGTATTGTGGTGTAGTGGGTGAAGCTGCCACCTGCAACACTGGCATCACAGATGGGTGCCTGTTCGAGATGGGTGCCTGCTCGAGATGGGTGCCTGTTTGAGTCCCGATTGCTCGTTTTCTAACCCAGTTCCCTGCTAAGGTGCCTGGGAAAGTATCAAAGAATGGTCCAAGTCCTTGAGGCCCTGCACACACACACACACAGGAGACCTGGAAGAAGCTTCTGGCTCCTGGCTCCTGGCTCCTGGCTTCAGACTGGCCCAGCTCTGTTCATTGCAGCCAATAAACCAGTGGATGGATGATCTCTCTCTCTCTCTCTCTCTCTCTCTCTGTCACCCCCTCTCTCTGTAACTCTGCTTTTTTTTAAAAAAATAAACAAAAATCTTACCATTTATTAGTTTAAAATATGTAACAAATTAAAGAAAACTGTATTCTGGTGAGGATCTAGGCAGAGAGAGAGGAATGATTCATTAAAAATGTTTTATTTACTTATTTTCACTTTATTTGAAGGGAGGAGAGAGAAAGAGCACTCCTATCTGCCATCTGCATCTCCCATGTAGGTAGCAGGCATCCAAGTACTTAAGCCATCGCTGGTGTGCCCCAGGGTGCACATTAGCAGGAAGCTGGATCAGAAGCAGAGAGCTGGAACTCAACCCAGGCACTCTGATGTGGGATGCAGGCAACCCACACAGCATCTTAACCACTGCACCAAACTCCTGGCCTGAAAGTTGTTTGATCTCCAATAGCCGACATCTCCCCAGACACTGGCAGTGAAGCCAAAAGTGATTCAACTCAGCTCCTCTCACGGGTGTTAGAGAAGACAGGTCAGCAAGAGCTAAGCGCAGTCTTTGCCATCACAGAACTACTGCAGATGGATAAATTCAGACCCAGGAACAGAGAATAGAGACAGGGAGAGATGGAACCCAGCAAAGGAGGTGGAGACTGCTCGGGCGCTTGATGATCCTTCGAGACCTCACCTGACTTTCACAGCTCCCTTGGTAAGAACAAGTTAAACAGATACAGCTTGGGGCCAGGAGCATCAGGAATTCGCTCAAGACGGGTGTCTGGGGTCACATCTGCCACGGCCACATTTGCCGAGAGTGTGGCCTGTGGATGGGGTGGGGCTAGAAATATGAGTGGTCGAGTGTTACGGCTTCAGCTTTTTTTTGCTCCCATCCAATGGGCCTCTTGCCCTATTTTTAGGGGCCTGTTGTTAAGGCAGTACAATTTGAAGAGTGTTGAGCTTAATTTTTAATGAGTAGTTGTCTCTTGTTCTGTTTTCTCTTGAGAACTTAGGAGCTGTTCAAAAATATTTCAGTAGGGGCTATAAGATTACCTGTAGTCTTACAGAGGGGGTGTAAGCTATGGGTAGAGATTGGTCCAGGAGGGAATCTAAATCCTTGTGAAGTAGTAGATGTTATGATCTGGAAATGGACGGTCAGCCAGTAGCTGGGATTTAGGCTGCAAATCACCCATGGCTGAAACACAGCGTTTACTTGGGTTGACATGTGGGGCTGTCACAAGACTGCAATAGCCAGAATGATCTTGGGTCTCCACTTTTCTCTGGATTGACAAGACTTAAATATCGGACCATTATTTTAGAACTAATGCCTAAAGCCCTGTCTACTGATTTAAGTTTCCTAACCCTCCAGGTTTAGCTAAGTGTGTGACACTCAAAAGTCGTTTCTCTCTTTGAACCTCAGGTTCACCATAAATAAAGTAAAAATAAAAAAAGTTTTACCCATGTGATTTCAATCATGCCTTCTAACTTTGACATCCAATGACTGCCTAAAATCTGTAGTAGAAGGCATCAGAAATTAGTTTAACCTTTCTGAAGACAAATTCAAATTTTAAATATTCCCGTTCTTTGGCTCAGTAATTCAATTTTAGGAATTTTGTTTTACAGAACTACCAACACACACACACACACACACACACACACACTCATTACAACATTGTTTCAAAAGCATATGTTAAAAACAAATCAATCAGAAGAGCAAGACCAAGGTTTGAAGGACACACTAAGCTCCCAATACTGCGAAGTAACCGGGATTGCACTGAGAGTGGAGTGGGGTGAAGACAGATTCCATGTGTGTGTCTTCTGGGTGTTCAGTGGGAACATGCGTGTGTTATTTGTGTGATTGAAAGCAAAGACACCTTGTGTGTTTGCTGGTTGGCGTAGCTTCTTCAGTGATTAGTTAGACCAATCCAGCCAAGGGACAGAGATCACACCAGCAGTTTCAACAAGGAAGACTGAATGTAACTGGCCACTGGTAACCGTGGATTCACTACCAAGGGCAAAGAGAACTCTCCAGAGTACAGGAGAGGCAGACACGGAGCAGCCAGTACTCTCCGGGTAGAGGCGGTACCGCCAGGTAAAGGGCAGACTTGGGGGCGGCTCTGCCCCCTGATGGCTGAGATTGAGCTTTAGGTTCAGAGAACTTCTCTGCTGTGTGGCCCAGGAAGCTGCCCCCTGGGCGCCAGTGGGACTCAGGGAAGCCATCTGGGGTACTGGCGAAACTCAGCAGGCAGCCAACCTGTGGGTACCCTTGCAGCTTGTGGGAGTCCTGCGTGCTACCGGCATCTAAATTAGAAAAGAACAAGGGGAAAAAAGCGCCCCTGAGTCAGAAGAGAAGCCCCCACCAGCTCCAGTGTCCCTCTAGTGCCCTCTACTGGTAAGGCTTGACATTGTGCCGGCTGGCAAAGAAGAAACGTGTGCAGGGTTGAGCTCTGCGCCACAAAGCAGGGTAAAGAAGGGTAAACTTGGCGACTGGACGTAAGTTCATAATATGAACAAGCCACTAGTTTAGCTACCGAGCTTCCACATGCATCCTACTATGCGCATGTGAACTTCTGGACAATTCCACGACTCTATATTCCCAACAAGCAAGAAGCAGCTCACTCCTGTAGAAACGAAGATGCTTTCATTTCTTCCAACATTAAAACATATACAGGCCCACCTGTTGTATCCTCGTGGCTATATTAATTATTTCTCAAATTCAGCCATAGTTCCGTTGACTATTCTGGTCCTCAAGACTTAACTGTAAAGTTAAGCTCCCACAACTTGCATACAGATAGGAAGAAGCAGAGAGGAGAAGAAAATGGCTCAAATGCCCAAATTAAGGTGCGCACATAAAAAGAAACAAGAAGACATGTAACTCTGCTGTAGGCTCCATCTCTCTCACTGGTCACAAGGTAGAACTGCTAGGATCTCTTCTGCTGCTACCTTTCTGCGGAGCCCTTACTTCCAGTCAGAACCTTGGCTAATCAAGATTGTTTATGTGGTAGAATAACTATAACATTCATTTCTGAAGGGTCTGGGTTCTCAGTCGTCCTGCTTCTTTTTTGTTTTCATTTCATTTTGTTTACTTATGTTTTTGGTTGCTGTAGTTTTCCATTAGCTTTACCTAGGGATCATGCAAGAACTAAAAGGCTTCCCAGAGGATCCACTGGATTCCAGACACAGTTCTCCTTGGCCCCATTATGTAGCAACAGCCCTTGTTTTTCTTCATAATCAGGATCAATTATTCTATAATTTTTTTTCTGCTTTCCGGTTCAGTGGTGTAAGAAGATTTAAGGGGCCAGAAGATAATTTCATCTATCAATCCGATGGATCCATTGCTGTGTCCTCTGATGGGAGCATTCCACAATCTTACAGAGCTTAAAATTGCCAAGATAGGAAGCAGAAATTTTGAGTATTAGGGTAGAATAGTGAAAAGAAAGAAATGTGTACAGGGTTCAGCTCTGCGCCACAAAGCAGGGTAAAGAAGGGTAAACTTGGAGACTGGACATAAGTTGATAATATGCACACTTATTCTCACTTTCACACCTTAATTTATGGATCCACATAATCTGGCTATGGCAACAGAATCATACAATAGTCATCAATTCAAGGAATGTACTGTATTCTATAAGACAAAGTTATAACACTTCTGAGTGTTGCCTCCAAATCAGTGCCATTGCCTTTAGGAAGCCATCCACTTTTGAAGCAGGCCAGTCGCTTTGGATAATGGAATATGTAGTAAAAGCCATTTATTGCTTAGGCACCAACCAATTTCTGTCTGTTCTTCACTGCGGAATTAGTTCCTTGAATAGAAGCAGTGGCAGCATTGTGTGGAAAATTATAAGGGT
This sequence comes from Sylvilagus floridanus, assembly GCA_949820135.1. Lineage (NCBI taxonomy): Eukaryota > Metazoa > Chordata > Mammalia > Lagomorpha > Leporidae > Sylvilagus > Sylvilagus floridanus. The sequence continues at coordinate 107,577,394 of OX463226.1, forward strand.
AGACGAGGCTGGCTGTGAGTCCATAGATGATAGTGCTAGAAGAAGCATTACAGGCTAGGAAGTCACATTCATTCATCTGTAGAATCTGTGTCAGTGAGCACAAATGCCTGCCCTACCCAAGAGAAGAGATTCAGTGTGGTCGATGTGTGGCCACATGGCTGGCTCTTCCAACCAAGCTGTGCTAGAGTGGGAATCACTGTTGGTCTCTACCAATTGCCTAGTACACAGTGACCAACATCTTTGTTCAGATCAGCCTTGGGGCAGGAAAGTCCCTGCTGTTGGTCCATGGGTAAGCTCTATTTTGCCATCACGTCCACTTTAGTTAAGGGTGTGCTGAGCAAGTATTGGGAAGTCTGACTGATAGCCATGGAGAATATAATTTTGTCCAGCTGCATATTAAGAGCTTCCTGTGGTAGGAGGTACATTTGGTAGGTATTCTCTCGGGATACAAATACCTCCATGGTTTGCACCCATTCTGGGTTTGCAGCCATTCTATCCACATACCTCTTCCAAAGATATTCTTGTCAACAACCTTCCAATCCTATTCCTCCTCATCCTTGATGATCCAATCAAGTCATTCACAAATCACAGTGGACCTATACTTCTTGCCATCTCTCAACCCAACACACACACTACTTTCAGTTCTGCCCCCAGGGAAGATTCTCCTTCAGGGCTGCCTCTGTGCGGGGCTGTTATGTTGCCCAGCTGTCCACTTTTGGGTGGTACTGGCATCTCAAAGCAACACAGTCATAAACCAGGTTGGAGGGTTTCTTGTCTCAGATAGCCGTGTATAAGGAAATCCTCAGAAGGACCTGAAGGTAGGAATAGAAGGAGAGGAGGCAATGTCATGGTGAGGAAGACAGAGCCAACCGCTTAGTAAGTTATTCATTCATGCTGGATGTATCTGCACATGGGCTATTCTGTAGCATTTTCAGGTTTCCCCCAAGACAAATAGCTATTTCTCAAAAACAGTGGGAACAGTTATCTATTTGGCAGTGCATAAATTCCCTCCAAAATCCTCAAAATCTGCTCTGTGGTTCTTGTTTGGTGCTGGCTAGACATTTTCCACAGCTTTCTTATTTGGCCTCCACACTTTGAGAGTTATTATTGTAAGTGTTGGATCGTGAGATCTAAGTGGGAAAGCAACTTGCACAGGAGCTGGATAGCTGCAGAGCCATTTCTCGTTATGGAACATTCTTAAAACTGGTAGCCTTGGGGCAGGCGTGTGGCATAGCAAGTTAAACTGCTGTTTGCCACACCAGCAGCCCACATCAGGGTGTTCGAATGTTCTCACCTTTGACCTGGCCAAGCCCTGACCATTGTAGCCCTTTGGGGAGTAGATCAGTGGAAACAGCACCAAAAGCAATTTGCTTTCGCCTGGCAGGGTCAGCAGTACACCTCACAGTCTTGCTTTGGCATTATGTCCATGCTCTCTGCCATGGTATAATTGGCAGAGACAGTGATCATCTTGCCACTCTGAGAAACATCACATTGCTCCACTACATTGGTAAACTTACACTGATCGAAGCTGGTGAACAGGAAGAAGTAACTCTATTAGATGCCTTTGTATTAAATATACAAACTAGAGGGAGGAAAGGAAAAACACAAAAGTTTCACATCTGCCACTTAACGAAATTTCTGGAGGTTCAGTGTTCTGGACAATATTGAGGTATTGCTTTTAATGTGAAGGAGTTTTAAGCAACCACCCCAAGTGAAGAGATACAATGTTTGCGCTTTTGGGAATTGGGGACACATAGACCACTTTGCGGGTTGTGCTTTAACCTATCCAAAGTGACCTGTGAGGGTACCCAGTTTCTTTTCATGATTTATTTTATTTGTTTGAAATGCAGAGAGAGAGAGAGAAAGAGAGAGAGAGATTTTCCATTAACTAGTTCACTACCTCCCCGCTAAATGCCTATCGTAGGGTCTGCTGGTGTGGTAGAGCAGGTCAAATCTCCGCCTGTGACCTCATCCCATATCAGGGCACTAGTTGGAGCTCCAGATGGTCCGTTTCCAGTCCAGTTCCCTGCTAATGTTCCCTGGGAAGGCAATAGAAGAGGACCCAAGTGCTTGGGCTCCTGACACCTATGTGTGAGATCTAGATGGAGTTCCTGGTTCCTGACTTTGGCCTGACCCATCACTACCATTGCTGCCCTTTGAGGTGAGAACCAGAGGATACAAAATCTCTTTCTCTCTTTGTCTCTCCATGTCTGTCAGTCACTCTGCTTTTCAAATAAATAAAATAAATCTTTTTTTAAAAAAATGCCTGCAACAGCCAACATTGGGTCAGGCAAAAAGCCAGGACACTGGAACTCACTCCAGGTCCCTCATGTGGGTGGCAGGGACCCAAGTAATTGAACCATAATCTTCTGTCTCACAGTGTACACATTAGATGGAATCTAGAATTGGAAGTAGATTCAGAACTCAAGACCTGGCACTCTAATAGGGAATGTGGGCATCCCAACCAGTGTCTTAACTGCTACACCAAATGCCTGCCCCAACTTTTGGTGGTTCTTACAAATGGATATGAAGAAACCCAAATATTATTTAGATTAACATCTGCATTCCAACTGACAGAAGCTGTGTTGGTCAAGTAAAGATCTGAAACAGCAGCTACAATTGAAGTCACCACCTGATTCATTTTACAATAATCCATAAGCCATTCTCCAATATTTACCCAAATTTTGCATGGGTCAAAAAGGTGAGGTATATAGGGATGTGATGGGTTTTGCCATCTCTACATCTTTGATCCCTCACTGGTGGCCTTGAACTCTTCAAGTCCCACAGGGAAGGGATATTGCTTCTAGTTTACCTATCTTGGTGGAGAGAGGACATTCTATGAGTTTCCACTTAGCTCTTCTACCATAAGGGCCTTATCTCTGGTCAGAGAGAAAATATAGGGATTCTTTATAGCTACTCTGAATTCACATCTAATCTCTGAGGAAGCAACCACTTCCATAGACTAACTGGGTCTATAGACCAACTGGTCCTACCCTGACTCAGATTTGGGCTAAGATTTCATCTATCACCTTTCCTGTAAGCTCCCACTTTGACTTGTGGCCACAGTCACATTTTAGGTCTCAAGGAATTAAAATCAATTCAGAGACAGCGTTTAGTATTCCCAGAATATCTGGTTATTTCCATATTCCCAGTGCACAGTCACTCCTATGAATGTCTATGAGTCCCATTGGGAAAGCTTGGGGAAGAAGCTAAGGCATATAGTGCCTGCCTATGGATTCCTAGGGATGAGAAGAACTGGAACTGGTAGGAGATGAGTGCCTATTGGTATGGATGAGACTCCCTGGGAGCCATATCCTGGAGTGCTGCTTACACTTGCAAGGGAGCCACCCCATGTGGTGCTTGGAAAACTCGCTGAGTATCCCACATGCCATTAGAGTTTGGAAATGAAACACCTTCCTCTCGCAGGCTGTCTCCAGAACCATCTACTGAGAGCTTTTCAAAGCTAATGTTATAAACCAAATCCCAAGTTAGTAGGCAGAAAGAAATAATTAAAATTAGAGAATAAATACACAAAGCTGAAACAAAAAACAATATAAAAGATCAGAAAAATAAGAGATGTGGTTTTGAAAAAATAAAAAAATTGATATACCATTGGCCCAACTAACTAAAAAGAAAAAGAGAGAGAGAGAAGATACAAATCAATAAAATCAGAGATGAAAAATATACAAATAAAAAGAATCATTAGAAATTACTACAAGGAGCTGTATGGCAACAAATTTGGAAACCTAGAAAAAATGGATAGATTCTTAGACACATATAATCTACCAAAATTGAGTCATAGAGACATAGAAAACCTAAACAGACCAATAACCAAGACGGAAATTGAATCAATAATAAAGACCCTCCCAACAAAGAAAAGCCCAGGACCAGACAGATTCACTGCTGAATTCTACCAGACATCTAAAGAACTAATTCTAATTCTTCTCAAGGTATTCAAAACAATTGAAAGGGAGGGAATCCTCCCAAACTCCTGTATGAAGCCTGAATCATCTTAATTCCTAAGCCAGAAAATGATACAACAGAGAAACAGAACTATAGACCAATATCCCTGATAAACACAGATGCAAAAATCCTCAATAAAATATTAGCCAATAGAATCCAACAACACATCATAAAGTTCATTCATTCAGACTAAGTGAGATTTATCCCTGATATGCAGGGATGGTTCAATATTCACAAATCAATCAATCATGTGATATATCATTAATAAACTCAAGAAAAAATCATATGGTTATCTCAGTAGATGCAGAGAAAGCATTTGATAAAACAGAACCTCTTTTCATGATGAAAACCTTAAACAAATTGGATATAGAAGGAATATTCCTTAACACAATCAAGACAGTTTCTGACAAACCCATGACTTGCATCCTATTGAATGGGAAAAAGCTGGAGCATTCCCCCTAAGATCTGGAACCAGGCAAGGATGCCTACTCTCACCATTGCTATGTAACATAGTCCTTGAAGTTTTAGCCAGAGCCATTAGGCTAGAAAAAGAAATCAAAGGGATACAAATTGGAAAGAAGGATGCCAAACTATCCTTATTTGCATATGACATGATTCAATATATAGGTATCCAAAAGACTCCACTAAGAGACTGTTTGAACTCATAGAAGAGTTTGGTAAAGTAGCAGGATATAAAATCAACACAGAAAAAATCAATAGCCTTCATATACACAGCCAATGCCTTGGAGACTGCTTTGGAGACTGGTTTATTTCAGTTAGTATAATGGTTTCTAGTTGCATCCATTTTGTTGAAAAAGACAGGCAGAACTTTTAAGATTAGTCGCATTCACAATAGCTCCAAAAAGAATTAAATGCCTTGGAATAAATTTAATCAAAGATCTCTATGATGAAAATGACAAAACACTAAATAAAGAAATGGAAGAAGACATTTTAAAAATGCAAAGATCTTCCATGTTCATGGAATAGAAGAATCAATATCATCAAAATGTCCATACTGCCAAAAGCAATTTACAGATTCAATGTGATCATAATCAAAACACCAATGACATTCTTTGCAGATATAGAAAAAATGATGCTAAAATTAATATGGAAAAACAAGAGACCCTGAATAGATATAGCAATCTTATACAACAAGATCAAAGCCAGAGGCATCACAATACCAGATTTAAAGAATACTACAGGGCAATTATAACCAAAACAGCCTGATCTTAGCACATAAACAGACACGTAGACCAATGGAACAGACTAGAAACTCCAGACATCAATCCACACATCTACAACTAACTTATATTTGACAAAGGGTGAAAATCAATCCCTGGAGCAAGGATAGTCTCTCTAACAAATGATGCTGGGGAAACTGGATCTCCACATTCAGAAGTATGAAACTAGACCCATACCTTACATCCTACACAAAAATCCACTCAAAATGGATCAAAGACACAATTCTGTGATTTGATACCATCAAATTAGTAGAGAATATTAGGGAGGTTCTTCAACATATTGGCATAGGGAAAGACTTATTGGAAAAGACCTCAGAATCACAGGTAATCAAAGACAAAATTAACAAATGGGATTACATCAAGCTGAGAAGCTCCTGCACTACAAAATAAACACTCAGCAAAGTGAAGAGGCAACCAAGAGGTAAATGACAGAATGGGAGAAAATATTTGCAAACTATACAACTGATAAAGGGTTAATATCCAGAATCTATAAAGAGCTCGAGAAATCCAACAACAACAACAAAACAAACAATCCAATTAAGAAATGGGCAAAGGACTTGAATAGGCATTTTTCAAGAGGTCATTCAAATGGCCAACAGACACTTGAAAAAATGCCCAGGATCACCAACCAACAGGGAAATGCAAATCAAAACCACAATGAGTTTTCACCTCACCCCTATTAGAATGGCTTTCATACAACAATTAACAAACAACAAATTCAGGCGAGGATGTGGGGGGAAAGGTACCATAATCCACTGTTCCCGGGAATGTAAACTGATACAGCCACCATGGAGTATGGAGACACCTCAGAAATTTGAATATAGAGCTACCATATTATCCAGCCATCTCACTCCTGGGAATTTATCCAAAATAAAAGATATCAGAATTTAAAAGGGTTTTTTTTTGTACCCCCATGTTCATTGTAGCACAATTCACAATTGCTAAGATATGGAATAAACCCAGATGTCTATCAATTTTTCATTAGATAAAGAAATTATGGTATATATACACTATGGAGTACTACTCAGCTGTAAAAACGTAAAATCCTGTCTTTTTCAACAAGATGGATGCAACTAGAAACCATTATACTAAGTGAAATAAACCAGTCTCCAAAAGACAAATACCATGTTTTCCCTGATACAAGGTAACTAGTAGAGTACCTAAAACATAATGTTTAGGAGTGAAATGGACATTTTGAGATTTGATGATTGTTTACAGCCCTTGTCTCTTCTGTTGAGGAACAGTTTTTTTTTCTTCACATGATTTGTTGAACACTTTACTTAGTGTAGGGTTAACTATACGATCATTAAGTAGACTGAAAATAGATCTTCGCAAAAATTAAGAGTGGGAATGTGAGAGGGCAGAAGAAGAAGGGTTGGAGCTTGGGTGTGAGGGAGGGTAGGAGAGGAAGTATCACTATGTTCCTCAATCTGTATATATGACATACATGACACTTATATAACTTAAATAAAACTTTTTTAAAAAGGGGAAAATCCAATTCTATATTCTAGCTGACAATGAAGAAATGTTCACAAGATCCAGCTCTAGTATCACAAAGCAGGATAAAGAAGGGTAGTGGATGGGACTTGTTTTTAAAAATTGAGCACCTACGACCTGCCAGGCATTGTACTTGCTGCTGGAGATGCAGAATTAGAGACTCAATTTCCACCCTAGAGAATCACATAGCTTTACGGGGAGGGAGGAGCATCTGGGAGTGGGTATAGAGAGGAGTGCCCAGTGAACAGACGTGTCATAGGACGGGGGCATCTGAGCGTTCCATGGAAACAGCTTTTCCCCACAGAAGTAGGGTTTGACCTGCTTCTTCCAGGGAGTAGACAGAAAACTGGGGCAAAAGGAGGGTGTTAACAAACAGGGAATCCTCCAGATAAAACAGGCAGGGAGTTATGACAGCATGGGCATTCAGAGCACCAGAAAGAATCCAACAAGACTGTTATAAGAGGAAAGGTTAGAGATCAGACTGAGGTTGGTATCATTCATTCTCTCTCTCTCTCTCTCTCTCTCTCTCTCTCTCTCTCTCTCATGTGTGTATGTTTAAGGTTGTTCCCTGTCCTGCAAGAAGGTTGAATGAATTCCAGAAAGTCAGAGGACACAGGTTAAGATCCAAGTTTTGTAAGGGTAGAAAAGACTCACAAAGCCAAGGTCTGCAAGCAGAGGGACATGCATTTTCCCAGGCTTGCTTTGCTCCCCATGGAGAAGGCTGAGCTATGGTGTGTAATGGACATGGGATCATGGAATGGGTTCTGTTCCAGTGGCTGGAGGCTGAGCTGATTTGGGAGAGAACTTATGGACCAAGTAGGCAAAAATATTCCTTTTTCTAAAATTTATTTTATTTGTTTGAAAGGCAGAGAGAAAGAGAGAGAGAGAGAGAGAATTTCATCTATCCACTGGTTCACTCTCCTGTTGCTGTGGATTCGTTCTGGGAGGAGGAGCATGGTGGGGGCAAGAGGCGCGGAGTCACCACACAGACCCCGGGAGTTGGGTGAAAGCAGGCCTGAGGCGAGCAGCCTGCAGACTCATTTATTTCAGTTGGTACAACAGCTTATATAGCCAAGGCAGCCAATCCGGCCAAGGGTTGGTCTATGCCCTAACCAATCACAGCCTGTTTCCAGGCAGGCTCCATTGCCATTAGGTTTCAAAGCCATTCCTGAGTAACTGACGCTTGCTTGCCAGCTGCCATCTTAGCATGGCCTTCTCATTCCACCACACCCCCCAAATGGCTGCAATGGCTATGGTTGGGCCAGGATGAAGCCAGGAGCTGGCGACTCCATCCTGGTCTCCTACATGGGTGGTGGAGGCATAAGTATTTGGACCATCTATTGCTGCCTCCCAGGCATATTATTAGGGAGCTGGATTGGAAGAGGAGTAGCTGAGACTTTAAGCAGCACACATACAGGATGCTGGTACCACAGGCAGCAGCTTGACACACTGTGTCACAATGCCAATCCTGAGAAAATATTCTTGTCAGTAGCAGAATTTGCAAGTGGCAAGGCACCAGGCTGGATTTGTGATGCCAGGTACTTACAAGAATTTTCTGGAAAAGCCAGCTGCCCTGCATGCCAGGACACTTGGAGTGATGGGAAGTTCAAGTCATCATGCCAGAGGGAGGCGGTCTCTGGCCATGCAGGAAACAAGGCTTGGGTGCCATCTTCTTGTGAGGAAAAGAGGGTGTCCCAAGTCTCCCTAACTCCTTGGTTGGGCAATTCATGGTAGTCAGTCTCACTGATGCAAGATGGTGTCCACTGAATACCAGAGAAACACGCAAATATCAAATAGTAAAGGGTTTACAGGCAGGTTATGTAGCTTTGATTTTGACCTCTAAGGCAATAAGGGACTGCAGAACCGTTCTGAGCAGTGACTTGCTCAATACAACCAGACTTGCAAGTTAAGAACAGTCCAGTAGAATGGAGGTCAGGTGTGGGAGCAGAGGAAGATAAATGGCTAGAGCCAAAGGAGAAGAAGGGGTGATGGGGGGGCACACAAGCAAAACAGTGGCAGAGAATGGAAAGGAAAAGATGCAGGAGGCATCTGGAGAGAACTGGCAGGGTTTCTGATCAACAACTCAGTAAGGGATGAGAGTTGCAGGAGAAGTCAGAGTTGACTTCCTGATTTCTAAGATCACAGGGACCACTAATCAAGAAAAGGTATACACGCACTGGAACCTCCACTCTCTTCCCACAAACCTGCTCCACCTGCAGATTTTTCCTACTCTCAGTTGAGGACTAGTCTGTTCTTCCAGTTCCTCCAGATAAAACTCCTGGGGTCAGCCTCCACCCTTCTTTTCTCTTGCCATATAGCCATCCTTTTGAAAAATCCCAAGGACTCTCACTCTAAAATACACCCAGAATCTGAATACATCCAAACAGCTCCAGTGACCTGAGATTCAGCAACTGTTAACAATCACTGCATCCAACTGGGCACTCAGGGGCACCTATCTTGTTTACAATGTTATACAGCTGATGTTTGGAAGAACCTTACACAGACCAGCTTCTGGATCTGCGCATGTCCAACGTTGCTTCTCCTTTCCCACCCATACACGTCCAAGGCCAGGTGCTGCAGGACACTGTCCTACCAGAGGCCACCTCTAGTGCAACTTCCTGCCACCATGTCAGTGGAATTGGCACAACTGTTAGCAGTACCGCTAGTGGCCATTCCTATGCCAAGATGCCGAGAAATGACCGTGAACCACATGATATATCCACTGAACCCAAACCAAAATGTACCATCAACTCCACTGCCCCTTAGCTGGATCCCCAACACACTACTAGCTCTCCCACAGGACAGGAAATGGTATGGAGAAGTTGGGGTGCAGAGAAGAACTCCTACCCACCAGCTAATCCAGTGTCTTGATTTTCAAATGTTCACAAAATCACATGGCCAACGATTCTCCCAGGCCTTTGGAAAGGGCCTTTGTGAGTGTAAGGTCTCAAAGCTAGTTTTTCCTTAGCCTCATGATTTCAGTTTCTAGCATATTTTAAGTTGCAACCTACACCCCTCCCCCAGGCTCCCCACCTTTCTCATTTGCATTTCCTGTTTCCATGGCACCACTACCTTTTACGAACTACCCTGGTAGCCTGGAAGCTTCCGAAGGCAAAGATCTTTGTAGTTTGATTCACTAATGTTTCTCAAGTGGGTGCAAAGGGGCCAAGTGCATAGTCAGTCCTCCACAAAGATGTGTGAATCAATGAATTAAATAGTGCATAAACGAGTGAATGAATGACCCAAAGATAATCTAGGATCAGGATTGTGGTAATCCAGGACTCAAAATTTAAAAATTTGCTTTTAATCCAAACTTTGCCTCTTAATCTTTCTGGGCCTCTGCTTCCTCATGTATAAAGTTGGGTGGTTACTTACACATTCACTTATTATATATTGCGACACAACTATGGTCAAGACAATGAAAAATCCGTCCTTTAAATCCTGCAATTACTTCAAAACTCTCACCTCTCCTAAACCCCGCCCACAGGCCGCCCATCTTTAAGCCCCGCCCCCATCAGGCAGAGCCCGCCTTCGGCGCAGAGGCCCCGCCCCCTTTGCAGCAGTCATCCAATGGCCAAAATACACGGCTAGGCGATTCCTGAGGGAGATTTAGGTGTCCTCTTGGCGCCTGACCAGAGACCTGGGGATCGTCACTTGTCAAGAGTAGTCATTTTCTCGAGTTGAATTTCAGATGTGTAGTATCGTCCGCTGCCCTAAATTCCTCGCAGGAGTCGGAAAGGACTCTGGAGCCCCGCGGTTGCCCTCCCTAGGAGCCCCGGGTCTTCACTGGCCCGCAGCATTCTGGGACTGGTAGTTTTCTTCTTCTCTCTTCCTCCCAGACCCGCTGATGGCCTAGACTCGCGCGACTACCACTCCCAGAAGCCCGAGCGAGTCGCCCGTCACGTGGCCCGCGAGGCCGCGGGACGGGTAGGCGGGACCGAGCCGGTGCTCCGCAGCTGTCGGAGACTCCCGGAGCCGGCGGGCCGCCGCGGCCCCCAGAGACCTCCGCCATGGGCCGCGCGGGCGGCGTGGCGGCGCATCTGCCGGCGTCCGGCCTGGACATCTTCGGGGACCTGAGAAAGATGAACAAGCGCCAGGTAACGGGGTCCTGGGTGGGTGGCGCGGTCGCTGCCTGCAGTCCGAACTCCCGGGGTAGGGCTCCGGCGATTGCGGGCGGGCGGCGGCCCGCAGCTCCCGCGCTGGGCTCTCCAAGGCCCTGGGTTCAGGTCCTCCCGGACCCACGTGTGGCCATATGCGTGTGCTTCCCTTGCACCCACAACAGCCCAGCTGAGGGACGTTGGCCAGGACGGGGAGCAATGGATGTCAAACGTGGTTGAGAGCGGGGAGAGATGAGCCGGGCGTGAGTGACAGCTGTCGGCGCGCGTTTGAAGGGCCGCTCGGGGGCGAGCGAGCAGATTTCCCGGCGGGGCCGCAGAGGCCTGGCCGCGCGCGGGTGGAAGTGGCAGGCGGGGGAAGAACTTGGTGACCGTGGGAGCTGCCCAGCAGTTTCTTTCCCTGCCATGCGTCCTTGATTAGCGCTCGCTGTGCCTGGAGAGCGCACCGGCGGCGCCCGGCGTCCTGGACCGACCCGGTGTTCCGAGAGGGCTCCCAGGGCTCTTTCCTGGGCGGCTGGATCGACTTCTCAGCCCTGAAGGAGAGCGCCTCGGAGGAAAACCCCCCTCCGGCGCGCTCAGCCGGTTACTGCACCTGTTACAGCGCGCGATCCTTATCTCCTCACTACGCGGCCAGACTGTGTAGGCACTGGGAACGACGCTGCCCCACGCAGGGGAAATGTGATCGCTTAAGCTTCTAGAGAGAGAATTGGGGGACCCTACAGGACCTGTCGTGATGGATGCTAACACCGCTGTTACAGCACATAAGGAACTGTGCTGAGAAAAATGAGACTTTATCGTGGGACTTGGGCACTTGTTTCTTGAGTCAGCGGCATCCAGTTCCATTCGTTCCATTCTGTTGGGTGCGGGGTGATGGCCACCCCAGGACGCAAGTTGCTCTTTGGGCATGGGTCTGTCTTTCCCCCCCGACGGCTGCAGTGGGGTGAGGGAGTTTGGGGACTTGGATTTCCTAAGCTACGCCGACGACCCGGTTGGCCAGGTGTGCACCCCTGAAGAGGTCCTGTGAGTTTCTGCGGTTACGGTGGCAGAGCATGTCACCGTCTGAGAAGCCGCCAGCCCAGGTGCTGAGCAGGGACGCTGTCCCCATGGAGCGCCTCCAGGAAATAGCTGTATTTAAAGATCTAGACGGAGAGGGGAGGTTTCTGACAAGCCTCTAAAACCGGTATGCATTACTCACTCTCTGAGTTACAATTACAGAGCATCGGAGAGGGCTTTGGGGCGAGTGTTCGGATCCCTAAGCCAGCCTGCCCTTTGCAAGGTCTGTGTGTTCCCACTCTCCTTAATAAGGCCTGACGGGAGCTGCCTGCCTTGCCTGTTTGATAGTCTTCTAATTAAAATCCAGCAGTTCAAGTCCACTGCCGCTTGATACTGTTTTTTTTAAAGCTTTGTCCTATTGCTTCTTTTTCTTTTTCCCTCCTAAGTAGCCGTCTCTGACACCCTGACAGCCTTGCAGGCTCCACCAGTCCCACAAGACCTCCCTCCTCCTCTGCCCCTGCCTACTGGTGACTGAGGCAAGAGCTGTGCGCAGAACAAGGGCTCTTTGTTTCTGCAGTGAGCGAGAGAGGAAGAAACACAGCTACTGGCGCTCGCTGCAGCTCTGTCAGCCAGAGTATCTGGTCTGAGACGTTTTCTCGAAACTCTTACCGACACTGGCGACTTCATCTTTGGTGGACAGTCCCCAAGTGTGGACTTCCCTCTGCTGTGCTAGGGCTATTAAGTGCTGAGTGTTCAAAGTAGCTAGGCAAGGAGGGCCAACAGCAAAGCCTCAGTGACAGATTCAGCTTTCGGGAGTTCAGTCACAGCCGCGTTTCTAGATTCCGTGATTTCAAGCCAATGCCAAGGTTAGCAGGTGCCTTAAGGGGTGGGCGTTAGGGGGCAGGGGTTTGGCAGTGCTGAGACACCACATTCATATCGGAGGGCTTGGGTTCAAGTCCTGGCTCTGCGTCCAATTCCAGCTTTTGCTAATGCGGAGCCTGGGAGATGGCAGGAGATGGCTCTAGTTCTTGGGCCCCTGCCACCCACGTTGAAGACCCAGATCAAGTTCCAGGTTCCTGGCTTTGGGTGTTGTGGCCATTTGGGGAGTGAACCAGCAGATGGAAGATCTCTCTCCAGCAGTCTGTTTCCGTCTTTGAGTAACTTTTTTTTTTTTAAGGGTGTTGGAAGTGCCATCTGTGGTTTCGTGTATCACTTGCTTTTATTGAGCAGAGCCCTCTGATTTGAAAACTGTCTCACAGTGGCAGGCTTTCCCGGCACTTTCCTGATCAGATCTGTAGTTCATAATGACACAGTGGTTATTTTTCAAATTGTTTAAGCCAAGCAGAGTGGGGGGGGGGTTGAACGTGGACTGCAGTGAGCACCTGCTTTCTGCTGGTGGCGCTTGCAAAGCTGGGTTTTGTTTTAGGAGCAACAGCGCAACATGGTGCAGCCCGCCCTCTCACTCATCCACTTGGGAGTAAACAGATTTATTTATTTCCCCTTTTCTTCTTCAGTTCCCCTTTTCTTTCTTCTGGCAATATAATGAGAATTTCAGTAATTGTTATTGACACAGTAACCAAGTAGTTACAAAATGGTATGTAGCTTCAATATTGAATTATATTTACTTTTCTGTTTTCACTTACTGTATCAAAATATCTTAACAGCTGTTTTAATTCACTTTTAATGTCCCCACCTTCAGTCGCATCCCTTATAATTGCCTGACATTATTTATTTTCACGCAGTTGTCTTATTAGCAAGGGACAGCTGTGCGTTGTTTGTCCTCCCTTTCAGATCAGACCATGTTCTTGGGTGTGTCACACTCTGTACAATGGTTATGTTAATAGCTGTGTGATCGTCTGTCCCATTTCACTTCCTTTAAATGCTTTCTTTCTCCTAGATTTTGGAATTAATCCATGTTCACCATTGGAATTTTAAAGAGTGGAGAATAGCTTAAAGAAGAGAATTCAGTGACCACACGCCCAGCTTCCTAAGATGGCCTCTGTCAGCGTCTTGGGCGCCTCCTTGTAGTCGTGTAGTTTGCTGAGAGCCTACGCAGCTTCCATTTTCCATCAACATTTTTCAAGTGTGTGCTCATGTCTTGCAAGTTCTTTCTGAATTGTCTTAAATGGTGGAGTAATCGGTATTTCTCTGCCCCAGCTCAATCAGTCGCCCAGTGACACTCATTTATTTGCATTTCCATGTTATTAGGATTAGGATTGTGAGAAAAGATCTGTGGGCCATGATCCCCCATCTGCCTTTACTTTAGACTGACTCTCTAGATGTAGAGTATTGAACCAAGAAGACAATCTGATACTAACGCCAGCTTGCTCTCAGAATGTTAATATCCCCACCACAGTGTACATTTGAGGATTAGCATGAAAACACAAAGCTTCAGACCTCCTGGTGGAAAAGGACAGGAGGAGGGAGTCTGCACTGTGGGCTTGGACTTCAGCCCAGCCCTGGCCAAAGCCAGGAGACAGAAGCTTCTTGCAGGTCTCCCCATGAGTGTGCAGGGGCACGAGGATTTGGGCCATCTTCCACTGCCTTCCCAGGAGCATCAGCAGGGAGCTGGATCAGAAGTGGAGCAGCCAGGACTCCAACAGGCGCCTACATGGGATGCTGGCACTGCAGGCAGCAGCTTAGCCCGTTATGCCACAGTGCCGGCCCCTATCTTGCTGTATTTTAAACTGTGTTTGAATCTGCATTTCACACTGTATCTTGTCCTCAGAAAGAGTCCACACCCCCATATTCTCAGTAAAAATTAAATTGGGGGTATTTGAAGAAAACGGTGCTGTTCAAAGCCAAGCGGTTCCAGGCTCACTCCAGAAGATGTTCTGGAAAGCTGCTAGGGTAACTTGGCGGTAACTCGGGCAGGATCTCCCCTGTGGCATATGTCTTCCTCTGAACCATCACTGAAACTACAGCAGGGAGATTTGAAGGGGCATCGGTTACTTGTACTGGGGAAATTATCCTTTTAAGCTTTGACCTCTTGGGGGAGGGGAGATTTTAGGGTTTTTCTTTTTTTCTTTAACTGCTAGTTTGTTTCCCCTCACCGTGTATTAAAGCTATTTATGTTACACTATTTATTCCACTCACTTTTTGCCAGACCTGTGTTGGGGGATGGTCTATGGACAAGGTCAAAATGACGCCTCCTTGGTGGAGCTTACAGTCTGCTGTGAAGGACATGTTAAGTAATTATAGGCAAAATTATGATGGCAACGGCTGCTCCGAGCAGGTGCGGGACGCAGTCAGAGCACAGAACAGGAGGACCCAGGCTGGCCTGCCGCGACGCTTGGCAAACTGCAGTGCACTGCCTGTTTTTACAAATAAAGTTTTGTCCGAACACAGCTTTGCTCATTCTCACGCGTTGTCTGTAGCCTCTTTGCCGCCACCAGGGCAGCGTTCCGTGGTTTCAGCACACACAGTGTGGTCTGTAAGCAGCTCCTGTCTGGCCCTTTCTTATACAAAGTGCTGTCATCAGGGCCAGCAAGTCAAGAAAGTGATTCCCAGAGGCCGGTGAGTAGTTGGTGCACCCAGGGCTCTGGGCAGGGAGCCCTGTGGGCAGAGGCAGTGGCTGGTTGGGGTGGGGGCGCGGGAGTGGAAAGGACGGGTGCTGCTGGAGGCACCGACAGACGCCACCTGTGCAGCGGCCGGGGAGTCACAGCGCCTTGAAGGCTGTGCTGAGGCGTCTCTTCATTCTCAGAGCAGTGGAGAGCAACTGAAGGGCTGTAAGAGTCATGGACAGGAGAAGAGGTGGTGTGCAGACGAGGACTGAGTGTGGACATCAGGAGATCCGGCAGGGGCTCTGTAAGTGAATGAGACTGGTGGCAGTGGGAGCAGCCATTAGGAAGAGACTCCAGAAATGTCTCGAAGGTAGCGTGGGTACGGGGTGGCTACAGAGCAGGCTGAGTCACCATCTCTGAAAGCTGTTTGGAGAAGTTCAGCTTTCACACCCCCGGGTTGAGTTTCTTTTAAAAACATCCAGGTGGGGGCTGGTGTGGCCTCGACAGGTTAAGCCACTGCCTGCAGTGCCGGCATCCCAGTAGTGCCTGCTCGACTGTCTGCTCCACTTGGAATCCAGCTCCCTGCTAATGCGTCTGGGAAAGCAGCAGCAGATGGGCCAAGTCCTTGGGCCCCTGCACCCATGTGGGAGACTGGAAGATGCACCTGGCTCCTGGCTTCAGCCTGGTCCAGCCCTGGCTGTTGTAGCCATTTGGGGAGTGAACCAGCGGATGGAAGAGCTCACTCGCTCTCTCTAACTCTGGCTTTCAAATAAATAAAATAAATTAAAAAAAGAATACACCCAAGTTGAAAGGTCTGGCAGGCAGTTGGGGCCGTCAGCATGGGGAGCAGCGGCAGGTAAAGGAGCGGGGCCGGGGAGAAAGCACAAAAGGTGGCAGAGAGTGGCTTCCGGGACTCTCCCTGGGCGGAAGCTGTTCTGAGGGACTTTGCTGTGTGTGTGTGTGTGGGGGGGGGCGCTGCGAGCTGGGCCTTCAGATGGGAGGGACTGAGCCTGATGGAAGGAGAGAGCGAGCAGTGGTTCAGCCAGCAGTGCAGCAGAGTCCCGGGGCTGCTGCTGAGGCGTGCTCCCGGCCCTTCCCTGCCCCGTGAGCTTGTCAGTCCTTTTCCCAGAGGCAGGGCAGGGCCTCCCCAGCTGTGGTCCGAGACCTGCAGCTGCAGCAGCACCTGGGGACAGGCTGGAAATGCAGTTCTCCTTACGGTATGCTGACATTACAGAGCCACCGCCATAAGAGACTGTCTGCACACTCCAAGTCAGAACTTAAAGCCATGGTGCGCGTCCCTATGAGGGCTTCCTGTCTAACTGCTCCTCTCCTGGTCTCATGCATTTTTTAAAAAGATTTATTTATTTATTTGAAAGGCACAGAGGCAGAGAGGAGAGAGAGAGGTCTTCATCCGCTGGTTCACACCCCAGATGGCTGCAATGGCCGGAGTTGTACTGATCTGAAGCCAGGAGTTTCCTCTGAATCTCCCACTTGGGTGCAGGGACCCAAGGACTTGGGCCATCTTGACTGCTTTCCCAGGCCATAGCGGAGAGCTGGATTGGAAATGGAGCAGCTGGGACTTGAACCGGCGCCCATATGGGATGCTGGCACTGCAGGTGGCAGCTTTACCTGCAATGCCACAGTGCTGGCCCTAGGCCTCATGCACTTTAAAAACTGTCTTGCTGGGACTGGTGCTGTAGTGCAGCGGAATAATGCCCTGGCCTGAGGCGCTGGCATCCCATATGGGCTCCGGTTCTGGTCTCGGCTGCTGCTATTCTGATCCAGCTCTCTGCTGTGGCCTGGGAAAGCGGTGGAGGATGGCCCAGGTCATTGGGCCCCTGCACTCGTTTGGGAGACCTGGAGGAGGCTCCTGGCTCCTGGCTTCGGATCGGCTCAGCTCCGTCTGTTGCGGCCATCTGGGGAGTGAACTAGCAGATGGAAGGACACCCCCCCCCCCGCCTCTCCTCTGTGTAACTCTGACTTTAAAATAAGTAAATAAATCTTTTTAAAAAACTGTCTTGCTGTATTTTGTAAAAATTTTTTATTTATTTGAGTTACATGGGGTGGAGGGAGGAGAAAGAGTGAGATCTTACACCCCCTGGTTCACTCCCCAAGTGGCTGCAACAGCCAGGGGTGGGCAAGGCCGAAGCCAGGAGACAGAAGCTTCTTGCAGGTCTCCCGTGAGTGTGCAGGGGCACGAGGATTTGGGCCATCTTCCACTGCCTTCCCAGGAGCATCAGCAGGGAGCTGGATCAGAAGTGGAGCAGCCAGGACTCCAACAGGCGCCTATATGGGATGCCGGCACTACAGGCAGCAGCTTAGCCCGTTATGCCACAGTGCCGGCCCCTATCTTGCTGTATTTTAAACTGTATTCGAATCTGCATTTCAAACTGTATCTTGTCCTCAGAAAGAGTCCACACCCCCATATTCTCAGTAAAAATTAAATTGGGGGTATTTGAAGAAAACGGTGCTGTTCATAGCCATGTGGTTCCAGGCTCACTCCAGAAGATGTTCTGGAAAGCTGCTAGGGTAACTTGGCGGTAACTCGGGCAGGATCTCCCCTGTGGCATATGTCTTCCTTTGAAACATCACTGAAACTACAGCAAGGAGATTTGAAGGGGCATCAGTTACTCTGAGATAAGGAGTCCAGGGAAGGAAAGATCAGCGCAATACTAGAAGCTAGACAGAGATGGGAGAACCTGAGAGAGCCGGAATCCCAAGGGGCGGGGAGGTGGAGCTAAGGATGCACTCCACTGCCACACCGAGGCTTGGCCGGGCAGGTGTCTCTGTGGGTCGGGGTGGGGCCAAGCTGCGTTAGAGGGCATGGAGGAGCTGAGAAGCAGGAGAGCCTGGCTGTCCCGCCCTCTCCGCTCAGATGTCTTCCCCTCCAGCAGAGGCCTGGAGGTTTACCCCCTGAGGGGTCAACGCAGTTTCCTGGGGTGAGGGCTGCCTGGCCTGGGGGAGGGTTGGATACTGTCTGAGAGTGGCTCCACATGCTGCAAGCCAAGGATGGCAAGACAGAAGTGAGGGTGGCCATCTGGAAAGGACAGTCCTAATGCCTCGGCGAGACCAGTGCCAGAACAGGTGTATGCGGCCAGGGCAGAGGGGAACTTGGATTAGAGATGTTGGGTCAGAATTCTCCATGCTAGGGCGTGTTGCTGGGAGTGGCTGGTCCACGGGGAGGGAGCAGGACCAGGAATAGAGACAGAGGGCTGGAGGGACCAGCCCCATGGCTCTGCCAATCACGTTGACAGCACAGGAGTTGTGAAGGGGAAGACTGAGCTGCCCCAAGTCAGGAGGCTTCCTGCAGGACATGGAGGACTCCAACCTGGGGCTGCACAGAGGTGGCAGGGGCGTGGCCACTGAGCCTCCCTCGGTAGGCACCAGCAGGGAGCTGGAGTCAGGAATGAGTTGGGACGTGGACCTAGGCACTGCTGTGTGGGATGTGGGCATCCCAGCTGGCTCCCTGACCACCATGCCAGACACTTTCACTTCCTGCCTGTGTTCTTAACCGGTATTTGTTTACCTTTCAAATCACAGACAATGTAAACATTCAGATATCTATGAAGTTGTTGTTCGCTGGTAAGATGTAATTTTCAGAAGCAGAATGACTCATAGCTAAGTCCTCGCAGGTTTCTGTTTGAGGCCATGGGGGTAGAGGAGAGTTGCAGGTGCACCCACACGACATGTGCCCGGCCCCCAGGGTTAGACAGCTGCTGTCTGCGTGGAGCTGCGTCGGTGTCTGATCTAGAGCAGGCGGCTCTGGTGGTGGAAGCTGAGTGCCCTCGGAACCCTTTTGGGGTTAAGGTCCTGGGGAGTCCCAGAGCGTTTAATGGGGCTGCCTTGGGACTGTAGTAAAGTGAGCCCCATGGATTAGTCTTGAAGTATTATTAGAAGGCTTGTTCCGTAGACAAGTGTGTAAATTGGAAGGCACTGGATAGCTTATGCCCTGGACCAGAGTTTAAGCCTACCTCAGTCTTCCTTGTGTGAATTAGTGGCATGCCCCACACTTGTCTTGTTGCATGAGTGCTGCTTCTGCGCTGGCTGGTGAACGTTCTGCCATTGGTGTTCACTTGGATCTGGCCTGTCTCGTTCCAGCTCTATTACCAGGTTTTAAACTTTGCCATGATCGTGTCTTCGGCGCTCATGATCTGGAAAGGCTTGATTGTCCTCACCGGCAGCGAGAGCCCCATCGTGGTGGTGCTGAGGTAGGTCCTTCCGTGCCCCGCACCTGCTGCCCTGGGAGCGCGGAGCAGACTGGCCCTGAGTGAGGACCTGGATTTGAATGGCATGAGCTGTTAGCTTCTTCACCTGGGGACAGTTCAGAGCTTTGCTCTTACTAATGCCAGTGCGTTTAATCCACTTGAACCCACAACTTCGTAAAAGGTGTTCACGCGGAGGTTGTGTACTAGTTGGTCTCTAAATGTAACCAGTTTAAGAATGAGTCACTTGGTTTTCTTTGAACAGTTAGGCAGGGAGTGACCCTCAGTGCCTGGCACTGTGCCTGGTAGTTCTGGAGCGGCTGTGAGTGGCTGCTATGGGCTTGAGATCATCCAAAGAGTGCAGTTTACTTTAGAAAGTGCAAATTGTAATTAACTTCATCCAAGGAGAAAGGCTTAACAGTCAGTTTGAAAGCAAATGGCCAGGTTTGAGAGCCAGCAGGTGCCTCAAGAGCTCTCTGCCCAGTGTGTCACAGGTCACTGACTCTTAGGGTTGGCGGGGCTGGAATCCCTTTTCGTAGGGGTGCCGCTGTCACAGGCTGGTGGATGGAGCCACAGCTGACCAGTGCAGCTTAGGCCAGGACGCGGGGCTCTTGGCTTCCGATCCAGTGCCCTTTCCTTCCTGTGGGCCCTGCTGCCCTGTCCTGGCTACAGCCACGGCACAGACTCGCCCAGGCCACCCAGCGTGAGTGGCCCAGGGCCACGCTGGTTGAGACAGGGAGCTCCCCCACGTGCACAGGCCGAGGGCAGCACAGCTCTTAGCAGAGCGGGGGGGCCTCCGAGTCACCAGTGTTCATGCTGTGCCCCAGAACCGATTAGGAGGGAGCTGGGGCCGAGCTGATGGACTCTGGACACCTAAGCCTTGCTTCCGTTTTATGCATTTTATGTGGTTCTGTGTGTACTTTCTCCTGACATTCCATTTGAAGGAAGAATTTTAAGGCTTTCTTTTTTAAAAACAAAAAGGAATGAAAACTTTCAAGTTTGGACGGGCCCCCTGACTGGACAGATAAGGAGTCCTGGGCTCGGTGGGGCCACGTCATGAGCATCTCACAGTGACCGCTGGCCGAGTCCCCTCTGGCTGCCCTCTAATCACGCACACCCACACACAGATGACTGAGGCTGTAGCCCCCAGGGATCTGCTCTTGGCATCCATGATGGCTCTGGGGCAGTTTGGTTGTCAGCCTAAGGCAGTGAGTGACATCCTTGCGAGACTTGCAGCCTGGTGGGGGAGGCGAAGATGACTTGTGTGCGTGAAACGTGGAGGAACTGCCTTCCTGCTGAGCCGTGGTGGCGACCCTGAGGCCAGCCTGCAGTGGGCTCTTCCCGCCTCTGCAGCTCGCAGAGAGTGCTGTCCCCTTGCGAGCAAACAGCGTGCCCTGGGACGGGGTAAATGGGATAACCCCACCCTACCCCCAGGGGCTTTGTCCTTGCTTGGCCTTTTCCTTTCTCTCCTCTCTCCCTTTCTCACTCAGATCCTGAATGCTGGATCTGCTGCCATACTTAGTGGCACTGGTGTCACGTGAACAAACCCCTGCAGCAGGTCCCCGGTGGCCCTGCATGTCTCCTTGAGGCCTCCGGCGTCTGCTGGGAGGTGTGCCGGGCCATGCTGGGCGTGAAGGGAGGGCCAGCTTCCCGGGCCGGGTGGCTCCCGTTGGGAGCTGTGTGTCCTCTCAAGCTCCACACGGTCCTCTGCCCAGCCAGCAGAGCCCGCCCGCTCATCCCGGCTGCACAACCCCAGAAAGCCGATTTCCAGCGCTCACGGTCCACTCCCTCGTGAAGCCACAGCACGAGCATATACAGTGGAATCCGGTTTTCTTGCATTTCAGCTTTCAGTAGATTGCAGCTGACTTGGAACCCACTGAAGACTGACCGACCTCGGGTGGGACTGTTTATCCTCCTGCAGGCCAATCCGCCAGCAGTTGTTAGAATTGGGCTTCTGTAGGATGATGCAGCAGGAGGCCAAGGCCCCACCCCTGAGCTTGGCTTCAGGGCACGTCCTGCTCCCCGGTGTATTCCTTGGCTTCTCATTCCCTGAACAGCGGCAGCACCCTGAGGGCCGAGGATCTGCTGCACAGTGAAAGGGCTGCCCTCAAGCACTGCCCAGCGGGGCCGGCGCCGTGGCTCACTCGGTTAATCCTCCGCCTGCGGCGCCAGCATCCCATATGGGTGCCGGGTTCTAGTCCCGGCTGCTCCTCTTCCAGTCCAGCTCTCTGCTGTGGCCCAGGAAGGCAGTGGAGGATGGCCCAAGTGCTTGGGCCCTGCACCCGCATGGGAGACCAGGAGGAGGCACCTGGCTCCTGGCTTCAGATCAGCACAGCACGCCAGCCATATTGGCATTTGGGGGGTGAGCCAACGGAAGGAAGACCTTTCTCTCTCTCTCTCACTGTCTACAACTCTACCTGTCAAATAAAAAAAAAAAAGAAAGAAAGAAAGAAAGAACTGCAGCAGCTAGAGCCTGCGGTTCTGAATGAGCAGAGCCGCGTGGTCACAGACGTAGGAAGGCTGAAAAGTGGCAGCTTTTACTTTAGAGTCCACGTTACTCTTAGTTCTTTTTCTACCTAATAAAAGCCGAGATGGGCCTGCTAGTGTCCTTGTCCTACGTAGATCCAAGAGAGAATATGTCATCACCGGGAGCCATCAGAAGGAAACACTGTGGCCCGCGTTATGGTCCTGGCCTCCTTGCCTGTTGATGAGTTTGCACTGACTGCTGTTTGTTTTTATCACCCTGGGCACACGGGCATCGCTGATGTGGACTTTGTGTTTCTTTCTAGCGGCAGCATGGAGCCAGCCTTTCACAGGGGAGACCTCCTGTTCCTCACAAATTTCCGAGAAGACCCGATCAGAGCCGGGGAAATCGTTGTTTTTAAAGTGGAAGGACGAGACATTCCAATAGTTCACAGAGTAATCAAAGTTCACGAAAAGTAAAGAGGCTTTCCTGCTTTCTGGGTTTGTCTTGTACATTCTTGGTAGACGGTTGCAGAGTGGGCAAAGCACTAGATGTGTTCCGTTCACTAGCCAGGCGGCTGCGCACCAGGGACAGCCCTTCCCTATGACGGGAGTGATGCGGCACACGCAGTGATTCACAGGGTGATTACGTAACCCATGAACTCCCGTTTAGGAGAGCACTTCAGAAACTTAAATTGTGGCGCACAGGTAAGGTGGCACATATTCTAACAGTCCTTACTGGAAGGAGACTCACAATCAAATCACATTGCAGGAGAGGGCGATGTTGATATGACAATTATTTTCTGAAATGCAAAAACATCAGCTCCTTCTGGGTGTCCCTTGGGCCATGGGGACCTGCTAAGAGCAGTGGTGGCCCTGGCTGGACGCCAGCTCCTTCCCCAACTCCTCCCACAAGGTGCTTGTTGAACATCCGGCGTGCCTTTAGCTTAGGGTAGCATTTCACCAAGTAATGCAGCATTCTGTGCGCTGAGTGGCTGTGTGACTGACCTGTAACCGTTTGCACGTTTGCAGTATTAGATTCCTAGTCTGCCTCCTGCTTCTGTTGTTCCCCGAAGACACTGACACCTGTGGCACTCACTCCGTGTTCCTCTGAACGCGGGAGCAGTCCAGTTTGGGTCGGTGTGGCAGCGCTGGTACCGCACCAGTGGTTACTTGGCACCTGTACTGCTTACGAGGAAGAAACGCACTCAGTGTAAAGAGGCGGCTCTCTCGCCGGGTTACAGGAGACTTCTAAGGAAGACAAGTGGTTCAGAGCCGAGGCGATGAGGAGGCTGGGCTCTGGTTGGTGTGCGTTCCAGGACACCGCAGGACCCTCATCCTCTCGCGTTGCTCTGTAACTTGGCTACAAGTCAGCTGTTCTTTCTGATGCCGCCTTGTAGTTCTTTATATTTTCTCTCATTCTAAGGGGTCATTTTTCCATTTGTCTTATCGGAAGTCCCTCTCGATAGTCCATACCACCGCACTGTTGTGTCTGTGTGTCCAGACCATCGAACGCTAGTTTAGTACGTTAAACTTAGCCCTGAATGTCTCCGCCACATTGGGTTTACCCACTGTGGTTCGTGCTTCCTTGCAAGTGGGATTTGATTCATTTTGCTCAGCAGTGAAGGAACAAGCGCATTGACTCTGTGCTTGACAAGGAGCAGGCAGTCTGAGGACAGCTAAGGGCACACTTGTGTCCACGATGCCCCGGGCTCCAGTCTGGTCTGGGACACAGTCCACACCGGGCACGAGGAGGGGTAGAATCCACGCCAACAAATCGGCCCACGAGGATTAGAAGGGGTGAGGTAATCCGAGTCCAGCACAGGCCACGAAGTGAGTGTTGTGGCTGCGTCTCCGACCTCTTCTGACTTGGGTGAAGGACTCAGTAAGCCCAGGGAAGCTCATTATCCACGGTGTGGCGTTGCTGTATGCCGAGGCCGCTCCCGAGAGAATCTGACAGTGCCTGTTCACACAGATTCTGCCCGGGAAATGGCACTAAGACTTATTTTGCTGTTGGAAAATAAGCCAGGTACCAGCTGTTTCTTCGCAAGAGGGCACGGGGAGAAGTGGCTGCTGTGCCGGCCGCGCTCACTGACCCGCCAGTGCCCTTGAGCTTGTCTGTGCTCTTGGGTCCTCAGGGGTACTGGAGTGTTAGACTTCAAGTCTACAAAATCGTTACTAGATTTCTGATTCAGTGGGATGGTGCTCTGTACACAGTCGTCTTCCACCAAAGGAAGGCCCTTGCTCTTCTAAATGCTTATGTCTGACTACAAAGTTTCAGGGAACTGGAATTTTTTAACGATGCTCTGCTGGAAGTAGTTTTTGATGGGACTTTGTTTTGCTTTCCAGAGATAATGGAGACATCAAATTTCTGACTAAAGGAGATAATAATGAAGTTGACGACAGAGGATTGTACAAAGAAGGCCAGAACTGGCTCGAGAAGAAGGATGTGGTGGGAAGAGCAAGAGGGTGAGGACTCACTTTCGGGTTCCTCTGGGAGGGTCAGAACCCGGAACATGCTCACAACTAGCGGCACTGGCTTTGGGGGATGCTGGGACCACTGCTTACACACAGGACCTCTCAGGAGAGAACTGAGCACTCGAGGTTTGTGCTGTAAGGACCAGGCACAGCCTGAAGCAGAGTGACGGCGCCTCGGGTCCAGCTGGGTCCACAGAGGTGCCCTTGTCCGCATGCTCTCTGGCTTTGGGCACGCGCTCACATTTGGGTGTAAGTGATGGGGTTCACGTTGGCATTCACTGCCCAGGAGACTTGCTACACCTGAAAAGCTCTGTGGAATTAAAGTAGTGATGGCGCAGGCATCCCATTTGGGCGCCGGGTTCTAGTCCTGGTTGCTCCTCTTCCAGTCCAGCTCTGCTATAGCCCGGGAAGGAGTGGAGGATGGCCCAAGTGCTTGGGCCCTGCAGGTCAGAGACTTGCAGATCAGAGACCTTGGGTTTGATCCCTGCCTCCGATTCCTGCTGGTGCAGACCCAGAGAGGCAGCGGCGCTGGCGTAAGTGATGAAGTTGTTGCCGCCCACGTGGGAGACCTGGATGGAGTTCCCGCTCCCAGCTCTGGCCTGGTCTAGCTTTGGCTTCTTTGTGGAAGTCTCCCTCTCTGTCAGATAAATCAATGTTAAAATAATGATGATGTTTTAAAATTACAAACTATGTGGTATAAGAGCTTCATTTAATAGCTCTTTTTTATATAAGAGAGCTGAATCTTATTTTTCTCCTAAAAAAAATAAGAAGTATTTTTTGGGCCAAATTGCCTATTCTGTTTGTCCAAATAGCTCAGCTAATTATTTAAATTGTGGCAAGTGAAGACAGAGAGCCTTGGTGGCCCAGATCCTGTGCGTACTTAAAGTCATCGTCCTGTCCGTTAGCTCTGTTTTGCACTAGAGGCAGGGTAAATATCGTCCTTACAGTCCCTGAAACGTTTCCTCCTGGGCTGATTGATGTCGTTTGCAAATGTTGCTATCGCATCATAAACAACTTTTATATTCCTCGGTTTTTCTCCCACAATTTAGGTTTTTGCCGTATGTTGGCATGGTCACCATAATAATGAATGACTACCCAAAGTTCAAGGTAGGAATTTGTGTCTGTGCTCGTCAGGGGTTTAAGTGTCGGTGCTTTTCCTGGTGGGGCTGCAGAGCTGCAGTCTCCTCCAGTGTTGCTGCAGGGTATTTGCTGTGAACCACACATTAGCATAAGCACTTGCTGCTTTGACCTTTCCTACTCAGTGTGTTTTGCAATGACATCTGTACATGCGTTGCCTTTTTGTTATGGAAATTTGCAAACATACAAAAAATGTAGTATGATAAACCAGCGTTGCTTCTTCCCCAGATTCAACCAAAACGGTTTTTTAGTTTTGAAAAACATCACTTGAAAAACCACGGGAGCCTACGCGGAAATACGCGCTTCTCTGTGTCTGTCAGGGTCCATGGATACATTTTCAGGTTTTGACCATGACGTGGCCTGGAACAGCTAAGCTGGGGAACAGGCACCGAGGAGAGGCCATCTTCTGACCCCTCCTCGGCCCAGTATTGAACAGACTGCCCCGAATCACGTATAGACCCGCTGGTTTGTGCCCTCTCATGATTTCCCGCTGTGTTCTCTTTACAGTACGCGCTTCTGGCCGTGATGGGTGCATACGTGTTACTAAAACGTGAATCCTAAAATGAGACACGGTTCCTGGGACCAGACTGAGATGAATTATGTTGAAAAAAACTAATATATTTGAGATGTTCCTGTATAAAAGGAAACAGTGTGGAGACGTTTTTGTCTTGTCCAAATAAATGATTCATCAGTAACGCTGTTTTTCTTTGGTGGACTCTGATTGGACTCTGCTGTCTCTTGGCCGCTCCTGGCAGTCTCTCTCTCTGTGACCGCACCAGTTAGGGGCCTGACCTGCCAGTGGGGGCCCTGCAGTCTGCGGGGCCTGGTTACGATGTCTGAATTTCAGAACCTAAATTCTTACGTTAATATGACATTTCGGGGAGGTGGGGGATAGAGGGGGAACAAAGAGACCCTTCCAAGGAGATGGCTTCTTGCTTATGAAAGCGTCATGTGATCAGTTAATAAAGCCCAACACCTTATGGAAGGAAGGGCTGCCGTCTGCCTTGTTTTTGTGCTGTGTCTTAATATGATTTAAATTATTTGCAAAGCATTAAAAACCTTTGGGAAAAAAATTCACAAAAACAGGGACCGGCATTTGGCACAGCTGCCAAGTGCAGCTTGGATGCCTGCGTCCTGTACCACAGTGCCTGGGTTCGAGTCTCAGCTACTCCACTTCTGATCCAGCTTTCTACCTATGTGCACCTGGGAGGCAGGGTGATGGATCACATAGCTGGGTCCTTGCCCAGCTGGGGCTCCGGGCTCCTGGCTTTGGCCTGACTCAGCCCTGGCCGTTGCGGGCATTTGGGAAGTGAACCAGTAGGTGAAAGATCTCTTTCTGTCTGGCTTTCAAATAAAAATGAAAATACATTTTTTTTTTTAAATTACAAAAATGACCAAAGGATAAAAGGGACAGATTCGTTCCCTCAAACTCCACTCTGCATTTCCCAGGGATCTCCACCATTAAGTTAGGTATCTGTGTAGCTAGGGGCCATGGGCCCCTCGGATGTGGGCAGAATGTCCCTCCCAAGCAGGCTGCCAGCTGTGGCCGGGAAGCTCGTTTCCAGACCAGCTGGCATTTTCCCACATAGCTTCTTGTGCTGCATGTGTGACCTTGTGCTTTTAAATCACAACTTCAAGTTAGCTGCAATCTTCCACCCAGAGCTAGCAGAGGAGGGAGGGGGCTGAGCCCCTAGGAGAATCCGGCAGTCTCCAAGAGACCCCCACTATCTCCATGAGCCCCAGCCTGTCAACATACAGTATATAAAACCCCTGTCCAGTGGGCACCCCCGTAGAGTGACCCAGTGAACAGATGGTAATGCCTTAATCCGGGCACTTCCTGTTCCCTGGGTCTCCCCTCAGACCAGAGGCTTTACTGTTGCTTGCCAATCAAATAAGTTTCCACTTTTTATTTCTATCCTGAGCTGAGGGAAAGAACCCATGAAACTCACTCTGGCAAGCGCCCTCCCCTCCACCCCAGTAACAACACTCCTGCAGGTCATGCCCCTCACTCAAATATCTGTCAAGCACGGCTGTGCCAGCCATGGGTGCTGCACCTACAAAAGCCCAGCCCTTGAAGGAGCTGCAGGCGTAGTGGGAGAGAGAATGGGCAAATCATGATTTCAGGTAGCGATGATTGTTATGAAGAAGGATAAAGCATCAGTGGCTAGAGGGTGACAGCAGCTACTGCTTGTCAGATGGAGCTCAGGAAGACCTGTGACTGAGCAGAGGGACCGCGCCATGGCAGTGCTGGCAAAGAGACTTCCAGGGGCCGGCGCCGTGGCTCACTTGGTTAATCCTC
This sequence comes from Sylvilagus floridanus, assembly GCA_949820135.1. Lineage (NCBI taxonomy): Eukaryota > Metazoa > Chordata > Mammalia > Lagomorpha > Leporidae > Sylvilagus > Sylvilagus floridanus. The sequence goes on from OX463226.1 coordinate 107,605,285, forward strand.
TGCCTGCGGCACCGGCATCCCATATGGGAGCTGGTTCTAGTCCTGGCTGCTGCACTTCCCATCCAGCTCTCTGCTATGGCCTGGGAAAGCAGTAGAAGATGGCCCAAGTCCTTGGGACCCTGCACCTGCATGGGAGACCTGGAAGAATCTCCTGGCTCCTGGCTTCGGATGGGCACAGCTCTGGCCGTTGTGGCCATCTGGGGAGTGGATCAGCGGATGGAAGACCTCTCTGTCTCTTCCTCTCACTGTCTGAACTCTACCTCTCAAATAAATAAAATCTTAAAAAAAGAGAGAGAGACTTCCAGCAGGCGTTGAAAAGGACTGCTGCCGGAGGCTGGAGTGGTTCTTCTCCAGCTCAGAGGAGCCTGCAATCCCGGCTGCTGTGAAACACAGCTCCCGCCTTGGGGAGGATGGGCAGGGCCCAGGACTCTGCATTTCCAGCCTCCTCCTGGGGGGTGCCCATGCTGCCGGTGCCCAGCCCAGAGGAAAAAGCAGGCCCATGGTGTTTTAACACACGCCGTTCAGTTTTGCTAACACGAGTTTGCACTGCGCAACATGATGTTGACGCCCTGGCAGTCAGAACTACACATGGACCCCATTGTTCTAAGTTTGTCCCATTCTGATGTAAGCATGTAGACTCTCTAGAAGTCACTTAACCACCCACGTGGGCTCAGCAAGTTACCTGACTTCGCTGTGCCTCGTGGAAGGTGAGAACTGTGCGTAACAAGTGGGGCTGTCACGAGGAGCGGGTAGGCGATTCACAGGACGGCTGCTGGACACGTACGCTGTATGCACGCTGCAAGTGCTGCCCACTCAGTCGTGTCTTCTTCCATGGAAACCTGTGCCACCCTTGGGCTCCTGACTTGGTACAGACCAGCAGGGCTGCTTCCTTGGAGGCGGCTCGCCTTCCAATCCTTTCTCGCTACTGAAGTGGGCTAATGCGACAATAATGGGCCTCATCCCGAGGAAAGCAGCAAAGTAAAAGGAAAAAATATTTACAGACTGCTTTCCGAACACCATTCCCTTGTGCCCTTTACTAAACCGTTTGCTTAAGGAAAGCGTTTCTTCTTCCTTTACCAAAAGATGGAATAGTGAAAGTTGGGTCAAAACTTGATTATTTTACCATCTTTCTGGGGCTCTGCAATTGGTTAATATGAGTTTTAGAAAAGCTTTTTTTTTATTTTTTTTTTTGACAGGCAGAGTGACAGTGAGAGAGACAGAGAGGAAGGTCTTCCTTTTCTGTTGGTTCACCTCCCAATGGCCACTGTGGCAGGCACGCTGTGCTGATCCGAAGCCAGGAGCCAGGTGCTTCTCCTGGTCTCCCATGGGGTGCAGGGCCCAAGCACTTGGGCCGTCCTCCACTGCACTCCTGGGCCACAGCAGAGAGCTGGCCTGGAAGAGGGGCAACCGGGACAGAATCCAGTGCCCCAACCGGGACTAGAACCCGGTGTGCCGGCGCCGCAAGGTGGAGGATTAGCCTGTTGAGCCACGGCGCCGGCTTGGATAGACTTTATTTTTAAGAGGAGTTTGAGATTCATAGCAAAATTGAATGGAGAGTAGAGAAATTCCCCATATGTGAGTACGTCCTGACTTCACACATGCACAGCCCCTCCCATCACCAACACCTCCCACGGGAGTGGTGCATTCATTATCAATGAACACACTAACTCTTGGTGTTGTATGCCGTATGTATGGTCTGACGCACACACTATAACATGGATGCACCATTATAGTATCATACAGAGTAGTTTCACTGCTTGAACTGCCTGAATGCTCTGTGTTCACCTACTCGCCCATCTCTACTCTCAACCTTGGTAACCATGTGTTGGTGTCTCCATAATCTCGCTTTTCCCAGAACATCCTAGAGTTGTGATCATACAGTATGCAGCCTACTGAGACTGGCATCCTCCACTTAGCACTACGCATTTAAGCTTCTCCATGTCTTCGTGTCTTGAGAACTCATTTCCTCTTAGTGCGCAATAATATTCTGTCGTCTGGATGTGCCATGGTTTATCCATTCACCTCTCCAAGGACACCTTCAGTGTGTGGAATTACGAATAAAGCTGCTACGAATATCCATGTGTAGGTTTTTACTGGACAGGTGTTTTCAAGTCATTCGGAATAAATATCAAGAAGCTTGACTGGGTTTGTAGGAGATTCCCCAGGTAACTCCCGAAGCCATTTTGTGTTCCCACCAGCAAAGGACGAGAGTTCCTGTTGCTCTATGTCCTTGCCAGCATTTGGTGTTAGAATTGCAGATTTTGGCCCCTCTCATAGGTATGTAGCAGGTACCTCATTCTCTCAGGACTATCAAAGTCAGGTGCCACACCTCCTGCGGCTTTGGGCTTTCTAGTCTTTCCACGCTGGCTCTTGGGGCTTTTGCCTCTCTATACAAACTGGATATCCATGCTGCAGGATTTTTATTAACTATCTCTATTTGGGAAGTACATGTGACTCTCCATCACCACGTTCCTTCCTAACTGTCATCCCTGAAGCCGTCTGTGAGGAATAATTGCTCCCTTCATTAAAATACCAAGTTGATTTTTTTTTTGTACCTCCCTTGATTTTTGTATAGGAACATCTGAGTCTCTTCCTGCCCTGGTCATAACCAAGTGCTTCCTCTGTTATCTGTTTCACTGTGCCATGTCTGATAGCCTCCGTAGCAGCAGGTTAAGCTCCTGTGGTTGGCTATGCATTCTCCCTCGCTCAGTTTCAACTCCAGTGGACGTAAAGCCTGCTAGACTGAGTTTGACTTCTCCCTAAGGGAAAGGCAGAGTACAACAGAATCAGCTTGCCATTTAGAGCTCCTACCTGGTAGCTCAGCGAGCAGAGAGTGGAACTCGAAAGTGGATTAAAGACCCAGAGGGAGCCTGGTGACTCGCTCTTACATCCTCTTGACATCCTCCTTACAATGGGACCGTTCAGTCCGTCTGAGCGCAAAGCTGTGCCCTGTGCTCTCCTTCAGGCCTTGTACACTGGCCAGATGCCTTTTCACTCAACGTGGGGAACAAAATACAAAAGCATACTACAAGATCATCTTTCACTTTTATGGTAAAATGTTATGTTTTCTACTTTCTGATATCTATTGGCTAAGTGAACACACCTCTGTGAAACATCTTTAACCCAAACAGGTGTCCGTAAAAGAGCTCCCTTACAGTGTGTAGACAGTCAGGGTGCACAAGGGGTTTGCCTGTTACTTGCTGTACAGCTGGAAGAGGAGGGGTCAGCCACAGCTTTACAAGGCTTCAGGAGTAATCTTGACCAAGAAGAAACAGAGTGAGGGCCGGCGCTGGGGCATAGCTGGTTAAGCTGCCACCTGCGATGCCAGAATCCCATACTGATGCTGGTTCAAGTCCCATCTGCTCCACTTCTGATCCAGCTCCCTGCTCATGCGCCTGGGAAAGCAGTGGAAGATGGCCCCATATTTGGGCCCCTGTCATTCACATGGGAGACCTGGTAGAAACTCCTGGCTCCTGGCTTCAGCCTGGCCCAGCCCTGGCCCTTGCAGCCATTTGGGGAGTGAACCAGCAGATGGGAGCTTGCTTTCTCTGTAGCTCTGACTCTCAAATAAATAAATCTTGAAGAAAAAAAAAAAAAGAAAGAAAAGAAATGAAACTGAGTGAACTAAGTTGGTTCCCGTGGAAAATGTTCCCTGTGGTTCTGAATTTTATTTTCAAAGATCACCAGTGAACTCACCTACCATAGTCCGCTCATGAGGGCATCTCTTCGCTATTTCTAGATTTTCTCCCACACTGAGATCCTGGAGGTAGGACAGTTAGACAAGATGGCCCTTGCAAGGACTGGAGGAACTTCCGGGGAGGTGTGGATGCCTAATGTTGAATTCCTTTTGCCATCTTCCTTCCTAAACATGTTTTTATAGGTTAAACTATTCAGTTCAGTCAGGAGAACCATCTAGAAAGGAAGCAGACAGAACCCTGGTAGCATTGACGTCGAAAGGGTGAGTGAAGACGTTCATAAAAGGGACAGGACAGGAAGTGCAGAGGGGAAGGAGGAAGCCCAGGGAGGGAGAGGCCCAGCGAGGGGCAAGTGGGAAGGGGAAGGCACGCACTGGCTTCTCACTGCTGGCCCGGGAGAGTGGGTCTGGTGGCATGGTGGGAGCAGAGGAGGATTTCAACAGTGTGAGAGCAGAAGTCACCCAAGGCTGATCGGTGTGAACACCGTGGCAAGCCGGCAGCACTGATCCCGCCCCCCAGCCGCGGTCCTGACTCCCGCATCCTCATCCCAGCGATGGTCTGTTTCCCTACACAGACACACCAGATGCTGCACTTGTCTTGTTGAACAAACGTTCACAAACTGGTGCTCTGTCATGAACACAAAGCTTGCATTGCTGTAGGCCAGCATCTGAGTTTGGGGGACAATCCAAAGTGGCTAGATCGTCCCATTCTGGGTTCTCAGAGCGTTTTACCAAGATCACCACTATCGGAACTGACACAGGAGTGGCGCCTCCAGTCCCTGGCTCAGGCTTTGCCTTTGGGTGTGCCCGCTGCCGAGTTCCCCTGGGGAACACATAGCAAGTGGGCACAAGTGACAGCAGAAGAGAAAGCAGGTCCCCGGGCCCTGCTTCCGAAGATTCTGCCAAGGTGGGAGGTCCAGGCTGCTTATGGAGGAAGAGGCGATTGTAATGAGGAAGCAGGTTGGATGCTCTGCACTGGAAGCCGAGGGGGAGGACCGGCTCAATGGGCCGACTGTCTCTAAGTGCTCCCCCAGCTCGACTGTTCTGTTTCTTTATTCCGCATTCACTGAACAGTCACTGAGCACCAGTCCACAGTCTATGTACTGGGAATATGGCAGTGAGCAAGGAGAGGCACTTCCCACCCTCAGCCACTTGTCTTCCAATAGGGAAAGAGAAATCATTGAAGGGGGAAAAAAGGAAAATTAAGCAAAATATGTAGAATACCAGGCAGTGTTAAGTATTATGGAAAAAAATAGAGAGGACAGGAAATATTGTGGAGAGCTGTAATGTTAAAACAAACAAAACAAACCCATGGCCCGGTAACATCTTTTTGAAAAGTAGGCAGCAGGAATAGCAAGTGTGATTTTCTGGTGAACCGGAGGAGGAGGAGGAGAAGGAGGAGGAGGAGGCGGGGGAGGGGGAGGAGGAGGGGGAGGAGTAGGAGAAGTGGGGAGGTCATTGTGGCCAAAGCTGAGGGAACCAGAGGATTAGCAGGAGGCGATAGGATCCAGGCAGAAGCCAGATTATAGCCTCGAAGGTCACTGCAAAGACTTTGGCTGCTCCTCTAGGCTGGAAGACCTAGATGGCTTTGGACAAAGCAGTGACCAATGCAAAAAGATTTGGGGCACAGAAAAGGAAGTTAGACAAGCGACAGACGTCACAGACCACTGCAACCTCTAGGCAAGCAGCTTTGGTGGCTCTAAGGAGGGTGATGTGGAAAGAAGTGAACCAGCGGATGGAAGACCTCTCTCTCTCTCTCTCTCTCTCTTTTTCTCTCTCTTCCCCTCCCCGCCCCATAATTCTGCCTTTCACATAAATTAATCTTTTTAAAAACTCAGTTTTATATGTCTGAATATGTCTCCATTTACCCTGATCTTGAAAGCTACGTCTGCTGGATAAAGAAATCTAGACTGACAATTTTATTTTCTTTTAGTATTTTTGAAGATGGATCTCCATTGCCTTATAGCTTGCACAATTTCTAGCATAAAATCTGCTGTTATTTTTACCTTGTTTGTTTGAACCTCATGCATCATTTGTCTCTGCTTTAAAATTTCTTTGTTTATACTAGTGTTCAACAACTTGAATATGATGTTCCCTGATAGAGATTTTTTTTTTTATATTTATTCTGTTGGAGTTGGTTGGGCTTCTTGGATCTGTGGGTTGGTTCCGTCCCCAAATGGCTGCAACAAGAGAAGCTTCATCTGGGTCTCACATGTGTGCAGGGGCCCAAGTGCTTGGGCCATCTTACACTGCTTTCCTTGGGGCATTTGCAGGGAGCTAGATTGAAAGTGGAGCATCCAGGACTCCAAATGGCACCCATATGGGATGCCAGCATTGCAGGCAGCAGCTTAACTCATTATGCCAGTTCCAGGTTTATTATTTTAATCAAATTTGAACCACTTTGGCTATTATATTTTCAATATTTTTTTCTTTTTTAAAAAGATTTATTTACACATTTGGAGGGCAGAATGACAGCGAGGGAGACAGAGAGAAAGACATCTTCCATCTGTTGGTTCACTCCCCAGTGGCTGCAATGGGCCAGACTGCACCCAGGAACCTGGAAGTATATCTACATCTTACACAGTGGTTGTAGGGGTCCAGGCTCTGAGGCCATCTTCCACTGCTTTCCTAGGCATATCAATAGAAACTGGATTAGAGGCAGAGCAGGTGGGAGCTGAACTGTGCTGATACGGGGGGATGCTGGCGTTGCAAGCAATGGCTTACGCTATGCCACAATGCTGACTCCTCAGATTTTTTGTTCTGTACCCTCTCTTTTTTTTCTGCGACTCCAATTGCACGTATGTTACATGTCCCACAGGTCACCGGTGCAATGTTTATTTATTTTTTGGTCTTCTTTTCTTGGGCTGCTTGGTTAATTTGTATTACCATGTTTTCAAGATTACTGGTCTTTCCCTCCTCAATGTGTAGCTTACTAGTAGTCTTTCTCAGTGTTTTTTATTTCGGCTATTTTAATTTTCACCTCTAGATATTCTGCTGGACCATTCAGAAAATATGTTTTTCTGTCTTCAGCATGGTAAATGTTTTCCTTTATTTTCTTGAATATGGGGAACACAGTCATAAAAGCTCTTCTAATGTCCTTAACATCAATTATATCATATCTGGGCCTATTTGGGGAGGCCCTCTCCCTTCAGCAGGGGCCTGATTCCATGGTAGCCATGGCCACAGGGTTTTTGCAAATTGGTCCAGAGACCTGGGGACCAACTTGCAGTGTAGACAGAATCCAGGACACTGAGGCCAAACCACTTCCCTCTGCCCTCTCCCCACGTTCAGAAGCACCAAAGAAATGTTCTTGGCTGCCAGACTCTGGGACAGGCAGGCCTCCCTCTTGTCGGGGAACCTGGGTCTGGTGGAAGAGCGGCCAAGGCACCAGCTCCCAGCCTGACAGCCCAGGTCCTTACCTGACGGCCAGCGGCCTCAGCTGCATCTTCTCAGCTGCTCCCCACTCAGCCCACATCCCAGAGCACAATAGGCTGCTTCACTTCCAGCTCCAGATCTCTTAGCCAGCAGAAACGCAAGCGCCCCAGCCTGGGCCCACGGGAGACCACGGCTCCCTCTGCTTAAAGCTCACGAATGCCACCCTTTGAAGCCACGAGTGGTGGTTTTCATGCCAGAGCCGCTTCATTCCCATCCATGCTCTGTCTTCTCGACAAAGTCCTAGGTTTTGGATCTCCAGGTCCAGCCCGTGGGGACTGCATCACTTTGAAACAAACGTTTCTGGGAAGCAGCAGCTTTGGGAGCCTGGATGATCACACTCCAGAGCGAACATGACACTGGGGACGTGTGTGACCACAGAGGCCAGCACTGTTCCTGTTGGAGACACTTAGCCGTTTCTAGATGTTGGGTTCAAGGGTCTGGTCTTGTCCAGCTTCTCCTAGACCAGATCCTGGTATGAGATGCGCTTTCCTGTTGGTTCCAACTATCTCAGAGCATCCCACAGGTCTCTTGGAGGCAGTCCTGGTTCCTAAGAAAACGAGTCCTTCCCGCCATTTTGAGCAAATATCAAGAGGGCCTGAAGGAGCAAGCCCCCTAGCTCAGCGCTGTCCCTGCCCCTTCTCTGGAAGCATTTCCTGGAACAGCTAAGCTCCGCTGACACCACTGGCCTCCTGCGCACAGGTTCTGGGTCTCAGCGCACAGCTGCAGCAAGCCTCCGGGGCTGAGCCCCTAGTGGAAACAGGCAGGTGTGGCATGGAGCTCTCTGGGGTGTTCTGCACGCATCAGGCAGCCCAGAGCCAGTGGGGAGCGGGGGTCTTAGCCAAAGCCTGGGAAGGTGGTCGCACTCACTCTCATGGCTCCCTGAGTGGCAAGAGCACAATGTAACCACCCATGTCTTCCTGACCCTCTGTTCTCTTGCCCTTGAGGCTCTCAGCATTCTCCTAGGGCCATGGGGGCTTACTCAAGGTCGGCCCGAAACACAGCCAAAGCAAAAGCAAACACAACCAGTCCCTGGGCACCCTGTGGGCTCTCTGGCCAACTGGGGCTCCCCAGATTGTCTCTTCCTGACATGCCTTTGAGGGTACAGTTCTCAAGGAGTAGGTAGAGGGCCAGTACTAATAGGGGCACGATGCCTGGCTCTCAGGAGCATCCCAGCTTCATGGTGAACTGGTGAAGACCCAGGAGAGGCAGCGATAGCAGAACTAGACAAGTGAGACTCCATTACACTAAGAAGCTTCTGCACGTGCAAAGGAAACAATTAACAGTGTCAAGAATGGGAGGCGATATTTGCAAACTACGCATCTGACAAAGGATTCATATACTCAATGCATCTGACAAAGGATTCATATACTCAATCAATAATACTCATGGACTCAAAAACTCAAGAACACAAGCGCAAACAATCCAGTAAACAGATGGGAGGAGGAGGATCTGAATAGACATTTCTCGAAACAAGAAATACAAATGGCCAACAAATACATGGAAAATGCTTTATGTCACCAGCTAGCAGGGACATGCAGACCAAAACCACAACGAGGTATCATCTCACTCCAGTTGGACTCCAGTTGGACTGGCTATCACCAAAAAGCTACACACTAGTGATCGCTGGGGAGGAAGTGGAGAAAAGGGAGCCCTCACCCCCATCCACCGCCAGCGGGAGTGCACAGCACTGCAATCAGTGTGGACATTCCTTAAAAACCAAAAGCAGATCCAACGGATGACTCAGCTGTCCCACTTCTGGGGGTGTGTCTGGAGGAAACGCAATCAGCATGTCAAGGGATTTCTGCACTCCCATGTTCACAGCAGCCCCAGTCACCATTGCTAAAACATGGATTCAACTTAGAATCCACCAGTGGCTGAATGGATAAAGAAAACCTGGTGTATATACACGATGGAATATTATTCAGCCCTAAAAGAAGAATGAGATCTGGTCGTTTGCAGTCAATGGATGGGAGTGGAGGTCATTATGTTAAGTGGAAGGAGCCAGACTCAGAAATACCAGATGTTCTCTCTCAAACGGAGAACTTGTGAGAAGCCAGTCTGATCCGAGAATAGTGAGCAGTAAAGGTTAGGAGGGCTGGGGGAGGGGACAGAGGCAGGGTGGATAAAGGCTTCCAAGTTCTACTCCACAGCTCACCTGTGTACCTGTAATTCAGAGCAATGTATTCTATTCTGGGTAAATATGATATTCTGTATAGAGCAGGAGGCTACACACATAAAGGAAACAGAAATGCTAATTGTCTGGTCCGATCAGCTTACATGGTATACACGTGTTGAAATATTGCACTGTAGCCCATAAAAGTATGCACATATGTGTTAAATTATACTTTTTGAAAAAATTAAGGGGCTGGCATGGTGGCGCAGTGGGTTAACGCCCTTGCCTGAAGTGCCAGCATCCCATATGGGCACCGGCTGCTCCACTTCAGATCCAGCTCTCTGCTGTGGCCTGGGAAAGCAGAAGAAGATGGCCCAAGTCCTTGCACCCACGTGGGAGACCCAGAAAAAGCTCTTGGCTCCTGGCTTCGGATCTGTGCCATTGCAGCCAACTGGGGAGTGAACCAGCGAATGGAAGGTCGATCTCTCTCTCTCTCTGCCTCTCCTCTCTCTCTGTGTAACTCTGACTTTCAAGTAAATAAATAAATCTTTTTTAAAAAATTAAGAAACAGAGAGGACTTCAATCTTCATGGAGGATAATATAAATGGAGTGGTTCAGATACCTTGAAAGCTGCAGTAGGGAAATTTGGGGGGGCGAGTGTGAATTTATAGTCACACGTTTGCTTTTACCGAATAACACAGATTGTGTGTAGTTAGCTGAATTTAGACCGAATAACACGGATCGTGTGTAGTTAGCTGAATTTGGACAGCACCTTATATAGCCACAAACACCTGGAGTGCTGCTTCCTGCACCCACTCGAAATTGATTTATGCAAAAACGCCTCCCTTCCCACCCACCCTGCCACCAGGCGCAGGCACCTACATGCTCCCCACACATGGGCAAGCGGGTTTTGACGTATTGGTTAGAATTTCAGTCCAAATTGGTTAAATAAAAACAAATCAAAATAACAAATTTTTATCATTTAGGCAACCAATAGGGACCTACCAAGTCAGAAATCACGGTAGGGCCCATGACAGGTAAGATGGAAAATGGAGATTAAGGGGTTTAAGAGGAAATTTGGCAAACAAATAGGCGATGCAAAAAAGATAAAGTAACAAGTTGTCTCGGGTATAGGGCTCCAGATGCTTGCTGAGATTCTTCCCGGCTCTAAGTTTAGCAACCCCGGGCGCAGCACAAGCCCACGTGTCTCCCTGGGGAGCCAGGACGGACACGGCCCTCACCTGCAGCCATGCTGGGCGAGCCCGGATGTCTGTGCTTTGGCCAAAAGCCTGGGAGCGCCCCTCATCTCTTGCCATTTTCAGCTTTTGCCTGGTGAGAAGCTACGGAGAGAAGGAGCAGAGGCCACAAGTGAGCAGGAGGAAGCTGGGCACAGGCTAAGGGCTACTTCCTCTCCTAAGCCTCCCGCCCCGCCCGCCCACTGGAATCACTCGTGCCTTTTTTTTTTTTTTTTTTGGACAGGCAGAGTGGACAGTGAGAGAGAGACAGAGAGAAAGGTCTTCCTTTTTCCGTTGGTTCACCCCCCAAAATGGCTGCTGCGGCCGGCACTCCGTGCTAATCCAAACCCAGGAGCCAGGTGCCCTGGCCCATGCGGGTGCAGGGCCCAAGGACTTGGGCCATCCTCCACTGCACTCCTGGGCCACAGCAGAGAGCTGGACTGGAAGAGGAGCAACTGGGACAAAATCCGGCGCTCAGACCAGGACTAGAACCCGGTGTGCCAGTGCCGCAGGCGGAGGATTAGCCTGTTGAGGTGCGGCGCTGGCCTTCCCTGTGCCTTTAATACTCAGGCTTCCCAGGCCCCATCTTAGGCCATCTGGGTGGGGGCCGCACGTGGGCATTCTCTTCCGATCCCAGGGCAGGCAGGGCTGCATGTCAATGGCTCTCCTATCCCTGTATGGGGAGGTGCTGTCCAGGAAGCAGGTCAGGAATTCCTCTTCCCAAGGATATTTCCAGGGTGAACGATGCCTGTACCCCTAGCCCCCTAATCGGCCTGTTATACCCCTCGCCTTCACAGAGGGGGCAGAGCGGCCGCTCCCAGGGAGCCCCTTGTCCCGCCCGGAGCCCGGGAGCAGAGCAGGGCTCTGGCAAAGCTGTGTGTCTGCGGCTGGGGCAGGCTGTGTGAGTTGCTGGGGGCTGCCGTAACAACACACCACAGGATGGCGGCGCAAACGCAACAGACCTTGATTTCTCCGAGTTCTGCAGCCTGAGACATCCAAGCACAGGCAGTAGCTTCAAGTGTCTGCTGAGGGTCCTGTTTCCCTGGTCAACGGAGCTCTCCTGGCTCCCTTTTATAGGGCCCTGATCCCATTTCTCAGGGTTCTGCCCTCCTGACGTCATCACCCTGAAGCCCCCACCCCAATACCATCACAAGCAGGGGTATTAGGCTTCAACATATGGAGTAAGGGGCTACAGACACCCACGCTATAGAAGGCTGTGTGCACCTGGCTTCCCACCCACAGGAATGACCCTAAGGCAGTGCTTCCGAAAGCACCTAGTGCATGGGAATCCCCTAGGGCTCTTGTGTGGTGGCTGCCTGAGGAGGGCAGGTCTGGAACTCTGATTTTTTTGACAGGCAGAGTGGACAGTGAGAGAGAGACAGAGAAAGGTCTTCCTTCTGTTGGTTCGCCCCCAAATGGCCACCTTGGCCGGCGCTGCGCCGATCCGAAGCTGGGAGCCAGGTGCTTCCTCCTGTTCTCCCATGCGGGTACAGGGCCAAGCACTTGGGCCATCCTCCACTGCCTTCCCAGGCCACAGCAGAGAGCTGGCCTGGAAGAGGGGCAAGTGGGACAGAATCTGGTGCCCCAACCTGGACTAGAACCCGGGATGCTGGTGCCACAAGGCGGAGGATTAGCCTAGTGAGCCGCGCCGGCTGGAACTCTGATTTCTAACCAGCTCCCAGCCAGTGCTGCTGCCGCTTGCAGGATCCACTGGGATCAGCAAGGCCTTGCGACACTTTTAGCTTCTATTCTACCCTTCCTCTGAGAATTCTGGGCTTTAGATCTGCACCTGCTGGGAAGACGGTTTCACAGGCGAGGGAACCAAGATGGAGAGGTATCTATGATCATTGCTTGGGGTCGGGACACGACTGGATTCACTTGGCTCAGGTGAGGCTGCACCTAGCCCAGGTGAGGAGGTGTTTCCTCTACTGGCCAGGTGACAGAGCCGGGAGCCTTGTCCCCAGAAAGCCACCCACCCCCTCAAAGCTCTCCCGATCCACACCTGCGGCGACCGCCCACTTAAGGGTGCCCTCCATGCCCACACTGACAGGAAAACACAGACATCACCTGCTACAGTTCGGCCTTCTTCCACCTGCAGGTCCCTACCCTATTTGTTTCCCGGGAAGAGGGGTCAGGCAGCGCCTTGGTGACCATCCAAGGAAGGCGGGGACCATTTGCATCTCTAACCACAAGGAAATGACTACTGACAGCCCCAAGCAAAGCAGAAACATTAAGAATGACAGAGTGAAGTGCCTGCCCAGAAGAAATAAGGAACATTCATAAAAAAAATTTTACAGAGCACAGCTAGCTGCCAGCTGTAAATTATGAATACGTATTTAAAGTCTACATTGGAGCCGGTTGCCTTTGTTCCTTGTAATTTGCAGAGGTGTGTTAGGTTTCACTTGGCTACTGCAGAATTATTTGGCTGTGGTAGCCTAACATTGTACTTCTAATGTCCTTACGTAATTCTCCTTTGGAAACACCAGGTCCCTCTCCATTCCATAAAGACAAATAAGGCGCATTTTTCAGAATTGATGACCAAGTTTGTAAATGACTCAGACATTTGTATTTTCCTGCCACCTGCTTCTACATACCAGGAGATGAAACTCAAACCCATCATTTTGTACGTGTCTACTAGGAGCTCTGGTAGAGGGGTAGGTAGGTGTTCAGCACAGAGGCACAAGTTGCTTGGGATGCCTGCATCCCATGTCAGAGTGCCTGGGTTCCAATTCTGTTCCATTTTCATTTCAACTTGAGGCTCACATACACCTTTGGAGGCAACAGGCGAAGATGGCCCAAGTGCTTGAGCCCCTGCACCTATGTAGGAGACGAGGTTGGAGTTCCTGGCTTCAGCCTGGCCCAGCCCTAGCTGTTGCACACATTTGGGAGAGTGAATCATTGGATGAAAACCTCTCTCTCCCTCCCTCCCCCTCTCCCTCCCCCCCTCTCTTCCCCTCCTCCTCCCTCTCTCCATCTCTCCCTCCCTTCCTCCCTCCTTCTCCCCCTGTGTTTCTCTGCCTTTCAAATACACAACAAACTAGATTTTGAAGCAGTTCTGGAGGGACAAAACGTGGATGGCACAGAACACCGAGGTTAGCATCTATTTATTGCTCATCCACCTGAGCTCTGCCCACTTACGGATGACACTTGTGACACACACAGATGCCATTAATTTGTTGGAGCCAAAGGGCATGCATGAGTACAATAATAAATAGTATTGATTTAAATTTAAAAGTGAATCCATCTACCACGTTCTGTTTTTATCACCCAGGACAAAAGGACTTCTGATGGTTTCCCTGTGAGCTGTGCACTAATGAAAGACCAACACTTCAGCAGACCCAGTTCTAGTACCTGCAGCCGATGCACATGAACTCTACATGTCCAAGTTTAAGTGGATTTCCACTTGCTGAGGGGGAACAACGACTTTCAAAAACGTCAAACTTCTGGAGATTAATGCATATCCTTCACAAAACATCTACGTAAGACGTTAATTAACGGATGTAATCCTTTCATTTCCCAGTCTTAACCAAGGGCTGATGATGTCTTTAGCCATGACATATTGAAATAGCTGAAATCAAATATATATGCAATTAAGCCTCATTGGCAAGCAGAATGGGAACTCGGACATCCGTGGAGTATTGCACTGAAGATACTGGCTGGTTTCAGTCTCATAGTCAGTGGGGTTGGTCCTTGGGAATGGCCTCCTCCACCTTGGCTGGGACGCCAACCCCAAGTCTCGCTGGGACTGCTCCTTCCCTTCTGCAAAGTGAGTAAGGTTGGGGAAGTCTGGTTAGCCTTTGCACAAAGGACAAGATCAAGGGCTCAGGAGAACCACACACAGTTGGTCCTACATGCCAGAGGGTTCTACATCTGAGGATTAACCAGCTGCACATCGAAAATATTTGGGAAAAGCTTGCATCTGTACTGACTTTCTTCCTTGTCATTATCCAACAACTCTGTGTAACAACTACTTAGGTAACATTTATATTATATTATGCATTCTATGGATCTAGCAATAATTTATACAGGAATCTGTGCATAGATTATATGCAAATACCATAGCTTTCTGTAGGAGGGATTTGAGCATCCCTGAATTTTGGTATCTTCTGGGGTCCTGGAACCAATCTCCCATGCACACCAAAGAGCAACTGTACAGGAAGGGTTTACTTGGAAGGAGGGATGGGGAGATCCGCTATGCAGTGCTGCTTGGAGCTGTCACAGTGCCGAGTGGGAGAGTCTGCCAAAATGGGGAGCTGGCTGGGCTGTGGTGACGCCGATGGCTCAGCCTTGAAGACGTCCTGCTCATCATCACCACCTCTGCACCAAACACCAGCAGAACTGCCTTGCCGGGCTCTTGGCCGTAGAAGGCAGGGCAGGATGGGGCTACAGTTCCTGGGGAAACCCTGGGGCCAAGAGCTCTAACAAGTAGGGAAATGGCACGAGGCTCTCTGCTTGAGCGCAGAGCTGGGCGAGGGCGTCCTCCATGTCAGGGGGAGGGCTGTCGCATCAGTGGAGCAGCATTCTGGATTAACATTTTCATAGCCATGAGCCCAGGAAGGAAGGTAGGACCCAGGCACATCTTTTCAAGCAGGAGCTAAGCTGACCTTTACCTGACTCTATGACTGGCTTTGAGTATCTCAGAGGTGTTTATTTTTAAAATTTATTTTCATAGGGTCAGTGCTATGGCATAGTAGGTTAAGCATCTGCCTGCAGCACTGGCATCCCATGTGGGCAACCCATGTGGAGTCCCAACTGCTCCACTTCCGATGCAGCTCCCTGCTGGTGGCCTGGGAAAGCAGTAGAAGATGGCCCAAGTGCCTTGGCCCCTGTACCTGCATGGGAGACCTAGAAGAAGCTCCTGGCTCCTGGCTGTAGGTGGCCCAGCTCCAGCCATTGGGGCCATTTGGGGAGCAAACTAGTTGATGGAAGAACTCTCTCTCTCTTTCTGTCTGTAACTTTGCCTCTCAGGTAAATAAATAAATCTTTTTTTTTTTTCTTTTCAGAAGGCAAGGCCCATCTCTGTTTTTTTGTTTGCATGTTTTTGTTTTGTTTTGTTTTTGGACAGGCAGAGTTAATGAGAGAGAGAGGTAGAGAGAAAGGTCTTCCTTCCATTGGTTCACCCCCCAAATGGCCGCTATAGCCGGCGCTGTGCCAATCCGAAGCCAGGAGCCAGGTGCCTCTCCTGATCTCCCATATGGGTGCAGAGCCCAAGCACTTGGGCCACAGTAGAGAGCTGGACTGGAAGAGGAGCAACTGGGACAGAACCAGTGCCCTAACTGGGACTAGAACCCAGGGTGCCGGCACCACAGGTGGAGGATTAGCCTAGTGAGTTGAGGCACCGGCCAATAAATAAATGTTTAAAAAGCTTATTTTTACCTTATTTGAAAGGCAGAGAGACATACTGACAGAGAGGGATCTTCCATCCTCTGGGTCACTCACCAACTGCCCATAACAGCCAGAGCTAGGCTAGGTTAAAGCCAGGAGCTTGAAGCTCAATCCAGGTGTCCCCCGTGGGTAGCAGGGACCCAACTAGTTGAGCCATCACTTGCTGCCTCCCAGGGTGTGTCCTAGGGAAGCTAGGCAGGAGCAAAGCCAGGACTCAGGCCATGCACTCTGCTATCTTATGCAGGCATCCCAAGGAGCATCCGACTGGTGCACACCCCCTCCATTGCTGAGGATCTGAAAGCAGCTGGTTCTGGACCGTTCGCCATGGAGATGTGGTGGGTTGGTGGAGCCTAGGGCAAAGCTCCCAGACGGAGGGAGGAACCTCCCATGAGCCCAAAAGCCAAACTTGGAAACTTGAACTCAAGGCAGGAATATCCATCTCAGGAAGATCAATCGAATTAATGGATTCTTTTCAAAATATAACAAAGTGGAAAGATTTTTAAGTAATTATATATAGGCTCACTAAAGGCAAATGAAGGGAAATTATCCATAAAAATCAACAAAGTGTGATGAAACAACAGCCAGGCACAAATGAACTAAGAAAGGGGACATATGAAAAATAAGCAATTAGAAATCCCAGAAATAAAATATAGCAATTATAATTACTCAATGCACAGAGTAAATTCTAGACAAGGTACAGGAAAGAGATAACTAGAAAACTGAGGAGAATCCACATTATGTGATGTGCCTGCCCGCAGCCCACCGAGACATGAGATCCAGAAAGGAAGAGAGAGAGATCAGACAGCCACGAATAGCGCATTGAGAGACTGCAACGTGCACCAGCTAAGATTCATGAAAGTGTAAAAGGAACGTGTAAGAGTAATGCCAGAGCACTGTTAACTGGAGATCTTAGGTAAGAATATTCCAGAATTGAATGAAGCCATGGGAGAAAAAGAAACAACATTGTGGCCATATCTAGCCATATCTTTCTGAGAATGAAGAACATTAATGATAAAAAAAAAAACCTCCAAATCTACCAGAGAGAAATGACCTATGACTTATGAAAAAACATGTAGCCTGAAAACCAGCTGATCACCAACCACAGCCTGCTCTAGATCCAAGGGAACAAAATCATCCAGGCACTGGAGAATTTTTGTTAACCTGGAATTCTACCCAGCTTCATATCATACAGGGACAGAAACACATGGATGATCTTTGCAGACATACAAAAGTCATGGGCGTTTAGTACACGTCGAACCTCCGAGGAGAACCACTAAGCAAAGACAAAAATGAACCCAGACAGAAAATCAAACAGAATCAAGAAACAAGAGCGATCACACAAATTAAAACAAGAAATTGGTGTGTTTGTTAATAACTGCTTACTAGAAGAAGAAAAACAAGAAAGTGCATTTTATGTTTGTAAAGATGGGGTTTTGCAGTCATAGGAAGCAGGCATGAGTATGAGGATCAGAAGTCATGAGCGTGAGCCCTCCAACAGGATTTTGCACTGCTCAGTGCCTGTGGCGTCAGAGGTGTGCAAAAAGTATTTACTGCCAAAGGGAATGGATGAGGTAGGGGAGCCCAGACACTTACTGGGTAAGTATACTCAAGACTTTCTTATTCTGCAAGGGGACCAGAAATCCCGATAAGCTTGACTCATTGTTAGAAAAATCTCAGGTTCATGCTTAGTGTTGGAAATACCTTCAAGAGCTCCTGGAAAGGGAGAGGAAAACAAAAAGACACGGGAAATTTTATCGGCTTGGCAGAAAGCGGGGAGGAAGGGCAAGAAGAAAAGGAACAGGCTGGTTAAGAGGTAGAAGTGTGAGATTCCGCATAGAGCAGTCAAGACACCTGTGTCCTGCACCAGTGCCAGGCTCCAGGTCCTGACTTGAGTTTCCCGCCTGCGCAGACCCAGGGAGGCGGTGGGGATGACTCATGTACCAGGGCCCCCGCCACCCACAAGTTAGATCCAGGTAGAGTTCCTGGCTCCTGGCTTTGGCCTGGCCCAGCCCTTGGTGTTGCAAGCATCTGGGAAGTGGACCAGTAGATGGGAGGTCATCTCTTTCTCTCTCACATAAATACATATTTCCTCAAAAGGCTGCTAAAGAGAAACAGGATGGAGGCAGGTGTTTGGCCTAGCGGTGTAGACACCATCCCAGATGCCCCTATCCCACACTGGAGAACCTGGGTTCAAGTCCTTGTCATGCTCCCGATTCTAGTTTTCACCTAATGCTCACTCTGGGAGGCAGCAGGCGAGGGCTCCAGTAGTTGGGTCCCCAACATCCACGTGGGCGAATCAGACAACTCCCCACTCTGCCTTCCACCCAGCTGTTCCAGGCATCTGGGGAGTGAACCAGTGGATGGGAGCATGTGCCTGTGTCCTGACTGCCTCTCAAATAAATAAATAGTCCTTCATAAAAAGAGAAACCAGATGGTAGAAATAAATTCAAATATGTTAGTAATCACAATAGACAGAAATTGAATCAACCTACCTATTAAAGGGCAATGACTATCCAATTGAATTAAAACAAATGAACAAGAATAACAACAAAATAAATTCAGAAAAGTTCTAAAACAGAGTTATCAGTGAAAGGTTAAAAACAAAATTTGGGAAGTGACAGTCCTTCAAAATATTCATGGAGAATGTGAATTATGAAAAAACTATGCATAGATTTCAAAAGCTTCTTGCACCAAAATAAACTTATCTTTTTAATTCCATTTTCCATGAACTTTTTGAAGGGCCCTCCTATTAACCAAAAGAAGCCTTTAGAGTATTAGTAACAAATAAAGAAGAATTTAAGAAAAAAGTGACTAAGAATCAGGAAAGACTGCATCAGGCTGAAAACAAGTTACCCGAAGAAGCAAGCAGCATAATCTTGTATGAATGTCAGATGTACCCCCAAATAAAATAAACACTAAAAGAATTAGAAGTTAATGAAAGCACAGATTTTCACTCACCTCTAGCAGAGATTGTCAGATCAACTAAACAAGCATCAGAAAATCCAAGGAAGAGTTGTTGAACATGATAAAAACAAGTTGCCTGAAGAGATACACATGTAAAGGTCTCACCCAGCAAAAACGGATGATACACTTTTTTGGAGAACACATGGAACATTAAGGAAAGAATTACATAGAAGAACACAAATTTCAAACACGTTTCTGAGGAAAGAAGTGAAATAAAAACCACTAAAAATTTCAACATACATGGAAACTAAAGCATGCACACTTCTACAGATCTCATGAACTCCAAATCAGTTCATGACAGAAGCGACAAGATCATTAGGGCTGGATGTCAATAACAGAAGGACATTTTGTGCACCACAGTTGTAATACAAGCGTAAGTGATACGGTTATAGCTTTACACTTAATTAAGGAAATAAAAATGATGAATAAATGAATTGTTAAGCATCTAGAAAATGGACAGCAGAGAAAAGCTGAAGAACTTAGATGAAGCAGAATAATAAGCTCCAGAGGAAAATGCTAGTAGAAAACAAAGCAACAATAGACAAGGTCAACAGAAGTCCAAAGTGGTTCTTTACAAAGACCAGGAAAATAGAAAATGTCTGGCAAGAGTGAACAAGAGAACACAATACAAGAATGAGACAAAACTGAAGAAGACGCTAAAACAGAAGTAGTACAGATTTTAAAAATCATTAGTGAATACCATGAATAATTTTCTGCTAAAAATAATGTGAGTACTTAGAATAGGATGGTAATTTCCTAGTAACATGCAAATGACCAAAACGGACTACAGGATGAATAAAAAGCCTAAATGAACACCAACATGATTTTAAAAATTAGATCACAGACAAAATTATCTGCCCCACCCCCATGGATTCAGGTGGTTTTGCAAGTGGATGTCGCGTAATGTTAAGGAACAGATAATTTGCATATCACACAAACTTTTTCAGAAAATAGACAAAGAAAACAGGTTGTTAGCGATAATAATAAGAAGGGCCACTGCCACTCCCATCTCTTGATTCCTGAACCCAAAGGTTCCAGTCCTGGGAAAGGCAGATCCACACACTAGTCCTGGATCCACACCTGGATCCACACCTGGATGTATCCACATTTGGCAAATGTGGTATCCCATCGGTGCCCTAACTTAGTCTTCAGTAAAGCATTCAATCACCCATCAGGCAGCCATCTCTTAAGTGGGGGGCGCGTAGCAAGCTTGGTTGGTTTCACAGGCATGAACCTATCCCTACATTTCCTTTGCTGTAAACACAGTGCCTTGATCAGCGGTGGTGCTGCCCTACAAGGAGTAGGGACGGTCTGTGATAGAAGCACTACAGGCAAGGACGCAAATCCATACCCAGAATACTTGCTTTTCGGGTCTCTGCTTTTGCCCTGACAGGAGAGGCCCAGCAGAATCAGTGGTGCTGTATTGAGGACCCAGCATTAGTCTCTGCTATTGGAAGATCAGCCATTCATCAGAAGCATTGGCCAAGTTGGCCTTGGCAAGGGGAAGTGCTTATTGTGGTATCCATGCACAGCCTCTAGGCGCATCACTGCAGACGCTTTGTTCTTGGGCCCATTGTGCAAGCACTGGGCTGGTAGGTCAAGAAGGGGACTGATAATCTCAGAGCCTGTTATTCTGCAGGGTCTCTTCCGTCATGGGTGCCCTTTGGTCAAGATTCACACAGGACACAGGTGCTTTCACATTTTGTGACCACATACTGATTTCCCCAACTTTCTTGTCTCCAGTATCCCCACCCTACCTCCTAGTCTCTGACCATCCAGGCCAATTATCAGCTACTCCCACAAATTAGTAGATGTATGGCTCTCTCTCATTCCAGACCTAAAGTACAGTAAAATGTTTACACACCAGGAGGATTGTCGTTCACGCCCATCCTCAGCTGCCCCTAGGGACCTGTACTGCAACTTACGTCTACTTTCCAGACCTGCCTGAACTTGAGTTCTCCTAACACATTGCACTAGATGATAGCTCGCAGTGGCACATGCTCAACATTGAGGCTAGATGGAGAAGACATTATGCAATTCATTACAGGAAGTGTGGGCTTAACCGTGGCCAAGTGTTCCGTCTCTGTCAAAGGCAACAGGCAAAACCTCACAGTGAGAATAGCTGGTTACAGGAGGGGGCAGAACTCGCTCCTAAATCCGTGAAGCAGCCACTGTCTTTCTTCTGTTGGAACTTGCCAGTCGCCTTACACAGTAATACTCTTTGCTAAGGGGGTGTTTCTCACCTCAGCAGATTTGCAGGATCCAAAGTCTCAAGCAGTAGGGGAGCTCGCACTGCAGCCAGTACAAGCTGCCATACCTTCATTGCTTTTCTGGACTCTACTCAAAACAGGCACTCTTATGGGAGACTCTAGACTGGTCAAAGTAGCACATTCAAATGTTGGATATATTGCTTCCAAAATGCAAAAATATTAAAATTGCATTAGCCTTTTTTTCCCCTATGGAAAAGGCGCAAGGTGCAACAATTTATCTTTCACCTTGAAGGGAACAGCTTGATACTGTTCAACACAGTAACCCCCAGAATCACCAGTGAACATGGTGGAGTTTATTTCCTACCTCTAGCTTCCATATGTCTTACTAGGGTATCTAAATCAACTGCCTATCGGATTCAACCAGAATAATGCTGACGTCATGTATCGTTGTGTTGCCCTGTGAACTGTCGAGATGATCAAGCTGACTATGGACTATATCGTGGCAAAGGGCAGTAGAACTGGCAAAGCCCTGAAGGAAGATGTGTGCATGTACTTTTGGCCCTTCTGGTGGTCCTCACACAATGGTAGAGAGAAAAAAGATTTGATCTGGATCATCAGCAACATAGATAGCGCATGTGTTAATTTTCTCCAGTATCCATACTACATCTATGGCAGATACAATTCAAGTTGTCATCGCATTAAGTGTTTGGCAGTGCACACTCTTTCTCCAAGGCTCGCTCCACTTCTGCACAGACCAAAAAGGTGAACTAAACGGGTGTGTGATGGGTGTCACTGCCTTTGCATCTGTCCAGTCTCTGATACATAATTTTCTAGCTTTCTTGGGAATGCGGTATTGTTCTTGTTTACTGCCTTTGTCAGGAAGGGAATCCACATGTCAGGGAGCCAGATTCCAAGGACGAATATCCCAACTTTATATTTCAACTGGGGAAATAACCACAGACTAGTCTGTGGATTAATTTGGATTAACTTGGAATTAGGCTAAGATTATATCCCCTGACCACTGAAAGCCTATACTTTTACTGGTGGGACACAGTGGCATTTTATGTCCTTAGGAATCAGAGCTAATTGAGAGCTAGTGCCCAGTAATTCCCTAAAGCTTAGTAATTCCCCACCCTCCACCCCCTGGTCTACTGCTCCTCTAATAAATGGCTTCAGGTCCCCTTGGGAGAAATTCTGAGGAAGAGTTATAATACGTCCATCAGGCATTTGTGCAATTATTACAGGCACTTTCACATATATTCGTCCATATGTGTTCCCTTGAGAAGAACCAAGTTGCTTCCAGTTAAGAAATTCTTGGCCTTCTTCTTTAGACCAAGAATTCTGGATCTGTTAATTGACTTACATCTGGAAGTTCAGTGAATGGCCATAACTCACCACTGCAGTGACTCAAGGCAGGTTTTGGGCTACCAGACTTAAGAGTTTTTCTTGTTACATAAACCAAGCAAGACCCTGATTGGCGGTTTATCTGTTTTCTTCCCATGGGCACCATAGTGAATTTACCACCACTAGAGATCACTGCAGGTCAAAGAATTGCTATCAGTAGGTGGGAACTGGTAGAGGTGGAAATAGCACAGGACAAATCCAGTCTAACGTTCACTTCTCACTAAAGTGTGATGGACACGCAGTCACCTGAGAGCTGGATTTATGCTTCCACCCTGAGTCCCGGTCTTGACATGGAACCTTGGAACGGCCTTGACCCACGGGGTACAGTGGAGGTAATTGTTTGACCTCTGACCTCTCCCCATCCCCCCCGCATACAGACGGAGCTTGCTCAGAGGGAATGCCAGTGGTCATGCCCTAGGCCACTTGAATAGCCTTGTGGAGAGGACACAAGAAGAGAAACAGTAACTTTCTGCCAACAGCTAACAACCGCTTTTCAGCCATTGGCAAAATGGCTCCTCCAGCCCTAATCAGACCTTCCAATGGCTGCAGCCCTGACCAACATCTGATAACAACCTAGAGTCATCCAAGCCAAAATGGCTCGACCATGCTGGTCTTGAATTCCCAACCCAAAGAAACCAGGAGAGAAAAAATAATATTATTATATTATATACAATATATATTATATATTACTATAATATATAATAATAATTATTATTTTTAGTAGTAGTATTTTAAGCCACCCCTGTGTTTCTAGGTGCTGTGCTACACAGCAATAGATAACTACTACATATACATGAGTACACTGCTGATGGAAACATACATCCATAACAAAAGCAGAGAAAAACCCCTGTGGATGCTGCTTCTATTTGGGGATAATTGTTCCTTTTGCAGATAGAAAAGGGGTGGGATCGGGGTGGAGTTTGGAGTAAGCTTCACAGGTATCGGTGACATTTTAGTTGTTTAAAAAGATCTAAAGCAAATACAACGCAAATCAAAATGCATTAAATCTTCCTGGGATATGCATGAATATGTATGATTGTATTCTGTACTTTTCCATGTGTTTAAAGAATTAAAACACCTGGGGTGAGGGGACCTTTGCCTCGATCACGATGTTGTCGAAGTTTCTGTTTGCTTCAAGGTCTCGGAGGCAGAGTCTGATCTGGGATACTGACAACCTTACCTAACCTGCCTGGCACTGGCGTCTCAACTGATACCCCGGGTTTTTTCACTCTTGCTATGGAGAACACGAGAATACGGCAGGAGAATGTCCCCAGGGTGCTGGGGAGGTTGTCCCAGACACTCCACCGTGGGAGCTGGCCTTTTAAAGCCCCAGGTACACCACAGACCTAGTTGATGACCCTCTAAAGGGCTGGCTTTTATATTGTCTCTTTCTCTGTGTGCAAACAGAGGGTAGGGAGTGAAAGGAACATCATGGTAAGGATCACAGCATTTTAAAGAGGAAAAGGCATTCCTGTTCATCTTCTCTCCCACACCAGGGATGTCGTTTACGATGTCCCCAACAGGCAATGAATCAAATCCAGCTTTACCACCTCCTGGTGACAGGTGCCGGCTCCTTCACGGCACAGCGTGTGCTGCGGGGGAGCACGGGGAGTACTCAACTCCTATGGAGCAGAAGTCCTCGTGGCTCTCACCTACTGCTATTAGCTTCCAAAGCCACACACAGAATTCACCTGCTTCTCCGTGACAGCCCTTTGAATGTTTGACAGCAGGAGCCTGCTCCCTCTTCAGACTTCCCTGCTGGGAACACATCCTCAATGCCTTCGGGAATCAAAGAACAATTCTTGAATGCTTTTCACACGTGTCAGGTGCTTTGCACACACACAGGGTTTTCTGAAAGATCCAAACTCCCTGTGATCATCCACACCACACACAGGGGAACCGAGCCTCTGGCCCTGTGTGTGACTTAGCCAGCGGTCACCATGCTAGCGAGGCAGCAAAGCTGGTGCAGTGGGATTGACAGCCCAGTGACTTCCTGCTACTCTGTCCTGCCTAGAACCTGGAGAGTCACTGATAGCACAGCCCTCTCTGTCTTCCCTTCTCCCTGTTCAGTCGGTGTCTTCTCTCAAGATGTGACAATGACTCATAACAGCCCTTCGTAAAAGTCTAACTTATTTGAGTCTCTCTCGGGTCTCTTATGAAACATTAAGAAAGGCATGAGAACTCGCATGTTACAGATCAGGAAACTGAGGCTCTGTAAGATGAAATACCTAAAGAAGCCAGCCAACCCTTCAGGGGGAGAATTGGGATGCAAACTCAAACCTTCACACCAACATCAGCCCTTTCCCTGGCACCCAGATGCCCTCCACGCCCCAGCGCCTCTCCAGCGTTAGGAATGAGTCCCACCCTAGGTAATCTGGACTTCAGGATCACACAGCCTCAAATGGCCTGGCTTCTTCAGCAGACCTGTAGCACTGTTGCTGTATGTAGATTCTGTTAGGAGGTAATCCCCACCTCCACCCCACGGCTCTTTTTCTGCTTTAGGAAAACTGCTGTGACCTCCTCTCTTCTCGAGTTCACATTGATCTTCGTAAAACTCCCTCTTTCATTTGCCCCATCTGCTCCATCTCACAGCATTGGCCCGGGAGAGACATTTGAACCATCACTGTGCCCCTCAGCATAGCAGCTACTCCTGTTAGAACCGGGTCCCCTGCACCGGTGATGTGCACCTGCTTGCTCTCATGGAGTTGTTGGTCACATTGCTGGAAAGCACCACGTTGAGGACTGAGACCTAGGGTGTGGATTCCAAGTATAATTTCCTGAGGAAATGGGATGCATATTCAGATACCACCCTTGTACCTGGTCCATGACACCATGAGTGTGAGTTGGAGGTGGAGGGAAGTGTGTATTATGAAAAAACTATGCATGGGTTTCAAAATTTTTTTGCACCACAACAAACTTATCTTTTAACTCCTTTTTTGAGTGTCATGTGTATGACTTCCATATAGCAAGGGGGAGGCTGATGGATTCGGAAGGAATGAAATGCACATGGAGGCAGCCCCCTCCTCCTCCCAACATAAAATCATTATGCTAACTCATTGCAGACCAGGCTCAAGGGCACAGTAAACATTATTCAATGCCGTTGCTTTTCCCCACCTCTGTCTCATTGGTGGAGTTCAAGTTGCTTGGGAAAAATCTCACTCCCACTTCCTCCTTTTGGAGCTTTTAGCTAAAGAAGACACCCCTCATTGTGCGCACACACACACACACACACAGTCTGCCTCTCTGATTGCTTAGCACCCTCTCCCTTTCCTGTTACTGATTTCTCCCAACAGATGGTGTTTATAGTTAGGAAAGACATGGGAGCGCGTCAGCTGCAAGCCTGGTGATCAATACCCAGAAACCTACCCTCTGAAGATGCCAGCCAGAGGAGCTCTCACAGATGCAGCAACTAAAATAGCTCTGAGCCTGGCCTGGGCTGTGCCTTGGGGACAGGATGACAACCTAGTAAGCCTAGCGCTGTTTCAAAGGGACGTGTAGGTATACGTTCCTGGAAGGTTTTCTCTTGCTTCTTTTGGGATGTCCAGGACTATATGAGTGAGTCCTAGGACCATGCAGCTAGCAGCCAACAGCTGCTTCCCCTGAGATGGTGCTGCTGTGTACTGCTGGGAGCTATGGCTTGAGCTCCTGTTTGATGCTGGAGCTCTGATCGCTGCTTGGTGCCAGGGAGGACCCAGGAGAAGCACAGGGCTCTTAGGTCAAGGGGAAGGCTGGGCTGCCAGGACACTCTCCCCTTTTAGACACGTCCTGGGCAAAGGCAGAAACAAGAGAGGAGGCAGAGCGGAAAGCGGGGAGGAGTGTGTGTCTGGGTTTGCATATTGGGAATTCCAGGAATAACTGTTAGATGTGGAATCAAGCATTTGGCTCCTAGTAATCTTCCGGGCAATGGAACGGAGGTTTGGACTTATGGTGAGAGAGGGGCCTAACGTCTGGACCAGCTGCCAGGGGAGTTAGAGTGGAGGGTTGGTGGGTGCAGAGTGTGACATAGCCTGGGGGTCCCAGGCACCGAGAGAGAGCGGGGCAAGGGGTAATGTTTCCTAGTCACAGACAGGCTTCATGGTGGGGTGGGGGCCTGTCTCTAGGAGGGACTGGCAATGCATGGGATTTTGAGACAGTCCCCAAACCTTTAGCCCCAGTGTCCCAGCGCCTTTTTTCATTTTCCCTACAAAAGATCATTTCTCTCTTGGCCAATGCTTAAACTGTCTGCAGCAAAGGAAAACCTTTTAAAACCATCATTATACCAAAATCACAAAATTTTATGTGCAATAGACTCAGAACTCCATGATGAAATCAGGCCTAAAAGACAGCAGGTTCAACGGAGAGAGACGATTCCAGGCGGGGGTCAGGGGCAGCAGCTTTGGATTTAGCTGGGCCCTGGCATCCACCCCAGCTCGGTCATTTGCCGCAAACTGGCAGCTTCCATCTTCCTCTGAGTCTCATCTTTACACTGGGGACTAACACCTACACTTCCTTGCAGGGTCCTGGCAAGGATTAGAGACCAGTGCTCTTCTGTGCTTGCATTTGTAAACCATCAACAAATCACAGGTGTTATGAGTCTGTCCACGCGCATGTGTTTTCCTTAAGGAGTGAACAGTTCATTGATCGACACATAAATGGCAAGGTTTCTGTGTAGATAAGAGGACAAATGCAGGGAATTCAGGGACTTAAGTGGCAAAGGAAGGAAGAGGAAGGCTGGCAACAGAAGGAAAGGACTGCGTAGGCTCAGCCCTACGCAGCCACAGCCAACTTCGGTTCCCAGGGGCGGGGCCAAGACCGTGACCGGGCTCCAGGAGGGACTACAGTGCTATCGATACTGAAGCAGGTGGCTCGACCTCATCTGTGTCCTTGGACACTGGACTTGGGGAAGGGAATCTTGTTGCCGGGTCAACTGCTAATGAAATATACTGCAGGTTGAGACTCTGTCTCTGTGCCCAAGCCTTATACAGTCTGGGTGGGGAGATTTAGTACTAGCAAACAATGAGAAGACTGGTACAGATTGAACTAGGAAGGTGCTGTGTGCACTCACCACGCCCTGGATGCTGGGATCCTGAGGCTGGGACAACCAGGGACCCCCTAGGGGAGTGGTATTTCCTACTGAGCCTTCAGGAGCGAGGCATGTGTAACCACAGCCAGTGGCAAGGCCCATCCTGGCTGGTGGAGAGCAAGGAAGAGAGGAGGAGCCTGGCTTCCCTGGGTGGAAGAGCTTGTTGTCAAAGGGGGCAGGTACGGGTCAGTCCCAAGTCAGGCCACACCCAGGGGAGGTTTTGACAGGTGCAGCTCAAGCAGAGTCAGCCGCCAAGGGAGGTCCGTGGGTTTCCTAAGGAGAGGCAGGAATCTGCAGCATGGAAAACACGGGTGATCCAGCAGGGTGTCCAAGCCGCAGGCGTGGCCTCAGGAAATTCAAGGAGGGTAGGGCTTGCTGGGGGTTTGGGGGAGGCACATGGCGGGTGCCATCTGGCAACATTTGGCACCTGAATTAGGGAAGGTACCATGACAAACAGAATGGGAGTTTCCCTAACTTGTTCATTTATTTTTTTAAATTTTATTCTTTTCATCTCATTGGAAAGGCAGTGAGAGAGAAAGGGACAGACAGAGAGAGAGGTCTTTCCAACTGCAGGTGCATCCCCGAACTCCCACAACACCCGGGCTGGGCCAGCTGCAACCTAAGAGCTTGGTTTTCCCAGGAAGGGGGCAGGGACCCAAGTACGTGAGGCATCACCTGCTGCCTCCCAGGGTGTGGGATTAGCAGGATCAGAAGTGGAGTAGCTGCTGCTGGAACCAGGCACTCTGATGTGGTGTGTGGGGTCCCAAGCAGCGACTTAACCACGGTGCCTGCCCCTCATGTCCTGTGCAGAGGGAAAACAAACTCTGCTACGAATAAAGACATGACTTTATCTAACTCTCCATGAAGATTACGGACTTGGGAATTCAGGCAGTAATTCCACCTGTGTGAAAGGGAAAAAAGAGAGGGAGAAGACTTGCACCTGCTGGGGTTGGGAGAGGCTCTGTGTTCTAGCTATTTCCTTCCATTGCGTCATGCATGTGTGGACAGCCACGTCCTTCAGTGTCTGATTCTAATGTATTCAGATCTTATCAGCCCTGACCTCTGGAGCCCTGGGTGCTCCCGAGCTACAATCTGAATGATGACAAATACACGACAGTTTTACCCTTCGCTCTTGTCATTTCCATACGTACTATTCTAATGGCAAAACAATGAGATTACTGGCATTAATGTCTTCCTGTCCCCAGGCTCACTCCTGGATCATTTGGCCTGAGGTTGGAAAACAAAACAATCAGCAAAGCATTCATTCAGACATGGGGAGGAGAGCTTGGTATTCATACTTTAAACCCTGACTAAAACTGGTTTATAGAATGTGCCTGGAAAAAAAGAAATTTAATGTTGACTTTTGGGGGCTTAAATTCAGCAGTTTCCTCACGAGCAAGTCTACTGTTAACCTGTAGAGTTAGGCAAGCTCAGCCTCACATAAAGAATACAAACCTAGTGCTAAGGAGAATGGGGGTGTGAGCTGTGATTCAATCCAGGCCTGCACTCATAAATTATGGAAGGTAGCCGGCTCAACAGGCTAATCCTCCACCTTGCGGCGCCGGCACACCGGGTTCTAGTCCTGGTCGGGGCACCGGATTCTGTCCCGGTTGCCCCTCTTCCAGGCCAGCTCTCTGCTGTGGCCAGGGAGGGCAGTGGAGGATGGCCCAAGTGCTTGGGCCCTGCACCCCATGGGAGACCAGGAGAAGCACCTGGCTCCTGCCATCGGATCAGTGCGCTGCGTCGGCCGCAGCACGCCGGCCACTGCGACCATTGGAGTGTGAACCAACGGCAAAGGAAGACCTTTCTCTCTGTCTCTCTCACTGTCCACTCTGTCAAAAAATAAATAAAAATAAATAAATAAATAAATTATGGAAAGTGACCGGATTCCCCGTGGCCGAGTTAAAGTTGAGTTTATCACCCCCATTGCATTCATAAAGATCAACAGTTAGCTAACTTGAGAACATCCAGGTGAACAGGTACTCCAAGGAGACCCTCTAGCCACATCAAACCCACCACACTGATTTACTAGCAGACATTAGCCCACTGTTCAACCTGAGAACTCAGTACACAATGAAAGGCCATGTACTTCAAGCAGAAGGGAACCAAGGGAGGTGCCACCAGGCCTCAGTCACACAGCAGCATTATAAAGGAGTCCTTGAGTAGTTTTGAAGCCATCAGGCAAATTCTAAGCACTGAGGCCAAGGCCATACACAGATACTCACAGACACGTACAAGATCATGTACAAGGATGTTCATCATGACGTTGCTTGCTTTGGAGAGAAGTGGGCAATAACCCAACTAAGCATCACCAGGGAGCAGGTTAAACACATGACAGCCCTTCACACACAGGGGAATAGACCTTCCAAAGAATAAGGTAGAGGAGCCAGCATGGTGGTCCAGGAGATTAAGCTGTCACCTGCAACACCAGCATTCTATATGGGTGTGAACCTGTCTGCTCCACTTCCTATCCAGTTCCCTGCTAATGCACCTGGGAAGGCAGTGGAAGACAGCCTAAATATCTGAGCCCCTGCCACCCATGCGGGAGACCCAGATGGAGTTCCAGGCTAATGGCTTCAGCCTGGACAAGCCCCAGCCATCACGGTCATTTGGGGAGTGAACCAGGGGGTAGAAGATACCTCTTTCTCTCTCTTCCTCTCCCTCTATCTTTCAAATAAATAAATATTTTTTAAAAACAGAATAACATTGATTTACATATAGTGACAGGGAAACACCCTTAGTACATTGCATAATGAATAAGCCATGCTTCCGAATGGAATACAATTCCAAAGAAAAAGGGAGGAGGAGAGGCAGCCACACATGCCACTGTGGTTAAGAGCAGATCTCACAGGGCCGGCTCCGTGGCTCACTTGGTTAATCCTCTGCCTATGGTGCCAGCATCCCATGTGGGCATCGAGTTCTAGTCTTGGTTGCTCCTCTTTCAGTCCAGCTCTCTGATGTGGCCTGGGAGGTCAGTGGAGGATGGCCCAAGTGCTTGGGCCCCTGCACCCACATGGGAGACCAGGAAGAAGCACCTGGCTCCTGGCTTTGGATTGGTGCAGCGCCAAACATAGTGGCCATTTGGGGAGTGAACCAATGGAAGGAAGACCTTTCCCTCTGTCTGTCTCTCTCTCACTGTCTATAACTCTACCAGTCAAATAAATAAAAATAATCAAAAAAGAATAATAAGAAAGATCAGATCTCTGCAGTTGGACTGTCTGGGTTCAAATCCTAGTTCTGCTGCTCATCGTTGGTCACCATGGGAATGTGAAGGCAACCTTGGTGTCCCCTTCCGTGAGCTGGGACTATTGAGAGAACCTGCCTCATAGGCACACGACCAGCTTTTGGGAGATCAAATCATTAGTAATGATCAATTGTAGGCAGTTGGACATGAAGGAACGGGGAGCTTCAATTTTGAGTAGATTCCTCCCCTGACTAGCCTACATTTTTATAAGAATGTTGAAACAGAATTTACAAAAGTTTTTCTCTCTGAAATATAAGACATATATTAACAGATGACAACACTTGACACAGCCTCGGTAGGCTGAGGATTAATGAATGGTGCAGATATTTGTCTATTCAGTCAGTCTCAGAGATAACAGAGGGCTTGGGGCTGGCATTGTGACACAGTGGGTTAAGCCAACGCCCGCAACACCAGCATCCCATATGAGCAGCTGGTTCAAGTCCTGGCTGCTCCACTTCTGATCCAGCTCCCTGATGATAGCCTGGGAAAGCAGAGGAAGATGGGCCTAAGTGCTACGCACGTGGGAGACCTGGAAGAAGCTCCTGGATCCTGGCTTTGGCCTGGTCCTGCCCCGGTCATTGCAGCCATCTGGGGAGTAAGCCAGAGGGTGGAAGTTTCTCTCTGTGTCTCCCTCTCTCTATGTAACTCTGACTTTCAAAATAAATAAGTCTCTTTAAAAAAAGAAAGGTTGAAAATAAAAAAATGTCTTCCTGATAAAACTCAAACACTACCAAAAGAAAGTATCCTTTGTTGCAGCTACAACTTGACTATATGGAGCCAGCATTGTGGTATAGCAGGTTAAGCTGCACCTGCAAGGCCAGCATCCCATGTGAGCACCAGTTCAAGTCCCAGCTGCACTACTTGAATTCCAGCTCTCTGCTAATGCACCTGGGAAAGTAGTGGAAGATCACCCACGTGTTTGGGCCCTTCCTGCCCATGTGGGAGACCTGGATGAAGCTCCTGGCTTCAGCCTGGCCCAGCGCCAGCCATTGTAGCCAGTTGGGGAGTGAACCAGTGGATGGAAGGTCTGCCTCTACCCCTCATTCTCTCTCTGTAGCTCTGCCTTTCAAATAAATTTTTAAAAACAACTACAGGCTTGACTGCAGATCCCTGACTACTGTTTCTCTAAGCAGTTACTTTAGAAAGCTTACAAGTATAAATCCTTTCTCTGAGATCCAAGTTTGAGATCTAAGTTTTCTTCCACCCAGAAGTGCCTCCTCCAGGACCTGGGAGCCACCTCTGAGAGGCAAACGTCCAGGGAGACAGCCTCTGGCCTCCTGGCCTCCTGGCCTCTGAGGGAGGAAGGCAGGAGCTAGATCTGGTGGATGCCTTGCTCCGATTTGCAAAACTTCCTCCTGTGAAAAAGTGCTGAGCAGTGTCTTTTCCCCCTGGCTGCTCCACTTCCGAGCCAGCTCTCTGCTGCGGCCTAGGAAAGCAGTGGAGGATGGCCCAAGTCCATGGGCCCCTGCACCCATGTGGGAGACCTGGAGGAAGCTCCTGGCTCCTGGCTTTGGATCGGCCCAGCTCTGTCATTGCGGCCATCTGGGGAGTGAACCAGCAGATAGAAGACCCCCACCTCTCTGCCTCTTTTCTCTGTGTGTAACTCAGCCTTTCACATAAATAAATAAATCTTAAAAAAAAAAAAAAGACAAGCCATATATCCATGAGGTCCACTGTTGCCCCCTCCCCACCAATAAATATAATAGCTCATTTATTGAGTACTTTGCAAAGTACCAGGAAACATAGTATCTCATTTAATCCTTAGGACAACTTTACCAGGGAGATGTCATTATTTCCTTGGAATCTAAACCTCAGAAAGGTTAAGAAACTCCCCAAGATCACACAGCTCCCGAGTAGCAACCTCAGGAGTATCTCTGTTTCTAGAAGCTTTTGTATGGCCTAAACAGCATGGCAGCTGGGGCCAGTGCTGTGGCATAGCAGGTAAAGCCGCTGCCTGCAGTGCCAGCGTCCGTATGGGTGTGGGTTCCAGCTGCTCCACTTCTGATCCAGGTCACTATTAATGCGCCTGGGAAAGCAGCAGAGGATGCCCCTGCACCCATGTGGAAGACCAGGAAGAAGCTCCTGGCTCCTGGCTATGGCCTGGCCCAGCTCTAGCCATTGTGACCATTTGGGGAGTGAACTGGTGGATGGAAGATACCTCCCCCATCACTCCTCCCGCCCCGTGGCTCTGCCTTTCCGCTAAAATGAAAATAAATCTTTTTTAAAAAGCATAGCAACTGTGCAAATGAAGTATGGCTGAAATCTATTGTTTATGCAAGCCTTCTGTCTATGCAAAGCAGCTATGTCTTTTTTTTTTCAAAGATTTATTTTTATTTTTTGAAAGGCAGAGCTACAAGAGGGGGAAGGAGAGAGAGAGATCCTTCACCTGCTGGTTCACTCCCCAAATGGCCACAGTGACCAAGGCTGTGCCAGGTGGAAGCCAGGAGCCTGGAACTCCATTTGGGTCTCTTGTGTGTGTGGCAGGAACTTTTCTGGGTCTCCCACCCGGGTGCAGGGGCCCGAGCACTTTGGCCACTTTCCAAGGCTTTCGCAGGCCATCAGCAGAGACTTGAATTGGAAGTGGAGCAGCTGGGACACGAACCAGTGCCCATATGATATATATATATATATGAGTTATCTTAAGGTGCCCCTATATATATGATATATATGACTTATATATATATATGAGTTATCTTAAGGTGCCCCTATATATGATATATATATGATATATGCCCCTATATACATGATATATATGATATATATATATAGGGGCACCTTAAGTCATACATATATATATATATCATATATATATATATATATCATATGGGCACCTTAAGATAACTCATAGTGATGGTGTTACTAAAACAATGACAAGAACACATACACCACTGTGGTAAAACAGCCGGCCTATTTCACCCCAAACAGTGGGAACGTTGCCTTCTCTGTCACACCTGTCCCTGCAGCTGGGAGGTCAGCTCCTGGTGGGTGGGGATCTGGGCTGTGTTTTTAAACTTCCACTTCTGCAGCGTCTATGAAATTGCTCAGTGCGTGGGTGGAGTCCCGGAAGTGGCTGTTGAAGACAAGGGGAAAGGTGGAGGGAGGGACAAAGGAAAGATGGGTGGGAAGGAAGGAGGGAGCCCGGGCTAGAACTGGAGTGGGAGTTAGGAAGCCTCTCTCCCTGCCTCAGTCCCCAGCCTGCTCAGACTTACTGGAAAAGGAGCTGTGTGCAGAGAGTAAACAAGCAGCAGGTCTCTGCCTCTCATTCCCTCTTCCTTGATGGTAGTGATGGTGCAGGAGAGGGAAGAATGTGGAGAATAGCTTGGGTTCTACACTGATCCTCACCCTCAGCACTGTGGACAATTGTGGCCAGAAATCTTCTGCTGTGGGCGTAGAGCTGTGTGTTGTCAGATAATGAGCAACATCTCTGACCCTCACCCACTCGATGCCCACAGCATTGTCCCACTGGAGCTGTGATGACCGAAATTATCTCTAGGCACCGCCAAACGTCCCAGCGGGGTGAGGGTGGGGTAGAGCGGGGCCAGTGCAGCTACACAAGATTGGCCAAGGATGAGGACCCCTGGGCTGGAAGATCATGTAACGACTGGCCACCAGCTAGTCAAGGGGTACGGAAAATGCCAGCGCTCAGACACAGGTGGGGGACAGTTCAGGCTCTCAGGGCATGGCAGAAACCAAGGGGACAGTAGGCATCGTGGCTCTGCTGTGGCTCCAAGCTACACAAGCAGAGGAACATTCATCACCGCGATGACTCAGGAAATGAATGTTCTCCTGGTCTGTCTGCCATTCCAGGTACAAAGTTAAGAAATTTAATAAGCAAATTGATCTCTACGCACATGGTGAAAGAGAATCTAATGAGCAGCCAGCCAGCCAGATTCAAAAGCCTCCAATTATTTTCCCTAATATAGGCACAACCATTTCGGAACACAATTACAGACTTAAAGCCCCACAGGGGAATTCAGTGGAAATCATTTAAACATTTATTTGATGTGAAACCTCTGACCCAAGCAATTCATAGAGCAATTAAAGGAGGAGGGCCTGGGACGGTTGACGGTAATGCAGTTTGGGGTTCTGTTGACAAATGGTCAGTACAAATAATGATTGGTGGCAACTGAAATTAGATCCAAATGTGAATAATATGCAAGAAAGATCCCATAAGACTGGAGACCGGAAACCGTAACATCCAATATGCAGTGCTCATTAACAAACGGGAGCAAAAGGCAAATTTGACTTCGATTACATTTGCAGATCATGCAGAATGAGTAAGAAGTGGCAAACACCGAAGATAAATTAAAGCTAAAATTATCAAAGGACCTGGATAGGTGAAAGCCTTGGTCAGAACTCAGTGACATCAAATTTCACATGAAAAGGGAAAATCTCACACAGTTAGGGCTGGTTACACATGAAGGACTGAGTAATCACACAGCACACGCAAGGGAGAGGCTGGGTGGTGTTGGATCAGCCCAGGGAAAAACTTGGTATTTCTCCAACATACCTTGGAAGGTTGGCTTAGTAACTTAGCAGATTGTTTTTAAGGAGATTTTACAACAGGGGAGACAGGAAGTAGCAGATGCAAACCTGCTGTTCCTACAATCCTGGCTCAGGGGCATAGAATTTTGCTACAGGAAAATGAAAATGCTGGTGAAGTCAACATCCTAGTATGGCTACAGGGTGGTTCAGAACATTGCGCACCCTCACTCTATCATCACCATCATCATCGTCATTATTTATTTATTTTTGACAGGCAGAGTTAGACAGTGAGAGAGAGAGACAGAGAGAAAGGTCTTCCTTCCGTTGGTTCACCCCCCAAATGGCCACTATGGCCGGTGTACTGCGCTGATTCTGGTCTCCCATGTGGGTGCAGGGCCCAAGGACTTGGGCCACAGCAGAGAGCTGGACTGAAAGAGGAGCAACCGGGAGAATCTGGCACCCCAACCGGGACTAGAACCCGGGGTGCCGGCGCCGCAAGCAGAGGATTAGCCTAGTGAGCCACGGCGCTGGTCCGTCATCATTTATTGAGTTCCTACACTTCTGCCAGATTCTGTTATTAAAAACTTTGCTTTAAGAAGTCTTCACAACAACCAGGTATTATTATCCATATTTTACAAATGAAGACAGGGAGAGGTTAAGTGTTTTGTCCAAGATCAACAGTAAATGGCAGAGAACAGATTGTCAATGTGTATCCTTCAGGACATAAACTGTAGCTGAAGGAGCCTGAAAGAAAACCTAGGGTGTTCCTAGCAGATTTGAGAAGTGGTGAATTCAGTTTGTAGGCAAACTTGACCCTAGGCAAAAAGACTGACATTTGCCTTTGATCTGCTCCAACCTTTCTTTTCAGAACCTCCCTACGGTGTCTGGGAATTTATGTGACTCAAACAAGTAAGGGTTTATTTGTCACAGGTCCTCTGGGGGCACAGATACTAGTGATGAGTTCCTATTTCGACTGTCAGGGCTGAAGTCTGTGTATTTGCTCACGTAGCAGGTGGCTGCCGGAGCTCCATGGACCTCCACACTCAAGATGGGAAGGAGGTGGAAGGGCCGTGCCATCTGTAGCTTACTTCTTTAGCAGGAAGGCACAAGCTGGCCCAGCACCCACTGCTGACTTCCGTGTAGGCCTCATCACTCACAACATCAGGTGGGCACTCTGGGGAGCCTGGGGAAGCAGGAGACAGGATTGTGCCTGGGCCTGGGGCTCTCTTTGCCAGGAAGAAAGTAGAAGTGATGGGGCTGGTGCTGTGGCGCAGTGGGTTAACGCCCTGGCCTGAAGCACTGGCAACCCACATGGGTGCCGGTTCAAGACCTGGCTGCTCCTCTTTCAATCCAGCTCTCTGCTGTGGCCTGGGAAAGCAGTGGAAGATGGCCCAAGTCCTTGGGCCCCTGCACCTCTGTGGGAGGCCGGGGAAAGCTCCTGGCTTCGGATCGGCACAGCTCCAGCTGTTGCAGCCAACTAGGGAGTCAACCAACAGATGGAAGACCTCTCTCTTCTTCTCCTCTTCTTCTCTTCTCTCTCTGCCTCTCCTCTCCGTGCAACTCTTTCAAATAAATAAATAAAATCTTAAAAAAAAAAAGTAGAAGTGGGAACTGGGTAAGCTCCTGACATATCTATCCCAACCTCCTTTTCGCCCCTCTTCAACCAACCTGATTCCTACAGTATCCTGATCCAAGCAGCTGACATGTTTGAGCTAAAGCGTGAGCCAGCAGGCAGCTGAGATGTGTCTGTCCCTGTTGTTCGTGTCCAGCTGAGTGTGTCAAAAGCCACTGCAATCACAAACCTGCAGAAGTGGGTTCTGGACGGGGGCGCCTACGGAAGCGGTCAGGTATCCCTGGGGGAGGGCGCACCAGGCTTTCCTGTGTGGTCAGTAGTCAGAATCCGATGCGTCCCCAACTATGGAAGAATGCCTTGATGGGTTCTCCACACAGCAGCACGGGCCTTGGAACCCAGATAGCTTTTAAGCATATAATGAAACATATAATTACCATGCGATCAAGAAATCCCATTCTTTGGGATTTCCCCCAGAGAAATGTAAACATTCGCTGACAGAAACACAAGAATGTGCACATCCACTTTATTCATCTTAGCCAACCAACAAACAAAATAACACAAAACAGAAACCTACCAAAAAAACTGGAAACAACCCAAATACCCCTCAGTTGGAGACTGAGAAACAAATCCGGGGACAGCTAGGCAGTGGAACTCTCCATCGGGAGAAAGGAGCAGACATCTTCTGCAGGGCAGACAGCCCACCCCTCCAAAGCATATGGTGGATGAGAGATGCCAGATGCAGAAGACGACACACTGTACTCCACCATTTATGTGAGATTCCAGAGACAAAAATGATCGGAGTGGCAAAGCTTGCCAGCGATTTGCTAAAGCTGGGGGACTATCTGAGGTGACAGGAATGTTCAGTTATCTCGATTGCAGTAGTTATTCATGAAGGATACCCTGTCTGTGAGTGCATTATAATATGCACAATGTGCAAATTGTGTCTCCTTAAAGTTGGCTTATATTTTTAAAACTCCTGTCCATCCAGGACTTGATTTTCATGCTTTGCTTTTCATTTTCTTTATTCTTAATCACACTCCTCCTGGAAAATTCTGATTTTGTTTTGTCCCAATTCCAGGGAAAGTGGTATTTGGTCAATACCTGGAGGAAATGCAGAATGCTTTATGGTTGCATCATCAGCGGCTCCATCGACCGGATTGTATGAAGGTTAATTTTATGTGGCACTGGCTAGGCTATGGTACCCAGGTATTTGGCCAAACGTTATTCTACATGTTTCTGTGAAGGTATTTTTAAAGATGACATTGATATTTAAATCAGTAAACTTCCAATAAAGCAGATTACTGTCTATGACGTGAGTCGGCCTTGTTCAATCAGCTTAATAGAAAGAGATGAACTTGTCCAAGCAAGAAGGAGTTCTGTCAGCAAAGAGCCTCTGGACTTGCTCTGTAATTGTTCCCTGGACTCTGGCCTGCTGGCCCTTCCTGCACATTTTGCACCTGTCAAGCCTCCATTATCACTGGAGCCAATGTCTTAAATAAATCTCTTTTTCCGTTGATAGACAGACAGATAGATGATAGGTAGACAGATGGACGCATCCTGTTGGTTGTCTTCCTCTGGAGAGTTCTAACGCAGACAGGCGAATGCTGTGGACTTAAAGAGTGGTGAAGCTGTGAGCTCTCCATGTACAAGCTGTCACTCAAGGGTTGAGCTTGAAGAGAGGGGCTTAAAAGGAGGGGTCTGCACCACACTTCTGTAGTTCCAATGCCAGCTGTTGGGCCATGGACCAACACTGATATTTTATGAGACAATAAAATCATCTACTCATCACTAAAAGATTAAATGAGATTTCAATAAAAAGGAATTCTCACTTTATTATAAATGATTTTTAAGATTTATATATTTATTTGAAAGGTAGAGTTAGAGTTAGAGTTAGAGAGTTAGAGAGGTTAGTTAGAGAGTTAGTGAGTTAGTTAGAGAGTTAGAGGCATCTTCTATCTGCCAGTTCACTCCCCTATGGCCAGGGCTGGGCCAGGCCCAAGCCAGAAGCCAGGAGCTTCCTGCAAGTCTCTGATATGAGTGACAGGGGCCCAAACACTTGGGCCATCTGCTGCTGCTTTCCCAGGTGCATTGGTAGGGGGGTAGAGCAGAAATGGAGCAGCAGGGACTCACACCAGCACCTGTATGGGATGCTGGCATCCCACGCAGCAGCTTTACCTGCTACACCAAATCGCTGGTCCCCATAAATGATATTTATACGACTAGGGATTAACTCCCTGAGGGTCACTCAGAACTAATTATCCCAATTTCTGGAGCACGAGTGTGTCCCTCCTTCATCTTAGATGCCAACTGAAGGGGACCACTCTGCCTGGAGGCTTAAGAGGATCAATGCTAGCGTAAACTTCAGTTAAAATTTTGATTTTGGTGGAAAGAAAGATGACACTACTATAATACAACAATAAAACTGTGATAGGTAGTTTTAAGTAGCTTTCCAATGACTCATCTGAGCTGATCTTTTTCTCTATCACTGGAGTCAGCAGGCCGGGATTCACAACAGGTGACACCCCATGACACCACTTGGCTGTTAGGACCATCCCCTTCCTGAGCCCCGCCAGTGGCCATGCAGGGAGGCTCTTGTGGACTCTGCCCTCACAGATACCCTCATTTCCGCCTTAATCTAATAAACGGGTCTGAATACCTGGGTGCTACAATGCTAGGCACTGTCAAGAGGGAGAATAAGAGAGATAGATGAACGGATCTTGATTTGATATAATCGAATCAGATTAAACTAATGGCATTTCAGAGATTTTTCTGAATAATTTTTCTTCTTAGGAAATTGCTGCTAAACTTGGTTGCAACTTTGGCAGGAGAGATGGGAGAGGCCATGGCCAGGAGAAGCCAGGTAGCAGGGGTGGGGGGGGTGGGGGGGTGGTCTGGGAATAATTATACTTCATGCTCATGCACTCAGCTCTTTCCATGAAGTTTACATTCATAGGCTTCTGAGGGTTCGTCCTGATACCCCGGAAGATGAGTCTAGCCTCTGTAGAAGTGTCCTTAGAAGAGGCAGCCAGAGTTGCTCAGCCCCAGAAACATGGCAGCCAGGCTACTGCGCCATCATCTGCTCCCTCTCTCTGCCATCTGACAAAGGAGTGAGTCCTTGCCTCCCTGTGTCTGAGGAGTCAGCCCATATGTGGAGGCGCCCACCCTTCCAGGTGGGGGTGATCTGGAGGATGCACTGGTTTTCATTTTCTCAGGCTTGGGTCTTGTCTAGGGACATAATAATGCAGCTGTAGAAAGTTCTGGAAAATGGGCTCCTTGTTCACCAGATCTATTGACCAATGACAAGTTCCTCTGGGGGTGATCTTAGGAAGTTCTTTTGGGATCACCCTCAGTACCCCATCTCTCTCAACTTCAAAGGGGGATTAGTCACACTGGGCGACTGTTCAGAATGAAGGGGTCAGAATGGGGGAGGGGACAGGCGACTGTGTCCTGTGAGCAGCTGCTGATGGCACAGGGCACAGACTGCAGAGAAGGCCAGAGGGGTAGAGGAGTCAGCACCTGGCTGGGAGGGGGGGGTCTTTATAATGACCAAATCCTGGGTGCAGTAGGAATGAATGATGGGAAGAAGCTGGAGAGATGCATTTACGCATTAGATGCACACACTCTAAGGGAGAGTCTTCTAGATTCAGTGTCTCCACAGCTATGAATGGGTGAGTTCTCTAGCACTGGAGATGCTCAAGTGTGGGCAGAAGGGGCATTTGGTGAGGACACAGTTAAAGCAGATGAGCAGTC
Organism: Sylvilagus floridanus; assembly: GCA_949820135.1. Lineage (NCBI taxonomy): Eukaryota > Metazoa > Chordata > Mammalia > Lagomorpha > Leporidae > Sylvilagus > Sylvilagus floridanus. The sequence continues at coordinate 107,645,839 of OX463226.1, forward strand.
AGATGAGGCCAGTGGGACCCAACTGGGGGCCTTCCCATCTGGAAGGGGATATTCGGCAACAGATATTTTGGTTCTCACAACAGAAGGGTGCTACTGACATTTAGAGGTTTTCCAACACCCTGCAACACACAGGATGGCCCTCATAACCAGGACTCATGCAGCCCCAAGATGGGAGTGCTAGGTTGAGAAACGCTGGATCGGATACACTGCAAACTTGAACCCAGGGCAGTCTCCTTCCCTAATCTGTCTGGTCACTCAGAGCACTGTGGAAGGCAATCATGCTAGGAAGATCTAGATTTCAGAAGGGATTATGCAGTAACCTGGTCAAACTGATGGATCTCAGACATGTTTGAAGTTTCAGACATTGTGGTCTACATTTTGGAACATGGGCCATCCCTGCTGTAGCCCAGTCTATGAGCCTGTTATTATTCATAAAGCAAATTGTATGTCCCCACCACTTCACTTCCGCCTGCTTCCACATAAGTTGAAGGTGCTGCGCTCCTGTCTTAAGGAAGGTAGATGGGGATGGAGGAAAGAAACCAGAAGCAGACAGGCCTGCAGTGACGACTCAACACAAAGCCTCTCAAAGTCCCCCTCATCTCTGCCACATTTATCTCTTCATGTGCTTTTACCGCATTGCTCCTGGGTGGTGAAGCTGCCAAAGCTCAGCGAAGTCTAAACACAAAGAAACTCCTTCTCAACAGATTTTCCGCACTCATAGGTGCGGGGTTGGTTCTTGGCTCTGCTAATTGCCAGCTGGGGCAGTGGGCAAGAGACGTAAGCTCCCTGTGACTCAGTTTCCTCATCCATAAATGACCCTGACTTCATGGGACAGCTGTGACGGTCCTGAGTACACACATGATGCCCCCGCACACCCCTGGTATATAACAGATACTAAGTGGCAACAGTTACTGTATGGTCACCTCCTTCAGAGACTTAAGTAGCTCATGGTGTTGATTCGGGCACTGAAGGAGAAAATGATGGCATCTCGAGGTGGTTTTGTGGCACATCAGGAAGGGATGTTACCTGTGACGCCAGCATCCCACATGAGCACCGGTTCCAGTCCTGGCTGCTTCACTTCCCATCCAGTTCCCTGCTAATGCGCCTAGGAGAGCAGTGGAAGATGGCCCGAGTGCTTGGGCTCCTGACACCCATGTGGGAGACCTGAATGGAGTTCCTGGCTCTTGGCTTCTGCCTGGTCCAGTCAGCTGTTGCAGCTATTTTGGAAGTGAACCAGCAGATGGAACATCTCTGTCTCTCCCTCTCTCTATATATAATTCTACCTTTGACATAAAAAAGTAAATCTAAAAAAGGAAAAGAAAATAAAATTATATCATCTTGAAACTCATGATCTGGTGCTGGCATTGTGGTATAGTGGGTTAAGTATCCACCTGCATTGCCGGCATCCCCTACGGGAGCTGGTTCAAGTCCTGCCTGCTCCACTTCTCATCCAGCTCGCTTCTAATGTTCCTGGGAAAGTGGCTGAGGATGGCCCAAGTGCTTGGGCCCTTGTACCCACGTGGGAGACCCAGATGAAGATCTTGGCTTCTTACTTCGGCCTGGCCCAGCCTTAGCCATTTTGGCCATTTGGGGAGTGAACTAGTGGATGGAGGTCTTTCCTCCTTTCTCTGTAATTCTGCCTTTCAAATAAATAAATAAGCCTTAAGAAAAAGAAACTCATGATCTAACAAAGATAGAGCTTGCCCTGCCGAGTTCTCTCCTATCATTAATGAAAACAAAGTACCAGTTAGCAAATAGATACACATGATCTCATCACCCCTCCTAACACCTAGGGAGGGAGGTGTTTCCAACTCAGCCTGCAGATACAGAAATGGAGGTGCAGATGCTAAGCCACTGGCCCCAGGTCATACAACAGCTCCAAAATGGCATAGCTGGCCCTGGAGCCCAGGTAGGCAGCCAGGCCCCTAGGCTCCCCTACTCCCCTTCTCAGCCTGCTTCCCCCGCTCCAGTGTGGACCTGGGAATCTTGGGGGTGCCTCACTGCTGTAAAGTCTGCCCTAGTGTCCACCTGCTTTCATTGCTAGTGAAATACTTGAGACAGGCTCACTTGGTAAAGAAAAGAGATTCACTTAGCTCATAGTTTTAGAGGTCAAAGGGCATGGCACTGGCATTGGTTCAGCTCCAAGGAGGGCCTCTGGGGCTCTGTCTCTTCATGGGGATGGCAATGGGTGCAGCATGTGACAGGTGGGGATCACACCTGGAAGCCAGAGAGGGTCTAGGAGGGGTGGGGCTCAGGCTTTTATGACTATCTGCTCAGAGAACTAGCGTGTCCCATGAGAAACACCTTCATCCTGCTGAAGGGCACTCCCCCATTGACCAAGGACTCCCACCAGGTCCCACTTCAAGAAGATTCCACAGCACCTCCCTATACTGGCACCTGGGGACCAAGCTCCCAACAGTGGCCTCTTGGGGGACATAGCACATTGGCACCAGCCTATAAACAACCAGTCATAGTCTAAGGCATTCCCCCCACCAAGCTGTAAGGGTACTTCAAAAAATTCATGGAAAATGCCTATTGTGGAAAAATCACACATGGATTCCAAAATTTTGGACCCAAATCAACTTTTCATTCCATTTCCATGAACTCTGTGAAGAAAGTAATTCTCTCCAAATGCCGGAGTCTGGTTTTGGTAGCTTCTCAGTTGTCTATCAAATGCCATTGACTCTGTCTTCCAGCAGTGATGAGTCCAAGCCAGGTATGCAACTGAACATCAGGACTACACTCCCTACCCTCTCTTGCAGTTACTGTGACCCTGTGGCTGGCTTTTTACCTGTGGCAGATGAGTGGCAGAGGCAAGTGTTAGCGTCAGATTGGATATTAAAGGAGTGGGCCCCTCTCCAGTTTTCCCTTCCTGCAGCCCAGCCCTGCAGACAAGACATGCAGGTCCCCCATGTAGGTGGCAGAGGCCAAAGTACTTGGACCATCTTCTACTGCTTTCCCAGGTGCTTCAGCAGGGAGCCGGATTACAAGCAGAGTAGCAGGGACTAGGGTGTCCCAAGCAGTGGCTCAGTGCTGCACTCAACATCCAACCCTTCAGGGAGGATTTTAAAAGGCACAAAGTGAGGACATGCACCCATTGAGGCTCCCTCATTCCAGCTGAATCAAACAGGCCACACTCTCTTCTCTAGCTGGTAGCAACTCATTGTCTTAGCTGACTGGGGACTAGACTCAGCCCCCTGTGCGTGCAGCACAATTCTCTTCTGTAGAGTCCCCTCTTTGTGCCTAGGGCCGGACCACATGTGGTGGCTGCAGTCTGAACAAGACTGACACAGATGCTGCCCTTAAGGGGTGCCAAGGAAAGTCACGGGGTTGAATGCAAGCCTAGGGGCAGAAAGCCTGTTGGCTCTGGTATCTAGAGCAAGAGCAGAGCTGAACAGAGGGGTCCTGACTATAGAGCTCTCTCTACCGTGGTTTTCCCCTCGGTCTCACATAGGCGGAAACCTCATAGGAAAGATTCTGAGATCACCTTGGTTGAACTAAGGGAAGGGTATTTTTTCTACTACTCGGCCTGGAGAGATAAAGCATATAGACCTGAGCCCTCCTTAGGTCAGTTGTACATTCATCATATGCTGACACAACATCGCTATTATGCACTCTGCAGGCAGCCCACGGAACAAGACCGAGTCTGTGTGTCCCGGCAAGCTCACCGAGTGGGAGGGGCATGCTACCTGCCAGACACCTGCCTACAGGGCATCCAATGCAGAGGCTGAGAGCCCAGGGGGGATGGCGTCGGCTCAGTTGCACACTTTTTTCCTTTCGGTTTTGACTTAGATTATTTCCTTGGCTACTAATAATCTTCAGATCAGCATATTTTTCCTTGAAGCCAGGCACATGTGGAAATATTCTTCAGGTACAAGAATACACAGTCATGAATGTGTGTAATCGCCTAGGTATAAATATAATCAATCAATAGACACTCAGGGGCTGGCGCTGCTGTGTAGTGGGCTAAGCCTCTGCTTGTGGCGCCTGCATTCCACATGACAGCCAGTTCATGTCCCAGCTGCTCCTATTCCTATCCAGCTCTCTGCTGTGGCCTGGGAAAGCAGTGAAAGATGGACCAAGTCCTTGGGGGCTGCTGCACCCATGTCAGAGACCCGGAAGAGTCTCCTGGCTTCGGATCAGCCCAGCTCCAGCCATTGCAGCCATTTAGGGAGTGAACCAGTGGATGAAGACCTCCCTCTCTCTGTCTGTAGCTCTACCTCTCAAATAAATAAAATAAAAAATAGATCCCCAGGCAAAGCCCACGTTTTCTACTGCATGGGTATCACTGGATTGGCAAGGAGCACCAGGGCCCCGCAGGGGAGGCATAGATCTCACCTACTCCAAACACCACCACAGAGCCAGCTCTGGCAGTCGAAACGTGGGCAACAGCATCCTACCCACTTCTATTACTGTTGCTTTGCTGGGTGCCCAGCCGCTCCGTATCCATGGCATTTGGACCTCGGGGACTGGGCCGGTGGCCGTTCTGCAGTGTTGAGGACAGCAGGCTCACACACAAGTTGAGCAAGCTGGAGAGGTGTGCCCACCGCAGCTGAGGGACAGCTGGAGCTCCGGGGCTGAGGCAGCCTGGGGGAATCCGCACGGAGCAGCCCTTCCCTTGCCGCTACTGTAAGGAAACACTGCGCTTGCTAACAGGGCCATGCACACGATGAACTATTGTTAGCTCTTTACAGAACGTGTCTGCTCCTAGCTCTTGCTCTGGCCAAACCAGTGGGCCTGGGAAAACCAGGATGAGCTGAGGGCGCTGCTGGTGGGGGTGGAGTGGGGGGTGTATGCAAGGGGAGCCAGGGGCCTCCCGCCTGGGACATAGAGAGGAGGGGCCTAGAGAGGCAGGTGTCACCTGCAATCACGATTGTAAACCCCTCCAGCCACGCCCCAAAGCTTCCTTGGCGCTCAGCCCTCTGTACCCTCTGAGATCAGGTGGCGGGGTGGTTGCTTCCCCCTTAGAGAATCCAAAGGCAGCGATGGCGGGTGGGGGCCGGTGCAAGCTGGGAGGGAAGCGCTCACAGGATCGTGCAGGAGCGAAGGCGTCGAGGATGGCAGGAAGGAACCTGATGTGAGAAGGAGGATGGGGCTACGGGAGGGACAGTGGGCTCTCAGCCTTGGCATCACTCGGAGGGGAGATCGGCGATATTCTGGGCCAGCGTCCCCGCACGCGGGCTGGCGATACGAAGACGTCAGAGCTCTCTGGTCCGCGGAGAAGAGCCCCCCCCCCCCCATCCCTCGCCTATAAAGTCGGGGTCCTGGTGGAGGCTGCGGCAGTGGTGCCAGCGGCTGGGAGCTCCTCCCGGGTCCGGCCCCTCCCGTCGCTGCTCCACTGCCGGAGAGCGCAGCGCTGCGCCCAGCCGTGCCCGGAGCTGCACAGGCTTCCCGCCGGGACAATGCGCAGCCGAGAGCTCCCGCTAGTCCTCCTGGCGCTGGTGCTGTGCCAGGCGCCCCGGGGGCCAGCGGCCCCGGTGTCAGCGGGCGGAGGCACCTTGTTGGCCAAGATGTACCCGCGCGGCAACCACTGGGCAGTGGGTGAGTGTCCTGGCGGCGGGACTGTGCGCCCTGGTCCTCGGAGGGAGCAGCTAGTCGGGGGACCTGTGGTCTATCTTGCACCGTGTCTCCGTGGAGGTGGTGGGGCGGCTTTGGAGGCTGGGTCGGCCCGAGCCTTTCCCTAGGCGGGATGTCCGTGGGTCCCTCACCAGCCGCAGGCTGCTCGCGCCATCCTTTCCCGCTCTCTTCCCCCGGGGGGCCTGAGCCAGCGAGCAGCTTTCCCGATAACCCGACCCCTGCCGCACCACCCAACACCCGCTTTTCTCTGCCTAGTCACAACCCCGTCTGGCGTGGTTCTCGCTCTGAACAACTTTGGGGAGCAGGGTCCCCAGAGTGCATCTTGGAGTCCTGGTTCAGTCCTGGTGTGGGCTGGAATTCGGGCTGCGCCCGGCAAAGCCACAGGTGTGGGGACCTCAGGCGTCGCGCTCGCGCCTCGGGGTTCCCCTGTGTCCCGGGAGCAGTGCTGCTGTCCGGGGGTGTTCGAGTGTCCCCAGCCCTTCTCTCCCCTTCGCAGTGATTTCCGTACCCTGCCCTCTTGCCCCGTTCGCCCTCTGCAGCCGGCAGGCTTGGGGCTTCGGAAGCGCGCCTGCTCGCCAAGCCCAGCCCGCATCTCTGCGCCTCTCGCTCTCCCTCGGTCTCTCCAGGACTTCGCCCTCTCCCTCAGCTCCTTTCCCATTTGCTCGGCCAACAAGTCCTGCTCTCTGGGCCTGAGCTCGGGGGTTCCCTGGTGCTGACCGCGGGAATCCCAGAGGGGTCTGCCGAGCGCGCACGCACCCCGCACCCCGCAGCACCCGGGTGTTCTCAGCCTCACCACGCACTCTTATCTCGCAAAGGCAAAAAGCCTGCAACTTCCTCAAAACCCCCTCCCCTCCACGCGCAGAGCCAACTCCGACAGCCCCGACATCTCCTGGGGAGCTGGGAGACCCCAAAAGAGATGCCAGGGGCGTGTGTGGCTATTTCCTCGTCGTCTGTTTAGGAGAGGGTCCCGGGAACGGTGTGGCCAAGGTGCTTGCCGACTCGGCCATCAACCGATACACGGATTCTCCATGCTCAGAGGAGGGATTCTGGGGAAGGGGTGAGCATGGAACTGCCTGCCCCAGCCTCAGCTCCTCTGTGTTGTGTGTGCTTTCGCCAGACAAGCGGAGAGCTCTGGGCTGTTGCGCAGAAATCCCATGCAAGCTCCAGGCGTGAGGCGATTTGGAATCTCTGGCAATGTTGGGGCTGGGGGAGAGGTTGGCATGGGTGAAGCTGAGAAACCTTCACATTGCAGGTGGGAACCTTGAATTCAAACTTCTTCCAAAGACCTGAGCCCATTAGGTGGCCTTCCTCTGGTGCAGCCACCAGGCAGACCGGACAGGAACAATGAAAGCCCAGATTTCCACACACACCCCCCTTTTTTTTTTGCAAACCCACATTTTTGCATTAAAAATGCTTATTATTAGGTAATCCTTGCAGAGTGACAGGAGGCCAACAGGGTTTGTTAAGCTGAGTATAGGCTGGGCCAGCCCTGATTCCCGCTGATTTTACTGCACGTCTGTCCCCAGCTTTGTAGGATGTCTGTCATTTATTCACCTGTCACAGCGGCACCTGGGAACTCCTAACTCCAAAGTTTATTGCCCAGTGCCATCCCCAAATACCATTTGCTGGTTTAATTCTCAAATGGGCTTTTCCTTTTTCCTCCCTTTACTTGCTATGCAAGAGTTGAGGACAAGGAAAAGGGAGGGGGGTGAAGTAGAAAACCACAATTCAGCCTAAAATGATATTATGAATGAGAAAAAGTTTGCCTCGAGTAGGCGAGACGTGCCCACGGACAGAATGTGAGCACCAACAAGGATGACTGATGTGCTTAGATTTTAAATTTGGCTTTCAATTGCCCCCAGAAAATGCCTATCCCCGCCAATCACCAAAGACATGCAGTTTCGTTTTAATTATATCAAACTAAAGCTACATTTTGCTGTCCACAAGGAAGCTGTCAGCATACATTTGCAGGCTTGTTAAGGGAATTGCTTCTTCCAGCTCAGAGAAGCTTGGTGCAGCAAGGGAAACAAGTTAGCAGCTTGAACACTTCCAGTCTCCTGGGGCCTGATGTGCATGGAAATGTTTTGTCCCTGTGATGAAAATATGTCAGCACCAACCCCAGGGACGAGGCTCTGTACTTCCATGAAACACTGCTACCTGTGGCTCTGATTTAACACGAGGCTTGTCCCAGAAGGTTGAGTTTGCCAATGTCAGTGTGCAGCTGACATGGTCGTGCAGTCCAGAACTGTGAAATACAAAGCGCAGCTCCAGAAAAGCTAGCTCTTAGAAGTACCTCGCACGTTCATCTCCGCCTTAATGCTCATTTTCCTAAGTTAGAGCAATTGTCAAGTGTTGACTCCAAAAAATTTTATCTGTTTCAAGCTTGCCCTTTAGGTATCTTTAAATGGTTAAAAAGGACAAAAGATTTATTTTCTCCGAGAAAGGTTTTAGTTTTTCAAGAGCCTTTTGTCTATGGCGAGATCTCCATTATTATGATACGGACATGTGATAAATGATGACGAGAAAAGAGGTGGGAGTGGGCAGATCATCTATGTTGCCATGGAGACAATGATTTGGTTGACAGTAGCCAGCTCAAAAGTGAATCAGGACCCAGGGAATCTGTACTTTCTTAACACTTCTGTGGACCTAGGGTTAGGGGTAAAGGGGTTGAACTACACACCCACCGCACAAGCACTGAAATTGTCATAAAGATTTATGGGAAATCAATCAAAGAATGGAAATTTTATTCTCCCATTTCAGAAAACTCCATGAAATCATTCAGGCACGACCAAGATGAAGTTGGTGTTTGTTGACTATCTCCGCCACCCCTCTGCTTCATGGCCAATAACTCCTGTCTCATTCCCAGGCATCCTAATAAGATGACAGGCAATTAGGGCAGGTTGTACCTGCCCAGTGTTGTACCTGGGAGCATCAGGGTCCCAGTTCTGCCTTCTAATCATGATTCAGTTTCCCCCATGGAAATAAAGCTGAATGCATGAGTACTTCCCGGGAAGTTGCGCAACATAATCACCGTTGTGGATGAATGCAAGGTTACTTAGTGGACATCCGGGCACCAGGTTGACCTAGCAAATAAGAGCCCAGCATCCAGGATTCTAATCCATCACTTGGGACACCATCCTCAATAGGAAGTTGTGTTAAGTGGCATGTCACAAGTGATTTGACAAGTACTCACAATGCAATGCAGTAAAAGCTCACTTTCAAACTCCCTAGTTCTCAGAGAATTAATATTTCTGAGTCACATAATGAGTCATGAGGTACTGATATACGATCCCTATTCCTTTTTACAACAGTAGAAAGCCCTTTGTGGACCTCACCCTCATTTCTAGACCCCAGGGTGATTTTTAGCTACCTCATATCCTTAGGAGTTTTAAAACCACTTTAAAAACAGTAATGATAGAGTCTGCATTGTGAGCTGATTTTCATTCTAGAACCTTCGCGTGCATCTGTGTGACTCCTGCAAGTCTCATCTTCACCAAACCTACAATAGGGGGTGAAATGGAACAATCCACAAGTGAACATTCTGTAAACTCCCAACTGCAATTCACATGAAGGCAACGAAGCTACAAGGATCAGTTCTCTGTTGGTAACTAGAGCTGCTCTTTCATTTTAAGTCACTGTGGATCTTCCCAATATTATTCACATGAGGGTTGCCTTAAATACTTCCAATGACAAATCAATATTTGAGCTACAAAACCCATTTTCTTTAAAAGCACCATAGTTTTAGGGATATAAGAAATCCCATGGTTTTATAAAACTCAATGACAGAGAGATTGGGGAAAACCAACCGAAGAAAGTAAATAAGACGACAGCACAAGTGCTAGGAATGCAGGCCTTGAATTCTATACCCACTGCTGACCTTCTGTAACCTTCATTCGCACACATACGTTTCCAAGTTTTTAGTGGTCTGGCCTCCTTAACAATACCTTTTATACTCCAGCAGGTCACATTCTTGGAGCCATGAACACATCAGACGTTGAAGAGAAAATTCTATCTTTATGTGACTGGGAGGTATTAGAAGTTGTTTTCAACCTGTTTTTCATTACACTCAATAAACCATAATTTCGAGGTGAAGTTTTCTAGTTTCAATCTCAGCTAGCATTCTGAAAGAGTTTAGATGAGAAATTCCTTTGGTACATTTGTATTTTATATAAGAACTTAAAAAAAATCATACAAAGAGGAGCACCAAGACTTTTATGTTCAGCAGCAATTCAGAACTGGCTGAGGAAGACACTTAAACTCCATCTTTCAGTTGGGAATAGAAGGTGGTACCCAGGCTTGATGATCAAATTTTAGATTTGGAAGTTGCCTTAGATTTAATCTAGTGCACCATGTTCATTTTACAGTTGAGGAAACAGAAGACTGCGGACACTCAGTGACTTAGCGCAGGTCAACGAGCTAGGTAGTAGAGTTGCTGGAATCAAGTCCAGGGACCTTGAATGGCATGTTTTGAAGGGGGCAGGATCTATCATTTATGAAGTAGCCTCTAATAAACAAATGCTGCTAATGTTGTAGTTTTTAGTAGGGAGCAGCAGAAATGGATTCGGTATCCTTTTAATTTCTCATGCATTCACTCCCCTTGGTTTGATTTTTGGCGTCCTGATTTGGTTTTGGTTTTCCAGGGCACTTGATGGGGAAGAAGAGCACAGGAGAGTCGCCCTATGCTTCTGAAAGGGACAGCCTGAAGCAGCAGCTGCGGGAGTACATTCGGTGGGAAGAAGCTGCCAGGAGTTTGCTGGGCCTCATGGAAGAAAAGGGGAATAGGAACCAGCAGCCACCTCGACTCGAGCTCCTGGGCAACCTCCAGCCTACCTGGGATTCAGAGGACAGCAGCAACTTTCGAGACGTTGGCTCAAAACGCCAAGAAAGGTAAAACAAATGTCCTTGAGAGGTAGGGTGGAGGAATCTGGGGAGAGCTGGAAGGAGGGGATGTTTAATTAGGAAAGAATAAAATTGCTTTTGATGTACATGAGTCAGGTTTTCATGACTACACCACGATATCTGAGAGCTATCAATGCAGAGAAAAGGTTGATTTGGGCTTATGGTTTTGGAGGTTCACAGTCCAAGATCGGGTAGGTCCCATTGGTTTGACCATGTGGTGAGGGTGGAGGTTGGCAACCAGGGAGGATGTGCAGAGGGAAGATCACAGGAAACCAGGAAGTGGGCTGGGGTGGGGATATAGGCACAACTCAGCTTTTACAACCAGCCCTCTCATGAGAGCTATCTTCCAAGGACATGCCTTCTAATGCCTTCTAATGACCTAAGGCCCTGTCACGAGGCCTTCCTCCTAAATACCATGGTTGGATTCAGTTTTCACCCATTTATGACTTGGGAGACTAAGTGTCTGTGTGATATCAAGAGCCATGTCCTATTCAAACCATAGCATGATGTAAGCCTTCATAGTCATTACATAGACCAACACCAACACATGTTAAGCAAATTAATACACAATTTCTATGCTATCATTTCTTTTTGACCTGACAGACTACTTTTTCTCTGAACACCTCAAGAGGGATTTCGGTACCAACTCCAGTTTAGGAGTTTTATTAGGAATTGTGTTTATTTGCAATTATGTGTTGGAGGAAATGTTTTAAACTGCCAATTCTTAGCAGAATTTTGTAATAACAAGACAGTATCGTATTTGAGTAAATCCCTGTGGGTCTACAGATACATCTATTTTTTAATGAACAGTAGTGGAAGGAAGAGCATATTCATAGGTATTTTGGGAAGGAAGCATTCTTGTTTGCCACCTAATATGCAAAATCGTGCTTCTCCATATTTGTTTTAAGACTACTTTGTGGCCAGCGCTGTGGCTCAATAGGCTAATCCTCCGCCTTGTGGCACTGGCACCCCGGGTTCTAGTCCTGGTCGGGGCGCCGGATTCTGTCCCAGTTGTCCCTCTCTCAGGCCAGCTCTGCTGTGGCCAGGGAGTGCAGTGGAAGATGGTCCAAGTGCTTGGGCCCTGCACCCCATGGGAGACCAGGATAAACACCTGGCTCCTGCCATCAGATCAGCGCGGTGCACGGGCTGCAGCGAACAGCCGGCAGCCATTGGAGGGTGAGCCAATGGCAAAGGAAGACCTTTCTCTCTGTTTCTCTCGTTGTCCATCTGTCCAAAAAAAAAAAAAAAAAAAAGACTACATTGTTCAGGCTTTATGTTAGTACTTCAAATCTTGGTGAATCTCTCTGAGGTCAAGTGACTCATCCTAGGTATGATTTTTACAGAGGGTAGGGAAAAAGAACCTCATCAGATTGGCAGTGTTTGCATACAGAGAGAGTCAACAGGATAAAGCAGAGAACCACATCTATAATAAGAAAGCAAGGCAAGTGGGAATGGTGTGATGCTCACTAGCTTGTAAGAAGTTTCCGTGATGTGCGTAATAAAAGTCAATCATAATTACAAATGGCCATAATCATGATGCTAGTTTCATTGAGTGTTTACAACCCTCCTTGATCTCAGTCAAGCAGTTTACGTCCACCTCTCAGTGTTTGCTCACAGCAACCACGGGAGGAGGATTCTATTACTCTCTGCATGTCAGAGGAGAGAAACCATGATGCTTCGCAGAGCTCTGCGCTGGTGAATCCGGGGCAGGAGTGCTCAGTCTGCCTCCCACCGTCAGTGCCATGTGGGACATCTTCTAGGGAACGGTCCTCCCCGACCTTACCCAGGAAAGCAGCAGGATGCCACGGCGGGTCCTCTTCCTTGTGGTTTCCAGTACAGATCACACTGCTTTTCCTAGGGAGCTTTTATGCCTCAGTGCCCTTTTGTCTGATGAGGGATTTTCTATGCGAACGCAAGCTAAAAGCTCATGTGTTACACTCAGCATCTGCAGATCAAGTCTTCAGTAGCTTTTATTCAGAAAAAAAATATCCTGGTTAATTCAATTCAGAAATAAATACTTTGTCCAAGGTGCCAAGTGATTCTCTGGCCCACCCCTGAGTTATAAGGCATTTCGTGATCAGCTCTGGACTTCAGGGACACTCTGTGGGGAGGGTGGGTTCTTTGAGCTTGTGTTGGACTTCTTAGCCCCTGCTGGGCGTGTCTTTTCTTGGTCAAGTGCCTCTTGTGTTTGTTGAAGAGTAACAAAGATCGTCCCCACTCAGCCCTTGAAAATAATTGTTACAAATGTTGAAAAGGATTCCCCTTGATAGCTCATTCACAAGTACCCCTTCCCACACATCCAATGGTATCACTCTGTCCTGCTCATCTTTGAGCCAAACAGCAATGTCCAGTTGAGTTGCATACTCTTCTGCACATGGTTGCAAGTTTTTCAAAGATTTGTTTGTTTTATTTGAAAGGCAGAGTTACAGAGAGAGAGGGAAAAATACAGAGAAAGAGGTCTTCCATCCACTGGTTCACTCCCCAAATGGCTGCAAAGGCTGGAGCTGTGCTGATCTGAAGCCAGGAGCCAGGAGCTTCTTCTGGGTCTCCCAGGCAGGTACAAAGGCCCAAGCACTTGAGCTATCTTCTGCTGCTTTCCCAGGTGCACTTGCAGAAAGCTAGATGGGAAGTGGAGTGCAGGGACTCGAACCAGTGTCCATATGGGATGCCAGCCTCACAGGCAGTGGCTTAACCTGCTGTGCCACAGTACTGGCCTTGGGCTTTTTGAAAAATTCAATTCCTTATTCAAGGATCAAAAATTTCCTACCCTATTGAGAAGCATATTCTGTAAGACCCAACAGGAGCTGCAAAAAGAATAATAGCTCCAGAAAGGCCTCAGAGTGGCAGCATTATGAGATGGATTGAGTGGGCAGATACAGGGAGCGACTGACTAAAGACAGCACCGAAGGCAAGTGGGCAGAGTCAGGCCATCTTCCCATAACCAGGCCTTGCTTTTCTACCCTTCCTGTGCATTGTTTTTCTTCGGACAAGTTTAGAAAGCTCATCGTTTTCTTTTCACCTCGAGTTAAAATAATTAGCTATCGTGTAGCTCAGTCCTCTTCTCTTGGGTGTAGCTCCCAGTGATGGGAAAAACAAATGCAACAGTTTATGCAGTCTTTGCAGACACCAAAACAGCCCATCACGCCTCCTGGCTTGGAAATTCCACCTCCAAGTGTGCCCTTCTGAAAACTGACATCATTCAAAAAGACGGAGTGCCGAGAGAATAATTCTGTTAGGAAGCCATCTATCTCCCAGTGTTGGGAGAGGCTCGATAATTCAGCCAAGCAGCCCCAGAATTAGCAGCAGGCGTTCTTGGAGGCTGCAAGACTTTTCTTCAAATTAAAAACTATGCACATATGCTCTCTGCTCCCATTTTCATAATGAAACATCAAGTCCTGTTGCCAGCTCTCCCGGAGCTATCGTTAAGAACTCTGAGCATGTTTGGATGACAAAGACACTTATTTAATTCAGGGAGATTCGTGTAAGTGCACACTGCCTCTAGGCTCCTGGACTTCATTAGCAAGGACGGCCAGTGCTTTTCAAGGGGACCCTTAGTCTTTTATTTTTTTTTCCTAAGCCCTTCCCTTCCCACCAAGTACTATCCTGAAATTAGTAGACCTACGGCTCCCTGATTTCTGTAATAGAGGGCTGTGCCTAGCCCATGGTCCTGGAAAGGCTGTGGGTCGCTCTGAGTTTCAGTGGTGTATCCACTGGCCTCTGGGGCCCCTTAGGGATATGGGCCCCACGCACTGTCCGTTGCAGTCTTGGGTTTTTCCTTTCATTGAATGCACATGAAGAGAGGCAGTGGAGATGGGGACACAGAGGTGGCTGTGGACAGGAAGTAGATGCGCAAGTCTTGTCCTGCCTCTCAAAGCACTGCTCTCGCTGTCCCATCAAATCCGTGCGGAGAACGGAAAGGCTTCGTTTCTTAATATTTGAAATGCTCCAAAGGAAACTCCAAACGTAGGGAAAGCGGCACAGAGTTCACAGTGTCGATGACGATGACGACAGTTTCTGCTGGTGTCCATCTCAGAAGAGCTCCTCTCCCCCTCCCACGGACCCGTCTGCCTCCAGGGCCGTGGCATGCCTCAGGTCTGTGACTCTCCTTCCTTGCAGCCTCACTTCCGTTCCCCTGAGCCAAAGCTCCCATGATTAGTATTCTGAGCCGCTGGGACAACGTCTCTGGATTCTCTCCCCCTCACTGCCCCTTCACTGCTGGCCTTTTTTAAGACCCGTGACATACAGCACGGTGCACAGTGGTGTCTTCAGGCTGGTGGGGGCCCCTAGCTCTGGGAGGAAGGCAAAGCTAATTGGCATGTGTGGGAATCGAACCCCCAGGCCCTGGGCTCATTAGCACCTGGTCGAAACAGTGGAGCTGAGAGCAGGTTATCACCCAGCTGCGGATAGCAGAAGCTCTGTTATTAGAAACAAATGACAGCTCTGGAACTTGGGGGATCTGCGCTGAGAATCTGGGCACGAGTAATAAAGCTCTGGTCTGGGGGAAAAGTGTTTTCTGCCCTCTGCATGCAAACGTTGCTAGATGGGAACCAAGAAGCATTTTTAAATAACAACTACTCATTCCTTTTCGGTCTTAGTTCATTGGAGCAGAAGCCACGACAAATAAACCACAATAAATTTAGACCTGGCAGGAGCCCAGATCCCCTTCCCAAGTCGCCCGTACTACTGCCATTCACAGTCGTAGGTTTGGGATGTGTCATTGTGGGATTCGCAAACCAGCCCGCAGTTGTGTAATCAGACATTGCCAAGGAAAGCAGAGTGAGCATTGCAATTCCACACTCCCGGCATCCCCTGACTCGCCTGTTTCTCTACAGATAAGTTCCCAGGGATCGTACGTTTCATTTCCAGCACCGGTCCCAACGTACCTGAGTAATCATATCAGGGCGCATATTAATCTGATGCCACGGAGACCCCCCCCCAATGCAGTAGCTCAAAAAAGAAAAGAGGGGGGTTAGGTTTGCTTTTGGGGAACAGCCATGGTTTTCAGTCCAACACTAAGTGTGCAGAACCACCTGGAGGCTTGTAAAAGACTGCTGGACTCCACCCCCTGGTTTCCCACTCAGCAGGTATGGGGTTGACCCAAGAATTTGCCTAACGAGCTCCCAAGTGGTGTTTCCGGTTAGGAATGGATCTACTTCAAGTACTGGACTGTAGCATCACCAAGTACGTTTGCTTAACTCTTTCTCGTGTCTTTTCAAGCTGGTAGGATCTCCCTGGGAAGGAAGGAGCCCCCAGCCGAGAGGACAATGGCAGCCCCGTTCAAAGGAGCAAAACCAACCCTTCAGAGACTGCGGTCTGCAAGCATCAGTGCCACGGGACCATCCACGAGATTTCCTTTGTGCAAAATACTTACCTATTCTTGTGTCTTTCAACCTTGACTACTACATCCATGATTTTCCGGCAGCATCATCCGGTTTGAGCTTGTTTGCCGTGAATGATTGTCCAGGAAGAGTCTTCCAATGAATGCTTTTCACATCTAAGCTGTTTGTGGATTCGATTCAAGGCCCTGGTCTGCTCCTGGTCACAATAAAAGCTTCAACATGTTGTCCAAAGTGTGGATCGTTCTCTTATTTCAATCCCAAGTGAGAGGATGGTGTGGCAGAGATTAGCAAGCATCTTGGCGATGTGTTCGCCTGCTCACTAAGACAGGCTGAGTTTTTAGCTCTGAAGGCCCTTTAGTGATCCCTTAGAGTAATTTATATCTTTTCTAGAGGCTACTGGTAGGAGCTCATAGACACTCAGTCTACTGCTGGACAGCATGTTAGTCGGGGTTCTACGGAGAGACAGGACTGAAAGGGTGTGTATCCTGACCCATGGAGGATTTATTGGAGGAGTCGGCTCACCTGCCTACAGTAGCGGAGCCATCCCACGGCAGGTTCTCTGCAGGCTGGAGACTCTGGGATGCCTGGAGCAAGCTCAGCCCACGTGCAAAGCCTCCAGCCTCCAGCCAGGGAAGCCGGGGGGTGGGGGCACTATCGGCTGGAGGCTGAAAGGCGGGGTGCCAGCAAGAAGCGACAGATGGCCAATGCAGAAGTCGAGTAAGTCCCAGCTCTCACAGCAGGAGGCCAGTTCACCTGCTCGTTCAGTCTCTACAGAATCCCAGCCAAAGGATAGTGTCACTCTCACCGAGGACAGGGCGTTCCTGTCTGGTCCACTCAGACTCACAGGTGCTCCTTAGTGGAGTCAAGCTCACAACTAAAAGTAACCGTCATAGATGGGCTGGGTTGCAAATGGAGGCTGGCCCTATCCATCACTCACTAATTTCCTTATCTTCAGCCCTTAGCGTGATGGTACACAATTTTGCTGATGTTATTGGCATATCCCTCATGATAGTTCTATAAACTGAGAATTGACACTCCCATCTAATAGATGAGAAGACAGAGGATGAGAGGGGCCAGGTGACTTGCCTGAGGTCACATAGTAGATGGGGCTGGAATCCAAAGAGCCACAGTAACCAGGTTTTCTGCAACATTCCATTAAAAAATCTCTCTTCCGGTACACTTAAGCCTAGCAGTGGCACCACTTCTTCACAAGAACAAGTAGAAGTAGCTCTCTATGCCAAATTTAGTCAACTCCAAGGAAAAAGATAAGACGACCCAGAGTGCACCTTCCATTTTCAGAGAGCATGGCCTGGCGGATCGTTGACACTCACCAGTTCCATTTTTATCGCGATGTTAGCACATTAACAGATTTTGAAGCTTCTTGCCATATGCTTAGATTTTCTTCACTTAAGGAAACCACATTTGAAACCTTTAAAGAACTTTATCTTGCTCTTGTCTTGATTGTCAAAGAACCACAAAAGAGGAGCTGTGTTCTTGCTAATTTCTTCTAAAGGAAGCCAGAAACTGGCTCAAGGCTAAACTTGCAACTTCAATGCCCAAAGCCGTATCTCTGATGGGGTTGAGAAGGTGACCATTAGGTACTCTGCAGGGTCCACATCTCTCCCACTGGCTGGGCGACCACCTGCACCCACCATCCATGCCACCCTTGACAGCCTCTTCCACCTGGGGCTCACTCCTAGAGCAGAGTCCAGAGTGAGTGTGTCTGATTGGCGGAACCCAGATCACATGCCTGTTGCCAGGTGTAAGAAATGGGAAATGTGGCTGTTAGGATTCCATTGGGGAACATGGACCTAAAATCAGGGATCCCTATCAAAAAAAAAAAAAAAAAGAAGGTGTTCAAAAGACACGGTCAACCACACGCAACAGGTTTCTTCCCTCCCCCGGTTCCCCCTTTGATATCCATCCATTCCTACTCTAGGGACCATTTGGCCCCGTGCATCTGGGATTTGGCAAAGTGTGGTGGCGTCTGCATGGCACACAGGCCAACGGCGAGAGGAGACAATTGCTTTCAAGAGGTGATAGCACGCAGAGCTGCGGGCAGCAGAACAGGATAATAAGGAGGAAGAATCCCAAAGGGAAGGACGTGGTCACAGCTTTCCCACTCGTGCTTTTTAAAACAGTCCCCTTTGTTGGCGCTGTCAGTGCGGCAGGGCGGCTCGTCTGGGTCATCTGGCAGTCTGCTATGATCAGAGGTTCAACAACCCACTAAACGGGCATTTCAAGCAGTGCGGAACAATTTCTAGCCTCAGAATGGCCACCTTTGGGTTCCTGCTGGAGGTATTTGATCATCACGGAGCATGTGGAGCATGTTACCCAGCTGAGATGCGTGAGGCGTCGTCTGAGCAGGATGTGGGAATCGCGTTGTCTTCTCCCCCAGCCACAGGCTGCTGTCCACAGACAAAGTGAAAGGACTCTTCAAAGGATGCCCACATGATGCGCTACTGCCCCTCCCCAGGCAGAGGAACGATGTGAGCTCCTCACAAGCCTGCCTGGGCTCTGCGCCTTCCGGCTGGTCACTGTCAGCGATCGGGCTGGGCGCTGGGCTCTGATAGCTAAGCAGCTTGTGTCCCCTGTGGGAGAGCCTGGGCTCAGGTCCCTGCTCCGCTCCCACTTCCAGCCTCTGCTGTGCACGCCTGAGGCAGCCATGACGGCTCAGTACTTGGGTGCCCGCTACCCACACAGGAGACCTGGCTGAGCTCCCACCTCCTGATTTGACCAGTTCTGGTCCTTGTGGGCATTTGGGAGGTGAATCAGTGGCTGGGAGGGTGCACTCTCTCAAATAATGTGAACACTTCTGAAACATGAGACCCAGGAAAAACACGGACACAAGTATTTCAGCCGGGTCCTTTCCTCTCTGCTTGGTTCATACACGCTGTGTAGCACACACCCAATGGCCCACACACGCTGTGTACTGCAATCTGAATGGCTCAAACATGCTACATAGCACACACTCTGAACAGCTCATACAGACTCCTACACACTGTACAGCATACGGCGGAATGGCTCATACATGCTGCATAACATGCAGTCTAATGGCTCACATGTGCTGTATGACATGCAGTCTGATGGCTCAGACATGCTGTTTGACATAAGTCTGAATGGCTCATGCATGCTATATAACACACAGTCTGAACGGCTCACACGTGCTGTATGACACGCAGTCTGAATGGCTCATAGATGCTATATTACACGTAGTATGAACAGCTCATACATGCAAAATGAATGGCTCTCACATGCTGTAGAACATGTGGACTGAATGGCTCATACACGCTGTATAACCACAGTCTCAACTGTTCATACATGCTGAATAACACATGGACTGAGGGGCCAGTGCTATGGAGTAGCAGGTAAAGCCACTGCCTGCAGTGCCAGCATCCCATATGGGCACTGGTTCAAGTCCCGGCTGCTCCAGCTCTCTGCTGTGGCCTGGGAAAGCAGAAGAAGATGGCCTAAGTCCTTGGACCCCTGCACCCATGTGGGAGACCTGGAGGAAGCTCCTGCCTCCTGGATTCAGATCAGCACAGCTCCACCTGTTGCGGCCAATTGGGGAGTGAACTAGTGGATGGAAGATCTCTCTTTCTCTCCCTGTCCTTCTGTGTAACTCTTTCAATAAATAAATAAATCTCTAAAAAAAAAAAAAGATCCTCTTTGCCTGCTAATTTATTAGCTGTAATTATTTGAGTTTGTTATTTCCAAATAAGATATTTCCCCTACTGACAACCCAGAGGCCTCTTGTTTGGGAACACAAGGCACTTGGCTATCAGTTGTATCTATATTGATCAGAGACTGTATTGATTAGAGATTATATTCAGATGCATTTGGCAAAACCAAACTACACCAACTACCATGGCATAAAGCAGATGGGAGTTTAACTTTCTGTCATATAATCAGAAGTCTAGAGGCTGGCAGTGTCTCCAAGGATTCCGAATCATCTCTGTGGATTTCTTAAGCTTCTTTCTGTGATCAGTCACAAAATGGCTGCCGTGGCTCCTGCCAGTGCACACCAAGTTTATTCAGGAAAGACAAAGGGAAACAGGAAACAGTGGGTCTATATCATGAAAGCAAAGCTTACTCAGAAATTCTTAGCCTTTGTGCTTTGCTCAGAGCCATATCCCATGACCACTTTGAGTAGCGGGGGAAGCTGAGAAATGTCAGTTATCAGCTAGAAATGTCGATACCTCCTCCCAGTAAAACAAAAAAGGAAGGAAGGAAGGAAGGAAGGAAGGAAGGAAGGAAGGAAGGAAGGAAGGAAGGAAGGAAAGGATGGAAGTTGGGTTAGCAACCAAGAGTTTGCACGGCAGCTGTTACCAGAGTGCTGCACTGAGCTAGCAAGTCCCGGGCTGGACATGAGGGCAGATACAGAGAAGAGGTCTCTGCGTCTAATCGGAGGCTGCTCCGCCCCACATCGTGCTCCAAACATTCACACACACTTCTTCAGGGCGCACCTGCCTCCCCCTGGAAGCAACGCGCTTTGATGGAGGTCGTGTGCGGCGGATCGCGCGCCATCTTTAATTCAGCCCGAGATGCGACCATTTCCCAGTACCCACATGCACAGACAAACCCACCTCCTGCTGTGTCACAAGTGTCCTTATGCATGGATGCAGGTGTCCACACGTAATTGTGAGGGGTACGTGTGTTCGCACACATGTGTGTGATGCACGCGATTTGCATGTATGTGTGAGATACATGTGTCCTTGCACACGGGTGTGCTTTGTATATGCACATATTGTGAGGTGTGTATTCTTATGCACATATGTATCATGTGTATATGTGTTCATGTGATATGTTTGGGATGCATGCTTTCATGTGCATGTGTGCGGGGTACATGTGTCCACGCACATACACATGTGGGGTGTGTGTTCACACACATGTGCAATGTGCATGCATGCAAGCACATGTGTGGGGGATATGTGTGTTCGTGCACGTGTGTGTGAGGAGGTACATTTCTAATTTGCCAGTCTTACAGGAACAAGAGAGCTTGGCCGCGGGACCCAGGTAAGCAGTGGGGACTCACAGACAGGAATCCATAATACAGTTTTTTCCCTGTGACTGAACTCGATGAACTCACTAGTCAGTGATGAATGAGTGACTCCACATGACTTTAGATGGAGAAAACAAGACCATACAGGAATGAGCATCGTATCAGGCAAGCCGCCTCTGGCTGTTAGGAAGAGAAACTCCTCCAAGTGGCATACAAGGTGAACAATCCTGTTAGCTCATCTACAAGGACTTCAGAGAGAGGGAGCAACTCAGGCTTGCTTGGTTCACTCCACTCTGTGACTCAGAGGTGCTCTGTAAACCCACGCAGCCCCCAGCATTTCAGATTTGCCTGGGGCTGACTTCTCTCACAGTCACAAGATGGCTGCTGGGGCTCCAGGTGTCACATCAGGGCTCAGTGACACTCTGAGGAAGCACCTTTTTAGGATTGACTTTATGACACAATAAATCCCTTCCCTCAGGTCTCTCACCCCCTGGTACCTCAGTGACCTGCTGGGTTATACTTCTGCCCGAAGTATAACCCTGCTGAAGGGTCGGCAGGGCGGCTGCCCCAGATGCCCCAGCTGGGACAGACCACGTGGACAGTGGAACTAGAGTTAACAGGGCAAAGACAAGACAAGGAGCCAGCCCGTGGAGGGAGCGCCTTCCTCCCTGACTAGCTCTGGGGAGAACAGAAAGGGGAGAAGTGTGGGAAGCCGGTCAGGAGCTGCTTGCAGACGTGTTGTTTACCCGGGAAGCTTCTTAAAAATGGCAATCACAGAACTTTCAAAATCAAAAGATTTCACAGAAAAATCCAGGCTGCAAGCTTTTGTAAAATCAGAAGATCCGCTACCGGGTCTGCTCTGCCCAAAGTCCGCCCGTGCTAGTGTTTCCCATCGGGACAGGCACACATCCTCTGTGTTGCCACAGTCTCCACCACACCCTAGTCTTCACCCCGCCTGCCCATTCTCAGCACTGGAATGTACGGTCCTAGTTTAGATTACACAGGCCCAGCATGGGGATGGCTCCACAGTTCACTCCAGAATAGTTTTTAAACTCCAGTCCGTGCTGTGCCTCCTCTAGTTGTGGTGCAATGTTTTACAGGGGGATTTTCCCAGTTGCATGTGCTGCCTGTACTCATCCTGAAGACTGGGTGGTCCCCAGGCTGACCCCTGGACTAAGGAAGGAAGCGTGGTAAAGAAGAGGAAAGAGCTGAGCCGTGCCAGTGGTGAGATCTCTCAGTGGACGGACAGCCTGGATCGGATTGGCTGTGGCCAGAGTTCCACTGGCTGCGAGCTGTGGCTCCCTCTTGAAACAAACCAGCAAGCGGGCTGTCTGTGGGGTCCGTGGGGCCTGGACCCCAGCCTGGCCTCCCTCTGCCCGGTGTCACCTCCCTTGGGGGTGCTTTCTGTTTGTGAGTGCTGGAAGGTGTGGTTCTTAGTGAATTAAGCCTTTAGTGATTGTAACTTCACAAATAGATGTTTTCACGATGACATTGAACTTGCACCAAGTCTACTAGGAGCCCAACATGATCTTGACGGGCAGAAAGCAAGTCTCAGCAAATTAAAAAAAAAAATTGAAATCATACATCTTCTCGACTACAATGGAATGAAGCTGAAAATCAACAACTCAAGAATATCTAGAAATTAGAAATATAAAAAAATATTGTTGGGAATCTACAGGATACTATTAAAAAACCCAACATTCGAGTTCTAGGAGTTCCTGAAGGCATGGAGAGAGAGAAAGGATTAGAAGGCCTTTTTAGGGAGATAATAGCAGAAAATTTCCCAGTTTTGTAGAAGGACAGAGACATCCTAGTAGAGGAAGCTCATAGAACCCCTAGGAAACATGACCAAAAGAGATCCTCATCACGACACATTGTAATTAAACTCACCACAATGAAACAGAAAGAAAAGATCCTAAAATGTGCAAGAGAGAAACGTCAGATTACTCTCAGAGGATCTCCAATTAGACTTACAGCAGACCTCTCATCAGAAACCCTACAAGCTAGAAGGGAATGGCGAGACATAGCCCAGGTACTAAGAGAAAAAAACTGCCAGCCCAGAATATTATATCCTGCAAAGCTCTCATTTGTGAATGAAGGCAAAATAAAGACTTTTCATTGCAAACAGAAATTGAAAGAATTTGTTGCCACTCGTCCAGCCCTGCAAAAGATGCTTAAAGATGTGTTACACACAGAAACACAGCCATCAACATGAAAGAAGGTAAACGAAGGGAATCTCACAGCAAAAGATCACAGGGAATTCAAAGCATACATTTGGATAAAGAAATTATGGCACATGTACTCTATAGAATACTATACAGCAGTCAAAAACAATGAAATCCGGTCATTTGCAATAAGATGGAGGAATCTGGAAAACATCATGCTGAGTGAATTAAGCCAGTCCCAAAGGGACAAATATCATATGTTCTCCCTGATCGGTGACAACTAATTGAGCACCAAAGGTGAAACCTATTGAAGTGAAATGGACACTATGAGAAACAGTAACTTGATCAGCTCTTGTGCTGACTGTTGTTGTACAATGTAATACTTTATCCATTTTAGTATTTTTTTATTCTAGTACTATAGGTTGAACTCTGTAATTAACAAACAATTATTCTTAGGTGTTTAAATTTTAACTGAAAAGTGATCCCTGTGAAATATAAGAGTGGGAATAAGAGAGGGAGGAGATGTACAATTTGGGACATGCTCAATCAGTCGTGCCCCAAATGATGGAGTTAGAAATGTACCAGGGAATTCCAATACAATCCCATCAAGGTGGCATGTACCAAGGCCATCTCACTAGTCCAAGTGATCAATTTCAGTTCACAATTGATCACACTGATAGGACTAAGAGTCAAAGGGATCACACAAACAAGACTAGTGTCTGCTAATACTAACTGATGGAATCAAAAAGGGAAAGAATGATCCAACATGGGAAGCAGGATACACAGCAGACTCATAGAATGGCAGATGTCCTAAATAGCACTCTGGCCTCAGAATCAGCCCTTAAGGCATTCAGATCTGGCTCAAGAGCCCATGAGAATATTCTAGGCATGGAAAGCCAAGATACTCTGGAAAAAAAAGAAGACCTAAATGAAAGATCTCTGTGAGTGAGATCCCAGTGGAACGAATGGGGCCATCAAAGAAGGAGGTAACTTTCTCTGAAGGGAGGAGAGAACCTCCACTTTGACTATGACCCTGTCGGAATAAGATTGAAGTCAGCGAACCCTAAAGGCTTCCATAGCCTCGGCAACTCATGACTAGAGCCTAGGGAGATTACTGATGCCATAAACAAGAGTGTCAAATTGTTAAATCAACTTCAGGAGTCACTGTGTACTTACGTCTCATGTGGGATCTGTCCTTAATGTGTTGTCCAATGTGAAGTAATGCTATAACTAGCACTGAAACAGTATTTTACACTTTGTGTTTCTGTGTGGGTGCAAACTGATGAAATCTTTACTTAGTATATACTGAATCGATCTTCTGTATATAGATAATTAAAAATGAAAAAAAAATCTTGGTGTTAAATTGGAAATTGCATAGAAAATTAATCAATTAAAAAAAAATGTCATGTAGGATCTCTGTCCTTAATGTGCTATACATTGTGAATTAATACTATAACTAGTACTCCAACAGTATTTTTCACTTTGTGTTGCTATGTGAGGGTAAACTGTTGAAATCTTTATGTAATATATACTAAACTGATCTTCTGTATATAAAGAGAATTGAAAATGAATCTTGATGTGAATGGAAGGGGAGAGGGAGCGGGAAAGGGGAGGGTTGCGGGTGGGAGGGAAGTTATGGGGGGGAAGCCATTGTAATCTATAAGCTGTATTTTGGAAATTTATATTCTTTAAATAAAAGCATTATAAAAAAAAAAAGAATCTCTAGAACATATGCAAACACACGGAGACTGAATAATATGCTCCTGAATGAAGAGTGGGTCATTGAAGAAATCAAAAGAGAAATAAAAAATTATTAGAAATGAATGTATATGACATACAACATATCATATTATGGAATACAGCAAAAGCAGTGTTAATAGGAAAGCTTATAGCAATTGGTGCCTACATCAAGAAATTATAAAGACATCAAATAAATGAGCTATCAATGTTTCTCAAGGACCTAGAAAAACAACAGCAAACCAAGCCCAAAACTAGTAGGAGAAAAAAAAGTAATTAAAATTAGAGAAGAAATAAACAAATTTGAAACAAAATAAAACATCAGTGAAATGAAGAGCTGTTTTTTCGAAAAAATAAACAAAATTGATGCACTATTGGCCCAACTAACAAAAAAAAAGGAAGGAGAAAACTCAAATATGATTAGAGATGAAAATGGAAATATAACAACAGATACCACAGAAATAAAAAGAATCATCAGAAATTACTACAAAAAGCTGTATGCCAACAAATTGGGAAACCTAGAAGAAATGGATAGATTCCTGGACACATACAACTTACCTAAATTGAGCCATGAAGACACAGAAAATCTAAACAGACCAATAACCAAGATGGAAATTGACCATCCCAATAATGAAAGCCCAGGACCAGATGGCTTATTTCCAAGCTATTCAAAATAATTGAAAGGGAAGGAATCCTCCCAGACTCCTTCTATGAAGCCAGCATCACCTTACTTCCTAAACCTGAAAAAGATACAACAGAATTTCCTGATGAACACAGACACAAAAATCCTCAACAAAATACTATCCAGTCAACTCCAACAACATAACAGAAAGATCATTCACCTGGACCAAGTGGGATTTATTCCTGGTATGTAGGGTTGGTTCAATATTTGCAGATCAATCAATGTGATAAATCACGTTAACAAACTTAAGTACAAAAACCATATGGTTATCTCAGTAGATGCAGAGAAAGCATTTGATAAAATGTAACATCCTTTCATGATGAAAACCTTAAGCAAACTGGGTGTAGAAGGAACAATCCAGGCAACTTATAACAAATCCATGGCCAGCATCCTTTGAAGGGAAAATGTTGGAGCATTCCCACTAAGATCCAGAACCAGGCAAGGATCCCCACTCTCACAATTGCTGTTCAACACAGTCCTTGAAGTTTTAGCGAGAGTCATTAGTCAAGAAAAAGAAATCAAAAGGATACAAATTGGGAAAGAGGAAGTCAAACTATCCCTATTTGCAGATGGCATGATTCTATATATAGGGAATCCAAAAGACTCCACTAAGAGACTATTGAAACTCATAGAAGAGTTTGGTAAAGTGGCAGTATATAAAATCAACACACAAAAATCAATAGTCGGGGCTGGCACTGTGGCATAGCAGGTAAAGCCACTACCTGCAGTTCCAGCATCCCATATGGGCACTGTTTCAAGTCCCGGCTGCTCCACTTCCAATCCAACTCTCTGGTATGACCTGGGAAAGCAGTGGAAGATGGCCCAAGTCCTTGGGCCCCTGCACCCACATGGGAGACCAGGAAGAAGCTCCTAGCTCCTGACTTCGGATCGGCACAGCTCCAGCTATTGTGGCGAACTGGGGAGTGAGCCAGCGGATGGAAGACCAACCTCCCTGCCTCCCTCCCTCTCTACCCCTCCTTCGCTCTGTGTGTAACTTTGACTTTCAAATAAATAAATAAATCTTTTAAAAAAAACCAAAAGCCCTTGTATACATAGACAGTGCCATGGCTAAGAACTGCTAAGATCAATCCCATTCACAATAGCTACAAAAAAATCAAATACCTTGGAATAAATTTAACCAAATATGTCAAAGTTCTCTACAATTAGAACGCTAAAACATTAGAGAAAGAAATATTCTATTTCACCAGAAAATGGAAAAATCTTCCATGTTCATGAATTGGAAGAATCAATATCATCAAAATGTCTACACTACTGAAAGCAATTTACAGATTCAACGTAATACCAACCAAAATACCAATGACATTCTCAGATATAGAAAAAATGATGCTGAAATTCATATGGAAACACAGGAGACCCTGAATAGCTAAAGCAATTTTATACAATAAAAATAAAGCCAGAGGCATCACAATACCAGATTTCAAGACATACTATAAGGCAGTTATAATCAAAAGAGCCTGATACTGGTACAAAAACAGATGGATAGACCAATGGAAAAGAATAGAAATGCCAAAAATCAACCCACACATCTACAACTAACTTATCTTTGACAAAGGAGCCAAAATCTATCCCTGGAGCAAAGATACTCTCTTCAACAAATGGTGCTGGGAAAACTGTATCTCCATGTGCTGCAGTATGAAGCAAGACACCTACCTTACACCTTACACAAAAATTCACTGATAATGGATCAAAGACCTAAATATATGACCCAATACTATCAAATTATTAGAGAACATCGGGGAAACCCTGAAAGACATTGACACAAGCAAAGAGACCTCAGAGGCACAAGCAATCAGAGTCAAAATTCATCCAATTGAGAAGATTCTACATTGCAAAAGAAACACTCAGTAAAATGAAGAGGCAACTGATAGAATGGGAGAAATTATTTGTAAACTATGCAATCAATAAAGGATTAATAGGCACAAAATGTAAGAACTCAAGAAACTCAACAACAAAACAACCAACCCAGTTAAGAAATGGGCAAAGGACTTAAACAGACATTTTTCAAAAGAGGAAATCCAAATGGCCAACAGACACATGAAAAAATGCTCAGGATCACTATCTATCAGGGAAATGCACAGGAAAACCACATGAGGTTTCACCTCACCCCTGTTAGAATGACCTTCATACAGAAATCTACCAACAATAGATGCTGGCAAGGATGTGGAAAAAAAGTCCCATAATCCACTGCTGGTGGGAATGCAAACTGGTACAGCCACTGTGGAAGACAGTATGGAGATACCTCAGAAATTTAAATATAGACCTACCATATGACCCAGCCATCCCACGCCTGGGAATTTACCCAAGGGAAATGAAACTAGCTTATGAAAGAGTTATCTGTACCCCTATGTTTATTGCAGCTCAATTCACAATAGCTAAGATACAGAATCAACCCCAATGTCCAGCAATTGAAAACTAGATAAAGAAATTTTGGATTGGGGCTGGCACTGACATTGTGGTGCAGTAGGTTAATCCTCTGCCTATGGTGCCAGCATCCCATATGGGTGCCAGTTCTAGTCCTGGCTGCTCTTCTTGCCATCCAGTTCTATGCTATGGTCTGGGAAAGCAGTGGAAGATGGCCCAAGTCATTGGGCCGCTGCACCCATGTGGGAGACCAGAAGCAGCACCTGGCTCCCAGCATTGGATGTGCGCAGCTCCGGTGGTTGCAGCTATTTGGGGAGTGAAATAGCAGATGGAAGACCTTTCTCTGTCTCTCCTTCTCACTGTCTGTAACTCTACCTCTGAAATAAATAAAATCTTAAAAAAGAAATTTTGGATTATGTACACTATGGAATACTGCACAGTGGTAAAAAAAAAAATGAAATCCTGTCATTTGCAACAAAATGGATGAATCTGGAAGACATCATACTTAGTGAAATAAGTCCCCAAAGGACAAATACCATATGTTCTCCCTGATCTGTGATAACTAATAGAGCACCTAAAAGGTAATCTATAGAAGAATCAAGATACAATGACTTCGAACAACCTTTGTCTCAACTGTTGAGGAACAGGTTTTTTTTTTAATACTATTTTTTGGACTTTTTACTTAGGGTAGAATTAATTACTTGTATGTAAAGTTAATTGAGAATAGATCTTATTTAAAAAAAAAAAACAAGAATGGGAATAGGAGAGGGAGAAGGAAGAAGGGTGGGATGTTCCTAAGGTTGTGTTTATGAAATGCATGAAGTCTGTATTCCTTAAATAAAAGGCTTCTGCAGAAAAAACCAGCCCTGCCTCCCTCCCTGCCCGCCCTTTGGGGCAATCACATGATTTCCAGAGCGAAACCAAAAAAGGAGCTGGTTACGTGGTTGATGAGGTGGCACATCGATTTAGTTCCTTGTAGTACTCCAAAACGGAAGGCGGACCCCCAAAACAAGCCAGCATTCACGGGCAAGCCCAAGCCTTGGATCTTATGTTCTGCTGCTTGTGATTCTCAGCGAATCCCAGAGGAACTTCATCATCCCCAGTCTCCTCCTAAGGGATGCTGAGATGTTCCACCACTCTGCCACATAGCCCAAAAAAACCACTCCGCATGCCCCCAGCTGCCTTCCACCTGCTTGACATCCAGAGGAGAGCACCGCCCCTATGCTTAAAGCCAACGCAACCTCCCTTGACCCAGACCAGAGGGTCCACTGCCCTGCCTGCCCGGATTCCACTCCTCGCCTCACACACGAGTCTCCAGTCTCACTGGACTTCCTTCAGTTCCATGGTGTCGCCAAGCTCTTTGCTGCCACACACCACTCACGTCTTGATTTAAGATAACTTCCCTGGAGAAGCCTCCTCTTTTACATGCTGTTGAATGAAACCACCCAGAGAGGTCTCATATACCTAGCCCTGTTTCTCTCAGTGGCCACATTTTTTTGCAAGATTAGACCATAACACCACAACCGAGATATAGAGAATGATATAAGATGCTGGCTTTACTCAATTTCTCCTGCTAGAGTTGGCCTGTGTGTACTAAATTCTTTTGTCATCTTTGTGGGTTTGTGTTCCCACCACCACTGTTAAGATACTGAAGTTTCTTTTTTTTTTTTACTAAATAAATTAATCATATATATTTTTTTAACTTTTATTTAGAATATAAATTTCCAAGGTACAACTTATGGATTACAATGGCTTCCCCCCCCATACTTTCCCTCCCCCACCTAGATACTGAAGTTTCAATACCCCAGGGTCCCTGGGGTGGCCCCTTTGGGACAGCACGCATCTTGTACTTCTCCACCATCCCCTACCGCAGGCAGCCACTGACCTGCCTTGGTTTTTAGAGCACGTCATTCCCAGAACATTACCTAAAGGGAGTCATACAGAATGCACAGCTTTCGGGACTGGTTTTCCTTCACCCAACACATTTCTCTGGAAATTCATTCAAACTTCCATCAACAGCTGGTTCTCTTTACAGCTGAGCAATCTTCTGTGGTTTGTATGTGCTATGGTTTGTTAAACCATTCACCTGTTACGGGGTATCTGAGCTGATCCCATTCTGGGCTATTATAGATTAACAAGCTAAGAACATTCAAGGTTTTTGTGTGAACATCAGCTTTCATTTTGCTGGAATACATGCTGCAGAGTGTGACTTCTGGGTTCTATGGTGATTGCATATTTAGTTTTGTTTTAAAGAACCTGTACGCTGCTTTGTAGAGTGACTGTATTTCACCTTCACACCAGTACCGTATGGGTATCTGGTTTCTCTGTGTCTCTGGCTGCTTTTGGTGCTATCATTATTCTTTATGTTAGCCATCTTGAAGCAACACAAGACCAATACCTACAAATTAATCACATTCCTGTGTACTAAGAACACAAAGTCTCTGAAATTTAAGATACAGTATCACTCTGAAGATGAAGGAGCTAGGTTGTTGCTGATGCTTTTTCCTAAAAGTTCACAGCTCTGCAATTTACATTAAGTCTACGACTGATTTTGAGTTAATTCTTGTACAAGGAGTGAGGCTAAGGTTGAGGTTCATTTTATGGCCCATTTCACCACCACCACTTATTAAAAAGGCGATCCTATCTCCATTGATTTGCTTTTACATCAAACACCAGTGAGTATAATTGCGGGGGTCTATTTCTGGATTCTCTGTTCTATGGGGTTTATCTTTGTATTATTCCTGCATCTATATCACACTGTCTTTTTTTAAAAAAAAGTTATTTATTTGAAAGAGTTACAGAGAGGCAGAGCGAGCAAGTGAGAGATCTTCCATTCACTGGGGTTTACTCTCTAAATTGCCACAATGGCTAGAACTGGGCCAATCCAAAACCAGGAGCCAGGTGCAGAGGTCCAAGGTCTTGAGCCATCTTCTACTGCTTTCCCAGGCCATAGCAGAGAGCTGGATCAGAAGTGGAGCAGCTGGTACTAGAACTGGCACCCATATGAGATGCCGGCAATGCAGGCGGTAGCTTTACCCACTACACCACAGTCCCAGCCCCTACACTGCACCATCTGCTGTAGCTAGAGTCAGCCTTAGTATCCAGTAGAGCAAGTCCTCCCACTGTATTCCTACTTGTCAGGTTAGCCTTAGCTATTTTAGAGCTTGCACTTTTTCATATAAATTTTAGAATATGCTTATGTCTATGGAAAGTGTTGTTGAGATTTTTCAATTATTATTCAAGAGGCAGAGAGAGAATGAATGAATGAATGAATGAATGAATAAATGAATATTCCCTGCTGGAAACAATTAATATCTGTCCTAAGGAGGAGGTGTATGAATACAGTGAATTCTTAACATCTCTCCCTGCCCTTGGGAACTAATTGGAGGGTGACCATAGCAGACGCTGAGCTGCAAAGTGTCTCCCCACCAGATCTCTCAAGCATCTAAAATACCACCATCAAAGAGGTATTCGTTCAGATTGTTTATCTTAGCCCCTGGCCCCCAAGAAATTTACTCTTAAAGTGTAAATATTTCTGGATGGGTGAGATAGTAAAATGCTTCCATCATTAATATGTTGGTACTGATGCCAAGTACTTGAGAGTAAATTGAGTGGAAACCCTATAGCATGTAATGTTCAATGAGGTAGGACTAAACTCAGTACCTATTTGCTGTGGTTTGAAGGTGCCAGGAAGGGGACACCTTGTCTCAAATATTTTTTTCCTAGATAGGCATCTGAAATTATACCTTTAGTGGAATTTTTAAAAACTGAGTAGATTTGATTTTAAAAACTTCCCTATGTTTTTCATTCTATAAAAAACACAAATATTTTCTAATGAGAGATTTGAGTGTAAATAAATAATACCTTGAGTACATTCACCTAGAACCAATTCTTTTCTAGCTAGAATCACAGAGCAGCATGGAAACCTAATTTTCCTGGGCCTCTTGATTTCTCGTAGGGTGGCTTTAACGACCTAAGTTGGGTTGACCTTGTCTTGGTGGGAATCCAAGAGGATTCATCCCGGGGTGAGCATGATGTCTAAGAACTTGAGGGAACAGAGGGGAAGGCTATTACTCAGCTGGAAAAGGCCTTTGTCCTTGCTGGTAATCCTGACAGGTAATCCTGACTCCCTTAGAAACCTCTCAGGCATCCACAGCAAGTGAAATTCTCAAAACAACCATCAGAGGGCACCCTCGGCCAAATTACTCAAGTTTGTGCACTGTTGCAGGGGGAGCTTCAGCCAGCCAAGGATTACCTACGCCACGAATGAAGTCAGTGGCAGGACCAGGGCTCCCAGGATGCTTGACGAGGGATCTGTGAGAGCAATCTGAGAGGAGTGTCCCCTGACCCCCAGCAGCAGAGTAAGGTGTAAAGAAAAGGAGCTGCCATTGGCGCAAAGTCTTCCACTAAAACTGGAACCATGAGCAGATTTGTGGTCAACCACCAGGCAGTTCCACATACTGAAGGCTCCAACGAAGGGCAGGGTAGAGGAAGGGGTGGGGCGGGGATGGGGGACGCCAAAGAGAAACCTCTGGGGGAGTGGAGTTCGAGCACGGGACAGAAAAATGCGAGGAGAAAAGCAAAGGCATCCTGGACCGAGGAGGCACCATTCACGCCCAGGTAAGGAAGCGAGAGCAAGGCCATCATTCTGGTAGGTACAGTCCTGTAGGGACCGCTCTCCCCTTGGTGGGGCGGGCCCTGTGCACACGGGAAGTAGGTCTTGTCCTTGGGGCCCCTGGCCACTTTTCATGTTTGGTCTTCAAACCACCACCTGCGCCAGCTCACTGAACTATCCCTGCCTTCACAGAGTGAACTGAAGTGACTGTTCTCTGCCCCAGGAGAGCTGGGGCTTTGGGCTTGTCTCTATGCATGGCAAGGCACCATCCACACTGGGCAAGGGTTTAAAGGAGGAACTGGGGAGAGGCAGAAACCATGAAGGTCCCTTGTTTAGAGCAGGGGTTTCTGTTACTGAGACAATTATTTAGTTTGCATTTCCCTGAGGACTATCTATGTGAAGGTGTGTGTGTGTGTGGGGGGGGTCATTCCCACTTGCACATCATCCTTTAAAATGTCATTCAGATCCTTTGCCCATTATAAAATTGGATTTCTTGTCTAACTTCTTTAAAGATTCTTATGCATTTATTTTGAAAGCCAGAGTTGGAGAGAGAGAGAGAGAGAGAGAGAGAGAGAGAGAGAAAGTAAGTAAGTGATCTTCCATTTGATGGTTTACTCCCCAGACAGCCAAAACAGCCAACATCGGGCCAAGCTGAAGCCAGGAGCCAGAAGCTTATCCAGGTCTCCTACATGGGTGGAAAGGGCCCAACTACTCGATGAATCCTCCACTGCTTTTCCCAGGCCATTAATTAGCAGGGAGCTTGATCAGAACTGGAGCAACTGGGACAGGAACCAGCACCCATATGGGATGCTTGTGTTGCTTCACTTATGCCACAATGTTGGCCCTTGTCCAATTTTTTAAAAAGGTTTATTTATTTGACAGATACAGAGAGACAGGGAGAGGGAGAGAGAGGGAGAAGGGGAGAGGGCAGAGGCGGGGTAGGGAGAGGAAGATATCTTCCATCCTCCCTAAATGGAGGTGGGGTGGGTATGGTGAGAAGAATCACTACATTCCTAAAGTTGCACTTAGGAAATTTGTACTCATTAAATAAAGGTTTCTTTGGTAAAAAAAAAAAAAAAAAAAAAAAAAAAAGAGAGAGAGAGAGAGAGAGAGATCCCAGTCTTAAAGATTTACTCCCTGTGTCTTCCTCCAAAAGTTCCTAGTTTTGCCCTTATACTTGGCAGTGGTCTGTTCTGCATTAATTTTTGTACACAGTGTAAGGTCCAAAATGGTTGTTTTGCACATGGATATTCAGTTGCCCCAGCATCACTTATCGAAAACACTGCTATTTCTCACCATTGAACGATGCCGCACCTTGTTGAAAGCCTGTTGACCATAGATGTGTGGGCTTATTTCTGGATTCTATTCATGTAATTGATCCATAAGTTTCTCTGAATACCAGTGCCTCACTATGTCGATTATCACTTTGTGGTAGTGAATGTTTTTAAACCTGTCAACATGAGTCCTTTTTGTTCTTTTCCATGATTATTTTTGGATATTCTGGATCCCTTGGAATTTGATGTGTATTTTAGAATGACGTTGTTCGAAAGTCAGCTGGGGAGCCAGCACTGTGGCACAGTAGGCTAAACCTCCGCCTGCGGTACTGACATCCCATGTGGGCACTAGTTCAAGTCCCAGCTGCTCTAGTTCTGATCCAGCTCTCTGCTGTGGCCTGGGAACGCAGTAGAAGATGGCCCAAGTGCTTGGACTGCTGCATCCATGTGGGAGACCCAAAATAAGCTCCCGGATTCAGATCAGTCCAACCCTGGCCAGTGAAGCTATTTGGGAAGTGAACCAGCAAATGGAAAACCTTTCTGTCTCTCCCTCACTCTGTCTGTAACTCCACCTCTCAAATAAATCTTAAAAAAAAAAAAAGTCAGCTGGGACTCTGACGGATCACAACATCCAGTTGGGTACTACTGCCTTCTTTTTTTATTTTTTAAAGATTTACTTATTTTACTTGAAAGTCAGAGTTACACAGAGAGAGAAGGAGAGGCAGAGAGAGGTCTTCCATCTACTGGTTCACTCCCCAATTGGACGCAATGGCCAGAGCTGCACTGATCTGAAGCCAGGAGTCAGCAGCTTCCTCTGGGTCTCCCACGCAGGTGCAGGGGCCCAAGGGCTTGGGCCATCTTCTACTGCTTTCCCAGTCATTGCAGAGAGCTGGACTGGAAGTGGAGCAGCTGGGACTCGAACCAGCACCCATATGGGATGCCAGCACTGCAGGCTGCAGCTTCACCTGCTACATCACAGCACTGGCCTCCAACTACTGCCCTCTTAACAATGCAAAGCTTTCTGATCCACGCACAGGGGGAGTCTTTCCATGTATTTAAAGCTTTCATTTCTTTCAACAGTGTTTTGTAGCTTGTGGGGCATAAGTTTTGCATTTTTGTTGTTTATGCCTTATATTTTAATTTTTTGGTGGTGTTGTGCAAGAATTGTTTCATTACATTCCTGTTTGTATTGTGCAACGCAAGCATATGAAAGTAGAAGCTTTGTATGCCGATCTTATGTCCTGCAGCCTTTCTGAACTCATTTATTAGTTCTAAAGTCCCCAGATGAAAGAGCACCCGACGATTCTGTGACACAGTGAGAGCGCTGGCATCGCTTGAACAGCGACTGAAGAGGGAAGCAGGGTTGAAGGAGAATGCCAGAGCTCAGCTTGGAAAGATAGCTGGGGTCAGATTCAAGAGAACCTCGGATGCCACATTCTGGAGCTTGGCTTTTGTGCCATAGACAGCAAGAATTATTTTGAAGTAGAATTGTTGGAGACACATAAGTCTAGCTATGGTGTGAAAGATATAAAGGACTAAGGGACAAAGAGACCAATATGCAGGCTGTATTTTAAAAGTCCAGAATTAGAGGGAGAGAGGGAGGAGTAAGAGAAGGAGAGGGAGGAGGAGAGGGAGGAGGGGGGAGAGGGAGGAGGGAATGGAGGAGGGAATGGAGGAGGTGGGGAGGATGGGGGGAGAGGAAGAGGGAGGAGGGAAGTGGAAGGGGGAGGGAGGGGAGAGTGAAGGGTAGAAGAGGAAGGAAGGGGGAGGAGGAGGGGGAGAAGGAGGAGGGAGAGGGAAGAGAGAGGGTGAGGGAGGAGGGAGGGGAGGAGGAGGGGGAGAAGGAGGAGGGAGAAGAAGAGGGAGGGGAGAGGGAAGGAAGAAGGAGGGGAGAGGGGAGGGAGAAGGAGGGGAGAGGGGAGGGGAGAGGGAAGGGGAGGGAGCAAACATGAACCCATTGTGTGTTTGTAAATTAACCCACAAAGAAACACCCACAAATGGGACCCCTTGTCAGTAAGCACCACTGCAGAGACACGGTAGGGCGTGGGAGGCCCTGTGGCCTGGGTGGCAGATGATATGGCCCTCACCCAGGAAACCGGCAGGGAGAGGAAAACAGGGTAGGTGACTGTAGGAGACAACCTGGGGCTAAGTACTTAACTGCTCAGGCATGGCGGGTAGCAACCCCCACAGCTAGACCTAGAAAGTCCCGGCAGCAGGGCAGCACTAGTGCAAGTGTGGTGCTCCAGTGTTGGGATCCTGGGCTCCTTCCATCCTGGGCTCTAACTCCTCAACGTGTGGCCTCACGATGTGGCCCAGGACAGCTGGCCCAGCACCAGCATCGCCCTGAGGCCACAGCCAACAGACTGCCGGAGAAGAGCCCAGGGCTCCCTGGCAGCTTTAGAGAGCCCGCCTGCAAGGGCGCCCCCTTCCCGAACAGCACAGCGGCCCTCACTTCATTCTTGCATGGGAAAGGGAGGCTCGGATGTCCTTCAGGGCATCTCGGGAGATGTGTGACTGAGAAGGCATCCTGGACACGGAGATGCAGCTCGCCTCAAGGGGTCCCTAGTGATTCTAGTCCTCTCCGTGGGGTGGGAGTCAATGCTGACAGAGGGAGGGGCTTCCTGGAGGCCCCCCAGCCAGGAAGGCTAAGTTTTGTAGTGAACGCGTTTATTGTGCCTGTGGGATCCCAGATGGAGAAAGCCAGCAGGCATTTGGAAACATGAGGCTACCCCCAAAATGTGTGTAGAAAGTGGAATTAAAAGATAAGTGTATTTTGGTGCAAAAAAAAAAAAATCCCTGAAACCCATGCACTTTTTTCACATTGCATTTTAGCGACATCTTCGAAAATTTGTCATTTGCACAGATTTCAATTATTTTGGAACCAAAATAAGTTGGCTTTTTAATTCCTCTTTTCACAAACTTTTTGGAAGGACTCTGTACAGCTGGGTCCTCTTTTCTCCTCCTTTGGTAATGCTTCCCGAGTGTCCAGACTTTTCTCTATCATCGCGTGCCCACTATGCCTCTTCAATATCTCCATATTGGGTAAAGATGGCAGGAAGGAAGGTGGAAAAAACTAGGAGGGATTAAATATATATATTATATATATTATATATCTCCATCCCTGAGGGGAGGGTTAGTCCAGCGGGTTAAAACCAGCTAAGACGCTGCATCCCATATCGGAGTACACGGTTCAACACCAGCTCTGCTCCAGGTTCTGGCTCCCTGCTAATAGAGACTCCAGCAGGCAGCAGTGACAGCTCAAGTAATCAGGTTCCTGCCACCCAGGTGGGAGACCTGGATTGTGTTCCTGGCTCCTGGCTTCTGAGACCTCTGTGGACATCTGGAGAGGGCTCCCGAGTGTGGAAGCTCGCATGCTCTCTCAAATAAATCGTAAGTTCAATAGACCCAAGTCATTGTGGGGACTGGAAAAACCCTTTCTCAGACTCCCTGGGACAGGAAGACATCCTAGTACAAAATCCGCCCAGAACCCACTAACCTGAATACACACACCGAGTGAGGAGCAGAGGACGGCTTCTGAGGTGAGGGGCTGTGGACGGTGGGCTGGCCAGGGAGGAGAGGCCGTCTTACTGAGCTACATACACACAGTGAGCCACCGTCACAGACAGGATTGGACCCCAGATCCCCCGCCCAGGCCGGCGGGCAGCCACTACACCTGCTGGTAATTAGGAAATGAGCGCTCAAGGTGGCTCAGAGCCCCGCAGTCTCAAAGCGCTCTGCGAGGCACGGCCAAGGATCTAGATGATTTAATCCAGTTGTACGAAGGGGGCTCTACAGAAAGCAATTAAGGCGCGGTTAAGGAATTAATCAGTAATGAGTCATTAACTCTGCCCACTATTGTGCAGTTAACAAGCTGAGGCCAAATGATTAGAGCGGGCCCCAATCAGGGAGCCGACGTGGGTCACGAAGCGCTTCCCCCGGCTTCTGGATGGGTCCGGCTCGCACGCCGGGGCAGACGAGAGCTCACCGCGCGCAGGTGCGGGAACCCATCTGCCTGAGCAGAGCGCAATCGCCGATTTTAATGAACATCACCAGCAAGTCTGCTCTGGCACCACACTGAGATTTGGTGGGAGAAAAAGAGCGCTTAGCACGGAGCCGGGAAGCGGACCGGGGAGAAGCGGGAGGAAGAGTCTGGGGTCCGCAGTGGGGGTGGGCGAGGACTGCGCCACAGCCGTCCAGGAAGCCCGGGCTCGCCACCGCACGCCTCCTGCGGGAGGGGCTCTGGAAGCGGAGTCCAGCCTTCCGCACGTGGGCCGCGGCAGGTACCGGCTGAATCTCGCCTCCCGCCCGCCCCTCGCCGGATTCCAGACACCTGAGCGCACGTCCCACCTCCTAAGCGTAAATATCTGCTTAAAATTCTCCCATAGAAGCGGGCCGGCCCGGTGGAGCCGCTGACCTCCGGCCGAAGCCGCCCCTCCGAGTGGCCTTTCTCAGCTCCCACCCAAAACAGACCCATCACCCGTCCAGGACAAAACTGGCTTCGCAAAGCTGGAAACGCGCGGCTAGCACCAGCCTGGACCCGCCCAGAGCCAGACGGGCGGCAGGAGCGGCGGGGTCTCCGTCCCCGCAGCGCGGATTCCGGGGCGCGCCCCACGGCAAAGACGGACGCGAGGATCGAGGGCTGACGGCCGGGGAGCCGAGGGGCTCCGGGGGTCCCGGAGGCGCGCGCAGCCGAGACCGGCTCCGTCCCTCTCTCGGCACCGCCCAACCCGACGCGCCCTCGCCGCCCCGCCCGCGAGGTCCGAGGGTCCCCCCCGAGGCTCCCGGTGCCTCCCGGTTCCAGCCCGCGGGAGCCGAGCAGGCCCCGACCCAGGTCGCCGTGGTGGGGACCACGCGCTGCCCTTCCTCCTAGCAGCCCACCCCCAGCGCCTTCGTCTCCCCTCGGCGGACACCTTTGGCAGCGCTGGAGCCAAACCTGCAGCCTGCTTAGGGACCGGGTTATTGGGAGGGCGATGTCGGCTTACCGGGAGAAGCCTTTTCCTCGGGGGTCTCTGAGAGGCTCGTGCCGGTCCGGGACCCGAGACGGTTGCCTGGTCCTGGAAGCCGCGCGCCGCCTCGGCCGCGGCCTCCGCGGAGCGCTTCAGCAGCCACGGACGTGAGCCCGGGGCCCGAGCGTTTCCGGGTCGTCGGGAGCTTTAATGCTATTCATTGGAAGCCTCTCTCATCTGCAGTCACCTGGGCCCCACCTGCGCCCCTGCTCCCGGAGCTGCCCCTAGGGTAGCGAGCTCTCATTCGGCAGCGGTTTCCGCACATGCGTTGTGGCCGAGAACTTGCTCTGAGCTCCAACATCCAGGGCCGCCCCTGGGCCGCGCTTTGCTCATCTGTGAGATGGGGCTGGTTTATCTCCCCCCGGGGGGGGGGGGTTGCAGTATGGTTTCAGTGCGCCCTTCCATAGAAACCTCTTAGAAGACGGATCACAGGCAGGAAGCCCTCCGTGTTAGGTCGTATTTCAGGGTTGTTGTTGCGACTTACAACCAGCTTCCTAGGACGTGTGCCTGAAATCCAGACCCGGCTTACTCTCGGTGCCT
Source organism: Sylvilagus floridanus (assembly GCA_949820135.1). Classification (NCBI taxonomy): domain Eukaryota; kingdom Metazoa; phylum Chordata; class Mammalia; order Lagomorpha; family Leporidae; genus Sylvilagus; species Sylvilagus floridanus. The sequence continues at coordinate 107,685,057 of OX463226.1, forward strand.
AGAGAGGGGTTTTGGAGAACACCCGTGCTCTGGTGACACTCCCTAACAGAGGGGGAGGGGCAGCAGTGGGCAAGAGTAGCCGCCAAGGGTCCCTAGAGTCTGCGCATGGAACGAGTAGAAAGCGGCAGAGCAAGCAAGTGGCATGGAGATGTGGAAAGTGAAGAAGAGGCTGGGGGGACAGGCGGGTACAGCAAGCCTGCCTGCCTGCCTGGAGGAGGTGTTGGTGATGGTGGTGGTGGTGGGTTTCCTGAATAAACCACGCCTGCTAAGCCCCGCCCCCCCAGGGTGAAAGAGAACCTAGGCCAAACGAAATATCTCCAAGCAAGTCAGCCTGTGTCCGCTTGTTTCTTCTTTCACCCACCCGCTACGAGACACCCTTGCGAATAGCCCATTCCAGGGACTTTCTGCCCAGCCGGCTGTGTGCCCGGTACAGGCAGAGGTCTGGGTCAAGTTCTCCCGGTTCATGGTAGCCTCTCAGAACCTCAGTGCTAGGGCTAGGTCCCCTCCCCCGGGGTGGTCGCCCTTTCCCAGGGCGGGTTTCAGAACCGGAGAGCAATGCGGGTGCTTCTTGGGAACACACGAAGTCTTCCCAGGGGTCTTAGCCACCGTTCCCAGCTCCCGTCGAGGCAAGGGTCCATTTAGACCGGAAAGGAGGCTTGGGGAGGGGGCTTCACGATGTGCCAAGGACCTAGCGATTGACTGCGGAGGCTCCGCCCGGGCTGTCCCATCCCGGGCGCACGCGTGAGGAGGGTCCTGGGGACTGGAGCGGCGCGGGTGCAGGTGACGCGGGTGGCGGCCCCGACAGTCAGGGTCAAAGGTGGACGCCGCAGCAGCTCCCGCGGGAGTCTTGGACGCCGCTTCCCGGTACCTCGAGGAGCCGGCGGAGACCCTGGGATTCCTTTCCCGCCCCCAGAGCAGGCCCCAAGGCACTGCGGACCGAGATCCCTAGGCGCAGGTGAGGGGGAGCCCTCAGGACCCGCTTTTCACGCCGCAGCCGAGCCCACGCTGGGTCGGGATGCCGGATACCGGGCCAGGGGAGGAGGCAAGGGGCAGAGGCTCAGGACTCAGAAGAGGAAGGGCTGCCCTGCCGCCGTCCACCAGCCCTGGACGACACAACGACCTTCGAGGGGAAGACGCCCGGGAGCTGCTGGACGCTAGGCCCTCGCCCGGGACCAGGTGGTGAAGTCGCTCGGGTACACGCCCGAACGTCGGAGCTAGACGAGGGCCCCTCCCGAGTCTCCGCTGCCGCTAAGGGTCCCCAGGATCTGCACTGGGCTCCTGCACAGCGCTCTGCTTTCCCCGCCCCCTCCCCTCCCCGGGTCCCGCACCGCCACCCCGCGCGCTTCACCAGGGTCAAACCAAAGTAAGCCACTCTTTAATTCTCCTCCCGGATTCTCTGAAACTACTGATAGGAACACGTCCTCAAACTATTTTTCTGCCGCCGCCTGCTCCCTGTCGATGGTTATCTGGGGATCGCCGCGCCTTCCGGGAGCGGCCAAGGTCGAGAGGTCTGGCTCCCCTGGGTCTGGAGGCCCCAGGCCCTCGGGAACAGGAGCGGCGCGGCCAGCAGCAACAGTCCCGGGCCAACCCCAGGGATCAGGGGGCAGGAACGCGTCCCCGACCCAAGCCTGGCTTGCCGCCTGCAGGCGGGACGGGGAAAGAAAGGGCCGAGCGGAGGGTGCGGGTGCGGGTGTCAGGTGCGCAGCCCGACGGCGGCTCCCGCCACGGTCCCCGGGGCCCTAGAGGGCCTGCCACGGCTTCCCGATGGCCTGGATGTGCTCCTTGGCTTTGAGGCGCAGCGCGGCGATGCTGCTGTTGCGCGGGTCCGCCTCGTCCAGCGGGAACTTGTCCCCGAAGCCAGGCCCGCAGGGGTAGGCGGGCGGCGGCGGCCCGAGGGGCTGCAGGCCGGGGCCCAGCGGCGGCGAGTTCAGGAAGGGCGGCGGCGGCGTGTAGCTGGCCGGCAGGCTCTGCGCCGGCGGCCCGAAGCCCGGCAGGCTCTGCAGCGCCGTGGCTCCCGCGCCGGGCAACGGCGGCCCGAGCCACGTCTCGAGCGGCAGGGCGCCTCCCGCCGGCCCCCCGCCGCCGCCGCCGCTGCCGCCGCCCGGGCCGGCCCCGAGGGGCGCCAGGGCCGCCGAGGGCGGGGAGCGGCTGAAGGAGAGGAGCGGCGAGTCCTGCAGCTTCATGGAGGACACCTCCAGCTTCTCCTGCCGCCGCCACTTCGCCCGTCGGTTCTGGAACCACACCTGCGGGAGAGAGCAGAGCGGCCGGGGGCTGCGGCACTCCACCGGGGCGGGTCGCACACAGAGCCGCAGCCCACCCTCCCCCTTCACCCCGTCCTCCCCTGCCAGTCTCGTCCCTCGGTCCCCGCTCCGGCCTCGCCTCTCCCGAATCTTTCCCGGTTTGTCTCCGCGTGGCCGGTCCTTGTTTCCAGCTCCTGACGCGGAGCAGGTGCCCAGAAAGAAAGTGAGCTCAGCTCAGCTTCCTCCCTCGACGGGCCAGCTCCCGGGTTTTGCCCTGGACCGTCTGCCCCACTACATAGACATAAACGCATGCAGCGGCTCCTACGGATCAGCGGTAGTGTACGCAGGATCAAGCACGTGGGTTCACCTTACTCCGTGCATATTTGACTTGTGGCTGTTGTAAGATTGTTCATTTTTATTTAATGTAGTGTTTCTGGCGTTCCTTTCTGATGATTTTCAAAGAATACTCCCATTCAAGTCTATGCTATGTATTTTTACTTTGTGAATTAGTTTTGACTTTACCCTAAGATTGTAACTCAATGAGTACAAGTTCTTTCTCCACCTCTTCCTCCTCTCCTTCCTCTCCTTCCTCCCCCGTCCTCCTCCTCTTCCTTCCTACTTAGGAACTCCTTACCAAGAGCTTCCTGCTGATGGGGCCTGCAAGGCCGAGGTGATGGTCAAGCTTACTGGGCTCCTGGATCGCGATGCCAGTGCATAAGTGCTCGCTTGCTCTAGCTCGCTCACTCGCTCGCTCGCTCGCTCTCTCTCCCTCCCTCCCTTTTAAGTAAATGCAGTTCTCAGAAAAGATTTTAAAGTACCAGAAAGAGTGCAATTACTGTCTCACTACCACCCCCCGCGAACAGAACAGCGCAAACGGGCTTAGTTGGGAGACTGTGGAAGAACTTTGGCCACCGCCATGCTGCCGGCTTCAGTGTTATCTTCTTGAGGGGAAGAGGGGGCAGTAGTGCAGGCCACGAAGGGACAAAGCAGCTTTGCCCAGAAAGGGGGTAAGGGAGGACCTTCTAGGAGAGCTGAGAAAGCAGCAACACAGCACCTGCGCAGAGCTGGGAAGGGGTGTGTGTGTGTGTGTGTGTGTGTGTGTGTGAGAGAGAGAGAGAGAGAGAGAGAGAGAGAGAGAGAGAGAGAGAGAGAGAGGGAGAGAGAGGTATTGGGAGAAAATGAGACAAAGCAAAAATGTAGGTTATCCCTGACCCTTCTTGTAAAAGGTTTGTCTGGGTACCCCAGGTCCTGAACGTCAGGGAAATACTAGATGTGGGCTGACATGGAGGGGGGGCTTTGCCTGTCCACCCCATTGTCCCTTCCCACATCAGCTCAGGCCTTTGGATCCGGTATCCAGGGACAGAGGATGAAAGGCTGGGAAAGTTGGCTACTCTCTACTGCTGCCCTTAACAAGGTGAGAGACCCTGCCTCATCCCCCCACCCCCAACACACACACACACACACACCCCATTACATCACAGTCATGTGTCAAGCACGCAGTCTGGCTGGTGTAGTGGCACTGTGGGTCAAGTCGCTGCCTGGGATATCAGCATCCCATTTGTGCTCCACTTCCAATCCTGCTCCCTGCTAAAGGCCTAGGAAAAGCAGTGGAAGATGGCCCAAGTGTTTTGGCCCTTGCCATCCACATGGGAGACCTAGGAAAAAAGCTTGGCCCAGTGCTGCCCATTGAAATTATCTGGGGAGTAAAACCAGCAAATGGAAAATCTCTCTCTCTCTCTCTCTCTCTCTCTCTCTCTCTCTCTCTCTATATATATATATATATATAAAATCTTTAAAAAAAAAAACAGTGCAGCCACATGCAGGACACCCTGCTGGCCCTGTGGTCACAGAGAAGCTGCAGACTTAAAGGAGGAGCCCCAGAGCCAGAACAGGTGTAGACAGGGGGGGCAGAAGACGGGCTCAGGTGGCAGCAGCCTTTGCCGCCTCTTCACTCATCCCTCTGCCCCCCCCCAAAGCAGGTGCTAAAGTTTCCACCCCTTCAATGAAACAATCATCGCAGTTTTACGGTCCCAGATCAGGAGAAACTGAACAGTCCCTGCTAGTTAACCCTGAGTCACTGGAGAACTGTTTTGTAAAGACTATGTTTTTTACTCATTGCTTTCAACCCCTAAACTAAGCAGAAGAGGCAAAAGGCTAGAGCCTGTCCCCTTTTACTTTTAAGGCATGGGTGAAAGCCCCCATCCACCCGAGTGTTTTCATTTCCTGGAAATCTGTATCAGACAAACACAAAAACGCCATGCCCGCTCGCCTGCCGCTCCGACCCAGAGGAATCTGCTCCCCGCATCTTTTTTCCAGGCCTTGGGAAATTCTCACAGTTTGGAACTCCTCCCAGACTTTTTCACAGATGACTAGCAAATATTTAAGGCTTTCAAATATTTTAATGATCGGGGATTAAAGAGAATTCAGCTTTAATTAAAGCAAAAACCCCTTTAGAATGAAGAGAGAGGGCCTCTGCCGCGCAGGGTCGGGCTGGATGTGCACCAGCCATGGAAAACTCGGTTTGCATCCAAAGATTCAGCCGAGAGCGGTCAAGGCCCTCGACAGGAGACAGGGTTTTCGTTTTCAACCTGGTGTGTGCAGCCAGCCACGCAGGTGGCATTTGGGGGCCCAACCAGGGTGTCCTTGAGCCTCCGCCTCCCCATTCCCCTTCCACCCAGGCTGAGGCTGAGGCAACTCCTCTTTTCCGCCCAGAATGGGGGAGTCCCCGAGGGGAGGTCATCTCGCAAGGCCAGAGCGTGAGGCTTGGAGACCAACGACGTCTGTCCCGCTTGGTCGGCGCCAAGGCCAGGACGCACCCTGTGGACGCCCAGGGATGCGGAGGAGCGGTTTAGGCCACGGCGCCTCCCATCGCGCGCCTTACCTGCACGCGGACCTCGGGTAGGTTGACCTTGCCCGCCAGCTCCTCGCGGCTGTACACGTCAGGGTAGTGGGACTTCTCAAACGCGCGCTCCAGCTCGTGCAGCTGGTACGTGGTGAACGTCGTGCGGTTGCGCCGATGCTTTTTCTTGGGCTGCTCCTCCTCCGACGGCTTTGGGTCGCCTGCGGCGGGCCCGCCCGGCAACCCCGAACTCGGCCGTGCGTCCCCGGGCTCCTTGGGGCAGTAGGGGCGGGGAGCTGGGGCGACGAGGCCCGAGAGGTTCAGAGAGACTCGGCGGAGCGCCCCCGCGCCTATCCTACCTTCCCTCCCTGAGGGCGCTGGCTGCTGTATGGTCTGGGGAGGAGGGAGGCGAGGGCTGCGAGGGGGTCCCTAAGCTTTCCAGGAACACAAGTGGGACGCTCCCGCCGCAGAGAGAGACCCCAGCCTTGCGCCCAGGTGCCTGAGTAGAAGTTGGGGATGGGGCGCTGTCTTGCAGATTTCCCACACTAGGGCGCCCAGAGGATCTCGCTGTGGGCCAGGACGTACACTCACCTTCATACTCCGGGGCGGGCGCCGGGGCGGGCGCCGAGGAGGGCTCAGTGTCTTCCCCGATTTCCTTGGGACAGGCGGGCCGCACACCCAGCCTCCGATCCCGCTCCTTGGCGCCCCGGACGCCTCGCTCCGCCGGGAAAGCGCTGAGGAGCCCATCGTCCTTGGTAAAGCCGAGGATGGCCTCGATGCTGTGCAACCTGGAGGAGCTCCCGCCCGGGCTGCGGAGCAGGTGGCCGGCGAGCGAGAAGCTCCCGTCGGCCATGGCGGGCGCGCAGCCGGGCAGGTGCATGGGGATCGCCGGAGGCGAGAGAGGGGGCGCGCTGAGACAGCGAGAGGGGACTCGAAGGCAGCTGTCTTCGGGGTGCGGTGAAACCCGACGGGTCGAGACCCAAGGTCAAGCTTGGTGGGCCTGGCCCGCCCGGGCTGTGCGCGCTGGAGGTGGGTGAGCGCTGGACTGGCCGCCGCCTCTGGGCCTGCAGGAGACGGAAGTTCGGCCTCCAGGCGGCTGGGGCTCCAGGCGCTAAAGGCGGGGAGCCGCGGGCCTCGGGCTCCTCCCAGATCTCCCGGGACCCAGCCCCTTCTCTCGGCCCTCCCTCCGCAGGGGGGCGGGCCCTTTCCCCGCCAAGCCTCGGGGTCCTCGCCCTACCGCCCTGGGGCCGGCACGCAGAACAACCCACCCCTCCTTCGGATCTGCTTCAAGCCCTACAAGCGAGTCTCCGAGAACCGGCGGTGCGATGTCCGAGGCCCGCTCCTCCCCACCCCTCGGTCCCGGCTCTGCCGGGCTGACGCCCTGCGGCGCACCTGGGGGGGGGGGGGCTGGGGCTCCTGTCCCCGCAGCCGGGTCGCCTGGGACTGACCCCGGCCTCGGGCTCAGGCTTCCTGTCCCGCCCCACACCCGCCTCCGCAGTCGGGCACGGTCTCCGCCGGGCTGAGCCCCGGGGCCGAGCGCCCCGGGAACGCCGAGCCCGTGCCCGACGCGTCGTAGGTGAAGCGTCGGTCCGTCCGGCTCAGGGTTCGAATTCCCCCATTCTACTCGTAGCATCCGAAGTCCCCCCTTCGTGGGGTGTGCCTACCTTTATCTGTTCCAACGGTCCCTCCCCGTCCCTTCGGGCTTGCCGCGGGCAGCGCCCGCCCCAGGACGCGGCGGGGCCATAGGTGTCCGCCGGGGGCCCGCGAACTCAGAGCCTGGCCCGGAGTCCGACTCCTGCAGCGGGTTCCTGAGTCTCACTGACCCGCCCGCGGAAGGACAGGATCCTGTCGTGATGCCCGGCGGCGTCGCCCCGACTCGCCTCCGCCCCTGGCTCCTAATACATCGCCAGGCCCTGGAGGCGCCCGCGGCGCCCCGGGCAGGACCTCGGCGCTCTCCGGCTGGCGCTTCCCTGCGGGTTCCTGGGTAATCCGCTTGCGTTTGTCCCCCTCGGGGGCCCCGCGAGGCTTCCGTGGCCCAGAGCAACTCAGGCCAAGGAGGAAGAAGACGGGGGAGGCCGAGTGCCTTTTTCTCATCGCCCGGCGCTGGCGCACCCTGGGGCGGGCAAACCCGGGTCGAGGCCCGCAGTGGGCTTGGTCCTCATTGCGCCGCAGCTTTTGGAAAGGGGAATTCAAACGCAAGGACTGAGGGGACAGCGCGCTTGACATCTCTGAAGCAGAGGCGTCCTTAACCCCCCGAGGGCCCAGCGTCCCACCAAACTGGCTGACCACGGCCAGCCTGGGGGGCGACTCACACCCCCTCTGATCCTTCACCTTTAAATTAGGGTTAGAAGGATATTTGCCCAGGACCAGTGAATATTCTCAGTGGTGGGCATATGGGGTGAGCAGGGGCTCCTTATGTTAATTAATCTATTTTAATAGGACCATATAAGCTAGAAATTGTATGCATATGAATTTGAAGTAAGTAAAAACGGGAACTACTTAGCAGGCACCGGGAGCAGCAGCTAAGATCCACTTGGGATGCCCACATCCCATGCCCGGGTGCCCGGGTTCGAGGCCTGGCTCTGCGTCTAACCCAGCTTCCTGCCACTGCTGCACCCTGGGAGGTGGCAGGTGATGGCTCAGGCACTTGGATTTATACTGCCCACGTGGGAGACCCTGACTGAGTTTCTGGCCCCTGGCTTCCAGCCGGTTAGCCCAGGGTATTGGGGGAGATCTGAGGCATAGCATTGTCTCTCTGCCTTTCGAATAAAACAAAAACAAAAAGTTTTTAAGAGAGGGAATGAAAGGGGTTAAAAAAAGAAATTGAACTACTTTTTTTCAAAATCAGAAATTATTTCTAAGTGAAATTAACTGCACCTGAGCTTTTTATACATCACTTACAGTTATGGGGTCTTTTTGGGTTTTGACTGGGGTCCTGCCCATTCCCTGGGAGACCAGGACTGAATTCCTGGCTCCTGACTTCAGCTCAGCTCAGCCTTGGCCACTGAGGGCATTTCAGGAGTAAACCAGTGGATGAGAGCTTTCTCTCTGTGTGTGTCTCTGTCCAATAAAAATAAACCACCAGCCATACCAGTAAGAGTCTACAGAGAATGGCCCGTGGGCCCTGGGGTCTGGGTGACTTCAAAAAGCGGGGGGGTGGGGGGGTGGGGGGTGTTCCCCTGCCAGCTAGAGGCAGCCAGCCCCGAGTCCCCCTCGGGCTTCCCAGGCTGCAGCCACCTGCTGCCAGCCAGCCCAGTGTGACGCGCCCGGTACACAGCCCAGGTGGCTGAGCTGCTGAGCAATGGGCAGCCATAGGGGTAATTCATTGCTGTTTGTTGCGTCCCGTGCGACTAAGAAGGCTTTCTGCGGAAAGTTTCCCAATATTAAATTGATCTCTTTAATCGTCGCTAAACAAAGATTGGCCCCGGTTTCTTAAGCCGCTGCCCACACGCCACGGAAGGGTTTATGGGCTTGTTTTCCGAAGTTCATTCTCTTTGGAGCTGCCCAGCTCTCCTTAACGGGCCCCGGGGACGTGAGCTTTTATTTACTGTTTATTTCAGAGTCTGGGGAGAGAAGCGAAAAGACTTGCACGGCCACTGGCGAGGGGCCTGTGGGACCAAGCAGGACAAGAGGGGGTTGGGGCGGCCTTTGTGTGGGACATAAAGGGCCAGTCAATTCCATTGTGGGCGCAGTGGAGGGTACTCCAAGCAATCGGCCGGGGGTCATTGTTAGGGGCTAATCTGCATGTGTATTTCCCAAGAACTCGATTAGGGCAGATGAATGGACTCGGCCATGTCCCTAATTCTCCTAGCACGAAGCTGCATTTGTCCAGCAGTTATGCCAGTTTGTAATCAGCCGCGCTTCGGCGAAAGTAGGAGCCTGGCTTCTGAACCCAACCTGTGGTAACTTCATTAATTCATTAGCGGGATCAAAGAAAAGGGCGGCTCCCACCTGCGGGCTGAACTTAGCCCCATTAAACTTGGTGTGGTTTGGAGAAATACATTTGCAGAGGTGGGGGAGTTGTAGGATAAAGTGTGTGTAGGAACTGCAATGCCTGGAAATGTTCTTGACAGGACAAAGGGACCTCTCAAAAATGGATTCCCTGTGCCGTGGGTGGGGCGGGAGAGTTAGAGCCATCTGCCATGGCTTCTGGTAATTTCACTCATCAGCAATGTTTTACATTTTGGTGAAATAAAAAGTCTACTTAAGGACCTATGTGATATGATAGCACTTCTTAAAGCGTAGGAAACGCATTCAGTTGTCGATGTGGCACCTGCCCCTGAGTGGATGTGTTTTAGTCCTAGAACGGCTCCCCCGTGTCACACCACAGTAGAGGACAACCTTCTCTTGCTAGTTCAGGGAAGGCAACCCAACACTGAACACAACTTCTGTAATCACTGCATGTGACATGCGTCAATCAATCCACATACTTTGAGGTTCAGCAAATTCAACTGGCAAGAGTTAAAAATATACACACTAAGAGCTAGTATTTAAAAAGAAATATATATATATATATATATATGTTTAACCTATTTGAGAGGCAGAGCAACAGAGAGAGAAAGAGGGAGAGATCCTTTTTTCTTTTTAAAGATTTTATTCTATTTATATGAAATACAGAATTACAGAGAGAGGTCTTCCATCCACTGGCTCACTCCCCAGATGGCTGTAATGGCCAGAGCTGCACTGATCCGAAGCCAGGAGCCAGGAGCTTCTTCTGGGTCTCCCACATGGGTGCAGGGGCCCAAGGGCTTGGGCCGTCTTCTGCTATCCCAGGCCATAGCAGAGAGCTGGATCGGAAGAGGAGCAGCTGGGACTCAAACCGGCGCCTATATGAGATACTGGCGCTGTAGGCAGTGGCTTTACCCATTACACCACAGTGCCAGCCCCAGAGGGAGAGATCTTACATCTACTGGTTTACTCCCCAAATGCCTGTAACAGCCAGAACGGGGCAAGGTTCAAGTCAGGAGCCGGGGACTCCATCCAAGTCTCTCATGTGGGTGGCAGGGACCCAAGCCTCCCAGGATGCCTTCGCAGGGACCTGGGTCAGAAGCAGAAGTGCTGAGACTCAAACTGATATGGAACATGTACATTCCAAGAGGCAGCTTAACCTGCTGAGCCACAATGCCTGCTCTGGGAGTGACTATTTATTGAACACTAACTGTATGCCAGTGGGCATTTGCCACATTCTTTTTAAGTGGGCCACAACCAGCCCAGTGCACACTCTCTTCAGTATTGTACATGGATTCCTGAATTTTGTCCTCACACTAAGGCTGTGAGGAGGAAGTTGTTGTTATCACCCCCACTTGACAGATAAGGAAATGGAGACCCAGAGAAGCCACGTCAGTTGTCCAAGTCATGCAGCTGATTTCAGCTGGAGCCAGGATTTGAACCCAGGAGTTTTATTCAGGAATGTGTCCGTCTAACCACCACACATACTGCCTCTCGGTGTGATGTGTGCCTGTTCATTCTCAGGTGCTCTAGGAGAACTAGCAGGTGAATTTTTTACAAAAAGGTATTTAAAATTGGTTCACTCCCCAAATGGCTGCAACGGCCAGGGCTGGGACAAAAGCCAGAAGTCAGGAGTTTCTTCCAGGTCTCTACATGAATGCAGGGGTCCAAGCATTCAGGCCATCTTCTGCTGCCTTCCCAGGCACATTAGCAGGGAGCTCGGTCGGAAGTGCAGCAGCTGGGACCAGAACTAGCACCCATATGGGAGGCTGGCACTGCAGGGGAATTAAAGCAAAATCTGCGAGTCAAGGAGGACAGGTATGTAGTTCACAGTAGTATGGGAATTAGACAGATACGATGAGTGGTGTCTAACCAATTGCTAGTTGCAAGGATGACAGATCCACTTAAAAATAAATATACTGTTGAACTTTGCAAGGTTTTGTCCAAATACTCCCTGTGGTTTATGACAATATAGTTTTAAGCCCTTGCCATCAATGCTGTGAGTTCTCCCCTGTACAAGTTGTTGAGTTCCCTTATCTGAAATGCTTGGGACCAAATATGTTTAAAATTTTGGATACTTTTCATATTTTATAATAATTGCATTTCCATAATAAGAATGATGATGGTGAGACCCAAGTCTAAATGTCAAATTAACTTATGGTTTATATATACGTGATACACACAGCCTGAAGATACTTCAATACACTATTTTCAGTGCCCCTGTATTTATAATTGGTACAAATTCAATAAAGTTGCTTGTCACATTACCCTACTATCATCTGCCAAACCAATTATCTTGGTCCTGAGTTGGTTTTACAAATGAAGCAAGTCCAGGGAGCCTGATGTATGGGGAAAAGAAATCACGTGACACAGATTCCAGGGCGTCTTAGCAAACAGCTGATTTCCTTCCCACCCACTGGTGAGTTGGACCTGGCTCCTCCCACCTAGGAGAGCCCATGGTTGGCATCTCTTCTCAGCTGAGTAGTTGGAAAGCAGCTATAATAGTATTTTCACTACACAAATTGACATACACCAAAATCAGAACACCCCCTCAATGAATGGTTTCCACAGATCCACTAGCAAAGAAATCAAAAAGTGATTATTAAGATTATTACTAAACATAAAACAAAAACATGATCAATGAGATATGTCCATTTTTTGCTAAAAAATGGAAATTTCCTCATGATCTCAGAATATGCATAGAAGAAACTTGGATTTCTGCCAAAGAAATAGACTTTTCTTTTAGTTGTTAGCGGCAAAGCTATATTAAGATAATTCCTCTTTACTTGTTTTCTAATTAAACTAATTGAATTCAGAGTGACTAGGGAAGCACTAGAGACATTTATCTTGAAGGGATGAGGGTCTTGAAGCAGCTCAATCCTCTTAGAGCCCTAAGAAGGCAAATCCAAGGACACTCATTTCGCAACAGCCTTGACCCAACCCCCACCCAGACCTAGGATCTCTAGTATATCCTCTCCTTCTTGTAACTAAAAACATACAAGTATTTTGATTTGTTTTATTTTAAAGGCAGAGAGAGAGAAAGAACCCAGACACTGATTCACTCTCCAGATGCCCACAACAGCCTGGGCTGGGCTGGGCCAGGTCAAAGCAGGGAGCTCACCAGTTCAATCTGGATCTGCCAAGTGCATAGTAGGGACCCAAGTACTTAAACCGACACTGCTGCCTCCCAGGGTGCACATCAGCAGGAGGCTGGAATTAGAGGTGGAGCTGGGTCTTAAGCCTGGGAACTCTGTCGGAACACAGGCATCCCAAGCAATAGCTTCATCGCTGCACCAAATGCCCGCTTCCCTCTTCTTTCAGGGAGCCAGTTCTGTTCACAAGCACTGGCCAATCACCTGCAAGCATGTCTTCTCAGTTGAGTTCAATGATTCACAATTCACAGCAGTTGTTTGAAAGCAGCTATACATAGGAGTATTTTCACTCCACAACCGGGAGTCTCCGAAGCCATTTGGTCTCCAGTTGCTCATGCCCTTCCGTTTTCCCTCTACCTCTCTGGCTGCTCCTTCTCAGTATCTGCAGAGGCAGATTTACCTTCGTTTTTCACCTGTCGAAACTGGCAAGTGCTGGGTCCTGCTCTCTGTCTCCACCTGCTTCGTTTGATGAGCTCGGTACTGTGGGACTCAGTCTGCATGGCAGAAGCTCAGATGCTCAGATGCACATGGTTAGCTGCCTGGTAGACCTTTCCCTTGTGTGTGGGTGAGCACCCCCGCCTTAGCATGTCCCAACTTCCGAGCAGAATTTCCCTCCTGAACCTCTTCCATCCTGGCCTGTATCACATCTAGGAGTGCCTGTTCCATCCTCCATGTTTCTTAAGCCCAAATCCACACATTTCTCCTGCTCTTAACCAGAAACTCTTGTTGGCTCTAGCTTCATCTGCAGCCTGGTGCAAGCCACCATTATGTCTCTCCAGAGGTACCTGTCTCCCTTAGATCTCTTCTCAACATACAAGCCAAGGCAATGCATTTGACACATGTCAGACAATGTCAATCATTGTGATAAACCCTTGCTTGAATGCTTGCGGTAGCTCCCGGTTTCCCTAAAGTCCCTGGGTGACTTGCAAGGTCCTACATGGCTTGGTTGCCCCTGACCTTGTCTCAGCTCCTCTTCCTCTTGCTGCATCAGATTCGGCCACTGTGTCCACCTTGCTGCTCCTGGAGCAGCCTTGACATTGGTTGTTGCTTCTCCCTACAATGCATCACCCACAATGGGTGCTAACTTCCTTATCCCCTTCAAGTTTTTGTTCAAATATTGCTGTTTCAGAGGGTCTACCCTGACCACTGGATTAACAACCATACACTGGGCTGGTGCCGTGGCTCAATAGGCTAATCCTCCACTTTGTGGCGCAGGCACACCGGGTTCTAGTCCCAGTCGGGGCACTGGACTCTAAATACCAATACCCCAGCCTCTGCTTCTCCTACTCCTTGGCATTCGCCATTGTACATTCCCTATGCAATTGGAAACATCAAGTGTTTGTCCTTTTGTAACTGGTTTATTTCACAGGGCACAATGTTCTCAAGGTTCATCCATGTAGTAGTGAGTGTCAGAATTTCTTTCCTTTTTGAAGCTGGATATTTTTCTATGGTATTGTAGAGCTCATTTTTTTTTATCATTCATCCATCCATCCATCCATCCGTCTGTCCATCCATCCATCCACTAGAGTTGCTGCCATGCTTTGGTTCCTGTGAACAAGGCTACTATGAATATGAGGCTACAAACATCCATTTGAGTCCCTACTTTCAATTATTTTGCTGGATCATGTGGCAATTCTATGTTTAAATTTTGGGGAATTGCCACATAATTTTCCACAGCAGCTACACCATTGTGCATTCCCGTTACCAGAGCACGAAGACTGTAATTTTTCCACATCCTTGCAAATGTTTAGGTTATTTATTTACTTTTTAATAGTCATCTTGACAGATGTAGAGTGGCATCTCATTGTGGTTGTCAGTTGCATGGATTTCCCTAATGATCAGCCGTGCTGGACATCTTTTCCTAGTGTCCCGATACAAGGGGAAATCTGGAAAGAGACACAGACACAGGGAGGATGCAGGGAAGAAGGCAGAGAGGCTGAGAACACCAATGTCTTCCCTGAGCCCTCAGAAGGAACCAACCCCACCAGCACCATCATCTGCCTCCAGCTTCCAGAACTGACATGATGAATTTAAGCACTACGTGTTCAGACACTTCCTTCTCCTCTCCCTTGTCTTTCTTACCTTCATGATGACGCCCTGTTGTGTGTGTGAAAAAACCAGGAGTACTTCACACCAGGGCCAGATAAGGATACTCAGAAAGAAATCACAGGCTCTGCTTCCCAGCCCCAGTGTAGGCCACCTCCTACCATGTTTGGACACAGTGAGGGATTATCTTTCTCCTCCTCCTCCTCCTCCTCCTTCCCCTCCTCCTCCACTTCTTCCTCCTCTTTCTCCTGCTTTTCCTTCTTCTTCGAGATTTATTTACTTATTTGAAAGAGAGAGAACCCTTCCATGCACGGGTTCACTGCCCAAGTGGTCACAAAAACCAGGCTGAAACCAGGATCCGGCAACACCAGCCAGGTCTTCTAGGTGGGTGGCAGGGGCCCAGGTGCTTGGATCATCATCTAGCAGTCTGATATGAGGTATCATTATTGTGTCAAGCGGCAGCATAAATGACCTGCACTATAGTGTGGGCGAGGAGTGAGCCTTCTAACTGTTCTTCCTGCTACTCTTGGTTCCTTTTTCTCCACTTTTCCATCTGTACCCAGCCAGCCATTCAAACTTGTGACTCTGATCAAGGCCCCCTTTGCACGATAACCCACCAAAAGGCCCCCTGCTGCACTTGGGATAAAATCCAAACTCCTTGCACTGCTCCCTAAGACTCACCCCTCCCCCACCTCTCAAACTCCTCATTGAACACTCCTGAGCACTTTTCTATCCTGCCCAATGGCTTGCTGAGCCACTGGCCTCTTCTCACTTCTTGAGCTCTTCCCTCCCCCGGGCCCTTGCACCTACTACTCCTCTGCCTTGAGCAGTCACGTGATCTCATGCTCCTTCTGGTTTTTGTCATTGGACCTACCGCTCTGCAAACTTCTCTTCTTTGTTGCTTGTTTACTTGTTTATTACCTGTCTGTACTCACTAGAATCTAAATCTTATGAGAACAAGGCTTTTACCTGTCAGCTCCCCAGCACCAGCTGCTATGCTGTGGTCAGTGGAGGTTGATTTAATGGCTGGCTATAGGACAAGAGCTCCATTTTACACGTGAGGAAGCAGTTAAGCGACCTGTTTAATTTCACACAGCAACTAATTGGCACGAGTGTACATTTTTCCACATTCTTATACTCAATCATCTGGAGATTTTCTAAAATATTAATTGTTTCCCATGTGTTTGGAAAATGTCAAACTGCTTAGCTTTCCCTCTCCAGCGGTCCCCCGAAACCATTTGATCACTTTCAAAAGGCGTTTCAGTCCACTCCAGTCTTGTTAGCATCAGCGCTGGCCAGGGCTTCCTCTTCCGCCTTTGATGTGAGGGTTCATTAAGTGGGGAGACAGGGGCTCCCATGCAGTGCGGCTGCCGTCTTGCTCAGAGCCCTCCCCGACCGAGGGAATGTGGTTCTCCAGCCAACGTGGCTTCTGCAAGTCCTGTAGGCTGCTAGCTTAGTTTGCAGTTTGCTGTGGTTTTATGGGCATTTGTCCATTTTTAGTGTGCTTTCTCCTTTGACCCCTTAAGCCCTGAAAATGCTGATCCAATATGTCTTGATGAATCTAATTAGCCCCTCTTAGCTTCCAGATGCTTTGGATCGTGTTTTCAAGGTGCTCCCCAGATGTATCTCTATTCAAATGTCAGGAGCTTACTGCTTACTGCAGGGTGTGTGCATTGTCAGTTCAATGAGTGATCTTGAAAGGCACACAACTTGGAACTCCTGGAAAGTTTCTGAAATGGCTTAAGACAACAAGCCCATGGCATTCTGTGCTTATGTGCTATCTCTCTATGCCTCCAGAAATTAGACACCATCCAGGAATGTCTTCAGTATATAGAAGGATCTGTGAAAATGGAGAGTTCACTGAGGATAGCAGTACTTTAGGTTGAGGTAAATAAGCTAAACTTTGGTACATGTGGATTTCTTGTATTAGTCTTTCCACTTTTGGTTAGGCTTGAAAATTTTCCAAAATATGTCAAAAGGGCTAAAACATTATAAGATTTGTGAGTCTGGTTTTAATTGCTTATGTTTTCCACATGTAGTTTCTGTAGTTGTCAAAATGGCTATTTTTAATGTAGAGCCCAATGGAAGAATGATTAAGCCATTCTTTTTCTTTTTCTTTTTTTTTTTTTTTGGGGGGGGGGGGACAGGCAGAGTGGACAGTGAGAGAGAGAGAAAGACAGAGAGAAAGGTCTGCCTTTTTCCATTGGTTCACCCCCCAAAGGCTGCTGCAGCCGGCGCGCTGGAAGAGGAGCAACCGGGACAGAACCAGTGTCCTGACCAGGACTAGAACCCAGGGTGCCGGCGCTGCAGGCGGAGGATTAGCCTACTGAACCACGGCGCTGGCCCAAGCCACTCCTCTTTTTGTTTTTTGTTTATTTTTTTGTTTGTTTGTTTTTTGTTTTTTTGACAGGCAGAGTGGACAGTAAGAGAGAGAGAGAGACAGAGAGAAAGGTCTTCCTTTGCCGTTGGTTCACCCTACAATGGCCACCGCAGACGGCGCGCTGCGGCCGGCGCACCAGGCTCATCCGATGGCAGGAGCCAGGTGCCAGGTGCTTTTCCTGGTCTCCCATGGGGTGCAGGGCCCAAGCACTTGGGCCATCCTCCACTGCACTCCCGGGCCACAGCGGAGAGCTGGCCTGGAAGAGGGGCAACCGGGACAGAATCCAGTGCCCCGACCGGGACTAGAACCTGGTGTGCCGGCGCCGCAAGGCGGAGGATTAGCCTGTTGAGCCAGGGCGCCGGCCCCAAGCCACTCCTCTTTCGGGAATAATCGGAATCAAGGACTTGTATGCCATGTTCTTGGCAGTGTCATCAACAGCAGCCAAAGTGTAGGTGTCACCCACGTGAGCAACAGCAGGTAAATGGGCAAACACAACATGGTCGATCCCTTATTACTCACCCTTCAAAAGGACGGCCACTCTGACACCTTGAAGGCACTATGCTGAGTGAAACCAGCCGCTTAGAAACAGACAAAATAGTGTATGATTCCACTCACATGGCACACTAGGAGAAATCAAATTCGAGGAGACAGAGAGTCGAACGCTGGTTGCTCAGAGCTGGGGGGAGCGGAGTGGGAGTCACTGTCTAATGGGGACAGAATCACCTGGCTCCTGGCTTCAGATTGGCACAGCGCCGGCTGTAGCGGCCATTTGGGGAGTGAACCAATGGAAGGAAGACCTTTCTCTCTGTCTCTCTCTCACTGTCTATAACTCTACCTGTCAAATAAATTTTTTTTAAAAATTGTATGTACTCTAGTCTCTGTCCTTTGTCAAACACTTTGCAAATATTTTCTGCTAATTTTTGTAATGGGTAGGTGGCTTAGCTATTTATTTTGTTAAAGCTGTCTTTTGATGAGCAGTTTTAAATTTTGATAAAGTCTAATTTATACGTAGATACCTATGTATGTATACATATATGTATGTATAAAATCTTTTCTGATGAGCTCAGTGGTCCCTAGGGGTTAGAGATGGGAAGATGGTACGATGCATCTATAAAGGGGTAGTGCAGGATATCTCTGGTGATGGAATTGTTCCATGTCCTAATTGCAATGCTACTTACATGGATTGCCACATGGTGCAGACCTCCATGGATACAATGTACCACTACCAGTTTTCTAGTTTTGATATTGTCCTGCGCTTACATAAATGCAAGTACTGAAGGAAAGCTAGAAAAAAGATCTGTGGGATCTCTCTGAACCATCTTTGTAGTTTCCTGGGAATCTATAATTATTTCCAAATAAAAAACTGAGAGAATTCAGCCAACATGGAAGTGTGGGTCTACGTCTGGATTCCATTTTCTATGTCAGTCGCACGTGGTACTACCTGTGATGAGCCAGGATCTAGGACAGACTTTGAGCACAGACTTTAGAACGCTGCTTCCATGGCTCTCTTCTAGGATTTGCTCTTTCACGTTTTGCACCTGCTATGGTCACCCCAACCTTTGCTGGTTCTTCCAACCATGTAGGCTGCAGTTTTTCTTGCCAAGTTGTAGTCACTTTATTTGGCTTTGGCTGGGGTCTGCCCTCAGATGCCTCTTGTAAGCAAAGGACAACACCAGTGCTTTTTCCTTCTTCGGAGTGTAGACATTCTCTCCCCTGGTGTAGCCCTACCTTTGGCTTCTTCCAGTGCCTTCAGGCAATGGTTTCTTTGCAATCTGTCCTAGTTTATAGTTGTTACTACAGGAGGGTGGCCTCAGTAGGAGCTGACCTGCTATTATCTAAGCTGGAAGACTCTGTCTATGTATTTTCAGTCTCACTCTCTTCCCTGTCTCTGATGGATCTGTTTATAAGTGGTGATGTGGCCAATCTTCCAGTGTCAGCAATGAAGCTAAATGGGCTGTCCTCTGAGCATCAGAACTCACCATGTCCATGTTGTTTCAAGAGTTGGACATCTGCTTCATTAAACCATAGGAGTCCATAGCTAACTGGTACCAGACTGAACTACGCAAAATCGGAAAGTCATGTAATTTGTCTTCATGGAACTCAGTCTTCAACACCTCTCTCTCTCAGGGCCACTATAATTCTTCATTTAAAAAATATTTGAGAAGAAGAGAACGAGCACTTAACGAGCACATACCTCACTGCTGGTTCATTCTCCAAATGCCTGCAATAGCCAGGGCTGGGCTGGAGCCAACCCTGGGGGCTGTGAACCCAATCCAGGTCTTGCACATAGGTGGCAGGAACTCAGTTGAGCCATCACTACTGCCTCCCTGGGGTCCAATTTGTAGGAAGGGGAGGTCAAGAGCTGGAGCTGAGAACTGAACCCAGGTACCCTGATATGGGGCGTGGGCATCTTGACTACTGGTCTAAATACCTGCTCCCTCTGGTTCCCTATTCCTGGATAGAAAAGCTCCCTGAGTTTCTAGAATTTTTTCCCCAGGCAACCCTTCATGCTCCTGATCCCCCTGTCTCTTCTAGAATCTACCAACACTCTCTTCCCCTGCCCAGCCCTATTGCCCGTCACCCCTTTGCTAGGCTGGAATTAACAAAGGAACTGAAACCTAGTTCTGTGACAGTGACAATGGGTAATGTGCTTTCTTTCACAATATCTCTTTTTGATATCACCTTTGTCAGAACTGTGGAAAGAGCCCTAGGATGTAAAATAATACAGCTCCTTCACTTTTACTGTCAAGATAATGAATTTCCAGAGAGGATAAATGACATTTCCAAGGTTATGTGCTTGATAATTAGAGCTCAAAAATCCCAGTTCCTGACTTGAGTTGGTTTGGGAGTGGCTCAAGTCCAGTAGCAGGCCATGGACGGCAACAGGGCCACAATTTGATGCACGGTGACGTCACTGCTACATGGTGACAGGGCAGCCGTCAGCAGCCACACGGCTGCCTAGTGGGCTAATAGGGTCTCAATGGAGGATGAGAGCTGATTACAACAGGAAAGGACATCCTGCCTAGCAAAGAGAAACCAGTGGAGACACCATCCAGGGTCTGAATGGGAATTTGGTTCGGTCCCGTGTCCGTCCATACAACAGAACCAATACAGAGATGCAAGCGGAGCTTAATGGACCAGTGGATAGGAATCTCTCTTTGCTTGCCTCTGGCTCTCAGCCTCTAAAGCAAACACTTAAAAAAAAAAGCAAGACTTTGGTGTTATATCAAAGCTGGCCTATGAAACAGTTTCACAGCACTTCATGTCACAGCAACATGGACAAACCTAGGGCCGCGTGCAGTGCCTCCCACTCACCCTTCCCACCCCATCAACTACAGGTCAGGATGGGGCACTGAACCGAAGATAAATCCTATCTATAATTGTTAGAAATAATGCATCTAGCATCTGTTAGTTTTAAAAATTGTGAACATCTAACTTTCTGCTGTAAAACAAATCACAACTGACTGACATGTCACTTCTGATAGAAGAGAAACATGGGCTTAAAATGTGTTGTGGTATCTGAGGTTTGTGGACCGGGCTGAATAGCTCCAACTTTCTCCCAGGAACTTCCCAGAGGGGCCCCACCTTGCCAGGGATCATACTTTATAGATTTCTAATACTGTTTTTCATTTGTGTCTTTTCAGAACATGAAACTTCTGCTCATGCAACACATTCAGGAACTCTGGGTATAGGACAGGTTAGCCCCTAACTTTTGGGTCTAGTTCCTCTTTCCCCTGATAAAGTTCTTCCAGATCAAAACCTGTCTTTGAGCATTAGTGTTCCACTGAACTGATTCAATGAAAAACCGCTATTTGGGTTTGGTTGGGTTGGCTTTGGTGAATGAGCGTTGTGTGTTGAAGGCAAATCTGCTTAGAATAATTCCTTTCGAAAGAGAGACGTTAGGAAGAAGAAATTGGGGTCTACCCTGAAAGATACGCAGAATGACTGGAAATTATTGAAGAGTAGTGGGGTGGGGAGGAATAGGAGAAGAGAAGAGGACAGGAGAGGAGAGGAGAGGAGGGGAGAGGAGAGGAGAGGAGGGGAGAGGAGAGGAGAGGAGGGGAGAGGAGAAAAGATAGGGAGAGGAGGCAAGAAGTGGAGAAGAGGATGAGAAAGAAGTGAGGTGCAGGAGGAGGAGGAGAGGAAGAGTAGGAAGAGGCAGATGAGGAGAGACCAAGACAGAGACTGATTTTCTTCATGTTGTATATTTGCCCACTTTTTTGTTCCTATTGCTATCAGCATGTTTAGACAAGAGGAGTTACGCTCAGCTCACAAGCAGCAATGACATTCAAGCTGTCCATCTGTCTCCAGTGTTGCCTCTCTCAAGTCCATTCCTCACGTGACCACTGAAGGCTGATCTCCAAAGCAAAGGACAGGTGGAGTCTGCTCTCTGCCTCCACTCCTCGTCGTTGGCCACATTCCAGCTATGGCTGCTGGTGTCCACGTGTTGCCTGGATGAGAAGCATCGGCAACGCAAGGCGCCCGGGACTAGGGGGTGGCGTGACATTGGTTGCCTTGGCATCTGCACCCTTGGCTCTCAGCGGCGCCCTAGCTTTCCACATGGCTCTCAGAAGGAACCTGGAGCCATGCTATGGCAGGTCAGGGTGAGACCCTGCTCTCTCGGGAAGCAAGCTGGAAAGAAATGCCCTTTGCATCTGATTCTTCCTGGTGGTCCTGAAGGTGTTTAAGCAGACATGTGTCCTGCCCCGTCAGTTACAGCTGACATGTGTCAGTTATACATTTCATCCTCAGCCACATCTGTAACTACAAGCGAACTATGCTTCCTATCGCAAGGTGCTAGCTGGGGCCACAAACAACAACACGCTCGTCTTGTGCTTGTGGGCACTTTATCGGTTAGCTGTGTTGAAATCTATGCGGCTCGGCATGGCCACGAGAGCGGGCGTGTCTGCCGATAGCGCTGGTCCCTCACATCACACAGCACTTCTGTTCGGCGGACTGCTTGATTTCCGTGAAGGTGGCCTGGGCCTTCTCCTTGATGGCATCCAAGTCCATGTTCTGTAGGTTCTGTAAGTGCCCCAGAATGGAATCCTTATCCTCTTCCTCTTCCTGGTCCTCATCTACCATCTTCCGGAGGTCTTCGGGCAAATCCACGTCATCTCCAGCTATCTGGATTTGATTCTCATCCATTTCACTCTGAGAAACAAACACAGAGACAGGGTTGCTGCTCTAAAACCAACCGACCAGCTAACGAAATGAAAGGCCAATGCAGCAGGAAAGCAATACTCTGTAGAGAAGGGATGAGTGAATGGCACACTCGGCCATCGCCCTGCAGAGCCTGGTCCTGGTGGCCGCTGGGGAGACCGGAGCTCCTGGTGGAGAGACCCCTCCTTCGTTCCACCTTGGGCCAACCAGAACCTTCTAACACAGTGGTTGTCCAAGTGTGGTCCCTGGACAAGTAGCATTAACATCATCTAGGTGCCTGTTCGAGGCGCACATTTTTGGGGCGGGTGTTTTGGCATAGCTGTAAAGAGGCCGCTCTGTATGCTCACGTCTCATAATGGGGTGCCTGGGTCCGTTTCCCGGTTCTTCTCTCAACTCCAGCTCCCTCATGTGCACTCTAGGAAGCATCAGGTGACAGCTTAAGCAGTGAGGGTCCCTGACACCCATGTAGATCACCTGGATTGAGTTCCGGCCCAGCCCAGGCTGTTGTAAGAATTTGAGAAGATTGGAGGCACATCTGTCTCCCTCTCTGCCTTTTAAATAATAATTTTAAAAATGCATGCAAAACTTGAGGCCCCAGTTCTGCCCTACTGAACTGGGAACTATGGGGGTAGCCCCAGCCATCGGGATGCACAGAAGCCCTCTGTCTGTGATGCTGATGGCCCCAAGAGCTGGAGGACCTCATGGCAACTTCACCTCAGGGCTGCTTTGCAAACTTTGCATGGTTTATCAGCACCACAGCCTCATGCTACTCAGTGGCCTGGCTGACCCCACTCCAGAGGGTGACAGTGACCAGATAGAGCTCTGTCATTACACTCATTACACTTCAGTAACAATTGCTTAACTATCACCGCTTCCCCCGCTTCTGCAAGATGGCGGTCCCCTTGTGTGCACAGAAACATGTCCACACCAAACTCAGACCCTCAGCACCTGGATGGAGTCACGCTGGCTAAATAACCACCTGTGGCACGGCTCCTACTCAGAGCACTCGGATGCTGGTGCCACCGGCGCAGTTTGCTCTAAGTACTTCATTTTGTGACTGTACCCATGGCGGCCCCAGAACTCCTTAGTGCACATCTCCTGGTCTCTCAGATTCCTTTACTGCTTCAGCAAAAAGAATGTAAAGAAAAATATTCTCTAGGAAAAGTTGAACAGTAGCTTATATTCCCAGATTGGAGATCAGGTTGTAACATGAAGTGAACTGGCAGGGACGGATGTCACACAGGCCTGAGAAGGGCCACAGTCAGCAGCAGTCTCCGCAGCTGGGGAGGCCGTCCCTGCACTTGGCCCCGGCCTTGGACCCAGATTAATGAGTTCCCCATCAAACTGTTGTGGGATTAGTTAGGTAGCTAATCCCCAGAGGCTCTCAGCCAATCTTGCATTTCTGTTTACTTTTTTTTTTTTTGACAGGCAGAGTGGACAGTGAGAGAGAGAGAGAGAGAGAGAGAGGTCTTCCTTTGCCATTGGTTCACCCTCCAATGGCCGCCGCAGCCAGCGCGCTGTGGCCGGTGCACCACGCTGATCGATGGCAGGAGCCAGGGGCTTCTCCTGGTCTCCCATGGGGTGCAGGGCCCAAGCACTTGGGCTATCCTCCACTGCACTCCCGGGCCACAGCAGAGAGCTGGCCTGGAAGAGGAGCAACCGGGATAGAATCTGGAGCCCCGACCAGGACTAGAACCCGGTGTGCCGGGAGTGCAAGGCCGAGGATTAGCCTATTGAGCTGCGGCGCCGGCCTTCTGTTTGCTTTTTATTTACCTACCCTTGTGGCTGCTTTTCTCACTGGTTGTCCTCTGGATTTTTTTTTTTCCCAAGGAGAAGAGTCAAAGCAGGCATCAGCCTGTCCCGTCTCAGTCCATGAAAACGCAGGGCAAATAAATGTCCTCTCATACGCACCCACCTCCACACGTCAAGAAAATGACTGAAAGGACATTCCTAGGAATTCTAGCACCTTCCTGCTGGCTGGTGGTCAGAGCCCTGTGCATGTCACTGGGAAGGTGAGCTCACCAGGTGTGCTAAGACAGACCCAGCTCACGAGGGCTCGTGGGATGGCGCTCTCCTGCCTCCTGTCCACAGGCGTCCTCAGCAAGGCCAGCTCTCCCACTCTTGGCCCCTGGAGAGGCTCTTGTGTGGTCACTCTTGCAAGGGTGACTGTGAGGTTGATTTTGCATTGATGTCGCTTGCCCAGGGAGGGGAGAGGACTAGGGGGGAGGGGATGTCCACGCTGCCTTACACCTTACAGAAGGGATCTCCAATGCACCAGCTTCTACCAAAGTGGCTCTCAAAGTGGGGTCCCCAGGGCCGCTTCCTCAGCCTCTCCCAGGGAGGGGAACGCCCAGAACCATGGGTCTGCTCATGGCTCTGGCCCTGCCCAGATTCAAAATGCTGTAAATCTGGAGCAGGCTAATTTTTACGTCGATAATTTTGTATTGCCCACGAACAATGGTGTTAGTAGCCTAATGGTCCTTGGCAGAGAGCAGGTCTCCCACCCACCTTGTTAGAGATGCACACTCTTGGGACCCACTGACCCAGAAACTCAGGGGCTGGGCCCGGTACTCAGTCCTCCTGGGGATTCTGGCACCTGCTACATTGAGATCCACAGCTCCACATTTCTCAAAGACAGGCTACAACCGTCTCACCCTATGTCCCGGAGCCCAGCAGCATTTGGAGCACGTAGACACACACAATAGACCCCTATTGTGTGATCACCAGTGAGCCTATTGTCCAGGACTCCAGCAACCTCAAAACGACTCAAGTTTGTGTGCCCTCTTGGCTGGAGAGAGCTCTGTCTCCATAGCTGTCCCTCACGTTCCTACTCCTGTCGGGGAAGCCCAGCCCAGCAGAGTGGGCATTGGCCTGAGTCCGATTGTCTGCGTAAGAATGTTAGCTCTATGGCTCAGGCTGTGTGACCCAGGGTGCCTTACCCAAACTCTCTGAGTTTATTTCCTTGTCTGTTCATTAGGGATGATATTATTTGCTTTAGAGTTGTGCAGGATTAACTAGATGGCAACTATTATTTAGAGCCTATTAAGCACTCAAGCAGCAGAAGCTATTCACAAAATAGCAATGCTCAGAAGCGGGTGGGGATTTGCTCCGAGGTAATCCTGCCCGGGCTCTTGGTCCCATCCACAGGCCACCCGCTCTTTTCCCCTCACTTCTGCCCTGGGAATGACAGGCTCGCTCTTTGTCAGGAGCCAGCCTTCCAGCGCCTGGTTCTCAGTTCTGGGAGGAGGCTGCCTAGCGGCCCTGTGTCCCTTACTCTGGTCAGTGTCCCCACCCACCTTGTACCAACACTGGATTATCAGAGTCCCTGGCTCCACCCCTTCCTGGGAAGGGCCGGGGCCTGCTGCTTCTGCCTCACCTGCTGCCCTCTGGCTGCTCCCAGCTCAGCCTGCTTTCTGGGCACTGGCCTGCCAAGGATGCCAGGCGGGCTCTGGGATGCACTTGGGCAGAGTCTTTGGGACAAAGCAGATGTGGGCTTAGATGGGGGGGGGCAGGTGCTATTGACCCTGTAGGCAGCATCGGATGTGGCCACTGGTTGTGGGCAGCGCCACACTCACAGTTGTTCTAAGAACAATGTCACCGTCCCTCCAATCAGCAGCATGGTTGCTGCGGGTGATGACCAAAGTTCTGGAATTCATTGCCCTGGACATAACCTGCACTGCAGACACACCTTTGATGAAGGCTGGACTGACCAGACAGGGCTGGTAAGTGGTTAGAGGATGAATGACACCCACGGAGCCGAGCCTGGGGCCGTGGGCTTGTTAGCACAAGCTCCTAAGCATGTGAGCTGCCCCAGACCTAGGCCTGGCCAAGTGTCAGCGTCTCACTTGTAGCCACTGCAGCCTACCCAGCCTGCTAGTCTGCAGCCTAGAAGGAGACATGGAGGTTCAAGTCCAAGGTTTGTCATTTACCCGCTACATGACTTTGGGGGAGTCCCCTTACATTTCTGAGGCCCAGTGCGAGGACCCCCAGGTGCACTGGTGAGCAGATTAAGTACGACAGGTTGTGCAATGGCCTTAGGAGCAGCTGGGGTTATTAGTATTTGGGGGAAGAGGGAGTGTCCCCTGGATAAAGGAGGTCTGGATGGTGACACGAGGGTGGGAGAGTATCGGCCCTTCAGACAGGGATCCTGGCCACAGCAAGTGGGATTTGCAGTGGCCCCAGCCAGCCCGCTGCTGCCTTTCCTTGTGAACACCCCGCTGGCCAGACCCTGTCTGCAGTTCCAACAATGGCTGTCTTGTCCACACTTCCCGCCACCCATGGACAAATCTCAGACTGGGGAGGCCGGGGCTGTTCTTGGCACAGTTCACACTTGAAGGAAAGGCAGCGAGGCCTCATGACAGCTAGCGCAGCTCCAGCCACCGCGCCACAGCCTCGCCGCAGGTGCAGGGCGCGGGTAGGGGCGCCAGGGCTGAGAACCAGAGCCTGGACGAGTGAGTGCATGGCGGGGGGAGGTGAGCCAGCTGTAATTAGGGGGCTTACGGGCCCTATTTTGTTCTCAGAGGGTCTGTTTCAGAGGTCTTCTCGTTTCCAGAAATCTTATCAATTTGGGATATTGTTTAATGCAGCTAAAAGCTGATTATTTTTATGCCAGCTGACCGGGATCCATCCTAATCTCTTGTTTTTAACCAGACTTATTATCTGCATTGCCAGTGCTGACTGCTCCATTAGGTAAATCGCTCCATGTCGGGCCAGCGTCACTCCCTGGGACCCGGCATCTCGCAGGGAAGCGTGGCCCTGGGCTTCAGACTGCCTCCTCTGTAGACCTACAGCAATGGCCTTCACCTTTTGTAGGACTTGAGACACGACGATAACGGATCTTTGGTGCTTTTATCTTGAGAAAAGCTGAGGGTGCACTGGAGTCCAGCCAAGCTTGGTGTATAAGCAAATAAACATGCGACGTGCTAGGTGGGTCTGGCTTTAGTCTTGGCCTGTTTACTGATGCTTGGTCTACAGGGCACCCAGGAGCTGGATGAAGGGATTTCTTTTGCGTTGATGAGTTCATCTACCGCTGGCTGCGGGCAGGCTTCTGAGGCTCGTGGGCTTCAGCAGCGTCACCTCTCCCTGTCCTGGTGGCTGAGACCCTTGGCTGCACTTACTGGCTCCTCCCTCTGCTGTCCATCTCTCTTCAGTGACTTTAAGAGTCCCCCATGTGTGGATTTGTCTTTTTGCGTTAGAGGCATGGGTTGTCAATGCTGAAGGAGAGGGTGCTCGGATCCGGCCCTGCGTGGCACTGGCTGTGCGTGTCTTGCACTTTGCTTCTTCCACGGGCAGTGCAGAGGGACTCAGGGGCTCGAAGGGGCTGCTTCTCCAAGCCTCCCATCACAGAGGAGGAAACCGGGGTCCCGAGAGGTGAAGACCCTTGGGAAAGGTCATTATCCTGGTCAGGAATGTGGCCAGCCCCGCTAGGGGGTAGCAGCCCAGTGTGGCAGGGTCACACTGGCTTGAGGTCAGAGGTTGCTCTGCTGTTGGCTGGCTCTGGGATCCGGGGAAGTCGCTCTCCCTCTCTGAGCCAGCATTCTCTGCGAAGCGGACGTGATCTCTGCCTACCAACCCTGGTGGTTGTGAGGAATCAGGGGGAAGCTGCTGTGGCTACGGAGCTCACACTGCACGTCTGCTTCGCCGTGTCCAATCATGCCTCCTCCCCATCCCCGTGTTCCCGTTAACTTGGCGTGAGCGGGAGGAGCACATGGAAGTGGGGCAGGGAGGGAGGGCAGCCCGCGACGGGATCTCTGCCGCCCGCCACCAGAAACAGCTGCGCAGGAGCAAGAGGGTTTGTGGCTGAGACCCTGCTGGGCTGGCCCCAGAGCTCCCAGTCAAGGCGAGACTGGCAAGGAAGGGTCCAGAATCTTCTTTATTGTTTTATAAGAGGTGGATTACTTTGGTCCTAATGGAGCTTTTAGGGGGACACGTCCAGAGAGCTCTATTGAGAGAGTTTCTTCTAGATCCATCTTTACGCCAAACGATGCCCTTAATACAGCAGACAAACACCAGGTGTAACTAAAGCATACAGCTCAGCAGGGGGGCTGGCATGATTTTTCAATGACTAACCTAGACTGACAATTCTGTTAATAGGATTAGGGCTCATTGTGGAACTGTTTTCTCTTATTAATTTGGCTTGACTTCCATATACATTCTGAATTGCCTGGGATAAGCGGCGTGTTTGCTTTTAGAAAGAATCTTGTGACTATCTTGAAAACATTACTTCCTCTATTTGAAAAAATATGACATTTAAATTCCAATACAAAGTCACGTCTGTGTTTTATACAACATTAAAATTGCAGTTATAACTACAAATCACACCCAGGCTTGATCTTTTAATGTGGTCCTTACAGAAGATAGTTTTTTTTTCTTGTTTCTGATACTTTGTTCTTTGGGTGTTTCTTTCCTTTTTCCCTAGGATATCCATCCATTGAGTGAGCGCTCTGCGAGTGTGTATGTGTATGTATATGTGTGCATGCAACTTCTATATGCCAGCACACGCTAGGCACTACACACACATCTGTGATAGGTATAAATACTCAGGGTCGCAGGGTAACGTAAGAGACATGTACTCAAGGTGTGTCCCAATCCAGCCTTACAATGGAAAAGGGAAGTCATGGAAGGTTCTGGAAGAAATGGCACTAAACCAAAGTTTTACAAAATGGAAGGGGACCCTAGGGGTCAGGTGCAGGAGACAAAGTGGGAGGGAGGTCCAGCCCAGCTGGGGAGTGGCCCGAGGTGAGTCTGGAAAGACAAGACAGGAACCACATCCCAGCCTCCAGGTCTGGGATTTGGGCTTTGTTTGCAAAGTCATGCTAAAGCCCTGGGGAGGGTGGGGAAGAAACAGAGGGAACAGGGTCAGATTTGCATCTTTCTTTTTCCGGCTGGAACCATGAAAGGTGCGGAAGAGCAGGCTGATCCTGGTGTTCCAGAAACGCTTAAGAAAAAGTGGAAGAATTCCGCAGAGCTGAAGATCCAGAGTCTGAGAAAGGAGTTTGCCCAAAAGAAGCTCTGAAAGGCAGGGAGAAAGCTTACCTATAAAAGCTAAGCACTACCCCAAGGAACACAGGCAGACGCCCAGACCTGTGGTTCAGACGGCAGAGGTGGCAAGACAAGCTGGCAACTTCTATGCACCTGCAGAGCCCAGACTGGCGTTTGTCATCAGGATCAGAGCTGCCAATGGTGTGAGCTCCAAGTGTTGCAGCTTCCTTACCCTTGCTAGATCCTCACTGACGCCTTTGTTAAGCTCAACGAGGCTTCGATTAACATGCTGAGGATCGCGGAACTACATATTGCATGGGGTACCCAAATCTAAAGTCAGTAAGTGAGCTTGTCACAAGCGTGGCTGTGGCAAGATCAATAAGAAGCGAACTGCCTTGACAGATAACACTGCTTGCCCATTCTCTCAGTAAATATAATATCATCTGCACGGAGGAGCTGATGCACGAGGTCTATACTGCTGGAAAACACTTCAAGGAAGCAAATGACTTCCTGTGGCCCTTCAAGCCACCTTCTCCCCGAGGTGGGGTGAAGGAAAAGACCGCGCGTCTTGTAGAGGATGGAGTTGCAGGCAACAGAAAACAGATCCACAGGCTTCTTAGAAGGAGGACAACCGTGTCTGCTAGGACATTGTTTTGGTAATCTGGTCAGATAATAAACAGCGACTACACTCAAATTGGAAAAAAAAAAAGATTTTCAGTTTTGGACAGCTTACCCTACAGTTTTAAGAGGAGCAAGATGCAAAGTAGAAAACCTAGATTAAGGGACAGAGGTGAGAGACGCCGAGGCTTGCGCTTGGGGATGAGTTGAGAACTACGCAGGAAGTGATTGGCGATGTCTCAGTTGTGACCCCGAGTGGGGCGGGAAGCATCGGGCTGACTCCCAGCTGCCAGCCTGGAGCGGGGTGGCCGGGATAGCCACCCATGGGGTGAAGCCTGCGGGAGGAGCAGGTTTGGGAACAATGAGTAGGGGCATTTTGCTCTGTCCAGGCGGCTGGGTAAGGGAGACAGAGCAGTGAGCTTCAGCAGCAGTCGTGGCTGGAGGAAGAGATCTGAGAGTCAGCAGCACACAGGAGGCGGCAGGAAGTGCCAGCCGGAGGCAGCCAGCCCGGGAGGGCGCGCAGACCGGAGTGGGGCACCCTGGGATGTCCCCATGGCTGGGGCCGACCTGAGAAAAAGACAAAGAAACAGCTACAGGAGAATGACAGCCGGAAGGGGAGAGAGAGCTCGGGGAGGAAGTGACCGCCAGCGCCGGCTGCCTGCCGGGGACACAGAGGCCCCTGAAGAAGAGATGGGATTGAGGTGGACTGCGAGGTCCGGAGGGAGCCGGCTTGGGCAGGGCAGTGGGAGCAGAGCCACTTACTGGATGACACCTGGAAGGCACTGCCCACTCAGCAAGGGAGGTTGGTCGGCTGGTGGTAGCTGGGAGACGTTTGGCCTCCTTTATAAACCAGCAACCAGGAGAGGAGGAGAAACGGAAGATTTGGCATGGGACTAATTAGAGGAGCCCAATCCAAATCTAGTGGGAGAGTCTCGCCTCCTTGAGGCCTGTCAAGTGCTGGAGCGACCTGTGATTCACAAACTGAGTGAAGGCTGGGTGTGTGCATGTGTGCTTTACAATGACTGGTAGAGACACACACACTGCACGTTGCAGCAATGTGTTTACTGCACACACGTGATAACTTCTCTGATGACTGCAATTAATGATGGTCATCAAAAGACAAATAGTATTGTCATTAGCATTTATCTAGAAGGCCAGGGTCTACTTTGTTCCCTTTCAAAGAGTCAAGCCTGCTTTCCCCAGTCAGCAGCGGAGTGAAACTCTTTCTCATAGGAAAACACCAGCCAGGCAATTTCTTTAGAAAATGCAGTTCTAGTCTCCCATGGGGTGCAGGGCCCAAGCACGTGGGCCATCCTCCACTGCACTCCCGGGCCACAGCAGAGGGCTGGCCTGGAAGAGGGGCAACCGGGGCAGAATCCGGCACCCCAACCGGGACTAGAACCCGGTGTGTGCCGCTGCCGCAAGGCGGAGGATTAGCCTGTTGAGCCACTTGATGTGAATGGAAGGAGAGAGGGAGCGGGAAAGGGGAAGGTAGCGGGTGGGAGGGAAGTTGTGTGTGTGGGGGAGCCATTGTAATCCATAAGCTGTATTTTGGAAATTTATATTCTTTAAATAAAAGCTTTATATATATATATATATAATTTAAAAAAAGTGAACAACAACAAAAAAAGAAAATGCAGTTCTAATTCCAAAATGACACCGTTCTCCTCCTCAGACCTGACAGCTCCTGGGAACACATTTTCTCCAGCTGGCTCCTCATTGGGTAGAGCAAGGCTCAGGGCTGAGTTCTGCTGTTGTCTAACCCGGGGAATTGTGAACGGGGCCCGAGGGGTCAGGCCTGTTACCTGCAGGATTTGTTGGATGCTGCGGCTCCCTGTGGGCTGGTCATGCTATGACTAGCACAGCTTACGCAGGATAGATGTTTTAACAATGCACAGGGCTAACTCTTCCGCAAAGCTCACGGAGCGGACCTCAGGGGGCCACTTAAAGCCCAGGGGACGCCTGGTCTCTGCCTGTCCTGGCTGGAGGGTGTGCCGAGTCCAAAGTCTACTGGTGCGGAAGAACTATGCCGTTTGGAGAGGGAGAGGGGAGGACGAAGCCCAAGAAGTACTGGATGGAGAGTAAGGAGACATGAATTCCCATGGGTCACAGGAAGTCTTGTGACCCTGGGCAAGTCCCTACATTTGCACCATTTTTAGCCGTGTGCATTGAGTGTACACCTATGGGATGGGCTTTCTCCCCCCTGGGCGTGCAAAACAAGTTTAATAAAAAGAGAAATACTGCCCAGACGCTGCTGTCAAGGAGACAAGGTGTCGTGGTCGCCCGGATTCTAGAAGGAGCATTCAGAGAGGCAGGAGGGGTCAGCTCCCCCCCCACCCCAGGCACCCAGCCAAGGACTCCAGATTCTGTGGCCCTAATGGCTCCTTTCCGGTCCAGCCCTCCGCAGCCCTCCTGTCAGAGCCGGCTCCCTGCGGGCCTTCCTCCCCTCTCTTCCTGCCACCCCCTTAGCACTCTGCATGCCTGGGGCTCACAGCCCCAGTGGCTGGTGGGCACTTCCTGGGGGTCCAGGGCCTGGCCCCTTAAAGCACCATCTGCAAACCCGCAACCTAGATTCCCACGGCAGTTGCTGCTGGCATCAAACCTCCCCCTAGCAGGGGCTTCCCTACACACAGACAGGACTGCCACCTGCAGCTAGGGGGTCACCGGCGGCGGGCGGGACACCGTCAGAATCAGAGCGCGCCGTTCACGGCCTGGGAAGTGACCCTGTGCCCCTAGTCTGCCGCCAGCCTTCACTGCCCCAGCCATAGCTTGGCTGAATATGCCGGCCATTCTCTCACCATCCCGGGTACCGCGGAGACAGAGGACAGCACGGCGCCCCCAGCGCGCCCTCCGGTCTGGAACCGCGCGATCTGCTCCATCACACCAAAACCCTGCGCTGTCCTACAAAGTCCGCCCACCGGCTTCTCACCAAGCCGCGTGGATGTGTCCTTCAGCTCAGGGAACGCCAGGGGGCGCGGGTCCCCCGCAGGCGGCAGGGGCTGTGACTGCGCTCCACCGCCCGGGTCGGCTTAGACCAGAGCAGCGGCCGTGGGGCCCGGCCCAGCTCAGCCTGGGAGGCCGCTCGCCGGCAGGGCCGGGGCGGGGGAGACGGAGGCGGTGCGTGGAGGCCAATGTGATCCCGGGAGTTTTATTGTGCGCTTTCTATCATGGACCGCTAGGCTAGGTTACACGTCCCATGTCCTTACAGGCACCTGTCACTCATGGTGTTTCTAGCATGTCTACACCACAAATTCTTGACCTGTCATGTGTAGACCCCGTTTGTGCAAAATGCAGGCATCATATGAAAGGCCCTTAGAGGGGCTCTGGATGGAAGTAAATTCTGCAGTGAACCCCGCTGGCTGGTGAAAGCCTCACCTTATTTACTGGGAATGGAGGCATGTCTTTGCTCAGAACCGGACCCTGGGGGTGGGACTCGGTTCCACTCCCAGCAATGCTGAGACGATACAGGTTATCCCAGATGACTAACCACCCAATTTTGAGCCACATGGAGTTCACAACTAGCTTAAAACTTTGGGGACAGTTCAAATTCTATGAGTATAAAGAAAGGCCAGTTTGGTGGTGCAGTGGGTTAAGCCGCCGGCTGCTGAGCTGAGTCCTGGCTGCTTCACTTCCCATCCAGCTCCCTCTGATGCGCCTGAGAAATAAGTGGTGGAAGATGGAGCAAGTACTTGGGGCTCCCTGCTACCCACATGGGAGGCCCAGATGGAGTTCCAGGCTCCTGGCTTCTGCCTGCCTAGCCCTGGCCCCTGTGGTTATCTGAGGAGTGAATCACCAGTTGAACGACCTCTCTTTCTGTAACTCTGCCTTTCAAATAAATAAGTAAACCTTAAGAAAAAGCGTGGGGAAAAAAGGAGAATAAATAGACACTACGGGCCCATGCTTTTCTACCTTGCTCTTTTTCATGGTTGGAGGCCTAACTTCTACCCTGGCTCTGCCGCTTAGTAGCTGTGGGGTTTTGCAAAGCTACTTAATCCTCCCAGGCTGAAGTTGTCTCAGGCCTAAAATGAGGTGGTGGCATTAGATTAGAAGAACTCTAAGTCCTCCTTAAGGGTCCATGGAAAAAAATCAGGTGAGGTCTTAACTATTGCACGCGTGTGAAACAGCTGTGAAATGAGGGTGCTGGGGCAGCTAAAGGTACGGGCTCCGCCCCTCACTGTGCTCACTGTATGGTTTGTCTTCTGGAGGTTCATGAGCTGGGAGTCTGGTTCCCAAAGTAATGGTGTTAGAAAGCTGATGAGAACTCTAAAGGGTGGGCTTAGAGGCAGGTAATGGGGCCACGACCGCCCGTGGGAAGGCATCAGCTGGTCTAGAGGAGCAGGTTAGTTCTTAGGATGAGCTCGGCCCTTCCCTTGCCTCTTCCTCGATCACCTGACCTCTCCTTTCTCACACATCTGCCGTGCTGTGTGCACTTCCCAGCCACCAGCATCTTGAGCCCAACACACCTCTTCTCTTTATCCACCAGCCAGCACCAGGGCTCTGGACCAGCCACACAGAATGGCTGAGCCATCTGCAACCTCTGTGGACGGAGCCATCGTCACTCTCCAGAGAGAGAGCATCGGAATTGCATGCCAATAACTCTTTCCTCTTGCCATAATTT
This sequence comes from Sylvilagus floridanus, assembly GCA_949820135.1. Lineage (NCBI taxonomy): Eukaryota > Metazoa > Chordata > Mammalia > Lagomorpha > Leporidae > Sylvilagus > Sylvilagus floridanus. Next base: position 107,719,042 of record OX463226.1, read on the forward strand.
CTGTTGAAAGACGCTTGTCTTGCTTGACACAGGGTTGGGAGATTGTTTTTATTTTCTCTGAAAAGCAGCTAAACCTTGTTGCTAAGCCTGCCTGGTGAGGACCTGCAAATGAGCAGGACTGCTGACCCCTGCCAGGGAGGACAGAGACCAAAGGGAGGAGTCTTGAGTTTCAGGGACCTCAAGTTGTTGCATTGATTGACTTCACACCCCAGTTTGCTTCCCCGAGGAATATCAACCCTGCCTGATATTCCAAGAACACAAGATCACAGCACTGATAAGAGCTGCTGCCCTCCGAGCTCTGACCATCTGTCAGGCACATTACACATCTCAGACAAAGACCCGCTGCCCTCATTTTACAGATGAGAAAATTGAGGCTCGTATTTTTTCTTTTTTAAGCCACATGCTGCGCCGTGACAGTGACAAGAGCCAGAATTGAAATCCGGCTCTCCTTAGCGCCCCACAGAAGAACAGGACAGTCATCAAAAAGTCAGTTTCTCAATCTTTGTGGAAGATGCATGCTTGGTGGATTGTGTGTGCATGTGTGTGTGTGTAAATGTGTGTGCATGTAAGTGTGTGTATGTGAGTGTGTGTGTGCATGTAAGTGTGTGTATGTGAGTGCGTGTGCATGTGAGTGTGTGAAATTTCTGCTTCATTGCAAACAAGACTCATGGCGCTTTCCTCAGTGGGAGCCGAGTGGGGAGGCTGGGGCTGGAGTTCAACAGCCTGAATTGGAGTCTGCCTTGCTGCCTAGGGAGCCACTCTGCCAGACAGCCACTGGGACATCCCGGGGCGGGGTGGTTAAGGAAACCCACCAGACAATGAAAGTGGAAGGGACCGTGCCAAGAAATACTTCACTCTTCCAAAATGCAAGCCCCGTGGGAAAAAGCATAAAACCGGAATGGAGACAGTGGTGGGACGAGCAAGGCATTCTTGTCCCCATTTCCTGGCTGCAAATGAAAATGAGCATCCGTTGTCCCATGAATTGTCGCCCCCGGCTAAGAGCATCATGGGGTGTTCTTGGCAACTGACCTCTCCTGCAGGCTGGGGCTGCCCAGCTGTGTGGTTTCAGCAGAGACCTTGCACAGACAGTGGCTCTCCCTTTGTTCAGTGCTTCTGAGGTCAGAAGCCTTCCTGGGAGCTGCAGGGGACCCACGGAAGGCACTGGTTCAGGGGGGCTTTCTCTCCTCTTCGGGGCAGTCCTGCACTTTGGAGGGAGATTTTTCTCTGGCTGGATGGCGCATTCTGCAATATGGAATTAAACGCCCAGCCCAGCAGGTGGGAGGTCCTCCATGGGTGTGGGAGCGGAGGGGCTGAGACGTGAGCTAGGAGGGCAAAGGGCTGCGCCTGAACAGTCCCTCTGAGCCAGGCGCCACGATGCTCAACACCACCTCTTGTCACCAGGAGACCAGCCACTCACTGGACCACTGCCTACAGACACCTCCGCTCAGCCAGCGCCCAGTCGGGTAAGGCGGTGCCAGGTGATGACTGTCACTCCCACATCATCTCTAAAAGCAAGCAACGGACTGTCCCTTTTATACAGAAGCAGAATGCCATCGTAGTCAAGACTGTGGGCTCTGCCTTCCCTAGCTGTCTGGCTGATAGCAGGCGGGGGTTTTCCTTCTGTGTCAGCTTCCTCTGCAGGGGTGAGTGAACCTTAGCGAATTAACAGACGTACAGCACAGCGCCTGGCGCCTAGGGAGAGTCAGCAAACGTCAGCTCTGATTGTTTTCCCTATTGTCTAGTTACACACAGAAGTCCTGTATGCTTCCGATAAACATACATGAAAATGTCAGAGTGGACACTTGACCTAGCAGTAAGCCGCAGGTTGGGACGCCCGCATCCCATTGTGGGTTCCTTGGTTCGAGTACTGACTCCACTTCCGGCTCCAGCTTCGTGCTAATGCAGATTCTGGGAGGCAGCAGATGGCAGCTCAAATAGTGGGGTCTCTGCTGCCCATGTGGGAGACCCGGGCTGAGAAGCCAGCTTCCAGCTCCAGCCTGGCCCAGCCTCAGGCCCTGTAGGCTTTTGTGCAGTGAGTCAGCAAAAGGGGGCATTCTATCTTTCTCCCTCCCCCCCCAAAAAATTAAATTGTCATCTACTGCTGTCTATTTTTTTCAAGTGGCCATGAAAGTTCATGGAGTGGAATATCGGGAATGAAGGTTTTACCAACACCGAGCTCAATGCCCTTCTCATTATACCAAGCACCTCAGTCAAGATGGAGACGCATGCACGTTCTTGAGTGTCACCTTTCGCTCATCAGGTGGGACAGGATCGGTGCTCCCGGGTTCAGAGCACCTTTCTTACCTTCGGGAGCCTGTACTTCTCCCTGAGATGGACGCGGAGGCACGCCCTCTCCGCCTTTTTCTGCGTAAATGCAGCATCTCTTTCCATCCTAGAAGCGACAGAATGAAGGTTATAAGGGAACCGGCAGCTCAGCACATCCCAGCCACCGACCACAGGAGCAGCCACCAGACTCCGCCTGAGTTCCCGAAGCCTGCAGACAGCTGGCAAACCAGAGATGTTTTCTTTCCTCCTTTCCCAAACACCTGGCTTTCTGTCAGCTCCATACTTTACAGAACATAGTCCCCTAAATCCTAAGGACATGTGGTCCTGGAAATCTCCCGATGTTGCAAACCGGGCGAGGGGCAGGTGCTTGTTGCTGGAGAGTTGCTAAAGGAATGTATGGCCCGGTGCTGAACGTCGCAGAGTCACCTGGTTAGAATACAGCTCCCAGGCGAGGTTCCAGTCCTGCCCCATCGGAATCCCTGGGGCCAGAAGGGGCAGCTACACTTCCAACAAACTCCATGAGTGACTTTCATGCAAGCTCATGATGACCCAAAGACAGTCACTTTTGGGGCTGCCTGTAAGCTCACAAGAACCATGGCCCTTCTGAGCTGCACACACAGGTGCGTTATGGGCGGCTAAACCTTTACACATGGCCCTGTGCTCTGGCCATGTTGAACCAACAAGGGGCCAAGCTGAACACATGAAATCTCTGGGAATTTGGACTTCAGACCCAGACAGGGAGCCTGGAAGTGTGGCTGACACTGTCACATGTGAACTTGAAGGCCATCATCTGTCTTTGGCCTTCAGGCACATGGTCTGGGTAGCAGAATGCAAGGGAACAGGCTGGCTGTCAAGTTGGAAGCAGTGGCAAGAGCGGGCCAAGCACACAGCTGGCTTCCTATTGGCCCCTGGTTCTTAGGCTAAGGGCTCGTGAGGCCTGCTGGGATTCCTTCTCATGGATTTGTTAAAGCATCTTTGCGTGGAGCATTGTTTGTGCTTAAAAAGTTTTCTTTTTTCAGGTGAAAATAGTTTTCCATTTCCTGACTCCAAGTTTTGAAATAATCTTAAACCTTCCACAAAAGACTATCAGGCAGGGCTGCATCGGAAGCAGCAATCCGATTAAACTACTGATCCCTGGGCTGAATACTCTGAAATGATTTCCATCTGCAAGTCGCCAGGGCTGGAGCAGGGAGGGAGCACTGGGTTCAACCTTCTGGCACTGGAGTGGGAAACAGAAGAGTGACTTGGTGACTTCTCTGAGACTGGTGACCTGCAGCGTGGGAAGGAACTCCATCTCCCCTGCTAGATTAGTAAACCCTTAACACATTCAGAAAAGTTCAAACAGTTTTACAGTAGAACCCGTATCCTCACCATCTAGACTCTACAATTCACATCTTGCTCTGTGTTGATGCACGTCTCAACCTCTGTCTATCCAATCCCATCTTTTTGGCGCAAAGTTGAAGACATCCTTACACTTCCCAATGTGCCTATGAATGACTAGAGCTATGAACTTGTTTTTGTTTGAGGGTCTTTTTTTTTTTTTAAGAAAAAATTGCATTCGATTCAGTGCACAAGCCTTATGTGGAGCTCCCAGATGCACACATCTGTGGAACTCAAGCCCCTATCAAGATATGACACATCAATTTCTCCTGAGAAAATGCCCGCCTTCCCGTCACCAGTGAACACCTGCTGTCCCTGGGAGGCAGCCAGCCCTCTTTGCCCACCACAATGGTTCAGGTGGTTTGGCCTGGTCTGGAACGTCATCTCATTAGAACCACACACTTCAATTCTTTTGTGTGGAAGGCTTCTTTACTCACTATACAAATCTTTTCAGATTCATCCACAGTGTTCTCATTACCAATCATTTCTTCCTTTTTGCTGCTGAGTAGTATTCCAGTGTCTGCATGAGCTCAGATAAACCATGGTTTAGTCCTGCTCCTGTCAATGTACATCCGAGCCCTTTCCCATCTGGGGCTACGGCGGAGGAAACTCCCATGAGCGTTTCTGGGCAAGTCTCCTCCTACGTGTAGCTTCATTTCTTCTCTGTAAGAATCTGGGCATGGGACTGCTGAGCTGCAGGGCGATTTTGTTGAGTACGTATGGTTTTACAAGAAACTGCCAGACCTTTGTCCAAGATGGTTATATTTTCTTACACCACAGGAAACAAGAGGTGTTAGTGGTTTCACATTTTGACCAATATTTGTTATTTTTGGCCTTCTGAATTTTAGTTGCTGTGGTGTGTGTTAACTTCTTCGCATTTCTTTAATCATAAAGAAGTTTTCATTGTGGATATCCTGTGAAGTGTTTGTTCAATTCTTTTCTGAATGATTTTTTGCTTTAATGATTGAGTTGTCATTCTTCATATATCCTAGAGCCCATTCCTTTGTGAGATATGTTTGCAGATATTCTCTCCATCAGTGGTTTGCCAAATATTTATCTTCATAAAGGTGCCTTTTGGTGTACAGTTACATTCTGATTTCCCTCATTTTCAAATGTTAGGGTTATTGCTTTCTGGGTCTGAAAAAGAAATCTTCACCTACTTCCAGGTTGCAAAAATCTCTCTTTTTTCCACCCCTAAAAGCTTTACAATTTTAGCTTTTTATTTAGGCTGATTGTGCGTATCAGATTAAATTTTAGTGCCTAGTGTAAGGCAGAAGTCCAAGTGAGTGTTTCCCAGTTATTTCAGCGCCTTTTGTTGAACAGGTGCTCCTCTGGATTATATGGGCACCTTGGTTGAAAAATCAGATGACTGCATGAGTTGCACTGAGCCATGCAGAGACCCACTGCTTAGATCCCGGGACTCCAGAGCCAATCTACGGAGGACTCAGAATCACTGACTGCTCTGGGTCTGCCACCCAGACCCCTCGGTAGACTGAAACTTCCTGCCAAAGAAAACCCGCCTCTTCCAGCTCAGTACCCTTCTCACAGCGCCTGCGCCAAAGAAGGAGTCCAAACATTCAGTGAACAAAGTGAAGTTCAGAGTCAGCTTACACTGGGATTGCAGGGACTCTTGAACCAGAGCCAGAACCTAAGGTGAGGGGCATTTCAATGTACCTGAGGGATGAAGAGGTGACTGTGCGATTCCTTCACAAACGTTCTATTTAGGTACAGTCCTCTGTCCATAGAAGTGTTCCCAGTAGAGGGGACAGAAATCTGACCTCAGAAGGAAAGTAAATGGATGTGCAGTAGCTTGTTAAGTAGCTTTTCAGTTACACTTGGTAGAGTCAATCCCACATTTTTCTAAAGTAACAAGGACAGTTTTAAGAGGCTTTACTTCTGAATATTCATTTTCTATATGTTTTATAAATATATTTACATATATAAATGAATATGTTTATATATACTTTTATATATTTGTTATATATACTTCTATATATTTATATGTGTTTGTTATATGTACTTCCATATATTTCTGAATATTCATTAGATATATATAGCTATCTCTGCAATGAACTCGTGGTGAGCCATTTTTGACACCTCCATCTGGATGTTGCAGGATTAATGATGAACAATGAAGTCATTCTCTTGCCTCAGGCTGCCCCATTGTTTTGGGACTATCTCTTAAGGCAGGCAAGTTCCAGGGCCTGCGCTGTGGCTTAGCTGGTAAAGCTGCTGCCTGCAGTGTGGGCAGCCCATGTGGGCGCCAGCTCGAGTCCCAGCTGCTCCACTTCTGATCCAGCTCTCTGCTATGGCCTGGGAAAGCAGTAGAAGATGGCCCAAGTCCTTGGGCCCCTGCACCTGCATGGGAGACCTGGAGGAAGCTCCTGGCTTCGGATCAGTGCAGCCTGGCTGTTGTAGCCATCTGGGGAGTGAAGCAGCTGATGGAAGACATCTTTCTCTCTGCCTCTCTGTTACTCTGCCTTTCAAATAAAATAAATCTTAAAAAAAAAGAAAGAAAGAGCAAGTTCCTGAATTTACAGTATCCTCACAACCACACAGAAAGCCGAGCAGTTGGCAAATAGTGCTATTGGCTGATCAACCATATACTATTTAGGCTTTTCTTGAGCTCTGATCTGGCCAGATGTAACACTCAGAGAAAAGCAGAACATTAGTTAATCGAACAGAAGCTGTATCTGCAACCAGATGGATCACTTGAACGTATTAAATGCTATTTTGCATGCTCAGCTATGTAGACTAAGTCTCTGTCCACTTTTTCATTTTGTTTTTTAAGACTTATTCATTTGAAAGGCAGAGTTACAGAGAGGACTCCTGTCTGCTGGTTCACTCCCCAAATGGCCGCAGCAACCTGGGCTGGGCCAGGCCAAAGCCGGGAGCCAAGGACTCTGTCCGGGTCTCCCACGTGGGGGCCGGGCCCCAAGCACTTGGTCCGTCTTCCACTGAATACGTACATTAGCAGGGAGCTGGACAGGAGCGGAGGAGCAGGAGCTCAAAGCCGCACTCCTATGCCATGCGGGCGCTGCAAACCCACTCTGACCTCCTGTTTGCTGTCCCACTTGAGCTGAACATGTTTGTGCTGCTGTGCACTTCTTCGTCATTCCTGTTTCCTTCTTCAGCTGTGTTCTCACCCAGGCCTGAGAACAGCCAGCCAGTGGTCCAGGCACGCTGCTGCTTGCTTTCCCCTGAGTAGTCACACAGCATCACTTTTGCAGCTGCATCTGCTTTTTAAAAATTGTTGCTTTTGACTTTCATCTACCAAGCATAGTACATTCCAGGCAGTTTGTAAGCCATAAGATCTTTCAGAAAAACACACCAGACAAGGTTTCCACTAAATGCTGGCTTTCTGTTTCCTTCGTTCCCCCAGCTCATTAACTTTCCCACCTGTAATCATCTTGGCCATAGGACTTAGGCAACTGTTGTGTCATTGACTGTTAGCAAACTCCGCATGGTGACAAAAAGGAAAAATGTTCCCGCTGTAACCTACAATGCTCTGTAACCTCTGGGCTGATGCTTTAACTCTTAGCTGGCTATTAGAAGGTGCACAATCAGACAGGGAGGTTGTAGCTGCTGACGCTAGGGAACCTGTCCCCTCAGCAGACTCAACATCCCTGGGGTTGGACGTGAAAGGAAGCTTCTGGGGAGGGGACAAGCGGGGGCAGTGCCGAGGGCGCGGCCGGGGTGTGTGGCTCGCGCCCCCGGACACCGGACGCCGAGCCGCGCGCGCGTACTCACTTCTCCTCGATCATTTGCTTTTGGTACTCCTCGTACTCCTCTCTCGTCATCCCGTGAGCTGCAGCAGGCTCGGATGCACCTCCTTCTTCTTTCTTCTCTTCCGAACCCCCTCCAAATCCCAGGTTCTTTACCTGGTTACTGATCATACTTTTCATGAAGAAAGCCATGGTGTCTGGCCCAGGGAAAACCAAACCCAAACTCAGACAAAACCTGGGAGTCAAAAAAAAAAAAAAAAAATCCAACCCTCCAAACCAGCCCAGGACAAAACCTGCAAATATTCTCAACGCCCGCAGCCCACGCGAGAGCGCAGGATTCTGCGCCGTCTCCTCTCCTCAAGGGCATGATGACAGCACGGAGCGCTTTGCCGGTTGTAAGCTGGATTAGCGTGGCGAACGCCTCCGTGCATAGAGGCAGATGGTTCCCATAACCAAACACGCGGCCAGATGCAGCTGGCTGCCCTCTGCCTCCATGCACCAAGCTCATTTCCCCGTCCCTCTCTCGCTACCTGTTTGTCAATTTTAAATTACAAGCACAGCAGGGCTTCATCTGGAGTCCTGTTGCGATTTAGTTAATCAGGGCTGATTTTAGGGCTGTGGTAGAATTGCCAAATGCCAGCCCCTGGGCACAGCATCCTGTTGTTGCAAACTGAGTCCAGAGAGAGAGAGAAAACCCAAAGTGCTTCATTACACCACAACAATCCTTTGGCTCCATCATTTTCACTCATTGGATGCTATGGACTGTGCAAGATTTGCTTCGGGGTTGGCTGGGATTTTGTATTGCTTCAGCGGTCGTGTGGCTGGGGCACACACACACACACACACACATACACACATACAACTCAGTAGGGGTGAGCCAGCAGGTTGACACTGGAAGATGAGCCTTCTCTCGCAGGCAAGCGTGTCTCTGATAGGTGTCACCCTTCCAGCGTTCTGATCCACCAGGGGGGAGTGGCTGTGGGTGGAATCACCCTTACGTAGTGGCTGCTCCTCTCAGTCTGCTTCCTGGTGTGTGTGTGTGGGGGGGGTGCAGAGGCTCACAGGTGAACCTGGAGACAATGTTCTGTAATGCGGCAGGTTCTCTACAGCTGTGGCTTCCTCTAGGTCAGGGGCAGGGCTGAGTGCGGCTAAGACTTTAATCTACAAGAGTATCTTTCTAATTAAAGCACTCCAGGGCTGGGGACGCCATGTAACCTCTTTGTAACCTATGCTTATTATGTTAACCAAGGGCACCAGCCCTCCCAGGAAATAAATCATGATCTCTCACATACTGGATACTTGGACACCATTCAGTATCACTTGGATGTTTGCCTAAAGCGCTTGCTTTATAGATTTCAAGCTCTTCTTTCCCTTTTACTCATCTATTTTATTTTTAAAGGAAATACACTTTTTACTTGAAAAGGAGGGAGATGGAGAGGCAAAGAGTGTCGTGCTATGGGAACCTGAAGTCCAAAAGGGCTCACACACACGTTCAGTAATTCCAAAGAAAACCGGCGGCCAGAAATCGGGCTGTGAGAGGCACTCACCTGTACTCTCGGCAGGAAGTGATGGTGGCTGCTCAGGCCACAGTCATGCACGCTGCCCAGTTCGGGAGCACAGCGTTCAACAGTGTGGAGCCGACACCCAGCCCAGCCCGGAGCTCCCACAATCCGCAGCTGCACTGGGCTCCCATTTGTTGGTCCTTCTCAGCTGATTCTACTTCCGATGTTTCTCAGAGAGGCAAGGCGAGGCGAGGCCCATCCCAGGGCCACCCCGGGGAGGGCTCTGTCTCCCCCGGGGAAGGACTGAGTCATGAGCCATCCCTGCAGAGAGGCAGAGCTTCACTCCCCCCAGATGCGCACAACAGCCACGGTTGGGCCCGGCCAATGCGAGGAAGCTGGCAATAGGTCCAAGTCTCCCACCTAGGTGGCAGAGAGCCAAGCACTGGAGCCATCGCCTGCTGCCTCCCAGGGTCAGCACCAGCAGTGGAGCAGGCACTTGAACGTGAGCACGCTGCATTGGACATGAGTATCCCAAACATAGCTTAACCACTGTGCGAACGTCTAACCTGCTCATCTATTTTAAAACGTTGTTACAAGTGTCTCCATACGAAAGACTAAGAAAGACAACATAAACTTTATATTGTATTCTCTGTTGTAAACATATATTACCTCCACTCTTTCAGGTGGGTTGCTCATCACATGCAAACCATTATCCCTGAATAACAGGTTGTATTAAACCATGTCTCATCTCCACGGAGGCCTGTCACAGATACAAGGGCTCATAGAACTCCCCAGACTGTCCACTGAAGCCTTAGCCTTGTGCTCTTTGTCTGCTATTTGTTTTCAACTAGAAAAGCACACAGAAATTCTCCTTCAGAAAATACTGGACAGGTGTTTCATGATATTAAAATGTGTTTTTATTTCCCAAAGAAAAGGACACCCTGGTGAAATTCCATTTTCATGAACAGTTTTGGTCAGAAAGTAAGATCTCCAGGGTTACCAACAGTTAGTTTGGGTTGGCTAGGCCTGAGTCAGTGGATTAATCCTTGCTGTGAAAGAACACACCAAAATACCAACCAAACAATAAAACGGAAACCCATTTTCTTACGAAGACATAAATTACTTAAAATCGGTTATAAAAATTCAATTCATTAACACTTCGGAAATAATATTAATCATGAGCTGTCAATTCTAAACTCTAAAACCAATTTGTAAAGCAGTTCCCCACACAGCCCTTTTCTGTTTGTTATCTCTATGTATTTGTATCTATTTAAATGTACGTGTGTGTATCTGTGAGTGCATATCTGTATGTATGTGTATAGGTGTGTGTGTCTGTAGATGCGTGTATCTAAGTAAATGTGTGTCTGTGTGTGTATACTTCTGTGTATGTGCTTGTGGATCCATATGTATCTGTGTTTACATGCATGTATGTAGCTGTATGTATGAGTGTATCTGTAGATACATGTATCTGTATGTAAACATTTATGTGTAAGTGTATGTGTGTGTGTAAGTCGTCAAGCAATAAAGACTCTCAGGTGGTGCACACCACCGTGGCAACTGAATTCCCCATGTTACTGGTTTTTTTATGAAATCACATCTCTGATCATCTCCCAAAAAGATAATTCCATTGCAAATGAGGTCATGTCTCAAAGCACGTTTTACTGCTCAATCTGTTACAGTGGTCCTTTCACTTGGACATCCACGTGACGCTGCTGTTTGCATCTCCTAGGCGTGTCTGTAGACTCTTTCACTGCTCCAGAAGGGTCAGTAGACACCCCAGCGTTCATGAAACGGGAACACTGAGTTCCCCCTCCGATGGTTCCCTCCATATTTGAATAGAACCTCGCCTCCTTCCCTGGCCTGCAAGCCCTCATGTGATTCAGCCCTTGCTCCAGTCCCGCCTACCACACTCCGTTGCTCACTCTGCTCTAATCGTCGTGAGGTCCTTGTCCCTTGGGCCACGCTTGTCCTCAAGGAGCCCCCTGGATTGATCCTCTCACATAACCCCATGGCCCATCCTCACTGAACTCAGACCTGAGTTCAAATTTACCTTTGTAAGGAAATTAAATTGGTAAATAAAAGAGCTGGCTGCACCTCAATGTTTACTGCAGATCAATTCACAATAGCTAAGACCTGGAATCAACCTAAATGCCCATCAACAGAAGATTGGATAAAGAAATTATGGGATATGTACTCTATAGACTACTATACAGCAGTAAAAAACAATGACATCCGGTCATTTGCAACAAAATGGAGGAATCTGGAAAACATCATGCTGAGTGGAATAAGCCAGTCCCAAAGGGACAAATATCATATGTTCTCCCTGATCGGTGACAACTGACTGAGCACAGAAAGGAAACCTGTGGAAGTGAAACAGACACTATGAGAAACAGTGACTTGATCAGCCCTTGTCCTGACTGTTGAGGAACAACTTATTATTTATTCATTTTAGTATTTTTTTTGTTCTACTTAATACCATTGAACTCTTTAGCACGTAATTATTCTTAGGTGTTGAAATTTAACTGAAAAGTGATCCCTGTTAAATATGAGTGGGACTAAGAGAGGAAGGAGATGTATAGTTTGGCACATGCTCACTCAGACTTACCCCTAATGGTAGAGCTAGAAACGTGCCAGAGGATTCCAAATCAATCCCATCAAAGTAGCATGTACCAATGCCACCTTACTAGTCATAGTGATCAGTTTAAGTTCTTTTTTATTTTTTAAAGATTTTATTTATTTTATGTAAGAGTTAGAGTTACAGACAGTGAGAGGGACAGAAAGATTTTCCTTCTGTTGGTTCACTCCCCAAATGGCCACAATGGCCAGAGCTAAGCCGATCCAAAGTCAGGAGCCAGGTGCTTCTTCCTGGTCTCCCACTTGGGTGCAGGAGCCCAAGCATGTGGGCCATCTTCCACTGCTTTCCCAGGCAGCTGCAGAGAGCTAGACTGGAAGTGGAGCAGCCGGGACTACAACCGGCGCCCATATGGGATGCTGGCGTCACAGGTGGAGGATTAACCTACTGAGCCACAGCGCCAGCCTCAAGTTTAAGTTCATAATCGATCAAAATGATAGGATTAATTGTCAAAGGGATCACATAAACAAGACTAGTGACTGCTAATAATAATTGATAGAATTAAAAAGGAGAGAATGAGCCAACATGGGAAGCGGGATACACAGAAGACTCATTGAATAGCAGATGCCCTAAACAGCACTCTGGCCTCAGAATCAGCCCTTAAGGCATTCAGATCCAGCTAAAAAGCCCATGAGAGTTTCCCAGGCATTGAAAGCCAAGAAACTGTGACCAAAAAAAATTACCTAAATGAAATATTTCTGTGAGATCCCAGCGGAAAGAATGGGCCGTCAAAGAAGGAGGTACCTTTCTCTGAAGGGAGGAGAGAACTTCCACTTGATTATGGCCTTGTCTAAATAAGGTTAGAGTTGTGAACTCAAGAGGCTTCCATAGCTTTGGCAGCTCATGACCAAGAGCCTCGGGTGATCACTGACGTCATAAATAAGAGTGTCAATTGTTAAATCAACAACAGGAGTCACTATACACTTGCTCCCAATGTAGGATCTCTGTCCTTAACGTGTTGTACTATGCGAATTAACGGTAAAACTACTACTCAAACAGTACTTCATACTTTGTGTATCTATGTGGGTGCAAATTGTTGAAATCTTTACTTAGTATATACCAAGTTGATCTTCTGTATATAAAGATAATTGAAAATGAATCTTGATGAAGAATGGGATGGGAGAGGGAGTAGGAGATGGGATGGTTGTGGGTAGGAGAGAGGTTATGGGGGAAAAACCACTATAATCCAAAAGTTATATTTTGGAAATTTATATTTATTAAATAAAAGTTAAAAAAAAGAAATTTACCTTTTGCTTTATAGAACTTACTGCACCTGAAATACACTTTCACTGATTTGTTTTCCATCCTCCATGAGAGGCCAATGCGATTTCATTCATCGTTGGATCCCCACGACTGAGAATCCTCACATAGTTGGTGGTTGACAAAAACCTGGGAGAAAAATGATTCCCACTACGACTAAAGGCTTATATTTATTTATTTATTTAACAGGCAGAGAGACAGATTAAGAGACAGGCCAGAGTGCGTTTCAATCCAGGAATCACTCCCCAAATGACCTCAACTGCTGGGGCTGGGCTGGAGCCAAAGTCAGGAACTGGAATGCCATCCAGGTCCCCAACATGGGTGACAGAAACCTGATTACTACAGCCACGAGTGCTGCCTCCCAGGGTCTGCATTATCAGGGAGCTGGAGAGAGGAGATGGAGCCAGGAATCAAACCCAGGTACTCCGGTGTGGGACACAGGTGTCTTAACCAGTGCTTACCCACTTGGCAAAATGGACCTGCCTAAAGGCTTGTTTTTAAGCAATTCATCTTTAATGGAGACAATCAAGAATTCCCTGGGAATAGTATGGTCATGTGGAGGTATTTTTCAGGCAGGAGTAAAACCTCTGCTTTACAAATCAAAGCCGTGGTGCTTGGGGCTTTCTTTGCCAGTTCCCGAGAAAAGGATTACTTGTTACAGTTTTCAAAAATCTTGTTTCACCTTGATTCAATGGATCACCTTTGTAAGCAGTGATTAGTTGTTATCTATTCAGCATGAAAAATTTGACACCACCTAACCCAATGAACGTACTAGAGAAGTCATAATCCCATTGGTGGAACCATTTAGAACAGTACCACATTCAAACAGCATAAACCCACTTAGGTTCCTTGTCTTTTTTCACATTAAATACTTACTTTTTATCCTATAATTAAGGCTGGTTAGCAGTTATCACTTAAACTTTCCCAAGGAAATCAGGGCTATTAGGCTGTCCTATTAGGCTAATAGGCTATCTCAGTCGTCATGTGTTCTTAGTGGATAGTACAACACCTTTCCAGGGAGAGCCACGGAATGAAGTCTCAATGCTCACCAAAGGCAGCAGGACCGACAATAAAACAATCACCACGTGCTTAAATATGAGACTCACTGGGATAGACTTTCAAACTCTGTGCTAACTGGGCAGAGCGTCATGAAAAGTGAATACAAATGTCCCAGGAAACAGAAGGACCATCGCAGACACATCAAAGAACGCAACATTTCTAGTCTGAATCATAGTAACTTCCTACAGAAGACATTCTAGTGTTTTTTTTTTTTTTTTTAACCTAACAGTGTCTCGGAGTCCACAGACACTTCAACACATATTTGATGAACTGTATTGGAATGTTAGGACAAACAGCAGTTATTCGTTTTCATTCCTATGGGATTGGTTAACATTTTGGTAACTACAAACCCAAGCTTATTGGCTATGGAGATTTCACCACAGTGTAACTGCCACTGACCCCCAGGTCTCGTGAACCTCTTCAGCCGTTATCTGCAGGGTGGTGAGACATTAACTGTGGACGGCCAGCACAACTCAGCGCTTTCCCCAGAAGGGACTGCCCCTGCCACTTTTCAGTAATTTTCAGCCATGTTACACCTGCCATTATTTCAAAACTCCTATTTATTTTTTGCCAACACATTTGTTGACCAGGCTCTTTCAGCTCCTGGTTGTCACTTCTTAGCGAGGTGATAGCCGTATTCTGTGTCCTCTCATACACCTTCCATCTCAGTGCAAAGCGGTGAGCTGGCATGAGATGCAGTCGTTGTTCTTAGTGGGACACGCTGTCTTGCACCATGTGGCTGTCAATCTCCATGTTGGTCCTGTGCAGAAGGGGGGATGAGCTGGGAACCAAAGACTGATTTCCTAACTTACTGCTTACATGGTGGGCTGGCCAGTTTGAGCTGAAGAAACCCCCATGCTTGTGAATCAGGTGTGTTTGGCAAACTATTGCACCTGTTAGGTGGTTTGTAATCAGGCTCTGTACATGAAGTACTAAGCAGGTTCTGGGGATACAACCCAACCAAAGCAGACACAGTAAGCTTGTGGAGGTCACAAAGCCTTAGCTCTCAGAGGCGGCAGAAATTCTGTGTGTAGTGCCTTCCACTCAGGTTCACCATGGGCCAGGCCCATGAACTACTCATCATGACTTTCCTACAGAGATGGCCCTGTGATTAAATACTAACAACTGTTCTGAGAACTCCGACACTGAGGCCCACACATCCCTGGCTTCAGTACTTTCTCAACAGAAAGTAACATGCAGATGGCATCAATTTTCTCCATCTAACCACAGGCTACCTGTATGATGTGCTGACTTGACTGAGCCGCAGGATGGCCAGATACCTGGTTAAACAGTTTTCGGTGTGTCTGGGAGATATTAGCATTTGAATGGGTGGACTGAGTCAAGCAGAAGGGTGGGCATCACCTAATCTGAGCCTCCCTGCTGGGGCTGGGACCTTGCTCCTCCCTGGTCCGTGGTATGCCTGGCTCTCTGGTCTACAGTCTGTACGGAAGACTTGGGCTCCTGGGCCTGTGCACTGTGGTCCTGTCTCCAGCTAGCAGCAACGACTGCGGGGCTTCTCGGCTCCTGTAATCTCGTGAGCCAGTACTCCACTGGCTTCGGGGGGAAACAGCAGTGAGGGCGCCTGCTCCACAAGCAGAAGCGACCGCAGTCCCTGGCAAATGCATTAAGGAAGCCTGAGAGTGTCAGCAGGGCCATGTTGCACTGTGCACCTCATCCAGCAGGGCCACCCACCAAGGGGCAGGAGGCGATCGGGACCAGCGTCTTGGGGAAGAAGGGACAGGAAGCACCGTGTGGGGCCGACCGAGGAGTGCCTGAGGGCTGGCTCAGCCCAGTCCCCGGCAGCCCTGCCAGAGTCCTAGCTTTCCCCAAGTCCCTCAGTCACAGGCCCTGGATTTCCAGGCCTAAGCCCACGTCCCGATAAACTCCAAGTACAGTGTCGAGGGCCCAGCTATTCATCCATCGGGCTTCGGCTGGCAGCTTCCCCCATCATGCTCCGAGCCCTCCCCGCTACGGATGAAGGGGTCTGTCACCTGGGTGTACTATTTTTCAGAACCTCTCCATGAAGACTTCTATAACTGCCTGTGAGGCACGGACTAGGGGGATGTCGTGGTCGCCTCTGGCACGCAGCACGGCCAAGCCCAAGCCTCCAGCTCAGGTCTGTCTGACCCCAAAACCCCATCCTTTTCTTTCTATGTCACATCAGCTCTCAGAATTGGAATCAGTTGGCAACGTGGTGCTTGCCAAAAAGATTAGAAGGTTTTTTAAACTGCCTCTAACTAGTTATGACTAGGAGTTCCTGCTGTAACTCATCATGCTTTTGCTACCGTTTGGTTATTAAAGGTGGAAGCAGCAGATGCACTCACTGTTTTAATTAGTCTGTGCTTAGCACTACCAGCAAGAGAACACATTCGCCCGTGATCATTTTGTGGTGTTCTTGACCTCACAGGCGGCAGGCCACAGAGGCACAGTGCTGGGCATATGTTAACAAAACATCACAAATCAGGGTCTATAAGGAAACTGAACAGCAACTGATTGCCTGAGGTCAATGAAGGAAAAAGCAAATTTACCAAAATATTTCTTTATTTGCATAAGGTCAATGTCATTTTTTGAGTTCCAGCTAGCATCAAATAACAATCAGAAAAAAAAACCAAACTTGACAAAATATTCTCCAATTGCAATTGAAGTGGATAGAAAACCCCTTTCAACTTGAAGTACTATAATAAAAGAAATATAGTAAACAGGCAACATACAGATTTAAAAAGTTGCAAGAGTTGATTTTACACTGTATCTTATAAATTAAAACCCCCCATACAGTAATTTTCCACCGTCTCCTTCTGATAGCGCACGGACAAGGGAAGACAACCACAGTCTCAATCCTCACAAGTGTGTCTGCTCCTTACAAAGACCGGAGGCCGGAGCACTGCAGGTGCGCGGGGCAGGCGATCCGTTATTCAAGTAATTTCCGTCTTCCCTCGGTCAGCAGAAAGTACAAATGTCTGAGGTGAAACCTCACAATCAGGAGAGCACAAAGCTTTAGCAGGCAGGATCCAGATGGGCGTTCTCACGGCGTCACACGATCTGAAGTCGGCTGTGCGACTTTAAAAGCTATTGCCAAACGATCTGAAGTCGGCTGTGCGACTGTAAAAGCTATTGCCAAAGTACTAAGAGGTACAGGAAGCAACCTGGATCTAGTTTGTAGTTGCCAATGAAACAAGAGTTTTACTAAAAGGAACATTAAGTATATTACACCTATACTTAACTAGTGCATATTTGCTAATCTCACTGATCATAAAAATACTGTATTATGCTCTCTGCTCAGCTTTAAACCAAGGAAACAAAACGCCTACCCCCCCGCCCCCGCCCCCGCCCCAGCAGTTCTCAGGCACTGTGTGCATAGTCACGGGAGGTGCCTGCTGACACAGGTATCCTGAAGCCGCACCCCTAAGCTGTGCTGCGGGTGGCTGGGACCCGGTCCTGGAATATGTCTTCACAGGCACTCAGGGACCCAGGTGGCCCAGGGACCAGACTTTGAGAAACACTGACATCCCTTTAAAATGCAACAAAACATTGTTTACTGTCTGTGACTTCATGGTAAAGCAGACAAACAATTAGAACACAAGCAAGCGCATTAGCTAAGGGTACCAGCCATTCCGTACTCGCATCTCCTTTCTTAAAAGTGGCATCATAAACATGACGACGTAGGTTAAAAATTTTAAATCAATTCTGCTTTAATCCAAGGCACCTGTAAGATACTTGCTGGTGTGAGAGAAGTGAACAAATTCCACTTATACAAAATCGTACAGAAAGGAAGGAATCCGGCAGTGACTGTGTTTTCCACAAAACAAACATTTTTGTTCAGAAACGAGTTACCTGAAGTCCATGCTTCTGAGGGAACAACCCAAACTTCAGGGGAGACAAGCACCCTGGGTGAGCGCTTTACTGATTGCTTTCCAAGCAAATTGATTTACCATGCGAAAAACAAAGATTTATGCACACGCCCCTTCCACACGTACTGGGACCAATCAGAACGTTCTCCTGGGTTCTTAGCCTGAAATACGAATCCTGCTCAGATCTGGGAGTCCTTTTATGTTCAAGCACAGGTGACCACAGACTTTATAACACTGGGTTTGGCAGCCTTTGATCTCAAGAGGATTTCCCATTTGATAGTCTACAACTTACATTCTGAAGGCATTCATTTTTTTAATGGAATGAGTAACTTCTGTGATGAAGGTGTCTCTCAAACATGAACTTCCAAACGTTAGCACTACAACGGAAAGCCACTGGAACCGCATTTTCCATGCTGAGTGACTGAAGTAGAGCGAACTGTCATCAGCGTATCTGCGGTCAGGGTTCCAGGAAAAACGGTAACATAGAAAGCAAAGCGAGGCTCTGCTCGCCAGCACTTGTTCTGGAGTCTTTGCAGAGCTTTTGGGTCATCAGCCCAATCGGTAAATGGTATCTGAAGAATTTATCAGTCATGTTTTACAAAACACTACAGTTGTGGATTCTGTGGCCCCAAAAAGACAACCACTTTAGCTAAAAAATCAGTAAAAGTAGACATTAGCTACGAAAAAGATTAAATCTGCATTTTAAAATGTCACTCACAGATGGTTTCTATAATACCTGAAACTATGTACAAAGACTTTTTATAAAAAACAAAACAAAAACCAAAAAAACCCTTCCCGTCTGGGATTTCAGGTTAACTTACTAACAACGGCTTCACAGTGTCCTTCGTTCTGGCCTTGGAAGAAAATCAGAAGTATTCACTCTATTTTTCAAATGTTGCCTTCAGGAAATCTTACAACTACTTCTACCACAGCCTCCTTGATTTAAAACAGTCAGGACCCCCAGGTGGCAGGGAGGAATGTAAACAAGAACCTAGTGGTAGTGGTAGACTTTGCGAATTTAAAATATCCTCCAAAATCACAGTCTGGGCTGAGTGACGTGTTCTACAAGAGGAGAGAGACGGGTCCTTAAAATACAAGTACAACATGCATGCTCATAATATTGAACTGACATCAATGGAACGGAGATACTCAACAATATGGGCAATTGTGAACAGAATCCATATTACCAGGCAAAACTCCCAGAGAAACATGTTCACAGGACACGTGATTTTTTTCAGGCAAAAAGCAGCTCTTAACTTCCCCTCTCAGTTTCCTCTAAAAGTGAAATACAGCGCTAGGATCAGAGGAAGAAGTACGTCAAAAGCAAACTGAAGTCTATTATCCAGAGCCTAAAGCTCTCCGACAACATATTCTTTGATTTTTAAAGTGAGCTGTACAAAAAGGAAAGGAATGCAGGACTAGGTCTTAGGCAATCCGACCTCTGAAAAGACTCTGGTTACAAAATCAACACAATGGGGCATTCTTCAGGAGACCAGTGTTTGGGGGGCGGGGAGGAGGCAGGAGAGCGAGTGTGTTTACAGTGAACACAGAAACCTCCAACAGTGGAGGTGTGGGCCGGATGAGAGGGGTGATGTCCACACCAGGAGCTGCCCCCTTATCTATTCCGTCCAGTGGCTGCATGCCACAGACAAGCAAGTCCCTAAAATTTTAACAAATTTATGTTCTATGAACAAGTTTACTTGTGGTTATCTTTAAGGTTTATTTTTACTGCAAACCAATGTTTAAACATTTATTTTATACAAAATTTAATAATTTAGGCTATTAAGCAATTTAAATACTTAAATTCCCTAAAAAGTCAGTGTTCTGTACATACGTACACGATGTACACACATGAAAATGATGGTCAAAAGAACTTCTTGGCAGCTGCTTCTTGCTGACTCCTAAGGAAAAAAAAAAAAACAGAGAAAAAACTGAAAGTTGTATACGCTTAACCTTGGAAAGAAATCAGACTGCTTAAAATGTAAATACCAATGTCCTTTGGATTGTAAAAGACATTAAGATCAGCATATATTCTACCTGTGCACTCCCATGTGAACTGAAATAGGCAAGAAAAAAGTATTTGCTGTGTACAAACTTAACCTTATAGGTATTGAAAGCTACACTATGGGCATAGATAACTTTGCTGAGTATTTCAAATTAAACTGAAAGGAAAAATGGTGGCTCAGATTTTCCTCAAAGGCTTACCTGTACGTGATGTATCCAATGAATAACACTGTTTGCACCACTACAAATACAACAAAGTGGACTGTGGACAAACACGATGGAAACGGCGGTAGTTCTGGGCATTTCGGTTTTTCATTTGATGGCTATAACAAAAGAGAATTTTCTGTAACTATTAGGCAAATTAATGGTTTGGAAAAAGAAATAAATGTAAAAGTACTTAAAACCTCATAGTTTACTATATAAAAACATTTTCATTATTCATTCCCCAAAATATCTTCTATTCCCTTAATTTTTATTACTTAAAAATTTTTTTAAACACTTTATTCATTTTTCACTTATTTGAAGCTAAGAGTGAAAGAGAGAGAGGAGTATCAATCTTCCCAAATGCCCATAATAGCTGGAGCTGGGCCAGGCCAGAGGTAGGAACTCCATCTAAGTCTCCAATGTGGGTGGCAGGAACCCCAGCACTTGGGTCATCCTCCACTGCCTTCCCAGGCCCATTAACAGGGAGCCTCAAGCAGGTAGTTTAACCTGCTACACCACAATACCCACCCCTAAAACTTTTTAAAAGAATAGTTGATGGGCTGACGCTGTGGTGTAGTGGGTTAAGCCTCTGTCTGTGGTGCCAGTTTGTATTCCTGCCACTCCTCTTCCATCCAGCTCTCTGCTTTGGCCTGAGAAAATAGTGGAAGATGGCCCAAATGCTTGGGCCCCTCCACCTGCATGGGAGACCCGAAGAAGCGCCTGGCTCCTGACTTTGAATTGGCTCAGCTCTGGTCGTTACTGCCTTTTGGGGAGTGAACCAGCAGATGGAAGACCTTTCTCTCTGTCTCTCCCTCTCTGTAACTCCACCTTTCAAATAAGTAAATAAAATCTAAAAAAAAAAAAAAAAAAAAGTAGTTGTTAGCCGGCACCGCGGCTCAATAGGCTAATCCTCCACCTTGCATCGCCAGCACACTGAGTTCTAGTCCCAGTCGGGCCGCCGGATTCTGTCCCGGTTGCCCCTCTTCCAGGCCAGCCCTCTGCTGTGGCCAGGGAGTGCAGTGGAGGATGGCCCAAGTGCTTGGGTCCTGCACCCCATGGGAGACCAGGATAAGCACCTGGCTCCTGCCTTCAGATTAGCGCAGTGCGGCCATTGGAGGGTGAACCAACGGCAAAGGAAGACCTTTCTGTCTCTCTCACTGTCCACTCTGCCTGTCCAAAAAAAAAAAAAAAAAAGGTAGTTGACACTGGATGTCTTCTATCCTATTTCCATGAGTTATTTCTTCTATTTAAAGAAGGTATTAGGGGCCAGCGCTGTGGCATAACAGGTAAAACCACTGCTTGCAGTGTCACCATCCCATATGGATGCTGGTTCAAGTCCTGGCTGCTCCACTTGGATCCAGCTCTCTGCTGTGGCCTGAGAAAGCAGTGGAAGATGGCCCAAGTCCTTGGGCCCTGCACCCACATGGGAGACCCAGAGGAAGCTCCTGGCTCTGGATTGGCACAGCTCCGGCTGTTGCAGTGATCTGGGCAGTGAAGCAGAGAATGGAAAACCTTTCTCTCTCTCTCTCTCTCTCCCTCTGCCTCTCTGTAACTCTACCTTTCAAATAAATAAATAAATCTTAAAAAAAAAAAAAGGTAATTAAATATGAGGAACAGAGATTTGATCACACTGTCCAGACAGAACAGCTTCCAAGATGACTTGCTCTTAATATGATTATGTCTATGAACAAAGGTCTTCAATACACACATACTACCCACAGCATCAACTGGATCTTTGCAACATGGGCTAATGCTGGGGAAAAATATTCTCAGGCAGAACTAAAGGAATAGATAATAATGCTTTGGATGAGAGGTCATGGTCAACAAGAAAACTGTAACATATGTAAAAGAAATATAGTCAAGGCATATACACAGAACTATGGTCAAGAAAGGGAGTGTCCAAAAATAAAGTCCAAGATACAAGTTCTTCCCTTCTGCCACTTACTAGCTAATGACCTTAACAAAGTCAATTTAACCTAACCTAAGCAATTTAACCTAATGTTTATTACTAACATTAATTTAAAATATTTCCTAAAGGCTATTATTTTTTAAAAAAACTCTTAAGATAAAACTCTCTATTAACATATAAGGAAGTGGAGCTCTGCCTCTGGTACTAGGGAATAAGAATCAAGCATATTCCCACTAGGCCTCACAGGGGAGAGCTGGCAGAGCAATACACCAATCCAGTCCAACCCAGTCCAATTCAACCCAATCGAGACACACAAAACCTGATGGAGGCAAATGTAACTGAAAAGATACCAGGAAATGACCAGATCAGAACCTTGGTGGTGGTGGGGTAAGCGATGTATGGATATCAGAAAATATGTTCATTAAATGATAATAACAATTCTACAAATAAGCAAATCATGGGATAGCTAGTCTGAATCCCAGCCCGTGAAGGGTTAACTGCTATGGGAACTGCTCTTTAGTCTCAACCAACTAGAGAATCAGGACACACAGACATCTGGAACATACAGAACAATGTATTTTTAGTACAACAAAATGGAAGGTGAACCCTCTGGAAGGCGAGCACGGTTACCGTCGCGGGAGAAGGAAAGCGAGTTACCACATTCCGCTGCACTATGCTGTCTATGTCCCGCTTCACCATGTGCAGGTGCTCCTTGATGTCAAGGAAGTGCTGGGTGGTCTCGTAGACGCCTCCTGCGGAGCTAGGGTGCTGCAGCCCGCTGACCAGCCTGACGGTTTCACTCATGGAATTCCTGAAACACAGACTCCCCTTACATAATGCAGTCACTCTGAGGACAAGTTTTCTAAAGTCACAGATACCACAATCAACTGTCTTCGAAACTGGGAAAGAATCATAAAACTACAACTTCCCATTCTGCTTTTACTAAAGGTTATTTAAAAATAACCAAAGAATACTACCTAACAATCTGAGTTAAAAGTGTAAGTGGATATCGGAGATACTCTTATTCTCACTGGGATCTTTTTTGTTTTAAAAGATTTATTTATTTTTTGAGTGTTAGAGTTACAGAAAGAGAGGAGAGATATAGAGATATATAGATACAGGTAGATACTATACTATATATACCTGTATCTATATATCTATGTATATCTATATCCAGACATATCTATATCTATCTATCTATCTATCTATCTATCTATCTAGAATCTTCCAATTGTTAGTTCACTTCTCAGATGGCCCCAAAGCCAGGAGCCAGAGCTTCATCTGGTCTCCCACGTGCATGTGGGGACCTAAACACTTGGGCTATCTTTCGCTGCTTTCCCCGGGCTGTTAACAGGGAGCTGGATCACAAGTGGAGCAGCCGGGATTCAAACTGGTGCATTCCTATGGGATGCTGGCCTCTCCGACGGCAGCTTTACCAGCTATGCCACAACACCAGCCTACCTTACTGAAATCTTTCTAAGTGTTCAGTGTTACAGCATAACAGATCAACTCATCAGGCGTGGGCTGTCCAAGCCCTGCACGTATCAAAGGTTTTCAGATATGTGCTTGCCCTGGTGCTAGGAGACAGCTTGTGAATCCTGCAACACCCTGCCTGATAAGAGAGTATCTTTGTACACCTGGGGCCGTAGGCCTTGCCAGAGTTTACACAAATACTGTGTTTTCCCACAAATGTCTGTTTTTGTTTGCCCAAGGCCTCAGGCTTAACCCATATCAGCCTGACTTCTAGGGAGAGTGGAGACCAACTTAGTATTCCAGGTCAGGTGCTGCACACCTATGTGACTGATCTGATAAAGACCCTGGCCACCCGTCTCTGGGTAGCAGCGCTTCGCACCGTTCTCACACACTGCTGCTGGGAGAAGTAAGTACTGACTGCGAGACCCCACTGCAGGGGACTGAGGGAGTCTGCTCCTGCTTCCTGCTGGACTCTGCACACTTTCTCCTCTGCTGATTTCACTCTCCCTTCTTTGTTGTGCTGAACCGTAACCATGAGTATAGCAGCTGTTCCTCCAGGCAGTCACAGAACCAGAGTTGCAGGAACCCTGAACACAAACGGAATACCATCTCTCTCTCTTTGCAGCTCTGAGAGCCCCTAAGTACAAACCCAGTGTGCCAACTGGCACCCACCCAGAGCAGCATCTGTGTGTTCCAGAGACATGGGGAAAACTGGATGTTTGGTGTTTGCTGTGCCGGGTGATGGTGCAAGTGTGCAGTCTGGCATCTCTCTGCAGGCACGACAGAAACTCCCTGCGCAACCACTGGGTGTGCCTTTGGATACAAATCTGCGGGCATAACAGTAGGGACTACAAATTTTCCTTTAACAATGGCAGAAATGTAACGGGCTTCTTATTAATAAGTAAAGGAATGGCTTTGAGTTTTAGTTTGCCTGAAAATCTCGTCATTTTACTTTAGGAGTCTACACGCGGCTCTACAAATGGCAAACAGCTTGCTATTTATTTATTTATTTATTTATTTGACAGGCAGAGTTAGGCAGTGAGAGAGACAGAGAGGAAAGTCTTCCTTCTGTTGGTTCACCCCCCAAAATGGCCAAGGCTGGAGCTGCACCAATCCGAAGCCAGGAGCTTTCTCCTGGTCTCCCATGTGGGCACAGGGGCCCAAGCACTTGGGCCATCCTCCACTGCCCTCTCGGGCCACAGCAGAGAGCTGGACTGGAAGAGGAGCAACCGGGACAAGAACCCGGTGCCTATATGGGATGCTGGCACTATAGGCAGAGGATTAAGTAAGAGAGCCATGGCACTGGCCCCAAACAGTTTGTTATTAACATGAAGAAGTTTAGTTTCATTTTATCTGAAAGGCAGAGAGATAGAGAGAGCTTCCATCCACTGGTTCACTTCCCAAAGCCCGCAATACAATAATCAGGCTGGACCAGGCAGAAGCCAGGAGCCTAAACTGTATCCAAGTGTCTCACGTGGCTGACAGGACTAATCACTGGAGTCATCACCTGCTCCTCATAGGAGGTGCATCAGCAGGAAGCTTGATTAGAAATAGAGCACCTGGGGCCGGAGCTGTAGCACAGTGGGGTGAAGCCCCGGCCTGCAGTGCTGGTATCTCATATGGGCGTCAGCTGAGTCCTGGCTGCTCCACTTTCCATCCAGCTCCCTGCTAATGCACCTGGGAAAGCAGTAGATGGCCCTGGTGCTTGGGTCCCTGCACCCACGTGGGAGACACAAAAGTAGCTCCAGGCTCCTGCCTTTGGATTGGCTCAGGTCCAGCCATTGCGGCCATTTGGGGAGTGAACCAGCAGATGGAAGACCTCTCTCTCTCTCATTTTTTCAAATAAATAAATCTTAAAAACAAACAAAAAATCAAAAAAACCAGTCCCCAGGACTCAAACCTGCACTGATATGGGATGTACATGTCCCTCCTTAGTAGCCACTTAACTGCTGCACCGACTGCCTACCCTATTAGTAATGCTTATATTATGAATTAATTTTCTTCAAGTCTGGAGACTCGTTGGTGAGGCAGATAGAATAAGCCTGGACTGGGATAATGCTGCTAATTGCTGCTACCGAGTGATGGATACGCAAAGGTTCACAGCACTGTTCTACCTCTGTGTATGTTGCAAATGGACATCGAATCGGAAAGGGTCTACATTATCTTCCTGCAGTGTATCGCCCACTACTCCCGCCCGCCTGTCTCGCCTCCTGCCACTCCTGGACAGTATCCTCTGCAGTTGAGCCCCCGTCTCTGTGATGCTCTTTCTAGTCCTGATCTCTCCCCAGTGCCTGTGGTCTAAAACAGAAGGCTGGTTCCAGTGCTGCCCTTCCCTTTCCCCAGTCCTCTCCTGCCAAGCACGGTCACTCCCTACACCCCAGTCCACAGCCCCCACTTCTACTCTGAATCTGCACCGGTGGGCTGTCTCCCCCTCACAGCACACACCCCTTGAGAATAGGGGTCAGGGCTCACTTCCTACCACAGCTATGGTTCCGTTCGGATGAACATGTAAACAAGTTATTTCACCTAGTTCCTTGGAGTAAAATTTAGATTAAAAAGAAACAGCTTTATGGAAAAAAACAAAGACTCAAATCTTACACTCAGAAAAAACACCATATGTCAGACTGTTAAATATAGTAAGAGTTTTTCACAATTACATTTGAGTTTACATGATCAATAAAGATTTTAGAACTGGGGCCAGCATTGTGACGTAGAGGGTGAAGTCACCGCCTGCAACTCCAGCTCCCCATATGGGCGCCAGTTTCTGTCTTGGCTGCTCCACTTCTGATCCAGCTCCCTGCTGATGGCCTGGGAAAGGCAGCAGAGTGCTTAGGCCCTGCCACCCCGGTGGGGGACCTGGAACAAGCTCCTGGCACCCGGCTAATCTGGGGAGTGAAGCAGCAGATGAAAGATCTCCCTCTGTGTCTCCCTCTCTCTTTGTAACTTTCAAATAAATAAATCTTTTTTTAATTGTAAAACTAGCTACAAAGTATCTCAAGTGTTTTCTGCATTATTGATTAAAATTCCTCTTAATGGCACACATACTAAAAAATATTCATGTGGGTCTAAGCTTTTAAATTAAGGATTACATTTTAATACACTTAAAAATACTTACTAAGCCTAAAGCCTGGGGCCAGTGCTGTGGCACAGCAGGTTAAGCCACCACATGCAATGCCAGCATCCCATATGGGCGCCAGCTGGTCCTGGCTGCTCCACTTCTGATCCAGCTCCCTACTAATGCACCTGGGAAAGCAGTGGAAGATGGCCCAGTCCTTGGGACCCTGCACCCACGTGGGAGACCTGGAAGAAGCTCCTGGCTCCTGGATTTTGTCTGGCCCAGCCCTGGCTGTTTGTGGCCACTTGGGGAGTAAACAAGCAGATGGAAGATCTCTCTCTCTCTCTCTCTGTGTAACTCTATTCTTCAAATAAATAAATCTTTCAAAAATAAAAAAATGTTAAAGCCTCCCAGAATATATAACCTCCTTACTTCTCAGAAGCCTAAACTTACTTACATGTAAATGTCTTTTTAATATGGAAAGATTCAGTCATTTAATGAGCTCCTATTCAATCATTCATTCGCCTGCTGGTTCTGCTAACATTTACTGGTTCACATGATAAGCCAGGCAATTTTTAGGGATATTAACTGTCAGGCAAAAACACAATTCCTCCCTGTGAGGGCGGCCTAGGTGGGCAGCAACGTCGCAGCCACACAACCACAGCTCCATAGAGATACCTTCACTTCAGCTGGCTCCCACAGCCACGCGTGACCCTGAGGTGGCGCCTGTGGGGCAGAGTTTAGGGAACAGATCAGAGAGGACTGGACAGAGCCCTAGAGAAAAACAATTTCCCAGGGATGACTGAAGGAAGCGCAACAGTGAAGGGAAGTATATGGAACAGAAGCCAAGAGGGAACAGTCTGCACAAGACTTGACAGACAAGTTTCCAGATGGAGGAGCAGGAGCAGGTGCGAACTGTGCCTCAGAGTCCAGCAAGATGAGGACTGGAAGGGGCTCATTAGGGGACCGGCACCTCAGAAAGGAGTTCAGTGTTCTGGTGTCAATACTGCAGTTTGGAAGTGGACAGAGGTCCTTTGGTCTACTTTTGAAACGCAGATGAAGAGGGAAGGAAAAAGAGAAAGCAACAGTTAAAGGCACAGAAGGGCTAGTTCAAGATTTAGGTTGATTTGATGAGATTTAAATCCTGGAAGAGCAAGTCTTTTAAAATGGAAGAAAGTGATCTTGACGGACAAGGCAAAGATGGAAGACAGAATGGATCACTGATAAAGCAAAGTTCAGAAGTCTCAGAAGGGGATCCAGGGTTAAGCATGGCCCTGGACTACTGTTCCTCTGAACAAGAGGAAGGCTGACAGTTAAGTGTGGCTGGAGCCACGTGAGGGGGGGAGTGGGACAGGGAAAGAGGAGTGGAGGAGGCAAGGCCACCCACGAAGAAGAGTAGAAGTGGTGGCCAGGAGGAGAATGGTGAGTACCCTTAATCAGACAACGTGAGCAAGCAGGGATGAAGACAATCAGGAATGAACAAAGTCTGCTGAGTGTCTTGAAAATGCATTGGGGAAGGGCTGGCACTGTGGCGTAGCAGGTAAAGCCGCTGCCTGCAGTGCTGGCATTCCATATGGGCACTGATTTGAGTCCTGGCTGCTCCATTTCCGATCCAGCTCTCTGCTATGGACTGGGAAAGCAGAGAAAGATGGCCCAGGTGCTTGGGCCCCTGCATCCGCATGGGAGATCCGGAAGAAGCTCCTGGCTTCGGATGGCCGCAGCTCTGGCTGTTGTGGCCATCTGGGGAGTGAACCAGCAGATGGAAGACCCCGCCCCCCCTCCCCCGCCTCCCCCTCCCTGCCCCTGCCTCTCCCTGTCTGTAACTCTGCCTTTCAAATAAATCTTAAAAAAAAAAAAAAAAAAAAAAGACAATGCACTGGGGGGACAGGGTGAAGATAGAGAATAGAGGACAATTAACAGCCAAGTCCCAGAGGAAAATGCGAAAGCACTCATGTGAAAATGTCAAGCATAATACCTAGAATGAAAGGTAAACACGAAATGGCACATGCTGCCTGCTCACCAAAGAGAGCATTTATATTCTGAGTTCAACATTTTAGAAACATAACAATTATCAAATGGCACAAGCCTACATGCCTGAGGGTACTCCAAAAAAGTTCATGGAAAAACAATGAAAATATAGGTTCGTTTTGGTGCAGAGATACTTAGAACCAAGCCAGTTTTTTTAATATATGCATTTTCATGAACTTTTTAAAGTACCCTCATTCAAATATCAAAGGTAAAAAATATTTGTCTGCTGAAAAGGCCTAGAAGCAATGATGATACTATAGTACTACGCACTAAACTATCATCAAATACTGTCCCCCACTAAAATTTCAGGACTCCTAGGAAAAAATGCCTTGTTGCCAGGAGGGGAAAAGAAATGTCCAAGAGAAGCCAGGAGAGCCTTACGCTCAGCAGGAAGGAAGCTAACCCAGACCACGGGGTCTGTGCTCCTAGGACGTATATGCTAACTTGGAGGGGCTGTTCGTGGCCACAGATTTCAGCATTGATAACAAAGACTAATGGACTGAAACAGCAAAACACAGTCAACTATGTGAGCTGAGGGGGAAAAAAATCACCCCTTGTTATTTAACCTTGAAGGCTGCCAGGGCACCAACTCATTACTCCAAACACAGTCGAAGCTTTCCTGAACTAGTTCAGGGTAGTAGGTGATGGGAGCCCTCTTTCTTCTCTAGAATGCCAGCGTTACTCTTTTCCAACCTGCAACCACATGACGGATCTAGGCTACAGCCACCCCTGGTGGTGAACACTCAGAGAGGTTCACGATCACCTGTGGGTACAACTGTCGGACCCACAATCACCCATGGGTACCTGCTGCCATGGTGTGGATATGGTCTTGAGTGTGTCTCAAAGGGGTCACGTGTAGAAATGTCCATCCCATTATGGAGTATTAGAAGGGGGGAGATTTCATCTGACTGTAGTGCTTAGAAGTGGGGTCTTTGGGTGGGGGAGTGATCAGGAACAGATAATGCCATCAGCGTGGAGCCTCCAGGACAAAGACCAGAGGAGACAAACATGCATATTCCCTGTCACCCCAGGCCACCTCAGACTCTAGATTGGCCACTAAACCTTGGATCAGACTGTGAGACAACATGAACCTCTTTTCTTTATAACTTAACCATCCATGGTATTGTATCAGCTACAGAAAATAGACTAATACACCCGTGGATACAAAAATCCAAAGACGTTTCAGGCCCTTATAAAAAATGGAGTAGTATTTACATATAACCTACATACACTCTCTCATAGACTTTAAATCCTCTCTAAATTACTCGTCATACTTAATACAATGTAAATGCCACGTGGTTATTTAGAAAACAAAAAGTGTGTACACATTTAGCACAGACTTCATTTTCTCCCCCAAATATTTTCAATCAGAGGTTGGCTGAATCCACAGGTGCTGAGGGCAGCTGCAATGGATGTACTCATGTATGACATGAGGTTATCAGAAGTGTTGAGACCGGGCGATGGGGACAGAGAAGAGGACCCTTCTACTAATCTCTCAACTTTTTCTGTATGTTTGAAAAGCTCTATAGTGAAAATAAAAATTGGAAAGGAGAGCCTTCAGAAAGGGCAGTTGAGGAGGACGATCCTGAGAAGCAGGCTTGACTCTTGTGAAACTGTGATCTGCTGTCACTCAGAGCCTCTTCCCTCTCTTCTAAACTGAAGAAGGTTGTATAAATGCTTTTTAAGCTTTCCTTCTGCTAAAAAGAGATGCTCCAGGTGGGCATTTGGCCTGTGGGTTAAGCCATCCGCTCCCTGTATTAAGTCACTTGGCTTCAGTTCCTGGCTCCACTCTCACTTCCAGCTTCCTGCCAGTGCAGACTCCGGGAGGCAGTGAACGATGGCTCCAGCGGCTGCAGTCCTGTCACCCACGCGGGAGACCCGCACTGCCTTCCCACCCTCAGGCTGGACCTCAGCCACTGCAGGTGTCTGGGGAGGGAACCAGTAGACAGGCATTTTCTGCCTCCACCCTCCCCTAGACTTGAATTTAAAAAACAAAACAAAACAAGCTCTAGAGGATTAACTCAGAAATCCGAGTTTAGTTTTTACATTAACTTACAGTTGGTATTGCATCTGTTCTCAGTCAGTGGACGCGGCAAGGACTGCTAACTACCCACAGAGCATGCTTTCATGGACAGTTCAACTGCATGGCTAGGGTTTCCTAACCACTACTGAACCTTAAGATTTGTAGTATTACTGTTCAGTGATATGAACAAAGCCCAAAAGGGTATCCAGACTATGCTACCCTTCACAGAAGAAGAGGAGCTAAGAAAATATGTATGTGCCAAAGAAATACAAGGAGAACAAAGCAGATACTAACAGGATTGGGTAGCCATGGGGATGCGTGGGAAGTGATACTTCTATGAATAGATATTTTTAGGGCTGGGACTCTCAGCACCATCATATTCCCATATCTTTTGTACTAGTCAGTTTTTTGCTACTTTAAGTAAAACATCTGAGAGAAGCTACTTATGAAGAAAGGTTTAGTCTGGCTCACAGATGAGGCTAGGATGTGGCATTGTAGCACAAAGTAGGACACAGTTTTGGACCAGTAGATTCAAATGAAGAAATGGGGGCTTCTTCAAAGAACACAGAAACTGACCTGGAAGGCGCTCATAGCGACCAAAAGGAGTCACACACAATTCCTTCAAAATGGTTTCAATTCAGTAAAAAGAAGTCCTGCATCAAATCTGACTACATTATGGTCCCACAACCCTGTGGATGCTAACTATGGAGCTAATATGTCCCATAGAATCATTACTATTACCCATTTTCAAAATATCTTATAAATACAAGAACATACTTGGCTTTGTCAAGTAACCATAACAAATCTGTTTTTTGAAGATGCTAAAACAAGGGGCCAGTGCTGTGGCATAGTAGGCTAAGGCTCTGCTTGCAGTTCCAGCATCCCACACGGGCACCGGTTTGTGTCCTGGCTGCTTGTCTTCTCCCATCCAAGTACTAACCAGGCCCGACCCTGCTCAGCTTCTGAGATCAGACGAGATCGGGCGCATTCAGGGTGGTATGGCCGTAGACCTGGCTGCTTCTCTCCTGATCCAGCTCTCTGCTATGGCCTGGGAAAGCAGTAGAAGATGGCCCAAGTCCTTGGGCCCCTGCTCCCACATGAGACACAAGGAAGAAACTCCTGGCACCTGGCTCCTGGCTTCTGATCGGCTCAGCTCTGGTCGTTGTAGCCATTTAGGGAGTGAACCAGCAGATGGGAGGCCTTTCTTTGTCTCTCCCTCTTTCTGTCTGTAACTCTACCTCTCAAATAAATAAAATCTTTAAAAAAATGCTTAAACATTTTTTCTTTTGTACCTTAGAATAATTTAAACATTTTTAAACATTTTTAGTTTCTAATCTTCAAAATTCCTACATTTAGCCCTCTATTTATAAAATGAATCTAGACTATGACTCTTACCCTCCTGGAGGAATCTTATAATACAGTGCTTGTATACAAAGACAAGTCACACATTCAAGACAAGGATGTAACACTCCGACACTACTTCTATATACTTACTTCATTTCGTTTACTTGTCTCAGAATCTCCTGCTGAGTGTTCACAACATTATCCACTTCTTGCTGTGTGATCTGGAGGGAGGAAAGATGACCAGCCAACTCAATATTCCACGTTCTACAGAAGCACAGACCAGCGTAGTCTTTCTTCCCTACACTCCCTCTGCCGAGGGCTCAATGCAGCCTTGGTGCATAGTTTGACAGCTCACCTGCCCGTGCTGTCCTGGGACTCCGGTTCCTCTTTTCGAGATCTCCTCTGTCAGGGAAGAGACGTATCTTCTCTGCTCATCAAGAATCATATCTAACTGTCGGTTCAGCTGCTTGATTTCAAGATGGATCCGATTCTGTCCTTCAAAGATTTGTCTTAGCTCCCGATCTCCTACACTTTCAAATATTTCATCCGCTGAAAAGGAAATTACAAACCGAAATTATTAGAGTCACCTGCTACATGTGTTTTTCAAAGTACGATCAGTGACCAAAGTATCAACATTCACCAAAACTGGATCTTATCCATAGAGTGTTATAATTTCCCAGAGAACATACAATTAATTTAATCATAATTAAATTCCTATTCACTTTTGTTATCTCTAAGGGATGCACTTTATATATATATTAGGTCTGAATTTTTTGAATTTAAAAATAATTTTCTTCCATATATACTGTGTGATTTCATTTGTGTGGATAGGCAGAACTGATCTATGGTGATAGGAATCAAAATATTTATAGATTCTATGGAGAGGTGCACTCCACAGAATCATAGGGATGGGAGAACTCTGGGTGATAAAAATACTGATATGAGTGATGGTTAAATGAGTGTACAGATCTGTCAAAGTTCACCAAACTATACCATTCAAATGGTTACGACAATCAGCTTCAGGATACACCCCTAAATCATTTGTGATGGTTTTTACAACAAATTCAAAAAAAGAACTGCATATTTAATTAAGCTGGAATCAGACTGTTGATCATTTAGAGAACTGCATGTGACATAAGGCTCAAATGCCAGCCGTAGGTTTATTAAGTATAACCTCAATCATCTAGTTGATGGAGAACAAACCAGGGAATAAAAGACAGCAGACAATTAAAGTCACTCTGTACAGCTACAGCATGTTTTATTTCTGACATTAGTATGCTTAAGTTCTTAATTACACTGGCTTATCCTACTATTTTAATCTCTTTAATTTTAAAGCATTACCTCTATGATAATAAAAGACATAAACCTTAGATGATTTCATTACCGAATACTGAACCTCAACTCTTAGGTCAGCACTGTTTCTGGATTTAGATTTAGGGACAAATGAGCATGGCAAGAACACTGCTGTCCTCACAGCCGTTCACTGTCCACCCACAGGAGACAGTGTTCCACCTCACTGAGCCCCACTCTCCCCGCTACAATCGCCAAGCTCCAGACCCTTAGAGAAGTCGCGGAGACGGTGCCAGGTCAGGGAGCAGGAAGCACAGACCCAGGGCTCGGCCACGGCCCCCGCCAACAGCTCCCTGCCACTCACCGGGCTGGCCCTGGAGGTCGGGGTGGCCCTTCTGGAATTCCTCTTTCTTTTTATCCAGTTCTTGCTGGAAGTGCTCAAATTCCTCCTGGTACTTTTCTTTTTCTTTTTCCAAAATGTCTCTATCTGGCGTGGGCTTTTGTGGAGTTCAAGAATAGATCATGAAAAAGATAAGAAAACCAGCAAGACACCATATGTTTTCATTCTCATTTTAACTATTGTACCACTAGCTGGAAGGTTAACATAAACATGCTATTCCTGGGGCGGTACTGTGGAGTAGTGGGAAAAGCCACCACCTGCAGTGCTGGCATCCCATGTGGACACCGGTTCAAGTCCTGGCTGTTCATTTCCCATCTAAGTCTCTGCTGTGGCCCGGGAGTGCAGTGGAGGATGGCCCAGGTCCTTGGGCCCTGCACCCCATGGGAGACCCGGAAGAAGCTCCTGGCTCCAGGCTTCAAACTAACCCAACTCAAGCTATTATGACCATTTGAGGAGTGAACCAGCAGGTGGAAGACTTCTCTTTCTCTCTGCCTCTGCCTCTCTGTAACTCTGCCTTTTAGATAAATAAAATTTTTTTTTTTTTAAATGCTGTTCCTTATGGAAGTCATGGTGAATTAACTCATGCTACTACCAATACAGAAATCACAGTAAGTGCCGGTTTGCTGAGCACTTGCTGTAGTGACTGTCTCATTTAATCCTCACAGCAGCACAGCATGACCGGCGTAAACATGTTTTACCAGGGAAGACAAGCAGCGCCACAGAGGTAACCTCAGTGACCTCACACAGCTGTCACAGGCGGAAACCAAGTCGAAACCAAGTCGAAACCGAGCTCTGTCTCCCCATGTTTGCAGCCATGGGCCAACACCACTGAAAACAGAAATCAATTTTGGAAGAAAAACTCTGTCTACTTACTGGCTCTTTTCCAGGCTCTGTCAA
This sequence comes from Sylvilagus floridanus, assembly GCA_949820135.1. NCBI lineage: Eukaryota > Metazoa > Chordata > Mammalia > Lagomorpha > Leporidae > Sylvilagus > Sylvilagus floridanus. The sequence goes on from OX463226.1 coordinate 107,753,361, forward strand.
CTGGAAAGTCAGAAAAGAAAGGACGTCATGGTCATCTACAAATTAAACAACAAAGAGCTGGAGATAAAAACTCTGTGACAGATTATGTTTACAGCTATTAATTTACTTTATATGTATTGCTTTAAAAAATAATATCCTGGCACCAAGATCCCCCCGCACTGTCCCTCAAATGTCCCCACCAAATAAAACAAAATCCTGTCCTCCATGCATTTCCCATGCTATCTGTTCTTGGCTTTGCTAGGGCACGTACTACTTTTCCCTCACCTCCACACTGTTTCACATGGAGGAAGATCCTACCTTTACCTACAAGTCACACAAGAACGCAAAGGCCTTTCAGGCTGCTCACGCTGAAGGCAGGAGCGAGCAGCCCGAGCTTCCTCACACCGCAGAGCAAGAGGCTAATTTCAAGTGCGCAGCGATCTCTGCCTTCTACCCCTTCCACGCAGATTAGAGACGGCGACAGAGTAATGAGGAGGGGAACACGGGCAAGGCTGCTGTGCGGAGGAGAAACTGTGTGGCGTAACGGGGCAGGAGCCAGAGTCACAGCCCTCCTGGGCGAATGCTACTCCCTAGGTGATCTTCAGAAAACTCCTTCCAGCTGAGATTTGGCAAACCCATCCAAAACCAGGGAAAACAGAATCTCTCCTCCCTCTCTCCTCGGGTTGTGAGGAACAATCCACAGATTGAAAAATATTCATAATGTACCATATCTTATCAACACAAAATAGTATGAATGCCAAGGGATAACTTCATTTATCATATATATATATAGGAAAAAATGGTAGCAATATCTTTAAAGCTTAGTCCCAAAACAACTTCATCATGTATGTTAGGTGACACCTCTCCCATGCTTAACACGCTTGACAACTTACCTTCTAGAGCCTTGACTTTAAATGTGTCTCTTTCAGTATAGAATGGTACCCAAAATGAGCTAATTCACACATCTGTATTACACAGCCCTGTGTAATACATACAAGCTATATGCTTGCATGTAGCATAACTATGGGATGGTTCCAATCAGCCTTGAAAGGTTAGAATGAAACAAGGCTACGTTTCCCCAGAATGTACAATTCCCAGTGACAGTTAATTCACAAAATTTTATATTAAAAGAACACAAGATTCACCTGCAAGACCTCCAGTCGCAGCAGATATTCCAAAATATCCTTGTTGGGGGATGATCATATTTTCCACTTTGGCACAAAATTCATAATCATTTTTATCTGGTGTAAAGCCATTATTGATCATTACCTAGAAAGACATAGTGCAGCTATAGATTTTACACAGACACTGTTAAAGGTTAACAAGACTATTCAATCCTGCCTCTCTCCATTATTATAAAGAGTGATTTTAACTAATGGTTGGCATGATGACACAATTTCATTTCTCACTTCGGAAAATGTTTTTTGCCCCACTTGTGTTGAAGACTTAAGAGAAAGTCTGGTAACTTCCCACAAATATTTTTCTAAAATGAAATATGGTTCATGCATTCTTGAGAAGACTCAGGGAATCCTGACTGTGCCCCTTGAATGGCCCATACAGAAGAGGTCAGACCTGTTCTGAAACTGTGACAGAGCCAAAACCAACAGGCTAACCAGAAATTTAACTACACTGGCTTGAGAATTACACAGATTGCTTCAACAAGCAGTGAGCTCCTCTTTATTAAATGACTGCCAAAGGTCGGCAGAGCAGAAGTGACAGAAGTCCCACTGATAAAAAGGACAGAAAATGAAAAGACTAGTCACGCAAGTCTCTACTCTGCAGAACGTATACTGAAGGAATTCTAGAAAGCACACGAATCCACCAGAAACTCTTCTCCTTATCCCAGTCAAGAAGGGGTTTAGCCTCTTCAATACCTTTCTCTGACAACCTATCAGCAGCCCCACTCCAGACCGGAGTCACTGAGAGGCAGAGCAGATGCAAAGGCACACGGTGGTGGCTCCATGGCCCCAGGGTAAGGGCACTTCTACCGTGACCTCCAGAGTACCGCTCTGTTAGGGACTGCTAGAAGCTGAGTCACATGGGCAAAATGTTACAGCAAGAGAAGACTGACCTATGGGCAGGAAGGGTTAACCTCTATGAAATGTGAGATGGAAACATGCAAACTAAGTTACAAATCACCTGTCATTTTAAAGATCGCCTGTCATTTAGTTAACTAATATTAGAATCTGTTTCCTCTGATTAGTAATATCTCAATTTCAGTTTGCATCATTTACAACTGGTCTTGCTCTGAGTGTTTCAAATCAGAATCAACACCTGGTAAGACAATGGCCTTTGAATGTTAAAAAGGCAAATGAATCACGTTCTAACTCCAACACTGGCAACCTAAGCAGTTCTGAAGTTTTTCCTGGTGTTCTAACAAACTAAAAAGTCATCAGAACCTTAGTGGTTGAGCTCTAACTGTTTTCACCAAAAGGGTATAACATTCATTGCACAAAAATGAGCAGACATGCTAGGAATGTAACTGAAACCTGGCTGAGACACGTCCATTGCTTAACGCCAGCAACACATCTTCGTATCATCATCGTTAACTCTATTCACCTTACAGTTTCCACCCCTGTTCCTGACTACACTGTGGTATTTGGAACACCCTGTTTTACCTGTGCTCCTCCAACAGCACTTCTTGCTTCCAACTTCCTCTCCCTCTGCCTTTCCCTACAATGTGGAAACAACTGAGACAAGCTAAGGGTACAGCTACTAATCTAATAAACATTTCTTGAGTATCTAAAATATGTGCAATGTTACACACTATGAGCAATACAGCATACAATTACAACACCTGTCTCGAGAAGTTTACAATCATACTGGTAAGACAGAAAATACCCACTGATCTCTGCTATCTTTCAGCCATACTAAACTTGTCCCCTTTCCCAACTATTTCAGCTCCTATGGAAGGCCCGATGCCTGCTTTCCATGCCTAGAGTACACACACACTCCTCCCCTACTCTAAACCTCCTGCTGCCCCTTTATGAAGAAGCTCAACTCTGAAAAATTTTTCCTGACCTTCCCACTCCCAACTAACCCTGAGATCCCTTAATGATGTCTGCGTGGGAATTTCTAACACTCAACCTAACACTAATTATGTGTCTCTTACTCAGGTTCGCATAACATGTGCCATACACTGGGTGCTCACACATTTGCTGCCAGAATAGAAACCCACTGGCAAGATCTGACAACAGGTGGCCACTTCCATGGAGCTTTGAAGCCATATTTGCTCTCAGAGTAACACAGATGAATACGACAACAACATCCAAAGTTACGTGTATTTACTTTCTATCAAGAATGTGTAATGGAAGTCCTACGAGAATCTTGTTCATTTGATGATGACTAAACCACGTTACTTACCATCAGTGTTTTCTGGTAATACACTATCTTTGCCCGGACAGGATAGGGTTTGTTACGGAAGTCCCTCTGGCAACTCGCTAAAGCTTGATTAGCACCATCACTATGAGAGAAAAGAGGACAAATGAGAAACTTGGAAGGCTTTTCAGAATTTACAACTTTAGGAAGGTTAAAACAATATCAAGTGAGGACAAAGTCTTGGCATATTTCAAGTTTATTCAGAACAACTAAAGCTGTCACATGAACTTTCTTCTGTGAAAACTCAGGGTGACACTGGAAGCCCAAGGTCACCCTGCGCTGATGGCATGGGAAATACCAGTTCTATACGAGACTGAGGCAGAGTCCGCCCCCCAGGGCAGAATCCTAATCACTCATGAAACTTCAAACAATGCAGATTCCTGGATCCCACTCCACATCCACTAAGGAGAATCACAAGGAGCGGCCCAGGCGTCTAGTCTGAGCAGCTCTGTAGGGCTGCAAATCGCCAGCAGCAGAAACAGGGAACAGCAGCACAGGGAAGTACTTTTTCTTACAGTTCACTGACTGGTTAAAGGGCAATTCCTCCACAAATACGTGAAAATCGAAAGTGTGCGGACCTCATTCAGAAACAGAAATACACTGACCACTCAGAAGCTCTGTAGCCCACTGTGTCTTTAAACAGAGCACTACTAAAGTGGAATAAGCCGGCTCAAGTTGCTTACTCATCAGTGTGGTCAAGGCCCGACTTTACTTTCCAAAGATCATTTTCTAATAAAGATGAAAATGCAGGACTAGTAACATCATCGAGAGCTGGAATAGTCTACAAACCTTCAATATATAATTACATATAATTATATAATTATAATTATATAATTTTAAATAGAATAAAAACACCATTTATTTTTGAAAGTTGAGGTGACCCACAAAATGAACTTTAAAACAGGGCTAAACTAAGACCTTTTCAACCAAGTTACAAAATACAGGGCAGAGAAAGACTCATCTCATTTCCTTTGGAAAGTGTTCAGACTTGAAACAATGTATTTCATAAGGTTTGCAAAGAGAAGCTGAAGTTAGGAATAAGGTAAAAATCACACTTACTTTTGATGGTCATATTGGATTTGTCCATTGTTGCCTATAATTACTATCGTAGGATTATTTTTCTAAAAAATAAACAAATATATTTAAATCCTTAAGAATTTCTAGATCATCCTTGATGTGCTACGTCTTATATCTTTACAATTCTAGGACTCAAAATTTTAAAACAACATGTCCGCATTCAAGGAGTTACTAAAATTTCCCTTTAAATTGCAAATAACGCTCTCTGAAAATCTGCAGAGAAACAACCATATCACCAATCAGAAGACAGCCAAACCACAGTTAATATTTCCACTATCTGAGTACATTTTATTCTTACTTATTTTAGGAGAGATAATTAGCTAAATTGGCCTGATTAAAAAGAATGACTCAAGTATGAGAAGTTAAGACTACTGGAGTCCACAGTAGTCCTACATTTGGACAGACTCAAGAAAGCAAACTGTTACAGTCTTATCAACACTACTGGCTTCACTGCCAACATCCAAACACTCATGTTTATCCACCAGAATTGCTAAGCACACACAACTCTCAAACCTGGTAGTCCATTATGTCCCCAAATTGGTCTATAAATTCCCGGCTATAAAAGGACTAATTATCACGTTTAAAACACTGCTTGAGAAGTCTGGTACTATCAAATGGATGAAAGTGTTAGGCAAGCTCCATTTCTCTCAGCCTAATCTCGCTGGCAGACATATTAAAGTGGGTAACAGTCCTGACAACATACATACCTTTCCATCATTGTCAAAAGAATCAAAAAATATTCCAACACCATTCCACATGTCAGCTGCTCCAAACACTGGGCCCTCCAAACCCTGATTTTCTGTATACCAAATTGCCTGAAAATATAGGAGGAAGCGTCAGAGAGCAGTGTTATAGGCATTTGTACTTTTAAACATTTTCTAGGTTAAAGAAGTGCTCATACTAGGCCATCAGCTCCAATTCGACCTCTTCCAGTCACTCGAAACGTCACCTCCACCTCCCAGTTCTCAAAGGCTGCTTTTGTCTTTGTCCACACTGATCCTCTTTGGCTTTTTAAAGATGGTGCTATTCGAATTTGATCTGAACTTGGAATAGCATCTAGAACAAAAACCAGAGAAGAAAAGCTTTAAGCTATAAATAGGAGCAAGTCAATTAAGTTGTTAACTAACCGCTATGTATACCTATGTAAATCAAATTTTAATTAGTAACTTGTACAATTTTGCTGGGAAATAATTTCTTGTTGACAGTTTCAACTTTAAAATTTTAGGGCTATGCCGGCGCCGTGGCTCAACAGGCTAATCCTCCGCCTTGCGGCGCCGGCACACCGGGTTCTAGTCCCGGTCGGGGCGCCGGATTCTGTCCCGGTTGCCCCTCTTCCAGGCCAGCCCTCTGCTGTGGCCCGGGAGTGCAGTGGAGGATGGCCCAAGTGCTTGGGCCCTGCACCCCATGGGGAGACCAGGAAAAGCACCTGGCTCCTGGCTCCTGCCAAAGGACGAGCGCGGTGCGCCGGCCGCAGCGCGCCGTCTGCGGCGGCCATTGGAGGGTGAACCAACGGCAACGGAAGACCTTCTTTCTCTCTGTCTCTCTCTCTCACTGTCCACTCTGCCTGTCAAAAAAAAAAAAAAAAAAAAAAAAAAAAAAAAGAAGCAAAATTTTAGGGCTAACACTTCCTTTAGCTTTTGAATGGTGAAATACCTCTGCAAAAAAAAAAAAAAAAGAAAGAAAGAAAGAAAAGGAAAATTAAAACTGCAATCATAAAACACCAAAAATTTCAAGGGTAGGGGGACAAGTGGGGGAAATTATGACTTAAAAGGTGACCTATTTGATTCTCATAATATTCTTTTGGAAATATCTTTCAAATTTGCCTCCTTAGAATGACACTGTAATGTGCAAGTATTTCACCAGTTTACAAATGCTAGAAGCTCAAACAGTATGAAAAGAACATACCACTAGGAATCAACAGACTTGTTCCTAGTCTCAGTTCAGCTGTGTGACTTTGAGTAAATAATTCTTACTCTCTTGGGTTCACCAAATGTTCACCTGTAAAATGAAGGGGCCAGGCTCAATCACGTCTATAAGTACCCTGAAAGTCAGATGTAAAATATTGTGCGTGTTGATGTAGGGAGAGGAAACAACTGAACCTCCATTCAACAAGCAATTCTATTGCTTCAGCAGATTCTCAGAGGAAACAGTAATTCCAACAGCGGTGCTTTGCGTCTTCAGGCTAGGTTCAAGTCCCAGCTCTGCCACTTATGAATTATTCCATCTTAGCCAAGTGACCTCATTTCTCTAACAACCTCACAGGTATGTACGTGTCAATTTAAGTGCATGTCAACACTTCAATAAATGTTGGCCATTCCTATCACTGGACTAATTCTTAAAGCACCCATCAGGCCTATAGTTTGAACAGTTCTAACACGCCCTGTCAGGTATTAACTAGTTCTGACATGGGAAACAAGACAACTGTAGTTATCACTTTACAGGTAGAAACAGACAGACAGAAAAGATAGTTTAATAAGCTCAGTCACTGTCACCATTGCTCTCAAACACTCAAAGGCTAGGGAGGAGTGGCAATGTGGAAAGAGTGCTGGACAGAACCAGAAGACCTATGCTTCCGTTCAATTTTACTGACACTTTTTTTTTTTTTTTTTAGCTATGTAGCCTTTTCCAAGAAACTCAGTAGTTTTTGGCAGAACAGTAGTTTGTTTTTATCTATAAAACAGCTCATATCTGCCTTGTTTATTACTAAGACTCAAATCAGAGAAGGGAGGTGAAAGAGCTTTGAGAGTAACAAAAGTCTACAAACTCTTACCATTTTTTCTGCCCTTGTGATCTAAGGAGTGTACTGACAGGACAAAAGGACAGCAGAGTTAAGACAGAGAAACACCAGAGATGTGGCCCTCATGGGGCTGACTGTAGAAGGTTGTGTTCGAGTCTCTTCATTTTTGAAATGTTTAAATAATGGACAGCGGGGCAAAATGAAAAAGGGAAGATGAACAGTGTAAAGAAACAGCAAGACTATAAAACTCAGAGTGACAATGAAAGCAGGCGGTGGCCACAGCAGTGGTTCCCAGGGTCAGTAGAACCATCATGGCTAAAACACTAATTCTGGGTTTCAAATTCAGCCCAGCCACACGACGTTAGTTCACTATGGAACACAAGCCTGTCACTTGTGCAGAAGAACAAGACTAGTTTGGTTATGGCTTTGGAGACAAAGTCAAGGCAGCTAATCTGAATAGCTGACTGACATTCCTAATTGGCTGATGTGGTGTGTGTGTGTGTGCATGTGTGTGTGAGTGTGTTTGTGTGTGTGTGTGTGTGTGTGTGAGAGAGAGAGAGAGAGAGAGAGAGAGAGAGAGAGAGAGAGAGATGAGCAGGCAGGCAGTGAAGTGCAGAGGCTAAAAACATGAAGAAATCCATTCCCACTAACTGAACAATTCATCATCAACCCAAAAAAGAACAACAAGGCCAAAAACATCCGTTTGGGATCCCGTGCAGCAGTGTTATGGGTTGGGAACAATGTTGTGCTGATAACAAATGCCCAGCCATATCTCTGGGGAGCCGGCACATAATAAACAAATACGAGGAACAGAATAATAGCCCTGTACTCCAAATACTTGATGACTCAGTTATTAAGTCAAATTGAAGTTCACAGCTTTTAATTACTCACTAATTTGAGGCAAATGGGCCTTTCCTAAGGCATGCTTCCTACTCAGTACTTTCTAGGGAGAAAACACTTCATCTCAACCATCAGACAACCTAAACCGCTGGCCTCATGTGGCTAATGGCTTCATGGCACATAGATTGTATCCCAGCTGGAACAGAGCCCCTCCTCTCGGTAGGGACCCGCTGCTTGCTCCAAAGTGTGGCATCGGATGGTCACTGCACAGACTCGCCGCAGACCAAGGGCCACGGCCAATCCCTTAGTCAGCACTGACTGACACATCAGCATTCACAAGTGCAGATAAGTTTGCTTTCACAAATGTAAACGGGCCGGCCAGCTCTTACGCATCAATAAGACATCAGACATAAAGCAAAGGTTCTCTCAATCCAAAAAAAAAAAAAAAAAAAACCCAAAACTTTTAAAGGGCTTAAGGCACCGACCTATACTTAGTCTTAGGTTCAGAAACAACACCAAAAACACATCCCCTTTCTTACCAACTAAAGGCGCCAGCGTGCCTCTACAGTTACACGATGCCCAAGACAAAGCTCAAAGACCACATCGAGGCACTGAGCGAGGCACGATTTCAGGCGCAGACCCAACAGCTTAGACACAGACTTAAAAGTGACTCTAAGAGGAACAGATGCCACCGCTGTAGCCATAGCGGGTCACGGCGCACCAGCGTGTCCCGGCCATCGCGGACACGGGAGCAGAGCCAGCAGCGGGAAGGGAGGCAGGGGCAGACCTCAGCTGCGGCGGCCGCGTCCCCGAGACGTGGCGGCGATGCCCACAGGCTACCGTGAGCGCTTGGGACTGCAGAAGGAACCAAACACTTCTCGATCAAACGCAAAGTACCCACGGGATCACAGAAGCGACTCAGCGCGGGGCGAGAGCGGGCGGCACGGGCAGGCGACCCCCAGGGACAGCCCGGGGACCCTCGCCGGCCCAGGGGGCCAGGGAGGGGCTGGCGAGAGGGTCCGCTGCACGGCGCACGGCGGGGGCGGCAGGAACGGGACCCTCGCTCAGGACGCCAATGCACCGGCAGAGAGAAGGCGTGAGGCGCGGCGGAAGTGGGGAGGGGACCCGGGACCCCCGCCCTCTGCCCCCAGCTTACTCCCCGCGTGGGCCCAGAAGGGCACGGTCCCATTGCTCTGCACCAGGTGCGGCCCCTTGAAGCTGAATTTGTACTCGAAACGGCGATGCGGCAGCGCGCCCTGGGTGCCGGCGGCGCCGGGGGCCGAGGGGTCGCCTCCCACGCCGTCGCCCCAGACCGAGCGGCTGAGCGACAGCAGCAGGGCGCAGAGAAGCGGCCGAACTCTGGCCTGGGGACCCCTTCGCCTGGACCCCGCCATCTTGGATTCTGAGACGCGGAGGCCGGCGGGAGAGGGAGGGGCGCGAGAGGCTGCGGATGGCCAACAGGGCGCTCGCTGATTGGTGGAGCCCGGGGGGCCCGAGGGCGAGCGCCGAGCCCCGCCTCCGGGCTCCGCTATTCGAGGGGCCGCCGGGCCCGGGGCGTCTGTGGGCGGGGCCGCGCGGAGGGGCGGGGCCGCGCGGAGGGGCGGGGCCGCGCGGAGGGGCGGGGCCTGGAAGGGGACGGGACTCTCCGGGCGGGGGACTCGGACCTTAACCTGCCACGTGACTGCGAGTGCTGGCTGCAGGGATAGATGCCTACTTGCAGGAGAGTCTTGCCCTTTGGAATAGCAAGGGACCTGAGACCTGAGAAGTCAGCCCATGTCTATGAGCGCAGGCATGCCTTTCGGTATCCTCATTTTGTGATCTTTCCAGAAACCAGACCTGCTCATGGATTCTTAGAGTCCCAGCGCACTGGCTTGGGTTAGGGCCTTGGAAACCATTGAATAACCTTCAGGTCCCAACGTTGAATTCCCAGAGCTCCCCAAATGGTGAAGCCATAGCCATAGTGCCTTCACAGGAAGAGGAGTTTGCATAGCTTGGAGGGGGAGATTAGGCGCTGTGGACGTTGCCATTATTAGCATCTGAGACTGGTCTGGTCTTTGACAAACTGTAAGTGCTGCATTTTATTTTATGGTTTTTTTTTTAAGGGGATTTATTTATTTGAAAGGCAGTTATGTGGGGTGGGCGGTTATGGAGAGAGGGAGGGAGGGAGGGAGGGAGAGAGAGAGAGAGAGAGAGAGAGAATCTTTCATCTGTTTTTCATCCCCTAAATGGTCCCAACAGCTAGGCTGGGCCAGGCCACAGCCAGGAGCCAGCAGCTTCATCCGGGTCTCTCCCGTGGGTGCAAGGGCCCAAACACTCAGACCACCTGTTGCCGCCTCGGGTGCAGTAGCAGGGAGCCGGATGGGCAGTGGGGCACAGACCTGAACTGTCATCCATATGGAATGGCAGATTAACCAACTACCCCGCAACACCGGTCCCAGGGTCCCAGTGCTGCATTTTAATAGAAGCAAATACCAAGGCCGGCGCTGTGGCTCAACAGGCTAATCCTCCGCCTTGTGGCGCCGGCACACCGGGTTCTAGTCCCGGTCGGGGCGCCGGATTCTGTCCTGGTTGCCTCTCTTCCAGGCCAGCCCTCTGCTGTGGCCAGGGAGTGCAGTGGAGGATGGCCCAAGTGCTTGGGCCCTGCACCCCATGGGAGACTAGGAGAAGCACCTGGCTCCTGCCATCGGATGAGCGCGGTGCACCAGCCGCGGCGGCCATTGGAGGGTGAACCAATGGCAAAGGAAGACCTTTCTCTCTGTCTCTCTCTCTCTGTCCACTCTGCCTGTCAAAAAAATTAATTAATTAAATTAAAAAAGAAGCAAATACCAGCACTGTCAACTGTCGTGGTCATCGGGAGTTCTGTATTTCACAAATGCGTCTTACAGCAATCTAAAAAGTCCAGAGGAGCCACAGAAAGCTCCGCTTTGTGTTTATGCACAGCTCTTTAGTTCATCAGCGGTGTCCCTGTGGGCTGTGCACACCCCCAGCCCCAGGGGAACTGTGTGCCTACATTACTGTAGCTCATTTTCCACCGACTTTCCCAGCTTCCCGTCCCCACACTCATGGCCCTTTCCTGTTCACTCTCCTCCCAGTACTCAGATTGCACCTTACACGGAGTGTGGATTTGAGGCTTTCTGCTTGGACGCTTATGGCTTCTACCCAGAGGTAGCTGATGCAAACGTATGGCCCTCCTCGCCACCTCAGCAGCCCCAGGCACAAACACTAATCATCAGGGGTGTAGTGTGTGGGTCCCTGCCCCAGGCTCTCCAGTGCTTTCTATACATAGGATCTCTTAGTTTATCTTTTCAGTTCTCTGTGGAAACCGTCTCTACTCCTTGCACAGAGTGAAGAATCTGTAGGTATCTGTGAAGCCAACATGAATGCTGATAATAATGGCAAACACCTGTCAAGTGCTATTTTTTTAAAAAAAATATTTATTTATTTATTTGAAAGGCAGAATGATGCAGAGAGGGAGAGAAGAAGATCTCCCATTTGCTGGTTTACTCCTCAAATTGCCACATTGGCTGGAGCTGGGTCAGGCTGAAGCCAGGAGCCTGGAACTCCACCTGCGTGTGGCAGGGGCCCAAGTACCTGTACCATAATCATTTTCTGCCTCCCAGATGCATTAGCAGGGAGCTGGATCCGACGGCTCAGAGCAGCCAGGACTTGAACCAGCACTCCCTGCTGACCCATAGCTTCAGCCTCTTGTTGACTGTTTACATAGGGGCAGAAACTGCGCTAAGTCCTTTACAGGTACTGGTTTAGTCAAGGCTCACAGTGGTCCTCCAAGGCTAAGAGTCTTTATTAGTAGCTCCACTTAGACAAACGAGGAAGCAGAAGCACGACAAGATTGGTTTGCCCAGTGTCACACAGTAAGTGCCAGAGATGGTTTTCGTCCCAGGTGTTCTATCAGTAACGCCTTCAGTCTTAAGAACCACTCTCTGCTAGGCAATAAGTACAATGGATATTTTTACTGTGTTACTCATGGTGTTGACTCATGGGCGACTTGAATTTCAAGTACAAGTAATTCCAGAGATAAATCGTAATTTTGCTGAATCATAAAGATAAAGCATACGTTCTGGGAGGCTGTTACTTTATTGCTTGTAGCCAAACATAAACAAAAAAGCAACCAAGCCCCAGGAATACAGCCGAGGATTTTGTCACAGATTGAACATATCCCATGCAACCAGCATCCAAAATTTTAAAAACTCCACTAAACAATGGGACACATTTGTTTTAAAAAGGGTTTTAAAAATTTATTTATACTTATTTGCAATGTAGAGTGACATTTGGTGTACTCACCAAATGACCACAGTTGCCAGGGCTGGACTAGACTAAAGCCAGGAGCCCAGAACTCCAGCTTGGACTCTCACGTGGGTCTCAGGTACCCAAGGACTTGAGTCGTCACCTGCTGCCTCCCAGGGTGGGCATTAGCAGGAGGCTGGATGGGAAGTGGGGCAGGAACTCAAATCCAGGCTCTCCCATGTGGGATGTGGGCATCCTAAGTGGGATGCACAGCTCTTTAGTTCATTAGCAGTGAACTAAAGTGGTGTTTTAACCCCTGTGCCAAACACCTGTCTCAAAGGAACACATTCCTGCTGGGGCTGTATATCTAGAATCAGAGTTGCTGAGTCATAGTAGATGCTACTGATGAGGTTTTCCAGGTGGGTTCAGTCATTTCATTTCCACTGGCGATGTATGAGAGCTTTAGGTGTCCGAATTTTTCTTATTGATTTGTAGAAGTTCCTTATTCTGGATGCCAGAACTTGGTTGGAGATAAATGTATTGCAAATATTTTCTCCCGCTTTTTGAAATGCCTTTTCACTCTTAATATTGTCTTTTAATGAACAGACATTAATCATTTTAATTTTTTGAATTCGTTATTTTCCCCTTTACAGTTAGGTCTTTTGTGTCCTGTTGGGGAATCGTCACCTATTTTGATGGTGTGCCGATTTAATTTATTTTTCTGAAAATCTTATTGTTTTACCTTTAAATCAGCAATCTGCATAAAACTGACTTTCTGTTTGGTGTGAAGACATAAAGATGTGCTTTTCTTCTGTATGGACAGTCAACTGGCCCAGTACACACCTCCCTTTCTTCACTGTTCTTCAGCATTGCCTTTGTCATATATCAGGTGACAGACATGTGTGGGTCTATTTCTGGATTCTTTGTTCCATGGGCTGGTTTGTTTCTTCCTTTGCTGGTGCTGATGTTAGAGAAGGCGCTGGTATCTGGTGGTGTAAGTCCTGCCTACTCTCTTTCTTCCAATTTGCATAAACTATGCTTGGCCCTTGCATTTCCATAGGAATTTGAGACTTAGCCTGTCCATTTTGGGGCTGAAATTGCTTTGATTAATATTGGGGTTGTATTAAAATTATAGGTCAGTTAAGTAAAAATTAAAATCATTACCAGATGGAATGTTCTGATCCATAAAATGTATCTTCATTTAAGAAAACTTTCAGTAATATTTGGAAGTTTTCCATGCAGGGATCTTGCATGTATGTTAGATTTGTTCAACAACTGTTTTTTTTACACTAATGCCAATGACTTCTTTTGTGTTTTGTTTGTTTTCTTTGTTTGTTACTGGTATATGGATAAGTAATTCATTTCTGAATGTTGACATTGTATCTAAAAGTCTTGCTATGTTGCTTTATTGATTTTAATAGTTTGTATATTCTTTGAGATTTTTTACATACACAATGTAATATTTTTCTGCATGTGACAGTGCAGTGTTTTTGCTTTTTCCCCTATATTTCTTTATGCTCTTATGCTTTAATGCACTGGCTCAGACCTGCACGAGAATGTTGAATAAAAGTAACAATATCAGCATTATTGTCTCATTTCCAATTTCTTGAGAGATGCTTTTAAAATCTCCCTATTAGGTATGCTGTTTCTGTAGATTTTAGAAGATTATTAAAGATAAGATTAAGGGATTTCCCTTTAGTTTTTAGTCTCCTATGTGTTGAAAAGCTTTGTGAATAAGCATTAAAGTTTATTAACTGATGCTTCTGTATCAATTGAGATAATCTCATTTTTTTACATTTTTCTATTTAGTGAATTACATTGATTTTGAAATAGTAAACCAGCCTTGCATTTTGGATAAACCCCAGTTGATTGGAATGTATTGTCTTTAAAAAAAAAAAAAAAAACAGAATTCTGGATTTTTTAAAGGTATTTTGAGAGATTAGTGTATAATTTTTCCTTTCTTATAAAGTTCCTATCAGGTTTTGGAATCAAGACTATGCTTTTTTTTAAAAAAGATTTATTTATTTGAAAGTCAGAGTTACAGAGAGAGAGAGAGAGAGAGAGAGAGAGGTAGAGATACAGAGACAGAGTGAGAGAGAGACAAAGAGAGACAGTTTCGATGTTCCACCTGCTAGTTCATTCCCCAAACGGCCACAGCAGCCAAGGCTTGCTCAGGCTGAAGCCGGGAGCCAGGAGCTTCATCCGGGTCTTCCACGTGGGTGCAGGTGCCTAAACACTTGGGCCATCTTCTGTTGCTTTCCCTGAGCCATAAGCAGGCAGCTGGGTTGGAAGTGGAGCAGCCAGGACTCAAATTAGTGCCCATATGGGATGTCACCATTGCAGGAAGTAGTTTTACTCACTATGCCACAATTCTGGCCTCATATTCATTTAAAAGAAAAATAGTTCAAAAGTGCACCCTCCATTTCTGTTTGAATCTGAGTTTGAAGATTAAATCACTTCATTGTAGCTAGCTGTCCAGTATACACAATTTTTATTTCTTTTTTTATTTTTAGAATTTTTTAAAGATTTATTTATTTATTTGAAAGTCAGAATTACACAGAGAGAGAAGGAGAGTCAGAGAGAGAGAGAGAGGTCTTCCATCTGCTGGTTCACTCCCCAATTGGCCGCAACGGCCAGAGCTGCACTGATCAAAAGCCAGAAGCCCAGAGCTTCTTCCAGGTCTCCCAAGCTGGTGTAGGGGCCCAAGCACTTGGGCCATCTTCTGCTGCTTTCCCAGACCATAGCAGAGAGCTGGATCGGAAGTGGAGCAGCCAGGACTTGAACCAGTGCCCATATGGGATGCCAGCATTGTAGATGGCGGCTTTACCAGCTACACCACAGTGCCAGCCCCTCTTTTTTTTATTTTTAAATTTGAGAGGCAAAGGGACAGAGAGAAACAGAGAACTCCTATGCACTGGTTCAGTCCACAAATGCCTGCAAAAGCTAGGGCTGGGCCAGGGTCACAGCCCCTCTCATGGGCCGGGTCCACTTCCCTCTAGACTTTTATTTTCAGAGATGAAGCCATAATTTTTAGGTTTTCTGCTACCTCGAACTGTTGATGTAGCTGTCACGTATCGCAGGCTTCAGAGGAGGCCATGTTCTGGTGATAAACACGTGTTCACTCATTCAAAAGGAAGTCAACGCAATGTTTTCACCTAGCATCACGGCTTTGCTCTAGCAGTGTCACGTCTAAGTTTCATTCTGCAATCATGTCTGCTTTCCCTGAAACAATGTCTCAGACACCTTGAAAGCTTTTCTCCAAGTTTTCACCAATCATAAATCGGTGATTAAGCACAAAGATTTTGGAGACAACTGGTTGGAATCCTGAATCCTGCCTTTCCCAACGTGTGGTTTTGGTATTTAGTCTCTTTAAAGCTTGGCTTCCTTTTCTGTATGCTAGAGATTAATAATAGTACCGATGTCATTTGCCTTAGAAAGAATTCAGGGCTTGTCCTTAGTAAACGTCCAACAAATACCAGCTACTCCATGACATTTCTCTGCTGTTCTGCTAACAGCGAAGAGAAGCCCAAGTCAGTGCCTTGAAATCAGTCACATCATGGTTGCCTCTGTCAGGATACACTGTCCATCTGTGCACTCCCGTTTCTTCACCTAAAGATAAGAAAACACACCCAGTGCAGTGAACTTGTAGCTTGTGTTCACTTTATGTTAACAGAAACTGCCTGACTTCTCCGGGGTAAGTAGCTGACATTTTGTGAATACCCCAAAAGTTATTCCATACATTCGAAAGAGCATCGGTGATATGATTAACTTGGTGTGTTTTAATTGTATCGCAGATTCTAGTAGTTAGTGCTAAAGAATTCGCCAATTATAACAAGTTTTCAGGTTGATTTCTTTATGCTTACCTCCTAGTCCATGAGTGAAATGCAGATAAGACTTCCTTTGGATGTGATTTAGGTTAGGAAAGAGAAGAGAGAAGGATGCTGTGTTTGACACAGTGTATTGATATTGCTAGTCCATGTATTAACATGTCATGTCATGTGACAGTTAGAGACCCAAAAGCTTCCAGGTAATACTGGCCTGATGAAGTCAAGTACGTAAAGATCCTTTTCTTGGCTCCACTGTGTTTACGTAAACTGATCGACCCTATTCCAACTTCTTTAAACAATGTTGAGGTTTCCTGACATATACGCATTAGGCCTCACACTGGAAATAAGACATGGTGTTTAGAACAGAACTAAGTAACTTTCCTTCCTATTAGCAAAGTCAGCAATGGTATGAGCCTCTCTACCCACACGGGGACAAGACAGCATTTTTCATCCCTTTGACAAATTTAAGGCACAGTCAAGAGGAAGGAAAAGGAGGGACTAATAGAAGCAAAAGGAGAGAGAAAGCCACGACTGGAGGGGAGGGAGGCTGTTCTTCTCTGGACTCTGGTATCCTGCACCAGTATGACCACAGGGTAAACATTTGTAGATATTGATTTCCCCACACAAAGTGACCAAGGGTAGTAAGAGAGTTTCAGCAAAACATTGAAACTGGGAATCAAAGCAGAATCTAAAGAAAGGAAGAGCTGCCCATAGGTAGGGAAAATTCACTCCCTTCGCAGTTTACTAAAGAAGAGTCGAGCCAGAGGCTTGGCACCATTTTATGCGTTCCCTAGAGACGAAGTCTTTTGCACCCATCTGGAATGCTGGAGCACATTCAAAATGGAAACACAAAGAAACCTCAGTGGCTGTGACGCAACCATCCAAGCTTCTTGTAGGTTACTGGTTAGCTCAGCAAGTGAAGTGTTTTTCCTTCACCTGGTACAGTGACACCGGGGCAAGGTGGCACCAAAAAGGGGGCGATTTGTCACTATTGAACATCCAGCAACACGTATCTCCCACCAGGCAAATCAATGCTTCACCAATTTCCATCAGAATTAGGGGTTGCCTCTCCCATTGAAAAATACAATAAATCCATATCATTTCAAATTCTAGTAACTTGGAACGTGGAATATTTTCCTCAAATATCAAAATTCGGGGCACAGTTGAAACACCAGGGCAGGATTCTATTTACAGATGGCCGCCGAGTGCATCATCTCATGCTGTCAATCCTTAAGGGCCATGTGGTGAAGCTGCTGGGAACTGAGGCTGGAGAGACAGAGACTCTCCTATCTGCTGCCCTAGACACCCAGGACCCCAAACCCCGTTCCCTAAAGAATCCCTTTGCACTCCATGAAAGGCCAGAAACTTAATCCAGTTGAGCTGTTCCTGTCCTAGCTGTCTTCCTCCTCTGTGAATTTCAGTCCCTGTACCTATCATTCTCTGAGGCCTAAGCCTTCCCAAGGTCAACACCAGACTTCTTACTTTGAGGAGGTTGCCTGATCCAACAGCAGCCATCTGCCTTCCTCCACTTGTCACTCTGTTGCCTAATTCCCTGATGGATTCAGCTGACTCGTCCTGTGCATGCGGCACCCTACACTCAGAGACACTGGCACGGTCTCAGTGTCCCCTGAAGAATGTGTCACTTTTCACGAGTGCTTAAGTCCCGCACCTGTCTCTGAAATCATCACGAATGCACGGGGGACAGAACCTGATGACACTTGGCTGAGATCGCTTCTCCTCTCTCTGTTCAAGGTTAGTTTCAGCTTCCCTTAACTTAAAAGATCTCCAAACCCGCCGGCGCCGTGGCTCAACAGGCTAATCCTCCGCCTTGCGGCGCCGGCACACTGTGTTCTAGTCTCGGTCGGGGCGCCGGATTCTGTCCCGGTTGCCCCTCTTCCAGGCCAGCCCTCTGCTGTGGCCCAGGAATGCAGTGGAGGAATGCCCAAGTGCTTGGGCCCTGCACCCCATGGGAGACCAGGAAAAGCACCTGGCACCTGGCTCCTGCCATTGGATGAGCGCAGTGCGCCGGTCGCGGCGGCCATTGGAGGGTGAACCAATGGCAAAGGAAGACCTTTCTGTCTGTCTCTCTCTTTCACTGTCCACTCTGCCTGTCAAAAAAATTAAAAAAAAAAAAAAAAGATCTCCAAACCCAAACTGGGGAACTATTGAGAAAGGGGATGAGCTAGGCCTGTATTAGGTCCAATAATGCCAGTAAGGAGGACAATTAAACTACAGCAGGACTTGCGTTCCACACTGGGATGTAGATCCCTGCGGGCTGGAGTGGTGTCTCCCCAGCCAGAAGCCCGAGAACCCTCTGCCCTGGTGAGAGCCTCTGGTTAGTGCTGTCTTCCCTCCCAACCATCCGCATGCCTGCTGATCTTCAGGTGCACTCGTGGGAGGACTTCAGGGCTGGGGCTGGGGAGTGGCATCATTTCATTCCCATTCTTAGGTCCTGGATCCTTCGCACCACCCTTTGACCACTAGTAAAAAAGTGACAACAACATCAGCAAAGTCCAAGTTCTCATCCTCGTCCATCTCTAACCAGAACAACCCATGGAGGCCTGGCCTAGCTTGGGGGCTGCTTGCTGGGAGGTGACCACACACAGAGCTGCAAGGAGAAATCTACAGCTAGTCCTTTTACAGGGAACATTACAGAAGCGTCCTGTAGTTTACAGATCATTTACAGTGCGGGCTCTGTCTTAGCCCACTTTCCACTGCTATCGCACAACACCACAGACTGGACATCGTATACACAATGGAACTGTATTTGGCTTACTGTTCTGGAGGCTGGCAGTCCAAGTGCATGGTCTTGATGCACTTGTGCTGCATCACAGCGTGGTGGGAGGACAAGCAAGCACCTGTGAGCACCACAGAGGGACTCGAGCCAGACGCATGGTTTCTATCAGGAACCCTCTCTTGCAACAGTCATTCATGAGAAGGGCCCCAATGACCTAACACCCCCACCCCCACCCCCCAGCCTCTCAGCATCTCACAATGGCAAATACATCTCAGCATGACTTTCCTAGGGCATATTCAAAACATACAAGAGAAAAAATAAAACATCAGAATTAAGTTCAGGTAAAGCGAGTGCTTCCTATTGAGCAAAGGGGAAAAAATACTGAAATGCATTATACTAGACTTCTCTGGGGGTAAATCAAAACAAACAGAAACCAAAACAACAACAAAACTGTGTCCAGTCTGCTGACAGCAAAGTCTGTTCATTGATTTATATATTTTTACAAATTTATTTTGTTTATTTGAAAGGCAGAGTGACAGAGAGAGGTGGGGAGAGACACAGAGACAGAGATCTTCCCGTTGGTTCATCCTCCAAATGGCCACAAATGGCCAGGGCTGGACCCAGCTAAAGCCATTAGCCTGGAACTCTGGTCTTCCACGTGGGTGGCAGGGACCCAAGTACTTGGGCCATCTTCCGCTGCTTTCCCAGGTGCATTAGCAGGGAGCTGGATGGAAAGCATAACAGCTGGGACCCAGAACTGGCACTCGTATGAGATGCCAGTGTCTCAGGTAGCCCCTTAGCCCACTGTACCACAATGCCAACGAAATCTACTTATATAAGGAAAAAAAATACACCTGATTCTTAGGGATGCTGGTAGCACTGTGCCTTATTTTATACCGCTCCGCTTACAAAAGAGTAATTATTAAAAAGCAATTTTCAGACTGATTTTTTATGGCATGAAAGTTTCTCAAATGGCAAATTGTGGCTTATATTTCTCTTCTCTTTCTTTTTTTTTAATTAAGAGTTATTTTTATATATTTGAAAGAGTGACACAGAGGAAGAGAGGTTTACTCCTTAAATGGCAGCAATGGCCTGGGCTGGGCCAGGCAGAAGCCAGGAGCCAGGAACTCCATCTGGGTCTCTCACGAGGGTGGCAGGGGCCAAGTACTTGAGCCATCAACCACTGTCTTCCCAGGCGCATCAGCAGGGAGTGGGATGGGAAGTGGAGCAGCCAGGACATGAACCATCACTCTGATACAGGATGCTGGCATCACAGCAGCTTAACCTAGCTTAACACTGGGCCCTCTTACATTTTATTGAGCCTTTATCATAAGCCAATGCCTTGGCTGCAAAATTCAATGAGACTTGTTTTTGTTCTCAAGGACACAACCTGGTAGAAGTAGACAGCTATGCAAACTAACATGTGTCATGAGTGCTGGCGGTGCTCCAATGACTGTGTTTCTCAGGGGAGTGTCTGTAGACCAGGTTGTGTCTGATCACCGCCTCATCACTTACTTAAACCCAGGTCCCTGGTTCCCAATCCTAGAACCTTGAATCATTTCAGGCTAGGGGAATGTGTGCTGGGATCTCATCTGAAGCTCCCGGGAGATTCTTTGCACACTGAAAATTGACAGTTGGTATAGGAGAAAACAAGGGCACAAAAAGGCAGGGCTTGATGCAGGCCACCTTGGCTGGGGTGGAGATCAGGGAAGATTTTCTCACAGAGGGGACACTGGAGTTGGGCTTTAAGGAGACGAGTGTGGGTCCTAAGGATGAGATGCTCCGGGAGCAGAGGCGGCAAGACGGACAGTGCATTGTCCATTCCCTGGAAGGAGCATCGCTCTGTCTCTTGGGCCTGGGGATGAGCTGGAGTGGGAGCAGAAGAGCTGTATGCAAATCTCGGTGGCTCACAGACACAGGGACACACTTCTTACACATGGATATGTTTACTGCTAATCCGCTGGATTCTGCTGCAGATCTACCTTCTAGGTACAAGCAAAATAGCAGCCAAAGGGAGGAGAACTGCTCAGGGTGTAAGGAAGAAGAGATGACACAGTGGCCAATGGACTTCTGCTCAGACACAGCGCGTGTCACTTTTACCCAGAGTTTATGTCGCATGACATCAGCGGAGAGCCCATATTATCCTGCCCCAGGGAGCGGTGGTGCATACCTGAAAGAATAATGTGATCTCCCATAGGTGGCAGTTAGTAGGAGTCACTGAATTAAAGGAAACAACAAGCAATCAAAAGAATTGAAGGAGTTCAGTCATCTTTTTAAATAGCTTAGGTTTTGAGGGTGTGATAATGGGATGTTTGAGTCATCAATTTGTTTTTGAACTTTCACCTATTTTATTTAGGTTTTCATTTTTTTTTCAAATTCCAACCAGAAGCTAAATGCAACTGGAAACTGGTAAGCATTAGTTTTACTCCAAAGGAGTAGGATCATTCAGATTTACTCCAATAAAAGTATGCAACCCTTAAGCAAAGCTTTTCTTCATTTAAAACACTATACAGTAGTCTTTTCATATGTTCATCAGAGTCATCAATTTTTAAAAATTAGAGAGAGAGAGAGAGAGAGAGAGAACGAGCACACTCCCATTTGCTGGTCTACTCTGCAAACACTTGCAACAACCCCTGACGAGGACTCACGCCAGCAGCCCAGGACTCAATCCCTGTCTCCTGCGTGGGTGGCAGGAACCCAGTTACTTGAGCCATCAGCATTGCCTCTCAGGGTGTGCATTACAGGAAGTTGGATCAAACCCAGACACACTGAGAATGGGATAGGCATCCCAAGTGGCCCCTTAGCCACTGTTCCAAGTGCCCACCCTATCCGTTTTTTTCCTCGGCTGTATCTGATTTCCCAAGTATGCGTCCTAGAACTCACTGCTCCCAAGAGATGCTGAGGTACTATGAGAACAGGAATTCCATCAGCAAATACATTTAGGAGACCTGCGTTTTCATTTTGTGTTAAAAGCTCATGGCAGCTTTTCCATGGTGAAGTCCAGTTGAAATCTTTTATAATTAACTTTGTTTTGTACATTTCCCAAGGTTATTTGATCACAGAATCCTTATTGCACAATACTTACTAAGACATTCCAGGGGCCAACACTATGGCATAGCAGGTAAAGCTGCTACCTGCAGCCCTGGTATCCCATATGGGTGCTGGTTCGAGTCCTGGCTGCTCCACGTCTGATTCAGCTCTCTGCTATGGCCTGGGAAAGCAGTAGAGAATGACCCAAGTCCTTGGGTCCCTATAGCTGCATGGGAAACCTGGAAGAAGCTCTTGGCTCCTGGCTTCAGATTTCCCCAGCTCTGGCCAGTGCAGCTAACTGGGTAGTGAACCAGTGATGGAATTCCCTTTCTCTCTGTCTCTGTCTCTGTCTGTCTCTCTGTCTCTCTCTGTCTCTCTCTCTCTCTGTCTCTCTCTCTCTCTCCGCCTGTCCTTCTCTGTGTAACTGTTTCAAATAAATAAATAAATAAGTATTAAAAAAAAAAAAGACGCCTCAGGACTGGCTAGAGTAACCTACTTGGACTTCAGGATACACTAAATAAAAGTACCCTAAAAGTGCGTCTCACTTTTCTTTGGTAACCACTCCAAGGTTCACCAAGTCTCCCCCTAGAACAAATTCAGCCTGGCGGCTAATCGAAGTGCACCACAGTCCAAGTCAATTTGCTGGCATTTAACACACGTGATTGAGATGCAAGCAAATGTAATCAAGTGATTTTTATAGGATTTCTCTGCTCTGCTCAGACTACCACAGTTCAGCTAATCCAGGACAGCAGGACACCTTATCACATAGATGCTTGACTAGTTGTAAAGGTGGCCCAGCTGGGGAATATAACCACGAGTACCCAAAGCTTTTTGCGTCAGCAGTCGAGCATCCTGGCTGAATGGCATTGTAGCCATCTGTTAGCGACTCCTTCAGAAACCTCAATGAATGGGCCAAATCAAATCACCAAGGATGTTTATTTCTGACACGCTTCTGTTTCGTTTCCTAAGCTCCTTTTGCATGGATGCCTGAGACAGTCTAGGTTCTTTACTCTTCCTAGTCACAGACTTCCATGCTGGGAAGTGTTCATATTTTAAGCTTTAAGATAACGGTTAGCTGTTTACTTCTAGAACTCTACTTAGTAGCCGTATTAGAGTCCAGAAGCATAAACATCGAGTAATGCCAACTCTGTGATCTCTCTCTCAGTACTGCATTTACTGATACGGTAAATCAGGAAAAAGCATCGAAGAGGTGCATTTGAAGAGGTCCGCCTTTCCACTCATCTCCCTTCGAGGCCTTCACAATTTTAGGGGGAACAATCTAGTGCCCCAGTTGTTTCTTTTTTAACTCAGTGTTTTTACTTATTTATTTTTTTAACAGTTCTTCAGTTCCCTGGCTTGTCCCAGATTGGTACCTAAAACTTGATAATGGTATAAACACACCAAGTACAAACTCGCCATTCAAATTGGAATATGTCCTTACATTTAAAGCAGTTAGTTATCAAAGACAAATGATGCAAGATCCTGCACCAGAGTGAATCTGCCCAATGTTGACATAGAAATTGTCTTGAGCAGATTAAACCACGACCAAAAAAGCAGGCAGAGGGACCATGAGTGACAGGGGCTTTATGGGGGGGCCATGCCTCCCAGGGAGGAGTTCATCTTCAGACTCAAAGAGCCGCCTTCAGGGATCATGTAACTTGAATTCCTGGTGTCATCTTAGCTTGACCAGCTCTGGAAGAACATATTAACCCCCGCTTGTGATTTTCAGAAAACCATTCTAATTTAGCAAGTAATTACGGGTCACATGTAGGACAAAGAGCTAGATAATCTTGGATTACCCACAGGAAGCTTTGTCTCCAGAGCAACCCCCTGGAGGGGCTGCTAATGCCCAGGCCCCGCGGTTAATGAAGTGGGAAAGGTAACCGGCTCCTAAACCTGTTGGAGCCAGGGAGCGGGACACAAGGATGATAGCTGTGCGACATTAGGTGACAGGAGATGATGCTACAAGAATCAGGCAGAGACAAACCATTTAGAGAAATGGTAGAACTGCCACTGTTCTGCTAGACCAAGCCTACAGAGCTAAGATCAGCCTACAGTGAGTTCAAGTCAGGTTCTGAATTTTAGCCTCACTTCCAGCTGAATGCTCTGGGTTCAGGTCTTCCTAGGACTCAGTTACCCCACAACCTGGCTTCTCCCATGGTGCAGCCTCAGTTACGACACCACGCTGAGAGGGGCCCAAGGAGGAATTTTGGAAGATAAGACAGACGTGGTACTGTCCTCCAGTGTCTTTGAAATCTCATGCTGGACTGACAAATGAGATCAGGTTGCATAGACAAGTACCAGGTGAGAATCTTAGGTAAAGGTGGAGGAGGAGTCTGGGTGACACAGCGATGGAGTGACTGGGAGGAGGTCACGGGGACACTGGCATCCCCTCAAGGTGACTGGAGATGCAAGAGCCTCTACTCCCTTCCTGCTTCTCTCTCCTTCTGTTTGCAATGGCCGCATTTAGGATTTACCTCCCTGTGAAGCTGTCACGGGGTGCACCCTCCTCCACTTGCCCTGGAGCACTTACTGAACCACACGGTACACGTGTGTGCTCCTTCCTCAGTCACGGAGAGTCTGGGGCTCCTGAGTTTGGGAACTCTTGGCGTGAAAGGTAAGGGGTCCTAGGATATCCACTTAGTGTTCTCTAAACGCTTGCTAAGAATGCATTGTGAGGCAGGTCCCACCCCGCATGCTGGAGATTCAAAGAGGAATAAAACACAGTGTCTACCAGTGAGTGCTCAGAGACCAGAGACAGCGCAGGTAAGCCAGCAGGAAAGTGCAGTCAGCCCTGAGACATAAAATCAGCTGGACCGGTGGCAGGTGTAGGGCCTGGCGGTTAAGATGCTGACGAGGATGCCCACATCCCACATGGGGGTACCTGGCTTTGATGCCCAGCTCCAGCTCTGGCTTCTGATCCCAACTTACTGCTAATGCAGACCCTAGGAGGCAGCAGCCATGGCTTGAGTGAGTCCTGCTACCCATGTAGGAGACCTGGAATGAGTTCCCAGCTCCTGGCTTTGGCCCCAGCCATTGTAAGCACTGGGGAGAGTTAAGCTACAGATGGGAACTATTTCTCTGTCTCCATTCTCCTCTCCTCTACCCAAGATCAGCTGGAAATATGTCTGGCCAGCACATTTCTGAATATTTGGTAATAAGAGAGAGGGGCCAGAAGTTTTGCTTTAGGGGCAGGTATTTGGGGGAGCAGCTAAGTCACCACTTGTGACACTCACATCCCATAGCGGAGGGGCTGACGTCTTGGTTCAGATCCAGCTTCCTGCTAATGCACATCCTTGGTGGTAGCAGATAAGGCTTCAAGTCCTTGGGTCCCTGCCACCCATGTGGGAGACTAGCTGGAGTGCCAGGTTTTGGGCTTTGGCTGGGCCCAGCCTGGCTGTTGCAGGCATTTGGGGAGTGAACCACTGGATGGAAGATCTCTGTGTCTCTCCCTGAGTTTCAAACAAAGTGAAAATTAAAAAAAAATGAGGTCACAGTTTACCACCCAGACTTTTTATGAACAAGTAGAACACTGCACTGGAGGACTGTGGCTTATGAAATACCAGGTGGTGTCAATCATTGCCAGTCTCGGGGGCTAACCTTAAAACTCTACAAAACAGGTAGAAGGCTGAAGGGATTGGTAAAGGCTGGCTGTTCACTTAGGAAGCTATGTTGTTAATAAAGGAATGAACTCTCTCCACTGATAAAGGTGGGAAAGACAAAGGAAACCTACCTGATGGAATAAAGCTTACAATGCTCTGGGGAGCTGAAACCCAGTGGGTATTGCTGAATAGGAGCACAGTGCAGCCCCAAAGAAGTCCAGACAAACTCCAAGTCTTCAGGCCCAAGGACGGAAGGAGACGACGGACGCCAGGTCCGTGCAGGGAAGCGAGAATCTTGTCCTGTACTGTGAACGCACCGCGAGTGTGAGATTCTGCAGAGTAAGAGGTGGCAAGAAGCTCCAGTGCTGCTCACCCCAGATGTCTGCAGAGCTGCCGTGCCGACCAAGGAAAGGGAACCCGTGGAGGGAATGGAGGCCTCTTATTCTCCTGTCTCTACATCTTGGGAACTAGATGGAAAAGCCAGGTGTGTGGGAGTTGATCTGGGAGCGGAGCCAATGACCAGGCCAATTGGAAGAAACCACAGCAGTGTAGCTCATGATTGCCAAGCCTTTGGGCAGGAGCCCCAGGTCTACAATTCTGATAATAATTTACAACCCTGCGGGATTAAATCTCAGCTATGCATGGCCGTATCTGAAAGCCACAGAGACATGCAAGAGGGGTGGTCTGCAACTGTAACCCATCCTTCCTGTTCCTCTCACAAATGAAAATTTAAAAAAATCAGGATCTCAGCTCTCACACCAGACTAAACATATACTTAAGATCTATATATTTAAGGTCTATATATTTAAGATCTTCCAAATGTACATAAAACTTGGAGAAATGCTGCTGTAATTATATTTATGCTTTGAGAAGACTCTAAGGAACACCCACTAGGATGGCTATAATTAAAAACAAAGGCAAATAACAAGAATTGGTGGGGATGTGGAGAACTGGAACCCGGTACATTGCTGGTGGGAACATGAAGTGCAGCCACTGTGGAAAACTGCACGGTGGTACCTGGATGATGTGAACCTGGAGTTACCCGCTCAGAGCAATTCCACTCCCGATATTCATCCCAAAAGAACTGAAAGTATGCTCAAAGAAAAACTTTCACTGATGTTTATGATTGGCAATAGGTAGAAACAACCCAAATGCCCACAGATTGACCAAGGGATAAACAAAGTGTGGAACAGAGTATTGACAAATGCGACAACTTGGATGAACTCTGACAACATTCCGAGAGAAGTCAACACAACAGGTCATGTGGTTCCACTTATAGGAAAGGCTCAGAATAGGCAAATCTAGAAGGTGGTTGCCAAGGGCAGAGGTGAAGGGAGAATGGAGAGTGACAGGTTAATGGGTTTGGGGTTTCATTTAGAGGAGATGAAGATGCACTGGGGCCACGTAGTAGTGATGGATGCACACCACTGCAAATATACTAAATGTCTCTCACAACTTTTGTGCCATAGGTATTACACTACACTTTTTGTTCTTAAAGAAAGTAGAGAGCAAGAGCAGAAAACTAAGTGGTTCCCCCAAATGCCATTTTTTGTGGGTTCAGTGAGTAGTTAGTAATTGTGTTTTAGTTTTCTTAACTTTTCATTAATGATCAGGATACTAAAACTTGAAAGTGTGCATGCATTGCTTTGTAAAAACACCAAGGTCATAGACCTAGTCAATACGTTGTTCAAAACTAAAAGGAAAATTAACATAGCTGAGTTAGGTGAAAACGAAGTAGGATGCCATACAGCAAGGTCAAGCATAGGAAGTCAACAGTTGCTAAGGACAAGAAGGTAAAAACAGATGTGAGATAAAAATTGAGAAGTCAGGATCACAGCCTTTGGGAATGGAGAAGGGAGCCCTGTGGATGGAAACTCAGCTTCAGTAACTGAGTTTGTACATTGGTGAATTGCAGATGACATAGAACCCACGGGGTTCCCTTGCCAACCCACTTAGCATCACTCAGACACAGCCTCAAATTGTGCTTCCAGTTCTGGGGTTTGCCTCTGGTAACAGAACTAGAATCCACGTACTCCAATTTGGGATGTGGGCATCACAACCCAAGTCTCTTTTTTTAAGGGAAAAGGTTTACTGGGGGAAACCTGACAGACCAGAGGGAAGGGGCGAAGAAGGAAAAGAGGGAGAAGAGTGTAAGAGAGAGATCAAGAGACAGAGAAAGAGATTGAGAGAGACAGAGGGAGAGAGATCAGAAGACGGAGAGAAAGAGAGTCATGTGTTCAGGAACAGATCCTCTTAAACCTTTGCTGGGGTGGTTGTGGGGGACAGGCAGGGAAGTAGGAGCAGCGAATCCTGTTAGGGTGGGGATGGAGCTGATACCGGTGGTTAAGCCATTGGGTCACCTGGCTTCCAGCCATGGCGGCGGGGGCTACAGCCTAGGATACAACCCAAGTCTTAACTGCCAGGCCAAATGTCTGTTTTTAAAAAAATTTAGGAGCCAGAGAGAGAGAGAGAGACTCCCATTTGCTAATTAAATCCCCAAATGCACACAATGGCTGAGGCTGGGCTGGGGCCACAGTCAGGAGCCAAAAACCCAAGGGAGATCTCCCATGTCTGAGCCATCACCTCTGCTTCCCAGGGGCTGCATCAGCAGGAAACTGGAATTGGGAGCCAGAGCAGGGCACTGAAACAAGGCACTATGATCTGCAACATGAGCTTCTAACCCTGCGGGCCGAATGCCCACCCCAGTTCGGTATCATGCATTTAAAAAAAATTTTTTTTTATTTGACAGACAGTGAAAGAGAGACAAAGAGAGAAAGGTCTTCCTTCCTTTGGTTCATCCCCCAAATGGCCGCTATGGCCAGAGCTACGCCGATCCAAAGCCAGGAGACAGGTGCTTCCTCCTGGTCTCCTATGTGGGTGCGGGGACCCAAGCACCTGGGCCATCCTCCACTATACTCCCGGGTCACAGCAGAGAGCTGGACTGGAAGAGGAGCAGCTGGGACTAGAACCCAGCACCCATATGGGATGCCAGCACCGCAGGTGGAGGATTAACCACAGGAGCCACGGGCTGGCCCCTGAATGCATGGACTTTTAACATATTTGATGTGCTTTAGCCAATGCCAATTCCTTAAATTCCTTACGTATTCTTAATAATGCTCAAATTCTTCCATGGGAGCCTCTTTCAGTTGCCTCTTTGGTCCAATTAATACAATCCCTCCACTTTGGATAATGTTTTTGTTTTCTTGAATTTTTCCAATCTGATAGGTGAGAATTGATGTATTCTTGAGTACTAATTTGCATTTCTTTTGTTAGCAGTCGTTTGCAGGAACTTTTTGTGTATTTAATTGGGTATACCTTAGGTTTGCAGCTTACAAGTAAATGGTCCAAGAGGTAGTAGCATAGTGTGCTCTAGAATATATTGAATTATAAACCAGGAGCCCTATTCTCTGATCTTGCCATTTGTGTGACCCACAAAGAGGTCACTTATTTTTCTGCATTTTCATCTCTTTCTTACTAAATTAGGGGATGTGCCTCTTGAGTCTCCCAACACCCCTTTTTGAACTAAAATGTTAAGATCCTAGTTTCTTGCTCTGTCATGTGCCCGATCTCACATATATGTCGCTATTTTTCCAACAAATCCAACTTGTATAAGCAAGTCCAATTCAGTTGTGTTTGTGCAACTTATTCCGTCAGATTGATCTGTAAAACAAAGCAATCGTTAGATTACATGTCCGGGTTTTCCTACCATTATTGCAAATATGGTCACTGAACTGATGAGGGCCACAGCGATTGACCCTTCTGCTCGCTCTTTCAGAAGCTGCAGCCAACTGGCAAATAGCTCGGCCAGCCTCCTGCTGCTGCATCTGCCAATGCCCAGCGCCCCAGGCCGCCCCGCCCTCAGGCTGCCCATTAACTCATTAGAAGCTGCTGTGGCAGCAGCTGGGGGAGGGGCTGCTGGCTGCTGACACCTGCCTCGAGTCCCTGGTACCTGCCACTGTGTGTCTACTCCAACACCGCACACAGACGCACCGTGTTGCTCCAGAGCACTGATCACAGTATCCAGAATCAATGCGTGCCTTGCGTGGGTCTTGGTGTGATGTCTGTTCATGCATCGGATGATAAACTCCACGAGGGCAGTTTATGGGGGTCATGTTTTGCTCACTTCCATATCCCTGGCACTCAGCTTAGGACATGCTGATACTTGCCGGGTGCAGAACACCAGGGTGTGGGGTGCTGAGTGGATCAAGTAGCTGGAGAGCTTCGTAGACACACAATGACCTTCCTCACATTGTACACACTGCCCGTGGAAGGTGGAAGAGGGACCGCCCCCAATCTGGGGCTGACACGTAGCGTTTGTACGCATGCGCACACACATAACTGCGCTATCATCATATGTTCAGATCTAACACACGCAGGAATGTCTGAGCAGGAGGCTGGGAGGTTCCCAGGCCTGCGAGGCCGCAGCTACCAGGAGAAAGAGCACCGGCCTGGTCGATGGAACACCCGGAATCTTACGCATACTCGACCACTCCGGGGGACCTGGACGATTCTGGACCCATCCCTCAATCTGCAGAATAGCGGGGCTGGGCCAGAGCCCCTGAAAAGCTCCCTCTGTGGCTGAGACCCTGAAGTTCTCCGGGTGGCGGCCTTGGTCACTTCCACACCGGGGCCTTCTCATCCCAAAATGGCGTTCGTCTGAAATCTCTTCTCCATGGAACCTTGGACTCACACTTTTCAATGGCAAAAGCTGTCTCTCGAGCTTTGCAGTCATCTTGCCTCTCCGGACCCAGGTTTCTGTCTTGTATCCTCCGTCACCTGTGTCGGTGTTAAATAACAGAGCCTAAGGGCACCCCAGGCACTGCGAGTGGTGCATGCCAGGTATCCACCTGTTGCCAAGGCTACCACATGACCCCCCCCCCCGCCCCCATTAAAGTTTCTGCTGCCTGTGTCAATGTCATTCTCACGTTCCCTGGACTGATGTGCCGTGGCTGGTTGGATTTGGCAGGTGGCAGTGTGGACATGGTCGTTTGTGCGCACGCGTGCTTAGGTGGGAATGGGAGACAAGCCGCAGGGTCACTGCTGTAAAGTGGGGTTCCGTGTGTTGGGAAATGAACCTGCCAGCACTTCTGACTACAACGTGGGGTAACAGAAGTGCGAAATTCCTTGGCAATCTTCATCAATCCCGCAAGGCGCCAGGGAAAGCTGGTGTGACCCATGTCACTCCTGCGTTTCCATGCACCCCGACCGTCCCCGGTCCTGTCCTACAGCAAGGGCAGCACGCCCGGCCCTGAGAAGTTTCTAGAAACCCACTCTTCCACAGCGTGGCTCTCTCCTCCCTGCCACACATTCCATTCTGGATTCTGTGATACTTAAAAAGCAACCCAAACTCAGTGAACTCCTCTGAGGGAACATTCTAGATTTCATTGTTCTGGTAAGTTCCAACGGTTCATTGCAGAGACTGAGAAGCCTAGAAGTCTAAAAGAGAGGAAAGACCCCCCTCCCCAAAGCAGCCCTGAGTCCCTCTGTGTGAGTCACTCTGTCCTCTATCCCCAGAGTTACGACCCTGAAGCCCTTGTCATCACCAGGTCCACCCCAAGCCTAGGAAGCGGAGGGTGCCCTCGGCAGCAGGAAGGGGCAGCGAATCCCACCCAGAGGGCTCCCGGAAACCCCCGGCTCTGAGACCAGGGCTGAGGGCCGGCGGGAGGCAGGCCCGTCCGGTGCAGTGGCGACCTACAATGCCAAAGCGGAGGCGGTGGCCTGGGTGAAGCCCGCCAGGATCTCTGGCCAGAGCCGCTTCTCCTTGTCCTAGCCGACTGCACGAAGACGCCGTGGAAGATTTCACAGTAAAATACCTGCAGCTCCCCTTCTCTCCCATCAAACCCCTCTTCCACCCCCTCGTGCCAAACTGCGCCTTTATTTTGGCCAAGCTCCGCTATGGGGGTTTTCTCCCCCCTCCCTTTTTTAAAATTCCTGTCTCATTAACTCCACTCCCTCAGCCTCCCTGGGTTTTCTAATGATTAAAGTAGTGGGCTTTTTTAAAAGGCCTCCAATTAGCACCTCATCAGCTCCAATTAGGGGAGACAAAAGCAGTGTAAAGATAACTCAACGAGAGGGGCCGGCACAACATCGTGTAATCGCTTAAGACAGGCATTGAGCATTTTGTTTGCTGGGCCATTCACCTTTCTTTCTCTCTTTTGGATGCATCAAGGCTGCTGTGCTGGGAAGTCGGTTCTCCCCGGGCTCTCATAATTCCTCATTCAGAAGCTACCTGTTTACAGCCCGGGGACCTAAACAATCCTATATTGTGTGCCCACTGCTTCCTTAGCTCCAGCTCCCTAATGGCCCAGAGCCTTCTCCTTGTACTGTCTTCTAATTACAAGGGAGGGCAACAATGTATTTTTTTTTCAATGAGAGTTCTTTGGAGCAGTTAATTTGGTGCCTGTACCAAATGCCCCCAAACATTAATTAGGGTGGAAGGAACCCTAATTTCCTCAGTCCCTTTCCCCTCCGCTGGCTTCCCCGGTTTTCACATAGGCCTGGATGAGTCTCCATAATGAAATTACCTCATTAATGCCTTTATTCTTCACAGTAACTCATTCAAAACCGACCATTTAGCTTTAATTTAATGCTGTCAAAAGGAAAAGGGTGCATTCATGGCTTTGATTAGCAAAAAATTCTCCCCCCCTCCCCGAGGGGCGGACAGATTTAAATTATGAAGATGGTAAGTAGAGAGTTATAATTGGGCACAAGCAGCACTTCAGGACAGCTTAAATGCTTTCAAAGCCGGGGCTGGCTGCTCTGCGGACTATTAACTGTGTCCGGTGCCTTGTTCTCCGTATTTGAATTGATGGCAACTTAACTATCCAAAGAGAAAACAGGGTTTAATTTTTGTTTAATACACAGTGGGGTTCTATTTACCCACAGAGCCAAAGCTTTCCGATGAGCGCAGTCTTTGTTCCCTCCATAATTTCTGATCTGCGCTTTCTAGTGGGGGCTCCGGAGGGCGCCGTGCGCGTCGCCATGTCCGGGGTAAGATAAAGGCTGGGGGCAAGGCTGAGCATGTGGGTGGCTGACCTGACACCTCACCGAGGGCACCCCAGGAAGACAAGCGCTACAACGCATTTCTAAAAAGAAAAAAAAATTCCTCATACTTTGGGGATTTAATCTCTCAGAACTCTCTCCGTGGCATTTTGTCCTTGGACACGACCATCCTGTGAAGTACGACTTAGCCTTGTGAAAGAGTAAGGGCTCCGGGCTCTCAGGACGTTACTCAAGGCAGCATCAGAGACCCCTGAGCAGGCGTTGTGGGTAAAGCATTATACTGCATTATACTTTCTTTGATTTTGGCGGGAGGAGCTGCTTTCTCTTAGCATCCACAAGGTCAAGTGTGTTTACGTTGGCTCATGTTCAATTTGTATATAAAGCAGACAGCATCGCCAGGCAAGGCAATACTGCCCTATCTGTACTAACTATGTGTGTACTATATATGAAACAGCACATGGGCCATGAGGTGTCCATGAATCACCAGTGAATGCATTAGGTCTCTTTGCACAGAAGTTTTTGGGTACCAAATTATGTGAAATCATCAAACATGAGCAGAAAGAAGGTGGGGACGGATAGAAGTATGCTTTTTTTTTTTTTTTTTTTTGGCCAGGCAGAGTTAAACAGTAAGAGAGAGAGAGACAGACAGAAAGGTCTTCCTTCCATTGGTTCACTCCCCTAATGGCTGCTAAGGCAGGCACCGATCTGAAGCCAGGAGCCAGGTGCTTCCTCCCAGTCTCCCATGTGGGTTCAGGGACCCAAGCACTTGGGCCATCCTCCGCTGCCCTCCCGGGCCACAGCAGAGAGCTGGACTGGAAGAGGAGCAACTGGGACTAGAACCCTGGGTGCCGGTGCCACAGGCAGAGGATTAGCCAAGTGAGCCATGGCGCAGGCTGAAGTATGCTTATTTCTAAACTCCAGGCTGCTTCAGGCAAGACAGGGCTTTCTAACGATGGGGAAAAAAAGAACAAAACCCAAATAAAATCATATTGCTTGTTCTTTAAAAACCAGAAACAACCAACAAGGCAGTATGAGGCTCAGCAGAGACTGTGGGACTTGGAGTCAGACAAATTTGCTTTGAAAATCTCAGCTCTGCGCTGGCGCTGTGGGGTAGCAGGTAAAGCCGCCACCTGCAATGCTGACATCCTGTATGGGCACTGGTTTGAGTTCCAGCTGCTCCAGTTCCAAACTAGTTCCCTGCTGATGGCCTGGGAAAAACAGCAGATGGCGGCCCAATACTAGGGCCCCTGTTACCCACGTGGAGGAAGTTCCTGACTGGCTCCTGGCTTTGGCTTGGCCCAGCCCTGGCTATTGTGGCCATCTGGGGAATGAACCAGTGGATGGAAGGTCTCTGTCTCTCCCCTTCCCTCTGTGACTCTTTCAAATCAATAAATGAGTGAATCACAAAAAAATAAAAATCCCAGCTCTGCCATGATCCTCTTATCTGATTTTCCTCATTTGTTCAATAGGAATCACAAAACTCCTATGTGAGGATGAAATGAGATCACACAAATGCAGAGTGAACAAACAGTGCCTCGTAAGTTTCAGAGTAAGTAATGACAGCTATTTGTTCAACAAAGCTAAAGTTTGTCCATAAGTGGGAAAAACCTTGAGATGCATTCATTCCTGTATTTAATATTTATGACTTTTCAGATAATAAAGTGATCGCTATTTCAAAACCAACAGATATTAAGCATGTCATCAAGATACTCAACACATTTCTGAGCAAAGATTGTAATATTTGGGCCACAGAAATAAAATATAAGGGTACTTCAAAAAGTTCATGGAAATGGAATTAAAAGATGTTTTATTCTGGTGCAAAAACTTTTGATACCTATCCATAATTTTTCCTAATATATATTCTTCTATTAACCACATACACATAGCTCTGGCCTGATAGAAAATACCAGCAATGGGGAAGAAAAGATGTATTTTTCTATGTTAAGTCCTTGCAACTCTATCAGATAATTTGCCTGCACAAGTATTCAACCTCTGTCATTCTCAAAGCCAAGCACATTATTTACAAAATTATTTCTTCATTAGCAAGGCCAAATATCGCCTTTAATTAACATAATATTTGCTGTTTCAGCAAATTCACCATGTCAACACGAAAACCTCTGGCGGTAACCCACTGGGCTTGGGCACGGCCAGAATGGCCACTGAGAGGTTCTGAGCAAGACCTTCGTTTCCTTGACTTGAAACCAGGAAACCACACTCAGGTTCCAGGAGAGCTTGGTGCACGGATCTCTTAGTAAGAGTCTTCTCAGGGAAGTGTCCTTTGTGTTGGCTGTTGAATTCCTTCAAGGCAGCCAGGAGAGCGATCTGCTCCTTTCTGATTTATAGTTCCTGTGTGTGTGCATGAATGCGCGCGCGTGTGTGTGACTGAAAACAAGGTGAGAATCCTGCCAGCTGGCTTGCTGAGTCCTCCTGTTGTCACATGAGAGTGGACATATCGAGGTGGACAGCACACCTCATTAAACGCAGAATCACATATAACAGGCACATCTGGTCCCTCCTCCTAGTAGTTATCAGACATGACCTTGGATTTTATTCGTGAAGACTCTAGTTAGTTCTCTTAACTTAGAACTTTTCCCTGTCACACGATGGATATCATAAAGTATTCAGAGAATGAGAACATTCTATCAGCAGTGAATTCCATGTGATTCCAAAGTGCTTGGGGAACAGTGGAAAGTGGATGCTGCTCTAGGCTGACTCAGGTTTCCAGTCCACAAAGGCTTTGACCTCATTTGGAAATAGGGTAGGTACAAATGCTAGGAGTTCAAGTGAGGTCGTCACAGGAGAGGGTGGGCCTTCGTGAGGATGGCCTAGTCAGGACTGAGAGCAGACGTGCCTGAAGGGCAGCTGGCATGAAGACCCTGAGAGACAGGAGGGTGCAGCCACGAGCTGAGACACACCAAGATTGCTGGCAAGGCACAGAAGCTGGGAGCGGGGCGTGGACCCGGGTCTTTGGGGGGAGCATGGCCTTGGCAGCTCCTTGCCGTTGGACCTCTAGCCTCCTGGACTGTGAGATACTAACTTTCTGTGTTTAAAGCACCCAGTGTGTATACTTTATTTTGGCTGCCCTAGAAAATGAATGCACACGCTCTACAGATATTTTTAGAATTGATTATTTAACCTAATTGTAAGGAACTGACCTTACTCTGTCATCATGATTTTTGGCAACATAATGTATTACGTACTTATCAGAGCAATAGTTGTTTTTTGTTTATGTCTCCCTTTTATTTCAAAGATCCTCAATCAATCAGTTAGCCCACTGCTACACATTAGGCTAACAACAAACAAACAAGACAAAACCAACACCATTTCTGAGCTACTGCCTGACACTTTCTTCCCCGACTCCTCCACGCCCTGTATCAAACCTCCTGTCTACAGCCTGCTGCAGGGTCTTGCCTTTGTCCTGTGGTGTTCCGGACCATAGAGAACACACCAAATGTTAAGGTGACCTTCTTGCTATTGACAAGAACTCATTGATAAAAATGATCATGTGGCTATTTCAAAAACTATAGAATTACATATTTATATTTGCTGGACATTCATCGAACAATTACCATGAGCACTTAACTACAGGTTTATATATGTTTCCTCAGTTTCATTCTCTGACAATCCCAGCCAGCCCTGCTGCTGTCTACATACCCTTCTGGAGGGGAGGATCTTATACGTGAAGCAGGTTCTGGAGAGGGTTGATGTGTGCATGGGGCTTGAGAGCACAGCACTAGAGGACGGGGAAAGGCAGGAAAAACCACAGGTGGACACAGGCTCCAAGAAGAGGCCAAACAGGATTGGCCCCTCTAATCTTGGAAATGATTCCAAGGATCATGTAAGAAGCTCAGGCTGGGGCCTGCGTTGTGGCATAGCGGGTATAGCTGCCGCTTAACAATGCTGGCATCCCATATGAGCACTGGCTTGTGTCCCAGCTGCGTCACTTCCAAGCCAGCTCTCTGCTGATGGCCTGGGAAAAGCATCGGAGGATGGCTCCAGCGCTTGGGTCTCTGCAGCCATGCAGGAGAAGCCTGGAGGAAGCTCTTGGCCCCCAGCTTCAGCCTGGCCCATCCCCGGCTGTTGTGGCCATTGTGGGGAGTGAACCAGTGGATGGAAGAGCTGTTTTTTTCTCTGTAACTTTTCAAAAACAACAACTACAAAAAAAGAAGCAGAAGCTGAGTGGGTCCACCTGCCACCAGGGTAGGGGTGTGCAGGTTCCTTCCTCTACCTAGGGGGAGTCACACAGAAAGGGCTGAGGCACTGGAAGCCTTGAATAATGCAAACCATAGAGTAAGTGAAAAAATCTCTATAAAAATGAATCAGAGTTGAAAGTACATTGCTCAGTGGATGGTATACAGTACGTGCTTAATCAATTATCATCTCCCTTCAACCTTTCTCCTTTGTACCACAATGAGGCAAGAAATCAAAGCAGAGAAGTGAAGTGGCAAATTCAATTGTAATCAAAGAGCTTTGTAGAGATGTTTAAAGAATCTTGTGAACTCATTAGACAAATTTAAAACACACATAGTGTGAGCTTGTAGGACCAGCTAAGAAAGGCTTCAAAGACACCGGCTAGACATACCCAGGGGGCTCGAACGTGACCTCTTCCAGTTCTGAGTCATCATGGCACCTTATGCTTCCATTAAGAGCAGTCTGCCTTGGATACTATTTTGTGTGTCTATGGATTCTCTCCTCTAACAGACTTTAAGCCCCCAGAGGGCAGGGGCCCCTCTGTTCACATTTTCTTTATATTTGGGGGTCAGTGTTTTAGTCTATCATTACTTCACTTGGTATCTCACCCCATAGGTTCTCATGCCTCTCTCTTCTACAATGTTTACATATCTGCCTTTGCCAGTAAGATGTGAACTTCTCAAGGGCAAGTACAGACACATAGGTGCTGTCTAATTCATGGGTGAGGTCTAATTTCCCCTTCCTGCTCTTGGACATCGGACAACTTAATCTTCAGTTCGAAGCCACTCTTATTTCTTGAAAAATCCTCCTGGACCTGTGATGGTTTTCTATCTTTGGTCAGGGCCAAGAACTTTAACTCTTAATCTGCATGAAGCATTTCCACATACCACCAGTCAGTATCGAGCCTGTTATGCAATTAACATGAAATAATTGTTGTAGTGAAGGGGATCAGAGTATGCTATGCCCAAATACGCCACTTTGGTGTAAGGATTGTTTTGAGTGTAAGGCAATTAGCTCTGTCCTGCCTTTTTGTGTCTCAAGTCAGGGCATAAATTTTCCTTTAGGAAGTAACAAAAATTGGAAAGGTGTCTTCCTCTTCCATAACAGAAAGATAACTATTCCAAGACAACAACTTATCCATTGAGATGACTCTCACCCGCCCAGCCCAACAAACCTTCCTAAGCAGCCCTTATTTACCGTGCACGTCACTTTCCATCACTTAGCCTAAGCCTTCTTCCCTTTGTCTGGCCGTATTTTCCAGTTTATCACTCTTTAAGACACTATGCAAGCTCCTACTTCCAACCACCTTTTTAGCTACTCTTCCCTGAGTTCTTCTGTATATATGCACACCGTATGCATAAATAAACTATTTTCTCTTATTAACCTGTCTTTTGTCCAGTTACTGATTATAACAAAGTAGAGGAGACAGCTTCTTCTTCCATAAAGCCTGGCTTCTGGTTTAGCATATGACAGTTAAAAGTTGTGCAGCCAAGTGACATCTTACATTTGTAAAAAGTTTGGGTGTGGAAAGAAATGCCATGCAATCAGTGTAGGCAGTGATATTAATCCATGGCAAGTGATGTGTTTGGCTTATTGAATTTCATATATTCTGATCTAAGTAATTAAAATAAGGACACCAGCCACCTCTTAAAAAAAATCTCATATTCATTTTGCAGGAGGCAATTTCTCAATGAATAAATCAAACTGTAGCCAGCAGAGGAGTCCCTCTCCTTTGACTCCTGACCCATGTGGTTCATACAAGACTAAGGACTCCCTTTGAAGCACACCAGGCAGTTTGTAATTGTGCCTTGGAAAGCACACAATTTCATTTTCTTCTCCTTGGTTGCACTGGAAGGAAAACTCAACATGACGCCCCTCTTCTGTCCCCTTCCTTCCTGGTTGCATCTGGTCAATTCTAACAAACACTACTAATGGCCAGGCAATATCTGCATTACATAGTCAAGTAGCCCATTCAGTGTGCTCAAAAGAGCACAGACATAAGCAAGCATTTGACTGAATGAACAGCTCACGCTGAATAGGGCAAATATTTGGATTCAAGTAGAGGTCAGCAGCAACTAATTGAAATATTGATAAAGGAAGCCTGTGGGAACAGCCTGTGGGACATAAAAGAAGGAAGGAAGGAAGGAGGGGGGTGAGGAGGAGGTTCTCAGGGGTGAGGTAGGGCAAGAGGACCACAGGCAGTGATTTCTGGGTCCTGGGGAGGCCGGTGGTGAGCAGTGCCCGCTAGCAGCCTGCTGTCCCAGCCCTGGAAGCTGTGTGTTAGAACTGCTCGGTTTGGGTCCAAATCCACAGTGTATGGATTTGGGTCCAGAAAGAGAACCCACTGCTAAAATATCCTGAAAATTTCTACTAGGAGCCCTCTGCCCTCTCCATCCCCCGTCAACTCTCTTTAAAAAGGTAATTAGGAGGCCCTCGCTGTGGCTCAATAGGTTAATCCTCCGCCTTGCGGCACCAGCACACCAGGTTCTAGTCCTGGTCGGGTCGCCGGATTCTGTCCCGGTTGCCCATCTTCCAGGCCAGCTCTCTGCTGTGGCCAGGGAGTGCAGTGGAGGATGGCCCAAGTGCTTGGGTCCTGCACCCCATGGGAGACCAGGATAAGCACCTGGCTCCTGCCATCGGATCAGCACAGTGCGCTGGCCGCAGCACGCCGGCCGCGGCAGCCATTGGAGGGAAGGAAGACCTTTCTCTCTGTCTCTCTCTCTCACTGCCCACTCTGCCTGTCAAAAAAATAAATAAATAAAAATTAAAAAAAGGGAATTAGGCTACAGTTTCTTTGTGGTTTTTTACGGTGCCCCATTCAGACATCAGATTTCACGGAGGGTGCTTTGGTTGACTTGAAAGCCGCCCATGGAGCACTGAGAATTCTCTGGTCACCTGCTGTCTGCCAACCCCCCACATTCAGTTGCCCGTGACGCTGAGCAGACCCAAGTCTCTGGGCCTGGAGTCAGTGTCTGCCACACTCACAGCCCATGGATAACGGTGCGCTTTATGGGTGGTTTAGTTCACAAGCAGTCACTCTGCATGTGGGCATTAAGGTGCCCCCACACCACACTCAGTCATGTCCTCTTCCTCCTCAAGGGTCAGGAATCTCTGGCTCCAGGTGACCGCAGTATGCGGCTTTCTCAGCGTTTCTACTTCCTCCCCAGTCCCCGATTACCCTGCACCTCCTGCACCTCCACCACCTCTACCAAACTGGTTCGAAACCATCAGTCAGCAGCATTGGGGCAGAGAACGCTCTGCTGTTCCCACAGTTTTCCCAGACTTTGCCCCACTGCCATTGCTCTTGGAGTCAGGGTGGCATCCCCTGGGACAGCAGTAGAGTCCCTCGTGCCCCCAGCACTCAGGGACTGGCAGAACTTGGGGGTTGTGGATCATCATTTGGCATCCCTGGGGGTCACTCCTTAGAAACGAAGATTCTGCCCCAGCCTCCAATCCTTGACCCCTGGGATGCGCTTCAGAGGAGAGAGCTATGGGCTGCTCTGAGCAGGTTCAGCTTCCCATGCAACAAGTTAAAGGAAGAGACCTTCGCTTGGGCTATTTTTGGAGGAGACATCAAGCTTAAAACCAGAAAAACCACACAGAATATGCAATTAATTAACTTTGGATACATTTCTTCCAAAGTCCAGGTAAGAAATGCTGGCTCATCGGGCCCTCCTCCAGCAGCTGTCTTTATGAAATGTGGAGCTTAAACCGTACTGGACAGAGACAGTCGATATTTATACCACAGGGCAGTACCTGTTCAGTTAGTTCTCTGCTCAGTTCTAGCTGTTCATGGCATCTCTGATATTGATTCAGTAATCATGATGTTGATCTAAGTAGACTACACTACTCACAATCATTTCAGGGAACTACTGCTCTTGCCTCGTAGTGTACAGTTATTTCAATGCCAACATAACGATTTTACTCCATACTGCAGGCCAATCACTGGAGAGGATCTGAGTGGCTGCTGGCCAGCGTGCACACAGGGCTCACACTTAGAGACTCTCAGTTTTTCCGGTCACCACGTGTACTCCTTGGGCTGTTGGAAGCCTGGCAGTGAGGTTGTGGATGATGGAGTAGAACTCAGGATCACTGCTGGAGAGGGAGGTGGATGAGTAAGGCTGTGCATGTAGCCGTCATGCCTTGGCAACGCTGTTAGGATTGCAAGAGACAGAACCCAACCTACAAAGGCAGTGGAAAGGGAAAGGCGAGTTATTTGAAGGACACAAGGGTGTCTCAGGATAGGAGGAATCCAGAAAGACCAAGACCTTGGGAATGAAGGCAGAGGGCCCTCATGCACCTGCACCCCTGCTGGGGCAGCAGGGACCACCACTCTGCCACTCAGGCGCTCACTGGATATCAGTGTGGGTTCAGAACAGAGTTAAGTACCACATTTTTAAAAAAGATTTATTTTATTTATTTGAAAGACAGAGTTATAGAGAGAAGCAAAGGCAGAGACAGAGAGAGAAAGGTCTTCCATCCATTGGTTCACTCCCTAGATGGCCACAATGGTCAGAGTTGTACCGATCCAAAGCCAGGAGCCAAGAGCTTCCTCTGGGTCTCCCACACGGGTGCAGGGGCCCAAGGACTTGGACCATCTCCTATTGCTCTCCCAGGCCATAGCAGAGAGCTGGATTGAAAAAGAAGCAGCCAGGACCAGAACCGGCACCCTGATGGGATGCCAGTGCTTCAGGCCAGGGCTTTAACCCACTGTGCCACAGCGCCGGCCCCAAGTACCATATCTTACCAACTTCTAGATGCCTTATCACACTCACCACTGAGTATCACTAAGAAGGAAAGTCTAGCACTCATTAAACCATGACACAGCCCTAACAATAGTCCCTTGCAATGCACCAAGCCATGCCCCCAGCCTCTTACTGCTTCGACATTTCCTTTGCGCATTCCAGTGGACTGGGCCGTTTTTTCCGCCTCGCCTCTGTCATGCTTCTTGGAGCGTGGTCAGCAGTC
Source organism: Sylvilagus floridanus (assembly GCA_949820135.1). Classification (NCBI taxonomy): domain Eukaryota; kingdom Metazoa; phylum Chordata; class Mammalia; order Lagomorpha; family Leporidae; genus Sylvilagus; species Sylvilagus floridanus. Next base: position 107,794,974 of record OX463226.1, read on the forward strand.
TGCGTGGCTCAGTCAATAAAAGGCAACATGGCTGCACTTGCCTGGGGCTATTGACATTTCTCAGACTTTTAAAAGGGATTTGCAAGAAAATCCAGAATTGTGGTCATACTACCACAGAAGGCTATTTGCTTTCCTAACAGAAAATTCATGGCCAGCTGTCCTAAGGCTGGGCTTCTCTGTGGACACGGCGATGTTTTATTTCAATGTCAAACCAGAGTGGTGTGTGAGCACCAAGAACATACGTTTGCAGATAAGCAGGTGATGGCGCTACGTCAAGGCTGCCTTCTTCTAAGAGCAATTACAAAGCGCCTTTGGTTTGTCGGGCACATTCTGATTCTGTAGATGTTGAACTACAAAATGAAGTGCATATCACTGGCGAGCTAAGAAGACACAGGTGTTGGGAGTCTAGGTCCACGAAGGGCACAGTGACCAAGCTTCTAGCAGAGCAAAGCTTCTCAGTGCTGTGTGGATGCACCAGCCAGTGGGGGAGTGAGTGTCCTCCCGACCTGGAAACGTTAACAGTCCCTTCCTGTTTGAGTCTCAGAAACCCACAAAGTGGGCCTTGTCATCTCTACTATTTTTTTTTTTTTAAGAATCTATTTGAAAGGGAGAGGTATACAGAGTGAGACATACATACCCACGTGTACACACACACACAGACCTTCCATTCACTGGTTTACTCCCCAGATGGTTGTAATGGCTAGGCTGGGTGGTGCCGAAGCCAGGAGCCGAGAACTCCATCCAGGTCTCTCATGTGGGCAACATCTTCTGTTGCTTTTCCCAGGCCATTAGCAGGGAGCTGGATTAGAAGTGGAGCAGCTAGGACTCGAACCAGTGCTTGTATGGATGCTGACATCATGGGCATTAGCTTAATCCACTGCACCACAATGCTAGCCCTTGTCCTCTGTTTTTAGAGTTGAGGGGCAGGAGCCTCAGAGAGGGAAAACACCTGCCCAGATCACACACCTGGTGAGTGCCGGGTGTGTGTGTGTGTGTGTGTGTGTGTGCGTGCGGCACAGCTCTGTGTGGCTCCTTTCCCCAGCCTCAAGATCTGTGCACTTGGTACCGGAAGGCAGAAAGTTTCAGATCACGAAGAAGAGGGATTTATTGCTGGAGGGTGGTCTGGAGGAGAAGGGGTTTGGATATGGAGGGATGTGTGGAGAGGCAAATGGGGTGAGGGGAGGAGTGTGGGCTGGGGGCACACTGAAGGAGCTAAGGCCTAAAAACAGGAGACAGACAAAAATTAGAACAACATGCAGCTGGCCAGAACTGGGACCCGTCAACTCAGCTGTCCTCGGCTCTCACGGCCTTATCAGGCAATTTATCTCCAACATCCCAGCCTCGCTCAACACGCAAATACACTGTGAGATATAATGAAGTAGTTATTGATGAAATGATGTCTGGGCTAGGTTTTAAGATATTTCAGCCAAAAAGTACAGAAAGAGGCTATGAGGAGGGATAGATGGGAACATATCGGCAGAATGGTAATGCTTGAGGGTGCTGGGTACACACTATGGGTTTTTTTTTTTTTTTGACAGGCAGAGTGGACAGTGAGAGAGAGAGAGAGACAGAGAGAAAGGTCTTCCCTTTGCCGTTGGTTCACCCTACAATGGCTGCCGTGGCCGGCGCGCTGCTGCCGACGTACCACGCTGATCTGAAGGCAGGAGCCAGGTGCTTCTCCTGGTCTCCCATGGGGTGCAGGGCCCAAGCACTTGGGCCATCCTCCACTGCACTCCCGGGCCACAGCAGAGAGCTGGCCTGGAAGAGGGGCAACCGGGACAGAATCCGGCGCCCTGACCGGGACTAGAACCCGGTGTGCTGGCGCCGCAAGGTGGAGGATTAGCCTATTGAGCTGCGGCGCTGGCCACACTATGGGTTTTAATAAAGTATTTATTTGAATGAGAAAGAGAGAAAGAGAGGGATCTTCCTTCTGCTGCTTCTCTTCCTAAATGTCTACAACAACGAGAGCTGGGCCAGCCTGAAGCCAGGAGCCCTCATTCCACATGGGCCTCCTTCATGGCTGGCAGGGAACTGGGTACATGAGCCATCGTTTGCTGCCTCCCAAGCTGTACATTAGTAGGGAGTTAGATTGGAAGCAGAGCTGGGATGCAAACCCAGGCCACAAAACCCACCTCCCCCCCAGCCCCCCAGCCCCCTAGCCCCTCAGCCCTGAGATGCAACACATCATCAATTCCTTGCAAAGGACCCACTGATTACAGCTCTGCATCATTAGTTTTGCACAGACCACAGCCTTAACGCATCGACAGTCATCTCCAGGCTTCGCATTAAATTGCAGAAACACTGCAACACAACACAAGTACCGCATTCTTCTAAATGGTAACGGTTTTCTCCCAAACTTCTATAGCAACCTCAGCCACCTCCGATTTGCTCAGATTCATTTTAGTGACTACTTGTTTACCTGTTCAAAATATTCTAACATGTCTGTTTTACAGATGGAGGAGTCTTTTGTAAGCACTCCTTTGGAAAGATTTGGTCAATATTTAATTAGCTGTGTAATCACAGGAACAAGTACTTGGGTTACACCTGCCTGGCTTCACCACTCTGCCAGTTCTTGGTCTCTTTCCCATTCTCCCCACCCCCACCCTGTGCAGACCTTTTCCCTAATCTGCTTCTCAGAAGATCTCCAACTGACACAGTACACGGTACATTTAGTACAAAAATAGATAATCGCTTAAAGACAAAAAAAAAAAAACAATGAAAATTTCATATTTCCTGAGATGAGATTCCACAATCGCCAATGCTTACTGAGGTACCTTCATCCTCCATAGTGAGAACTTCTCAGAAAGAGGAGCCTGCAACCTTACAGGATTCTTTTTTAAAGAATGTTTTTTTACTTATTTGAAAGGCTGGGGGTGGGGAGAGGGATAGAGGGAGAGAGGAAGGAAGAGGGGGAGAGAGGAAGGAAGAGGGGGAGAGAGGAAGGGAGAGGGGGAGAGAGGAAGGGAGAGGAGGAGAGAGGGGGAGAGAGGGAGAGAGAGGGAGAGAGAGGCAGAGAGAGGGAGAGAGAGGGAGAGAGAGGGAGAGAGAGGGAGAGAGAGGGAGAGAGAGGGAGGGAGAGGGAGGGAGAGGGAGGGAGAGAATGTTCATTTGCTAGTTCACCCCCCAATGCCTACAACAGCCACAGCTGGGCCAGGCTGAAGCCAGAGGCCTGGAACTCCATCCAGGTCTCCCATCTGGGTGGCAGGAACCCAAACACCTATGCCATCATCTGCTGCCGCCCAGGATGTGCGTTAGCAGGATGCTGGATTGGAAGCTGAGGAACCCTGACTGGAACCAGGCACTCAGCTATGGGATGGAGGGTCCCAAGCAGTGGCTTGACCCCTCATGCCACAACACCTGTCCCCTCATGCTATTCTTAAAACAAAAGCCCACTTCTCTAGAGTGTAATATGTAAGCCAGGTAACTGCACCCATGCACTTACTAAATGCCTTTATATTAATATGAAACTATTACAATCCCACCATAGGCCACTGGAAGAAAGAGGAAAGAAAAATGGAATCTCATGAAATGATCGGTGAGTTAATGAGTAAGTGTTGGTAGACTTGGGCACCTTGAGGTGCATTTCACACCCTGTACCTTTGCATTGTGCAAACGACTCTGGGGGAAGTTGCAACCGAATGTGAGTCTACACCTCCCTTCCTTTGCATGCAGCCGCTGTGGACAACAGCACAGTTATCGGGCCACTCTCTGGTGCTGTCTGGTGCAGTCTCATCTCAGCATCAATAAACTGAAATACACATGACTTCCCTACAATGCCCTTGCTGTTGTTGGTATTACTGGTGGGATGTTAGACTGGGCAAAATATTTTGTGTTGATAAATTGAGGTATCTGTGCATTTCATTTCAGGGTACTCGGATTTATCTAATATTTGTTACACGGAGGACGTTAGGTGTGGCGGGGTTGAGAGGCGCTGTTCCAATTGGACTTGCAACCTCCCAGCAGCCCTGCTGTTGGGATCATACGGAAGCCACTGCAGTCTGGCCTGGCACTGTGGAGACCCTCAAGCGCTCCACCTGCTGTGTCCCGACCTCAATCCCACACCTGTGTGTTCTGTTATCTGGGGCCAAGGCAGCTGTCAGGTGCAGCATGTGTCAGCCATGGCTGCAGAATTCAGGATGGAAACTCGGGCAGGTCTGAGGACTGGCCCCGGGAGGGTGGCCCTGCATCAGGAACTGCCCCTACGATCCTGCCCAGCCTCGTATGCCGTCTGCACCAGCGAAGATGGGGAGTCCACACATCCTCTCCACAATCCCCAAAACGGAAGCAGCTCCCTTAACCCAGGTACTTAAGAGTCCTCCTGACAGACAGAATGCTCCTTGCGCAAGGACTGGGCCCCAGGGAAGCACCTCTGAAACAGGCAGACAACAGACCCTCAGCTCCACTGCCTTCCACGAGGAAAAAGCCCAAAGCCCTCGCATCCCAGGAGCCTCAGGGCGGCTCCGGGTCTAAGCAAAGCCTCTGTGTGTTCTGCAACCCCGCTGTTGCCGTCTGGTGTCTGGGCCGCTGCCTTGCCTAAGGACTGCGGTCCCTAGTGCGTGCAACTCAGGCCCCGGTGCTGTGGCTCAAGTGCGCCCCCTGCCGAACCCTCTGGGATATGCAGGAGACGCTGCCGTGGGGAAAGAAGGGAGACGAACTATCCCGCGCAACCTGCTAAGGAAAATGCTATTATCCACTTATCACGGAGAAGGAGAAGGAGACGCAGAGGTCGAATGACTTTGCTCAGGTTCACACCATTCTTAACTGGCGCGCTTGACTTCGGCAAGGGCTTCCGCTAACTACTGTATAAGTTGACACTGTTGGGTCATTACTTCTAATGTCTTATTTGGCATAACAAACCTTTGAAATTGGTGCTATACTTATTTTTGTTTAAAAAGTCTGTTTAGTTATTTGAAAGACATAGTGCCAAGGAGAGCGAGAGAGTGAAAGAGCGAGCGAGAGAGCGAGCGAGAGAGCGAATGAATTTCGCAGATGCCTGCAACATCCAGAGCTGGGCTGTGCTAAAGTCAGGATCCTGGAACTCCATCCGGGTATCTCAAGTACCCAAGTACCCAAGCCACCCACTGCGGCCCTCCAGGTCCATGAGCAGGAAGCTGGATCAGAGGCAGGAGTGGGACTGAGTACCAGCACTCTGATATGGGAATGCAGTGGTCCCAGGCGGCAGCTTAAGCTGCTGTGCCACACACCAACCTGCTATCCGGACTTTTAGGCACGTGGCATCGGAAGCTTAGAGAGCTGTTAGGTAGCATATCTGTGGCTCCAAACTACTGCTGGGCAGAGTTCTGCTGGTCCCCAGCTGTGGTTCCTTAATGGAGAGCTGGAGGGGAGACAGAGAACGAGTCTTATTGGACCTGTAAACACAGCCCTAAATTAACTGTGGACTGCCTGCCACTGAGGAGTTCCACACTTGGGTTTATACAGCACATACAGATGCGAGAGGATGCATGTAGACAGAATCCAAACCACTGAAATAGATTCCTTTGCAAATTGCTTCTTGCTGTGTCCCCACACAGTGCACGGGGCAGGGGCAGGTGGCCCTCGGCCCCTCCTCCTTTTTTTTTTTTTTTTTTTAAATAAGGGCATTAATGCTGTTTGTGGACTTCAGGACTCGATTCCTCCCAATTTACTTCCCAGTACACCACCTTGAGGATGAGGGTTCCAGCACACGGATTTTAGGAGAACGCGTTCAGACCACAGCAATGTGAACACCACGTATACCTCAATCAGACCTCACAATGATCGACACACATACAATGCTGTTTTGTCTTCATTCTCATCCACCCTCCCAACCCCATGGGGCTATTCTAAAGAGATCCTGCAACAGGCATCATGCTATTTTACATAAATGTTAAGTTTTTAAAATCATAAAAACCTTACAAAGCGTGTTAATGATGTTATGAACTGACCTCCACACACTCACAAATCAGGATTAGATAAACCTGCCCCCCAACATCATTTTGCTTTTTTCCCCTTCTACCTGTCCACCTGCTTGCCCTCCAATGAGTCATCTCATGGATAATAATTTGCACATCCCCCTGGCCAACAGGGTGCATTGATTTTCGGCTTGAGGTCCAAGAACTGTGCCTCACTGCAGATAAATGCTCATACACACGTGCTTCTCCCATTTCGAAACGAAGTAACCCCAACACTGAGCTTGTAGTGCATACCTGCCATCTTGCCCTTTCCTCTGACAGGTGAAGATCCTTGCGATGCCTGCGCTTCCTCGCACCTGTTCCCCAGGGCAGTGTTCTTTGTGCAGCACCGCAGCAGGTCTGGCAGAGACGTCTTTCTTCTGACAGCACAGCAGGGCTCTGGCAGATGGTGCTCAAGGCAGCAGGAGGCCGCACGCGCACACAGGTGTGTGTGCACCTGCTCAGGTGCACAGCCTCACGGGCACCTGCTCTGGTCTGTGAGTGGACTCCTGCAGGCCTGGAAGATAAACAGCACTGCCTCCTTGAACTGAAGCAATGCTTTTAAAGAAAAATAATCCAGAAATCACTAAAAGTCAAACTGAAGTAATAATCTAAGCAATATAAGGTGGACTTGGAAGTACAGGTGAGAAAATGCATCTCATCTCTAACTGACCTACTGGAAAGCCCCAACTAGGCAGGGGCAGGGGCAGGGGCAGGTTTTTAACTTTTCTTGAATCCTCCTGGTTTCCTTTTCGGTACTGGCTCTGGCTCCTTCCATGCAATCTTGTCCATGTTTTAACTTTCAATAGTCACCTCTGAGGTTTAAGACCAAGTCCTATTCTTTGTAAAAACTTGAACTTGGCTCTTCCCTGCTTCCAACCTCATAGAGGTTAGGGCTGTGACCTGGCTGGCTGACTGAAGGCAGGGCCTGGTTCAGAGACTGCTCTCCTGGTGTGGGGCTGGAGAGAGACAGGAAGCAGAGGGTCGGCTTTGGTGGCTGCTCAGGTGTCAGAGTGAGTGGCTCCCAGGCCTCCCCCTCCTCTATGCCCTTTCACACACTGGCAGGTGCCCCTGCCCAGGGTTGTCCCATCTGCTTGCCCAGGGCAGTCACTCATGGTTCCTTTAAGATGCACGGAAAAGGCTACTCCACCGGAGGAGGTGCTGGTCTCAGCGTAAGCACATCCCCTCTAGGGCACATGTGTCCCCTAAAGTCAGAGGGAAGTATGCCACAAAGGAGAGCAAACCACACTCAGGATGCCGAGGGCACCCCTCGCCACCCCCCAGAAATGCTCATGCCAGGCCTTGCCACCGTGACACCTGCAGCTCAGCGCTCACCCAGAGAACAAGACCCCGGATTGCTGCAGGTTATCCTCTGGCGCCCTCGCCCTTGGCTCTAGGGATGGGTAAAACCCTCCTCTTCCTGTTGGCTAGGGGCTTGTCACCAAGAACGTCATATTCTCAGGCTGTCTACACCTCTCCCCATCTTCTCCCACAGGCTGGGGTTGGGTGGTGCATGAGTTCATTTCTGTTACTAACTGAAGTACCTGGGACAGGCCAACTCTATAAAGAAAAGAGGTTTGTTCAGCTCACAGTGTTGGAGGCTGAACGTCCAGGCAAGGGCCTGACAGTGATTGGCATCAGGACAGCAGGATGTATGGAAGGAGGAGGTCACACTGCGAGACAGGAGGCCCGAGAGAGCCCCAGGTCCAGGATCCCCTCTGCAGCCAACATTCCCAGTGAAGACTTCCTGTGAGGCTCTGTCTCTTAAAGTCCTCCACCTCCCGACCTCGGCACCTTCAGGACCAAGCTTCCCTGGGGACAAACCCCAGCTGCATCCAGATGGTGGCAGGTGGGAGAGGCACAGCGCTGGAGGCAGCTGCTGCTCCCAAATTATCCAATGATGCTTGCATTAGATGGTGGGGTTCCTAGTGCATTTTGCCCTCACTTTTGGGTAAAAAATACAATCTTGGCTCACTAGGAAAATTTTGTTTTCTGGGAATTCAAGTCTTCAGGTCCTCCGTGTGGCATGAGGGTCACACAGGCAGCATTGGACTTGACTCAGAAATGCCAAAATTCACCATGGAAGTCAGTGGAGAGAACAGTCATTGCACTGAAGGAGGAGGTGTGTTTGAGGTAACAAAACCCATAGCGGTCTTAGCTTCTCTTCAGCTGCAGACTCTCCCCCTAAAACGGCCATGGCCAAGTTGAGCTCTGAGGCTGATTCTGCTTCTCCCTCCTCGTGACATCTCACCAGTTCCCTCAGCACAGCTCTATTTGGATCTTCAGATGGGGTCAAGTGAGTAACTCCTCCAAGCACCTGCTGGCTGATGGATGGCGCCGCCCTTGTGACTGTAAGCTGTGGCCCAGCGAACGGTCCCAAAGAAGGGAGGCACACAAAGAGGTGGACACCAGGGAGGTGAGGGGTTAGGGGCTGCAGGTTGTAGACTCCTCACTCCCCGAGAGGACACTGCCTCAGCCCCTTCCATGCCCCCTAGATGCTCCATACCACCCTTAACCCCTGAAAGAGCCTGGGGCGACTTACCCTGAGGACCGGGGAAGGATTCTCTGGTCTCACTGGCGCTTTCTGGAATCAAATAAAAGGCAAGAAAAAAACAGATTGCCTGGGTGATAGAAGCTCCTGGATCTCTGTAAAACAGGTATGGGGACAGCACAGCAGCCACCCCCACATTCTACCAGACCCCTGGGGGCCACAAGATGGGGCTGTGGGTCCAGTGATCAGGGGTTAGCAGAGGAAGACCGAGGGTGTCACGAAGCTGTTGACTGATCAATGAAGACTGGCTAGAACAGAGGGCTTCCTCTGTGTGGGTCACATGATGCACAGGTCCCTCTGTGGTGGGAATGCCCACACCCCGGAGCTAAGGTGGTACCAATGCCAAGCCTGCACCACACCCCACGTGAATGCTTACACTCAGAGCACACTTTAGTCTGGCTGGTGGCATTGATCTCAGCACTCTACAGCTCCAGAATAAGCCCTAGAAGGAAAAAAGTATTTGGTTGCTGTCCTTGGAAGACTGTTCAGAGGGACTTTTTTTTTTTTTTTTTGACAGGCAGGATTAGACAGTGAGAGAGAGACAGAGAGAAAGTTTTCCTTCAGTTGGTTCACACCCCAAATGGCTGCCACAGCCGGTGCGCTGCGCCGATCTGAAGCCAGGAGCTTCCTCCAGGTCTCCCATGCGGGTGCAGGGCCCAAGCACTTGGGCCATCCTCCACTGCCTTCCTGGGCCACAGCAGAGAGCTGGACTGGAAGAGGAGCAACCGGGACAGAATCTGGCGCCCCAACTGGGACTAGAACCCGGTGTGCTGGCGCCGTAGGCGGAGGATTAGCCTAGTGAGCTGGGGCGCCGGCAGAGGGACCTCTTTTTGAAATGTTTCATAGCTGTTATTTCCTTTCTGAATCATCTAAGCCTAATTAGATTTGTGGCACCTTTTTCTTTACCAGATTCTTTCAAAAGGCGAGTTACCTACCCATGGCTCTCAGCAGTCTACGTTTGTTCTGTTGGTCTTGGCTGTTTACTGAATTGTAGGACAATGGAATGTCAATACACGCCAGAGGTACCGCTTCCACATCACATAGTCCTTCAGATCCATGGTGTGACAGCAGCCCACCAAGATGCTGTGTTCCATCTCCAGGATGCTGAAGGTGACAGGTTAACAGTTGTCTCCATGGCCAGGTAGGTCCATGATTATATATTTTTGGGGGAAGACAGAAGTAAGAATATCCATTAATTATAGTTGGGGAAAAAAAAACAACAAAAATGACTTGACTTCTGCAACCAAGACACCCTCAAACATCACAAAGACCATTTATAAAGCAAAAGTAAGACTCCATTGATATGAATTTCCTTCTGGTTTAATGATTTTCCCACCCAGCTCCCATTCCCTGTGCGGTTGGTAGTGATGTTAGAGATGGAAAAAGGATAAAAAGCCACAGGAAGTAGACCAGAGGAAAAGTGAGAATTCAGAACATATGTTGTCACCTTGCCAGGAAGGAACAAGAATCAGAGTCTTGGATTTCCGGGAGTGTGGGGGAAACCACATGATGCAGCGAGAGCTGGGGAAGCTGCAGCATGGACTGTGCGTCTGCTCCATGCTCGGGAAGAAGCCAGCAAAACAGCAGCGACCTGTGACAGCGCCAGGGCCCAGGCTGCAGAGGGAGCCGGTAAAGTGAGCAAAGCTGATGCTTGCCTCTGCCAAATTTCCCCTACCCTCCTTATTTCTTTTAGATATTTTCTTTCCTCTTCATGTAGCTAGCAACTTGATTACTGTGAAGATATTAATGGAGAGGCAAGATTTATTTAATGGCTTCATCTTGCAATGTGCCATTTTCCTGGGAAACTCTATTTAAAAGAAAAAGGGGAATGGGACTTGCTGCTGTGGTTAAGATGCTATTTGGGATGACAGCATCCTGTATCAGAGGGTCTGGGTCCAAGCCCAGCTCTGCTCCCGATTCGATTCCTGCTAGTGCACACCCTGGGAGGCAGCAGGTGATGGCTTAAGCAGTTGGGTTCCTGCCACCCTCATGGGAGACCTGGATTGAACTCCTGGCTCCTGGCTCTGGCCTCACCCAATATCAGCTGTTTTGGACATTTGGGAAGTGAACCAATGAGTGGGAGACCTCTCTCTGCCTGTCAAATAAATTGAAAAAGTTAATAGCAGATGAAACAAGAAACTGAGTAAATGATACAATAGACACACGTGAAATCCTGACCCTTGCCAGAGTTCTAAGTTAATAAAAGTCTCTCTTACCTTTTTCCAAAGTCCACAGCAGACTGCCCTGCATGAGGGACACGTCTGCTACTCACGGCGTGGTTCACAGAACAGCAGCATCAACACCACGTGGGAGCACCTGAACCAGCACCTGCAGCCTCCCAGTGCACACCAGCAGCGAGCTGGGTTGGAAGTGGAGGAAGGACTTGATCTCAGACACTCCAATGGGGGATGGGGACGTCCCAAGTGGAGCTTAACCTGCTGCACAGAACACATGCCTAGAATCTTCATTTTCATAAAATCTTCTGATGATCCACATGTACAATAAAGTTTGGGAAATACTGGTATAAACATGTTTTTTTAAAAATGATTTATTTATTTGAAAGGCAGAGTTACAGAGAGTGAGAGAGACAGAGACAGAAAGGGACAGAGAAATCTTTCATCCACTGGCTTACTTCTCAAATGGTTGCAACAGCTGGGACCAGGCCAGGTTGAAGCCAGGAGTCAGAAACCCCATCCAGGTCTCCTACGTGGGTGGTAGGGAGCCAGGTACTTGGGCCATCTTTTTCTGCTTTTCCAGGTGCATTAGCAGGGAGCTGGATGAGAAGAGGAGCAGCTGGAACTTGAACTGGTGGTCATATGGGATGCACGGTGTGGGATGTGGCTTCACCTCCTGCACCACAATGCAGGTCCCACGATTGGTTTTCAAACTGAGGGCTGCACTCATTAGTAAATCAGAAAGAAACAATTTAGTGGCTGTGACCACTATTAAAAAATTAGAGGTCAGTGCTGGCATTCCATATGGGCATCAGTTTGAGTCCTGGCTGCTCCACTTCAGATTCAGTTCACTGCTAATGAGCCTGGGAAGACAGCAGAGAATGGTCCTTGAGCCCCTGCACCTGCATGGGAGACCTGAAAGAAGCTCTGGGCTTCAGATTAGCTCAACTTTGGCCACTGTGGCCATCTGGGGAGTAAACCAGCAGATGGAAGACCTCTCTCTGTTTCAAATAAAAAAAAATCTTTAAAAAATTAGAGAAGATGAGTGCATCCTACATAGTAGGGATAATTATCTTTGAGCTTCTGTTTCGATTACGTGTGTGTATGTTATGACCTGGCTGGTTGCTTACTTAAGGTAGTCTGTGCTTTATCTTTAATCCAGTCACTTATCAGATCAACACTGGCAGTGCATTAACTTCACCCTGATGCAGATACACTGCACTAGAATGGTGCTTCCTTCTGTGACCTCATTTTCAGCATGAGGCTTTCTCAGAAATTCATGTTGATCAATGACTATGTAGTAAGGACATATGTGACCTACTCCTTCTAGGAAAAAACACTCAACAGCATATTCCTTCAATGAGATGATGTGCTATTCAATCTATTATGTTTCTTGAATACTGACTCCCAGTTATCTTTGGTCCACATGTGACACTAAGAGCAAGGTTATTAGCTTTGTTAGATGTATTCTTTCCTTTCTTTCACTGAAGACTATCATAATTGTCTCACTATGTATTTGTCAGTTGCTTCATAGCAGAAAGTCAGAAAGATTCCAGGGGCTGGCGCTGTGGCGTAGCAGGTAAGGCTGCCGCCTGCAGTGCCGGCATCCCATAATGGGCGCCGGTTCGTGTCCCAGCCGCTCCACTTCCAATCTGGCTCTTTGCTACTGGGAAAGCAGTACAAGATAGCCCAAGTCCTTGGGCCCTGCACCCACATGGGAGACCCAGAAGAAGCTCCTGGCTCCTGGCTTTGGATCGGCGCAGCTCCAGCTGTTGCTGCCATCTGGGGAGTGAACCAGCGGATGGATGATCTCCCTCTCTCTGCCTCTCCTCTGTGTAACTTTCAAGTAAATAATAAATTTTTAAAAAAAATTCCAACTCAAAGTATATTAGAAAATTGGAAGGGGGGAAGTAGGTGGTCTTGTGTCTAGATGGTTGTCTTGGTATGAGCTGCTGTGCCCTGGGGATCCATCAGTGAAACTGATTCCCAAGTGGGGAGAGAACGTGTGGCTACGTGTTTGTGGTACACCTACCCTACATGTCAAACTGACACCGTGAGTTAATGTTTATTCTGAAATACACCTTGGTCTGAAATGGTTTAGCTTTGTGACAAAAGGATGTATGAGACTATTTCAAAAAGCTTGTGGACAATGGAATTAAATGCTAAGTGTAGGGGCAGGTGCTTAGCCTAGCAGCTGGGATGCTTGCATCCCACATGGACCACCTGGGTTTGGTTCCTGGCTCCAGCTCCTGATCCCAGCTTCCTGGCAGTGTCGACTTTGGGAGGCAGCAGGCATGGCTCAGTGGGTTCCTAAATGGGTTCCTGCCTCCTACATGAGTGACCAGCATTGAGTTCCAAGTTCCTAGCTTTGGCTCCAGCCCAGCCTTGGCTGTTGTGAGCATCTGAGGAGTGAACCAGAAAATGGGAACTCTGTCTCTCAAATAATTTTTAAAAAGATAAATTTTGTTGCAGGAAAAAAGTCAAAATTCATGCATAATGTCGTCCTAATATATATTTCCTATGAACTTTTTGAAGACCCCCTCATATAGACACTGGCAATAATAAAAGTACCTACCCAGTGGCATTTGGTGAAGAGCAAACATGTCAAATGAATCAGACTTACTATAAAGCTATTCAACCCCTATCATGCACCGGTTACTGTGGCAGACACTGGGAATAAAGACACAGAGTTTCTCTCCCTAAGCTAGGTATTTCTACTTTAGCAAGGAATCAGGACAAGAAGTAGCAAGAGCTATTGCAGTCCACAGTCAACAAACAAGAACACTGCTCCTAGTCTCCTAATGGTTCCCTTGGTTCTATCATGGTCCCTTCCAATACCTCCACCTGTTCATTAGATACAAAGTCCTTATGGGGGCACTTCTGGCTGTCTCTCCAATCCATCTCCTCTCCTCTGCTCCCTGATTCTGTTACAGCCACATCAACCCCACTGCCACTCCGAGTATGGTAGGCAGGTCCGTCTTGGGTTTTGCTGTCACTTCCTCCCAACACACCACATGGCTCCCTCTTTCTCTATTAAGGTCTCTGCTCATCTACCACCCCAGTGTCAGTGAGGGTCTTCCCGATGAACCCCCTCCCCAAAGTAGATTCTCCTACTCTCCTTTACTCTCTACCCAATCTGATTTTCTCCATTTTAACACTGGTATTGATTGCCATGGTTAACGTTATGAGTCAGCTTGGCTAGACCACTGAACTGAGATATTTGGGCAAATATTCTCCGTGCCCCTGTAAAAGAATTTTTATATGAAATATTTAAGTTAGCAGACTTTGAGCACAGAAATTATGCTCCACCACATAGGTGGGACTCATGGCCAACCAGTCCAGGCTGTAATGGAAAAAAACTGACCTCCCTCAAACAAAAAGGAGTTCTGCCAACCGAGAGTCTTTGGACTTGAACTTCACTCTTCCCTGGGTCTCCAGCCTGCCGACACACCCTGCACATTTTGGACTTGTCAAGCCTTCACAGTTGTGTGAGCCAATTCCTTAAAATAAACCTTGGTTTCTCTGTAAGTGCACACGGCCTCTGCTTCTCTGGAGAACCCTGAGACTTACTAGGCCGTGTGCCTCAGCAGCAGTGTCTCAGCCCATGCTGCAGTGCACACACAGGGGTGGTCCCGAAAGCTTTCCCTGCCTAGTTCCTGCATATCTGAGTTCATGTAAGCACGCACTATGTGTTCACATGACAATGAAGTCACCTAATGAGCCCTTGCTCATAACATGATGCCATTAAGTCAGGCATGACTGACTTCCTGGACCAGAGGCGTGCTTCCCAAGAGCAGGGATTCTGGACTGTTCACCCATCCACCCTTGACCCTCAATACATTTTTTTTAACTTTGAAGTAAACAAGAATTTCAAGTTGGACAAAACGCTATGGGTGAGAAAAGTCGATGGACAGGAGGAAAATTTCCATCTAAGTTGACTAGCATCCCCTCAAGTTCATGTCTACCTGGATCCTCAGATCGTGACTTTATTTGGAATAGGGTCTTTGCAGATATAATTAAATTGCAGAGGTCATACTGGATTTGGGAGGTCCTGATCCAATAGCTACCATCGAGACACAGAGGACTCAGATGGGACAGTGCTGGAGACCATGTGACAACAGACACACAAGAGTAGAACGGTGGAGGCAACGGATACCAAGGTTGTGGGTGACCACCAGAAACTGGAAGGGGGCATGGGACGGTTTCTGGACCCCTCCTGCTCACACCTGGACTTTGGATTTCCACCCTCCAGAAGAGTGGGAGAACACATTTCTGTCATTGTAAGCCACCCGAGGAGGAGGCATTTTCATAGCACAGGCTAAGGAATGACTATGCCCCTCTTCCTCTCGTGCCCATCAATTCCTGGAAGTACCAATCCCGCTTCAGTCACCCACGCATCCCTGCAGACCCCAGGGGCCCACCCTGCAACTTTACATCCACACAGATGAGGCTGTGCAGATTCACACCTGGAGCTGAGCTGCACTGCTCCTCAGTTTTGGGTTTCCAAAGCAGAGCCAGCTTTTCAAAGACTGACGCATCCTTGTCGGGAACAAACAGGCCTCAAGTTCTGCTGGCATCGAGACTGGAGCACATGATGTTACCAACTGCCCAGTGGGACTTCAAGAGGTCATGGAGGAAGTGCTTGCCCCGCCTCAGTTTGTTAAAGTCAGTGGGCTGGAGAGCTCATGTGTGGTCTCTGGTTCTCACTGTCCCCACTTCACCCAGAGCACTCGCAGAGCTGCGCTCTTGGAGGGGCGCTGAGGTCTGGCATGGCTGCTGTCGGGGACAATGCGAGGGAGTGAGTTCACAGGGGAGCCCAGCAGGAGTCGTGTTGGCACGAGCCGGCTGCTGGCTCTTCTAACACCCAGCTCTTTCCTTCAAAGTGCCTATCACGGTTTGTAACTGTGTATTTATGTGATCACATTATTTTCTCTGGAAAGATCCTTTTCTGTTTCTGCCAAAGATCCCCAGGAGGTGGGTGAGTGTGACTGCTTCTCTCCCCAATGTTGTCCGCTTGCACCAGGCACTTGACCAACGCTAAGTGAAGGTGAGATGTGCAAACGGGGGCTAATTTCAGGTTACTGAAGACTGCTAGGAGCCTTCTTACTACCTGGTTCCTCCTCCCTAGGGCTCCTCTGGAGAGACTCCCCTGCCTCTCATCTCCAGCTGAGGGTCTTAGTGGCCAGTGCTTGGGACTTGCTCCCCCCAGTTCTCTAACACCACTGAGGTGGTCAACAGCCTCCCCTACCCCATAAGGAAATTTCACATGGAATTCTAAACTGCAACAGAGCAAAAACCAATAGAAAACAGTCACACCATGGGCTCCTGGTGCACCTCCAGTGAGCCCTGGAGTGTTCTTGGTTTGAGAAATCCCACATTGGGGTCCCAGAGGATCCACGTAGCTGGGGAATGGAGCCTCTGAGACCCAGATGCAGTGGTACCTGGGCTTTCACACCTCCATTTAGACTCAAATACTTGGACCACAGTGAGACCCCAGGAGGCGGGCGACTCAAGTTGATTCCAATGTTTAAAACAAAAGCACCCCACCCTATCTCCTCAAGTTCAACTGGTTAAAAAGGTGAGCTGATCCACAGGAACGGGTGTCAAGACAAAACACAGTGGAGCCATATACGAAAAATAACTTTGTTATGAAGCATATACAATCATATCAAACACATTTCATAGTATCACACCCATAAATGTTTGAATACTAGATCAGAGGTTATATGGACCTGTTATAATTCATGAACACCACAGCTACTGAAGTATATGACTGGTCACGGGGAAATACAAGCAAACTCATGATACACATGAAGCTGCTCAGGTATCTGCTTTGACAACTGAACAAATGCCAACCTCCATGGTTGGTGAGTGGATGGGGTGGGTGTGCAAAAGGGTCCTCTTCTGTGACTCCCCTGGAGAAGCAACACCAACTGTTGCAGGAACACACGAAGTCCACGTGTCTCTGCTTTAACAATTATGGCCATTGTCATTTCTCCAAGTGGGAAATTATTTTTTGATTTGTTGTGAAACATAGGTGCTGACTGTGCCAGGAAAATTTTCATCTATTTCCCTGAATGCCTTAATAACTTCAGATGGCTCTCCGTTACTAATTGTTTGGCCCAGGGTCCTATAAATAACTTCCTTCTCAGGAAGTTCATTTGAAAAATGTTAAGTTTGCAGAACGAAGCTGCTGTGGCTGGCTCTGTGGGACAGGCTGGGACAGGGTGGGGAGGGAGAAGAGTGACTCCCAAGATGTGACTCTCAGCCCCTGCGTATGAAGAAGGGCTTCCCCTGCCTGGGCACAGTGCTCCCAAAGCCAACAGTAGCTATGAACATCAGAAAGGGCTCACAGGCAGAACTCAGCATTGTTCATCGGGTGTTTGGTGGGGGAGATACTTCCCTCTCTCTCCCCCAACACCAGTGAGCACTTAACTACTTACCTGTTGGACTACAGACATACCTGAGTTTATGCAGTAAAAATTAACTTCATTTGGTCAGTTAATTCTGAAACAGGTGTTGGGGATTAACAGAGGAGGAGAGAGAAGGCAGCATCCTCTTTGGCCCTCTCCTGCCTTTTGGTAAAGCAGAGCCTATCCGTTCTCCCTGTGGAACTAGGAACAAAGAGGGGGTTCCTACAGAGCCGTGCAGGTCCTCCTTGCATTATTCCCAACAGAAGAATTTGATTCCTGTTGTTATCCAGAGACAGAGGCAACTCAAGGTGGCCTGGTCATGAGGGTGCACAATGTTGAAGTCAGTATTTCTGCTGAGGGGTTGAGATACGCGAAAAATGTCTTCGGAAACTTGAAGTGGTTCAGTAAAACTGTAGCAGAGTTCACCGCCCAGAGGTTTTCCCATTAGGTTTTGGCAAGTCCTGTACAGAGAGTGAAGCTTTGGTTCTCCATGCATAACTACATGATTAGAAAAGAATAATGTTTTATATCTTATCTTTGAAAAATGTAATTTGGGCATGCTGAGTACATATTTAGTCCTGCAGTAGTCCAAGTTTTGAAACTCCGAGAATAACAATTTGGTAGACTGACTTGGTACTGTGGACTGAGATTATAAAATACAGGATACTGTGTGTTTTCTTGCAGAGAATTATGTAGAATTGTTTCATGAGTCCCAGATACTACTATTTCCAGTTCATTCTTTTAATATATTATGCTAGCCTCTGGCCAAACACACAGTTTGGTTGCATTTTATGAGGACTGGACAACAGAGATTTTATTTCTGAACACTTCACTGTTAAGAAAAAGAAAAGGCAATAAAACTCTCTCGTTTTTAAAAAAGAATGAAAGATGGACCTAATCATCAGGCATAGCTTTTTTGTTAAGCATTCATCCATCCACACCCTTTAAATACTGTCCCACAACAGGCAAACAGTTCACATACTCCAGGTGGGACTCAGATGTTGAGTCCACCTCTTCATAAACCTGTGGCCGGAGAGTTCCTTGGTTACAGTTTCTGGAAGCACACAGGGAGCAAGGATGTCCGAAAGGGAGCCTTGCAAAGGAAACTGCTTTCCCTTTGAAGAATGAACAGACACTGGGTTTCTTGCACAAAAAACAGTAGAGCCAAGAACTCATGAATGGCTCAGCCACCTACTGACCTACTAGAGACCTGCGTTTCCAATGGGACCGGGAGAAGGGAAGGAAGGCTGAGCCCATTTGGGACTTGCAGAGAGAAGAACCCCTTCCTTTCTTAAAGAGCAAGAGTGACAAAAGAACCAGCAGTGATGTTCTTTAAAGAAGTTTCCACACTAGGGGAGCTAAATGATGCAGGCTGAAAGGTGATGGAAAACAGCCCAATACAGACCACTGAGGAATTAAGAGGACATCACAGGGTAAGGAAGGGGAAGGCAAGCGTGAGTGTGAGAATGGTCATTGGTGAAGTTCAACATCAGGGTCAAAGTCTCCCGAAGGGGCAGATGAAACCCCCAGGAGAAAGCAGAGCTTAGGAAACGTGAGAGCTGCCCATGGAAACCAAGAGGCCCCGGCCATTTTTCATAGGCGCAGATCTTCCTGCTGGCCTCTTGCTCAGCGGGAGACTGGGCAACGGACGCTTTCTGAGCTGCTTCCCACCCTGCCGAGCAGAGGAAATCAAAGAGAAGAACTGAAAGAGCTGGAGATTGGACTACATGAAGCGGGGGGTGGATGGGTGGGGGGGGGGATGGAAAATGGGCATAGCAGGAAGAAAATACCTGCTAACCAAGGTGAACCAAGGCTGTTTTCTGTGTTCCTTCCATCTGAAAGATCTTTGTATAGTGTATTGTTCTATGTTAGTGAGCCTGATTGGCCACACCAAAAGAGAGCCAATTTATCTGCCTCTGTCAATTTGCCTTCAGAAGGGTCTCTGCCCAGGCTCCCGCAACCCAAGCCAGCACCCCCTTTCCAGCTGTAGCCCCATCGTACATCGATTCAGCCTGGACCACAGCCTGTTGGCATCTTCTGGGCACTGGGTCTGCACTAGGAATTCTGCATCTCTCTCCGGGGTCAGCCACTGTTCTCTAACAAATACTCTATCACTGGCAGAACAGGCGCCCTCTTTAGATCAAAAAGCTTCCCTGGCAACCAGAAGCCCATTGTTCCAACGTGAATCAGGACACTGCACGTTCTGGTTGTCTTTCCAAAGCCGATTCATTCCTAGAGCTGCAGTAACTTTCTTGTCTGCATAAGGAACTTGTAAGATAAGACTGGGATGAACCCTCAGTAGTCATATATGACAACAAAACACGGGACTATAATTCTTTTCTATCTTCCTCAATCTCCACTCCTCAATTCTCTCCTTTCTTTCACCAAATTTGGCAAACAAGGTTGGACCAGAGGACAGAACATGTAATCTAAGAGCCTGATGAGGGAAAAAGAACTACCCACCAAGGAAAGGGCCCCATGACTGTCCTTCCCACCCCTTTGTAATTGAGGAGAAGGTAGCATTCCTAGGCTGCCAGTGGTGGTTTTTTTTTTTCTTTCTTTAGATGATTGAACTACAGGTGAAGACCCTCTTCTCTCCCACTGGTATGAAGACGCTGGGACATGCTACGGATGTAAGTTCCTGGGGGCTCCCAAGCCTGCCGCCTCAGTCAGTTCTGGTGTAGTCATCTCCAGAGCCCATGTCCATGGTTTCGGGGTAGCTGGAAAATTCCTGAGGTACAGGGAACTCCTCGGCTGAAGAGTGAGTCCGGTGCCCGAACACCTTCTCCTGCAGCTCTGCGATGTCGTTGCGGATGTCGGCCAGCATGAGGAGCAGGAAGTCGAAAGAACCAGGGGGTCCCTGTGCACATGGGAGGAATCGCAGCTGGGACCCCACAGATCTCGCCCGGGGCGGCAGCGGCAGCAGCAGCAGCAGGGACTCGGAGTGGCTCCACGGCTTGCTAGCCCTGCTGCTCGCTGGCAACCACGTCCTGTACCCGCTATGCCCCAATGGGTGAGGGAGAAGGACTGCTACAGGAGCCAGGGGGTGCCCCAAGTTGTCTTCTAAGTCCCCATCTCACAAAGGAGCTTTGGCGACTTTTTCACCCCGCCTTCACTCTGGGCTACCCCAGATCTGCACGAAAGAATGAGAATAACTTCTTAAGGGCTCCTTCTTTCCAAAGAAATCTCGAAGATACTTATGAGGACAAGAGAGCTGTGCCTCCCAGGCTGGAGTTCCACGGGGTTTGGACCCCAGCATCCCAGCTCTGCTGTTACTGGGTGGCCTTGGGCAAGCTACTTCATTTCCTGGGGCTTTTTTTTTTTTTTTAAATCTCCAAAATGGGGGCAATGATAGTACTAACTTAATATAGGGTTTCACATTCATGGGTAAGGATTTCAATGAGTTAATATGCGTCTTTACATAATAAACACTCAAAAACGTTGTTTGTTAAAAATGAAATGAAAATGTTGATATGTTGACTGATTAACTGCGAACTAAAGGAAGTCATGAGGATGGTGCAGACACACCAATTGCTCATTGACTGGAAATGTCCAAACAAAAGCTTTCTCCTCTATTTACTGTTCACAGCCATTATGATTCCACAGCATTTTTATGAAGCCTAATTTCCACGTAGTGCTGCATGGGGCATGGGGAAAACTCGTAGACTGAACATTCTGGGCCTGTAGTGAAATCACGACCACGCTGTTGTGTGGTCGGAAGCAGCAGCTCACACCACAGAGAACTTCGAGGCACCTGCACTGTATTTGGGCATCATTGGACCCTCAGAATAACAGCGGCAGATCAGACTCCACTGCCAGCATTGCACAGGTGAGAAGGTGAGTGCCCAGAGTGCCAACAGCTGGGAGAGCCGAGACAGGAACCCAGACCCCTACCTCTGTGTCATGGCCTTTGGTCTTCCTTCAAAAATGACGCTGACTGTATTAGAAGCAAGTTGAATTTTCTGTACTTTTGGATACTATTAACTCTGATTTCTAATCTTCTACATTATATATGCAGCTACTGTCTTCTTGGGACCCAAGAGCCCTGGATGTATTTGCATTTTTTGGAGAAAGGTTGCTTGACCTGCTAGGGTTATAGCAGGGGCCATGGAACATGCTCATCCCAAACTCAAATACCTGGGCGCCTGTCCCAGCTCTGACTCCCAGCTCCAGTTTCCTGCTAATGTACACCACAGGAGGCAGCAGGTGATGACTTGAGTAGCTGACCCTGTCCCCCATATGGAGACCTGGGTTGAGATCCTTGCATGCAGATTCAGCCCCAGCTGAGGGCTGTTGCAGGAATTTAAGGAGTGAACCAGCCAATGAGAACTCTCCCTGTCTGCTCATCAACTCAATTAAAAAAAAAAAAAAAAAACAGCCATGGGGGCAGGTGTTGTGGCACAGCAGGGCAAGCCACAATTTGCAACGACCAGTATCTCACATTAGGGCACCAGTTCTAGTCCTCGCTGCTCTTCCAGTTCCCTGCTAATGAGCATGGAAAGGCAGATGATGGCCCAAGTACTTGGTACCCCTCTGCCGATGTGTTCCAGGCTCCTGGCTTTGGCCTGGCCCAGTCCTGGCTGTTGTGGCCATTTGGGGATTGGACCAGGCGATGGGAGAGCTCTCTCATTCTCCCTATCTCTCTCTCTGATGCTCTGGCTTCCAAATAAATAATCTTAAAAAATAAATAACAACAAAAAGAACAAAGTAAAAACCAAATCCAAACCAGTTGCTAAAGGTTGCCTTGACTCTCTTCCTAACCACACATCCCTGGTTTGGTTGTATGAGTGACGGCTGGAAGGGGCAGACTTTTGCCATCAAGACAGATTTTTATAGGATCCTGAGAATTGCAATTGAGAACATTCCCACTGGGAAGCAGGGAAATTAGTGCTACTTACTGGAGAGCCCCTGGGTCCAGGTGCCCCTCTTTCTCCCTGAAAACAGAAAGGACAGGGTTAGCTTTCCGGGCCACATAGATGCTACCACCCCTAACCATCTCCCTGTCCCCCCAAAAAATCCATGTTTTCTATAGGAAACAAAGGTAAGACTGACAGTAGACTCATAGGACCACTATGTGCACAGAACTACTTGGGTCCAGCGTCTCTCATTCTGATTCCCCCCAAGGCCACACAGTTTCCAAGCAGATCTGACAGGACGAATGTCAGCATTTCCAGGCTGCGTGGGGAATGACATCAACTTTCTAAAGAAATGCACGCTGACTTATGTGACAAGTAGCAGGTGGCTCTTCATGGGGAGCCAGGCACTTGCACAGATTCAAACTTCTCCTGTTCTACAGCACCTCAAAGAAACAGGACACCAAAAATAACCCTATAAAATCACACTGTTTAAAGGGAAAAAAACCCACAAATGTGATATTACAATACAGAGGCTTTAAGAACATTTACAGGGTTATTTTTCTTGGGAATGGTTTTGGTGGTCATTTTCACTTTTAGGGTTGGTTTCATATTTAAAGAAAACTGCTTCATGACCCTTGTTCTCAGTTTTGGGGAAAACATTACCGGTTTGAGTATCCATTATCTGAAATCCTTGGAATCAGAAGTGTTTCAGATTCCTGCGATTTCTGGATTTTGGAAATTTGCATAGACTCTATACCAGCTGACCATCCTTAACCCAAAATTCTGCAGCCCAAGACCTGAAACATCTTGAGTGTCATGTCGGTGCTCAAAGGTTTCAGAGATCAGAGTAGGGCAGCTCAGCCTGGGTACCTACGTCTCGACTTTGCCACATGCAGGATCTTGCTTATTTTAAACAGTGCACACTGAGCTTCCCGGAGGCCTGTGCAGTGGAAGCTGAGGGACTTGCGGTTAGTAAGAACCACTCATATACTCACCTTAGAACCGTCTCTTCCTGGTGCGCCTGGAGGACCCTGTAAGACCAAAGAACCTGGTTTAGCAGAGGAGGCGAGCACAGGAGACCACACTCTCCCCAACAGCAGCGAGCGGCCCTCTGGAATGATACTGACCACAGGGCCCCGCCGGCCTTGCTTAATGTGGGACAGATCGGGAGACGGGCCCATGGGGCCCATGGAGCCCCGGGGGCCAGGCTGCCCAGGAGGGCCTGGCATGCCGGGGAATCCTGGGCTCCCCTTCGGTCCTGGTGAGCCTGTAATCAAAAAAGACCTCATTAGCTCACAGTCTGCGAGAAGGGGAGGGGGCTTGGCTGATGAGCAAGTCCAGGACCCCCTTTAGCCATCACTTCTGCACACCACTCTTTACCTCGCGTCATTTCCACTAAGATATCCCAAAGGAACTTTACACCTAACGGGACCACAAGTGCCTTCCCCATCTTCCTCCTTCCAGGGACTACTCGTCATCTACTTAAACCTGAACCTTGAGTCTTCCTGCTCAGATATGGGGTGCTTCAAGAAGTTTGTGGAAAACAGAATTCATAGATACCTACTTTGGTGCAAAAACTTGAAATCCAAGCACAGTTTTTTCATAATACCTACTTCCATGAACTTTTTGAAATTATCTCCTAATTTTCACAATGTCCTTACCCAATCAGTGAGCAGCTCACACGTGGTTCACCTCTTTAACATCTCTCCTCCCTGTTCTTCTCTATCCCCTTGATCACTGCCGATGAGTGGCTATCTCAGGTTAAGAGTGCAGGTTCTACATAAGAGAGATCTAGGTTTGAACCCTGGCTAAGGAGCTTCCTACCTGTGAGGCTGGGCTAATAAAAATCCACTTTGAAGAGGGGTTGCAAGTATGACACATGAAGTTTTAGGGGTGAGTGCTGGGTGTAGTGGTTAAGATATCATTCGGGATACCTGCATTCTGTAGCGAAGTGCTGGGCTTGGAGTCCCAGTTCTGTTCTCCATTCCAGTTTCCTCCTAACACACCCTA
This sequence comes from Sylvilagus floridanus, assembly GCA_949820135.1. Classification (NCBI taxonomy): domain Eukaryota; kingdom Metazoa; phylum Chordata; class Mammalia; order Lagomorpha; family Leporidae; genus Sylvilagus; species Sylvilagus floridanus. The sequence goes on from OX463226.1 coordinate 107,818,908, forward strand.
TGGGTGGGGCTGGGGAGGAGCAGCTTTGACCCAAGTGCTTAGGTCCTGGCCACCCACACGGGAGACTCGAATTGAGTCCTGGGCTCCTGGTGTTGGCCTGGTGGATACAATTATTTGATGGTGAACCAGAAAATGGAAGATCTTTTGTAAATAAAATAGAAATAAATAAAAGGAGATTTTAGACACACACACATACCACTTGGTACAGTAGCTCACCACAGTCAGCACTCAAAACATGTGTATTTCTTATATTTGCTTCAACGCTTCCCTGAAAATGACTCCCTTTGCCTCCTGCCAATCTTGTTCACTCCGGAAGCATTCTTCACCCTTCCCCATAAACATTGTTTCTACAGTAATTCTGACCGTGTAGCTTCCCTACTTTTAATCCTTTGTGGCAAAAGCCCCAAGCCACTGAGGTGGGGAGCAAGATGTCTCTCTTGCAGGACCCATGTAGCCACTGCCCCTGGGGGAGGGGTAAGCAACACTGACCTCAGATCCAAGGTATGCTGGGCGGGTGAGCCTGTGGAAGATCATCTCACTCCAAGCCCAGATGCACATTATGCTTAGCACCACAGCCAGAAACTAAAACACTCCCTCCTCCTCCAACTCTAGCCTAGGAGAATAAGTAAGGGCAGCCTAGCACTGGGGGGAGGGCAGGAGTGTGCAGAGACAGCCCCTGTGTGGCACGGGTGTGCAGGAGCTACTTGACGCTTGATGTGGTGTACACACACTGAGAAAAAGCCATCAGCACCCTCATCTCCACTAGCATGCGGTAATGGTGTCCTGCCTCTGGGGAAATGGGAAAATTTGAAGACTACAAAGCACTGAAGGTCAATATAGAAACCTAAACCAGCTCAATTCTTCATTACACCGACTTAACTCCCTGTGCTAGTGCCTTGGCAAAGAGAGAAGATACCCACCTCTGAGAGTTATTAGTGAGTACCTCGATCTGCACTGTTCCTTTGCAAATGACGTCTTGCTTTGAATCAATTTTGAGGCATATAAAAAAGTAAAACAAACAGTAAACCAGGTTCAAGCGACTCCAAGGTGACCTAGAAGTCAGTTATCCGACAAGGACTTTAAAATAACCATGATTAACTAAAATTTGTTAAAGATCCTAGTGGAAAACACAATGTCCCTGAACAGATAGGGAATTTTAGTAGGGAGATGAAGTTAAAGAGAACTGTCAAATAGAAAAAAAAACAAACAATATTGGTGAAAATTTGACAGGAGGTTTCTCAGCAGACTGTTGGAATGGAAGAAAGAATCAGCCAGCCTAGTCAGTAGAAGTTATCCAAAATGGGGGGGAGGGAGGGGGAGAGGGAGAGGGAGAAGGGAGAAGGGAGAAGGGAGAAGGGAGAAGGGAGAAGGGAGAGGGAGAGGGAGAGGGAGGGAGAGGGAGGGAGGGAGGGAGAGAGAGAACAAGTAAAACAGAGCACCTGGAAGAGGTGGGACAACATGTGTCTAACATATGTGTAATGGAAATCCCAGCAGAAGAAAACCATGCAGTGATTTTCACTTGCACATAGAACAAAGGTCAAACTCAGCACAGAACCCCAGATCTCTCTTGTCTGCCTCTTGCAGCACTTCTCGGCCTCCACCCTACCCGGATAAATCATGCTACAGCATACCACCAGGTGCAGACCACCCTCCCACTCTGCCTCTACCTCCCTGTAGTCTCCATGGAGCACAGATCTCCCAAAACATCTGACAGCCCTTCCCCTGCTTAGGCCATTGTGCATCACTGTACTGTGTTTGTACACACTGCACATGTACACGGCTTACACACAGTATTAGCCTCTGGATATTCCTCACACTTACAAACTATGAGACAGCATATACAAAACTAAGTTTCTGGCTTATCTGAAAACAGGAAGAACTAAAACCTGGGCCACAATTCTACCACCGGCACAGCTCACTGGAGCCTGATGGAGGCTGTCCCTTAGATGGGCATATGGGTCCCCTGGTTTGGTCCTGATCACCTCAACCCCTGCTGGTTTATTCACTGAGACTCTTTTCTGAGGTTGAGGTTTCTTATTGAGGATCTTGTTGTTGTTGTTAATCTTCTTCAAATTCCTAAATCAACAAAGCAATGGGAATATATTAAGAACAAGTGGTGGGACTGTTTTGTGCCTGCTTGATAAATGTTTGTATGTGTGCAGAGTATGGCTAGAGCCATCAAGGAGAGTGGTGGAGAAGAGACCGATACTCCTCATCTACTAATTTTCCATTGGTGGCTCTTTTGGGCCCACCTTTTCTTGCATTCTTCTCAGTTTAATTTTCTCTTTCATTTATTTGAAAGGTGGATTGAGAGAGAGAGAGAGAGAGAGATGGCTACACCCGTTGGAGCTGGATCCATCTGAAACCAGGAGCCTGGAGCTTCTTCTGGGTCTCCCACCTGGGTGCAGGGACCCACGCACTTGGGCCATCCTCTACTGATATCCCAGGTGCATTAGCAGGGAGCTGGGTTGGTAGTGGAGCATCCAGGGCTCAAGCCAGTGTCCATATAGGACGTTGGCACTGCAGATGGTGGCTTTACTCACTCTGCCACAGTGCTGTCCCCTACCTCATCTACACACAGAGTTGTAGACAGTCACCTGGGTTTGGCTGGGGATATCCCCCCACTTCTGTGCAGGGCAGCATGTCTGTCATACAGGGAGTACTCTGGAAGACACCTTGCTGGCTCTTTGCGGGGCTGTGGCTGAGGAAACTGTGGGGCAGCACCTGCGTCTAGACAGCAGCATCTCAATTCTACACTGGGCCTTGGACGTCAGCCAAGGGGGATGAGGGATCAGGGAGCAGGCACTAAGAACATTTTCAACATAACACACACAATTTCTTAAGCATCTTTGAATGTGCAGCTCAGGACATTCACATTGTTGTTCAACAGATCTCTAGAACCTTCTCATCTTGTAAAACAAGCTCTGCTACCACTGACGAACTCTTCTCCACCTCCTGCTCCACTCAGCCTCTGGTAACCATTATTCTACTGTCTCTATGAATTTCACTGTTTTAAACAGGGTCACGTAAGCATCTGTATGACTAGTTCATCACCCTCAGGGCTCATACATGCGTGACATGTGTCAGAATTACTGGATTACTGGATCTCATGATCATACATTTTTAACTTTTTGAGGAAGCTCCTTACTGTTTTCCACAGCAACTGTACAATTTTATAATCCTACCAATGGGACACAAGGATTCCAAGTTCTCTACATCCCTGGCAATACTTAGTCATATTCACTCATATTCTCTCTCTCTCTCCCTTTCCTTCCCTGTCTCTGTCTCCCTCTCTCCCTCTTCCCCCTCTCCACTTCTCCCCTTCTCCCAGTAGTAGCCACCCCAATGGGTTCAAGTTTATTTCTGACCGTAGTTTTGTTTTACATTTCTCCAATGACTAATTAGGTTGCCCATCTTTTAATACACTTGTTGGCCATTTGCATGTATTCTTTGGAGGAGTATCTATGGAAGTGTATATCTGGGTCAGATTGTTTGATTTTTTTCTTGACTTATACGAGGCTTTTTCTATACTCTGGATACTAATCTCTTATAAGACAAATGACCACACATATTTTCTCCCACTTTTAAGCTGCCTTTTCACTCTGTTGATTCTTCCCTTTGCTACACAGAACTTTTTAAATTTAATGTAACCCTTTTTAAAATTGTCTATGTTTTGGGATCACATCCAAACAACTATTGGCAAAATTCATGAATCTTGCTCCTATGTTTTCTTCTTAGCTTTATGACTCACAGTTAAAATTTTAAGCTATGAATTAATTTTTTAAGAAAGATTTATTTATTGGAAAGGCAGAGCTACATGGGGGTTGGGAGGGGAGAGAGAGAAAGAGAATATTTTCAATCTACTGGTTCACATCCCAGTGGCTGGGATGTCCAGGGCTAGGTCAGGCCAAAGCTAGGAGTCTGGAGCTTCATCCAGGCCTCCCACTTGGGTGCAGGGGCCCAAGGACGTAGACCATTTAGTTGCCTTCCCAGGCTGTGAGTAGATAGATGGGTTGGAAGTGGAGCAGTCAGGACTTGAACCGGTGCTCATATGGATGCTGGTGCTGCAGGTGGCAGCTTAACTTTCTATGCTACAACGCCATCCTCTTGAGTTAATTTTTATATGGAACATACGGTAAGAGCTCAACTTCATTCTTTTCCATCTGGAAGTACTTTGAGTTTTAACCCACGTCCAATCAGCAGCTCTTGTGGGAACACTGAGTGCATCTTCCTCATGAGTGCATTCTCTGAGTGAGGGCACGCAGCAGGCTGCAGAGTCAACATTTCTTGCTAATTGCACTGAAGAGACTGGGCCAATGGCAGTGCTGTCCTTATTCCTCATTCTTGTCTCCTTTAAATGCATACAGTAATCGCTTTTCAGTCTTAGCCCCTACTGCTGGCAGGCATGGTGACAGAGTAGCCTGACTCTCAGGCTCCAGGATGTGAAAGGAAATAAAGAATTCAGAGTCCTCATTTTTAGAGAAGCTTTTCCTAGTTTGCATATTAAGCCTAAGGGAAAGGCAGCCCATGTCCCATTCACACATGTCTCAACACTGGCCTCTTGTGTATCCTCAGAGAGTTTGATCTGGGAAGGGGGCCAGATGCCTCCTATAACGACATTGTGTCACCAATAACAGAACTCCAGAAATCACTGCATGTCAGGGTCTTAGGGCCTGGCACTGTGGTGCAGTGCGTTAAAGCCCTGGCCTGCAGTGATGGTGTCCCATAGGGGTGCTGGTTGGAGTCCTGGCTGCTCCACTTCCAATCCATCTCCCTGATAATGCACCTGGGAAAGCAGTGGAGGATGGCCCAAGTCCTTGGGCCCCTGCACCCATGAGGGAGACCCAGAAGAAGCTCCTGGCTCCTGGCTTTGGCCTGGCCCAGCCACGGTTCTTGTGGCCATTTGGGGAGTAAACCAGCAGATGGAAGACCTCTCTCTTTCTCTACCTCTCTCTGTAACTCTGCCTTTCAAATAAACAAAATAAATGCTTTTTTAACTTAACTTTAAAAAGGAGTCTTTAAAACACAGGACTTGGACATACACACGGGCTGCACCTCATACATAGCAGTGGGGATGGGAGAACAGCAGCCACTCTTCCCTTACCACCAAAACTAAACTTCAGTGTGGGATCGACTACCGGCCTTGGACTGGACTTTTACCTAAGGGTGAGAGAAATCCTACCAGCTTCCTAGCTGTCTCGATGCACCTCAATGGAGGGGTTCACAAATACAAGCAGTGAGAGGGAACCAGGATGGACATTTCTCCACCCCAGTGCCTCATCCGTTACAAAAGCTCATTCAGGCTCACAGGCAACTCCAGCAAGGACCCTGGACAGCTCAACGCATGTTAGAAACCAAACTGCAGGAAAGAGGAGGGAAGGCAGAAAGCCACTGGGTAGAGGACAGCCAGTGGACCCGCTGTTCCTACAGTGTCCCTCTTTCATGATAAACAGATTGGCTTGGAGAAGTTCATCCTCCAAGGAAGCAAAGCAAGAGGCTTCTCTTAGAGTAAGGAGAACACTGTGCTGGATCCCAGTCTGTAAGCTGAGGCCTCACTGTATGTAGCGGCAGCAAGAAGCTGCCTGTGGGAGGCACCTGCTGGAGGAAACCCTAGATACGACCCAGGGCATCGGAGGCCAAGGGGATGAACAAGAGAACGACTGCACTTCTGGACCATTCGGATTCTCTGTATCAGGCCAGCTGGGTTTTATGAAAAGCAGGAACTTACCACGTCAGTGTTAAGCCTATGGAAAGCACACCAGGCCTTTCTTGTTGTTGACTTTTCCAAATGAAACCCACCCATGTCATTTCAGCACTGACAAACTCTACCAGTCCTCCATGTCCACAGTAAATGCCATCCCAACCAACGCAGGTACAGTGCTCTCTCCCTTTAAGCTCCCACAGCAAGGAAGCTCTGTACACTTCCCTGGGTGCACGTGGACACTGTTTAATTCCACCCCCATGTGCTCTGGTTGTGTTGTCTTTCTCACTGGAATGCCAGGAGGACATTGACAACACCCAGTGCACTATTGAGCAACGGCAACCAGGGACAAGATATCTTGAGGCATCTGCCTACACTACTGTCATTTCCTTTGCTTTTGTGAAAAAAATGTGCTGATCTACCCATCTATGATAGAGGGACTCAAAATCAAAACACCTTGTGATTTTTTTTTAGAATTCTCATTGTATATTTCCTGATAAGACATTTGGAATGTCCTTCAATGAATGCAGCCAATCTCCCAAACAGTATACTGAATGAAGGGAGCTAGACAAAACAAATACACACTAAAGATGCCATCGACCCACACTTCCAGAACAGGAGACACTGCAGTGGAAGAAGGCAGGCCAGTGGTTGCCTGAAGTTGGGGATGGGGAAGCAGATGGACTGCAGATAGGCACAGGGAACTCTCCGGGGTGATGAAACCCTCTGCATCTTGATACAGATACAGTGTGTTGGATACAAGGGTGAGTACATTTGTCAAAATTCATCCAGCTGCAATCTAAGTGGTGATAGTTAATTGCCTACAAGTTGTGTCTCAAAGTAGGCTTACAGTGGCAATGATGTAGCTAGATATAACAATAAACATAGAGATACCTGTGTTAAGTCAGGGAGGTGGAAGGATGACTGGGGAGCAGTGCAAATGAGGCCAGTCCTCAAGTTAGCTCTGGGTCAGGGAGCCTACTGGGGTGCACTATGCCCTTCCATTCCTGTCTATGTTAATTCTCTTCCAGAATGGCATTATACAATCATCTTTTTTGGTTTATCTTTAAAATTCAAGTGATCTCTAGGAATCGTACCCAATCCCAGGACAATCAGCTTTGTCTCCTATCGGTTCTAAGGGCCCAATTCCCAAGGCCTCTGGGTGCACAGGTGTGCAGCAGTACAGCGACTGCCACTGCCTAGACTCCTGCTTCAGCTCTCATCAGTGGAAGCTGGACAGCCCTGTGCAGCCCCCAGTGACCATAAGCTCGTGGTAGTCTTTGCTGGTGACTGCCACCCGCCTGTGCCCTTGTGCACACTCACCTGGAGGGCCCTGGCCCCCAGGCAGGCCGGGAGGTCCTGGAAGGTAGGCGTTTGAGGCCAGCACTTTGTGGCCAGTGATGTACTTGCCCAGGTCAGCAGCATTGTTGGGGAGCAGAGCAATCTGCAGAGAGGAGAGGAGATCTTGGTCAGGGCTCCACCGCAGGGAGGTCTTCTGCATCTGTGCTGTTGGCAGAGGCTGCACCATGTTCTCGTGACACCAACACATATGCATATACACACATGCATGTACATGTGTACACACACGCACACAGCATGTGCACACTCATGAGGGTACTTCAGAAGTTTGTGGAAAACAGAATTAAAAGTTAAATTTTGGTGCAAAAAATTTTTGAAATCCATGCATAGCTTTCTCCCAGTTTCCCACAAGCTTTTTCATGACTTCCTGTATGAATAAGATTTCAAATGCTTTTTGCAACTATATAAATTCACTGTTGAATTCCATTTGCCATGAACTTGAAGAACCCTTGAAAACAGCTCAAAGGGACTCTAGAGATTCTTTTATTGAACCTAGAAGCTTTCCAACGATAGCAACATGCAGGGGGTCACTCGGCTGGAACCTAGAGGGGCCCCAGATTGGTAGACATCACTAGGACCACCATGAACACCACTAATAGACCTCCCCTGCCCATGCTCTCCAGTTGTCATTTAACCGATTTAGGCCTCAAACATCTCTTGAAAACCTACTATGTGCTGAGCACTGTGCTCAGTTTCTTGGCTACAATGGTGACCAGGATCTGGTCACTGCCATTGAGGAATGCTACGACTTGTGATCCGAGACCCAGCACGTGGCTGATGGTTTACCAACACCCTCAGAACCCACCTTCAGCACACAGGGCAGCGGTGACTGCAGTGCTTTTAAAATCTGCCTGCCAGTTCTTTGACCATTCTCCCTTCAAACAAGGGCTGGAGTTAGCGACGACTTACTTCTAATGAATGGAACGGGACAGAGGTGACCGGGTGTGGCTCCCGAGAATCACGCCGAAAGGCACAGGAACCTCGCTTGTTCTCTTGTGCAACTCATTCTAATCCAGAGGAAGCCAGAGAACCACCTGCATCAATGACCTACAGATGGAAGTCAGGCCAACTGTGTGCAACACCTGTTTCCTCACGGCTAAGAGCAAAGAGGAGTGCCCACCTCTGAGGCGGTAAAGGCTAACTATGGAAATGCATGTGAAGTGCCCAGCCCAGCACACAGGGCATGCTGTGTGCTTGGGACATGGTAGTTCCAGCCTCTTCCCTCCTGGAAGCAAATCTGGGGGAGCAAAATCAAGTGGAGAGGAGCATATTTCTTAGGGCAGGAGCAACCCCTAGAGGACTCCCTCTGTGCCCTGGAGCTCTGTAGAGAGCAGCAGTTGCTGAGGTTTTCTGAAGCCACTTTCATTTGTTCCCCCAACATCCTGGATAAAACCCTGCTTGGGAACCACAGGGTCACGGAGGCTCAGCAAGGCGCGTGATAGATCCCACCTCACCCTCGCGTACGAGGCTCCAAGCCCACCTTGGGACCTGTGCTTTTGGGAGAGGCACCTACTGTCTGTACATGGTCAGAGGCCAGGCTGCCATGGAACCACTGCCCCATGGGGTTCAACCCCAGTATGGAGCAGTCCATCAAAAAACAGTACAGAGTTCATCCCCCGCTCTGAATCACAGCTTTTATGGGAAAGAAACGAATCTGCCATTGAATATTGATTTGAACAGAGTTTTCTTTACTTCCTGCCTTCGTGGAGAAGTCAGCATTTGTCACCTCCATTTCCTTCCTTGTGGACGTACTCCTTTTCTCGAGAGACTGCAGACGCCAGCCAAGTTCTGAGGCAGCACGGTGAGGCGCAGCCAAGGATGCTCACAGGGAACCCCGGGGAGTCCGGGGCCTGCATGTGTCTTCATTATGGAAGGTAGTCTCTCAGGGAACAGGGCGTCTGTCCTGACAGTGCCACAGCATGGAGCTGTGGGATGATCACAAGAACGGGAGATGCAGTAAAGATGATCACAAGTCCCTGTGTCTCTCTCAGCGGAGGCTTGTGGGGATCCCATAGGAGGCAACAAAATGCACAAACTGACCAACAGCCCAGGCATCTGACAGTGAAAGACTACAGGTGCACGCTACGGGCTTGGCAGGTTGCTGTCCGAGAGGATGTCATGTGCTCCCCGAGGTCTGCTGCCGCCTGCGCCAGGATCTATTTCTGAGAAGGAGGCATTGGCAACGACTGCATTCAGCATCCCCTTTAGGAAACACGACTCAGAGGCTGACCTCTGGCTCAGATCCCGTTCTGCTGCTGGGCAGCTGCTGGGCTTGGGGCCCTCACCATACAGCTTTAGGAGTTGATGATTTTTCCTAATAACAGAGGCAGACATTCTTGCCAACAGAAGAAATCCAATATTAATGAAAAGCAAATGTCATGATAACACGAGGGCACTTGGAAAAGCTCATGGAAAGAAGGAATTAGGAGTTTATCTTGGTGCAAAAAATTGAAATCCATGCATAGTTTTTTAAATAATATGCATGTCCTCTGAAGACTCCCCATGTATGTGGTTTGAACATCAGCAAACAAACTTATCCTGATACATCTTGTGGAGAACAAATTCTTCCAGCTCCTTTGTAAAATGACTGCCTGGGTTTTATACTCCATGAGCCCCTTAACAAAGCATCTGCGATTTTCCTACAAGGCAAAGCCAGGGTGACATGAGAGGGCTTTTGCTGGACCTCCTCTGCCAGACGTGAAGAACACGCTGAATCTGAGCCCCGTCCTCCCCCACACACTTGCAAAGTATCGTCAGGATCCCCCAGAGTCAAGAGGCCCTCTTCTGCTTTAGTGGTGCCAAAGATCCTATCTGAGCCTAGGGTGGCCCCTCGACAGGCTGTTTCCCCACTTTGAGTTCCAACTGCAATGGAGCCTACTGGAATCCATTCCAGCTCAGGGTGCCAAGGATGTTCACAGAGATACAACACCCAGGGCAGCTTCGATGCTGCCATGCATAGCATCCCTTCCCCCCAGCATTGTTGGGACTTCTGAGCACGCACCTCCACAAAGCTCAGGAGCCCTCAGGGTAGTTCCAGAATCCTTGGGTAAGGACAGTCATGCACTAAGTTTTTAAACATTAGAGAGACTGACTCCCATGTGCTGGTTCACTCCCCAAATGCCTTCTGTGGCTGGTGTCTGATGCTGGGAACTCCATCCAGGTCTCTTATGTGGATGGCAGGAATCCAACTACTTAAGCCAGCACTACCACCTCCCAAGGTCTGCATTAGTAGGAAGCTGGAATCAGGACCCAGAGCTGGGAGTTGAATGGAGGCACTCAGATGTGGGATACTCCTGTGGGGAGTTGAGCCTGTGAAGGTCGCCCTCAGTGTCCTGGCTGATCCCATGCTGGGTAAACCATTCCCTGGTGCCCCTGAGTTCCTCTGTGCATCAGCAGGAGGAGTGGAAATGAGGGCACTCATGGGTGAGAGGCGGCCATGCAGGAGCCCTGACTTGTTGCATAAACACAGCAGAGCATGGGCTTGTGGGAGGCCAGGTGCTCAGGAAGAATTTAGTAGTAATGCAAGAAAAGTTCTTATTTCCACTGACTTCCTCACAATGGGGTACAAGAATCATCATCTCCTATCAGCCTTCATAGCAGACTGTCTACCTAACAGCTGTTGGGACTAATCAATGAGATGCTGCCTTTAAAAATGTATGCTCATAATTAATGTCAATCATTTATTTGATAAACATTTCCAAGTTCTTTATACGTGGCAGTCATGGCTTTAAGTTCCTTATAAAAGTTTATGTGATCATTATCAAAACCATACACAGTAGGCATTACTGTTATCCTCAGTTGATAAAACTGATGCACAAAGTTGTTAAGCAACTTACCCCAGGTCACACAGCCAGCAAGTGGTATGGCTGGAATTCGGCTTCCAGAATCTATGCTTCTACCCATTATGCAAGCAGCCTCTCAAGTTTACTATGGTACTTGCAAAGTGATCTACAGTCTCTGAAATTTGGGTTGGTCTTCCCAACAGTTCTGAGATGACCCATTTTACTGAGCTCAAGTGGCTCAGGGCAGCAGAGGAAGCCACAAACTAGCCTCACATATCTGCATGACATCCAAGGTGATCTCTTGCTAAGGTGAGCAAGAGAAGTCACTGGGCTTCGAAATCTGTTCCCCTCTGAAGCTTGAATCTCTGCCCCACCCACTTGGCCATCATTCATTGTCTTATACCATTGGCTTGGTTTCTCCGTAAGACAGTTTATTAAGGCAGGGCTTTATCCCACACTATTTTCTATCTCATTTCCAAGCCCTCTGGGATACAGTAGGTGTTCAATCAGTTGTTCTTGACTTATGGTTCATGCTTCCCCTAAATGCTCACTGTGGGGAGAGGCTGCTGGGTCATAAGCAGAGAGATCTCTTGGTTCCCAGGCAGCCAGAAATGGAGACTGAGCACGCCTACCAATCACACCCACAGAGCCCAGAGAGTCCTAAGCCCCTCCTGGAGCATCCCTTCCCCCTGGAATCCTGTGGCCACCCCCCCCCCCCCCCCATCACACAGTCCCTGCAGTGGGAGCACAAGTCACTCTCACAAAATCAGCAGGTTCTGATTTGTCTTCAGAGCTCAACAGGATCAAGATCCATCTATCAGTTAAATGACAGATATTGCATCCACCCCCAAACTCCCTCTTTCATCGAATCATCCTTCTTCCCATGCTGTAGAAAAAATGGTGGAGGTAAAGGCAAAGGCCTTGGGGCTTACATACTATTTTTAAAAACTTTTTATTGTGGGTCTGGCATTGTGGCAGAGCAGGTAAAGACACTGCCTGCAGTGCTGGCATCCCATATGGGGTCTGGTTTGAGACCCAGCTGCTCCACTTCCGATCCAGCTCTCTGCTGATGTGCCTGGAGAGGCAGTGGAAGAAGGCCCAAGTGCTTGGGCTTCTGTACCCACATGGGAGACCAGGATGAAGCTCCTGGCTCTGGCCCGGCCCAGCCCTAGCCATTACAGCCACTGGACAAGTGAACCAGTAGATGAAAGACCTCACTCTCTCTGTAACTCTTTCAAATAAATCATCTTACAAAACCCAGTTTTTATTGGAAAATAAAGTACAGAATCTGTGTGCGTGTGCATGTGTGTGTATACCCCTTAGTACATTATTAGGCAGCAAGGACCTTTACTGACTTAAGTCAACAGAAACAACTTTGCCAGCCACTCCGACCCCCTTCTATCTCTCTGTGTGCTCAGCCTCCCCCTTCTCCCACAAAATCACCAACCACTATCTTGACTTTTATATTAATCATATCCTGTTAAGATAACTCACTGCCCAACTGTGCATGCCGAAACACTACGGTCTAGTCTTGTCCGTTTGAAAAGTGATAGCTCTTTTAAATTCCTCTAACAGGTTGCTGGTTTATTTCTCTTTCCTTCACACACTATCTGTTGACAAACCCAGGGCGTTTGAGCTGGAACGTTTCCCACAGTCGGCTGACTGCATACTCAGGGCACAGCCCAACACGTCTGCACACCATTTTATCCAGCGGTGTTGGCCGCGGCCCAGGACACCCGGTATCTACTTCTTGGCTTATGTTTATTTGGGCACATGTCCTGTGTTCACTCCTGCACAGAAAAGATGGCATCAGCGCTAGTAAGCTGACATTAAAAACCACTGGGTTCTTCTCGATGTTCTTAATGTTGTATTTATGAGATGCATGCAAATAAAAAATAAATAACAGAAACAAAACTCAACTGATGAGCCAGACACTGGCCCAGGAGCAGAAGGAAGAGATCCAGGTTTTTTGCTCTGGCTCCCTGGGTCACATCTCTGTATCTTTCTTACAAGGTATGTAAGAACTACAACTGGAAATATAAAACTGTTCCATAAGCTACAGATTGCCACTCACTGTGACAGGTGACTGAAAACGAACTGCTCCTTGCCATGTTCCTTGCAAGTCAACATTGGCTCCTAATTGCCACAATGCACTTGGAGGGAGCCTTTGGCCTAAGTGGATCTCCTCTGGTCCAAGCCAGCTGCACAGATTATTCAAACACTGAAACCACCTTGTAGATTTTTCTGCATTTCTACAGCAGGGTCTGTGAGCCCCTGTGTGTGTGTGTGTGGGGGGGTAGGTGGGGAGTGACAGGCATTTTGATACAAGTTTTCCAGCTTCCTTTTACTTCTTTTCATAGATCATAGATTGCAAAGGGTCAAAGGGAAGTCAGACAAGGACTTAGCGACTGATTCTTTGAACCTGGGAAACTTAGCTCCACCATTCCTAAAGGATACTCTGGCTGAGAAACACTTGCCCACAGACTGGCAGATTGCATATAGGGCAGGAGATGGAGGGCAGCTTTATGCTCGTGAGACCTCCTCTAAGCTCCAAACTTCATAGGATTGGGGGAACTTTTTTTTCTGCCAAGGGCCGTTTGGTTATTTATAACATCATTCGTGGGCCATACAAAATGATCAACTTAAAAATCAGCCTGCTATAGACCGAATTTTGAGTCCCACCTGTAGGTGCCTTGGCAGGACCAGACCAGATGACCTGGCAAGCCCTATACAGCCTGAGGACAGGATGTTCCCCACCTCTGCAAAATGCAAAGTTGCTGCCTCTTCCAGGAACCCTCTCCTGGGTTTGTTCAAGAAATACTAGTATCAATCCAAGCTCAACCTGGGGTGAGACATCCTTACGTATAGCTTTGTATTTATAAGGATACTTTTTTGCTTCATGTCCCCATTAGATCACAAACTATTTAGGGTCAGATGCGCGTTTTGCTCCTGACCATATGTCAAACACCTCTGCCCGCTGAAGTTGATCACATCTTCAACAATGTCTGAGAGGCCTGCAAACTTCTCTCTTCTCAGCCTTGTTTGCTTAACTGGTAGCTGTGGTTCTCATTAGGGGCTGGCCGCATGTTTGTTGAACATGGAAAAGAGATAGTGTCCTGTGCTCACTCTCTGCCCTCTGGAGTAACTGACCACCAGAGTTAAACAGATTAGATACACCTCTTTGATGTGCTAAGAGCCTTGAGTGGAAAAAATTAAACAAACAAACCAGAAAGCTTACATTTTATCAGTGTTAGAGCAACTTCTGTCCTGCCCAACACACTAACAGATCAACTGCCTGCAGGTAGAATAAATGTCATTCACTCGGGTCCAGGATGGTGGTTCAAGAAGTCAGGTCATCAGCTCCATCGTGGGCGCACTCACAGCAGAACCACCTGTGAGAGCCAGTGTCCGTTCCACCAGGACTCGAGGAGCCTTGTCAACATCAGGTCAGTTCTCAGCCGAGGCGACCTGAGAGACCCCCAAGCATGCCTCCCCAGGTGCCCAGAGTGCAAGTGAAGCATGGGCTGCAATTTTGCGACATAAGAAATCATGCAGTAATCACAGCTCAGCCTAGCTTACAGCTGTCAGGGGATCTTTTTTTTTTTTAATTTTTAAAAAAATTTTTTTATTTGATAGGTAGAATTACAGACAATGAGAGAGAGAGAGAGAGAAAAGTCTTCCTTTTGCTGGTTCACTCCCCAAATGGCTGCCATGGCCGGCACTGTGCCAATCCGAAGCCAGGAGCCAGATGCCTCTTCCTGGTCTCCCATGCAGGTGCAGGGCCCAAGCACTTGGGCCATCCTCCACTGCCCTCCCGGGCCACAGCAGAGAGCTGGGCTGGAAGAGGAGCAACTGGGACTAGAACCCAGTGCCCACATGGGATGCCGGTGCCACAGGCAGAGGATTAACCAAGTAAGCCATGGTGCTGGCCCCAGTCATGGGATCTTAATGCTGGTTTTTTTTTTTTCTTTTTTGGGTAAAGATTTATCATTTATTTGAAAGGGTGAGAGAAAGAGATTGATCTTCTATCCAAATGGCCCTGACAGCTGGAGTTGGGCCAGGCTGAAGCCAGGAGCCCCATCTGAGTCTCCCATATGGGTGGCAGGGGCCCAAGCCCTTGAGCGAGCCATGATCTGTTGACTTTCTGGGCGCATTCGCAGGAAGCTGGATCAGAAGCAGGCTAGGGGAGACTTGAATCAGCACTGTGACAGGGGATGCTGGTGTCTCAAGCAGAGGCTTAACCCTGCTGCACCACAGTACATGCCCCTCAGGCTCCAGCCCTTCCCTTCCCTGGGCTGTGCCTGAGTTTTGAATAGGATTCAGGCAGATGTGGAGTCCCCAAAGTCACAAGCCAATGGTCCTAAGAGTGATGAGAATTTAACTGGTGTTTAGGAGGCAGGGTCCCATGGATGCTCCTTAGGGCTCTGGGGGCGTGGCACCGGAAGTGGTCGGACGGTAGGTTACAAAAGCCCAGCTGGCAGCCTCTCCTGCTTCTGAGGTTGCCAGGTGACTCCACCCCCACACCTGCTCTGCCACTGCTGCCTCTCCTGATGGCGCAACGCAATGGAACCGCCTGATCTGGAATGGGAAGCTCCACACCTTCCTGGTGTCTCGCTGTGTAGAAGGCTGATGAGCGTGCTATTGTGTTGTCCTTTAGGGGATCGGCTCTGGGGGTGGGTGGGTAGGCAAAGACCCCCATCCACACCTAATTGGATCAGCTGCAGCCACTGGGCAAGGCAGATGAGGGGTTATTTCCTTCTGGTTTTCCTAAACATGCTTCCGCTCCATCCCAGGCGGGCCCTCTCCCCATCCCATCCCTGAGCCCACGTGCTCAGCACGTACCTTCTGCTTCAGCTGCAGCACCGTCTGCTTCACCTGGTGGAACTCCTTGCACGTGGCACAGCAGGTGCCGGCTTTCAACGCGTTCTCAGACTTCTCCTCTCGCCCTGGGGGAAGGAGACAGGCTCAGCTGCAGCTGGGAGAATGGAGAAAACCCAGACCCAGAGATGAGCCTCCCAAAGGTCAGCATGGGGGCACCGCAGCTGAGGGTGGAACGTGTGAGGCGATCTTGATTTCACACTTCTCACGGCCCCTGGCAGCACACCCGGGGCCAAGGAGTGACAGGGTCCCTGCTACCCGTTAGGCGCAGTTGCTACTACTTAGACATCCCAGGAAGACTCTGGTCTTCCTCATCCACGTGTGAAAATATGCATCACGGACCTTTAACCAGCGCATTTCCGGGAGGCGGGCTCGGTAACTGACATGATTTATGCTACTCTCACAGGACTGATGTTCACACACTATAAATACCCAGCAAGCTCAGGAAACAGGCCTGGTCTTTGCTGCCTTTGATAGTCCAGGTCTCTAGGGGAGCAAGGCCAGGCTGGGTGGGGCTGGGGACCGGCACTGGGAGTTGACATCACCGACAAGGGAAGCCAGCATGGGCAATGCGCCACGCTCTTGCACACCCGCCAACCTGGGGCCAAACTGGACAGGCAGCGGGGACGGAAGTCAGCCCTCCTCACTGGAAAGGGCCCCAGTGGCCACTGAGAGCACCGGGCAATCCAAGGTAGTCCATAAATTCATCCTCTTTTTTTTTTTTAAATGCGTAAGTGGCAATAGGGCCAGTAACCGAGACAGTGATCTTCCCGGCACTGGAACGAGCTACACAGCTTGCACAGTGAGGCCACCTTGCCATGAGGACTAAATTCAAAGTGGAAGGCAGCAGTGGTGGGGTGATGAGCGTGAGGGTGATTGAGTGTGTGTCTGGCAGGCAGGGTACCATAAGCTTTCCCAGCCCAGCAGCTGTCTGGGTCAGCTGCTCCATGAGGCATCCCCTTCTCTACCCAGAGACACACAGCAGTCCTGCGAGATCAGGCAGCATCTACAGCCATCCCACACATGCTCCATCTTCCAGGCTTCCACACGACTGGGCTGTCAGTGCACATGCCAGGGTGTAGGCCACCCAAGAACTACGGTCACTTCTCAGGAGATGTTGGTGGAATGCATGGGGAGGGGTTTTGCAGTCCCCTTCCCCCAAGTTCTTGTTGGAATCTTAACTCCTTGTGCCTCAGCATGTGACTTTATTTGAAAACAGGATCATTGTAGACAAAATTAAAATTATACTGAAGTAGGGTGGGCTTCTAACCCACGGACATGGGTAATTCAGACATGGACATGGAAACCGGCAGATCAGCAGGTGAAGGCAGAGACGGAGGGGATACAGTGGGAGCCGAGTACCGAAGATGCTGGCAAACGCCCTAAGGCCGGGGTAGGCAGAGGCTGGATGGTCCTTCTCAGTCCAGAGAAGAAACCAGCCCTGCCGAGGAGAACCGGAGCTGAGATCAGCCTGCAAAGCAGGAAAGTGGCACACAGGAGCGATGGTTCGCAGGCAAATGCCTGCGCTGTTTCCTGTTGCTTTGTGGCATCAAGAGGAGCAGTGTTGTCCCACGACCAGAAGCTCCCGCGGGCCTGGGAGTGAAGACAGGGGACTCTGTGAAGCCAGATGACCGGGATTCTGGTCCCGAGGCGGTCAGTGTCTTTCAGCTTGGGCAAAGCACAGCCTCTGAGATGGCTCCCTGGAGGGTAAAACACCACCCCTCTCACTTGGAGCGGGGCACGGAGGAAGAGTCAAAATCACATGAGGGCGTCCCCAGAACGGGGCCTGATGCCGGGCAAGTGCTGGTTGTTGGTATCTTGGTGATGGTTTAGTTCCCTGGGAGATTAGAAGAGAGGTGGACAGAACACCCACACCACACTTGTAGCAGGGTACGGAGATGAGCAAGGACCCAACCTGTGTGTGTGTGGACCTAGAACACAGAACCTACTTGGTACAGAGCCACATCCACCTTGCATTTTTTCTATGATGACATCAACGTGGGGCTAACAATAGCCTCCCGCACACTGCGTTCATTTACGTAGACACCCGGGTAGGTGTCTCTGTATTTTCAGTCCTCTGGATGAACGCTACCATGGGCAGGCAGCTGAGTGAGCAAAGCTGGTGCTGCCTGGAAGCCCAAGGTTTCTCTGCAGTGTGTTCAGGTTTTAAAGGTGCAGTATTACTGACACACCACATGGGGGCATGGAGATGAAATTTTTACTGAGCAGAACATTCAAGTGCATGCTAAGCGTTAGAAATTCAGTTTCTGAGCTGTCCTATTAGCCACCTCTAACAAACTTAGAGAAACCAGGGTGCTCCCAATCTACTTCCTGTGGGCAGTGTCACAAATGAACAGAGCACACTTGCTGTGAGAGGCTCATCGTGCAGATCTGCACTCAGTGGCACGTGAGGATCCCCTGGGGGACTGTAAACAAGCCTGTGGCATCTGCAGCTCCCCCCAGCCACCTGGGGTCGGGGAGGCAACAGCATCAGTATTTTCAAAACCCCCCTAGGTGATCCGGAGGCTGAGAGCCATTGATGTGTGAGTGAGTGTAGCCAGAGAGTGAGATGAAACACCTGGCCAACTGACAGTCTAACCCATGAGGAGTGACATTCAGGGTCATGGTCACCTTATCAGAAGAACACCAACCAGCCCATTAATACGGAGCCTACATTTCCTTAATGTGTCTCCCCGCTGGCTCCAGCTACGTTTCCAAGGAGAAAATCAAAGCTCCCAGAGTGCTTGAGACAGCTAGTGCTGCCAGGTGGGTGGCAGCCTGTCAATCCCCAGAGGGTGTCTCTGTGCACACCTCTTCCTGGTGTCTCCCTGGGCCTAACGACCCTCAGCAGCCCTGTTCCATTTTAAATCCCCCCAACCTCAACATCACAGATACTAGACCATGCAGCAAGAAACGGGGGATGAATAAGAAGGGGCAGCTGCGACTGTGGGGCACTTGTGGACACCCAGCCACTTCCATGGAAAGGGGCGATGTTGGAATTTGGGCTTAGGAATTAGTCCAGCAGAGATGACGGTGCCCAGCTGCTGCCTCTGATGCTGTGGCAGCTGGAACTCTCCTGCCCTGAACACCTCCTACTGCCCAGTGCAGGGCTGGGGCGGTCACTGCTCACCAGTCAGACCCTGAGACCCAAGGGCTCTGTGTACAGGGTACTGAAGCTGGATAAGCTTTCAAGTCCCTGTCCTAGCCTGGGGGGAACCTACGAGGCATAGCCAGGGAGCCACAGGGCATCATAGCAAACTTGGGGAGCTGCTGGGGGAGGGTCAGAGGGTCCCTCAGAGTTACCTTCCTGTCCACAGGTGAGGAAACAGCCCCAGAGACCACCAGGATGCCCCGGCCAGCTGCTGCGGAACCAGCCCTCCCGACTTCCAAGTCAGGGAAACTCACAGGGCAGCAAAGCTCTCAAAGAAATGAGTCCAGGGTCCGTTTCTTTCCTTTGCCAAATCATCAAGGCTACCCCAACCCCCTAGACACTGCAGTCCCCTGAATTGTGACTTCAGGGCTCTGGGCATTCAATGGCCCTATCCTCTCTCTTCATTTAATGCTGTGTATGAATCACTCCGTGCAATACCTCCCTCCCCCAACCCCGGGTTATTGGTGTTGAAATGTTTTTCAGAGTAAAACATAAAACCAAAGGCTCATCGTCTGTGCCTACAGGGTGTGTCCAGGGTCGGCGACACACTGAAAATTAACTGCAGAGAAAGGGTGCTGTCTGGGGAGTGTGATGAGCACAGTTGTGTCATATTTTTTTTAAGGTTTATTTCTTTATTTGAAAGGCAGAGTTGCAGGGAGAGACAGAGACACACACAGAGAGATAGCTGTCTTCCATCTGTTGGTTTACTCCCCAATGGCCAGGCTGAAACCCTGAGTCTGGAACTCTATCCAAGTCTCCCACATGGGTGGCAGGGGTCATCTTCCACTGCTTTTCAAGGGGCATTAGCAGGGAGCGGGATCAGAAGTGGAACAGTGGGAACTTGAACCAGAACTTGTATGGGATGCCCGTGTTACAGCTGGCAGCTAACCGCTATGCCCCCAGTTTTTTGTTTTTGTAAAAACCACTTGGAGCTGGTATCTCAGGATCAGGAGGATGAAGAGGGAAAGGAAAGAATTCCAGCATTAGAGTAAGCCTTGCAGGGAGCGGAGTGATGATACATCATGGACAACGGCTCCCTCCCTCCCAGGACAGTGTGGGTGGCTGTGACGGACCATCTGTGTACTGCAGAATTCAGAGGGGCGCTGTCTCGTTTTCATCCGTAAGTCGCCATGCTGTCCATGGCAATGTATTCCCCTCCGCACCTGAGCTGTGTCATGTGCTTACTAACATCCTTGCCTGAGGGTCGACCAGACAGCTCATCAATTCTGGCTGCCTGAGCTGAAGATCTTTGAGGTTAAGTCAATATTTTCCAAGCCACGTTTTTCAGGAGCATCGCCTGAGATGTCTATAGGCTTTCTAAGAAACACTTTTGGGAAATGTGCGCTTAATCAAAGTTTATGTTTCTAAACAGCATGCTTTCAGACCTTTCTTTTCTTTCTTTCTTTTTTATTTGACAGAGTGGACAGGGAGAGAGGTAGAGACAGAGAGAAAGGTCTTCCTTTACCGTTGGTTCACCCGCCAATGGCCGCTGCAGCTGGCGCACCGCACGATCCGAGGCCAGGAGCCAGGTGCTTCTCCTGGTCTCGCTCTCAGACCTTCAAGGTACTTGCGTGGCCAGTCTTTAAGCAGCAGGTGCAGTTAGATGAGTTCTCCAAACATCTGAGCACCCGGCCCAGACAGAGAAAGAATGTTCAACACCTCATGGGACCCCAGATTTCTGCAGAACACAACGTCGGGGAAGGGCTGCAACAGATGGTTGAGGTCAATCTGTCTTTACCCACAACGAATGCTACGGAAGGCACACAATCAAGTCCCTTATAACACACTGCGCAAAATGCTTACTGAATTTTCAGCCAGAAAAGTCACACTGGTCATCTCCTCAATAGCCTTCTTCCTCACTTACCCTGTCTGAAACGTGGAAATCTATCTAAGGGACAATTCATCTGTCGGGGAAGGAAACAGGTGTGTGTGGTCCCAGAAGAGACTGAGCACAAGGGACTGCTAATGTCAAAGATGCAATAAGATCATCTCTCCAGGCCATTGCTGGGCCCACAGTGCTGAAGGTGGAGGCACGGCTCGTGCAGCCACATCACTACACTAACTCAGAGCCATCCCCAGGCCCAGAGAACAGCTGGAAACACAACTCCAAAACCAAAGGGAGCGCGGAGCTTACTTGCAGACCTATGCATTGACACATCTGTGGTTAAAAGGCTGCACTCCATTTTTCCATGAGATTCTTCCTTCCGGTAAGGCTCATAATCTAAGATGCTAAGTGACACATCCCTGCCCCTCTCCCTTTGTCTCCACCATGGGACACAGCACAGAGATTTTAATTTTCAATGCAAGAAAGCATGGCCTGCCCATCTTACCGCCAAGACCATTCACTCTTTGCTCCACGCACACCCCTGAACAGCCAGCCTCCAGATGCTTCAGGCTTTCCAAAGTGTCACCAAGCCCCGAAATTCATTCAAATGATCTCACATCGCCCAACGCAGAGCTGGCTCCAACTGCAGTTTTGCCTTTGCTTCCAACATATGGCAGCTTCCTCGTGACTCAATCAGTCGCTCCTCAGCCTGTTGCTTTGTAGATTTCCCCAGGGGAGGCAGCTGGACCCCAGCTGTTAGCTGTCCTCAGCTGGAGGGAGCTGCACCCACGAATCACCCTCTCCTGAGCGTCAGGGTGGGGCTGGCGTCTTCGCGGCTCTGCATTGCTGGGTCCCTGTGAGCTGCCTTCAGAGCCTCTCCCCACCTGGGGCCGGGCCAGGCCCAGCCAGCATGTCCCCCAACCTCCATAACGTTCCAGCATCTCCTACTCCAAATGATAGGGACGGAGCCCAGATCACGTGGGACCTGGCCTCAGGCCTTCTAAGGGAACTCGTCCTGCCAACCGTGCATGGCCAGCTCATCCTGCTTTCAAGTTTATTTCGGCTGGAGGGCCCTGAGGACTGCACCAGTGGGCCGACATCCCACGTTGACATCACCAGAGCTGCCTCATCAGGGAATGCAGAGGTTCTGCACATCAAAGCATTCCCTCCGACTCCAGTGTCAGTTGTGAGGCCTCTTTATCTCCCCGCCCCCCCTTTCCTCCTTTCTCTCATTTTTCTTTCCTCCTCCAACTCAAACAAGCAAACCAGCAGCTGGGTCACACGCCTGAGTGACGTGCCAGCTCAGCTGAATCGGTGGTGACCAGAAGAGGCAGCGTTCAGCCACTCTCTCCCATCCGCTGTGGGCTGACCCTTCTACAAAACACACAAGTGCCTTGCTAGCAAAACACAACAATACACAGCTATCAATTGTTGGATTTAAACAAAATTCCTCTGTCAATTTGGTATAAAAATTTCTAAACACTCTCAATTTCTGTTTTTATTCAGTCACGAGTGAGATAAATAGTTCATGGACAGGCACAGGGCGTGCACTGGAGCTGGGATAGCCCTAATGGGGATTGTTACCTTACATGGGAATGTTTCAAATTTACATTTCAGCCTGCTTTTTCTGAGGGAACACAGTGCTTCTGGCCTCTTCTCTGCACATCTTGGGTTCGGGTAAGCACTTAACGAAGCCCCACTCATCTCTCCAATACCCTGGCAGTGTGCAACACTGCCTCTGGTGCACACCGGCTGGCACCTCACGGCATCAGGTGCTCCATCCCACTTTCAGAGTCTGAACTCATCTTCTCCTACCCAGGCCCCACATCCCATCCATGCAAGCTCCCCTGTCTACCCAGTGATCCCCGAGTTATTGCATGCTAGGTGCATTTATGTGTTATTTCTGTTACATAGAATACATAGTATTTAGCTATATATGTATATTATGTACATTTAATACACATATATAGCATATGTTATATGATACCTAAGTACTCAGAAATCTTATATAAGAAATATGTATAATTATGAGTATACTATGCATTATACATGTCTATATATTATTAATACACACAACTAAGTAATTCTATCTGTGTGACATGGAAGACCCCGAGGGGCCATCTCTATCCAGTAGAGACACCTGTATCCCCGGGGACACTGCCCACTCACCGGTGTCGTTGGGGTACTTGGTGCACGTCCTGCCGTCATCCTCGCGGACGTAGCCCTCCTGGCACTCGCAGCGGTAGCTGCCCACGGTGTTGACGCAGATGTGCGCGCAGAGCGTCTCGTTGCTGTTGGCGCACTCATCGATATCTGTTTGAGACCAAATGCAGAGAATACCCCATCGCAGAGAATTCATTTCCAGCCCGACAGAGGACGCTGGTCTTGGCCCTTCCATTTCTGTCTGCCAGAGACACTGCCAGACCTGGAGCAGAGAGGCCTTGAATAAAGTAGGCACTGGACACACGGGCCAGGCTGGAGGTGGCTCCACGGGCGGCGTGACCAGGTGACGGGCAGACCAGTGGCACAGGTGCTGCCGACCTGCAGAGATCTCACTAGAGAGCAATGTCAGCGAGGCCTGCCCCTGGGGTCTCACCTGCTCTGCTTGAGATAACCCAGTGGCAACACCCTTGGAGGAGCCAACTTTAATTTTTTCCCCTTCTGGGCATGGTGGCGTGGGGGTGGGGGGCAAGTACTCTAGTGTAGTAATGTTTTTTTTTTTTAAAGACTTTTATTTGAAAGAGTGACAGAGAAAGGGACACACAGAGAAAGAGAGAATCTTTCATACACTAATTCACTCCCCAAATGGCCGCAACAGCCAGGACTGGGCCATAGATAAGCTAGGAACATGGAACTCCAGCCCAGTCTCCCACATAGGTACGGGAGCCCAAGCACTGGGGCCATCTTCTGCTGCTTTCCCAGGTGCATTAGCAGGGAGCTGGATTAGAAGCCAAGCAGCCAGGACTGGAACTGGCACTCATATGGGATGC
This sequence comes from Sylvilagus floridanus, assembly GCA_949820135.1. Classification (NCBI taxonomy): domain Eukaryota; kingdom Metazoa; phylum Chordata; class Mammalia; order Lagomorpha; family Leporidae; genus Sylvilagus; species Sylvilagus floridanus. Next base: position 107,842,594 of record OX463226.1, read on the forward strand.
TGGCATCCCATGCAGTGTCTTAACCTGCTGTGCCACAATGCTGCCCCTGCTAAGGGATTTTAAATCTCCTTTTATGACCGTAGGTTCCAAACAGTGTGCCAGTGATCCAAAAGTCACTTAGGAATAGGCTCCTTCCTGATTACAAGACATGGGGACACCTGGGAAAAACTACTTCTGATAAAACACATCAGTTCTAATAGCTTAGGGGAGAGTTCTCCCCAGGAAGTCTCTGCTTCTCCAGCAACGTGAAGATACGGCCCTAGGAGCTGTGGACACGAGCCTTGAGCCCGTCTAAGCAGCAGCATTCAGATCAGAGCTAACCGTGCACATCACGTACTTGCTCCCTCTGCTCCAGATGGAAACAAAGACATTTCCCACTGTGGGAGGAGAGGAGGAACCAAGCCCAGCATTCATCATTGGCTTGAAGAGTGTCGGGGGACAGGACACAGTGCCCCAGACTGCACACATGTGGTGGGCAGACAGAGCCCAGTCCTCAACTTGAAGACAGGCTCAACTTCCCAGCCACTCCCTGGACAAGCTGCCAAGGACCCAACCCTGGCAGGCCCTGGTGTCCCAAAACGAGCACACTCTATTGGCTGTTGCCCTGGCAGTAGGTGCTATGCCATCTGTACACCAGTGTCATCACTGGCCCCTGCTCTGTGATGCCTCTGGCTGATGGCCTTTCCCCATGTCCCTGCCCTGGATCTCTGGGTGAAACTGTCTGTGTTGTCCAGAGAGGCAACAGAGTTGTCAGGATGTTTCCACAGGGGTCTATGAGGCTCCTCTGTCACTGAGCATACTGCTCACTATCTCCATACTCATTCTCAGTGCCATGACTCCGTGGGTGCACAGGGGAAGCCAGGACTCTTATTTATGTTCTTTAGAAGAGGGAGGAGGGGAGAGGGAGGGAGCAGGGGAGGGAGTAGGGGAGGGAGGAGGAGGAGAGGGATTTCTTCTACTCACTGGTTTACTCCCCAAATGCCCCAATAGCTAAGGCTGGGCCAAAATGAAGAAAGAAGCCAGGAACTCCATCCAGGTTTCCCACAAGGCTGGCAGGAATCCAAGTATTTGAGCCATCATGTACTACCTCCCAGATGCATTAGTGGGAAGCTGGATGAGAAGTGCAGAGTAGCCAGGACTCAAAGCAGGGACTTTGATTTGGGATGTGAGCATCCCACGTGGTGGTTTAGCCTTCTGTGTCACAACTTCAGAGACAGGTTAGCCATGGGCTGACCATACTTTTAAACACATTGTTCCCAAGGACCACTGGCCACGAATTTACAAGGGAACCCCACTGAGTGCAGGACCAGGAAAACTCACCCAATAAGGATAAAGGGAATGAGCTGAGGGCTGCTGATGGTGTTGTTTGTTCAGCTGCAGCCCAGGTGGCCAGCACCTGTTCCCTGGGCCCTGCACTGTGCAGAGTGGCCCACACTCTCTGCAGGAGGGGCTGCGAGTCCCTGTTCCCCTGGACTCACTTCCAACCTGTGCACACAGACGCTTCCCTTTCCAAGTCATCTCCTGCGAAATGGCTTCTTCTTGTTTTTGCATTAGTGTGCCTCTGACTACGTCTTTCCCAGAGTTCTCTAGGTTACGTATGACGATGTTCCTTCTTCCCTGCATTTATATCTGACCACCAGCTGGGCTCTAACTATACCGACTCTAAGACTTCCTGGGACACAGTTCAGTACCTGTGTTGCAGGGGAATGAGGAAGCTCAGTACCAAACACTGCTCCATCCACAAGCCAGGAATCAAAGACCAAAGCAGCTGCCCCAGGCTGGCCCTGCGGAAGGGGAAGGTCCAACCGAGGACAGAGCCACCTGAGCAAGACACGCCTGTGGGAGCTGGGAGAGAACGTGCATTCCCAACACACCCAGGCAGTAGGGCTTCTCCCGTCTGCGGTGTCTCTCCCGGTCGTATCGGTAACCCGGGTAACAGGTACACAGCACTCGGCCGAAGTTATCCGTGCACTGCTGCTCGCAGGGAGCTTCAGAACAAACGTCGTAGTCTGAAAAAGAAAAGGGGATGGGGGGTGCTCACATTAATCCCAGGCGGCGGTCTGGTCACCTGGCCCTGGTCTGGAACACTTTCTGGGCTGCACGCCACTCAAGGCTACGGGCAGAGGAGCATTAACCCTGCAGGCCGTGGGGGTGCCTTCCAAAACCACAGCGGGAACTGAACCTGTTGCATGGCCATGGGGAGAAGCCAACCTCACTGTGCTCTTCCCCCCAGGTCACCGCATCGTCCTGAAGGCTTTGTCACCACCCAGAGAGCAATGGCAGTGCTGCAGACCCAGCTCCCAAGCAGTCCCTGGGGATCTGGTTTCAGAACAGAAAAGAGTGCTATTGGAGAGCAGACGCTTTTGTGCAAGGGTGACTTTTAAAAATGATTTATTTGAAATGCAGAGAAAGAGAGAGAGAGGTCTTCCATCTGCTGGTTCACCCCACAGTGGCTGCAACAGCCAGAGCTGAGCAGATCCAAAGCCAGGAGCCAGGAGCTTCTTCCAGGTCTCTCACGTGGGTGCAGGGGCCCAAGGACTTGGGCCATCCTCCCTTTTCCTAGGCGCTAATGTGGAGAGCTGGATTGGAAGGGGAGCAGCAGCGGCTCCAACTGGCACCCACATGGGATGCTGACACTGCAGGTGGAGGCTTGGCCTCCCATGCCACGGTGTCTGCCCGCATGAGTGATTTTAGATGTGCTCACTCGGGAGTTGATTCCGCATGCCGAGACGGGTTTGGGGAAGTCTGAATGGCTACAGATCACTCTCAACCCTGCGTCTGCAGACTGAGGTGGATGACCTGCTACTGAAAGAGGGCATTTGCTCCTCCCGGTTCTTATCAACTGGGATTTACTGAGCCTCTGGGAACTGATGGATAACGCTCCTTGGGCACCCAGTCTGGCTTTGCTCTACTCTGTAGGCAGGTGAACGGGTGGGCTGGTGGCCCCTGATAGAGGTGAGGTCCGTGTGACAAGTCACTCTCATGGTGACTTGGAAGCTGCCCCTGTTAACACTGTGGCTCCAGATCCCTTGTCTGTGGTGCTATTGGCGTTACCAACCTTACAGGCCACCTCAGGTTACATGTTTTTATCAACTAAGCATCAGCTTTAACCAACCAATGTCTTTAAGATTTATTTATTTGAAATGGAGAGGGGAAGGGGGAGGGGGAGGGATCTTCCATCTGCTGGTTTTCCCCAAATGTTTGCAACAACCAGGGTTGGGCCAGGCCAGGTGCCTCCAGGCCTCCCAGGTGCATTAGCAGGGAGTTGGATTGGAAGTGGAGCAGCTGGGACTTGGACCAGTGCCCACATGGGATGCTGGCACTGCAGGTGGAGGCTTAACCTTCTACATCACAGTGGCGCCCCAGCCAGTGTCTCCTGCTCCTTTTGCTCAAGAGAAGGCTCAGTGAGACTGGCCACGAGCTGCCCTGCTCTGCCATCGTCAGCCTGCAGCAAATGCAGCGAGATGGACAAGGGCAAAAAAGCCCATGAACAGCACTTGTGCAGATGGTACTGCCCAACAGGGTCTTTCCTGGGAAAGAGCCGTCCCAGCCTCCCCGCCACGGCTGCTCCCCTGAGCCACTGTGTCCAAACATCCTGCCTGAGCTTTAAAAATATTTACCATCTCACCTCTTGAGAGCCAAATCATATGGCTCCTTTCCTTACATTTTAACTCCTCTGTTGGTTTCCAGACATGGAAGAGAAGCATTTAGCCTTGTGGCTACCCTTACTACCCCCACACTGCTGCCCTCCACTCCTCCTGGGAGTCTCTGGCTTAGCCTCCCTGGGGAATCTCTCTCTCTCTCGTGTTCTGCATGGCTGTGGGAGGGGGATGTTCTTGTGTGGAAGAGAGGACAGGATCCGAGAGGTGGACTTGCCACACAAAATTTTAGTTAACCCTTGCGTTTTTTGATACCTCTTCCACCCCTACGCTTACCGCTGCTGTGACCACCCCCCACTTTGTGGGGTTTATGGAGGCTAACAAATATTTTCAACCCTCTGGGATGCCTGTCAGCTTTCAGCCCCGTGGCTTTAATCTTCACTATTTGTCTATTTGCTACCCTCTTATTCCCGTGGTGCCCTTCCAACTCAGATCTTTAGAATCACCTCCATCAACAGAATCCTCATCCCAAGAGTCTTCCCCCTTAAACCCACTCTGCACCGTGAGGGTAGGTGTCTCCAGGCACAGTGCTGCCTTGGGCGCCCGCGTGCTCAGAGAACCTCTGAACTCTGCTCCAATCCACGTGAAATGCAAACGGCTATTGGCTTGGGGGTCTGCGATTGTTAACACTGGGGATTCTTCCAACCTGAAGGCTCATTCATGAGTTCCTGACGTTGAAGCGATGCCGTCTCCTGCGATTTTGTTTATTCTACTTTCAGCTATTGGGACACCAAACAAACCCCTCTATCCTTACTCTCAACACTTTACACCCTTGGATACATGGTTTCCAATGCCATATTTCAATGCCAAAATGTCAGCCCTTCTAAAAGCCCTCCTTGGTCTCCTGCCGGAGTTTAGCCTGTTGATCTTCTAAGTAGCCACAGCACTCTTTCTTCCACTCATAAGTTTTGCCTCATCCCAGCCACCATCCCTGCAATTTCAGGCGTTTAAGTCTCAATTTCCGCACCTATAAGATAGGGTAACATGCATTAATACCCACCTCCCTCCCGGTATCTTTTTTAAAAGATTTATTTGAAAGGCATAGGTGACATGGTGGGGGGCGGGGGTGAGGAAAAGAAGGAGGGAAAGAGGGAAGGAGGGGGAGGGAGTGAAGAGAATGAGTATCTTCCATCTGCTGGTTCACTCCCCAAATGGCCACAATGGTTGGGGCTGGGGAGGTGGAAGCCAGGAGCCCAGAACTCCATACTGATCTCCTAGATTGGTGGTAGGGGCCCAAGTTCTTGGGCCACCTATTGCTGCCTTCCCAGGTGCATTAGCAGGGAGCTGGATTGCAGCTGGGACTTGAACCAGTGCTGTGATACAGGATGCTGGTGATGCATATGGTGGTTTAACCCGCTGTGCCATGATGCTGGCCCCCGCCCCTGTGGTCCTTATGAAGATGACATTGGGTGATGCATTAAGCACAGTATCTGACATACAGGAAAAGCTTGATCTGGTCTTCTATTTCTTTTGCTGTTAGTTCTCATGATGGTTTGGCTTCTGAGAATGGACTCCATTCCCTAGAGTAATGAGCAAACTCTGCCCCACCCCCAGTTTATGCTCAATTCATAGTTGTTGAACTAGAATAAATGAGATCACCCTGTCACCTGGCCAATCAAATATCATTTACTGCACAGGCCAGTAAACTTTCTCCGGAAAGGGGCCAGAGGTGGTACTGAAATGGACGGGCATGGCCATGTGCCAATATGACTTACAGCATCAGGTGGAATCAGATTTGGCCACACGTCACTTACAGCAACCAAGATGATGCAGCATTGCTTTAAAACAAACCTGCAACTTCCAGATACTAGTTATCACATTTGCTTAGAAACTCTAGTTGATGCCATTTGCAATGGCTAATTCTGTGTGTCAACTTGGCAAGGCCACAGTACTCAAATATGCATTCTGGTCAAGGTTAACCATGATTCTGCAGATGCTCCAAACCAGCATCTACAATTTTGAAAAAATAGACTTAAAGTTTGGGAGCAAAATATTTTGAAACCCATGCAGTTTTTTTCATAACACATTTTTAAAAAATGAAATTCTTGAAGATCCTTCAGATAGTATGGTTTCTTTCATAACCAGGATTCCCAAGACCAGGAGTGGAAAGAGGAGTGTTTCCACTCCCTAATGTCCCTACCGAGCCATAGCAATGTTATGCTCTGCTGGCGTCTAGTTCTTCATTCTTGTGGAAGCAATGCTTCCACTGGAAGAGTCAACACTGATTCCATTGAACTGAAAGTGAAGACTGCTCTCTGGCCACTGTGGGCTCCCGTGCCTCTGAATCAACAGGCAAGGCCAACAGTCAGCATGCTAGCCAGGGGTGATCGATTGTAACCATCAAGGGCAAACTGTCTGGCTACTCCATGGGAAACTAACATTCTACCCTGTGACTGAAGCCCAGGGAAAACAATAAAACGACAACCCCCCAGTTCAGGCAGGACCAACATCTTAGACCCTTTTACAAGCCTTGGGTCCCTCACCCTCACCATAATCAGGCGAGGTGCTTGCTGAGGACAAAGTCCATAAGATATGGGTAGGAAGAGGAAGTCATTAGGAACATCAGCTTTGCCTGTGAGCCAGTTACAGAAACGAGGACTGGAACTATATTGATTGTTTCTTCCTTATTTTCTTATGAATATGTGTGTATGTGTGCCCAGGTATCTTTTTCTCTCCTCTCCTATCCACTCAAACATCTTAAGAGGCATGGACTTTGTATCATAGGATATATGTATTGCTAACTTTACATCACAGTATTTAAGTCACAGCACCTCACAGAGAAGAGCAAGCGTCTTCCAAGGGCTTTGACTCCTTTTGGGGGAAAAGCTTGCTGTGTGCATATAGCATGACAGTTGTGTCCTGTTAGGTGAAAGGCGACTCGGTGTGGTTGAGAGATGTGCATGGATATCAGGTTAACAAGAGGTACCTCTGTGAGAGTTAATTTTACACGTCAATTGCACTAGGCCAAAGTCCCCAAATGTTTGGCCGAACATTATTCTAGATGTTTTTGCAAAGGTACTTTTCATATGGCATTAACAAATCCATAGACTTGGAGTGGAACAGACAACTTACCATAATGTGGGTGGCCCTCTTCCAATCAGCTGAAGGCATTAGTAAGCACCCCCTCCCCCCAAGGAAGAGCCACTTCTGCCTGCAGACAGACTGCAGACCCTGGGGAAGAGCTGCAGTCGAGTCTGCCCCAAAGACTTGGGATTCACATCTCCACAATCCACAGTCGTGTGAGCCAATCCCTTAAAATCTCCCATCAAGTACTAACCAGGCCAGACCCTGCTTAGCTTCCGAGATCAGACAAGATTGGGCATGTTCAGGGTAGTGTTGCTGTAGACTGATCCCTTAAAATCAATCTCAGTCTCTCCTCTTCCCCTCTCTCTCCCTCTCTACACACACACACACACCCTCTACTGGCTGTCTTTCTCTGCAGAACCCTAATAAGTAATCTGTTCTGGAATCCTACATTTGTACTTTGCATTCTTGGGTGACAGAAACTTTATGATTAAAGATCTCTTTAATACAAGAAATGATCACCGACTCACTGACATATTCCCACAGAGGAAACGAGAAAAACAAGTCGGCAGAGTCCGTTATGGCAAAGCCACTCTCAGCATCTGAGACCGCTCTTCCTGCAAACAGAGTTCTGGGTCAGATCAATCTCCATGCTGCAGTCCCATGTGAAGGGTTCACAAGGCTGGTTTTAGATAGACTCAGATGCTGGAAACCAAATTACTTAAAATTTAAAGAAACCCTAAGTCCGTGATACGCACATAGCATGTTTTTAATTAGGTTGGGCAAGGTCTTGAGTTAGGGTGGTAAACTGATTGGCCTAAATTTCATGTTCGTTGTTATCTGCCAATATCAAGGACACAGCTGGTGCCTGAGAAAGGCGAGCCTGTAAGAGAATGCAATTCTTTGGACTTTTGTGGTTTTCCCCCTCACCATTCTCTAAGCAACAGAATGGGCTGGCAGAGAGAAATGCTGCCCGGAGAGGCCCGAGGCCATGCCAACCATCACATGTGCAGCAGTTGCCTAATCGGCCTTCCCATAGCAACTTGCTCAAAGGTCAGAGACGTGATTTAATGAACTCTTCCATCCTTTCACTAAAGAAAGCCATACACAGGAAGGATCGACTCTTTCTGACTCATCAAGAAATTACGTTCCATGAGATAATGCAACAGATTATCTGGGCTGGGCCCCAGATCCTCTGTAGAGAGCAGTCATGTTGGGCAACACTGAAGGAAACTATTTCGCCTTCCTTCCCACGGCGAAGTAATCCCATGCTGTCTACACATGTGGCAGTCTCTGCAGCTCTCTTCTTCCTGTTAGTCGAAGTCCTGGCGGTCTTGAGAAGCCGGCACAAGGCTCCGCTCCTTCCTGAGGCCACCTCTGACTGCCCTGGCTCTACTTCATGCCATGCGTCCCCTTGTAGACGTGCACATCGCCACTGCATGTGTGCAGTGATGAGTAGTGCATAATGAGGACCAGTACTCAACATGGGGCAAAACCCCTACAACCAGCACCCGGCCCAAGCACTAACGCTGGCTTGTGAAAACTGAGGTTTAGAAAGTAACCTGCCCCAGGTCACAGCTCGTGGGAGGTGGAGGCAGGGTGGGAATTCAGATCTGATTCCATGTGCTGCACAGCCTGTCTACTCTGAATGCACACATTAGCAGGGCTGGGTGCATCTCTCTGGACCTTCTGTGCTGGGCTCAGCACTCAAGTATTTGTTGACGGTTCTGGAAAGGGGCTGAAAAACACAGCTGTCAAAGCAGGGAGAGAAAGAGAGGGGACAGGGAGGGGGCTGTGTTCTAATCGTGTATGAAGCATTCATTAGGGATCGTCACCTATGTTAGAATCTGTTAAACATAAAACTTGAAATGTACGAACTTAACGTATATACACACATAATGCAATGCTTCTCACAGAGCATACTGTCTGTAACTAAATGGTAACAATTAACTTCCCCCAACAGAACCACAAAGATGCACAGATAATTAGACAGACAGGCTCACACCTGAATTCCATGCACACATGAACTGTACAGACGTCTAACAATGATGAACCACGGGGAACGTGGAGAGGCATCTTCTATGCTACATACCTTCTGGGACACACTGTCCAAGAACAAATTTGTACCCTTCACAGCACTTTTTCCTAAGAGACAAAGAAAGAAAAAATCATTTTCAGTGGGATGTTAAACATAAAATTATCTTGTTATTGTTTTTAAATGAAACAACTTGTGCCTGAGAAAAACTGTTGCATAGAGCAGTCATGGAGCACTATTTATAAGGCAACCTGAGATCTAAAAAGAAAAATAGAAATACCACATCTTCCAGGGGCGGGACAGCCTTTCTACCACGTAACATACGGACCAGACCACGAGTCCCATGAAGTGAGTGAGTTAACACCAGGACTTCAAGGCACTTACATTAAATAAATACAAGACTACAGGGTGTAAAAAGAAAAGAGTCACGTGACCCCTAAATATAAATAACAATGAACTAATCATAATAATTAGCTACTCAAAGTATAATGATTAGTAGTTACAATAATTAGGTGGTAAATTTTCATCAAGACTGGGACTAGAAGCCAAGCTTTGTGATCCCCATTCAAGTGATTAAAATACACACACAGAAAAACACCTGCACTATAGAATGGACTGAAAGACATCTAAAGTAGCCGAATTTTGAAAATAGCAAACAGGCAATTCCTACTACAAATGTTCAAGACTCATTTCTCTCCTTGAGATAAGAAATGGCATCATGGGTTCAAAATTCCTATCTCCACTGGACACATTTGCCTGTGGTACAGATGCATAAGCTCTTGAGACCAAGTCTCCTGCAGGTAACCACAAAGCCTGCCCAAGCACAGGCAGACAGCTACGTGAAGGCTCTGAGGAGGGGGTAAGAGCCAGCAGATTGGCCAAAAAGAAATGAAACAAAAAACCAGCAAGAAGAGTAGAAATCTTGAACAATGGACCGACACAGATTAAGTTTTCTGCTTTTAGCCAAGAGCAGATCCCAGTCAGTGTGAGTGAAGCCCAGCTAGTAGTAGAAAACTCGCTGTGTTTTTCCGCCTGATCAGAGGACCAAGCTTAGGCAACCCACACGGTGAGAAGCTGAAGGGGAATCTGGGAAAGGAGAGTCCTAGAAATCAGAGTCTCTGGCTGACCCCTAAGCTCAATGGTAGACAACATACCCAACGCACTCAACAGACGACCAGAGGGGGTGGGAGAGGACTTGAGGGGACACCTGCCACTGGCCCGAGCTTTCATTTTTGGTCTAAACCTGCTAACTGCCCACTCGGGCAAATTTCCACACACTGAGCACATGCAGGGTGCTTCCAAAGGGTCACAGGAAGAGGAATGAAAAGGTAAATTTTTTGTACCTAAAGAAACTTTTGCAACCCACTTAGTACACATACTCCATGAACTTTTTGAAGATCCTTCATACAACAAGATGTAAAGCAGACTCTGAGACAGGAGACGCACACAAGGGACCTTTTCCACAGAGAGAAGACGCTCAGTGAATGAAGCAAACTCAAACATCACTCACAAGTTGGAATTACCAGACTTTAATGTGGCTGTTTTACTAGGCCCAGTGACACAGAACACTATACTTATAATGAACAAGAAATCTCAACAGGTAAGTAGAAGCTACTCAAAGAACAAAGCAGAACTAGAGTTGAAAAAAGATTCTGAAAAAGAAAAAAAAATTCCACTGGATGTGCTTAATAGGAGAAAGGAGAAATTATGCAAGGGAGAATTAGTGAATTTCAAGATATATAAGTGGAAATTATCCTGAGAAAAGATTAAAAAAATGAACAAAGATTCTGTCTTGTGGGCCAACATCAGAGGTCTAAGATATGGTCTTTGGAATTCCAGAAGGAGAAGAGAGAGAATGAATGGTCTGTGAAAATGTATTTTTAACAATGTTTAATGAAAACATGAACTTACAAGTTAAAGAAATCTGGCAAATGTTCAATAGATGCAATACAGCCACACACACGCTGAGAGACTTCACAGTCTCACTGCTGAAGACCACAGATAAAATTTTGAAAGCAGAGGGAAGAAACTACTAAGTACAGGGAAAGGATGATTTTAATGACCATGAACTTCTCAAAAAAAAAAAAAACTAAAATAACTAGAGACAGAGATATGACATCTTTTCGGTGCTGAGAAAACAAACCCATCATCCCAGAATGCTAAACCCAGGGAGACTATTCTTCAAGAACGAAGGTGAAGTAAGACACTTCAGACACAAGAGAACTCCACATTCATCGACAGCCGACCTGCCCCACGAGATGGGCCGACGGGAGCTGCTCAGGCCAAAGGCCAGGATACAAGCTGCAGGAAGCGAGGAGCACAAGGTACGGTCATGGACAGGGTGCTTTGCATTTAATGTTTCCTATTTTTGCAATGTTCATTAGTACTTGCACGCATTTATGGGCTTGTGTGATATTTCCATACATGCAAATAACACACACTGATCACAGAGCATAATCAACTCTTCCCCCTTTCTACATAACTTAGTGGTTGGAGGCATGGAGCTTCTTTCTTGTTTGCTCACACACGGTCTACTAGGTTACTGTGAACTGTAGTCTCCACTCGATGCTGTGGAGCACTAGGGACATAACCCTCAGTCTCACTCTGATGTGGTGCCCAGTGCCCAAACTCCTTCTCCACCTCCTCCCTGCCTCTAGACATCATCATTCTGTATTCAGAGTTTCCTTCAGCTCTCACATGAGGGAAAACAGGATTTGTTGTTTTGTGTCTGGCTTATTTCACTTAACATGATGTCTCCCAGTTCCACCCATCTTGCTGCAAATGACAGGATTTCATCTTTGTAATGGCTGAATGGTGTTCCTGTGTGTATACATACTACATCTTCTTTATCCATTCATCTCTTGATGCACACCTTGTTTGATTCCATATCTTGGCTACTGTGAACTGTGCTATGATATAGTGACTTCATGGACATACAATGATTTCATGTCTGTTGGATATAGACATACAGCAGTAGGAGGGCTGGATCACCTGGCAAGCTGGTTCTAGTTTCTAAAGAAATCCCCAAACTGTTTTCCACAGTGGCTGCACTGCTTTACATTCCCACCAGTGGTGTGAGAACTCCCTTTCTCCACAATCAGCATTGGTACCCTGCTTGGTCTGGCCATTCTAGCAGGCAAGAGGGGATTTCTCATTATGGAACCTAGAGATATGAAGCAATTTTTCATACACACACACACACACACACACACACACACGCATGTGCCATTTGTATTTTTTCTTCCGGGAATTCTCTATTTAGATCCTTTGCCCATTTCCTAACGGGATTGGTTGCCTTTTTTGGTTGCTGTTGCTGAATTTTTGAGCCCCTGCCATATTCTGGATGTTAAACTTTTGTCAGCCAAGGAATTTCCCATATCTTCTCATTCTGTCGGATGTCTCTTCACTCTGCTGATTATCTCTGCAGTACTGAAGCTCCTGAGTTTGATAGAACCCCACTGTCTAGTTTCGCTTTTGCTGCCTGTACTTCTGGGGTCTTACTGAAAACACGGCAGCCTATCGAGTGTCTTGAAGTGTTTCTCCCTATGTTTCTTCTGGTCATTTCATAGTTTCTGGTCTTCTATTTAGGTAGTTGATCCCCATTTTAATGTTTTAAGGCAAAAATTATAAGATCATCCTGTAAAGTTTCTAATACACATGGAAGCAATAAATGACACTACAGGACAGAATGGCAGGGGGCAAAGGACCAACATTTTTCCGAAGTTGCTGCCTGCTATGGGCAACAGCACAGTACCGCATTTCTGCTGGAGAAGACATGCCCTTTGCCTCTCATGCTCTCCTGCCGCTGTTACGTTCCCTCCCTTTCCATCCCAGCTGGATCCCCTAAAAGCTTCCCTTCTTCCTACTTCCAACATCACTCATTGGTGGCAGAGAATTAGCCAGAGTTCCGTGAATGTGCAAATCTTAAGAATATACTCTTAAGATATTCCAAGTTAACTATAACGGTCCAACCACCACTTTTAAAAACTTTCTTTATAACTATAAAATATACCAGATTCAAGGTTATTTGTGTTTGGACATGCTTTCTAGATGGAAGACAAACTAAATTAAACACAGCCTACCAGCTGAAGATTGCACAGCCCCTTCAGCTTCCTGGACCACCTCTGTGAACACTCCACTTGTATTTAGCAGTGCAAAAAAGCTCCACAGACCACTGATTCTGCAAATGACGTAGTATCTATGTCCTAGAGCAGGTCACTGCTTTGTCAAATGGTCAGAACCCCTCCAGGAGATTACAAAGGGCCATCTCTCTAGGAGGCCTGATATCCTCAAGTTTATTTTTCCATCAAGTTTTATCAAAAATAATCTAGGAACATTATTTTCTACTTTTACAAATCAATTCATGTGGTTGATTTGCTACCCATAGGAGAAATTTACAAAATCTTTTTTGACAGGCAGAGTGGATAGTGAGAGAGAGAGACAGAGAGAAAGGTCTTCCTTTTCCATTGGTTCACCCCCAAATGGCCATTGCGGCCGGCGCACCGCGCTGATCCGAAGGCAGGAGCCAGGTGCCTCTCCTGGTATCCCATGGGGTGCAGGGCCCAAGGACTTGGACCATCCTCCACTGCACTCCCGGGACACAGCAGAGAGCTGGCCTGGAAGAGGGGCAACCGGGACAGAATCCGGCACCCTAACTGGGACTAGAACCCGGTGTGCCAGCACCGCAAGGCGGAGGATTAGCCTATTGAGCCGTGTTGCCTGACACAAAATCTCTTTTTAAAATATACGAATTTAACAAATTGTATTAATCTCTTAGTGTATTAATTTTATGTAAGGTTTATTAAAATGTCATACAATTTTAACAGCCATATCTGGTAAGAGAAAGTTCCTTTTCTTCCCGTAACTTGTCTCACACGCAGCCCAGGTGTGGTGGCTCTCTCACTTCAAAGGCTGGTACGTGGGCTCTCTCACTGGTATGTGGCTCTCTCAGCTGGTACGCAGGCTGTCATTGCAAGAATTGGGCATCGGGGATGCTCCTGAAACAGGTGCCTGTACATGTCCTCCAGATATAGATCAACGGAAATCCTTCTTCAATGCATTGTATGTTAAAAGAAAGTCAGCTACCCACTCAATGTACTGGTATGATGTGTGACAATGTCCAGAATTTTCTTATCCTACAGAATTTCTCAACATCTCCCACTACATTATAATCTTCCTTGCCAAGAGAGCGCATATAAATTGATGATGATGATGGTTACTATTTAGAATAGGGGTAGAGGATCTACCTTCCTATTCCATGACACTGAAACTTTGCCTAGTTTTCCCTGGTTTCAGGAAATCCAAGCACTCAACAACAAAAAACTGGCTTAAGAGAGAATTCATTGCTATGTTATGGTTATTACCTACAGAGCTGTCCACAGAAAGCAAGTAGAGGAAGAACAGTGCACCAGAGAATTTGAAACGCCAGTGATTTATAACTGAGGTGGAGACGAGGGGGAAACATGTGTTTCTGATACTCAAATCTCAAGTCTAACAGCACATTTCAACATATGGTTCTATTTCTTTTGGTTTAAATGCTGCACCTAATGTATAGCCTCTGAGATGCTTGCTGGCATTTTAAAGTTCATACAAATGGGTATGAGCCTTTCAATCTCTCTCACCACATTCAAGACCTTAAATTTGGGCTCTCTGACCTTTTTGAGCATTTCAAGGGCTTGGGATTGTCCACACAGTGCAGCCAGGTGCAAATCTGTCATTGGTCCTTTCATGAAGTCAAATGGTAATGAAGTAATCCGGCATGCTCTCAAAAGGTTACAGAACTCTGTCAGGACAACATCTGGGTCTCAGGACGGGTTTATCATTTAAATATCTGCTCAACTAAGAATTAACTTGTCCTCTGGGCTTTGGGCTTTTTCTTTTTAAGATTTATTTATTTATTTATTTGGAAGGCAGAGTGACAGGGAGAGAGAGAATCTTCTATCTGCTGGTTCACTTCCCCAAATGGCCACAACAGCTGGGACAGGGCCAGGCTGAAGCCAGGAGTGTGGAACTCCATCTGGATCTCCCACGTGGGCAGCCAGGCCCATAACTGGGTCATCTTCCACTGCTTTCCTGGGTGCTTTAGCAGGAAACTGGATCAGAAGCAGAGCAGCTGGGACTTGTACCCATGTTCAGATATGGGGTGCCAGAATTCCAGGTGTTGGCTTAACGTGCTTCACCACCCCTGGGCTGTTTTGGAATTGCACAGCTGTCTCCAGCCTTCGGCTAATAGTCCTCCCCAGAGTTCCTGTAAATGCACGATTATTTTGCATGGTAAATGTTCATCAATCATAAATCACACTTAAAACAAGGAAATATTCCAGTGTATAAAAAAGCAAACACTGGCTGCACACGCTACACTGTTTTAAAGATTACTTACAATGTAATTTTCCTACAACGGAGTTGAGACCGCCAAAGAGAAATCTTGTTATGCAAGCAAGGGTACTTGTTCGACCTAACTGCAAACACTGCTGCATGGTTTTGATCTTTAAGAAAAACAAACAAAAATGGGGAGAGCTCGTGGGGATTCTTGGGAGGCAGCACTTAATACGTTTCACGTGGCACAGCTCAATTTTCCAAATGCAAATGCTTGTCTCAGTTCTTGGCGAGCCGAAGTGGTGATTAAATGGTTGCTCCATAGACAAGGAGACATGTGCTAATCAAGACAGTCTGTGGAGGTTTCCCCTGAGTGCTCCTGAATATTATCACACATAAAAAATCATAAATAACAATGAAAGAAAAATGGAAATACATCCCACCAGCCAGGTGTGTCAGAGAACTTCTAGAGGGAAAAACTAACTCAGGAAAATGAAGATAACAGAGACAGCATCGTCAGGCTGTCTGCTTATTGTTATGGGGTTTAGAAAAGACCTGAAAAAACTTCCTACAGAATTAAGAGAGTGCAAGGAACCTTGGAAGGTCAAGTGAGTCAGGGGACAAATATTTGAACCCTGCTTCCATGCAAGGGTGAGTTTTCCTAAGATCTACTTGATATTTCCCTTGCATAGCTGCCTTTTCACACACCAGATATATCTGATTTGTTTGGAATTAGAAAATTGAATTTTTGAGAGTATTTTAGAGTTCTTAGTGTCCACCTATGCACAGTGGATAGAGCACTGGCTTTGGGGTCCAGCAAATTTGGATGATGACTTTGACTGTTATTTAAAGGGCTATGGCTGTGACCCTGACTCATGTTGTAAACTGCCTGAACTTCACACCTCCTTTGGATAAAATATGGATAAATATTATTTATTGGGGCCAGCACTGTGGCGAAGCAGGTAAAGCCGCCTCCTGCAGTGCCAGCACTCCATATGGGCACTGGTTCGAGACCCAGCTGCTTCACTTCTGATCCAGTTCTCTGCTGTGGCCTGGGAAAGCAGTGGAGGATGGCCCAAGTCCATGGGCCCCTGTAGCTGCATGGGAGACCCGGAGGAAGCTCCTGGCTCCTGGCTTTGGATAGGTGCAGCTCCGGCCGTTGCTGCCATCTGGGGACTGAACCAGTGGATGAAAGACCTCTCTCTCTCTCTCTGCCTTTGCCTCTCTGTAACTCTGCCTTACAAATAATAAATAAATAAATCTTTAAAAAATATTATTTACCTCTCAGGAGTACGGCAAGAGGCGCAGACAATGTAAGTGCCCAGCACAGGGTCTGCACTGGGGTCAAAATCATGCTGTCGCTGCAGGTTTCTGAGCAGTGGACCCACAGCCAGTGCACCTCCTCCCAGCTGCTTCCACCACACTGCCCATGTCGCACTTCTCACTCAGCGGCGGGCTCATCTTCCAAAACCACAACAGAGGAGGGGAAGGGGAGAAACCCGATTTCAAGACCGCAAAAGGAGTATTGTAAGCCCCTCTTCTTTCACAAGTTAATCCCAGAGAACGAGAACAAGAAACAAATACATAAACGTCCCACTCTTAGAAGAGCATCAACCTGATACCCTGTGCACATTGCTGCAAGAAGTGAATTCTACAAAACTCTTCCCAGGAAGTCCAAGTCTCAGCGCCAAAGCACAGAACTGAGTGGAAGCTACGCACCAGCAGATGATCCCATCCAGCACATCTCCAAACACTTAAAGATGTGTTTCCACTTAATGTTACTCCAAAATAGTGACCCCCTCCTGAAGATGGCCCCTAAAGGTGGACTAGAGGGGAGATTCCTCCGATCAACGACTCAGCCCCAAGCAGACATAAACAACACTTAATCAGAGTGCAGAGGCCGGTGCTGTGGCGTAGTGGGCTAAGCCTCTGGCTGGAGCACCGCATCCCATATGAGTGCCAGTTCGAGTCCTGGCTGTTCCTCTTCCAGCTCTCTGATGGTCTGAGAAAGCAGTGAAGGATGGCCCAAGTCCTTGGGCCTCTGGAAGAAGTTCCTGGCTCCTGATCAGCCCAGCCCTGGCTGTTGTGGCCATTTGGGGAGTGAACCAGCGGATCGAAGACCTTTTGTCTCTCTCTGTCTATAACTCTACCTCTCAAGTAAATAAAGTTTTTAATTTTTTTAGATTTAGTTATTTAAAAGTCAGAGAGAGAGAGAGAGGAGGGTCATCCATTCACTGGTTCACTCCCCAAATGGCCACAATGGCTGAGGCTGGACTGATCCAAAGCCAAGAGCCTGGAGATTCTTCCAGGTCCCCCCTGGGGTGCAGGGGCCCAAGCATAGGGACATCCTCTACTGCTTTCCCAGGCCTAGCAGAGAGCTGGGTCGGAAGTGGAACAGCATCCATATGGGATGCGCAGCAGGTGGAGGCCCAGCCAGAGCCCAGAGGGCTTTGGAGAAAGAACTGTGGACCGAGTCACTTCCTCTGTGCAGCTGTCCAGGCTGCAAGTTCGACTTCCTTTCTAACACATCTTCCTCCCTCCCTCGCCTCCCCAAATGAGTTTTCTATCTCAGCCGTCATCATTATGTTGTTTGCTGGCTACTTTTCCCCTAGTTCAGATGAGAAGTTAATCATTTCTGAACTTAAGAGGAAACATAGCAAACAAACTTCTCCAATGCGTTGTCTTTGCAAAAAATAATAAATATTTATGTATATAATTTTATATGCAAGGGAATTGAGACATTTTACATTAAAAATGAAGGTTAGCTTGGATATTCTCCGAGGTATTGACAAGTGAGTCTCCGTATGCGGATGACGTGCCTATCCGTCATGGGCATGAATTGATTTTGTAATAACTGAAATATATAAAGTCATAAAATAAAAGGACTAACATTTCTCGGAGTCTTTTGGTCCATTTCTAGTGTCAAGTTTAGCAATGGCTTTAGAAACTTCCCGCTTTGGAATCCGATTAAGAGACACATTCAGAGGCATGTCTGAGCAGACAGGTAGGACGGCATTAAATCCACAGAACCAAGATCGCATTTGAACAAAGTCATCATCATGACCAACCAGGATTCAACCAAACTGCTCTGACCAGGTCACATGGAACCAATATACAGTAATCACTGAGAAACTGCTTTAGAAAACTATGATATCATTTAATAGGACTGTCATTCTTTTTCCCCTGGAAACAATTAGTTCAGTAGAGGCTTGCTTTAGAAAACATTTTAATAGAGCAATTTTCCTCGTTTGTGAGACACGTCTAAGTGAAGGGATCTCTGCTCTTATCTGTCCTGGGGACTGTTAACCTTTGTCAGTGCTGACAGCTAAAGATATTCCTCAGTGGTCATCATCCAGGAACCAGCTTGTGGCATCAGCAGGGTTAACACGGTGGGACCAAAGACATTTGTTAACTTTGATTCTTATCTTGAAATATTCTGGGAATACCTGGATAGCCAGGAAGACTGCTCTGGTAGCACTCATCAAGCACAGCCATCTTTGCACAACACGTGACACATGACAAACCCACCCCCCCACCCGCAGCCTTGCATGATGGTTGCCAAGCACTCCTGACTGTATCTTGGCTGCTCCTTTACTGCCCCATCCTCCCACTCAGGATTCTCTCTCACTCCCCCTCTTCCCCAGATAGATCTGTTCTCTGCATCTCAACTGTTCCTATCTGCTCATGAACTTTCAACTACAAACCTTCATTGCCTTCATTTTAAAGTTCTCAAGATTTGCCTTAATTATCAACTATAACTTTACAATGAGGACTTGTTGTATTTAAAAAGTAATAGAGGCCAGCGCTGCGGCTCAATAGACTAATCCTCTGCCTGCAGCGCCGGCACACGGGGTTCTAGTCCCGGTCGGGGCGCCGGATCCTACCCAGTTGCTCCTCTTCCAGTCAAGCTCTCTGCTGTGGCCCGGGAGTGCAGTGGAGGATGGCCCAAGTGCTTGGGCCCGGTACCCACATGGGAGACCAGGAGAAGCACCTGGCTCCTGGCTTCGGATCAGCGCGGTGCGACGGCCACAGCCGCAGCGGCTATTGGGGGATGAACCAACGGAAAAGAAAGACCTTTCTCTCTGTCTCTCTCTCTCACTGTCCACTCTGCCTGTCAAAAAAAAAAAAAAAGTAATAGAAAAAAAATTATTTCTCATTGCCAAGGTAGACTAGATCAACACGTGGATGATGAAGCCAGAGTTTTCAGGCAAATGATCCACAAGTTTATTTTAAACACTGATTCTGTTTTCATTCTCCCTAGTAGAAGCCCCCAATCACCCACAACAGCTATGTCTTTGGGTCACTGCTGTGGCAGGGGTCTATTTTCTGTATCTACTTCCCCTTTGTTCTATAGGAAGACAAACTGAAATTACAGCTGGGTATACAAGCACCCAGCCCTTCATCATAGCAGGGATTGTCTGGTCAATTCGCCTGGCCAACAGGATGTAAGCACCTGTGATAGATGTGGCTTTTGTGTCGTGATGCCCTCCCCCTTCCCTTTCACATTCTCAGGAGCAGGAATGTGACTTCTAGCATTCAGACACTTGGGCATGGGCGTTGCAAACCTTAGTGATTGGCAAATCAACACCCCAGGAATCTGGGCCCATGATGCAACTCAGCCACCACATTAACCATGTGAGCTAAGGCTGCCTGACAATTTTACATAAGGGAAAATGCTCGTGCTATTTCAGCTATTATTTTTTTGTTTCAGTTGTAGGAATCTAATATCTCTCTTTGTCTCACTTTCCATGGGACAAAGGCTACAGCACTGAAAGGTTACTAAACCCAATGGTTTAGCCCAGAGAAAACACGGCCTTTACTTTGCTCCATGGAACTCTTGAGCCTAAAGAAACATAGATCCTTGAAATGCTAGGGTTTGAAACCTTCCCTGTGAACTGTGCAAACCTCATGGCTGTTTTGAACACACAGAGCTATGATCCCTTCTCCCACCGTACCGTGGGCGGAGCTTCATTGGCCTCAGCCCCCTTTGCTGCACTTCACCACACACATGAGTCACTTCCAGGGAGACCTTAGTACAGGATGTGTAAATACCAACGGCTGATTGAAGGTTCTGCTCAGAGGCACGCATCTGGTACAGCGGTTACGAGGCAGCTTGGGAAATCTGCATCCCATATTGAGGTGCCTGGATACTGGTCCTGGCTTCATTCCTATGTTCAGCATTCTGCTACCGTGCGTTCTGGGAGGCAGCAGGTGATGCCTTAAGCACTTGGGTAGCTGCCACCCATGTAGAAGACTTGAGCTCCTGGCTTTGGTCTGCACCAACCCTGGCCATTTTAGGCATGTGGGGAGGTTCACTTGTGACAGCTTTGAAAACACAGAGGTGATGGAACAGAGCTCATCTTTCTTAGGTCAATTAATCACAATGTGACACTTTCCATTCCTCATAAGGATGAAACCCTTAAGGAAAATGAAATACAACTGACATTAATTCACATGGAGGTCACTTACACAGAAACTCATAGGACGCCAACAGCAGGGTTTCTGCTCCCAAATCATTTACAGATGAGAGCAGGAGTCTTCTGTTTGTCTGAAATTCTGAACTTTATACAATGACCCAATACCGCTCAGATTAACTAAAGCATTAAGTTCAACTTTATTCAACCAACACTTCACTGGGACTTTCTGTAGACCAAGCATTTCAGTCTCCATAGATTTAGTTCTATGGGGCAAGGGACTGAGGCTGCAGAGGCCAACCCTGCTCTCCATTGAGCATTCCAGGAGATGTGGGGATGAGTAAAGGTGGTGTTTGGTCCTCAAGGACCAACAGTAGGGGAGAAACGCACAGGCAAGCCGAGGACGACACAGGACAGCACTGCAGGCACTGGAGCAGAAGAGGTGTCCCCTCAGTACAGACAGATGAGTATGAATGCAGTTTCAAGGACCAGAGGGATAAGTGGCATGCAGGCATTGCACTGTCCTGCAAAAGTAGGAGAGGACTGCAAAAACTTCATGAAAAAAATAGAGCACTAGAAAGTAAGCCTAGCTGGGTACAACAAAAATTTGAAACTGGCACATAAGTTTTCAAAACACACGTCTTCCACGAACCCTTTGAAGACCTGTCCTATATCAAGTCCCACATGAGGGGCTTCCATCCTTCCTAGCCCTGCCCTGCCAGCTTGGCCCGAATTCAACTTCTCTGTTCCACAATTTCACCTGCCTTCTGGGCAATTCCCTCCATCTTTGGTTAAGGATATCCTTAGACATGGTTAGGATGTGTTTCCAAAACCCGAATTTATTTAGTACTTAAGAGTGCCATATGGGGCCGGCGCTGTGGTGCAGTGGGTTCAAGCCCTGGCCTGAAGCACCAGCATCCCATATGGCACCGGTTCATGTCCCGGCTTCTCCACTTCTGATCCAGCTCTCTGCTATGGCCTGGGAAAGCAGTGGAAGATGGCCCAAGTCCTTGGCCCCCTACACCCATGAGGGAGACCTGGAAGAGGCTTGAGGCTTGAGGCTCCTGGCTCCGGATGGGTGCAACTCTGACTGTTCTGGCCATCTGGGGAGTGAACCAGCAGATGGAAGACCTCTCTCTGTCTCTACCTCTCTCTCTGTAACTCTGTCAAATAAATAAAATAACTCTTTAAAAAAGAATGCCACAGTGTATGATTAAAGAAAAGGCCACAAAGCAAAGACAGCTGGAAGAACAGCTCAAAAGGCTACTGAAATATTTCAATCTAAAGATGAAGAAAGTCTCAAACAGGGCGGTGGGACCTGAAGGAGGAGGAAGAATCCACAGAACTTCCTAAGACACTATGAGGAGAATAAGAAAACTGCAGAAGACCAAGTCCAGATGTTTCAGCGCAGTGCAGGAGAATGAGGCTGCGTGAACCAACAGTGCTGGCATCAGAGGGGAGATGAAGGGCAGTCAGAGCACAACACATACCAGGTCTGGAGGAGAGGTGAGCTCAAGACAGTCTACAGAGAGGCATGAAGCTGAGCAGTGGACAAGGACATGCAGGTAGGACAGGGGTCAAGGACATGACTAGGGAGAACGTCCCCACGGAAGAACTGGGCACTGTGGAGAAGCCAGAGACACAAAAAGATGCACATGTCAGCAAACTGAAAACCAGGAAGTCAGAAAGCTGACTCTGTGAGCTTGGGCAAATCAGTTTCCTACATCTCTGCTTCTATTCCAGAAAAAAAAAAAAAAACACATAGTGCCTTGGACATGAATCATCATTAAGGTTTGCTCCAACGCGAAAATTCCCTGGCTCCAAATAACTATTCATTTTGCATAAAACTATTAATGACAATATGTTCCATTAATAACTTTCTTTTAAAAAAAAAGAAATGTAGGTCAAAAAGCATACCTCCTTGGTCTTCACATCCAAAAGACATGAATTAGAAGGAACCATTTGTCAGTCTTGAATCATTCCAGATGTTGGTGTGAGCAAGCAGTTGTGACTTGAGAACACACCACAAATGTGAGAAAGGAATGAAAGCCTTGGTTGACCTTACATGACAGGTGAATGTGGTTTTTTTTGTGTGTGTGTGTGACAGCCAAAGACACACAGGAACAATGGAGCCACCCTGGCTTCCCCAAAACCCGCAACACTCGGGTAGTAACAATCTGTAGATACACCCACCCATGTGGCTGAGCTCTCGGAGTGTATCATGGGTTGGTCAGTACAGTGGCAAACATCAAGAAAGGTGTCCACGTCTTGGGACGAGATGTCCCTGGTGAAGGGCTTACCTGTTTTTAAAACAACTTAGGCTCCTTAACAGCTAAGACAAAATTTGGGAGCTGAGCCCATCTGCACAATATTGAGTCTATTATGGACTTTGCCATTTATCATGATTTTTTTTTTTCTATTTCGCAAGTTTAAAAAGATAGCTCCCTTGAGTAATAAGCCTGATCTCTGATAACTGTTACAGTTTTAGGCTCTGTGATAAGCAGAGCTTCCCCGAGATTATCGTACGGGTTACAGGAGGACATGCCTTCTCCGTCCTTGCATTTCCACCAACTGTCTGTCCCTATGATTGACCACAAAGTCCAAGAGGTGAGGGTTTAGCCTCGGTTATCTCCAGCACATAACCCAGACTATGGATGATCACACATACACAGTTTGCTGAGTTGAAGCCCTTTCCTTAGGAAGAACCCATGAGAGACAGTATCACAGAAGTATTCTGACTCTGTCTTCTTTTTTCCATTTTGCTATAGCTTTTCTCCTCTCCTGTTGACTTTCAATCTCCTTTCCCTTTTCCTTTTCTCCAATACACGATGTAACAGGAAGTAGAGACTGACAAGACCACGATCAGATTCAAAACCGCCTGGCACGTGGCATAAGTTAGTGAACAATGCCATGTTTCTTGTGTGAAATGAGGCCAGAGGAAGCTCCTCACCCCTGGGACGATGCACTCTGCTATCTGTGCAAAAGAACTGGAAGATGCAGGTGGTTGTAGAAAGCAGTCCAGACTGCCTGGTGGAGAGACTGGATCCAGAATCCAGGTTGCCTGGCAACCCAGCCATCTTTCCAGACTGAGAGGCCATCCTGGACACTACCTGTGCTGGCTGGTAGTGTAGGTTTCCAAGCTGAGGAAACCCAGGTGAATCCAAAGCGATACAAGTATGAAAGTGTGGAGACACTGCATGGTACCATGGTAATGGGCCAACTGTTCTCCAGACAAGCAGGCGTGAAGGCAGGACTCATTTCGTGAATTGGTGGAAGATATACAAGCTCACATCTCAGTCTCTTCTGCAAAATGGACCAGCAGCCTGTACTCCACGTCATTGTGAACACTAAATGACCTGTGTCAATCATGTAGCACAGTAGCCACTCTATAAATACCCAGTAAAGGGCAGTAATGCTACCACTGTTAGGATTACTACGATCTTCTGTCTTCCCTCAGCATGGGGGTTAAAGTAAACAGTAAGTGAATGTTTATTAATAGTCATGATGAAGCCCTGAAACATCTGAATGCCAGTTTTGAGATCTGATTATTGTTTACAGCCCTTGTCTCTACTGTTGAGGAATGGTGGTTTTTTTTTCTTATTATTATTTGTTGAATTATTTACTTAGTGGAGGATTAAGCTTATGACTGTAAAATAAACTGAAATATGTCATTGTGGAAAAAAAGATTAAAAGCCACATGAACTTACACTGAAACAACAAACAATAAATCAGCGCTGACCCTGGGCAAACCACTGATAGATGCTTTGGGAAAATGCAGAGTTTATAGCAACACTAAGGACACAGAACATAAGAAACACTTAACAACTACATGACCCTTACAAATCACAGAATACTCAAATCAAAAATACCCAATCCATCAAAAACTACCAAGGGGTATAGCAGGCCCAGCCTGAGGATTCTTTCCAGAACGTGGTGACCTGGATTCCACAGGATGGGGAAGGCTTCACAGAGACGCATGAGCAGGTGCCAGTCATCCTGACCCAGGATGCAGCATTGGTGACTTTTGGTTACATCGTGACGGACAGAAGAGCCTTACTCTCTTCTGCAACTTCCCAGGTATCCCTGGAGCCAGAGGCATCAGTCACCACCTGCCTGTGGACCACTGCCAGCCTGTGTTCCCTCCTGGCCGAGGAGCCTGGATGGTCCGACTTTGTACCATGAGCCCCTCTCAGGTGGAAGGATTATGAGAGGCATCTCCCCTGCACGTCCAGCCCCAGGACACATCAATGCCCCAGGCCCATCACACACTGCCGTCTGGGGCTGCACACCAACAAACGCCAGTGACTGTGCTAGGCAGCCTGGGGAGCAGGACCGAGGCTCAGCGGGCAAAGCCAAAGGGATCAGAAGGATTCTGAGCGAGCCAGAGGGGAGACAAGGGCTCTGCGGTTCCTCTCCAAACCTCCAGAGAGGAGCAGGGACTGAGCAAGCCCAGGAAGGAGCCCCTCCTGGGACTGCCTCCTGACAGCTCCCCAGTTCCACCTGCCAGGTATCCAAGCTCCAACTCCCTTGATTCCGGAGATTCCTGTGGAGTTTCTGCTCTTGGCAACCAAGATTTTATTTTCTTCCAGTTGTCCTGATAACACAGAGGATCTCCAAAGGTTGTAAAAGGCTTGGGATGTGGGTACAAAGCCTAGGGCGGGTTTCCACGGGTGCTGTGGTATGTTTCACCAAAAGTTCACATTTCTGTTTCAGGGACAGAAGCCACTCACTGATGGTCCACATATTTCCACTGCTCTAGAGTTCTACTAACAGCACTTGCGTGTCCAGATGTTTCATAGCTTTAGTGAACTATTCACTGGTAACCTTGAGAACCAGGTGGTGCCTGAGTTAACACAAGAAACAAACTACCAGGCACAGCAAAGCCAACAAGAGAGGAAGCAACCAGCTTTCATAAATGTGCACTTGCCTTAAATAACACTGGACATTCGGGCATCTTTGGCAAGTTCAGTGTACAGTTCACTGGCAGTGCCTGGCTGCTTTCGGTCCTCTGCTCGCCTTTCTCCAAGTTCTGTTAACTGCTCCCAGGGAGAAGAAACCCTTCTCTGGGCTGCATTAGGGAGAAGTCAGGAGACGGATGCCTAGGTGTGTTTCTGCTTCCTGTAGCTCATGGCTCCTTTATGTTTCATTATGAACAGAGTTACCTCCGCCAGATCTTTGAAACCCTTTCTAATCTGGCCTCCTGGTGCACTCTGAGGCCAAGTGGCTCTCAGAATTTAGAGTAGTTTTTTCTTCCTATTCCAAGAATGGTAGTTAAGATAAAAGGCAAATAGTGCCATGTGATTAAAAGTTACACTCACCATAGAGGATTCATTGCCATTTCCTTGTACATCCCAAGAACTGCTGGGACGTGCAGTGACACAGGATTCCTCCCCTGAATTCTAGGGAGCAGCTGAACAAGCAACCACCCGAGGAACAGATACCATAAAGATACCACTGTTTTAGGGCATAGACTGCGGAAAAAGGGTGCCTTGCATCTACGAGGAGTAACTCTGGGGTGGGATCTTGGCATCATAATGAAGAATTCCAGATGCTGTGGTGAGCGGGATGACTTGGTGGGGAGGGAACAGAGGTAGAGTGTGCTTTCCAAGCCTGATAAATGACAGTAGGTAAACCCCGTCTTCTCTGGCACACCAGTGACCCTGACCCAACGCACTTGAGGCACCACTGCATCCCTGGGGAGATTCTGAGCTCTCTCCAGGGACTCAAGTGCATGGAGGCAGGGCAGTGGGAGCCTGGGTGTAGACAAGGAGGGTCTGCCGAGGAGCCTCCTCTGCAGGGACTGGAGCTCAGGGAAGCTTTGGCCAACCATGGCTAAGACTGCCAGGGACTATATATTAGGAATTCAGGGCCCACTTTTTCCAGATGGCACCAGTTGCACAAGGCGGGGCCATAGATCCCCAGCAGGGAATGTCCGAGTCAACTGCCAGGAGAGTGTAGCAAGACTGTCCCAGACATCACTGCGACCACCCACAGGTCCAAGGACAGTCACCAGTGCTGCCAGAGCACACTCCCACTCCAACAGTGTCTCTGTATGCTGACAGCCCAAGTCCAAAAACAGTGTTTGCTCAGAGATCCCAAGAGCCCCAGAAGTGGCGGTTTCCCATCTTGTGACTTGGCTCTGGGAGCAAAACTGCTCAGTTGCCTCTCTCCATTTCTATTCACACAGGGACGGAGGCTCACACGGTGGTGGCAGGATGCACAGGCAGCTCCTAGGTGTGTGCTTTCCCTTCGGCTGATGGGCGCCTTCTGCTGAACGCTAGGTTGCCTCTAGTTGGCCGAGTTGTCTTCCAGGGAGAACCTCCAGCAGGTGCATGGCCAGAGAGCACAGCTAGCTTCATCCAGTAGACTGTCAAGGACAGCCTTCTACACACCCAGACCACCTGTCTACTGAGGTGGCTCTGCCTAGACTCACTATCTGCGTAAGCCTGGAAGTCAGGCAAAGAGGGGTCTCACCTTGGAAGGATTGTGGTGGTGGACACAGCATCACAGTCACAATGGCAGTCAATCTTTATCCCTCCCTCTCTGTGCACCTGACCTTGTATCACCCTGCCCTAAAGCACAAAGCCTCCAAGAAGCCAAACATCAACTGCGGCCTAAGGACCTGCCTGCCCTTCTTCCAAAGACCATGGTTCTACTGCCAGCAGACCCTTTGTCCCTGTGACAGTGGAAATATAGAAAGGCTGGGGAAGGTTTTTGCTACTGGTGGTCCCCTGGAGCTCAGTGTCAAGGCACTGCACTGCTACCTTTAGGTATAGTGTGCCCGTGAATCACACAACCTCCCACAACGCAGCTTCTAGGATTACTGAGAAAGAAATGGAATGGCACCTAGCTCAAGAATCTAGCCTAAGGTCATATGGTGAAGAGGGCTAAATCTAAGATCTCCAGTCCCTGAAGCAAGTGTCTGGCTTAGAACAGCGGCTCACTAAGAAGATCTGAATGAACAGCAGTGCAGAGGTACACACGGTTGCACTCTGTTCAGCAGAGTCCACTGCATTCTCAGCCCAGGAGGACCCAGCCTAGGGGGTTTCCTGAGACCCCATCTTCAGGCTACTGTCTCCTCCCTGGGGTCAGCACCCATTTCTCCTTCTGCCCCCATGGCTTCAGAGGAGCAGCACTGGGTCTGTGGGGCTGAAAATGGATAAAGCCAGTTCATCCTTTCTAAGATGCAGTCCAGGATTGTGGGCAGTCAACAAAACTAAGTGGCCAGGCTCAAAAAGTGAGGGCAAATTGCTCTGAAAAGCTGATGGGGTAGATGGGGAGGGAAAAGCCTTCAAGCCTTTACCCACTGGTATGGTCCAAATGTAGCCCCCCAAGTTCACGTGGCAGAAACTGGATCCCCAGGGCAACCATGTGGAGGTGGCTGGGTGCCAGCATTG
This sequence comes from Sylvilagus floridanus, assembly GCA_949820135.1. NCBI lineage: Eukaryota > Metazoa > Chordata > Mammalia > Lagomorpha > Leporidae > Sylvilagus > Sylvilagus floridanus. The sequence goes on from OX463226.1 coordinate 107,870,438, forward strand.
TAGCCAAGAGGGTTAAGCTGCTGCCTGCTATGTCAGCAGCCCATTCGGACACTGGTTCGAGTCCTTGATGCTCCACTTCCCATCCAGCTCCCTGCTAATGTACCTGGGAAAGCAGTGGAAGATGGCCCAAGTCCTTGGGCTCCTGCATCCACGTGGGAGACCTGGACAAAGTTCCAGGTTCCTGGTTTCAGCCTGGTCCAGTCCAAGCCATTGTGGCCTTTTGGGGAGTAACCCAGTGATGGAAGATGTGTATCTCCTACCCTCACAGCCTGTAACTCTTTCACATACATACATAAATCTTTGGGAAAAAAACGGTGAGGAGGTGATGACAACTCTGCTGTTAGGACCAGATCAAGGTCACTGTCACGGGCATGGGTCAGATCACAGAAGCAGGCTCCTCAGAAAAGGATGCGTTGCGGCCCCCATCTCTGGGGTGCACACTCTTTCACCCTCACCAGACACAGCCCTTCCCTTGACCTTGGGCTTGCCAACCTCCAGAACCTTGAGCCAAACACATTTCTGATCTCCATGCATCACGCAGCCTGTGGTGTTTCACCAGAGCAGCATGACACAGATGACAACACTGCTGACCGCAGTGCGACTAGTTCTCCTGCTTGTGAAGGACCCTTACGAGGAGAGGCACCGGGCCCTGCGACAGCCCTGGGCCCCACGCCCTCTCGTCCGGCGGCCCGCGGGCAGTGGCAGCGTCGTCCCAGCCCACACTGACCCCGTGTGTGGCGGGGCCACTCTGCAGTGGTGGGGCCGCCTCACCCCCAGGTCGTCGTCGGGGCTCCGCGGCCGCGGGTTGCCGCGGCAACGCTCGGCTCCACATGATTGTGGAGTCTGTGCGGGCCCAGCAGCCCCCAGACCAGACTCCTCGCCCTCGGCCGGCGGCCGAGGGATCTCCCCGCCCCCGAGTCGTCCTCAGGACGCCCCGGCCGCGGGTGATCGTTGGGTCTCCTCAGGGCGCCCAACAAGGAAGGCCACAGGCGCTGGTGCAAAGGGACCGCGCCGGGAGCGGAGCCGCCCCGCCCCTTCGGGAAGCCTCTGAGCATGCTCAGAGGGGAGCCGCCCCGCCCCTTCGGGAAGCCTCTGAGCATGCCCAGAGGGGAGCTGCCCCTCCCTTCTCTGGATGAACTCTAGGTGAACCCGGAGCAGAACTGCCCCTCCCTTCAGAGAGTTTCTGGGCGCGCTCTTATGACGTCACTGCGACCGGCCAATCCTGTGCCACCTCAGCACTCTCCCTCAGCATTCTCCGTCAGCACCCCCCCCCCATGCTAATGGACCCTCTGAGCTGACCAATCCTGTAACACCACAGCATTCCCCGCCTAAGAATATGCTAATCTGTTGCCTATATAAGCTGTGTGAAACTGCTGCTCAGGGCTCTTCACCGCCTGAGGTGGAGGCCCGCTTGCGCAAACGTTCAATAAATACCTCATGTTTTTTGCATCAACTCGTCTGGAGTCTGGATCTTTGGGCGTCCTCCCGAGCAAGTGGACATCTCTGTAGCTGAGAGGTCCAACACTTGACCCCAGCCATGTCTGACCTGCTGCCCAGAGCTGACCTCAACCTCTTCCTCCTGGAAGCCTTCCTGGAACTGTCCACCAGGAAGGGACTTTTTTTCCCCCTGATAACCCATGTTCTATCTGTGCCAGTCTCAGGATATTTGAGGGGTGGGAACCCAACATCAGTGGTTATCCATGCTAGAATCCACTAGAGAAATGTTTAATTTTTTTTTCTTGATGGAAAAATATTTATGCCTAGGTTTTTTTTGTTTTGTTTTTTGACAGGCAGAGTGGACAGTGAAAGAGAGAGAGAGAGAGAAAGGTCTTCCTTTTTCCGTTGGTTCACCCCCCAATGGCCGCTGTGGCCAGCGCACTGCGCTGATCCAAAGCCAGGAGCCAGGTGCTTCCCCTGGTCTCCCATGGGGTGCAGGGCCCAAGCACTTGGGCCATCCTCCACTGCACTCCTGGGCCACAGCAGAGAGCTGGATTGGAAGAGGAGCAGCCGGGACAGAATCTGACGCCCCGACTGGGACTAGAACCCGGTGTGCCGGCGCCGCTAGGCGGAGGATTAGCCTATTGAGCCGCGGCACTGGCCTATGTCTAGGTTTAACCATAGAACAATTTGAATCTCTGGGGTTGGAACCTAGTATCAACATTGAAAAAAAAAGCAGTGAGGACTGAGAACCAGGGCTATAATGGTTTTGCAGTTTAAAAAAAAAAAGTATATTTTTTTTTGAAAGGAGGAGACAGAGACACAGATGGAGAGAGGTCCATTGGTTCACTCCTCAAAATGCTCACAACAGCCAAGGCTGGGCCAGGCTGAAGCCAGGAGTCTGGAATTCCATCACCTGTGTCTCCCACATGGTGGCAGGACCTCAAGTACTTCAGCCATCATCCATTGCCTCCTGGGGGGGGGGCAATCAGCAGGAAGCCGGATTGGGATGGGAATCAGAGCAGCTGGGGCGTGCATGAGTTCCTCTGATACGGGATGTGGGCATCCCCAGGGGTACTGAAGCCACTGTGCCCAAAGCCCACCCTGTGCACTTCGGGCAGGGCTTTCTCCCCTTTCCCTGCTAAGCTGCTCAAGAGCAAGATCTCAGGCCAGGCCTTGCAAGTATGCACGTTCGCAAGCGACCACTGCACCCTCGTCCCCCACCTTGGGACAGGCTTGGGGACACGCTGTGCCTTTTCAAGGTGAGAGGCCACGTGCACCACCCTCTGATCATGACAGTGTTCTTGCTTCCCCCACAGCCCACCATCTCCGCACTCCCACTCACCAGCCTGGGGGAGTGGGCTGTGTGGCTGGTTATCTCCTGCTTTCAATTAGGGAGCGCTCTGCCAGATGCCTTTGTGCCTCTCTGGACCCCGGGCCTCGTGAATGGCACACTTTCAATTATCTATCTAAACAAAGGTGAGCCAGAGGGCAGCACTCAACACTCGCCTGATGAACTTGAGCCCTGGAATTCTCAAGCCTACACGACTTGTCTTTGTAGATCCAGTTTCTTAAAAAAAAAAAAAAAAAAGGCACACTAGCTACAAAGCCATAAATTCCATCTCTGCAATGACAAGCGCGCCAGAGCGGAGCTGTTGGAACGTGGTGCTTGTCAGCTGGCGGCGATTGTGTTGCTAGGCTGCTTAAATCAAACAGGCCTGGCTCCTGGCAGGGACGCAGCCCATGGAACTGCAGCCAGCTCTGCGCTGTCCGCCCCTCCCGAGGAGGACGTGTAACATTCTCCATCAGCAGTGAGAGCTAAATGCCTGCGAACAGGATCAGAGACTGACCAATCTGCGAGCACAGGGCAAGGCAGGGCTGTGTCTCCCCACGTCAGGCTCCGGCTCTGAACTGCTTGTCTTCCTCCGTGGGCTGACTCCGTGCCTCCTACCTCAACCGACCAGGACGAGCGTGGATGCGGCACAGCCTGCGGCCAGCAGCAATGCAGTGAGCCGGGGAGCCAAGTGCCCCTCACTCAGTATAAAGGGCCATCAGTGTGATGGAACACACTTGGTGACAGCTGCCAGTCAGGTTGCCTGGGGGCCATGTCAGCAGCTGTTATTCAGAGTGCATTTTGCTGAGTGCCCTGAACCGTGGTACTGTGTTCCTTGCACGACTCGGCAGGACACTGAAGTTCAGAGAGGTTAAGCCACCTGACCAGGTCATACAGCAAATGACAGGCTGAAATTTGCACCCAGATCCTCCCGACTCCAAAGCCTGGGTTCCTAACCATGCCATCCTAACAAGCCCGAGTCCCAGGACTGATGCAGGAACGTTTCTAGGATCCAGCTACCTTCTCCCCCTGCTGCCCGCCACCTGTGCTCAGCCCCTACAAGCACTCACCCTCATCATTTTTATAGCCACTTAACTCCATTTCCTGCCTCCAGTCTTGCTTCCTCACCCATCAAATGCAAATATTTAAAAAACACAGCTCTTTTACTATCCTAGAGAATGCAATCTTCTTGGCTTACGCTTCCTGTACGAGCAGTCCTCAGCACAAGTGGCTGCGCTCCACCATCCGGGGCTTTTCTCCAGCACTTCCCAGAGGAATCCACTCACACCACACGTCCCACCTTCCTTGAGGGCCCGCATCCTCATGTCTCACTCTCCACCCTTGGGCCCAACCCATAGGATCCCTGGGTGAACGTTTTCTATGCCCCTCAGCCCCTCTTGGTTGACTGTCTTCCAAGCCCGTCCACAAGCTCCCGGAGGGCAGGCAGCTGGGTCTCTTCATCTTTGTGTCTCTCCCAGCTCAGCACAAACGACCCAGCCAACTCTCCCAGTCTCAAAGGTGGGGAAGGGTCAAACAGCGCTGCACTTTTGATAACAAAATACATTTGCATGGCGTCTCAGTGAATTTTTTTTTATTTATTTGAAAGGCAGAGAGAGAGACAGCCTGAATTGCCCATCCACTGGTTCACTGCCCAAATGCCCCCAACAGCCATGGTTGGGCCAGATTGAAGCCAGACGCTGAGACCTTCATCTGTGTTTATAATGCAGATGACACAGTCTCAAGTCTTTGGGCCATCATCTACTGTACCCAGGGTTGATTAGTAGGAAACTGGACCAGAGTGGAGGCAGGAGTTGACCCCAGACTCTGATGGGGGACACGGGGGGTGGGGGGTGTCCCACACAGCATCTTCGCCTGTTGCAGCAAAACACCCTCCTTCAGTGTAATTAGTCTTAATCCCCTGCTTTGGTCCTACACTTTTATGTATCTCTGGAGCAGCCTCAAGAAATCAGATTCTAGCTATGGCTCTCTTACAGTCTAGACTTATGCCACTCAGAACTACTTTGCTTAGTAACAGCCATCAGCAGTACCCCAATCTTAGAATGTTAACTTTTCTCTCACTTTTTAAAAAAAGATGTATTTATATGAAAGGCAGAGTTACAGAGAGACAAAGACAGAGAGACAGACAGAGTCTTCCATCTGCTGGTTCACTCTCCAGATGGCCAACAGCAGCCCGAGCTGCACTGATCCGAAGCCAGGAGCTCCCTGTGGGTCCTCCATACAGGGCCCCAAGGACTTGGACCATCTTGTACTGCTTTCCCAGACCACAGCAGAGAGCTGGATCAGAAGTGGAGCAGCCGAGACTAGAACCAGCGCCCGTATGGGATGCTGGTGCTGCAGGAAACAGCTTTATCCACTATACCACAGAATAAGTGGGGCTGGTGCTAAGTGCAATTTTCTTGATTAACTGAGGATTCCTACTACTGTCCTCACTTGCTTAAGGAAAGGGTTGTGCCTTGGTTAAGCTGACCAAGACTGAGTTGTGTGTGCCTCGGAAGTACTAGAGATTTGCATTGTACAGGTTGACTCTCGGACAAATGACAACCAGCTGGACTCTGAGCTGATCTCCTGTGCTCCCTGTGTGAGATGGAACTCATCTAACCTCTGCCCACCCCTGCGATTTTATTTAGACTGTTCCTCTTCCTCCCCATGTCTTCCCTGCATCTCCAATCCAAGTTGGCAGTGACCTCCTCTGTCCCTCGCTCTCTGAGCCACTCACACCCTGTCCAGGTCACCTGGAAGGACACTGCTTTTAAAGGCAAAAGCCTGAGGCACCCTCCCTGCTGTGACCCAGATGCGTCATGGGCACTGGGAGGCGGAGCCGCCTCTGTGGGCCTTTGTCACCGCACTGCAAGATGCAGGAGTCAGTTTAGTTGGCCTCAATGATCTCTAAGATCCTTCCAGCTGTAAAACTTCATGGAAAATGCCAGACTCCTTGTTAGTATTTGACACCTCTCTGGTGGCATGGAAGCCACATGCAAATCACTGAGAGTTTAAAACAGATTTGGATGTTTCGATGCCACAGGGTTTATTAACTATACCACAAAATGTTCATCACGATCAAGTTAGGTTACTGTGCTTGCACACGCACAAAATTCCACACGGGAACAATTACTTTGGTCGTGATCAGCCAGTGACAACTGAAGACAAAACGCTTTGCATTAGGCACTGCCCGCCCCCTAAAAGAGTGAAAAATAGATGCTCAAATTCCATTCCTCCGAGAATGGGCTTTAAGCAGCTTGGCAAGAAAAATAAGAGACTTGGAGCACCAGCATTTTTCTGATTAAGTTACACAATTTCATACCTTCTGAAATAATTTATAAAGACATGTTAGAACAAGAACAAAACACAGTCATTCAGTACAAAAGAGAAATGTGGCAGAAATTTAGGCTAAAGAGGTCTCAAAGTTGAACACTGTATTTAGCGCTCGTTTTCCTGGCTGTTGATCATAAAAGGGTGACAGGATGAGTTAGTTTTCACGCACACTTGCACAGCAAACAAGGGGCATCCACAGGGAGTGTCCCTACCACTCAGTATCCCAACCACAAAGAGAAGCCACAGCACCAACAGGGCAATTCAAGGAGGGGCTGTTTACAAAGGATCTAACAGAAGTATGTGGGCAGGATGCAGGCGAGCCGTGAGGGCAACAGCAGGAACTTGGGGCTGACCAAAACACAGCAGTGGGTTCTGAACGGTGTCCTCCTCAATCAACTCACGTCCACCCAGGAGCCTCAGCACAAGACCTTACTTGGGAATAAGCTCTTTGCAGGCGTAAATGAGGTAGGGAGTGAGATCAGATCACACTGGGTGAGGGGGACCCTAAGTCCCATGTTTTTATTAGAGACTAAAAAGGACACAGAGATAGAGAACAGCTGGACACATGAAGATGGAGGCAGATGCTGGCTCCAGCCTTCAGATGGATCCAACTCTTAGGACACCTGGATTTCAGACTTCTAGACTACATGAGAGTAAATTTCCGCTGTGTTAAGCCATCGGTTTGAGGTCACTTGTTATGGGTAACCCAAGCAATCCGATTCACCACTACTACTCCCTAAAGGGAGGAAAGATCTAGAACTAGGAAAAAAGGTTTTTTATAAAGCTTTTATTTAATAAATATAAATTTCATAAGTAAAACTTTTGGAATATAGCAGTTCTTCTCCCCCATACTCGCCTCCTACCCCCAAACTGTCCCACCTCCTATTCCCTGTGGGGAACTGCAGGCCAGCCACCTGGCCACCTATGGGAACCTCCTCATTGCACTGCCTCATCCTGCAGAGCAGAACAAAGTCAAGTGCTGAACAATAGACTTGCAAACAACCTGATGGGACGAGATACACCTAGACCTGAGGCTATGAGTGCCTTTTGATCTGATTGATGGACTGCTCGCCCTAGGGGACTGGGGATGGATGAGACCAGGATAGGGGCGGGAAGTCGGGCAGCCTCATCAGTCTTCTCCTTCTTTCTCTCAGCTGCCTCTCTTCTTCTTTTTCTCCTTTCCTTCTGCTATCACTAAAAATAAAAGTTCCTTGAGAACCGATCAACAGCGGTCGTGTCGTGACTCCGTTGGACCCTTGCTGGCGAGGGTTCGACAATTCCCTCTCCCATCCCATTCTTCATTAAGATTCATTTTTAATTATCTTTATATACAGAAGATCAACTTAGTAGATACTAAGTAAAAATTTCAACAGTTTGCACCCACACAAAGTATAAAGTACTGTTTGAGACAAGTTTTGCTGTTAATTCTCATAGTACAACACATTAAGGACAGAGGTCCTACATGTAACTCCTGTTGTTAACAATTGACACTCTTATTTATGATATCAGTGATCACCGGAGGCTCTTGTCATGAGTTGCCAAGGCTATGGAAGCCTCTTGAGTCCACAAACTCTGACATTATTTAGACAAGGCCATAATCAAAGTAGTTCTCTCCTCCCTTCAGAGATGACTAAGCTGCAAAGTATGAGCATAAATCTTTGCATCCCACGAAGCGACTGTGGCACTCTCCTCACAAACAAAAGACAGAAAAGACCCGGTTTCTTTCCCCTGTACGGGTCCTCTTATTCCACTGTGTTCGGTGGAGGTTTCTACCACTCACATCCCTTGGTTCTTTCCTTCTCTTTTATTAAAGATTTATTTATTTGTTTGAGAGGCAGAGTTATAGAGAGGGAGAGAAAAAGAGAGATCTTTCATCTGCTGGTTCATACCCTAAATGGCTACAATGGCTGGAGCTGGGACAATCCAAAGTCAGGAGCTTTTTCCAGGTCTCCCATGCGGATAGAGGGGCCCAAGCACTTGGGCCACCTTCCACTGCTTTTCCAGGCTATTAGCAGGGTGCTGAAGTGGAGCAGCCATAGCATGAACCAGCACCCATATGGGATGCCGGCACTACAGGTGGAAGCTTAACTTTCTACACCACAGCACCGGACTGGGCTTTTTTTATTCCTTAAAGCCTTTACTTGCAGACACGATGGAAGTATCTTATAGGTACACATGGAAGACAGACATGATCATAGTTGAGTGAAGACAGTGCAGCCGGAAAAGCCTAATGGCTATCAGCTAATGTTGAAGCTGAAGTTCAGTGAGTGTGACATGCTGCAGGGCTCAAAGGAATGGAAAAATCAGAATTCCTCTCCTTCCTCCTCACCCTCACCCTCACCAGAATCCACACCAACCTCCTCATAATCTTTCTCCATGGCAGCCATGTCCTCCCGAGCTTCAGAAAACTCCCCCTCCTCCCTGCCCTCCCCCATGTACCAGCGAACGTACTTGGCATACATCACGTCAAAGTTGTGGTCCAGCTGAGGCCAGGCCTCAGCAGTGGCCGTGTTGCTCAGCATGCACACAGCATGCTGCACCTTGGCCAGGCCTCCACAGGGCACCATAATGGGAGGCTGGTAATTAATGCCAACCTTGAAGCCAGTGGGGCATCAACCCACAAACCAGATGCTGTGCTTGGTCTGATGGCGGCAATGGCAGCATTGCCATCTTTGGGAACCACATCGCCACAGTATAGCAGGCAGCAAGCCATGTACTTACCGTGGCGAGGGTCACACTTCACCATCTGGTTGGCCAGCTCAAAGCAAGCACTGGTGATCTCTGCTACAGCAACCTGCTCGCGGTAGGCTTCTCAGCAGAGATGACAGGTGCACATGTGGCCAGAGGGAAGTGGATACGGGCGTAGGGCACCAGGTTGGTCTGGAATTCTGTCGGATCAACATGCAGGGCTGCATCAAACTGGAGGGAAGCTGTGATGCAGGACACGATCTGCCTAAGAGGGCAGTTCAGGTTAGTGTAGGTGGGGTGCTCGATATCGCGGTTTCTACTACCAATGTCACAGATGGCCTGTCTACCATGAAGGCATATTCAGAGTGCTCCAGGGTGGTGTGGATGGTGAGGATGGAGTTGTAGGGCTCCACCACAGCTGTGGAAACCTGGAGCCTGGGTAGATGGAGAACTCCAGCTTGGACTTTTTGCCATAATCGACAGAGAGGTATTCCATCAGTAGGGAGGGGAACCCAGAACCAGTTCTCCAACCAAAGTGGTGGAAAACCAAGAAGCCCTGCAGGCCTGTGCACCGGTCAGCCAGCTTTCAAATTTGGTCCAATGATCTCCTTGCCATTAGTGTAGAGCTCGTGGGAATAGTTAGTGGCAGCATCTTCCTTGCCTGTGATGAGCTGCTCGGGGTGGAAGAGCTGGCGGTAGGTGCCAGTATGAACTTCATCAATGACCATGGGGTACAGGTTTACAAACACCACCCTGGGCACGTGCTTGCCAGCGCCTGTCTCACTGAACAAGGTGTTGAAGGAGTCATCGCCTTCCCCAACGGTCTTGTCACTTGGCACCTGGCCGTCGAGCTGGATGCCATGTTCCAGGCAGCGGAGCTCCCAGCAGGCATTGCCGATCTGGACGCCAGCCTGGCCAACGTGGATGGAGATGCACTCACACATGGTGGCTATGGGTTAGGAGGCAGAGGTGGAGAAGATAGGAGCAGATGTCAGGTCCTGGTTACCGACCCCAACAAGCTAAGAGTTGAGGTGGGTAATGCACTCCCCCCCCGCTCTTTCCATCTGACTTTGGTTGGAAAGATGTTGGAGTCAAGCACAAAGTGCCATTTGCCAGGGGCCCTAGAAAATCAAGATAGCTCATGCACTGTCCAAAGCCAAACCATCTGAAAGTCAACCATTGCTTTATAAAACCAACTTCTTTGAAATCACTTTTTTCATCTCCCTCCACCCTCTAGGCTTAACCCCTCCCATGCATTCACTTTTCTTGAATATCAAGGCCTGTCTGTGCTGATATGCTGCTTGCTTCTTTCTCTCCATGTCTACAACTGCCACTATGTGTGTCCAGGCCACATTCACTTTTTAAAAAATTTTATTTATTTTTTTTGACAGGCAGAGTTAGACAGTGAGTGAGTGAGTGAGAGAGAGAGAGAGAGAGAGAGAGAGAGAGAGAGAAAGGTCTTCCTTTTCCGTTGGTTCACCCCCCAAGTGGCTACCATGGCCGGTGCATTGCAGCTGGTGCAGTGCACCAGGCACTTCCTCCTGGTCTCCCATGTGTGCAGGGCCCAAAGACCCGGGCCATCCTCCACTGCCTTCCTGGGCCACAGCAGAGAGCTGGACTGGAAGAGGAGCAACCAGGCGCCCCAACCAGGACTAGAACCTGGTGTGCTGGCGCCGCAGGCGGAGGATTAGCCTAGTGAGCCGCAGTGCCAGCCTGGGCCACATCCACTTATAACCGGATAATGGACAATCTCTAGGTGGCTGGCACCTCACCCAGCTCCCCAGCTCTTCCAACCTTGGCATGGCCAAGGCCGTAGTGCTACGCCCATGTTCACATTCTTCAATGACCCCTTTTAAAAAAAAGGAATTTCCAGAGATTTCATTATTATAATTCTTTATCTGAGAGAGTTCTCCTATCCTCTGGTCCACTCGCCAAATGTCTACAATGGCTGGGGCTGGGTCAAGTCAAAGTTGGGAGCCAGGAACTCAATCTAGGTCTCCCAATCCCTTCAGCCATCATCACCGCCTCCTAAGGTCTGTGCCAGCAGGAAGCTGTACTGGAGTGTAAGAGCCCGGGCATCGTAACCACCAGTTAAATGTCTGTCCTTTCCATGAACCCCCTGCCCATGTCCTCTCAGGTCAGGTCCATAATTCTCTCCCTGGCCCATGGGGGTCTTCACTCCACTTTTTCCACCAAGTGTCCACGAGGACCTGGCTGTGGTCAGGCTCTTTCTCTGCTGTTCTGACCTCACGCTGAGCTCCTGCCTCTTCCTCATCACATGATGAGATGTTACGTCAACTTCAGACACCGGGGTCCACCGCAAATCAACTGCACTGGAAGTATTTGTCGAGCATCTTACCACACCACGTGCACTCGACATTTCCTGGCATTGGTAAATATACCGTATATCTGATGATGCTACATTACTTCTTTCCCTACATCTTTATTTTCAAGATGAACCTACTTGCCATGTGGTATGATAACTGGTGTTTCTCTGGTGCAAGGCAAATGCTACAGTACAGAGACCAAGACCTTGGATTCTGGGGTCAGACAGACCCTAGTTAAAATTCCAATTCATCCAAATACTGTCCATGTGGCCCTGGACAAATTATTTACCTCTTGTCTGTGACTCAGTTTTTATTTATTTTTTAAAGGTTTGTTTATTTATTTGAAGGGCGGAGTTAGAGGCAGAGACAGAGAGAGAGATCTTCCATCTGCTGTTCAGTCTCCAAATGGCCACAACGGGCAGAGCTGGGCGGATCCAAATCTAGGAGCTTCCTCCAGGTCTCCCACGTGGGTGCAGGGGCCCAAGCACTTGGGCCATCTTCTACTGCTTTCCCAGGCCATAGCAGAGAGCTCAGCTGGAATTGGAGCCCCCGGATCTTGAACCGCCGCCCACATGGGATGCTAGCACTGCAGGCAGTGGCTTTACCCGCTATGCCACAGCACTAGCCCGGTGACTCAGTTTTGTTATCTGTCAAATGGCGGCTTTGAAACCTTAGTGTTTTGTGAAAGGAGAGGTAATCTATATAAAATGTTTAGCAAAGTGCAGGCATAAAGTTAGGCTCTTAATACCAACCGTGAACAGCATAGCCATGGAACACCTTACCTTCAAGGCCAATGAGTGCATGTAGATTTTAACACATCCAGCCTAGACGTGAGTAGTGGGTTACATTGCCATTCTCTTTGCTTAAAGTCAACCGTTTTGCTCAGCCACACTGTTCTGATAACAAATGCAAAGGAGCTGGTAAATCAGTTTTTCTCGACCACCTAATCTGGAATCAGTGCTTCTGATTCTGTCCTATGCCCTCAACAGATGCTCTGGGCAACAGCAGGTAATGGCTGTCACATTCTTTGCATATTTATCAATATTTTTATGGTTGCCTCTTGGATGTTACTCAACAGTCAGTGCCAAAAGCAACCAACAGGTTATCTATATAAAGATGCAAATGTGAATAAAAAATTATATGCATCTCTGCAGTAGCTGCAGTGGATAGCAATCTAGTCTGGTTGAGAATTTTAATGATCCCACCTAAATATTAACTGCTACTATTTAAAACAAAGCAAAATCCAGGAAATATTTTTGTGCATTCGCAGACGCATGCTCCATACCAAGGATATGCTAACATTTTTATCGTGAACCCAATTAACACAAGAGAACAAAAAAGAGTGAACAACAACAAAGAACTTGGTTCTGAACCAGAACGCCTCACGGACACACACTGGAGCAATGAGACTTTGGACACATTTTGAATCTAGCACATTTCTCAAGTTCACAGCAGCACACCACATCAAATAGGAACCGCGGAGCCTGTGGCCACCGGCCATATTCCTACTGGAGGGGATTACAACACAAGTATTCCATTCGTGCTCTGTAGTGACCTCCCTGAAATCCACATGGTATCTTCCCTCGGAAAGGTATTTTTAGACTGAACTGATTTATTGAATGCCATCACTAACGAGCTGGGTGAGAAAGGGAATCGTCGTTTAAGTGACCCGTCGCATCTTCAAAGCGAGGAGTGCGGACGGCGGCAGGAGGAATGGAGTGCCCGTGCATTTCACTGGCTGACCATGCCGGGCTGCTACAGGGCATTTGCCAACAGCAAAAGCCAGTGAACCCGAAGGGAAACGTGAGCCGTCTTCATGGCAGCCTAAGTGCTTCCAACACTGCCAAGTCCAGCGGGGAAAGGCCCCCTTCTTCCCCTAAGGTAGACAAAGCTCCCTCGGATTCTTCGCTGCTGTTGGTTCGCCAGGACCCGTTGTGTTGTGAGTACCGAGGGAGAGAGCAGACTGGTGACGATCAGTATTTGCCACTCAGACCCTGTCACCTTTCTGTTGGCGCTGCGCTCTTCCACGGACTGTGACATGATCAGCTAAACAACGCACCAGTAGCTCACATAACACGAACCATCTCTTTCCCATCCGATACTGTGGTACAATATCACGTAAGATACACCATTTGGAAGTGTACAGTTCAGTGACATCCAGCAGTCACACCACCACTCAACACTGCCATCTTGTACACGTTTTCGTCACCAGAAAAGGAAACCCCGGGCCCAGGAAGCATGACTCTCCGTTCCCACTCCACACTGTCCCCGGCGGGCACTGACCCATGTCTCTGTGGGTCTGCCCGTCCTGGGGGGTTCTTACAGGTACAGCCTCACAGGCGGTGCCTTGTGTGTCTGGCTTCTTGTTTAGCACCTTGTGCTCAAAGTTCACCCACCCTGTGACATGTATCGGGTCATCATTCCTTTTTGTGGCCAAATAATGCTCATTTGTCAAGATATACCACATTTTATTTCCCCACACATTAGTTGAAGGACATGTGTGTTGCTACAAATAATTTTTTTAAAGCTGTCAATTAAACTGATAATTATTTTTTTTAAAGATTTGAAAGGCTGAATTACAGAGGGAGAGAAGGAGAGATCTTCTATCTGCTGGTTCAGTCCCCAAATGGCCACAATGGTTGGGGCTGGGCCAGGCTGAAGCCAGCAATATGGAACTTCATCTAGGTCCCCTATGAGGGTGGCAGGGGTCTAATCCGTTGGGCCATTATCCACTGCTTTCTCAGGCACATTAGCAGGGAGCTGGACCAGGAGTAGAAGAAAGTAGGACTCGAACTGGCACTCATATGGGATGCAGAGGCTTAAACCACTGCACCACAATGCCAGCGCAGGCAATGAACTCTTTTATTAAAGTACTTCTTTTAATCCACATTGGATTCTTTTATCAATGAAAGTACTTCTTTTAATCCTCATTGGACACTAACTATCACACATCACATGGATACATAAGGGAAAACACAACAGACTACTAAGAAGGTCTAGAAATGCCATTGTGTACCGAGTCAAACTCCCCTGCATCCCCCCCCCCCCCCCCCCAGTGTTAGCAGCTACTGGGCTTTGCAGTGAGACCTCCACACCACCAGGAGCAGTGCTGATGCAGCATCTAAGACAGACAACCTAGAAGCACCCGAATGCCTGAGGACTGGTCCCCGACGCTGGCGCCTGTGTTTGCTCCGGCTCCGAGAACACGGCTGAAGGCATCGGTTCCCACCTGCCCACCACGTCTGGGTTGGCCGGGTTGCCCCAGGGCTTTCCTGAGTCTTCAGGACCTTTCTCCTCCTGGCAGCAGAAACCCTGGCTGTTCGTGTCTGCTGCCTGTGCACCTGCAGGCACTGGGGACACTATGCTAACTTCTGTGGGCCAACCGTGAATGAAAAGTATGTCCCAGTGTCAGAGAAACTGAAGGGCAAAAGGTGACACATCTCAGAATTGATGGCATCCATGGGGATTCTAAGTTTCCACGCAGCAAAGAAAACAATCCACAGAGCGAAGAGGCTAGACAGACCGGGAGAAATGATTTATAAGCTAGTAATGTGACACAGGATTACTATCTGGAATGGATGAGGGTACTTTAAGAAGTTCACAGGAAAACTGAGTTAAAAGTCAAGTTTGGGGAAGGCACTTGGACTAGCAGGCTTGGGATGTCTGCACCCTATATTGGGGTGCTTGGGTTTGAGTCCCTGATTCCAGTTTCCTGCTAATAGACACCCTGCGCAGGAGGTGATGGCTTAAGTAGTTGATTCTGCCCATATGGGAGACCTGGATTAAGTTCTGAGCTCCTGGATTCAGCCTGGCCTGCCATTGCTGGCATTTGAGAAGTGAACCAGCCAATAGGTGTGTGTTTGCTCATTTGCTCTCACAATTTAAAAAAACTATAAACATAAGTTCATTTTTGTGTAAAAATTTTGAATTTTTTTTGATACTTGTATACTTTTTTCCGGGAATTTCCTGAAGGCACCTGGTACATCCACAGGAAATGTAATCAGCGTGTCAAGCAGAGGGCTTCACTTCCACATTCGTTACAGCACTATTCAAAGTAGTCAGGATAGCGACTCACACTAGGAGCCCATCAAAGGATGAAGTGATGAGGAGAAAGCCAAGCATTACAACGAAATGTTCTTCACCCACAAGGGAGACTGAAGTCCTGTCATTTGCAGATACATGGGTGGAAATGCAGGTCATTATGTTAAATGAAATAAGCAGACACACGGAGGCAAGCACTGTAGGTTCTCTCACACTCAGAGGCTTTTAAAAGTCAATCTGAACTTAGAATAGTGATTACTAGAGACTGGGAAGGAGTGGTAATGGGAGATGGGGCTAAAGAAAGCCCAACAGGCAGAAGCAACAGGTTCAGGGACTCACAGCTCAGCGTGGTGACTACACACTAATGCACAGTAACACATTACACACTGTAGAAAGAGCCAGAAAAGGAGCTCTCCCAGTGCACTGTGGTGCAAAACCGCATCCTGCTCCATCTGGAGACACCAACCTTGACCAGACCCACCCAGCACCCGGCTGGCCACGTCTGCCCAGGAGTTGTGAGACACAAGACTGATGTCACCAGCTAGCTATGAGCAGAGGGACTTGATGTTGACTCAATCTACAGCTGTGGTAGCCCTTCAGGGGCCTGAATAAACTGAATTAGCTCAGAAAGATGATCCAAGAGAGGCAGGAAGGAGCAGCCCAGAAGCCAGGATGAGACCGTGAACGTGACCTTAGCCCTTCCTTGTCCAATGAGGCTCCAGGGTACTTGGTTGCCTGCAGCTTTTGTGGTTCCTCTGCATGCAGCCCCATATTCACTTGACGTGGAAGACAGTTTTTCCTCCCAGCATCCACCAGATCCATGGCGGCAGGAGCTGGACACCCCCCCAACCTCAAGTCCAATCATTAGATAGCTGGAACTGAAGAGTGTGCTCGGTACTGCATGTTTGCAGGCGGGACAGGCACGACACACAGGTGACACTGGCAGGCTGGGGTCCTCAGCCCACAGTGGGGGTCCTTCTCCCAGGGGCTTTTCTAGACTCCTAATCCTAGACACAGCATGATCATCCCTAGATGGTAGAAAGCTGGGCTGTGCACGAGGGTGCAAATGTCAGTGTCACTGAGGAATGTGTCCAGGGAACGAGTGCCCCTGTGAGAGGAAGAACAGGCCCCCAGCTCTCATCAAGGTGCTCCTGTAATTGTTAGGAGGCTTAAGAATCGTACAGAAGCACCTGTTTTCTCTCATCTTTCATCTGGGTCCCATTCTGCACCCACAACCAGAGACAGGACAGGGAGACTTCTGTGTCCCCCAGGCTGAAAGCCTGGGCTCCCACTATGGGACAGGAGAGTTGGGGGGAAAACTGGTCCTTCCTGCTTCAGAGGGGTGAGGCTCATCAGTGTAAGAGAACTGAAAGGGGGTGTGGGTGCAGGTGCTGGGAACGATGCACGGAGGGAGGCAAGCCCCCAGGTGTCCGAGTGCCTTTCCCGTCTGGCCATCCAGGAAGGTTTAAGTTCCTGCTTGGTCATCTCTAAGGTGGAGCCTGGTGGGATGGCAGGCCAGCGTTCAGTTCCATCAGGGAAGAGTAGGCTGTGGGGCAGACTGAGCTGGGGGCACCTTTGGTGGCAGAGGGCGCCTGTGACTCTGCAGGTGACAGAGAAGATACCCTTGGTTATCCTGCACAGTACCAGAGGCTACACTTCGAGCAGAGAGGGGAGAACCCCGGCAATGTGTAGGTCAGCGCATCCCACCTCACACAGAGCCACACACATGCTCGCAGACACACGCAGCGGAGACCCATGGCTGGAACTCACCATGGCCTGTCTCCCACCACACTGTCTCACAGGAAGCAAGGAGAGGGCAGAGCCACTCCTCCTCTGGGGCGGCCCACATGCAGGCCAGCAGGGGGTTCAGGGACTCTGCTAAGAACAGCTCAGCTTGAAGGGGATGGGGTAACCATGACAACAGCAGTAGCACAGCCACTCCCACATGGGGGCCAAGGCTTTTTCTTCCTTTCCCATTTTCACACATGTGCCGCAATCCCAAATCTGCAAACTTAGTTTATAAGCTCTTCGGGCGAGACACCAATTCTGCAACTTGTACAGAAAACTGGAGGTTGGAGGGCCTTACTGCAGAGGTACAAGGCCTATATTAGTGTTAAGGAAATGCTGCTCCTCCTTTACCAGCACCCAGCGCACGGCTGCTGGACAAGGTGGCTCACAGTGGCACTGAGTAACTGCTGATTCCTGTGCCTGGGCTCTTGGCAGCCCCCCAGCCCAGCTCCTCACTTGACACATGACTGTCCCAGCAGGTGGACCCGAGAGCTGCCATCCCCTGCTTTGATCTGGCACCTCCCTTTCCTGTAGCCCAGCCTTCAACACAGCCGACTCCGACTTAGAAAGCCACGAGTGACATTTTCAGCTGGCTGGGACCTCGAGGTTGGAGCCCTGTGCGTGTAAGGGTAGCTGTTGGCTGGAACTTTGTTTTCTATGGAATACTGACCTCCCTTGGGGAGTTCAGGCATGTTTTCTTCTTTTCAGAGAACTTTGAAAAACAAGACTGCAGCCCTAATCTAAGTGGCATCTGCTGTGCGTAAAGTCTGAGTGCTGAAGCCCTGCCCAGAGCACGCTTGCCACCGCACAGGATGCCTTTGGGTTTTGATCATGGCACACCCCAGAAAGGTCATCCATTTTAACAGATACATTTTATGTCGCTTTGGGTACAATTCCTTATCTTCTTATTGGTCTTCAATAAATTTCTCTAATCCCTATTTCGAATACCCTGGATCCTAGCTCAGATGATGCCTGGGACAACTGAGGGGCCAGGTTTAGATACACAGTTCCACTTTCATAGTTGCAAAGCTCAGGAGCAGGAGGCTCCAATATTTTTCTCATTATGAGGAGGAAGAAGAGAGAGAGTGAGCCAGAGAGTGAGTGAGTGAGTGAGAGAGAGAGACAGAGAGAGAAGGTGGGAAGAGGCAGGGGAAAGGGAGGATCACTCTTCCGTCCACTGGTTTACCCCTCAAATGCCCTCCATTGCCAGAGCTGGGCTAAGCCCTAGGCCAGGAGCTCCATCTGGTCTCCCACATGGTTGGCAGGGACCCATATACTTGAGCCATTGTCTGTTGCCTCCTAGGATGTGCATCAACAGGAAGATGGACTGGAAGCAGAAGTGGGACTCCAACTAGGCACTCCAATGCAGGCAAACCTAGTAGGCAAACCTAGCAGTTTTACCCACTGAGCCACAACACTCATTTCTAGTTGTTTACTTTTTCCAGTTGTTTACTTTTTAAACATGTGCATGCTTAGCTATCTCCAAAGAGGACTTAAGGCAATGTAAAGTGATGACATAAAACACAGAGAACAAGAGTAGGAAGCAAGGAGATTCCAGAAAAAGGAAGGAAGACAAAACTGAACTGGGACAGCAGCCCCAGGAAGTATGCACCTATCACGACCCATACACTATGACAAAATTGTCTAAAATTTTACAGTTGGCATTATATTTATACAACTTTTATTTAA
Source organism: Sylvilagus floridanus (assembly GCA_949820135.1). NCBI lineage: Eukaryota > Metazoa > Chordata > Mammalia > Lagomorpha > Leporidae > Sylvilagus > Sylvilagus floridanus. Next base: position 107,889,074 of record OX463226.1, read on the forward strand.
AGCCAATTAGTGAGGAATAATAACCACGTGCTTTTTACATTAACACGCAAGTATCTACCACATGCCAACTGTCACACTCAACGTTTTCTCCTCATTTATAATGGGATTTCCATGAACAGCCTTGAGCCCCAATTTGTTCATATGAGGGGTCTTCAAAAAGTTTGTAGAAAATTCACATCATGAGAAAACTATGCATGGATTTCAAGTTTTTACACCAAAATGAGCTTACCCTTAATTCTATTTTTCTACCAACATTTTTAAGTAGCTTGGTAAGGGATATCAATTCCAAATTTGAGCTACAAAGGTTCTCCTCTGTCTGGGCCCTCCCAGGGCTACTGTTCCAAGTTTCTGAGACCAGCAGCTGCTGATCTGGTTCTAAGCCTGCACAGTAGCCCTTTTACACTCTCAACACGCTCTCCTGAGCTCAGAAGGTCAAGGTAATCTTTAAGTTTGGTGAAAACCAATTAAATGTAAGAAAAATGATCTTCAAGGAACAAAATAGCATCTTAAATATTGTCCTGGCTTACCTCCAACTCTTAGCCTTAAAAGATCATACTCATTGGAGCAAGCACTCAGTGAGGCGTAGTGGGTAAAGCCACTGCCTGCAGTGCTGGCATCTCATATGGGCGCTGGTTCAAGTTCTGGCTGCTCCACTTCTGATCCAGCTCTCTGCTATGGCCTGGGAAAGCAGAAGACAGCCCACATCCTTGGGCTCCTGTACCCATGTGAGAGACCCAGAAGGAGCTCCTGGCTTTGGATTGGCATAGCTCTGGTCATTGCTGCCAATTGGGGAGTGAACCAGTGGATGGAAGAGACCTCTCTATCCCCCCCTCCGTAACTGTCAAATAATTTTCTTTTTTTAAAAAGTCATACTCAGAGGCAGGTGGTAGAGGAGGGAAGCTGAAGTGTCAGCCTCTTGGTTCAGTTCCTGCCTCTTCCTCTTCCCTGCTATTTATGACTTGTTCAAGCTGGTCTCTGAGACTCAGCTTCCTCATCAGCAAGAGGTCTAAGACCCACTTTACAGGTTGAGGAGAGGAGAGAGGGGATAAGGCAAGCAAAGCTTTAAACAAGAACCTGCTGGGCCCAGTGTCATGGCAGAGTGAGTTAAACTGCCACCTGCGACAACAAATCAGAGTGCAGGTTCAAGTCCCAGCTGCTTGGCTTCGAATCCAGCTCCCTGCTGCTGCTCCCGGGAATTAGAGGAAGATGGTACAGGTACATGAGCGCCTGCCACCCATGTGGGAGACTCTGATGGAGTTCCAGGTTCCTGGCTTCCACATGGCACAGGCCTGGCTGTTGAGGCCACTTGGGGCGTGAACCAGCAGATGACAGACCTCTTTATCTCCTATCACTCTGAATTTCAAATAAATCTTTAAAAAAATTTTAAAAACACTTGCCAAATCTTCGCACTAAGTAAACATGGGCACTTTTCCTCCTTATTAACTTTGCAGAGAAAATCCTCCCTGTTCATAGAAGCCGTGTTGCCAAGGAAAGGGAACAAGGACACAAACGTTCCTCTTCAAAAGACCTCTGCCTCCCTCCTGCTAGGAAAGCAATTATCTGCAAGTCTGCGTTAAGGCTGCGGGACAGGACTCAGCCAGTGAAAATGAGGAGGGCCAGCAAACACAGCAAGCGGCCAGGAGTAGCTGCCAGTGTTTGCTGTTGCAACTACTTCAAGGTCGGACATGAGTCATTAACGTTCCACTGCCAGGAAGTGAGACGCCTGTGCCGAAAAGAAGAACTGGGGCCACTAGGGCTTATCTGTGTTTGTCCTTCTGTTACGACTCATTTTCAGGGTCTGTTTCTCTTCTTTGGAGATGATTTGGCTCATTACCATGGACCTTCCTGGCTTGTGCACCACATTTCTACTTAATTGGTGTTCATGGTAGGCCTGGGTTCCTAAGACTCCAGACTCTTCAGAGGCCAGCCCCCAGCCCTCTGGGCTGTAACAGAATGGCAAGAGTGCAGGAAATCCCACAAGGTGGCTGAAAAAATCACAGCAAACATGGACAATGTGTAAGGATCAGTGATGGGTGTGCATAGCACCATGGGCTCGATGGTCTTGGTCTAGACTCAACATTTGTACTTGGGTCTCCCTTAGAAAACACCGTGTGACCTTCTTTCCCATTGGCATCCCATCTTGAAACAAAGCAAACACTCCTTAAGCTTCATAGTGTCATCTGACTCACTTGAATACTGCTCCCCTCCAGCCCTGGCATTTCCCTTCTTATCCACAAATTTAAACCATACAAAACAAAAGCATATAAATTAAGAATACACTTTTCCCATGGGGATGGGACAGGTCACTGGCATCTCATACAAGTCATTTCATTTCTATGATTCTATTTCCTCATTTTTTAATAAGTGGGAGCTGAGAATGATAAGCTCCTCTGGAGGAAAGGAAGTTGAGAGAACGAGGCATCCATCTGGTGTTTGTCATAGTGAACTCACTCATGGATGGATCACAAACATGCTACCCTTCTACTGCATTTTATATCATTGCTACTGGTATTTATACTATTCTTTTGGTAAAGAACCTTGCCTGGTATATGGAGTTCTTGGAATATTCAATTTATCTACATTGAGGTCAAAATTCCCCTTAATTTGGAAACAAAGAATTTCCATCTGAGACTTTGTAATATTCATAAGGGTAAGTCTCAGGGAGAGCTGGTCCGTTTCTATGTCAGATACACAGTTAACATTGAAAGGCACCTTGTGACCATCGCCCTACATACACCCTAAGCCAAAGATCAGAGGCTCCCTGGCACACATGCCATCATGTTACTTTTGGCCAGTCAAGTAGATCTGGGCCCCCATACCCTCTGGCCATAAGATGCCCCACTTTATGATCTAGAGGATGCTGACTTGGTGAAGCCACCTCATCAGTTCTATCCCTTGCTTCCTAGACTCACCTCTAAGTCTGACTTAAAAGCAGGTGTTGCTAACGGTGAGGAGGCAAAGCAGCACCAGTCTTCCTGGTGATGAGCAGTTTGATTGGCAAGGGGTTCAAGTCCATCATCACTGTGGGTCACATCCTTTGCATTTGGAAAAGACAACCAAAGATCTTCCCGATCACTCAACACAGTCAGGTAAGCTATAGAGTTCCAAGGATCAGATCTGTCCCGGGGACAGCATGTCCAAGATTACTGGGCACAGGGGTGTGAGTCCCCTCCTGGTCACTGTCCGTGGTTCTGAACCCAGCAGGGTGCTTCTCTGCCAAGTTAGGGCACCAAGCAACTTGGACCTTTGATGAATGTGATAGGGAAGGAAAATCTGGCTTGGGTTTGGACATAGGATCGTGTTCATTGTTAATTTTTCACGCTGTACTCTGTGGCAACCACAGAACTCAGTAGGTAGCTACAGTTTTTTTCTTCTAAAAATGTTTATTAGAACATTTTAACGGACACAAAAATGATAAAATTTATGGAGTACCATGTGATGTTTTCATGCATGTGGGTAACAAATGCTTTGAAGTAGATTCAAGATTAAGAGAACAGACTGTTCGGAATGTAGCTATAAACATAATTTTCCCTCACTTGCTTGCTAATGGGACATCCGGATCAGATTCTTGTATTCACTTTTGTCTTCAGCTGTGACTCCTGTAGATCAAGGCTGTGGGTTAAACTTGCCCCTTCACTAGGCAGGGAGAGGAGGAGGAGGTGGTGGCAGCTCCCATTCTAATAGCACAGGGCTTTGTTTACGTGGCCCAAGGATGGAGCAGGCATTAACTTCCAAGGAGACCTGCCACGGCAGACACTATGGGGCCACACCCAAGCCACTCCACCCTCACGCTTTCAACAGCCAGCATCTCTACCACTTTGCCTCCACTCTTCTGGCAGTGCTGTCCCAAGCGAGAAAGAGGGAAGTGCTAGGCGTTAACACATCTCTGGGAGCAGCTCTGGACTGAGGACAAACAGCTCTGTGGCCCCCTAGCCCTCTTTTACATTACTCCCACAGTTTCCATTTGGATTAAAGTCCAATAACCCATGGTGGTCACTTCCTTTTAATAGAATGCACCCTCTATTGGCTGCTTGTTTGCTCACTCCCTTTCCAAATAAACTGCACACTCATATTTAAATCTGTCTCAATGCTGCTTCTTGCGATATCCAAACTAAAACCTACAGCCAAGTATGCCTATGTGGTAAAGACAGCACTTAGAGCAGACCAGAAGCAGATGTCTTTCCACTAAGCAGGATTCTCCCTTTTATTTTTTAAGATTTATTTGAAATGCAGAGTTGCAAGGGTGGGGGGGAAAGGAGGGAGACAGAGACAGATCTCCCATCCACGGGTTTGCTCCCCAGATGGCCATGATGGCTGGGGATGGGCAAGGCTGAAGCCAGGGGCCTGGAGCTCCATCCAGGTCTCCCATGTGAGTGCAGGGGCCCATGTACTTGGGCCATCTTCTGATGCTTTCCCAGGCGTATTTACAGTGAGATAGACGGGAAGTAGAGTATCTGGTTCTAGAACTGGTGCTTTGGCAGCTATGCCACAATGTCAAGCCCCATCCCCACATTTTTTTGCAAGAGATTTCTCCCTGGGTCTCGGTCATTGTCCAGCTCTTGGGGACCTCCACTAAGAGCTTCAGCTCAGTACTAGCTCTGGGGTCCTTGAACTCATTCAGAAAGGTGCAGTCCTAAGAGGACTGAAATAAAAGGGGAAGGAGATAAACAGACACCATGAAGCTGCCAAAAATCCTATGCAGATGCTCCTTAACGTACAGTGAGATTATATTCTAAAGCTGAAAATATTTTAAAGTAAAAAGCACATTGAGAGGCCAGCACTGTGGCATAGCAGGTTAAGCCACCATCTGCAGTGCACAGGTTCGGGCCTTAGTGGCTTCACGTCCCAACCAGCTCCCTGCTAACGTGCCTGGGAAAGCAGTAGAAGATGGCTCAAGTCCTTGGGCCCTTGCATCCATGTGGGAGACCTGAAGACGCTCCTGGCTTTGGACTGGCCCAGCTCCAGCTGTTGTGGCCATTTGGAGAGTGAACCAGTGGATGGAAGCTCTCTCTCTGCCTCTCCCTCTGTCACTCCAGTTTTCAAGTTAAATAAATCTTTTTAAAAAGACTTGGAATGAAACAGCTTAGTCCAGCGCCTGAAGTATTCTGAGAATATTTCCATGAATCTACAGTTATCTGAGAGGACCTAACATGAAACCCGTTTTATAACAACATGCTGAGTAGCTCATAGTCTACTGACTACTGTACTGATAGTGGAAAACAACAGCTGAACAATAATAAAGTTAAAAAATCCTAAGTCAAACCATCACAAGTTGGGAACCGTCTATACTAATTATGAGAATGATTGAGTCTCCTGGATGCTAAGTTACTTCTGAGGGAAATTCTGAATTAGTTAGAAAAAATGTGTCCTCACACAAACATGTGGCTTTCATTTTTTTTTAATAGCATTCATGTGATTACACAACTGTTAGCATGGAACGGAGAGAGGAGGAAGGGACAAGAGGCAATCAACTTGGGACTCCATAATGAGACCCACTTTTCTCTCCAAGAAAGCTGAGTCAGGGGTGACAGTGACATTCCATCACCACTTAGCAATACAAAGGATGTGTGCTTGATATGGTTGTGCCCCTGGTTTCATGGATTCGGCATCCCAAACTTTCTGGAGTTTGCTGCTAATCCAAAAGAAACCATTATGGCTGAGTGAATTGCAACTTTTAGGTGTGACATAGACATTTTTTCTCATACACGTAAATATTTACTGAAGGCCTATTCTGTGCCAGGCACAGTGGGGAGTGGGGTGGTGCCCACCCTGAGCTTGTCCTCAGAGCTAAGAGTCCAATGTGGGAGGTGGATTTTAAGGCACCCAGGTGAAAACTCCAAGGGTCAAAGGGTCTTTTCCCAAACAGTAGTCCTCACTGTAGACAAGAGCGTGGAGAAACAAGCCTGTCACACCACCCTGGTTCAAGTGGAAACTGGCTGGAGTTTCTGGAGAGTAACTTAGGAGAAAAGTCTTTTAAGTTGCCTTTCCCAGAGACCCAGGGGATTCTAATGTTTAGGAATCTATTTTAACTTTATCATGAATGTACACAAAATAATGTTCTCTGTACTATCACATAGAAAAAGGAAATTAAATGATCAACTATCAAACATTGTGAAAATGATATAATGCATACCATGAAGGGCTTTAATTTTTAAAATTGTAAAATATGAAATCATTTAGCAAGAAGTTAACAATCATTAAGTGAAAGGAGACTAAGTTATTGATGTTTTTATTTCAGATCCACAAGATACCACTCTAAGTGTCAATCAATGTTCTCTAAGTCACTTAATAATAATTGCCCATACATACAGACTACAGCACATCTCACTGTGTGCACACAATGTGTGTTCATCATATCAGGGTGACTGACATTTCCCCTTCTCTGGCATTGTGTCTTTGGAGTTCACTTCTTCTATTTGCTCTCAATATACACTGTCCTGAAGCACAGTTGCCCTACTATGCTGGGTAACGCTAGGGACTTCTTCCTTCAATCTAACTCGGGCTCGGTGCACATCATCCAGACTTGCTCTACTGCTCTTCCACCCCTACCTCCCAACTCCTAGCAATCATGTTCGGATGGAGGGTTTTCTTTATTTATTTATTTTTTTAATAAGTTGTCCTTTTACTTTTTAGTGATTTATTTTATTTGAAAGGCAGAGTCCGAGAAACAGATCTTCCATCCACTGGTTCATTCCCCAAATAGCCAGGACCGGGTCAAGCCGAAGCCAGGAGCTTCTTCCGGGTCTCCCATGTGGGTGCAGGGGCCAAAGCACTTGGACCATCTTCCGCTGCTCTTCCAGGCACATTAGCAGGGAGCTGGATCAGAGTGAAGCAGCCAGGACTTGAACCAGCACCAATATGGGATGCCGGTGTTGCAGGTAGTGGCTTAATCCATTATCCCATAAAAACTTGAATTTGGGGGCGGGTGTTAAGAACAGGAGCAGACAATGTGGTATGTATATACAGTGGAGTATCATGCAGCCATTCTAAAGAATGGAACTTGAGCACGCCACATTAAGTAAGCCAGATGAAAATACTGCATGTCTGCCCCATATGTGGATGCTAAGACTTTCTCTATATGACACAGTTACGGTGGTTTTGAAATTGGATATCAGCAGTGCTTTCTAAATGTCTTCTATATGAAAGAATGCACAAGACGTTCACACAGAAAGTGAAAAGTAGATCTTTAACAGCAAAAACAAATTACTCCAGTTTAGCATGATGACTTGACTATAGCTGTGTATGTATTTTTTTGAGATGGAAATTTTTTAAAAAGTTAACAGATTTTGGATGACTTTCATCCATCACAAAAGGCTGGTAAAGCTCTTTTTTCGGAAGATAATCTGAGTGCTGAACTCTTCTAGTTACTCAATCCATCTGTCCTTGTGGCTCAGCCAGAAGTGTGGATTTTACAGTCCTAAGTGGAATCGTGAACCTTCGCTGCCCATCATCTCCTGGGTTGCATTTGCATTCAAATATTGCTCCATCAGAGGGGGGATGACTACTTTAAGCAATCAAGAATTTTTATCAAGCTGAAAACTCAGAGCCAAATTCTACAAAGCATTACTCACACAAAATCCCCTAAATTCTGACAGAGATGTAGCAAAATCTGTGATTCTGGATTTAATTCATGATTTCAACACAACTGTGTTTTCAGTACAGTTTTCCCCGATTCCTGATTGTGGTGACAACGAAGAAAACATACTCATGAGTTATGTGGATGGTAAATGAGCCTGGATGGAAAACATCTTCCCCCTAACTCCTTAAGGAGACTTTTCCCACAACAGAGGGGTTCAGCAGGGAATTCCAAGAGGATTTTGGGAAAGCACATGGACTTGGCCATTGGCAGGGGATCCAACCCCTCTTCGGTGGAGCCTCTCCCACTGTGCACTACAATGTTTACTGGCTACACAGTGCTCTATTCTTGCTGCTTCTGCCAGCCAAGTAGTTCCTCCCCCTGTGCTTACCTGGCTGCAGGTTCATCTGAGAAACCAGATGACCGAGAAAGGGATCAGAGATCGTCATGGGCTTTTTCTACCAAGCCAAGCAAAGTCACGCCAAGCCATTGTGGCACCTGAACAATTTTCAGTCATTGCTTTTGCTTGTTATTGTGGAGAAGATGCTATTGGACATCTTTAGGCTTTGTAGAATGAAAAACTTGTGAGAAATTCTACTTTCAAAATAGTAAATTCCTTGGCCTTAGTGAACATTTTCTTGAGAAAAATGTTAGAAGCAGTCCTTCATTTTCCAAAAGAAGCTATTATGAATTTAGAAAATGTAAAGTATGAGTAAGTGACACATCTCATAACTGTTGCTAACACTGCTTATACTTATTGTCTCCTGCATAACAGAATTAGGACAGTATTTATACTATATGGCTTTAGCTTGAAATGTTACATTTTTGTTATTAAATATTTCACGCATGCATGACATTTATTGGGTACATTATATTCCATCAGAGCAATAAACCACAGTTAAACCTTCTCCCTTTTATTGTATATTTATACTGTCTGAAGTTTTACACTAACACAGGCAATGTGTTAATAGGCAACTTTAACACCCATTCTGGTTACTTCCCTTGTCCATATCTTAAACAGGCCTTGGGGACTCTTGATGGCCAAATGATTCTCCAGGAAGTTCTATCAATAAACTCTCCTGTCTGCATGACAGAGGGGTCTCCATCCTCCACCACCCGCCCAGGAGTCAGTACTGACTTTTCAACCCTCTCAGTTGAAGGGGCAGGTATGAGATTCATCTTGGTACAGACACTGTGGTGTGAGTAAGACACGCCCCAGCCTAGTGACACTGCCTGAGCACAGCCCCCGTACTGGGCAGGCCCCTTCAGCAGAGAGGCAATGTGTGTACCGGCAAGGGCACAGTCTCTAAATTAGACACTCTGGATGCAAAACCCGGCTCTGTTACTTACTGGCTGGCTGGTCTTAGGTTACTTAGCCTTCCTGTATGTCAGTCTCCTGGACTGTACAATGGGAATCCTAATAGCACTCGTCTCTGAGGCTGGGAAGTTTTAAATCATATACATTGGTGCTTAACCCAGTGCCTGGTTCCCAGTGTGTGCTCAACAATAGCAGCTACCATTCTACTATTATGGTTGCTATGAAAATATAAACCATAACAATCATCTGACAACCAGCACTTGGGGCTTGTCCAGGTGATTTCAGGCACATTTATTTCACTTGACATTCAAGATAACCACGAGCAGCAAGTCGGCTTGGATCACGTTACGCTCTCCTTAGAGATCCGAGGACGTGGAAGTTGGAAGAGGCCAAGTGTTACAGCACATGGGGCAAAGCTAGAACAAAGGCCTGAATCCTGGCTCTCCTGCCCTGAGCTCTCCGCACTGCATGCCACGCCTATGTACACACCAGCTGACCATGATGCCAGTGTGGTACTAACGTGACTCATCCCCTCCTCCCAAAAGGCGGAGTCTAATTCTCCTCCCCTGGATTGTGGGTTGGACTCAATTTGTGTCCAATGAATAGGATAGAAGTAACAGAGTGGGGCAAGTCAGAAGAGGTATGAGACTTCCTCTTTGCACACTTAAGCTAAGGGAAAAAGTGAGGCCACATCACGGTGGCCCTTGTGTGTCAAGTTGAAGAGCTTGGACTTAATCCTATGAGCTGTTGAGAAATGTCCATATTGTGCAGGGAAGGGAACGACATGGCTACATCTGGATTACAGAATGCTGAACCTCAGTGAACAGAAGCAGAATTTGACAGGGACAGACCAGAGTCAGAAGAAGTAATTTGGAGAGGAGGCTGTCACAGAAGTCCAGGAAAGATAAGGGATGAAAACCAGAGAATATACTCAATAATTACCTAGACACTTAAGAGGCAAGCTTGGGAGATGAGTAGCACCCTAGGATGACGGCTGTGTCTCCCACACAGGTGTGGTTGGTTAGTACTGGTAACACAGGAAACAGTGCAGAAGGATTGGCTGGGGCAAGACACTAAGTCTGAGTAGCACCACTTCTGGTTTATCAAGTCCAGGCATGGGCAGTGAACCTGGAGTTGAGGGAAAATTCAGGAACCATCAGCCAGAGAGAACGTGACTGTTGCAATCTTAAGAGCAATGCCAGCAGGGAGCAGAGAAGAGCAGTGAGCAGATGACAGTGCTGTGGGAATACCTCCAGGCGTGCTGGGCAGGAAAGCTCCCCGAGTGATGGGAAATGTGCCAGTGAGTCTTCAAGAAAGACCAACGCGTCAAAAGCTCCAAGGAGAAAGAAACAAATCGACACTGCACAGAGTACGAGGGTCTTTTGATGGCCTCAAGAATAATTTCAGGAATGCAATGATAGTGGGCTAGGAACAGAACGGACAAAGAGGGAACAGTGAACACGGGCAATTCTTTCAAGAAATCTGGGTGCTGAGTGGAGAGAGAGACTCACCACAGCCAACAGGAGAGCTGGAGTAGTTGAGAAGAAGCCACAAAGAAGTCAAAATACAGGGCAAAAATGATTAACAGAGCAAAATCTTTGAGGAAGTAAGAGGGAGTGAAGGCAAAGGCTCAGTGGGCTGTGACTGGGGGCTGGATATCTCATCCTCTGATGCCAATTCTCAGTCTGTACCCTCTGCCTTCCTTTATAGCTGGCCTTCTCTGTATTAACCTATCCTGAATTATTATTTTGAGAAGGATATTATATAAAAGTGGAGGATGGCCCACGTTGTTGGGCCCTGCACCCCATGGGAGACCAAGAGAAGCACCTGGCTTCTGGCTTTGGATCAGCGTGGTGCAACGGCCGCGGCCGCAGTGGCCATTGGGGGATGAACCAACGGAAAAGGAAGACCTTTCTGTCTACTCTGTCAAAAAAAAAAGAGTACCGATATTGGAAGAATACTCATAGATTCGTAAAAACTTCCACATTATAGGCCGGCGCCGTGGCTCAACAGGCTAATCCTCTGCCTTGCGGCGCCGGCACACCGGGTTCTAGTCCCGGTCGGGGTGCCGGATTCTGTCCCGGTTGCCCCTCTTCCAGGCCAGCCCTCTGCTGTGGCCCAGGAGTGCAGTGGAGGATGGCCCAAGTGCTTGGGCCCTGCACCCCATGGGAGACCAGGATAAGCACCTAGCACCTGGCTCCTGCCATCGGATGAGCACGGTGTGCCGGCCGCAGCGCGCTGTCCGCGGCAGCCATTGGCGGTTGAACCAACGGCAAAAAGGAAGACCTTTCTCTCTGTCTCTCTCTCTCACTGTCCACTCTGCCTGTCAAAAAAAAAAAAAAAAAAAAAAACTTCCACATTATAAACCATTATTGCCAGTACTCGAGTGTCAGCTTCTCCCAGGTTTGGCCAGTGCAAAATCCCTTAGAGAACTTTCCTACGTGTCTTTCATATCCCCTATCATCTTTGGATGCTTCCTTGCTTTCTCTTCAATGATCCAACACACTTCGAATGCCTTAGGGTAGTGTTTAAGCCTTGATAACTTTAGAAGTGCCACAAACATAATAAAAAAAGGTAAAAACATTATTTATGTTTCTTCTGCACCAAGTGTGGTGAAATTTGAGAAATAGCATTGTAATTTCTCATAAACATTCTCCAACTTCAACCAGAAGTATAGAAACAAAAAATTCTGAGATCTGCAAGATTAAGTAAATGTAAAACAAATGCAAATAAGTAAACTTAAAATTTTGGTCTGAGTTGGTAGTCTCTGAGCATCTACAGCCTTTAAAAGCTTAAGTTCACAGGAAGCCTTTGGGAAGAACTGTGCTCTCCGACCTCATGTACCCCATCTTGAACATTTAGAGTCCAGGTGTGTGGGTTCTCGAGGGGTAGCTCTCCTAACTGCTCTCAGGACTCATTAGACGCAATTGCTGGGCCCAGTCCCAGAGTGTGAGTCAGTGGGGCTACAAGGAAGGACTCTAGCAAGTTTCCAGGTGATGCCTATGCTGCTGGTCCACCGTGAGAACCCTTCGTATTGAATCAGCCTTTGTCTTCCTAGATTCCACGTGCTCGTGGTCACTGACTCCAGAGCTCAACTGGCAAGAACCACCAGCAGCAGGCCCAAGAAGACAATTCCACAAAGAGGGAGCCTGGGCTCCTAGGAGTGGTGGGAGTACCCTGGACCTTCACGCTAACCAGTTAGAGTCTTGATTGACAGGAACAACGCAGACAAGATGGCAGGATGCTCACGTCCTGCTGTGAAGCAGCAGATGCTGCCTATGGTTCCCTGAATGTTGGGATGGCCTGAACACCGCTGCGTGATCCCAGTCGGCCACATTGCCACGTTACTCACGTTAACACCCCCCACATCCTCCTGAACCTCATTCTGCAGTTCATTATTCAAAGAACTTCCAGCTCCAGGGCACCTGCGGGATCTGTGACTCAGAGACTGAATGCTCCCTCCTTCTCTAAGTTCATAGGGGGATTTGCTCAGGTTTACATCAGCGGAACTATTTTGAGAAAGGCAAAACGTTCAAACACAATTATGTAAAGAGGTTCATAACACTGACCTAACTCCTCTAATCCCCCAAAGAATCTGGCTTAAGCCTTGGTTTATGGCATAAAATAAAGGGACAAGTGAGAACAGTGATGAACATATTTAAAAAAAAAGAAAGTGGATTTCCTCGGGCACCACCTGCCCATTGTCATGAGCAATTCTTTGCAGATGCCTTAGAAATAGTGTTAGGTGCTATTGTTACTGGAGATACCAGCTTTCCCAAGTTGTTTGACATTATCTGATTTTTATCTAATTATCTCTTCCATATCTGTATTTATTAAGCACAGCATTTTAATAAGATTCTTGATAATAACGAGTGAATTCTTTCAGTCTGATCACATCAGCTGTCTCAAGTGATGACCCTGCATTGAGAGGTTCAAAACTGTTAAAACTACCCAAACAAACCAGTTGGAGAGTGTCCTCCAGAGAGAGCCGCCTTTCTCAAGATATCCGAGTACTCGATGTTCTTCCAGCCTAGCAACAGATCACAGGGTGAACCAAACGATCTGATATCCTCCCAATCAATGTGCTGGCCATGCAGTTACTGAACCAGAAAACTACCAACACTAAAACATAAATGACCCAGACACCGGAAACACCGCCTCCTTAGTGCCCCAGTCAGGGTGAAAGACGAGAAGAGACACATTCAAAATAAAATGAGAACCACATTTACTTTCAACCTCTTGTGATCTTTCCTCCTGTCCAAGAATCGCATGGGCTATCATGTCGGACTTATATAACAGAATAAAAGAAAAATGAATGTGAAAGAGAAAAGCGACGAAGGAAATTGTCCTCAGGAGCAATAAAAAAGCTATCCTACATAAACATGGTACCTACGCTGTGTTATGGGACTACACGTACAAGCAAGTGCCTCTTGCAGACAGGGAGTCCAGAGGAAGCGAAGACACAGACACAAATCCTGAGGCAGCTGTTCTAATCTATAACCTCTGCAAACGCACACCAAGACCCTAAAAGCTGCCAGGCTGCAGAGAACAGTGAGATTACTGGGGCAGTGATGGAGAAAGATCTGTTAAAAGGCGTGTGATTGAACTTGGGTCGGCCTAATGAGTGAGCATTAGTCACATGAACAACATTTCAGGAGAGTGGGCAAGCTCTGTAACATCCACGGTTTGCCAGGGCCTGGCTAGGGAAGAAGTTAGGCACAGAAGAGCAGTGGGAGGGGCTGGCACTGTGGTGTAGCAGGTAAAGCCACCACCTGCAGTGTCGGCATCACATACAGGCGCCAGTTTGAGTCCCGATTGCTCCACTTCTGATCCAGCTCTCGGCTATGGCCTGGGAAAGCAGAAGATGGCCCAAATCCTTAGGCCCCTGTACCCATGTGGGAGACCCAGAGAAGATCCTGGCTTCAGATCAGCACAGCTTTGGCCGTTGTGGCCAACTGGGGAGTGAATCAGCGGATGGAAGACCTCTCTCTCTCTGCCTCTCCTCTCTGCATAACTCTAAGTAAATAAATCTTTAAAAAAAAAAAAGTGGTGGGAGATTGAGCAGCCGGGTGTCCTTCATGCAATTGAAGGGCCTACGAGTCAATGTTCGTGAAGTCTGAGCAGGTGTGTATAGTGGTGGTAATGCTCATAGTAAATGCACTCACTTTAAAATAACTTTTGTCTTGTCCTAAATAGGTCCCTGGAAACAGAGACAGAGAGGGAGGGAGGGAGGGAGGGAGGGAGGGAGACAAATCTAAAAAGAATGTGAAGGACAAGAAAGCGTCACAGAAAGAACATGGGAGCTGCAGTCCCAGCTCTGGCACCGTGGACCCCCTTGAGTTGCGACAACACTGGTTGTGTGTTCACTGATCTCTTCACTGTGGAAACGTGCAGAGGACCAAGTCCTCACCCTGCTCTTCTAACAGGCAGGATTTCCCAGAGTAGTTCTCACCTCATCAGGCTGCTGAGGGCAAAACACCAAAGCTTCTGAAATACCCAGCTCAATACCAAGTACCTAATATTCAAGAGTGTCATGTGATTTGGATATATTACTAATAATTGCTTTACATGGTTGTATCTGACTCAGTCAACTCTGTCCACTTTTGGGGTCTGAGTAAAACTTTTATGGTCAGAAGTCCACCTAGAAAAACCTCAGGATAGTGCAAGTCTTGCCTTCAAACTAGAGCGTACTGATTCATTCCGAGGTTTCATTTTTGTTTCTAACATCTAAAGCTCTCCACACGGAAGGTGCTTAAAACCATGTAGCATAAACTATTCCTGTCTGGTGGCTACCATGAAACAGATGACCTTGCAGATCCTCACAGCGTAGCTTCCACACACACCTGACAGGCCACAGCGCAATGAATCCTTGTACCTTATCTAAGAGAAAAGCAAACAAAAGGAACTCGGGGGAGGTCCTGGGCACTGTTCTTGGAAAGACTGCCTCGGGCCTCCATCAGCCTCTGCAAACAGGATCCTTCTCCAGGAAGACACACGGAGCAGGAGCTCTCACACACAGGCTGCAGCAGGCCCTAAGTCAATCGTTCATTCAGCTGCAGGGAATGTGTTTATTCAACTGTGCTGTGCTGGCTGTGAGTACTGGACACAAAGGAGGCAGGGGCTTGGGGGAGCAGGGGCAGGCAACAGACCAAGAAGGCGGGACACGGGAGCATGATTGCTGTGCACGCCATTTACTTACGGCCTCTTGAGAGCACCCGGTAGAAGTGACAGCTCTCACTTTGGCTACTAAAATAAGCCTTTGCCCCCACTGGTGAGTTTGCTTCAAAAATCTATTTCCATGTCACTTTCATGTCTACTGGACACCAACTAAACACACTCATGGCTATCTCTGTATCCCTTTGTGTCATGTTGCCTTTTTATGTGGAATGTCTAGAAGGCGGGACCTGGGTCAACAGTCAAGGTTAGTGGCACATTAAATTTAGTCCTTTTGTTGATGGCTCCTAGCAACATGGACCCTTACCAATAACATGCTTAACTCGCACTGGTAATGCACTGTGCAGACCAGCTTGTGGCAGAGACAGAATTAACACTAGTCTCATTCTCTCAAAAGTTGTCTCACACCATCCCCCAAATCCTGTGACTATTATGTCACTGCACACACTGGAAAAACCTGACAGGTGTTAGGGTTAATGAACTTGACCCCTAACAGAAGAGGTGTTTGCATGCTGGTCTGATTTCAGAGGCATGGTCTCTCCACCCTAAGATGACCCCAGAAGTCAGAATACATCGATTTCAGAGTCAATTTTCCTCCTGAAAGCAAGTACACAAAACATTACTTTTAGGCCTTTTCACCAAATCCCATCAACAGCACACAGGGCTGCTGCCTCTGCCTCATCCTGGTGACCTCCATCCAGCAGGTGCCAATGGCCATGGGCGAGAAGCCAGAACGAGGTCAACACCAAAGGGAAGTGGTGCATTTGATTGCTTCCTTTTCATAATATTTTGAAACCTTGATCCCTGCTTTTTCCCCTCCTCTGAGTTATTTTTGGCTCTTGTTCCATGGTATTTCATGTATGTTCAAACAGAATCTTTAGACACAAGACAAAGTAGACCACAGCAAGATATTACATTTTATTCTGAGCAAAGTTCAAGAGAAATTGAGAGTTGAACTTCTGTTAGCTTGTACTTCTAATCACTGGCGTTCGTTTTAATCTAACAATTTCCCATCACTGCACCTCATGAATTTGTATTTGCTTTTTGAAATAGAGAAAACAAATTAGGCAAATTTTATTAGAAAACTTAAAAAAGATTATCCCATAAAAGACTAATTGTTCATAAAAGTGCAGGTAAGTAGAGTAACACTGTCATTTTTAGTTGATAGTTTTTCAACTTTACATTTATATACATATGCAAATACAGTAACCTTGACCATTAATTTTTCTTCTCAAGCAATAAAAAAAGCATTTTTGTTCTAACTGCACCCATACTTAAAGCATTTTATAGTGCCAAACACATACACAAGTACATGTACAAGTTATATTCAGTGTTAACTACCTATCAAGAGGGACTTGGGTAGATTTTATCCAGGTTAGAACACAGACTTACACAGCACCCAAAATTCTGTTCAGATTTATTAAGCCACAGCTTTTCATTTTGGGTATATTATCCTAGTTATTGTGATGATCCATACATTGATTTTATATGTATCTACATGAACAAATAGTCCCCTTAGACAAAACTGCCTTTCTCTAGTTGTGTAAGTCATTGCTGTTGTCAGTTGAAATGCTACTCAAGTGTTTCTCTGATCACACGGACTAGCTCTGTGTATCCACGTACGGAGATCTCAACCAAAATAACCAAGCTGGGGAGTCATTGTAAGCCCCGTTCCTCCTTTTATAGTCTTTGATTCGTCCTTTGGTGCCTGCACATGCAAAGTGGTTATTGGATGTTGGCCAACAGTAACCGGAAGCACGATCACATTACCATCCTGCAAACAGCCTGCCAAGCTGGCATTCCTAGAAGTCTACCAGCTGGAACACAGCACACCTTTGACATGACATCATGCACTAGTGCCTTTGCTAGAATTTTAAAATTTCAAATTCCAAATAAGAGCTACTCTGCAAGTAATTCTGAAGTCCATGCATACAAAGGGACTTCCAGAAGTTCATCAAACATATTAGAAAACTAGGCATGTGTTTCACATTTTTTTGCACAAGAAAAACAACTATTTTTTCACAACTTAAATCACTGTCATATTTACATGTTACATAATTCATGTGTGATGTGTGGTATGTTTTAGATATGAATTTATAAGTGCTTTGAAGAAAGATGTTTAGATGAAATGATTGTTTATTTCTCTTAAATGATGTCACTATTTAATTTTTTCAACCAATAAATTTATGCGCATCAGTGACTGAAAAATGAAACAAAAACCATCTGTTCTTCACTGACTCTCATCTGTGAGGCCCTGAAGCATTTCTTAGTTTCACTTAGTCTTGTCCTTAACACTTTCAAACAAGCTTTTTAAAATTTTTAGATAGGGGGACATGCTGAGAAGGACCAAGAAAATGGGAGTCATCCCTACACCTAACCAGCCAGACCCGGGGGCTGGAATCTATG
This sequence comes from Sylvilagus floridanus, assembly GCA_949820135.1. Classification (NCBI taxonomy): domain Eukaryota; kingdom Metazoa; phylum Chordata; class Mammalia; order Lagomorpha; family Leporidae; genus Sylvilagus; species Sylvilagus floridanus. The sequence goes on from OX463226.1 coordinate 107,906,548, forward strand.
CAGGCACACTACTGGACTTGCAGTCCGACAGCCCTTTCCTGGTCCAGGGTCTCCCTTACTTTGGCGTCAATCAATCTAAAGCAGCGATTCTCAAAGTGACGTCCCTAACATCAGCATCTCTGGGAATCTTGTTAGAAACGCACAATTTTGGCACCACCCCAGACCTACGGAACCAGGCACTCAGGGCTGGAGCTAGGCAGTCTCTCAGGGGACCCCAATGCCCATGAACACCAGAGAACCACAGCTCTTGAGAATGGGGGCGCCACCCACACTCAGTTTGGTTCTGCAAAGCTCCCTGCACATCCACGGAGATGCCTCCCAGAACTTCTCACCCCAGAGCCGGAGCCGTGTAACGTGCACTTCACAGCCTGAACCTTTTCTGCAGGCTTCCCAGGCACCTACGCTCACAGAAGCAGCTCCCATGAGCCTAACTCAGGGAAGGAGAACAGGAGTAAGCAAAGGTGCCTGGATTTCAATAACAATGCACGACACCCCATTTGTATTCACAAGTTGAGAAAAGTTACCCCTAGCATTCAGGGAGGTAAGTGAATTTATTTATTTATTTATTCTTTTGACAGGCGAAGTGGACAGTGAGAGAGAGAGACAGAGAGAAAGGTCTTCCTTTTGCCGTTGGTTCACCCTCCAATGGCCGCCGCGGACGGCACGCTGCGGCCGGTGCACCGCGCTCATCTGATGGCAGGAGCCAGGTGCTTCTCCTGGTCTCCCATGGGGTGCAGGGCCCAAGCACTTGGGCAATCCTCCACTGCACTCCCGGGCCACAGCAGAGAGCTGGCCTGGAAGAGGGGCAACCGGGACAGAATCTGGTGCCCTGACCGGGACTAGAACCCGGTGTGCCGGCGCCGCAAGGCGGAGAATTAGCCTATTGTGCCATGGTGCCGGCCTATTCTCATTTATAAAATGAAGATAACAGTGCTTGCTTCTAGGGTGCTATAGGGACTGAATTTTTAAAAAGCTTTGGGTCCAGTGCTGTAGCACAGCAGCTTAAGCCACAGCCCGTAGCACTGGCATCCCATATAGGCATCAGTTAGAGTCCTGGGTGCTCCACTTCTGATCTGTCTCCCTGCTAGTGCACCTGGGAAGGCAGCAAGGATGGCCCAAGTCCCTGGGCCCCTTCACCCATGTGGGAGACCTGTTAGAAGCTTGTGGCTTTGGCGTGGCCCAGACATGGCCGTTGCAGCCATTTGGGGAGTGAACCAGTGAATGGAAGATCTCTCTGTCTCTGCTTTTCTCTGTAACTTTGCTTTCAAATTAATAACTCTTAAAAATGCTTTATAAAGTGTCTGGCACATAGTATACACACATATATAATGAATATAGTTGCAAATAAACTACATTGTCAAGATAAAGTAGTTAGCCAAATTTCTTGCTTTTCACTAAGTAAACACAATAAGTAATGCACCTAAAGGTTTAGGATTCCCCCACATCAAGCCTATGCAGAGCAGTATGAACACATTTACATCTACGGTAGAAAATCTACAGGAAAAGCTATAAAAACACATGAGATCATTCTCAACCTCTGCATAAATTCTAGACGCATCCCAAATTTCAGAGAACTTCAAAGAAGTGTTCGTCTTCAGTTGCCAAGATACACAGCATCCTTGTTTCCCCTTAATTTCCATCCCGAATGACTCTCATAAAGCTCTCAGTGCCCAGAACTGAACTCCGTTAAACATAATCATCCACAATTTTGTATCTATTATCAGGAGACTCTCAAAGGGGATGGAACAACGCCAAAAAGCAAGTATCTCAGCGGACATCTCCCAAACCTGTCATTCTTGCCTTCTTGTTATAGAAGACACATGTTCAACAGCGTTAAAATATTTGAACTGCGGGAAGGGCTAGCGGAAGGGTGCTACACACAGGACACTCTGACATTCAGTGTTGGCCTAAAGAGAGGTCAGAGACGATGCTGATTGTGGCCACGTGTTGTGGAAACCCTAGGACGCTTGCAGGCTGCTTCTTCCCCTGCAGATTAGATCAGCCGCACAGGAAAGAGCTCAGAGTCTGTGACGGCAACTTATACCAGGACCCCAGTGACTCGTGCCTCCTAATATTTATACCCTTGTGTGGTCCCCTCGCCTTGAATGCAGCGACTTGGTTCTCACCAACACATATGGCAAAGGTGACAGGAAGCCACTTCTGTGATTAGGTGGAAAGATAAAGTTTAAAGGAACAAGTCAACGAAGTAAAACCAGGATTGCCCTCACAATCTTTTTAAAATATCTTTCACATAGGTATTTTCCATTTTTATAGGCAGAGTGGTAACAGAGAGGGAGGGAGGGAGGGAGGAGGAGGAAGGGAGAGCGAGCGGGCAAGTGAGCTCCCTTTGCTGGTTCACTCCACAAATGGCAGTAACCAGAGTTTGGAACTCCATGCAGATTGCCCATGTGGGTGCAGGGGCCCAAGGACTCAGGCCATCTTCCAACGCTTTCCCAGGTGCATCAGCAGGGAGCTGGACTGGAAGTGGAGCAGCCGGGACTGGAACCCTTGCTCTAATATTAGAACCAGTGGTGGCAGCCTAATGCCTGCTGTGCTGCAATGCTGGGCCCTCGATTCACAATCTGGCTGTTTTCCCAGCAAGTCCCAGATCATTCTAATTGGACTTCAATTATTTCCCACTTTACAGTAAACTACAACTTCCCTGTACAGTTGAGCAAAACACAGCATCCAGGGCTCTGGTCTTGACTGATGGGGACCCACAAGCCTGTGCCAGCTGCCTTCTTGGACGCCTAACAGAGGTGGGCTGTCAGTCACACCTGGAGAAACCCTCCTGATTGCCTGACACAACGCAGATACACTTTTAGTTTCCTCCTTTTCCATCCAGAAACACTTTTTTGGACTAATACGTACATAGGTAACAGTATGATAATGTATATACGATTTTTAGTTAAAGTAGTCAACTTAATGGAGGAAGACACAATGATGGCCAAGACGAAGAGTAAATATTGCAAGGACTGTCTATGAGATCAGTATCCGAGAATCGGATCCATGTACTCAGAATCCTGGGACATCGGTTTGTGTCAAAGTTGGAACACATGTACTTACGCACTGTGGAAGCATTGTGTTTTGTAAACTATTTTAAAATAGACCACTGGAAAACATCAAGTGATTCAAATTTTATTAACATGGTCAATGCACAACATTTTAATAATGTATGAAATATCAAGCAGAATAAAGTTAGTACAAAAGTAGCTAATTTCAAAGTGCAACAGAACACTCCGTTACTTTAATGGGATAAGCTACATAACAGATGACTGTCCCAACTCTGGGCCAGGAGGCATGCTGATTTTGTGTGTTACTTTTGCTTAACCTCTGTGTGTGCATCTAAATCAGAATACAGTTCTACAGATATTTGTGTATTAAAAACATGCTATCAGTTGCTTTTTATTAAAGAAATAAAAATGGTCTATCTCCGCCCAACTGCTTTTTCCTTATAAAACATGCAAGATTTGATGTCCTCTTGCAAGTGACTGTTCAGAGTAAATGACACCTACTCTTCCATTTCACTCACATCTGACCTTACAGATGCTCTGAACCACAAGTGGGACAATTCTTTCTGCCAGGCCCTTTAAATTCTTTAAAATCAAGCCACGTTGTAACTGACAGATCATTGTATTTATTTGTGGTGTGCTGTGTAATATTTTAGTGCTTGCACACATTGTGCAATGATCAAGTCAGGATATCTACGTAACGTATCATCTCAAACACTTAGCATTTCTTTGGGATGAGAACATTCAAAAGACTCTCTCGAAGCTATGCTGATTTGATTTGGAAAACTTACAACGTGGGCACAAGAAGGTTTCATGTCCCTGCAGGACATCTTGGATGTTCAGCCCCAGAACACACCCAACACAGAAGCAGTGCCCTGCCCAGCCCGGATGCAGATTGCAGAATCCTGAGATGTCACTCACCAGAGCATTCAAGCCACTGCAGGCTAGGTTGCTTGCCCAAGAGCAATAGACAGCCGCATCTTGAACCATTTTTCTATTTCTTCTCTTGATTTGCAGAAACTCACTTTGAGGAATAGTAAATTTTACCCCTTTATATATAAGTATTTATCCTCATCTATTCTTTGCATTTTGAGCATGAATCTTCTACATGGCAAAGATTATGCAGTCAAACCTTTTAATTTTCGAGGTTTTATATGCCTAGGCAATTTAAAAAAATTTATCAAAGTCAACAACTTCCAGTTTAGCACAAAAATTTTATTTTACGCAGTTTTTAGAGCTTGAGTTTTTGGGCTCTGTTTTAAAAGTTTACTATTTGAAAACAGAGAGCAAGATAGGGGGAGACAGGGAACATGAGCTTCCGTTCACTGGTTCACTCCCTGAATGGCTGTAAGAGACAGGGCTGGGTCAAGTCAAAGCCAGGAGCTTCCTTCAGGTCTCCTACGTGGGTGCAGGGGCCCAAGCACCTGGGCCATCTTCTGCTGCTTTTCCTGGGCCATTAGCAGGCAGCTGGATCAGAAGTGGAGCACCCGGGACAAAAATCAGCACCCATATCGAATGCTGGTGTTGCAGGCAGTGTCTTAACCTGCTGTGCCACAGTACCAGCAGCTTTTTTTAGGATTAATTTTTTGAAAGAATTTGAAAGGCAAAGACAGAGATGGGGGCAAGGGGTGAGGCAGATCTCGAGGTCTTCCACTTAGTGGTTCACTCCCTAAATGACCAAAATTGCTGGGGCTGGGTTAGACTGAAGCCAGGAACATGGAACTCCATCCACGTCTCTCCTGTGTGGCAGGGGCCCAAGCACTTGGGCTATCTTCTGCTGCTTTCCCAGGTGCATTAGCAGGGAGCTGGATCAGAAGAGGAGCAGCCAGGATTCCAACTGGCACTCTACCGGATGCTGGCGTCACAGGCAGCCACTGAGCTCACTGCGCCACGCCAGTCCCTCCTTTCTCGTTCCAAGAAAGAAAATGTTCTAAAAGGCTTCCTGTACACTCAGTAGGGGGAAAAGTGACGCTTCTGCACATCACCTTGAACTCTGCCTTCACAGTGTCCAGCTTCAAGATAAGATGTACAAATAATGGCTTTAAAAGCACATTTAAAGTATTCAGTTGATTAAAACTAAGATTTCCTTTATTTATCCAATAATTGTTATTTGGGTACTTGTAGGTAGGATGCTTTGGGCTAAGCCAGGTTCACAGAACATAGAAACATGGGCTCTGACCACAGAGGGCTTACGTTCTGGAGCCCATGGTGTCCACCCTATCGGCGGTCAAAGGAGAGAGGAGGTGGAAGAGCGGGAAGGAGGGGAGGCGATGGATGGTGGTGTGATGCCCTGTGGGACTGACGGAATTTGGACGTGGTGCTGGGACATCTGTGAGCCATTTGCACGAGGGAACCGCCGGCACACAGTCCTGGTGTGGTGTGTTTGCGACAGGAAGCCACTCTCTCTTTACTCCAAGGAAGCGCCTGACGCCACATGAAGGCATCTGGGCTTCATTAGCAGGGGAGCCTAACCAGATCCGAGATCCGTTTTGTGAAGATGCATCCGCGCGGAAAACAGATCAAGGGTAGAAGGCAGGTAAAGGTGGTAGTCAAATACTGTTGGGTCCCTGATGAGAAGGGCGTGCAGTCCGAAATCGGACAACCAGGGCTGTGTTTCGAGCAATGGAGAAGGCCAGAGAAAGGGGTAGGGGGAGACAGAGAGATTTCCATGACACAATCAAAAGAAGTCAGTGCTAATTCTCCTGACCTCGGAGACAGCCGAGGAGCAGCAGATAGAAGTCTCAGGAATGTCCAGCTATGTGCACTAACTTCCCATGCAGGACCTCTGTCCTCAGAGTTGGATTATGAGAGTCAACGGTAAACCATGATCACAAAGATCTACCTCGCTTTAATGTCTTAAGTGGAGGGCATCGTCTATGTTTCAGAAGCTATAGTAATGCCTAAGTGCTTGCAACAGATGCCCCATTCTTGGGTTCTTCTCCGAAGTTAACTCCCTCAAAAAAAAAAGTCAAATCTGAGAGGTTTACTCTTATTCAATTAAATATTTTCTTCCCTTATTGTAAAAGCAAACCAATTGGTGTTCTATTGCACAGTAGGGCATTAACATACAGTACTTGTCTAAATAGCTAGAAGACAGACTTATGAATGTACACACTACAAAGAAATCTTGAATATATGAAGTGATGGATGCTAATTATCCTAATATTATCATCAAAATGTATGCATGTACTGAGATATTACACTGTACCCCCTAAAAATGTATAATCACTATGTGTCAATAAAAATAAAAAAAAATTAAAAAGAAATGTCACATTTGGTTTAGCCCACAACTTACATCCCGCCTGTAGGAAAACAGTTTTGGTTCCTGAAACTTGGCCACAGGAGTCACCTCATGCAATTTTAAAGTCACTGCATTAAAACTGTGGGGGTTATCTGCTTATTCTGACATTCTGCCTAAACAGTTCTTTTCTTTCCCTCAGATCCTTCAGGAGAAGTAACTGGGTAGGCAAAGTCCCCAGAGGCGACCTTTGAAAGCTACCGCAGTGTTAATTACAGGAGCCCAGCAGGGTGCAGGCAATCACCCTCACTTCAAAGGCAGGGGCACAGCTGACCCTCACTGGCTCCACCCTGCAACTGACAGCTTTGTCTGCAGTGGATTTTCCTAAGCAGGGAACACTTTTAACGTTTACTTGGTGAACACACATTCTCACCAGGTCTGCTTCTTCACTTTCTCAGACATCTCTTGATGTGAAACCTACAATTCACCTCATCTAAAGCCCGTTCCTACCACCTACTCCCCAGTGCAATGCTTAGGTCAGAGGCCAGCTGAGCTCCTGAGAATGGCAGGTATCTATAAGGTAAGTCCCTAGTGGTCTCTGCGTCCCCAGGCAGTGAGAGATGACACACTTCCCTCCCAAGAGGCCCCACTTGGAAAACATTTGGATAAGCCAAGCAATGGCCTAGAAGCTTATCAGGTTCTCTCCTGGGAATTGGAGCTCTGGGTTTATTCAGTCTACTTGTAACAAACCTTCCAGGTTGTGTGAAATATTTTAATGACACACAGCTGGTCATAGTACCGACAGCACTGGGATTAATACAAAAGGGAATGACACACAAATGAGAGGACAGAGGTTCCCACGCCTGCCTCTTGCTGAGGTTTATACCCATCACTGCCCTTCTCCCATGTACGACTCCTTTTCTCTGTTCTCTTCCTGCAGTGTGGGATCTTTCTGTTTATGCCTCAACTCTACCTTCCTTTCCAGCATGTACACCCGTGGTTATTTGAACATCATGATTTCTAATCCACAGGGCTGTTGTTGGTGAGCATACTCCTATCTCAAGAGGAAGCAAGGGACTTGGGGTATCCATCTCGAGGCAAAGACAACCTCAAGAGGCAACCTTGGGGCCTCTGACCAGAAGAAAATGTATGGTTCTGGTCCTGGTAGCCAAAATCAGTATCACCAAACTTTGCTGAAATTTCCCTGAGAACAAAGAAGGACATATTATTTGGCAGATTCAGTTAGTAATGGCTTTCTGGAAGCACAGTAATGGGCTACAACCTCTGTGGGAGGCAAGAGCCACAATGCCGCACCCTGCGACCCCCTGGATCCGCACCAGAAGGGCACTGGCTCCTCAACCTGGGGTAGTGTTGTTGCTTTGTAATTTGTAGGGTTATCATGATAGCTCTTAGAATGCAGAATACGCATCCAGGGGCCAGTGCTGTGGTGTAGTAGCCTAAGTCTCTGCCTGTGGCACCAGCAACTCATATGGGTGCCAGTTCGTGTCCTGCCTGCTGCTCTTCTGATCCAGCCCTCTGCTATGGCCTGGGAAAGCAGAAGATGGCCCAAGTGCTTGGGCCCCTGCATCTGCGTGGGAGACCTGGAAGAAGCTCCTGGCTCCTGGCTTCAGATTGGCTCCAGCTCTGACCATTGCAGCCATTCGGGGAGTGAACCAGCAGACGGAAGACCTTTCTTCTCTGTCTTTCCCTCTGTGACTCTGTTTCTCAAACCAATAAATCTTTTTTTAAAAAAAAAAAATACTTGTCCATTGTGAATTAACCAGCTAACAACACTGGGCAATTCATGGCTTATACCATATGCAAATTAAAACAGAGTCCAACAGCAAACTTAGGGAGCACTGGTGGGGGAGTGACATCTAAGTGGACAGATGGGGATAGTGCTTCACGTGAAGCTGCCGATGTAAGAAAAGCACAGTAACCATGAGAAAAGACAAGGCTCAAGGAGACAGACTTGACCACAACCAAACATTTCCATCCTACACCAGGAACACATAAATCACCCAGGACTGTAAACACGTAACCCATGTTTACATTCATCAGCATTGACTCAAGAAAGCCACGAAGGGGTTCCAGCAGGGAAGCTGAAGGCAACCCCAGAGCGGGCTCAAAGGCCATCCTGCAACGCAGGCAGGCGGTACCGAGGAGAGCAGCCTGAGACACCACAGGCTGTAGAGGACAAGACAATGGTCTGGGGAAAGGGCTTGAGGAGGATGAGTGGGACAGAGGACTCACAGGTCTGGAGTTCCAGTTCAGGTCGGAGACCCTGACAGGGGTCCTGGAAAAAACTAGAAATGGCCAAGTCCACCTGGGGGCTAAGATGAGGAACTTGAAGACATCAGTCCCCAGTCGCTGTGCCAGGCACCAACACGAGACAGAAGACCGGCTCCAGAGGAGCGGGCAGGCTTGAAGACCTCTCCCAGAGCCCTGGCCGCAACTTCTATCAGCACAAAGAAAGGTCACATCCGATGACAAGCATCCCACAGCGCCTGAGGACTAAGGGGACACGGTCATGCACCTGACAAACATGGCAGCACACCAACACATCTGCATCCAGCCAAAGCCAAAAAGGGAAATGGTCCATAAAAGGAAAATGAATGCCAACCGTGGGAATTCCAGGGACCCCCTCCCCCTGCCCCTAACCTTGAGTAAGAGGGCTGCCGCCCACAAGCACATCAGGTGAAGCCAGGCTGTGTGAGCCACGGCTGCTACAGCAGCAGAGATCCGAGATCAACCTGCTCCTGCTGGGAGTGGCAGCCTGACCACAGCGCCGGGCATCTCCCGACAGGATCCTGCAGTTTTACTTGAGCACGTTAGACTCTTATTCAATCCTAGTGGTAGAACGGATACAGACACGAGCAGAATTTAAGTGCTTTAATTAACAGGAAGGGTCTCCACGGTCACAGTGCCGTCACATGGTGCCAAGCATCTGCTGGGAGAAATGTCCAAGAGCTCCAGCAAGGACATGGAGTTCAAACACAGCATCCTCATCCTACTAATGACACAACTGAGGTCCCAGACCACGGTGCTGCTCAGAGGTTCACCTGGTCAGGGTTAGGTCCCTCTACTCAGTGTGCCTGCTGTTGAGAAAGGCATCTTTGTTCACAAGACCAAGAAGGGGCACTTGTGCTGATAGGAAGCCAATGAAACTGTCAATACAGGTCACTTTGGCTTCCCTTACTCAAATACTGTGTTATGTCAAAGGCAATTTTAGGAGAAGGCACCAATCTCCCAGTTTATAAAGGAGGAAGAGAGTGAGTAGAGATCACAGGGCACAGCTGGGTCAGTAGGATTCCTTTCAATCTGACAAGCAGCAATTATGCCAGAATGAAAAACCCACACAGCCCTCCTGACAGACCCCCCAGAGGGAGTCTGCTCCTGTCACAGACCCTCAGAGCAGTTTGTACAAAGTCCTTCAAACCCCGAGCAGAATCAAAGAAACAGACTGCACCACCACACTCTTCCTCTCACTTGGAGATACACACACACACCACAATGTTTCACGTGCAACTCAGAAATAATCCACATTGCAAAAAAAATGTGGCCACGTCTGAGAAACCTAACACTGGTGAAGATCATCCATTGTGTCTAATGCAGGTTTTAGCTAAGCCATTCTTACTGTTTTTCTTGCTCTGCCACCTCCAAAGGAATTCCAACACAGTCAATCAAATCCCAGTTTGAAGCTGCAAATTCCAACGATTCCCCCATCCCCACCAAGGGCTACCCAAGGGTCTCAAAAGGAAAACTTAATTATAAGCATGTAATATTTAATTTCATTGACTGCTTTAAAAAATAAACTCCATCTGGTGTGCATGGGCCCAACAAGGTCACCTCTGCGTATCAGCCAATTAGGTGCTGGCAAGGCAGGCACCATACACAACAAACCCTTCCAATTACCAAGTATCCATCACAGGGGACATGCCCCAACTCAGATGGTCTCGGGGGTGGAAGGCAGAAGACAGCTTTGTTCATACACCTGTGCCCTGGTGCTGACTGCCACCTGGGATGCTCTCTCCCCATGGACCTCACGTTCTTCAGAACTGTAGGCTGGGCATCCGGATGTGAGGACAGGAGCATTCCAAAGGGGGAAGGCAGAATCTGCAAGGGCTCCTGGGGCTCAGACTCTGTAGAGTGCACAGCCTGTCACATTCTGTTGGCCAAAGGAAGCCACAAGGGGTGGAGCAGAGCTCTGTAACATTGTGGCTCTGTTTGCCCCAGGATCCCCACGCCATTGTGCTATTGTTATTATGGATGACGGAACACAAGCACAGCGTTTTACGAGAGGGCCAGTTCGCCCACTACCCAGGGCACACAGGGACTTCAACTCCTCCTTCCGTTTTCGTCAGGATTACATGTTGCAAGGAAGGTACTGCTCCTAATGTGCAAGCTATTGTGCTGTCATCTAGAAACAACCCAGCAACCCCCAGGGTTCAGCTTTCCCGAGTATCCACTTCTTCACTTCATGATGTCAACGTTGTGTATCAATGTTGGCAACAGCTCCAGCCTGTATGTGTGTGTTACATCAGGAAAGCTGGACAGATCAATTTGGCAAGTTACATAAAGACAAATACCAGTCAAATTCATTCCCCACATGAACCGATGGCATAAGAAGCCCGTGACCAGGTGATGGCAGCATTTTCAGTTGCCTGTAGTGAAAGGACTCGGGTAGTCCATTTTGAAAAATATTAACATTGTACATCTGTGTCCTTGAAATGAACAGTTAATTTGGATAAGGGTGTAGATTTTCTCCTTAAGCTCACAGTGACCTTTCTCTGATCCCTGATACATGTTTGTCCACACAGAGGTGAAGACAGTCACACAAGACAAGGAACCGTGCCTCCTATCATCCCAGGCTGCCCCGTTGTCTTTGGCAGGAGGTCTCCTCTTTACATCAGGAGGTAGTCACACTAGCCAAGCTGGCGAGAGCTCACGAACCATCAGGGGCCTGCTGCTGTCCTAGACTCAATAAAAGACAGCAGTAAAGCCCTGGCCAAATTAATAAGGCACAATCTTAAGTAGTGCCTATTCTATCCCTGCTCTAACTTAGTGTCTTTGCTTACTTAATCCGAGTCATTAATTAGAGAAGGGGAGACTGAATGTCATAGCTCAATGAAACTCCAACCTCTTCCAAGCACAAGCACACAAAACATCACAGACCTCAGAAACACAAGGAATATGACAAGATGAGAAAAATGAGGGCTGGTGTTGTGCTGCAGTGGGTTAAACGACCACCTGCAATGCCAGCATCCCATGTGAGCACCTGTCAAGTCCTGGCTGCTCCACGTCTGATCAAACTCCCTGCCATGGTGCCTGGGAAAGCAGCAGCAGATGACCAAAGTGCTCAGACCCCTGTGCCCACATGGGAGACCCAGATGGAGCTCCTGGCTCCTGGCTCCAGCCAGGCCCAGCCCTCACTGTTGCTGCCATTTGGGGAGTGAACAAGCAGATGGAAGACTGATGGCTCACCCGCCCTGTGTGTGTAATTCTGACTAAATAAATCTGTAAAAAAAAAAAATAAACCCACAACCATTCACATATATTTGTGCTCCCAGACTCTGCCTTTTTACTCTCTGCTCCCATCTAAGGCTCATCCCTCTTTTGTGCCCAACAGCAATCTGTTCTAACCTACGTTGCTCCCATAGCTATCCCTTCACTCCTCTAATTTTTTAAAAAAGATGAAGAAAATGGGGTGCAGAGAAGCCATTACTGTCAGGCCCAACCAAACACGGATGATCTCACACAATCACTGCACAGTCCAGGCATGTGTAACCCAGCAGTGGTGACCATCCCACTTTGAATATCAGCCAGGTCCCTGGGCCCTGAATGGGTTTGCATTAATACCTGGCTGCTGGGGAACACTGATAATGCCTTTTCAACAGCATCACAGACTTAAGCCACTGAAACCCTTCCGATTCCTGTGGTGAAGAGAATGAGGTTTGGGGGTAGAATCCACACCAGCAACCGTACCAGCCCTTATTGGGAAGAGCGTGTGTTTTAGGTGGCCAAACACTGCTTTGCAGGCAGCTTCTGCTACCAAGCCTAAGACTCCGCAGAGACAGGTGGTCCTGAAATGCGACTTCCTTGTGTTCGTGACTTTGGTCAGCCACAGTTTACAAAGCATTTTCCCGCATCACTGCAGTCTCTCTCACCAATGCAATGACTTCCGAGTCCTAGGCAGGGCAGCCTCTCTGGGTGCAGAAGCACCAAACACACGTGTGGTGTCACAAGGCACCATCCAGTGGGCGGTGGAGCTCTCCATTCCCCACAGACTCCGGATAAGCCACTTCTGTGGATGGGTAGTGTCTTGAAGAGGCGTCTGGTTACTTATCAATATTCAGTAAGCGAAGAGTCTACTCTATCCAGGTCAGACACTCAAACCTGCAGCAAAGGCATAGGAGGGAAACGGGATAATCATTTTCATGACTTTTTGCTTATTTCTGATTTAAGAACCCTGTGTGCATCTTATGTTGCAATCTCTGTATGTAATTTTGTCTTAAACTTAGATTATCTTGCACCAACAGGCATTCTTGATTTCCAGGCAGCTCAAACAGCTCTACCGTGTTGATGTCCTTCTCACCCTCCTCGGGACATGGGCTCCAAGAAAGGAAAGCTGGAGGACTTCAGATTAGACAGGCGCACTAGTGTGGAGTAAAAAGCCCAAAAGGCAACTCTGAGAGGGTCAAAGATTGGACCTGCCAGACACCCATGGGCTCTGAACGTCTCTTCTCCCCATACTACTCAAGTGAGCAGCTGGCGAGGTGTCTCTGGACCATCAGGGGTTACTGGCCGCCTCCAAGCTAGACAGGATGGCCCTGTGGAAGAATCCGAGTTGGGTGTATGGGTGTTTCAGAGCAGAGGGCACGGCCCTTGTCCTCTGACAGAGCCACTACCTGGAAATGTACTCAGAGCGTGATCAGACCACACACCTCTAGTGGGACATCCCTCCGTCTAAAGAGAATGAAGTCACTCCATGTCAGGTGCGATGGGGGCTAGAATGGGAAATCAGCATCTAATACCCAGTCCTCCTTCAGCAGCGGGAATGGGACCTGGACTGAGGCCAGCACCGGCTCAGCTCCTATTTGGCAGCCAGAGGTCCTGGGGTCAGAGTGCTGTGACTCTGACATTCACCTCCTTCTCCTCCAGCAAACAATAAACAGCCCAGCATGTGAGCGTTGACTGCATTTCAACAACGGGATCGAACACATCACCCATGAGATCCTAATAGTGAAACACACGGCTGTAAGCAGAGGGTTTCAGAATTAGAACTGTTTTCTTCAAATGATATTCCAAAAATCCTTCAATGTGCAGAAATGCTGATGGCCCAGCACGCAAAGTTCAAGAGAACTCAAGGATCTTTAGCGCTTTCTCAAGAGAAGCAGGTGAATTGGTGGCCGATCTTAACAGAACCGTGACAGTCATCAGGCTGTGGACCGGTCTCCGAGTTACGTCTGTGAACAGGTGGATATGTTCTGTCGCCACTTCAAAAGTCCAGATCCAATGTCACAATTTAAGAATTCGGTTCTTGTGCCAGATCCTTGGATTTCCAGTCCAGAAAAATTAAAACGGACTTGAAGCAGGTCCTGGAGCTTCCATGGAAAGAAATGGTGGTTAGAGAGCAAACCCAGAGCACAAGCCTTCAGTTCAATACAAATTAAATGCTGCCATGTCACGCCAGAATGCCAACTGCCCTGGGGTCTTTGTTTATACTGCAGAAGACAGGGCCAGCGTTGCAGCCACAGCTGAGCCATCCAGAAGAAATCCACCACTTATCTACAAAGTCCCATCCTGGCAGCAATGGCACAGTGCAGGGACTTCGAGAAGTCACAAAGAGCATGGGACAGAAGTGCTGCCGCCATAGCCTTGGCGAGAAAGCCCACTTCCTACAGAGGGCAGGGCAGGCAGATGCTTGTTTCCAGGATTTGCTTGGAGAAAGGAATCCAGGAACCAGCCCTGGAGCTTCCAGGTCACCGACAACATGGCCCAGAACCTCCGTCCTCCTGCCTGGTTTCCTGCCTTGAGTGACATCCCACCTGACCTATCTGCCGTGACTTAGTTGTGGGCTGCCCTGGGAAACGCATAAAAGGCAGACAAGGCGTCTTGTCCTCAAAGAGCCGGAGATCTCAGCAGAGCCAAATTCCAGTCATGGACAAATCCCTGAGGTGCTCAAGGCCCGGCTGTGCTTTGTCTTCCAGGAGTGATTAAAGTGGAGGCCACGATCAAGTGCAGAGTGTAAGGAGGCTCTGATCAGCAGGACAGACGAGGGTGACCTGCAGTAACATTGCCCTCCCCAGCATTCTTTCCTGGAGATGATTAATCGAAGCTCTGGGGGTGACCCTAATCAGATATGCTGCAATTATGTTCTGAATGTGGCCCAGCTGCAGATGACAAAGGGTTATGCAATATTAAAAGCAGCTGGAAGCGGAGCTCCTGTGACGGGGTACAAGTGCAAGGGCGGACAACGACCTTGTGAGTTGGAATTTAATTAAGAGGGCGCCTTCCTGCTCAGAGAACCAACCAGTTCTACTGAGATATGCGTTCTAAAGTTAGAATCCATCATTATAGTCTTTTTTCCAAACCACAGATTTTTTTCTCAAGTGAAAGCCTTATTCCGTAGATGTGAAGTTTTATAGCAAGCTTACGCTGAAAGCCAAGATGGTGCTGTTTGCATCCCTTATGGGGATCTGTATGGATTTTCAGACCCTGTTACACTTGTGCTGTGTCAGCTAAGCCGGAAACACTTCATTGCTTAGAAGTCCTCACCCTGCCACGTTCCATGGCGGTGCTGGCCACCAAGGGCATTTTTCTGTGTGACCTGGAAGGTGGTGCAGAGCAGTGGTTGGGTTTGCACGCTCTTCAGGTCAGCGCAGGGTACAGGGTGCTGCAGCAGCTGGACCCACAGATTCTGCATCTCCTGTGTTCTCCAGTTTGTCTACAAAACAGGCCAGCAGGCACACCACTGCAGCCTGCAGATCAGCTGCATTGTGGCAGCAGAAGTCAGACCCTGGTCCCACTTGTTCTCGCAGGTCCCAGCTCATTCTTGCTCTTTTCCCTGCTCACATCTACAACCCCCCCCGCCCCCCCGCCCCCCCCGAGACTCAGCAGCAGACCCAGAGCAACAGCTTTACAACTGAGTCTGTTTAACCAGCACCTGCACCAGGTTAAACCTCGTAATAAGTCCCAGGTCACTGTGTTTCTGCTTCTTTAGTTCCTTGATAACATACTTTTATGAAATGACACGTGGATATAAATAAAGGATTTTTTTTTTTAATGGCCGTGTCCATCATCATGGCCTCTCTTACCTGTCAAAGGCAAAACAGCATGTGTTGGGGGAAAAAACCCCTCAAGACTTCCTTAAGGGCTGAAGGTTTAATAGAAAACTTCAATAAATATAAATTTTGAAAGTACAACTTTTGGATTATAGTGGTTTTTCCACCCATAACCACCCTCCCACCCAAAAACCATCCTGTCTCCTACTCTCTCCCCCATCCCATTAAGATTCATTTTTAATTATCTTTATATATGGAAGATAAACTTAGTATACACTAAGATTTCAACAGATTGCACCCACACAAAGTATAAAGTACTGTTTGAAGACTGGTTTTACTGTTAATTCTCATAGTACAACACATTAAGGATCCTACATGGGAAGTCCACAGTGACTCCTGTTATTAACAATCGACACTCTTAGTTATGATATTAGTGATCACCCGAGGCTCTTGTCATGAGCTGCCAAGGCTATGGAAGCCTCTTGAGTCCACAAACTCCAACCTTATTTAGACAAGGCCATAATCAAAGCAGAAGTTCTCTCCTCCCTTCAGAGAAAGTTAACTCTGAAGGTTGGTTTGTACTGGGTAATGCAGACACCCTGTCTTAGGAGACAAAAGATATAACACGCCTTTCATAACACCATCCCCCAATTTGCTAGCTAAAATAAACGTGACCACTTGGTTTATGAAATCAGTAAATTCATTTTGCACAGAAGTATGTCTACTTGGTAATTAAGTTGAAAACACTGATCCTCAACTCAGCAAGCTTCTCTAATTACCACCAGTTTTTGAATTTTTTTTAAAGATTTTAAGGATTTGAAAGGCAAAGCAACAGAGAGGAGATTGATCTTCCATCTGCTGGTCATTACCCAAATGGCCTCGTTCAATGGACGGAACTGGGACAAGCTGAATCCAGGAACCTGGATCTCCATCCAGGTCTCATGGATGGCAAGGGCCCAAGCACTTGGCCACCTTCTGCTACTTTCCCAGGTGCATTAGTAGGGAACTGGTTCAGAAGCAGAGGAGCCAGCATTTGGACCTGCGCTCCGATATGGGCTGCTGCCATTGCAAGTAGTGGCCTGCTGTGCTGTTACGTTTCCGACATCTTTGGAGTAAGGCGCAGTTGTGCTGAGTGTAACAACGATAGACTTCTTAGTCCTTTATCATGGCTTTTTGCATGCAGACACACATGTGTACACACAAGCTGACTGCTTCGCATAAACACCTAACCCAATACATCGGGAAACCAGCAACCAATTCATCTCTTTTCAGAGTTGTGATAGAATCGCATCCAATAAACTCCTAATAGTCATAACAAACACGCTCTACTCCAACTGTGGTAGAGTATGCTACAGAGCTTCCACTGTGTCCCGTGACCATCTACACGGTGCTACCCCAGAACACATGACAATGTCCAATTCCAAGTGGGGTTTCTGCAGAATGTTTCTCTTTCTCACTCTGGTGGGTGCAGTACCATCCATGTGCACTAAGGAATGTGGAGCCCGGCATCCATCGGGAAGAGCTGGACAGAGCAGAGAGCAATTTCCTGTATTGGCCAAAGAGCCAAGCGAGAGGCCCCAGCGACAGGGATCCCACAACAGCAGGGGTCCGGGGTTATCAGCTCCCAGGAGACCCAGCATGTCTCTTGTACTTTCCTTGCCTAATAGCCCCCTGGACTTTCCAGTAATAAAATTGCTTCCTACATGAGTTAGTTGCTAGGGACTGGTTTTTAATAAACAGATGAACTCTGGCTAGAACCGAGGGGTCTTTTCCCATCTACACAGTGTACTTTTGTTACGCCCCTGTCCAGTCCCAGATCTGAAATTCCTTACTCAGCAGCTTTCATGCCCCTTGGGTGGGGCCATGGAGAAGCCCCCGAGAACCCTGCTGTGCCTGTTTCGGCATCCTTCAGCGTGCAAAGCCTCCCTGTGTGCGGTGGCCACACGTCTCGGTGCTGTCCTTTGTCGCCACTGAGCCTGGGGGACGTCTCCGCGGGTTCCAACGCAGTCTCAGCTCCGTTGTTCCTGCCTAAGTGAGCGCCACTTGGAGGAATCAGATCCTCCATGTAAATCAATTTTATGGATGGCTGAAGCTCAAGACCAAAACAAACTGTTGGTATGCCTTCAGGAACACTGACATCTTGATCCTCTGGCTGGGCTGTAGCCATGATACGCCAGGGCACCACAGGGCAGCAGTGCCCCTCAGTGCCGCCTGGGTTGAGGTGGGCGGGGTGCTCAGAACCATAGATGCCCCAGGCAGAGGTGCACACCCAGGCCAGGCAAGGTGCGATTTTATCTTGCTCCAGTGTGTCTGAGTCTTGCAGGAGGGGGAGAGAATCAATTTACTACAACACACACCATCAGCCACTTCGGTTGCTTTTCAGTCATTCTGCTCCCTGCTTGTACATTTGTGTGGCCATCTGGCCAGCACTACCAGACAATTGGTAGCAAGCATCCAGGGTATTTTTTTAATGATAGAAAAATACACAACGAACTCCTGCCTTGACTTTCTCATGTATCAGGAAAATAGAAGGGTACTTTCAAAAGGTTCACTAAAGATGCAGCTGAAAATTAAGTTTATTTTGGTGTAAACATTTCTGAAATCTATGCAGATTTTTTTCTTCCCTAATAATCATTCTCTAGGTTTCTCATTCTGTCCCTACTGATTCTGGCTGTGGAGGTCCCCAGAGCCTGTGCAGCTGAGGATCTCCACTGCTGGTCTAACTGAACTACGTTCACCAGACGCCGGAAGCTCAGTCCCCCAGCCTTCGGTTCCTCCCCATCTGTATGTCACAAGGCAAAGGGACTGCACACCTTGCAAAGCCTCTCTGTTTTTGTGTTCTGGGTTTACTCAGAAGGACCCTAGCCACATTTTCCATCACTCCCTCTCCACCCTTGTTTCATTCAACATTTCTTGCTGTGCGTCTTTGAGGACCCAGGCTCCTAAGCCAGCCAACGGGGAGATGGAGGGAGGTGGCAGTGACATCAGCGACTGGGGTCGTGTTCTTTCCTTGATCCCAGTCCCACGCTACACCACCACCCTCAGTAGATCGCGGGAAAGCCAAGTGATTTCTACCAGGGAGCAGATGCCTCTGCTGGTCATGGGCATCCTTTGTCTTTTTCCAAAGCAGATGCTTCCCTGTGCAAGCCTGGAACTGCCTCAAACTGGATTGAAGACTCCCTACCTTTGCTTAACAAGTATCACCAAGCAGGACTCCATTTGTAACTGGGACAAAGACCCAGCAGGGCTCCGTTTGTAACTGGGACAGACTCAGTAAAAGTTCTTGTCAACCAAGTGCGGACTCACAGCGGGTTAGCTCCCTCCAGAAGCCTAGTCTGGGGGGGCTGCAGAATCCTCCAGCACACCAAGGGCTGGCTGGGCTGCACCCCCTAAAAAGGAACCAAGTGTGCCTCTGCACCTGCTTCCCATATGTTAAGGCTCCTTCCAGGTTCGGGTTCACTTTTTGCCAACTCTGTCCTCAACACACACCTGACAGTAATGTCGCCATAACACAAAAACCAGGTAATGTGTCCTGTGTTCCTACTGTTTCAGGTGACAACGGACCACAGGTTAGGGATAACTTATCTTTTACATCTATCCATGGAGTTCTTTGATTTTTCAACACCAGTTCAAGGTAGATATAATTCCCATCTCACAGACAAAAGAGGCAAAGTAACTGAAACACACAGCCAGCTAACGGAGGAGAAAACCGAGACAGATATCCAAAGGCTTAGTCTGTCCCTTGTTGTAAACAGGTGTTATTTTTAGCAATGCAGCTCCCTTGTCTCTGGCAGACACTGCCAGGATCAGGCTGGATTCCAGGATCAGGCTGGATTCCAGAATCATTCCGCATTCTTCAATGGGATGGGCAAAGTCACTTTTTTTTTTTTTTTTAAATCTGCCATCAACCATTTGTTCTCTTCAACAACTCTTCATGAATAAACAGTGCGGCTGCATGTTCCATACTATGCCCCGTAAAGTCTGCTGGCTGGGCAGAAGGCACTCAGGGCTGCCCTCAAAAGTAGGCCGCCTGCTCCACGGGGAGGGGCTTTCAAAGCCAGACCTCAAAATAGTCGGCCACGGGGTCTGTGATCAGGGGAGCCCACGGCATTTAAGGACAGCGTGTCTGGCCCTGGTCTGTTGGCTCTGAGACTGGCTTCTGTGAGGTTCTGCATACATTTCTGTTGGAAATGACTTCAGCTGCAGACAGCTGTGAGCAAGGCTTGTAACCAGGGTGCCCAAGATCACAAGCACAGGGACTCGGCCCTAGAGCAGGGACCTCCAGAAAATGAAAGGAAAGTCACCCTCTGGGACATGCTGGGGGGTCAGGACCTCCCCAGGGCCCGAGGCAGCTCATGAACATGATAGTCCAATTGCTCTGGCGTGGGGTTTCCGGGAAGGACAAAGGGCAGATCTACTGCTGGGCCAACGAATCCAGTGGAATCCCAGGCCTGCTGGCTCCAAGGCAGCCAGACGTCCCGAGGCTTCCCACCAACCAGGATGAAAATCAAGGCAGCGAAGCCTCTGTCATGCACATGAGTCCCCTAGCAGGACCCCGGGCTCAGATCCCACCTTCCGTAGGGGGGGGGGGGGGGACTGCTTCAATTTCATGCTCCGTCAGAAGACTGAGCTGACCGCTGGGTTGTAATATATGAGCTCGGGTCAGACACTCAGCCCAGCATTTCTGATTACAACCACAGCCCCCAGAAGTGAACGGGGCCTTCCTGCCCACACTGCACCAGGTAAGGCTAACGCAGTTGGTGACCCATCACACACACACATCATTCTAACTTGTCCTTATTTTTTAAAGCAGATTGTGAGTTCAGATCTATATAGCCAGGCCACTAATTAGTAAAAATTATACATGAATTAACAGAGATCAAAGGGATAACCAGAACTAGTACATTTAATATATTAATATATTAATATATCTTATCTCCGACTTAGACAGGACAGTGGTTCTGAGTGTGGTCTTGACCTGGAAGTGCATTACAAATGCAAACCCTGGGCCAGCGCTGTGGCTCTCTTGGTTAATCCTCCGCCTGCGGCACCTGCATCCCATATGGGTGCTGGGTTCTAGTCCCGGTTGCTCCTCTTCCAGTCCAGCTCTCTGCTGTGGCCCGGGAGGGCAGTGGAGGATGGCCCAAGTGCTTGGGCCTTGCACCTGCGTGGGAGACTAGAAGGGAGCACCTGGTTCCCGGCTTCAGCTCAGCGTGCCAGGCGTAGTGGCCATTTGAGGAGTGAACCAACGGAAGGAAGACCTTTGTCTCTCTCTATCTGTCAAATAAAAAAAAAGAAAAATGCAAATCCTGAGCTCCCATCCCAGACTCCCTGGATCTGAACATCTGGACTCTGACAGGCGCATTCCGAGTGTTGTCTAGACACTAACACAACTCACTCTTTAGCTGACTAGGGAGTCTAGACTGTCACTGCAGAGGCTGGTCACACCCTCCTCACTCCTCAGAGTGGTCTAAGGTTAAGACTGGGTCTTTGCAGTGCTGCTAACTGGCATCTCCTTGGCCTTTGCTGATATTTTCAGTGTTACTGAGCAGGAAAAGAAACAAACCGCGATGCCCCCAGCAGTGAGCGAGTGTGTACTTCTGCATCCCTAAGTGTCTCGGGGCATCAAAATCAACCCCTTGCTCGGGTTGTGATGGAGCCTAATGCAGCTGAGGCAGTATGATTGTAGCTGTCGCGAGTCTTACAGGCTTTCTTCCTTGCCCTGTGAAGCTGGAACCAACCGTTGGTACAGAAAGCCTAAATGAAAAGGCCCTGGGTTTCCTGTTATAACAGACTGATTTTTTGAGATGCTAGAGCAACTGCTTTTTATCACCTAATTAAACCCATGTGAAATGGTACGGCACGACTGCTCTGGATTTACTAAATGATGCTTCCAATGACATTTCGAGGAAGAGAACCACTCCATAACGCAGGTCGATAACCTCTCTTCCAAAATACTTGGGGGGTCAGAAGTGTTTCTAGTGTTTGATTTTTGGAATATTTACATAAACATAATGGGGCTATCTTGGGGGACAGAACCCACATCTAAGCATAATCCATTTATGTTTCACATATACTTTGCACAGACAGCCTGGAAGTAATTTGATGCAGAATTGTTTACGAGCCTTCATTTCTACAAGGACCTGTCACACGAGGGCACGCGTGGACTGTTCACTTGTGGCCTCATATAAGGCTCTACTAGTTCTGGATTTTGAAGCGGCTCGGGCTGGGTTTTCAGGTTAGGCATTCTCAGTCTGTACTTTTCCCCGGAATGCTCTCCACCATGGTTCTACACTTGTGCTTCGTGAGAAAGCAAAGTGTGTAAATTGGTGAGGACAATGCGGTGAACTCCATTCAACTGTGGCGAGTAAGTTCATGGGCTGGGTGGGTAAGCAGGAAACCCAATGGCCTGTGGACAGTCTTCAGAGGGCAGGCAGCTGAGGCTGAACCCTGCACATTGCAGACCGTGAACTATGACCTCCCTCAGCACCTGCACTTCATTCGGGATGCAGTGTTTGAGATGGGGAAGGGTACCCATACGTGCCTCTGAACTGGTTCAGTTTCCATGTCAACCTGGCTACACCACAGTGCAAGTGTTTTTTAAAGTATAATTGGCACCTACATTATAGACTTGGAAAATAGCAGATCACTTTTAATCATGCATCAGGTCTCATCCAATCACTTCAAGACCTTGAGAGGAAGAACTGAGTTTTACTGAAAGAGAAATTCTGCCTGTGTCTCCCACCTTCAGGCTGAAGGCCACACATGAACCTCTACCTCCGCCTTGGACTTGGAACCATTTCTATGGAACAAACCTCTCCCTCCATGCCTGGAGAGGGTTGTTTTCCTTGAGAAACCTCGACTGACATAGCTCCAAGCCCTAATTTCCAACCCAGGGGATCCCCAACATTTATGCTACTCTGACCGTTTTTAGTTGAAATAATTTGAAGCTAAAACACATCAAGGAATTTCTTAGACGAGCAGATAATGAAGATGCTGCTGTACTGTCCTGACTGCACATTGGAGTAACTGCCTCAAACATCTGCAATCCTACAGACCTGAACCTACAGCTCCATAATTTCATGCTCTATACAAAGAAACGCATCTACACACACATCCAGCTTCCCCATATTCATGAGTATTTAAGGATAGGGAATTCCTCAATTAAAGGAAAAAACAATGCATACAGCAGACATAGACATTAAATGCTGTCCTTGTGAGAGAGTTCTCAAAAATCTTCAAAATCCATACCATGGCTTTTCCATTCCTTCCCCAGACGGACAGGCTCTATCAGTGCTCATAGGCACTAATGGAAGAGCAACTGTGGGTACAAAAGATCGCCCAGGTGCCAATTCCCATGCGACTCCCACAGGGGTTAGTGAGCAGGTTCAGGCCAGCACCTCCGGTTCCATCTGACCGTAATCCTGTCCGATGGCTTTTTCATCCAGTCCAGGGCTTTTGAGACTGAGCTCAGGGAACAATACTTTCCAAGAATTTACACCATGGTGATTTACCCAAAGTCTCTGCGCTGCAAAACTTCCAGAACTTTAGTAGAAGTAAACCAAAGATCGGAAATAACTCGCAGTCGCCCCATAAATATTTCCTTTTATCAATAAATCACACCCACAGGAAATGAACTGCCTAGGACAGGCATTAGAGAAACGAGGTCTATCTCCAAGACTGCAGTAGGAATTCTACTACCCAAACAGGACTTGTTAAAAACGGGGTCAAAACCGCTAACAACTTGCAGCGACTTCCTCTCAAAAGTTGTGCTACCTCTACACAGAGGCCATGAGGAATGCACCTCTGAATGTCTACACTCCATTTTTGAAGACTACTACATCCAAAGTCTGCTTCTTGATGGAGCTCTTGTGGCCCAAGACTCCCCAGGATATTCTCCATTACACTGTAGCCTGCACAGATGTTTAACTGTGTTAGGTCTTTAACCCCTTTGCTTCCAGCCCCGGATAATCACTGACTTGCTTTCTCACTCTCACTCTGCAAGATTGTCATATAAATGAGGTCATTCAGGAGGTAGCAGCCTTTTTGAATTTGGCTGTTGTCACGCTCAGCATAATACATCAGAGATTCGTTTTCATCCCTGTGTGCCTCACTTTGTTCCTTTTTATTGCCAAGCAGTATTCTGTGGACACACTACAGCTTTAAGCATTCCCTAGGTGACAGACATTGTCATTTGCAAAAGCTAGAAATCAGCCCAAAGTCAGTATAAACCTTCGCATGCAGAGTTGTGTATGAGAACTAAGCTTTCATTTCACTGGAGCCAGATCTCAAGAGCAGGACTGCTGGGCCATGAAGAGCCCACGCTTAACTGTATATGAAAAGGCCAGAAGCTCTCTGCTGTGGCCCAGTAGTGCAGTGGAGGATGGCCCAAGTGCTTGGGCCCTGCACCCGCATGGGAGACCAGGAGAAGCACCTGGCTCCTGCCTTCAGATGAGCGTGGTACGCCAGCTGCAGCATGCTGGTCGCAGTGGCCATTGGAGGGTGAACCAACGGCAAAGGAAGACCTTTCTGTCTCTCACTGTCCACTCTGCCTGTCAAAAAAAAAAAAAAAAGTCCAGAATGTTTTCCAAAAGGGATGTGCCATTCAAATGGCTGTTTTGTTCAAAAAAGACTTACTTACTTGAATGGCAGAGTCAGAGAGAGTGAGCAACAGTGTGATGGATGGAAGGGAGGGAATGGAGGAGTAGGAGGGAGGGAGGGAGGGAGAGAGAGAATGAATCAGTTCTTCCGTCCTCTGGTTCATCCCCCATGTGTCTGCAACAGCCAGGGCTCAGCCAGGATCCAAGAAGTCCAACCGGGTCTTCTATGTGAGTAGCAGGGGCTCAAGCATGTGGGCCCTCTTCCACTGCCTTCCCAGGCTCATTAGCAGGAAACTGCCTCCAAAGTGGAGCAGCCAGGATACAAATCAGTGCTCCGAGAGGCGGGTGCCCCAGCGCTGCCCCTCAGATGGCCGTTTTAAAGTAGCTTTGTTTCATTACACTACATGGGCTCCATGTTACACCTGACATTCAGGGAAAGACTAGTCAGTCAGTATGAGGGTTTTTTCAAAACATTGTAGAAAAATGCAATGAAGTTTATTCTGGTGCAAGAAAGTTTAAGTCTGCATCATTTTTCCATAAAATGCATTTTTCATGAGCTTGATGAAGGCCTTTAATATGCGTAGAGTTCAAATGTTTTTCCCGTCCAAATCAACTTACCTTCCAAGTTCATTCTCCAACTTTCTGAAAGTACACCTGCACATGTTTGTCCGAGCCGTTTCGCTACAAACGCCCACGCTCGGAAAGACGGCCAAGGTTTGTCTAGACTCGGCCAGGAAACAAGCAGGGCGGAGCTGCCGGAGGACAGAGCAGAACACTGAACCTGCTCCTTCCACCTGTTTTGGTTCTGGTTCAGTGTGCCCTGAGCCCTGCCCTGCAGTGGGATCCGGAGTCGGCCAGGAGGAGGGTCCTCCGCTGGGTCCATCTGCAGGCTCTCCCACCTGCCGCCGCCACCACAGCTCCTCTGCAGGGCTTCAGCACTGGTGCCAAATGCATGATCACATCCGATAGCACCGTGGAGGTGACACCCATCTGCTGAAGAGCCACGCATCCCTGCTATGCACATGCACACACGTTCCACCTGCCCGGGCTGTCTCTGTGCTTGCCAGCAGTCTGCACGGTGGCTCCCGCCCACCTCAAAGGGCTCTTGCTCTCACCTCCTCCCCGATCCCTCTTCTGTCTCTGACCTTCACTTGGGTGGCAGATACGCCTCAGTGCCTGGGATCGGAACAAGTCCTGGCGGTCAACCCAACAGCCCGCAGCTCCTTCTCTGAAGGGTCCTCGGGTGAACCTGTGCAGGCGAGGGCCACACAGGGTGCATGTCTGGCAGCATTTAACTGCCCCGCCTGTGGTGGAGGATGGGAAAGGGAAGGTGAAATTTGAGAGCAAGAAGCAGGCGCACCAAGGGCAGGGTGCACACTTGGGGAGAGGGAGCTGGGGGAGGTGGTGGAGGAGAGTTTACGGGGTCACCAGCCACAGGGGCTCTCTATCTGGGAGGTGCTCTCATACCCGGAGCGACAGCTCCAGCTGGAACTGGTTTGCTGTCCAACAAGAGCCAAGTCTGGCTGTGCGGTGGGGGTGGGTGATGAATTTAATAAACAGAAAGCCCCCTGGAAAGACACGAGGGCCCGGCTTATGCCCTCTTGACTGACAGCCCCTCTGCTGTTCCCCAGGGCCTCAAAAATCATTCGTAACAAAGTCTGCCTTGACGATTTTGGGTCACCTTTGATGAAACCACACTCAAATGCGTGTGCTGGGAGAAAGCCATGTGGACTTTCGGAAACAATCCTGCATCTACGAACACATGGGCACAGAGATGTGTAACACAGGCCTGTATGCACACAGGCACAGACAGACCACACACAAGCAGTCTCCAGAAAGTCCACAGCAAACGCTCATTATGAAAACTACGCATGAGGGACTGGCACTGTGGCCCAATGGGTTAACGCCCTGGCCTGCAGCGCCGGCATCCCGTGCTGGTTCGAGTCCCAGCTGCTGCACTTCTGATCCAGCTCTCTGCTATGGCCTGGGAAAGCAGAAGATGGCCCAAGTCCTTGGGCCCCTGCACTCGCATGGGAGACCCAGAAGAAACTCTTGGCTTCAGACAGGCACAGTTCTGGTCATTGTTGCCATCTGGGGAGTGAACCAGTAGATGAGAAACCTCTCTCTCTGGCTCTTCCTCTCTGTTTCAAATAAATAAATCTTTTAAAAAATGAAAACTATGCTTGGATTGCAAAAAAGCCACTTGCACTAAAACATCCTGCAATTCCATTTTCTCAAGTGCTTTTGCAGTTCCCACATGTATTATTGGACAACATGATGCAGTATTACTGTATTAAATTAACTTTGAACCACTGTAAACTGTGAAAAATCAGTAACATGACTTGTCTTTCATAGGTCACTAAGGAAAGAGCCAATCCACTGAGCTAACAGAGCTTCAACAGAAGATCCTGAGCTTGATCAGAAACATGATGATATAAATATCGCAGGATGGGGTGGGCACTCGGCACCGTGAGAAAGATGCTCTTCCACCTGCCTGAATCCCACATAGGAGTGCCGGGTTTCAGCCTCAGCTCCACTCCGTATCCCAGCTTCCAGCTCATCTGCAACCTGGGAGGCAGCCGGTGACAGCGCAGGCCGCTGCTACCCGCACAGGAGACATTGACTGAGCTCCAGGCTTCTGCCTTTGGCCTGGCCCAGCCTTGGCTGTTGTGGGCAGTCAACCAGCAGGGGTAAGAACTCTGTCTTTTGTCTCTGCTTTAAGATCACAGTACAAACACGGCTGTCAGGTTACCGCTGGCTTCAAGGTAGCTTAACTGCAGCTTCCCTGACTCAGATCTAAATCACTGACTCCTGCAGAGCCCCAACTTCTCCCAAATCACAAGAATCCCATCACCAGCGCCCTGACAGGTGAGCCGTCTTCTGTGACAACAGCTACGGCTAAAACAGCTGCCCCTCAGAAAACTTAACTGTAGAGGACTCTTGTTCACCACACTGCTCCCAGCGGTGGCCACCTGCCCGGACCCTGCTAAAGCGTAGGAAATGCTGGGGCCCCAATTGCACCGTGTCCTTGTCAGGGCCATGTCCCCAGGACTGTCCCTGGGCAGCGGCACACGTTTCCTCGTCTAGAGATTTCAGTGTTTCCCCAGTACACGCTGCCCATGGAATCTCCTTAGTCCTTCAACACTGTTTGGAACTACGGTGCTCACTCCAGTTGTAGGCTCTTGACAACAAGGATCACGTTGGGCTACCACTCAACTCGCACACCCAGCTCAGGTGGCTGACAACATACTGAATTCAAGTTCACTAACGTCTGTCTTGCACAGACACCTCAACTTCCAGTTTCTCCAGGTATGGGAAGCTCTTCAGTCAGTAAAGCAACTTCTGAGCTGTCCTAAAACCACATGGAGGGAAAATTACAGACACTGAAGGCACCTGGCACCCTGTCCAGCCTCACCCAGTACCACGTGCCTCGCTGTGCACAGCACGCACCCACCTTTCAGTGAAGTTGGCACAGCAGCCTATGCCACGCAGGAAAGCACCATCAGGACCCTTAAAAAACAGAGAAGCCACTCCACATACTGTTTCTGGAGAGTTGTGTTCCTCAACTGCGCCCACGGATTTCAACTACTGCTTCGACATCTGCTGCCCTAATTTTAAAGGCATAACAAAATTCTAAACAAAATGAGTCAACTTTGCATGTTGAAAAATATTGGGGGGCTAGCACTCTGGTGTAGCAGGTAAAGCTGCCGCCTGCAGTGCCGGCATCCCATACGGGCACTGGTTCGAGTCCCGGCTGCTCCACCTCCAATCCACCTCTCTGCTATGGCCTGGGAAAGCAGTAGAAGATGGCCCAAGTCCCTGGGCCCCTGCACCCACATGGGAGACCTGCAGGAGGCTCCTGGTTCCCAGCTTTGGATTGGTGCAGTTCTGGACACTGCGGCCAATTGGGGAGTGAATCAGCAGATAGAAGACCTCTCTAATTCTTTCAAATAGATAGATAAATCTTTTGAAAATCTGCATTTAAAAAAATATTGGCTCTCAAGCTGTTCTCAAAATGGGGCAAATTCTCTTCCCTCGAGTTTCATGCACAGTTCTGCATCTGCGATGACACAGGAATGTTATGGCAATGACGAGTACACCAGGTCACTTTGGAGTGGCGTTTTACATTTGTTGCGAGTGCCTTCAACAGTTTTTAGTTCAGTTTAAAAAAATTTTTTAAATCCCTTGATACTCACTGGTAAGAATAGGAAGCACGTTCCTAAATGATCCCTTTTCTTCCATTTCATATGCCCAGGGAGGGTCATAACATTTAAAATCACCGCTGTGTGGGTTTGTGGGAAGGGATCCAATGTACCTGGGACTTGGAAACAAGAAAATCTCATGCCTGGGAACAAAGAGGCAGGTTCAAGAGTGGGGGCTGAAAGTCCCAGGTCCCACACAGGGAGTGTTCCCTACCGTGTTTAGGAAACATAGCCAAGCCCCCTCACCGAGGCACCTGAGACACAAGCTCCCTGGAAGTACCGAGTTAGGAAGAGGCTGACATTAGCACTGAAATACACGTGCACCAAATCCTAGCCACGTGCAGAAATAGGCACTAGGAAAAGGCATTGCTTGCGTGCCCAGCACAACCGGGGAGCGCAGCATCCAGATGGAGCTCTTTCGGGATGACAAAGCTACATTTGCAATACAAGTTCAAGACCACCCACTGCTGTGCAACCTCCAGGACAGGCTGAGGAAGCCATGGGAACATTTAAGATGAGTTCATAGAACATTTATACCAAGAAGCCCAGTAAGACACACTTGACAGACACGATAGATGAATTCCCTTGACACAACCTGATGAAAAAGATAATGACATGTTGTTTGAAAAAGTTGGGGGTGGTGTTGTGGAGCAACGAGCCAAGTTTCTGCTGGCATCCCATATTGGGATGCTGACTCCAGGTTTGAGTCCCAGCTGCTCCACTCCCAATCCAGCTTCCTGCTGACGTGCCTGGAAAGAAGAAAATGGCCCAAGTACTTGGGCCGCTGCCCCCTATGTGGAAGACCAGGATGTAGTTCCTGGCTCCTGGCTTCAGCCTGGCCCAGAAACAGCCCCCTGGCTGATGTAGCCATTTGGGAAGTGAACTGACAAAATGACAGAAGATTCATTTTTTTAAAAATTTTTTAAAGATTTATTTTACTTGAAAGTCAGAATTACACAGAGAGAGGAGAGGTAGGGTGGGGGGTGGGGAGGTCTTCCATCCAATGGTTCACTTCCCAATTGGCCGGAGCTGCACTGATCCAAAGCCAGGAGCTTCCTCTGGGTCTCCCACGTAGGTGCAGGGGCCAAGGACTAAGGCCATCTTCCATTGCTTTCCCAGGCCATAGCAAAGAGCTGGATTAGAAGAGGAGCAGCCGGGACTTAAACCGGCGCCCAAATGGGATGCCAGCACTTCAGGCCATGGTGTTAACTCGCTGCACCACAGCGCCGGCCCCAAACTTGTGTTTTTTGAAAGATTTTTTATTTATTTGAAAGAGTTACAGACAGAGGTAGAGCCAGAGAGAGAGAAGGGCCTTTCATCTGCTGGCTCACTCCCCAAATGACCACAATGGCCAGAGTTGAGTTGATCCAAAGCCAAGAGCCAGGAACTTCCTTCAGGTTTTCCACAAGGGTGCAGGGGCCCAAGGATGTGGACCATCCTCCACTGCTTTCCCAGGCCACAGCAGAGCGCCGGATAGGAAGTGGAGCAGCCAGGACTCGAACTGGCACCCACAGGGAATGCCAGCACTGCAGGCGCTGACCCCCAAAGATTAATCTTGATTGCTGTCTCTCCCATTTACTCTTTTAAATTTTTAAAAAGCCTAATTTTTGTTCCCAAAGAGAAAAGCAGTAGCAAACTTCTAATGAGCCTGTAGATCAGACAAAAGACAGATATAAAACAACCCAAATGGAAACCTTGCACATGGAAATCATTTTTTAAAAGGAATATTTACTTCATTAGAAATAAAAGCTAGTTTACTTGAAGGAAGAATTAAAGGGACTTCACTGGCAAACTCTATAAAATATACACAGAATAAATCATTCCTACTTCACAGAAACTGAGAATTAAAATATTCTTTCCAAGTCTCTGGATGAAACTTAGCAAAAATCCCATTGGATAAATAAGCTTATCACAGTCATGAACACCAATATGAAAAATCCTACATAAACACCAGCATTCCGAAACCAAGGACAAGGACTACTGGAACGATTTGGAACTTCAGAAATGGAAGATGGTTTTAACATTGTGTTTACAATGAATATTTGTCACATTCATGGTCTAAAAAGTCATGAGGGTACTTCAAAAGGCTAGCAGAAAACATTAAGTTTCTTTTGCTGCAAAATTTTGATATCCATGCATAGTTTTGCATACTACATTTTCCATGAATGTTTTGAAAACACCTTGTAGGCATGGGTTTCAAAAATTTTCACCCCAAAATATACTTGTCTCTTAATTCCATTTTTCCATGAATTGTCAAGGTACTCTCAAATTTAATAATTTCAGTGGATGTCAAAATGCATTCTACACAATTTAACACTCACATATGATAAAAATCTTTCAGTAAACTAGCCACGGAGAACTAGTTCAACTGGATTATATTAGTTCCTATAGCATATCCGGCATTGGCCAAGACTCAAATATTTTTAGTTTAACATTTGCAAAGCACATTGTTTGCTCACACTAAGTCTGCTTCTAACCCACAGTAGCACTGTTCCAAGTGCTGCTTCCCAGGGGGTGCATTAGCAGGAAGCTAGGAGTGGGAGAGGAGCAGAGACTGGAATCCAGGTAATGGGAGACAGAACGCAGGGATCATAAGCAAAGTCTTAACCCACAGGCCACACCCCCAATCCAAGGCTTTTTTAATAATTTTTTTTTTTTAAGATTTATTACAAAGACAGGGTTGGGAGGGAAGAGGAAAAAGAGAAGGAAGAGAAGACAGGCAGAGAGGAGGAAGGGGTGGGGGAGGGGGGAGATCGTCTACCTGCTGGTTCACTCCCCAGATGGATGCAACAGCTGGAACTGGGTCATGCTGAAGCAAGGAGCTCTGTCTGGAAGCTGGGACTCTGTCCAGGTTTTCTACATGGGTGCAGGGGACTAAGTACTTGTGTCATCTTCTGTGGCCTTCCCAGGCACAGTAGCAGGGAGACAGACTGAAAATGGAGCAATTGTGACTCCAACCAGGCCTCATACAGGATGCTGGAGGGGTCGGAGGTGGCAGCTTAATCCACTACACCACAAGAGCCCCAAGACATCTATTTAAATAGCATGAAAATGTCATGTACCTTGCAAATGGAGAAAAGACCACTGCAATACCACACTTTGATCTAGGTTAGAGAAAGTTGAGAGGGAGGGGGGGAGGGAGACTGATCACTTGGAAGCCTCCCATTGTATACATATCAGCTCAAATACAGCTGATGAAACACTAAAAATTTTTTGGTAGAGTTTGAAATACTAATTCCATAGAACACACAAGGGCCGATAATAGCCGATATTAACTTCTGTTTTTGGAGGTATCGTGTTTATTTGTTAAACTGTATAACAAATTTCCTTTAATTTTCGTATATGGTCCCATTTTCCCCCCACATGTGTGCAGGCCATGTAGCCACCAGAGTATGATACAAACATTAGCACTGGTGCAGATCCCTCATCCCCTTTCCAAATTACAATCTCCCACCAAGAGGCAGCCACCATGTTGACCCCGACCGCCAGCAATTTGCTGGATTTTGACCCTCCTCATTGGAAGCATGCCATACATTCTCTTTTCTGATTTAAACACCTGAAGGCCAGGGCAATTTCTCTAAGAGACAGCAAGGAGTACTTGTATTTCTCCTCCTGGTCCTGGCCTGCGCCTCTTGCTAGGCTACTGCAGAGCACGGGATCTCCCTGGACACAGCCTGCAGCTCCTCTAGCATCTGTTCCAGCCGTGAGCTATTTCTCTGCAGCACCACGGGACCATGAGTGCCCAGCATCTCCCGGGGCGGCAGGCGGCCCTTCATATTTGCTTCCCTGACACCTTCTCAGGAGGCTTCACACCCAAATGCTACCAGTGAGGAGCCGCCCACTAACACACCCGGCTGGGGACACAGCGATTTTCAATGTGTGCCTCTTCCTAATGGATGGTCTCCCCAGGACCCGAGAGGGAGGGTTTCCAGCAACTTCTCTACCACCCATAGAGCCACAGCCCTGCTTCCTTCCAACACGGCCTGGAGCTCAATCTTGGGCAGCCCTGGGGACAGTGAGGTGGGGCAGGCAGAGTCTTTCCACATCTGTATTCTCACCTCTAGGTGAAGCAGCTCCTTCCTTCTGTCAATTCATAAGCCTATACGAAATGTACAATTTCCTTTGTGTATACACAGTTCATCATATGGGTCACATTAGTAATAGAAAATTCACATAAACCAATTTTAAAAATGTATTTATTTGAAAGTCAGAGCTACAGAGAGGGAGAGCCAGAGAAGAAGAAGAGAGAGAGAGAGAGATCTTCCATTTGCCAATTCACTCCCCAAATGTCCTCAACAGTTAGGGCTAGGCAAAGCCAGGAGCTTCTCCCAGGTCTCCCAACAAGGGTGCAGGGGCCCAAGGACTTGGGCCATCTTCCACTGCTTTCCTAGGCCACAGCAGAGAGCTGGATCAGAAGAGGAGCAGCTGGGACCAGAACTGGTGCCCATATGGGATGCTGATGCCTCAGGCCAAGGCTTTAACACACTGAGCCTCAGCGCCGGCACCATTGGTTTACTTCTGATTCCAGCTTCCTGCTGACGTACACCTTGGGAGGCAGCAAGTGATAGCTCCAGTGCTTGGCCCCTTGCTACCCACGAGGGAGACCTGGAGTGAGTTCCCGTCTCCAAGGTTCTGCCTGGCCCAGCCCCAGCTTTGGTAGCATTTGGGAGAGTGAACAGCACATGGAAGATATTTTTTTCTCACTCTGCCTTTCAATTAAATATAAATACAGATTTTTAGAAAAAAAATGTAATTGTGAAAAATGTTAATGATTTAAAAGACATTTTAAAGGGAATTCTCTTTGAGACACACAAAAGTGATAAAACACTTCATAGACTACACAACCAAATAGGCATTAACACCACATTTTTACAAGCCTTAATACTTAGATGTGCTAATGACAGTTCCATGCATTTAATGATTATGAGCAAATGAACTAGAAGTTCACCAAGAAAGATGAGGGTACTTCAAGAAGTTTATGGGGAAAAAAGTAAAACGTTTATTTTGGAGCAAAAGCTTTTAAATCTGTGCATAGTTTTTCATAATACCTATTTTCTATGTACTTTCTGAATACGCTGTGGTTAAACAGCAAAATGTACAAATGCATATCACTTAATAACCATATGCATGCATATATGACTGCGGGCCTCTGAAGTGCTGTGACACACAGCCCAAGTCTTTAGGACAGATGGATCACACATCCTCACGTGTCACCACCGCGTACGCAGCCACCCAAAGAGCCGAGAGCAGAACTCTTCTTCCACAAAGGCAGCTGTACAAAAAGCACATCTCAGTAATTGAGAAAGCGTCAACATTTTTCTGCACATACGCAAAGTTTAAACAGCTGACGCTGTGATAACGGCACTTCTGTGAAGTCCAATTTGTACCAAAAAAAAAAAAAATCAAACAGAGCTCTCAAAGTCTTTATGCAATTTGTACCTACGACATCGGAAATGATATGAAGATCAGACACTTAGCATAATGAATTGTAAAATATAATGCTTACAATTTAAAATAATGAGGGAAAAATACTCAAGATATGAGGAAAGGTAGTAGTGTGCATTTGGTACAGTGGTTATAAGGCTGTGCGGGAGGCCCACATTCTGCACCAGAGTGCCTTGCTTGGGTCCCAGCTCCTCCACTTCAGATGCAGCTTCCTGCTAACGTGCACCCTGGGAGTAGAGCCACTGACTGTGGCACAAGTAGCTGGGTCCCTGCTACCCACACAAGAGTCTCAGATTGAGTTCCAGACTCTTGGCTTTGGCCTGGCACAGCCCTGGATGTTAGGGATTTGGAGAGTGAGCCAGCAGAGGGAACATGTCTCTACTTCTCAAAATCAATTTTTTTTAAAGATTTATTTGAAAGTCAGAGTTACAGAGGGAGGTCTTCCATCCGATGGTTCACTCCCCATTTGGCCACAGTGGCTGGAGCTGTGTCAATCCGAAGCTAGGAGCCAAGAGCTTCTTCCGGGTCTCCCATGTGGGTGCAGGGGCCCAAGTCCTTGGGCCATCTCCCACTACTCTCCTAGGTTATAGCAGAAAGCTGGATGGGAAGTGGAGCAGCTGAGACTAGAACCAGCACCCATATGGAATGCCGGCGCCGGAGGCCAGGGCATTAACCTGCTGCACCACAGCACCGCCCTTAAACAAGAATAATTTTTTTAAAAAGATATTAGAGTGAAAGATTACGGGCAGCTGCACACAGGCAGCTCACTAGAGCTGACGCTGACCATCGTCCACCCGCAAGTGCTGCGTCCTGGTCAACAGCCGTGTTCCCCCCGCCCGCAGCCCAGTTTAGGACAGGTCTCTGTGCAGAGAAAACACGTTTGTTTTCTGTGTGGTGGCTCTTCCCCACTTCAGCCACCCAGCCGTCAGCATGCACCTCTGGACACACTCTTGGTCCAGTGGCTTTCCACCGATCCACCCCACCTAACAGGATGCATTTATCCTGTGGACAACCAACACTGCATTATGGGTCTTCTACGCCTCCTATGCAGACTGGTTCTAAACAGGAATGGCAGTTTACCATTTCAGACTTTGCAGATCAGGATCAGCAACAACACTCAGCAATAAAGAAATTCACAAAACATCTTTTTAGAGTATTTTAACACACATGTGTAATACAGAAAAGGAGACTAGGACCAGTGCAAAGACATTCCTGGATCTTGGATGGGATGAGTAACATCACAGGGATGTCAGTTCTCCTTAAATCAAAAACTACAGCAAAATTACCTCTGCCAATGCAAATACCAGTACATCACTTATTATGGAATGTGAGGATTCTGAAGTTCATTTGGAAAACACACACACACACATGCACAAATAGTGAAAACACGAAACCCAGCCACGGGAAGAGTCCTGAAGATATTAAAACACCTCCACACCTCTTCAGTGACAACCAGGTGGCATCTACACATGACAAGGACAGAAACAGCCATGAAGACAGACAGGAAATCCACAGGCAAGCCTCACTGCTTTGCCAACTTGGTCTACACAACGTGATCTGCCAAGCCACCAGGGCCATGATGGACGTTTTAGTTAAGTTGTACAAGGACAATTGGAGAGTCATTTGCAAAAAGGGAAAACAGATCCAAGTCTCAATGCCATAAAATGGACCTGACCCATCAAAGCAAAAATTCAAGCCACAAAAATGCTAGAAAACATGGGTAGCTTCTCTGTATCCTGCACACAAATAGCTGCTTTCAAGTATGATACGGTCTAGATGTCATTTGTCGGTACAATGAACAAGTTTGCCACATAAAAACGAAATCAGTTCCTTTGCATACTGAATGCATCATAAGCAAAGTTGGGGTAAATGAAAAACAAAAGGTTTTGTAACACATAGCACAAAAGGCTGACATCCCTAATATCTGTGTATCTAGAATACTATGTATTATATATACACACATATAAATATATACACACATACATTATATATAACCCAAAACTTGGAGATAGAGGCCAAAAGTCCAAGAGAGAAAGACAAAATTCATGAACAGAATTTGTCAGACACAAAAATCATCCTTAAATATATGGAAAGATGCCCAAGTCTACTCATAAGAGAAAAGCAAATTAAGATTACACCGAGATCTCATTCAGATCAGCACAAAGTGCTTGGAAACCACCGCACCACTAAGGATGTAGAGAAATAGATTTTCTCACACTGCTGGTGGGATTGCAAGCTGACAAATCCTCACACAGGGGAAGTGAGCAGTATCGAGGACACGTGGACACAAAGCTGCAAGTGCATGCACTTCTCAACTCCAGAAACTCCACCTTTAGGAGTGCGTGCTGCAAGTAAAATGAGAACTGACACACCTGTAGGAGAATTCATTACAGGATTACAACTACAAAATACTGCCTGCAAATACGTGCATATACATAGAAGACAAGTTTCATCACACATAATGAAATATTTTGTAGCTGCAGAGACCAATGAAGATTCTTACAAAGTGATCTCTACAACATATCGGGAAGTAAAGAAAGCAAAGTGGAAATGAAGGAGACATTGCAGGCTAACTTTAGTATAATAAGGGAAGGGTAGCACTATACGTAGGTAACATTTTTAACACACCCCCCCACACACACATACACATACAACCTGCTAATTTTTGCAAAAAAAAAAAAGTCACAGGAAGAATAAACTAAGGACTTTGATGGGGAATAGAGTGGAATGAAAGGATTGAAGTGGTGCGTAACACTGTTTTTGCCTCCTAGAATCACATTAGTGTTTCACATATCCCAAAGTCACCTCATTGGGTACACAATCAACAGAACCCAACCTGGAGGCTACAGGTCGAAGGGCCCGGGGCCTTCAAATACACAAACTTGAAGGAGAAAAGAGGGATGGGGTGGGAGCTGTAGAGTGGAGCGCGCACCAGACAGGTTGAATGTTAGGTGGAAAATTCTATGATCAGGGATGCACACACACATGGGATAAAACCATGAAGAAACGCGAAGCTGTGACAGTCAAGATGGCGAGGCTATCTGGGAAGAGATGAAGGTTTGTGATTTAGGGACCTCAAAGGGTGCTGAGAAAGGTGCATCTCTTGACCCGAGAGAGGCTACAAAGGCGCCTGGCTCCCATCATGCTGCACGGTTGATCCGTGTGGCATTCCAGGCCTGTACTTTCCCATGCAGGATACAGCTACGGGGAGAAGACTCAATGTCAGGCCACTTCTCACCTACCTGTGTGATGCTCATGCAATCTTGAGTCTTTAGTAGCTTTCTACTGATTAGCACCCTACACTCCAGTGGACGGTGCGTGATCAGAGTGCATTCTAATTCTCAGACTAGCTGCACAAACACACGAATAGGAGACTTTAGGGATTGCCAACAATAACTTCTGTAACGCGTTCCAGTACCAACCATAAATTCTGTACTGCTTGCTGTCAGCTGTTTCAGATTAT
The DNA here is from genome assembly GCA_949820135.1 of Sylvilagus floridanus. Taxonomy (NCBI): domain Eukaryota; kingdom Metazoa; phylum Chordata; class Mammalia; order Lagomorpha; family Leporidae; genus Sylvilagus; species Sylvilagus floridanus. The sequence goes on from OX463226.1 coordinate 107,943,791, forward strand.
CGGCATTGTCAGCCTCCTTTGGCTGCATAGACCAGCAAAATAAAACTGCATTTTCTCAAAACCTTAGAAAAGGTGAAAGAGGCCCAGTGTTTCCATCTAAGATAAGGCCTGAAATTTTGTGAGCTCCATGGACACATTTATAATCCTGGCTGCAGGCCGTTTGGGCTTAAGTTAGCACACATCAAGAATCTTGGGATATTTGAACACTGAAAACATTTTGGGGGAAAAACAAGCAAAAATCAAAGCTGTATTGTCTAACTTTGATCAGTTAAGTTGTAGCAAGTGTAACCACTTACGTCTGATCAATGAGCTGACAACTCAATCACAGGACTCACTGGGAGCCATTTCCCATGGGGGGGGGGGTGTGGGCCTAAGGCACTGCTACACTCATTTCTCACCTCTATCAAGAAACCATGCCCACCCCCACCCCCAAGCACAGACAGGCACAACTGCACAGTCTCTGCCCATTCTCGAAGTCCCCAGAAGTCTGGCTGAAGGCAAAAGAAACGTCCGTTCCACCAGCAGGTCAAGCAACCTCCGTTTTAGGAGGTTACCCATTTCTCCCTCCCCAGTGGTGCTTGCCACCTTGTGCCCCACCTTCCTCGAGGCTAAAAGAGTCTAGCAATTATCCCAGTGCCTCGCCTATGTATTTCTTCTACTACTGCTTCTGCAGAGAGACTCCTGAACATGAGACTTGGATGTCTGCAGGCATACAGAGGTTGGTTACAACATTTAGGCTTGAATAGTCAAATTCACAGTGACAGAAAATAGAATGGTGGTAACCAGTCCTAGACAGAGAGGAAGGGGCAGTGTTGTCTAAGGGACACGGCTTCAGTGGGGGAAAAAAGACAAAGCATTGGTTGCACGTGAATAGACTCATGCCATGGAGTTACTCACTTGATGGTTGACATGGTACACTTTGTTTTTTTGTTTTTTTTTTTTTTTTTTTTTTTTTGACAGGCAGAGTGGACAGTGAGAGAGAGACAGAGAGAAAGGTCTTCCTTTTGCCGTTGGTTCACCCTCCAATGGCCGCCGCGGCTGGCGCGCTGCGGCCGGCGCACCGCGCTTGTCCGATGGCAGGAGCCAGGAGCCAGGTGCTTTTCCTGGTCTCCCCATGGGGTGCAGGGCCCAAGCACCTGGGCCATCCTCCACTGCACTCCCGGGCCACAGCAGAGGGCTGGCCTGGAAGAGGGGCAACCGGGACAGAATCCGGTGCCCCGACCGGGACTAGAACCCGGTGTGCCGGCGCCGCAAGGCGGAGGATTAGCCTGTTGAGCCACGGCGCCGGCCGACATGGTACACTTTGTTACACATAGCATTCTACAGCTTAAAAGACATGGAAGGTAACCTTGGGCAAAATGAAATTGTTTGGTCCAGTTCATCATGATCACTGCTGTTCTCTCAAAAGTGTGAGTTTTTTCAAAACAAGGCAGAGCTTCACCCGTGAGCCTAACAGCAGGTGCTCAAGTCCTCTGAGCTGCTCGCTCTATCCAGGCTGGAGCCCAGCCTCACTTTGCACAGACGTGGCAGCCCGCCTTCCACATCCAGTCCTGGAGGCAGCACTGGGGAGGAACTGGGACTCTTGGTTCTCACGGGAGGCTCCCAGGGAGCTTTATTCAGTGTCTTTTCTCCTGGGGCATCCCTGCCTATAGACAATTTTGTAAGCTGCCACAAAACTTGGATTCACCCCTTTTGATCCCAGCATCACACATATTTCCTGTTGATCCCATTTTGCCCCTTTATGGCAGGCTAATGACTTTGGGGGCTTTTTGGCCTTGTTTCCACATCTGAGAAATGGAAACAATGGTCACACTGACCTGGTTGGGTCATTACGAGGATTAACTGTGATAATGTAGAACTGCTTTAGCCCTGAGCCTGCTCACTGCAAACTCAGTAGATGTTGTCTATTTTTATCATCCTCACCTGAGCCCTTCTAGAAACTAGGGCACGTTCCTTTCATCCTTAAATACCTTTCCTGCTCTCTTGGCTATGCTGCCTCAAATTCCTTGCAACTGGCTTCCATCAGCATCACAATTTTCTAACACAAAAGAATAGCTTAAAATGTAAATGGGTGAACAAACATAGTGTAGCCCTTCTCCATACATTAAGCTGTTTTCCATGCTTCAGCGTAACTGAGTGGGGTAGCACTTTAAACACTTCAAAGAGTTTCCCACTTTGAGTAAACGATGAAAAAGTATGAGTACAGGAAGACACAGGTCCTGGAAATTCCCACCCTAAAATTCTACCTTTTTTAAACTAAAAACCGACCTACAAGGTGTTCTACATGTTGGTACGGGTTCTTTGGACTTGCTAAAGCAAGTCTTGGTGATTTTGTTTAAAATAAATGCCAAAGAGATGCCGTACGTTATTAAGTTTCCTCTATAACTTTCTCATTTCTATACAGCAAGCACAGTCCCTCCTCAAAGTCCAGCTCCAAGCACCTTAGTCTTGGGCATCAAGAAAGGCAGGATGGAGGGAGCCAGACGCTTGGGCAAAAGTACAAACAGCAGGGTCCACACCCCTCTCCCAGGCCAGCTGGGAAGAGATCACAAGGGCAGATGTCTACTCCCACAGCTAATTTTGCTCACCAATCCTTGGATTTCCTTGTTGAACACTGAAGCTATATGTGGAAGCATGTATGTGAATGAGCCAGTCTGGAAACATTACTGTTTCAATAACTGGATCACTTGCAGGCGTTTCAGATGAAAGACTACAGTGTTTCAGAAGCACACTAGGGCGCTGGCAGGAAATTGTTCTTGGCTATGGGGACTGAGAAATGACTTCAGTGTTACTATAGAAGCCAAATTCCCCAAGTCCAGTGTCCCTCACTCCTGCCCCAAGCCCAGCTCCTCACAGTGGACAGCTATGAGGGCTCGCACCCTTGTCTCTTGTTGCTCTTCAGACAGCACAGGGCCTGGGATCCCTTTTGACTATTTATTTATCGGAAAGGTAGAGTTACAGAGAGGCATGGGCAGAGAGAGAGTGGTCTTCCACTGTTTCAGTCCCCAAATGACTGCAACAGCTGGAGCTGGGCTAATCCAAAGCCAGGAGCTTCTCCCAGGTCTCCCAACAAGGGTGCAGGGGCCCAAGGACATGGGCCATCTTCTGCTGCTTTCCCAGGCCATAGCAGAGAGCTGGATCGGAAGTGGAACAGTCAGGACTTGAAGATACTGGTACTGCAGGTGCCAGTGTTACCTGCTACACCAGTGCCAGCCCCTCATCAGGGGCTTTCACATGCGTTTAATATCCTGGGCTAGCCAGAACAGTAAGAATAAAGCAGATGAGCAGCCGGTGGTCGTGAGTGTGGACTCTCATGTCGGGCTGCTCCATGTGTAAGTGTGGTCAAGTTTCCCGATTCCTCTCTGCCTCCATCTCACCATCTGTAAAAGTACTCATCTAATGAGGTTGTACTCTGTGAGACGCTGTACTTCCTGCACACCCAGCTGTACAATGACCATTACCTATTGGTCAACGCAAGGCAGGCTAGAAGGGAATGAGATGGCATAGGATCATGCTTGAGCCAAACAGCAGCACGCACTGTAGCATTCCCTGAGCGAGACGGGTCCTCGCAGGACAGCAGTCCTCGAGTCCGTGAGGTCTGATGGCTGCCGTCAGCCTCAGAGACACTGCACACAGTTACGCAGTCAGGATAGCTGAGATTCCAAAGTATTTGAGCCACTTCTTGGAACTGTTGAAGAAATGCCAGTGTGTGTCCAATGTCCTCCAAGCAGCAAAACTTAGAGTATCGTCCCCTGAATTTCCAAGGAACAGAGAGAAACAAGGCAAACCAAACATTTGAGGAAGTCACGGAGAAGTGAAGGTGCATGTGGGCTGGGTTGCTCATCTAGTACCCATGCCCTTGCCCTATGGGTTAGGGACCAGGAGAGACAAGCAGAGAGCATGCTGGTCAGTGTAAACAAGAGAATGCAACACCAGGTATTAAATGATTTACAAAGACAGTGGCTTATAAAGCTGGGAATAGTGGGTGCTGGCTTGAACTCCCCAAGACATCCCCTTCCTCTCCAAAATTACATTGTCTCATGGTCCAGAGAACTACCCTCCACCATGGGAAACAATCATAGCACCACACACAGCCTGTGCCAGCCAACTATACTGCTTCTTTGCCTCCCTACCCCAGTTCTGAACTAGGTTATGCTTGTGTGCAGACGGTGCATAGGATCTGAACCCCAGGTGCCAGGAATCTGGGGATGGTGTCTGCACTCCTGGAGTGGGCGAAAGCTAAGCAGATGGAGCTCACCAGCCCACAGTGCCCCAGTTCTTCCTGGAGCCACTTATCCCACTGCTCATCCAGGTGGCTAAGGTAGGCATGACCTTACTCTTAAGGGTCCAGACCTTCCAGATCAGAGGCTTACATTTGCTGGGCTCAGTAAATGGTTCCCAGAATTACCTATGAACAAAGCCAGGAATTGGGCTCAATTTCATGGTCTTTTTGAAACTGCTCTTTCTCTGCTATGCCTGTAACTAACTACAAGGATGTGAACCTGGCATTTCAGGTAGCTGCTGAACCAGCACATAGCAAGACGTGCTTGAGAGTGAAGCCAACAAGGAGGTGAGCAGAGATAGAGAAACATCAAGTCCTGGTGGCCCTGGCTGAGCCCTGCATCCAACCAGGGCTGGCATCAGACCCACTTCTTTGGTTAACAAGGAGAGAGGAGTGAAATGTTCTCAGTCTGTTTTTCTTCTACTTTTGTTACAGTTGTACTCCCTGCCACTCCCCTCCCTTGCACGGAGTCCCGAGTTATATGGAGAGTATCGGAGGAAACAGAGGGAGAGAACAAGAGACCAATGAATGCTGGCTGGTACAGGACTTACCAATTGTATTATAAAGGCTTATAAATTACATTAAGTGCCCAGCCTCATGCCAAGTGCCATTAATCCCATTATCTCACTAATGATCAGCTAAAGAGGTACTATGTACACACGAGCACTTAACCACAAAAACATGCAGTTTAGGATCCCTGCAACTACAACTAATGCAATTACCATACCAGGCTGGAACGGAAGCAGCACTGAATTATGTAAAGGCTAAATTAGAAAGAGCTGTTATTACTGCAGCCTGTGCCCTCAGCCCTCCTCACATAGCACGACCGATGCAGTTCATGCATTGTTCACCTAAGCCCCAACGTGTATTTTATCACATTGCTCACAGTGAGATGGGCAAGAGCACACCACCTGATGTGGGATCCAACCTCCATGCAGTTCCCTCTCTTCCTGACCCTGTCACTTATTGTCTCTGTGCCATTAAAATAATTCCTGCCTGGAGAACTAGTGTAGGCAACACACAGTCCGGCCATCTACAGTTAGACTGGAGTCAGACATGTGACAGGCTCTGAAACAGATGACGGCATTTCTGAAGTGGAGAAAGTACTTAATGGCAAATACTGAAACTATTCCATGACACAGATCATGGAATGGTTTGCAACAACCACCAAGATCCTGCCACCTCTGATCACTCCCATTCTCTCTGCCATGTGCAAACAAGAGCTTCTCCCACTGTTGAAGGCCAAAACATCATCCCAATCCCATAGAGAAATTCTCCATTTTCCAACCAAACAGGGAAGAGCCCCTAGTCTCACAGCTGTTCTTTAATTCCAGGACTGTCGGGGTCAAATAAGGAAGGTAGCACTGAACATAAGTGCGGGAGACCAAGAAGAGGGCTCCAACACCCCCAGCAGCAAAGGTTCTCCATGCTCCTAAGTGTCTCTGCTCGAAGGCAGCTGCTTCCTAGCTTCCCAGCCTCCCCAGTGGTCCCTGCCAACTCTCAGCATAGCGAGCAGCTCACTTCCTTCCCCTAGGTAGAGCAATCGAGACACCTGATTTCTGCCGAGTACCCTCATCCACCATCCCCGAGCCTTGGAATCCATCCTTTCCCAACTAGTTGAAGCTTGGTGAGAGGTGGTAGGGAGCTGTGTGAATACTCATGTCCCCGTGTTCTACTTCTCCAATCTCACAAGGGGCTCATGTTCTGCTTTAAGCCTGGGCCCATGTTACCAGCTGTGTACAGCTTTTTTTCAATTGCATTTTTAAAATCAACTAACAGCAAAATTTGGCAGGAGGAAGCTTATGCTTAAGTATAAAATATTATGCAGGTGGGTGTGTATGTGTGTGTGTGCATGTGTGTGTGCGATGCATCCTTTTTTAAAAAAAGCCATAGATTTTCATTACATCTTTGAAACTAAGACATTATAACCCATCCATACAACCTTCAACACCTTCCCCTTTTAGGAGTTTTGAAGAACCTTTCCTTTCCATCTTGCATATGCTTGAATAATTAATCACTTCAATTGATCGGCTTGTTTAGATAAAACACTCACAAATTTTCACAATTTAAAAATAAACTGGGACAGGTGCTGTGGCGAGCAGGTAAGGCCATTACCCGCAGTGCCAGCATCCCCTGTGGCACCAGTTCAAGTCCCGGCTGCTCCACTTCCAATCTAGCTCTCTGCTATGGCCTGAGAAAGCAGTAGAAGATGGCCCAAGTCCTTGGGCTCCTGCACCAGCATGGGAAACCCAGAAGCAGCTCTGGGCCCTTGGCTTCAGATTGGCCCAGCTCCAGCCACTGTGGCCATTTGGTGAGTGAACAAGTGGATTGAAGACACCTCTCTCTCTGCCTTTCAAATAAATATTAAAGATAGAAAATACAACAATATTGGATTAGAAGTAGAGAAAAGGGATACCTCATTTCAGTACCCAGCATGTACAAGTGACCATGTTATAAATTTTCACTAGTTTTATGGGACCACTAAAAATGTGTGAACTCTTGACACTTAGGGTTTGTTTTTTTTAAATATTTGCTTGAGAGAAAGAGAAGAAAGGGAGATCATCCAGCCTTAGGTTCACTCCCCAGATGGCTGCAACAGCCAGGGTTGGGCCAGGCCAAAGCCAGGAACCAGAGGGTTCGTTCGAGTCTCCCATGGGTATGGCAGGTACTGAAGGACTTGGGCCATCTTCCGTTGCTGTTCTCGGGCCATTGCAGGAAGCTGGAACAGAAGTGGAGCAGCTGGGACTGGAACTGGCATGCATATGGGATGCTGGTGTTGCAGACAGTGGCTTTACCCGCTACACAACACCTACCCCGCTGGGATCCTTCTTCAGGGTGACAAGAAGGTGTTGGAGCAGCAAAATGAGCCGATTTTCTTTAATCTGACTTTGCTTACTCTGCTGCTTTCAATAACCATGCCAGGGGCAAGGCAGTGCTGTTCCAAGTGTCACTGCCCTCCTTGGGTGGGACTTCCTTTGTTCTTTCATCACGATCCATCAGAACAGTGTTAGAGACCCAAAGCACTGACTTCTACCTTGTGTTTGAATCTCCTTTGCATCACTAGTAATTGCACATGGGTAACACTTTCAACATAAAACCACTGGATGGATGAGTACTCTTTCTCATCTTCAAGGACCTAGAGAGGAAACGTGGGTTATACAGAAGGGGCTTGTGTGTCCTGTGACATTGTCACCTCAGTTCCGAGTGCAGAGAAATCTCAAGGAGGTGCGAGAAGCTGGATAGCTACAGAAGGCCTCATGGGAATCCTTGGAGACTTAGGAAGACTTGAGTGCAAGAAGCATGGTAAAGGTGACTCTACAGAGAAGCCAGGCCTGAGTGCGAGGGGTCTCAGGGGACCTGAGATTGGAACAGCCACTGGGGCTGTGAAACAAACTACCTACCCAACAGCAGTGGGACCTTAAGGCCACAGGAGGTGTACATGAGAGGCCACGTTTCCAGTTCCAAGTCAAACATGGCCCAATACCAATCAAAGGTGGACCATCCCGTGGTGAAGATTCAGATGTGAAGTCAGACCTGGGGTCAAAACTTTACACGGTCCGTGCCCTTGGACAGCAGGCTACTGCTCTGTGTCTCGCTGTCATGAAGCCGTAATACCAAGAGCACAGGGCAGTCATGGGGACCATGGAAAAAATAGGGCATACTCCATTTATTGGCAACTACTACACACTGAAGACTAGTAGGGCATCATGTAGTTTTAAACTACCCTTAAACCCCAGAGTGTGTGTCCACCATCAGCCAATGCTATCTGCTCAAAAGATTCAGGAATCTTTCTCCTGGGACAAAGAAGCCGTAAGTCCTGCAGCCGCAACTATCCAGGCTTGGACTGGGTCCTTGGGGCTTGAAACAAAGTAGTCAGCTGGAGGAATGAAGAGGACCTCAGGGTTTCGGGACTCATGACTTCACATCAAGGAGGCTGCTCAGGTCCTTGGCGGAAAGGTTTTCGTAAACAGAACTTTTATTATTGTTTCTAAGACAATCTTTCCCCTGTATGCCTGGGAGGCGGCAGAATTTGGCCTTTTGAGATAAAGACAGCTCATCTCTCTGTAAAAACATCTGACTTAAATATAGTCTCTGGCTGTCTCCCGGGGGGAATGTCCCTCCTTCAAAACCTTTCACATCGAGGGTCATTCTCAAGTTCTGCCCATCTTTAAGTAATCAGAGTTACCCACCAAGTAATTACATGTCCCAGTGTTGTTATTCAATTCAGCAAGAACACAAAATGAAATTAGCATTCTCTTCCTACTGTGAAGTTGATCTTTCCTACTCTCATCCCAGAAAACTCTCCCTTAACATTCCTAAAGAAATAGGATCTCCTACCTTTATTAATATGCTGGAATCTGAGCAAATACATCAGAGAAACAGGTCACGGAGCAGCTCAGACACGCAGGGCATCGAGGCGGCACCCATGGCCCCAGGAGGCCGCGGATGCTCTGTGCTCTGCTGCTACTTCTTCAGGCTGAAAGGGTGACAGGTCCTCGGCGCTGAAGAAGGGTTGGCTCTGGAGACCTGTTTGGAACAATCCAGTAGGAAGCCTGACGCTTGATACATGGGACCCTGGATTTTTTTTTAAAGTGGGAAATGAAGAAAGACTTCTCTTGTTTCTCTCCAGGAGAGGTTTGTCACTAGCAGGCGACACACAGCTGCAAGAGTAGGAGCGAGGACCCTGCCGCTCCTTTTCCTAGGGGACATGCAAAGCCAACTTTCTGCTTCACTAAGAAGCAAATGCAAGGCTCCGCCTGGCCCTGTGCAAAGCCTACACCGGACAGACTGAAAACAATCACAGTTGACTATTCCCTGGATATAAGCTTATGTACTAGGTAACCACCTACAGTTCCCTGTGTTTACAAGGGGAGTTAGTTCATCTTTTTTAAAAAGATCTATTTATTTGAGAGCAAGCGAGTGAGCTAGCTATTGACCGATTTCCATTTGCTGGTTCACTCCCCAGATGGCCACAATGCTCAGGGTTGGGCCAGGCCAAAGCCAGGAGCTTCTTCCATGTCTCCCACGTGGGTGGCAGGAGCCTAAGCACTTAGGCCATCTTCCACAGCTTTTCCCAGGCACATCAGCAGGAAGCTGGGCTGGAAGTGGAGCAACTGGGACCTGAACTGGCAGCTGCTGAAATTGCAGGCAGCTAAGCTGCCAGCAGCAGCCCCCATCTCTTTTTAAAAGCCCTTGTGAGAAAGGCAGAGAGAGAGACATAGAGATGGACAGAAATACAGAGAGCTCCCATCTGCTGGTTCATTCAATACTTGCAATGGGTCACAGCTTGAGCCAGGGTCAAAGCAGGAACTCAATCCAGGTCTCTCATGTGGGTGGTGGAAACCCAGTTAACTAAGCCAATATCATTGTCTCCTAGGGCCAACATTAGCTGAAAGTTGGGGGTCAGAAGACACAGCTGGTATGTGTGTAGGGGGGGACTTTGTGCCATAGCAGGTAAAGTTACAGCCTGCAATACCAGCATCCCATATGGGTGCCAGTTCGAGTCCCTTCTAGCTTCCTGCTAATGTACCTGGGAAAGCAGCAGCATATGGCCCAAGCACTTGGGCCCTGCACCCATGTAGGGGAGAAGCTCCTGGCTCCTGACAGGCCCAGCCCTTGTGATCATTTGGGCAGTGAACCAGCAGATGAAGATCTGTCTCTCCATCTAACTATGCCTTTTAAAAAAAGATACAGCTGGGCCGGCGCCGTGGTTCAACAGGCTAATCCTCCGCCTTGCGGCGCCGGCACACCAGGTTCTAGTCCTGGTCGGGGCGCCGGATTCTGTCCCGGTTGCCCCTCTTCCAGGCCAGCCCTCTGCTGTGGCCCGGGAGTGCAGTGGAGGATGGCCCAAGTGCTTGGGCCCTGCACGCCATGGGAGACCAGGAGAGGCACCTGGCACCTGCCATCAGATGAGCGGGGTGCGCCGGCTGCAGCGCGCTGTCCGCGGCAGCCATTGGAGGGTGAACCAACGGCAAAGGAAGCCCTTTCTCTCTGTCTCTCTCACTGTCCACTCTGCCTGTCAAAAAAAAAAAAAAAGATACAGCTGGGGAACCCACGCACTCCGCTTATGGAACACCATGGGCCTCTTAACAGCTAGGCCAAATGCCCACCTCTTCATCTCCTATAACAGCATGTTAATTAAATGAGCACATAAGGGAGACTTCATAAAGAAGGAAATTTCCATTGCCCTACACAGTAAAGCAAATAGCCATTGAAGGAATCACTATCATTTAAAATACTGTTTTTGTAACACTATTTTGAAATGATTGTGCAGAATCTTAAAACCTGAACTGTGTTGGCCACTGCCAAGTTTTGTCAATGTAGCATTAAATATGATTTTTGAAACACATTCTCAGTCCTGCAAAACATGGTTCTCTCCTGATGAGCAACCTGCACGATGCTTGTTGGAAGGGTGAACAGGGGACAAGACCCCCGTTTTCTCCAGCGAGCCGCAGGGACCCTGGCAGCTGCAGATCTGCCTCAGACTGCAGGGGTGCCTCAGTCTCCAGCCACTGCTACTCCCTGCTCAGCCTGCCTGCTGTGAAAGCAGCACCCGCATACAAGTGGCTGTGAGGAGGGGGTGTGGCCCGACCTGAGTGCAGGGCTGGGAGAAGTGTGACACGCACAGTGGCAACTGGTGCACCTGCCTCAGCTACTGTGAGGCGGGCGCAGGAAGGGAAAGGGGGAGTCAGGCAGTGACGTGAACTGGGGCCTTTTTGATAAAAGCAGCAGCTTCTGGAACCTGTCCCAGGTAAAAGCCAGACACGTTAAGGATGGGAAAGCCTGAGTGTTCTCCCTGTGCCACACACCGAGAAGCCCAGGAGAAGACAATGTCTATCCTTGAAGAACACAGGTGCTCTGAGGGTGGGAACGGAGGCGTGAACCACACTCCTGCAGACAGGCCAAGGGCGGCACCTCGCTGTGCCAGGGGAAGGGCTTCCTACAGAAGCATGGCTCTAAGTAAGCCCTGATAACAACAAAAAAATCCAGATGGGTGCTGAGGGGGCAGGTAACTCCTCACTCAGGTCAGCATGCCCCCGACACCCAACATTCTGCACAATGACTTGGGTCATTCCTGGCTGTCATTCCTGTGCTCAGACTTTGCTGAGAAACCAGGGGACCCACAGGTGACAGAGCCGCTTTTACCCCCACCAGCTTCGGCAGCTGCCTGCCTGCTGCCTACAGGGAGGCCTCTGGCCCTCACTGTGTCCTGCTGAAATGCCCGAGCGTGGACAAGGAAGTACCTCGTATTCCCAGAGCATCTTCAAACTGGAGCTGAAGAGGTGCTTGGGCTGTCACGGGAGAAGAGAGCCCAGAGGAAGGTTCTAATGTCGGGGGCCCGGGAGCCCAGGGTAACCTGCCCTTCTCCTGGAAGTTTTGCTGGGGGAAGAAGTGAAGGGTGGAAGTGAGCTGTCCCACCGGAAGACTGGCCAAGCCGGGCGCCCACTGGAAACCTGCAGCCCACAGAAATCAAGGGGCTTGACGTTCCCAGCCTTCTCCCAAGCGACAGCCACGCTCTCAGCTCTGCGGCTCTTCTGGATCAAACTCCGGTTTACCCCAAAGCTGAGGAGCTGCCACACAGGCTTACTTACTAACGCAAGCCTGCTTCGCAACTGTTCACTAATTGTTCAAATGCTTCTGGAATTTGAGGGCAGAGATCTTGAGCGTATTTTGCATACTACACAACACAGCTTTGAGGCATTTGAACTGTTGATTTTGTACTTCCTCAGAATGAATTCCTCAGATGGAACACAGGGACACAGTGACCCTTGCAGGGAAATCAGGGAGGGATCTGTGACCAAGCAAATGGACGGCAGAGCAAACCGGGATGGGCACGTGTGGGCGGCTGACTCCTAGGTGTCTTCCCCCGCTTCCGTTTATGAATCCGACCTTGTTTTCATGATCCACGCACGTCAGGAGCCCGTTTGCCTGTTACAACATCCCATTTCAAACAGAGCAGTCAACACGACTGTGCTCTTCCAAGAGGACATCCACATGTGTGTCCCTGCAATCTGGGGGTTGGCGCTCACCCAGCATTTATAAATTGAGCGGATCCACCGGGTCACAGGGCAACAGAAACAAACCGCGGAGGGGTGTCAGGAAACACACCAGGGACAATCTCTGGAGCTCTGCTGCAATCTTGGGCCTCCTGTTGCTCTGGCTGTGTTAGAAGCTGGTGGGGTGGGGTGGGGTGGGGTGGGGTGCGGGAGCCCATTAAGTGTTTCTGTCAAGGAAATCTGACTTGGAGCAAGACTGCTTTGTTCTACCGAAGTGGCAAGTGGGCTGACCTTACAGTTCCACCATGCCAGTTACTTCTCTCACTTTACATTCTGCCAGCTGCTCACAGAAAACCTTTCTGGTAAGTGCACATACTGTCCACAAACAACTCGGACAACACAGCCCGAGAAAAGAATAAGTATCACGTTTTTCCTGACAACCAAAGCGGACCTCCAAGTCCCGCCCAATACACCTGGACACGCATGGTATTTTTTCCAAATGCAGGGTCTGCTCCCCGATTTTGCACACTTTGGGCTGATCTTTAGATACACACGTCTGAGCACAGAAAAGAAGGCTCCAAGAGCTTACAAAGGACAAGGAAGGCTCCGAGTCTAGAATCTGATCATCTATGAACTAGCTGAATGACAGTATTGCAGACTCCACGTCCTAGGCTGGAGCCCTAACCACCACTGATGACGTCATTCCATCTGCAGAATTCTCCTGAACTTCACATGACAGACACAGTGAGCCTCACATGAGGACTATCTACATTAGCTCACTCACTATAAAGAAAGCTGGGCACCCTTACATGGACCTATAGATCACCATTTCCTAAAGCAACTGGATGGAGCTGGATTCTTATATTCACTTTTCCCTTGCCCCTGTCAGCCGCCCTTGGCAACCTTAGGTTTCACTCCTGTGGGACACAGGGGGCTTGGGAGCCAACGCAGGGCAATGGTTCAACACAGACTCTGGAGTCAACCTTGATTCAAACTCACACCATATCCTGTATGAGTTACTCATCCCTTCAGACCTCGGGATCTGGGTTTACCAAATACAAAAATGGGGACAGTAAAGGTGTGGTATAGAGAAAAGTATGTTGACAAGCTACTTAGTGCCGTGTTATGACACCAAGTGCTCAAACTTTTTTTTTTTTTAAAGATTTGAAAGTCAGAGTTACAAAGAGAGGGAGAGACAAAGACAGAGATCTTTTGTCTGCTGGTTCATACCCCAGTGGGCTCAACTTCAGGAGCTGGGCCTGTCTGAAGCCAGGGTCCCTCATGTGGTGCAGGGGTCCAAGCACTTGGGCCATCTTCCACTGCTTTCCCAGGCCACAGAAGAGCTGGATCAAAGTGGAGTAGCCAGGACTTGAACTGGTGCCCATATGGGATGCTGGCACTGCAGGCAGCGGCTTTACTGGCTATGCTGCAGGACCAGCCCCTGGCAATTATTTACAGAATTCCTCCCCTAGGATTGTTTTTCTCATTGTAGGTCTCATTGTGTTCCAGACAGCCACAGCTCGACTTCGTGCTCAATGGAAATTTGGTAAACCTGGGCCAAGGTGCTCATGAATGACATACTGTTCACAGTGTTATTCCTACCCTCTAGCATCTTTGCACTTCTAGGGGGGAGCTACCCCAAGTCTTCATCAGCTACTTAAGACATGCCTTTGAGGGAAAGCGTAGAAATGTGGCCCAATTCTATTTTTCACGCTAACAACCTGGAGGTTCTTTCTGCAAAGCTAAATTTGCCTATTCAGGAAAGTCAAGGATTTGTGAGTGGAAACATTGAAGATTAGACTATGAGCATTTCATTTTTTTTTTTTGACAGGCAGAGTGGACAGTGAGAGAGAGAGAGAGAGAGAGAAAGGTCTTCCTTTGCTGTTGGTTCACCCTCCAATGGCTGCCGTGGACGGCGCGCTGCGGCCGGCACACCGCGCTCATCCGATGGCAGGAGCCAGGAGCCAGGTGCTTATCCTGGTCTTCCATGGGGTGCAGAGCCCAAGCACTTGGGCCATCCTCCACTGCACTCCTGGGCCACAGCAGAGGGCTGGCCTGGAAGAGGGGCAACCGGGACAGAATCCGGCGCCCCAACCGGGACTAGAACCTGGTGTGCCGGCGCCGCAAGGCGGAGGGAGGATTAGCCTGTTGAGCCGCGGCGCCGGCCAGACTATGAGCATTTCAAATGCAGTTTTCCTATGAACACTATGAATATTTATGTGTTTATTGTTGAGGGGCGAGAGTTTCATCGACTTCCTAAAGAACCCACCTCACTGCCTTCAACCCACAGAGTTATCCGTTCATTCCCTTTTCATCTTCTGGAGTGTTCAGTGGCCATTTATGCAGCATCCCTGTGACTCAGACAGGGATCTGGCTCCGAGGGTACAAAGACTGAGCTGTGTTTCAAAGCTGCCTTTTCCAAGTGTTGACACTGCAGGTACAGCAGCAGTGGGCAGCTTGATAAAGGAGCTCGGGGGACCAGGGTGGACGTCACAGTGAAGGCTGAGGTTTGCACAGTGGAGTTTTCTAGGGCAGCTCCGGAGGGCAGGACTTTATGCACTGACAGCCTGCTCCTGGGATGCCCAGTATGGCAGCCCTGGTGCTCAAAATGTGACCAGGCTTGTGTGCACGAAGTTAACTGCAAATGAATCTTAATGGAAAATGGGAATAAGGGGAGAGGAGAAAGAGGGGGATGGAAGGACTGATATGGTGGGAAGAATAACTATGTTCCTAAAATTGTACTTACAAAATTTGTATTCCTTAAAAAATAAAGAAAAAAGTGACCAGGGGGCTGGCACTGTGGCGCAGCAGGTAAAGCCGCTGCCTGCAGTGCCCGTATCCCATATGGATGCCGGTTCGAGTCCCAGCTGCTCCATTTCCAATCCAGCTTCCTGCTATGGCTTGGGAAAGCAGAAGAAGATGGCCCAAGTCCTTGGGCCCCTGAACCTGTGTGGGAGACTGGGAAGAAGCTCCTGCCTTCAGATCAGCTCCGCTCTGGCCGTTGCAGCCATTTGGGGAGTGAACGAGCGGATAGAAGACCCCTCTTGCTCTTTCTGCTTCTCCTCTCTGTGTAACCAACTTTCAAATAAATAAAATGTTAAAACAGTGACCAGGAACTACATTTTAAAAATCTTATTTATGTGACTAGAAACTAAGGTTTTAAAATCCTATTTAACTTAAATAAAAATATCCTTATGTGGGTAGGAGCTGCGGAGTGCACAGTGCAGTTCGAGAATGTACGGATTCACCTTCATTGAAATGTTCCCTCTCTTAAGCTCTTGTCGAGGGGTACGGGGGCTTTTACTGAATGCTTCCTTGTGTTTCCATGTGTTAAGTATTAGTACATTGTTTCAAAAATAAGTTTTTACATAAAGTCCACTTCACATTCCAGCTCTATTGTCCCTCACTCCTGCCTTCTAAAAAGTCACGCTTAATAAAGTGACACACCAGCGTGCTACTGGACCAGACAGAGTTGCTACACTCCAGCCAAGAAAATCTTATCTCCAAGTAAGATTTGATTAAAAAAAAAAAAAGCTTCAGAATAACACATTTTGGAATCCACCAGAATGAGTTTGAACCAGATTGCTCGAGGGTTCTTTTTCAGAAGGGCTTCTGCTTTACGCGCCTTACATAACTGCACTTGTCTGACCTGTCTTCAAACAGGACAAGAATCATTGGCGCCTGCAGCCATTTCCCGAAAGGGCTCCAAAGCTCACTCACAGAATAACCTCCCCAGCCCCCTGTGGGGACGCACAGAGACCTGGACCTCTGACAGTCCAGAGGTGAAATGGCGCATTCTCTACCAGTCAGCCAGCAGAGTGGATTTCAGACACAGCTCCCCTCTCCTCTACCAAAACCCCTCGGGATACCTGGGCTGCCAACAGGGGAGTGGCAGGTGTCCAACGCGGGCACAACCCACAACATCCCATTATGCTCCACAGTGACCTCCTGAGATGCCCCCAAGGCAACAGCCTTTGAAACGGGTTGACTCAGCTTTCTGAATTGCTCTCAGCTCACTTCACAAAGAGGGGAAATCAGACGCACAAGCTCAGTGCACCTGGACAAGCCTGGGCCATCAGCTGCCCTGGGCATGGCTGGCTTTTGCAGCGTGTGGACAAAGGAGACTTGACACTCTGTAGCTTATCTCAGCTGCCACACGCAGCATCCCTTTTGCTTCCTCTGTGAGCCGGCATGAGTGCCAGTCAGGACTAAGTGTGGTGAGGGAGCAAACTCCCCACTTTCGCATTTCACCATTCTAAGCCTCTGACTACCACTCAACAGGAAAAAGCACCACAACCTGAAGCTTTCAGAAAGCACAAAACCGGGATTCAAAGCTTTTTGGAGAAGCCCACGCCAGGCGCAAAGCGGGTGGTTGTCACATTGAACAAAAGGCGTCAGACCTGAGCCTGATGTCCGAGTGTTCTTCAGCGAGCCATCGCAGTACCTCATCCCTGAGACGAGAAGACTCAAACGTCTTGGGAGCCGGCTACGTCTTTATGTGCCAATTTACAGCTCTGCAACCTGCACACTTGGCGTCCCACTGAAATGGGACAGGTTCTGCCAGATCACTCGCACCCCCAGCCAGCTGATGCCTCTGCTCAGAGCTCTTGGGGTTCACAGGCCCAGGTAGGAAACCTCGTGTGGGCTTGGCTGAAGGATGGTGGCTTCATCAACACAGCTTTGTTCACCTTTGAGTGGGCTGAGTAATTGAGGCAAATCCCAAACTTCAAGTAAGATCGCCTTCACCAGGCAGAAGCACTGGTTCTTCACATCCCCTCCTATCCATGCTGTGCTGCTTGCTTAGAATCACGTGTTCCTGCCTTCAGGGCCTAACAGAGCATCAGCTGTGAGCCCCACCGCTGGCCCCTGCCTCTGGCCTGCTCTTAGCTAAAGGCTGCTTCATTGTCTTCTTCCCTAGAAGACAGCTGTCTGGGCAGTTGGCTTTGCCAATGACAATGAACATTGCTGGAGTTTTGTTGTTTGCCAGGCACTGGGCTAAGGACCTGCAGACGTGAGGCACGGGCAGCTGCAGTAAACCAGCCAATGCCCGCACAGCTGGGAGGGAAGCCAAGACATTCTGACGTTCTAGCACAGGGCCATGCCACTGGGGCCACCCAATGCGGCTAATTCTTCCTGCACATCTCATGTGACTTCCTCTTACCTCTGTTGCAGGGAAAAGAGCTCCACACAGTCCAATCAGTTGTTGTTTTGTTTTAAAAACAAATCGGATGGCTAGCTGGAATCACGATGTGGGGAATACACAAGAGGTAATTCCTGGTCTGCTTGGGAAGAATTACACACGCTGAAGAATTAGAGAATGTGAAGTCAAGGGGTATAATTATGTGAATTGCAAGGCATGGTATTTAAAGCCTGAAAGAATTCAGAGATCAAGGAATCTCCCAAGCAGGGGCTGGAGGTGGGAAGAGGGGGAGGGAGGGCAAGGACCTGCCCTGTAGGGGGAAGTGACTGGAGCAGACAGCAGGTGCGGGCACCCACATGTATGTGCATGTGTGTTACACAGCATCAGTGACAAGCAGTGATTTGAAATCAACCACACGACCACATGGGGACAGGAAGGGCACAGGAGTTTCAGGTGACATCAAAACACAGTGAAGTTTTTTCTTAATGTGGGGGTTTTGTGCCCTTAAGAACTTTCTGTATATAGAAACAGCAATTCAGAAGTATTTTACCCTATTTTTTAAATTAATATCAGATGAAGTTAAAATTCAAAACTCCCCATTTTCTTTAAGGAATTCTGGTCACGAGTCATATTCTACAGGAGCGAATTTTAACAAGGGCTTTTTACAGATGACCGACTCAGTATTTTCCACTACACTCAGAAGTTTGAACATGCTGTTCTATTTAGACTATGGCAACCAACAACCCATGGAATTTCAATATATCAATACTTAGTTCTATATGTCTCATTTTCACACTTGAATAGTTATGCAAACTCCTAATTACTTTCATTAAAATTAAGGCACTGGGGTAATATTCTTATGTAACGAGCAATTTTTTTTTTTTTAGGAACTGTAAAACCACGACTATTATTTACAACTGCACATCACTATATCACTACATTAGTGCCACCCAGCAGGTTCTCAACCCTTATACACGGTTACAAAACTCTTAATCCTAAGTCTGATCGCCAGGAGTGCTAATTTCCTTCAGACCAGGTCGGATGCTTCCTTTCTGTTGCCCTCAACTCATCTGGTTTAAGGCACTGCCTGCCTCATGGCCAAAACTCCGAAGCTGAGCCAAAGACACCGTCCCCCTGACTTGCGCTAACAAGGTACTAAAAAGCATGGCGTTGCCCAAGCCTTGCATGTGTCTCTTGTGAGGATTTCAGAACCCAAGAAAGCAACGTGTCCACAGCACAGCTCACCCTGTTCCCCCACACCTCCACCACGAACTGCAGCCTGTTCCGTTCCCGAGTGCACGGTGCAGCCAGACATCCAACAAGAATAACTGCAGATCCAGAAACTTCTTTCCTCGACTTATCACACTCAGCTCAGCCCCTTGACAATTCCAAGTCCAGGTCCCTCTGCGTCCTTCCCTCTTCTCCACCCGCCTGTCAGTACTGAGGCTCCTAGGCTTGATCAGAAAGCCCCTGTGGCTGGGTTTCCCAACCATCCATAACCAGTCTCGCCTGTCCACCTTCCTCTGCCCCTCCAAAGCAACCTTGGGGACACAGAGCTGTCAAACCTGGCCTGGTTCCCTGCCATCCCCAGGGGCATCACTGAAGACACCTGTCAGAGCTTTTCTTCCTACCCAGAATCCTCCACTCTCTGTTCCCTGACACTGAGCTCAGGTGCACTCTGTAGGTCTGCCCACCTGGTCCCTTCTCAGTACAGCAGCCTTCTCCATCCATTCAGACACCGTTCCTCATTCCAGGGTCATTGCCAATGTCAACTGTACCACTCAAGCCATTCCTAACCAGCTGTCACGGGGGAAAAATGCCTCTTGTACAGTTCCTAATGCATCTGGTCTACACCTTGATCGTGTTACTGTAATTCTAGTTTTTTTCTCTTATATAAATTAGGAGTATAGGGGCCAGGAGTACACGATGCTTGGCATGCAATTTATTTCACCAGCTGCCTTGCTGTTACGTATATGAGGTTCTTCCTGGCGGAAAGTGGGTGCTAACTTAATGCCGCCCCTGTTCCATACCCCAACCCCCACCACCTAGGAGAGTGAGAACCTCAGGGGACCCTCGCTTTTGCTCGCTGGCACACAGCTGGAACAGCGCACACAGAAGGCATTTGGTATGTACCAGAGAGGATGACACGGAAAGGCTGCGTGTGTGCGCTCAGGAAAGGGGAGGATTATTAGACGCAGGTTCTTTGGAAAGCAAGCCTACTTCCTGGCCCAACTGGGACCAAGAGGAAAGCCACGCTCAGCTGCAGCCCAGAAACAAGAGCTGGGTCGTCCTCTCCACCCTGCTGCAGAGAGCAGGTTGCCCCGTCCCACAAGCAAGGCCGCTGTGGGGTCTATGCAGGGGATTCCAGTCACCGACGGATGGAGGAGAAAGACGCAGAGGTGGCAGGTTTGAGGGATGCCCACTTACAGCGAAAAGGCAGCCAAATGGAAAAACCAAGCACGGGGGCGCCAGAGTCCGTCCTGGAAAACCCTGACCACGGGACTCGGACCACACTTGGGGTCTCAACCAGTTCCAAGGTGATAGACTCCAGGCTAAGCAGCATTATCCGGGGTGGGCCAGCTTCCACTACAGACATTAAGAACATGACAGCAACAAGTGGCCTCTTTAACCCACTTTAACCCACTATGTGTCCCCAAGGAGGGAACATGTCTTCCCAGGCTAGAGAGAGGCAGTGCCACGGTGGCTGGGATTTGTCACTTGGCAAACTCCCTCTGGGGCTCCGTGCCTAGTCCCAGCCCTGCCTCCTCCAAGGTCAGGTGCTCCAGCACCGGACAAGCTGTACTCACTTTCCCAGGAACAGTGTCTTCCTGTGACAGTCCAAGCATCTCCCACGATGCTCACCACACGATACACGAGCTGCCAACTCAACGTCTAAGCCTTGTTCTCCTGCAGACACGGCCAGTGACTAATGCCGTCACGTTGGGCAAGCAGGTTTCCTCCCTGAGGGTCTTGGACTTCACAGCTGCTAGGCAGGGAGGAGGCTGCCTGTCTCACCCTCACCCTGCTTTCTCCGGGATTCAGAGCAGCTCTGATCCAGGCTTCGCCCCAGGCCGATCTCATCAGAATCGCTGGGACCAGAACTCAGGCATCAGTCACCATTAAAAAAAAAAAAACAAACTTCCAGGTGATTTGAATCAGCAGCAGAGCAAGGAATCACTGCTCCCTAATTGACAACATTGAAACAGCGGCAATAATGACCAAGATCATTCCTGGACTGGGGCTGTCTTGGTGCTGATCTGGCCGAGGCTTCCAAGTCCCTCTGCAGTCCCCTTAGGGGCAGGGACTAAATGTTTCCTTTGCATTTCCCACCCTGACCTGCAGACTTCAGGTTTCTGGCAATTCCTTTGATGTCAGCTCTAAGCTGGAAATGCTTAAAGATTCTAGGCTGACATTCTTTGTCCAGCAAATCTACCTTTGAAGATGGCACCTGCATGACCACGAGCCCAGCCTTCGGCAACGGCATGATCTGCAAACCTGTCCTTCACTCAGAGGTCAGCTCCAGAGGCCAAGATCAGGAAACATGAGAAAGGGGATTTTCTTCCACACGGAGAGAAATGCAATTTTTCACCAGGGAGGAAACCGCCCGGTTTTGTCTGGCCAAGAGCAGGTCACAGGGCAGGAGGTGGGATGAAAGGCAGGCCAGACCCTGCTTGGGGCTACTTTCTCAGAGACTGGCCTGCAAGGATTAAAAGCAATGCCCATGTGGCCTGGCTGGCCTTTGACTCAGCTCAACACCTTCTCTTGGAGAATTTAACAGGCAGGCTTATCAGCTTCTAGACTTGAAAGGCAGCTGAATGGGCAGCTTTCCCTCCCTTCTCCGCCAACTTGAGGATGACTAAGGTCAGACCCGAGCCACACCTGTCAAGTGGCCTCTAACCCTGAGGATGCTTCTGTTGGGTCCATCACCGCTGTGGGTGGAAAAGGACAGCTCAGAGCCAGAACTTCAAGCCACTTGGGAACTCGCATGTCATGGAGAATCCATCAGACTTTCCGTAAATTCAGGGACAGACCAAGCCACTCGCCTCAATGTAAGGGGAGCATGTGAGTCCAGGATGCACTTGATAATTCAGAGTGAAGTAGCAGAAACCTAGGAAATCACAGGACGATGATTGGTGTGAACCAATCACACTCAATTGTATAGGAAAAGTCAACCTCCTCATTAACTATGGATTCCTTTTCAAAGTTAATTTTATGGTGCTGGGTCATTTAAAGACCAAGTCTGGAGCAGCCAACTCTTACAGAAAATCTGACAGTGTCACCTCCAGACACACAGGTACACTTCCACAGAAGCCCTTCTTTGCAACTAAACCTTGTGGCTATTAAAAACTATGTCTATTCAGGATGGAAGAAAGTGCTGGGGATTTATTATCAAAGTGAGTGTGTGCTTGTGAGTTTTTAGGAGTTTATACTTCTTCACTGTTTTATTATTGCATTGAAAGAAAAATATGAAGGTACTTCAAGAAGTTTGTAGAAAATAAAGAATAAGCTTATTTTGGTGTAAAACATTTTCAAATAATCAACAGATACTCATTTTCTATGAACTCGTTCTATCACTTCAAGGCCTTAAAATAGGTCTTAGCCCAAATGTCTATTTACCTCAAAAGCATACACGATTTAAATAATCACACCGGAAACGTGACTTCATTATATATTTACTGGAAACCTAAAGCAGAACTTCCAATTCTGCATTTCTCAATGTCAGACTATCTTGTGAGGAGGGGCTATTTCTCCCCCCAAATGGAAAGCCTGCTGTTGTAAACCTACACATTAAATAATTCCTCCTTATTCGTTGATTTGTGACACCTGCTTTATTTTATATTAAAGCCTCTCATGCTAGGTTCTAGGATTTATCCTGTTCCATGTAACTGCTTTTTTTGGCCGACGCACTTCATTTAAAAATAAACATGGTGCTAAATTCACTTTTATCTGGTCAAATTGGCCTCGTCTCTCACTTAATTTTGTTTCATATTCTCACTGGTATATGGTCCCAGATGAATTACAGATGCTTTCAACCCTTTCCCCATTTTTGAAACTCTCCCCTAATTATGATCTAGGGCAGAGAAGCTAAACCATCCCAGCTGAGCTAGTATTTAAGTACAACAGTCTTCACAAACCCCGTGTCGCCTACATTATCCAAGAAAAGCGTCCTCGATCCTTTAACACGAGCCAGCCAAGTAGGGGGAATTTATGGCAGAGTTGGACAAGCGAGGGCATGCACCTCCATCCCATTCAGCATTCCTACAGCTTGTGGCCTTCATCACTTGAAACAAGGGGGAAGGAAAGTGGGGGAGGGGAGAGGGAGAAGAGGAAGGGGCAGGGGGAGGAGAGGAGATGGACGAGGGCTGGGGGACAGGTCCACGCAGGCACACACACAACACAGGCACAGCCCACGCAGTTACTGCGACTTTTCTCTAGGGACACACAACACAGGCACAGCCCACACAGTTACTGCGACTTTTCTCTAGGGACACACAACACAGGCACAGCCCACACAGTTACTGAGACTTTTCTCTAGGGACACACAACACAGGCACAGCCCATGCAGTTACTGAGACTTTTCTCTAGGGACACACAACACAGGCACAGCCCACACAGTTACTGTGACTTTTCTCTAGGGACACACAACACAGGCACAGCCCACGCAGTTACTGTGACTTTTCTCTAGGGGCTGGAGGGATGGACCTGGATACAGAGAAACCCCTCCTACGTCTCGGCACGCACCTGGTTGGAGGAACGCACCTTGGGGCAGGTCGGAAGGCGGCGACTCACAGGGCTGCAATTCCCTGTGCAGTGCAGCTGTGTCCTCTGCAGCTTGCACGAGGACAGGCCGAGCTCCTTATTGAAGGAGTCTCTTGACTCACACGGGACCACGCAAATGCTAGCCCTGCACGTGGCAGGATCTCAGCTTGGTTTCCAGGCTGATGTTGCCATGCTGGCCAGAGTGGCCAGGGCCACTGGGCTTCAGTTCTCCATGGAGGAAGCCAATGCAACATAATCCAAGTGGGACCACTGGAGGAGGAAGCAACAGAGCCCTGGGGAGTCCAACATGGCCTCTGTAGTCATGGCCGAGTGTGCTATGACCTGTAAACCCAAACCTTTAAGAAGATGCCCAGGGACTCAAAGTCGAACTAGAGCATGTGACCAACCCTTGGGGCTGCTGGAAAATATTCATTCTTCATGGACGAAGCCCCTGCTGATCAGCCAAAACCAAGCTCATACTCAAGAGACCAACGGGGCGCAGGGCGGCTCCCACAGCATGCCTGTCCCGAGGTGTGCGGGTGACAGTTCCTTGGGACAAGATCAGTCAGCCCCTCCCTCCTCTTGGATTGGGCCTGAGTTAACCACAGTCCTGTCTCCAGACATCTGCACTGCCCAACCACCTGTGTTGATACCGGAGTCACTCTGGGAGACTGTGCCCACATACATGGGAGAGGCCGAGTCATGCCACCCCTCGACATGGGAGACAGTTGCAGCAATCAGCAGCTTCATGGGAGCAGAGCAGATGATAAGCGCTTGGGCCCTTGCCACTCCCATGGGAGACCTGGATGGAGTCACAGGCTCCCAACTTTGGCTTGGCCAGCCCTGGCTGCCCAGGACATTTAGGAAGCGAACCTGTAAGGTGGACACCCTGACAATCTGCCATTCAACTGAGAGAAACGTTAAGAGAAAAACAGCGTTAAGTAGGAGTCACTGTGATTTACTTCATCTCTGTTCATATCTCACATTACCAGATTATAACCCAGAACTATCCTCCAAGAAATGGTACTACCTCCACTTTACTAGTGGACAGAGACTCAGAGGTGACTCACCTATCCAGAGTCAGCCCACAGCCAGGGCCCAGGGTGAATGGGAAAGTCTGTTTTCTGGGGACCCCACCCACTGTCCCCTTTTTAATATCAAACTGGACAGAAGCAACAGCTTCAAGTGATCAACAGTAGCCATTTGCAGATGTCTGAGTCCAGCCAGGGAACTGTTCCCCCTCCAAGCGACCTCAGCACTAGTGGGCACCCTCGGAACCACCAGGCAATGCCATGATTGCGCATGCGTCCTCCCAGACTGCCAGCCCTTCCTGTGCTGGCGCTGAAGGATTCCAAGCCCGTCTCCTCCCAGGATCTTTCCACCACGTGCACCTGCTCCCTTCCTCCCAGGCAACAGTTCTCTCCTATGTTCAGCTTCTGATTCTCAGGCACATTAGTAGGAAGCTGGAGCATAAGCAGAGAAGCCTGGATTCAAACCAGCACTGCAGTAGGGGATGCAGGTGTCCCAAGCCATGGCTTAACCCACTGCATTACAAACCTGCCCCAACAGCTTTGAGTCCTTGCTAGGTTTTCTGAGAACATTCCCTCCCACGCCCACTCTAATCAGGGACACTTTATCATCATCTTTGTTACAAAAGGAAAGTGAGGTATGGCGTGTCACGGGGGCACTTGTCCAGAATATGAGAGTTATGGAATGGCAGAGCCAACAGTCACACCTTAAGGAGTCCCTTAAAAAAAGATTTGCTAGGCAGAGTTAGAGACAGAGATAGAGCGATCTTCCATCCGCTGGTTCACTCCCCTGATGGCAGCAACAGCTACAGCTGCACCAATCTGAAGCCAGGAGCTTCTTCCAGGTCCCCAACATGGGTGCAGGGGCCCAAGGACTAAGTCCATCCTGTAGCTGGGGCCATGCTTTCCCAGGCACGTTAGCAGGGAGCTGGATCAGAAGTGGAGCAGCTGAACCTTGCACTGGCGCCCACATGGGAGGCTGGCACTGCAGGCAGTGGCTTTACCTGCTATACCAGTCCCAGCCCCCAGGTTCCCTTCTAACCCACCAACCGCACCGCTTGCACCTCATCACCTGCTTCTTACTTAGCCTGCAGGAGGGCGGAGCTTCCTCCTGGGACAATACTATGCAGGACACAGTCATCTCACACACACCCAGGGCACACTGACAGCCGGGGGTTTGTCCTGAATGCTCATGTATCCCGTTGTGTGCCTGCTACACAGCAGCATGCTGGGGCTACACTGTTGTGTTCTGGTGAGGGTGGGGAAGGGGTGCACTTTACCATCCCAACACTGTCCTGTTGAAAACACGGCTGCTTGTTAAGGACACTCATAAATTCCAGGGACTGCCCGATTTTGCAATCAGAAGAACAGACTGAAAATAGCAAGTCACGAGCAGCTCCTCGCTTTGGGAAGAGATGAGCCAAGCCTGTCCAAAGGAATCGTGTGGTTTTCATTAGACATGTTCCCCAGGGTACCGAGACCCAAACTGCAAGGCCAGGAGCAATAACACATCTGGATGATAAAGGCGGGTGGGGTAGCTGAACTGAGAATTACCTTTCTGCACAGAAAGGAAGGTGGTCTGGCCCGGCGATGGCTGGCTGCACCACAGATGCAAGTCACGCTGAAGACGTAGCTGCCTGCCCGCACCGCAGAGCTCCCGGTCCAGGAGGGCTTCCAACTCCGGCTGCCCTCATCCCTTCCTGCACGGCCCTAGGGCTGGCCAGCAGTATTATGGACGCCTCCTTGTCATTGGCTGGCCCCTAACATCCCAGCCTGGAAGCCTCTGGCCTGTGACATAACCATTCCAAGGCTATGACTGAACAGTTGGGACACAGCCGTAAATGCCGGAGCGTCTTCCAGTTGAAACAGGGGAACCAGTCGGGGTGGGGAGTGGTGGAAAAGAAAGAAGGCATCACTTCTGGGACGTGCGATGGGCTTTTAAAATGTTAGGAAATTCTAAGTCCATTCATCACATTTCATCGTTGGCATTCTCCAGGGGCTAAGACAGCAACAGTTAGGCTTCCTACCACTAACGCAGGAGGCACAGGGGAATATTTTTTATACTATCAGAGGCGGTGGCTACAAAGCAGCGTGACCCAAGTCCAAGGCGAGCCTTAGCTTCCTGTCAATGACAAGCATGTGCCCATCACCTTTTCAAGTGTGAGAAGGTTCCTGATGCAGCAAAATTTAATGCACTAGAAAGAGCCTTGGCCAGGTTCTAGTCCCGGCTGCTCCTCTTCCAGTCCAGCTCTCTGCTGTGGCCCGGGAGGGCAGTGGAGGATGGCCCAGGTGCTTGGGCCCTGCACCTGCCTGGAAGACAAGGAGGAAGCACCTGGCTCCTGGCTTCGGATCAGTGTAGCTCCAGCCATAGTGGTCATTGGGGGGGGTGAACCAATGGAAGGAAGACCTTTGTCTAACTCTGTCAAATTTAAAAAAAGTAAAAATTTTTAAAAATTTAAAAATTTTTTAAAAAAGAACGAGCCTTGGATGAGCTCAGAGCTGGACTTCTGAAGCAGCTCTGTGAACCTTGGCCAGGCCCCTCCTTCCATCGCTATCAGTGTTCACCAAGTCTCAGTCCATCCAGTAACCACCTGGGCTGATGCCTTTTAAAACGTTAACTGATCTGAAAGCAAATGTATTGTCATGGATAAAAAGTGATAGAAAATCTTGACTATAAATTGATGGTGCTCAACCATGGCTGAGCACGGGTATCTGCTGGGCAATTAAAAAAACAATCACAGCTGAATCTCCGGGTGGCAGGGGACCCAAAGCTGTCATTCATTACTTTAGAAGCTCTTTGGGTGGTTCTGATGTGCTATCAAGTCTTAACACCAGTGTCATAAATGAAGCCCCGAGGCCCCTGCGATGCAGAGGGTCACATCAGCACAGCCGTGCCACTTCACCCACTTAACTCACGCCTGCGGGAGCTTGGAGCCTTGCCCTCTTCTCAAAGGGAGATACGTCAGCCAAGTATGAAGAGGAAGCACCAAGAGACCTTCACAATGTCATCAAGGAGAGTGAATGAGATTGGAAAGGGGGGCCAGCATCTCTGAATGCAGAACAAGCTGCAGAGTTGGGAGGGGGGGGGGTCTGGAGATTTCACAAGTGCCTTCCAATACCCATTTCTCCGCAGTTCTGAAATCAATCGCTATCGCTGGGGTCAAGTGCTAGGTCCAAACACTGTGCTGAAGCTTCCTCCCATAGTGGTGGCATCGAGAGGGGACTTTTAGAGGCGATTCAGCGATGAGGCCGACCTTGGCAGGGGGCTGGAGGGAACCAGCTGGGGCCTTTACCTCTCCTCTTGACGGCCCAATCTGCGAGGACAGATTTTCCAGACACCAAACCTGCTGGCCTTTACCTTGAACCTCCCAGCCTCCAAGGATGTGAGAAAATAGATTAACCGAAGTTACCCGGAACCAGGTATGGTGCAGCAGCCCAACTGCACTGCGGCTAACACTTACAAGAAGAGACTCGTGACTTCTCTACATAATATTTTCACTGCCAAAGCACAGACATGGACAATGTGGGACACCTGATAGACTGAGCGACAGAGGTTTTCCCTATTCTACTCTCTCCTTTGCTTCCTGCAGTACATTCCTGACAAGAGTCTGCATAGCAATTACTTTTGCACACAAAGGTTTACCTTAAAGTAGAGCCAGTTTCAAGAATCCCACAGGAAGTCCTTGGTTAAGGGAAAGCACACGGTTTACAAAGTTCAAATGTTCCTTAAAGTGAAAAGCCCCTAAAAGGTACTGCTCAGTGTCTGGACAAGGAAGAAGCCTGCTGTAAGGGAGTATTGTAGCAGGCAGCATGAGGGGCCTATGCAGGCAACGGTAGGAGAAAATGGTTTATTAACTTACACCATGGTCCTGGCACACAATCACTGCCTTAACACGGAAAACACTTCAACAGCAGGTGTTCTGGACCAAGCTCTCAGGATTCTGTTCCTGTTAGTCCAGTTAACTCAGTTTTCACAGCAGAATGAGTAGGTAGTATCATCGTCCTCACTTTATGCAAGAGGTAGTTGGAGAGGCCAGGCACCTTGTCCCAGGTCACCCTGGTAACTGGTGGCGAGGATGGGACAGGCCTTTGGGACATGACTCCTGAAGCCATGCACTAGCTGACCTATGCCACCTCCCCTTAAATTAACTGATCAAATCTCTAAAGAACTGAGATAATTAGGAAAGTACTTTAAACACTTGGTTAAAAATGGCATTTAAAACAGCTTATTTTGGTGCAGAAACTGTGTCACCCATGCAGTGTTTTCATCATACGTGACTGCAAAATAAAAGTTCTGCACCAAGCTGACGTTGCCCTTAAGTTTTATTTTCCATGAACTTCTTGAAGTCGTTTCACATGGTGTTCCCATTCTATACACAGGAAAATTAAGACCTGGGAGGGGGGTGAAGACACTAGTTTATGGCCCCACGGCAGTGCTGAGGTTTGAACTGAGTTGGTCCTGAGTCTGTGCTCTTAGTCCCAGTGGTCTCCAGCCTCCCCACATACTTCAACCTTGCCCACGACCTTGGGAACACAGAGATCGACTCCCTCGTCACGTTCCTACTGAATGAGTCACTTCAGAGAAGTCACTATCATTTATGCACACGGCAATATATAGGTGTCCTGGGTGCAGACTGAAGATCTGTTTCCTTTTCATGGCGATCCAAGTTTCCTAGGGTGACACGTCCACTGAAGTCTACTATTCCCATGTTCAGCATCATAACACAAGTTTACCCCTCAAAAAACTTGCTAAAATAAGAAATTCCAAGTCACTGCTTACCAGCTGCGTATTTTGTGAAAGCATTCTTTCCTTCATTTATACAGCCCATCAGACCATTCAGCACTCTAGTAGGTGAAACTGTCCACCTCACAGAGGAAGCTCAAGTCCTAGTTCCCGGTACCTGGGAATGTGGCCATATTCGCAAACAGGGTCTGCACACACTATTGAGTTTCAGCAGGTCATGAAGAACTAGGGGGAACCATAACCCCACGAATGTTTTTGTAAGACAGTAATCTGGACACACACACAGGGAGAAGGCCACGTGACAGAAACGATTGAGATTAGAGTGATGCAGCGACCAAAGGGTGCCGAGCACTGCCACCCACCACCTGGGGCTAAAGGGACAAGGAACACCCCCTCCCTGGAACCTGCAGAGGGAGCAGGGCCCCGCTCACAACTTGACTTGGTTTCCCGGGCTCCAGAACCATCTGAGAACCCATTTCCATTGCCCAGAGCCACCTTGTTTGTGGCTGCTCATTACAGGAAACAGACGCTGGCATGCTGCAAAACACCCTCAAAGTAGATGACACACGCCAGGACCAGATTTCTATCTTTCAGGATATTTTTAAGTATCTGATATTACACCAAGCTCAATCAAAGGGAGACTGCTATTTTTCATTTTAAGAGAATTGACAGAAAAATATTCTTTTTTCTTTATTGGCTTCTTTCAGAAATAAATATTATTTTTTCCCCCAGTTGTTTTTCTTCTAGGCCTACTCCCCTAACCCCATGTGACATGAGGTGATGGGAAAATCTTTCTTCACTCTCTCAATACACACAGCATCAAGGAAGCAAGCTCGTGATCTGATGTGCCAACAGTCCAAGTCCCAGTCCAAGCCAGCAGCAACGCTGTTAGGGACAATCCTCAGATGGGGCCATGAGAGACGGTTCCCGCCACCACCACAATGTCACAGCCTCCTGGAACAGATGGTGGTCACCAGACACGACGGGCTGTGACACCTCCGGAAACCCCAGTGGTGAAGCTGTGTCCGCTCTGCTCTGAGGCCTTCAACCTCACCCAACAGCCCTCGGCCTTTCAGAAAAAGCTGCTTGTTCATTAGAGCCCATCTTCACCCTTGACTGCCAGCCCCATGGTGCCAGCTGCTCTCTTCTGAAATGTCACACCACTCAAGATGAACCACTCGGAAAGCCAAGTCCGCTAAGCTACCCCACCCACCTACAGACATCCCTGACCTACTCTCTGCTAACCATAGATGAGAACATACTGTCGGCCCCACCTTAAACACACAGACTCCACTACTCACCTCTTCTACTGCTGACTTCTGGGGCTCAGCCCCATCAGCTCTCATCCCTATTACAGCAGCAGCCTCCTACACCATCCTGTTTACACCATCCCCCCACCCCCACCCCCCGCAGCGTACTCAGCCAGCAGCCAGAGCCATCAGAGATGTCAGATCCCACCACCAGATCTGTGAAGACTCTGCAGTCTCTCACTGGGGGAGGCCCCTACCACTCCCAACATGGCGCTCCGATCCCATGTATTCCGGTCAGTGACACTCAGACCTTCTTCTTGCTACCAAAGGCCTTTGCATTGAGTGCTTTCTTTCCAGAATTGCCTTCCCCCAGATATCATGGAACCAACTCCCTTACCTCTTCCTAGTCCCAGTTCAAACACCATCTTCAAGAACTCCTGGGACCACAACACTCATCACAACAATCCTCTCCCATTCCCAGTTCTGTTTTTTTATTTATAGATTTCTCAAACACCAAGATCTACTTCCTGATTGTGCTAATACCTTACTGTCTTTTCCCCTCCCCTGCAGAACTTAAAATGCACAGCTACAAGGATCTTAGTCTGCTTTGCTCATGAATACTTCCCCAGAATCAAGAACACTTATCATCACAGAATGAGCTACGTGAACATTCGACTGAGTCAAGAGAAGAGAGCAGTCACCATCTCAAGAGATTCTTTCTACCAACCATTCACTTGCTTTTGCTACCTGTGAAGTCAGGAATATATAAAACAGTGCAATGTTCTAAGAGCAGACTCAAGAAGACGAAGCTAGAATCCACTTCCTTAGGATGCAACTGTGGGCTCTCAAAAATGGATGGACACATGCACGTGCACCTAGTTGTTCTGAGAAGCTTGTTGTGGGGAAAGGAGATGGTGCTCACAGAGCTCACAGAACAGGCCAAAGAGTGGAGGATATGAGTAAGCTCAATATCTGGGCCCATTCCAAGTTTCACCTGGGTTCTCGCCCTTCCCAGTTATTAACAAGGCTCTGGAGAATAGACAGGGTACACATCTATGGGACAAACAGAAAAGTAACATTTCCAGAAAAGTCTATCGCCCAACGTCATTGACAGAACACCCTCACTGGTCCACCAAGATTCATCTCCATGAGGAAACAGAAGTTCTTGAGGTCCCTGGGACCTAGAAGCAGCCACCATGTGCAAGAGGACAGGGACAAGTGAGACTTTGGCCCCTGTCATTTGTGTTGCATTAATCTCCCTAAATAAACCAGATGTAGCTCATCAACAAGTTGCTGGCAGAAGACAAATTCATTATTTGAAAGCCTTTGGGAAAAAAGCCATTCAGTGTTTTAAGTAGCTCTTTCTATAAACATATTTGTGTGAAGATCAGACCCAAAATAATTTGAAACATGCTTGATCTTCACTTTCTCATTAAGTTTTTGATGAGATGCCAGTTTGCTCCTTCTCTCTGGGTAACAGACAATCTCAAAATTTAGGTTTGTTTCATTATATCTGATCCTTTTGTGGGTCAAGAATTTAGGAAAGGCCCAGCTGGATGGTTCTTCTGCTTGGTGTGGCATCAGAGTTTCCATAGTGTCACTCGGCTGACCGGTGGGGCTGGTCTGGAGGACCCTTTGTAAGGGTACCTGTAGAAAGGCTCAAATTGTTGAAACAGGTACACGTGGCCTCTCCACCCTGGTGGTCTCATGTCTTATTGTAGCAGATCTAAACTCCATGATCCAGTGCCCCCACTGAAGAAGGCTACATGGTATTTGTGACCTTTCCTCAGAAGTTGTGTAGTATGTACTTTTGCTGTACTCCATCTGAGCCATCTCTAGCTCACCAGAATTAATGGGGGAGAAAATAAAGGTTCCCGACCCCCACCTCTTATTCATGAGTGGCAGGATCTTCAAAAACCATGTTTTGAAACCTGCCAACAGTGGTTTCTATGTTTAGTCACATAGTGAATCACTGGTTTTCTGTTTTTCTTCCAGATACCCTGTAGTTTCCCTTCCCACCAATTCCTCAATCATGCAGCTATTTGTTAACCCCATCCTAGATGTCTAGTGATATACCAACACTGGCAGGTATTGAAGCCAACAGCATACTTTCAGCAATGAGTTGACAAGGAAAATGGCTAAGGCCATGGGCATCTGTTCTTTGATTCTCAACCACCCAAGCCACCTTCTGGAGATGGCCCTCGAATCTCCCTTTTCAGGAATGACGCTTTTCTTTAATCTCTTGTGATTGAAGCAGGCAGATGACCTAGACCTGGCCAACAAGAATACACTAGTAATAGCAAATGGTTCAATGATTAACACATGGCTCAGTAAGATTAAATCTCAATCCTAATTTTGGGGCAGTATAGAGTAAGCATACAGGCCGTGAAATGCAGCTGGGGATACAAGTATTCCAAGATACAAAGGCAACTGCAATGGCAGAGTCAAGAGGCAAAGTGAGAACGGCTGAATCTTGATGAGAGAGTTTGCAACAAGCCTAAAGCCAGCCTATACCTAAAATTTACAGGTACCCAAGCCAGGCAACTCCCTCTTTCAGCTCTCAAGAAGCCCAAGTTGGGTTTCTCTCACTTAGCTCTGAGAGTCTCAAATGACACTCAGGAAGTAAGAGGGCAGCGTCATGCTGTGAACAATGGATATATTGTAGAAGACACAAAGGCACTTACAGAATGAACCTCTAATGTCAGACCAGAAAGGCAATTTGGATAAGGACCTTTGACCAATAGAGCCCAGACGTGCTGCCCTCATATCACAATCTGCAGGTTGTAATACATGCAAGACTAGCACGGCTCAAGTCATTTTGATGTGGGCGGGCCAGCAGCCTCCGTGCTGCAGTCCCATGGCCCACAAAACACACACTCTGAAGATAGGAAAGGACTGCAGGTTTTGCAGCCCATTCCGCATCATGCACCTGAACCTCACCTCCTTGCATGCATGTGACACCACTATGACCATGTAGATCCTGAAGCTCCATGTCGAGACCCACGGACCTTCTGAGATTCCCAGAAATGGGGACACGGAAGCCAGGAGAACTCAAGCCCAGCCCAAACTTCATTCCACTGGAATACTCAGCTAGGGCACCATCTCCTACCCTAAGAAGGATGACACCAATTTTGGTGAGGGCAGCCACCCTTCCCTCCATCATGAAGAGAGGTTGCCCACTCTTATATCTGCGTGTCCACTCTCTTGTTAAGTAACTCCTACTTTCCCATACAGCTATGTCTCCTCAAATTCCTTCATGCTTGGAGAAAAATACTCAGCATAAGCCTAGCTGGCGGCCATGTTCCTCACAACAATTTTGCTGCAACTCAACCCACACTGAATTCAAGAGGTTGAGAAACAGGCAGGAGACCTGGGGGTTAAGAATCCTGGGCACTGGGCAGCTTAGAATTGCCTACTTTTCCCACCAGGTGGCACCCCTGCACTAGAGAGGCAGAAAGCTGGGGGGGGGGGGGACTAGAATTAAGATCCTTAGAAGCTCAGTGTTGATCATTTAAATGGGATCTCAGAGTGAAAAGATAACAGGAAATGTGATACCACAAAAGCTGGGGCAGCAAATGTTTATTCAGTACCCCCCCTATACACAGCATTTGACTGCTATGCTTCCTCCTTTGAAAAAAATCTACCACGGACATCTAAGAATTTCAAATAAAATTTAACATGAATGTCTTAAGAATTTTTAAATCTCATTGAAAAACCAAGATTAACCTGCAAAAGTTTAAGTTCCAATATAAGAGGACGAATAGGCAGTGAATGGAGTGCTATTGACTAAGCAGACAATAGCAGTCCCCATAGTTGTGTGTTCCTAGAATCATCACAAGCTATTCATTTTGCTATGAAGAAACAATGGTCCCAAAGGGGACACAGTGCCCTCAGCAGCACAGGACACTGAAGGCTGTGTGACCTAGGATCTTGGTTAAGACTTGGCAGCTAGGAACAAATTTGCAAAGTAGAAGGTCACGGAGTGAGCCAATGGAAGAACCAAAAGGGGCAAGTCAAATATTCACTCTGAAGACCATGTGATTTTGAAATTAGCTTTAAGTACCCTGTGATTGAATAACTTCATTGGTAAGAGGAGGGTCCAATCAGCTTCCTTCTTCCCTAGGCTCAACTCACGGTAATTCATACTCCAGGAGTTCACTGGTAGGAGGTTTCCTACAAGCCAGCAAAGCACAGAAGTGACCTAGGGTGATCCATGTAGGAAACAGTGTTGAAGCAGCCAAGCACCACAGAAATGCTGCCGCTGCTTCACAAGACAAACAATTTTGTTTTATTAAGAAAACTGAAAACTTCCTTCCCCCACTCTGGTTGCTAAGCATAGACCAATTAGCTGCAAACAGTCATGGTGAGTCCTCTCTGGGTCTAGTGTTCTCCCCAGGATGCCTGCTCTGAGAATTACTGTACATCCTTTTTCCAAAGACATTAATTTTCTCTACTCCAAATTCAGGCATATTGTCTCATTTCATTATTTATTGCTGATAACAGCAAAAAGAAAAACTCGTGCTAAGTTTCTGCCTCTGCTGACAACAGTTCCTGTCCCTCCCTCAACATCATCTATGTAACTCACTGTGTGTGACCAGTTCCCTCTGGGTCCCCGGAGCAGCTGCTGAAGGAAACTCAGCCAGGAATA
This sequence comes from Sylvilagus floridanus, assembly GCA_949820135.1. Taxonomy (NCBI): domain Eukaryota; kingdom Metazoa; phylum Chordata; class Mammalia; order Lagomorpha; family Leporidae; genus Sylvilagus; species Sylvilagus floridanus. The sequence continues at coordinate 107,978,640 of OX463226.1, forward strand.
ACCTGAGACGAAACACTGAGATTAAGAGCCAAGAGAGATAAGGACAGCCAACCAATCCAAAAATGGGCTTTTACTGCTTTTTGCTCTTACAGAATGTAGGGTTTATAAAAAAAAAAAAAAGTCACCCATAAAGTTTGATAATGGAGTATCAGGATCCTCTTGTATCAACAATCCAAAGGAAAGAGGATCCAACCATTAAGCGAGAGATTCTACAACTGCACAAACACCAAAACAAAAGGTCTTTTTTGCCTTATAGGAAAGTGTTAGAGAAGCCATGGATGATTACCCCTAAACCCAAAGGGACAATGCAATATAGGAATTTAAAGAGACCTGGGAAATGTGCTTGCAAAGTTGTAGCAACTGTGGCAACTATGAAAAGACATGAAAGATGTCTAAAGAATTTTGTCTCAACAGCCTGCCCAATCCTAGGGCACCTGGGAAGCACAGGTGGAGCAAAGGTGACATGCTACACCTCAAGCAGACGTCAGCTGCAATCATTTTGCAACATGGAAACAGGACTAAGGGATCCACTCTTGAGGAAAGGCAGGTAGGAGAACCTGGTGGCCAGTAAAGGGAAATAAGGAAACTTGGCTGTTTGGGTCTCAGCTCCAGGTAAAGTATCCATGTTGGGAACCCACAGTCACACACACATGGGTTCACACGGCTTCAGGCATTGTATTTATCCTAAATGATGAACTGGGATCATACAATCCATCTAAAGCATTCCCAATTTGAGGGCACTTCAGGGTACCTGGCAACACCCCGTCTCACTGAAGCAGCAAGTCCCAGAGATGATGTGGGCAGCATGAGTACCCAATCAAGTGCACGGCATAGAGGAAATTCAACTCCGGGAGTGGGCAAAGCAAGCAGGCAAGAAAAGCAGGATACCCTAGGAGACCAGACAAGAACCTTCAAGTGAACAGCACGAGAATGACCTAACTAGAAATATCATTTGAAGAAAAGTAGCTAGAGCTACACGCCGAGCAAGAAACAAGAGCTAAATACCAGGGACATTCGGAAACCAAATGGAATTGCAAAAATGTGTTGTTGCCAATATGTGAACCTCAAAATGAGTAGATCAGAGCGAGTTCCTTATCTGAGAAAACATCCCAGTACACAGTGCGGGGGAGGCGGGGAGTGGATTGAGAGATGAGGTAGAAAGTAAGGTCTAACAGATGTCTAAATGGAAATTTTTTAAAAATCATATAAACACAGCATTTGAAGAGATACCAGCTGAGACCTCCTCAGAAATGAAAGACAAATCCTCAGCTTCTGAAAAAACAAATTCTAATGACACCTAGACACAAGCAGAGTAAAACACAAAGCAGAGGTTAAAGGCAGAAGAAAAAAAGGCGATGACTTCAAAGCAATGACAGCTCGGTGTTAGACTTCAGCAGCTACAAATGGAGGCCAGATGACCGTGAAATCGTAAATTCAAAGTGTCCTTAGGAAATCGCCATCAACCTGGAGTCCTGTGACTGCTGAACTCGAACTGGGAAGGAGGCTAAACAGCAGTTCCAGGAAACAAGAGAACGTACAACGAGCACGTGACCAGAGGAATTGCTAAAGCATGTTTTTCATCAGAAGCACAACTATCTCAAAGGAACACTTCAGGTGAAATAAGGAAAAGGAAAGAAACAGAACTGTGGAATTTTTTTTTTTTAATCAATTACAAGAAGGGTCCAGTTTTCAAAATTCAAATAGACCTAAAATATTGATCAAAATTTAAAGGTATGAAATGGAAAGGGATGATCAAAGTTAAAATGTGTTCTAATGAAATACTGCATTCAGGGAGACAATGCATTCATTAACAGCAGACTTGAAGGTGAATGCGTATATTCAGACTTTAAGAGTAATCCACTATGGGGCTGACTCTGTGGTATAGCAGGCTAAGCCTCTGCCTGCAGAACCAGCAACCTATATGGGGGCTGGTTTGGATCCCAGCTGTTCCTCTTCTGATCCAGCTCTCTAGTATGGCCTGGGAAAGCAGTGGAAGATGCCCCAAGTGCTTTGGCCGATATACCCATGTGGGAGACACAGAAGCAGCTCTTGGCTTCAGATTGGCCCAGCTCTGGCCATTGTGGCCATTTAGAGAGTGACCCAGCAGATGGAAGACCTTTCTCCCAGTCTTCTCCCTCTGTAATTTTACCTCTCAAAATCTTAGAAAAAAAATAAGCCATTAATGACTAGAAATGCAATCTCTGGATCTGAACAGGTAGAAGAAAAAATTTAGAGAAAAGGGATACAATAAAAAGCAACAGCATTAGCATAGAACAAAGCAGAAAATGACCTACATACATTTTTTAAAAAAAAGTTACTGAGGCTGATGTGTGGTGTAGTGGGTAAAGCCATTTCTTGTAGTACTGGCATCCCACATGCACCAGTTCAAGTCCCAGCTGTTGTTCTTTCAGTCCAGCTCTCTGCTATGGCCTGAGAAAGCACTGGAAGAAGGCCCAGCTCCTTGGGCCCCTGCACCCACATGGGAAACCCAGAAGTTCCTGGCTCTGGCTTTGGATCGGTGCATCTTTGGCCAATGTGGCCATTTTGGGAACAAACCACTAAATCAAAGATCTCTAACCCTGCCTTTAAAAAAAAAAAAAAAAAAAAAAGACTTGAAAGATTTGAAAGTTACACAGAGAGAGGGGAGGGGTCTTCCATCCAATGTTTCACTCCCCAGATGGCCGCAACAGCCAGAGCTGCACCCATCAGAAGCCAGGAGCCACTTCCAGGTCTCCCATGTAGGTGCGGGGCCAAGAACTTGGGCCACCTTCTACTGCTTTCCCAGGCCATAGCAGAGAGCTGGATTGGAAGAGGAGCAGCTAGTGCCCATATGGGATGCCAATGCTCAAGGCCAGGGCATTAACCCGCTGCGCCACAGTGCCGGCCCCCAAATAAATCAAACTTGAAATATCATTGGGGCTGCTGTTGTGGCTCAGTGGGTTAAACTGCCACCTGCAAGGTTGGCATCCTATGTGAGCAAAGATGCTCTGCTTCTGATCCAGCTCCCTACTAATGCACCAGGGAAAGGAGCCCTCACCCCTGTGTCTAGAGATATAAGCAGTTCATAGTTCTCCTCGGCCACAGCTCTATTTCATTCCCGACTGGATGAGTTCACTTTAGACTTGGGCTAAGAAACTCCCATCGGAAATACAGGGGAGAAAATTAGCAAATAAAGCAAACCAACAAAAAAGCCCAATAGCTGAACGAGTGAGGACTTGACACCACTTAAGGACATTCATATGCTCACTGGAAGACAGGGACATGGGAATGTGAGGGAAGAGCTTTGCTTCCCAGACTCCATATTTCTCAAACTTTAAGGCATGTGTCCTCCCGCATTACCCCCTCATCAGAGGATCCATGTGTGGAATGGACAGAACGAGTTCCCCATCTAGATCCCTGTCTTTCAGAACAGAGGGAATATCCTTCAGCTGAAATGCCTGGGCTAGAGGTGTTTTAGGCTTCAGATTTGCTTTATTATGGGGTATTTGCATATATATAAGCGATGAGCTACCTTGGGAATCTGACCCAAGTCTAGACAGGAATTTGCTTAAGAAGATGTACTCATTTATTTGAAAGGCAGAATTACAGAGGGAGAGACAGATCTTCCACCTGCTAATTCACTCCCCAGATAGCTGCAGTGGCTGGAGCTGAGGCAAGCTGAAGCCAGGAGCTTGGAGACTCCATCCTGGTCTCCCATTAGGACGACAGGGGCCCAAGTACTTTCTGCTTTCCCAGGCACATTAGCATGGAACTGGATCAGAAGTGTAACAGTCGGAACTTGAACCAGCACTCATACGGGATGACACCATCCCAGCTGTGGCTTGTGGTGGTCCTGAGGGGTAGGGCTGTGAGCCGTGAGCAAGGCAGAAAATGCAGACACTGCGTGACCTACCGACACCTATGTTACTTGAGTATCATTATCTGAAGGTCCAATGGGCACACTAGGCCCTGCTGGCATGTGTGCATCCTGCCCCAAGGTCCACAACACAATGATAAAATCCCAGGAACAAGCCCTGTTGGGAGTCACAGAGGCAGCCCGGGCAAGGCTGCAGGAGGCTTGGGTCTGCTGACCATGCTGCTGAGTTTCCCGATTGGGCTGTGCCATGTTGTTTCTGGGAGCCGTGGTATGGAGCAGTCCCTCCGGGAGGCTTGGTCCAGATCTGGGCTCCACACAGCAGCCGGGAGGGCCGGGAGCCTCTGCTAAGATGGGCTCCAGGGTCTGGGCTGCCCAGTGTCTCCGTGGGAGGCAGTGAATGTGCTATTTGGCAAGTGCTTCAGGGGCTTCCTCTGGGTAAGTCCTCCATACACACAGACCAAAAGTGGATTGCCCTTCACGCTGAGGGCAGGGCAGGGCAGGGCAGGGCTGGGGCAGCAAGAAGCTGGCTGGGACAGGGTGGCGGGCTTGTTACCCAACTGCTCCCTAGAGTGGATTTTCTTTATGCCCAGAGGCCTGACATATGGACTCCCCGTGTTATTGTCCTTCAAGTCCACAGCTGGCTCCGTCCCCTTCAGGGCAGGACTCCACTCCTCCTCCGACATCCGGGACCTTCTGTCTACGCACAATGAGCTGTCAGGTTTGCTGCAGGCACTGGGCCGCTTCTGGGTCTTTGCTCGTGCTCTTCCCTCTCCTGGATGCCAACAGCTTGGGATCACCAAGCCTGGAGCTGGGAACTCTGGGTCTCCCATGTGGGTGTCACCTGGGCCATGACCTGCTGCCTCCCCGAGCATGTATCAGCAAGAAAGCACACTTGCATGGCATGTGTGCATCCCAAGTGGGGTCACAGCACCTGCCCCAAACATGCGCACTTTAAGCTGTCACAAACTATATTTGAAGGTTGCTATGGAGAACACTATTCTATTAATTGAATCTTTAAACATTCACTACGTGCTACCATGACATATTACAAAGCCAGGAATCTCAGAACTCTTACACATCAGCTTTTCTTTGAAGAAACATGGAGAACTCCTTGAACCTACTGAGTTTGTGAAGTTATCCTTGGCTCTCTCAAATGCAAAATACCACTGAAAGAGTGCTAAGTGAAGTGCAATCTGGGGCTATTTTGTAATTCAACAGTGGGTAGGATTTTTTTTTTTTTTTTTTGGCCAGGCAGAGTTAGACAGTGAGAGAGAAGGACAGAGAGAAAGGTCTTCTTTCCGTTGGTTTACTCCCCTAATGGCCGCCATGGCTGGCGCTGTGCCGATCTGAAGCCAGGAGCTTCCTCCTGGTCTCCCATGTGGGTACAGGGGCCCAAACACTTGGGTCATCCTCTGCTGCTCTCTGGGGCCACAGCAGAGAGCTGAACTGAAAGAGGAGCAACTGAGACTAGTACTCAATGCCCCAACTGGGACTAGAACCTGGGGTGCCAGCACCATAGGCTGAGGATTAGCCTAGTGAGCCATGGTGCAGGCCAATAGGTAGAACTTTTACTAACAAATTGAAGAGGGGAGAAGGTTTTCCTACAATCTCCTAGGAGAAATCAAAATGGCTGGAAATGTGTTTCCCCTCATGTTTAAAAAAATTCATTTTATTTGAAAGGCAGAGTGGCAGAGAGGGAAAGTCAGAGATGGGGAAACTCTAATTCTCATTGTACTACAAGAGGCATGCCCGGGCCTAGAGGTTTTTCCTCATTAAAAATGACTAATATTGGTATGATTATATATCAAGATTATTGCCATGATTTCTCTAGAAACAATGTAACTTGGAAAAAGCAATTACCTTTGAGACCTTGGAAATGTGTTACACTGGGGAGATGGCCCTGGGCTAAGACCTCAGAGAACCTGGGTGGGCTGCGTTCCACCTGGGTCCATCAACCTGGCCAACACACTTACATCACACTCCTAACTTGATCTCAGGTTAATTCCGCCCCTCCAAATGTTGCTAGTTTCAGAATCGAGCTCAGGTTTTGCACCAGGGACAAGATATGTATTGACATGAACGAGCTTCCGGGAAGTAGGTCACTAGGGGACAGGGCACTAGTGGCAGCCTCAGGATGAGGACTTCTCATGTTTATGAGTAACACTTTTCTTATCAGCCTGAAGCCTTGAACTGGCTCGTGGAAAGCTCGCTGGGCTAAGTCACTCTGCAATAAAAAGCAGACATTACACTTGAGCCAAGACCACAGGCCAGGCTTGCTTTTCTATCCATAGCTGCATCAGCAAACATGGGGCTGGGAAAGCTGCTTTCCATTTCCCGTAGCTTACACGACTGCCTCTGACACACCTGGAAGATGCCCTTCCTGTCATTGACAGGCCAAGCGCCAGACAGCTTCAGCCGTGTTGGACTTTAAGTGGTCTACAGTTGTGTGTGCATTTGTCAGTAAAGAACTCAGATCATGTCAACAGCAGGAAGGCCCCAGCATGCAAATTGATGATCTGGGCTTTACTGGATAATGGAATTCCTATTCAACATCAGTAGCCGGCCAGGGAACAAAATCACCCCGTTAAGAACCACCAGATCAGGGCCAGCACTGTGGCTTAGTGGGTAAAGACACCACCGCACACAGCGTCAGCATCACACATGGGTGCCAGTTCAAGTCCCAGCTGTTCCACTTCTGATCCAGCTCCCTGCTAATGCTCCTGGGAGAGCAGAAGATGGCTCAGGTACTTGGGCCCCTACACCTATGTGGGAGACACTGGAGGAAGCTCCTGGCTTCAGATTGGTCCAGCTCTGGCTATTGCTACCATTTGGGAGTGAACCAGCAGGTGGAGGCTCCCTCTCCCAACTCTGCCTTTCAAATTAAAAAACCAAATAAATAAATAAATAAAACAAAGCTCACATATCCCCACCATCACCAGATTACACTGATTCCCAAACTTCTCAGTTGAAGGTGCCCCTAGGTCTAGCAGTTTTTTTCAGAGCAGAGCACTCCAAGGCTAAAAGGAAGACCTAACACTTTAGCATATTAAAGGCTAACCACAAACAACTGTCAGTGTTTACAAAATAATGTCAAAGCTATTAAAGAAACCAGAAAAATAGGATTCCATGCTTTAGCAACCATATGTATTGATGGATGGATGTGTGCACCTGCTGCAGCCTGGCCTGACTCCACAGATGTCAGCCTCAGCCTGGATGCTGCCACCCTCGTGTTCTAGCCACAGTGGTTTCCATGCAGTTCTGTACTTCTAGTGTGACAGCCCCGACATCAAGCCTCACATGGCAGGAGGCCATCGGAAGACTGCAGTCCAAGAAACCTTGTCCTTAACTCAGAGCTGGTCAGTGATCACACGGAAGCACACCCAAGCTGGGTTAGGACTAATGTCTGAATTTTCCAACCCCCACCCCTATCAAACTATCTACTTGGTAGGTCATGTGCACTGGGGACATGAAGAAAGCCGACATGTAAGCAGATACCATGAAGTGAAGACTGTTAGGAAAAACTAAAAGAAATGCAACAGAGAGGGAAGAGCCCCCTGCCTAGACAAGCAGGTGTTACCTGGTGAGAACAGGTCCGTCTCACTTGCTCAGCACCTAGTGAAGCAGTCGGGCCAGAAAGAAACCCGCATAACGTTTCTACCAAGTACGCACATTGATGTCAGATGGCCAGTCATGTCTCACATGCTTCATCGTCACATTTAATCCTGATTACAGGAGAACAAGTTCACCCACTTTAGGGCTGTCCTGTGAGCTTGGAGAGATTGTGCACCCAGGGCTAGCCTAGTTCCAAACCTCATTCTCTAAAAAACACTTGCCTCCCTCCAGACAGTTTCTGCACCTGGACAGCAGGCACAGCTGCACACAGTTCACAGGAGGAAAAAGCAATGCATGTTGTAAATGTCCAGCCTTAACTATAATAAAAAACCCAAACTCAACTAGAAGGATGGCTTTTTAAAAAAATTTTACTTTAAAGGCAGAGTTTCAGAGACAGAGAAAGGTCTTCCATCCACTGGTTCACTCCCCAAATGGCCAGAGCTGGGCTGATCCAAAGCCAGGAACCTGGAGCTTCTTCCAGGTCTCCTGCATAAGTGCAGGGGCCCAAGCACTTGGGCCATCTTCTACTGTTTTCCCAGGTCTTAGTAGAGAGCTGGATCAGAAGTGGAGCAGCAGGGACTTGAACCAGTGCCCATATGGGATGCCGGCACTGCAGACGGTGGCTTTATCTGCTATGCCACGGTCCTGGCCCCAAAGGATCACTTTCTATGCTAGTTGTAAGTCTCCAGGAGAACTGTTTCACAAGGGATAGATCCTGTCTAAAAGCATGCAGAAACACCTGCTGTTGGCAGCTTGGAGGGGAGAAGCTGGCTGAACAAACTGATACCAGATTTTTAGTGGGAAGCTTGCCACTAGATACATATCAAGCATCAAGTATGCAAACACCTTAACCCCAAACTCCACTTGTAAACAACTATTCCCAGCGATTTCTATTTTGTATCACTTATCAACCTCAGAAAAGTGTGTAACTGGAATATGGATGATCACTGCACAGGCACTCCCATGTTTATGCGAAAGAGGATAAAATCATGAAATACAGAATACAAGTCAGAAACGGTTGGATCTTCACTTTGTGAAATAAGATGACCTTGGGGCCGGGCACTGTGGTGTAGCAAGTTAAGCCACCGCCTGCAGTGCCGGCATCTCATATGGCCACTGGTTCCAGTCCCAGCCACTCCACTTCCAATCCAGCTCTCTGCTATGCCTGGGAAAACAGAAGATGGTTCAAGTCTAGGCCCCTGCACCCATGTGGGAGACCTGGAAGAAGTGCCTGGCTCTGGATTGGCACAGCTCCAGCCATTGCAGCCTATTGGGGAGTGAACCAGCGGATGGAAGATCTCTCTCTGCCTCTCCTCTAACTCTGCCTTTCAAATAAATCTTATAAATAAGATGACCTCTCCCAGAGTGCAGGGGACAGCTTACTTGGTCACTGCAGCTCTGAGGTATAACCCACGGGGCAGCAGAGTATTGTGTGATGTTGCTGCAGTGGGCATAGAACATGTTCCCAGAAGCCTCAGAGGTGACAGCCTGCACCTAACGTGAGCTGAGCGTTCAAGAGAAAACACGCAGCTGGGAATGGCCATTACAAGGCACAGCTCATCGTGAAGGGCAGCATCATGGTCACGGACATGGGCAGCCGATGTCTCATCCAGGACAGGACAGCTGTCCGACCCCGACCACGCTCCTGATCATGGACACCAAAGTCAACTGTGGATCCAGTCTGGCCCCTGGTACCAAAGCAGGCCATCAGGTTGGGGTTCCTGGCTCTCAGCCCCCATCTGACCTAGACTTGGCTGCTGGTGTGGCCACTCGGGGAGCAAACCTTCAGATAGAAGACCTCTCTCCCTCCGTCCCTTTGTCTCTCCCCCTCTTCTGTTTTAACTCTGCCTTTCAAATAAGTCTTAAAATACACTGATGTCAATTCTGACAAAGGGTCAGAACAGATTCTGGAGCTAAACTCTAGCTATTTACTCCTATCAAGACATATCTAGAACATTAATATAGATACAGAAAAGATGGAAGATGGGAAAATATTCAAAGATCAACAGTAATAAAAAGAACATTTACATTAAAAAGAGTCATTTATGTCTTAGCTCTACACAGAAGAAAAAAAAAAAACTTTACATGTTAACCCCAGGCCTGGCCTCAAACAGGTTTGTGTCAAATGGACACAGCAGTGCATTTATTTTGAAATGGACCCAGGTCTTGCAGCTGGAGATGAGGTCAGAAAATCTCTAAAGGAGGCAATTTAATTCCAGGCCCCAAGAATTCCCACACGTAAAGATCCAAGAATTCTCACACATAAGGGACATGAGCTCATAGTCAAAAATCACAAAGAGGAACCCAGAGACTTAGAAAATATAAATGTTTAGAATTTCAAGAAATGAGGCCTCTTTCAAAAAATGCAATGAGGTGTCAATATTTATAGACAAACTCTGAATTTTGACTACCAGAAAAGCTCCAGTTAAGGAATTTCTACAAGATGTGCCTTGGAAAGAAGTGCACTTTCCCACATAAAAAGTCGGATACAAGAATAGTGAGATAATGTTCTCTTTATATGTAGATACTCACAAAATATTAACTGAGGATCAAAATATTGGACAGGAGTAGCTCTTACATTGGAAAGTAGTGATTGTCACACTACTTGAGAGGACCAAAGATATCAGTTACCTTTACAGTGTCTTTATAAAAATATTATTCTTTGCTGTGTCTTGTCCTACCAATCTAATGATGTGTTCATGCCTATTCCTCAGGGTAAAATTCTACAATTCATCAGCAAGAATTATTCTGATAATGCTACAACTATGGACTGATGCATTATGTTCCCCTCCTAGCACTATTACAGGGAAGTAATGATACTGAACAGATTAACTTTCATATACAATTGCAATGGGTAAATAGCCTCACCACTGGAATTTATACATGCAATTTTAATTCAAAGTCACTTGTCTTACAACCATATGAACTCATCTTAATTTTTCATCTTTGCTTCAGTGCACTGTCTTCTTCCACAATTAGTCTCATACATTCTAATATTTAATCATTCTAGGATTTTTGCTTCCAACAAAAATTAAAGTTGGCAGATTTTACTATAACAGATCATAAATGGAATATAAACCTTGATTATCAATTATTGAGTGATCCATCAAAATCTCAATCCAGGGGTTGGTGTTGTGGCACAGGTTAAGTCACTGCCGGCAATCCAGCATTCCATGAGAGCACCAGATTAAACTCCATTTCAGATCCAGCTCCCTGCTAAGGAGCCCAGGAAAGCAGCAGAACATGGCCCAAGTCCTTGGGTCCCTGCCACCCATGTGGGAGACCCAGAGGGAGTTCCAAGCTCCATGGTTCAGTCTGGCCCAGCCCTGTTGCAGCCCTTTGGAAGTGAACCAGAGAATGATCTACCCACCTCTCACTCTTTCCGTCTGTCTTTACCCCCCCTCAACTTTCCCTACCCCTAACTCTTTCAAATAATCTTTTTATACACACACACACACACACACACACACACAACTGAAAAGAGAAAAAGTAGACAAATGAAACAATTAGCTTATGAATATAAACCAAAAAATTGAATGAAAATGAGAAAAAGTTAAAATGAAGCTTGGGGCCAGCACTGCAGCTCACTAGGCTAATCCTCTGCCTGCGGCACCGACACCCTGGGTTCTAGTGCCATTTGGGGCGCCAGGTTCTGTCCTGGTTGCTCCTCTTCCAGTCCAGCTCTCTGCTGTGGCCTGGGAATGCAGTGGAGGATGGCCCAAGTGCTTGGGCCCTGCACCCGCATGAGACACCAGGAGAAACACCTGGCTCTTGGCTCCTGATCAGCACAGTGTGCTGGCCATGGCGGCCATTTGGGGAGTGAACCAACAGAAGGAAGACCTGTCTCTAACCCACCTATTAAAAAAAAAAGACAAAATGGACCAAACTTTGGAGAGAGGAAAAAGACAGTATTGGAGCTAGAATGTAGGGCATAAATTCAAATATAGCAGAGATTTTTCAATATGATGAATTTCACACCTAAAAATTCTATCACTCCTAGTCAAAGACAACTTAATAAAAGCGATTCAGAGAAGAACATCTGAATGTTTCTATAACCATTTAACAAAATTAATGAACCCTGAATAAATTTAATGAACCCAGTTAAAAGTCTTTTTGCAAAATAACCGGCCATGGGTCACTTTCTAGCAAGTTCCATCAAACCTGCAAGGGACAATGCCAGTTTACTCAAGCTCTTCTAGCAGGGGGAAAAGGGGGGGGGGGGCATTTCCAAGTTTAACTTAGACTATATAGTGAAACCAAATGGACCCAAGAAAATAGAACTACAGAAAATCCTAGTCATAGGCAGACAGGCAAAAACATTAGCACAATGAAACCTGCAATGCACCTTAGAAGTAAGGCATCATGAATAAGATGGGTTTATCCTGGGAATACAAAGTTTATGTAAAATTAGATAAACCATGCTCTTAAAAGTGAAGAAGCTGCAATGAAACTTGACACCAATTCATAGGTACAAAGTATACTCGCCAATCAAGGAGCAGAACCTCCTCTGTACACACACACACACACACACACACTGTACAAAGCCCTGAAGCATTCCTTTTGCCATCAGAAACAAGGGAAGGACATTGACTCTGATCAGCTCTACTGCATATGGTACCCAGGGCAATGGACCTCGCAGTGCAGTCCTCAGCCAGCAGCAGCATCACCACCACAGACCTTGTCAGCACTGCTTGTGCTCTGGTCTCACCCCGACCCAGTGCAAACTCAGAGCGACACCCGGAAATCTGTTAGGTCCATGGGATACCATGCATCCGTGCATGCTGAGGCTTGAGAACAACTCAACTGGTGAACTTTCATAGTACGTAAAGACTGAAAAGGACAAAACAGGGGTCAGCACTTTGGTGCAGCGCGTTAAGCTGCCGTCTGTATCACCAGCCTCCCACATGGGCACCAGTTCAAGTCCTGGGTGCTCCACTTCCAATCCAGGTCCCTGGTGAGGTGCCTGGGAAAACAGTGGAGAATGGCTCAAATGCTTGGGCCCCTACATCCTTGTGAGACACCTGGAATAAGCTGCTGGCTTCAGCTTTTCCCAGCCTCAGCCATTGCAGCCATTTGGGGATGAACAACTCTTTACAATTCTGGACTTTCAAATAACTAAATTATAAGAAAAAAAAAATCGGTTTGTAGCCATGATTGCTCATACAGAAGCCCAAGATAGCTTAAAGATGACCCCAGCTGCAGGATACAGAAGCAATGCAAACATTAGAAGCATTTACCAACACCTCCAAAAACAGTATTTTTACAGGGTAGTGTTCATTCCAAAAGTCTCTAATATAAATAAAGGACCTACAATGTCTACGGGCAAAAAGGAGGAAGTTTAGAAGACTAGGGCACTCCTAAAAGAGTGTTAATGGAAATAGACATCAAAATGAGAGTAACTTTGTTAAAATTTTTATATTTGGGTTCAATTACTTTTTATGAACCGATTCTAAAATTCAAAATGAAATACAAATGGCCAGAATCCTAACATTGAGGAATACTTTGGGATAATTTCTACTACATATATTTAAGCCTATGGTAATCAAAATAGTTTGATACTGATGTATAGAGAGACTAATAGATGAACAGGACAAAATCCTGAGTCCAAAAACAGAAATACGCACATGAGAAACTGACTTATGAGCGATGGCATGGAAGGTCAGCTGGAGTATTAACTAAGATAAGCTTTGACAGTATTTTTCCCTAAGGGAAAAAAAGCAGCTGGATTCCTGTCTCCTACTGTATGCTAATCAATCCCCAGTGGATTTTAGAGGCCAGTACAAACAACTCAGGTGGATGTTATGACCAAAAAAAAAAAAAAAAGGAAAATACTATTCCATTAGAATGTCAGTATCTTTGAATGTCAGTATCTTTATCAAACACATAAGGAAATTTCTGTAGTACAGGAACTGACAAAGTATTTGCTACTAAGATCAGGATCTAATAAAGATTCAGTCATAAAGTAGCAATCAGAACAATGATCATTTGCTAGACCCAGGTGGCACAGGCTTTCACTGTGGTGGAAAGGTAAGTGATACAGTAACGTGGTGGGGCTCCACATCAGCAGGAAGCAGAAATGCAGATCACAACCACAGGGTTATCATCTTACAGCCACGTGACGAACACTACCATCAGTGCCAGGGGTCTAGAAACTGCAGAACAGAATCTCTCGTCTGTTGCTCCTAGGAGGGCAGACTGATGCCACCATTGGGGAAAATGGGTGTCCTTTAGCAAAACTAAGCATCTTCCTTCTCCATGGCCCTGCAGGGAGATCCTCTAGAGCAACCTGCACGTGTGCACCCAGACACCTGCAAGAAGTGTCATAGTAAAAACCTAGCAGCAGCCCAAACGTCCATCAACACGTGATACTCACATACAACGGAATACTATGCTACAGTGACAATGAGTCAACTACAACAAAATTTTTAGAAACACTATTGAAGGGGGCAAGCACGCCAGAGGGGAGCACACACTGAAGATGATGGTTCTCCTTTGACAAGTTAAAGGATTTATGAATGGGGAGGCTGGACGAGTGGTGGCTTTCCTGCCTGCCTCCTCCCTCAAATCCACTGTTTGCTGCTCAAAACCAACAGGTGTCTCAGAAGCAGGCTTCATGTTCTTTACCCCAACATGGTAGACCTTATGACTCAAAACTGACCTCCAGGTGAGGAAGATAAAGCACTCCAGAGACCGAGCTAAGGCTTCATTGGATTGAGGGCGCGTGACCACAGTCTGACCAGTATTTTTGAAAAGCAGCTGTTTTCAGTTAGTCTAGAACCTCCCAGCAAGAGACACACTCAATTCCCAGAATGCACAGGTCCTAATGCCGAGGTGTTGGGGTGTTGGGAGAGGGTATCCTTCAGTTACATTCGTAAATGTCACATCTATTCATTTTTCTCCCCAATTTGAGAGACAGAGGAGCAGGCAGAGAGACAGCTCTCACCCACTGTTTCATTCCCCAGAGGCCCACGAAGGCCAAGGCGGCTGGACAGGGGCACTCTATTCATGTCTTGCAGGTGGGTGGCAGGGACCCAGTTCCTACAGTCACCAGTGCTGCCTCCCAGGGTCTGCATTCAGCAGAAAGCTAGCACTGGACTCAAGCCCTCCAATGTGGGATGCCAGTGCCCCAATTATCGTCTTCGCCTCTAGGCCAAGTGCCCGCCCCCACCCACCAACACCTTTGCAGTGCTCGCTTACTGTGAGCACCCAGCTCAAGGATCCAGGCAGCGCTTCCCACACAGCATACGGCCCTAGACCATCCCTCTGCCACACTGGACTACGCTGCCTGGGGGACTACGGGACACACTGGCTGCTTGCTACCGCTCTCTACCCAAATGCACGATCATGCTCCTCAGCCCCGGCGAGCCCACTTCCTCCCACCCTCAGTGAGGCGCTGCCTGCTCCCAAGGGACTTTCTCAGTTACTCCAGAATCACTACCCTTAGGGGGAACCTAAGTTGATTATCTAATTGCATGCGCCACTGGTTAATCCGTTTTTAAGGACTGTTTGCCCTTTAAACAACTTGCTAAATGAACACTTATCTCGAATTAATTGGTACAATATGTGGGAATGGTCTGTGTCTAGATTCCTCACACTGCTCTCTCCATATTATTGCTAATTCCTGGCTTAGGGGTGGGGTGGCAGGCATGGGGAGCCGACACGCTCTATCTCCAAGAGGAGAATTCTTGCCAATTTGTAAGCAAAGGATTATTTACAGGCAAATTACAGCCTGAAGAAAAGATTTTCCCACAAGGTATCAAAAAAAAGTAATAACTTTTCTTCCCAGACATAAACAGTGATGATGAAAAATTATACCCATCGCATGGAAACGCTACATTGGCTCCCTCCCAGAGTCATCTGTTCGGTTAGCAATCCCAGCGCTATCATAGACCCACATACGGTTTTTGGAAACCAAGAGTTCTGCATCTGGGTACTTGATATGTCCGGGGTGAGGGGTGATGGAGAACGTCATGCTGAGGCCAAACCCCTCCTGCTTCTCAGAAAACCCAAGAGCAAGATTCTACAACGATCCTTTCTCCTTTCAGAGCCAGGCCTGCGGGAGCTCTCAGCACTTCTTCCCCCCAAGGCTTTCCCCACTGCAGCCCATTCCCGAGGTCCTCTACCCCCAGCCTTGGGAGGGGCCAGCCAGGTCAGGGGGCTCGCCACACCCGTTCCCATTTTCCTAAGGCATTGCCACCAGGGGGCAATGTCTGTGCCAGGGATCTTCTGTGTTGTCCCGAAGCTGCAAGACCACTGATGCGAGACAGCCCAAGTGGTTTTAAGATGCATTTGGCCAAGCTTTGTCCATCACCAGCCTTAGGAGCATCCCAAGACGGCAGCTTCAAGAACTATGGAGGTTATTGGGGTCCACCCTCACCTGCTCTTCCTCAAGCCAAGTGAGCGAGTTAAAGTGTGGACACTCAAGACCCCCCCCTCCCCTGGTGCACCGTAAGTCCCCTGGGCGAAGACCCAGAGCCAGTAAGAGTCACCTGTCTGTTGCATAAGTACTTGCTATCCCCTAACAATCCGCTGAGGTGCCTCTTAGGGGCCCTCACAAAACCAGACAGAACCAGTTCCAGCCAAAATCGTGCCTGGCATCTGCAGAGACAAACTCTGGCCACCCAGCATGTTCCTCCTGGCTCCCCGCGATGTTCACGGACACCTCCAAGGAGTCTCAGACGTGTGTCACGTGTCCAGAGATGAGGGCTAAGTGCAAGCTGTTAGTGCACCTGCTCAAGGGGTTTTCCACACCTCTTCTTCACCTGTGGCCTCCTTCACCTGGTTGTCCCCACGTACCCTACATCCACACACGCCCAAACTCTTGAATGGGGAGATGGATTTGGGTTTTCCTCTTCCCTCCTCACTTGGGATCCTTAGAAAGTTCCTCTTGCTCAGAAGACAGTTTCTGGTGTTTGTCCCCTCAGGTGAGTGTGCTGAGCAGGATCAACAGGGAGCTGGAGTTTGTAGGGTGCAGTCACAAACACAGGCATCATATAAGGCAAAGCCTGAGAAGCCACTCAGTGGGAGGACCTGCGGGGGCTGAGTGAGTTAGGGCCGCCTACAGGCCAGATCCAGACCTCGGAAAGGAGGGTCTTAGGCAGACCAAGATCCCATCCACAGCACCTGCCTGGCGCAAGGAATAGCTCCAAAGAAGTGGATGGCTGACATCTCCCTGCCTGGGGCTCAGGGAGTGCTAGCGAGAGACGAGGCCTTCGGCTTACAAGTGTGCACAGCACCCGGAACAGCGTCTCCGGTGCATGTGACCCGTTGTTCAGAGTCCCCAGTGGTCTGCGACATAACATGGCAAGGAACAGCTGCCCTCAGGGGAGAAATCTTCCCCCATTAAATCTTGGCCGAGGCCTGGCAGGTCCCACGTAGCAGCGATTTCCCGACTCTCCTGCTGAGGGCCTGGCGTGCAGCCAGGCTGTGCCTCTGATGAAGTGCTGACCACCAACCCATCTGCTTTTACCATCAGCCACGCTGTGAACACAACCACCAGAGCTCCATCGACACAGAACCACCCCAGGATTCCCTTTCTGGGTGCCCCCCGAGACCCCCTAACCCCATCCTGGGGACCACCACCCTGAAGTAAAACCACACAGCAGGCTCTGGTCACTCTGTGGGCTCAAGGACAGGAACATAAATTTCAGAAAGGAATCTGCTGAGTCAGTTTTATCCAATAATAAGAATAGTGACTAAGGCAAAAAGCAGATGCTAGACTCAAAAAACAAACAGCAAACCCCTTGGTAACGTGGTTTCCCAGACTCAAACCCCTATTTACATTTGGTTTCTTTTCTGTCTAAAAATACCCACTGTGTATTCAGTAACAATTCAGCCTTCAAGCATTCAACAATAAAATGAAGTCTATTAAAAGTAATCCCCAAATTTACTTGCTTCCTAGTTTAATGGCAGATATAATTAGTAACATGGGAAGTGCCTAGCATATCATTTTTTTGTGAAAAATACAGTATATACCCACATGATTACAATAAGAAATGCAAACACAAACAAAAAAACAGACTAAAATATGTACACTAAGACAATGTTACCTGCCTGAGGCAATTATGGCCAGAGTATTTTTATCCTTCAGTTTTCTGTATTTCCTGGATTTTACAGTGAGCATTTGGCTTTTGTAATCGGAGTTCCATAGTTAACCCAACTGACTCTGTAAGCCTTGCTCCTAAGCAGCCGGATGGGCAGAAAGTTGCTCATCTCCCAAGAAGTCTGAAGGCGGCCTTTTGGTGCCATGGCCAAGATGCTGGTTAAAACAGCAGGGTCCCACACTGGAGTGCCTGGGCTTGGGACACGGCTCCTCCCACTCCAGCTCCTGCCGTCCAGGTGGCTCAAGTAATTCGGTTCCTGTGATCCACACAGCAGACCTGGATTAGGCGTCCGGCTTCTCCTCGGCTTACTCCTAGTCTTTGAGGGCATCTGGAGAGTGAGCCAGCAGTTGGAGTTGCATCTCTCCAGCAAGATCAAATTCTAGTTGTTTCCCATGGTTGATTCCAGAACCAAGGAAGAGCACACGTTGTGTCCCAGACCTGTCCCTTCTCCTGTGGGCAACCACAATCCAATACCAGCTACATATTCAGGATTTTCATTCTATTTGGTACATATTTCCATTGTTTCCAAGGAAGACAGTTTTAATTCTAAGAAAGCAAAGCTTTAACCTTCAAGAGTGTTGAGCAAGAAACCCCTTCAGAAAGTGTTCTCACAATCGTGTGATGTGTAGACAGAGGGAAAATGTGAATTAGGGGAACTACTGGGTTATTTCCTAAGGTTGTAAAAATTCTTGCATTCATGCACATACAAGGGTGTTTCAAAAAGGTCATGGCAAGTTAAATTTCATTTTGGAGCAAAAATTGAGATCCATGCATAGTGTGATCCTGATAGGCATGTTCTATCTCATTTTTGAAGAACCCTCATACCATGGTCTCTGTGCTCCAAGAGCCACAGTGTAGGAGAAAATCTCCACATGAAAACTGTGCAGCAGGGCACTGGCACTGTGGCACAGGTTAAGCCACTGACTGCAATGCTAGCATCCCATAGGGTGCCTGTTCAAGAGCTGGGGGCTCCTGCTTTGATCCAGCTCTTGGGAAAGCAGTGAAAGACGGCCCAAGTCCTTGGGCATCTGCACCCATGTGGGAGACCTGGAAGAAGCCCCTGGCTTTGGATTGGCCCAGCTCCAGCACGTTGCTGCCATTTGGGGAGGGAGCCAGCAGGTGCAATCTCTTCCTTCCCCCTCCCCTTTTGTATCTCTGCCTTTCAAACAACAAAACAAAAACAAACCTCCTTGACAAGAAGGAGCACAGCATAAGTAGATGGAAGTCTAAGAATCTATCAAGATGATGAAAAATCCACATTGCTCCAGGTGAGTTTTCTCCAGAGAAATACTTCAAGAAGTTAATTTTGGTGCAAAAATTTTTTCAAATACATGAGTAGATTTTAATGGTCCAAGAATTTTTTTGAAGACTACTCTCATGCATTTAAGTTTTTTGCACTAAACTCATCTTTTAGTTCTATTTTCATGAAATTTCCTAACCTCTAGTTCTACTTTCCATGAGCACAGGCAGCTGTGGGCCCCGAGCAGCTCACTGGACAAAACCACAAGTCCTTCTGGCAAGTGAGATACAGCTGCTGTCACTCGTGGCAACCCCGTACCCCACTCTCCTCAGTGCAATCAGTATTCTGGATTCAGACCAACTTTCCCAGCTCACCTTTGAGAGAGAATGTGCAGTGAATGCTGTATACCTGGCTTGTTTTGTTTAACCTAATGTCCTCCAGTCCCACCCCATTGATTGCAAATGACAGCACCTCCTTCATGATGGAAGGTTCCCTGTGCAAAGATACGGCATTTTCTGTGCCCATTCCGTTGATGGTCACCTAGCTCGATTCTACATCTTAGCTATTGTGATAAGCACCATTCACACACGAGTCCAGGCATCTCTTTGCTATGTTGCTTCAACAGCAGAAAACAGCAAAATTAGATAAAAATTCAAGACCAAACTAAGGAGCTTCTGGACAGCAAGGGAAGCAGAATGAAGACCTACAGGATGGGGAAACATTTCCATCTCACAACAGGCTGATCTCTAGAATGTAAGAAACTCACAAAGGAATCCAGTTGGACAATGTGCAAATGATCTGAACAGACAATTCTCAAAAACACAAATGACCAACAAGTACCTAAAGAAATTCACAGTATTATTAGCCATCAGGGAAACACAAATGAAAAGCGCGATGTTAAAATGGCTATAATGAGATGACCAAAATAAACCTGCCAGGGATGCGGAGACAAGGAAACCCTCTATACCCTGTTGGTGGGAATGCAAATTAGCACAGCCATCACTGAGAACAATGTGACGTTCCTCAGAAAGCCAAAAATAAATCTGCCATATGATCCAGTAATCCCATCTGGAGTCTATAGCCGGAGGTAATGAGATTAGCATATTAAAAAATCTAATTTTTGTCACTTGCTGACACTTTAATCTGATTCCCACTGACACATTCTTCAAATTAATAGCAGGAATTTAAACACAGGGAAAGCCGGGTGCCTGAGAAGTGGACAATTGGTGTGGTCCACCAAGACGGGCTTTACAAAGCTCACTGTGTATTTGTGAGGGTGGACAGGAAGTCTTTGAAGAGACACAGCACACCATTACTGTTCACTATGAAGGCGCAGGGAATTTCTATCCCCTCACATTTTATAGAGGGCAGACCTCCAGGAGAGGCACTCTGCCCCATTTGAACCTGGGGGTCCTGCCACTGGGCTTAGCCTTGCTCTAGTCCCAGGACCTCCTCAGTCAGCTCTGTAAGCCCAGAAGACATTGGGCAGCCTGATGTGCGACAGCTGATGGAGACAGATTTGAGACAAGTAATCCAGCTCGGCTCCTCCAGTGTCTCTGAACGGTTAAGTCCTTTGTAAGTTAAGGCTTCATGTCTAGTAGCAGCATCTGTTGTTAACAGAGACCCTAATACGACAGGCCTCCACCCCTTAGCATACTGTGTCCTCGCGGCAATCATGGACAGATGGGGAGATGGTCTCAGAGAGGTGAGAGTGCCCCACGGCCTCCACCTGTCAAGTGGCAGAACCTGGCCTCACAACCCCATCTCCCTCAATCCACAGCCCAGCTCTTAACACTCAGCCACCTCAGGCTGTTGTGTGATCTGAATGAGAACACACACCCTTCTGCTCCTTTCTTACAGCAGAGAAACACAAGTGGGGTCAGGCAGGTGCAAATGGACCTGCATTCATGGATCACCTGTTGTGGGGCAGGGGCTCACCCAGTCTAGGCACTTAAGCTCTTGGCCTTGTGGTCCCCAATGGCCAGAAACCACCATGAACAGACAGCACAGGTGGGGGCGGTGGCACACGGGGAAAGACGAGGGTCTGGACAAGCCGTGTCTACTTGTGCTGGTAATAGTTTGGGAGGGTGGCGTGAGCCATCTTCACCTAGCTCCCTTCAAAGCCAAGGCTCCCAGCCTCCATGTGGCCCCATTCCTCCCCAGCTTGCTCCGTGCGAGTGACATTTAACCTCCCACTCCCATCAGCTTTTCATCAGTCCATGGGAAAGCTTCTCACGTGATTGGGCTCAGAGTCCTGGACATGTTAAAAGGTGCGTAATCCTCGAATGTAAGCAGTAATCGTCTGAGAACCGCAGCACCAGCTCACACTCAGCACGGTTTCCCTCTGAAGTTATTATCCCAGCTGGAATTTGAGTTGCAGAGCATTTCTGTCGCCCTGGGAAAGCTCACCAACCCTTCCAGACTCTCACGTGTGCTCTGTCGAGTGTTACTTGGAGTTCCTCCATGGGCACAACTTTGCAGGTCCTGCCTGAAAACACACAGGGGGGCTTTGGAAAGCTCGGGGAAAATGCACATTATCTTTGACTTCTGTTTTTCCCTGAACTGTCTGAAGCCCATGTACTCCCATCCGCCTCATAGAAAGCTATAACTTTATACGTTGGGGAAAGGGACTCTGAAGTTGGGAATATTATTACTCCCCAGAAGTCAACAGGAATTAACTGTAAGACCAAGCTTCCTTCCCTGTGCATCTGTGCCAGTGACAGTGGAGTGGGGCACCCATCCAGAGACCCTCAGGAAGACAAACACTAATAACCTAGAAATGCTTGCAGGTATGGGTCAATGTGAAACTTGCAGAGTTCCAGAACAGCCCGTTTCCAGGCCATGGCCAGCTAATCCATCTGGATTTAGGATGGGAACTGTTGCAGTCATCCAGCATGGTGATGCTTTTACTCTACTCCATTTCTCCAAAGGCATTCAGAAAAGCAGTCAAGTACAGACTACAGAAATAGAATGATGGAGGATCTTGCTGGCTAGTGTATTCCACAGTGATGCTGTGACAGTCAGGGAAGGTGCCTTTGGACAATGGAAGAAATCAAAGGATCAGAGTTCCAGGCACTGAGATTTACCACAGGTGTTCAAAAGTTGGTGCGCCTGTTACTTGAGCTAAGAGATTAGGGGATGCATTTCTGGCTTGGTGCAGCCCCATCACAACCTTATCAGGATCACTTTTTTTTTTCCGAGCACATGTGCAACACTGATTTAGACTGAACTGAAGTCCAGTCTCAAAGTAGTCACAACACAGCACCACCACCCCTAGGTTTCTCTGCACTATTTTCTTCTGAGAAACATAGCTAACAACGTGTTAGCTATGGTTCAAGCACACCTTAGCAAGGATCTTTCCCGAGACAGAAACTCACTTGCAGGGGCTTCTGCAGCTCAAAATGGAACATTTTTCTGGGTAAGACCCTCAGCAAGAGGGAAGCACTCAACGTACGAATCAAGAACTGGCAACAGCACAGGGACTCATCTCTGATATCATACCAATTTCAATCCCATGGAAGCTAAGTGAAAAGCCAGTGCCATCATTTATATAACATTCCTGTAAGTCTCAACTGTGGGTTCAAGAAAACCAAGCTACACTCAGCCATCTCCCATCACTGATGGGTTTGAATGAGTATGGATCCCCGCTCCATCTTCATCCAGAGGTGCTGCAATGCAGAGCAAGGGGTCTTGGTCCCCAGGGCAGGGATGCACCTGAGCCTTAAACATGAGTTCCTGAGGCTAGGCTTTCTTATAGGATCAGCTAAGACAACACACAGATGTTTACAAACAAAATGTAACCTAGAGCCTATAATAAAATGTAGAGTCCTCTAACCAAGCGGGGGTATATGAAAACATTTTGTAACAGGGAGCAAGCGCATGCAGAGCCTCTCAGCTGGAGCTGCATGAGAAAGACTTTTGCGCAGCTACAGGAGGGCATTTCCATTCTCAGGCAGTGCGATGCCAGCCCCAGAGTAAGGATGCTTTTACAGGAAACTCTCTGAAAAGGGGGCGGCGTCAGCCGTTTCACTTCTTGGCTCTTCTATCGTGTTCCATAAACATCACGCTGCCTTGTGGCGCAAGCCCTGACAAAAGCAAACATTCCCACTGGTATGCTGCCCTCTCTTCCAGATCTCCAGGAATGAAGTTACTCTTCCCTCAACACCACCGAGCTGGCCATCATACTTCTGTCCCCAGGGGCCTGGTGACCAGCTACGCCTTCCTATGGCTCCCGAGTACAGCTGAGGAGCCCTCCTGCAAGTAAGAGCAGACATCAAACCACCCATGCCCAACAAGCAGTAAACTTAATCTGGCCACTTAGAAGAATCCACCTGCTAAACTAAATCTATTGAAGGGCTTATCAGTTATCCAGACAGAAACCACAATCATGCAACTTCAAGGCTTCTGTTGGAACCCTTAGCCTAAGCCGAATCCAGCGCTAGGTGCTTTTCACACTTTCTGCCAATTTTCTGCTCAAACAACCCTGCAAGGTTAGGACCGTTATTTCCAATTCACAAGTGAGGATATTAGAGGGTCAGGAAGAAAACTGTCCAAGTAAGCACGTAGATCCGCTCAACATCACTGTGCTTGCTGTCAGCTGGGAGCACCAGGATTCCTCGTCAATACTCAGGAGCTAGACATTCACAGCAACTGTGGTATTGCTTTGTTGAGTTGTTTATTATGATTTGAGATCAGACGTAAGCTTAAGTATTAGCTACTGTGCAACTTAATATGGATTTCTCTGATGAGACCGATAGGAAATCCTATCAGAAATGGATTCTTGATAACCACATAGCATTTGCAAAATAAATGCTTAGAATGAACATAGCATAGGCAAAATATCGACTTAACCAACAATACATCAAACCACCAATTCTGGCAGAGCCAGGATGCCTACAAGTTACTAAAACAACACATTAAAAGGGCAAATGAAGCCTAACAATGTTTTGAGAGGCTGGGAACAAGTTAGCTTTGTAATTACCAGAGAGTTAGACTTTTTTCCTGTTCCATGGCCGAGTCCTGGCTGTATAAATAGAGGGAGAAGCTGCATAGCCAGGATTTTTGCTTTCTGAGCACGAGTCAGTTCCCTTGGACCAATCTGATCAAATCATTACGGGAGAAATAAAGCAAGGAGATTCTGACCATGAAACAAAGCTTACCAGGCACACATTCTGTTCTGATGGTGGCACTGACACGGCATTGTCCCACGGACAAAAGGAAGGAGGTGCCCATGGACCCTTTTCTGACCTTATCATGCAAGGACAGAGCTCCCCCAGGGGCAGTGGCTGCTGGGCTGGTTTTCTCAAAGCCCGTGTCACACTTGAGACACTGTCAGACTGCCACCCTGACACGGACGTGCTCCATTCAACATTGAAATCCGAGGACAAAGTCTGAGACCACTGGCGAGTGGCAGGGCCCCTCCCCTTGCACAGACGACCTACTAACTGGAACCACAGGATGGGCAAACAGTTGAGGACACAAAGATGACATCACAGTCTGGGGACAGTTCTCAAAGACACTGGTGTTTTTTTTTTTTTTAAAGACTTTGAGAGGCAGAGTTACAGGCAGTGAGAGGGAGAGGTCGGTCGGTCTTCCATCTACTAGTTCACTCCCCAGATGGCCGCAATGGCCGGAGCTGCACCAATCTGAAACCAGGAGCCAAGTGCTTCTTCCTGTTCTCCCGTGTGGGTGCAGGGGTCCAAGCACTTGGGCCATCTTCTACTGCTTTCCCATGCCACAGCAGAGAGCTGGAATCGAAGAGGAGCAGCTGGGTCTTGAACCGGCGCCCATATGGGATGCTGGCACCACCGGTAGAGGATTAACCTATCACACCACGGCGCCAGCCTGACACTGGTCATCTTCTAAAGTGTAGTGCCTTTGGACAAGTTTTCCAAGGGACCAAGTAGTCTTTTAGGCTTCACGCACTGTATTGTCTCTGCTGCAATTACTCAACCCTGCTACCGTCACCAGAATGCAGCCATACGCTACATGCAGAGGACTGGGTATCGCTGTGTTCCCATAAAACTTTATCCACAAAGGCAGCCAGCAGTCAGACCCAGCCTGTGAAGAGGTTTCGCCAACCCCAAAAGTAGAGGATTCCAGAGTCAAAGTGTCCCTGCTGCCAATGTGGGGAGTCTGGTCCAGTAGCCCCTGGATGGCCCCTCACCCATCAAAGGCTGAATCCCCGCTGTGCGTGTCAGAAAACTGGGCAAGGTGGCATTGCTGCTGTGGTCTGAAGGGGACGTGGTTTCCCAACTCAATCAGGCATTTAAACAGCACAGTCCCAAGGGAATGGCAGTCCGAGGGTGGGAACTTAGTTATGGTGTTTAGGAGGTGGGCCCAACAAGAGGTCCCCAGGTCACTGCAGACTTGCTCTTGGAAGGTCATTCTCAATAGGGCTGGCTTAAACCCGAGTCAGCCCCGGGCACAGGCTCTGCTTCCTGGCTTGCTCTGCGATTCTGCCCCCAACCCTGCTCCACACCTGGTCCCTGCCACCTTCATCACAGGCCAAATCAACAGGTCCTCCAGGATCTTGCAGTTGAACCTCCAAAACTGAAGTGAGCCTTTCCAGACACACACACTCAGGTAGTGACAGTGACAAAAAGCTGCCGAGGACAAGCACAGCCACCGAGATGCAGCCTGGTAGGCCTGGGGTGTTTTCATAAACAAGTAACCCAGGCTGGCCACTTATTCCCAGTGTGACTGTCCGCTCTGTGTGGTGGCCGGGGGCAAAAGCCTGGAAAGCTGAAGTCTCCTCAATTTCTGAGTCCTTCAAACAAACGTGTACCGGTTCCCAAGGCAATGAACTCTCAAGCTGTAACGTGACAGTTTTCAGCAAGCAGGTCTAGTTCAAGTGAATCAGAACAGTGTCCACTCGTGAAGGATGGGGTATGATTTTTAAGGCCAAATTTCTAACAAAGCTCAAGTAAGTTTTGTACTGTTTATAAGCAGCAGTGAGGAATTCTTAGAAACCATACAAAGCATGCATGGTATGCCTCCTTTCACTGCAGAACATCAAGTATTGTGAGTTACAGAAGAACTAATTGAATCTTTTCTTGGGTGTCTGGTCACTGCTATACATGATATATTTTAGATGGAAGGCGGTTAGTTTACCTTCCAAGGAATCACTGCTTTACACTGGTCTTAAAGGAAGAATGTGAGGATACTTAGGACATGGATTCCAGGTCCTCAGCTTTTAGTTCTTTACGGTCAAGAACAGCATACGGGCCTAATTATTTGCATGTGCATCTAGCAGGCAACTGCTCATCTAATTAATATTTTTAAGAGGTCAGCATATTTTAGTGATGGAGCTGTAAACACAAGGCTTATTGTTTTGTCTCAAGGGCAATGTTCTTTGTATACCCAATGCTAATTTTGCAGGCTTCCTCTATTAGAGTAACTGCTCAGTATGAGCTTATACTAACACGACCATAAATTCTCCAGTCCAGCGAAGGCCAAAGCCATTATCTCAGAGACCACCACCATATGCTGCCATTGGCAAAGGCCAGAGATCTCAAAAGGCAGGCAAAGCTGTTACAACCCAGAGGGTGAGTGTATGGTCACAAAAGCAGTTTGCTGGCATCATAGATTTGTTCCAGGCTGAAAACTCAATGCATAGGCCAGGGCCCCAAGGGTCTCCACCCCTTGTCTTTCACAGCCTGTAATTCTACCCAGAGCCCTCCACTTCCTTGGTCCCATCATCTCCAGAACAGCTCTGTGAAACTTAAGTTGCTCCTGGAAACCACCAACCACATGCGTGTGCAGCCACACACACTGCCTCCTGGCAAAGCACACAGTGCATAAAACCCAAGCCAGGTTCGTGTATGAATGCAGCTGAGGATGTCAGCACTTCAAGTTCTGTGGTGTGAGGCAGTCAACAGCCAGAAGCAGCGAGGCGGCGGCCAGAGTAAGAAATCCCAGGAGTGGGGAGGAAGACAGAGACCCCAGGGCCAGTGTCCTCTCCTTCACCTGCATCTTCCTGATCGGGGCAGACCACCCCCAGTGACACCAAGCCTGTATCACTGGGGCTCGCTCTCCCTGTGGTTTGAGTTTTAAGACTATTCAGGCCAGTGCCGCGGCTCACTAGGCTAATCCTCTGCCTATGGTGCTGGCACACCGGGTTCTAGTCCCGGTCGGGGCGCCGGATTCTGTCCCGGTTGCCTCTCTTCCTGTCCAGCTCTCAGCTGTGGCCCGGGAGTGCAGTGGAGGATGGCCCAGGTGCTTGGGCCTTGCACCCCATGGGAGACCAGGAGAAGCACCTGGATCCTGGATTCGGATCAGTGTGGTGCGGCGGTCGCAGCCCGCCAGCCACAGCGGCCATTGGAGGGTGAACCAGCGGCAAAGGAAGACCTTTCTCTGTCTCTCACTGTCCACTCTGTCAAAAAAAAAAAAAGACTATTCAAAGGACACCTGGCACTCAACCAAAACAACCAGGTGCTACCGGGGTCTTGAGAATGTTCATGGGAAAGGGAAAAAGATAAAGCACATTTTCCATGAACTTTGTGAAGGTCCCTCGTTATCTTTATTGTAATTTATTTTGTTGCATAAAATAAGGGGTTATATTTAGAACTATATAATCAGAAGGACTTGAGAATTTCTATCTCCATCAACATCTTATCAGTGTCCATATCCCCAGAAATAATTATTTTAAGACAGAGGTACAGAGAGACAGAGAGGTCTTCCACCCACTGGTTCACTCCCCAAATGGCCACAATGGCCGGAGCCATGCCGATCTGAAGCATCTTCCAGGTCTTCCATGCAGGTGCAAGGGCCCAAGGACTTGGGCCATCATCTACTGCTATCCCAGGCCATAGTAGAGAGCTGGATTGGAAGAGGAGCCGCCAGGACTAGAACTGGTGCCCATATGGGATGTCTGCGCTTCAGGGCTTTAACCTGCTGTGCCATAGCACTGGCCCCAGTTATTTTATCTTCACTTAGAAGACAAATAGACACACAGTTCTTTCACTGGCTGGTTCACACCCCAAATACCTACAACAGCTGTGGCCAGCCTGAAGCCAGGAACACCATTGGGGTCTCCCACATGGGTGGCAGGGACCCACTTATTGAGCCACCACCTTCTGTCCCCCAGGTTCCACAATAGCCAAGAAGTTGGATTGGCCGGTGCCGTGGCTCAACAGGCTAATCCTCCGCCTTGCGGCGCCGGCACACTGGGTTCTAGTCCCGGTCGGGGCGCTGGATTCTGTCCCGGTTGCCCCTCTTCCAGGCCAGCCCTCTGCTGTGGCCAGGGAGTGCAGTGGAGAATGGCCCAAGTGCTTGGGCCCTGCACCCCATGGAAGACCAGGAGAAGCACCTGGCTCCTGCCATCAGATCAGCGCGGTGCGCCGGCCGCGGCGGCCATTGGAGGGTGAACCAAGGGCAAAGGAAGACCTTTCTCTGTCTCTCTCTCACTGTCCACTCTGCCTGTCCAAAAAAAAAAAAAAAAAAAAAAAACCAGAAAGGAAGAGCGATCTGAGCCAGTGCACATCACATGTTCTCTGCACAGCTTCCACACATGGTCGACAGTTGTCTGGGGGGATCACGAAATAATCAAAGTCATCAGCCCTCCTTAGAGAAAGGCTCTGTGTAAATACTGAGCATTGTGTTACCAGCGAGATTTTACAAGGAAATAGGGCCTCCCACACTGAAGTTGGGGGACATTCCATAAGTGTTCTCAATACGTTAGGAATTTACATGATTTTTGTCTTGTTTTATAAGAACCAACTGAGTATGAAAAACACTGCTACTTCCAACAGCACAGATGCCAACCCACCAAATTATTCCTAGAGTGAAGCTTTAAGCCTTCTCTCAGGCATCACAAAGGTGGGGGAGTGGCCAGTAGAGACCTCGCCCTAGAATTCAAGGGTTTATAAACAAGTGACTTCGAAGTACTTTGAGCAATTTTTTTTTTCCACTGCATGAAACACCAACAGAGAAGTCCTGAAAGAGACTGCATCAAGTCTATCTAGCCAGGACACGCCTGAACACATCAGGATTGCTACAGCTCCTGGGTCCCCGGCATACAGAGCCAGACCTGGTCCCAGTGTCCACAGACACGTAAGTGCGTCATAGGCGAGTGGAGGAAATCAAAGTCCATCCCGAGTGGACTGAAGCAGAGACTCTTCCCAGCCAGAAACAAGCTGCAGGATCAACACTGGAAGGGGAGCTCCCTGGACCACGGCCTGCTCACCTGTAGAACGAGGCGGTCTGCAAAGTGGGACTCGGAGGTGCCTCCGGTTCCAAGTTGTGTCACCGAGTCCTGCATTCCCCACTCCTGCCTGCACGTCATCATCCCCTTCACTCTTTGGCTGCGTCCTCAAGGGCGCAGTCATGATGCATGTGTCAGAGGCCACGCCTCCTTCCAGCGATATCCTCCAGGGCCTGGTCATAACACATGTCTGAGGCCACGCCTCCTCCAGGCATGCGCTTCAGCAGCTGCGCCAGCACTCACCGTGTCGCCAGAGGCAGGCTGTTTCCCAGTGCTGACCAGAGCAGCTCACGCACCAGCTGCAGCCCAGTCCTTCCCCAAGCACAGCCAGCATTAGGCTCCCACGGCAGCCAATGACTGTCCAGCCCACCTTGGTGGGCAGACCCAATGCCAACGTCACTCAAATGCAGACTGCTTAGAGCCCACATCTCCCTGCTCTGCGGGACTCTCAGCCTGGACTCACAGGACAAACAGGAGCTCAATACGACACTCTCAGTGGACGCAGCCCAGTTCCCAGATACATATCTTACTGGCCTTTTCAAACTCTTCCCTTGCTGACCCTCTGGGTCTGTCTGCACACAGGGCAGAGGCTTTTGGTGCCTAAGCTTAGGGGCCTGGGGCATCAGAACTATTGGAAGCACACTGTGTCGACGCCACCTACCTCCTCAGCTCTCACATTGCTCTTGGCGTGTTCTGCTAACTGCCTTCTTCACAGAGGATTTCACATGCAGTCACTCCCACCTATGTCCAAGTTTGTTTCCATTTTCTGCTTCTAACAAGAAAACCTAATTTCTCAAAGATTCTAGGAACTAACACAAAAGTACCTCATAAATGCTTAGAAAAATTGATTCATGCAAGTCATTAGCTGGAACTCTTTTCCTCCTCGTTGGAGAGTAACTTTGTAATTCCGTGGCCAAGAGGTCAACCACAGATTTACAAATCCCCCTTTTTGTCCAGACATCCCAACACCTGGCAGACTTTAGGGCTAAGGACAAAGGCATAAATACATTTGTGATTTTTCCCCCTCTGTGACCACCCAGCGACCATGGATTGGGATTTTTGATGTGTATGTTTTCCTTCTCTGCTTCACCAAAGCTATTTTCCCTGGAGATGTTCCAACAATATACTGCTAACGTACTTCCAATGTGGGATTCCTCTGGAAAATTTTGCAACTTAAGAAAACATCTCAGCCATCTTGCAGGCGTCTCTGTGGACCTGCAGACTGGAGACCAGAAACACACAGTAAATATTTTTGTTCTAGGTCAAAAGGAGCTTGATGATTTGTGCAACTGAGCTTATTTGTTTACAATGATGTACTGAGAAACTTAGGACACCATTCACAGGCATTTGGCTTCGAAGTTAAGGATCTAGAGACTCCGATGTACACAGCACCCGGCTAGCTAAGTATTTGTTGAACAAAGCGTCAAGGCTCGTACTCGTAAGCTGACTGCTGACGCAAGACACTTAAATTCTTGGCATCCTAATTTCCACAGTTGAAGTAGTGGAGCTACTACAAATGCATTCTCTTTAAGTGCAGGCATTTGTATCCTGTAAGGTCAGTATGAACACAGTATTACTGATCATTAGGCATGGCTCTTGGGGAGCATACAGGGTGAAGATCCAGAAAGTCTCCAAAGCCCCCGATCACAGCATCTTCCTCCATCAGTCGACAGCCAGCCTTAAGAACCCCAGCACCTTAAGGGTAGGCAATGTTGATTCGTGCACATTGAGGTTTCAGGCTGGCTTTCCAGAGCTCACATACAAAGCTCCTGTCAGGCACGGCACAGCCTTCCCGCACTTAGCAACGAAGCTGCGCTTCAGCACTACACTTGGTCCACTGTAAACAGTGAAGTCACCAACCAAAAACTCTGAAAACCATGGAGCTGCAGAGTGCAAGAAGGGTGCACTTGATCATCACAAAGCTGAACTGAGATGATGTGTCACCTTCAGCTGGACATATGCAGCTGGGACTCAGTTGTCCCAGGTTTTCACAGCTCTGCACGTGTCCTCAAATGACTGAGCACCGTGCCCGCTGATGTGGGAGTTACACAGGACTTAGGAAGCAGGCAAGTTTGCAAATTTAACTCGGGGAAGGGATACTAAAGTGCTTTACACGTTCTAGAACTTTGCACAAATATACGCTTCTATCACAAAGGTAGGCAGTAGCAAAATGAAAGCTAGAGAATGGCTTCGCGTTCAGTGTGTTTAATTTCTTAAAAATGACCGACTTTAAAACAATTTTCTGGGTGTTTTTCAGTGCCAGACACGAGCCTTGGTGCCAGGGATACTAAGGAGAGTAAGAAAATTGTTCTCCGGAGTCGGTGAACCCTAAAGGCTTCCATAGCCTTGGCAACTCATGACTAGAGCCTAGGGAGATTACTGATGCCATAAACAAGACTGTCAAATTGTTAAGTCAACAACAGGAGTCACTGTGTACTTACTTCTCATGTGGGATCTGTCCTTAAGTGTTGTCCAATGTGAAGTAATGCTATAACTAGTACTCAAACAGTATTTTACACTTGTGTTTCTGTGTGGGTGCAAACTGATGAACTCTTTACTTAATATACACTAAATTAATCTTCTGTATATAAAGATAATTGAAAATGAATCTTGATGTGAATGGAATGGGAGAGGGAGCGGGAGATGGGAGGGGTGTGAGTGGGAGGGAAGTTATGGGGGGGAAGCCATTGTAATCCATAAGCTGTACTTTGGAAATTTATATTTACTAAATTAAAAAAAAGAAAACTGGCCGGCGCCGTGGCTCAACAGGCTAATCCTCCGCCTTGCGGCGCCGGCACACCGGGTTCTAGTCCAGGTCGGGGTCGGGGTGCCAGATTCTGTCCCGGTTGCCCCCTCTTCCAGGCCAGCCCTCTGCTGTGGCCCAGGAGTGCAGTGGAGGATGGCCCAAGTGCTTGGGCCCTGCACCCCATGGGAGACCAGGAAAAAGCACCTAGCACCTGGCTCCTGCCATCGGATGAGCGCGGTGCGCCGGCCGCAGCGCGCCGACCGCGGCAGCCATTGAAGGGTGAACCAACGGCAAAGGAAGACCTTTCTCTCTGTCTCTCTCACTGTCCACTCTGCCTGTCAAAAAAAAAAAAAAACTGTCCTCCAGTCATGAAAAGGACGTTTAGTGGGAGGGTGGCATGTTCTCTGCAGTGGTCACGAAGAGGTGCATGGAGGTGACATTGGAGTTGAGTGGCGAGGATGAGGGTTGGGATCTGCTAGCATAGTGGGAAGAGCACCCCAGAGGAACAGGGAGTGGATGGCTGTCCTGATCGGCCTGGAGTTTGGTCGCTTGTTAGTACACTGATTACAGCGCCCCTTCATCTGCAGAAGTCTCCCGGTGTGTATGGAAAATTCCTCAATGACACAGCCGAGTTCTGTGAGGTTGGGTCTTGGGAAGAGAGGAGGGAGGGGATGGGGGTGGAGTCAGGGAATGATGCTGGTGGAAGTCCAACCTAAGAGGTCCCTGTGCAATGGGAGCCGAGCAGAGCCAGGTCCGTTCAGTGCAGTTCTGAGAAAACGTGACTGCCACCACCAGGGAGACTCAGAGGGAACCGCGAGACGTGGAGACCAGTGGGTTTTATTTAGGGCATGACATGCGAATGGCAACAGGGATGGACAGAAGACACCAGTTCATGGGACTCTCAGGAGACAGAAGAGCCAAGATTTGGTTATCAATTACATGAACATGAGGCACCAAAGCAGGGAAGAAATGGGTCATTCCCATGATTCCAGACAGGGAGCCTGGAAAGCCGGTGGTCAGGTCAATAACCAAGACCTACAACACAGGAAGGGCAGTGGAACCCAGCTGTGCTTTGCATGTGCTACTCTGCCCCTACTGGCTGCTGCAAGCATTTCCATACATGGGGTGGTGTCTAGACCAGATTCTTCAGTTCCGGAGGCAGGGAAGTCTGAGGCCAGGGTGCCAGCATGCCTGGGCTTTGTGGGAGCTCTTCCAGGTTGCAGACTGGGACTTGCTGCTGCATCCTCACTTGCTAGGATGACAAGGCAGCTCCCTAGAGTCTCTTTCACATGGGCATTAGTCTCAGTCATCCCATTACCTTCCAAGATCAACCTCCTGACACCTTCACCTTGAGGGGACAGATACTCTGAGCACAGCAAGGCTTCCCCAAGACACAAGTAGAGCAGGCAACTGCAGCTTCAGAGAAGGCAAAGCATAGCCCGTGTGCACTTGGCAGTGGAGGGTAAAGCAAATGAGAACAGATCACTTCAGTGGGGGCACAGACTCCCCACTGTAACAGCCCTGAGCTAAACTCACTCGCTGTAAGATGGGCCCAATAAACACCCAGTTCTAAGTAAAAGTAACACACAGCCACAACTTCAGTGCAAGTATTCCAGCCACCTCTACTCCTAGCCCTTTAAAATAGGCTGTCAGCACCAAGTTCATCACCCTGTTTAAGGGCTACAGAGCCACTCCTGATCTGGAGGGCACCCACAGTTGACAGGTGAGCCAAGGAAGAAATACGTGGTGGAGGGCCAGCTTCCTTCATCCCTTCCCATTGGCTTCCTCACTTGCAAAAGGCTTTCTTTCTGCGAATCCAGAAGCAAGAGCAGGCTTCACGTTTAGTTCTCGTACTTTCCTCATCGTTTGCGTGGGAGCAATCGTACACAAAAGCCGAAGCTGGGACACGTATCACCAGGCATCCTTCCCAGTGCACAAGTGACCACCTGAAAACCCAGGCCCGCTCTGAAGAGGCCCAGCTGTGCCCCCATCTGTGACAGCGGTGCCCCCGGGACAGGGGCTCACTCCAAACAACTCGGGCAAAAACCTGTTCATGAGCCAATAACTATCTTCAGGTGATAGGGAACGGTCCACTTTCAGCATTTCAGATCCAATTATGGCAGATGATAGGTTGACTTCCACTCATTAGCATAAGAGGCTCCCATTGGTTAACAGAAACCACATCATGCATTAGATTATTGGTGCTTGAGAGAGGAAGGAATCTAAAGAAATTTATCATCCTATTTTAAGTGCTGGATAATCAGCGCTGAGCTTACTTGATGAAGCCATCCAATGTGAAAATTTTGCAAGAAGTAGGGGGATACACATCTTTTTAACCACCAACCGGCAATGCTGCTATTTTATATATCCAACTGCAACACATAAAATGCTCATGAAAACATTTGGATGCCACTTTGATGGATGTAGAAAACAGAAAATTTGCTTTTCTTCTGAATACAAGACACAGCTAACCTCTAACGTCCAGAAGCATTTGACACAAGAACAATAGCACTTAGACATCTGAGCTGACGTGCACAGCCTGGGCCAAGCCCTTCCTGGATAAGTGTTTCCCACTGGAAAGCCTATTGCTCACCAGGAGGAACTACATGAACGGCTCCAGTGAGCATGTCTGCATGGCAGCCCTAACTGTCCACAAGAACACTGATGGGACGGTGACTTCTCAAAGCACACAGCCAAGACCAACACGTCATGCTAGAGGAAGCAAGCTGGGGGAGCAACGCCACCCTGGTAGACTGCTGGGTGCACAGAAGCCAGAAGGCAGTCAGCCCAGTCAGCAGTGGGGCCCAGGATCCAGCACTGAAACCGTGGGAGAGGGAGAGAAAGATCGCACAGAGACCGGGACAAACACCATCAACCTATCACCAGATGCCAGAACTGCTGGCTCTGAACAAGTCCTTCCTTAAAGCTGGATAAAAATTCAGGTAGTACATACAGAGAACATGTTCCTTCTAACACTGCATTTCAAATAAATAAATCTTTAAAAAATCGAGAGAACGGGAAGCCAACAAGTGGTAGCCCTGGGATTTCTGATGCCCCATATTCATTTGCCCATCTGTTAGGCTGTTCCAGAGTGAACAATGTTGACTTTAGATGTTTTCCCTCTTGTGTTTTGGGTGTCAACAGCCCAGGGCTGATGTGATGGACATCCACCCTTGCTTCTCTATCTTCAACATGTGCTATTAGAGCCACCATACCACATCTGTGTCTGACAGCAGGAAACGGGGAGGGGATAGAAGGGCATGTTCCTTTTAAAATGGCAAGACCCTGAGAGCATTAAGTTATAATATGTGAATTTTTTATCCCACAGCTACAGAAATGGACACTTTCACAGCAGTGGTTTTCCATCAATATATAAATGGTGTAACTTCTTCCCTCTTCAGAGGAGGGGAGAGAATAAGGTAGTGGGGTAGCCAATATCTGAGAAGAGGCATGGGGTCAGGCAACAGAGCACCATGGCCAAGGCTGGGGATGTTACCAGCCTCCCTCATAATTCAGACCACCTCATTGTCACCCACGTGCATGCTCAGTAACAGGAAGATCTGTATCTTTGAACAACTCCACCGTGGATCAACCTCTATAAGAGCACTACTTCTGTAGGCCTGTGTATCTCTCCCTTTGTAAGCATCTCTCATGTACTACCAAATACTCTGCCATCCTACAACCATCTTTCTTCATCCTATCACCCTCGCTCAACAAGATATTTTACAAAGTCATCAAAATCCAAACCCAAGAATGGCTTCAAAGTGATGCTGCAATTTGGTCTCCTATCACAGCGCTGCAGAGGGCAACTGAGCGGCACGTTTTAAAGATATTGGGGAAGACCTCTCATTTCAATCACACCGAGGCTGGGGAAGGATGGGGCAGTGTTGACAGGTCTTGAACACTAGGAGAGCAGTTCAAGTATCTTGGAATAGTCAATGACTGGTGGAAGGAAGATCCCAGAGGGGGAAGTTAGAGTATTTAGGTTTCCTGAGTGATATTTCCAGAACTAGCAGCTGTGCAAGACTGGAGGGAGTAGGAAGAGATAAGGCAGGGTGGGCGATTACTCTGATCAACTGTGTGAAGTGAGGGATGAGGTGACACAGCCTGACTAGGAGTGGTGAAGGAAGAAAAGGCATGCTCCAGGGCTGTTAGGAGGTGTTTGATTAGATAAAGGAAAGGACCACAGGAAAGTAAGAAAGGGATCAGCATGCACGCCAGACAGCAGGTTTCATGAGCCAGGAAATGATGGTCCCCACAGTAATAAGAAGGCCGGCCCAGCACCAGTGTGGAGGAACAAAGAATTCAGTTTATAAAGGGCAAAACCCGCACAAGACTAGAAGGATGGAACTAACAAGGAAGGAATTTTGCCAGGCAAGTGGAGTCTGACTTTCATCCACTTGAAGTTCTGTAACATTGTACAGTGATTAGAATGGGGGCATAGGGCTTGAAACTATGATATACAGAAATAAAAGGACCTGGGACTAAAAGACATAGTCCACCAGTGATTGGAGTGGCTATATTGAAAGTAATTAGCTCCACGGCACCAGCAGTCAAGAGGAAAAAAAAAAAAACAACGCTGTCACGTGAGGGACTGTGGCCCACTGGGGTGGCATGGAAACCCTCAAAGTCAGCTATGCTGGCTTATCTGCAGTGGTGGCTGCGCACCACCCTCCCATGTCTGTGCCCAGAACGCCCATCCTCAAATCCGGAATGGCCTGGTCACTTGCTTCAGTCAACAAAGTGGCCTATGCTAGGTCTAGTCTTCAATCACGTGGGCCTTTAAGTCCTCTACCTCTGACCACCTCCATTCTCTGTCTCCAGGAAAGGAAGCCCCCCTGGACTACTTTGACAAGGGACCAGGTGGACAGGCACTAGCTGGAGAACTGGGGCACTAAGGCTCCAGACACACGAAGGCGGCCATCTTGGTTTCTCTAGTCCTGGCTGGGCCACTCCAGCCAACACCACCAGGAACATAGCCCTGCCCCAGGTGTAAACCCACAGGGCTGTGAGCATGAAAATAACTGTTGCTTTAAGCCACTAGGTATTAGGGTGGTCTGTTGTGCTACAGTAGATGACTAATACAGGAACAAGTATATTGAAAATGACTAAGAAATGAGTAAGGAACAAACTATTAAACTCAACTGGAAATGACTCCACTATGGTTCAACAACTTACAAGCTATGACCTTTTGAGCAAGTTGGGGACAAACTTAAGCCTTTATCACATGACCTGTTAAATGAAGATTAAAAGTAATTTATGATTGCCTAAGGATTAAATAACATACACTGCTTAATGGTGCTTGGGACTTAGTGAGTATTCAATACCCACTACTTATTACTAAAACAAGGTCAATAAGAACATTTGAGCACAGCAGATGTTAATTTATTATGTGCCTATTTGGCCCTATCCGGAAAAATTTGACAAGCACAATCTCTTCTGCCATTATACAATATTTGTGTTTCTAAGAAATCTTGTGTAATCAACAACATACAACTAGTCTCATAGGAAAAGGGGGCTTAGGGTGTATAAAGTCTGATTTACAATAAAAGTTACTTTTCTATAGTAATTTAATAAATGGCTTTTAGCTATAAAACCTAAACATCCCTAGGCAAACCCACCATTTAATCATAACCAGGTTTTACTCAAAACACTTTTTACTTTCTGTCTCCATCAACATCACTCGGGTTTTCCTGCATGAAATTCTTATGGCTTCTTATAAAGCACAAGTAGAAAACCAAAATAAACTGTAGCTTGCATCATAAAAAGTGGAGGAACCCAAAGCCAACCAGTGAACTGCAAGAAATGTCACCAACCATTTATCCTATAAGCAGATGACAAATGCTTCATTACCAACAGTAAAGCTAGGATACAAATGGTGTTTTAAAAAATTTATTTGAAAGACAGAATCAGAGACAGAGAGGTCTTCCATCTGCTGGTTCACTCCCTAGATGGCCACAATGGCCAGAGCTGCATCGATCCAAAGCCAGGAGTTTCTTCCAGGCCTCCCACATGGGTGCAGGGGCCCAAGGACTTGAACCATCTTCCACTGTTGTACCAGGCCATAGCAGAGAGCTCAATCGGGAGAGGAGCAGCCTGTACTAGAACCAGAGCCCATATGGGATGCCGGTGCTTTAGGACAGGGCTTTAACCCACTGTGCCACAGCACCAGCCCCTAAAAATGGTGTTTCTTAATCTGCACTGTATACAAATGTGACATGGAAAATTATTCTGAAGAAATTTCTGGGCTGAATCCTAACCCTAAATAAACTTAATTACATGTGCCTTCTTTACCAATGAAATGTTCAATGATTGGTTGCATGGAGCTACAGGCAGGAAAACCCAGGTAGTGAGAACTAAACTCCACAGCAACCTTGCCTGTTTCTCACGTGGGCTTGCTGAACTATTACCCAGCTTTTTGCTCCTCAGAGCAAGTTCTGTGGAGCAGCCTAAGTGGACAGCTCCATAGGAAAATGTTTCTACAAAGCTGGAGAAACTAACTTCCTGTCTCAACTCCATTCTCTTTAAGATCCTCTGCGACTGTGACCACGTAAGCATTACTCAGTGTGAGGAAAGCCCCACACAGCATTCGAAAAGTAGACAAGAAACTTACATGGAGAGCAGAGACAGTTGGCCCATCCAGGGTTAAGAGGCAATGACTGAACAGGAGTGTAAGAAAGGTTCAGATGTTCTCAAAACACCATCTGGGAGCCTAACACGCTGCTCACTAGAAGGTAACGCTGGAGGAAGTGTGCACCAGACCCAGGATGAGATGGAAAGAATCCACAGTGAAGTCTGCAACTACAGTAGCAGGATCTCCAAGATGCTCAACAGAAGTAGAGAAAGCGCCGGGATCTATCAGCAGTATTTGGTCAGGACAAGTAAGAGAAGTCACAAATGAGAACCAAGAGGGACACCTGCCCTGCAGGAATCTCCCAACGCAGGTAGTGGCTTGGGTGGCAGTAGCAACCATCAGATACCATCCAGCATCAAGGTAGCACTAAAAACCAGCAGAGAAAGACACGAAATTGGCAAACAGATGTCCCTGCAAGGATAAGATGGTCTGGGGGCCTGGTGTCTTTTCACTAGAGAGTCAGACACCAACCTCTGTCTGTCAATGCTGAGAACTGAAGTTTAAGATATCAAAGGCGCACAGTAAATCTTAACTCTGTATACATACTGTGTATACACAATAGATATCAGAATCTTTTTAAAAGACTGTTATCTTCAGAATAGTTATGTAGACTTTTTAAAATTTTGTCTGGCAGGTAGAAAAAGATGGTCCCTTTTTTGGTTCACTACTCCCCAAATGCCTCTAATGCCATTGTGAGGCCAGGCTACAGCCAGGATCCTGGAACGCAATCCAGGTCTCCCACACAGGCGGCAGGGACCCATCCACTCTGCCTCCCGGGGTGCACATTAGCAGGAAGCTGGAATCAGGAGCAGAGCTTGGATCAGAGCCCAGACACTCTGATCCAGATGAGGGTGTCTCAAGCAGCATGTTAACTGTTGTTACAGAAGCTAATCCTCTGTGTACTAACGAATCCAGTTTTGCTACAAGATTGACAATAAATGACTGTTCAATTCAGTTTCAGAGGATCCTAAATATAAATACCAAGTATAAAAATAAAATGCTAGGTTCCCTGTAGAAGCTACATTTCTATCCGATAAGAACGTACTATTCAAACATGCAGAACGGCCTTTGAGATTAAGTAACCTTAAGTCAGTCTTAGCAACTGAGGAGTAAATTGTCCTTCCAGGGATTTGCTCTGCTACACACAGGGCCCAGTGTGCTGTTCGGAGTGATAGGACAGTACTGAAGTGAGCACAGTCACTAAGATGGCAAACTGATCATCGGTGAGGGTGGAAGTGCCACTCATCCTCAACTTGCGAGAACTATGAGACTAACAGATTTTCAGGTTCTGTCCCGGTTGCCCCTCTTCCAGGCCAGCTCTCTGCTGTGGCCAGGGAGTGCAGTGGAGAATGGCCCAAGTGCTTGGGCCCTGCACCCCATGGGAGACCAGGAGAAGCACCTGGCTCCTGCCATCGGATCAACGCGGTGCGCCAGCCACAGCAGCCATTGGAGGGTGAACCAATGGCAAAGGAAGACCTTTCTGTCTCTCACTGTCCATTCTGCCCGTCAAAAAAAAAAAAAAAAAAAAAAAAAAGAGAGACTAACAGATTTTCTCTAAGGAGAAAGTGTTTTTAAGAAGTACTTCTGCTCGGCCGGCGCCATGGCTCAACAGGCTAATCCTCCGCCTTGCGGCGCCGGCACACCGGGTTCTAGTCCCGGTCGGGGCGCCGGATTCTGTCCCGGTTGCCCCTCTTCCAGGCCAGCTCTCTGCTGTGGCCTGGGAGTGCAGTGGAGGATGGCCCAAGTGCTTGGGCCCTGCACCCCATGGGAGACCAGGAAAAGCACCTAGCACCTGGCTCCTGCCATCGGATGAGCGCGGTGCGCCGGCTGCAGCGCGCCATCCGCGGCAGCCATTGGAGGGTGAACCAATGGCAAAGGAAGATCTTTCTCTCTCTCACTGTCTACTCTGCCTGTCAAAAAATAAAAAAAAAAGAAGTACTTCTGCTCACTTAGGAAAAGTCCACATTTCTTAGAGATGACAACTGACTAGAATACTAGAATATAGGGCACTTCAAATTTCACGGAGAAATGAAGTTATAGTTTGGTGCAGGACTTTTCACCATGTGGAAGATGCATACTATGAAGACAACATAGACTTCAAGTAAGTTTGCACCAAAGCACACTCATTTTAATTCCATTTTCCCAATTTTTTTTGAAGTCCCTTCACATAGTGGTGGAATGACATGCCTGGGGTTTGCTTTAGAACACTTCAGCAGAGAATAGAAGGGACAGATACAGCAGATGTGGCAAGAACGCTGTAACCAAATCCTCATGATAAATCTGTGAGGATTCATTGTATTTTCCTTCCTTTCATCATGAAAAGCTGTATTGACAGCATATGGTAAGCTTTTCTCCTCCCCAAAAGAATCAACTTATGTTGAGACATGTGAAAGACGGTGAAAAAGTCAGAGAAATTCACTTTTTCTTGCATCAGATTACAAGTGCCATCCAGTTACAACACCTCGGAAGCAGCACGGACCCACAGGCAGATAAGGCTGCTCCCAAGGGACAGAAGGTACAGGCTTCTGCCTCATGTGCAGCCCAGTGATTGAATGCAAAACCCAAGTGGGCTACCTTTGTGTCCCACGGCCTGACTGGAGAAGAATGAGCAAAACCAGCCGGATAGCCACCTGGGTAAGGCCAGAGATGCCTCCGCCCTTTATGCAGGTAGGAGAAAGCTCGTTTGTTGTCACTTTCCTTTCCACTTTGCTAGCACGAGTCTGCTCAAGGGGAAGTCCCCTTCTCCCATCTAACAGGGGAAGAGGAGGCTGCAGGACCAGAGCTCTTCCCTAGGAGAGGAAACCGACCCTTCACTCTCCAGTCCCGTTCTGGGGTTCAGCACCTCCCCAGAGCAGAACAAGAGTGAAGCACAGGGGCCCTCCACGCTCTGCAGAGTCCAGCGCCAGGCTCCCAGGCTCCCGTTGTATGTGCTGGCTGCAGGTACATGCTGCTTTCACACACACCTACCTGGGGAGCCCCAGCGTCTTTTCCTTCCAATAACAGCAAGGAAATGTCAATGGCACTCAGCAGGTTCTGAACGCTGCTCACGGGTGGCCTCCTGCTTTTCAGACTCAGTAGAGATGCTCCTGAGTGTCCCCCAGACAAGATGCTGGCCCTGGCTGCCAACCGAGCAGCCTGCTGCTGGCTCTGCTCCCTGCGAGCCTGGTTGTAATCAGATCGATCATCAGACCTGTGAGGAGAAGCCCCACTCCCCTCAACCCACACAATGAAATGCCCTGCTGTGGCAGAATCAGCACACTGTAAAAAATGAGTTAGTGGCTGATCAGGACTCCTCGCTCTTATTAAGAGAAAAAGCAATGCAGAACCCAGGGCTGCGACCATCAGTTAAGACCATCTGTGAAGAGAGGAAAAAAGTAGCCCTAATCCTCAGTCATTATCCTCAACAGTCATTATCCTGGAGGAATGAGATTATGGAGGGTCCTCCAGTCTTGGTCACACGTTGCTAGGACAAACATGCAAGGAATCAACACTGCATCACATAAAGGGTCAAGTTCTAGAGGTTAGTGTCTAACTTCCTTTGTGTCTCCTTCCTCCTGGAACCTTCGAGGTGGAGACCTGAACTTTAGGTTTAAGATACCGAGTAAGGCCTTGGTCCTCCTTATCATGAGCCCGGAACATCCATTCTCATAGGTGGATATGGTAGAAAAAGGAGAGGTCCTTTCTTTGCACACTTTCCTAAAGAGAAAGGGAGTCAGGCCCCTTAACTGTAGGGTCACAGGGGCTCATCCTGTGGATGAGCCTCATCCGTTCAAAGATTAGGGAGTTAGGTACAGTCCCTGGGCCGAGTGCCATGACATACATGCAAACGTCCCCTGCAAGGTCCCCACCCATGGGAGCACCCAGCACGTCTGTCAGGACCATCCCGCCACCAGCCAAGCTGTGTACGTGCACAAGGAAGACACAAAGATCCCAGGAGTCATTTCAAAGGCTGGACACTGGGATACACTCTCCCCCTTTCTAAAAGATCAAGAAGGACTTGAAAAGGCAGGACTTCGACGTGCGGCATAAGCAGAGGCACGTGGCTGAGCACCACCGATGGCGTGGTCCATGCTAGGGCATCTCAGGCCGTGCACACTCCCCCAGCAGTGTGTGGCCACAAACAAGTGGCCTCACGCATGCCAAAACCTCAGGCCCCCCCACCCCCATGCTGCTGGGCAGCAGCTGGACTGCAACAGCCCCCAGGGCCAGGGAGCTCCACTCTTAAGCACCTGTTCTTATTGATCTTACTAGTCTCCATTATTTATAATTTACAGGTCTCAGTGGAAAGATTGTCAAATATAGGGGTGGGCAGGGGAGTTGTCTGGGAAAGGACCCGTGGGAAGCTGCGAGGTCAGAGATGCTGATCACCAGGAGTCTACCTGTACCCGGTCACACCTTCAATTTAAGGATTTATTTGCTTAACAGGCAGAGTGACAGAGGAAGGAAGACAAAGATCTTTCATCTGCTAATTCACTCCCCAGATAGTTCCAACAGCACGTGCTGGGACTGGATGAAACAAGAAGCATGGAAACCTATCTGGGTCTTATTTGTGGGCGACAGGGCCCCACGTACTTGGGCCATCTTCCACTGCCTTCCCAGGTGCATTAGCAGGGAGCTGGATTGGAAGCGAAACAGCCAAGACTCGAATCAGTGCTCTGATGAGATGCCAGCATTACAAGTGGTGGCTCAACCTGCAGCACCTTAACACCAACCCCTCATGCCTTTAAGAAAAAATATTTGAAAGACAGT
This sequence comes from Sylvilagus floridanus, assembly GCA_949820135.1. Classification (NCBI taxonomy): domain Eukaryota; kingdom Metazoa; phylum Chordata; class Mammalia; order Lagomorpha; family Leporidae; genus Sylvilagus; species Sylvilagus floridanus. The sequence goes on from OX463226.1 coordinate 108,021,784, forward strand.
TACAGAGAGGCAGAGGCAGAAAGAGAAAGGTTTTCTGTCTGCTGGTTCACTCCCCAGATGGCCGCAATGGCCAGAGCTGCGCTGATCTGAAGCCAGGAGCTTCTTCTGGGTCTTCCATGCAGATGCAGGGGCCCAAGTACTTGGACCATCTTCCACTGCTTTCCTAGGCCACAGCAGAGAGTAGGATCAGAAGTGGAGCAGGTGGGACTCGAACCTGCATCCAAATGGGAGGCCAGCACTGCAGGCAGTGGCCTCACCTGCTATGCCACAGCACCAGCCCCCGACTCATGCCTTTAAACACCCACTCCTGTGATATCCTGTCAGAGGGCACCACACTCAGGTGACATGATCCCCTTCACATCTTTCCAAATTCAAAGAAATCCCTAGTTAAGAACCTCTCTATATAATATACAATTGCATGCCCTTCACCTTTTAGTTGATAATCATTTCCACTTCTATGACTTGGTCAGTAGAATTGTGATTCTACCATTCAAAGGATGCAACTCCATCTAACTATGCACTATAGGCATATTTGGGGGTCTACCTAGTTTAAGAACACATGGACTCAAGTTATAACCACCCAAACCCTAGAACGCCATTTCCAGGGAACTCAAACCCCCAAGGAGTCTTGTGGTTGCCAGAGGTAGGTGAGGGTTCTCACCTGTCGGGCAGAGGACAGGAGGGTGGAGAGAGGCCTACAGTCTGGTACATAGGGATCTTGGCCAGCACACAGGTTTTCCATCACACCATGCGGAAGAGCGTGCTTGTGGCTTGCAAGGGAAGAGAAGTCCAGGCTGACACTGGAAAGCTTGCATTGGTAAGCTGTGAGCCATGCTGCATCATGGGACAAATCCATGCAGGACAGCAACAAGGCAAAACACATCTTTTAAAGGCATCAAAGGTCATTATCTCCCGATACCCGCTGAGAGTCAGCAAGGAGAAGCAACGGGATTTACACCATGGAATTTAGAGAGGATCAGCTTAAGAAACTAAGAACTCAAGACCTGTCCCCTTTCCTGCTTGGTCCACCTTGCATCCATCCTCTGACTGTCCTCAACCACCCATAGCTCAGTAGAAAGGGGGTACCCAAAAGCAAGATCAACAGGCCCCAGGCCTGGGATGGGTCACTGATGCAGGCTTCAGCTATCAGTTTCCATCAAGGGAATGGGGCCTGCAGCAGTGACAATAGCCAGGAAAGAGACTCAGGCTTAGCAGTCACAGAACAATCAGCCTACACAGCTGCTCACCCCTTACGCCCAAGGCCATTTTCAGCCTTGGCTATGTGCATAGCAGAACCACGTGAGGGACTTTAAGAGTTCCTGGTGCCTGACACCTGCCTCCAGTTGCCGATGTGATGGGCTGGGATGGGAAAGCTCTTCTGGCGACTCCGATGTGCGGCCACGTCTGCGTATCACCACCTACTACCGCCTTGCAGGTAGTACTGATGGCCAAGTAGGAGCTCTGCAGTGACAGGATGATCAGGACAGGACTTGTCCAAGCTTAGTGTGCCGAGGATGTGCCCTGTGTCCAACAGTCCTTCTCTTAACTGCCTTTCACACTCTGCTGGCAGGAAAGCAGAGTAGCCACAATGGGCCGGCCTCAGAAGAGCCCTGCAGCTAGGAACCACCTAGGCCCTGGAGTCTCACAGCCTGGCTCCAGACACCAGCCACGCCACTCACCTGTACGTACCCACCACACCTACCTGGCCACCCCAACCAACAGCGAGAGGAAAAACCCCAGAGCACAACCAGAGAGGCTCGTGCAGGAGGAAAGCATGTGATACTCTGGTAGTCGGAGCTTTTTGACCACTTTCAAGCTATTTCTTGTGACCCGCTTTGGCGTTCAACACTTCCTATCTTTCTTATCCCTCTCCTGCTCCCTTTTTTAGCTTGTTCTGGACTGAAACTGTCAGACTTCAGCATGGAATACAATCCCTTCCCCCTGTGTCCAAGCAGGCCATGGCACATAAGAGGAATGTCCAGGGAGGGGTGTGTAGCCATAAGAACAACCACATCCCACACAGGGGGACCTGGGTTCGAGTCCTGGCTCTGTCTCCCAACTCCAGCTTCCGGCCAGTACAGATCTTAGGAGGCGGCAGTGACAGCCAAAATAAGTGGGCGACCCAAACCGAGTTACCAGCTCCCAGCTGCTGTGACCGTTTAGGGAGTGATCCAGTAGCTGGGAACGCTCTCAAGTTTTGCTAAGTAGGAGCTCTAGAAATGTCACATTGATTTTGAAATCTGTATCTACAATTTTAAAAATTCTTCAAAGTTTCTTAGAGATAGAAGCCCATGAGCAGCATTGCCTTCCAATTTCGTTATGCCTTTAAGATTCTGCCCGATATTCCAGTGCATCTGCTTTGGGACAACTTTGCCTGCAAAGGAAGCTGCATTCTGCCCGCACCCCTGCAGGTTTTCCCACCCATGCAGCCTCAGTGGGTGTCCACAATGGCAACCTCTGCTCAGCCACACAGCTTCCCACGTTGGGAGCCGCTTCTCAGGAGACAAACTCCAAAATGAAGGAAGAACCCTTTACAGCAGGAGCAATGACAAGTGGCAGCAGAGAGACAACTGGAAAGAAAGCCACCTGCAAAGAAGATGAGATGGAAACAGGTCTACTGCCCGAGGTCTGCCTTCCCCTAACCAACGAGGTACAGTAAGCAGAAGAGGTCACTACCAAGGTTACAAACTTGTCTCCCATCTCCACCTCCACAGGGCCCTTCTTCACTTGGTCAAGTCTGTGCGTGGTTTTCTTCTTCGCTCTACCATGCAGCATTCCCCAACTGTCCAAGTGTACTGACTGAATTCCAGCACCTTCCCTCCCATCAAACTCCCCTCATCAATTTCTGCCTCTCTACTCAGAGCACTGCTTTCATTATGTACTCTTTGCCAGAAGGCGTCACTGTTTAGGCATCATGAGCTGTTTGGAACACAGCACTTGGCACGGGGAAAAGCAGGACCTCAATTTAAGTTCAAACACCCAGGTCCCCAAACGTTCATGGAACGGTTTCTTATAAAAAATTATGTCTGGATTAAATTGTTTTGTACCAGAAGTCCATCTCTCCATTAATTTCTTCACATAGCCTCACAGTATATGTAGTTTAACTGTATAATACTTTCCAGCTATGTATGGAAAAATATATTCTTCATTGAGAATGGCTGTTTCGGACGGCGCCGTGGCTCAACAGGCTAATCCTCCACCTTGCGGCGCCGGCACACCGGGTTCTAGTCCCGGTCGGGGCACTGGATTCTGTCCCGGTTGCCCCTCTTCCAGGCCAGCTCTCTGCTGTGGCCTGGGAGTGCAGTGGAGGATGGTCCAAGTGCTTGGGCCCTGCACCCCATGGGAGACCAGGAGAAGCACCTAGCACCTGGCTCCTGCCATCGGATGAGCACGGTGCGCCGGCCGCAGGGCGCCGACCGCAGCAGCCATCGGAGGGTGAACCAACAGCAACGGAAGACCTTTCTCTCTGTCTCTCTCTGTCCACTCTGCCTGTCAAAAAATAAAAAAAATAAAAAAAGAGAATGGCTGTTTCTAGATGTGTGCTCTTCAAAACACACTACCACTTGATTTTTGAAAGGGAAGCGTTTCCTGCTACCCACATTCAAAAGCAGCCTGTTCAAATAAGTGGAGGGGTAGCTTTTAGTGATCAACAAACAAGACGACAAAATGGGTACAGAATCAGGTAAGGAATCTCAAAACTTTTTCCACAGTAGACACAGGCTTGTCAGGGTGCCACGTAGGAAGGCAGAAGTCACAGCTCCCATGTCTGCAACAGAATCAGCCTCATTCACACCCCGACGAGTTACACTGTTCTATAGGGATAGTGAGCGATTCCTGGAGACCAAGATGCCACGTCACTGCTGAAGTACCCGCTGGCTGAGCACCAGATCCAATGAAACAGGGCAACACCATGCATAAGTGACCCTGCGAGGTCAACTATGTAAGTGGCCCTCACGTCACCTCCCCAAGGTCCATCTCAGATATGTGGACCAAGTGTTAACAGAAGAAAAATCCCACCCCGGACCCTCAGACTGCAACAGCTCTCAAGGACCTCACCTCCTCCAATACACCACGCAGCAAACATCTGGGGCCTGGGGAACGCTGTCGTGCGTTTTTAACTTAAGAATGTCAAAACCATGCTTAAGACAACCAGCAGGACAAAAACAGGTTATGGACCTAGTTGATCAATCTCGCTCAGCCAAACTCCCAGGGCGAGGTCCTGCCTGGCGCAGAGAGGACCCTGTCTCCTTCAGTCTCTGTACTCAGAACTCCCTGCTGAGCATCACCAGGTCTGACAGCTGCCCCTGCCGACAGGAAGCCTCACTCCAAGTGGGTCCAGCAGAAAATCCCACAGGCAGGGCCAAGGATAGGCGAGAGAGATCGCCAAGAACAGTTCCGGTCCAAGTTTCTGAAGTCATAGATTAACGATCCAGTTCCTGTTCTGTTACAGAAGGCAGCACATACATTCACCCAAACTCCCTCACGCATGTCTTGGCGTGTGTGGGTCACACCTTGAGGATATAAAGAAGATACCAGTGAACTCAACAGGAATCAAACAGGTCGACACTGTAACGACCATCCACCTGCAACAGGTGCCTCAGGGGAACGAGCTGCCCCCAAAAGGTTTACACACTCGAGACAGATGTGTCACATACTACTAGGGAAACCAAGGAGTGTCCGAGGAACGTGGCTTCTTCGGAGACCCCGTTTAACGCCACTGTCAGCAACCACAAGACTAGTCTCAGGGGAGGTGGGCTGGGGCCTGTTGGTCCCTAGTGGGCCAATGCTGGTGCTGCCGTCCACCTCCTGGGTCACAGGGCAAGGGAATTAGCCCCTCTCCGCAGTGCTCCCACATTCCAGTAATACTCGGAAGAAAGGCGGCACGTGCTAAATTCTTGTTAGTGCTGGGGTAGAAAGAGCACTGGTTACCACCATCCTTGGGTTTTCGTGTCCCCGCTTGGAACAGTGGGGTTTCTTTTGCTGAAAAGATACAGCTGGGCCACAGGACATTTCCAGATCTGCCCCCTAAGTGTGTCATTCATCAGCTGTCTGCCAGAAATATCTTGAACATGTCCCAAAGGACATCGTGGGTTCAAAATTCCTTCACTGAAAGATAAATTAGAATCCACGAATTCCATGAGGACAGAGCTTTGTGTGTTTGTGTTGATCCGCTTTATTCAGATATTCTAAACGCCTGGAACCTTGGTGAATGAGAAGCACTTGGCAATTGTTGAGGGACAGTTGTAAGGCACTGAAAATCGTAAACAGCTTCATAGAGATAAGGACTATGCTTGGCAGAACAGGTGGTACAGCTGTTGATTGCTTTTATTTGGGAGATAAATGAGTAAACAGGAACAGGATGCAATCTCTGGTCTCCAGATCCTCAGCCATGCCTCAAAGGCAAGCAGCCCGGGTCCTGCTGTGCACAGGGCCAGGTTTTAGGAAGCTGAACAGCATGGACATGAAAGATCAGTGAAACGCAAGCCTTCTCTGGAGAAAAGGGTACTAAGAAGAGCTCATTTGGTTTTTCCGGTTGTTTAGAGAAGATGGAGTGTAATGAACCACCAGAAGTCAGGGAGCAACAATAGCAACTGGATCCAATCTCAAAGGACGCACAGTGGAACCACAGTCTTTGGTGCAAGGTTCCACTGCTCCCAGCCACTTTGTATTGTTTCTCTGTGAAAACAGATACAGAGCCTAGCCCTGGCCAGCTCTACCTTCCCTCCTTTGCTAGCACGTTTTTGTGGGAGGCAGGGGTCCGCTTTCAAACTGGGGTTCTTCATTTCAAAGCCAGGGCTGCAGGGATGCACACATCCTCTGTAGGTGTTATGTAAATGACCAAGTTCATCAAGTTAGGGATGGCTGCTAGAATCCAGCACCTGCTAGTAAAGTCAAGCTGGTCTAGCTAGGAACCTGTGAAAACGAAGGTAGAAGGGCAGAGGTAAAGCTAGTCTCTAGTTTCTACAAGAGCCTTCCTGTCTCAGCTTATACAGGAAACACACTTATACAGCAACAAGAATCCCAAAAGGCTAGATTTTTGTTCAAATCTCATTTTTTTCAGTAGTAACACACTTGCTTGGTTATGCCACAAATATACATGGATCAACAACTCCACCCAGACATGGAGCAAGCTCAGAGAGCCACACTGTAAGAGGACAGCTGGCCCACACCTTCAGCAGGGCGACAGTCCAGGGCAGACGGAGCCTAATGGAGGACTGGAGGCTGCCGTCAGAACCTGGGCAATTCAAGGCTCTCTGCCACTTCTGTACCATCTCCCATCCTCTCTATTGACAGGGTATGCGTGCTTGTAAGTAATGTTCTTTAAAAGGAGAGCCCCATGCAGTGAGCAAGTCCATGACGATTCACGGAGCTGCGCTCATGCTGTGTCCTCAGCTATGCTGGCCAGCGACAGAGGCAGCGAAGAGGGAAGGTTCCAGAATGCAGTCAAGGGTCCTATTTAGAGTCTGGGTTCTACCAGGAAGACCCTTCATGACAGCAGGCAGAGAGAAAGCCTTTCTGGTGGTTCGTAAAACAGGCAACTTCAACAGGCTACGCCTTCCACGTGCTCTTACAGTCACGAGTAGATCAACTTACTTGGGAAGCTGAGCAAGGCAGGAAGCAAAGGTAGTAGTTTTCCCAAGGCACTAGATTTCTGGGCACACTGCACTTGGAAAGCCACCTAGAAACAAATACTGTGGACTGGTATTAATATCCTTGGCATTTATGGCTGTGGCTTAAACTTGGTCCTTCAAGAACATCTACTGCAAAGCTCAGCAAATAAATCCAAATGTTCATTGAACACCTGCTACACACATTCAACACAATCAGCCAGATGCAGTGAGGTCAATGGCAGCCACTCAGCACTTCTTAGGCATCTCAAACTTTGTGGTAATGCCCTTCATTCTCATGCTAATATGAGGCTTATTTTAACAAAGGAGAAAATTAAGACATGGAGATTTAGAAACCATTCCAGGTCACAGAAGTTAGTAGTAGAGGTGGGGTTGAAATGGCCACAGTGAGCCGGTATTATTGTGTTCACCACAACCACAAACCCCTGGTGGCATGCAGGGACCCCCAAAGAGCAGTGCCACCCACATTCTTTCTTCACAGGAATCAGAGCTATCACCATAGTGGTGCTATAATGAAGCCACCATCTTGCTCCACTAAGTCCCAGTAAACGTGCTTGCAGAATTATCATGCTAACTTCCACACTCACAGAATCCAGTAACACCATGGCATTAGCTCACAGAGAAGCAAGTTCTTGCAACCCCATGTCACTTTTTTGTCCCATAACAGGAACCATCCTAAGAATGACCAGACTGAACAAATGGTAGGACCTGGGCACAGATTAGCTGGTGGGGGCATCAATACCACTCATCAATACCACCAGGATGTCCATGAGCAAAAGCCTGACATCACAGCCAATAGGATTCAGACCCTGTGTTAGAGCCACACTGAACAAGGGAACGCCTTCTCTTGCCCAAGAAGTCATTTCTAGTTGCTTATGTCTTCCCCATCAGTGATACTGTAGCATCAACTTCATGACTTTGAACTCAGTCATTGCCAATGTCAAAGGCCTTGGTCTAAAACCAAATCTGAGCCTGAGACTGTATCTTATTCTTAAACTAAGTTTTCTAGCACTGTCATTAGCTCAGAATAGATGCCTAATAAACTTAAAAGTTAATTAGGGCCTTTTTTGGGCCACAGCTTCACTCAAGAAATGGATTTTAACCATCTTTCTTTAACAAGGATATTTTAAGATTTTTATTTGAAAGATAGAGGGAGAGGGGGAGAGAGGGAAGAAGAGTACACTCAATTCCATCTGCTGGTTCACTCCCCAAATGGCTGCAACTGCTGGAGCTAGGCCAATCTGAAGCCAGGAGCTTCTTCCGGGTCCCCCATGTGGGTGCAGGGGCCCAAGCACTTGGGCCATCTTCCGTTTTCCCCAGGCACGTTACCAGGGAGCTGGATCAGAAGTGGAGCAGCTGGGATTCAAACAGGCACCCATATGGGATACTGGTGCCACAGGCAGCAGCTTAACCTGCCACACAATGCCAGCCTCAAGGATTCTTGAAGAAAGCCTGCCATTCGCCTTTTCTAACAGAAACCACAATAGAAAAGTAAACTGACCTTTTGTCCCACCCACATGGTTTGGGAAACTAGAAAGGTCAACTTTCAAAGCCACAGTACTTTATAGCATAATTACTTCAGATGCTTGGTTTGGTTGTAATCAACACAGAATTCATGTAAAAAAAGTCACACCTCAACTGATACATTTACTACTGCTAAGAGTATGCCTACGTCATATTAGAATGTTGAGCAAATACATTCTGTTTAAACTCCTCAAACGGTCATTGCATTCATGCAGGTATTGTTGGTTAAACTTTGGGTATGAGGCACAGCATGGGGAACAGTCTAGAGACACTTTCCCTGGTATCAAGACAAAAAAAAACTACAAGAACAGAACACTAACATGTGTGAGCCAATCTGATACAAAGTCAGCGTCTCAGCCCCAAGAAGGAATGGTTCTTCAGGAAGACCACTGTGGATGCAGGAGCTGTTGGTGGTTTCTATCCAACCATCTGAAGTTTGACCAAGCGAGTGCCGTCTTCCTTAGATTAGCAGACCTAGAGCATTCAGCCTGCTCTGTAGGCACCTCTCAGATGACACAGTGGCCCAGGCTTCCGCAGATGGAAAAATCTAGATCTGAGCCTTGGCTCCGACACACAGCAGCCTGATGACCTGGGGCACGTCACTTAATGCATCAGAGCTTTGGCTCCCTCCTACCACCCTCGCGGTGACACAGATGTCAGACAGCTCTTGAGATGTTAAGTGTGTGTAACAGTAATCACATGGCAAGTCTTCGAGTTATCATTTAATATCTAATATAAAAACCTAGAAGCAGAAAGGTGCTCAGATGAAGTCACACAAGACAGAAGACAGGGTGGGGGATCCAAAGCCACTTACTTTCCTCCTCCAAGTCACTTCAGCGCCCACTTTTGGTGTAACGACAGATGCTACTCCCATCTACTAAACCCGTTTTAGAAGGAAGCCTACCATCGGTATTAGACTTAGAAAAAGAGTTTAAAAGCTCACTTTTCACCCAGCTCAGAAGCAGCTTCCAGAGTTATTTCCCTTGTGTTGAGACGTGTCCATCAAAAGGCACCCAGTGCAAAGTGGGATTCCACCAGGACACAGAACATCACAGAACATTCCCCAGCAGAGGGGCTGTGTTACTTGCAGCTGAACCAAGAGTAACTCTTGAAGGGTCTGCTTTCCTGGGAAGCTGGCTGTCCTGTTCTAGGATACAGGTAGACCAGCCGACAGCTTACCTCGTGACAGCGAGCTCTGGGCTCCTCCGAGGAGGTGTCTAAATGGGCTGGTACCACATCCCAGTGGTGCAGTGCTTCCCCAGCTTCACACACAACTCAAGATGCAGATTCTGATTAAGGAGGTCTAGGGAGGAGCCAGAGATGCTAACAACCCTGGGCCCAGCAGCTCTCCAAACCACATGTGCAGAATCGAGCATCTACAGGGCCAGGACACTCAGAAAGCACAGAGAAACACAGCATTCTTCCATGGCCAGGGTACGAGAGCCAAATGGGGGCAGCAACTGCCAACCAACTTTAAGACATCAGTAAGCTATAGACATAGCTTCAGACCTTCAGTGTACACAGAACTCTATTGTTTTCCGATTGTATTTATTTTGAAAGACAGTTACAGAGAGGTAGAGACAGAGAGGGGTCTTCCATCTGCTGGTTCACTCCCCAATGGCCAGAGCTGCGCCAATCCGAAGCCAGGAGCTTCTTCCAGGTCTCCCACATGGGTGCAGGGGCCCAAGGATTTGGGCTATCTTCTACTGCTATCCCAGACCATAGCAGAGAGCTGGGTCAGAAGAGGAGCAGCCAGGACTAGAACTGGCGCCCATATGGGATGAGGGCACTTCAGGCCAGAGCTTTAACCCATTGCGCCACAGCGCCGGCCCCTCAATGTGTCATAATGTCTTTAGGCTTACACTAGTATTTAATGGAGACCACTATATCATTTCCTCAAGCTGAAAGCATGTTCTACTCCCCAAAACAAAGCTCCACCGCTTCCTGGGCGTTCCCTTTGCTGCACCTCTGGGCTGTTTGGTAACAATGCAAGGCCAGACACTGCTGGTGCCTCCCATGGACAGTGTAAGACGACATCATGTTGTCTTTAAAACCCTGGAAATAGGACAGCAAGTGATCAGGCACCAATGATTTCTCAAGTCTGACATGCCTTCTCTAATTGCTGCTGATTTATGTGAAATCTGACCTCCAGGAACTGACCAAGTGAGGAAACCATCTCAGACATTTCGCAAATAATTAGAGGCTGGATATCGTGTTGACAGAAAACAACTTGGAGTCACTGGGTACATGCTCCCCACGTAGGAGCTCTGTCCTTAATGTGTTTTACTATGAAACTTAAAGACACACTACTAGTCGAACAATACCCTATACCTTGTGCAGTTGTGTGAGTGCAGCCTGTTGAAATCCTTGCTTAGTGTATACTAAGTTGATCTTCAGTATATGAAGGTAATTGAAAATGAAACTCAATGAAGGGCAGGATGGGAGAGGGAGAGAGAGGGTAGGGCCGCGGGAGGGAGGTAGGTTGGGGGTGGGGGAAGCCACAACAATACAAAGTTGCACTTTGTAAATTCACATTAAAGAAAAAAAATAAATACTACGGTAGGAGCGCCGTGGCATAGTAGGTTGAGCATCTGCCTGTGGCACCGGCATCCCGTATGGGCACTGGTTCAAGTCTCAGCTGCTCCACTTCCAGTCCCTCTCTCTGCTTATGGCCTGGGGAAGCAGATGGTTCAAGTGCTTGGACCCCTGTACCCGGGAGACCAAGCAGCTCCTGGCTTCAGTTGGGTCCAGCTCTGCCCCCTTGCAGCCCTTTGGGTAGTGAACTAGAAGGATGGAAGACCTCTGTCTCTCCTTCTGCCTCTTAAGTAAATAAGTTTAAAAAAAAAAAAAACACACCAGGGTCATATGGGTAAAACACCTGGAACCAAGCGGACAGCCCTCCAGCCAGCGCTCCAGGGTCACTTCACCAGCTGGGTGACCTTGCTCCCCCACTGTGCTTCATCCTCACCTGCCAGTTGGATGTACTCCTTTCTCCTCCTCTTCTAAACTCCTGTTCTGCTCAGAGCTCACCCATGGGTGCCCGAAGGCAGCCTCTCCAAGCCCAAGGTGTGGCTGCTGACTCAGTGTTTGTCATTCATCACTAAGGGCCTATTTAAAAGCACAAGTATGTGACCTAACTCAGGGTAGTGAACCAACCAGTCCTGGAACGGCTCGCCTAAGAGCGCCAGGTTAAATAAGCTTTCTTGTAGCCCACAGCATTGGTGGATTCATCAACTACAGCAAACAGTAAGAACTGTGACCCTGTAACGCTAAGTGCTGAGCAAAGGGCATGGCCCTCAGGGTGGCATGGCCCCCCAATCCTGGCACCTTGCACCCCGCTTTTGAGACTGCTTAACGAAGAGCTTGTGCCTTCTCCACCCAAGTGAACGCACTGGAACCAAAGCCAAGAATTCAGCGATGAGAGAACCCTATCAGCCCCCACCTCGAAGAGGCTGCAAGCCAGGACAGCGGCTCCCTCCTTCCGCGTTCAGCAGGCTTCTGGGCTTATCTCTTGCTGGAGATAAGAGCCCCCCTGGGGATGTTTTCAGAACTACAGGCGCCCGGGCTTCATCCAGGCTTCCTTCAAGGAGCACCCAGGTGGATCACCAGCCGGGATCTCCAGAGGACCGCACCTTTTTGTGTCTCGAGTATTCACGTTTTCCACTTAACACAACCCTATCACACACACACACACACACACACACTGAAGGCGGCAGTGACACACTGTATCCCCACAGGTCAGGGACAGCCAAGCGCCAGTTCTCCCTCGTTAGCCGATTTTCAAAACGGAACCCAGACGCATAAGCAGCCATTCAACTTCCCCAGGCCCCACCGCTCACACCGAACCCAGTCCACTCCCCTGCGTGACCCGGCAACGTCTCCCCCTCCCACCTTGTCCGCCAAGTCTTCCAGCGAGCGGTAAACGATCCATACGCAAACCCAGCTACCGGGCGCTACCCCAGCCTCCGGAACGCGCACACGTTTGCACTGGGTAGCTCTCAGCCAGCGCGGCCGGCGGGCACGCGTGCCCCGTCCTCGCGCGTCTCCGGCCAGCCGGGGCTTACCTGAAACACGTGGTGAGCTCGCCCGAAGGCTTCAGACACGGGTACTTGGTCGTGGCGATCTTGTTCTCCGCGCAGATTTCCCTGGGAAACAGTTGGAGAACAAGAGTCAGTGGCCCAGAGCGCAGGGAAGAGCGCGCGCGCGCGCGCGGGGCAGGAGCCGGTCCCCGAGGCCCTCCGCGAGGCAGGCGAGGGTCTCGGCGGCGCACCCAGCCGCAGCAGGAAGGAGAAGCTGAGGGGGCGAGGCTCGCGAGGACGGCCCGCGGCTAAGGCGCCCGACCCACGGGTGGGCGAGCCGGGCTGACGGCGGGGACGCCGTTACCCGGGAGAGGGGCTAAACGTGGCCCGGCAGAGCCGAGCACCGGGCCGGGGGCTCGGAGAGCGAGGACGCGCGGCTGGCTGCGGCGGCGGGCCGGGTTGGGCTGGCCGCGCTTACCTGTCGCCGTCTCCGGGCTCCTCCCGGTAGGTCCACGCGTGTCCCAGCGCCAGGAGCAGCAGCAGCGGACCCAGGCTCCTGCCCAGCTGCCCCCTGGCCGTTGCTCCCCGGCACGGAGGAGGCGGCGGCACCATCGGGGACGCTGCCGGCTTCTTCCCGGCGCCGGAGAGCTCTCCCAGAGCTGCGCACCGCGGCTCCGCGGCCGCCGCCTTTCTCGCTGCCCGGTAGGGGGTGGCGGAGGGCAGGGGCGTTTGCGCCACCTGCACCGGGGCGCAGCGCCTCGGAGCGCTGTGCGTGTGCGGCCGGGATTTAGGGTGCTGGGTGCACACTCAGCAGAGGCTAGCAAACTGGGGGCCTGGGTCTGGGCCCGGACCGTGTGGTCGGGGCGCTCTCGCCGAGGGGACAGGCTGGCTGCACGCAGCTTGGGGCTGCGCCCGCCTCGCCTCCTCCCTCTTCCTCCTCCTGCGGGAGAGGCGCGCAGGGTGGGGACAGCAGGCAGCGGCTTGCATCCTGCACCAGGGTCCCCGGACGACGACGACGAAGAGGAGGAGGAGCAGCCGCCTCCCGGCCCTGGAAGCGCGGCGGAGCGGGGTTAACACACTTCCTTCCGCGCGTCCGGCGTTTCCGAGGCCCGCGGACAGGCCGTCGCTTGCCTTTGGCGCTCGAGGACGCGTTCGTGGCTTCTCAGCGCCCCCAGTTTTGGCTTAGGTCGGGGGGCAGACGTCGCGAGGCTCCAGCGGGGGTCCCGCGTTAGCGTTCCCAGACCCGAAAGCGCACTTGAGCCCGGACAAGCGCTCGGGTCTTCCAGCGCCGGGTGAACCGCGCCGCTCCAGCGAGATCTGCGTTGCCCTTGCGCGGCTTATTAAAGCGCGTCCGAGCCCGTGAGGCGGGACACCTGGGGCGCTCCGGCCACGGGCTGGCCGCCTGCCGCCCGCGTGCGCACCTGGGGTGCGTGGGCGCACGTCTGCCGCCCGCGTGCGCACCTGGGGTGCCGGCCGGCTCAGGTGACCGGCGTTGCTGTAGTTTGCGCCCGCACCGCAGCCTGGCGTTTTCTGGGCGCGTCTGGGCGCGGCCAGGACATGCACAGGTGCGAGGTTTCACAGCCTTCTCGTGTGCCGGGGGCCTGCGCCTCTCAGGACGAGGAGCGGGAAAGGTTCCTGCTGTGCACATCGGCTAGGTAGGCAGGAGTTTTGATGTACAGAAGATCCCTGTCGACAGGGAATTCACGCCATTATCACTCACACGGTGATGGTTTTAGTAGCAATGAGACCCTCGTTTCTGTGGAATGCTCCACGTGCCCTGTCCACGATTTCATGCGATTCCCACAAAATCCCTTGTACCTTAGTTTTTTTTTTTTTTTCTCCACCCTTTCCAGAGAGGAAAGACCCTGAGAGAGGCTGGATTTTAAAATATGGCTCTGCCGGCTAACCCAGCACAAGTACACTTTCACTCAGTGATTGAGGGATGGTTCAGAACCTGGCAAAACTGGAAATTAACCATCCTGGGGTCAGAGTCAAAGCCAGGTCCTGTCGCTCCCTCTGTGAGAGACGCAGGCAAGGTACTTAACCTTGGTTTTCTCATCTATAAAATGGGGATAGCGTCCTCTTACCTTTTATGGGTATTAGAAGAAATAAGGCACGTAAAGTATTTTACACAGTGTTTGGTATATACCTGGAGTCTTCAAAAAGTTCGTGGAGTTGTATATAATGGCAGGTAATGAAAAATCTGCATGGATGTCAATTTTTTGCCCTGCCTGAAATAAACTGTTCATTTAATTCCATTTTCCACAAACTTTTTAATAGAATATATGTTTATGCATAATTGACATGTAATAAATGTATTTATGGGGTAAGGTGTGATATTTTAATGCATTATACAATGCATAATGAACAAATTAATTAGCATAGCCATCACTTCAACTATTTACCATTTCTTTGTGTTGGGAACCTTCAGAATCCTCTTTACTGGCTATTTTGAGAATATTTTCCATGAATTTTTGAGAAATTTTCCATGCCCTTTTGAAATATTTCAGAGCTCAGTAGACATCCACTGCTATTACTTTTTAAATAAATTATTGCACAGAATTTAAAATTTTTAATTTTCTAGCGCTGTTCACTTTCTTAATAACTAGGAATCTATTTCACAGCAGTTGTCTGGATTCCTAAAGAGACTTCCCTAAGCACGTGACAAATACACCCATCCCGGTGCTTCCGAGAACCCTGTCACTTCAGATTGTGCCATCAGAGTGTTTGTTCTGCATCCTGGGAGAAATGACTCACCTAGAAGAAGTCCCATTTTTCTTACCGATTGCTCTCTCTTGCTATCCTGCTATCTTTTTTTCTCATCTTTCCCAATCATTGTTTTCTACTGTTATATTGCGGGTGTTCTACAGACAAGAAGCCCAGGGTAGGAGATTCCTCATCAGCGTCCTTACCTCGCTACCAAGCCACACGTGTGGACATGCAGCTTTGAGGGAAGCCATCAGGCTGCAGAATGTTGAAGAGAATGTGCGTCCATGGTGTGCAGCTGTGCGAGTCTGGCCCCAGCGTCCACCTGGCCACCGTCTCATTTTTAGTGACCTACGCCAAGCACCCGTGAGAATGCGGGGTTGGAGAAGGTGCGGGGTCCCAGCAAACAGCCCAGGCTTGCCGGTGGGGGAAATCTGAGACTGGTGGTCAGAGCATGTCTGTGAGGCTGACTTCTGAAAACCCTATGCCTGCAGGTCTGGAATTTCAACCCACCGGTAGCCAGGGCCAGCACAACGCTTAGTGTTGCGTGTTGGGGCCTGGGTGGAAGAGCCCAGCCAGTCGGAAGGAGAAATGTGTGGCTGAAAATGGAGTCCCCCATCTAAAAGTTAAACACTCCTGCAAAAAACAAAGCTTGCATTTGCTCAGATGCCACTACTGAGGCTGTGTGCTGTAGCAGCCTCTTGGGCCCTGGGATTTCTCCCCGCCTGGCCTTGCCCAGACCAGGCACAACCCCAGGCCTGCCCCACCCCCTCGTCCGTGAAAGGCTGGCACCAGGACCTGGCCTCCTCTCGTGCCTCTCTCGGAGGAGTGTTACAGAGATTAATGATAGGGACGTAGCGCTCCATGGGGGAGGTCCTGTGACTATTCCCTTTCAGCACACCACTCTTGGCAATGTTTCCGTGCGGATCTGTCAGCTCCCCTGAAACAAACCAGAGAGCCGGGAGTTGCACAATTCACTGCATCCTAGGGGCCGGGGGCGGGCCTGGAGCTAGTGCTGACCTTGCTCTGGGTTAGCTTCTCTGCTGGAGCAGGCATGGTCCAGCGTGATCGCTGGTGCCGCCAGGGGCCGCCGGGGAGACAGACCCAGAATACAGAGAGGTCCGCATACAGAACGAAGGCGAAAGGAAGAAAAAAAGTGAGGGAGAACTCGGCCACAGGGCAGAGTGTAACTTTCCAAGACCAGTCTTGAGTGACCCCAACATCTTGGACAAAACTAACATAGTATTAAAAAGACAAATTGATTTTAAAAAATACATTCATGTAAAGAAGAGACCATCGGCTGGCGCTGTGGCTCAACAGACTAATCCTCTGCCTTGCGGCGCCGGCACACCGGGTTCTAGTCCCGGTCGGGGCGCCGGATTCTGTCCCGGTTGCCCCTCTTCCAGGCCAGCCCTCTGCTGTGGCCCAGGAGTGCAGTGGAGGATGGCCCAAGTGCTTGGGCCCTGCACCCCATGGGAGACCAGGATAAGCACCTAGCACCTGGCTCCTGCCATCGGATGAGCGCAGTGCGCCGGTCGCAGCGCGCTGGCCGCGGCGGCCATTGGAGGGTGAACCAAGGGCAAAGGAAGACTTTTCTCTCTATCTCTCTCTCTCACTGTCCACTCTGCCTGTCAAAAATAAATAAATAAAAAAAAAGAAGAAGAGACCATCACCATCACACTGGACATTGCATTTCACTAGTGTTTGTTCATATTTTTTCTCATAGAAAGGATTTGTGGAGGCTGACAAAAATACACTATTTTATAACAGTATTGGGCAAAATTAAATAAACAATGAGGGCAACAGAGAAATCAAGGTTGAATAATGCTAAAGCCTGGGAAGGACTGGTGTTACGGTGTGGTGGGTTAAGCCACCACCTACATCCCAGCATCTGTATGAGTGCTGGTTCCCAGACCCAACTGCTCTGCTTCCAATCCAGCTGCCTGCAGTGAGCCTGGGAAGGCAGTGGAAGATAGCCCCAGTGTTTGGGCCCCTGCCACTCTCATGAGAGACCTGGGAGGAGTTCTGGACTCCTGCCTTTGGCCTGGCCCAGTCCTGGCTGTTGTGGCCATTTGGGGAGTGAAAAACCTTACGGAAGATCTCTGTCTCTTCTTCTATCTCTCTGTAATTCTTTCAAATAAGTAAATAAATATTTGTATAAAAAAAAGCTGAAATGATATTGTCAGGACATTATAAGCAGAAATTTCTGTGATTAAAGTTGATCACAAATCATTCTCAGAAGTCAATTCAGGGGCCGTGCTATGGCATAGTAAGTTAAGCCTCCACCTGTGGTGCCAGCCTCCAATATGGGCATCAGTTCATGTTCTGGCTGCTCCAATTCTGATCCAGCTCCCTGTTAATGGCCTGGGAAAGCAGTGGAAGATGGCCTCAGGGCTTGGGCCCCTGCACCCATGTGGGAGACCTGGAAGAAACTCTTGGCTCCTGGCTTCAGACCTGCCCAACTCTGGCTGCTGCAGCCATTTGGGGAATGAACCAGTGGCTGGAAGACTTCTTTCTCTCCCCCTTCACTCTCTGTGTCTGTAATTCTGCCCTTCAAATAAATAAATAATAAATCTTTTTTAAAAAAAAAAGACAATTCAGGATCATTACGTGATCAGTGACAAGATTCAAGATAACTAAACAAAAAGCCTGAAACTTCCTTAGGAAAAAAATGATGTGTATTTCCCTTTGGTCTCACTGCCACATAGAACAGTCACCTGTAATAAGGTAAGACTCTTCATAGCATCGAGACTTAACAAGTGCAGATCAGGTTCACACTGTAGTGTGAGTGATGGACATATAGGAAGATATCCCTAAAATAAGAGGGTTGCCCTGATTCTTTTAGTCCAGTTTTGCTTTTGACTGACAAAGACCAAGATGGCTTGAAAAGCTAAGGTTACATCTTAGAAATATTAAAGTGTGCCTGTCTCCAAGCTGCTGGAGGGAGAACTCAGGGCAAGAACAATCAAAATGGCTTTTAATACAGTAAATAGGTATTAAAGGCTTGGGTTGGGTGTGTACAATACCATTGCACTAAGCCGGCCTTAGTCTCAACTTGTACATGTTCTGAAGTTTATAGAAGAAGTAGGTCTCTAGAATTTCCTCCACAGACAGAAGAAATGTCTAGTTTTCATGTCCCTGATGAAAACACACAAATTTTACCCCAAATGAAAGTCCACTGAAAAGTTTGGTTAGCCTCAGGTGTAAGCTAACCATTGTGTGATCAATACCAAGACCAACTTCTTGCTGCTTGGTTGAAAGTCTCAAACATATCAAGAAAAATTATTCCCATGATATAAGTACCAACATTTGCTCTTGCAAATTCTAACTCATGCATACGGGGTCCCAAGCTAGGATTTCTTCCACAGGGAGGTCTTGCTGAAGCAGCGGGAGTCAGGGGTCTCCCTGAGCAATTAGAGCTGCATGATCTGACACTACTGCTTTGCAACTAGTGCCCACTGCAGCAAGTGCAGCTGGAATGGCCCATCTCTTTCAGTCCCCATGAGCTGGAACAAGGAAACATAAGGGCCCCACAGTAGGGTAGGGCCACTGGCCCATGGTGTGAATCTCTGATCTAGAAAATGGTTGTGGCTTTGCAATTTAAGCTGCAACCTGCAATGCCAGCATCCCATATGGGCACCAATTCATGTCCCAGCTATTCCACTTCTGATCCAGCTCCCTGCTGATGACCTGAGAAAAGCAGTGGAGGATGGGCCAAGTGTTTGAGCCCCTGCCACCCATATAGGAGATCTGACAGAAGCCCCTGGTCTCAGCCTGGCCCATCACTGCCTGTTGCAGCCATTTGGGGAGTGAACTAACCAATAGAAGGTGTGTGTGTGTTTCCGTGTGTGTGTGTGTGTGTGTGTGTGTGTCCCTCTCTCTGTAACTCTGCCTTTCAAATAAAATAAATCTTTTTTTAAAAATCAGATTCAGCGGGGTGGGCATTTATTGCACTTAGGACCCTCACATCTCATATCAGAGTGCTTGGGTTTGAGTCCCAGCTCCACTCCTGATTCTAGCTTCCTGCTAGTGCACACCCTCAGAGGCAGCAAGTAATTGTTCAAGTAGTCAGATTCCTGCCACCCACATGGGAGACTCGGGTTGAGTTCCAGGCCTCTGACTTCAGCCCTGTCCCAGCCACTGCAGCCATCTGGGGAGTGAACCAGTGGACGGGAGACCTCGCTCCCCCTCCCCCATCTCTCTGCCTTTCAAATTAAGTCGTATTTTTTAAAAGAAATCAAACACATCTAATACCTTTGCAACCCTGATCAAATTGCTTAAGTTTCTTGGGACTGTCTACACATAACTAAATTAGGAATAACACGAGCCGTCTGCTAGGATTGCTAAGAAGTGTAAAAGGGACATATACCCAGCTGTCACAGCAGAGATCCTACATGACATCAACATCACTTCTCTCCAACAGCTAGGAGGTGGTTTTGCTGGCTCACGCTCCTTGTGTCACCTAATCTGCTTTTATCAAATGGACAGCCAAGGACAGAGATCCTGCCGGGGGCAGCCCAATCTAAGGAGCAGAACTGGCCATGGTGTACCTAGCACTATGTGCTACCAGACATCAAGGAGTGACTATGGCCTGTAAGTCAGAGCCAGTGACAGGTGCTGGGGACTAGAATGCATACAGCTTCCCCTCCACGAACAGCTGTGCTTCCCAGTACTGGATCTGACTCTTACCTATTTTAAGTCAGATCATGGTTTAAATGTGTTCAGGGGCTGGTGAGTGAAAGCCCATCTGTGGCCAGTTCTAGAGTAGTGAAAATGTTCTCTTCAGACCTACCCATTGGTGAGCAGGTGGTAATTCCTGAGTGACACCTGCAAAGTTTGCAGGACTCCTGCCTACAGAGCCCAGTTTTCTTGATTTTTTTTTTGTTTGCTTATTTTTGTGTTGAAAGGGAGGGATGGAGGGAGGGAGGAAGG
The DNA here is from genome assembly GCA_949820135.1 of Sylvilagus floridanus. Taxonomy (NCBI): domain Eukaryota; kingdom Metazoa; phylum Chordata; class Mammalia; order Lagomorpha; family Leporidae; genus Sylvilagus; species Sylvilagus floridanus. The sequence goes on from OX463226.1 coordinate 108,041,594, forward strand.
GAGAGAGAGAGAAAGAGATCTTCTGTCTGCTGGCTCACACCCCAAATACCTGCAACAGCTGAATCAGGGCCAGGCCAAAGTCAGGAGCCTGAAGCTCCATCTGGGTCTCCAGTGTGGGGGGCAGGGATCCAGGCACTTGAGCCATCATCTGCTGCCCCCCAGGATGCATGAGCAGGAAGCTGGATCCAAAGCAGAAGCAGCACTCTGATGTGTGCTGTGGGTGTCCCAAGAGGGGCTTAACCCACCGTGTCAAAACAGCACTCCCCAGAGCAGCTACATTTAAAGAAAACACAGAAGTTCATGTGTTGTAGCAAGATCTGAGAGTTCAGGTTAAAGGTTGTTAGATCCTAAAAGAAAATGGAATACATTTCTCATCCCAAAGGAGACCTGCTCGTGACAGAATACGAAGAAAGCCACACTCTTGTAAAGCGGTTTTTTTTTTCTTTTTTGAAGATTTTTTTGAAACTCAGAGAGAGAGAGAGAGATCTTCCATCAGGTGTTTCACTCCCTTGATGGCTGCAACAGCCAGGGCTGGACCAGGCCAAAGACAGGAGCCAGGAGCTTCATCAGGGTCTCCCTCATAGGTGCAGGGGCCCAAGCACGTGGGCCATCTTCCACTGCTTTCCTAGGCACATCAGCAGGGAGCTGGATCAGAAGTGGAACAGCCAGGACTTGAATCATGGCATCATATGGGATGCTGGCATCGGTTAACCCATGACGCTGCCCATCCTGTAAACTTTTAATGGATGGTGGAAATGTTCCCAAAATCTGGTATAAAGAAAAACAGCAGCAAAATACTTACTGAGCACTTGGTACATGCAGATGTGTTCTAAGCCCTTTGCATGTATTATTGAATTCTTACTGCAATTTTCTACAACTCATTCTGTTATTGTCTGCATTGTAGAGATGAGAAAAGTGAGGCAGTAGTTTTAATTAACTGCTGAAGAACAGAGTTAGAAGGGCAGTTTTGCCCCAGAGACTCTGCGCTCAACATACATTGATTATGCTTTGGAAAAAGAAGTGCCGGGGCAGTTTGCTCCTAAGAGACACCTCCACCCAGCATGTTTGCCCAGGGACAAAACAAAAACCAGAGAAGGGCCCAAGATCTGCCTCTCTAGCCAATAACCCTGACAGTGGGCCATAGCTTGTGCTCAGGCACCATCCTCCCCTGCAGCTCACTGTGGACCTGCTGGTCCTGTCCATTCTCTGTGTGCCAGCCACCGACCGCTCCTTGCAGCCAGGCTCAGTCGTATCTATTAGACCTGGGCTCACAGAGACAATCCCACTGCTGATTTATGTGGGAGTTACTGGCATGAGAAGAATGAGACGAGATTTTGAAACTCTGGGAGTTCTGGTGCTCTTGCAAACCATACTTACACATCTGTTCCTGGACCTGCAACCAGTCTTTATCAGACCTGGGACTTTCATGAAACTTGGAGATTAGGGGGAGCATGTTTGCAGTCACCATGAAGAAATACCTGGACTCAGTGTTTTGACAACTTCAGAGGCCTGTGGAGCCTCTTTCTAGTTGGAAACTGGTGCTTTGAAGTCCTTGAAGAATAGAGGAGGGCAAGCAGTCGCCACCCAGCTTTGCTCCAGATGGCTGGAAGAGTTTTGTGGCTCCCTCTCCCCTCCCCCACCCCATCCCAGAAACTCAGCTCCCAGAGATTGCTGGCTTGTCTGCAGTGCATGGGTTAAGATCAGCATGGTTTTGCATTCTTCAGTGCTAATCTTTAGCAACAATACAGAATCCCCAAGGAATGGCAGATAACACAAGTGGACTTCATTTAGCTTCCCTTAATTGGCACGCATCTCTGTGTTTGTGATGGATCAGGGCAACTGTTTACTTTCTCTCTGCTTGATCTGTGATGTTTAGACCTGCGTGTATCTTTGCGAGAGGTTTATTTGGTTTGAAACCTCTGATGAGTGTCCTGATCATTCATCAGAAAGCGAGTTTCAAAGTTGCCGCGGGCTATCTGACGTGTAGTTGGCCCTTGGAGCATCAAATCCTGGTGGCAGCTCAGGGCCCTAACCCTGCGCATCAGTAACCCAGTAACCTGTTGCTGAACCATCCCCGTGACCCGATTTGAAGTCCGTTCCCTCTCAGGCTGGCGTCCCTCCGTGGACAGTCAAATCCAATTTCCTTTTGGGTCTTTCTCTCTGTTTCTGCCTTTTGCTTGTCTTCCCCTGCCGCTGTCTCTGCCATCCATCATCCGGGCTGTCATTCCTCCTCCTCTGGCCAGGCGCTTTTGCTTTCTCTCCTCTGGTATTTCCTCCTGCTACTCGGCTCTCTCTGAAAGTGTATCCCAACTCCTTTCCCCAACCCCATTTCTTCCATGGAATCATTGAAATTTGGCAGTGTCTAGAGATGATTTTGGTTTGGGGGCAGAGGCAGGATGCGGGCAGACATCCTCCCCATGCCCAGGGCTGCCCACTGGTGTCTCCATACACTGAGGAATTAGCTGATTCCAGGTGTCAAGAGCCCAGCCAGAGCTCCCACATGGGCTTTTGTCCACCTCTTGACTTTCGTTCTTGTATCCCCTGTTTCCAAACCCCAGTGACTTCATCTTCTCCCTCTGCCAGCCTGCCCCTGATTTGATCTCCTGTGTGCCAGCTGAGGCTCTTGCCCTTCTTCTTGCTTGAGCTCCTTTGCACACTTATTCTTGGTGCTGTCTCAGCTCTGAGCATCCCCTCTCCTTCCGCTTTCACGTCTTCACTCAGTAGCCACCTTATCTCTCAGTTGTCCTGGAGCAATACAAGGCCCCGTGACAATACTTTTCTTAGCATTCTGCTCATTTCCCCAATTTTCACAAATTCAGAGCAGCCCTTCAGCTCCATGCTTCTGGTGTCAAAGTCTGGTGAGCACCACTCAAATGGTGCTGATCCACGGGGCTATTGGAACTAAAACGGAAAATCTACCTTGTTTCAGTTTCCCAGAGCTACTGTAACAACTTACCACAGACTTAGTGGCTTTAAAAATGCAAGTTTAGGGGCTGGTGCTGCAGTGCAGTAGGCTAAGCCTCTGTCTGCAGCACCAGCATCCCATGTGGACACAGGTTCCTGTCCTGGCTGCTCCTCTTCCGGTCCAGCTCTCTGCTGCGGCCTAGGAAAGCAGTGGAACTTGGCCCAAGTGCTTGGGCCTCTGCACCAGCATGGGAGACCTGGAAGAAGTTCCTGGCTCCTGGTTTTAGATCAACTTAGCTCCAGCCACTGAGGCCATTTGGGGAGTGAACCAGGAGATGGAAGACCTCTCTCTCTCTCTCTCTCTTTCTCTCTCTGAAAATCCACCTCTCAAATAAATAAATAAAATCTTTAAGAAATGCAAGTTTAGGTCCTTTTAGTTCTAGAGGTCGGAAGTCCAAAATCAGCCTTACTGGGCTGAGTGGATCCAGGCTGCAGGCTCTGGCTTCGGGGGCCACCTGCACGACTTGGCTCCTGACCCGAGGATCCATCTGCAAGACCATCACTGTAGCATCCTCCAACCTCTCCTGACTTCCTCATTCCTCCTTCTGGAAGGTCCCTGGCTATGATGATAGACCTACACAGCAATCCAGGATAACCTCTTCCTCTCAAGAGCCTTGCTGTGGTAACTCCTGTAGTCCCCTTGCCTTGAAAGAAATAGGCACCATTTCCATGGATTAGGAAGTGGGCATCTTTGAGGGCTAGGACTGAGCCAAGCACAAACCTCTCATGGTTTGCGTGAGAGACAAACTTCAATTGGGGAGTGAGCCCAAATTGAGGCTACAGAATGGGGTGCATAAGCAATAGCAAGGGTGGTACTGCCTGAACACTGCCAGAGCCATGGAGTGGCGGGAAGGCTGTATATGTGTATGCATGTGCAATGTGGGTTGGCAGGGAGGGGGAAACACATTGAAATGGAAGGCAGAGAGTTGCAAAAGTTTCCAACAAAATAGAAAATCGAAGTCAACAATGCATAAAAATCATACATCACTATCAAATGCAATTTATCCCAGAAAGGTAGGAATGTTCAATATTAGCAAATCAACCACCATGAGACATCACATCAACTGAGGGCTAAAATCAAAGTCATCTCAACACACGCAGAAAAAGCAGCCAAGAAAATCCAACATCCATTCATGATAATAACCTTAATGAACAGATACAGAAAAAAATACTTGCACAAGATAAAGGCTAAAATGATCAACTCACTGCCAACAACATATTGAATGATGAAAGCATTTCCTCTAATATCTGCAACCAAATAAGGATTTCTATTCTCATTGCTTATATTCAATAAAGCATTAGAAGTTTTAACCAGAGCAATTAATCAAGAGAAAGAAATAGGCATACAAACAGGAAAGGAGGAAGTCAGTTTATCCCTGTTTGCAGATGACATGATTGTATGTAGAGATAATCCTAAAATCTCCACAAGTTAGTATTAGATCTGATAAAAAAGAAAAGTCCAGTAATGCTGCAGCATACAAAATCAACATGAAAAATCAATAACAGTTTAATACTCCAATAATGAATTCACCAAGAAAGAAATTATATGAACAAATCATTCACAATAGCTACAATATATACATGCATATTAGAAAAATTTAACCAAGGATGCAAAAGACCTCTACAATGAAAACTATAAAACATTAATGAAAGAAATTTATGGAAATATCCAAAAATAGAAACATCTCCTATGGTGAATTAATACTATTACCCCATCTATCTTACCCAAAGCTATTTATAGATTCAACAAAATCCTCATCAAAGTACCAAATACACTTTTTACAGAACTAGAAAAAAACAATTCTAAAATCTATAAAAAGGCACAAAAGCCCCCAAATAGCCAAAGCAATCTTAAACAGAAATAACGGAGCTGGAAGCAGCACATGACATCAGATTTCAAGAATACCACAGAGGTGTTGTAACAAAAGCACCATGGGACTGGTATACAAATAAACAAATAGACCATGGAATGAATAGGGATTACAGAAATGAATCCACACATCTACAGTCAGCTTATCTTTGGCATAAATGCCAAAAAAACATACACTGGAGAAAGGACAGTCTCTTTAATAAATGCAGCTGGGAAACTGGATATCCATAGGCAGAAGACAAACTTGACCACTACCCCTACTTCTCACCCTATATAAACATCAACCCAAAAGGGATCAAAGCTCCAAACATAAGATGTGAAACCATGAAGAAAAAGCAGGAGTAACATTGAAGACATGGCATAGGCAACTAATATTTAAGACCCAGAAGCACAGGCAATAAAAGACAACATAAACCTGGGATTATATAAAACTAGGAAGTTTCCTCACAACAACAACAAAAAATCAATACAGTGAAGAAACAGCCAACAGAATGAAAGAAAATAGTTTACAAGTACTCATGTGACAAAAGATTCATATCCAGAATATACAAGGAACTCAGAAAATTCACAACAAAAAGAATCCAGTTAAGAAATGGGCAATGGATCTGAATAGACATTTCTCAAAGAAGGAAATATAAATGGCCAACAAATACATGAAAAAATGTTTAATATCACTGGCCATCAAGGAACTACAATTCAAAACCACCATGAGATATCATCTCATTCCAGTTAGAATAGTTACTATCGAAAAGGCAACAACAAATGCTAGTGAGGATGTGGAGAAGAAGGAAATCTCCAATATCATTGATGGGAATGCACATTAGTACAGCCATTATGTAGCACAGTATGTAGACAACTAAAAATAAAAATAGGTGCCCCACATCTGAGTATACGTTTGAAGGACAGACAATCAGCACATACAGTTATACTTGCACTCCCATGGTCATTGCAGCACTATTCACAGTACCCAAGATATGGAGGGGCAGGAAAGTGGCATAGCACTTACGATGTTACTTAGGCTTGGGATGTCCACATCCCATATTCACGTACTTGGGTTTGAGTCCTGGCTCCACTTCTGCCTCCAGCTTCCTACTGACGTACATCCTGGGAAGCAGCAGGTGATGGCTCAAGTACTTGGGTCCTTGTCTTCCATGTGGCTCAGCCCTGGCTATTGTGGGCATTTGGGGAGTGAAACAGTGGTGAGGAAATTGCTTTCTCTCCCTCTCTCTCTCTGTGTGTCTCTGTCTCTGCCTCTCAAGTAAAGCAAATGAATTAATGCAGAATTTTAAAGGAATTGTAATTACTAGAGGTTGGGAAAGATAGAGGAGGGGCGCTAGAGGGAGTGGAGGGAGGTTAGATCATGCACACTGCCATGAGGAGACCATAGTTCATGCAAATCTGTTCTGTTCAGTATGAAGAACTGGAAGAGAGGAGTTGGCAGGCACCAAACAGAAAGACAACAGGAGGAGATGAACATGGAGATACCGGGCTTGATTGGTTTATGCTACATACATGCGTTGGGAAATTGCCCTATACCCCACAAAAATGTACACATATTACATATTAATCAAAAATTTAGATAATAAAATGGTAAGGTATTTTTGGAAGAATGTGCCGTTTGAGTAAAATATCCTTTTAAGGAGAGAGAACTTAGCTTGGTGCCTGGCATGTGGTAAATACTGGGCTGTGTTTGTTATTCTTGTTATTATTAAGACTATGGTACTTAAGTGGGGAGCCTTGCTTCATTAAGCTTTCAACTATTTCCATGTTGTCTTTTGTTTTGGTTTGGTTTTTTAAGGCAGAGAGAGCTTCCAGCCTCCAGGTTGGGAACTCCATCCAGGTCTCCTGTGTGGGTGTGAAGTAGCAGCTTGACAGTAGGGACTCCATTTTGGAGCATTTGAGACTCCGTTCTGGAAAAGCACCCCCCCCCCCCCATCGTGAGACTCTGGTCTGAAACTATGATCTAAAACAGAAGAACAATAGAAGTCTACTACATCACACTTGGCAGAGCATAGAAACCCCCTAGCATAATTGTTCAAGCTTGAAAGTAAAAAGGTTACACCTGGGTTAATGATAAAAATGTAATTTGTCTATGTCCTACATATAATTAAAACCAATACCTGGATTAATGTCAGGATTGTAAGATTGTAACTGGTATTGTCAAGATTATAATTGATACTAGTTTTGCATAGGTTTTAGGTCAGCTTGACCCCGGTAACCATATATTCCCCCCTGTTCCTGGCAACCATGAATTCCCCTCCCGATTTTGTGGTTTTTGCCTTTATAAACCCTGTTGCTTCGGGCTTCAGGGTCGAGAGTTCTTTAGGGCATGAGCCCACTCTCCACCGCCGGCAATAAAGGACCATCAGATTTTATCAATGTGTGGTGCTCCTTTGTTTGCACTCACTCAGGCACCTGCCACCCGAGCCATCCCTGATCCCTCCCAGGTTCTGCATTGGCAGGAAGCTAGGGTCAGGAACCAGGGACTCAAAGCCTGGTACTTGGATGTGGGAAGTGGGCCTCTTAACTGGTAGATTAAACACCACTCCCTCCAGCTGTTCTTAAAGCACATGAAAGCTACGTGGTTTCAATTATACGAGGAACGAGACAGTGGGTGAGCGCCCAGCAGTTGGAATTTGTGACAGTTTTCTGCATGTTGCTATTTCCTCTTAGAGGCGATGGTGAGATGCAGCAGCTGGCAGTGACTCCTGAACGCACTTGGAAGAGGACCCGATCGGGAGAACTCTGAATGGTGAAGAAGATGTTAGGAAAGACGTTAGGGCCTTTGCCATCCCTCCCACCTGGTGTCTTTTCCCCGAAAGCCACACTCAGGTGAACATTGCCAATCAAAGCCAGCATTCCTGGGTGCAGCGGCTCCTAGGGCATTCGCTGTCCTCTTGGGCTTATTAAGAAAGGGGGAGCTGGGAGAAGGGTTTTGCAGAGTGAGGGAAGGATAGGATCAGAAAGCATTTTTATTTGCCCTGATGTTTCTAGGGAGGAGCCTTATTGATGGATGTTTGCAGGCCACCGATGTTGAACGGATAAGTGGATGGCGAGCAGCCCCTCCTGTCACAAGTCGTGGAGCACGGAGTGGTTACGGAGCGAGCATCGTGGGTTCTTTCCCTCAGCTTAGCATAGAAATAAGAAGCCGGGAGACAATTTGCAGAGAAGCGGGTACTTTTATTTTCTGTTTTGCCAGGCGACAGAAAAAGCGTCTCCTCTGAGAGTGGCCGAGACGGAACGCCCCGAATCAGACACTAGCTTTCAGGAAGAGCCCCTCGTTTTTAAGGTCTTGTTTTCTTAATGGGTCCTCCTATGGGCGCGCCTATTGGATGGGAGTTTCACAGACTGTATGTTGATTGGCTTGGGGCCCGTGGAGATGGGGCGGGTCTTGGAGAAGCTCCTCCTCCTCTGCCAGTTCTGGGTTCAGGACTGCAACAAGCTCGAAGCTGTGGTTAAAACCACAGGCTCACACATCCAGAACAGGAGAGATCCCAGTGGTCTCCAAGGAAGCCTCGCAGCCGCTGCTTGCACAAAACTGGCGCCCTGCTTGTACAAGACTCTACCAACGTCTGCGGGGCCCACAGACCCCTAGCCCCACCGGACGGCCTCCACTTCTGTGGAGAGGCCAGCACAGCGGGGCTGAGGAGTCTGAAGTTAGTTCATGACTCCCATCCCTGCCCGTCCTCATTTCTGAGATCCCGCCCACGTGGAGCGATGACTGTGCAGTGAAGGGAGCCTGTTGGACACGCCGCAAGAGTCCGAATACACCGTGTCACTTCCCCTCCTCGGATACCAGCATTATTTTTTTTTTTTATTTGACGGGTAGAGTTATAGACAGTGAGAGAGAGACAGAAAAGTCTTCTTTCTGTTGGTTCACCCCCCCCAAATGGCTGCCACGGCCAGCGCTGCGCCAATCCGAAGCCAGGAGCCAGGTGTTTCCTCCTGGTCTCCCATGTGGGCGCAGGTGCCCAAGCACTTGGGCCATCCTCCACTGCCCTCCCGGGCCACAGTATAGAGCTGGACTAGAAAAGGAGCAGCCGGGACTAGAACCCGGCGCCCATATGGCTTGCTGGCAGCGCAGGCAGAGGATTAACCAAGTGAGCCACGGTGCCAGCCTGGGATACCAGTGTTCTGAAATGACTGTTGGACCTGGACAGTCCTGCATTTGACCCCAAAGCACAAAGCAGCTGTGACCCTGAGGAGCGTAGTACCACTCGCGACAGCTCCGTGACTCTGTATTTATTTATTTCTCCCTTGTTGCCATCACGCTATCAAGGGTCCATCAGGTCTCAAAGAGAAGGGGCAGCAGGCAGCCCCTTCCTATGGAAACTATTTTCTTCCTCTGAACGCCAAACCGTTGTTCTCAATACTGCAAGCAGCTAAGAATTAGAGCTCACCCAGCAGTGTCATTGCCATGGGAAGCTCTACCCCCGGGCACATTAGACACCCCTGTGGAAGCTGAGCTACAGGGGAACATTGTCCAGGTCACTAGCTCATGGAGACGGTGCCTTCAGCACGTTACAAAACTTGTAGCCTACAGAAGCTATTTTGAGGCTGACTTTATTTTTCTTCTGGCCTGAATTCCCTGAAATGCAAGGTCAAGGTTAAGAAAACTTAAAGCAGTAGTTTAGGAGATTTAAGGAAAAACAGCAAGATTGAGCATGAGCCTTCAATACACCATCATTCCTGTAAGGGAAACTTCAGTACAGAAAACTCAGTGTTAAGGAAGAGATTTATTTTTTCCCTGAGATCAAATGGAGACCAAAATGTGTTTGCAAACCCTCTCCCCAAGCACTTATCACACTGTGTTTTCCCACGAGAAGGGCCTTTTCCCCATGGCTGTCTGGCAGTCCCTGAGAATGGGCCATTATCCTGTTTGTGATACCACTATCTATTGCCCAGCCTGGGGTGCTGGTGCCAGACTGAGGATTAAACACACATTCTTCACAGCTCTGCGGAGTTAATTTGCTCCTGGTGAGAATGCTGGCCTCCTGGTGTCAGGACCAAGGCTGAGCTGGGCCCTGTGTCTCAGTAACAATTACTGCAACCCTTTGTGAATTGTTCCCTACATGGCAAGCACTGTCCCACTGACTTATTGATGTTATGTTAGCCAGTCCTCACAAGAAATCTGCAGTCTCAGTACTATTATCCCCATTTTATAGATGAGGATGCTGAGGCAAAAGAATGGCAATCACTTGTCAAAAAGCATGGACCATAAGTGCTGGGGTCTGGGATCTGAAGCAAACTGTCTGGTCTGGGACAGAACATTCCAAAGCCAAGCCATGAGCATGTCTGGCTGGGCCTGTTTCTGTGTTTAGCCAAAGTCACTGTCTAGGCTGCTCTCTACAGAAATCTCATCCGGATCTCTTACGGTCTCACTGATAGGCCCTACCTCCAACAACCTCCTGAGATCCTTAGTGGCATACATCACCGGCAGGGAAGTTGTGGTGCTCCCTTAGGGAAAGAGAATTACATGAGAATTTCACTCTACGTGATGTCTTGCAATGATTCGTGATTAGGTGGCCAGGCTGGGTGATTCGTGAAGTTTCTGAAGGCTGTCACTGCATGAGCCAGGCAGCCCTGCAGAGCCCCGGGGCCACAGGCTGTGTGCATGGTTGCAGCAAACATCTGGCAAACGCAGGAGCTGTGAGGGATCAGGGTGAGCAGATGGAACTGGATGGCTGCAGATGCTGCCATGATCGGGAGAACAACTCGCAGCGCAAGTGGGGTGAGGGGTGTGCGTGCACACAGAGGAGGACCTGCTACTGCGTCGGTTACAGGAAGCATTTCAAGACCAGGTCACATTGTCCGGAGCCCAAGCTGAAGACAAGAGCAGAGACCCTTACACCTTTGCCTATTGCAGTGAAGCCTGGATGCATCCAATCCCCAGTGAACGATTGCCGAGTGAAGAAGGAGAAGGGTTGTTAGTGCTGTGTGCCATTCCTCGGGCGGATAGGCATGAAGTTTGTATTTGTGAAGTGATTCCATCATGGTGGGAGGAGGGGATCAGATCCCATTCATTTCCCATGTCGGTTATGAAGCTAAACCTAAGTCTCCTCCTCTTCCTCCCCCCCCCCTTCCTCCCATTCATCCTCCTCCTCATGGAAAGGAAGAGCAGCCATTGGTGTGAAAACTGAGGGCTGCAGCCAGTGTTCCAGGGTAGCCCGTCTCACCGCAGGGAGGCCGCTGCAGGTGTCAGCTGCCTTGCTCTGCCTTCTGGTTTGCATTTTTCTGGTTCTTTTCTACCCACCTAGCTTCTGAGGATTTCCAGTGCAGCTCGACTTCCCAAGAAGGAGCAGAGGCAAGTGGTCACAGAGGGTGACTATGGCCAATAATATTGTGCCATGTGGATCAAAATAGTGAGAGAGGAGGATGTTGGAGGTTCTCATCACCAAGCACTGATAAACATTTGAGAATATGGATGAGTTGATCCTTACACAATGTATACCTGAATCAGCATAGCATCTCATACCCTACAAATGCATACAATTATTACCCATCGATTTAAAAATAAGAGTGGTTATGGGGTGGTAAGCCCGGTAGAAGATGGACTCCAGCCAGTCAGGGTCTCAGAGCTGGCTCACTGGGTGGGCAGAGGGCTGAGTAGTAAGGCCCCCGCTCCATCTGCAGCGAGCACTGAGAACCAGGCATGGGGCTGAGATTCCATGCCCTCTCCATGAATCTGGGTCAGTGCTCACAGCTCATTCAATCATTGATCATTTATGTAATTAACAGATAGCCTGGAGGTCTCAAGACCGTCTAGAGTCCAGCTGTCCCTAAGCTCTTCTCTGCTATACTGCCTCATCAGACCCCCCCAGTCTGGGGAGGGAAAGGAAATAAAATTCAAAGTCCATCAGTAGCTTTTCTATTGGCACAGTCCTGCTAGAGAGCTGAGTGGGGAAAGACGTTGGATGCGATGGCTTAATGAGGTGTTGTGATTGTTGGAGGTAGCCTGGACCCCACTGGGAAGTTACTGTAATCAGGGTGAGGTCTGCCAGAGGCGATGGAGAGCTGGACAGCATGGGTGGGTTGGACAGGAGGAGTCTGTGCTCTGCCCTGTACCCTCTGTGCAGGCAGCATTGCCTCTTAGGTGGGCTGTGGCCTCACATTTAAGGATCAAAATAGAATAAACCTTTTACGAGTAGCAGAAAGGAACAGCACTGCCCCCATTCTCCATGGTTGATGAGCCACTGGGGCTGAATGTCATCCCCGGCCCCCATGAAATGTTAGGAGAAAACCTGGAAAACAATTTAATGGTGATGGCGTTAGTCAGCTATTTGTCTCCGTTGCTCTTGTTCCCCATCAAGGAATACTATCCAAACAGTGTTCTGACACCTCATAGAAGGCAATCACGAGATGCAGCTGGGGTTCTTTTCTGTTACTTTGCTTTAGCAGGGGGGTCTTTAGGGGCACACGTGACGCATGTCAGAAACAGGGCAGAGAGACGTGGTGGTTGTCACAGCAGCTCACTGAGGCAGGGCTACCTTGCGGGGTTTTGACCTCAAAGCACATGCTTTGGCAGTAGTCGCCGCTGGCCAGGGTTGCTTCTACTTACTCATCTTCCTCTAGGCTCCCAATATGTTTTCCTGGAATATGCTCTTGGCGGGGAGCGGGGGGAGGATGTTATTTATAATCGCACATAATCCTCGCTCTCATGTGGAGCATATGCAGCGTTTGCTTTGCACAGGACGAGCGCTCGCTCATGTGAGCTGGGGGGCACGCGAGGGAGGTACTTGGCAACCCCGGCGCCTCTCCAACCTGTGTCCAATTTACTAGGCTTCCTGGGGGCTAAGGTGATGGGGGCCCCATCACATGGGCTTTTCTGAGCCTGTCCTGCAGCAGCTGCCACCCTCTCTGTACACGCCCCACCTTCCGCAGTGACACTGGGGCAGTCTCTATGTAGCCTTTGGGATTGGAATGGCCAGCTCTGATCCAACGTGTGCTGCTTGTAGCACTCTAATGCCTGGACTTTATTGCTTACACAACTAAGTGCACCTTGGAATCAGTGAAAAACCCTGGGTGAGCCTCGGTGGGAAACACAGCTACAGAATGTCTGCAAAAGGGACAGGAGACACAACTTGCAGGTGCTAATCAGAGAAGTGGGAATAAACCCCGCCTAGGAAGAACATGGGTTCTGAAATTTCCCTTGGGGTTCATACCCGTTCTGTTGGGGGCCATGACCAAGTTATGTGACCTTTCTAGTCCTCAGTTTCCTCCTCTTAAAATGGAAATCTGAACAACTCCTACGACATCAGGTTCCTGTGAAGTTAGAAAGTGTAACAAACTCCTACAGGAGTGGGCATTTAAAATGTGCTCAGCAAACCTGCTGGATACGTGTTTCTGTGAGTGTGCACTTGGTGACTACAGAAATCATAAATAAGAACCCGATTTTTGTCCATAAGAAGTCACTTACTTATTTCTCTCAGATTCTCCTCTTAAAAATGATGCTCCGGCTGGCGCCGTGGCTCACTAGGCAATCCTCCGCCTTGCAGCGCCGGCACACTGGGTTCTAGTCCCGGTCGGGGTCGGGGTGCCAGATTCTGTCCCGGTTGCCCCTCTTCCAGGCCAGCTCTCTGCTGTGGCCTGGGAGTGCAGTGGAGGATGGCCCAAGTGCTTGGGTCCTGCACTCCATGGGAGACCAGGAGAAGCACCTGTCTCCTGCCATTGGATCAGCGCAGTACTCCGGCCACAGCACGCCGGCAGCGGCGGCCATTGGAGGGTGAACCAACGGCAAAGGAAGACCTTTCTCTCTGTCTCTCTCTCTCACTATCCACTCTGCCTGTCCAAAATATAAAAAAAATTAAAAAAATTTAAAAAATGCTCCTATTTCAAGCATGAGGCAATGCAATAACATTAGATGTTGCTTTATGTTCTACTGAGGGGCATGTTATCAATACTAAATGGCATTCTGCTGTCACCAGTCCTAATGTAAAGACAAACTGTCTTAAGAGGAGTATTAACCTTTGTAAGCACCCTCGGTGACTCTGTTCAGGAAGTAGTTCTACCTACATTTCACCAGTGAGCTTGTCTTATTTACTACGAATTCTTCACACTACCAAGGGTCTCGTAGGTGATTGAGTAAATCTGCATAATTCAGCTACAGACAACACCTACCTGTAATTGATTTATCAGCAGACAATCAATCAGTGAACTTCGGGGCTTATATAAATACTTCCTGGTGACTGAAAATGACGAAGAGAGCAAATGCCAGTATAAGGAAACCCACAAGTGCAATTCCCTTTGGTGATTCAGGATGTGGCCAGTCAGCCTGCAGTCCAAACAGACTGGGGCAGACTTTTCTAATCAAGCCACATTCTGGGAAAGATCTCCTCCTTTGGCTCATTTGCAACTGAAATGGCCTCAATCAGCCAAATCCCGTGTCCTACAAGGACTTGGGGAAACTTGCCCTTTCTGATCCTATGTCCCTCTGTCACCCAGGGCTGTTACTCTTGGTCAGGTCACTTGTACTGAAATTCAGAAAAAGTTGGGGAATTCATAGACAACAGTAACTACCTTCAGAGGTTACCTTCCTAACCATCGCCTGTAGAGAGACCAAGCTGCCCGAATGCTAATGAAATGTTCTTGAAGCGTGGAATGTCAGCAGAATGTGTGTTGGTAAGTGACCAAAGGAGAACTTTCCATTGGGCTGCTAATTAAAGCCATTCCACAGATGTAGAAACATGTTTCCGTCATTTATTCACTATTTCCAGCAGAGCAATGGGGATGAGTACTCACAGGGGGGTATTTCAATTACACGAGGCCTTAACTTTCCACTGCCCGGTGTCAGGGTGCATTGTGTCCCACAGAAAGATGCTAAAGCCCTGAACCCTGGTGCCTCAGAATGTGGCCTTATTCAAAAACAGGGCCACTGTAGGTGTCAGTGGTTAAGATGAAGTTATACTGGAGTAGGATGGGCCCTTACCCAAGTGACCAGTGTCCTCCTGGAGGAAACACACACAAGGAGAGCTAGCCATGTGGACATTGGTGGAGTGCAGTGTTGCATCTGCGAGCCCAGGAAACCCAACGGGTGCGTATAACACCAGAAACCACAGGCAACAACAAAAGATTCTCCGCTACAGCTTTCAAAGGGGGCTTGGCCCTGCCTACACCTGGCTCTCTGCTGTCCATCCAGCCTTCACTTCTATGAAATAATACTTCACTGTTGACTGAAGCCACCAGTCTGAGGCATTTCACAGCAACCCTACGAAACTAATCCACCTGGTTTGCACGTTTCTTTGAACTCTGTCCAATGTCAGTTTGAAGGGTATGGAAAGCGAGTTGGAGTAAACATTCAGAGTTCACTCCTTAAGCCATTTGTATCTGCTGACACTTTAAGCCTCATCAGTGTGGAAGTATTGCTGCATCCACGGTGGTCACCCAGAGGGCTCCTTCCCCATGGCTCCTTAGAACACTACAGGCAGCAGGCCAAGAAGCACTTGCAGTGAAAGCAATGGACATCGTCAACTGTCAGAACTGTATGACTGAAAGTCTCGGCTTGTCTCTTTGTCTACCTGTGTAACCACCAAATGGAAGATTTATCATACTGTCTGTCCTTAGAAGGAAATCACTGGAAAATATCACTGGAATCAAGCGTACTTTTACTCCCAGGATAATAAATAAGCCAGGATAAACTTCTAAGGAATTAATGGGACTTTTGTTGGTACTGGTGAATTCTGGCTCCTCTCCTGGTTGGCCTTGTCTCAGGTGGGAGCAAGTGAAAGGGAGGGTAGGGTGGGAAGTATAATTATGATCTTAAAACTGTATATATGAAATACCTGAAATTTGTTCCTTGCATATAAATTAAAATATTAAAAAAAACAAATTGTCTCAATCACTTTCTCTGATGGTGAAAGCTGTGTAAAACCAGAATTTGATCAATATCTGGGATAATTTCCATTATTTATTTTTCAAACAATGCTTTATTTAAATAGTTTGGGATTAATGGATGAAGATAAAAATAGCTTAAGTGGTTGGATGACTATATGCTTGGATATTTGCTACTAACATTTTGTTCGTAATATATTTAAATATGTGGGAAATGCTTAATAACCATTTTGGTGAGAAAAATCAGATTAAGAAATTTATATATAGTGTGATCCCAATTATGCAAAATGAAATCCATATATATAAAAAATGTTAAGATTATGGTGTTGTAGGATTTCAGACAAGTTTTATGATTTTTACTATTTTCTAAATTCTCAACATAGGCAAAAATTCTTCTATAATCTCAAAAGAATTTAATATTAAAAGTAAGTGTGGGGCCAGTGCTGGCATTCCCTTATGGGCACTGGTTCGAGACCTGGCTGCTCCACTTCCAATCCAGCTCTCTGCTATGACCTGGGAAAGCAATGGAAGATGGCCCAAATCTTGGGCCCCTACACCTGCATGGGAGACCGGGAAGAAACTCCTGGCTCCTGGCTTCGGATTGGTGCAGCCAATTGGGGAGTGAACCAGTGGCTGGAAGACCCCTCTCTCTCTGTCTCTCTCTGCCTCTCCTTCTCTCTCTGTGTAACTCTGACTTTCAAATAAATAAATAAATCTTTTAAAAAAGTAAGTGTGCACAAACATTAATAGCAATTATTTGTAGGTTATAATATTATAGATACATTTTTCTTTAGTTTTTTTTTATACTTTCCTCTTTTTCTAACTTTTTTGAAAAATTTCACCTTGAAAGATTTTTTTAATTTCACATAAAAAAAGCTTTTTAAAAACTTAAATGAATTTACAGATGCTCGAGCTCGATGGGGTCTGCAAGATTTCCAAGTCAGTTGACATTGACCCAGCAAGCTTTTGAGGTGACGTCACAGGGGACCTCTGCGCATGGAGGCAGAAGTGATAGGCACATACCTCTGTCTGCTGCCTGAGCCGCACACCTGCCTGAAAAGAACCTCGGGAGGGAAGCTGGAGGAAAGAACACACGTGGAGTACGTCCAACCCACAGGAAAGAGATCTGCCCAGTAAGAGCCACCTGCTGAGTGCAGCCAGGAGAAGCCATTCAACCAGCCCAAGAACAGGAGAGTAAATGTCTATTGATACCAGCTTTTGAGTTGGAGGTGGTTCATTATACAGTAAAAACCAACTGATAAAATCCCACTGATGATAAACCACAGCCCTTATGAAAAATGCTTTGTTCATTGACTGTATCTTTTTTTTAATAACGCTTTTATTTAAAGAATATAAATTTCCAAAATACAGCTTATAGATTACAATGGCTTCCCCCCCATAACTTCCCTCCCACCCGCAACCCTCCCCTTTCCAACTCCTTCTCCCCTTCTGTTCACATCAAGATTCATTTTCAATTCTCTTTATATACAGAAGGTCAGTTTAGTATATATTAAGTAAAGATTTCAACAATTTGCCCTCACATAGCAACACAAAGTGAAAAATACTGTTGGAGTACCAGTTATAGTATTAATTCACAATGTATAGCACGTTAAGGACAGAGATCCTACATGATATATATATTTTTAAATTGATTAATTTTCTATGCAATTTCCAATTTAACACCAAGATTTTTTAATCATTTGCAATTATCTTTATATACAGAAGATCAATTCAATATATACTATGTAAAGATTTCATCAGTTTGCACCCACACAGAAACACAAAGTGTAAAAATACTGTTTTAGTACTAGTAATAGCATTATTTCACATTGGATAACACATTAAGGACAGATCCCTCAAGAGACGTAAGTACACAGTGACTCCTGAAGTTGATTTAACAATTTGACACTCTTGTTTATGGCGTCAGTAATCTCCCTAGGCTCTAGTCATGAGTTGCCGAGGCTATGGAAGTCTTTAGGGTTCGCTGACTTCGATCTTATTCCGACAGGGTCATAGACAAAGTGGAAGTTCTCTCCTCCCTTCAGAGAAAGGTACCTCCTTCTTTGATGGCCCCGTTCTTTCCACTGGGATCTCACTCGCAGAGATCTTTCATTTAGGTCTTCTTTTTTTTTTTGTTTTTCAGAGTGTCTTAGCTTTCCATGCCTAAAATATTCTCATGGGCTCTTGAGCCAGATCCGAATGCCTTAAGGGCTGATTCTGAGGCCAGAGTGCTATTTAGGACATCTGCCATTCTATGAGTCTGCTGTGTATCCCACTTCCCATGTTGGATCATTCTCTCCCTTTTTGATTCTATCAGTTAGTATTAGCAGACACTAGTCTTGTTTGTGTGATCCCTTTGAGTCTTAGACCTATCAGTGTGATCAATTGTGAGCTAAAATTGATCACTTGGACTAGTGAGATGGCCTTGGTACATGCCACCTTGATGGGATTGTATTGGAATCCCCTGGCACAATTCTAACTCCATCATTTGGGGCAGTTCCGATTGAGCATGTCCCAAATTGTACATCTCCTCCCTCTCTTAAATAGCCCTTCATTATCCCTGAGTCTTAATGAAGTATTTGTGTGCATGTATGTCACTTTCCAAACTGTGGGAAAGTCTCTTTGGAGCAAAATTATGAATGCTATGACTATCCCCATATAGCAGTGTGTTCATATTTAGTTGCCTTCTCTGGTCTTTGGCTATATCCATTAAATATACATTTTTGAGTCTGACATAGTCTGGTTTCCATTGAAGAATGATATTTGGGCTATCATCTCGGATGTTTACTTAACATCTTCCTCTAATAATATTAGCCATATTGCACTATTCATTGGTGAAGAGACTGGCATTCTCTGTTTTTAGAGCAGAGCTGCTTGATCTTCACACCACTGAGCCAGATCATTCTTTGCTGGGGGAAGTTGTCTTGTGCATCATGCGTTTCACAGGACCTCTGACCTCGACCTCCTCCATGATAGTAGCTGATGCTGTCTACCAGTAGTGTGAATAAAAAAAATCTCCAGACACTTCTAAATGTTGCTGGGGAGGTTGGAAGGAGGCCAGATTGCACAGTTTGGCTAAGGCAAATTTACAATGGTGGACATCATCTGTCCATGTGGCAAAGTCTTGGTTACGATAATTCAGACTGGAGTAAAAACAGCAAGATCTTAAATAAAGAATCCTAAGCTCCATAATTTTTTATGCTTACAGTAATCAAAAATACATTGTTATTGACAAGTATGGGACAAAGAAAAAAAAAATAAGGTGTTAGTGGCCTGATAGATTTTCTAAAACTGCCTCACCTCCTCTGAAATCAAACCCTTCCCTGTTCCACACACTAGGAGGCAGCTTAATGAGATGCACCATACCCTGGGCAGTGCTTTTGAGAGCACAGTATGACCAACTTAATGCTTCATAAAAATGAACAGGGAAAACCCAAATTTTAGCCTCAGTGAGGAACTTTAATTGCCACCTTCCTCAAAGGTTCCAGTTCTGCTCAATAAAGGGTGAAGCAAAAAGTTTCATTTCCTGACAGTTTATATACTGCGAGAGGAATGTGGGTAAGTGCCAGTTAAGTGCTCAACTGGACTGTGGGACATGTGTTTAAAATAAAACCTCAGAAAAGAGCTTGTATTTGTGATTGTATCCCTTCCATGGAACTCAGCTTTGGAAACTAGCTTAAAAACGTTCAGATCCTCACTGCAATCCAGTTCCCTTAATACTGCACACTCTCGTCTAACATTTTTCAAATCCTCACTGCAGCCTGAACCTGCTTTTCCTCATCGGCAGAACGAGAGGATTGGACTATGCAGAGTCTACATCCCCTTCCACCGAAACACCCTTTGAGCCGCACGATAGTTCATTTGTCAGTGAGCACAGTAGTCCACACAACAGCACAGACAGACAGTGCTGGGAGTTTCTTCTAATAAGATCTGACTTTCTGTCTACAGCCATACCACCCTGAACATGCCCTGTCTGTCTGATCTTGGAAGCTACGCGGGGTCGGGTCTGGTTAATACTTGGATGGGAGACTTATACTTGAAGCAGCTTTCCCAAGATCTTCACATAAAGCAGCAAATCACGCTCAAACTCTGTGAAGCGATTCCTTCCGTTCTCATTTGAGGGCTTTTCGGAGATCCAGTTATGACGCAATAAGGGAGCAGAGAGGAGTCATTGATTGGTCACTGGAAAATCAATAGATTTAAGAAAAGTATGCAAAAAAAAAAAAAAAAGGACTGGTCCCTTAAAATGAGAGTTGAGGCGGGTTGTGCACGAGGTAGTGTCACCAAGTCGCTCATCAAAATGAGAAGGATCAGGAATGACCATGGGTGATGCAGACTGATTTCTGAAACCACCAACACCTAATTGGACTTCTTGGATAGGAAGGTTTGTGACTAGAGAATTTCCAGAACATTTATGGGAAAATGATGGGATAAATGTATTTATACTCAAAGATTTTCTTTATGTTAGGAAGAGAGGAATCTCCTGGAAGCCACGGAGAGGAAACAACCTCCCTCTGTGGCTGTGCATCAGCTAAGGGCAGGGAGCCTCAAAGGGAGCCTTCCCATACTGCTCTCTAAGGGTTGGCCTTGTACAGCAGCAGGTGAGCTGCCGCTGCTGATGCAGACATTGCATTGCTGATGCTCCCGGGAAAGCAGCCAATGATGGCTGCCCCCAGTGACCCACACAGACGCTCTGGGCTCCTGGCTTCAGCCTGGACCAGCCCTTGCCACTGTGGTCATTTGGGGAGTGGACCAATGGATGGAAGCTCTCTCTCTCTCTCTCTCTCTCTCTCTCTCTCTGCTGTTCAAATAAACAAATCTTAAAAAAAAAAAAAACTAATAAAACTGATTTTAAAAAATCCACTGTTCTCTAAAAGGCTATCATGAAAAAGGCAAAAAAAAAAAAAAAAAAAGCACCACTGAAGATGTAAAGAAAGGGTAGCCCTAATACACTGTTGGTGGAAGTGTAAAGTAATACAGCCACTATGAAAAGTTCCTAAAAAAAATAAAATAAACATATCATGTGATCTGGCAATCCCACTATTGGGGATGTATGTAGAGGAAATTAAATCAGATTGTCAAAGAGCTGTCTGCACTCCTAAGTGTATTGTAAAGCCAACTGGTGGAATCAACCTACGTGTCCATCAGCAAATAAATGGATTAAGAAAATCTGGCATCTATACCAAGTGGAATAGTATTCAGCCATAGAGAAGAATAAACTTCTGTCATTGGCAGGGACATGGATGAGACTGGAGAATGTTACATTAAGTAAATTAACATAGACATTGAGAGACAAATCCACACATTCTCATTTATATGTGGAAGCTTAAAAAGATCTCATAGAAGAACAGAGTACGTATTATGAGACCCTGGAAAGGGGAGGGACAAGTTGGTTGACAGGTATGAAACTATAGTTAGAGAGGAGTAATCAGCCTTAGTGTTCCATAGCACAGGAGGGTAACTGTAGATAATGGTAACTTATTATGTACTTATGCATCGCTAGAAGAGAGGATTTTGAATGTTCTCACCACAAAGAAATGATCAGTGTTGGAGGTGATAAATATGCTGATTATCCTGATTGGATTATCACATCTGTGTACACAATAAATATATACAATTAATATGTATCAAAAAATTTTTAAAACACAGATGTCTAGAGAGAAGGGAGTGAAAAGGGCCCTTCGTTGACATGGACAGCCTGAGCTTGAAGCCCTGGCTGTGCCACATTCTGACCTTGGGGCAGGGGCCAATCCTGCACCACCACCCACTTCTGACCATCACACCACAAAGGCTCCCATGGCCCCTCTCTCCACCCCTCGCCGCACTTCATCTCTTGGTGTGAGAATATGCACGCTCACAGTGGGTACACCCTTTTCTCATACTACTAGAATGAAGACATGTCACAGGATTTCAATTCCTAATGTATTTGTTCGTTATTTCACTATCTTCTGCTTCTAGCACAAGGGAATTAGAATTCATATCCAATTTGTGTTTGCAAAGATCTAAAAAGAAAAGAAAATACAGACAGACTGGTCAGGGAAAGTAACCCCAGAGGGGACTCTGATTCCTTTCTGGGGCCTGCCTTGTGGTTCTACAGTTTTGTCTCTTAAGGACATACCAGAAATACTTTATTTAGTGTAAGTGAATGGAAAGATCCAGCCTTTGGAAAGAATTGTTACTAGCCTTGTTTATTCCTGTAAACAACTCAACTTCTTGTTGCTCAATAAAAATCAAAACCGACAGTTTGTAGAAACCAGAAAACATAAAATCTTGGCCTGAGTGTAAGTCCTGATTGATGTTTCCAGACTCTTACGAGGATCCTGAGGGAGAAGTCAATTTGGATTTCTACAATGTCAGTGAAAAATATTGCTCTGGAAAACCTGCTACAAATTGGCCCAGAGTTTTTCCAATTCCAATTCCAAATTTGCATCAGCTGAAAGATTTGGGGCGCAGGGAACAGCATTAGCTGGGAAGTAAGCTTACATCACAGTTCAGAAACTCATTATGCATAACTCTGTGATTAACAATGAGATCAGGTAAAATAGAAAATATTTGAAATCGAATAATTTCAATTCTCTTGACAAGGGGTTTGGGATGTATTTGAAAGATTCACTTAACTTAAATGGACTTTAGAATGTCTGTCCAGGCCAAATGAAAAAGAGACCAGAACCAAGCAATTGTCTGGAAAAGGCCAGCAAAGAGAATTCCTTATGGAAGAAGACATATCTGTGGAGATACCAGACAATGGATGAGCAAGATGCATGCATGATGGCGAGGGCCTGTGGAAGACAGAATGCCAAGAGGCTCCCCCCAGATTTCCTGCCCTAATCCAAAAACTATGAATTCAATGCAATACCACACCTGGCAAAAGACATTTTGCAAATGTAATTAAGGTTATTAATCAGTTGATTTTGAGCTAACTAAAAGAGAGATTATCTCTAAGTACCCAACTAATCACGAGAGCTCCTAGGAAGCAGAGCACTTTCTCCAGCTGCTGGTCACAAAGAAACCCAGAGAGATGGAAGACACTAAAAGCACTAGCGCACAGCTGTTAGCATGAAGATGGACAGGATGGTAGCAAGGAAGGAACAGCCCACAGTAGTCCATGGTGGCCCCAGTGGAGAGTCAGCCTGGAAAAGCACTTAGTTCCTGAGTGGGCTTGGGAACAAGCAAATCCCCCAGGGTCACCAGATTAGAGCCCAATGTGGCCAAGATAAGATGAGGTTGGGAATGTTCAGGGCGGTGTGACCATAGACCTGACCAACATGTTGAGTGTGGGCTTCTTGGGACCTAGGCAGAGAAGCCCTTTGAGCCACTAACGCTTCTGACCTAAAAATTTTGAGAATAAAAGGATGTTATCTTTAGCCACTACAAGTGTGGGTATTTGTTCCACAACACAGGGCTTTCAGCCATTTGGGTATAAGATCTAAATTTTGGCCATATGCTTGGTTTATAACTTTGAACGGGTATCATTGTTCTTTTTTTAAAAAACCAAACTTGAAAAGCTTTAGGCCACACATTTATCATCTATTAACCACTTGTGAAATGTGTGTGAGAGAGACAGAGGAAGGGAGAGAATATTCAAGCAAATCAGAAAAGGATTTTTTTAAAAAATTGTGACTAGGGAGATGACATATGTCAACATCATCCATGGAACCAACAAGAAGGGGACGTTTGAAATCCACCCCAGATCTATTGAGTTAAACTCTAGGGGACTCAAAGATCTGCACTAAAATGTCTCCAAGATTTGAAAGCAGTGACATTTGATAGCAAACTGACTTAGAAGCATCACCTTGAAGTAGTCTCCAATTCTTCACCAGGGAGATGGGTAAGGACCCACCGTCCTCCCAAAGACAGAGAGAGCAAGCAGGTGGGCGTGGACAGGTTCAGCACAGAGTGCAGGGAACAGCACTGAAGTCCCTGAGTGTGCACTCAAGAGGCTTTGAGTCTTCTCTCTGCCCCTGAGCTAGCTGAGTGATGTTGGGTGAGTGCCTTAAATGCCCTGGGCCTTTGTTTTCCATTTGTAAAATGTGGATATAAAAGCACCTACTTTATAGAGATGTAAGGAGTGAATGAGTTAATACAACTGAAGTTCCCACAAGTGCCTGACACATGAGACGTCCTCAGAGTGTGAGGAAAACATTCTGAACACTTGTTCTTGGGATCGACTGGCCAATCCCACTCGGAGTTGGACTTTGGTCATGGAATTCCATGACCTGATGTTAAAATAAACTAACGAACTGAACTGAACGTCACATTGATCTCTAAGCTCTTGTAATGAATCATAATTGTAGGAGGCATCATTTATGAGTAAAGAAATACCGTCATTAAATTGTGCTATAGTGTTCTCTATTGTGTGCCTGAACAAATTAGCAAGGATTTTATATGATGGACAGAGATGTTCAGTGTTTTTCTATAGAGAAACCCAAATACTCATTCAACTTTTACAAGTGAATAATTGGATTTATTTTAACATGATAATGTTACCGTACATAAGTCTTTGGGATAATCCTCTTTTTCATTGTAATACCATCAATGAGATATCAGGTTCTTTGTGTTTTGTTTGTTTGCTTTTCCCATGACCTTAGAAGGAAATACTCCTAAGGAAATTCTATCCAAATAAATGTGGCAATTGGTTTAAAGAAACTTGGTGTATTTGGTGATGATGTTAAGACGGGCATAGTCTCTGAGTTTCTTTGCTTTTTCGTGTTCTCTGTTCATTCATGTATTTGTTTATTCAAATGTGTGCATTGACAGTTTACTATGTGCATTTTAGGAAACAAAGACTGACAGGACAGAGACAGACCCTGTCCTTATGGAGACCTCAAACAGGAAAAGCTATGCTTGTTGCAATCATACCAAGACCAGGCAGTGGACTAGATACTTAAGAGGATTTGTCTCTTAATTATCACAACCTGATGAGACATACCATGGACCTTCAAAATGTTCATGGAAATGTGCATTATGAAAAAAACTATGCCTGAACTCATGACAAGATCTTAGGGAGATTACTGACGCCATAAACAAGAGTGTCAATTGTTAAATCAACAACAGGTGTTACTGTACACTTACTCCCCATGTAGGATCTCTGTCCTTAATGTGTTGTACTATGTGAATTAACGGCATAACTAGTACTCAAACAGTACTTTATACTTTGTGTTTCTGTGTGGGTGCAAACTGTTGAAATCTTTACTTAGTATATACTAAATTGATCTTCTGTATATAAAGATAATTGAAAATGAATCTTGATGTGAATGGGAAGTTATGGGGGGAAAAAGCCATTGTAATCCAAAAGCTGTACTTTGGAAATTTATATTTATTAAATAAAAGTTCAAAAAAACTATGCCTGGATTTCCAAATTGTTTTGCACCACAATAAACTTGTCTTTTAATTCCATTTACCACAAACTTTTTGAACTCCACTCAATAGGTCCATGTTACAGATGAAGAAATTGAGATTCTGGGGTTAAATAACTTGCCCAATATCACACAGCTAGAAGCAAATAGGGCTGGGATTTAAATAGGAATCCAAAGTGATGTTCCTAACTTGCACGCTTCCATACTTTTCTCAAATTGCTTCTCCATTCTTGTGGGGTGGGTTGGTTGATGGTACATACACAAAAATCCCCTGCCTTTCCCTTTCACAGTCTGAACCCAAATGTGACCCAAGTTTTCATGTCTAGCCCAAGTCCCTGCATACAATACTGGCTTCCCTAACCCCTGTCTTGTGTCAAGCCTTTTTTGTCTTCTCAACTGATGTTTCAAACCAGATCATAAGTTACAAATTAGACTATTAAGTTCTCACAAAGATTTTTATTTTCTTTTCTCACCTTACCCACACAAATGGGAAGAGATGCAGATGTTCAGTAAATTGTAATTGTCTTTTCCATTGCTCAATTGGTCCCATGCTTCTAACCTTCACTGAGTCATAGAAAGCAAAGGTAGTGGGGCCGATGCTGTGGCGTAGCAGGTAAAGCTGTTGCCTGCAGTGCCAGTATCTCATTTGGGTGCCGGTTCTAGTCTTGGCTGCTCCACTTCCAATCCAGCTCTCTTCTATGGCCTGGGAAGACAGTAAGAGGTGGCCCAAGTCCTTGGGCCCCTGCACCTGTGTGGAAGATCTGGAAAAAGCTCCTGGCTCCTGGGGGAGTGAACCAGCAGATGGAAGACCTCTCTCTCTGCTTCTGCCTCTCTGTAACTCTGCCTTTCAATAAATAAATCTTTAAGAAAACAGAAAAAAGAAAGCAAAGGTAGGCGACCCATTTGGGCATCAGTAAGCAGAATGTACTCACTTGGCTGCCTCCCCTCTCCTTCAATTAATCTCTGCCATTGTCAGAACACTGCCTGCATCCCACACTCCGTGCACTTTGCATGACCGGTTTTACATCGACCACATGATCCCGGTTTACATAACAGAGACTGGGCTCGCAGCTCCACCTTCAGCATTTGGGATAAGGCCAAAGCTAGAGATCACTGGGACACTTACTTGGCTTGAACTGAAGGACAGAAACTCAAGGATCTGTCACTCATTGCCTCCTGCTCAGAAAATCAGACAGATCCTATCCCTTGGTTAACTAATACTTACAGCCTTGAGATAGCAGTTGGCATAGCTCTGTCTTCTGAACAGTGGCCCGGCCTAGCCCAGGAGCTTGAACAAGAGCTCTCTCAGTGTCTCTTGACTGCTCCTGGATCCCCTGAGGGCTTTATTGCTGGGAGGGCACATGTAGAAGCCGGAGCTGGCAGAGCTCCCCAAGGCGTTGCTTGCCACTGGCTCCTCAAAGTGGTCAGGGCAGCCTGGAAATCTTCCTCACTTGTGGACATCTGGGTTAACTCCTGACTCCCATATCTCACCTTTCCCACTATCCTGCTTTTGGAGTATCAAAGCCATGTGGTTGCTGTCTTGATCTTGTAGAATTGCCTTGCTAACTTGAAGGAGGGAAAAGTCTTGAGATCAGAAAAAATCCTATGGGGTTCCACCCCAATCCATCTCTGTTGTACTTGCAATGTCTTAACAGAAGCCAAGAGAGCTTTCATTTATTTTCCCAGTGGAGAAGATGAAACGGAATGACCCAAACGGTGCTCTGTGGCCCTGGAGAGTAGCTGGTGTGTTGCCTGTAGCAGAAAGCCTGGGAGTCACTTCCCATTGGGAGCTACAATCTTGTCATCCAATGACATTCCTCCTCCAGGGCAAGGCTACACCATGTCATGGGCAGACTTCTTTAAGGAAGATATAAAACACCTCACTTCACCCTCCTCTCTCATAAGATGACGAAGTGAGTCTTTATACTATCAGGAAGTGTTCTTGTCTCATCGCGCTCTCCGTCCCTCAGACATTCTATTAGATAGCATACGATTTATCTCTGCTTTAGGGAAGAAGATTCCAACTGAGCACATGGCAGAGGGATGGGAATTCCTGAGCCATGGGCTTCACGTTTCCAAATGCAATTATTGTTATCGGAACCATGCACTGGGTTTTTCTCCCTCTTGAAGGCTTCCTGTATTTTCAAAGCATGTTCCCTATTTCCTCACTCTGATTTCTCATGGATTTGGATCCCTTGAACTGCTTGAACCACTTCCTGACCACACATTGCCTCATTTGGAAAATGAATGAAGCCTACAGCCTTTGCCTGCTCTTCGACTCTTTCGATTCATCTTCGCTGTGGTCTTCAGGCTTTTTCTCCGTTTCCACAGTTGACAGCCATTATCTCCCAAGCAGAACTGAGTCTGCTGTGTGTGTCTGAAGTCCTTTCCTTCCTGATCACTACATCTTTAAAGCTGTTGCCCACAAGGAGCCATCTGGAATCATTGAACAATTTGGCCTCATACTCAAGTGGTCAGACAGGACATTAGGTCACACTTTCAATCATCATCAGAATAAGAACTTGTTGAAGAGTTGATGGAAACTCCATAAACTTTGCTCACCTTGCCAAGAAAAACATACTTTTCTAGGTAATACAAACAAGTATTAAAATAAAGTATTAAAAATAAAGCAAGTGTATTCACCAAGGAAGACAGCCTAACGTTTTCAATAAGGATAAAAATTGGACACAACATAAACGAGATGCCAGTTCCTCAAAGAATGCGCAGTTGAATAATTCTGAGTGAGTTCACTATTCTGTGGGATTTGTGAACTCTGACTGCAAGACAGGGTTAGTGGGGCTGGCACTGTGGTGTAGCGGGTAAAGCCGCCACCTGCAGTACCAGCATCCCACATGGGTGCCAGTTTGAGTCCCAGCTGCCCCACTTCTGATCCAGCTCTCTGCTATGGCCTGGGAAAGCAGTAGAAGATAGCCAAGTCTTTGGGCCCCTGCACCCATGTGGGAAACCTTGAACAAGCTCCTGGCTTCAGACTGGCACAGCTCCAGCTGTTGCAGCCAATTGGGGAGTGAACCAGTGGATGGAAGATCACTCTCTCTCTCCCCCTCTTCTCTCCCTCTCTCCCTCTCTCCATCTCTCTGTGTAACTCTTTCAAATAAATAAATCTTTTTTAAAAAATGACAGGGTTAGTGACACACTGGCTGCTAAATGCTGACTAGATCTGTGGAAATGCAAAAATGCCTCTAGCACTAAAGTGTCTTAATATTTTTACCATATGTATAAACTGCATATTTATTTGAAAACTCACATGGGTAAGGCTGCATGACTCAAGAGTTAGGATAATCTAGGAATCATCGCTACCCAAACAGTGCAGATGCTCTCTTGGGCTCTGCTTCACTGGTGCTGAGCAGGGAACTCTGAGTGTTGTTCGTACATTGGTGATCCGCATCTTTTTTCCTCATCATGAAGATAATATTCACAGTTGTCCTCTGCAGGGTATTTCCTTCATTTCTTTAACTGCTGACCATTGAACTCTAGAGTGAAGACAAGAGCCAGGAGTCCTTTCTAGTTACAGAGAGACTCAAACACTAATTTTTTTTCAGCAAATGCTGATTACTCTTCCTTTCCCTTTATCCTATCTTATTTTCCCTATTTTTTCTCCCAGCCACATCCTGAAAAACAGACATACAGAAGAACAAGGAATGGTTTGGGCGATTTCCTTCTGGTGGTGAAAGACTATAGCCTGTTTCTCTTATTGAACAGATTTTTTTTTTTGGAGCAAAAACAAGAGTGATGGTTGCTATTCTTAATAGACTATTTTTAGAGCAGTTTTAGATTAAAAAACATCAGTAGAAAGCACAGAGAGCTCCCATATGACCCCTAACTATAGAAATAACCTCCCCACTATCAGTATCCCACAACAACATGGTACACTTGTTGTGATGAGTGGACCTACACTGAAATGTTGATATCATCCAAAGTCCATAATTTACATTAGGGTTTACTCTTGGTGTTCAATTATCTATGAGTTTGAGCAAATATATAATGACATGTACCCACCATTATAATATCAACAGAATAGTTTCATTATCCTCAAAATCCCTATTCATGCCTCCCTTCTAAGCAACCACCGACTTTTACTTTCTCCATAGTTTTGCCTTTTCTACAATGTCATCTACTAAAAACCACACAGTACATAGTCTGTTTAGATTGGTTTCTTTCACTTTGTGCTATGTATTTAAGTTCTTCCATGTCTTTTCATGGCTTGATAGCTCCTTACATTGTAGCTCTTAGTAATATTACATTCTTGTGGATATGGCAGGGCTTGTTTATCCATTCATGTACTGAAAGACATTAGCTCATTTCCAAGTTTTGACAATTATAAGTAAAACTGCTATAAACATCTGTGTGCAAAGTTTTTTCTTTATGGACCTATGTTTTCAACTCTTTGGATAAATACCAAAGAGTATGACTGGTGGATTATATAGTAAATATCTTTAATTTTGTCAGAAGCTGCCCAACTGACTTCCAAAGTGGCTGCACCATTTTGTTTTCTCACCAGCAGTAAATCAGTGCTGTTGCTGCTCGGATCCTTTCTGCAACGTGGTGTTGTCAGTGTTTTGGATTTTGACCATTTGACCAGGTATGCAGTCTATGTCGCTGTTTTGATCTTCATTTCCATGATGATATATGGCGTGGGACATCTTTTCATACATTCATTTACCATCTGTATGTCTGTTTTGGTAATTTGGCTGCTAAGATTTCAGTCCCATTTTTTAAAACACTTGTTTATTTTGTTCATTTGAACAATAGAGTGACAGGTAGAGGGAGAGATGGAGAGAAAGATCATCTATAAGCCGGTTTACTTCCAAAATGTCCACAATGGTCAGGGCAGGGCCAGGCAAAAGCCAGGAGCCTGGAACTCCATCCAGGTCTCCTTTTCCCCTAAATTATCTTTATGGAGTTGGATAGTTTTGCACTTTACACTGAAATCTACAATCCACTTTTATTTTTGCGAAGGGTGAGGTCTGTGTCTAGATTCAGTTTTAAACCTATGGATATCCAGTTGTTCCAGCATCATTTGTTGAAGAGACCATCCATCTTTTCTCTATTGTCCTGCCCTTGCTCCTTAGTCAACTCTGCTTGTTCAGATCTATTTATGGGCTCTCTACTCTGTTTACCAGTGTAACTGCCTGTTCTTTTGTCAATATCACAGTCTCGATTACTGTAGCTTTACAGTAAATCAAAATCTGGGGGGTGGGGCTGGCACCACGGCACAGGTTAATCTTCTGCCTGTGGCGCCGGCATCCTATATGGGCGCCAAGTTCTAGTCCTGGCTGCTCCTCTTCCAATCCAGCTCTCTGCTGTGGCCCGGGAAGGCAGTAGAAAATGACCCAAGTGCTTGGGCCCCTGCACCCTCATGGGAGACCAGGAAGAAGCACCTGGGCTCCTGGCTTCAGATTGGCGCAGCTCTGGCAGTTGCAGCCATTTGGGGAGTGAACCAACGGAAGGAAGCCCTCTCTGTCTTGCCCTCTCACTGTCTGTAACTCTACCTCTCAAATAAATAAATAAAATCTTAAAAATCTGGGGGGTGTCACTCCTTCAACATTGTTCTTCTGTTTCAATAATGGGTTGGCTATTTTGGGTCTTTTGGCTCTCTGTATAAACATTAGAATCAGTTTATCAATATCCACAAAATAATCCACTGGGATTTATCTTACTCAAATAGGAAGGGGGGGTGTGGGGGAGGGGATAATGAATATGCCCCATCTTCTGGTTCACTCCCCAAATACCCACAATGGCTGGGGCTGGCTTAGGCCGAACTCAGGGACTAGGAGCTCAATCCAGAATTCCCATATGGGTGGAAAAACCCAGTCACCTGAGCCATCACCCGCTGCCTCCCAGTGTCCACATTAGCAGGAAGCTGGAATTGGGAGCCAAAGCCAGGACTCAAAGCCAGCACTCTGATCAATATAGGACAGAGGCATCTTTCCATGTAAATGAAACGTTAGAGAATGGGCTGAGCCAAAAAGTCTTTCTGGAAAGCTTAGTTGGTTAAACAACCTGAGACAGTGGAGTCTTGGGGTTGCCTTCCTGGGTTTTGAGCCAATCCCTCGTTCTTTCTCATGGGCACTGCTGCATACTGTGTTTGTTAGTCTTCTGTTCTGTGGAGTGGTCTGTTTGTGACTCACCTCTCTCCAGGAGGTCATATCAAATTGTGCTGTTGTCATAGGACAGCAATAATGAAGCTAAAATTAGGAAAATGCTCTTATAAAATTGAAATGTTCAGCTTGATGCATTCAAATTTATCATTTTTTTTTACCTACAAGGGAAATAACAAGGAAATTGCTCTTTCCGGAGGGGATCCTAATGCGAAAATTTCAGAAAGGACTCATGATTGAGAGCTCAAATTATACCAAACCAAAAATCATTTAAAGCAAATGCATGCCACCAGTTTTATGAGGTCCAAGAAATCAAACATGTTATGTGTCACAATTCTGTCAAGAGTTGAGTCATAATAATAGTCATTCTACAGTGACTGGAAGTCTCAAGGCTGTGGCTCAGTGTCTAGGAGACCCAGCCTGAGAGACTGCAACGCTGCTTGACTCGGAAAGAACCCGCGCCCTCAAGAGGCCGAAAAGGGTGAGAGCAGCTTAGGCGAGAATCATTGTACCTGTTCCCATGGTCTAGCCAGACTGGAAGAAAGGATCTGGGCTAACAATGGCCTGGATTTCAGTTAATTAGGCAGGTTTTCTTGTACCTGTTTATTCATTACCTTGACATAATTTTTTGAACATCTGCACTTTCAACTTTATCACTTATGAGCTACAAAAATAAGTTGTTTGCCCAAGTTACTCAGTCTGTTTTCCTCACCTACCAAACAGGGATAATACAATCTCTTGCTCAATCTCTTGCTAGGTTGGTTATAAGCTTTATCTGGATGAATGTATGTAAGACGTTTAGCACACTGCCCTGCCTTTAGGAAGCACTTGATTTCTAGCTCTTGCTATGCTAATTACTGTGTGTCAAACACTGTGCTAAGCAATACTTC
The DNA here is from genome assembly GCA_949820135.1 of Sylvilagus floridanus. Classification (NCBI taxonomy): domain Eukaryota; kingdom Metazoa; phylum Chordata; class Mammalia; order Lagomorpha; family Leporidae; genus Sylvilagus; species Sylvilagus floridanus. Next base: position 108,073,620 of record OX463226.1, read on the forward strand.
AATATATCCTGTTCCTATATTCCCAGTATGAATACACATGAGAATGTATCTCTCTTTTGTACATACCCCTCTGTGTATGACTTAGAGTTTTGTGGTTAGATTCAAGTAGTCATCTGGTATAAAACCTTCATTTCACAAATGAGAATAAACGAGGCCCACTGATAGATAAGGTGACCTGCTCACCTTACCTCCCGACTTCCAGCTCAGTGGTTCCGAGGTTGCCTTTGCTTCCTTAATTACTGAACCTGTTGTGGTATTGTTTTACTTTCTACTCCACTTGAGGTCTTGCTCTTCTCGTATTACTAAAATGAAAACTGGCAATTGAGGTGAACCTATCCTATCTGAATATTCTTGTCTCTTTCTCTACATTCTTGCATTAGAAAATGAAACTAGAAATTGTCCTTGTTAGCGACTGAATAATATTTTGCATATACACATAAATATATACAACACTGGGAATTTTTAAAAACATACTGATTTTTTAATAAAACATGATCTTCATTAGTAGTTCCCATTATAATTTTTAAACATTTAGTATGGGCCAAGCAGTGCGTTAAAGACTGTGCACGCATTGTCATGTTAACGGCAAAGTGCTTCCTGGCTCAGAGATCCACAGCCACAGGTGACGAAGCTCATTCTGTGGGGTGAGTACCTCCCACTTGGGCAGAACAAATGTGTTCTGCTAGTCCTGTCCCTAAGATGCAACCATCTGGACAGTGCATGAAACAAAAGTAACAGAGATTCCTTTTACTAGTTGAACAAAAATTCTTGTAAATTGCTCACATTATTGTCTATTACTTAGAGTTATCTGAACTTGAAAACATTGACATAAGAAATTAATGTTCTATAGCAATGTCCTTCAAACCCAACTAGCACTGCAAAAGAGAAACTTTAGAGTTAGGACACCTTGGTTTCAGAAATTCTTCCAGATCGTAGAATCCCTCCAGAATGCTGCCCGTTTTTCCTGCAGGCTTCAGCACCCATGCCTAGGGGGGATGTGCTATCTTTTAAGAAATGTTGGTTCTTCTCAGAGACCCACTGAGCAGTGTGATCCATGAAAGGGAACCTGGCTCGCTCATCCCAGCCACTTTCTGGCTTGACAGAAGGACTCTGTCAGCAAGATTCTAGCACATTCCAGCTCAGCACTTGCAAATCATGGCTACTCCAGTACTTTTCTAAATGAAATAAAGGATCATCTTCAAATATTCTTAAGCATATTTTGGAACACCATTCAGACCCAATAGGATTGTATTTCTGAGTTCAGTTGATTAACAGAGGAAGAAACTGTCTTTGCTGCTCTTCCTAAAGGAATGCAATCATATCAATAAAGTAGTACTTGGAACTGAGCTATTATATAGAAGGCAAAACTTCCCTGATGTCACAGATAACCTCTTACACCTAGCCCCTCTTCAGGCTATGACAACAAGGTGCCAGTGCCATCTGGCAACATATGCGAACATTCTTCTATTGGTTTTTCATTCAAGTCAGGAGTCAGTAAACCTTCTCTGTAGAGTCAGGTGTCAATATTGTAGGACTTACAAGCTGTATGGTCTTTGCTGCAGCCACTCAGCTCTGCCAGTACCATCCAAATCTGCCACAGCGAATTCACAGAGGAAAGAGCATAGGAGTCTGAATCCTACTGTATGTATTTTGATGGATCTTGAAATTGAACTGTATATCATCATCTTGGGTCATGAAATGCTACTCTGTTGATTTTTCTCCATTTAAAAAATGGATAACTTATTAGCTTTCAGGCCATACAAAAACAGGACTGGAGTTGGCCCAGAGACCTTACTCTGTCCATCCCTCATCTAAATGATTCCAAGAGAATAGTTGGCTGATACACAGAATATGTTCACTGACTGATGTGTTTTCATTTTCAAGATATTTTAGGGTCTCAACAGGAAGTTGATGTGATACTTTGAGGCTTATATAACTGACAGTTTGCATTACCAGTTGTTGGAATGGTTCATTGTATGTGTCAGCTTGGTTAGGACATAGTACCCAGATAGTTGGCCAAACCCTGTAAAGTTATGCCTCTGATGATATGTTTTAGACGACATCACCAATTGAATGCACAGAATTGAGAAAAACAGACCAGCATTCATAATGTGCTGGGCCTCACCCCATTGGGTAAAGTTCTTAATTAAGGGAAAAAAAGAAAAAGACTTGCCTCCCCTGACAAAGGGAGAATCCTGTTGGGAGACTGTTGACTCAGCTGCAGCATCAGCTCCTCTCTGGGTCTACAGCCCACCAGCCTCCCTCCAGATTTGGGACCGGCCACCTCCACAGTAATGTGAGATCAAGTTCTCTAAGTCAATCAATATCTATCACCCAGTCTCTCCTCCTCTCTCTGGCCGCTCTCTTTCTCTGCGCACATGCAAAGTGTTGGTTCTGTTGCCCTGGAAAACTCTGCCAGATACATTCCACCTTTCACCATTTTTAAGGACTGCTTTTAAATAACAATCATTAGTCTCTGAATATGGCAATTTTATTTCAACTATTTTCAAAGAGTTTTTAAAAGCTTATTATTTGAAAGGCAGAACAACAGAGGTAAATGGAGGACCAGAGAGTGAGCAAGAGAGCTCATCTGCTGGTTCACTCCTCAAATGGCTGCAACAGCCAAAGAGCCAGGAACTCTGTCCTGGTCTCTCACATGGACGACAGGGATTCAACTGCTTGAGCAGTCACCTGGTGCTTCCAGGTGCATCTACATGGAGCTGGGTCAGAAGCAGAGCAGCGAGACTCTAACTGGCACTCCGATCTGGGATGCAGGTGTCCTGAGCATCCCAGACCATTCAACACCCACCTCTACTTCAACTATGGGTGATGCTCCTATTACTCCTTGAGGGCCTTGATTAAAGATTAAGGTCCAGGTCAATAAACTGATCGAATTTTTTGTCTTAAATCTTTTCACAAGTTGTATGCAATAAGGTAGCTTTATTACACTCCCAGGAAAGCTCAAAATGGTTTTGCATTTGAATGGTCAATGAAGCTCTTTGACTTCATATCTAACTCACCAACGCCTCTCTGCTGGCAGCATGTTCTAGTCTTCCACTCTGTTTTCAAAACAACATATTCTTTAATGTATCAGACTTAAATAGCTTCCTGCTGAAGTCCATCAGCTTAATTTACTAATGTTCAATAGACCTTTGTTGATTCTTTTCTCTTAGTCTAATTTTGATTTCCTTAAGGTACGTTTTTTGAAGGAACACTTCGTCTCTTGTCCTATAAGCCGACCTTTGAAAAAAGGAACTTTACGGAAGAGTAGGTTGCAGAAGTAGTGCGGGCCAAACGCCACTTGGATTTGTAATGCACATGGAATATTTGGGAAGTCTCGTAGCAGAGAAACCTACTTAAATTTGCTTAATCCGATGCTTCCCAAATGTATCTGACCACAGAATCTGCTTTTTTTTCCCTCCACAACATCCATTGGAACACATTTTGGAAAATACTAGTCTCATAACTCTCTGTCCTCCTCAAAGGTCATTAAAAGGCTAGACGGAATATCGTCTTTAGGACAAGTAAAGAAAAGCACAGTTTGTTTTATGAAACTGAATAAACAACCAAGGTGCTAAGAATTCCTGATAGAGAGCACGGTCAGTTAAAATAAACTCTCCTCCGGTATCTATTCATTCATGTCTCCTCTCTAAGCCATTTCCACGCCTGGCTAAGATGAGTTTCCTCTTCCTTGTAAAGCTAAGCAGTAACGTGTTGATTCCAAGTCCGTAAAAAGGGAATGTGGTGTCTCCCCTTTGCCTGGTTCAGAAATGCTTAAAAATGGTAAATGCAAGCGGGCCACCTGAATCTGTCTTACAAGAGGAAAGGAAATGAGCCACTTGCTTAGTTGGGCCCTGCAGTTGCTCCTTTAAGTCCATCTTGTGTGTCTTGTGCTGCCCTCGCTGCAGAGCTGGCATCTGGCATGCAAGGTGCACCTGGTGCCGCCCATCTCTCTCCTGGGGCCTTTCTGAGCCCACAAGGTGTTGAAAGGAAGTCCCAGCAAGAACACAAGCTGAGTTCTGCAGATGGCTGAGCCCCAGCTCAGCGGTTCACAATCTTGCCACTTATTAGAGTCACATGGGGAGTTTTCAAGCCCATGGACTCCCGGGGCCCAGCTCCCTGCAGTTCTAATCTAATTGTCTTAGGGTTGGTCCCAGCCAGCTAAGGCTGTTGAGGGCTCCCTGGTGCTTCTAACACGCAGCCAGGGCCGTGAACTTCAGTCTCCTTGGGCTATCACACAGGAGAGGTTCCGGATCGGGGGGGGGGGGGGGGGCGACTCCTGACCTTCCACTCCAGGAAGCACACGTTCTATTCTGTAAAAAAAATACTTGCATATGCTGCATCGTATCTTCGTCATCTGAAAGAATGCAGGGCCCTGGATCCAACGACTAATGGTGCATTACAGGCAGCTGAAATGAGCAAGTGGGGAAAGAGAGAACTGTTTGCTGCATCAGCAGAATCAAGTGACTCTCCCAGCAGAGCCTGCTGCTTCTTAGCTGGTCTCTATGCTCAGGCGTGGGACTCACAGTCTGTAGCTCTTTGACAGCCACCATGGCTGGGGTTTCAAAGATCCCACCTCCTCCTGCACACTTGCCAGGCCGGAAATCCAACCAGCGGGCCACCAGCTCACTTACCTGCTACTAGAAAGCTTATAGCTCTCTGGGGGGCCTTGCTTGGCCATACTGTTCCAAACTCTCTACTTCTTTGGAGCTTGATTTTTATTTACTTTTTACTTCATCATATTTCATGATATCCTTCTTTTCCCTTAAATGGTTTTGAAAAATTCAGATTCTTGTCTTGCTTTGCCTTTTGTTAGTCGTGTCTTTTTTTCTAATCTCACGTAATAATGCTTTTAATGTAAGACTAACATTTTTCTCAAGAGAAAAAAAAATGGTTTAGTCCCAAAGATACTTGGAGTCTGTTGTATCAGGCAATCAAACTCAAGGCCACAGACTGCAACATTCCTGCTGAAAACAACCCAGGCCTCCGAGCAGTCCACGCTGACAACTGAGAAGGGGAAGAAAGTTCCAGAGAGAGGAGCCTCAGTGGGACCCTGCCCCAGATTTCATTCCAGAAAGCCGTTGTGTTGGGTATCGTTCCTGTGATCACCACCCTAAAAGCCCTAAAAGCCACCACCAGGCAGACAGGCCTGTTTCTCCCATTGCTCAGTGTCTCTCTCACTACTCCTTTCTGTTTCTACCTCCCTGGCCTTCCATGGCTGGCTCTGACCTTTCTCAATTCCGTGACTTACCTAGCCTGCAGCCCTGTGCTGGTCGCTAGTGTTCCTCAGGGGACCCTCAGCAGCACCTCCCAAGGCGTGGGCCACAGACACCCCCTCCACCAGTTTTGAACCTGACCAGGCCCAACCTCCTCCCCTGCAGGTGAGGTGGATTCAGACCATTCTGGGCCGTTAGAAAAGAGCTTCTAGGAGGAAACACAACTGCAAATCCTTGGGGGAAGAAAAAAACAAACAAAGCCCGCCAATGCTCTCTTCCTCTTGCATCAGTCTGATTGCATTGATTCACCTCCAAGAAGAGAATTCAAATGGTGCCTCCTGCTTTTGGAGGGGAGTCAGGCGTGTTGGACGTCTGCTTGACTCACTTTTGGAAAAAGTTCCTTGTGCTCTCTGGGGAACAGAGTCCTTGTCTGTAAATAAGGAAATGAGACAGATCTCTGAGGTCTCTTCCCTCCCTGCCTCCCTAGCCCACTCATGCTTCTAATGTTCCTATGAGTCTCCCTGGGCGCAGTCCTGCCCGGCTTCTCTCATCTCCAGTGTCAAGGATAAGATAACGAAGTGTGGAGCAAGCCCAATAGATAGTTAAGAGAGCACTTTTTAAAAGTATTTAGGCCAGATGATATTTCCATGGGGTTTTTCTTAAACTTTCAAACAACAGCCTATTCCAAGGCCTATATATATATATATATATCGTTCCAGAAAACAGAAGACAGTGGGAAACTACCAAGTTCAGTTTATGAAACTACACATTGTCCACCAATACTTGATAGAGTGAAAATGAGAATGCTATGCAAATAAAATCATCTGTGCAAAGCTGAGTGTTGCAAGTATCTTAGAAAGGCCCAGAACAGGCAAATTCATAGAGGAAAAAATGTAAATTGGTGGTGACCAGGAGCTAGGGACTGGGTGAGACAGAGCTACTGTTTAGCAGAGATTCGGTTTAGGGTGATGAAAATTTCTGGAAATGGTTAGTGGTTACACAACATTGAGAATGCATTTAATGCCACTGAATAGTGTAAGTAGAAACTGTTTAAAAAGGTCAGTTTTATGTTATACAGATACATATTTTACCATTAAAATTGCTAAAATATTAAACTAGTGAGAGACAAGAGAGGAGAGAGCAGGAGAGATACACACACATACTGTGTCAACATCATTTTCTGGTTTTGTTGCGGTGCTATGATCACATAAGATATAACCATCTGGAGAAACTAGGTGAAGGGAACTTGGGCCCATTTTGGATTGTTTTAAGCTTCCCGTGTAATTAACATTATTTCAAAATAAAAAGTTAAAATATTGAAAACATGTTGAAAGAAGCCACAATAACCAAGATAGATTCACCTGTAAATACAAGGAGGAATGACATTCAGAAATCAAGTAATATTTTACTCCTGGAGGTGAAATAAGATAAAGCATATGATTTGTTTCAGATGTTTCAAATACTCTCATTAATACCAATTGACTTTCCTAACGTAGGTTTTGTTTTTCCCTTATCACAAAAAGATCCCATCTCAACAACAAAGAGGCTTACTACTCAAACTTTGTAGGTGTTTTTTTTAAGACATATTTATTTGAAAGGCACAGTTACAGATACAGAGAGGGAGGAAAAGAGAGACAGAGAGAAAGAGAGAGAGAGAGAGCGCGCACAAGCTTCCATCCCCTGGTTCATCCCCCAAATGGCTGCAATTGGCCAGGGCTGGGCTTGGCCAAAGCCAGAAGCCAGGAGTTTCACATGGGTCTCCAACATGGGTGCAGGGGCCAATGCACTTTGGCCATCCTCTGCTGCTTTCTCACGAACATTAGCAGGGAGCTGGATTGGAAGAGGAGCAACGGGGACATGAACCAGCACCCATTTGGGATGTTGGTATTGCAGGCAGTGGTTTAACATCTGGGGAATCAATGTTATTTTTGAACATTTTCCAGGTAACTCCAGTGAGCAGCCAAGATGGAAAACCAATGTCCTGTCAGAAGTGTGAGATGTGTTTTGGATAATCCCACCAAAATCAGATAGTGTACAGGGCCCCTTGCAGACCTTTTGGTAATAATAGTTGGCTGGTTGGTAGTACTTGTCCTTAATTGTTTTGGATCAAAGTTGGCCCTTACTTCACAATACAGAACCCTGGGCTCTTAGCCAAATACCTGGCCATACCCGTGTGCAGACTCCAAACTCTCGACAAACACTTGGATCCTGTCAAAGAAGCTCTCAGCATCAAAGAGAAGACCATGGGCAAGGATTCCCAACTCTATTCTGACAGAGGCAAAGCCCCCCATTTTAAGTGATCAACTTTTTTTTAACCTCAAAGGACATTATTTATGCTCTATTTGAATGCAGTGACAGCATGTGGAGCACTGTCTTGTTATGTTGCTGGAATGTTTGGCTTTCTATGAGGATTTATTGGATCACAAGTTAGCAGAACCATTTCTACGGTGAGGCTGCTGTTGTAACTCATCGTTGTCTGTGGGTGTTTAAGGAGGAAGGTGGTGTTAGTGACATGCTGTAAGTCACTCAGACTCTTTAAGGTAATCTACAGTGTTTGGGGTAACCCACCATCTCGCTTAGGTTTCTTTTTCTTTTATTTATTTATTTATTGATAGTTGACAGTGAGAGAGAGAGAGAGAGAGAGAGAGAGAGAGGTCTTCCTTTTGCCACTGGTTCACCCTCCAATGGCCATCACGGCTGGTGCATCACGCTGATCCAAAGCCAGGAGCCAGATGTTTCTCCTGGTCTCCCATGCGAGTGCAGGGCCCAAGGACTTGGGCCATCCTCCACTGCACTCCCGGGCCATAGCAGAGGGCTGGCCTGGAAGACGGGCAACCGGGACAGAATCTGGCGCCCCGACTGGGACTAGAACTCCGTGTGCCGGCGCCGCAGGTGGAGGATTAGCCTATTGAGCCGTGGCGCCGGCCCTGGCTTAGGTTTCATATCTCTGTCATCTTAGTGTTCCCCTTCTGTGATTCAGAAAGCACTATTGGAGATCACAGTAAAGTCTACCTCCAAAAAGGAGAGTTGAGCATGGGGGATTTGTGGGACAGTGAAACTACTTTTACAACACTTTGTAGTGGTAGATACAAGTCATTATACATTTGTCCAAGCCTGCAGAATGTACAACACCAAGAGAGAGCCCTAATGTAAGCTCTGGTGTCTGGGTGTTAATGTGTCGATGTAGGCTCATAAATTGCAGCAAAGGTTCTACTCTGGTGTGGATGCTAACAGCGGGGTTCACTGTACGTGTGGGGTCAGGAGAACTCTGTGCTTTCCAATCCATTTGGTTGTGAACCTAAAATTGTTCCCAAAAAACTAAAGTATTTTAAGAAATTAAAAATAGGAGCATTTGGAACTTTAAGTTTTTCTAATCTCAGAAATTGGGAAGTAGCAAAGCCAAACAAAACCCTAGGAGATAATATCCTCTACAAAAGGCTCTCTTGTGACTCTTGGTGATAGTCTGCTCTCCACCCATGGTTCTACTTACATGCCCTCCTCCCTCTCTCTTCCCCACTGATGACTTGCATCTATCCTTATCTAACCTAGCGTTATCTTCTAAGTTCCAGGCTCTCCTAAGCAAAGGCGCCAAGAAGTCCATACTTGAATATCCCTTAGGAATTTCAACATAAACTTGCCCCAAATGGAAATCATTAGCTCCCCATCCCAGCCGTACATTGTTTTATTTAAAAGATTTTATTTATTTATTTGGGAGGTAGAGTTACAGACAGAGAGAAGGAGAGACAGAGAGAAAGGTCTTCCATCCACTGGTTCACTCTCCAAATGGCCGCAACAGCTGGAGCTGGGTCGATCTGAAGCCAGGAGCCCGGAGCTTCTTTTGGATCTCCGACAAGGATGCAGAGGCCCAGAGACTTGGGCCACTCTCTGCTGCTTTCCAAGGCCACAAGCAGAGAGCTGGATCAGAAGAGGAACAGCCAGGACATGAACCGGCGCCCACACAGTTGCTGGCACTGCAAGTGGAGGCTGGCCCCCCAACTGCACATTTTGATTCCAACTTTTATGTAAAAGAGGTATGGTTTTCTATGTGAACAAGAACCGTAGTCATCCTTCTAAATTTTGATGCCAAAATAACAATAATCCCCACTTCTCATCAAATATTGTACATTGGATATTTGTGGGTATCTGTGTTCCACCTCAAAGGCCAACAAAATCACATTACCGTAAGGATTAGGAAAGAAGCGTAAATCCACAGTGCCCAGAGGACTGCAGAGAGAGGACAGCTGCACAGTCTCAGAAGGTGGGAAACACCGGGATAAATAGAAACTAATTTGGAAAAATAGAGAAAACCAGAGCCTATGCTGGCAATGGGAAAACCCAGAACAAACTTATTAACACTGATGGACCCCAGAAGAGCTCAGGAAGAGGAGACACCAGGCACCTCTTAAAGAAGCAGTCAAATAAATAAAATCTAAGACATGTGAAGCCTCATAAACACAGTCTTCTGGCTCATGTTTACTTTGTCAGAATGCATCTGGAGGATACGCTCCAACGAAATAAAAGAGGGATCCAAGAGCCAAGATGACATGGGAATTAATGGCAGAGGGAGGTGCAGGACAGCCTGGATTGTTGATGAGGGACTATCCCAGGAACACAGCTACGCTCGGGACTAAGATTTTTCTTCATTCTTGCACATGTAGCTTTAGAAGAGTTAAATAATTTGTTCAAGGTCACACAGCTAGTCTAGTGAGTTTTAAAGCTAGAAACCAAATCCATGCATATCTGATGAAAAGATCATTAATAGAACATTTCTGTATTATGGAATTCTGAGCCAAAGAATGTCTGATGTAGATCATAACAATCATAATCAAGTCAGTCATAAGCTCACAATGAGAATTATGAGATTAATCATCCAACTCATGTACTCAGTGTCTGACACATGGGAACCTACATATTACTGTCTTACTTCTAATAAAAAGATAATCTATTATTACCATTACTGTCTCTATCAAATGTTCCAAGAAGGATTAGCATTTTTAGCTGGACCTGGAAAGAACAAGGATTTTGATGATTGATGTCCTAGTCAGCCTGGGTGGCTGTAACAGAAATCATAGATATTAAACAACAGATATTTATTTCTCACAGTGCTAAAGGTTGGAAGACTAAGATCAAGGTGCCAGTAGATTTTGGCTTGCAGATGGGTGCTTCTCATGTGTGCTTACCTGACATAGAGAGAAGAAGAACTCTGTTCTTTCTTCCCCTTCTTATAAGGGCGCTAATCTCATCCTGGGAGTCACTACCTTCATGACCTGTTATAGTTTGAACAGGATTGGGTTCTCCCAAGTTCATGCAGATGTTTAAGCCCCTAAGTCTCATGTTAATGGATGATGCAGAAGTCTTTTGTAAAGTCTTAGGGTGAGTAGATTAATGCAAAAAGTTGAGGAGTAGTGTGAAGACTTGCTCTAATTATGGCATTTGAGAAGTAGGTCTCTTAGGAGGTCTTCAGGTCACTGGCAGTCTGCCCTGGGCAGGTAATTCTCCCCAGAGGACTGGCTGTATGAGCCATGATCGGCCTAGTCTTTCTCTCTGATTCCCTGACTTTCCATGTGATCCTCCCTCTCTCCACATCCCACCATTCGTCGCCCTCATCAGATGCAGATTGATAGACTGGACTATGAACTTACAAACCTGTCAGTGGAAATAAACCTTCCTCCTAAGTCGATCCACTCAGGTATTTTTAAAAAAATATTTATTGATTTGAAAGGCAGAGTGACAGAGAGAGAGAGGAAGAGACAAAGAGAGATCTTCCATCTTCACCCCCCAAATGGCTGCAATAGCCAGGACCAGGCCAAGCTAAAGCCAGGAGCCAGGAGCTTCATTCAGATCTTCCACTTGGCTGGCAGGAGCCCAAATACTTGGGCCATCTTGTGCCTTCCTAGGACCATTAGCAGGGAGCTGGATTCTAAGTGGAGCAGTCAGGACTCCAACTGGTGCCCATATGGGATACTGGCATCACAGGTGGTGGTGTAAACCACAATGCCATAACACTGGCCCCTGAGGTATTTTTAAAGTATATTTTTAAAGTAGTGAAAATCTGACTGATACATCATCTAAACCTGATTATCACCAAAAGGCCCACCTTCAATATAGTTATCCCCTCTTACCTGTAGAAGATAGGTTCCAAGACCCCTCCCCCCACCGCGGATGCCAGAAACCATGGGTGGTACTATACCCTATATAGACCTCTGTTTTTTCCTATACTTACACACCTATTATAAATTAGGCATAAGAAGAGATGAACAACAATAGCTAATAATAAAATAGAACAAGTATAATCTGCTATATAACACAAACTATTCAATATATCTCATGGTATTGTACTCACCCTTTTTCTCCTGGAAGTGTGAGATGTCCCAACAGCCACATGATGAGACACGAAGTGAGACATGAAGTGAATGACATAGCCGCTCTGACACACTTCAGGCTGCTGATCGTCTCCCCAAATGTCCAGAGCAGATTCCTCAAGCCAGGATGGTGGTGGGTGAAAGTGGGTCACTGAAACCATGGAAAGGAAAACTCGCACCATCACCTTGAGGCTTGGGGCTTGGACACGTGAACCGGCAGTGGGGGTGGTAACACAAAGGGGCAATGTTAACCAGGGAGAACACATCAAAGGTGCACTCTTCAGGCTCTTGCTAAAGAATTCATTCATAAACTAACTGAATGTGATCAGCACTTGCCAAACGTTTGCCTAAAACATCTGGGGTGTGGAGCAAATTTATTATTTCTCCATTTTTCTCAGTTCTGTTAACCCTGTCTCTGAAGTCGATTAGATCATCAGAAAGCAACGACCTTGAACTCTATTATCTGAACTCCCCACAGATTAACTCTCATAGAATTAAGGTTAATGTCATGGCTTTAGATTTTGCAGGAGAGAGCACAGCATCAGTTTGAATAACATTTTCATATCTTTTGCAAAATCATGAGTGTAGACACTGTGCACCCTGTTACCCATCCTCAAAGAGTCTGAAAAAGACCTTCCCTAGATAAATCCGTGCACTTGCTCTCCTCGTGCAGGGAGAGCATCAGAACTCCATGCCAGGGGTGGATTTAGTGCTCAACAGCAGAAATTTAATTCATACCAAATGCTGAAGGGAAGTTCTCTTCTCCTTGTAAGCATATAAAAATAAGTGTTATTACTTCATTGTTTTGTTTCAGGGGTGGGTGTTTTGTGTCATGGTTAACGTGCTGCTGGGAAGCCCTATATCCATATTGGAATGCCTGGTTAGGGTCCTGGACCCACTAATGTACATACTGGAAGGCAACAGGTGATGAATCAAGCACTTGGGTCCTTGCCTCCCACATGGGAGACTTGGATTGAGTTCCCTACTACTGGCTGTTGTATACACACATCTGGGGAGTGAATCCACAAATGGGAGATTCTCTCTCTCTCTCTCTCTCTCTCTCTCTCTGTGTGTGTATGCATATCTGCTTCCTTTCAAATAAAATAAAAATAAATAAAAATTTTAAATTGTCTTGCTTTAAAGTGTTGTGACCTTTGTTGGAATAGATAAGCTTTAAGCAAATAATATTGAATACAGTGTTGAATCCCGGTTCAATACAAGCGTCAGGAAGTAAAACCATTTACCTGATACTGAGTCAACATGTAACTGGCATTCCTAGGATGAGACAATTCAATACAGTAGGTCTTGTTCCTACTAAATTTTCAATAGAAATATGTGAGAAATCACTAGCAGAAACACTCAATAAAAGTAATTTTACATGTTTAAGAACTCTGCTTTTTATTCATGAAGAAAACATTTTAGGGTTGTAATATCCAATTTAAACATTACACCTATGTAAGTGACCATGAACTAGATTTTACCACTGGAACAAACCACCTTAACCTCTTGGAAGTTTAATGCAGGGAAAGCTTATTTCTTATCTGTGCCCTCTTGGGTGGCCAAGGTCTTCTACTCTACATTGTACTCAGTAGGGACTGAGACTGGCCAAAACTCTACCTTCTAGCACATCGCTGGTTTGCATAGCTGTGAAAAGGAGTATGGCAAGACAAGTTCTGCATCAAGAACTTCCTGAAAGTGGTACCTGTTGCTTTCACTTGTGTTTCATTGGCCACACCGAATTATGCACCTGCTGAATAAGAAGGCAAGCAGGGAGTCTATTCCTCTTGTGCTTGGAAGGAGAGCTTAGCAGCCCTAATGATTACTATAGTTTGCCCTTTTGTTTACTGAACATTCAGTTCACTTTCTTTTCTGATTGCAAAATATATTCATACACTCCTCCAAGGGTACAAACTAGAATGCTTTATTCTAAACCTAGAGTTTGGGGAGTTGCATGGGCACTGGGCTCTGATATTGCACCTGTTGGTCCGGGGACCTCATAATGAGAGTCTACCTATCTGCCTTCCACAGTGGGACAGGGATAACTACAATGAAGACCGCTATTTGGAAATGGGGAAAAGGAGAGACACCGTAGATATTGCTCCATAGATTCTAAATCCCACTGGGTAGATATTTTAGGGCTCCTACTGGAGTAGTAAAATCCTTTGATCAGGTCACCATGCTTCTTCTCCCTGGGAAGAGCTCCACTTTCCAGTCACCCTTCAATAGCCAACTTTTGAAGGGCTCCAACTTTTGAAAGGTCCTTTTTCATTTATCTCTGTAGCCATAATTGAAGTGGGTGCTATGATAAGAATGCCTATGTATCCCGAAGGTTCATACATTGAGATCCTAAGCCCTAATGTGATGACATAGGGAAAGGGGCTGCTGGGGGGGTAACTAGGACATGAAGGTGAAGCCCTAAAGAATGGAATTGGTGCCCTTATAAAAGAGACCCCCAAGAGCAGCCTTTCCCCTTCCACCGTGGAGGACACAGCAAGACACTGCTGTCTATAAGGAAGTGCAGCCTCAGCAATGAATCTCAAGGGCCTTGATCCTGGAGCTCTCAGCTTCCAGAACTGTGACAAATAAATTTCTGTTGTCTGTAAATACCCAATATGGCAGCCTACAGACTGAGACAGTAGACAATGAGCCGGCTTCTTACTTGGGATGAGCAGCTCTCCCAATCTACGTCCTGCTCTCAGATGATGGAAGCCCCAGTGTGATTTTATGTTTCCAACAATCATCACCTCTTGTTCAGACTGACTGATACTTCTGTTATCATTAAAACTCTGTCAAGAACATTCATTTATTCTAATCAGCTCCATATGTCAATAGCCACAGTTCTTTTGAGGCTTAATTCTCATGTTTACTATTTTTCTTTTACTTCCTTGTTCCCATACCTTTCTTTATCAATTTAATTTTGATTTTCTGAGCTCTCAGGCTTCAATGAGAGCACCAGATGCTTAATCTTTTCCCTGAGCCATCGCCTACATTTGTTTTTTTAAATAACGCTTTTATTTAAAGAATATAAATTTCCAAAATACAGCTTATAGATTACAATGGCTTCCCCCCCATAACTTCCCTCCCACCCGCAACCCTCCCCTTTCCCACTCATCGCCTATATTTGAAAGGATGTCTTCAGATACCACACCATTGATTGGACTGATGTTCAGAGACATCTTAATTCATTCACAGGTTTTAACGATGGCTGTGATGAAAATACTCTTAATTTGTTCCATGAGGCAAGGTTGAATTTTCACTGGTTTCTGACACTTAAGTTTTCCTTAGTTTTACCATTTGCTATTTAGAATTGAGACTTCCTTTAGGCTTATAAATCTCTGAATTCCATTTTCTTACATTCCTTTTTGGAAAAGGAACCAATTCATTTGTGAGCTCACCTCTTCCTTGTAACATCTTGCCAAAGCAGTCATCGGCAAACAGCACATGCTTCCAACAGGAATCTTTTCCTCTAGAGACACAGTTCATCCGGAATGAAAGCTACACCCTAAATTCCTGCAGGCACAGATTCTTGCCACCCACTGCCTGGCTAGAAGGCCAGTATCACTCATCTTAGGTCATCTGTTATAGCAGCCATCCATATCCATGCACCAATGTCCAAGTTATTCAGTATTTGCAAGGTCCTTTTGCAGAAGAACCCTAACATCTTGGTTGCCAAGAACCAATTACTATTTCCCCTTCCTGTTGTGTGTCCAGTTTGGTCAAAGAAATTCCCCTGTTATCCTCACTCAGGCACCCAAGCTCGGGACTCTCTACAATCTGGAACATCACCAGTTCTTATGGAAGATGGAAGGAGACATGGAAGGTGTGTACCTGCCCCAAAATGACACACAGAGTGTTTCTGCTCACATTTCATTGGCTGAAGCAAGCCAGATGGCTCATCCTAAGTAAGTGGGCAGAGAAGCCAAATCTTTCCAGTATCCAAAAGTAAAATATTGGTCAATCACATTAATGACTCCCGTAATACTCATTTAATGAAAATATGTGTGTATACATCCCCCTTTCAGCACACATGTTGTTTATGTTGGACTTAGACTCTCTAGAAGTTGTAGAGTCTACTGTCTCTGGCAGTGTCCCCATTCCTACAATAAACTAAAGAGACTTACATTTAATTCCTAGGGTATCTAATTTCAAGTGGGTGTCATCGGCACTATTGACATAGCAAAGAGAAAAACAGCTAACATGGGGAGACACAATCATTAATTTGTACAGGAATGGGGCAGCTGAACATGCGGATTTCTGTAAGTACATATTTGCTTCTGTGTGATATGTGTCTCTTTCTAACCTAAAGCATCTGATTCAAATGAATTATTCTCTGCACTCTAAAGCGAAGATGAGCGTTTGTGATTTCAGGTGCTTTAAGTTGTTAAAGCAGATCTACCCAGCCCGAGAGTATGGGATACAATATGACCCACATCCAAGTTTTCCATTGGTTGTCTGGTTACTCAATAAATATTTGATTGATCGAGTAATCCCATGTCCCAGATAAATATTGTGGCCACAGAAGGGTTTACCCATAAGTCAGTTGGGAAAAAAAAGTTTCCATTTCCAACTCACTTGGCCACACTAACAGAAACACAGTCCTAACTCAGTGGAAGTTGGAAGTGCTTCTTCAAGGTTAGTGGCTAGACACTTTCATAAACTTTGGGAAGATTTTCTAGATAAAGTGTTTAAATATGGGAAAATGTTTAAAATATGCTTTCACCCATTTTGTTTTCCAAGCACTCTAATTCTTTGATTTTTTCCAACCAGAAAAGTTTTTTTTAGATGATAAATAGTAAATAATTGGCACATGATTCAAGACCTCACGAGCATGTAAACATGTTGTTTTCCTTAGCCCTAAGCCAACTCTTCTGTAGAACAAAAGCATCACCAAAATGCTTCCATGGGGGCCAGCGTTGTGATGTAGCAGGTAAG
The DNA here is from genome assembly GCA_949820135.1 of Sylvilagus floridanus. Classification (NCBI taxonomy): domain Eukaryota; kingdom Metazoa; phylum Chordata; class Mammalia; order Lagomorpha; family Leporidae; genus Sylvilagus; species Sylvilagus floridanus. The sequence goes on from OX463226.1 coordinate 108,090,130, forward strand.
ACACGACTTGATTCACTGGCATCCCAATATTGGAGTGCCCATTTGAGTCCCCATTGGTCTACTTCTGGTCAAGCTCCCTGGTAATGTGGCTGGAAAGGCAGTGGAAGATGGCCCAAGTGAGTTCCTGGCTCCTGACCTCAGCCTGGCCAAGTTCCAGCTTTTGCAGCCATCTGGGGAGCGATCTAGCAAATGAACTCCCCCCCCCCATCTCTATCTCTATCTCTATCTCTATCTCTATCTCTATCTCTATCTCACTTTGCTTTTTAAATAAATAAAATAAATCTTTTAAAAAATCATCTCCAGCGATGCACAGGTCAGAATTCTAATCCTAGCGGAGCTGCCTGAAAGAGGTTGATGAGGAAGGAAGGATGTTCCCAGGAACCTAATCATCATGTCTCAGAGTCTTTCTGCTAAGACCTCCTGCTAAGCCAGGGCTCCAGGGAGCAGTGAAAGGCCAAGACCAAGGCCAAGGCGATGACGTCTCCTAGCCAGTTTGAAGCGGTTCCACTGTGTCTGTCATTCTGCACAGTCATATTCAGGGAGGAGGCAGGCGGGTCACACTCACAGATCCTGAAGTTGATTAAGACTTCAACATAGCTTTTAGAGGGGCACATCTCAATCCACACCAGCTGGGCCCAGAGATGAGTAAATGTTTCAGAGCAGAATGAAGCATCTACTGAAGTCTGATCTCTTCATGCAAGAGAAGAGCCAGTTACTGAAGTCTGTATATAGACAACAAAAACAGTAGCTCACCATGTAGTCAACCTAGAATGTTTGGCTAATGGGGTGATGTGTGGCCCAGAAGGATACGATGCCTCTGGGGATGCCCACATCACATATCAAGTGTCTGGGTTGAGTCCCAGCTCCTCTCTTCCCATTCAGCTTCCTTCTGATGTGTAGGCTAGAATGTAGCAGATGATGGTCCAAGCACGTGGTCCCCTGCCATCTATGGAGGAGACCCAGATGGAGCTCCTGGATCCTGGCTTAGGCCTGGTCTAGTACCAGATGTTGTGGGTACTTGGGGAATGAACCAGCCAATGAAAGATTTCTCTATCTCTCTGTCTTTCAAATAAATAAAAGTAAATCAAGTTAAAAATTTAAAAAGAGCATTCAGCAACTTCAATGGGTAGATTATCTACAATGCATGAGTTGGTGCAGGTCCTAGCCATTAGCTGCAGCCCCAAATAGTACCTGTAGCAGCCACTCTATTTAAAAAAAAGATTTATTTATTTGAAAGGCAGAGTTACAGAGAGGCAGAGGCAGAGACACAGAGAGAGGTCTTCCATCCTCTGGTTTACTCCCCAGACAGCTGCAGCAGCTAGTATCGATCTGAAGCCAGCAGGAGCTTCTTTGGGGCCAAGGACTTGGGCCATCTTTTACTGTTTTCCTAGGTCATAGCAGAGAGCTAGATCAGAAGTGGAGCAACCAGGACTAGAACTGGTGCTCATATGGGATGCCAGCACTGCAGGCCGCAGCTTTACCTGCTACGCCACAGTGCCGGCCCCTATCTTATATTTTTTAAAGTTTATCTGAGAGACAGAGAGAAAGAGAGAGAGAGATATCTCCTACCCACTGGTTCACTGCCTGAATGTCCTCCATGGCCTGGGTTGGGCTGAGGCTTCAGCCAGGAGGTGGAACTCAATCCAGATCTCCCGCACTACATTACTTGAACCATTACTGTCGCCTCCCAAGGTGTGCATTGGTGGGAAGCTGGGATCAGGATCCAGAGCTGGGAATTAAACCTAGGTATCCCTATGCTAAACATGCATCTGTTAAATGCTAGGCCAAATGCCCACCCCTAGTTTGCACCTTAAAACTTAATTTTTATACAAATTTCAATATGCAAGCATTTAGGGTGTATATCTTTTAAAGTATAATGAGCAGGAAAAATCATTAATTTTTTTCCTCAAATAAAGAAAATCAATAAACAAAGCATTTAATTTTGAATCATCACTGGTGATAGTGACATTAATCTCATGCTTTTTGAGTGATACATCAGCCTTTTGAAATATAGATTTCTAATAGCTTAAGCTATCTCACACACCGATATGTCTCTTATTTTTCTAAGAATTAGCCTCGGGACCTGTGCTGTGGCATAGTAGGTTAAGGTCCTGCCTGTAGTGCTGGCATCCCATATGGGCATCTTCCAATCAAGCTCCCTGCTAACAGCCTGGGAAAGCAGCAGAAGATGGTCTAAGTGCTTGGGCCCCTGCACCTGTGTGGAAGACCTGGAAGAAGCTCCTGGCTCCTGGCTTCAGATCAGCTCAGTTCTGAACATTGCATCCATTTGGGGAGTGAACCAGCACATGGAAGACCTCTCTCTCAGTCTGTAACTCTGCCTCTCAAATAAATAAATAAATCTTTAAAAATAATAGTAATAAAAGAATTGGCCTCTATCCCCAATACCTTCAAACACATGCTAGAAACCTGAATCAACAGATGTCTTCACCAGTCATGGGCTACATCAGATGTCAACAGGAATCTCGCTGGGTTCTCCAAATCTCACGTCAGAATCCAGCCAGGAATCAGTGGACTCCTTGGTTTTCAGGTTTGCTCTCCTAGGAACTCAGGAGATACCAAGAGCCTTTGGATCACAGGCTGTCCTCACCGGCCCACTAGATGTCACCCTCAGCTAAATTAATAGAAAGTCCACCTATGACGCCAGGCACTGAGGGACACCTGGATAGTTCCAAAGAACCAAGCATGAGTCCAAGTCATTCATGTGCAGCCTAGGGGGAAGGGGCAGGAAGAAGCAGCCCGTCACAAGTTTGGTGGGAAGGGAGGCTTCCCAACAGCGAAGGAATGCTATGGATATAATCTGAGGTTATTGAGTTTGTGGTGAAATCTGTCTGGATAAAGAAGGGAGCAGGACAAGCAGGGATCCTGGCAGGAGAAGGGCAAACCAGGAAAGGACAACAGCAGGGCAAAGGGCCCGAGGCAGAACAAGCCAGCGTGGAAGGTGAGGAAGCTGTGAAGCCAGGCATAAGGCCTTGTAGGGCCCTGTAAAATGTGCAAACTTCCCAGGTGAAATGGGAAAACTCGAGTCCATGGTTTTCCCATGGAAAACCTGTCCAAATGCACTTGGCCATAATCATGAAGACACAGCAGACAAACCCAAATTAAGGAGCTTTCTATAAAGTAAGTGACTTGTATTTTCTTTTGTAAATGTCAATGTCCTCAAAGAGAGAAAAAAATAAAGGCCTGGGAAAGCATCCCAGTAAAGGAGACTGTAAATGCCATCGCGATGCTGGGCTGGAGCTGCGGCTTGTAGATCCCATAGGATGACGGGCTAACACTAACTTTCCCGAAGTTGACATTGTGCTGTGGCTGCGTAAGAGAATATTTTACTTGTGGAATTTCCACAATGAAGTGATGTGGCTGAGGTTTCCAAACACCAATATGTGCTGGGAAAGCTTCAGGCTTCTCTCTGGGAGGTGGAGCATGTGTGATGGGTGCATTTGACCAGTTATTTATTTATTTGAAAGGCAGCTACAGAGAGGCAGAGGCAGAGGGAGAGAGAGAGAGAAATCTTCCATCTGCTGGTTCACTACCCAAGTGGTCAAAATGGCTAGAGCTGCGCTGATCTGAAGCCAGGGTCTTCAGGGTCTCCAATGCAGGTGCAGGGACACGAGGACTTGAGCCATCTTCTACTGCTTTTCCAGGCCACAACAGAGAGCTGGATCGGAAGTGGAGCAGCCTGGACTTGAACCAGTGCCCATATGGGATGCCAGCACTGCAGGCAGTGGCTTTACCCGCTGCACCACAACGCCGGCCCTAAAATTGTTACATTTCTGTTCATGTTCTCACCTCTCCCTCGAAGCAGCTTCTACGTCTCTAAGAACCTTCAAAAGAAAGCCTGAAGTTCCTTGTGGGTGGGTTTAGCGAACCACTGTGCTCCCAGTAGAAGACGGTCACCCTCTGGGGAAGTGATAACCTTGCTGAAATACACGAAGGGTCTCCAGTGTCTTCAGAACTCACATCCCGAAGAGCGATGGCTCTCATGCAAGAAAATCACCTGCAACGTGTGATTCTCGTGCCTAAAACACTGACTTGGACACAGCAGAAGAGGTGAGCAGTGGGAGTGAACGACAGTTGCTCAGAGTGCACAAGTTCTCTCTTTGTTAAATGTGAATTGCTGACAACATGGGAGAGAAAGCTGGCTTGGGCTGAAACAGCCATTGGTCAACATGCATCTTTATGAGCACCTAACACAGGCAAGATCGTATGCTAAGTGCATAAGAAATGTAAAGATAATTTAAACATGATATGTGCCTTGATTTTGTGCCTTCATCCCAGAGGACCTGGGCTAGGTTCCTGGGAGTTCAAGAAAGAGCTCAATTTAATTCATTTACATAATTAACATTTTGGAAAGGGTGACTCTCATCTCCGGAAAACTCAGGCGATGTTTAGACTCTGATGTCTTAATGGTAACGGTGAATGGATTACGGTGAGGATTGGTCTGCTTTTGGCATCTGAGAGGTGGATCTGGTGGGAGGTCTTTAGTACTGTGGGCATGTCCTTGGTTCACTGAGTTCAAATTCAGCCCCTCCCACCGACTCCCCCCTGCTCCTTGGCTTGTGATTTCTCTGCACCTACAATGAGCAGCTCCCATCAGGTGCTGGGACCACCCAATCCCAATCCATAGCCTCCAAACTATAAGCTGAAATAAATCTGTTCTTTCCCAAGAAGCTCCTCTCAGGCATTTTAGTTAAAGTAACAAAAAGCAGACGAATGCAGAGCCCGAGGAAACAGCAGTTCTGCTGGCCAGGCGTGCACTGTCAGTGCTTTTAGCTTCCCGGATGAAGCAGCAGCAGGGCAGCCATGCACAGCTTGCGCCTTAGGAATTATGTGAAAAACTGAAGCAAACCCAATTCCACAGTATGAAAGTGGTACAAAGAGAATTCTTCGTAAGACTAGAGAAACGGAAGTTAGATTGCCTGGAGAGGATAATATTGATTATCTTCCAGTGTATTAAGATTACCTAATGGAAGAGTTAGTGTCTGGTTTCCGCTGGGACGTAAGTGGAAGAAATGGAGTTCACACTTAAAGATATTTCAATTCAACATTTGTATTTATCAGTCTTGGAAAATCAAGCCCAGAAATGTGCCACCCTGGGTTTCTGTGTGACTTTTGTGTCCCTAGAGGAGCTTCAGAAGAACACGATGCTATCTGGTCTGGAATATGCACAACCTGCTTCTCACCCGAGCAGACCACTACCACCCACTCCTGATGGCATCAGCTTTCCCACTGGGGCTCCCGAGTTGCCAGGGATCCTTGCATGGCCACTCCTTCCTGACGAAGGCATTTCAGACCTCAAAGTGTAAATATGATCGGAGGGGATGGCACATGCCAATACTATCAGCCAGTGACGCCACGTCTTATTAGTTATCAAATTAAGAAGTCACCTATGAGAGACCCACAGTAAGTAAGGGACAAAAGGCAAGCTTCGATGATAGAGAAGGTGTTGGGGAAAGTGAGACCTGAGAAAACCCAGAGGAAGTAAATTCTGATGGAAGAGAAGGAGCTGGGGAAAGGAGAACTTTAGGGAAAGGAAGAGCCCAGGTGGGCTGTCACCGTTAGCAACCTCAGGGACCCAACCTGGAGGGCACTGAGCACGTTAGCTTGGCTTCTCCGGTCACCTAGCTCACACGCTTCCCTCCGCTCCCTGTCTCCCTTCCCTCGCTGCCCACCTCCCCCTGTTTCTCCTTTCCTTCCTTCTGTAACTACTTCTTTAATTATCACCAGGCACTGCAGTAGCCGCTACACCGACCAGCCTAGGGTCTGAACGTGCCCTGCACATCAGGGCTTCACACTTACTGAGATCTGAGCTCCAGCTGCTCAGCTTCCAGTCAAGCTCCTTCCTATTGTGCCTGAGAAGACAGCAGGTTATGGCCCAGGTACTTGGGCCCCTGCCACCCATGTGGAAGCCCCAGATGGAGTTGCAGCTGTTTGGGGAGTGAACCAGTAGACAGAAGATCTTTTTCCCTCCACATCTCTACATCTTTCTCCATCTCTCTGCCTTTCAACATGCTTTTCACGCACACGTCTCACCTGAGCTTGAATACAACCAGACCCTGGAGAGAAGTGGGTTATATTTTGAAGACATAGTGTTGGAGTCGACTTTTGGAAGCTCATAGCTTCATTTCCCCTCGGGGGAGGGATGTCTGAGAATTACAGTCCAGGGCTGCCTGCACGCAGGATGTGTGAATCCACCTGCAGTGAGGTCCTGCCTGAAGGATCCAACTCAGCTCCCTTTAACCATGGTCAAAACATCAGCGGTGAGAAGACCTCACAGCTCAGGACAAGAGGACAGAGCAGCCCCAGGAGCCTCAGCACAAGGGCAGAGACGCCAGAGCGCAGTAACCCAGGCTGCTGCCCCCACTGGCTCAGAGAAGGCATCGCTCAAGGCCAAGTCTGCGCTGATGTATCCACTTGTGGCTCATGGGGCAGCAGAGCACGTGAGAGAGAAGCCCGAGATCATTCATCAGGCCGCGCTTCCTGCTCTCCGGCTGGACATCAGCAAGTCCACGGCGCTCAGCGGGAGGCATCTCAGCAACCACGGGCTTTGGGTTCTGGGCCACGCTGGCTGTGTGCTCTGTGACTCATCCCCCAGGGACTGTCCCCTCGCGGCCTTGGAGGCCTGTATCACCCCCACTGGGTTTCCTTCTCACTCTTCTCAGAGGCACTGATGGAAAGATTGAGCAACTACCTCTTGGTGTTCCCCCGGCATCGCTCCAGATGCTGCACGCAGAGGGCTGTATTCATTCTCGTTCATTCATTCATTCATTCTCATTCTCTCTTTCTCGCTCTCGCTCTCGCTCTCTCTCTCTCCTGACTTATCTCCATCTGCTTTCTTGCTTGTTCACCCTGTCCCTTTTGGTTGGAATTGGCTCCTCCCTCCCGAGTGCCAGTCTTGCTGATGTGTCTCAGACTTTCCCATACTTATTCATGTGCGTGAGTTCCTTATGCAATCGATGATATGAAGGGGACTTCAAACATTTCATAGAAACTTGAATTAAAATAGAAGCTATTCTGGTGCAAAAAGATTTCAAAATCTGTGCATAGTTTCTGCATAATATGCACTTCCCATGCACTTTCTGAAGACCCATCCTATACCCACTTAGTTTTGACATTCCAGTCAAATACAGTAGTAGGGAATAAGGAAATGTTTGACAAAGGAGAAAATACATCTACTAGTGCGGTTGACTTTTCAAAACAGAGGAGCTAAACACAAAAACATCAGTTTCAACTCCAAACAGCTGCCCCGATGCTCGTGTTGACAATGTGTATAATTGGAGGTCCTCTGTCGACCTCCAAACACAAAGAATCATATAATGCTATTCCCTGATACCGATTACCTTTTACAGAACTGGAATTATTATAGTAGGATTATAATATGGTTTTTAAAGTAGATTTGAAGAAAATTCGCAGTCTTTTAAAATGGTAAAATTGGTTTTGCCAAAAACTTTATAGCACCACCAGAAATTGTAGTAGGTAGGGAGGGCAGCAGTTAAGATGCAGCTGTGGAGTGCCTGGGTGTGAGTCCTGGCTCCAGGGCTGAGGCCAGCTTCCCACGCATGCGCACTCGGGGAGCCAGCAGGTGCGCGCTCAATGACTGGAGTTGCTGCCAGCTACATAGGAAACCAGCACTGAGTTCCTGGTTCCTGCCTTCAGGCTGGCCCAGCCTCAGCTGTTACTGGCTTTCAGGGAGTGAACCAGAGCGTGGATGATCCCTCTCAGCCTTTCAGATAGAATGAAAACAGCTAAATAAAATATTTACATAAATAAATATTAGGTAAATGAACACCTTATAAATTCATATTCTGAAGCTAATGTCAACAGGAGTTCTAATCTACGTTTATTTTTTTACTTTTCCAGTTGGATATGTTTCCAGTCATTTTTAAATCTGCCTGCATATTATCTGCCCTAGCACTCAGTTCTACAGTATTCAATGTCAGTTATACGAGTATTAGTCACATAATGCTTTATACTATTTTAATGCATTTACTCAGAACATTTTTCCACCAGAATAGTCTGTGCTCTCTACATTACAGAATCGTATTGGATCCAGAAATCAAAATGAATAATAGGAAGCCTGTGTTAGATATGTTTATTATGTATAACAGCACGTATGTCAAGACCAGACTAACTTTTATAGTAAACTTGATTAATAAATGGCCTTGTGTAGCTATTGTTATATAAATATCGCTAAACTTTCAGCCCTTTTTCATGTTGGCAATATTGAATTCAGATAGATTCCTCCATGCTCTGGTAATCATCAGTAGATGTTGTTCATACTTTGGCAAGATGAGGAAGAATTTATGATTTAGGGGAATAACCTTGGCTGCAATACCTGCATGTGAGAGGGTGGTGGAGACAAATCCCACAGGTGGAAATGATTAGGAAACTGATACAGAGAAAGTGAGCAATGTAATATTTTCTCTGCTGCCCTGAAATCATCTTCAAGATAAATTATAAAGCAATTGATAAAGAGACAATGAGAAAATCTGTTAGACATTTTTCATCTCCTTGAAATACACGTCAGTATTGTACTGATGAAAGCCTGTATCATGAAACCATTTTTCCCATTTTTGCAGAATCAATGTCAGGAAAATAGATTGGTAAATAGAGTGCAGGTGTGGCCAAATGGTTAGTGCAAGGGTGGGCCAAGGGAGATGCCTGCTCCTCTCAACCTCCTGCTGCCCTACTTGTGGCCAGTGTGCGTAGGAGCAGAGCTGTTACAGAGTGAAATAGCAAGCAATGAAGGCAAAAGGAAATTTGTGGTTATGTTCCCTTCTGGTCCTTGCCATTCTCAGGCACTTGGGGAACATGCAATGGAGACATTGCGCTACATAAAACTTTAATCATAGTCAACGCCTGGCTATCTACAAATACAAGGACCTTTAGGATGCTCTTGGGAAATGTGTGTTACGAAAAAACTATGCATGGTATCAAAGATGTTTTTGCACCAAAATAAACTTATTATTCATTTTCTCCCAAATTTTTGAAGTACCCCGTTTACGAAACGTGTACTACTGTGCTCTGTACTCAAAACTTCTAATTATGCGTCCTGCCTGACCTAAGGTGGTTGTTAAAAGCTTAATTTTCTAGGAAGACAGAATGTTGACAGTTTTATATATATATATATATATATATATATATGACATAATTTTCTATTTTTCCATGTTTATATACACACTCAGAAACAATATATAGAAGTATATTTAACTTCCATTTTTCCATTTTCCACATTGTTCCTTATTTTCTTCTCTTTTCCTTGTTACCTTTTCACGCATTCTTCGGAGAAATCTGAAACACGATAACTGAATACTCTGGTTGTACCCTAAGAGGGTCAGAGAGCAGACATCTCCATCAGCCTCTCACTGTCCTCCTGTGGGACGGGCAGCCCTGGGGTTGTCACTAGTCCTGTGTGACACTCACTTGTCCCATGTGAGATGTCATGGTGGTGGCACAGCTGAGAGGTGAAGCGCAGGATGCGTGGGGCCAACATGCCTGGCCACACCTCGGGGCTCCTGCCACTGCCAGGCTGGTGACCTGGCGTGAGGTTCTGAAGCTCTGATAGTCCCCTCAGTAAAGTGGAGGCCGTAACAGCACTGAATCTTCATGGGGCTGCTGTGAGAGACTCAGGAAAAGCTGGCTTTTCTGTCTGTGGTTATGATCACTCCTGACCCATGGCCCTGGGAAAGAAGCCTATGAAATTCTATGTGATCTCTGCCATGATGACAGATGCAAATTCAAAAACCCAACCTTCCCCTTCAGCTTTCTCCATAGGCTGGTTTGCATCCTTCATTCTCTGTCTCTGCTGTCATGTGGCCCTGTCTCCTTCCCTGTGTCACCCCAGTTACCATGTCACCCGCCTTGTTTGTATGGCTGGGCTGATTCTCTGTTGTTCAAAGGCAAGGAATATGTTTGGGCAGTCTTTGCTTCCCCAGTACCTTAATACATTATTCCTACCATGAGCTTAATGGTTACAGGATAATTTGGATAGATAGGAAATTAAAGAAGATAATGAAGACTCTGAGTTCTTTGCATGTCGTGGTCTTATCAGTCATCTGAGAGTCTGGAAGGAGTGGCATTGTCTTGGGGAGTGGCAGGTGAAGGCAGAGGCCACCAATGTTGGTCACTGGGCACTCAGTGAGTGGCATGAATGGGAGAGTGACCAGTGTGAGGGGTGGGGCCAGTGAGAAGGAAGACCTATGGGTGGGCACACCAAGGTCATACTAAAATAGAAGACTTAAATGAAAAGCTTGGGGGAGATGGCTGCATCTCATTTCTTCCTCAAATGTCCCACAGTATGTTCTGTGAGCTGTCTTAGCAGCCAAGGCAAGAGATCACCAGCAGAGGGGCCCTGGTCCCACAGCTTGCTGAGTCACTGCTCTCTGGGGAGCAATCTGGCCGCCTCCCTTGTGGCTTTCAGTACCCTGGGGCAGCACCTCTTATCCATTGATCAACTGGAAATGTTTGGCCAGGACCAGCAGAGCTTTCTTGGTTTTCATTTTTCCATCCTTACTTCATTCCCAACAGTGTCCTGTGTCGGTGCAGCTGATGGCTGCATTCCTCTGTGAATCAGCCTGATGGAGGAGGAACCCAGATGAGAAACCAGGAGAGCCAGGGCAGTGGGTTGTCTCCAGTTTTGAAGCACTCATGGGACCTTGCTACAACTGTTACTTTTATACCCAACAGGAGTTGCTTTTAGTCTTTACAAACAGTTGCTCCATCTCTGGTGGTTTTGTTTTTGTTTTTGTTTTTTTAATTTTTATTTATTTTATATTTGACAGGCAGAGTGGACAGTGAGAGAGACAGAGAGAAAGGTCTTCATTTACCGTTGGTTCACTCTCCAATGGCCATTGCGGCTGGAGCACCGCGCTGATCCAAAGCCGGGAGCCGGGTGCTTATCTTGGTCTCCCATGAGGGTGCACGGGCCCAAGCACTTGGGCCATCCTCCACTGCACTCCCGGGCCACAGCAGAGAGCTGGACTGGAAGAGGGGCAACCGGGACAGAATCTGGCACCCCGACCAGGACTAGAACCCAGTGTGCTGGTGCCGCAAGGTGGAGGATTAGCCTATTGAGCTGTGGTGCCAGCCTTGTTTTTGTTTTTTAAAGATTTATTTTACTTATTTGAAAGACAGAGTTACAGAGAGAGGTAGAAACAGAGAGAGAGGTCTTCCATCTGCTGGTTCACTCCCCAGTTGGCTGCAACAGCCGGAGCTAAACTGATCTGAAGCCAGGAGCCAGGAGCTTCTTTCGGGTCTCCTACAAGGGTGCACGGGCCCAAGGACTTGGGCCATCTTCTACTCCCTTCCCAGGTCATAGTAGAGAGCTGGATCAGAAGAGGAGCAGCCAGGACTAGAACTGGTGCCCACCTGGGATGCTGGTGCTTCGGGCCAGGGCTTTAACCCGCTGCGCCACAGCACCAGCCCCAAATCTCTGGTGGTTTTGATGGTGATATTAGGGAATTCTTCCAACTTCGTTTCCCACAGAGTTAGATGTAGGAAATAGCTCTTTTTTTCTTTTTACGGAGCTAGATTTTTTTTCATTTTTATTTATTTGGAAGGAAGGGAGAGAGGGAGAGAGGGAAACAGGGCGACAAGGAGAGAGAGAGAAACAACTTCTATTGGCTGGTTCACTCCCTGAATGTCCATAGACCATGTTAAGCCATGTTGAATCCAGGAGCTGAGAACAATCTAGGTCTCCCTCGATAATGGTAGAGACCTAACCACATGGGCTATGACCTGTGGCGTCCTGAGTGTACACTAACAGGAGACTGAACAATGACTGCAGGCACTCAGACATGGGATGTGTGCATCCTGAACGGCATCTTCACCATGACACCCAAGCCCGCCCCAGTGACAGTCTCTTCTAGTGGGCTCCTTCCTGCACAGCCTTCTCCCTCTGAACTCTCCTTTCCCACATTCTCAAAAGCTTCCTTCTTATCCATTTACTTCATATGTTCTCTTGTCTTAATTACAAGTTTTCCCACTGCTTCTGCATCACCACCTGAAAGTTTTCTTTTAAAAAAGTTTGGACTGGGGCCAGCACTGTGGCGCAGCGGGTAAAGCCACCACCTGCAGTGCCGGCATCCCATATCTCCAGCGCCAGTTCGAGACCCAGCTGCTCCACTTCCGATCCAGCCCTCTGCTATGGCCTGGGAAAGCAGTAGAAGATGGCCCAAGTCCTTGGGCCCCTGCACTCATATGGGAGACCCAGAAGAAGCTCCTGGCTCCTGGCTTCGGATCAGTGCAGCTCTGGCTGTTGCAGCCAATTGGGGAGTGAACCAGCAGATGGAAGACCTCTCTCTCTCTCTGCCTCTCCTTCTCTCTCTGCCTCTCCCTCTCCTTCTCTCTCTGTGTAACTCTGTCAAATAAATAAATAAATCTTTAAAAAAAAAGAGTTTGGTGGGAAAAAAAGTAATGGACCCACCTCCCCATATGTTTTCATGTGAATAATCATCTAAGAAATCCAATACAAGTCCTGCAAAGAAATACTGGCTGCTTCCTATAAATCCCCTCTTAATGAAGTGTTTGCAGAGGTCTTGTGATCTTCCTGCAGAGCCAACTAAAATCCAGTGTTAATTCTATGGAGCAAGTCTGTTATCTAACACGGACAGCGGCATGGAGCTGTCATGGAAGCCAGTTGCCAACTGGGTCCACTCTGGACAGCCAGAACACAACATCAATGTCCCATTTCAAATCACTATTCACTGTGTCTGTTTTTTGACTCTTCTTCTTTCTTTGGCTTCCAAAGGATTCACATTAGTGTGGCTCATTGGTCTAGGGGAATAATTCTTGCTTAGGATTCACATTAGCCACGCAACACAACATAGTATCTTTTACATAAGTGCAAAAGCAGATCTGTTTGGAGTTTGGAGGGTTCAGTGTCTGAGGCTGGAGTCTGACAATAGACAGTCCTGCCTTGGGCTGCTCCAGTAACAATAGGAGGGCAGGCTCCGAATCTGCAGAGCTGGACCTTGCTGGCATGTGTTCCTATGTGAGGGAGAAGTGAGTGGGGAGGAGAGCAGGGTTCCCACAAATCTTAAAGAGAAACATCTGTTGTAGTTTGTGTGCTGAGTTCAGCAGGGGAGAAGCCAACTGCTGACCAGGTCAGATCTCCTTACTGGTGTCTTTATTCTAAATTGGAAATTGCTCAGATGGTATCAGGGGACCTGTAAAATCATTATGGTCAAAGTTATCCTACTGATTTCTTTTTTTTTCTGGATTTAAGGGGAAATGTTTGTTCTGACCCAAGCTGAGTCCAAATGCTTGCTGTGAATTCAATACAAAGTGCTTACAAGGGACAAAGAGCACAGTGGCCCTTCAGGCATAATCCCACATGTTGAATGACCACTGGCAGGGCCAATGAACCACAGGCTAAACAGCACTGGACACAGCTCTGACAAATGGCTTCCACCCTAGCTATATTTGTTTACACAGAATCAGCTCTAGCATATTCACGGTTCATCGGCTTTAATTATCACACCAATGAAAAGTTGCCAAGTACTGAATGGAAGAAATATGGGATTAAAGGCCACAGCCACTCCATGGTCCTATGATCCTGAATACTCTCTGCCTCTGTGGGTCATACTTCATTAAATGAATGCAACAGTATTCTCCCTGGTTCCCTCCCCTGGTTGCTGAGTATCGCTTATGCATGATGCTTTATCCTATTTACTTATTAGTAATTAGTATGCTCAACAACCACCAGGCTGAAATTTGGATCTCTAAGGTTTCTGACCTCCAGAATTGTGAGAAAATAAATGTCAATTGTTTCAGGTACCCAGTCTTGGTATTTATTATGGCAGCTCGCGATGGTGAATTTTTTGTCAACCTGACTGAGCCACAGGGTGCCCAGATTCTCAGTTGAACATATTTCTGAATGTGTGTCTGGATGAAATGAACATGTGAATAGGTAGACTGAGCAAAGCCCGCGGCCCTCGCCAGTGTGGTGTGGCTTTTTCATCCCACCGAAGGCCTGAGTAGAACAAAAGGCTGAAAAGGGAACAAGTGGCAATCTCTGCCTGACTGCCCTCCAGCCGAGACAATGGTCTACTCCTGCCTTTGGAATCCCATTCAGGCTAGAGTTTATGCCATCAGTTCTCCTGGTTCCCAGGCTTTTGGACACCCTGTAATGACGAGGTTACATCAAAAAGACCACAGCAAACGGAATTAAAATATAATGTACATTTTTTTCATGAATGTTTTCAAGACTTCTCATATACCGTCAGCTCCCCTGGGTCTCCAGCTTGCCCACTGCAGGTCTTGTGACCTAATCTCCATAACTGCATAAGCTAATTCCTTATAACAAATATTTTTACATCTATCTATAGGTATCAGTAGAGAATAGATGTATAGATCTATCTCTATTTATGTCTGTCTCCAGTTGGTTCTGTTTCTCTTGAGAACCTACGTTAACCTATAGCTCCAGAAAAGCTTTCCACCCACCTCCAACATCTTTGCCTGGGATGTTCCATTCAACCTATCAACACCTTATGCAAACCAACTCATCATTTTTTTAAAATATGAACTTAAAAGGCAGAGAGAGTGATAGAGACAGAAGGAGAGACAGAGAAATCTTCCATCTACTGGTTCACTCCCCAAATGTTTGCAATAGCCAGGAACCTCCTAGTCTCCCACACAGGCAGCAAGAGCTCCAGTACTTGGGTTGCCTTATACTTTCTTCCCAGGCACATTAGCAGGAAGCTGGATTGGAAGCATGGAGTGTGGGACCTAAACCAGGGCTCCAATGTGTGGTGCTGGCATTGTGAGCAGCAGTGTAACCTGCTGCACCATGATGCTGGCCCCATTATTTTAAATAGCTATAATTAGGGGCAGATTTTTGGTACAGTGGTTAAGCTGCTGCTTGGGATACCTGCATCACATATCAGTGTGCCTGGGTTCAAGTCCTGGCTCTGCTTCCAATCCCAGCTTTCTGCTAATGCACACCATGGGAGGCAGCAGGTGATGGCTCAAGTGATTCAGTTGCTTCGACCCACATGGGAGATCCTGGTTTTGGCCTGGCCTAGTCCCAACTGTTGCGGGCATTTGAGGAGTGAACCAGTTGATAGAAGATCCTTCTCTATTCCTCTCTCTCTTTGCCTTTTGAATAAAAAGTGAACATAGAAATTTTTAAAAATATCAACGATTAAAGAGAAAAAATTAAGCATGTATCATGTATTTACCGTAAGAATTGTAGCTGTGGGTCACCAAACCCCCTCTCAGGAGAAGTTTCTCTTCTTGAAAGTATTATACATAATAAACAAGTACATGATGATAAAATTTGAATATATCCTATTGGTCCTAGGTTTTTACATTAATCACTGCTAATATAATGCAAAGTGTCTAGGTAGTACATGATGGTAGAAAATGACATCATTCATAATGTTGTCTTAAAAAATTATAACTGAAACTGAACCTGGTTTAACCTCTAAAACTAGTGATCAATGTACAGAAGTCACAGAGGAACATGTTAAATGCCACCATGGGGAAGTAGCAAGCTTCATCCTGTGGAAATCCTACAGGACAAATAGCCTAATCTCTTCAATAAATAAATTTCAAGTACAAACAATGACATTTGATATAAGTGACACGTGAGAGGTATGAGATCTCTGGATATTTGAGCATAAGAACTTGCGTTAATTTTTTAGCTGTGATGATGGAGTTGTGGTCGTGTTTACTAAAAGAGTTAACCTTGTTTTAAAGACACTTGAGAATTTACAAATGAAAATGACATAATGCCTGTGATACGCTTTGAAATGACACCAGAAGTGAGGCCAGTTTTATGGAGACGTTGATCAAACAAGGTTGAATGTGAGCTGACAGTCACTGCAGCTGTCTTAAGGGAGTGGAGGTTTATAGCCTGCTACTCTGGTTTTGTGTATTTTAAATATTTCCTGTTCAATACTTTGTAAAGTGTATTATCCAACTGATGCCATTATGGGTGACTTTTTCTTTTAGTTTCTTTACTGTGAAAAGGTCATGCCTTCATTTGATAATCAAGACAAAAATAATTGAATAACCACTCCCATCCTGTATCTCCTAAACTTCCCACATTAAGTCTGAAAGCAAAACACATTTTTTTTTTTATGAAACCTTCCAGAACCTGAGCGTCAAAAGCAACAGCACTCTCCTAACTTCTTTCCAAAATTTCATCTTTAATCATGCGCGCGCACACACACACACACACACACACACACACACACATTCATTGTAGCTTCCTGTGGCTGGGGGCTGCACCTCCTCACATCACCATTAACATATAAACTCCCACAGCAGAGAGAAACTTTTGCCTTTGGACCTCCAACCAAACCTGTCACTGCCCCATGCACACGGTGCTCACAGTAGCTGCTCAATAAATTCACTGTTAGAGAAGCCATGGCTTCCTCCTGTGCCTAAGGGACGAGCTCACTGAAAACGCTGTCTCTGGTTCAGTTAATGATCAGGCTGTGCCAGGGTCTCTTTCCAGGGCCATGGCACTCAGGATTAGCAAAATGATGGCGCTCTCTCAATGCTCAATGACAGGGAAGTTTGTTGGTGTGCTCACTCCCTTCTCATGTCAAGGGAGAAGTTCCCTGGCCAGTAGGAAATGCTGCAAGCTTTCCTCTGGTGAAGGTCAGTAACCATTACGGCGTGTATGTGAGCAGGGCCCATGTTCGTGGAAACAGAGATGTATAAGTGTATTCATTTCCTAGAGGCTTAGAACAACAGAGCTTTATCGCCTTACCATTCTGGAGATGGAAGTCCAAAGTGGGTCGGCAGGGCTGAGTTCCCTCTGGAAGCCCTGAGGGGAGAGTTCGCGTCCTGCCTGTCTGCTTCTGGAGCTGACTTCATTTCTCTGCACACAGGCCCTGT
The DNA here is from genome assembly GCA_949820135.1 of Sylvilagus floridanus. Taxonomy (NCBI): domain Eukaryota; kingdom Metazoa; phylum Chordata; class Mammalia; order Lagomorpha; family Leporidae; genus Sylvilagus; species Sylvilagus floridanus. Next base: position 108,106,996 of record OX463226.1, read on the forward strand.
ATGGCTTCATCCTCTGCTGCCATCTCCAGTGCTGACCCTCCCACCCCTGTCTTTGTGATTTCATTGGCCTGCTGGAAATTCCAAGATAATCTTCCCACCTCAGACTCCTTAATGTAATCACATCAGCAAAATCCCTTTCACTGGGGACTCATAAGGTGGCCTATGAGCCACAGTTTCTGGGGATTAGGGTGGGAACGTCTTTGGGAGCCTTTACCCAGGCCACGCAACAGGTGCACAGGTCTCTAACAGGTGTGTGTTACAGAGAGAGCAGGCTGATTTTCTCCCACAGGTAAAATAGCTATTTGCTAGCAGACACAAGCTGTCATAGAACCCACTACTGAGAGCTATAAAGTCCCTGCTCTGGTCGTGGCTCTGACAGAATTTCACTTCAAATCGGATTCTCTGTCACCAGTGACAGACCTGGTGAGGACTGGGAAGACACGGAGCACACAGGGTTCTGGAACGAGAGTGCTGCTGGACCCACTGAGTACCCCCATCCCTTTTCTGCAGACACCAGGAAGCACACAAAAGCTCCCACTGAGACTTCGCTCCATGACTACACATTTCAGACATGCACTACTTAGCCACCACTCCATGCAGAGCAGGTAACTGCTTGAAAAACTTAGTGTGTAGGGCAAATCCATTGTTAAACGTTCTTAATGGTTGATTCCATAAGACCATAGAGAGAAGCCCTGCCTTCGCCTTCGTCTCACTGAGACCCAAAGCAGCTGCCTCTGCAGGGAACTCAGTGTTCACAGCAGCAGCAGCAGCGCGGAGGCGGAGAAAGGACCCTCTCAGACAGCTCCTCACTCCCAGGCTCCCCAGCCTCCGGAACTGAGAAACGAAAGAAATAAATCAAAATTCCTAATGCCTTGCTCAGAAGCACTTCCTGCTATGGAAAATGCCATGTCAGAGGCCGCGCCCATTTTAAGGCTTTTGATGTGTTTCCCCCAATCAGTCCCCAGGGAGAGGGGACTGAGTTCCCCTGGCCCAATGGCACAGCTTCTCTGCACCCTCTGCCCAGCCTGGCTGCTACAGTGTGTCAACCACATTTCATTATGTTGTAATTGCATCACAAAATTAACATAATCATGAATAGCTAAAACTGTTCTTTTATTATTGCAGTTGTATTTTATTTCAAATATTTGCCAATATTATATAAAATTCTTACACACAAAGAAGGAACCTGAATTCTAATTGTCATTGTTTCATCGCCTATCACTTCTAGAACCTGATTGGGTTTGCGTTTATCCTTCTGCTTCTTTCTCTACCGGTGTTTTAGAAAATTGATTTATAATGATTTATAAAAAGTGCAAAGCAGGGGCTGGCACTGTGGCATACCGGGTAAAGCCACCACGTGCAGTGCTGGCATCCCATATGGGCGCCAGTTCAAGACCCAGCTGCTCTACTTCCAATGCAGCTCTCTGCTGTGGCCTGGGAAAGCAGTGGAAGATGGCCCAAGTCCTTGTGCCCTTGCACCCACATGGGAGACCCAGAAGAAGCTCCTGGCTCCTGGCTTTGGATCGGTGTAGCTCCGGCTGTTCCTGCCAACTGGGTAGTTAACCAGCAGATGGAAGACCTCTCTCTCTGTTTCTCTCTGCCTCTCCTCTCTCTGTGTAACTCTGACTTCCAAATAAATAAATAAATAAATAAATCTAAGAAAAAAAAGTGCAGAGCAAAGGGCATCCCCACATGTTGTAGCTGTTTGTCCTTTCTGGTGTCTGCTCAGTGCAAGGTGCCCCTTTTTTCCTCTGATAACAGCTCCCCAGGAACCCTCTTGTATGTATGTTCTGTGTGTCCAGTGGCCCCAGTCGCAGCCATGTGGATGAAGAGTTTGCAGATGGAAACACTGGGCCCCTCAGAGTCTCTGCCACTTGGCACCGGGAGGCAGGGGTGGCTTCCATGGCTGGGACTAAGGACCTGTGAAGTCGGAAGCAGTTGGGAGCATGCAGAAGCACCAGAGAGAAAAAGGAGGAGGTGACGGAGCAGACCGGGGGAGCAGGGACAAGGGACTCAGGGTCCTGGGGCAGCTCTGAGAAGGGCCCTTCTTCCTTCCCAAGCTCCTGCTGTGCTGCTGTCCATGGAGTGTGAGACACCCCAGGTTCCTTGCCTCCTGCTCTTTCTCTTTGGAGAAAATCTTGCCTGGCTTAAATACAACCAGAAGGAGTCTTGGAAAGAATTTTGCACACAAAACCGAGCACACGTTTGAGAAAAAGCCCCAGGAGTTCTGTTTCATGTCTAGATTAGTTCCCAATTCCTTGACAGCCGAGCTTCGAGTCTCTAAAAATCTCGAGCGGATCACACTTCCGACGTTGGTCTTCTGCTCTTGGCTGGTTTGGCCTTCATGGAATACTGGACATGAGAAAAAGGAGTTGGGATTGATTCCTTGCTGGAGGCTCGTTCCACAGATACTGGTACCCTGGGAATGAGGCTGCAGCTTTTATGCTCCTAACCTATCTGTGCAAATGTCTCCCAGTCTCTCGTGCCTGAGATAAATTCTCTGTGAGCGTCTTCTCCCTTTTCTATATTGCTGGCATTTACTACATAACAGCTGCTTCTCCAGAGAGCAACTAAACCAAGGCCATCGTGTTCCATTTTTATGATGAGATACATATTTCCCAAACAAAAGACAAATCCTCGCTTCAAAGGACTGAAGCGATGGTACTCACAAAACATTTCAGCTGCTAGAGGGAAGGGCATTGACGAAACACAGCTGAAATCTCAGCTGGCCCAGACCCAGCGCACACCCAGCTAACTGTGAATTGGGTGAACTTCTGATCACTTGAGGCTCTCGCCTCCTCACTTCGTTCCAGAAGAGGAAATACGTTAGCATTATGTTGGCCAAGCTGTGCACTCTGCAGAATCTGAGATACACAATTCCACACAGAGGAGCACCTCCATTACCGACATACGTTCAACCATCAGGTGCACAAAACAGAGCACTGGGTCTGGGCCCCTTTTCCTCTGAACATACAGTCCTGACAGCCGAGCCTCTGTTTCCCTGTCAGTGCTGTACCTTGGTCGGAATCTTCCTTGGTTCCTGCTCCACCCCACGGTGTACATTTCTTTGCACCTCCTTTCTGTGGCTCCTTTGACCACAAAAGACAATGAAAATGTGACTCGCTTTTTTCTACTTGCTTATAGTCACTAAATAAAGCTCCCTCTTAGCTTTTCTGAAGTTGAAAGACAAACACCCAGAACATTTTTTTAGTTCTAGAAGGAAAAGATAAACGCAGATTGTCTAAAATGATAATGGCATGGCATGCCTGGTTGTTCTGCTTGTTTTTTCTTTTTTCTTTTTTTAAGTCCCAAAGCTATAGGTCATGGATGAATCTTGGATAGACAAAACAACTGTTCTTAGACTGCTCCTTCTGCCTCTTTAAAGACTAGCCTGGTCTGCTTCCCCTCCTCCCTCCCAGTCCACAGACCCGTGAGCAGTGGTCCAGTTCCTGTCTCCCATCCCATTCATTGCCAGTTGCCCATTCTTTACTTTGGCATTGGATGCTGACTGCACACTCCACTCCCTGCTGTACCGTCTACCCATGCAGCCTCACTCCCACTAGAAGGCGTTCTTGTCTCCCCTGCTACCTACACCACTCAGACTCAAATCCGGCACCCGTTCCTCAAGTCCTCCAATCTTCCAAAGCAGCGTGCTGCGAGGAGACTGTTGAAGCTGGTGGGACTTCCAGCCACTGCCCAGGCCTGTGCTCAGGCCAGCAGCTCAGCAGGCGAGATCTGAAGTTCTCACAGCTCCTGCGCTGACAGGTGTCATTAGTATTTTCAGTTGTCCCTTGATAGGCCTTGGGATTTGTTGGCAGCAAAGCAGGAGTACCACTGGGCTGAAAGAAAAAAATCAAACTTAGTTTGTTTTGTTTTGTTTGCACAGGTAGAGTTATAGACAGTGAGAGAGACAGAAAGGTCTTCCTTCCATTGGTTCACTCCTCAAATGGCCGCTACAGCTGGAATTGTGCTGATCCGAAGCCAGGAGCCAGGTGTTTCTTTCCAGTCTCTGACGCAGGTGCAGGTGCCCAAGCACTTGGGCCATCCTCCACTGACCTCCTGGGCCACAGCAGAGAGCTGGACTGGAAGAGGCACAACCGGGACTAGAACCCGGTGCCCATATGGGATGCCGGCACTGCAGGTGGAGGATTAACCAATAAGCCACACGCTGGCCCAGTTTTTTTTTTTTAGTATGTTGGAAAAATGCTATTAAGTTTTTTGAAAATGCAGAAGTATCAAGAAAGACTGGCACTGTGGTGCAGGGGTTTAAGCTGTGGCCTGTAAGGCTGGCATCCCATATGCACACCAGTGCCAGTCCTAGGTGCTCCACTTCTGATCCAGCTCCTGCTCATGTGTCTGAGAAGCCAGTGGAAGATGGCTTAGCATTTGGACCCCTGGCACCCATGTGGGAGACCTGAATGGAGTTCTAAGCTCCTGGCTGTAGCCTGGCTTAGCCCCAGCCATTGTAGTCATTTGGGGACTGAACCAGCAGATGGAAGATCTCTCTCTATCTCATCCTCTGCCTTTCAACTAAATAAATAAATCTTTGCAAAACAAAATCTGTGACTAGATGAAGGGCAAGAAGAAACTACATGCCAAAAGAGTCAAGGAGGAGGGAGAAGTGTGGGAGTTCCTGTGGAGCATAAAAACTGTAGGGATGTCATATCATTTGGTACACAGTGATAAATACGACTTCACTGACTTTTACCATGTGTATGGCAATGCACCGTTCTTTCCCCACATCATGGTCATTGTCAGGAATCCCTTACTCTGTAGCATTAATGTCCCTGTTGGCAAAAAAAAAAAAAAGTAGCACATATGTATATCATGTCTGCATATGAAGTGAATGTGACAAATGTTAAATTTAAAAACTTAAAGAAGGAAAGGGGAGGTAGCAAGAATACAAATGGGACTTTGGCTGTCATTGGAGCCATTCAACAGTCATTGGTCCCTGTCTTCACGGGATGCGTTTTTTTTTTTTCCTTTTTAATTTTCTATAAAGCATTTTTTGAGTTTTGATATAAGAAAAATTTTGTATTGTTTCTGCAGGCTGAAAGTATTATCAACACTACACGTTTTGGTAGCACAAAGGAACTGGGAGAGAAAAAGGAAATCCTGGGCTTAGCCAGACAAGTAGAAGAGTCCCAAGTTGCATTAGAAATACCTGGGACCTGGTGTGGAGGCCGGGAGACACCAAAGAACCCTGCAGAGCAAGACTAAACACAAAGACGATGGACTAATCCTACCATTAAAAAGAAACATTTCTTTTTGACTTTATAGTTTCTCGAGTTATTAGGAATATACAGTACCTAAAAATAGGAAAGTTAAGAACCCAATAAACATTTGTTGCATGATAGGGAAAAATTATATTTTGAATAACTGACAATGTTTGGCAAATTTAGACCTCACCAATGTGTTCCCCTTTGGAGAGTGGTTGGACTGGAACTGTATATGGAAAATAAAAGGCAAGCGGATGGACTGTACCTCTGGTACTGTTAATGCATAGGGCTGACCGCATGAACCTGTTGATCAGTTTCTTAAGCAGGAGGTCCATCAAGAACCAAGGTAGGCATAAAATGGGTGCTTAATCTCTAATTAGTACACTGGATGTTTAAAATAGTGACTAAAGGTACACGATGGCTTGAAAGGGAGGGTTGAAAAGGGAAGCAGACCACCTAGGAATGTAGTACAGTGACCGGAATATGGGATAAGAAGGTGTATTGGTAACAGGGCAGTTGGTTCTCCAATGGGTGATTTGGCTATAAATGGTATCAGAGCAGGAAAATGACCTACAGATGGTCAGACTTCATAGGATGGGAAGGCAGTGGGGAGTCTGGTAAGGAGCTCATTCTTTAACACTTTTACCTATTTGAAAGGCAAACACACACACAGAGACAGAGATAGATGGACAGAAGTGGAGAAACAGAGTGCCCATTCACTGGTTCACTCCCCAAATGCCCTCAACAGTTAGGGCTGGACTGGGCTGAAGCCAGGAGCTGAGAACTCAATCCAGATCTCCCAAGTGGGTGCCAGGGACCCAAGAACTTGAGCCATCACTCGCTGCTCTCAGGTCTGTCTTGGTGGGAAGCTGGGATTAGGAACTGGAGCTGGGGTTGAACCCAGACATTGAGAAGTGGGATGCAGACATCTTAACCGGCAGACCACATGCCCACACCCAAGGAGCTGAGTCTGTAAATGAATCAAGGTTAGGCTACCGCATCTATTTCCTAATAGCTATACGACCTTGGAATGATGTCTAAGGTCTCCAAGCCCAGTCTCTCCTTCTGTAAAATGGCAGAGTTATGAGAAACAAATGAAATTATGCATGCAAAGTGCTATCATTGTGCCTGGAAGGAAATACAAGCTCATAAAGGTTAATTAGCATCATTTACCCTCTGCTGTTTATCTGTCAAGGATTCTCCAGGAGGGACAAGGTGCTGTGTTTTCCAAAGGGACCACCGGCCCTCCAAATAGTCTAAGCCAGAAGGACTGTTAACAGAGGGTTGTAGTGGTTACCATGGTCACCACCACCAGTGGTGACACCTCTGATGCAGAGAAGTCAGGCTGCCCTCGCTGACCTATGGTAATCACTATTGACAAGAAAGAATCTGGGTTCGTGTCATAGCAGCATTTACTTGCACTCAGTCAAACTCACTTGCCAAATTGCTTTCTTTTTGAAAACCGCAAATGAAACCTCAAATTCATCTCCTTGCATTCAATGGAAAACAAAGCAAGCCCAATAATAAGATAATGGGGTCGAAGTTCATGAACTTTATTATCGCGATCAAGGATCCTGGCATTATGTGCTGCATCCCCTGGCCAGGCACGGCCACTAGCAAGCGCCTCTTCAGGAATCAAGGTCAACACCTACATTGGCATTTCCTTAAGAGTCCTCAACTCCCACACCACTGACCAAGGTCCTTTGTGTTTTCTTTGTGTTTTTGCACCAACACCATCTGCAATCTCATACATCCACATATACCATATACACATGTGTCTCATGTAAGAAAATACAGCTCTGTCCTTTGGTGAATTGTGCCTCCTGGTTTTGATTTACTGAAAAGGGTCATGACAAAGTTTTGATAAACGGCAGAAGGCAGCTCATGCAGAAATGTGCTCTGCTGGCCAAGGAATGGCCTCAACTTGAGACCCTGTGATAAGAAACAGGAAATGAAAAAAGAAAATAAAAATCTCCCTGATTGTAAAAAGTATTAATAGTCAATAGCCTTTTGGAGATTGTTTTTGCTTTAAACATCTGGGAATAGGTTCCTGGTGGCTTTGTAGCTAATTGAGTATTGCTTTCATGTGATACAGGACCAAGATCCACACAAATTTAGAACAAAGATAAATGAACTAGATTTTCCTAGTAACTGCCAAACTCAATCTCTCTCTCTCTCTCTCTCTCTCACACACACACACGCACACACTTATAGATTTCAAAACACTGAAACACACTTTTATTTTTTTCTCCTGTTCTCCTTATGAAAAGACTTGGAGACATGTAGAAAAAGGGCCATAGAAGTGTGACTGCTGTAGAAACCAGAAGAAACCCCCTGGCAATCACTGCAGGTCACGCTCCCTAAGGCTACTTCCAGTCCTGGCCGCCCTGAATGGTCTGGGGTATGCTCATCATCCTGCACTAATTATCAACAGCGTTCCCAAGCACTCACCACAAGTCTCCCACTTTAGACAAGAAATTACATAGTTTTTGTATCTGATTTCAATTTGGGAAAATCCAGGCTCTGTATAAGGGGCAGACTTCCCTGCCCTGCATGTTTCTATCTCACACGCCAGATGGGAACAGTATGAGGAAGACTGGCTTCCCTCTGCCCCTCGCCTTCTCCAAGTGGGAAGAGGAACAACTGGTAAGAAGGCTAACATTGGATCAAGGATCTGATTGTGCTCAACACTGTCTCTTCTGGATTCTTCTTTCAGATCTGGCTGCCGACACAGAGGATGCTTTCTGCATTGCTCGCCGCCATATGCAGCCCCTGGCCGTCCTCTCTCAGGGCCTAGCTGGCTGGATCTGACATTAGGGTGACGTGACTTTCTCTGTCACCTTCCTCAGGAATTCGCACTGGTGTTTTGACCTTTGCTTGTCTTTTGTAACTTGTTTCTCACCTGGTTAGAAATTTGGGTGAAAATATTTATGGAAGTTTCACATCCCAGTGTCTGGGTATTTTGGCTATGAAACTAGATCTTGGAGATCAAAATAAAATGTGGAGATTGGTGCTTCTAGTCTGAAAATGGGCACAAGAATTAACTTAGAAAGTTAATTCTTTACTTCTGAGGGGAAGGGATGAAACATGCCTTAAGCTACAAAGTCACAATTTGTACTAGTATCCCAGTTAGGTTAAGGCAGGGATTTGTTAATAATGACTTTTTAAAAAAAGATTTTTTATTTTTATTTGAGAGGTAGAGTTACAGACAGTGAGAGGGAGAGACAGAGAGAAAGTTCTTCCTTCCATTGGTTCACTCCCTGATGGCCACAACGGCCGGAACTGCACCTATCCGAAGCCAGGAGCCAGGTGCTTCTCCTGGTTCCCATGCGGGTGCAGGGCCTAAGCACTTGGGCCATCCTCCACTGCACTCCCGGGCCACAGCAGAGAGCTGGATTGGAAGAGGAGCAGCCGGGACTAGAACTGGTGCCCATATGGCATGTCGGCACTGCAGATGGAGGATTAACCTACTGCGCCATGGTGCTGGCCCCAATAGTGGCTTTTTAAAAAGAGCTTTTAGGGGAGATATTTGGAATAGGAGTTAAGAGGCTACATGGGATGCTCACATCCCATATCAGAGTGCCTGGTTTCGAGCCCCAGCTCTGCTTCCAATTCTGATTTCCTGCTAATGTACAACTTGGAAAGCAGCAAGTGATGGCTCAAGTACTTGGCTCCCTCCTTCCCACCCGTGAGACCTGGACTGAGTTCCCAGCTCCTGGCTTCAGCCTTTCAGACCTAGCTGTTGTGGGCAATTGAGGAGTGAACCAGCAGATGGAAGCTCTTTCTCCATCTGCCTGCCTTTGTCTGTCTGTCTGTCTGTCTGTCTCTCTCTCAGACTTTCAAATAAGGAAAAAACTTTTTGAAACCCAATAGAGTTCACTGGCGCCTTTCTCTGAAGGGAGGAAGGAACCTCCACTGTGATACGGCCTTGACTAAACAAGTTCAGAGTTGGTGAACTCAAGGGGCTTCCATAGCCTAGACAGCTCATGGCAAGAGTCTTGGGTGATTGCTGACGTCATAAATAAGAGTGCCAATTGTTAAATCTACAATGGGAGTCACTGGGTACATGCTCCCCACGTAGGATCTCTGTCCTTAATGTGTTTTACTATGAAACTTAAAAACAACACTACTAGTCGAACAATACCCTATACCTTGTGCGGTTGTGTGAGTGCAGCCTGTTGAAATCCTTGCTTAGTATATACTAAGTTGATCTTCTGTATATGAAGGTAATTGAAAATGAAACTTGATGAAGGGCGGGATGGGAGAGGGAGTGGGAGAGGGGAGGGCCACGGGAGGGAAGGAGGTTGGGGGGGGAGCCACAACAATACAAAAGTTGCACTTTGTAAATTCACATTTATTAAATAATAAAAAGAATAAAAAAGCAGAAAAAAGAAATTAAAAGTCTGAAGCAAAAATGAAAAATTCAATAAAAGGGTTGAAAGAGGCTGAGAAAATCTCTCAGAAAAAAGAATTTGAAACTAAAATACTGAGAAATTGAAGAAAGGTGATGAAAAGTTTCAGTCCAGTAGGTCAAACATCTTCTTTTAATTTTCTCATTTGCTCATTTGTTTTTAGTTGAAAAGCAGAGACAAAGAGAGATCTTCTAGTTCATACCACAAATGCCTGCCACAGCTGGGGTCAAGCCTCGTCAAAGCTGGGAGCCCACGACTCAATCCAGGCCTCCCACATGTGTGGCAGGGACCAAGGCCCTTGGGCCATCATCTGCTATCTCCCAAGGCACCTGATGGCAGGAAGCTGGATCAGAAGCAGAGTCAGGAACCAACCCCAGGCTCTCTGATAAAAAGCACCTTAGCAGCTACGCCAAACACCCACCCCCAACATCTTAATAGAAGATCCACAGCCAGTCCTTGTGGTGCTACAGGTCAAACCACTGCTTGGGATGCCCACGTCTCCTATCAGAGTACCTGAGATAAAGCACCACCTCCGATTCCAATCCAGATTCTTGCTAATGTGCCTGGGAGACACCAGGTGATAACCCAAGACTCGGGCCCCTGCCGCCCACATGGGAGACCCAAGTGTAGTTCCTGGCTTTGTCTTCAGCCTGCAACAGCTGCAGCTATTGTAGGCACCTGGGAGAGTGAATCAACAGGAAGGAGATATCTTCTCTCTCCCTCCCTCTTTCTCTCTCCTTTTCTCTCTCTCCCTCTCCCATCCCTCCCTTTCTCTCTGTCACTCTGCTTTTGAAACAAATGAATAATGCCAGTCAGCTATGAGGATGGAATAGAGACATTTTTATTCATGAAAGATCTCAAAATACATACCTCCCACCTTCACTTCTCAGGAAGCTTTGGAAAATGAATTTCTGCACAACAGTGAGGAAACCAAGAAAGAAGTGACAAGGCATGCAGGAGAGAAGCTAAGGAAAGTCCTGGAATAGTGCGAGAGCAGGATCCCGGGATAACTTGACAGAAGGCCTTGCTCATGGCCTCCTGTAAAGGGTGGTAGAATGAAGGGCTCCAGAAGGAATGTCTCACCAAAAAATGAAAAGAAAGAAATAAAGTGACAGATATGTTTGAAACCACTGAAGGAAGATTAACTCTGCTGGCAGAGAGTCTGAAGATAGATTAACGATACCAAGAGCGCTGAGCAAATGAAAAGAATGCGGCATTTATTATCTCCAAGGAAAATAAAAAGCTGTACAAAAAGTATATTAAATGCCTCATCTGTGCAAGCAAATATTGATTTAACCAAAACCTATGACATATTTATAGCAGTAAGAAGGGGGGATCAGTGAGAAGAAATATTGAAGAAAGGAAGCAATGGAAGAGCAATAAATCCTCATCTTCCAAATGAGGAAGTCACCAGAGAACATCTAAAACATAATAAACAGGAATCAGGACTATAAGAATATATTTACATAGCTATATAAGAAACATGGGAATAGAAAACAAGAAAAATAGCAAAAAAAAAAAAAGAGAGAGAGAAAATGCATTTATCAGGAGACTGGAAATCAATATTGGAAATGATGGTTTTCATTTGAAGCAATGTAGATCTATTTAACTAGTAAAACTGTGTATGGGTAAATCTAGCTGAAAATATTAGTTAACTATAAAAGTCTGCTTTCTTGAATTAAAGTATGACTTGCTTTAAGAGACTGGTGTTTACTCAATTTGTGAAGCATTGCCTGAACACTTCTCCCTCTAAAATTGAGCAAAACTATATAAAAGGAATTGAAGAGAAAGGGGATAATTCCATTTACTCATTTAAGTGACATCTATTTGTGACAATATACTATTCTAGTCATCAGGAATATATCAAGAACTAGTTGAATAAGGCTCTATCCTTGCAGAGTTATGTCATTGTGAAAGAAATAGACAACACATGATTGATCTAAGAGATAGGTATCTTAGGCAGCATTTTACAAAGTAGACCTGAGTAAAGGCAATCAGGAGTGCAGCTGGGATGGAAGGATGACAATTTAAAATCGAATGATCAAAAGGTCTTGTTGAAAAGGTCATAATTGAGCAAAGATGATAAGGGGTTTTGGAGTCAACCTGGCAGCTCTATCCTAGACAAAGAAAACAGACTAGTACAGAGATCAGAAGGTGGGAGCATGCCAGGTATTCAGGAAATACCAAAGAGACCAAGGTGATCAAAGGATGGAGAGAAGAATGGGAGGTGGAGGTAGGAAGTTCAGGGATGGGGAAGGAGTGACCATTGGCTTCAAGCAGCAAGTCCTGAGACAGGACAGGAAGAAGACTGCAGGCATCCGTGAAACCAAGTAGGAGGCCATGCAGACATAAGGAACTCTACAGCAGGCAGTGAAAAAGGAATTCCTGAGAGTTGAATGTTTTCTGGATGTATCATGGAGCAGATGGGATTTACCTTTGGATCATATGTGGAGTGAGAGGTGGGGAAACAAGGGCCATGGATGATGCAAGAGGTTTTGTATTGAAAGCTGCATCAGCTGCCATGAGAATGAGCAGTGGAGCAGGCGGTGGAGAAGATGATGAGTGCAGACGTGGATGCACACAACTGATAGATCCAAGCCTGGTCAAGAGAGTGGGAGGTGTTTGGGAGGCAAACAAAGAAAAGGGATTGCAGGAGGAGTGATCAGCTGAGCTGGATGCTATGTAGAACCCAAGCAGGGAGCTTGAGATTCTCAGATTTAGTAACAAGGATCTTACTGGTGATCTCAAAAAGACAGTTTCACGCAAGGGTTGAAGGCAAAAGCCACATGAGAGTGAATTTAAGGAAGAATGGGAAGAGAAGATGAGGAGGCATCTCTTTTGGGGAAAAACACAATGGGGTGGTTGTTTCAAGAGAAGAGTTTTGTTTTAGTTGGAAAAAATAATAACATCATCATTTTCTGATAATAATGTATGAGTTTATCAGTAATATACTTGATATGGCAAGAGAGCAAGGAGAACATTCCTAGAACAATGTTTTGAGTGGCAGTGAAAGGGTAGAGAAGAATGTGTTTCTGGCAGAAGCATGGACAGCTCACGTGTGCTGTGGGCACAGATGCAGGTGGATGAGAGATGGAGAGTCTAGAAAATCTTGTGATTGCTTCCTTATCACCCAGTAAGTACGAGGCTAGGTTGTTAGAGTGAAGATATCTGAGGTGGTATTGAAGGCTTAAAGGAAAAGAGACACTCAGCAGAGGAAGGGAGTCGACAGCCCAGGAGAAGAGAGCATAACTGGGTGGTCACTGTGTAAGGCCAGTTGAAGTGTATGGTCACTGCCTGTTTTAGTCCATCTAGACTGTTACATCAAAATGCCATAACCTGGATGGCTTATACACAACAGACATTGATGTCTTTCAGCTCTAGAGCACAGGAAGTGCCAGATCAATGTACTGGCAGATTCAGTGCCCGGTGAGGACCCACTTCCTCATGGACGGTACCTTCTGGGTCCTCATATGGCAGAAGGGGCGAGGCAGCTCCTGGAGTCCTGTTTTCTAAGGCATTAGTCCCACTCATGAGGGCTCCACACTGAGGACCTAATCTCCTCCCAAAGACCCCACCTCCCAGCACCATCCCCTTGGGGATGAAAATTTTGACTTAGGAATTTGGAGGCAGCACAAACATGCAAACCACAGCATTGCTCTTCTCGCTCATCAAACACCACTTTGTGCATTGTGTGATCTGTTTCAAGTGTGAATAAGGCAACAGGAGAAAGAAGTTATTTCAGTCTGAAGTGATTTCTAAGTCCCTGTGACTTTATTATGGGAAACAAATGAAGTGGAGACAACGTCACCACCAAATACGCCACATCATTTCTACAATGTTGGTTTTAAAAGAAGCAAAGGTCTCTCATCAGAGGTACAGAAAAGTGATATAGGAATTCAATGCAGTCATATGAGCTCTTTGAGTTGAGAGCACTACAAGGCCGACCAACAATTGATTGGAAAGAATGATTGGAAAACTGACACTCTGAGGCCCCTAGACTAATTCAGGCAAAGAATAACAATGGACAATACCATTGGGTGAAGGACCATTGGAGAACAAAGTATGCATACAGACTCCCAGCATCACACAAATCATGGACAATGTCATTCAGCATGGACAACGGTTGTGCTGTCCTTTACCTAGGAGAGATTCGGGGGATACAGTGTGAGGAAAGTGATCAAGCCCAGCATCAACATTATGGACCTTTGATGGAATGCAGTGAGATCAACATGAGGACACCAATGTGGCATTCTTGGCAAAGCTGTCTATCTTGAATCTAATCATAAAAAAGCAATCTGACAATTCCAGAATATGAGACATTCTACAAGACCAACTGGCTTGGATCCTTCCAGTAAAATCATCTCTCAAAAGAAAATAGAAAATGGAAGGATTAGAGGAGACTCCAGAGACTAATGGCACCCATGCAAAGAGGCCAGATTGGCTCTTGGATCAGAAGTGAGAAGAATAGCTTGGAAAAGACATTTTTGGGACAGCTGGGGAACTTTGGATAGGAATTATACATTAGATGATGTTATGGAATTGATATGTATTTTCTTGGGGTTGACATTCATCTAATGTTTACTCCACAGACAGTGTTATTCTCAGGAAATGTTGGCTGAAGTAGTCAGAGGTCACATGTTAGGATGTCCACAGCTTATTTTCCAATGTCTCCACCAAATAATGGAGTGTGCGCACATAGGTGGGTGTGTGAGTGTGTATGAAGACAGAAAGCAATGAAGCAAATCTGCTGAAGCAGTAGCCACTGTTAAACTTAGGTGGAGGGTGTGTCTGTGTTGAACTTTTCTGTTGATTTGAAGTTTTTCCAAGTCGGATTTAAAAAAAAAAAAAAGAGCATTAACCAGCTGCTGAAAGTACCTTGAATATACAAGAGTCAACAATGACAGGAGACCAGGGCCATATCAATTCCAACTTTTCTTTTTGGAAAGCAGAGACTATTACATTGTTTTCCATTCCTAACATTTTCCTAAATTCCAGGAACACAAGGAGCTTTGCAGGATTTCCAAATATGCCTGACTTTTTTCCATATTATGGCTAAATGTTTTCTGGGTACCAAAACAAAACCCAGTTAGCACCTCTGCGAGAAGAGGACATGAGCTCTTGATGGCTCCAGGTGGATTCTGGTCCAAGAAGCAGACAGGAACCCAGCTTTCTGGTTTCCACTAATACTAACTCAGAGCAGGGCTCACACCATTGCATCACTGGAGACCATGCAAGTTAAGTGGAAGAAAATACCACCCCCTTCTGAAAGGTTTCCTTTCTGAATGCAAAACTCAGCACCTCACTGAGACATGGTCAAGACGTGCAGTTCAAGGAGATGACTTTGGAATTAAAGGCCCAGGGACGAGTTTTCTGGGGAAGGACAAAGAGAATGGGCTGTCCTCCCAGGGAAGGGGTCTCCTGATGTACCAGGAGAGCAGCAGCCACTTGCTCTCCACTGCCTCAAGAACAGAAACTGGCCTCTCAGAGAGAAGGAATTCACTTCTGGGAAGATTGCTTAAAAGAGGTTGTGCGTTACCAAGAGGGCAAACCTGGAGAACTGGACACGCCTTCAAGGTGCATCAGCACAAACTGACCACAGATGTAGATGCTCTGGTGCAGCAACTTCAGCCATTGCCTAGGATGCCCACATCCCATATCCAAGTGTCTGGGATTGCACCCTGGCTCTGCTTCTGATCCAGCTTCCTGCTAAGGTGCCCGAGAGGCAGCATGTGAGGGCTCAAGGTCTTGGGTTCCTGCCAACCACATAGGAACTGCATGGAGTTCTGGCTCCTGGCTTTGACCTGGACCAGCCTTGGCCATCACAACCATCTGGGGTATGAACCAGAGGAAGGACGATATCTCTCCCCCACCTCCCCATCTCACCTCTCTCTCTCCCTCATCTTTTCAAATAAATAAAAGTGATAAACAGTTATAAAAATGTTTTAACATAATCACAAATAAGCTTAAAAGAATGGGTTTTTAAAAAGATTATTTATTTATTTGGGAGGTAGAGTAACAGACAGTGAGAGGGAGAGACAGAGAGAAAGGCCTTCCATCTCCTGCTTCACTCCCCAGATGGGTGCAATGGCCAGGGCTGTGCCAATCCAAAGCCAGGAGACAGGAGCTTCCTCCAGCTCTCCCACACAGGTTCAGGGGCCCAAGCATTTGGGCCATCTTCTACTGCTTTCCCAGGCCATAGCAGAGAGCTGGATTGGAAGTGGAGCAGCCAGGACTCAAATCAGAACCCATATGGGATGCCGGTTGGGGTACTGGACTCTGTCCTGGTTGCTCTTCTTCCAGTCCAGCTCTCTGCTGTGGCCCGGGAGTGCAGTGGAGGATGGTCCAGGTGCTTGGGACCTGCACCCGCATGGGAGACGAGGAGGAAGCACCTGGCTCCTGGCTTCAGATCGGTGCAGTGCACCAGCCACAACATGCCAGCCGTAGCGGCCACTGGGGGGGGCAGGGGGGTGAACCAACGGGAAAAAAAAAAAAAGGAAGACCTTTCTCTCTGTCTGTCTCTCTCTAGTGTCTAACTCTGCCTGTCAAAAACAAAACAAAACAAACAAACAAAAAAACCTGTGACTGAGAGAAGCATTTGAGAGACAGAGGCTGAATGAGATCTTTGCTCATAGAAGAGTTTTAAATGGAGCAGTCCCACAATCAAAGTGAGTTGACTTTCTATGAACAGCTGGGGTGAGCAAAACCAAAATGTGCTCACCACATGAAAATGGATCCGTATGAGTCCAAGGGATCAGTAAGGATCTATGACAGCAGTTACTTTTGTTTGCTCTTCTCATTCTCTCATTCACTACATCCAACTTTGTCATCTATGTCAAGCTCTTGTTGATGACAATCACAGCTTTCCAAGGAGCGTTCTTAAGTCACCAACCCACCCTCACAGCGATGGCTGCTAGAGTCTCTATACAGCGTAAGTCGAGACCTGCTGCGCTTGGTTTTTCTTGGAGTGTTAAATGAAGTGTATCTGGGAGCTGAGCCCTTGCTAAGGAGTAGGAGGAAAGGGTTCTCATATGCACTTAAAAATGCTGGCCCAGGCTTGTATTCTGGGACTGAGGGTGTCCTGAAAACCAATCAGAAAACATCCAAGACGTTACATTCAGATGGCCCAGGATCAGCTGGGAGATAGCTCAGGGCCCTCTTTCTGTTGAACTCACAGTGCCATCTCTTGGCCTCCCAGGTAATAACACTCTTGGCCCTGGAAGTGAGCAGATCCTAGAATGCAGAAGTGTCTTGCACCACTGCAAGAGCTGTTGCCACTTGTAAACAAAATACTGACTGTGAATCTTTAACTCGGCACTCCTTCTCCTTTGAGGTTCTCCTTTGGATTTTGACACCAATGGGAGTCCCTGAAAGCCGCTCAGTTTAGGTTCTTCACCCTTAGACTACCAGACTCAGCCCCCCTACAAACAGATAGCTCTCTTTCCACACGTTCCAGAACATAAAGCATTCTGAGATATCACTCCAATAATCTTCATGTCAGTCCCTGCACACACGGGGGTCATTTGCTGGTGACCCACAAATGGCAACAAATAGACACACAAATAGATTTCTTGCAAGTCAAGCCAAGCAAACTGTTGAGGATATACGTTCTGAGTCTTTTCAGAGACAAAAAAACAAAAACAAAAACAAAAAAGACTGGGAGAGAGTACATAAGCAGCAGGCAAATAGAAAGGAAAATGGATAATATTGAAAAAGAAAAGGGAATTTCTATTTTTCAATGTTTTGGTTTTCTAAGTTAACATGTTTATTCTTTTCACTAAAAACAGAGGGACCATCCCCAATCAAACACCCTTCCTAATACTCACTAACAGACATTGCCAGACCCATATGTAGACTCGCTGATGGACTGAGAATTAATCAGAGTAAGTGTGAGCCATCCAGGAAAATAGGGATCTTGTGTCTGCTAAGTTTTCCCACGGCAGCACATGGAGCCTTCCTTTGGCCACACCCACCTGCTTTCTCTTGTTCTAGAGAAGTCTGGTTCAGGGCACAGACCATGGAGCAGAGAGGTGCTCTGCATAAAGCAATAGTAACCACAGTACCAACCTCAGAGTGTCGCTCAAAGACTCAATAACACCAGTAAGACGCTCAGAGCACTGCCCGGCACACGACAATCACACTATAAAGTGCCAGCTATGGCTACTGTTTTACAAAAAATCAGAGAGCCCTTGCTTGTGTGAGTGGCAGAGTTAGTGTTTTCTCACCTTGCTGTTTACAGCGTTTGCTCTCACTCATGGGGAGTGACACAACCACATTGGGATGGATTCAAACCCACCGGCTGCGAGTCCCTGTGACCTCAGGTGAAGCTTCCATCCACAGTGGCTCTTCCTTGCTTTCCTGGGTGGCCTCACAGTGACAAGAGACAAAGGAGGGAAAGTGGGCCTGGGGGCTGCTCCCGTAAGAGCAGGTGGCTAAGGAGGAACTGAGGTTTTAGCAGATCCTTATGCATCCCAAAGGAGTGGACGAGCCCTGTATTTCACAAAAATGGGGGCAACATGAGCACCTGTTACTATTTATTATACATATTTTCACAAAAGAAAGCTGTGTTTTACAGAGTAAGGAAAAATCCTCATCTTTAGAACAGCTGTTTTAGTTGGGAGTTCAGCCCAAAACAATTTCATATTAGAGATCAAATGTGATGCTTCATAAACCAAAAGTGAAACTTGCCTTTTATTATTACTATCCATGTATCTACTTTTCCAGGTAGAACCCATGCATCCATGCATCTACTCCATAATTTAAAAAGAAAAACACTCTGCCGAGCACTTACAGTGGGTCTTGGGGGAAAAACAGAGTTGCAAGACATGAGCCCCATCAGCAAAGCACAGGTGATAAAATATGGGTGGCGACAGGGACAATCTCTACAGTGGCAATGGCAGACAGACGGAGGCCTGTGCCAGGCGGTTAAGGATCTGCCAAGGCGGATCTCGAAGGAAGAAGGTTTTGGCCAGAGGAAGACAGGAGGGAGGGAGGTGCAGGTGGATGGCCACTTGCCCGTGTATGTCACTTGTCGGTGAGGAAATCCCCTGCTGTTCACTTCTCCCTGGGAAGCACATATGTGCTCAGGGGGAATTCAAGGGGAAACCCACTTTTCATTAGCACACAATTTAACATACGCTTTCCCCAGGAATAAGGTGTCCCGCTAGGTCACAGCTGAGATTCCTCAGCTGTCTTTTTGTCTGGGTGTCACTTTCTGAATGGCCACAGGGACTTGGATTTGCGTGGGACTCAGAAAACCCAAGAGGAAGAATGTGAGCCCTATTCACTCGTTCACATGGGTTAAAGGCTGGGGGACCCTGATGACAGCAAGCCTGGAGAAGGACAATGAAGCCCCCAAAGTTAAAAAAAAAAAAAAAAACAATGGCAGAGCCCCTGGAGTTTAAAAAAAAAAAAAAGGCAGAGCTGGTGGGGCTGGCCAAGCTGAGCAGGAGGGAGGTGAAATCAGGGATATTGAATCCACCCTGCCCACTGATGCCCTGCCCTATCCCCCTCTCCCCTCCCCCCAGCCCAGGAGAACCTCTCTGCTCTAAGGTGTGAAAGGCTTATCCTGCTGGGAACCTCCTCTGGGAAAGAGCTGAGACAGCAGGATGCCTAGGCCTGCCTACCAGAAGACCTTCCCCCAAGGACCAGACCCAGATCAGAAAGGGACCCAGGGCTGGCAGAGTGACCCTCGCTGGCAACACACCAGCCTTACCTCCCAGACACTGACACCTTTTAGGGGAGACTCCTCCGTTGCCTCCCGGCTCCTGGGGAAACACATGAAGAGACAGAGACAGAGATGGCGTCTGTTGATTCCATGGTCTCTGGAAGAGACTGCACTAGGACCCAGAAGCCTGTGGGAAGTAATGGCATACACCTGTAAAATCCCCTGGGGGTTCCCAGAAGGCTAAAGCCCTAGAGAACAGAAAACAACAAATTAGTGTGGGGGTAGGGGGCAGGGCTTGGCATTATTTCTGCAGGTATGAGCAGGGTTCTCCATGTCTGGTGACACCTACAATCACATAGTATCCATCAAGCTGTGACTCCGCAGTATTTTGCAGTAGAGATGCAAATTTGTACTCATTTCAAAATTGAAACACAAAGTTTCAAAAGTGTTAGGAGAAGTGGGTGTTTAACCCCGGGGTTAAGATGCCAGTAAATGCAGCTGAATTCCATTATCAGAGCACCTGTGTTTGGTATCCGGCTCTGGGGGCTGGTATTGCAGCCCAGCAGGTTAAACTGCCTGCAATGACAGCATTCTGGATGAGTAAAGGTTTGAGTCCTGACTGCTCTGTTGACAATCCAGCTCCCCACTAATGCATCCAGGAGCACATTAGCGCATTAGCATTAGGAGTGAATGATGACCCAAGTGCTTGGTCCCTGCCACTGATGTGGGAGACCCAGCTGGATTCCAGGTTCCTGGCTTCTTCCTGGCCCAGCCCCAGCTGTGTGGCCATTTGGGGAGTTGGGGAGTGAATCAGTGGATGGAAGATTCTCTCTCTCTCTCTCTCTCTCTAGCACTACCTTTCAAATGAATAAATCTTGGCGAAAAAAATAGATTTCAGGCTCTGTCTTCCCATTCCAGCTTCCTGCCAAGGCAAACCCAGGGAGGCCGCCATGATGGCTCTTGGCTGTGGCTGGCCCAGCTCTGACTGTTGCAGGCATTTGGGAGGTGAAGCACAGTCTGGAAGCATTTGGGAGGTGAAACAATGCCTAGGAGTTCTTTTCCTGTATCCCTCTGCTTCTCTAAACAATTAATTAATTTTAGATAACTTTGCATAACGTGTCCAGGTTTTAGAATATGATTTTACTCTCCTTTGGAATAGAGGAATTTCACAAAAGTAGTTTGAACAACTTGACTTTCAGGGGGCCAAGTATCCTATGGGTAGAGCTTATTATTTTTAAATAATACATTTATTAAACAAATTAAAATAAGTTTTATGAAATGTCTAGCTTTCATCATCTGCAAGATTTATATTGCTCTGAAGTACTGCACATAACCAAACATTCAAGTCAGTTGAATTGCTTGATTCCATTCTGGATTCCAAGGGGCCAGTTTCTTCTTGCAAATTTGTTTTTTGCCTCTTGCAACATTTCTTGTGTTTCTTGTTGACAATGGCTGATGAGAACATCACTGATTTGATAAGGAATCATTAGGCCGACATCATTTGGAAGCACAATGTCATCGTAAGCATCACCCAAATTTTGGAGCTGTTTCTTCGCTACTTCTATTTCTTCCTTTAATTTTGTGATTCTGCTCGTATCTGTGCACAATTGTTGATCCTTTGTGTATCTTCACAATTAACACTGATGTCTTCTGCAGCTGCCATCTTCCTGTGGGTAGAGTTTAATATAATGTAGGGTAGGGAAGGTGGGAAAGACGGAAGGCGAGGCTGGCGATGCGGGTGGGCAGATCAGCCAGGGAAGTTGGGCTCCCCTCCCCTTTCAGAGTCAACCTTCAGGGAGTCCCTCTTCTTCCCCTTCTCAAATCTCCGGGTGTCCTCTGCTCACCCTCCCCGTTCTATGCAGCCACTCCCCCCCCCCCCCACTAACACCAAGTTTCTTCAAACTTCTTCTCCTTTCACCTGTCAATATTAACCTGTGTCCTCAACCAGAAAAGTCTGCATCTTTAAATCGTACTTAAAGTGTTAATACAAATATATGCATTTGTGTTTCTTGTAGTGCTGTCTGAGTAATTCCTTAACTCAAAGACTTATTCTTGGCAGAGGCATTCCAAGTATCTCTGGGCATAAAGTCTACCTGTTCACCCTCACCTTGGGCATAGCCCCATTATAAGTTTAATGTGTGACATTCTTTGTTAATAATTTGTGTCTTCATTTTGTTCCTAAAACTAAGTCTTCAACTGTAGTATATAGATCAGAGGCTGGAGCTCAGAGCCAGACAGACCCAAGTTCAAATCTTGACCTCAGTGCTTTCTAGAGCTTCCATTTCTAGACCTGCAGGGAGCAGTAACTGCACTTTCTTGGGCTCCAGTGGACACAGCGGTGAAACGCCTGATATTAACTGATAGCAAGTGGTCTTGTGTCTCTGCCAGACAGCCTTGTTGACACAGACAGGAGAAAGGGCTGGGGATGGGAGTACTTCTGTTCTGCCCCTAGCTTGCTGGGTGTGTGAAACTGCTCTGTTGCCTTTTAAATAAATAAATTGATCTTAAAAATATTCATTTGCCTGCTCACATCTGGAGTTTGACATTTGAAATTTCTGGGATGCTTGTGGTACCCAGAAATCTTGGAAAGGCAATAGATGTTGGGCTGGTGTTGCCTGCCACCCATTCCCAGCCCAGCACCCAGCCACCCTCCCCAAAGCAGGAATTAAACAAACTCTAGCAGTCTGTTGTATCTAAGCTACTTAAAGGAGAGTTGTCTTCAGTGTTACAGGACCTTAGTCAATAATGATGTGTGTCTTAAAATTAGTTTTGAGGGCCGGCGCCATGGCTCAATAGGCTAATCCTCCACCTGCAGCACCAGCACCCCGGGTTCTAGTCCCGGTCAGGGCGCCGGATTCTGTCCCAGTTGCTCCTCTTCCAGGCCAGCTCTCTGCTGTGGCCCGGGAGTGCAGTGGAGGATGGCCCAAGTGCTTGGGCCCTGCACCTGCACGGGAGACCAGGAGAAGCACCTGGCTCCTGGCTTCAGATCAGCACAGCGCGCCGGCCGCAGCAGCCATGGCCATTGGAGGGTGAACCAATGGAAAAGGAAGACCTTTCTCTGTTTCTCTCATTGTCCACTCTGCCTGTCAAAAAAAAATTAGTTTTGAGGGGCTGGTGCTGTTGCTTAGTGGGTTAATGCCCTGGCCTGAAGCATTGGCATCCCATATGGGCGCCGGTTTGAGACCCGGCTGCTTCACTTCCAATCCAGCTCTCTGCTATGGCCCAGGAAGGCAGTAGAAGATGGCCCGAGTCCTTGGGCCTCTGCACCCGTGTGGGAGATCCGGAAGAAGCTCCTGTCTCCTGGCTTCGGATCAGCGCAGCTCAAGCCATTGTGGCCCATTGGGGAGTGAACCATCAGATGGAGGACCCCTCTCTCTCTCTCTCTCTCTCTCTCTCTGCCTCTCCTCTCTCTCTGTAACTCTGACTTTCAAATAAATAAATAAATCTTAAAAAATTACTTTTGATTAAATAAGATGATTTAATCTCATCGTAACTCAATCTTGTTTTCGTTTAAGTCAAAAGTGAATTTGCTAAGCAAAAGAACACCTGTCCCTTGCTAAAATCATCTAGGCCAGTGAGACTCTAGGGGAGAACAGCAGGAACTGGGGCCGGGAAGGGGAGGCAAGGACAAACTTGTTATATTTAGCTCTAACGAGGTGAACTTTACTGAATATCAGCAGCTGAATGTAAGCTTTAAACCTGATCTAGGGGGCAGTGTTGTGGCATAGACGATTAAGAAGAATAAGATCGAAGTCGGCGAACACTAAAAGCTTCCATAGCCTCGGCAACTCATGACAAGAGCCTAGGGAGATTACTGACGCCATAAACAAGAGTGTCAAATTGTTAAATCAACTTCAGGAGTCACTGTGTACTTACGTCTCATGAGTGTTATCCAATGTGAAGTAATGCTATAACTAGTACTGAAACAGTATTTTTACACTTTGTGTTTCTGTGTGGGTGCAAACTGATGAAATCTTTACATAGTATATACTGAATCGATCTTCTGTATATAAAGATAATTGCAAGTGATTAAAAAATCTTGGTGTTAAATTGGAAATTGCATAGATAATTAATCAATTTTTTTTAAAAAAAAATCATGTAGGATCTCTGTCCTTAATGTGCTGTACATGGTGAATTAATACTATAACTAGTACTCCAACAGTATTTTCACTTTGTGTCTCTATGTGAGGGCAAACTGTTGAAATCTTTACGTAATTTGTACTAAACTGATCTTCTGTGTATAAAGAGAATTGAAAATGAATCTTGATGTGAATGGAAGGGGAGAGGGAGCGGGAAAGGGAAGGGTAGTGGGTGGGAGGGAAGTTGTGGGAGGGGGAGCCATTGTAATCCATAAGCTGTACTTTGGAAATTTATATTCTTTAAATAAAAGCTTTATATATATATATATATATTATATATATATATATATATATATATATATATAAAGAAGATTAAGCTGCCACCTGAGACACTGGCATCCCACAAGGATGATGGTTAGAGTCCTGGCCACTCCACCTCTGAACCAGCTCTCTGCTGACGTGCCTTGAGAAGGCATCAGAAGATGGCCCAAGTACTTGGGCACCTGCCATGCATTTGGGAGACCTGGATGTAGTTCTGGCTCCTGGCTTTGGCCTGACCCAACCCAGATCATTATAGCCACTTGGGGAGTGAACTAACAGATGGAAAATTCCTCTCTCTCTCTCTCTCTCTCTCTCTCTCTCTCTCTCTTCCCCGCCCCCTCAACTC
Source organism: Sylvilagus floridanus (assembly GCA_949820135.1). Classification (NCBI taxonomy): domain Eukaryota; kingdom Metazoa; phylum Chordata; class Mammalia; order Lagomorpha; family Leporidae; genus Sylvilagus; species Sylvilagus floridanus. Next base: position 108,131,037 of record OX463226.1, read on the forward strand.
AGCCTTTCTAATAAATAAATCTTTAAAACAATCTAAAGTTTAAACATAGAAATACAGTGCTTGAAGTAGTTAGTAGTTTCAGAGGCCCAAGACAGCCGATTAGAGGAGTACTATTTTGCTATATTTTGTAATAATGTTGTTTATTTGTTAATGCTTTATTTACTTCTATTGTGTCTACAGAGTATCTTTCAGGGAATGCCATCTCAGATGCTGCAAACCTGAATTCACTCTAGGATTTTTATGTAATGAACATTTAAAAAAATAATTTATTTGAGAATCAGATGGAGAGAGAAATGGCTCCTCTCTGCTGATTCACTCCTCATATGCCCACGACAGGTAGGAGGGCTGAAGCCAGGAGCAAGGAATGCAACCGGGCTTCCCATGTGCGTGGCAGGAACCCATTCTCTTGAGGCACCGTCGCTGCTCCCAGGGTCTGCATCAGCAGGAAGCTGGAGTCAGGAGCAGAGCTGGGACTCAGACCCAAGCACTGCCGTATGGGATGTGAGCGTCGTAACTGCTGGGCTGAAAGACCAACCTGGGTGAAATGAACTTTTATTCTTTCTTTCAAAATTTCTATTTTGGGTCCAAAATCAGGGGTTCGAAGGATCTTGAAAATCACGCACAGTTTTAGTTATACAGAAATCATGGTCTCCTAGAACAGTTTATTTTATCTTGCAATTTTCTTTTGGCCAATTCCTTAGAATGGCATAGCTCCAAAATAACGGGAAATCTTTTTTAGTTTCAGTTTCTTCGCCTGTGCAAGGAAGGACAGACGAGGTTAACCTCATTCATGCCAGTTCCGACTGTGGGTACTGCTCTCTGGACGCAGCGTGCTGAGAGATGTTCAGAGAGTAGAATTAGAGTAGGGCCATCTGACACCCACTTGCTCTTGGGATGTCCAAAAAGGCAGTTTTCTCTGTGAGGATGGGAACCTGTTTGCTTAGTTTTTCTTAACATCCTCAGATGGTGTCAGTAACTAGTGCTACAAACCAAAGAATGAGTACAACAGAAGATTTGGAAGGGGCGAGGCGTTGTGGCATAGTCAGCTTAGCACCCTTTCTTTGCCAGCATCCCATATCAGAGTGCCAATTAGCATCCTGGCTACTCTGCTTCCATTCCAGGTTCCTGCTAATGAGCCTGCGAATGCAGCAGATGACGATTCAAGTTTGTGGGGGGTCCCTGCCCCCACATGGGAGACCTCGATGAAGTTCCAGGCTCCTGGCTTCTAGCTGGCCCAGCCCTACCTGTTGCAGCCACTAGGGATTGAACCAGCAGATGAAAGATCTTTTTCTCTTTGTCATTCTGCAAACAAATACATAAAATAAATCTTAAGGAAAAAAAGAGAGATTTGAAAGGGCGTTTCCAGCACTAAACGTCTAAGGAAACCACAAGAGGCCATAGGCTTCAAGTTAGGACATGTTCTACCCCTGACAGAGTGAGTTGTCTCTGAAGGATCCCCAGAGACTCTGAACAGAGACACTTCCCCACACCGTGCGTCACTGACTTCCCTTTTGCTAGCCTCAGAGTTACATTAGCTGGATTCTAATTAAATACAACATTGTATGTAGCATTGTAAAACGTTAAGCTGGTAATAACAATTTTCAAATTCCTCCAAATAAAAACTCTGCAAATATTTTTTTTAACAAAAAGTGTGAAATGAAGTGTGGTGAGGGTCATATGGGGGTGGGAGGTGGCAGGGGACTGGCTTGCTGATCTCACAAATTTACCCAAGGCCTGTCTTGCCCCAAATGCCCATCTTGGATTCAGGGATGCCCAGTGAATTGCACTCTCTCCGTGAGTCACAATGATCCGAGGTGGAGGTGAGTAGCTTTGCTTCCATATGTTATTGAATGGACTCACCTTAGGCCTGGGATTCAACAGCCTTTTAAAAATATAGACCCTGTGTAGCTATCTTCCAATCACTCAATGGACATTTCCATCACTCTGCCTAAAATTCCCACATGCCCATTTGAAATTAATCTCACCCCAGGCCCTAGGTAGCTGCTTATCTGTTTGCTGTTACATAGATTCATTTCACCAGTCCCATAATGACATATAAATGGAAACAAACAGTGCACGTTACTTTTGAGACTCAGGATGTTGTTCCATGCATCAGTAGTTCATCCCTTTCAAATGCTGAGCATCATTTCATCATGGCTTCCATTCAAGGGAAAAAAGTATGTTTTTGTTCATTATCATCTAAGTAATCATTTCCAGTTGCTTTGCTTGATTTTGAATATGGAATCATTGTTTTAGGTAAACAGGATAATTGAAAAAGTATGGAAAGTATAGAGATGATAAAGACGACCTGTAATTCAAGTATGTATGGTGGCCACTGTAAATACTCTAGTGTTTATTCTTTCTACTATCTTCATTGTGTGCGTGCCTACATGTGTGTACACCTATGCAAACACACAGGGTTAGTAATGAAATTACAATACTACCTCTGTCACACTACCTTTGATTTTCACTGAACAATTTGCTAATTGTCAATGAATATAAAGTTGTAATAGTGCATTATATATATGAGTCATATACATATATACTTATTTTAATGACTTCTTTTTTGGGGAACATTTGGTTGTTCTCAAATTTTTTGCCCCTTAAACTAGGACTGTTCTGCCCCCTGTATCTCTTGGTTCATATGTAAATAAACTCCCAGTGCCAGGATTCCCCAGATACTGTCAGCATGTGAAACCTACTGCATAAATGCTTTCCTGAGAGCTTATATCTAATTTTACCCCCAACAATGCTTGTGTGCTCATTTTTAACGTCTTATTTAGGTTTGGGCAATATTTAAAATACAGTAACTTAAAAGACAAAACAAAACAAAAAGCCCTCAGTATTGAGGGTCTCATAGTGCTTGTATTTTTAAATCAAAGGATCTTGCAGTCATGTCTAAGAGGTGATAGGAGGCTGGATACCTTTTCTCCAGCTCTAGCGTTGCACGCAAGTGTTTTAAAGTTCCCCATTGCCACTAGACTGCCACTAGAGGGCAGATATGCTGTGGAAACATAATTGAGCCACTCCTGAGTGACAGGTCAACAAACCCAATCCAGAGCGGTCATTAGCACCCTCAGATCACCATTAGCACATTCTGTGGTTGTCCTGTCTGGAGATGTTTATTTTACTGCAAAAGAAATTTTGAAATCTGTGCACACTTTTCATAATGCATATTTTCCATGAAATTTTTAAAAATCCATTATACACAAGAACATAAGTTACCCTCATTGGAATGGGTGTAAAAGTGGAAGAGGGGCTGTCATTGTGGTCTAGACAGCATGCCATTCAGCTGGTTGGAGTCTTGGCTGCTCCACTTCTGAAGCAGCTCCCTGATAGTGCACCTGGGAAGGAAGTGGAGGATACACCCATGTGGGAGACCCGGAAGAAGCTGCTGGCTCCTGGCTTCAGTCTGGGCCCTCCTTGGCCTTTGGGGTCATTTGGAGAGTGCGCCAGTGGATGGAAGATCTCTTTCTCTGTCTCTTTCTCCTCTCTCTGTAAGTGTACATTTTTAAAAAGTAAAATAAATGGAAAAAAATAAAAAAAGAAGAATTCAAAGGTGGTTCACTGCACAAATAGCGATGGAGCCACTTCCATGGGGTTGTTGTAGGTACAGGGAAGGAATCATCTCCATCCTGTTGCTTACATGCTAGTGCAGAATATAGACAGAAATAGTTGATCCAATTTATCTTGGGGAGTGATACTGTGCAAGGAAGAAGAATCAAACAGAGCAGTAGAAGGACGAGGATGCAGAGGGCTACTCTGGGTAGAGTGGGATAGAGCACAGCATTGCATGAGGAGGGGAGCGAGCTCCAGAAAGTACAAAGAAGCACATTCCTGCAGAGGCCTAGGGGCTGGATGTTTCTGGCAAGTTGAAGAACAACGAAGCCGGAGTGGCTGGAGCTGAGAGAATGAGGAAGAAATTGCTGGGGAGGTAACCATAAGCAAGGATCTGCAAGGCTCCATTGGCCATGGCTGGAATGTTCAATGTGATTCCTGTGGGAGGCCACAGGATGGTTGACAGTGAAGGAATGGCAAGATTCGATTTATGAGCCTGGTGATGTGACACAGCAGGTTATGCCACAATTTGTAATGCCGGCATCCCGTATGGTCGATGCTTTGAGTCCTGGCAGCTGCACGTCTGATCCAGCTCCCTGCTAATGTACCTAGGAAAGTGGTAGCAGGTTAGAAAGGAAAAGGATTAACTCAATTCTGCATCTGGGTCCATGAAGGAATGGAGGAAAGAAACCAAGGGAGCCATTCCGCGGATGCTGAGTAACAGGGAATATCTGTGGGGCCAGGCTGCAGCAGAGAGGAGCAGAGCAGGGCGGGAAGACCCTTTGGAGTTCGTGGCCTGAGCCTCCACATTTTTAAACTAAGATTTCAAAAAGCATCATGATTCCTGTCCACTGGACTGTAAGGTGTATGTATGTAGGTAATCTTGGAACCAATGGCAACAAGACTGAATCGGAACCGGTCTTTGGCTACTATGGGCTTCTTGGAAGCATGTGAGTTGCAAGAAACCCTGGGGATGGACCTGATGCCATCAAGAGACAGCTGTGCGGCTGCCATGTAAGAGCCGAACTGTCCAGTGGTGAAAAAAGATGTCGAAAGAGCGCCCATCGCCCTCCTGGGGTCCTCGCCCTGGAGATGACTGAGATGACTGTCATAGGAGGAGTCCTCGCCTGGCTGCAGATCTCCAAGAACCAGAAGCTTCCCTCGCAGCCGGAGCAGGTCCCTTTCTAGAGCCAGGAGAGAAAGATCGCAGTGTCAGGAGAGCAATCACAAGCCGTCCCGATCCTTCTGTAGGTCAAATGAAAAGAAATAGAAGACCCGTTTGCAAGAGAAGTGGAATACAAGAAATAACTCCATTTGAGAGGAGTATGTACAGAAAATTCAAGTTTTGTTTGAGACATCATCAGCTTGGTGCATTTTTAAGACATTTTAGCTGCTCAAATTTGTCTCTTGGAACAGTGACACAACCAAAAGATGTCATTCTCTATGGCTTGCAATGAACCATATGAAGCATGAAATACCAAGAATTGTTACTTTAAAGTGTTCCCTTTTAAGCAAGATTGAATTTACTTTTAAGCTTTAGTCTTGCAAAGACTGATGACTTCTAAATCCTGCCCAGCTTAACAAAGTGTGAGGTGTTTTTTTTTTTTTTTTTGACAGGCAGAGTGGACAGTGAGAGAGAGAGACAGAGAGAAAGGTCTTCCTTTGCTGTTGGTTCACCCTCCAATGGCCGCCGCAGACGGCGCGCTGCGGCCGGCGCACCGCGCTCGTCCGATGGCAGGAGCCAGGAGCCAGGTGCTTTTCCTGGTCTCCCCATGGGGTGCAGGGCCCAAGCACCTGGGCCATCCTCCACTGCACTCCTGGGCCACAGCAGAGGGCTGGCCTGGAAGAGGGGCAACCGGGACAGAATCGGTGCCCCGACCGGGACTAGAACCCGGTGTGCCGGCGCCGCAAGGCGGAGGATTATCCTGTTGAGCCACGGCGCCGGCCAGTGTGAGGTTTTAATATCATAGAAACAGCACTGTCAATAATTGGACTAAAATGTACTTTTTTCCATAGCTGGTGTAATACGAGCCAGCAGGTTGAAATAAAGGCTGCACCATTAAAATACATTAGAGGTTTTTGGAAAAACCCAGCTAGTCTTATCCTGGGGAGGGGTTGTCCAGTTGGTCTAGAATCTGCTAAGTTTCAGGAAAGCTTACCTTTGCTTAGGTGATATGTTCCTTATGCAATTGCAACACAGAGAACACAGCAGGGCCTAAGGCTGGCTGCTCTGCTCACCAGTGCTTTGCCTGGGCATCTCAGTGGCTTGGCCAACGGCCTGTGAGAGTGCGCGGGGAGCCAGCATGCAGTGGCCCTCTCCAGGGACCTCCAGAGGACGCAGGGGGACAATAGTGGCTCTAAACCCAGCACACGCACATGCAAGCAAGTTAAGGAGTTAATATGAAGCACAGAAGCGGACGGTGCCAAGTAGCAAGCACTTGTTCGTACACATTTAGCATTTCCCTCTCCCACCGCTGCTGAGATGGCAGACATCAGTCGAATTCAGTGTGAGATGGAGTAACCCGAAGGTGTTCGTCAGCGAATGAGGGTCCCAGAAAAACTAAAAGTGGCACCACCAAATGCTGACCTGGAACAGGGCATCCAAGGAGCTCCAAATGCTAGTGTGATGATGCAGGCTCTAGAGAGGATCATTGCAGCAGGAAATAACGAATATGCTTCATTGTCAAGACCAACAGGTCCTGACCTTATCCAGTCGACTCTCTTTAAACCTCTGGCACTAAATCACCTCCCTGTGTACTTACGCTACGTGAAAAGCCACTCGATTTTCTGGATTTGGAAAGACCTCCTGCTACCCTCCAAAATGAAGAAATCCATGCAGCTGGCAGGCTAAAAAGAGAACACTCTGTGAGTGAAAATGCCGTTCACCAAAATGGACAGAAATGATTCCACGCCTGTGTTTCTTGGTGGGTCTGCTGCGCCACTTCTAATCCCCATCATGACAGCATCAGGTATGGCATTGCACAGATACAACCATAGAACATCGGAAGACAAGAATGTTGGAGCTGCAGATTCCTTAGATGACAGATTATCAAACTAAATAGATGTCTACAACTTCTAGAAGGGGAAAACAAAACACGTGCTAAGAGAGAAACGGTCACGTAGTCAATTACTGCAGCATTCTGGCTCTTAATAGTTGGCTCTGGATTCACCACTAGAGGTAACCTCAGCTCTCAAAAATACTGTCTCAACAGCTGGAAATATAAAGGATTTGCAAACTTCTTTGTTTCTGTTTTTGCATTGTATGCCTTTTGATAGTCCCGGCCCTGAACATGTATTTCTTCTAGAAAGTAGGTGGGAAGGACCTATACCCGTAGAAGTAAAGGTATATTCTGTTGCTGAGCCATACGCACTTTTACGCAGTTCTGCAGTACCATTCTCCCTTTGCCTGTTTTGTAAATATGCTCAAGTTGTTTTTTTTTAGAAAGGATTGCTTTTTTGCCTCATCCATCTGCATCTAAATTCTTAGAATGGGATGGAGAGTACACGAGAATGGATTTAGAAAATAATCTGTAAAAGAAAAACAGTACTTTTTTTGTCCTGTTTCTCAAACACTATTAAACAATTTGTTAGACATTTTTGCATCCACATTCCAACATCAACACTTCTGAAGTTGTGGTTTGGTGTAAGATTGAAGAAAACCAAACCAATTTGTATTCCATGGTCAGTACTTCATGATCACCTGTACAGATTGAAGTAAGTTCTGTCAGTTCATTTATCTAATATGGTACAGTGAGTACGTTCTTACTTTCATTTGAGTTTTGCAGAGGATTTTCTATAAATTGTTCCCTGTGTGAACAATTTAAAAAACTACAGAATAAGATAAAAATGTAGTGTATTTAATAAATTGAGAGAGAGAGAGAGAGAGAGAGAGAGAGAGAGAGAGACTACGTAGCTATTTGTATAAAAGTTCTTATTGGGAAATTTGAGATTTCAAAAGGTACCAATATCTTCCCAGTTTAAAGGTACATTGTAGAGCTGAACGTTGAGTCACTAGGCAAGATTATTTTTTCATGCTCTCATTTGTAGTATGTTTTTGTGAGAATCCTTGGGATTAAAGTTTTGGCTAAAAATTGTTTAACTTGAAAGCTTATTTTTCCTTGCAAACTCAAATCTGTGAGCTGGGTGCCAAGTCCAGGTGTAAACATTGCTATTTGGAAGCCATGCTTATATTTTCTTGTAAAATGTTTATTTTACATTTTATATTTGTATATTTTATTGTATATTTTATATATTATTTTATATATTATATTTCATATTTTCTTGTAAAATATTAGCATAAATTTGTAACAGTCAGTTGAGCCCACTGTTACCATTGTTCTTACCCCATGGAAAACAGTTGGTTACACAATTCTTGCAAGAAACAACTGAGAGGCATTATGGATTAGTCTTGGCAGTGAGGGAGATTTTTGGTCTTCACCTAAGTGATTGTTAATAGTTACTAATTTTTTAGGAGTTGGAGCCAGTTCAGTGTCTGTGATAACTTAGTGAACAACATTTTATAGTAGCAAACCCAGTACACTGTAACCCAAAATAAATAGCCCTTCTAAAAGAACACACCTTTTAAAAATTGGTTTCCATTTTATAATTTGAGGTGTTGCATGGAGATTCTAAACTGACCCGTGACGTTGTAACGTTCACAAGAAGGCTCAGATGTAGCAGTGTAGATTTGAATATGGAGGCAAGTATCATTTTCTTCTTAGAAATTTGGAGGCTCTGTGACTTCACAACTTCTGTACAATTAGATTAAATTATCATGCAGTCATGTGGTGTAGTTTCCTTAAATGAGCTCCTTCAAAAATAGTTTTGGATTATGCTGTACTGACATGTTTAATATGAAAGATAAGTCATTGCATTCAGAGTTCAGTCTATAAGGATAGTTTAAGATAAGAGATTCTAAACACAAGTCATTTCCAGGAGGTCTCGCTAACCTTTCACACAGACTTAAATAAGGGAGAACTGCTCTCAGGAAGGTTGAGGATGAGCCTGGGCAGTTGTGTGTGTTCAGGGAAGAGACTTCAGATTGCCTGCTGGTTGACTGGGGGCTCTGGCTTCATTCTAGCCTTGCCATTTCTGGTTAGCCTATGAAACCTGTTCCTGTTGCTAACAAGCCAAGCTAGCCAAGAAGTTACGGACGACACTTTAAAAATGGGCTTTCCAGGGGGGCATTATACTACTCAAGAGTCTTAAATTGGAAGTTTTTTTGTATAAAGGACAACCGACTATGGATAGAATATGGATGATAAGTAAATAAGTAACCGGAAATAAAGACCTCATTAGTAAGTTGCCCTACTCTCTCTCTCTGCCTCTCCTTCTCTCTCTGTAACTCTGACTTTCAAGTAAATGAATAAATCGTTAAAAAAAAAAGGGGGGGGGTTGGGGGAACGGCGCTGTGGCACAGTGGGTTAACGCCCTGGCCTGAAGCAACTGTACCCCATATAGGTGCCGGTTCTGATCCAGCTCTCTGCTATGGCCTGTACCAACATGGGAGACCTGGAGAAAGCTCCTGGCTCCTGGCTTCAGACCAGCCCAGCTCTGGCCGTTGCGGCCAGTTGGGCAGTGAACCAACAGATGGAAGACCTCACTCTCTCACTCTCTTTCTCTCTCTCTCTCTGCCTCTCCTCTCTCTGTGTAAATTGGACTTTCAAATAAATAAAAGAATCTTTAAAAAAGAAAATATTTAATAAGTATAGATTTGCACACATACAACATTATGATTTCCTTTTATCCCAATTAAGATATATAAGAGAAGCAGAAGTAAGACACGGATAATTAGAACTTTGCGACAAACTCTAGCAACTGTGTCTCTGGGACAAAGATTTTCACAGACAGAAACCTCAGGAGTCAATTCTACAGTGTACTAAGGGCTCTGATGCCTTCACTTGTGGATTCCATCCCTCAGTACCTGCAGATACCCAGCGGGCAGGGAAGGTCTGGTCCCTGCTGTAGAGACAAAGGAAGTCAGCAGCCAGCACTGTGTCCAAGGCTTAGAGCTTTGGTGCAGCTGAGTGGGGAATTGAAGGCTGGCTACTTCCGCCGCCCTTTCCCTGGCTGTCACACACCACTCAGCTGTGCGGGGAGTAAACAAACCCTGTCCTCCTCCATCCCCAGTTGTTCCTCATCGCTGGTGCAGCCAAGCATTCCAGGGGAAAAGAAACAGGCAGCAGTCACTAGGAGACAAAAGCAGAGCTTGGAGAGTCGTGTGTACACATGCGCTCAGGTCCTCTAACGCATCCTGTGCCCGTGACTGCGCACAGGCTGAGAAGCAAACCCTGTTCCTCCAGGAGAGGCCTCTCCTAGGCTGAATGGCTTAAAATACACGCTCAGGTGCAGCAGTGACTCGCGCCAGGTCAGGGATTGGAGGCTGCAGGGTAGACAGCACTTCTGGACTCCAGCAGAGATGGGTAGGAATGCGTTCATTCTAAATTCTACATTGTTCCGGGGTCAGAGCAGAGAGCCCAGCACTCCTGCAGGTTACTGAAGGAAGACCAAGGGCAGCCATGGGGCTGACCAAAAACTCCTGATTGTCCTGCAGAGTTCAGAGGACCGTGGAACCCTGAAACACTAGAGGAAGCAAATGACTGCCTCAACTTCCTGTCTCAGAAGGACTGACTTTTCATGAGCAAAGGCATGTGGGTTTGTTTCCCCACTTCAATCTGGGTTTGTTTCCCACTTCACAACAGTGCATCATTGTTCTGATTGTTTTTTTTTTCACTGCTAGGCAAGAGTTAGGCAAGGCAGGTGGCTCACTGCCTTGGGGGGCACTAGTCTTCAACAGAGTGCCAAGTGTCTGATGCTGGAGCTAAGGAAAGACAGCTAACCACTGTCGTCTCTCTCATCCCACAGGTCTGTGCACCTGCTGTAAGGACCAGGAGCCCTTTCCTCCTCCATGGTTCTTAACAAATATTTCCACCCGGCCTGCCTCACTAAGTCAGGCATTGCTCTGAGTATAGGTCTAAGTTCAGTCTCATTTTAAATGTCTCAGATAGTTTTGGCGTGTGGCTTGATGTGAGAGAGGCTCTAAGAGATTTGGAGACAATGAACCTCCTGGCATTGCCACTCACAGGTATGTGGTTTTAGGCAAGCTGCCCCAGCTCTAAGAGTAGCAGTCTGTTCCTGGGTAAAAACATTACTTAGTCTCTGGTTTGCAAGGCAGCTGCACAGACAAAAGGATCATGTATCTACCCTGCACTTGCTGGAGACCTTTAGATGGCAGCCATCCTCCATGACTGGAGAGACTGAGTTAGCTCTGCTGCCCAATCGCTCTCACACCCCAGGACCTTTCCACTGCATCTCAACCCCCTTGGACCATCCAGTCCCTGTTGAATATCAGGCTTGGAGGAGGGCACAGGGGCTTGAAGACCAGCAGCAGGGATCCCTCCTGCAGAGGTGAAGTCTCCTGCAGACACTGAGACTTGACCTGCAGGCTGTAAGCAAGGCAGATACAGATGCAGATACACAGGGTCTTGTCCACAGATAAAGCTGGTAAACAGACTTCTGGGCTGGCCTCTGCAGAGCCCCTGCCTTAAAGAGCCAGTAATTAGCGAAACAAAGGGGCATTGAGCCTGGTGATCTCTGGACAGACCCCTGCACAAGCATCAAGAAGAACCTGGGAGTTCCCCTTCCCTGGGGCACAGGAGGCCTGAGTCCAGGCAGGTTAGGACCAGAGCTCTCTCTCTGCCTGCAGCCAGGGTGAGAGTGAAGCTTCTGTGAAAGTGTCCAGCTGCTGGACAGACTCTGATTGGGCAAAGGCCACCGTCCCTCTGCCTGAGGCCCAGGAAGCACTGCCAGCCAAAGGCCTACTTCCTGGACCCAGGGCAAGGCATCAACATGGGCGCCCTCTCCTTTCAACATGTTCAGACCCACAGAAGCCTTCCAGGGAGAGAAAATCCTGTGTCAGGACACAGTGTTCCAGGCCCCAGAATGCACCGCGCTCAGGGTGATGTGCGGTCAGCGCAGGTTCATCGGGGGTGACAGATGTGCCACCCGGTGCCCGGGGCAGCCTGAGCCTCTGCTGGCAGGAGACTTATGGGAAACCTCTGCAGCTTCCTCTCAGTGTCGCTGTGAACCTAATGCTGCTCTAAGAAACCATCTCGAAGAAGGTTGTTCTGCAATTGTCTTTGGAGGATTCAGACTGGGGTGGGCATTAGAGGCAGTGGCGAGGAGGCCCTGGGGACAGCATTCCACGTGGGGAACGAGTCTGGCTTTGGTTGATGTGCAGCCTGAGACACAGCAGGTGATTCCTCAAGTGCTTGGGTCCCTGCCACTCACAAGGTAGACCAGAAAGCTCCTGGCTTTCCCCTGGCCCAGCCCAGGCTGTTGAACACATTTGGGACTTGAACCAGGGGATAGAAACTCTCTCTTTCTCTCTCTGCCTTTCAAATACAGGAAGATGAACATTTTTTAAAAATGGTGCAGATCTCCCAGACCAGAGGAGTCCTGGACACAGGTCAGTTCTGTCCACAATGCCTGCATAGATGCCCATTGTAGAAAATCCAAATCAGCTGGGAGCAGCTCACTCAGAGCCAGGAGTCTCTGATCCCCAGAGAGGCTGCCTGCACCTGCAGAGATCCTTAGCATAAGCTGTTACATAACAAGGAGCCAGGCTTGGAGGCACAGGACTGCAGCTCTGCCCAGTTGTTTATCCTCATTTGTATGGAAAGTGTTTTTGTACAAGAATGAGCCTCTGGGCAACAAAGTTTGCATCACAGATGAGATGACTGGCTCCTTGTTCTTCAAAGTAGCTCAGGTAAGGTGTATGTTATCTAGCAGTGACTTACCACTGACTAGAGACACAAATCTGAGCAGAGGCCAAGGCAAGAGTGAAAAGCACTTTTCAGTAGGCAAAACAACAACAATAATAATAACAGACCAAAGACTTGATTACTAACAAGTTCCAGGGAAGATAATTTTGAACCTGTAAAATACGATGATATTGTGTGCTTACAATTGATTATATGAGGCTGGTGCCATGGCTCAACAGGCTAATCTTCCACCTTGCAGCGCCAGCACACCGGGTTCTAGTCCAGGTTGGGGTCAGGATTCTGTCCAGGTTGCCCCTCTTCCAGGCCAGTTCTCTGCTTTGGCCCGGGAGTGCAGTGGAGGATGGCCCAAGTGCTTGTGCCCTGCATCCCATGGGAGACCAGGAGAAGCACCTGGCACCTGGCTCCTGCCTTGGGATCAGCTTGATGTGCTGGCGGCCATTGGAGGGTGAACCAACGGCAAAGGAAGACCTTTCTCTCTGTCTCTCTCTCACTGTCCACTCTGTCTGTCAAAAATAAAAAAAAAAGTGATTATTTGACTTCATGGTTACTCATGAATAAGATCAACTTGGCCTCCTCAGCCACGTGTGAGACCAGGATTGATTTCTGCTCCTGGCTTTTCTGCCTGACCCAGATCTGCCTACTGTGGAAATTTGGACAGTGAATCAGCGGTCAGGAGCTCTGTATTCCCCTCTCAAATAAATTAATGAATTATAAAATTTAAAAAAAGAAGAAGAGCCACTGCTGAACAAACGATGTGCATTTTGTGCCAAGGCCCACTTGGGTCAGAGCTCCATGGCGCCAAGTCCTGGGATAGCTGAAAGGAGAGGGGAAGGGCTGGCACTGTGGCACAGCAGGTAAATCTGCCTGTAGCACCGGCATTCCTCATGGATTCCGATTCCAGTCCTGTTTACTCCAATTCCGATACAGCTCCCTGCTCATGCACCTGGGAAAAGCAGCTGAACATAGTCCAAGTGCCCAGCCCTGGGTTCAGTGGACATATGGGCAGTGAGCCACTGGATGGAAGATAGCTTTCTCTCACCCATCTCTCCTCTCTCTCTGTATCTCTGCCTTTCGAAGTAAAAAAAAAAATAAACACACACACACACACACAGAAAAAGAAGAGGACAAGACTCCCTCACTTGCCAACACCGATTGGCGATCCCACTCTGTTTCCTGCAGGAAATTCATTCGATAACGTCAATTAGGGTATGTGGTTAGGAGGTTTCCTAAGAGAGAGCTTAAAAAAGCCACCTTGTTGATGCTGAAGTGCTAATCCATCTGGCCCCCAGCCTGTTCCTGGACTTGAGGTCTGAGGCTCTGAAAGTGATTCAATTCCTCTTTGGCTTTTCGTTTGCTTTCTCTGTCTGTCGGCTCTTTCTGTGTCTGAGGACATCAATAAGAACACTTCTGTGGATCGACTATGGGTTCTGATGACCCTCCGCCTGGCTAAGCTCCACACAGCACAGTGGCTGGCCAGGTTTCCCTGGCGATGAGGAAGGCGCCCAGTGTGGATAGATTCCTGGACTTTCTGGGTTGGGACTGCCTCCCTGATTGCCCTCTGTCCTGCAGGTGGGCCTGGTGGAGTCGGCAGAAAGGAGACCCCAAGCCCGGAGCCTTCCCCACCTGAGGGAAGCTGTGAGCTGGGTGTCCTGCAGGAAGCAGAGAGGGGCCCGAGCCCTGAGCCCTCCCCCTGTGACAGGCACCTGTGAGCTGCTTTGCCTGTCTTACTGCTTCTAGGCCTCACAAAGGCCCTATATGGGAGGTCACTATTGGTCTTCTTCCTTTTCAAATTAGGAAAGAGGCTCAGAGAAGGTAAGCATTGCTTATATGTCCAGTAAACAATGGAGCGAGCATGCCAAGAAAAGGGGAAAAGCATGTGAGAGCGTGACAGCAACTTTCCCACAGGAAGCTCTGTTGTCCCAGACTGCTTTGCTTTGTCGGAGGGGGTTAGTTTAGCTGTTACTATGTTCCTAGAGCAGGAACTTGAAGTGATGAGGAATAAAAGGTGGGGAGAAGAAGCAGTGAAAATATTGTGGAGGAAAGGGCGGCCCTGCTGCTGGGCATGAGCAGCTTACTTGAAGGCGCCCTCAGGTCGATGTAGGACTTGCTGTCCCAGTGAGATGCTGATGGTGCTGAGCAGACCTGTTTGGGTGGCACTGGCGCTTTCTAGAATTTACCCGCAGGGAGTGATCTTAGGGAACTGGAGTTTAGAGACAGAAGGAAGGGGGAGGGCTCCCCAGGCACAGAAGGTGTGGGAAGTCTTGCAGATGCCAGGTGCAATACCGCTCACTGTGGAGAGAGGAACTGGAGAAGGAGGTGCCCAAGGAAGCTGACAGCAGGATCACAGGGCAGGAGGTGAGCGCCAGTGTCTGGCTGGGATCCATGTCCCAGTGTGTGGCATGGGAAGAATGATGTCTCAGGTTCTGTAAGTGTGGACCGGTAAGGGCCAGTACCTGGCAGGCAAGGGCTCTGGGAAACCCTCCCCAAGGCCTTTCTCTGTGCCTTTCCCAGGCCTTGTGTCCCAGCACAGAGACAAGAGATGGGGAGAGGAAGGGGAGGGGCAGTTGGAGTCAGCTCAGTCTCAGCAAGCACTCACTAAAGCAGGCAGGTGGGAGGGTGGGGGAGGGGCTCCCCCAAAGCTCTGTGCACCTGTCAGGCCAGGGTTCCCTCTGGGCTCCTCAGGCAGCTCTTTCTCCAGGAGGTGTCCCAGGCAGCCCACAGGTTGGCAGACACCTGACTCAGCTCTCTTCTTCAGGAGCTCTGCTCTCAGCCTGACTTTGCTCATAGTCATTATACACAATGTACCTCCCCTGCAAACTTCTACATTTCTAGAAAGCCCAGTATGTCCCAAAGCCAATTCTAAGACTGAATAACATTAGTGGTGATTGGTTCAAGTGCTTCTTAACCTGCTTCATATTTACACACGAACTGTGAACCTTTGGAGTTGGTTTCTATTCAGATAAGGTTGTGGTTCAGATAGTATTTTTTTTTTTTTCTGAATACACAGTCAGTCCTCTTTTTTTTTTTTTTTTTGACAGGCAGAGTGGACAGTGAGAGGGAGAGAGACAGAAAGGTCTTCCTTTGCCGTTGGTTCACCCTCCAATGGCTGCTGCGGACAGCGCGCTGCGGCCGGCACACTGCACTCATCCGATGGCAGGAGCCAGGTGCTAGGTGCTTATCCTGGTCTCCCATGGGGTGCAGGGCCCAAGCACTTGGGCCATCCTCCACTGCACTCCTGGGCCACAGCAGAGGGCTGGCCTGGAAGAGGGGCAACCGGGACAGAATCCGGTGCCCCGACTGGGACTAGAACCCGGTGTGCCGGCGCCGCAAGGCGGAGGATTAGCCTGTTGAGCCACGGCGCAGGCCAGTCAGTCCTCTTAAAGACACTAACGGAAACATCTTTCTTCCCTGGATTCTCCACCTCAGCCATGTCCTTCATTCCCACCTGGGTCACTCCTAGGGAGCAAAAAAGAGGAAGGTGATGAAGACAAACAGATGGACTTGGTTATAACAGGATCTGGGAAGCAGACAACAGACGTTTAGTTTGACCTACAGAACTTTATGCATACTGCATGCAATTCAAGCTTTTCTGAATCACTCACTCTGAATGTAAGATGGGCAGCATATCTCAGGAATTCATGTAATGCTTGTGTTAAGGTGCAGACTTAAACCTTTTTCACATTATGCAATGTTGTGTATGGTGTAGTACTAGAAATGCACTTCACTTTTAAGTTCACAGCACTCACCTGCTTAGAGCCCTCAGTGGGCCCCTTGCCTGCCCATAGCATCCAGATTCACTAAAAGCCACAGCACAGACATGGGCAGATCTGCACTGTCATTGCCTACTTGGTCCATCAGGAGGATCAGCTGGAGACAGTTTTTAAAGTGGTCATCATCACCAGTCCCTCCCCCTTTGTTCCCCATACAGATAGTAGGGGGTTCTACTGCCTCCTGAGAGTTATTTCCATTATTTTCTCACTTCAGTGGTCAAGATATCTTTATGTTTCTATCTCGCAAGCCCAACATTAAATGATACACGACTTTTCTGCAGATAGACAATTAAAAATGGCTTTGCACATTGGGCTCCTAATTCCCTAAAACAAATGTTAGATGTGAAAAAAGCAGATGATGGCGCACTGCCAGTCCACAGTCACCCAGCTGGCTTGGCCCATTCTGCAGCCTGCCGCCTGCCCTCTCTCCTTCTTTCCCCCAGCAGGTGGAATTCCCCCAGCCACAATGTACCAATGCATTGTATCTACATGTTGACTGAACATTAAAGCACCCAACATCAGTCTCAAAACTAAGTTGTTTCAAAGTCAAGAGTGGTTTATTTCCATGATTATAGTCCTGTGTCTACCTTCTACAGGGCCCTGAATGAAGACAGTGTCCATTGCATGATTTAAGATAAATAAACACTCCAGTGCCTGCTGGGTGCAGATAATGCAGGTGAGAAAGGCAAGCAGCAGGGACTGTCCTGGGGAACAGGAGCTCAGGGGGCTCAGGAGGAGGGGCTTGACCACATCTGAACTACTCTGCTCATCGGCACAGTGGACCCTAGACACAGCGAACCCAGGCTTCTAGTGCAACCTTCTGGATATTTCAGCGTTGGTAACCCATCAGAGGTTCACAAACCTACTGCATACCAGCATTGTGCCCAACCCGAAGAGCAGGGTGAACTGCACAGGTCAGCAGAGGGCCACGCACTGTTCAGGGAGTCCTCACTGCTGGGTCAGTGCTGTCGCTCCCTGTGGGCCTGGGCTAGGAGGGCGTCCAGCTCCCTGCCTGCATGGATGCTGAGAGTGAACTTGACCTCTGTGAACCTCAGCTTCTGCACCTCCAAGGCAGCCTGGGCTGTTTCCAGGACAGAAGGAGAACCTGAGAGCCAAAGCGCTTGGCACAGGTCAGCAATGCCTGCCAGTTGTGCAACCGGGCGCTGCCTCTGCTCCCCACACTGTCATCTGTGCCCAGGGCTAACACCGTTCCGGGAGACCCATGTCTCCGGACCCCGCTTCGCCGGATGTCTCCTTACTAAAAACCAGGACCCGCACCCGCCGCCACACTCACCCTCCCCGCGGGGACCCGGGCGTCTCAGTCCTGGCGCTGAAATCGGAGCCCGAAATCTCCTTTTAGCAGTGAGTCCTGTGTGGAGCTGGTTGTTTCTCCACGGCCGCTGGCGTCTCCTCTGTGGTTCCTAACGCCCGCTTCTCTCAGGTCTCTGCCGCTCGCTGCCTCTTCCTGAGTCGCTAAGGGCCAAGAGTCCAGGAAGACGCGGCGCCCGGCCTCTCGCTGCCCCCACCTGTCCCTGGAAAGCCCTAGTCCGCGCGACGCGGGCAGTGGGTTCCAAGGCAAGGCGCTCCCTGCGGATCCTAAAGCCCAGGGCACCCGCGTTCTGAGGAAGTAATTCTGGGGCTGACCGTGGTCTGTCGCGCCCCTGCCACGTTTCCGGGATGCCCGGGTCTCCGCGGTCGCGGCACAGGCAGGATGTGGTTGCCGGGGCTCCAGCAACTGCATACTCTCCACTAGCAGTGCGGGCGAGCATGGGGCGGGGCCGGGGGCGGGGCCTGGAGTCCGGTTTCTCCCCGCCACAGGAGGCGGAGTCCCTGCTAGACTTGGCTAGCTCGTTGCGCCCTGGGGCACTCATTGCTCTCAGGCTCCCCAGGGCGAACGTTGAGGCGCGTGCGCTCGCAGGGACCTAGTATTATCGCGCACCCTAGCGCGAGCTCCGTATCTTCGCTCGCCCTAGCGCCGATCCTAGAAAAGTCTCCGGCATCGGCAGCGCACGTCCCAGCGGTCCCTCCTGACCATGCCTGGGAAGAGGGCACGCAAGAGATCTCAACGGAGTCCAAAGCGAGCTCCAGCAGGTAAGGTCCGGTTCTCGCTTGTAGAGACCCTGACTGGGTGGGGTTGGGGCCAAGTTTTTGGGTTTTTGTTTTTTTTTTTTTTGAATTTTTTTTTTTTTGAATTTTTGACAGGCAGAGTGGACAAGGAGAGAAAGAGAGAGAAAGGTCTTCCTTTGCCGTTGGTTCACCCTCCAATGGCCGCCGCGACCGCTGCGGCCGGCGCACCGCGCTCGTCCGATGGCAGGAGCCAGGTGCTAGGTGCTTCTCCTGGTCTCCCATGGGGTGCAGGGCCCAAGCACCTGGGCCATCCTCCACTGCACTCCCGGGCCACAGCAGAGGGCTGGCCTGGAAGAGGGGCAACCGGGACAGAATCCGGCGCCCCAACCGGGACTAGAACCTGGTGTGCCGGCGCCGCAAGGCGGAGGATTAGCCTGTTGAACCATGGCGCCGGCTGGGGCCAAGTTTTTTAGAGGCAGGGTCAGCCCTAAAGTTCGGGCTCAGAGCAGAGCATAAGAGCTCTAAGGTCTGGCCAGGTTGGCGCCTGGGCGCGCGCCACCTCTGTGCACCCAGGTTTTTCCGCGGGGAATTTCCCCGGGACGACTTCTGGGCTCCTACACAGCCAGTGTGAGGACAGCAGCGGCGACGGTCCTGCTGCGCTGGGCATTGGCTTGCGGGCATCGGCCTGTTTCCCCATTCATCCGTGTGCACTTTCCCGGGACCACGGGCAGGAAACGTGCAAGCTGCCCCGAGGTGAAGTCCGACCGGGGATGGGGTCCGGCTTCTCCACGTCACGGGAGGAGTCCGTAGGATACCTGGCTGGCTCATCGCGCCCCATAGCGCTCAGACCGCTCGCGTTACCCGTTCGCTAGGTTCCCGGGGTGACTCCACAGCAGGCACCCATCGCTCACCCTTGCACAAGCCCGGCATCTGGTCCTAGAAGATTCCCTAGCACCGGGTGCGCAGGGTCCCGCCAGGTTGGCGCCTCGGCGTGCGCCTCCAGGACGCACCCAGGGAATTCTCTGTGATATTTCCCGGCACAGTGTCTGCGCTCCAACACACGCGAGTATAGGACACCGGCCCGCGACAACGAACGTGCCCACGGGCTCGACATTTGCGTGCGGGGCAGCAGGCTGTCCCCATTAGCTCCCGCCAGTCCCGGTGGGAACATTCTCAATGCTCATCTCCAGTTGTGCGTTCCTTTCAGAGCTGGAAGGTGGCTGTGGCGCTCAGCTCCCCGGAACGGGACTGCCCCTCCCCGTGTCTGCGGAGTTTTCAGCAGTGGCCCTGGCAGAGAAGTCTGGGAAGAAGGCACAGAAGAATGCCCAGCCGAGGCCGGCGCGCCCTCTGTCGGGTATGGGCCCCTTGGCCCCTGGGAGAGCCCTGGGTGCCCTAACCTGTCAGCCCAAGGGCAGGGTCTAAGTTATGGGAGGTCAATATCAGGCCAAGTTTGGGCCCTGGCACGTGCCTCGCGGACCCTCAGGAAGTTTTCTCCAGGGCGGTGGGCAGTGCTATTGAGGAGGGAGCTGGTAGCCAGTGTTCTTTCCCCCAGCTCCCCTATTCCCCACTGTATTCTGGCAGGCTTCAGGGCAGCCCCCCCACCTCCTCTCCCCTAAAGAGATCCCATCAAAGGCACAGGCCATCTATCTGCTAAGGGGTTTAGGAGGAAGGCCCTGAGGCTGTGGGTTGGAAGTGTGTGAGGGTCATGGTGCTGCTACCTGAGCCCCTGGCAGGATGTCCTGAGCTGGGCCCTTGTGAGGGCAGTGGTGCCCCGCCCAGGTGATGTTCCCTGCTGGCCAGAGCTCTGAGAGATCCAACCTGTGCACAGCATTCCAGTGCTGCTCACTGAGCTCCGGAGGACAGAGCACTGCTATCCTGCACACCTCGCTCCTGAGAACAAGAGCAACAGAGCATCCTTCCCCAGTTCATTAGCTGTCAACCCATTTATAGGTGTGCGACACCAATCCAGACATTCCGGAAACACTGGGGGTACTTCCTACTTCTTTTGGTGAAAGGGATCAGTTTTCCTTATCTCAGTTTGGGGCTGCCAAAGCCAAGGATGGATGCAATAGCAGGATGCCCTGGGATATTCAGCCTGTCACTTAGATGGCTGTCTTAACCCTTGCAGGTACAGCTAGGAGTCCTGCCTGTGTTAATATGGGTATTTTGCTTTTTCTTAGAGCTGGAAGTCGAATGTGCCACTCAACTCAGGATCATCGGGGATAAACTGGACTTGAGCAGAAAGTCTCGATTCTTGTAGCTAAGCTCTTTAGCTTAGTCCCCTGACATTTAGAGGCTCTTGTATGGAGCAACCTCTTTTTTAAAAATAAAACGCCATATCCCCAGCTTGTGCAAGTTTCCTCACTTAAATGAGACTTATCATCACTGAGAAGACTGTGGAAGATCATTTGCATACTTTGGGATGCCTTTGAGATGAGAGATGGAGAGGCTGGCTGCCTCCTGCTGGTTGGTATCACCTACAAGCACTGGTTGAGTTTCATCTGCCCAACCTCAAATCCAGCTCTCTGCTATGGCCTGGAAAAGGAGTGGAAGATGGATCAACGTCGTCGTGCCCCTGTACTCGAGTGGGAGTCCAGAGGAAGTTCCTGGCTATTGGCTTCAGATCTGCCCAGCATCAGCCCTATTGGCCATTTAGGACTTGAACCGGGGGATGCACCCTCTTGGGACACCTGGAAGGCTCTCCTGACTCATGGTTTCAGATTGGCCCAGCTCTCCCAGGTCTCTGTGGGGAACCACAGGCTGGCCACCTGTGGGGACCTCCTCATTGCACTGCCTCATCCAGCTGAGCATAACAAAGTCAAGGAAGTACTGACCTCAAGTACTGACCTTCAACCTGAGGATATGCGTGCCTTTTGATCTGATTGATGGACTGCTTGCCCTAGCCCTAGGGGACCAGGGATGGACAAAAGACTGGGATAGGGGCGTGAAGTTAAGCAGCCTCTTCAGTCTTTCTCTTTCTTTCTCTCGGCTGCTTCTCTTCTCTTTTTTCTCTTTCTTTCTCTCCTTTCCTTCTGCTATATAAATAAAAGTTCCTTGAGAACCGATCAACAGCGGTCGATTCGTGCGTGAATCCGTGGGTCAGACCCTTGCTGGCGAGGGTTCCCGATAGTCTCTGTCACTCTCCCTTGAAATAAATAAATCAATCCTTAAAAAAAAGAAAAAGAAAAAGATGTCGAATATGTTACAAACTTGTTTTGGGTAGGCGTTTCTCAGAAGCCATTTTAGGGATATAAGAACTTAAACCACTTGTTGAAGAATGGAGGAAACTTGAAATGCATGTCTTTGGCTTAGAAAATTGTTCCAGTGGATTCTGTCTGTTCAGCGTCCCCAGTGTTCTTGCTGAAGGCTGCTGCCCAGCTGGTGTGAGAGCAGCTGAGAGAGGATGACAGGGCGGGAGAGGTCAGTGGTTGTGCTTTCTTTTTTTTTTTTTTTTTTTTTTGACAGGCAGAGTGGACAGTGAGAGAGAGAGACAGAGAGAAAGGTCTTCCTTTTGCCGTTGGTTCACCCTTCAATGGCCGCCGCGGCTGGCGCGCTGCGGCCAGCGCACCGCGCTTGTCCAACGGCAGGAGCCAGGTGCTTTTCCTGGTCTCCCCATGGGGTGCAGGGCCCAAGCACCTGGGCCATTCTCCACTGCACTCCCGGGCCACAGCGGAGGGCTGGCCTGGAAGAGGGGCAACCGGGACAGAATCCGGTGCCCCGACCGGGACTAGAACCCGGTGTGCTGGCGCCGCAAGGCGGAGGATTAGCCTGTTGAGCCACGGCGCCGGCCAGTGGTTGTGCTTTCTTTTGAGAACTCCCGCACAGCCTATCGTACTTGGTGTTCATATACTGTCCTGATACAACGAAAATTTTCATTCTGGAAACACTGAACATCATAGTGAATGCTGACTTTCTAGGTCACTACAGAAGGTAAAATAATTTGATAATTCATTTTGCAACTTAAATCGATTTGTTGCTGTTCCGATGACCTTTCCCTTTATGGGCTCCTGTGGGGATTCCTAGAAAGTGTGGAGAACTGGAAATTAACTTTGGAAAGAATTGAATACAAGTACGCAGAGTTACCTCTTGGCTGTAGAACTCTTACAGATTCAGTATTAAATGATAATGAGTACGGGATATTTTTATAACCAGGGTTAAGAGGAACAGGACTCAACCCTCAATGATAATGAAGAGTTGGTAAACAAGTATTCCGTTCTAACAAACTGTAAAATGCATTTCATCACCTGGTCAATGTCTGTGCTGTGAAAGCTCATCTTCTAGGAGAAATTTTGAATGTTTTCATAATTGAATGCATTGTTCTTCAAAAGGGAAAAGTTTGCGGCTGGTGTTGTGGTCCAGCAGGTTAAGCTATGGCCTGCAATGCCAGAATCCCATATGGGTGCTGGTTCAAGTCCCAGTGGCTCCACTTCCCATCTCTTTCCCTCTATTGTACCTAGAAAAGCCTCAAAAGATAGCCCAAAAGCTTGGGCCCATGCATCCATGTTGGAGACCAGATGGAGTTCCAGGCTCCTGGCATGGATCTGGCCCAGCTCTGACCCCTGGGACATTTGGGGAGAGAAAAGCAGATGGAAGATTCTCTGTGTGTCTCTCTCTGTCTCCCCCCATCCCTTGTGTGTGCTTTACTTTGCCTGTATCTATCCCTTTGAAATAAATAAGTCTTAAAAAGTAAATGAAAGAAAAGTCATATTTCTGATCAACAGCTAAAAGCCCATGTACGTGATAAGTCATCAAAAATGTGCATGGATTTCAAGTTATTTAGCAGCAGAACCACTTAAACTTTTAATTCCATTTCCATAATCTTTTGAGGCACTCCCATATATACGCATACCTAATGGATACCTGTATTGATTGTTTGCCTTATAATATTACATAGATTCTCAGAAGACTTTCTTGAGGTTTTTTTTTTTGGTCTGGGCTATGAACAGGGACTCAAATTACTCCATAATAAGTAAACAATCCTATTTACAATGGCAAATGATTCGAATAGACATTTCTCAAAAGAAGACATACAAATGGCTAACTGGCACAGGAAAATGCTCACCATCTATTAGCAGGATGGCAAATTGCACTCACAGTGAGGTGCTGCCTCACTTGTGAAGTCAGCTATTCTCAAGAAAATGATGGGGCTGGTGTTGTGGCACAGTGGGTTAAGCTGCCACCTGCACCAGTGGCATCCCAGAGCCACTTCCCAACCTGCTCTGCTAATGCCCCCGGGAGAGCATCGGAAGACGGCCCAAGTGCCTGGGCTTCTGCCACCCATGTGGGAGATGAGGATGGCGTTTCAGGCTTCCTGTGCAGCTCTGTCCTGGTGGCCATTTGGTGTGTGTACCAGCACATGGAAGATCTCTCTCTCTCTCTCTCTCACTTTGTCTTTCCTAGTCTGCAACTCTGCCTTTCAAATAAATACATCCACTTACAAAACAAAAAAGATGGAATTCCAAGAGGGTGGATTAGGGAGTGACTGGCTGAGCTGGGCTAAGGATAAACAGTGAAGAGAAAAGTGTAGGAAGTGCACTCTTGGGTGGAGAACTGGAGAGAAAACTCACTGGAAGACTTAAAGGAAGAGCAGCAATGCTATGGATTTGTGTGGAGGGAGCAGATACACAGTACAAGCATGAACACAGCTGCAGTGGGGGAGAGCTGGAGCGTGGGTCAGCTTGGAGACAGAGGTGAGAACAGACTGCAGCAACATGTGGGGAGATAACCAGGGGGAGAGTATGTCCTGGACCTGGACTGGAACCCTGGGGGCTGGCAGTTGCTGGCAGTTGCCCATGGACCAGGTGGAAATGGAGTAGGCACGTATATCTTGCCCCAACTCTGCACAACAGTGCCTACTCCCTGGTTGAGAGAGGGTGAGTGCCATTTTTGGTTAGGGTGGCAACTACAAAAGCCTTTGTGCCCACGCAGAGTGCCTGACTGACATGGTATGCCTAGTCTGCATTGCTGCTGGCAGTCGTGGGCGGGTAGCAACATTTGGCCAGTGGCTCTTGTATGCAGGTCTGATGCAGAGATTCTAGTGTAGGAATGGTCCACAGTCCCCACTGCCTTTGAGGCTGGGTAGGAGCTGGCTGAGCAGCCATGTGGGACACCCATATCCTCCAACTTTCAGGACTCCTAGGTAGAGCTGTCTTGGGCAATGTCTGCCTCTCTGTTGACTAGGCAGGCTGGCACGGTGGAGGGAAACCTCTGGACTCAGTGACTATGGGAGCCTTCTGTGCTGAGACCATGGGAACTCGGGGGTTACTTGAGAAGGTGCAGGATGTAGCAGGGTATTGAGATTTACCATGCCCAACTTCGGTGTTACCCTGGATACTCACCCCACCCAGGAGCACTGATTAGAGATCCCTGGCCACTTCCACCACACACCTCTTGGCATTAACTGAAGATTCAGACATTCCACTAAGCCACAGAGGTATATATCAAAGATAAAAGACATCAGAGTAAAAGAAATACCAAAATCAACTCCACAAATGTCTAAAAACAAACATTCAAAAAAACAAAAATAAGACACTACAACCCCCGAAAGGAACACAACAATATTTCAATATTACAGCATGAAGATGAAGAGATTGATGAAATGCAGGAAATGGAATTAAAAAAATTAATTAGGGATGACTCAAAAGCAATCAGAAAACCATATACAACATGAATGAAAATTTTTCCCATGAAAAGATTTTAAAGAAAATTCAAAATGAAATATTAGAAATGAAGAATAAGAAAAGATAAAATAAAAATGTGATGGAAAGCTTTATCAGCTGACTTGGCATGGTAGAAGAATGAACATCTGAACTAGAAGACAGATATTTGGAAATCTTACAGTCAGACGGGAAAAAAAAGGAAAATAAAAAACATAAAAACAGTGTTGGAGATCTATGGGACCCTATCAAATGACCCAACATATGGGTCTTAGGAATTCCTGAAATGGAAAGAGAATGGACTAGAAGGCCTATTTAGTGAAGTAATTATAGAAAACTTCACCAATTTGGAGAAAGAAAATTATAAAACACTAAAGAAAAAATACAAGATGACATTTAAAAATGCAAAAATCTTCCATGTTCATGGATTGGAAAGATCATCAAAATGTCCATATTACCAAAAGCAATTTACAGATTCAATTATGATTGCAATCAAAATACCAATAATATCCCTTGCAGAACTAGAAAAAAATGATGCTAAAATTCATATGGAAACACAAGAGACTCCAAGTAGCTTAAACTATCTTATACAACAAAACCAAGGCTGGAGGCATCACAATACCTGATTTATTTTATTTAATTTGCATACATTTCATAAATACAACTTTAGAAACATAGTAATTCTTTCCACCATAACTACCCTCCCACACACACTCCCACCACTCTACTTCTTCGCTCTCCTGTTGCCAGTCTTGTTTATTACTAAGATCTATTCTCATTTAACTTTATACACAGAATATTTATTCTAGGTAAAGAGTTCGGCACTTTGTATGAGGGAGAAAAAGATTAAAAAAAAAAACAAAAACAAAAACAAAAATATAGGGTGAGATGAAACCTCATTGTGGTTTTGATTTGCATTTCCCTGATGCCTAGTGATCCTGAAATTTTTTTCATGTGACTGTTGGCAATTTGGATTTCATTAAATCATTTGTCCATTTCTTCACTGGGTTGTTTGTTTTGTTGTTGAGTTTCTTGATCCCTTTATATATTCTGGTTATTAATCCTTTATCAGTTGGATAGTTTGCAAATATTTTCTCCCATCCTGTCGGTTGTCTCTTCACTTTGCTTGTTGTTTCTTTTGCAGGGCAGAAGCTTCTCAATTTTATGTAATCCCATTTTTTGATTTTGGCTTTTATTTCCTGTACCTCTGGGGTCTTTTCCAAGAACTGTTTATCTATGCCAATGTCTTGAGGGTTTCCCCAATGTTTTCTAATAATTTGATGGTGTCAACGTGTAGATTTAGGTCTTTAGTCAATTTTGAGTGGATTTTAATGAAAGGTGTAAGGTAGAGATCTTGCTTCATGCTTCTGCATGTTTAGATCCAGTTTCCCCAGCCCTATTTGTTGAAGAGACTGTCTGCTCCAGGGATTGATTTTAGCTCCTTTGTCAAAGATGAGTTGGTGGTAGATGTTTGGATTGATTTCTGTTTTTTTTTTTTTTTTCCTGTTCTGTTGGCCTGACCATCTGCTTTTGTACAAATACCAAGCTGTTTTGAACATAACTGCCCTGTAGTATGTCTTGCAATCTGGTGTTGTGATGCCCCTGACTTTGTTTTTGTTGTATAAGATTGCTTAACTATTTGGGGTCTCCTGTGCATCCATATGAATTTCAGCACTGTTTTTTCTATATCTGAGAAGAATGTCTTTAGTATTTTGATTGATATCACATTGAATCTGCAAATCACTTTCCATAGTATGGACATTTTGATGATCCTTCCAATCCATTAACATGGAAGATTTTTCCATTTTTTGTTCTTCTTCTATTTATTTCTTAAATTTTTGTAATTCTCACCATAGAGATCATTGACATCCTTGGTTAAATATATTCTAAGGATGATACCTGATTTGAAGACATACTACAGGGCAATTATAATCAAAACAATCTGGTACTGGCACAAAAACAGACATGTACACAAATGGAAATGAATATACACTCCAGAAATCAATCCATGCATCGACAACCAACTTGTTACTGACAAAGGAGCTAAAATCAATCCCTTGAGCATGGACAGTCTCTTTAACAAATGGTGCTGGGGAAGCTGAATCTCCTTGTGCAAAAGTATAAAACTAGACTCCTACCTTACACCTTATACAAAAATCCTCTCAAAATGGATCAAAGACAAAATTCTATGACCTGATACCATCAAATCATTAGAGAACATTGGGGAGACTCTGCCAGACATTGGCATAGGCAAAGACTTCTTGCAAAAGACCACAGAAGCAAAAGAATCAAAGCCAAAATTGAGAAATGGGATTATATCAAGCTGAGAAGCTTCTGCACTGCAAAAGAAACACTCAGAAAAGTGAACAGGGGGACTGACAGAATGGAAGAAATCTATAAATGGCTCAATAAATTCAACAACAACAAAACAAATAATCCAGTTAAGGAATGGGCAAAGGACATTGAACAGACATTTTGCAAGAGAGGAAATTCAAATGGCTAACAGACATTTGAGAAAATGCTCAGGATCACTAGCCATCAGGGAAGTGCAAATCAAAACTACAATGAGGTTTCACCTCCCTCCATTTAGAATGGCTCTCATACAGAAATCAACAGATGACAAATCTGGCGAGGAGATGGGGAAAGGTTCCACTGTTGTGGGAATGTAAAATGGTGTAGCCACTGTGGAAGACAGTATAGAGATATTTCAGAAATCTGAATATAGACCTACCATATGATTTAGCCATGGTGGGAATTTACCCAAACCAAAATAAAAAAAAAATCAGTATATGAAAGAGTTATCTGTACCCCTATGTTCTTTGCAGCACAATTCACAATACCTAAGATATGGAATCAACCCAGATGTCCATCAGTTGTTGAATAGATAAAGAAATTATGGTGTATATATATACTATGGAGTACTACCCAGCTATAAATAAATTAAAATCCTCTCTTTCACAACAAGATGGTCACAACTGGAAATCATTATACTTAGTGAAACAAAGCAGTCCCAAAAAAGAAAGATACCATATGTTTTCCCTAATCTGAGTTAACTAATAGAGTACCTGAAATGTAATGTATTGAAATGAAATAGATATTTTAGAACTGATGGTTGTTTATAGACTTTGTTCTGTTTCTTCTTTCTCTTCATACTATTAGTTGAACTCTTTTACTGAGAGTAGGGTTAACTATATGATCATTAAGTATACTGAAAATAGATCATTGTAAAAAATTAGAGTGGGAATCCAAGAGGGAGGGGGAAGAAGGTTTGGAGCATGGTTGGGAGGCAGGGTAGGTGTCACTATGTTCCTAAATCTGTATATATGAAATTTATAAAATTATTATAAATTAAATAAAATTTTTAAATGGTAAAATGAAAGAAAACAAAAAGAAAAGATGAAAAATGAAACAGAGGTAGAGAGAAAAGGGAAATTCGGACTGCCCATTGTTCTGTTGTGATTAGTGAAGGCATTTTTGGGATGCCATATGAAGCTAAAAACTAAAAATAGAGTTACCATCCAATACAGCAATCTCACGACTGGGCGTATACGCAATGGATTTGACCTCAGTGTGTGGAAGAAGTCTCTGCATCTCCATGATCACCATAGCATTATTTACAGTAGGTAGCCAAGATAATGGACTCAACCCAAGTGTTCATCAAGGGATGTATGGCTAAAAGAAGTAGTGTGTGTTCCCAGTGGAATAAAATCCAGAAAATTCTATCATTCTTTTGACATGGATGTACACAGAACACACGGTAAATGAAATAATTTTGGCATAGATGACAATGTGCAGATACACGAGAAAGGTCTAAAGTGAAACACATATTAGAAATCAGTAGAATGGGCCGGCACTGCAGCTCACTTGACTAATCCTCTACCTGTGGCGCTGGCACTTCAGGTTCTAGTCCCAGCTAGGGCGCCGGATTCTGTCCCGGTTGCTTCTCTTCCAGTCTGTTGTGGCCCGGGAGTGCAGTGGAGGATGGCCAAGGGCTTGGGCGCTGCCCTGCATGGGAGACCAGGAGAAGCACCTGGCTCCTGGTTTCAGATTGGTGCAGTGTGCCAGCTGTGGCGGCCACTTGGGTGGTGAACCAACAAAAAAGGAAGACCTTTCTCTCTGTCTCTCTCTCTCTCTCTCTCTCTCTCTCTCTCTCTCACTGTCTTACTCTGCCTGTCAAAAAAGAAAGAAAGGAAGAAAGGAAGAAAGAAATCAGTAGAATGGTTGTTGCCAGAGGCTGAGGTGAGTAAAGCCAGTTCAAAAGGTACAAAGTTGTATGGCGAAGGGGTCTGGTGGTCCATTGCACAGCAAGATGACTGTAGTTAACATTTGTTTCAAAATAACTAAGAGGATTTTAACTGTTTTTTCTCCAATTTTAAAAATTTTATTTAAGTCATACACAGATTAAGGAGCGCAGTGATACTTCCCACGCTACCCTCCCTTCCACCAAAGCTCCAACCCTTCTTCCTCCTCCCTCTCCCATTCCCACTCTTAATTTTTACAAAGATCTACTTTCAGTTTAATTAATGATTGTACACTAGGTAAAAGAGTTCAACAAATAGTGTGAAGAAAAAACACACTGTTCCTCAACAGAAGAAAAAAAGGCTACAACCAATCATGGTATCTCAAAATGGCCATTTCACTTCACATAGTACATTTCCGGTACTCTATTAGCTACTTCGGATGAGGGAAAATATATGGGCATCCCTTTCTTTCCATCATTCCACAATGTATACATGTACTGAACATCACATTGAATTCTGTAAACACATACACAAACGCACACATCAAATTGTAAATTAAAAATAAAACAACAAAAAATACTTCAGGAAATGTCATAATCGAATCAGGAATAATCTTTATTTTATTTCTTTAAATTAAAGGATCTGCTTAGTTTGAAAATGGGTATTAAAGTAGCCTTTTAAGTCTGGATCCAAGAGTTTCAAAGCACTTGAATTCTTGCAGTAAGAATCTGAGTGTGGGCTGTCGGTCCTTTAGAAGGAAGTTACTACAGAATCAGCTGTTCCTCAGTATGAGTTACAGCCATTTTAGTTCATAGTAAGGATTTTTAATTTTCTACCCAGAAACTGAACTTTGTCCTTTGATCTATGAATGTATTTATGCATTTGTACACATGCAAAAGTTGTTACTCTGGCAATAAGCTATTAAAGTGATCCTCATCCTCTGTATTCATTTTGTTCACGACATGAACTAGTACGTGTTCATTATCAGCCAGGAATATCTTCACTGGTCTCCATTGGCACTTGTCTTTTGACCACATCATTTCCCTTGTTCCAGCTCCAAGGTAGGAGTAGAAAATACAGGAACATTGGTGTAATTTCTGTTGTTAAGGGACATACACTTTAATTGGGAAGGGAACTGGTGAGAAATAGGAAATTAATCCCAGGCAGAGTCTTAAGAGCTGCTTAAAGCTCCACATAAATGCCCCAAAGGGAATTATTTAAGACGGCTGGCTCCAGAGACTCTATTTCTAATTGGAGAAGCAGTGAGCTTGCACCCTGGACTGCTCCTGGGTGGACCTGCCAGCCCAGAGGAGCTGTAGGTGACCTCTCACTTTTCCCTCTGTCCCCAGTCCTATAGAGCAAGAATTGCTTCATGTGAAGCCAAATCCTGTGCGTAGGCGTAGCTTGCTTCCTGTTTCAGAATGAGAACTACAGAGACACCCCTTGTTTGTAGCTAGCATCTAGGAGACACGTGTATACCCTACCCTCTACCTTGGAAACAGTGAGCTGACATCATTGGTAGATGGTGAGGAAGGGAGGCGGTGATAGGAAGAGGAGAAGATCAATCAGCTGAAGGCTCCTGAGCAGTGCCCTAGGTTGTGTGAGTCACAGGAGCCAGAGGAGGAATTGGCTGTAGAGATTCTGGGGTCAGTCCCCACGATCTGATTTGACAGAGACATCATCAGAGCAGCTCCTGCACATCAGATGGCGTGGCAAAATTGTTTTCCTAATAGTTTATAACATATTCCACCTCTTTTTCTATCAATGAATGATTTATTTATTTCAAGGGACAGTGACGGAGACATGGAGGAGCTGGGCCAATCTGAAGCCACGAGTCATGAGATTCTTCCAGGTGTCCCAGGAGGGTGCATCCCTGGGGTTCATGCCCTGAATGGCC
Source organism: Sylvilagus floridanus (assembly GCA_949820135.1). Classification (NCBI taxonomy): domain Eukaryota; kingdom Metazoa; phylum Chordata; class Mammalia; order Lagomorpha; family Leporidae; genus Sylvilagus; species Sylvilagus floridanus. The sequence continues at coordinate 108,162,009 of OX463226.1, forward strand.
AATAGGGCTAGAGCTGGGCAGATCTGAAGCCAGGAGCCAGGAGCTTCTTCTGGACTCCCTCTCGAGTACAGGGGCACAAGGACTTGGGTCAACTTCCACTGCTTTCCCAGGCCATAGCAGAGAGCTGGATCTGAGGTTGAGCAGATAAGACTCAACCAGTGCCCGTAGGTGATGCCAACCAGCAGGCGGCAGCCAGCCCCTCCTTCTCATCTCAAAGGCATCCCAAAGCATGTACGTGATCTTCCGCAGTCTTCACAGTGATAATGAGTCTCATTTAAGTGAGGAAACTTTGTACAAGTGGGGCATATGGCATGTTATTTTTAAAAAAGAGGTTGCTCCAGACAAGAGCCTCGAAAAATGTCAGGGACTAAGCTAAAGAGCTTAGCTACCAGAATCGGCACTTTCTGCTCAAGTCCAGTTTATCCCTGATGATCCTGAGTTGAGTGGCACATTCGACTTCCAGCTCTAAGAAAAAGCAAAATACCCATATTAACACGGGCAGGACTCCCAGCTGTAGCTGTAAGGGTTAAGACAGCCATCTAAGTGACAGGCTGAATATCCCAGGACATCCTACCATTCCATCCACCCATGGCTTTGGCAGGCCAGAACTGAGATAAGGAAAACTGATCCCTGGCCGGAGCCACGGCTCAATAGGCTAATCCTCCACCTTGTGCCACTGGCACACCGGGTTCTAGTCCCAGTCGGGGCGCTGGATTCTGTCCTGGATGTCCCTCTTCCAGGACAGCCCTCTGCTATGGCCCAGGAGTGCAGTGGAGGATGGCCCAAGTGCTTGGGCCCTGCACCCCCATGGGAGACCAGGAGAAGCACCTGGTTTCTGGCTTCGGATCAGCGGGATGCGCCGGACGCAGCACGCTGGACGCAGCGGCCATTGAAGGGTGAACCAACGGCAAAGGAAGATCTTTCTCTCTGTCTTTCTCTCTCTCTCTGTCCACTCTGTCAAAAAACAAAAAACAAAACAAAAAAAAAAAAAAAAGAAAGAAAGAAAAGAAAAGAAAACTGATCCCTTTCACCAAAAGAAGTGGGAAGTACCCCCAGTGTTTCCAGAATGTCTGGATCCTGTCGCACACCTATAAATGTGTTGACGGCTAATGAACTGGGGAAGGATGCTCTGTTGCTCTTGTTCTCAGGAGCGAGGTGTGCAGGATAGCAGTGCTCTGTCCTCCGGAGCTCAGTGAGCAGCACTGGAATGCTGTGCACAGGTTGGATCTCTCAGAGCTCTGGCCAGCAGGGAACATCACCTGGGCGGGGCACCACTCCCCTCACAAGGGCCCAGCTCTGGACATCCTGCCAGGGGCTCAGGAACCAGCACCATGACCCCCACACACTTCCAACCCACAGCCTCAGGGCCTTCCTCCTAAACCCCTTAGCAGATAGATGGCCTGTGCCTTTGATGGGATCTCTCTAGGGGAGAGGAAGTAGGGGGCTACCCAGAAGCCTGCCAGAATAGAGTGGGGAATGCGGGAAGTGGAGAAAAGAACACTGAGGACCAAGTCCCCCCCTCCCCTCCATTGCCACCGTCCTGGAGAAAACTTCCTGAGGGTCCCTGAGGCACACGCGAGGGCGCAAACTTGGCCTGACCTTGAGGTCGCATATAACTTAGACCTGCCACATGGCCTGACAGGTTAGGGCACCCAGGGCTCTCCCAGGGGCCAAGGGGCCCATACCCGACAGAGGGCGCGCCGGCCTCGGCTGGGCATTCTTCTGTGCCTTCTTCCCAGACTTCTCTGCCAGGGCCTCTGCTGAAAACTCTGCAGACACGGGGAGGGGCAGTCCCGTTCCGGGGAGCTGAGCGCCACAGCCACCTTCCAGCTCTGAAAGGAACGCACAACTGGAGATGAGCATTGAGAATGTTCCCACTGGGACTGGCGGGAGCTAAGTGGGGACAGCCTGCTGCCCCGCACGCAGATGCGGAGCCCGTGGGCACGCCCGTTGTCGCGGGCCAGCGTCCTACACTCGGGCGTGTCGGAGCGCAGACACTGTGCCTGAAATCCCGCAAAGAACTCCCTGGGTGCGTCCCGGAGGCGCGCGCGAGCCGCCAACCTGGCGGTACCCTGCGCACCCGGTGCTAGGGAATCTTCTAGGACCAGGCACAGGGCTGTGCAAGGGTGAGCGATGGGCGCCTGCTGTGGAGTCACCCCGAGAACCTAGCAAACGGGTAAGGCGAGCGGTCTGAGCGCTATGGGGCGCGATGAGCCAGCCAGGTATCCTACGGACTCCTCCCGTGACGTGGAGAAGCCGGACCCCATCCCCGGTCCGACTTCACCTCGGGGCAGCCTCCTCGCTTGCACGTTTCCTGCCCGTGGCCCCGGGAAAGTGCACACGGATGAATGGGGAAACAGCCCGCTGCCTGCACGCCAATGCTGAGAGCCGCAGGACCTTTGCCGCTGCTGTCCTCACACCGGCTGTGTAGGAGCCCAGAAGTCGTCCCTGGGAAATTCCCCGCGGAAAAACCTGGGTGCACAGAGGTGGCGCCCGCCAAGGCGCCAACCTGGCCAGACCTTAGAACTCTTGTGGTCGGAGCCCGAGTCCCAGGGGTGGATCCTGCCTCTATAAGACCTTTTTCACTCCTTCAGCCAGTCAGGGTCTCTGGTCCGTACTTGCGCGCCCTCTTCCCAGGCATGGTCAGGAGGACCGCTGGTACGTGCCCTGCCGGTTCTGGAGACTCTTCTAGGATCGGCGCTAGGGCACGCGAAGATACGGAGCTCGCGCTAGGGTGCGCGATGATCCCTGCGAGCGCACGCGCAGCAACGTTGGCACTGAGCAGCAGGAGAGCACCCAGTGCGCCAGGGCGCGATGAGCCAGCAGGGACACCGCCTCTGGTGACTGGGAGAAGCCAGACTCCAGGCCCCGCCCACGGCCCCGCCCCACGCGCGCCCGCGCTGCTAGTGGAGAGTATGCGGTCTCTAGAGCCACGGCCACCACATCCTGCCTGTGCCGCGACCGCGGAGACCCAGGCATCCCGGAAACATGGCAGGGGCGCCAGAGGCTGTCCCACAGACCCTGGTCAGCCCCAAATATTACTTCCTCAGAAGGCGGGTGCGCTGGGCTTTAGGATCCGCAGGGAGCGCCTTGCCTTGGAACCCACTGCCTGCGTCGCGCGGACTGGGGCCGCCGGGGAGGGGAGGCTTTCCAGGGACAGGTGGGGGCAGCGAGAGGCCTGGCGCCGCGTCTTCCTGGACCCTTGGCCCTTAGCGACTCAGGAAGAGGCAGCAAGTGGCAGAACTGAAGAGAAATGGGCGTTAGGAACCGCAGAGGAGACGCCAGCGGCCATGGAGAAACAACCAGCTCCACACAGGGCTCACTTTTAAACGGAGACTTCCGGCTCTGATTCGAGTGCCAGGATGGAGAAGCGCGGATCCCCGTGGGGAGGATGGGTGCGGCGGCAGGTGCGGGTCCTGGTTTTTAGTAAGGAGACACCCGGTGAAGCAGGGTCCGGAGACTTGGGTCTCCCGGAACGGTGTTAGCCCTGGGCAGTGAGGACTCCCTGAACAGTGCGTGGCCCTCTGCTGACCTGTGCAGTTCACCCTGCTCTTCGGGTTGGGCACAATGCTGGTATGCAGTAGGTTTGTGAACCTCTGATGGGTTACCAACGCTGAAATATCCAGAAGGTTGCACTAGAAGCCTGGGTTCGCTGTGTCTAGGGTCCACTGTGCAGATGAGCACAGTAGTTCAGATGTGGTCAAGCCCCTCCTCCTGAGCCCCCTGAGCTCCTGTTCCCCAGGACAGTCCCTGCTGCTTGCCTTTCTCACCTGCATTATCTGCACCCAGTAGGCACTGGAGTGTTTATTTATCTTAAATCATGCAATGGACACAAACTAGCAAAATTGTATTTCTTCCAGGGCCCTGCAGAAGGTACACACAGTACTATAAGCATGGAAATAAACCACTCTTGACTTTGAAACAACCTAATTTTGAGGCTGATGTTGGGTGCTTTAGTGTTCAGTCAACATGTAGATACAATGCATTGGTACATTGTGGCTTTTAGGGGTGGAAATTCCACCTGCTGGGGGAAAGAAGGAGAGAGGGCAGGCGGCAGGCTGCAGAATGGGCCAAGCCAGCTGGGTGACTGTGGACTGGCAGTGTGCCATCATCTGCTTTTTTCACATCTAACATTTGTTTTAGGGAATTAGGAGCCCAATGTGCAAAGCCATTTTTAATTGTCTATCTGCAGAAAAGTCGTGTATCATTTAATGTTGGGCTTGCGAGATAGAAACATAAAGATATCTTGACCACTGAAGTGAGAAAATAATGGAAATAACTCTCAGGAGGCAGTAGAACCCCCTACTATCTGTATGGGGAACAAAGGGGGAGGGACTGGTGATGATGACCACTTTAAAAACTGTCTCCAGCTGATCCTCCTGATGGACCAAGTAGGCAATGACAGTGCAGATCTGCCCATGTCTGTGCTGTGGCTTTTAGTGAATCTGGATGCTATGGGCAGGCAAGGGGCCCACTGAGGGCTCTAAGCAGGTGAGTGCTGTGAACTTAAAAGTGAAGTGCATTTCTAGTACTACACCATACACAACATTGCATAATGTGAAAAAGGTTTAAGTCTGCACCTTAACACAAGCATTACATGAATTCCTGAGATATGCTGCCCATCTTACATTCAGAGTGAGTGATTCAGAAAAGCTTGAATTGCATGCAGTATGCATAAAGTTCTGTAGGTCAAACTAAACGTCTGTTGTCTGCTTCCCAGATCCTGTTATAACCAAGTCCATCTGTTTGTCTTCATCACCTTCCTCTTTTTTGCTCCCTAGGAGTGACCCAGGTGGGAATGAAGGACATGGCTGAGGTGGAGAATCCAGGGAAGAAAGATGTTTCCGTTAGTGTCTTTAAGAGGACTGACTGGCCTGCGCCGTGGCTCAACAGGCTAATCCTCCGCCTTGCGGCGCCGGCACACCGGGTTCTAGTCCCAGTCGGGGCACCGGATTCTGTCCCGGTTGCCCCTCTTCCAGGCCAGCCCTCTGCTGTGGCCCAGGAGTGCAGTGGAGGATGGCCCAAGTGCTTGGGCCCTGCACCCCATGGGAGACCAGGATAAGCACCTAGCACCTGGCTCCTGCCATCGGATGAGTGCAGTGTGCCGGCCGCAGCGCGCTGTCCGCAGCAGCCATTGGAGGGTGAACCAACGGCAAAGGAAGACCTTTCTGTCTCTCTCCCTCTCACTGTCCACTCTGCCTGTCAAAAAAAAAAAAAAAAAAAGAGGACTGACTGTGTATTCAGAAAAAAAAAAAAATACTATCTGAACCACAACCTTATCTGAATAGAAACCAACTCCAAAGGTTCACAGTTCGTGTGTAAATATGAAGCAGGTTAAGAAGCACTTGAACCAATCACCACTAATGTTATTCAGTCTTAGAATTGGCTTTGGGACATACTGGGCTTTCTAGAAATGTAGAAGTTTGCAGGGGAGGTACATTGTGTATAATGACTATGAGCAAAGTCAGGCTGAGAGCAGAGCTCCTGAAGAAGAGAGCTGAGTCAGGTGTCTGCCAACCTGTGGGCTGCCTGGGACACCTCCTGGAGAAAGAGCTGCCTGAGGAGCCCAGAGGGAACCCTGGCCTGACAGGTGCACAGAGCTTTGGGGGAGCCCCTCCCCCACCCTCCCACCTGCCTGCTTTAGTGAGTGCTTGCTGAGACTGAGCTGACTCCAACTGCCCCTCCCCTTCCTCTCCCCATCTCTTGTCTCTGTGCTGGGACACAAGGCCTGGGAAAGGCACAGAGAAAGGCCTTGGGGAGGGTTTCCCAGAGCCCTTGCCTGCCAGGTACTGGCCCTTACCGGTCCACACTTACAGAACCTGAGACATCATTCTTCCCATGCCACACACTGGGACATGGATCCCAGCCAGACACTGGCGCTCACCTCCTGCCCTGTGATCCTGCTGTCAGCTTCCTTGGGCACCTCCTTCTCCAGTTCCTCTCTCCACAGTGAGCGGTATTGCACCTGGCATCTGCAAGACTTCCCACACCTTCTGTGCCTGGGGAGCCCTCCCCCTTCCTTCTGTCTCTAAACTCCAGTTCCCTAAGATCACTCCCTGCGGGTAAATTCTAGAAAGCGCCAGTGCCACCCAAACAGGTCTGCTCAGCACCATCAGCATCTCACTGGGACAGCAAGTCCTACATCGACCTGAGGGCGCCTTCAAGTAAGCTGCTCATGCCCAGCAGCAGGGCCGCCCTTTCCTCCACAATATTTTCACTGCTTCTTCTCCCCACCTTTTATTCCTCATCACTTCAAGTTCCTGCTCTAGGAACATAGTAACAGCTAAACTAACCCCCTCCGACAAAGCAAAGCAGTCTGGGACAACAGAGCTTCCTGTGGGAAAGTTGCTGTCACGCTCTCACATGCTTTTCCCCTTTTCTTGGCATGCTCGCTCCATTGTTTACTGGACATATAAGCAATGCTTACCTTCTCTGAGCCTCTTTCCTAATTTGAAAAGGAAGAAGACCAATAGTGACCTCCCATATAGGGCCTTTGTGAGGCCTAGAAGCAGTAAGACAGGCAAAGCAGCTCACAGGTGCCTGTCACAGGGGGAGGGCTCAGGGCTCGGGCCCCTCTCTGCTTCCTGCAGGACACCCAGCTCACAGCTTCCCTCAGGTGGGGAAGGCTCCGGGCTTGGGGTCTCCTTTCTGCCGACTCCACCAGGCCCACCTGCAGGACAGAGGGCAATCAGGGAGGCAGTCCCAACCCAGAAAGTCCAGGAATCTATCCACACTGGGCGCCTTCCTCATCGCCAGGGAAACCTGGCCAGCCACTGTGCTGTGTGGAGCTTAGCCAGGCGGAGGGTCATCAGAACCCATAGTCGATCCACAGAAGTGTTCTTATTGATGTCCTCAGACACAGAAAGAGCCGACAGACAGAGAAAGCAAACGAAAAGCCAAAGAGGAATTGAATCACTTTCAGAGCCTCAGACCTCAAGTCCAGGAACAGGCTGGGGGCCAGATGGATTAGCACTTCAGCATCAACAAGGTGGCTTTTTTAAGCTCTCTCTTAGGAAACCTCCTAACCACATACCCTAATTGACGTTATCGAATGAATTTCCTGCAGGAAACAGAGTGGGATCGCCAATCGGTGTTGGCAAGTGAGGGAGTCTTGTCCTCTTCTTTTTCTGTGTGTGTGTGTGTGTGTGTGTGTTTATTTTATTTTATTTTATTTTACTTCGAAAGGCAGAGATACAGAGAGAGAGGAGAGAAGGGGTGAAAGAAAGCTATCTTCCATCCAGTGGTTCACTGCCCATATGTCCACTGAACCCAGGGCTGGGCACTTGGACCATGTTCAGCTGCTTTTCCCAAGTGCATTAGCAGGGAGCTGTATCGGAATTGGAGTAAACAGGACTGGAATCGGCAACCATAACGGTTGCCAGCTCTACAGGCAGCAGCTTTACCCTCTGCACCACAGTGCCAGTCCCTTACCTTCTCCTTTCCGCTGTCCCAGGAGTTGACACCATGGAGCTCTGACCCAAGTGGCCCTGGCACAAAACACAGATCCTTTGTCCAGCAGTTGTTCTTTTTTTTTTTTTTTTTAATTTTACAGTTCATTCATTATTTGAAGGAGAGGGAAAAACAGAGCTCTCAACCTCCGATTCACTCCCCAAATGTCCACAGTAGCCGAATCTGGGTCAGGCAGAAAAGCCAGGAGCAGAAATCAATCCTGGTCTCCCACGTGGCTGATGGGGCCACGTTACTTGAGCCATCCCCGCTGCCTCTTAGGGTGCTCTCTGTGTCCTTAAAGAGGCAGAGGGACACGTGTGAAGGCACTGTCATTTTAGTGTGGTCTCTGTCAGATGTAACCTTGCCTCCTTCATGCAGGAAGAGTACCTAGTTTAAGGACAGAAATAGAGTTTGTTCTAGACTCCGCTGCTTCAATCTCAGCATGTTCTCAGACGAGAGAATCTGCCTCCCGGGGGCACAGCTGGCCTGTGTGGTCAGTGCTGGTCTGAGCGCTGCATGGACAGAGTGTAGACGCAGAAACAGGCTCTAGCTGTAGAGCCATGCATATCAGGGACTCTGGTATCATTAAGAGAGTTGTTCAACCAAGGAGAGTATGGTTACCAAGCTGTCACTTGATCGATCAACAGTGGTAGTTCCAAGACAAGGGGGAGTGACCTCCCATTCTTCTAAGGACCTGGTAACAGTGTGCTTCTCAAAGGAGACTGGAGCTTGACATTGCCTCCTGCGCAGTGCTGTGTGGGGTGGAATCTTCCACCAGATGACCAGGGCTGCCCTAGGCTGTGTCCCCAGGGATGGGAAGGTGGGGCAAGGTACTGGCCCTCCTCAGGGAATGGACTGGAATAGCAACCTTCTGCACGACACCTGTCTCTGGCTGGTGACCATCCACCATGATTTCGTGTCTGGTTGGGGGGGGGGGGTCTGTTTTGGCTGAGAATGTGCATTGCATGACCTTGAGGCTGTGAAGAGAGAAATCACAGAGACCCTGTCTGCATTTGTTAAGTGTCCTGACCCAGCAGACCACTGTGCTAGTCCTCAGAGATGTTTTTCCTATGAAAAGGCTGAGGGAGAGGCAATCTGACCACATCCTTATCCCACAGTGGTTCAAACAAAACTGCCTTTTGGGCCCCTCCCAAGCAGTGGCACTGGTGGGGTAGCAGGCAGGCAGGCTGGTGCAGCTAGGTCTGGGACAGCCAAAGAGTCTTTATTAGGGGGACCAGAACAGTGGCTGAACCCCCAGGTCCTTTCCCAGACACAGCTGGGAGCTAGCAGCCGGGCGCCAGCAGGTGCTCATATGGGATGTTGGTGTCACAAATGAAGACGAAAACCTGTCTGCCAAGATGCCATTCCAAAATGCCATTGACCACTGTTCTGCATCTACCCAAAAATAGTTCTCCTCTCCTGTTTCTTGTTTGATTTTTTTACAGAAAGCAGAAGTGATAGTTGCATCAGAACTGGGGTCTGGTTCCTGATTGTACTCTCACTGATCTTCCCACCTAGACTAAGCTCGGTGAGGTGAAGGTCATGTCCGCTGCCTCCTCCTCTTCCTCCTGCATGTGGCTGGCAGCAGATGCTCCAAGACAACTGTGTTAAGTGAGCCCGAGGTTATCAGTGCAGGAGCCGGGAATTGTCTGATCGCCCATTAGCAGTAGTGGCAGCCAGACTCTGCCGTCGACCTTCTTTCTGCTCTCCTCCTCTCTGGGCCAGTTCCTCCTTATAAAACAAAGATGTAGACTGATTATTGCTCTCTAAATTCCCTCCACTCACCAAAGTTAACTGATTCACAACAACGTTGAATGGATGATGGCTGAAGAAGAAGCCAGTGTTCCACATTAATCTCTGTTGTTTTGAGGCTATCAAGTGAAACCAGCCAAGCTGATCACAGAGATAATTTTGAGTGGAGACCACAGGAGCTGAGAGTCCACACCTGTGAGTCAGGCCCCAATGTTCCTGCTCTTCTCAGCCCCTCCCTCTCTCCTTATTTCAACTCAGACTTCAAAAGCCCCAGGATGTCTGCCCCTGCCAGTGTGGCCACGGAGCTTCTGCTGCTCTTCGCGGTAGATTTGGAAGTGAGCCCAGGAGTGCTTGGCCCCCAGCTGAGGCTGCCTGGTCCTGGTAGGCTTGCCTTCTAAAGCTCCTTCTGCTTTGTGTCCAAGACTCAGCTCCTCCTTGTTTCTGCAGGCGCCGTGGGGCCCAGTATGAGGTAGTCCTCACCACTTCCTGAGCTGCCCGTTCTGCTTCTGGTTATCCCTGTGAAGCTAAAGGATCCACCAGGAAAACCAGTGTCTGGGCAGCAGGGTCAAAGGTCGGCTGTAAGAACAGACAGGAAGTCCTTGCTAGTAATAACAGCAGGGCAGAGGTGGGAATGAAGAATGTGCCCTGGGTTTCCAGGAGTGCTCTGTATGGCCTCGACTTTAATTGTTTGGATCTGGCTGTCATAAAGTCTGGGACAGCAGGGGCTGCCTTCCTAACTGCACACGCGCGCAAACACACACACACATGCACACACGCATGCACACACACATTGCGCACACACAGTGCACACACATGTGTGCGCACACACCCACACATGTGCACATATGCACACACACCAACACACATGCGCGTGCACAAACGCGCACACACACCCATCCTCTCTAATCTGAGTCCTCCAGGACTCTAGCCAAGGCCAGGGATCTGCCCCACTGATCCCAGCTCAAGATGAAGCCCAGGGGACATCTTGTCTCTTCTCGGGGCCCCACCCTTGTTGTTGTCCTGTGGCTTCCCTCCTGCTGCTGGCAGTGGGCCCGAGGTGGCTTCTCCGCTGCCTGGGTCATGACTGGCACTGACGATGCTGTGTCCGGCTCGCTGGGCACTGCAGCCACGCTCACCCCTGGCAGTGGCCTGTGAATGACTTTGTCATTTCCTGAGCCTCAGAACTCAGCCTCCCAGCGCAAAGGTTTGTTATCATAGGAGCTCACGGCCATAAACAGCTGAGGGGGCACGGTCTGCTGGGTCCCACTGCAGGGACTGACCCCCTTGCTTTTGCTGAGTGACAAGGGATCCAAGCAGTCCCTGTTGGGATCACCATTAAACCCTGAATGGCACAGATCAGGAAACTGATCTATAAGAAGGTTCACCAGTGGCCTGTGACTCAGGAAAAGATTGTACCCTCTGCCATGGAGACTATGTTTTGGTTAATTTTTACTTATTTTCTTCATCTGCAAGGCACCAAGACACACAGAGAGAAACAGACACATAGAAAGATGTCTCATCTACTGGTTCTCTCCCCAAATGTCCCTAGGAGCCACGGCTGGGCCAGGCTGAAGCCAGGAGCCCAGCACCCAGCTACCTGTGCCACCATCGGCTGCCTGCCAGGGTGCATGTGAGCAGGAAGCTGGAATGGGGAGCAGAACTAGGGCTCAACTTCAGGTGTCCTGATAGGGACACAGCTGTCCCCAGTGGCATTTTCACCACTATGTCAAATGCCCCCAGCACCTCCCGGAGTTCTTCAAGAAAGGAAGTTCCCACATACAGAACACATTTACCTTTAAAAACAGACTTATTTTTATTTACTTGAAAGGCACAGTAGCAGCGAGAGAGAAAGAGTTCCAGCTGCAGATTTACTGCCCAAATGGCCACAATGGCTGGAGGAAGGCAGGATCCAGAAGCTTCTTCTAGGTCTCCCACAAGGGTGCAGGGACCCAGGGACTTGGGCCATCTTCTGCTCTTTCCCAGGCACTTTAGCAGTTTAGAGCTGGTTTGGAAGTGGAGCAGCTGGGACTCGAACCAGTGATTGAATGTGATGCTGGTTTTGCAGGCGTCAGCTTTGCCTGCCTCACTACAACACCGGCCCCCATATTTATCTTTTTAAAAAATAAATTTATCCCATCTTATCAAAATTCACAAACAGTGAAAACCTATGACAAGATTTAAACGTGTTTAAGACATGTTGTAAATAAGTGTATGAACAAATGGGTTGTTTACTATCAGTTACCTGTGTGAATGAGCAGCACTGATCCCTTGGCCCTTGGGTGTGAGTACCAGGTACCCAGAGTCAGCTACCTGGTACCCAGCATGACTGCCGTTCTGAGTGGTCAGGTAGGGGGGCCTCGGCCATCCCTTTTGATTAGATTGGAACTGCTCTCCTTGGGCCACTCTTGGGTTTACTTTGATACTTGAGAAGGCTTTCGCAGCAGGTGAGGAGAGACTCTGGCATCTGGGAGCAGAATGAGGTGGGAAGGAGTTGCCCTGGAGTTTCAAATTTAAAGTTAGTCCTCAGGGTGGTCATTTGATCTAGAGGTTGAGACAATGCTGGGGTTGCCCAGACCCTGCACCAGGTCCTGGTTCAAGTTCAGGCTCTAATTCCAATTCCATCTTCCTGCTCATGCATATTCCCTTGGAGCCGCTGACAGTGACTCAAGTAGAGGGGTCCCTGCCACACATGTAGAGAGACAGATTCCAACCTCCTAAAGTCAGTTCAGCCCAGAATCAGCTGCTTTGAGTTGTTGTTGGTGACAACTCTCTATCTCTCCCCACCCCTTTACCTTTCAAAAAATAAAATAAAATAAATTTCGGCCTAATTTTCTTTAAAGATGTATTTTATTTATTTGAAAAGCAGAGTTACAGAGAGAGAGAGAGATGAGAGACAGAGATCTTCCATCCACTGGTTTGCTCCCCCCAAAAATGGCTGCAATAGTGGGTATGGGCCAGGCTGAAGCCAGGAGACAGGAGCTTCCTCCGGGTTTGCTACATGGGTGCAGGGGTCCAAACAGTTGGACCATATTCTGCTGCTTTCCCAGGCAAATTATCAAGAGGCTAGATTGGAAGTACAGAGTCGGGTCTCGAACCAGCAGCAACATGGGATATGCAACAGCTTAATCCACTTTCTCACAGCACCAGCCCAAATTCTACTTTCTTTAACATACATAAGAATACTAAAGATGTACATTCTGCTCTCAAAAGATTAATCCTAATGCCTTCTCTCTCAAACATTTTCCTACCTCTTCCACTCTTCTTGTGGTTCAAGAATATTGCAGAGGAAATGCTGTTAGGAAGAGCTTGACAAGGGCTGATGTTGGTTCCTCTTTAAAGGTTGGGTAGATTTCATCTGTGAAACCATTAGGTCCAGGGGATTTCTTTGGTAGGACACTTTGATTTACTGATGCAATATCTTGACTTGCTGTTGGTCTGTGCATATTTCTAATTTCCTCATGATTCAGTCTGAGTAGGTTATGCTGATCCATTGTTTAAGTTGTCCTATTTGTTAATATACAGCTATTGATGGTAGGTTCATAGGACCTTCTGTATTTCTCTGATTTCAATTGTGCTGTCTCCTCTTTCATTTCTGATTGTTTTAAAAATTTTATTTATTTGAAAGGCTGAATTAAAGCGAGAGAGAGAGAGTGGGAGAAAGAGAGAGAGAGAGAGAGAGAGTGTGTGTGTGTGTGTGTGTGTGTGTAAGAGAGGGAGAGATTTTCCATCTGCTGGGCCGCTCTCCAAATATCCTCAACGACCTGAGCTAGGCCAGGCCAAAGCCAGAAGCCAGGAGGTTCATCTGGGTCTCTTGCAAGGACTTGGGCCATCTTCCTCTGCTTTCCCAGGTGTGATAACAGGGAGCTGGATCAAACACGGAGCAGAGGGAACTCAACCAGCACCAACATGGGATGCTGGTGCTGCAGGCTGTGTATTAACCCATTGCGCTACCCCAACCAGCATGATATATCTCCCTTTGGACTGCTAAATGACCCAGTAAGAGAAAAATTACTTTGTAAACTCAAACAACTTTATGGGGTCAGAGCCGTGGCACACTTGGATGGCCCTATATGGGTGCCGGTTCTAGTCCCAGTAGCTCTCTTAAAGTCCAGCTCTCTGCTGTGGCCCGGGAGGGCAGTGGAGGATGGCCCAAGTGCTTGGGACACTGCACCTGCATGGGAGACTAGGAGGAAGCACCTGGCTCCTGGCTTTGGATCGGAGTAGCTCCAGCCATAGTGGCCATTTGGGAGGTGGACCAGGGAAGGGAAGACCTTTCTCTCTGTCTCTCTCTCTCACTGTCTGTCAAAAAAAAAAAAAAAAAAAAACTTCATAAGAGTATTTATAGGACTTATACTTGCATTATTTGTTGCTTGTTGCTGATTCAGTCTTCCCTTGGCGCTAACCTGGGCCAGTGTCATTCCATGTAACAGAATAAAGGACTGTGAGGATTTCTAATGAAATCAGGGACTGGCGTTGTGGCTCCGCATCCCATATCAGAGGACCAAAACAGAAGAGAGGCAGGTATGTGACCCAGCAGGTTAAGCCTGGCCCAGCGCTACCTTTTTGTGGGCATTTCAGGAGTGAACCATGGATGGAAGATCTGTGGGGACCCCACAGGAGTCCCAGAAGAGTTACAGAGCACCGCTAACCCAAAAAGAAAGAGAAAAAGCAAAACCAAAATGGAGTCACTTAAGCTAAAGGCCACTAAGCACCAGGACCTGCCCAGACCATCTGTCAGAACAGACACAGGTGCTAAGGCCTAATAAAGCCTGGGGGACATTACATCATAAGAAGAAGCCAACCAGCTGGCTACTGCATTACTTCACCCTCACCACTGCACCAGGATTGGCCACACCCAGAATGCCCCTAACGCACCATTGGTCACACCCAGACACCCACATCTGTTGCTGACCCCCAAAGTGATGAGTCTGTGATTGGTGACGCCCTAGAGCACCCTCACTGCCCACCTACCCCAGAGGGGATAGAAAGGCCATCCTCACAACTGCTCTCATCCTCTGGGATACCATGGCTCAGGGTCAGTGAAACTCTGCCCACGTCCCCACTGACGGAAGCTCTGTTCACCTCTCCACTGGAGCCCACCTCTCCTGGACATCTCAGCCGCTGCTGGAGCTGATATCAGAGCCCGACCAGACCTCTCATCAGTGACCTCTCCAACCCTCCACCTTGCTGTCCGTCTTGGAACTCGGAGACTACTGCCCAGAGTGCCAGTCATCCCTCAACTCCTGCCGGTAAGTGACTGCTCTGAGATCCATCTCTCCAAGTAGTAACAGAGACTTTGGACTCTGGACTTTGAAACTTGACTTTTCATGACCTTGATAGCAACCTTGGGAATGTAGCACTCATATTACACCCTTAGCCACAGGTAAATGTTTAGATGCTTATTCTTTATGCTTTGTTTGTGTTATACTTATTACCATTGCTGGGTATTGTTAGAGATTGTCTTACTGCTAGATGTGTGTTATGACTAATAACAGATTGAGTGGTATTGACCTTTAGATGTGTGCATTGAATAGATACATTGAGTGGTATTGAGCAATAAATTAGATTGAAAAGTTGATCTTGATTCTGTGTGATTTTTCCCCGTGCTCCGACTGTCACATTAGCCTTGTCGAGCTGTGTGACAAGTGGCGCTCACAACAAGATCTTTCTTCTCTCTCTCTCTCTCTTTCTCTCTAAAGTAGATGAAAATAATATAAACATTAACAAACACAGTGAAGGTAAGTAAGCTTAGGATTTAGAGTTATGGGGTCTCGTCCTGACTCTCTAACTCAATGTGTGATATTAGAATTTTTATTTCTTGGCGTGAATACTGCAGTGCAGGTGATTAAGCTTAGTTAAGCCTCATCCCCTCATCTGAGTGCCTGGTTGGGTCCCAGCAACTCTGTCCTCCATTCCAGCTGCCTGTATTGTACTGAGAGGCAGCTGATGGTGGCCAAGTCACCGGGTTCCTGCCCCCACATGGAAGACCTCAACGGAGTTCCTGGGTCCTGGTTTCTGCCTGGCATACCCCTGGCTATTGTGGGTCTTCTGAGAGTGAACCCATGAATGGGAGGTCTCTCTCTGTCTCTGTCATGCCAACCCCACCCCCACTGCCCTGCTGCCCGTCATTCTGCCTTCAAATAAATAATTGTGAAGATAAATGTTTCCTTCCTTCCTTTCCTTATTTTATTTTATTTTTTTTTTTTAGTTTTATATATTTGAAAGGCTGAGAAACAGAGGCAGCAGAGTGAGAGCTCATTTTCTGGTTCACTTCCCCAAAGCCTGTAACGGCTGGGGCTGGGACAGGAGCCCAGAACTCAGAGCGGGATCTTGAACCCAGGCCTTCTGATATGCGGTGCAGACATTCCCAAGTGGAATCTGAACCATGGGGCTAAACACCTGCCCCTCCCTGTGTCATCCTAGAGACTGGCTCTCTCGTGAACTCCCGGGGAATTAACACTCTGTGAATACTTATTTGCCAGGACTTGAGCTTTGTTTATTCCCTGTATCAGATTCCTGCATTTTAACTGCATAGTTAAAAGTGATCTGAATGAAGACCTCTCATCCTTCAGGCCTAACAAGGCCAACTGCCGACTCAGCAGAAGGCACCGTCGTTTACCACGGCGTATCCGCTCCTGTAGCTCTTTCCACAACTTCCGTGTTCACTCTCTCTCCCATGCCCACGTCATAAAACAGACGCTACCCATCATGTTAAGGCACTTTTAGCCAAGTCATGGAATCAGGAAATTCCTTTGTTCCCACATGCTCCCTTTACTTGAAAATGCATGTTCTTTCTTTGATAACCATGTTGCTTTAAGAACATGAAGATATATAATGCAAACTGAATAAAATATGCAGCACAACTGCTTCCTGTGTGTCAGCCTAGAAGATGCTATGACGAGAATTTTCTCCTTCCCCTTATGGTCTTTAAATTCCAGTCCTTTTCTTTTCAGATGGCATTTGGGTAAAATTTATTACAGAGACCACAGTATTTCAATATCATTAGATGAACAGGAAGAATTTGAAAAACACAAAATAGAAAGAATGGGGGAAGATCTAATCCATCTTCATACTTTTACTACTAAAATGTAGGCATATTTTCCTCTTCACATAAGGAGTTGTGTCTGTTCATTGTAACAATTTCAAAAGCATAGAAAGAAAAGAGTTAATAAAGCCCCAGTCATCCCACTCAGCCAGCACTAACTCTTCTTTAATTTTGATGTATAATTTCCAGAGTTGTTACATACCATAAAACACAGGCACATATATGTAGCTAATAATAGCTAGCTCTTTAGAATTTTGCTACTGCATAACCAGCTTTGTAATCTCCTAGCTATACTTAGTGAGACTGTTAACATCTTTTTCGTAAGTCTGTCTCATTCAGTGAGATCTCACCATCATAACAACCATTCTGCTCATGATAAAAATCTTGTTTTGTTGTTATTACACATATTACAAGAACATCCTTTACTGTGGCGATTTAACATACTTTAGACACATATCTGAATGAGACATTCTAAGTGGGATTGTTGAACGCAGTGCACTTTCGTTGGTCACCTGTTGCTGTGTGGAAAGTTCCCATGTCATTTACGTTCCCTCTCGTGGCATTTGAGAGCCATTGTCTGCACACTTCAAAGGCTCTTTTCTCCAACTGCATGTTTGTGTTTAACTTTGTGATTTTATACTGCCGTCTCCCATACACTGGCTCACTCCTCAGATGCCTGCCACAGCTTAGCCTGGGCCAGGCCAAAGCCAGGAGTCAGAATCTCCTTCTGAGTCTTCCATGAGGGTGGCAGGATCCCCATTCCTTGAGGCACCTCTCTGCCTCCAGGCTGTGCGGTAGCAGAAAGCTGGAATCAGGAGAGGAACCAGGTCTCAGTCCCATACCTTCTGCTAGAGATGGGAGCATCACACACAGCATCCCAACCATGGGCAAAAGCCCATCCTCATTTTGCCATTTAGTTGTAAAATTTTAGGTGTCCAGTTTTCTTTCTCTTTCTTGCTTTAGCCTGGGTGCTACTGTATGAGGCATTACTCCACCAAGCTTCTAAAAATATTCAGCACGGTCTCCTTTTAGTTTCTGCCAATTTGGCAGGAGCCTGAACAAGTCCCACTTCCTGTACTTCACACTGCCCACGGTTCTCAGAACACTGATCCTTTTTTTTTTTTTTTTTTTGACAGGCAGAGTGGACAGTGAGAGAGAGAGAGAGACAGAGAGAAAGGTCTTCCTTTGCCGTTGGTTCACCCTCCAATGGCCGCCGCGGCCGGTGCGCTGCGGCCGGCACACCGCGCTCATCCAATGGCAGGAGCCAGGTGCCAGGTGCTTTTCCTGGTCTCCCAAGGGGTGCAGGGCCCAAGCACCTGGGCCATCCTCCACTGAAATCCCGGGCCACAGCAGAGAGCTGGCCTGGAAGAGGGGCAACCGGGACAGAATCCGACGCCCCAACCGGGACTAGAACCTGATGTGCCGGCGCCGCAAGGTGGAGGATTAGCCTGTTGAGCCACGGCGCCGGCCAACACTGATCTTTTAAATATGCTTACCAACCACGCTTATTTCTTCTCCTGGAGATTGTTTAGATTATTCTTGGTTTCTCTTTCTGCTGGATATTTTGTGTGTGTGTGTGTGTGTGTGTGTGTGTGTGATGACTCTGCAAAAGCTCTTTAGGTTTTCATAGACATCCACCTGAAGGTCTGGAAAATATACAGGCCCTTTTGAAATTATGTATGCGGGAGCTAGAAAACGTTCATGAAGGTGCTGGCATTTGGCACAGCTGTTAACCTGTCACTTGGGACATGCACATCCCATATCGGAGTGCCTTGGACTGAATCCAGGCTCTGCTTCTAAGTCTAGTTTTCTGCTAATGCCCAGCCTAGGAGACAGCAAAGGATGGCCCAGGAGTACTTGGGCTCCTGCCAGCCACGTGGGAGGCCTGGATGGAGCTCATGGCTGCTGGCTTAAGTCTGGCCAATTACAACCTGGTCAGCCTGGTACTAGAGAAATTTAGAGAGTAAGCCAGGAGAAGGAAAATCTCTCTCTCTCTCTCTCTCTCTCTCTTCCTCTCCCTCTCTCTCTCTGGTTTTTAAATACAGAAAAAGAAATACAGTAAAAGAAAAACATTTGTGGAGATAAAAAGAAAAGTCAGACTCATCTTGTTGAAATACATTTTGAAATCCGTACATAAAAACAGATTTTCAAAAAGATCATAGAAGATGCATATAGTGAAACAACTGTGCATGGATTTCCATTTTGTTTTTCCTTTCGCTTTAATCAACTCAGCTTTGCAGCCTATTATTCCTTGAACTTTGTGAAGTGCCGTCATTTGTTGCAAACCTTCTGAGGCGCATTTTGAGCTGTCCGTGGCAGTCTAGGGGTGATGTCTCAGATCAGGAGATCTGACCTTTGACCGGAGGTGAACAAGGAGGGAGGAGGGCAGGGAGCAGGGAGAGGGGAAGACTAGAGGAAGCAGCCCCTGGAAGGGCACAGCCTGGCAAGCAGGACTCCCTCTGCTGCTGGTGTGCATCCGCTGTGGCCACAGGAGAAACTGAAAGGGAAACTACTAGAAGGCAGGGAGGCTAGAGGGAAACTCCCAGGTCTGGGGCGGGGGTGGGGGCGGGGGCGGAGCTTGATTTCCCCATGTGATGCACAAGTGAGAGCAGAGAAGTCCATGCACAGAACACAGTGCACTGGGATAGAAACGTGCCTTTGTCCTCGTGCCAGAGGTCTAGAGTCATGAAGCTGATTAGTTCCAAGTTACACTCCTCTCACTCCCACCATCAGCAATCAGGCACTAGTGCCTTTCTCCACCCAGGAAGTAAAGTGCTTTTATACAGTGAGTCTTGCCTCTGGTGCTCAGAGTCTCGAAAGCTGTGATGTCCAAGGGGATCCTGTAGCTGTCACAGTGACATCTAACTAGCTTGTGTGCAACAACATCATTTGTGTTTCTAACTCTAATTAGAATGTAGGTACACAATGAACCAGAACATGAAAAATCCCGTCCGGTACACATTTCCACTGCTGTGTGCACACTGTCTCCGTGCTAGGCAGCAGTACCAGGAGCAGCCTGCTTTGCACACTTGCTGCAAGTGTACAGCCTTAACACAGTCACGCCAGATAACTCTCCCGATGTGGCCTTTGTCAATACTCGCTGCACTCTCGTGCATCAGAAGCCCATTAGGATCCTGCTCACTAAACACTTTGTGACCTTTTTGAAAGCAGGGCACTTGGAAAGCTTTCTGTATGCGATCAGTGTATCTCTCTCACCTCTGTGTTAAGGAGTTGTGGGGCATCCTGGTGGAGAAACAAAACCCTTTACATCCACGCTCTCACCCCACTGCAAGCACCCCCAGCAACAGCAAATGGACTGGAGCTCAGTGGTCACAGCTGGCCTCTTACCCCATTCCTGAGCCTCAGAACTACTTTAAGTGCACATAAGACTGGACAAGCAGAATGAGGTCAACAACAGGCTCCCTGTGCCTGGAACCTTCCTGCCCAGCAGGGGATCCCGCACGTGGAGGAAAGGTGATCACCTCCCATCAGGTCATTCGGAAAAGTGTGGTTGACCTGGACTGGCAGGTAAGGGGAGCGCATGTGTCTTCCCTTCGCTGTCTGCATTGCAGGTGCGATGTTCAGCTGTGCTCTGATCCATGAGGAGGTTAAGTCCAGGGGAAGAAAGGGCCAGGAGTGGGTGGCAGACAGCAGCTGCAGGCAGGAGAGCAGGCAGGGCTGCAGGGTGGGATCCACAGGCTTCACCTTCCAGAGGAGCTCTGGTTCTGTGGAAACAGCACAGGAGGGAGGCCTCCTGGTTCCTGCATGCTCTGTTGTTGCACAGTGAGTATAAACCGCTCTGAGCATCGGGTTCTAACCCCAGGCTGCACACTTCCTTGAGAGCAGAGCCTGGACACTGGTCAGACCCTGAACTCCCCTCTAGTTTGGACAACAAGGTTAGGGTAGAGAACTGGAGACTCCAAGAGAGGTAGCGGACGGAGCTGACTGTGGAAGTTGGTAGCTTTGGGATACCCAAGGTGTGAAGGCCTACACTTCCGAGAATGGAGTCCCTACCCCCACTTCCAGGGAAGAAAAGTCCTCGTCAAGGTCGCTGCGGGTGCCTAAAGGTCAACCAATGAGGATCAGAACCGCCTCAACCTTTAACCCCCATGGCCTGAATCTATAAAAGGAGCTCTCCCAATCTCTGATGCACGACTTCCCCAGCCTCCCCCCACCCCCCTCCGTTGCTCTGTTGGGACTGGGGAACCTCGCCTGGGAGTGGAACCCCAATTAAAGCCTGTGAATTAATTGATTCATCTGCCTGGGAAGATTTGTTATGCGCCGGACACCTTGCAGAAGTCTGTACTGCTGAAGAGTAACACACTTTGTTTTAGACTGGCAGCCTACAATCAGGAGAGGTAATGAGCCCCAGGGAGGCTTGTCTTTCCTGAGGCACCCATCCACGTCCCCCTCCCGGATACTTTCCGTGGGTGCTGTCCTGAGTAATGGAATCATGGCAGCTGTCTCTGCTCACTGCAGACTTCCAGGACACCTAATTCACACTGTAACCCGAATGCCAATGACAAACTTCTGTTTCCTTTCTGACAACAATATTAAGTCATAATAACTATGGTTATTAATGTTTTCTCAAGTTCCTCTTATTCATGAGTAACCATGAGGTCATATAATCACTTTGTAAGCACACAATATCATCACATTGTACAGGTTCAAAATTATCTTCCCTGGAACTTGTTAGCAATCAAGTCTTTGGCCTGTTGTTATTATTACTGTTGTTGTTTTACCTACCGGCAGGTGTTTTCAACTCTTGCCTTGGCCTCTGCTCAGATTTGTGTCTCTAGTCAGTGGTAAGTCACTGCTAGATAACACACACCTTGTCTGAGCTGCTTTGAAGAGCAAGGAGCCCAGTCATCTCATCTGTGATGCAAACTTTATTGCCCAGAGGCTCATTCTTGTAAAAACACTTTCCATACAAATGAAGGTGAACAGCAGGGCAGAGCTGCAGTCCTCTGCCTCCAGGCCTGGCTCCTTGTTATGTAACAGCTTGAGCTAAGGATCTCTGCAGGTGCAGGCAGCCTCTCTGGGGATCTGAGACTCCTGGCTCTGACTGAGCTGCTCCCAGCTACTTGGATTTTCTACAATGGGCATCTATGCAGGGATTGTGGACAGAACTGACCTGTGTCCAGGACTCCTCTGGTCTGGGAGATCTGTACCATTTTTAAAAAATGTTGATCTCACTGTATTTGAAAAGCAGAGAGAGAGAGAGACAGACAGACAGATAGTTTCCATGCCCTGATTTGAGTCCCAAATGTCTGCAACAGACTGAGCTGGGCCAGACAAAGCCAGGAGCTTTCTGGTCTACCTTGTGAGTGGCAGGGACCCAAGCACTTGAGGAATCACCTGCTGTGTCTCAGGCTGCACATCAACCAAAGCCAGATTTGTTCCCCACATGGAATGCTGTCCCCAGGGCCTCCTCGCCACTGCCTCCAATGCCCACCCCAGTCTGAATCCTCCAAAGACAATTGCAGAACAACCTTCTTCGAGATGTTTTCTTAGAGCAGCATTAGGTTCACAGCGACACTGAGAGGAAGCTGCAGAGGTTTCCCATAAGTCTCCTGCCAGCAGAGGCTCAGGCTGCCCCGGGCACCGGGTGGCACATCTGTCACCCCCGATGAACCTGCGCTGACAGCCACATCACCCTGAGTGCGATGCATTCTGGGGCCTGGAACACTGTGTCCTGACACAGGATTTTCTCTCCCTGGAAGGCTTCTGTGGGTCTGAACGTGTTGAAAGGAGAGGGCGCCCATGTTGATGCCTTGCCCTGGGTCCAGGAAGCAGGCCTTTGGCTGGCAGTGCTTCCTGGGCCTCAGGCAGAGGGACGGTGGCCTTTGCCCAATCAGAGTCTGTCCAGCAGCTGGACACTTTCACAGAAGCTTCACTCTCACCCTGGCTGCAGGCAGAGAGAGAGCTCTGGTCCTAACCTGCCTGGACTCAGGCCTCCTGTGCCCCAGGGAAGGGGAACTCCCAGGTTCTTCTTGATGCTTGTGCAGGGGTCTGTCCAGAGATCACCAGGCTCAATGCCCCTTTGTCTCGCTAATTACTGGCTCTTTAAGGCAGGGGCTCTGCAGAGGCCAGCCCAGAAGTCTGTTTACCAGCTTTATCTGTGGACAAGACCCTGTGTATCTGCATCTGTATCTGCCTTGCTTACAGCCTGCAGGTCAAGTCTCAGTGTCTGCAGGAGACTTCACCTCTGCAGGAGGGATCCCTGCTGCTGGTCTTCAAGCCCCTGTGCCCTCCTCCAAGCCTGATATTCAACAGGGACTGGATGGACCAAGGGGGATGAGTGCAGTGGAAAGGTCCTGGGGTGTGAGAGCGATTGGGCAGCAGAGCTAACTCAGTCTCTCCAGTCATGGAGGATGGCTGCCATCTAAATGTCTCCAGGAAGTGCAGGGTAGATACATGATCCTTTTGTCTGTGCAGCTGCCTTGCAAACCAGAGACTAAGTAATGTTTTTACCCAGGAACAGACTGCTACTCTTAGAACTGGGGCAGCTTGCCTAAAACCACATACCTGTGAGTGGCAATGCCAGGAGGTTCATTTGTCTCCAAATCTCTTAGAGCCCCTCTCACATCAAGCCACACGCCAAAACTATCTGAGACATTTAAAATGAGACTGAACTTAGACCTATACTCAGAGCAATGCCTGACTTAGTGAGGCAGGCCGGGTGGAAATATTTGTTAAGAACCATGGAGGAGGAAAGGGCTCCTGGTCCTTACAGCAGGTGCACAGACCTGTGGGATGAGAGAGATGACAGTGGTTAGCTGTCTTCTCTTAGCTCCAGCATCAGACACTTGGCACCCTGTTGAAGGGCTAGTGCCCCCCAAGGCAGTGAGCCACCTGCCTTGCCTGCCTCTTGCCTAGCAGTGAAAAAAAACAATCAGAACAATGATGCACTGTTGTGAAGTGGGAAACAAACCCAAATTGAAGTGGGGAAACAAACCCAGATTGAAGTGGGGAAACAAACCCACATGCCTTTGCTCATGAAAAGTCAGTCCTTCTGAGACAGGAAGTTGAGGCAGTCATTTGCTTCCTCTAGTGTTTCAGGATTCCACGGTCCTCTGAACTCTGCAGGACAATCAGGAGTTTTTGGTCAGCCCCATGGCTGCCCTTGGTCTTCCTTCAGTAACCTGGAGGAGTGCTGGGCTCTCTGCTCTGACCCCGGAACAATGTAGAATCTAGAATGAACGCATTCCTACCCATCTCTGCTAGAGTCCAGAAGTGCTGTCTACCCTGCAGCCTCCAATCCCTGACCTGGCGCGAGTCACTGCTGCACCTGAGCGTGTATTTTAAGCCATTCAGCCTAGGAAAGGCCTCTCCTGGAGGAAGAGGGTTTGCTTCTCAGCCTGTGCGCAGTCAAGGGCACAGGATGCTTTAGAGGACCTGAGCGCATGTGTACACACGATTCTCCAAGCTTTTGTCTCCTAGTGACTGCTGCCTGTTTCTTTTCCCCTGGAATGCTTGGCTGCACCAGCGATGAGGAACGACTGGGGATGGAGGAGGACAGGGTTTGTTTACTCCCCGCACAGCTGAGTGGTGTGTGACAGCCAGGGAAAGGGCGGCGGAAGTAGCCAGTGTTCAATTCCCCACTCAGCTGCACCAAAGCTCTAAGCCTTGGACACAGTGCTGGCTGCTGACTTCCTTTGTCTCTACAGCAGGGACCAGACCTTCCCTGCCCCCTGGGTATCTGCAGGCACTGAGGGATGGAGTCCACAAGTGAAGGCATCAGAGCCCTTAGTACACTGTAGAATTGACTCCTGAGGTTTCTGTCTGTG
Source organism: Sylvilagus floridanus (assembly GCA_949820135.1). Classification (NCBI taxonomy): domain Eukaryota; kingdom Metazoa; phylum Chordata; class Mammalia; order Lagomorpha; family Leporidae; genus Sylvilagus; species Sylvilagus floridanus. The sequence continues at coordinate 108,186,045 of OX463226.1, forward strand.
AAAATCTTTGTCCCAGAGACACAGTTGCTAGAGTTTGCCCCAAAGTTCTAATTATCCATGTCTTACTTCCACTTCTCGTTTATGTCTTAACTGGGGTGAAAGAAAATCATAATATCATATGTGTGCAAACCTGTACTTATTAAATACGTAAATATTGATTAGCCCAGTGCCACAAAAGACAGTGGTTGATAGAGGTTTGTATTTTTCACAGCAATCACAGGGAGCGTAGACAATGGTGGTTTTATCTTATCTGCTGGTTTTATCTTATCAGCTCCTGCATGCTAGACTGTGCTTGTTGCTAGGGTGACTGTGATAAAGCGCCACAGTGGGGTGGCTACACAGAGTGAGTGTGTTGTTGCACACTTCTGGAGGCTGCAGTCCCAAATCAAAGTGCTGGCAGGGCTGGTTCCTTGTGAGGGCTGTGGCGGGGGGGAACCCATTCCACACCTTTCTCCTTTCTTCTGGTGTTTTCCTGGGAACCTGGTGTTTCTGGTGTCTTTGAACCCTTGAAGCATCACTCCAGTGTCTGTCTTTATCTTCACCTGGACTTGTCCCTGTGTGTGTCTGTCTCTGTATCCAACAACCCATTCTTTAAGGACATCAGTCATGTGGGATTATTGCCCACCCCTCAAAATCTCATCTTAACTCCACGTACAAAGACTGTTTCCAAATAAGGTCACAGTCAAAGACACTGGGTGTTAGGACTTTGTATTGGTCAGCTTTCCTCACTGTAAGTAAAAGGCAGCCACAGACGCCTCAGGCAGGAAGGAGGAGAATTTTGGCTGAGAGTCTTCGTTATGTAGTCCAAGGTCAGTGGACCCAAGGGTATGGTGGGTGGTGAGGCTGGAGAGTGGCAATGCAGGGCCTGTGACCAGGCAGGAACAATGATGAGGCAGGAAGCAGCGTGTGGAGCTGAATCAGACTGGGCTTTTGTAATCAGACTGCTCAGGAGAACTTCCCGGGGAGCGCACTTAGGAGGCCTGCTTCTGAACACCGTGGTGGGGTGAAGCGTGCACCCTCTCTGAGCCACTGGCCTATGACTTGGAAGGTTAAATGTCTGCTGAACTTGGGGGTCAAACCTTCAAACCAGACATCAGCATCTTTCAGGTGGACACAGTTCAACCCGTCACATTCAAGTCGTTTAACCCGGTCCATGTACAGATGCCTCATACCCCAGCCTGTTTCAGAATCAGTTACTGCTTTCTGTTGTTTGTTTTTCTAGTACTATAGCATAGGACAGGCCTTGGGCGCAGTGGTTAAAATGCTACTTAGGATTCCTACATCCCATGTCACAAGGCTTCAGATCCAGTCCAGCTCTGCTTCCAATCCGGCTTCCTGTTGATGGGCATCCAGGGAGGCACTGGGTGGGTGATGGCTCAGGTATTTGTGTTCCGGACACTCTTGTGGGAGACAAGCATTGAACTCCTGGCTCCTGGCCTGAGGGCATTTGGAGAGTGAGTCCGTCATGGAAGATGTGTCTCTATTTCTCTGCCTTTATTCTTCTTCATTTAAAGACTTATTTATTTATTTTGAAGACTGAATGACAGCCAGAGGGGCAGAGAGAGAGAAGGAAGTCTTCCATCCACTGGTTTCCTCCCCAAATACCTGCAATTGCTGAGGCTGGAGCCAGGCTAAAGCCAGGAACACGAACGCAATCCCAGTCTCCCACATGGGTAGCAGCAATCCAAGAACTGGGGCCGTCACCCACTGCCTATTAGGTGTAGAAGCAGACTCTCAGAAGGATGTGTGCGGTAGCTAGGACTTGAGCCAGCACTTCATTATGGGATGTGGATATCTCAAGTCCCAGCTGAACTACTGCACCACAATGCCCACCTCTTTCTGCCTTACAAATAAGTAAACAGTAAACAAGAACTGCCAGGAACACAGGTACCTAAGAAATAAAAATTAAAGAACGATAGAGTTGTTTTGCCTGATATGGAGGGTGAGCCAACCACCCGGTAATTCTGAAACATTTGCTCATTTCTTGCTAGGTCCATTTCAGCAAAATGTTAGTATGAGCGATGGCACGAGGTGAAGCCATGTGATTGCCACCGTCAACAAGGTGCCACCCAGGGATACCTCCAGAGCCTGGCCACACACAGTGCCAGCTGCAGAGGAACAGCTGGGGTCGGGAACTGGACTTCAACCCTTTGAATACCCTCTAGGGCAACAGATTTTCTTTCTTCCTGTTGAGCTTTGCTTTCTAGGAATAGTTTCCAGTCTATGAATGGTCTGCTGGACCCACTGCTAGGGTCTGGCACCAGTTTGGACCCTTCTGAGGCATTCTCTCGTGTGGCTCTAAATCCATTCAGAGAAAATAAGCCCAGATTTTCATATGCATTTAAGCAAACTACAAACCATACCTAAGATGTGTGGTTTCTAAGAGCGGCTGTTTTAAACTGATCCTAATTTGGCTACAACTCACAATGCACTGAAAAAATAAATCCATGTGAATTACAGCTTTGGCTCAGCATATACACTTCTGGAGATGAAAATGCTTTAGAGAAAAACTGAAACTTGACAGTGTTCACTTAAAAAAAAAAAAAGATTTGTTTATTTACTTGAAAGCCAGAATTGCACACAGAGAGAAGGAGAGGCAGAGAGAGAGAGAGAGAGAGAGAGAGAGAGAGAGAGAGAGAGACCTTCTATCTGCTGGTTCACTCTGCGGTTGGCCACAGCAGCCGGAGCTGCGCTGATCTGAAGCCAGGAGCCAGGAGCTTCTTCCTGGTCTCCCACGTGGGTGCAGAAGCCCAAGAACTTGGGCCATTTTCTACTGCTTTTCCAGGCCATAGCCGAGAGCTGATCGAAAGTGGAGCAGCCAGGACTTGAACCGGCACCCATATGGGATGCCGGCACTGCAGGAGGTGGCTTTACTCACTATGCCCCAGCACCAGCCCCAGTGTTCATGTTTTGAGTACATGCTTGGGAAGAAAATAATTTCCTTGCTTTCCCCACTATGCATAAGAGTGAGAACCCTCTCATTCTTCCCAAGGCTGCTATTTTGCAGAGAGACTTAGAGATGAGAACAGCGATGAGAAGAACGCAGGCTTGTGATGATGAAGGAGCGGGTTCTGGCTCTGGGACCGCATGCTCCTTCCCTCCACATTCACGCCATCTTTCCCCACAGCATTCATGCTCATGACCCAGTGTGCAGCAGTGAGGAGTGTAACAGCACGGAACGCTCAGACCCCAGATAAAACCTGCAATGGCTCAGGTTTCTATGTGGGCTCTGTGCTTCATGGGAGTTTCTTACATAACCCTCCTGACACAGATTTAGGCTTCCTAGGCCACGGCCATGCACTGCAGGCGCTGAGCTGAGCTGAGCACAGCACCGCACATGCCCAGGTCTGTGCTGCAGGGGTGCATACAGTGCACTGGCAGCACAGTGCATGAGGTTCAGGGCAAACAGAGTGAAGACAGGGCAATGGCTGTGTGCAACTGTGCCACTCAGCTACACCACTCAACTCCTTTTAAAAAATTATTTATTTATGACTTGAAAGAATTACAGAGAGGCATAGGGAGAGAGAGAGAGAGAGAGAGAGAGAGAGAGAGAGAGAGAGAGGAGGTCTTCTACCTACAGGTTCACTCCCCAAATGTCCACAAACACTGGAGCTGGGCCAATCAGTTTAAAAGCCAGGAGCCAGGAGCTTCTTCCTGGTCTCCCACATGGGTGCAGGGGCCCAAGCACTTGGGCCATCTTCTACTGTTTTCCCAGACCATAGCAGAGAGCTGGATCGGAAGTGGAGCAGCCAGGAAATGAACCGGCATCCATCTGGGAGGCTCCTGGCTCCTGGCTTCAGATTGGCACAGCTCCGGCCGTTGCAGCTATCTGCGGAGTGAACCATCGGATGGAAGACCTCTCTCTCTCTCTCTCTCTCTCTCTCTCTCTGCCTCTTCTCTCTCTGTGTAATTCTGACTTTCAAATAAATAAATAAATCTTTTTTTTTAAAAAAAGAATCCACTCACAGGAAGCTGAATCAGAAGCAGAGTCGCTGGGCTCTCCTGGGCTGGGGGTGTCCCAAGTTGCAGCTCCACCAGTGTACCACAAGGCTCAGCACACTTACTATTCTCCTTGCTAAATCATGAGATACTCTGATCCTCTGAGCCTGTCAGGCACTTTTTACGGGGTTAAATCGATTTCTCAATGGTTTGGGTGTAGCTATTGTGATTGGGATTTCTTTCTTGGTTTTTCTTTCAGCAAGAACACTGTGGTGATGAAATGCCGCCTTTTGTGTGTGTGTTGACTTTGTATCCTGTGACCTTACTGAATTGGTATCAGTTCCCACAGCCCTTGGTGGCGTGTCAAGGGTTTTTCATGTACGACATCACACATACAAATGTGGATATTTTGCCTCCTCCTGTCCGATGTCAATGCCATTTGTTTCTTTCACTTCCTTAGTTGCTCTTGCTAACACTTCAGCACTAGATTGAATAAGAGTGGTGAAAATGGGCACCTTGTCTTACTCCAGATCTGAGAGGAATGCTTCCAGTGTTTTGCTTTCTTTTTTTTTTCTTTTTTTTTTTTTTTTTACAGGCAGAGTGGACAGTGAGAGAGAGAGACAAAGAGAAAGGTCTTTTGCCGTTGGTTCACCCTCCAATGGCCGCCGTGGTTGGCGCGCTGCGGCTGGCGCACCGCGCTCATCCGATGGCAGGAGCCAGGAGCCAGGTGCTTTTCCTGGTCTCCCCATGGGGTGCAGGGCCCAAGCACCTGGGCCATCCTCCACTGCACTCCCTGGCCACAGCAGAGGGCTGGCCTGGAAGAGGGGCAACCAGAACAGAATCCGGCGCCCCGACCGGGACTAGAACCCGGTGTGCCGGCGCCGCAAGGCGGAGGATTAGCCTGTTGAGCCACGGCGCCGGCCTCAGTGTTTTGCTTTCAATATGATATTGACAGTGAGTTTGTCCTACATACACACCCTTGATAATTTGAGATATGTTTTGAGATATCTGTTAAGGCACTTATACCTTATAAAGGTTGTATTCAGATATTAAATTTTTTTTCAGATTTTGAAATGTGGGTATATGTTACACTAATAGAAACTCAATTTACTTTTAAGTTCTTTCAAAGCATATGCTGAAAAAATGCTGAGTTGTGAGAGGGAGGCCGGCATGGTGTGGAGAGTGTGTCCCACCACAACTTCCACTGAACACCAGGTAGGATACACACATTTCCTGGATGACAGGTGTCATAAATCTGTTCCCTCAGAGGGCAAGCGATGTATTCCTTACTCAGTCTACACTGTTCCTGAGGTTTAATTCAAGCTGCCAGGCTTATGAAGGTTTGCAGAATGCAATGGGATGAAAAAATGTTTCCATAGAATATTTAAAAAAAATTTAAAGGCAGCTTTTAAAGAGAAATGTTGGGGTTGAATTATGAAGCCCCAGAGATATATAAAGTCCTGGTCCCACCCTTCCACCTTGTGAAGGTCACCTTACTTGGGAGCAGGGTCTTTGCAGAGCGGTAAGTCAAGTGCAGTCCTACTGGCTTAGTGGGCTGTATTGCAACAACAATGTCTTCCTAAGAGGGAAGTTCAGATGCAGGCTCACAAGGGAGAAGACCACATGCACACGTAAGCAGAGGTTCCGGAGAAGCGTCGACAAATGACCACTGCAGGCAACTCCAGCAGCTGAGAGAAGCAGGAAGACCCCTCACGGGTCTCAGAGAGGGTACGGCCTTGCCAACAGCCTGCTTTTGCGCTTGAGCCTCCAGAACTATGAGACACATTTTCCCACTGCTTCAAGTCACCAGCTCGTGGTATTTTCTACAACGGCCCTAGGACTGAGTGTAGGATAGGATATTAACCACATGTATGGTGGGAAAAGCAACAATCTGAGACATGATTTAACAGGAGGGGGTCCTACCCTAGTCAGGAAATGTGGGAATTCTCAGAAGACAGGTTGCAGCCGTGGCCATCGTGGATGACAGTACCGTGTCCTATGAGAATTAATGTAACAGCTTCAAATGACAGGGTCTCTGGCTTGATCCTGACTACGCAGCTCACACTGAGGCTGAGAGAATCCAGAACGCTGGAATCTACACTGTGATCATAGCACTCACCTGCTTAGAGCCCTCAGTGGGCCCCTTGCCTGCCCAAAACATCCAGATTCACTAAAAGCCACAGCACAGACATGGGCAGATCTGCACTGTCGTTTCCTACTTGGCCCATCAGGAGGATCAGCTGGAGACAGTTTTAAAAGTGGTCATCGTCACCAGTCCCTCCCCCTTTGTTCCCCATACAGATAGCAGGGGGTTCTACTGCCTCCTGAGAGTTATCTCCATTATTTTCTCACTTCAGTGGTCAAAATATCTTTAAGATTGTATTTTTCAAGCCAACATTAAATGATACACTACTTTTCTACAGATAGACAATTAAGAAGAGCTTTGCACATTGGGCTCCTAATTCCCTAAAACGAACGTTAGATGTGAAAAAAGCAGATGATGGCGCACTGCCAGTCCACAGTCACCCAGCTGGCTTGGCTCATTCTGCAGCCCACCTCTGGCCTCTTCTCTCCTTTCTCCCAGCAAGTGGAATTTGCAATCCCCCCAAAAGCCACACAGTCATAACACCGTGTTGCGCTCCAACATCATCATACTCAGCTGTTGATCCTCACAGGATACAAACTGTCCCTGGGTGGTGACTGCCTGGTCAGTGCTGTCGCTCCCTGTGGGCCTGGGCTCCCTGCCTATGAGAATTGAGGGATACGATCTGATCTGTGCAAACCTCAGGTTCTGCACCTGCAAAGCGTCCGGGGCTGTTTTGAGGACAGAGTGAGAGAGAGCCACAGCCTGTGGCACAAGGCAGCCCCACAAGACCGCCGGCTGCTCAGCCGGGCACCGCCTCTGCTCCCAAGGCCAATGCCTTGCCTGGAGCCACAGGTCCTCAGCTTCAACCGACTTCGCCTTCCGAAAACCAGGGCCCGCACCTGCCCAGCGCTGCACACTCACCCTTCCCGCGGGGACCCACGCTTCTCCGTCCTGGCGCCGGGCTCCGATCCGGAAGTCTCGGTTTAGAAATGAGTCGGGTGTAGAGCTGGTTGTTTCTCCATGACCGCTGGCGTCTCCTCTGCGGTTCCTAACGCCCGCTTCTCTCCGGTCTCTGCCACTCGCTGCCTCGTCCTGAGTCGCTAAGGGCCAAAGGCCAAGGAGGACGCGGCGCCAGGCCTCTCATCGCTCCCACCAGTCCCTGAAAGCCCTAGTCCCCGCGACGCGGGCAGTGGGTCCCAGGTCCGGGTCTGCCTGCGGATCCTTAACGCGCAGCGCGCCCGCGTTCTAAGGCCGTAATTTTGAGGCTGAGCAGGGTCTGCCCCGCCTTCCCCCGCGCCGCGTCCCTGCTGCGTTTCGGCGCCACCCGGCGACTCCGAGGTCCGGGCAGGCAGGGCGCGGTGGCGGCGGCTCCCCACGACTCGCCGCTAGCGGCGCGGGCGCGCGTGGGGCGGGGCCTGGGTTTAGGCTTCTCTACGTCACGAGAGGCGGAGTCCCTGCAAGACCTGGCGGGCTCCAGGCTCCCTGGCGCGCTCAGTCCTCTCCGGATCCCCAGGGCCGCCGGTGCAGTGCGTGCGCTCACAGCCCCGCTCTCGTCGCGCGCCCTAGCGCCAATCCCCGAGCTCTTCGCTCGCCCTAGCGCCGGATCCTAAAAGAGTCCCCGGCACCCGCAGCGCACTTCTCAGCGGTCCTCTTGACCATGCCCGGGAAGAGGGCGCGCAAGAGATCTCAATCGAGTCCGAAGCGAGCGCCAGCAGGTACAGTCCGGTTGCCGTCCGCGGAGACCCTGGCCGGGCGAGGGTCGGGGCAAAGGTCTCATCGAGGCGGGGTCGACGGCTCCCGGAGTTCCGACTCCACGGTCGGGTCAGGTTGGCGCCTTGGCGCGCGTCTCCTGTACGCCCCCTGGTAGTTCTGCGGGGGATTTTCCCGGGACGATGGCCGCGGAGGCGGGCGGCTGGAGAGCGGGGCTGGGCATTGGCGTGCGGGGCAGCAGGCTGTTCCCCTTTCTCCCCCGCGTGCGCTTCCCCGCGGCCACTGGGAGGGAACGTGCAGGCGAGGCGGCTGCCCCGATGCGAAGTCGCCTTCCTGGCACGGAGGGGCGGGCGATGCTGCGGGACCCCCTGGCCTCTGGCGGAGACCCCTGGGGCGCACTCATCGCTGCCTCGTCTCGACCTGCACCGCCGCTGCTCCACGCGAGACTGATGGCGGCTTCAAGCCACCTCGCCGTCACTCGCGTGTGGAGGAGCCCAGAAGTCGTCTGAGTTCAGAGGACAGCGGAATAGACGAGATTGTGCGGGATGGGGATGCGGGGAGTGTGTTGGACCCCGGAGATTTTTCACTCACATCTCGCCCGCTGCACGCCCGTCCCGCACCTGCAGTGTCCCCGCGCTTCAGGTTCACCCTCCCTGCCCCCGCGTTCCACGGGTCCCATCCGATGGGACGTCAAGAGCTGAGGGCTCCGCTGGGAAGGAGGCGAGGCCCTGGGCAGGAAGTCGGAGCCGCTGAGGAGCTGATGAGTCAGCTGATCACGGCCCCTTTTGTGCGGAGCGCACGGGTGTCCTAGGGAGTGGTGTGTTGCAGAGGTGGCTCTGGCCAGACTGGCACCGGGCTGCTGTCGCCTGGCTGGAGACTGCGTTGCTCAATGTTTGTAACGTCCCGATTCCCGACCGTGCTTCCCATACATAACCTGTGCATAGCATCCTCAGATCCCGCTGCGTCCCTGGGGACCCTGGACAGCAGAGAGCCCATCTTGAATTCTATTAGATACAAGTCCGCTTCCAAGTATAATAGAAATCAAAAAATTCAGCGAACCTTTGGGAGCCATTGTGTGCCTTTTTGGGTGAAAGAGTTTTTCCTCATAGGACTTGAGAAATTCCTACGCTGAGTGGAGCATTCGAAGAAGACTGTTAATAAAATGTAAATACCTCTCAAGATACTGGACCTGTAGCCCATAAAGAAGGACATTTTAAGAGACTTACTCAGTCTTTGGCTAGTGATTTATAAGGAATAAACTGAGCTCATGTGGAGAGGGAAATTCGTTTAAAAGCTTACTATGTATTTACAGTTTTTATTTATCTTGAACATAAGCGGGAGGTTTGCATTGCCTGTTTACAAAATGGACAGGATAATGTGAATTTTCATGGTCATGCTCTTGAAGTGGATAAAAAGACCTTGAATAAATCATGGTTTAGAGAAAATAGTGATTAGTATATTCACTTATTGCAAAAGCATACTTGGAATTTAGGTTGTAGGCATTGTTGTCTTTAAAACAAGCTTTATCATGCCTAAGCTCTTAAAAAGTAGTAAACCTGTGATTAAACATCACTTATTTTTTGCTTAACTCTTCTCAAGGCAGGCAGTGAGTTGGTGCGCACTGGGTTTGTAGACATAAGTTGGCTTTGAGTAAAATGTCAATTTAGAAATTATATTGGAGAGTATGGATTAATTTTGGAAGGAGAATTTTCTGATTCCTTTATGAGAAATATAAAAAATTTTCATGAGGAAAATAGTAAATTTTGATTCATCTATTAATGAAAGTTCTATCTAAACTATGATTTACTGAGCCCTTATTTACTTAGTTAGCTCTCTTATCCGTGTGCATGTGTGGGTGTGCATGTGTGTGTGTGCACGTGTGTGTGTGTGCCCACACAAACGCGCACCTATTCTCAGCAACATTGGTTGTGCTTTCCTTTTAGAGCTGGAAGGTGGCTGTGGCGCTCAGCTCCCCGGAACAGGACTGCCTCTCCCCGGGTCTGCAGAGTTTTCAGCAGTGGCCCTGGCAGAGAAGTCTGGGAAGAAGGCTCAGAAGAATGCTCAGCTGAGGCCGGCGCGCCCTCTGTCGGGTACCAGCCCCGCCGCCCCTGGGAGAGCCCTGGGTGCCCTAACCTGTCAGTCCATGGGCAGGGTCTAAGTTATGGGAGGTCAATGTTGGGCCAAGTTTGGGCCCTCGCGCATGCCTTGGGGACCCTCAGGAATGGGGGGAAGGGGGGGACTTGGTCCTCAGTGTTCTTTTCTCCACTTCCCTGCATTCCCCACTCTATTCTGGCAGGCTTCAGGGCAGAACCCCACTTCCTCTCCCCTAGAGAGATCCTATCAAAGGCACAGGCCATCTATCTGCTAAGGGGTTTAGGAGGAAGGCCCTGAGGCTGTGGGTTGGAAGTGTGTGAGGGTCATGGTGCTGCTACCTGAGCCCCTGGCAGGATGTCCAGAGCTGGGTGGGCCCTTGTGAGGGGAGTGGTGGCCCGCCCAGGTGATGTTCCATGCTGGCCAGAGCTCTGAGAGATCCAACCTGTCCCTAGCATTCCAGTGCTGCTCACTGAGCTCCGGAGACAGAGCATTGCTGTCCTGCACACCTCACTCCTGAGAACAAGTGCAACAGAGCATCCTTCCCCAATTCATTAGCTGTCAACCCATTTATAGGTGTGCGACAGGATCCAGACATTCTGGAAACACTGGGGGTACTTCCTACGTGTTTTGGTGAAAGGGATCAGTTTTCCTTATCACAGTTCGGGGCTGCCAAAGCCATGGGTGGATGCAATAGCAGGATGCCCTGGGATATTCAGCCTGTCACTCATATGGCTGTCTTAACCCTTGCAGGTACAGCTGGGAGTCCTGCCTGTGTTAATATGGATATTTTGCTTTTTCTTAGAGGTGGAAGTCGAATGTGCCACTCAACTCAGGATCATTGGAGATAAACTGGATTTGCGTAGAAAACTACTGAATCTCATATCTAAGTTCTTCAACTTCGTCCCCTGACATTTTTCTGTGCTATTTGCTTGGACAGACAACTTTTTTTTTTAATGCCATTTCCCCAGCTTGTGCAAGTTTCATCACTTCAAGGAGACTGCATTATCACTGAGAAGACTGTGAATGATCATTTGTGAGCTTTGGGATGCCTTTGGAAAAGGATATGGAAGGGCTGGCTGCCGCCACCTGCACTGTTGGCTTCCTATGTGGGCACCAATTTGAGTCCTGGCTGCTCCACTTCCAATCCAGCTCCCTGTGGATGTGCCTGGGAGAGCAGTAAGTCCCTGGGTCCCTGTACCTACGTGGGAGACCTGGAAGAAGATCCTGGCTCCTGGCTTCAGATCAGCTCAGCTCTGGCCATTGTGGCCATTTGGGGAGTGAACCAGTGGATGCACCCATGTGGGAGACCCAGAAGAAGCTCCTGGCCCTTGACTCCTGGCTTCTGATCAGCCCAGCTATGGGCCATTTGGAGAGTGAACCAGCAGATGGAAGATTCTGTCTTGTCTCTGTCTCTGTCTCTCTTTCTCTCTATAATTCTGCCTCTGAAATAATCTTAAGAATAAAAAGAAGAGAAAAAAAGGTGGAAAATGTTTTAAAGAGTTTCGGGTAGACATTTCTGAGAAACCATTTTTGGAAATGTGAGAACGTAAACCAGTTGTTGAAAGGAAGAATGTCAGAGCCTTGATAGTAGGAGAATAACTACCACTGCATTTCTTTTGCTTAGAAAATTGTTCTAGTGGCTTTTTTCTTGGTGGTGTCTCCAGTGTTTTTGCTGAAGGTCGCTGCCCAGCCTGGCGTGAGAGCAGCTGAGAGATGACTGACAGGGCAGGACAGAGAGTGCAGTGTCTGCTTTGTCTAGCACAATGTATATTTCTTGATGTTTATATATTATCTAGATGCAAAGAAAAATTTCATTCTCAGAACACTGAATATCATAGTGAATGCTGATTTCCCAGGTCACTACAGAAGGTAAAATAATTTGATAATTCACTTGTTTTGACTTAAATCGATTTGTTCCTGTTCTGGTGACTTTTCACTAAATGTGTTCCAGTGGGGATTCATAGAAAGTATGGAAAACTGGAAAATAACTTTGAAAAGAATTGAAAACAAGTACACAAGAGTCACCTCTTGGCAGTAGAACTCTTACAAATTGAATATTAAATGATAAAGAGTAGGATTTGTTTTTTATAATCAGTGATAATAGGAACAGGACTCAGTCCTAAGTAATTAAGATTTAGTAAAACAAGTACTCAGTTATAAAAATCTATAAAATGCATTTTTCCACCTGGCTATGCTATGAAAACTGATCTTTAAGGAGAAATTATGAATGTTTTCATGATTGCAATATAATGCTCTTTAAAAGGGAAAAGAATGGAGCTGCTGGGGTGGCCCAGTGGGTTAAGCTAGTGCCTGCAATGCCCGCATCCTATATGGGTGCTGATTTGAATTCCAGTGGCTCCACTTCCAATCTAGTTCTCTGCTAATGTGCCTGTGAAAGCACTGGAAGGTAGCCCAAATACTTGGGCCAATGCACCCATGTTGGAGACCCAGATGGAGTTTCAGGCTCCTGGCTGGGGCCTGGCCCAGCGCTAGCCACTGTGGTCATTCGGGGAGTGAAAAGGCAGATGGAAGATTCTGTGAGTGTGTCTTTCTTTTTCTCTGGCTCCTTCCCTCCCTTCCTCCCATCCTCTGTGTGGGCTTTACTCTTCCTTTAATTCTGCCTTTCAAATAAATAAATCTTATAAAACAAATAGAAGTCATGCAGCTGGCTTGGCCCACTCTGCATCTGGCCTCCTGCCCCTCTCTCCTTCTTTCCCCCAGCAGGTGGAATTTCCCATCCCCCAAAAGCCACAGTGTACCTAAGGTTTGTATCTACCTGTTGGCTGCACACACAAACACCCTACCTCAGTCTCAAAACTAAGTTGTTTCAAAGTCAAGAGTGGTTTATTCCATGCTTATAGACCTGTCTACCTTCTGCAGGGCCTGAAAGAAATATACATTTGCTAGTTTGTGGCCATTGCATGATTTTAGTTAAACAATGTCTATTGCATGCAGATAATGCAGGTGAGAAAGGCAAGCAGCAGGGACTGTCCTGGGGAATGGGAGCTGCCAGGGCTGTGTAGGAGGGGCTTGACCACATCTGAACTACTCTGCACATCTGCACAGTGGACCCCAGGTTGTCAGGCCTTAGGAATTGCCCAGAACAGTGAACTCAGGCTTCTTGATTTTTCCACCTTTGGGAACCCATCAGAGGTTCAGAAACCTACTGCAGACCAACGCTGTGCCCCAACGGGAAGCACAGGCTGAACTGCACGGGTCAACAGAGGGCCATGCGCTGTCCAGGGAGTCCTCTGGTCACTGGGTCCACTGGTCACTGCTGGGTCAGTGCTGTCGCTCCCTGTGGGCCTGGGCTCGGAGGGCGTCAGCTCCCTGCCTACGTGGGTACTGGGAATGGACTTGACCTCTGAGAACCTCAGGTTCTGCACCTCCAAGGCGGTCTGGGCTGTTTCCAGGACAGAAGGAGAACCTGAGAGCCACAGCACTTGGCACAAGGCAGCCCCGCCTGCCCGGTGCGCAACCAGGTGCTGCCTCCATTCCCACACTGCCATCTGTGCCCAGGGCCCACAACATTCCCGGAGTCTCCTGTCCCTGTACCCCCAAATACCCGACGTCTCCTTTCTAAAAAGCAGGACCCGCACCCGCCGCCGCACTCACCCTCCCCGCGGGGACCCTCACTTCTCCGTCCTGGCGCCCGAAGTCTCCATTGAGAAGTGAGTCCTGTGTGGAGCTGGTTGTTTCTCCACGGCCGCTGTGTCTCCTCTGCGGTTCCTAACGCCCGCTTCTCTCAGGTCAATGCCACTCGCTGCCTCGTCCTGAGTCCCTAAGGACCAATGGCCTAGGAGGATGCGGTGTCAGACCTCCCGCTGCCCCCACCTGTCCCTGGAAAGCCTTCCCCTCCGGCCGCCCCCAGTCCCCGTGACGCGGGCAGTGGGTTCCAAAGTAAGGCGCTCCCTCGGATCCTAAAGCCCAGCGCACCCGCGTTCTAAGGAAGTAATTGTGGGGTCGACCGGGGTCTGTCGTGCCCAGCGCCTCGCGTCCCTGTTGCGTTTCCGGGATGCCTGGGTCTCCGCGGTCGCGGCACAGGCAGGACGCGGTGGCCACGGCTCCCGCGATCTCCGCTAGCCACACGAGTGCGCGTGGGGCGGGGCCGTGGGCGGGGCCTGGAGTCTGGCTTCTCCCCGTCACAGGAGGCGGAGTCCCTGCAAGACCAGGCTGGCTCAGCGCGCCCTGGCGCACTCTGCCCTCTCCAGCTCCCCAGGGCAAACATTGCTGCGCAAGTGCTCACAGGGATCATTGCACACCCTAGCGCGAGCATCTTATCACCGCACGCCCTAGCGCCAGAGCTTGGAAGAGTCCCCGGCACCCGCAGCGCACTTCGCGGCGGTCCTCCTGACCATGCCTGGGAAGAGGGCGCGCAAGAGATCTCAACGGAGTCCAAAGCGAGCGCCAGCAGGTAAGTAAGGTCCGGTTCTCGCTTGCAGAGACCCTGACTGGGTGGGGTTAGGGCCAAGTTCTTTAGAGGCAGGGTCAGCCCTGGAATTCCGGCTCAGACCACAAGAGTTCTAAGGTTTGGCCAGGTTGGCGCCTTGGCGCGCGCCACCTCTGTGCACCCAGGTTTTTCCGCGGGGAATTTCCCCGGGACGACTTCTGGGCTCCTACACAGCCGGTGTGAGGACAGCAGCGGCGACGGTCCTGCAGCGCTCAGCATTGGCTTGCGGGCAGCGGGCTGTTTCCCCATTCATCCATGTGCACTTTCCCGGGGCAGGAAACGTGCAAGCGAGGAGGCTGCCCCGAGGTGAAGTCGGACCGGGGATGGGGTCCGGCTTCTCCACGTCACGGGAGGAGTCCATACGATACCTGGCTGGCTCATCGCGCCCCATAGCGCTCAGACCGCTCGCGTTACCCGGGCCTGAGGTTCCCGGGGTGACTCCACAGCAGGCGCCCATCGCTCACCCTTGCACAAGCCCTGCGCCTGGTCCTAGAAGATTCCCTAGCACCGGGTGCGCAGGGTCCCGCCAGGTTGGCGCCTTGGCGCGCGCCTCCGGGACGCACCCAGGGAGTTCTTTGCGGGATTTCAGGCACAGTGTCTGCGCTCCAACACACGCGAGTATAGGACGCTGGCCCGCGACAACGGACGTGCCCGCGGGCTCGGCATCTGCGTGCGGGGCAGCAGGCTGTCCCCATTAGCTCCCGCCAGTCCCACTGGGAACATTCTCAATGCTCATCTCCAGTTGTGCGTTCCTTTTAGAGCTGGAAGGTGGCTGTGGCGCTCAGCTCCCCGGAACGGGACTGCCTCTCCCCGGGTCTGCGGAGTTTTCAGCAGTGGCCCTGGTGGAGAAGTCTGGGAAGAAGGCACAGAAGAATGCCCAGCCGAGGCCGGCGCGCCCTCTGTCGGGTACCAGCCCCTCGGCCCCTGGGGGAGCCCTGGGTGCCCTAACATGTCAGCCCCTGGGCAGGGTCTAAGTGATGGGAGGTCAATATCAGGCCAAGTTTGCGCCCTGGTGCGTGCCTCAGGGCCACTCAGGAAGTTTTCTCCAGGGCAGTGGCCAGTGGTATTGAGGAGGGAGTTGGTCGCCAGTGTTCTTTCCCTCAGCTCCCCTATTCCCCACTCTATTCTGGCAGTCTTCAGGGCAGCCCCCCCCCCCACCCCCTTAGAGACATTCCATCAAAGGCACAGGCCATCTATCTGCTAAGGGGTTTAGGAGGAAGGCCCTGAGGCTGTGGATTGGAAGTGTGTGAGGGTCATGGTGCTGCTACCTGAGCCCCTGGCAGGATGTCCAGAGCTGGGCCCTTGTGAGGGGAGTGGTGCCCCCCACAGGTGATGTTCCCTGCTGGCCAGAGCTCTGAGAGATCCAACCTGTGCACAGCATTCCAGTGCTGCTCACTGAGCTCCGGAGGACAGAGCACTGCTGTCCTGCACACCTCACTCCTGAGAACAAGAGCAACAGAGCATCCTTCCCCAGTTCTTTAGCTGTCAACCCATTTATATTTGTGCGACAGGATCCAGGAATTCAGGAAACACTGGGGGTACTTCCTGCGTGTTTTGTTGAAAGGGATCAGTTTTCCTTATCACAGTTCGGGGCTGCCAAAGCCATGGGTGGATGGAATGGCAGGATGCCCTGGGATATTCAGCCTGTCACTCATATGGCTGTCTTAACCCTTGCAGGTACAGCTGGGAGTCCTGCCCGTGTTAATATGGATATTTTGCTTTTTCTTAGAGGTGGAAGTCGAATGTGCCACTCAACTCAGGATCATCGGGGATAAACTGGACTTGAGCAGAAAGTGCCGAATCTGGTAGCTAAGCTCTTTAGCTTAGTCCCCGACATTTTGAGGCTAATGTTTGGAGCAACCTATTTAAAAAAAAAAAAAAAGCACCATTTCCCCGGCTTGTGCAAGTTTCATCACTTCAAGGAGACTTCATTATCACTGAGAGGACGGTGGAAGATCATGTGCATGCTTTGGGATGCCTTTGATAAGAGATGGAGGGGCTGGCTGCTGCTTGGATATTGGCATCTCCTATGAACACAAGTTCAATTCCTGGCTGCTTGACTTCTGGTCCAGCTCTCTGCTATGGCCTGGAAAAGGAGTGGAAGATGACCCAAGTCCTTATGCCCCTGTACTCGAGAGTGAGTCCAGAAGAAGCTCCTGGCTCCTGGCTTCAGATCTGCCCAGCTCCAGCCCTATTGGCCATTTAGGGTGTGAACCCAGTGATGCACCCATCTGGAACACCTGGAAGAATCTCATGACTTGTGGCTTCAGATTGGCCCAGCACTCCCATGTTTCTGTCACTCTCCCTTGAAATAAATAAACCAATCCTTAAAAAGAAAAAGAAAAAGAGGTTGAATATGTTACAAACTTGTTTTGGGTAGGCGTTTCTCAGAAGCCATTTTAGGGATATAAGAACTTAAACCACTTGTTGAAGAATGGAGGAAACTTGAAATGCATGTCTTTGGCTTAGAGAATTGTTCCAGTGGATTCTGTCCGTTCAGCGTCCCCAGTGTTCTTGCTGAAGGCTGCTGCCCAGCTGGTGTGAGAGCAGCTGAGAGAGGATGACAGGGCGGGAGGGGTCAGTGGTTGTGCTTTCTTTTGAGAACTCCAGCTCAGCCTATCGTACTTGGTGTTCATATTGTCCTGATACAACAAAAATTTTCATTCTGGAAACACTGAACATCATAGTGAATGCTGACTTTCTAGGCCACTACAGAAGGTAAAATATTTGATAATTCATTTTGCAACTTAAATCTATTTGTTGCTGTTCTGATGACCTTTCCCTTTATGTGCTCCTGTGGGGATTCCTAGAAAGTGTGGAGAACTGGAAATTAACTTTGGAAAGAATTGAATACAAGTACGCAAGAGTTACCTCTTGGCTGTAGAACTCTTACAGATTGAGTATTAAATGATAACGAGTACGGGATATTTTTATAACCAGGGTTAAGGGAACATGACTCAACCCTTAATGATTTAATCAAGAGTTGATAAAACAAGTACTCAGTTCTAACAAACTGTAAAATGCATTTCATCACCTGGTCAGTGTCTGTGCTGTGAAAGCTTATTTTCTAGGAGAAATTATGAATGTTTTCATAATTGAATGCATTGTTCTTCAAAAGGGAAAAGTTTGCGGCTGGTGTTGTGGTCCAGCAGGTTAAGCTAGGGCCTGCAATGCCAGAATCCCATATGGGTGCTGGTTCAAGTCCCAATGGCTCCACTTCCCATCTCTTTCCCTCTATTGTACCTAGAAAAGCCTCAAAAGATAGCCCAAAAGCTTGGGCCCATGCATCCATGTTGGAGACCAGATGGAGTTCCAGGCTCCTGGCATGGATCTGGCCCAGCTCTAGCCCCTGGGGACATTTGGGGAGAGCAAAGCAGATGGAAGATTCTCTGTGTGTCTCTCTCTGTCTCCCCCCATCCCTTGTGTGTGCTTTACTTTGCCTGTATCTATCCCTTTGAAATAAATAAGTCTTAAAAAGTAAATGAAAGAGAAATTATATTTCTGATCAACAGCTAAAAGCCCATGTACATGAGAAGTCATCAAAAATGTGCATGGATTTCAAGTTATTTAGCAGCAGAACCACTTAAACTTTTAATTCCATTTTCCATAATCTTTTGAGGCACTCCCATATATACGCATACCTAATGGATACCTGTATTGATTGTTTGCCTTAGAATATTACATAGATTCTCAGAAGACTTTCTTGAGGTTTTTTTTTTTTTTTTTGGTCTGGGCTATGAACAGGAACTCAAATTACTCCATAATAAAAAACAATCCTATTTACAATGGCAAATGATTCGAATAGATATTTCTCAAAAGAAGACATACAAATGGCTAACTGGCATAGGAAAATGCTCAACATCTATTAGCAGGATGGCAAATTGCACTCACAGTGAGGTGCTGCCTCACTTGTGAAGTCAGCTATTCTCAAAAAAATGATGGGGCTGGTGTTGTGGCACAGTGGGTTAAGCTGCCACCTGCAACAGTGGCATCCCATATGAGCCACTTCCCAACCTGCTCTGCTAACGCCCCCGGGAGAGCATCGGAAGACGGCCCAAGTACCTGGGCTTCTGCCACCCATGTGGGAGATGAGGATGGCGTTTCAGGCTTCCTGTCCAGCTCAATTCTGGTGGCCATTTGAGGAGTGAACCAGAAGATGGAAGATCTCTCTCTCTCTCACTCTCTCTCTCTGTCTTTCCTAGTCTGCAACTCTGCCTTTCAAATAAATACATCCACTTACAAAACAAAAAGATGGAATTCCAAGAGGGTGGATTAGGGAGTGTAGGAAGTGTACGCTTAGGTGGAGAACTGGAGAGAAAACTGCACTGGAAGGCTATGGGAGGAGCAGGAACACTATCGACTTGTGTGGAGCAAGCAGACGCACAGTAGAAGCATGAACACAGCTGTAGTGGGGGATAGCTGGAGCGAGCGCCAGCTTGGAGACAGAGGTGAGAGCAGACTGCAGCAACCTGTGGGGACATAGCCAGGGGGAGAACATGTCCTGGACCTGGACTGGAGCCCTGGGTTGTTTGTGGTTGACTCTGGACCCAATGGAAGTTGAGGGGACTTGTATGTCTTGCTCCAACTTCCCCACAGCAGTGCCCACTCCCGGGATGAGTGAGGGCAGGCACTATTTTTGGCTAGGGCGTCATCTACAGAAGCCTTTGTGCACAGCCACAGCATCTTACTGAAAGGGACACCTAATATGCTGTGCTGGTGGCAGTGGTGGGCAGGCAGCAAGGTTTGGCCGGTGGTTCTTGTGTGTCTGTGTGATCCAGGAATTGTAACAGAGGAAATTGACTTTGAGCCTTGCTGGCAGATTGCAGGGCAGCCTTGTGGGATGGTGGGACAGCAGCAGCCTCCCAGGGTCAAGACGCCTAAGCACAACTGTCTTAGGGAATATCTGCCTCTCTGTTGATAAGATAGGCTGGCAGGGCAGAGAGAAACCTCTGGATCCAGCAACTGTGGGAGCCTTGTTACTGAGACTGTGGAGACTTGGTAGTTACATGAGAAGGTGCAGGATGAAGATGGGTGTCGAGATCCACCATACCCAACTTGGGTGTTCTCCCTGGCCACACCCATCACACAGCTCTTGGTGTTCACTGAAAATGTAGTCATTCCACTAAGCCACAGAGACATAGCTCAAAGATAAACGCTGTGAAGGAAAAAACCTGAATCAACTCCACAAATGCCTAAAAACAAATGCAGACATTCAAGAAACAAGAAGGAAGACACCACGTCCCCGCCAAAGGAACACGCATTTCAATCTGAGAATATGAGGATGCCGAGATGGAGGAAATGCCAGAGCCTG
Organism: Sylvilagus floridanus; assembly: GCA_949820135.1. Classification (NCBI taxonomy): domain Eukaryota; kingdom Metazoa; phylum Chordata; class Mammalia; order Lagomorpha; family Leporidae; genus Sylvilagus; species Sylvilagus floridanus. Next base: position 108,205,635 of record OX463226.1, read on the forward strand.
GAATCAAAAATCAATCACATGATTACTCAAAAGCAATCAGAAGCCAATTCATGAGCTAAATAAATCTGTTCATGACATCAATGAATTTTTCCCCATGAAATTGAGATTTTAAAGAGAAATCAAAATGAAATATTAGAAACGAAGAATTCAATAAATCTAATTAAAAATGTGGTGGAAAGCTTTAACAGCAGATTTGACAAGGCAGAAGATAGAATATACAAAATAGAAGGCAAGCCTTTGGAAATCTTACAGACCAAAAAAAGAGAAGAAAATAGAGAACTTAAACAGTGTTAGAGATCTATGGGATACTATCAAATAACCAAACATATGGGTCTTGGGAATTCCTGGAGGTGTGGAAAGAGAGAATGGCCTAGAAGGCCTATTTAGTGAAGCAATTACAGGAAACTTCCCCAATTTGGAGATAGAAAAGGACACCCAAATAGAGGAAGCACATAGAAATCCTAACAGACATGATCAGAAAAGATCTTCACCATGACACATTGTAATCAAACTCTCCACAGTAAAACATACAGGGAAGATTCTAAAATGTGCACAAGAGGAATGCCAGATTACTTTCAGAGGATCTCCAATTAGATTCACAGCTGACTTCTCACCAGGAACTCTACAGGCAAATATAGTCTAAGTGTTAAAAGAACTGTCAACCCAAAATACTGTACCCTGAAAAGCTCTTATTTATGAATGAAGGTGAAATAAAGACATTCCATAACAAACAGAATCTGAAAGAATTTCTCACCACTAGTCCAGCCTTATAAAATCTGCTTAGGGATGTGCTACACACAGAAACACAGAAAGAAAGACATCATTAAGAAAGAATGGGAAGGCAGAAAGTCCCCCCTTAGAAGTAAAAAACAAATCCAAAGTACACAATAGGAATATTTATGGAAAAATGGCAGGGCCAAATTGTTACTTATCAATAGTCGCCTTGGATGTTAATGGCCTCAACTCTCCAGTTAAAAGATACAGACTGGCTGAAGGGTTAAAAACAAGACCTATCTATTTGCTGCCTACAATAAACACATCTCACCAACAAAAATACATGCAGGCTGGCACCATGGCTCACTTGGCTAATCCTCTGCCTGTGGCACAGGAACCCTGGGTTCTAGTCCTGGTTGGGGTGCTGGGTTCTAGTTCCGGTTCATTGCTTCTCTTTCAGTCCAGCTCTCTGCTGTGGCCCCGGAAGGCAGTGGAGGATGGCCCAGGTGCTTGGGCCCTGCACCTGCATGGGAGACCAGGAGGAAGCACCTGTCTCCTGGCTTCAAATCGGATCGGTGTAGTGTGTCAGCTGCAGCGCGCCGGCCGTGACGGCCATTTAGGGGGGTGAACCAATGGAAAGGAAGACCTTTCTCTCTGTCTCTCTCTTTCACTGTCAACTCTGCCTGTCAAAACAAAACTACATGCGGACTGAATGTGAAGCAATGGGAAAAGATATTCCATGCTAACAGAAACCAAAAAAGAGTTGGTGTTGCCATCCTAATATTAGACAGAACAGACTTTAACATAAAAACTGTTAGAAGAGACAAAGAAGGGCACTATGTAATGATCAAGGGATCAATTCACCAGGAAGATGTAACTATAATAAATGTATATATACCCAATTGTATATATACCAATTACCCAATTTAAAAGAAATGTTAATAGATCTAAAGGGAGACTTGGACTCCAATACAATAGTAATGGTGGACTTCAACACACTACTTTCTGCAATGGACAGATCACCTATACACTAAATCAGCAAGGAATCAGCAGAGGTATTTGACACTATAGGCCAAATGAGCCTAATGGATAACTACAGAACTTTTCACCCCACAGCAGCAGAATACACATTCTTCTCACAAGTGCATGGAACTTTCTCTAAGATAGACAATATGGTAGGCCATGGAAGCAAGACTCAGCATATTCAAAATATCCTAAATCAAATTATGCATCTTCTCTGACCACAATGGAATAAAGCTGGAAATCAACAACTCAAGAATCTCTAGATTGGCCCGCGCTGTGGCTTGCTTGGCTAATCCTCCGCCTGCGGCACCAGCACCCTGGGTTCTAGTCCCAGTTGCTCCTCTTCCAGTCCAGCTCTCTGCTGTGGCCCGGGAAGGCAGTGGAGGATGACCCAGGTGCTTAGGCCCTGCACCCGTATGGGAGACCATGAGGAAGTGCCTGGCTCCTGGCTTTGGATTGGTGTGGTGCGCTGGCTGCAGTGCACCAGCTGTAGCAGCCATTTGGGGGTGAACCAATGGAAGGAAGACCTTTCTCTCTGTCTCTCTCTCTCACTGTCCACTCTGCTTGTCAAAAAAAATCTCTAGATCATATAGAAAACACGTGGAGGCTGGACAACATGGTCCTGAATGAACAGCAGGTTGTAGAGAAAATCAAAAGTGAAATAAAAAATTTCCAGAAACAAATGGTGACAACACATCATATCAAATCTAATGGGAAACAGCAAAAGCAGTGTTAAGAGGGAAGCTTATTGCAATTGGTGCCTACATGAAGAAATTGACAGGTACCAAGTAAATGAGCTATCAATGCATCTCAAGGACCTAGAAAAACAACAACAAAGCCTAAAATTGGTAGAAGGAAAGAAATAATTGAAATTAAAGAAGAAATGAATAAAATTGAAACAAAAACATACAAAAAAGGAGGAAGATGATCCATATCAATAAATTCAGAGATGAAAAGGGAAATGGAACAGCATATACCACAGAAATAATAAGAATCATCATCAGAAATTAGTATACAGAGCTGTAAGGCAACAAATTGGGAAGCCTAGAAGAAATAGACAGATTCTTAGAAACATACAATCTTCCAAAATTGAGTCATGAAGACATAGAAAAGCTAAACAGACCAATAACCAAGATGGAAATTGAATCAGGAATAAAGACCCTTCCAACAAAGAAAACCCTAGGACCGGATGGCTTCACTATTGAATTCTACCAGACATTTAAAGAGCTAATTCCAACTCTTCTCAATATATTTAAAACAACTCTAAAATAGGGAATCCTCCCAAACTCCTTATATGAAGCCTGCATCACCTTAAATCCTAAAGCTGAAAAAGATGCTACAGAGAAACAGAATTTCAGACCAGTGTCCCTGATGAACGTTGATGCAAAAATCCTCAACAAAATATTAGCTAATGTAATTCAACAACACATCAGAAAGATCTGGGTGCCACCCAGACCAAGTGGGATTTATTCCTGGTATGCAGGGATGATTCAACATCCACAAATCAATGAATGTAATACATCACATTAACAAATTGAAGAAAAAAACCCATGTGTTATCTTAATAGATGCAGAGAAACCATTTGATAAAATACAACATCCTTCCATGATGAAAACCTTAAGCAAATTGGGTATAGAAGGAACATTCCTCAACACAATCAAAGCAATTTACGACAAACCTATGGCTAACATCCTATTGAATGGGGGGAAGTTAGAAGGATTCCTGCTAAGATTCAGAACTGGACAAAGATAACTTTCACCATTGCTATTTAATGGGGTCCTTGAAGTTTTAGCTGGAACCATTGGGTAAGAAAAATAAATCAAAGGGATACAAATTGGAAAGGAGGAAATCAAGCTGTCCCTATTTGCAGATGACATAATCCTATATATAGGGGATCCAAAAGACTCCATTGAGTCTTAAAGGAGTTTGGTAAAGTGACAGGATATAAAATTGATAGACTTTGTATACACAGACAGTACCATGGTTGAGCAAGAACTTTTTTAAAAAAAAACTTTTATTTAATAAATATAAATTTCAAAAGTACAACTTTTGGATTATAGCGGCTTTCCCCCCATAACCTCCCTCTCATCCACCCCATCCCATCTCTCACTCCCTCTCCCATCCCATTCTTTATCAAGATTCATTTTAATTATCTTTATATACAGAAGATCAACTTAATATCAACAGTTTGTACCCACACAGATACACAAAATATAAAGTACTGTTTGAGTACTAGTTTTACCATTAATTTGCATAGTACAACACATTAAGGACAGATATCCTACGTGGGGTGTAGGTGCATAGTGACTCCTGTTGTTGATTTAACAATTGACGCTCTTATTAATGACGTCAGTAATCACCCAAGGCTCTTGTCATGAGCTGCCAAGGCTATGGAAGCCTTTGGAGTTCACAAACTCCAACCTTATTTAGACAAGGCCATAATCAAAGTGGAAGTTCTCTCCTCCCTTCAGAGAAAGGTACCTCCTTCTTTGATGGCCCGTGAGCAAGAACTTTTAATATCAGTCCTGTTCACAATAGGTCCCAAAAGAATCAAATACCTTGGAATGAATTTAACCAAGTACACAAGCAAAAGTTGATACTGTGGCAATAAACTATTAAAGTGATCACCATTCTCCATATTCATTTTTTTCACGACATGAACTAGTATGTGTTAATTATCAACCTAGAATATCTTCACTGGTCTCCACTGACATATGTCTTTTGACCACATCATTTCCCTTGTTCCAGCTCCAAGGTAGGAGTAGAAAATACAGGATAATTTCGCACGATTTTTGGTTGTTAAGGGACATACACTTTTTTAAAAAGATTTATTTATTTATTTGAAAGCGAGAGTTACACAGAGAGAGAAGAGGCAGAGAGAGAGAGAGAAGGAGGGAGAGAGAGAGAGGTCTTCCATCCGATGGTTCACTCTCCAATTGGCCGCAATGGCCAGAGCTGCACTGATCCGAAGCCAGGAGCTTCTTCTGTGGTCTCCCATGCGGATGCAGGGGCCCAAGCACTTGGGCCAACTTCTACTGCTTTCCCAGGCCATAGCAGAGAGCTGGACCAGAAGTGGAGCAGCTGGGTCTTGAACCAACTCTCATATGGGATGCAGGCGCTGCAGGCAGTGGCTTTACCCTCTATGCCACAGCACCCGCCCCAGGGGACATACACTTTAATTGGGAAGGGAACTGGTGAGAAATAGGAAATTAATCCCAGGCAGAGTCTTAAGGGCTGCTTAAAGATCCACATGAATGCCCCAAAGGGATTTCTTTAAGACGGCTGGTTCCAGAGACTCTACTTCTAATTGGAGAAGCAGTGAGCTTGCACCCTGGACTGCTCCTGGGTTGACCTGCCAGACCAGAGGAGCTGTAGGTGACCTCTCACTTTTCCCTCTGCCCCCAGTCCTATAGAGCAAGAATTGCTTCATGCGAAGCCAAATCCTGTGCGTAGGCGTAGCTTGCTTCCTGTTTCAGAATGAGAGCTATAGAGACACCCCTTGTTTGTAGCTAGCATCTAAGAGACACGTGTATACGCTGCCCTTTCCCTTGGAAACAGTGAGCTGACATCATTGGTAGATGGTGAGGAAGGGAGGTGGTGATAGGAAGAGGAGAAGACCAATCAGCTGAAGGCTCCTGAGCAGTGCCCTAGGTTGTGTGAGTCACAGGAGCCAGAGGAGGAATTGGCTGTAGAGATTCTGGGGTCAGTCCCCACGATCTGATTTGACAGAGACATCACCAGAGCAGCTCCTGCCCATCAGATGGCGTGGCAGAATTGTTTCGCTAACAGTACCCTTTGTACTCTTTCCTGTGAGGAATACAGGCTGAAAATTTTCAAGGTGTCCATGTCATTGTTATTCCTTGACTCCTCAAAACAACATTTTCCTCTTGTATTTAAAAAAAAGCCTTCTTAGTCTGTATATTTGAAGTTTATCCACTGCTGTATCTGTGTACCTATCAATGAGTGAAATATGTGGTTCTTCAGTCTAAAAACCTTAAGTGCTATGATTTGGGTTTTCAAACTCACAATAACTCTTTAAATCCTACCCCCATCCCAGGGCAGACACAGCACCACTGGTGAAAATCCTACCAATTCCTCATTCCTTTGTCAGATTCATCCCTTCAGGAAGGTAAGTGACCCCCCTAAGCACAGAATGGTAACTGAGTGAGGAGAGACAAAGAGCACCCTAGGTTGGAATCCTGAAGCTGGACTTTCGAGACAAAACCCTCAGTGTAACCTTGGCCAAGACAACGTCTGAGCCAGAGCTATTCTGAAATCCAGAGACCTTGGCCATCCCCAAGGGTTCTTGCGGTTTGAATCTGTGTGATGGTGAAGGGGTATGAGGGCCATCTCCTACCACAGTCCAAGTCCTCTGAGTCCTGTCCTGGCCTCATTTCACACAGTGCAAGAGGGTATTCTAGGATTTGCACAAGGAAGCAGGGAGTGGGATTTTAAAAGAAAACAAATGGCCGGCGCCACGGCTCACTAGGCTAATCCTCCGCACCGCGTCCTACTCCTGGTTGGGGCACCGGATTCTGTCCCAATTGCTCTTCTTCCAGTCCAGCTCTCTGCTGTGGCCTGGGAAGGCAGTGGAGGATGGCCCAAGTGCTTGGACCCCTGCACCCGCATGGGAGACCAGGAGGAAGCACCTGGCTCCTGGCTTTGGATCGGCACAGCGCACTCACCATAGTGGCCATTCTCTCTGTCTCTCTCTCACTGTCTAACTCTGCCTGTCAAAAAAACCAAAAAAAAAAAAAAACAAACCTATTTTCTAAATTCTCCCAATGTTTAGAAACATTGATTCTAAGTCTTAGAATGGGGCAGGAACTTCTCAGACTTGGAACGGTTTTCATGGCCACGAGGATTCCCATGCACACCCAGGTTTCCCCTGGTGGAGGTGTCACTGTTCGAGTTATTTGCCTGCACCTGAAAATAAATGGAGTCAGCTACAGCTGACTAGTGTGTAATCACTTGAATATTCTCCAGCAAATCGTGATTAAAGAGCCAAACCTTTGTCCATACAATCAAGCACCCTCTGTAACGTCCATGAACTTTCAGAAATCAGTTCAGCAAACTCAGACTGAAGCATCCACACTCACGTACAATTGCTTCCTTGTGATGTTTCTGACAAATATGTTAACCTCCAACATTCCAGAGAAGTGCGAGAGCTGGTGGGAGTTCCAGAGGAGGGTTATGACTTCTCTACTTAACCACAGGCTCTGCGACCCACGCTTCTCCCTCCTTCCCCATAGACTCACTGGGTGTACACGATGTAGGTGCTACAGCCCTGTGCCTGGTCTCGGGGCCTGTGCTTGGATTATGTCATAGAGCAGAACAGAATAATATAGAACACAAACATCACCCCTCGACACCTCTTGTGTTTTTCAGAAAAGGCGTGTCTTCTATTTGTCGTGACGGCTAACAGAACTTGCGAGATCTGGCCACTTGCAGCTTCGCATCTGTACCCAGTTATTTTCAAATCCACAGGCTTCCTCTCCCCACAGTCACCCCTGCTCTGGCTTTGTAATCAGCCTGTTGTTATGCCACTTGCTCTTTGGTTGGCTCTAAATAAACACTTATCTTTGCTATCTTTGAAGGCAGTAAAAGATGTGTCTCAAACCTTAGAGAAAGTCAAACAAGATGAGAATGTGCCCAGTGTCTGGCTCCTGGTCGGTGCTCGGTGAATGTCCAGTAGCTTTCCCTATGAGCTTTCCTACAAAGCTAACAAAGGTCTTGCCTGATTAGGATTACTGGACTAAAATGGGGCCTTTTGGCCGGCGCTGCAGCTCACTAGGCTAATCCTCTGCCTGTGGTGCCGGCTCACCGGGTTCTAGTCCCGGTTACCCCTCTTCCAGGCCAGCTCTCTGTTGTGGCCCGGGAGTGCAGTGGAGGATGGTCCAGGTCCTTGGGCCCTGCACCCACATGGGAGACCAGGAGAAGCACCTGGCTCCTGGCTTTGGATCAGCACGGTGCACTGGCCGCAGCAGCCATTGGAGGGTGAACCAACGGTAAAGGAAGACCTTTCTCCTTGTCTCTCTCTCTCTCACTGTCCACTCTTGCCTGTCAAAAAAAGAAATAAAATAAAATGGGGCCTTTTGATGGAAGGTGACAGGGCCATGGGAGGTGAGGGAAGTGGCCATTGTTCTTTTTTTTTTTTTATAATTTTTTTTTTAATTTTTTTTTTTTTTTTGTTTGTGACAGGCAGAGTGGACAGTGAGAGAGAGAGATACAGAGAGAAAGGTCTTCCGTTGCCGTTGGATCACCCTCCAATGGCCGCCACTGACGGTGCGCTGCGGCCGGCGCACCGCGTTCGTCCGATGGCAGGAGCCAGGAGCCAGGTGCTTTTCCTGGTCTCCCCATGGGGTGCAGGGCCCAAGCACCTGGGCCATCCTCCACTGCACTCCCGGGCCACAGCAGAGGGCTGGCCTGGAAGAGGGGCAACCGGGACAGAATCGGTGCCCCGACCGGGACTAGAACCCGGTGTGCCGGCGCCGCAAGGCGGAGGATTAGCCTGTTGAGCCACGGCGCCGGCCATTGTGGCCATTGTTCTTAATTAGTAAACTGCTTGTGATGGTCATCTGGTGTGTGACGGGTTCCATGAAGGCAGTTTCACTGTCTTAGCCCCTTGCTTGGATTCGTATGAAAATGCAGATCCTGACTTACATCACACAGAAATTCAGAGCAAGTCACTGTCTGGTACTTTGAGATTCAGCAAACGGCTCCGGAAGGCAGCTTTTTCAGGAGGAGGTCCTGAAGGGTTTTTCTTGAAATGTGAAAATTGAGGATTTGGAGGACTGGGGTCAAATGCAGCCTGCCTTTTCTTTTGGCTTTACTGTTCATTATTCATAAAGACACAATTCCCACAAGACACATACTACCTGCTACCTGTGATGGGCAGGTGCTTTAGAGATACACCATTGTATCATTCAGCTACTGCCCAGAACACTCCTTTTTTAACTTTTATTTAATAAATATTAATTTCCAAAGTACAACTTTTGGATTATAGCGGCTTTCCCCCCCATAACCACACTCCCACCCACAACCATCCCATCTCCCACTCTCTCTCCCATCCCATTCTTCATCAAGATTCATTTTTAATTATCTTTATATACAGAAGATCAGTTTAGTATATACTAAGTAAAGATTTCAAGAGTTTGCACCCACACAGAAACATAAAGTATAAAGTACTGTTTGGGTACTAGTTATACTGTTAATTTACATAGTACAACACTTAAGGACAGATATCCTACGTGGGGAGTAGGTGCACAGTGACTCCCATTGTTGATTTAGCAATAGACATCCTTATTTATGACATCAGTAATCACTCGAGGTTCTTGTCATGAGCTGCCAAGGCTATGGAAGCCTCTTGAGTTCACAAACTCCAATCTTATTTAGACAAGGCCATAATCAAAGTGGAAGTTCTCTCCTCCTTTCAGAGAAAGGTACCTCCTTCCTTGATGGCCTTGGTTGGAAGGGCATGGTTATCCTTCTCCTCACATAGCCATAGAAGGAGCATCCAGAATCAGCCATTTCCCCAGCTGGCAAATTGATTGCAACCCCAGTCCTGTTGACCTCAAAACTGTCTTCTCTTGCTACCATAATACAGCTGCCTCTCACCCTTGAGATGGGGAGGGGTACCTATCTGCTGTCCTGCTCCGTGTGAAAAGCTGGCTTGTGTTCCAGCCCAGTGCCTCATTAAGTACAGCCACGTTTTATAGCCCTGGGTTTTCTGAGGGGAGAAGGCTGATGATTAAGCCAGTTGACAGTTGCAAAAAAAAAAAAAAAAAAAAAAAAAAAAAAGATAAGGGTAGCACTGGTTCCCACTCCTCCAGTGCAGGGTTTTGCAATCTCCAGCAACAGGAGTGATCGGGCTTCAGTAAAGGGGCTCATGTTGTTCCCAGAAGTCAGAGTGAGCCAGCCAGGGACGATAATACAGCAAGACATCCCTAAAGGGAGTTAGTAGTGGAGGATAAAATTAATCAGGAAAGATATACTACTCACTGGCTCACTTCTTATCAGCTAAAGCCCATATAGCACCTACTGAGATAGACCTGGCAGGACCTACTTGCCACTAGGAAAGAAAAGGATTAAGTAAATGAAATCAAAACAGTGATGTGACTCTCTGTCAAATCCCTGCCATTGCCACTACCACAGCCAAGCAGAAGTTCTGAAGGCACAAGGAGCTGTTGTCATCATTTTTAAAAAAGAATTATTTATTTGAAAGTTGAAGTTACACAGAGAGAGAAGGAAAGGAAGAGAGAGAGAGAGAGAGGTCTTCCATCCTGCTGGTTCACTCCCCAAATGACCGCAACAACCAGAGCTGAGCTGAGCTGATCTAAAGCCAGGAGCCAGGGGCCTTCTCCAGGTCTCCCACATGGGTGCAGGGGCCCAAGGACTTGGGCCATCCTCTACTGCTTTCCCAGACCATAACAGAGAGCTGGATTGGAAGTGGAGCAGCAGGGACTCAAACCGGCACCCATATGGGATGCCAGTGCTTCAGGGTGGGGCTTTAACCCACTGTGCCACAGCGCTGGCCCCTATTTTCTTCATTAAAAAAATACAAGAAACAGAAATCACATAAGTCAACCTGTCTGTATTTTGATAACTCACGCTGGCCAGGTGTTGGGGGAAGGGCTGGGATCAAGGGGTGGCTGTGTCTGAAATCCTCTGGCTGACCAAGGTCACTTTTCAGTACTGGATTCAGGGTGCTCTGTCTTCAGGGAACACAGGTGTTTTATCAGTTCATCAGAAGACACTCCCCCTTCCCACCCGAAGAAAGACCACTCATGCACCACAATATCTATCTACGGACATGAGAAAATGGCTCCTTTATTCCTTTTTAAAGAATTTTACTAGTGGCTCATTAAAAAGAACACTACCTGAGACTGAGACGTGAACTTTCATTTTCAAAGTGTAGTTAAGCAAGAATAGAAGTCAGGCTTCTGCTTTGCAGAGGATTCCTGAGCTGACATGGAAGTCAGGCAGGAGCCTTCCCTCGGGCCTGGGAAAACACCCAGCCAACACAACAGAGCAGGGATTTGCTTCAGACTTAAAATCTCTTGAACAAGGAAGAACAGCGGGGAATAAGGCGTGGCCGAGCAGGGCTGCACACCACACTTGTTTTAGAATAAGCTGGCTGAATGAGAAACCGTACGGAACCTATTCAGAAACATACTCTGCCATAAGTTTCACCCAAAATCTTACAGTTACCTTGGTTTTCTTGTGGTTAAAAATACTGCAGGTAGGTTGTAGATAGCAACCCTTTTTTTGGTCTCTCTCTCTCTCTCTGACTATATATAATTTGAAGTTTTATCCTAGAATTCTACTTATGCATTTTCATTTTATTTGAAGGGCAGAAAATGAGAGAGGGATCTTTTCTACCTGCTGGTTTATTTCCCAAATGCCCACAAGAAGCAGGGCTGAAGCAGACGGAAACCAGGAGCTGGGATTCCGCTTGGATCTCTCTCATGGGTGGCAGGGATCCAAGCACTTGAACCATATTGTCTGCTGCCTGCCAGGGTGTGCATTAGCAGGAAGCTGCACCCGAAGCCATGTAGCCAGGCCTCCAACCAGGCACTCCAGTACGGGGTGTGGGCACCACGTGCCTGCTCCAGCCCTTGTCGTTAGGGCAGAGTTTTGTTGTTTCATCCTTAAACAATGTGGGGAGTTCTTTGGCCCAGGTCTGCATGGAGCTGTCCCAGTTTGAGAGCTAGAGGTCCTGGGCACTGGGACAGTTGATCCCCCTGGATGGCTTGCCTGTGATTACACCTTCATCTTAGCAGAGTTATCTCTGAGGGTTTGCATCAGAATAAACTATACCTCCTTCCACCCTGCCGCCCCCCAACCCTGCCCCACCTGGACACTTTTGACTGATTTGTGAGAAGGCGATAATCACAACTCCTCAGCTCTGATCCTATCACAAAGTTCTTGGGAATTAAGAGATATCCTAGAGGCAAAGTTCTTAGCCTGTCAGTAAGCCCCTGGTAGACAGAAGATGATAAGGAGCTGGCAAAAGCCAAATGTCATCATGGTTGCTGTTGGGATTGGTAAATCCTGGCTGAGTGGAAACAAGAAGGAAGCCAGTTGGGTTGAGGAGACAGAGACGTGCAACTATTCACAGTTGGCCGATGGCCAGGGTCAGCAGTGATAAACCAAGAAAGTGTTCCCTGCAAGACACGTCAGGAAAGATCACTTATTTTTTATTATTTTATTTCTAATGAAGAAATGTGTTGCTTTTGTTGTGGGGAGGGAATCCCCAAATTATGTTGTGGGGATCACAAGCCTTAGTTGGGTGTAGAGAGACCCCCCAGCTGGGTCTTATGCAGATTCTGATCTTCCCACTTTGTAAGAATACAGCTGAGGAGTCAGTGCTGTGGCATAGTGGGTGAAGTCGCTGCCTGAAGTACTGGCATCCCATATGGGTGCTGGTTCGAGTCCCTGCTGCTCCAGTTCCAATCCAGCTCTCTGCAGTGACCTGGGAAAGCAGTGGAGGATGGCCCAAGTCCTTGGGACCCTGCACCCGTGTGGGAGACATGGAAGAAGCTCCTAGCACCTGGCTCCTGGCTTTGGATCAGTACCCCTCCAGCCATTGCAGCCATTTGGGGAGTGAACCAGCGGATGGAAGACCTCTCTCTTTCTCTCTCTCTGCCTCTGCCTCTCTAATAAATAAATAAATCTTTAAAAAATACAGCTGAGACACTAAGGAGAAGCAAACAGAATAGCAGGATTTATTGAAAGGCAAAAAGACAGTACATACTCGGCCGGACTATGGGCACTCTCATGAGAGAGAATTGCCAGGAAAAGCAGTAGTGTGCAATCAAGCCTGAGCACCAGCAACCTCAAGAGAGAACACTGCCCCAAACCCAGGCTGTGGTCACTCCGGTCATCCTTCCCTAGGCAGGCCCTGAGTGAGATCCAAAGGAGATGGGATTTGGGATGCAGCTGCAGTGCACCTGGTAATATCCAAGAAGATGGCACCTGATTCAAGTGCTTTGGCTGCGTGATGAGGCATGAGTGTGCCGTCTTCAGCCATGTTGAATTGGCATGGACGGTGTTGGCTCCTTCATGTCTGATTCCTTCGCGACTCCCTGCTGCACCTGCGTCATTTTCCCTAACAGGTAAGTTATTTTCCTACCCAAACCACCAGTGACTGAGAAATCTGAAGGAGCATGTCTACCAAGCTATCACTGAGACCAAAGGCTAATTTGCTTGGTGACTTCCTCAAATCATGTTTCGCATCATGTTGTAATCTGTCTTCCATCTCCATTTTTTTTTTCACAGATACCACTCTCTTTAAGGTCACCAGAGGTCTAACTGCCACATGCCAAGGCCTCTCTTTCTCTTGCATCATGCTAAGCCTCTGGGTGTCCCTTCCTCCTTTAAGTTTAGAAAAGGGATCAGCACGTGACTCCATTGCCTTGTGTCTTCTTAACTCTGTTTAGCAAGTTCCTCTTCCCTCTTTTAAGTGCGTTTCACAAGCTTCCACTTTGAAGCAATGTCAATGTCTCCCAGGGTAATGACTTTCTATGTCCTCTTGAATCTAATTGATTTCCAATTTTCAACTCTGCTTGGTTTTTTTTCCCCTGACTCTGTCTCCCTGTAGATTTCTTCACTTTCTAGGATTTGTTTATATTTCTCATCAACGCTGAACTTGTTTCTTTTTCACTTTGCTGCCCAAAGTTCTGGCATCCTTCAAGGCCTGTGTCAATATCCATTTCCTAGAAGAAATCTTTATAAAGTGCCCAGATTAGAAAGAATATTTTACCTGGTAGGACCTCGTGGCTTATTTTTCTTATCATGATCTAATAATGAATTAATTTACATTTTTATTAATGTTGTTTCTGCCTCACCAACTTGATTATAAACTCCTACAGGTATAATCCTGATCTAATGTAGCTTTTTAGCCTTGGATTCACTTAGCAAAGTGATATTCATTCATTCATCCATTAATTATTATTTATCCCTATGTGCCAAGAACTATTTGGCATTGGAGCTACAGATATAGAAGAACCAAGCCTCAAATACCTCAAAGTCTAATGGAAGCACCAACTCAAAAACACAATTAGTTCTGTAAGTATGATTCTAGGAGGTGATTAAACAAAACTATGGAGCTCTGAACAAGCTCACTTAGTGTGTGTGTGCACGCGTGCCTAAGTGCGTGTGTGTTTGACAAGAGGTTCTGAGGCCTTCTTGGGGTAGCTGTTTGCTGAGTTGATTCCATTTTTGGTTTCTACTTTGTTGTAACCATTGGCTCCCACATTTAGCAGTTACCATCTCCCTTGAAGTTGTTTATCCAGGGGTTATTTTTTCTGCACAGAAGGTCTGTGACTCAGTAATACTTACGAGCTATTGGTCCAGGTTTCCTGCATTTGGCTGCATGTTAGAATCACCTGCAGAGATTGACAACGCTGTGTCCCAACCCCGGAGATTCTTATTTGATTGGTCAGAGGTGGGGCCTGAACACCTGTATCTTTAAGTTGCCAGGAGACCATGGTAGGCAGCTGGGCTGGAAAGCCCTGCACAAGCCTCTTCCACCCCCTTCACCTTTCTGGCACTAAAATTCAGAGTCTGGGGTCCACTGCCCTTGAAATAGCAATGTGGCCTCACCAGCCGAACTGTCCATGCCAGACAGGGAGGGCTTATTTGGACCCCGAGTTAGGAGCTAAGATCCTTCCAGTGGACGTTTCAGGACATTCCCTTGGGCTTCTGGTGGACTCTGCTACACAGGGCAGGTGGCTGGCTCCCGTGGCCACTCCCCCTTCCTATTTACTGTTGTGCCTTCAGGGATAATCAGATCCACAGAGGAAGAAGACGTATGGCTTCTGGGAGGGGAAGCTGCCACGTGAGCCTCCCCAGGGCTGTTATCTAGGGGTCAGGGGGTCAAGGGGAAACCTGTGGCCAGTGAGAGGTGCTGAGGATGGGTCCTCTAATGTGACTCTGGGAAAGATGGGGCCCTCTGCCTGTAGGGGGTGACTCAGCAGGTGCATTTCCAGGAAGTAATGTTTCTCTCTCTCTCTCTCTCTCTCTCTCTCTCTTTCTAATGAGCCAGAGAAGGGGACCACGTGAATAGGCAACTGAATAATACAGAAAAACATTTTAGTTTCTCATTTCAGATCTGGAAACAGCTTTAACTGATTAACTAGCTGCTCACAAAAACACTCAGATGGCCCACACATTGCCTCTGCTTTTCTCTGCAGAGGAGGCCTGTTGTCTCTCTGGCAGAAATAGCACAGCCCACGGCTGGTGAGCAGCTCAGGTGAGACGGCTGTCCCGCAGCTGATTGCCTAGACACCCGGATACTCACATGGCCTCCCCATTCGTCACCTCTCTGCACAGACAGGAAAGCGACATGTGGGTGTGCCGTGGATCTGGTCAGGCACACATGGCTCCGTGGGACTTGAGATTTCCCCACCAGCAGCTGGGATGACTCAGCCAACTGGGCAGGCCTGGCAGGGTGAGGCCAGTGCAGCTGAGCAGAGGAGATTTCCTCCAGCGCTTCTATTTTAAGCCACAGAATCTTCTAGCTGGTTTTGGTAGGATCTGAAGTGTGACTGAGGAGTGAGGAAGGATTAAGTAGTCTGGGGACTGCCTTATTTTAATAATGGTTAGATGTGTGGCCATTCATGGATTAAGTGCTTTGTAGGTATAATTTCATTTACTCCTTCCAACAACTCTGAGTACTAAATATGATTATTTCTTCCCTTCCCTCCCCCTCCCCTCTCCTCCTCTCCTCCCTCCCCTCCCTCTCCCCACCCCTCCCCCCTCCTTCTCCTCCTCCTCCTTCTTCTTCGTCTTCTTTGTCTTCTTCCTTTCTTTCTCTCTCTCTCTCTCTTCTTTCTAACAAGGGACAGAACTGAAGGTTAGCAGGTCCGGAAGCTGCTCCAAATCAGAATGGGAGGACTGTTTGCAGAGGCCGGGACAGGGCTGAGATTGCCTCCTGCAGCTTCTCAAAGCAGCTGCCTGCCGGGAATTCCCTCAGTGCGCTTGTTTGTGGAGGGCCTGCAGTGCGCCAGGAGGACACCAGCCTCCAGCACCTGGCCTGTGTTATCTGGGTGTCCCTGGGCTCTAGGAGAACCACTGGAGCCAACTGGAAAACATTCGGTTAGTGTCAGCTCTCTCCCCAGAGGGATGTGATCATGGCTGATCTATTGAGTCTGGGATACCATTTTTTTTTTTTAATCTACAAAATGGAGAGAACCAGACTATTGTGAAACTAGGCAAGGGAAAGCATGGGACAGAGTGATGCAAGTGACAGGTTCTCCAGGAGTGAGGCCTGGTTCATCTCTCGCAGGTGCCTGGATTTGGGCTGGACTGGTGCAAAAGCAGGCCAAACGGAGACATTGCAGCTCACTCACGACCCCTCCCTTTCTAGACCCTTCATTCTGTCCCTCCATTGGCACATCCTGGCAGCTGTGCCTCCCAAGCATGGACAAAATACAACCCTTCTCTGTCTACTCCGCTCAGAGCCACACTGTCCTTCCCCTGGGTGGTACGGCAGCATCCAAACGGGTTCCCTGCTTGGCCCTGGCTCCTCCCTCCGGCTTTCTCCAGGTGTCTCCCGATCAGAAGAGCCTGCATCACTCACGGTACCCAGTCCTGTTTCACTCTTCCCCACCACTTCAGATAGATTGCTGAGTTGTCATGTCTGCTCCCTCTCTGGAATGCAGGACCCGGAGGGCAGGAGCCTTGGATTTCTGGTGTGCTGCTCTATGCCCAGGAGTAAGGAAGGACTTGGCTGCCCTAGCTATCAGCATTCTTGACCTTCTGTTCATTCCCAACTGAGTGTACTCTTGTTAAATTACACTTTTAATATTAAACAACTCAGAATATAGTGAAAGGCAAGAAATAAGGGGAGAAATTCACCCACCCAAAACGCCAGTCCCAACAACAATCACTGTTAATACATTTAAAATAACTTTTGACATTTTAATGATGATTAAATGATGATTTAATGATTAGTTTAGTAACAAAGGTTAGCCAACACTCATTTCATCCCATCTGTTGTGAATTTTAACACTGTAGTTAAATTGCTTGAACTCTGGAGTGACCCTAATTTGGGGTCTTTGCTTATCATCGTGAATCAGTTTGGCATTTTTGGATAATTCTCGTCCAAATATATTAAGAACATTAGACCTAAAAGGAAGCTTCTCCTGCACCGTGTGGTTGCTTATGTTTCATAAAGTGAATGCTTTGACAACCCACTGTACTTTATGCACATATTCGTTTATTAATTCATAAGTAAATATGATTACTGAACACCTGCTCTGTGCTGTCTCCAGCATGCCGTCTTGGTTAGACCCTTGCAATGTTTGGCTGTCATCTTGCTCATGTGTTTTCACTGTGCTGATGTTTCAGAACTGTGAGCAAAAACTGTGGTTGTGATAGTCGTGAAGGAGCTGGCTTGACTGCTGGGTAGCTTCTATGATAAAACCCAAGGCCACCCAAAAGACAATATTTTTAAGTGGGAAAAGCCTTCAGCTTGGAGACGGGAGATCCAGGTTCTTGTCCGCATGCTGCAACAAGCCTGCCGAGAGACCTTGGAAAGCTTCTCCCCGGCCAGATGTCAATGTCCACGTCTAGAAAGCGTCAGGGTTGGCAGAGGGCATAAATCATCCACCCGCACTAATCATTCGTGACCCTCGCTAATTTTCTTGTGATCTGCCACTTATTCTATTAATTGAGTAGAAGAAAAAGCTAAGCCAAACCTCCCACCTTCTGACCAACACAATCAACCGAACCAACAAAACTCTGTCTCAGTCATGTCTCCGGTATTCCAGCTGTGAAAGACAACGCCCAGAGGAGCTTTGTGTATGTTTGTGCAGATCTCTGGCTATTTCTATTCCAATACTCTGGTCTTCTTCAGAGCCTGCCATCTGTACAGAATAACTGAAACCTGAGGATTCAGCCTTGCCCTAAGCTATACACTGAGCTGGGGCCAATAATCGCATTCACTTGGTGGCTTCCTGGTGTCTAAAAAGCAAAATGTCTTAAAATAATGAGAACTTTTTAGAATATTTTAGTCTTGAAATTTGGCCAGTTACTGCCACTCCTAGGTTATTACAAGTTTCTAATGCTTGAAACGTGCTGCGAACTTGACTTTAACCTAATCAACTTTCTAGGAAACGTAGAAATAAGTCACCTGGAATGGGATAATGTTTAATTCTATGTCAAATGTATTATTTCTCATCTTCTCTTGTTGTTGTCTTGTAATCCAAACAAGAGATTTCTTCTTCATGGTTGACCTGAACACCCCAAGTGACACGTGCTTTTGGAATGCCACCAAACGTGACCGTGCTTCGCTTGTAGGAGGAAGCCAGGGTGATAGGCCTTGCTTCATCTCTGAGGGGAGTTTTATTTCACCTGATAGCGGGCAAGTTCACTGTCAGGTACAGCATGACCACGTTGTCCTCTCATTCCTTGCCAAGGATTCCCACAGGAGGACAGATTGCCTTTGGCTAGAAACGTTCCTTAGATAATGGGCTGTATCTTTGATTGTTTTCTCTTCCACCCAAACATAAATCAGGTTGAGGCTCCTCCAACTCTTTGTTTTGATGGTGTAGCAGGAGGGTGCTTTGATATATTAGCTGCAGTTTTCTCCTGTGTGTGATGTTCATGTTACTCCATGGACTGCCTGCTGTTAGGCAGCTAGAAACCAAACTCTGCTGCCTCCAGGGAGAATTGCCAGAGCAGAATCAGACCTGAAACAAACTCCTGGTTTTTAGTTTCAAAGGCCAATGGCCAGGTGTAAGATGCAAAAGATTTGGAAGAATAGGTGGTCAAGCAGAGTCAGGTTTCTTACCACCGAAGATTAGATACAGTTGTCCAAGTCAGAAAAGCCTTGAAGATGGGCAGAGCTGAGTGAGGCTGGGTCCAAGGGGACCAGCTGTGGACAGCTGAAGCAAGCACTGTGTCCAGCACCAGGAAGCTGGGAGGAAGCCCCCATTCAGGAGCACCTTTCCCCTCCCATGGCTCTTGGGAGTCCTTTCTCCCAGGTGGCTTTTCCTGAGCAAAACTTGCTGTAGCCGAGGGAGCACAGATTGCCTGTGGTATAAATATTTTCCTTAGGTAGTGGCTTTGTTTCCTCTCAACCAAATATGAAATCAAGGTGACACTTCTCCAGCCTCTCATGGCTCGCTGGGGGAACCCCGTATCGGCAGCCTGGTGTGTTCAGGTCACTGGGAAGCTGCCTTTCTAGTTCCTCTTTGTTCTTCCCTTAAAATCCAAATTCACCACCACTGGGAGGAATACTGGGTGCTCACTGGCCTCTGTTTCCCACAGTCACATCCGACAGCTCTAGTAGAAAACATGAGGTTATCCGAAGATGGGGCATAATCAGTTTACCAAACAATTGCAAAGTGCTAATTCTGTAATCGTAAGAACCAGAATTACCCATAAAAATCTGAAGAAAACTTAATTAATAATTGTACATCATCTTCACACACACTGAATACATGTATTGAATTATCACACTGTACCCCATAAATATGTACAACTAAGATAATAAGAAAAGAGGCTGGCACTGTGGCACAGCAGGTTAAAGCCCTGGCCTGCAGCACTAGCATCCCATATGGACCCCAGTTCAAGTCCTAGCTGCTCCATTTCTGATCCAGCTTCCTGCTGATAGGTCTGAGAAATCAGTGGAAGATGGCACACGTGTTTGGTTCCTTGCACCTTGGATGGAAAACTTCCTCACCCTGTCTCTACCTCTCTCTCTAACTTAATGAAATGAATCATAAAAAATAACATAAAAAACTTAAAACTTAGCTGAAATGATCCCTAGCACTTAGCATTACTTAATATGTTAATTCCTTACACAACCTAATATGCATGGCCAATTTCACCAAATCAGTTTTGGAGGGTAAATCTCTAGAATCATTTCTGTTTATAGGCATGTATCACATAGCAAAGTTTTGATCACATATGTGACAGTGATGCCCTAAGATTATAATGGAGCTGAAAAATTCTTGCTGCGTAGCGATATTATGGCCGTCATAACCTATTGCTATTGTTCATTATGCATTTGTGTGTGTGGCGATGATGGTTCATACATACCTACTGCACATGCTAGTCATACAAGAGTATAAATGTGGCACCCAAAATTATGTAAATGTATAATAATAAATGACCATACTACTGGTTTATTTTTTATCATTATTTTAGAGTGTCTTTCTTCTACTTATTAAAAAAAAACGAGGTCGACCTTGTGGTGGATGCTTATTCCATACTGGAGGGCCTCGTTTGGGTCCCTGGTAGTCTGCTTCCAATATAGTTTCCTTCTAATGTACACTGGAAGCAATGGATGATGGTTCAAACACTCAAGTCCTTGTCACACATGTAAGAGACCCAGATAGAGTTATGGGCTCCAAGCTTTGGTCTGGTTCAGCCTGGGGGTATTTGGGGAATGAACAAATGAATGGAAGATATCTCTTTCTTTGTCTTTCTCTCTTTCAAATAAATAAATAAATATTTGAAAAAGTTTGCTACAAAACAGCATGTCCTGTTACACCACCAGCAGCCTCTTACATCTCCTGTTTGTCTGCATCTTTTCCTCTTGTGCTTGATTTAATCTCATGTTATTTGTTCACGGTCGCAACAGCCTATGCTATATATAGTCTACCACGAGGTGTATAGGAGGGTGTGGCAAATGGGTTTGTGTGCACACTACATTGCTCACCCAATGATGAGGGTGCTGAATGATATGTTTCTCAGAATGGATCTCCACCGTTAGGTGACACATGATGTGTTTCTACTCTTTCCTCATCACCTGATGCTAGCATGTCAAAACATGACTTAATTAGACACACTGGGTGGTGATGGTGGTGGTGGTGGGAGGTTGAGTTTTCTTTCATTTGATTATTGGTTAGTGTAGGCTCACTGTTATAAATAGTTGCACAGTCTAAGGGGCTTAACAAAACCTGAAACTCATGGTCTCATTGAAATTGAAGTTTCCCACTGAGGCTCCCCACTGTGCGCTTCCCAGGTGTCTGTCTTCCAAGGGATGAGGATCCCGGCACCCATGGTGCCCTTTCATCCTGTGCCCCCACCATCTTCTGGCTCCAAGGTCACTGTGAGGTGTTGAGTTGTGCCTTCCCCCAGGTCATGTGTTGAAACCATAACTCAAAATATCTCAGAATGGGGCTGCTTTTGGAGACAGGACCAGTAAAGAGGTGATTAGGTTAGAATGAGGTCATTAGCATGAGCCCCAATCCAATCTGAGTGGTGTCCTTATAAGGAGAGGAAATTTAAACACACCCCTTCCCCCACACACCACCAGGGATGTGCGCACAAAGTGGAAATGCCATGTGAGACACATGGGAAGGCAGCCATCTGCCAGCCAATGAGCGAAGCCTAAGGAGAAACAAAATCTGCCAACACCTTGAACGTAGCCTTCAGCCTCCAGAACTGTGAGAGCATTAATGACTGTAAGCCATGCAGTGTGTGGTATTTGGTTATGGCAGCCATCATTAATTACCAGAATCACCTTGACATTACTCCACGAACAGATGAGGGAGGCAGAATCCTATCTGGGCCAAGCCTGTAAGTCATATGTATAACTGTGCCTTCTTCCCTGGTCCTGAATTTAGTCACCAATGGTGATGGATCCATTAGCGGTCATTCATAATTATTCCATTTTAAAGGAATTTATCAATATATTAGATTTTCAGGGTCACAGCAAATGCATGATAATTGCTACCACACAGTTATCATGTATGTTAATGTGATATTACTACAAAGAGAATCGATTCAATGTAGCTGATAGATACAATTCCAAGAATATGAGACTGCCCATCCTCTCTCCCCTTTCCCTCCCTCCTTCCTTCCTTCCTTTCCTAATTTTTGAGGTAGCATATTTTTAAATTTACATTATAGATAAAAACTTAATAATCCACTAAATAAAGAGATCAACAAGTATGAAGTGAAAATACCACAGTTCAGCAAAAGTATAGACAAGGGCTATCAACAATATCACAAGAAAAGATGTCCATTTCACTCCTATACAGTAAATTTTAAAGCAATCACAGATCACTAAACTATCATAGTATATCTATATATAGTAACTACCACAAATAAGGGAAAATGTGATATTTTTCTTTTTGAGTCTAATTTCACTTACCATAATAATCTCCAGTTACAACCATTTTGTGCAAATGCCAGGATTTCATTCTTTCTTGTGGCTGTTATCCCATCATGCATATGAGTGTGTGTGTGCATGTGTGTGTGTGTGCATCACGTTTTCTTGATTCAGTCAGCAGTTGATGGATACCTTCTCATTTCTGCCATTGTTCTTCTCACCAAAAGAACCACAGTAAGAAATGTTTAGAAGTGAGTAGTTGACCAAAAACCTTTTTTAATATTTTGGGTGGGTATTTGGAGAATAAAAGGATCCCAAAATTCGAATTACGGTTTCCATTGATACTTAACATTGTTAATTTTTTGGATCCTATTCAGAATATACCACATGAGAAGCAAGATCAAGGGCAAAGGCTCTGGGTCCAATCCATCACTTCATAAGTGGGCAAGTCACTTCACCTCTCTGTGGCTTACAGATGGGTTTTCCCATCTGTGAAGCGAGTGTGATGATAGAACCAACTCACAGCATTGCTGTGGGTGAGAAGACTTACTGCATAGAAAGAACTTAGCACAGTGTCAGGTACACAGTAAGTGTTACTTAAGTGCTTTACTGTTACTGTTGTTAATACCCAGCTGGGTATTATCATCTTCCATAAAGCTGCCCGTGAATGGGGGGCTGGTGTTGAGCTCAGCAGGTTAAACTACAGCCTACAATGTCAGCATCCCATACTGGAATGCTGGATCAAGTCCTGGCTGCACTGTCTGATACAGCTTCTTGTTATTGTGCCTGGGAAGGCAGTGGAAGATGGTCTAAGAATTTGGGTCCTGGGGGAACCTGGATGGAGTTCCAGGCTTCTAACTTCAGCCTGGCTCAGCTCCAGCCATTGAAGCCATCTGGGGAGTCAACCAGAGAATGTAAGATCTCGCTCTCGCTCTCTCTCTCTCTCTCTCTCTGACTCTTCCTCTCTTTGTGTCACTCTGCCTTTCAAATAAATAAATCTTTAAAAAAAACTTGCTATTGTTTTTCTGTTTTACCATCACATTTTCCAGGAAGAGTAGAAGCTACTCAGGGTAAGGAAATCTCAAGTGCTAATTACACATGAGGACAATCACACAAGAGGCTGAGATGAGAAAATGAGTCCGGAGAGTCTCAAGTCCAGACGTGCTTCCTAGCAGGTGTGTTGGAATTCCACTCCTTTAAGAAAGATTCACGCTTAAAACCATTGTTCCCATTGCAGTCACCGATTTTTTTTACCCAATGGGCAAGACACGGCATGGTGTCGTAACTCCCTCTGAGTAAGGGACCAGAGTTCTGTTGTGCTCATCAGAGAAAGGAAGTTTAATTGGTGAGCAAGGCCAAGGTTAATCTCTAAACAGATACATCTGGAGGTTGAGGCCCCAGCTTGCCAAGTGCGGATGGGAGTGTCCAGGACTCCAGCTCTAGGCCTGAGTCAGAGTAGAACCTGCTCCAGGAGGTAGTAACTGAGACTCGGGGGAGGGCAGGACACCACTATTTGCCCCATGACCTCTGCTTCCGAGTCTTTCCACAGGGATTGGAAGAGTCACATGCAGGGGATTGAAAGCTTCAGAGGGGCCGGCACTGTGGTGTAGTGGCCATTGCCTGCAGTGCTGGCATCCCACACGGGCACCGGTTCAAGTTCTGGCTACTCCACTTCCGATCCAGCTCTCTGCCAAGGCCTGGGAAGGGCCAAGTCTTTGCACCCCCGCACCCACGTGGGAAGACACAGAGGAAGCTGCTGGATCCTGGCTTTGGATGAGAGCAGCTCTGGTCATTGTGGCCAACTGGGGAGTGAACCAGCAGATGGAAGACCTCTCTCTATGCCTCTCCTCTCTCCGTGTAACTCTGACTTTCAAATAAATGAATAAATCTTTGAAAAAAAAGAGAAAGCTTCAGACCCTTCAACCTGGCCAACTTTCCCATTCTCATTTCATGACCAGGGGACAGTTTCCTGCCCTGTGGTTGGCTCCCTCTTCCCTACTCTAACCTGACTTTGTGGAATGAATAGCTCCCTCAATTAACACTGAACCAGAGCTCCAGGGTGTGGAATCCAGGAATGGTATGCAGATGAGAAGGACGAAAGACCTTTGAATATGGGATGATTCAGTAGCAATCTCTAAAATAGAAATCTGTCCACAAATCAAACTCTCTTTACTTTAACTGTGCAGAGAGCATAGAATTCAGCTGTGCAGGAGAAAGAGGGCCTAAAATATTTGCTAGACCCTGATACTACATTGCTGTGTGAACTTGGACCAATTAAACTCTCCATGTACTCACTTGAAAATAGGCATTGTAAAATCTACCAAACTGGGGCTGGCGATATGGTGTAGTATGTTAAGCCTCTGCCTGCGGTGCTGGCATATCATATGGGTGCCAGTTTGTGTCCCTGCTGCTGCACTTCTGATCCAGCTCTCTGTTGAGAGCCTGGAAAGCAATGCCTAGGCCCCTGCACCCATGTGGGAGACCCGGAAGAAGCTCCTAGCTCCTGGCTTCAGATCAGTCCAGCTCGGGCCATTGAGGGAGTGAACCAGCAGATAGAAGACCTCTTTCTGTCTCTCCTTCTCTCTGTCTGTAACTCTGCCTCTCAAATAAATAAATAAAACCTTTTTGAAAACTGTTGAAGTATTTGAACGGCAAGCAAATATTCTAGTTCCAGAGGTTGGCGGCAGAAGCGTGTTCTTGTCTTCTAAACAAATAGGATTCTATGCAGAGCAGCCAGCTGCATCAGGAATGAGGAAACAACAAACTCAGATCCCTCCTCCAATTTGCCTAGTCCAGCAGGGGAGAAAAAGACAGAAAGGAGAAAAGGGTGCCGGTTTCCTCTCCTTCAACCACGGCATTGCACAAGCAAGCTGGGGAAACACATCGGCACTGTTCCAGCAGCTCCCTGGTGTCTGCTGTCTGCTCACACCACTCTGACACCAAACATCTGCTGTTCTTGTCCCCCCTCCCCCAAGTCTAGGAATTCTTCAACTCTCTGGACACCAACCAGAGGATCTAAAATTCAGTTTAATTCTGGAGTTAGTGCAGACCCCAGAGATGAAGGGACCAGTCCCATGAGACCTCCCCCACTTGACATGACAGAAAGACATTCCAGTTAGCCGTCTGCATGGGACTCTGACCCACTGGCTATAAATCAGGAATTCACGCCCATGCTATCCTTCTCATGTCTGATAATTTGCTAGTGTAACTTAGAGGATTTAGGAAAATGCAAGCCTACATTAATGGCTTATTGTAAAGAACACAGCTCAGGAGCAAGTGCCGAGAGCAGGGTGTGGGGAAAGAGGCCCAGGCTTCCATGCCCTCGCCAGGTGCACCACCCTCCAGCACCTTGATGCCTTCTATACACTCTTCATGGGTCCATGGCTCAAAAGAGTCTGGAGTACAACTACAAACTGGTTTCACATATGGAAATAGAGGGGAAAATTCCAAATAATTCTAAATAAAATATTCTCAAATCAGATGCAGTGTCATGTCAGAAGAGTAACACACCAAGATCCAATAGGCTTATTCTGGAATGCAAGAATTGTTCAACATTTTTAAAGAATCTATAAATAATGATTGATGACAGTAGCAAACCAAAAGAAAAACACACACTGCGTTGAAATATTGCACTGTACCTCAACAAAACATACAAATACTGCACAGTAATAAAACATTTTCCAAGCAATTATTTTAAACATTGACAAGATTGTATTCATAGGTTTTCAGAAGACAGGCAATAATTCAGCACCCACTTCAGAAGGCAAAAACCTGCCTAAATACCAAAATATTGACCAAAATCCTGGAGTGGGTGGAGAGGAGGGGAGGAGGGGAGGAGGAAGGAGGGGAGGAGGGAGGAGGGGAGGAGGGAGGAGGGGAGGAGAGGGAGAGATCTTCCATTCACAGTTCAATGGCTGCAGAAACCAAAAGCCTGGCACCCTCTCTGGGTTTCCCAGGTGTATTAGGAGGGAGCTGGATTGGAAGTGGAGCAGCTGGGACTGGACCTGGTGCGCAGGTGGGATGCCAGTGTCACAGGAAGTGGGTTAGTCTTCTGTGTCACAACACCAGCCCTTATGATATGCATTTTGTGAGAACTTCAAGATCCCTGGATTCATGGATTTCTAGGGGAAAATCACCATTTTTAAACAGTAAAGGAAGGGTACCCTCAGAGGTTGGAGGTGATACTACGAGTCATAGTGGCATTTAAATGGGAGATCCTGGAAGAGTCCATGGAGGATGCTGTCCAAGTCCGAGAGGGGGAGTCAGCCTTGACCAAGAGGAAGGCACCTTCGCATGCTGAGGGGACAGGTAGGGCAAGCTGGTGTCAGTGGACTCAGCAGTTTGAGGAGAAACCACTTTTCGCCTTGCCCCTGGTGCTGTGGGGCAAGTAAAACACAGTGCCTAAGGGTGCGTGTGCAGGGGTTTGGCGAAGCAGTTAAGGTCCCTACCTGGGACATGTGCATCCCCTATCAGAGGGCCTGCTTGCAAGTCTGCACTCGGTTCCTGCTGGTGCTTTCCCAGGGGTGTGGGAAGGAGGGGAGGGTCAGAAGGTGATGGCTCAGGCACATGGGTCCCTGCCACCCACGTGAAGGACTGGGATTAAATTCTGGGCTCCTCGCTTCTACCTGGCCCAGCCCTGGCTGTTGTGGGCATTTGAAGAGTAAACCAGTAGACAGAAGATCTCTCTCTCTCTCTCTCTCTCTCTCTCTCTCTCTCTCTCTCTTTCTCTCTCTCTCTCTCTCTCTCTCTCTCTCTCTCTGTGTGTGTGTGTGTGTGTGTGGTTCTCTGACTCTCTGCCCTTCAAACAAAATATTTTTTAAAAAACAAAAATTTATATTCAAAGGAAATATTTATTTACTTATTTATTTGAGAGAGAGCCCTTCCACTTGCTGGTTCATTCCCCAAATGGCCACAATGTCTGGCGCCAATCCAGATGGAAGTCAGGAACCTGAAGCTCCCATGTGGATGACAGGGACCCAAGCACTTGGACCATCTTCCACTGCTTTCCAAGGCACGTTAGCAGAGAGCTGGATGAGAAGTGGAGCAGCAGGAACCTGAAACAACACTCCAGCATAGGATGGTGGTGCTGCAGTTGGTGGCTTAACCTGCTATACTACAATACTGGTCCAAGGATATAACTTTGTAAATTTCAATTGTGGGCTGGTGCCGCGGCTCACTAGGCTAATCCTCTGTTTGTGGCGCTGGCACCCCAGGTTCTAGTCCCGGTTGGGGCGCCGGTTCTGTCCTGGTTGCTGCTCTTCCAGTCCAGCTCTCTGCTGTGGCCTGGGAGTGCAGTGGAGGATGGCCCAAGTGCTTGGGCCCTGCACCTGCATGGGAGACCAGGAGGAAGCACCTGGCTTCGGATCGGCGCAGCGCACTGGCCGCAGTACACCAGCTGTGGCGGCCATTTGGGGGGTGAACCAACAGAAGGAAGACCTTTCTCTCTTTCTCTCTCTCACTGTCTAACTCTGCCTGTCAAAAAAATAAAAAAATAAAAAAATAAAAAAATAAAATTTCAATTGTGTACCTCATTTTGCTACAAAAACATAAGGAAGATCAATAACAACTTGCATTAGGTTATAATCCCAAGGTAGGGATGGAAAGACACATCAGAGCCGGGTCTGTGAATGCCCCCTCAGCGCTGGCCCTCAAATCTCCTGCTCTAGGCTGAGTTTCAGAGGCTGTAGGCCATAGGATGACTGCTGCTCTTACACCCAAGGAGACGTCTTCTCCCTGATGCCAAAATTGTCCTTAAACACCAATTACTTGTGCTACAGTAAGCTGATCTCCATCACTTAGAAGAAAACACAATATATTTTCATGCTTCTTTTTCAGTAGAACCAGGAGGTAAGGCCACTTGCTGCATAGGAGAGACTGAAGAGAGGGTGACTGTGCAAGGCAGCCCTGCAGCTGCAACTGGCGTCCTCCCCACCCCGTCTCAGTGGTTAACCTGAGTTTATTTCTCATTCAGGCCAAGCTCATTTGGCACAGTGGAGTGGGCAGGACTTGGGCTGTGTGTGTACCATTTTTCTTCACAAAGTCATTCAGGCGCACAGATGAACAAAGCTCTGGTTCTCTAACGGGTGGTTTCCAACTCAGCCACGAACTTTAGCATCCACTCTGCAGGTGGGGAGGAGAGAGAGGGGCCTGTATGGGAGGTTTGGCTAGTCAAGGTCTGGGAGAAGAGGACATCACTTTTGCTCACATCCCATGACTGGAGCTTGGGAGCAAGGGGATGAGCCGTGAGTTTTCCTGAGTGTCCTGGGAGATAGCAGGCATCGGTTGGCCCCTCAGCTGGCTGTCTCTGCTCTTCCAGGGTGGGAGGTGGGAGGTTGAAAATAGCCACTGGAGCATGAAGGGAGCAGCTGTGTAGGAGAACATAGCTGTTGTGCAAGATCAATGTGAAGTTGCAATCTGTGGGTGGCTGGGCTGCCTCCAGCTGCCTGCTACAACAGGAAGGGGAATTGTTGGCTAAGTTTGGGTTGGCATGGCATTGCCTGGGACAAAGGAACAGGAGATCTTTGCAGGAAACGATGTGAGGTGAGGAGCTACCATGTCTAGGGAGGATAAAGAAGATAGGGGGGCATGGCTCATGTGTAGAAAAGAAAGGGCTCATGTACCTGAAGGTCTGAATGTGGATGGAGAACAACAGGATCAGGGAGGGAGGAGACAGTCATCCAAGCAGGAGTTTTGAATTTATGCTTTTGGAGTTGGGAAGATGATGTGTGGAACCGAGATGCCATGATGGCCGATGCAGGACTTTGAGATGTCTTTGCTACCCCAGAGAGCACCCATTTGGGTACTGGCTCTCCATACAGACTTGTATCTTAGCCATGAAAATGTCAAATGAATTGAATTAGTAGCAGTTAAAAAATAATGACTAGATATATTTTGTTTGTAAAATGTTCAAAAAGGTTTTTTAGTGATGTGGATTTGTATAACAGAGAAAAAGGAACTAAAATGCATAGTCTTTTGCAGGTTGTTAAGTTTATTCTTCCATATATATATATATATATATAGAGAGAGAGAGAGAGAGAGAGAGAGAGAGAGAGAGCAATGCATACCTATATATATGCATATACATATCCTGCAGTGGGAGTATTTTTTGTTTTTGTGGTGGGTTTTATTTTTGTAATTACATACTTACAGTGTATGTACTATGTGAGGTTTCATTACCCATATATATTGTGTAATATTCCATTAGGATAAGTATATTTATCTTTTCAAGTATTGTAGCATTGCTTTATAGTGAAAGCATTCAAAATACTATATTTTAGGTTTCTGTTATTAAATAGAAAGGCATACAGTACCTTATCTACAGTCACTCTACTGTGCAATAGAACCCCACAACTTCTTATCCCTGTCTAGTTACAACCTAGCACTTGTGGATCAACCTTTCCCCATTTCCGCCTCCCTTCTCCCCTCTGCAACCTCTGATAACTACTACTATATGTATAACTTCTACAAGACAACCCACTTGTAGACTCCATATATGAGTGAGATCATATGACATTTTTCTCTGCTTGGCTTATTTGCTTAACTTAATGACTCCAGTTCCATCCATGTCCATCCATGACAAGCTTCCATCCTTTTTAATGGCTAGGGTTCTATAATTTCTTTATCCATTCACCAATGGATTGGCACCTTGGTTATTTTTTTTTTTTTTTGACAGGCAGAGTGGACAGTGAGAGAGAGAGACAGAGAGAAAGGTCTTCCTTTGCCGTTGGATCACCCTCCAATGGCTG
The DNA here is from genome assembly GCA_949820135.1 of Sylvilagus floridanus. NCBI lineage: Eukaryota > Metazoa > Chordata > Mammalia > Lagomorpha > Leporidae > Sylvilagus > Sylvilagus floridanus. The sequence goes on from OX463226.1 coordinate 108,235,188, forward strand.
CCGCGGACGGTGCACCGCACTCATCCGATGGCAGGAGCCAGGTGCTAGGTGCTTATCCTGATCTCCCATGGGGTGCAGGGCCCAAGCACTTGGGCCATCCTCCACTGCACTCCCGGGCCACAGCAGAGGGCTGGCCTGGAAGAGGGGCAACCGGGACAGAATCCGGCGCCCCGACCGGGACTAGAACCCGGTGTGCCGGCGCCGCAAGGCGGAGGATTAGCCTGTTGAGCCACAGCGCCGGCCTAGCACCTTGGTTATTTCTATTTATTGGCTACTGTGAACAGTGTTGCTACAAGTGTGTGAGCCTGATTGTGTCTTCAGCAGGAGGATTTCATTTCCCAGAAGCAGGATTGCTGGATCACACAGTAGTTTTAATTTTAGTTTTTTGAGGGACTTCAATACCATTTTCCACAATGGCTGTACTAATTTACATTCCCACCAACAGTGGGCGACTGTTCTTTTCTCTCTGTGTTCTTACAAACACTTGCTATCTTTCGTTTTTATGATGATCACCCATCTTAAGGCAGTGAGATGATATCTCATTGTGGTTTTGATTTGCATTTCTCTGCTTTTGAGCATTTTTTCATGTACCTGTAGGTTTTCCTTTGAGAGATGTGTGTTTAGATCTACTGACCATTTTTAATTTGGATTATTTTTTGGTAGCATTTTTTTGTCTAAATAAGAACTACCTTTGGTTAATACCAATAGTAGAAAGATGGGAAAAAATCACAAAGTAAGGAATAACAGCAATCTGCATTGCTGTATCCAGAGCATGGGAAGTTGTCTGATGCTTAGGTATAATTTCAGTCATTTGAAGATCAAGAAACTTGAAAGCAATACTTGCATTGGAACTCTAAACAGAGCACACATGCTTAGAAATTATGGATTGATGATGACAATATACTTTTATCATCAATTAATGGATTGGCTTAAATAGTGTCCCCCAAATTCCTTCCTACCTGGAACTTCAGAATGTGCTGATATTAGAAATAGGTCTTTGGCATATGTGATCAAGTTAAGATAAGGACGTACTGGATGAGGCTTGGCCCTAAAGCCAGTGATCCACATCTACTACCTGAGAAGTCTATGCAGAGACAGAGACACACAGAGAATGCCGCATAAGCATGGGGCAGGTATTCAGTGCTGAGAAATGACAGCAATTGTCAGAAGCTAGAGGAGAGGCAAGGAAGGATTCTTCCCCAGACCCACAGCAAGAGCCCAGCTCTGCCAACACTGGCTTCTGACTTCTGGCCTCCAGAGTTGTGGGAGAGTTTCTACTGCTTAAGCCACCAAATTTGCACAACTTTGTTAGAACAGCCTTAGGACACCAGTGTAGTTAGGCTGGGTGAAATCTGTAGGTAAGATCTCTGTGATGGTTTAGATGTTTCCTAAACACCATCGTGACCAAGAGCAGCCTGAAGAAACCCAACAGGCTTCCTGCGGGAAAATTAAAGTTCACAATCTCCTTGCTTCCCAGTTTAAATGTAGCTGATAGACCTCCTTTCAAATACAGAAATGACCTTCCACTTTCAATAGAGGCAGATTTGGTGTGCTTCATGGTATCTTTAACTTCTGTAAATTGAACCTGGCACAGAAACATCCTACACTGAAAGTATGACAGTGCTTCAAAAAGTTCATGGAGAACTGAACTAAAAGATACATTTGCTTTGGTGCAAAACATGTTGAAGTCCATGAGTATGAGAAAGTCTTCAAAATCCATAAAAATGCATATTGTGAAAAAACTGCATTGCTTTCAAAATTACAAATATTATATTTTTTCATCTCATGAATGCTTTTAAAATTATGCTAATTTACTAAACTTTATAAGAAAATGGATTTTTTGTGATTTTCTTTAAAAACTTTAAACATGTTTATTGTTATTTATTTGAAAGACAAAGTAGAGGAGGGAGGGAGGGAGGGAAGGTAGGAGGGAGGGAGGGAGGGAGGGAGGGAGGGAGAGAGAGAGAGCGAATCTTCCATCTGTTGGCTCACTCCCCAAATGGCTGCAACAGAGCTGGCAGAGGCTGAACCAAGGAGCCAGGAACTCCATCTGGTTCTTCCACTTTGGTTGCAGGAAGTCAATGACTTGGGCCACCATCTGTTGCCTCCAAGGGTGTATTAGCAGGATTAGAAGTAAAGGCAGGACTCCGTCCTAGGCATTCTGATATGAGATGTGTAGGAGTCTCAAGTGGTGACTTAAGCCACTGTGCCACAATGCCTTTCTTAGTTTTGGTAATTTTCTTGAGATATGGACAATATTTTTATGTGATGATGCTATAATCAAAGTATTGGAATTACTATAACAAGTGATGATCTATTAAGATATAATTTCAGAACCAGAGCTATAGCATAGAAGGTTAAGCCTCTACCTGCAGTGCTGGCATTCCATATGGATACCCGTTTGAGTTCCTACTGCTCCACCTATGATTCAGCTCCCTGCTAATATGCCTGAGAAAGCAGCAGAAGACAGACCAAGTACTTGGGTCCTTGAATCCCACCTGGGAGATCCAGAAGAAGCTCCTGGCTTTGGATGAGCCCAGCTCTGGCCATTGCAGCCATTTGGGAGGTGAACCAGTGGATGGAAGATTTTCTCTCTCTCTCTCTCTCTCCCCCCCCTTCTTCCCTCCCCTTCTCTCTCTGTATTTCTGTCTTCCAAATAAATTTTAAAAAAATATAATTTTCAGCTCTTCCTCTTATTCTCAGCCCAAACCTCATGTTGGATACCCTCATTTTTTTTTCTATAACAGAGTGGGCTCCTTGTTTGCAAGTATATTTCCAGAAATGGCAAACTGGTGTTCTTGAAATGGGTCCCTTAGATGCCAACACTGGGAAGCAGGGTAGAACGGCAAGGCAAAGTCCTTTCCTCACACTGCTGTGAGCTAAGATGGAAACCAAAGACCGTATTTCTTAGTCTAGTCCTTACTTTACTGGATCATGAAAGCACAGCTACTGAGCTTTGGGCAGTAACCTAGCACAGTGATGTGTAATCGAACACCTGACTTAGTGTTTTAATTTTCTGTCCTGTGGTCCAAATGTGCTTACTTGGATGATCACAATATCGAGAAAACCTTAAAGGTGCAAGGGAACTACAGGAGCTGTGCTGCACAGGTTTATGAATGGAAAGTTGGCTTTGCAGGGTCAGTGCTGTGGTATAGCGGATAAAGCTGCCGCTGCCTGCAGTCTCATATGGGCCCTGGTTCTAGTCCCGGCTGCTCCACTTCAGATCCCAGCCATGCCTGGGAAAGTAGTAGAAGATGGTCCAAGTCCTTGGGCCCCTGTACCCATGTGGGAGACCTGGAAGAAGTTCCTGGCTCCTGGCTTTGGATTGGCACAGCTCCAGCTGTTGTGGTCATCTGGGGAGTGAATCAGCGGATTCACTCTGCCTCTGCCTCTTTGTAACTCTGCTTTTCAAATAAATAAATACATAACTCTTTAAAAAAGAGTTGGCTTTGTCTGTGAAGTGGAGCCTGTGGTTGGCATGTTCTTGAAAGTGCAGATCATTTGTATGGAGATAAAGTATACAGAAGATTTTAAGCTCACTGGCCAGCTAACATGGGACATGAGTGAGCTTTGTAAACCAGGATTTGAGATTTTGAGAGATGTGGTGTTTTATGGAAATACTTTCTTTAATGGAAGTTCCAAGTGGTGGCTGTTAAAGACTGTCAATATAGAGAAAATCAGAAGGCAGAGAGCTGTGGGGTAGTACCTTGGAACATTTGGGAACTTATTTGTGATTGTGTTGAGAGGCAGATGGCATCACTGGTCTTCATTCTATAAACTCTAAGAAATGGAATAGAATGAGTTGTCAAAATAAAAACTTAAAGAGAAAACAAAACCAATGCAGGGCTGCAGATCTCTGGTTGTAAAATGCCACGCAGCATTTCGTTGAATTAGCCATTATCTTTTCTCTACAAAGTACCTAGTTCTGTTTGCTGGAGAATTTTTCTTCCCTGAAGACTACAGAAAACCAATTACTTTAATTAATGTGGTAACTTGGGGGTGGGGAATGATGTTTGTGATTTTAATATCATTCATAAACTATTTATGCTTCTTTTATGTCAGTTAGACTTTTGGTTGCATTTGTGATTCAAAAAGTAAAGGGTTCTGCACGATGTTACAGGGCCAGCACAGCCACACACTCCAATGTGTCTGTCCCTCCAAGCGTGGGGACAGGCACATGAAGGAAACGCCTCAGTTCCTGTTGATGTTGAACTTCACTGCTGCCCAGCTCAGGGCTCATCTGAGTAAAAACAGTACTTCACCCCCCCTTCTCCTGTCATTTCAAGATCTCATCAAACTGCTGCATGTCACTGCGGTGAACAATCAGGAAGGGAATTGAAACAAGGGAAATTTTTACTGTTAAGATGTGTAGTAAGAAATTGTGCCTCCTTCGCTGTACAGTTTCTGTACTTTCTAATTACATGACATGTGCAGTTTGTATGATCATAATTGTGAGAGCGTCAGCCTCCCTTTGTTTTTTTAAGACTTGTTTATTTTATTTGAAAGTCAGAGTTACAGAGAGAGAAGGAGAGGCAGAGGGAGAGAGAGAATCCAGGAACCAGGAGCTTCAGCTGTCTCTCCTGTGTGGGTGCAGGGGCCCAAGCACTTGGGCTACTTTCTGCTGTTTTCCAGGTGCGTTAGCAGGGAGCTGAATTGGAAATGGAGCAGCCAGGATGCCATATGGGATGTCGGAGCTGCAGGCCACGTCTTTAACCCACTGAGCCACAGCTCTGACCTCCAGCTTCCATTTCTTTGGTCCAGCGTTTGGGCAGCCCCCCACTGTCACTATCAGTGTGCTTTGGGGTTTCATAAGGAGATGAGAGCCCAGTATTCAAAGTCCTCACCAATGACACTGGAGTCACAGTTAATTTCTATTTTTAAAGATTAATAAAACTGTCTATCTGTTATTGTTGTTAAATGTTTATTTTCGTCTACTTGAAAGGCAGAACGAAAAGGCTGGAGGGTGGAGTGGGGTGGGATAGAAATCTTCTATCAGCTGCTTTACTCTGCAAATGCCCACAACACCCAAAGTTGGGCCGGGCTGAAGCCTGCAGCCTGGAAATCCATCCCAGTCTCCCATGGGGGGGGGCAGAGGCCACCTGCCACCTCCAGGGTGCACATCAGCAGGAGGCTGCATCAGAAACACAGCAGCAGAGGCTCCAATCAGCCACTGCATTATGGAATGTGAATGTCCCAAGTGGTCCAAGTGCCGGCTTAACCTGCTGTCTGTAACTTTCCTTCGTGGTAAATTTTGGTAGTTCATTGTGAAAGTCTATATAATAATTAACAATAACATAGAAACAATTGAAGTTAAGTGTTACAAATTTCATGAGGATAAAGCCCCCCAGGGGAAAAGTAAAAATGAATAGCTCCTCATCAAGGCAGGCTTCCAAACAGTGCATCTTAGGGAACAAAGTATGGAGGGGTGCTGGGGAGTGCTGCCATAACGAAGACTGTGCGGCTGAAACAACAGAGCTTTGTTTTTCGCAGTTCCTGAGGCTGGAAGTCTGAGACGAAGCTACCAGCAGGGTTGGTCACGTCTGAGGCCTCTCTCTGCATTGCTGGTGGCCGCCTTCTCCCTGCACCTTCACTGGTCCTTCCCTCTGTGTCTGTCTGTGTCTAAGCTTCATGGAAGACACCTGTCCTATTGGGCAAGAACACACCCTAACAACTTCATTTTGATTCCATTACCTCTAACTTTTTACTTTTATTTTTTGGAAAGGCAAAGAAACAGACACACACACACACACACACACACACACACACAGAGCAGTTTCCACCCACTGGTTCACTCAACAATGCCTTACATCAGCAAGGGCACTGCCAGGTCAAATCTAGGAGCCAGGAATTTAATCCGGGTCTCCCATGAGGGTGACAGGGGTGTCCCAAGTATCTGAGGCTTCCCCTGCTGTCTCCCAGGGTGTGCATTCGCAGGAAGCTGGAATCAGAAGGGAGCCAGGACACAAACCTAGGAGCTTTGATATGGGGTGAGGGCAACTCAAGCTGAGTCTTAACTGCTGTGCCAAATGTCTGTCTCTTCTGTTCCTCTTTAATGGACCTATCTCCAAACACAGTCATATTCCCAGGTGTTGGGGGTTAGGACTAAAACACAAGAATGTTTTAGGGGCCAAAATTCAGCCCACATAGGGGTTATATGGTTTTAACAGATTTACTGAGGTATAATTTATGAACTATAGGTATTTTTAAATTTTTTTTTATTTTTTCTTTTTGACAGGCAGAATTAGACAGTGAGAGAGAGAAAGAGAGAAAGGTCTTCCTTTGCCGTTGGTTCACCCGCTAAATGGCTGTCACTGCCAGCGTGCAGCGCCAATCCAAAGCCAGGAGCCAGATGCTTCTCTTGGTCTCCCATGTGGGTGCAGGGCCCAAGCACTTGGGCCATCCTGCACTGCCTTCCCGGGCCACCACAGAGAGCTGGACTGGAAGAGGAGCAACCAGCGCCCCAACCAGGACTAGAACCTGGATTATCAGCGCCGCAGGCGGAGGATTAGCCTAGTGAGCCACAGCACCGACGAACTATAAGTATTATCTGTTTTAAGTTTGATGAGCCTTAATTTGCTGCAGCTCTGGGACAATCACCACAAGCCCACTTTAGAACATCATTGTTCTAAGTCTCCAAGAGCACAATGATGTAATGGGAGTATTGGGTAAAAATCCAATTCTTGTATTATCAAAGTATTTGCTAAAATGTATAGTTTAATAATGGATTAAAACTGCCGCATATAGCATGCAAATTTTTACTGTCAACTATATTAGTGTTAATATACTTTGTACTTAGGGTCCTGCCTATTTGTTTCTGCTTTGTCATGGTTTTCCTTATAAGGATGCAGGCATAGGCCCCAAATGGCAATTCAGAAAGGAAGAAGTGTTGTGAGCTTTCATAGGAGGATTTCATCCAACTTTGAGAATCAGTCTGATAGAATGGAAAGAGCATTGTTCCAGGAGTTGAGAGACCTGGTGTGGTTCCTGCTTCAAGATTTCTGATCTGAGCTTCAATCTCTTTAATTAAATAACTCTGCTCACTATGTAGAATTGTTACACACATAAAAAAAATTACATAGGGTAAATGCTTACAAATTGTAAACTGTAATGTAAATACAAGATTGTGTTTGAAGATAAATAAATTGAAACCCCTGATTAGGTATAATTAAAATAGACTCTTCAAGGTTACAGTCTACTCAATTACTCCAAAGTGAAATTATCTTGCCAGGCATCAAACTCTAAACTCTAAATTGGTTTACCTTCTACTTATTAAGGTAGCAAATTACTCTAAGAAAATTGGCTAAAAACCATAAATAAGAGACAAGGATACATGCTAACTACAAGGAGTCTTCAAATAGTTAATAGAAAATGGGTATTATGGAACCAGTGTTGCACAGAGGGTAAAGCCACTGCTTGTGTAACCCATATGCGCAAAGGTAGAATTCTGGCTGCTCCACTTCCAATCCAGTTCCCTGTTAATGTGCCTGGGAAATAGAGAAAAGTGGTCCAACTGCTTTGGGCCCCAGCACCCACATGGGAGACCTGGAGGAAGCTCCTGTCAGAGCAACATGAATTCTGCTAAAACTAGAGCAAGAACAAATGAATTGGTGATGAAGCTTGGTTGGAAGGAAGAGGAAACTGCTAATTTACAAAAAGTATACAGGGAGAATACACTAAAGAAATCCGCCAGTTACAAGTTGATAACTCATGTTAAGAAGGGACAAGAAGGTGTTGAAGATGAAGTCCACAGCAGCAGAACATCCATCGTCAATTTGTGAGGAAAAAATGAATCTGTTCATGCCCTAATTGAAGGGGGCCAATGATGAACAAAGAAACAATAGCCAACACAACTGACAGTTCACACAATCCTGCCTGAAAAATTAAAGTCGAGTAAACAGTTTTGAGTATCAAAACTGTTGCACCCAGATCAGCTGAGCACAAGAGCAGAGGTTTCATTAGAAATTGTTACATAAGTGGGATCAAGATCCAATGCATTTCTTTACAGAATTGTAGCAGGAGATGAAACTTGTCTTTGCCAGTCTGATCCTGAAGGCGAAGCACCATCAGAGCGATGGCGACCAGCATGTGAAGTGGTCCAGTCAAAGCAAATAGGGTGGCCAGGAGCAAAGATACCAGCATCGACTTTTAGGATACTCAAGGCATTTTGCATGTTGACTTCCTGGAGGGTCAGTGTTTAGGAGAGTGTTGTGTGAAAGTCAGCCAAAGTTTCAGCAAAAAACACTCGTAAACACTTCACCAGAGAGTTCTTCTCCATCCCAGTAATGCTCTTGCTCACCTTTCTCACCAAACAAGGGCAACTTTGTGGAAGTTTTGGTGAGAACTCACTAGGAATCCACCTTAAAATCCTGATTTGTCTACTTCCAACTTCTTTTGGTTTCTTAATCTTAACAAAGTTCTTGAAGGGACACCCATTCATCCTCAGTTAATAATGTACAATAGGCAGCACTGGTTATATTCCCAAGAGCGTCAGTGCTTTAGGGACGGACGGAATGACTACTATCATCTCTTGTAAACTGTCTGGAACTTGATGGAGCTTATATGGAGAGATACCTTTTATTTATTATACTTTCCATGAATTTTTGAAGTCCCCTCATATTAAAAAAAAATCGGAGTCCAATTTCATGCAAGAGGTCACATTCCATAGCACTTAAAATTTTCATTTGAGAGGCAAAGAGAGAGAGCATGAGATACAGAGAGCTCTCATGTGCTGGTTTACTCCCCAAATGCCAGCAACAACTGTGGTTGGACCAGGCTAAAGCCAGGAATTCAATGCATCTCTCCTATATGGATGCCAGGAACCCATTCACTTGAGTCAGAAGTGCTGCCTCCAAGGGTCTGTACTGGTGGAAGACTGGAGTCAGGAGCTGTGAATTGAACCCTTATCCTCTGACACTGGGTGTGTCTACTCCATTAGGCCTAACAACCCGCCGCTCATAACATTTGAAAACCCATCTCTTATTCAATTACATTTACATACATTGGAGCAGCCATTTTCAGTTTGAGGGTTCTTTTGTTTTTGCTCACAGGGTTTCTCCTGAGAGATTTACTGCTTGAAAATAATGAGAATAGGAACAAGGAAAATTCACTTCCAACAGTGTACTCTATCACACATCTGAGTACAGTTCATTTTGATTTCAGCCAAAATATCCCCATGCTAAAGCCGCTCTTTGGTCTTCCTTAAAATACATGTTGCAAGGCAGGTTTATAGTGAATTTATCATTAATCTCAAATTGTGATTGAAATGTTCAGCCCCTGAAGGAATGCACCAGTATGGAGGGAGGCTCCTTCTTTGTAAAGTGAGAGGTTTCTTGAAGCAGCTTTGAGGCAAACGTTCTAAGAAATGGGATCATCCGGGGCGGAGCCAAGATGGCGGAATAGTGAGGACGCACACTAGCAGTCCGCAAAAAGATAGTTTAATAAAAACAGAGTTACTGTAGCCTCAGGAAAAATCTCACGGAAAAAAATGCAGTGGAAATTCTTCCGGACCCAGTGAATGAGACGCAGAGGACCTAGGGGAAAGTAAGTTTGCGAACGGCAAATCGTGCCTTAGTGGCACGGGAGCTGCCGGGAGGGACGGGAACCGGACGGAACACAGTCGCCATTGGATTCGAGCGCTTAAACGGGAGCCGATACAGGGATCCCGAGACACTGGCGGGGGGAAGCAGACGCCACGGGGGAAACAGCACAATTGAGGCGAGCCCACACGGACACTAGCCTCTTTCGTTGCCCACCCTGCTAATTCTAGCTGGACTGAACGCAGTGGGACGGCGCGCCCGCCGGCTGAACCGGAAGCCGGGCGGAACACAGTCGCCATTGGAACTGAGCACTTGAACGGGTGCCGATACAGGGATCCCGAGACACTGGTGGGGGGAAGCAGACCCCCCACGGGGGAAACAGCACAATTGAGGCGAGCCCACACGGACACTAGCCTCTTTCATTGCCCACCCTGCTCACTCAAGCTAGACTGAACACAGTGGGACGGCGCGCGCCCGCCGGCTGAACCGGAAACCGGGTGGAACACAGTCGCCATTGGAACTGAGCGCTTGAACGGGGGCCGATACAGGGATCCCGAGACACTGGCGGGGGGAAGCAGACCCCCCACGGGGGAAACAGCACAATTGAGGCGAGCCTGCACGGACACTAGTCTCTCTCGTCACCCACCCTGCTAATTCGAGCTAGATTAAACGCAGTGGGACAAGGCGCGCCCGCCCGCCCATCACTGAGGCAGACGGAACCAAAAACCCGAGGCTGTAGAAACCTGAAGGGGATCCAAAAACTGGGAACACACCGCGCACACAAACTCCGTTACCTTGACAACCCAGAGAAAGAGTGTGGGGAAAAAAAAAAAAGCCAAATAAAAACAGATTCCGAGGGAGCAAGATCAAGGAAGACGCTATGATGACCCCAAACGGAAAAGACACCCCAAGTCAGGATTGTGAAGATAATGAGATAGAAGAAATGCAAGAAGCAGATCTCAAAGAATTGATAAGAACATTAAGAAGTTCTCAAAAAAAATTCTTGAACTACAGAAATCTTTAATGGATAAGATAGAAAATCTCTCTCGCGAGAATGAAGCACTACGGAGAAATCAAAACGAAATGAAACAACTAGTAGAACAAGAAGCTACGAGAGTGACAAAAAATCTTAATGAATTGAAGAATTCAATAGATCAAGTGACAAGCAATCTTGAGGGCCTTAAAACCAGAATGGGTGAAGCAGAGGAGAGAATATCGGACCTAGAAGACAGAGAACAGGAGAGGAAACAGTCAAACCAAAGACAAGAAGAGGAAATTAGAAAACTAAAAGATATTGTCGGGAATTTACAGGATACTATTAAAAAACCCAACATTCGGGTTCTAGGTGTTCCTGAAGGTATGGAGAGGGAGAAAGGATTAGAAGGCCTTTTTAGGGAGATACTAGCAGAAAACTTTCCAGGCTTGGAGAAAGACAGAGAAATCCTAATCCAGGAAGCTCATAGAACCCCTAATAAACATGACCAAAAGAGATCCTCTGCACGACATATTGTAATTAAACTCACCACAGTGAAGCAAAAAGAAAAGATCCTAAAATGTGCAAGAGAGAAACGTCAGATTACTCTCAGAGGATCTCCAATTAGACTTACAGCTGACTTCTCAACAGAAACCCTACAAGCTAGAAGGGAATGGCGAGACATAGCCCAGGTACTTAGAGAGAAAAACTGCCAGCCCAGAATATTATACCCTGCAAAGCTCTCATTTGTGAATGAAGGTGAAATAAAGACCTTTCATAACAAACAAAAATTGAAAGAATTTGTTGCCACTCGTCCAGCCCTGCAAAAGATACTTAAAGACGTGTTACACACAGAAACACAGAAACACGACCATCAACATGAAAGAAGGTAAACGAAGGGAACCTCACGGCAAAAGATCACAGGGAATTCAAAGCATACATTAGAAAATATCTGGCAAATGGCAGGGCAAACTTACCACTTATCAATAGTCACATTGAACGTTAAAGGTCTAAACTGTCCTGTTAAAAGACAGAGATTGGCTGATTGGGTTAAGGAACAAAAACCATCTATTTGCTGCCTACAAGAAACACATCTTTCCAACGAAGATCCATACAGACTGAAAATAAAAGGATGGAACAAGATATACCATGCCAACAGAAATGAAAAAAGAGCGGGTGTAACCATCTTAATATCGGACTACATAAACTTTAACACAAAAACTGTTAAGAGAGACAAAGAGGGGCACTATATAATGATTAAGGGATCAATACTACAGGAAGATATAACAATTCTCAATGTATATGCACCTAATTACAGGCCACAGGTTTATTTAAAAAATTTGTTAAGAAACTTAAAGGGAGACGTAGACCCCAACACAATAGTACTGGGGGACTTCAATACTTCACTCACAGATATTGACAGATCGACAGGACAGAAGATCAACAAGGAGACAGTAGATTTAAACAACACTATAGCCCAAATGGATCTAACAGATATCTACAGAACTTTTCATCCTACAAGTAATGCATTCACATTCTTCTCAGCAGTACATGGAACCTACTCTAGGATTGATCACATATTAGGCCATAAAGCAAGTCTCAGCAAATTCAAAAGAATTAGAATCGTACCATGCAACTTCTCAGACCATGAGGGAGTGAAGTTGGAAATTAGCAACTCAGGAATCTCTAGAGCATATGCAAACACATGGAGATTGAACAACATGCTCCTGAATGAACAATGGGTCACTGAAGAAATCAAAAGAGAAATCAAAAATTTTCTGGAAGTAAATGAGGATAACAGCACAACATACCAAAACTTATGGGATACAGCAAAAGCAGTGTTAAGAGGAAAGTTTATATCAATAGGTGCCTACATCAAGAAACTGGAAAGGCACCAAATAGATGAGCTTTCAATGCATCTCAAGGATCTAGAAAATTTGCAGCAAACTAGACCCAAATCTAGTAGAAAAAGAGAAATAATCAAAATCAGAGAAGAAATCAACAGGATTGAATCCAAAAAAACATTACAAAAAATCAGCCAAATGAGGAGCTGGTTTTTTGAAAAAATAAACAAGATTGACACCCCATTGGCCCAACTAACTAAAAAAAGAAGAGAAAAGACCCAAATCAGTAAAATCAGAGATGAAAAAGGAAATATAACAACAGACACCACAGAAATCAAAAGAATCATCAGAAATTACTACAAGGACTTGTATGCCAGCAAACAGGGAAACCTATCAGAAATGGATAGATTCCTGGACACATGCAACCTACCTAAATTGAACCAGGAAGACATAGAAAACCTAAACAGACCCATAAGTGAGTCAGAAATTGAATCAGTAATAAAGGCCCTCCCAACAAAGAAAAGCCCAGGACCAGATGGATTCACTGCTGAATTCTACCAGACATTTAAAGAAGAACTAACCCCAATTCTTCTCAAACTATTCAGAACAATCGAAAAAGAGGGAATTCTCCCAAATTCCTTCTATGAAGCCAGCATCACCTTAATTCCTAAGCCAGAAAAAGATGCAGCATTGAAAGAGAATTACAGACCAATATCCCTCATGAACATAGATGCAAAAATCCTCAACAAAATTCTGGCCAATAGACTGCAACAACACATCAGAAAGATCATCCACCCAGACCAAGTGGGATTCATCCCTGGTATGCAGGGATGGTTCAATATTCGCAAAACAATCAACGTGATACACCACATTAACAGGCTGCAGAAGAAAAACCATATGATTATCTCACTAGACGCAGAGAAAGCATTCGATAAAATTCAACACCCTTTCATGATGAAAACCCTAAGCAAACTGGGTATAGAAGGCACATTCCTCAATACAATCAAAGCAATTTATGAAAAACCCACGGCCAATATCCTATTGAATGGGGAAAAGTTGGAAGCATTTCCACTGAGATCTGGTACCAGACAGGGATGCCCACTCTCACCACTGCTATTCAATATAGTGCTGGAAGTCTTAGCCAGAGCTATTAGGCAAGAAAAAGAAATTAAAGGGTTACAAGTTGGGAAGGAGGAACTCAAACTATCCCTCTTTGCAGACGACATGATTCTTTATTTAGGGGACCCAAAGAACTCTACTAAGAGACTATTGGAACTCATAGAAGAGTTTGGCAAAGTAGCAGGATATAAAATCAATGCACAAAAATCAACAGCCTTTGTATACACAGACAATGCCACGGCTGAGGAAGAACTGCTAAGATCAATCCCATTCACAATAGCTACAAAAACAATCAAATACCTTGGAATAAATTTAACTAAGGACATTAAAGATCTCTACAATGAAAATTACAAAACCTTAAAGAAAGAAATAGAAGAGGATACCAAAAAATGGAGAAATCTCCCATGCTCATGGATTGGAAAAATCAATATCATCAAAATGTCCATTCTCCCAAAAGCAATTTACAGATTCAACGCAATACCAATCAAGATACCGAGGACATTCTTCTCAGATCTGGAAAAAATGATGGTGAAATTCATATGGAGACACAGGAGACCTCGAATAGCTAAAGCAATCTTGTACAACAAAAACAAAGCCGGAGGCATAACAATACCAGATTTCAGGACATACTACAGGGCAGTTGTTATCAAAACAGCATGGTACTGGTACAGAAACAGATGGATAGACCAATGGAACAGAATAGAAACTCCAGAAATCAATCCAAACACCTACAGCCAACTTATATTTGATCAACGATCCAAAACCAATCCCTGGAGTAAGGTCAGTCTGTTTAATAAATGGTGCTGGGAAAACTGGATTTCCACGTGCAGAACCATGAAGCAAGACCCCTACCTTTCACCTTACACAAAAATTCATTCAACATGGATTAAAAATTTAAACCTACGACCCGACACCATCAAATTACTGGAGAGCATAGGAGAAACCCTGCAAGACATAGGTACTGGCAAAGACTTCTTGGAAAAGACCCCAGAAGCACAGGCACTGAAAACCAAAATTAACTACTGGGATTGCATCAAATTGAAAAGTTTCTGTACTGCAAAAGAAACAGTCAGGAAAGTGAATAGGAAACCGACAGAATGGGAAAATATATTTGCAAACTATGCAACAGATAAAGGGTTGATAACCAGAATCTACAAAGAAATTAAGAAACTCCACAACATCAAAACAAACAACCCACTTAAGAGATGGGCCAAGGACCTCAACAGACATTTTTCCAAAGAGGAAATCCAAATGGCCAACAGACACATGAAAAAATGTTCAAGATCCCTAGCAATTAGGGAAATGCAAATCAAAACCACAATGAGGTTTCACCTCACCCCGGTGAGAATGGCTCACATTAAGAAATCCACCAACAATAGATGCTGGAGAGGATGTGGGGAAAAAGGGACACTAATCCACTGTTGGTGGGAATGCAAACTGGTGAAGCCACTATGGAAGTCAGTCTGGAGATTCCTCAGAAACCTGAATATAACCCTACCATTCAACCCAGCCATCCCACTCCTTGGAATTTACCCAAAGGAAATTAAATTGGCAAACAAAAAAGCCGTCTGCACAGCAATGTTTATTGCGGCTCAATTCACAATAGCTAAGACTTGGAACCAACCCAAATGCCCTTCAACAGTAGACTGGATTAGGAAATTATGGGACATGTACTCTACAGAATACTATACAGCAGTCAAAAACAATGAAATCCGGTCACTTGCAACAAAATGGAGGAATCTAGAAAACATCATGCTGAGTGAATTAAGTCAGTCCCAAAGAGACAAATATCATTTGTTTCCCTTGATTGGCGATGACTAACTGAGCACCAAAGGGGAAACCTGTAGAAGTGAAATGGACACTATGAGAAACAGTGACTCGATCAGCTCTTGTGCTGACTGTTGTTGTACAATGTAATACTTTATCCATGGTAGTATTTTTTTTTTCTCTTTATCCTAGAACTAGTGGTTGAACTCTGTAATTAACACACAATTATACTTAGGTGTTTAAATTTTAACCGAAAAGTGATCTCTGTGAAATATAAGAGTGGGAATAAGAGAGGGAGGAGATGTAAAATTTGGGACATGCTCAATCGGAACGGCCCCAAATGATGGAGTTAGAATTGTGCCAGGGGTTTCCAATACAATCCCATCAAGGTGGCATGTACCAAGGCCATCTCATTAGGCCAAGTGATCAATTTCAGCTCACAATTGATCACACTGATAGGTCTAAGAGTCAAAGGGATCACACAAACAAGACTAGTGTCTGCTAATACTAACTGATAGAATGAAAAAGGGAGAGAATGATCCAACATGGGAAGCAGGATACACAGCAGACTCATAGAATGGCAGATGTCCTAAATAGCACTCTGGCCTCAGAATCAGCCCTTAAGGCATTTGGATCTGGCTGAAGAGCCCATGAGAATATTTTAGGCATGGAAAGCTAAGACACTCTGGAAAAAACAGAAGACCTAAATGAAAGATCTCTGCGAGTGAGATCCCAGTGGAAAGAACGGGGCCATCAAAGAAGGAGGTACCTTTCTCTGAAGGGAGGAGGGAACTTCCACTTTGACTATGGCCCTGTGGGAATAAGATCGAAGTCGGCGAACCCTAAAGGCTTCCATAGCCTCGGCAACTCATGACCAGAGCCTAGGGAGATTACTGACGCCATAAACAAGAGTGTCAAATTGTTAAATCAACATCAGGAGTCACTGTGTACTTACGTCTCATGAGGGATCTGTCCTTAATGTGTTATCCAATGTGAAGTGATGCTATTACTAGTACTGAAACAGTATTTTTACACTTTGTGTTTCTGAGTGGGTGCAAACTGATGAAATCCTTACATAGTATATATTGAATCGATCTTCTTTATATAAAGATAATTGCAAATGATTAAAAAATCTTGGTGTTAAATTGGAAATTGCATAGACAATTAATCAATTTTTAAAAAAAAAAATCATGTAGGATCTCTGTCCTTAATGTGCTGTACATTGTGAATTAATACTATAACTAGTACTCCAACAGTATTATCATTTTGTGTCTCTATGCGAGGGCAAACCGTTGAAATCTTTACATAATATGTACTAAATTGATCTTCTGTGTATAAAGAGAATTGAAAATGAATCTTGATGTGAACAGAAGGGGAGAGGGAGCGGGAAAGGGGAGGGTGGGGGGAGGGAGGGAAGTTGTGTGGGGGGGGAGCCATTGTGGTCCATGAGCTGTTCTTTGGAAATTTATATTCTTTAAATAAAAGCTTTATAAAAAAAAAAAAAAAGAAATGGGATCATCCATGAAGCTGTCTGTGCTTGTTTACCTCTATCTCTTGCACTGAGGGGTATGTATGTGAATCCCCATTTGTGCATCAATGGTCTAGCATTTACCACTTCAAGTAAAACAAAGTACTGTTGAGTTATGTTTAGAACCTATGACTGGCAATTCTCGGATTGAATCGCTCGGATTTCTAAAGAACTGGTGTTCTTAAAACATTAAGACCTCTTATTTGTCTTACAAAACACCTCTCTAAATGAATTTGCTTTTTTTCAAATAGAAACCGTTAGTAGTGCATTGAACCATATGATGCAAGAAATCAGATAACAGAACTTTCTGCTGGTTTCCCTAATACATTGATTGTTTTTTACTTTTTTTTAAAAAAAGATGTATTTATTTGAAGGACAGAGTTAACACAGAGAGAGGGAAAAGGGGAAAGAGAGCAGGAGAGAGGGATAGAGAGAGAGAGGTCTTCCATGTGCTGGTTCATTCTGCAAATGGCCTTAATAGCCAGGACTGAGCCAGGTAAGAAAAACCAGGAGCCAGGAGCTGCACAGGGGTCTCCAGGGTGGGCACAGGAGCACAATCATTTGGGCCATCCTCTGCTGCTTTCCAAGGTGCATTAGGAGTGGACTGGAAGTGGAGCAGCCAGAACTTGAATGTGCACCTGTGTGGGATGCCTGCATTGCAGGCAGCAGCTTAACCTGTTAGGCCATAGCACTGGCCCCAGGACATTGATTTTAAATTCTCTCTGACAAACAGGCCTATCTTAATGTTCTTATATATATTTTATTGACATTGACACCTCACCTGGCAGTAGATTTCAGCATCTGGACACACACAGCACACTTTCAGGAAATTCATTAAAAACAGCTGGGAAAAGATTGGCTTCAGATTCTAAGGCCATGGCTAAGGTACGAAAGCAAGAGATTCTGCAATCGATTGAGATCTCCAGGGAGGAGCGAAATGTCTCTCCTACTGAACCCTGCAGAGTATACTCTGCTTTCTGGGCAAAGGCAGGAGAGAAGAGACCATAGGATTATGTGAAATGCGGTCTCCTGGAGTGTGTGGGATTGCTCATTTTAAAAAATTTGGCCGGCACCTCGGCTCAATAGGCTAATTCTCTGCCTTGTGGCGCTGGCACACCGGGTTCTGGTCCCAGTTGGGGCGCCAGTTCTGTCCTGGTTGCCCCTCTTCCAGGCCAGCTCTCTGCTGTGGCCCGGCAGTGCAGTGGAGGATGGCCCAAGTGCTTGGGCCCTGCACCCCATGGGAGTCCAGGAGAAGCACCTGGCTCCTGCCATCAGATCAGCGTGGTGCGCCGGCCACAGTGTACTGGCCGCGGTGGCCATTGGAGGGTGAACCAACGGCAAGGGAAGACCTTTCTCTCTGTCTCTCTCTCTCACTGTCCACTCTGCCTGTCAAAAAAAAAAAAAAAGTTAAGTGGAGCTTCTGCAGTAGATGGTTACCAACAGATAGTGATCTTTGAGTAACTGAGGTAACTACAAAATTTGCTTCCAGGACTCCAGTCATCAGATTGGCAAGGTTGACTCAGGCTTAGATCCCTATTTTTAATCAGAAATTCTCTTCCCCTTATACCTAATGTTCTTTTAAAGCAGGAGTGCATAACAACCTGATATGTTTCCAAGCCTACATTTCTCTTATCATTGATTCCTTTGAAAAAAGTTTAAGGTAGTTATCTCTAAACTATTCCCTGATTAATGAGACATGGTTGTTCAAAAATGCATCTACTTCAGAAGAGATTTGGAGTTGTTAAGTGAGGAGGTTTAATACTTTTTAAAAATGTTGCTTTTTGAAGGGAAATACATTATTGTAGAGCAAATACAAATATATATATATACATATATATATGAGTTCTAGAGTTTTTTTAGTAACCTCATAATGAATCATAAAGATGAGTCACCTACCTACGTATGTTTCTGTCTAACAATATTGATGTCCAATATAACAATTAATATTAATGTGTTATTATAAGTACTCTGATATCAGCTGTGTATTACAATGAAATCTTTATCAATGAAGATTTTTTTTCATTTTAATGGTAGCTGACAAAATTGTATTTCAATGACTCATTGACTTGAATTGAATGTTCATAAATGATTACTTGATTAAAGTTTCAGATAGTTTGAAAAGAAACTTACTGAAAGACTTAAACTCTTTCACATTAATTGGTTTCCACTCTATATTTTATGCCATAGTGAATAGCAGACTGGAGTCTCCTTTGTAAATATTTACTTGTGCAAATAAAAAAGAAATAAAAAATTACTCATTCTTGTGCCAAGAACAAGGAAGTTCATGAACATAAATCATTTGGTGGCACAGACAATGAGAGACTTCAGCTTTGTTGTCAATCCTGAATGCTCATGTTGGGCGGAGCCCTGCAGAGAGCACCAGGATCCGTTGAGTCCACTGCCCAGCAAACTCAGGGAGGCGTCTGTGTGGTGGTGAGAGTAGCATTCCACTTCTGAGATGTAGAAATGGAGGCACAGAGAAGTGAAAGCAATTGTTAATGCTTTAGATTGAAGACAAGCCCGGAGAGATGATTAGAATTCTTCTGTCTTAACAAGCTGTTCTGGCCCCTGGGTCTGGTTTTCCCCTAAATTAGGTCATAGAACATAATTTTGGCGAGAAAAGAAGTCCTATTCTTTAATTTAAAGCTTAATCCTCACCCACAAAATGCTCTAAAGGCAGCTTCTGCAACATCAAAGCACCATGTACCACAGAAAAAATATGTTTAAAAATTCTTACTCAAATGCTAAGCTTTCTTGGCTTAAGGTACTATGGAATAACTAGCTATAGCGTTTAATAACAAGCATGTAATATTTAGAAGTACAAGTTAATTATTGTTAGCTCCCATTGAGGCTAAAATTCTGCTAACTATATTTTAGAGAGGAACATAAGGGAGTGTACCAAGCCTCTAACTTCATTTAAATCACCAGAATTGAAATTTTTAAAATTGAAAAAGATGCATGCAATTTTGCTGAATGAGCCTTGCCTGGAGGAACCCCCCCTCCCCGCCCCCACAGCTTTGTAACTCGTGGAGGTTAAGGCCAACACCCACAAGGTTCCAAAGTGTTTTACAACTGAGCATTTTAGAGTGTTCTCCGGTCAGTCAACAATTCCTTTTTTCTTTTTTTTAAGTTTTATTTATTATTTGAAAGGCAGGGTTACAAAGAGGCAGAGGCAGAGAGAGAGGTCTTCATCTGCTGGTTCACTCCCTGGATGGCAACAACGGAGCTGCGCAAATCTGAAGCCAAGAGCCAGGAGCTTCTTCTGGGTCTCTCATATATATGTGCAGGTATCCAAGGTCTTGGGCCATCTTCTACTGCTTTTCCAGGCCATAGCAGAGAGCCGGATCGGAAATGGAGCAGCCAGGACTCGAACTGGTGTCCCATATGGGATGCTGGCACTGCAGGCAGTGGCTTTAGCTGCTTCGCCACAGTGCCGGCCTCAACAACAATTCCTCAATGGTGATGTTTACCTCTTGCTTTGATGACAAGGAGTGTAGACCTGGAGCCAAAAAACAAAAACAAAAACAAAAACAAAAACAAAAACAAAAAACACTTCCATACTGTAAGCCTACATTTTGTTTATGTTTAGTGTTTTGAGATGCATAGCATGTGTAATTCAGAATCAAGATGTTCAGCTTTACAATCAGTCAGATGGAACTTACTTTGGCAATTTCTACTGTGTAAAAAGTGCATCCAGCCTTTAAATCATTGTATTTGGATGGCTTTGATGTTGAGAGTTGAAATGTGGACATCCTAGACAGGTTCTCTGGTGTCTAGAGGTCCAAACACACCATGCTGGGGAAAGGAGACACCAATTCCTGGACAAATAGTGGGAACATAGAGACTGCTGAGTAGTTTGGGTGTGACTTCTGGGAGATGAAGCCTAGATGTTGAAATACTGACACTTCTGAGAATTTAATGGTTTATGAGAATAACAGAGGACTTTACTTCAAATATTTTCATGCATTTAAGTTCTGTTTTTCTATTCGAGTACTCAATTTTTAAACTAACTGAAATATTTCAAAGATGTAGACAAAGAAAAGACTCATTCACATAATCAGTTTCTATGGAGAGTCTACCACATGTCAGGGACTGATCTCTACGTCTGGGGTACATCAGGGAGCCACATGGACAAAAATCTGTGGCTTCATGGAGAAAGTGTCCTAGCAGAGGAGAGAGGCCCTGAAGAGCTACTTCAGATCTAGTCTTGAATAGATGAATGACAATGCACAAACAAAAAAAAATCGCATTAAGATAGCTCCTCCATAGTAATGGCAGGAAGGGCAGAGTGTGTGGGCATAGATGCAGGGGTGGGTGGATGTGCTGGGGAGGCTGGGGGAGTTCCAACCGAATGGATCTCTTTCCAGAAGTAGATGTTTTTCCAGCAGTAAGTGAGGCTGGGGAGGATGCTGGAGATTCCAGGAAAGAACTGAGGGTGTGAAAACTTTATCTATTTAGTGTGTGTGTGTGTGAGAGAGACAGATACTTATCAACAATCACTGTGATTGAACAGCTAAGGTATTGCCATAGGTTGGTCAGATTTATTTTGTAAATAAAGAGTTACAGAGATAGGCAAGGTAACTCTCCATTGATCTTTGCCTTCTCATTCTCCCAAAGATAAGCTGTATCTTGAAGTTGGGGTGTATGATACCTGTGCATGTGCTCACATAACTGTTGTTTAAGTTGGATTTGGAGCTTCTGATTTCTCTGAGAAACTGAACTTAACAGTTTTTCCCCCAAACTAGTGCTTGTATTGCTTTTAAAAATTGTGTTAAAGGTAATGTTTATAATTTAGCCATTTATAAGTATACAGTACAATGGCCTTACATGTGTTCACAGTGTTTGTAATCAGCATCACTCTATGTCCAGAACTTTTTTCACCATCATTTCATCATCATCATCATACATAAACTCTGTATCCACTAGAAAATAACAAACCGTCTCCCCATGGTCACCTCTATTCTACTTTCTGCCTCCAAATTTGCCCACCTAGACATATCATTTAAATGGAAACAAGCAATATTTTTTCTTCTGTGTCTGGCTTATTTCATTTTGCATGGTGTCAGGGTCCATCCACATTGTGGCATATATCAAAATCTCATTCCTTTTTATGGCTATTATGTGCAACAGGCTTTCCGTATCGTAAAAACTTAATGCAACAGCCATGGCACAGGGACAGGGATGCTAAGGACTGAAAAGACACAGTCATGTCTTTCCTCTGCCTCTTTAGTATGTCCCAAGGTCCCTAACACAAATTTCTTCTTCATAGATACTTTTTGAGCTACTTCATTAACATTGTTTACAGGCCAGACTGAACGTCATATGCTGAGACCAGACCTTGCTCACTATCAAGATAGCAAGACTCTGGAAGGCTGCCAAGCTCCCAGCTCTGAGGCCATGCTGGCTGCACATGATCTCTGTTGGCTGAGACGGGCAGGTGCAGAGGAAACCAGCAACTGGATAGCAAAAGCAGCTGCTGTTTGCTGACCGGAGATAGGGACAGCCCAGGCAGGGGTCACGAAAAAACATTTTGGTCATGACTTCCTTCATCTCCCTCCTAGGGAGGAGACAGTCTCCAAAATGGCAGAGCTGCAAAGAGAGAGAAGTGAATCTCAGGCATTGTACTTGATGCAGCAGCACAGTCTGCTGCTCAGGGGATGGATCACTTTTTGACTAAGTTTGTTTCCAAGACTTGGATTTAGAAATACTGAGGTTTAAAGACATTTGGTCTCAAAAGTCATCTTATTTTAGAAGAGACACTTCCTCTCTTCTCAGGTATCTTTCTTGCAAAGAACTAACAATCAAAAGCTATTTTCTAAAATTTGTCTATTGAAGAGTCTTATTTGTACCTTGAAGAAATGTTAAGTCTCCCTTTGTTCTTGTTAAATTTAAAGCTGCGTGTGCTTTCTGTACTAGGAGTCTGCTGTATTTCCGCAGGCGCGGGAGGGCACTTCCAAAAAGCAGTTTGTGGAAAAATGGAATTAAAGGAGTTTATTTGGGTGCAAAACCTTTTTGAAATCTACACAGTTTTCCCCTAATAAGCATTTTCCATGAACTTTTGGAAGAGCACTTATGTTATACTAATGCCAACGACAGTAGGAAACGTTTTTTTTTTTTTTTTTTGCTCCAAGGATGCATTTCCAGTACATCTTTACTTAATATTCTAGGATATCATGTTCCAATCTTGTCTTCTAAATGAGGAAACAGGCTTTGCGAAGGTGACAAAATCAGGCATCAGGCCCAGTGTCGCTGAACACTGGTGACCTTTTTCTGAGTCAGTACCTGCATCAGATTATAGAGGGAGTTCAGGGTGGAGGGGTGGCCAGAACCCAGCCGGTTAAAACTGGAGTTTGACAAGGCTGGGGGCAGAGACGGCTGCCAGGGCTGGTTAACTGCAGGCAGCATTGGTGTCTCTCAACACCAGAAGAAAAAAGATTGCTTTTGTTTTCTTGTAAACTGCTTTAGACAATGCTTTAAAAAGAAAACTGTAAACACGAAACCATTCAACAGAGAGCGGAAGAGGGGTGAGCTGGGAGGTGACAAATCATGGCTTTTCTAGAAAGTGAAAAAGAGAGCTTGACGCTTCAGGTGCTGGCTCACTTCACCATCACACTCAGCCCCAAGTTTTTCCTTTGTTCCATCCTGTTTACCTCCTCTTCCCCCTTGTCTTCAGCTTCTGGGGCTGCCCATTCCTGGTGAAACACCGCATCTCAAAGGCAATGCCTGGCTCTGGAAGGTGGTGTGCTCTGATTGAAAAACCCAAGTTTTCTTGGACCATCTAGAGAGAAATCAAAAGCAGAATTCCAAATCAAGAGAGAAACCCACCTCAGTAGTAATTCTCAGTTCTGTGGCAGAACGAAAGCAGAGCTGTTATCAGGATTTGAAGAGTGAGCACCGTGCACTGTGGTGCTTTTGTGTTGTTGTTTCCATAGTTAGTATTACTGTCCAGCCCACTTTCTTTTTAGTTGCCAGTTGGCTTGGTTGTTTCCCAAGGCAGCCATCAGTTTAGCTGCTGCCACATTGCAGTCGTCGGGGTGGGATGGGAGACAATGGCACAGTAGGCACCCGCTGGGTCTGGCTCGAGTTTGTTCATGTTCTGAGTCCCAAGCCCTTCTGGTTACGTAGGCCCAGGTTTGCAGAAATGACATTGAAACTACCAGTAGATGCAAGAGGTCCATTCGCCAGATGATCAGCCTCACTGGGACTTGCTCTGACGTAGAGCTTTGCTTACTCACGACAGGGGAAGCTGAGTCTGCTTCCCTGAAAAGCGGTCTGCTGGGGGCTTTTGTAGCTCGTGTTAGGGGAGGGTCCGGTATGTGGAAAAGGGGGAGGCAGGGCCGTTCCTGCTCCAGCGGGCACATCCGCACACACTGTATGTTGCAACTTGCCTTGTCTGCGGTGGTCTGCCCCCCCCCCCCCCCATGGTGTGGCAAGAGAAACTTTCCTGGAACATCCTCCAAAAATCAAGCTCTAGCGCAGCAACTGTTTCTGTCCCTGTTCCCGCCCCACCCCCTGGCCTAAATCTTACCCTCTTGTTTACAAACTTTGATGATGGGGTGGCCGACTGTGCGGAACACTAACCACAGCAGCCCCCGAAACCTTACTCTTCTGGCTGGGGCCACACATGCTCTGGCACCTCACAGAGCTCCTCAGGACCCCGTGAAAGACGCACACCTGGGCATGGACTGCCGCACTGGTTTCAGCTACAAAACAGGAAAACCTTACATAGAAAAAACTCAGTTAACAGGAAGCCGAGGCATCCAGACCCCTCATTAGCCAGTGGGGCTCTTGTAACCAGCTGAGCCCACGTCTCAAATCCTCCTTCGTGTGTGCCTACTTTCAGCAATTGCAAGAGATCTTTTGATTGACATTTCTGCATAGGAGATCTCTCTCAAGCGTTAGTTGATCATTTATATTATATATACTGTTAGTAATATCCCTTCGACATGGTGTAACTGGATGAAGTTTAGGTGAGCTGAGGTTCTTTTTTTTTTTAATATTTATTTATTTACTTGAAAGGCAGTTAAAGTGAGAGTGCAGAAGACACGGAAGAGAGAGATGTTCCATTCGCTGATTCACTCCCCAAATGACCAGAACGCCTGGGGCTGGGCCAGGCTGCAGCCAGGAGCGGAGAACTCCATCAGATTCTCCATGTGGGCGCAGGGGCGCAGGCACGTGGGCCATCTTCCACTGCTTTTCCAGGTGCGTTAGCAGGGAGCTGGCTTGGAAGTGGAGCAGCAGGGATTCATGTGGGATGTGGGTGACAGGCGGCGGCTTAATCCCCTGCACCACAGTGTTAGCGGGAAACGCTTGTATCCTTGTAAACTAATGCTATCTCTTTAAGTGCCGATGGATACCTCCAGGTTCCCAGGATGCCCCTGGTGCAGCCAGGCCCCGGCGCAGGCTCAGACCCCATCCGGGTGGACTGTCCGGCGGGGGCACCACCCACTTCCCTATAAAAAGAGGCGAAAGCCGGAAGGCCCTGTCTTCCTACCTAGGATGCGCCTGGCTTACGGCTCTGCTCCCCACCGCTGACTGTGTGGACGGGCCTCTCCAACTCAGAGGTACCTTTTTTGGATTTTTTTAATCTCTTGTTTATGGGTAACTCTCTCACGTTGGGTATTTCTCGGTGTGAATGTGCGTTTATTTCTTCACTGTTAAGTAAGTTCTGTCCGTATTGGCGAGCACCATCAGCCTCCTCTTAGCGCCTCTGCCTCTGCGGGAGATAGGAACCTGGACTGAAAGTTGATGCATTTGTTGCCCACATCAGCTCTGCCTTGCTTGCACGCTCTATTTTTATATTCCTGCTTTTGTAGAGTATGTGCATTTGCATACATAGCTTCAAATTGCTTCTGAAACGAAATGAAAAGAAGGTAATAATTAAAAGTACACGTTACTCAGAAACCTCAAGTTCGTGGCCGCCAGCCCCTGGCAGCCACAGATCTACCTTCTGCAGGTCATGGTGTAAGTCAGGGCCTTTTGTGGCAGCTGCTTTCCCATAGCATGTTGTTAAGGCTCGTCTGTGTGTCAGATTGCCTCGAACCCTCATTTCTTTTAATGTTGGAATAATATTGCATTGTGCAGATAGGACAACAGTTGGAATAGTCTCCTTACTGATAAATTCCTCTGCCTTATTTTTCAACCCCAATGCATAATATGCACTAAGGAAAAAATGATTTGAAAGGCAGAGGGGAGGGGAGGAATCTCTTCATTCGTTTGGCAAAGACCTGCAGCAGGCAGGCCTGGTTCAGGCTGAAGCCAGGAACCCAGAACACAGTCTGGGCTTCCATGTGGGTGTCAGGGATACAGTACCTGAGCTGTCACCTGCTGCCTCCCAGAGTGAGCATTAGCAAGAGGCTAGCATGGGAGCAGAGCAGGGACTCACACACAGGTGCTCCAGTATGGCGTGTGGTCCTCCAAAGCCCACCCCACAGTTACCTTCCTGAACGGTTCTGGTTACAGAATGCTGTGCTCAAACACCCGATTCCCAGTGACTCATCCGCAGAGTGAGGTTTTCTCCTTACCTGTGCATTGTCGTCTGCCTGTCTTTGCACAGACGCCCTATGAGTACCGATTCCTACACCAGCCGCCTGCCTGCCTGGGTCTCTGCTCTAGCTCAGCGCCCTCCCCCTCCCCGAGTGGTGAACCCATCAGCCCTGCCTTTGGAGCCTTCGCCAAGGCCTGCAGGGGAACAGATGATGCCTCAGCACTTTCTGTATTTGCCTAATTAGAATGCTTACGACTCTCTGGCAATTATCTACCCTGTAAAGGAGACTCCGACTGGATTGTGAGCCCTTCCAGGAACACGCATGTTTCTTATTTATCTTCCGTTTCTGTGACTCAAAGAACTTGCGCAATCAGCGATTATTTCATTAACGTGCATATCTTCACTTAACCTTTCCTTTGAAACCTTTATGGAGTAATTTAGTGTTCCTGGCACTCAGTTTTTCCATTCGGAAAATGAAGCCAGCTCCTTTGAGACTGGGCGCACATTTCGTCCCTGGGAAAGAAAGCAGAAGGGAATTATTTCCCGCTGGGAAGACTGCCCCACCTTCCAGAAGATGCCAGGCTGTTACCCCTTGTCTTCTTTTGATCTCACGTTGTCCCTGGGTCTAATAGTGGCTGTCCTTATTTGAAAACAATTTGAAATTAAGTCCCAGGTGCTGTGACCCCAGGTTCTTTGGCTTCCTTGCAAACAGCAATTGACAAGAAGCCAATGGGCAACCCAGACAAGGTTTATTGGGGGCTTATGCCTAGCGCAAGGGAGACAGCATGGCGGGAGACAGCATGGCGGGACTGGCTCCACAGTGGGGGCTGAGCAAGTACTTTTATGGCATTGAAAAGACACACAGTTTCTCCTTTGCACCCAGCACTTTGGTCTGCACCTGGCCTGCGGTGCTGGTTCACCACCTTCTACAAGGTTTGCACCAGGCTGGGTGTTCTGTGCATGCATCGTTGGATTTTCTTTGCACACAGCACACTCAGAAATGGTAGTGTTGCGCACTACCACCACCCCTGGAAGATCACAGATGGTCACATTGAGCTGTTCTGGGCACACATGCAGATTGGGGAAGCCCCTACTAGGCAGTCGGGGGACATTTGCTGTTAGGATTCAGACACTCCTTGCTCCTCATTGGTCTGGAGCTGGAGGTGGATGCATGTCAGGCCAGCAGGGACTTGATGCAGTGACTCCTTCTGTCCTGTAGCACCCAGAGGCAGCCCCAGTGCCTTGCCTGTGTAGAGTGAGCTGGGAGACAGGCATCTGGGGAGTGAATCAGCAGATGGAAGATGTCCATCTCTCTGTATCTCTTTCAAATAAAAATCAGTCAATTAATAAAGATTTTTTTTTTGAGTTTAAATGCATTTTATTTTTAGACAACCTACATGACAATGTTTTTTGCCTTAAAAACAATGCCTCCACTCAAAGTAAATCATGGTCAAAATAAGTGAGGAGCTCAAGATAACATCAGTCCCACTTCCTGTAAATCCTGGTGTTGTGTGGATGACAAGCAGCAGCCAGTTATGATGAGCAGTGATAGATCCAAATTGCCAACTTTGTTAACGTTTTTCCATCTCTAAACCATCCTTAAAGAAAATCATAAACGGGGTCACACCATCCTCACAGTAGTCCAGCAGAGCAACCATGCCATCTGGATTCATGTTTTCACCAATATAGAACTGGTAGTTTTTGAAATTAGCAAGGATGTGCTTGATTTGTTCTGCAGCCCCTGTCATAAAAGGTTTTACTCTCTCTGGTCTCTGTCTTCAAGTTTGCCTTTGAATGATTTCATGTAATCTTTGATGTACTTCTTGTAGGCTTCTTTGGTGAAGCTGGTTTCCTGCAGGTGATGGTTCAAAAGAGAACGACAGACTGTACTGCTGCTCCCTTCTGTCCTAAGCCACTTTCCTAAGAAAGAAGGGACCCAGAGGAAGAGCAGAGGCTTTGCACCTGCTGATTTTACTGCTGCCGAGGAAGGGTGGTGTTGAGTAAAACATGGTTTCCACGAAAGAGGAACTTTGTTTCTTCCAGCTGGGTCCTCTTTTTCTTTTTTTTATTCCTTCTCTACCAGTGTGTGTGGATAGGTGCATTCTGTGGGTGAATGGCCATGCAAGATGCCTGAGAGTGTTTTTACCTCTTTACTGTCCTTCCTGCAGGCGGAAGGGCCCCAAACCTAGAGCAGAGAGAGGGCCTCACAACCAGCATTGGGCTTCTTGGCTCCAGAACAAGACAGGGAGCGTGGGAGTCACAGTTGGGATGGGCAGCATCATTGCTGGGGCCCCGGGCAAAATCAAAGCACAGAGCCTTTGTTCAAAAAGTCTGGAAAATTTTCAGGCAGTGGCTACAGAGCCGGAAGCCACAAGGGGCCCTTCTAGGGAGGGGCAGGGGGTCTTCTCTGTGCAAATTGGCTGCCTGTGGAGCTGCCCTTGTCAGAGTCAGATGCACAGAAATCAACCACCAACACCAGCACATATTCCACTAAGGATTATAGGAAAAAAAATTCCCTTGAATGTTTTCTCTGGAAGGTAGCTTATATAATAATTGCAGCTCACTAGGCTAATCCTCTGCTTGCAGCATCAGCACCCCGAGTTCTATTCCTGGTTGGGGTGCCGGATTCTGTCCTGGTTGCCCCTCTTCCAGGCCAGCTCTCTGTTGTGGCCCGGGAGTGCAGTGGAGGGTGGCCCAAGTGCTTGGGCCCTGCACCCGCATGGGAGACCAGGGGAAGCACCTGGCTCCTGGCTTCAGATCAGCGTGGTGTGCCAGCCAGTGCGCCGGCTGCAGCGGCCATTGGAAGATGAACCAACGGAAAAGGAAAACCTTTCTGTCTGTCTCTCTTACTGTCCACTCTGCCTGTCCAAAAAAAAAAAAAATGTACTTTCTTGGTGCCAGGCATTGTCCCTGGGGCTAATAGTGGCTGTCCTCATTTGAAAACAATTTGAAATTGAGTCCCAGGTGCTGCAACCCCAGGTTCTTTGGCTCCTTGCAAACAGCAATTGACAAGAGGCCAGCGGGCCTCTAAGTCTTTGCAAATACTGATGCGTGTTTCTCCTCTTGAAGCTTTGGTGAGGTATGTATTATCATTTGTAATACCCATTTTACAGATGAAGAGGCTGAGACGGGGGAATCCAAGTACACTGCCCTGCATTCTACAGGACTTCACTAGTTGACTGCATCTAACCACTGTAAATATTGCTTCTCTGAAATAAAATCAAGATCTATTTACTTTACTATATAACTCTTCTATTAGTGCATTTTGGAGCATGATGGCTTTGTCTTTTAATCCCAAAGAGAGAAGGTTTAATTAATTGCAAGTATCTGTGAAGAACTCATCCATATTTCAGGTTCCTGCAACTGAACATGTGCGTGTATGATGGTAGTCTAGTGGTCCCACCATTCCGCTTCTCTTCAGCCCACTTATTTAGTCATGACTCTTCAAAAACACATCTGAGAAACAAGCATGCAAAAATGCATCCCTCAAAGAGCAGCATCCCTAATTGCTACTGCCCTGGCTCCTGTTCAAGTGACAGAAAAGCTGGCAAGACCTTAAACATATAGATGGCAACCAGGTAGCTCCTGAGCCTCTCCCCATCCTGCTGAAAGAGAGTCGAACCTGCCACACGGTCTAAAAAGTGTTTATTGAAAGTGGTTGAAATAAATACACATTTTTGGCACACCTGTGATCATTTCAATGGAAATACTATATATTCATCCCCTCTTACTTCTCGTGAGCTGTTGGATAAATGTCTTCTCATACTTTATTGGCTTTTGTGTGTGCCTGAGCTTCCTAAATGGGAGTTAGCATTGTGGATTTTAGCCTCAGGGATAAGACAGCAAGTTCTTGTAGAATCAGCATTGATCCAAACCAAGTGCTATAAATATATTGAAAATATTAAAAGTCTTGCTGTCTAAAGACACATTAAAATATCGTGTGTGTGTGTGTGTGTGTGTGTGTGTGTGTGGGAGAAGTAACTACTGCAAAGCTGTTTTTTTTTTTTTAAAAAAATGCCATAAGGAAGGACAGAATTTTGAGAATTCCACACACGTCTTCCCAATCATAACTCTGAGCTGCTTTCTTGCATTATGTTGGGCTTGTGTGGGACAAAGCTGCTACCACAAGAGGACATTTTAAAGCTGCCAGGAGTTTCCCTGTCAGTCCATCCCCTCTGCTGCTGTGCGAGGAGCAAGCTTCCTCTTGCGTCATCTGGTTTCCCAGCAGTCCCATCTCTTTGCCCTCTCTTCTCACCCTGATTCCGTCCCTCTTCTCTTGTGAGGCCATGATCTCTACCAGGGGTCTTCACAAAGTTCATGGAAAATATGTCTTAGTATCTGAAGACAGGGAACGTCAGATGACCACTTCGAGTAATATTTCTTTGTTGATTTCTTCATTTTATGATTGAACAAGCTAGAAAAAAGGAAAATAATATGTGTTAGCAGTGACAAAGATGAACACGTAAGTGAATATTGCTGTTGATACTGGTGTCCCTTTGATTGATTGGTCCTGTTTGCCTTAATTCTTCCCCAGAGGCCACAGCCATGATGACTTGTGCATGTTATGTCAGCTCATGTGTTTACTTTTGCTATGAACATGCATTCTTTATAAATAGCTTGGGTGTGTTTACAAAAGTGGTGTTTTGTCTTGCCAAAATCGGATTGTACTGTCTTGACTTGTGGGCATTGAGAGGAAGATGGATTCCCTTAAATCATGACCTCGGTTTTGGAAACTTGTTCCCTTGAGGACAATTTAATCTCTGGAGGAATCAAAGCAGCAAATCTGCATCACAGACAAGAATTCTCAAGAAGGTTCCTTTTTTTCCTTAGTGATTTTACAAGATCCTGGTAGAAAATGATCCTGGTGGGGGGTTGTCATTTCCCTAAGATGGCTAAACTTGAGGAAAGTGTGATTTCAGAACATTCTGTAAGATTTTTCTGGCAAACTTGATTTCTTCTGCCACCTTCAAAATCTTCAGGTGGTCAACACAATGAATAAATACTTTCTATGTTTAAATCCCTAGATATGACCTGTCATTTATTCAGTTTTACTTGGCCAAGTAAATATCTTTGTAAGTATCATTTTACAAAATTGCAAAATTTACAGTTACAAAAAATTGTGTAAGTATCATTTAAAGTATGGTGTTTGTAAAGACAATTTTCCACATGGGAAAAGGTAATGATTGTTAGAAATGTACATAGTAATGAATTCTTCAAAAGTGTGTGCTTCAGTCTTAAAGAAGGCTCTGCTTGTCCTATGACCAATAGCTGAGGATCTGCATACATTAATTAAAATGTAGTCTCTTTCCATGAAGCAGATTTTCATGAAAGCTGGTGTGTTAATAAATATAGCATTCTAGTGCCACCTTGTGACTGGAATCCTCAACTACATGATGTTAGTTCAAAAAGTTAACACATCCAGTTCCCAGTATTTATGGGTAATTGGAGTGATGGTATCCACTTGTAGAGTGACAGCTGTCCTGGATTTCCTGGGACAGAGGGGCCTGCCAGGACAGAAGTTTTCAAACAAGGAAAGACCTGGGCAAATGGACCAGGCGGTCACCCTATTCACCAGAGAGAAGCACTGTGGAGGAGTGTAACCGTATGGATTTATCTTTCTTATTTTCATGTTGTAACCTCACGACTGGTCGTCATACACCTGTAACTGTGAGATAATACATCTTTCTTTCCCCTTTCACATTCTGGTTAGTGAGAGCTGATTGTTGATCTTGTGAGTAATCAGAAGTTTTGTTTAGCTCAACAGGCAAATGATGCTTGCTTAAGAATTCCAGGGTCTGACTACAGGGAAATGACTGGCACTGCAAGACCTCACCAGGAGCTACAGCTGCCCACCTCGAACAGTCTTGCCAAGCCTACCTCAGAAATCGGCTTGGCAAATCACCTGACCCCTTAACGTCCCTACCTTCTCCCAGTACCCATTCACCCTTTAAAAATGGTCTGGATAACTAGCAAGATGGGAAAGAGCTGTCGAGTCTGAAGATTTTTGCTTTCCCTCCAGCATTCCTGGCCTTTTGACTATTTCCCTAGTCAACGCTTGTCTTTGAATTGAGTGTCCTGCAATGAGCAGCCTGGGCCCTGTGTTTCCAGCATCCGTCATTGGAGATAAGAGGAATAAGATGAAGTGAGCATTCTCATGGCACGTGTCACTAAGGGAGGAGACAGATGATGCATAGGCAATTAGGTGAAATATAAGGCAGTGTGGATTATACAAAGAGGACGCTATTTTAGAGAAATGCTTGATGGTAATGAGGGAGATGCCATTTAAGCTGATGGGTGAATACCATGTAAGACCTGGTCCCATAAAAATAGGAGAACATTCTGCTCAGAGGGAAAAGGTGGAAAGTTCAGCTAAGTCAAGAGCAAGCTTGGTGTGCTCGTGGAAACCAAAGTAGCCCATGCGACTTGTGCATAGAGGGCGTGTTAGTCTCCTCTGCCTGCCATGACAAACGACCACACACAGGCTGCCTTAACGTAACAGGCGTTCACTGTCTCACAGTTCTGAAGGCTGAAATGACGCTGTCAGCAAGGCCAGGTGACCCCCCATCCTTGGTGCTCCGCAGCTTGTAGCCCCCTCACTGTAATCTCTGTCATCCCCTGGTGTTCTCCCTGTGACTGTCTCTGTGTGGCATTCTCTCACTGTCAGGAGCCCAGGCATTGCATTAGGGCATGCTCTAGGGACATTATTTTAACCTGATTATATGCAAAGACCCTGTTTCCATACAGGTCACATTTACAGAGTTGGGGTGGGGACTCAACATATTTTGCTTTGGGGCACAATTCAGCGTGCTGCAGTGGATGAAGCCAGAAGTGGTGCAAGAAAAGCACAGAGAGGAGGCAGAACTCACTGAGGAATGATGGCATTTGTGGGGAGTGGAGAGGGCATAGGAGAGTGTTGGTGGCTCTTGGATCACAAGGGCTGTGATGCAGATGAAGAGAGATGGACAGAGATGGGCATGTGGTAGAGAGAGAACTGATGGCTTTTCTGAAAGATGGGTTGCAAGTATAATTGAAAACAGGAAATCATGGATAAATTCTCGAGTTTTGACTTGAACAATCTGGTAGATTTTTCTGTAGTTTACTGAGATGAGAAAACCCTGGTGGAGGATTAGGTTTAGGGAAGAAAACTGAAAGACGGCTTAGAGAAGAGTTTGAGAATAAAGGGAGTTTCCTGAGGATACGCTCAGTACCACTGAGCACATGGGCAGGGCTGGGAGAGTGGAGAGGAGGGGACATTGGGTCACATTGGTGCATTTACCTGGTAGATTGGGTGACGATGGCTGACTTGTGGGGTGTGGGCTTCTCTGGTTCCTGCGGTGCAAAGGCTTTGTAAAGCCTGCAGGATTTGTATGAGAATCTCTTAGTGGAAGGTACCTGGTTTATTATAGCTCATTTGGGAGCCACTGGGAAATTGTTGCTCTTGCAGCTTCTAGGGGTGGGCCTCTCTTTTGCTGCCCCTGTTGCTGGGCTGACTCCAAGGTTGCATGTAAGAATGAGGATCAGTGGCCCCTTCGGGAGTGAGCAAAGATGTAGCCAGACCAAAATGTGCCTTTGCTTTCTCAATGCATATCCACCACCCAAAGAGCATCAACAGAATGAAATGCTTGGGCCCCTGTAGTTTAGAATCCAGTGTGTGCCAAGGTATAAACAGGATGCTGTCTTTGGGTTAAATTAGCTTTGCTTTATTTTAAGCAAAATGTTTTCCCTGGCT
This sequence comes from Sylvilagus floridanus, assembly GCA_949820135.1. Taxonomy (NCBI): domain Eukaryota; kingdom Metazoa; phylum Chordata; class Mammalia; order Lagomorpha; family Leporidae; genus Sylvilagus; species Sylvilagus floridanus. The sequence goes on from OX463226.1 coordinate 108,269,171, forward strand.
GTTTATTTTAAAACTTACAAAGAGTGAAACTTATTTCTTGTGTCTCAACTCATGGGCTTTGACAAATGTATGGAATCACGCAACCACTGACACAACCAAGGTGCTGAACCATTTCGTCATCTCCTGAATTCTGTCTTCTGTCTCTTTGTGTATTTAATCGTTTAAAGTAAGTTACACTTTTATTTATGTTTAGGCACCTAATCTCTACAAATTGGGTAGTGACAATATTCATGTCTTATAAAGAGTAACCGCTGTCTATAATACCAAGATTGGAAATCCTTTTTACTCTGGGTACGCCACAACTCAGCCCAGGCCCTAGTGTGGCCAAAAAATCCTGCTGTATCCAATAGGATTCGAACTGCTGTCTGATGAGCTCCTTGTCTACCTCTCTAGGACTTTGAGTCTCTTTAATGTTTCCTGCATTTTTCCTCTTAAAATGGACATTGGTTCCTTCACCATTTTTACTGTTCTTTAAATGTGCTCAAAACAACCCTTAAAATGTGGTGTCCAGAATTAGATGCAGATGTGAACGCTGAACCTGGGCCTTGTGAGCAGGTCTTCTTCCTCCTACGTGCTGTCTAAAGTTGCAGTAGCCTTTTATTTTCTCATTCATAGTCACAGCTTGCTGACATGAATATTCCACCCAATTAAACAAATTAAAAATATTTAACACATGGCTGCTAAATCATTTAGTCTTTATTCTGTGCAGGTGGCCCTACGATTTTTGCATCTAAATAAAGAATTTTACAGTTGCCCTTACATTGTTTTCAATGTAAAATTTTGGCCACAGTTGCAGTCTGCTAAGGTGGGTGCAGTCCCTACTTCAGGGCTGCCATGCTTATGTCCTCCTCACGCGATTCTCCGTTAAGGGTGGAAGGTGGCCTGATATTTCTCACTCACTGCTTTGTTAGTATCACATATTTCTTTACCTCTGACTTTTTTTTTTGGTTCATTTTCTTACATCTCTCTTAAAATGGAAGGTAACACAGCTGGAGGTGCCTGCAAATATAAAAGGAAGGAAAACACACCCAGTGGGAACTGTTGGACCAGTGACTCCATTGATGATCTGCTACTTAGGGGGTTCTCAGGACACTGAACACTGGGTCTTTGCTGGAAAAACAAATTGAGAGGTTTGCAATGAAAAAATGCCCGCAATTGGGACAAGCACTGTGTTATGATGAATTAGGTTATGGAAGAGCATGGTCTAACGAAATGGATTTTAGTGAGTTACATTTAAAGAAGGAAGCAGATACTGGGTCCCACTATAAAGATTTCACATCTATTTATTTTGAAAGTCAAAGTTATAGAAAAAGAGAATGGAAGATATCTATCTTTCATCTGCTGGTTCACTCACCAGATAGCCACAACGGCCAGTGCTGGACCAGGCTGAAGTCAGGAACTTCATCAGGGTCTCCCACATGGGTGGCAGGGACTCAAACACTTGAGCCATGTGCTGCTGCTTTACCCAGGCCGTGAGCAGGGAGCTTCATCAGAAGTGGAGCAGCCGGGACACAAACCAGCGCCCATGTGGGGTGCTGGCATCACAGGCCTTACCCACTGTACCACATCTCACTTGTAAAAGGTGCTTCTGAGTAAGAATGTAGAGAATAATCCAGCCCCCCTCCCATTTTATTGGACTTGTTTTTGGACATCCTGCAGTTCTGTGCCATTTGTTTGATTTTGGGTTATGCAATATTTGATTAGAACATACATACTCACACCAAAGCATTATTTGCTATGATTTTAGAACCATGCATGTCTGTTAAACACCAAAGGAGTTTTATATATTTCCTATGAAATTGTTTGACATATGTAACACATAAAAGTAAGATAATGAGCACTCATGGATCACTATCCAGATGTTACAAATTAGTCTTGCTATTTCTGTGGAGGATTTTGGAAACTCAAAACATTTCACAAGTGGAGATGATATGATGTTCTACTTGTATGCCTTGAATCTCCTTCAGATTCATCCCCTACTGCACCGCCCCCCCCCCCCCCAAGTGATGACAACATGGTTTTGCCATGATGACTCTTGTAGCTCTCTTCTTTTTTCTTGGCTACTATGTAGTATTTCATTTATGAATATCCCACAATTTATTCTTTTTTTAATAAAATTTTTATATAATTGATAGGTAAGAGATGAAGAGTGAAAGAGACAGAGAGCTCTCACTTGCTGTTTTACTCCCCAGACGTCCACAATGGCTGAGGCTGGGTCAGGTTGAAGCCTGGAGTTGCGAGCTCAATCCAGGTCTCCCGCATAGCTGGCAGGAAGTCAGTTACTTGAGCCATCACCTGCTGCCTCCGAGGGTGTGCAATAGCAGGAAGCTGGAGTCAGGAGCTGGAGTCAGGCATCAAATCCAGGCACTTTGATAAGGGACACAGGCGTTTTAATGGGTGCCTTAACCACTAGGCTAATCACTCCTACTGAATATCCCCAAACTTAGACATCTTACTGTTGGTAATCATTTAAATGACTCTGAAAATGCTTTGATAGTAATACTGCTGTGAACATTTTATACATGTCTTTTAGATCATATCTGCTTCAGTTTGTACACATGGAAATGAACTTTTGGGTGATGGAGTATAAAGATCTTCAAGTATATTGGACATGGATCAATTTCTTTCCAAAGTAGCTATAGCAGTTATACTTGCATCATACCAGCATTGATTCCAACAATACATTCCACATCTTTCCATACTCATGGTATTGCTAGGCTGAAAGTTTTGCCAATCTTTACAGGCATAAAATGGTAGGTTTTTCCTTTAAGTCTCTGCTTTAAAATACCAGCTTAGCTGAGATATAATCTACATATCATACAAATCACCCTTTTAAAAGTGCACACTTTAGTGATTTTATTTTTCCTTTTTAAAAAGGATTTATTTTTTTATTTAGTTATTTGAAAGGTAGAGTGTCAGAGGCAGAGAGACGGAAAAAGGCAGACATTCCATCCATTGTTTCACTCCTTCAGTGGGCTGAACCAGGCCACAGTCAGGATCCCAGAATTCTACCTGGGTCTCTCTTATGGGTGGCAGTGGCACAAGAACTTGAGCTGTCATCCACTGTCTCCCAGGATGCATGAGCAGGAAACTGGGTCAGAAGTGGAGGAGCCAGGACTCAAACCGGCACTGGGATATGGGATGTGGACATCTCAGGCAGAGGCTTAGCCTGCTGCACCACAATACCTTACTCTAGTGTGTCTTTTTAAATTGAGAAGTTTCAGGGATGATGTGTTTTAATTAATTGACATTTTCTCTTTAATGATGTGTGCTTTTTCTACATTGTGTGAGATTTCCTCTTTTCATAATTCAGAAAAGTTATCCTACATTCGCTTTTGAAAATTTAGACTTTAAATTCCCCTAAAATGGATGTTGGTCTATGATATGAAATTAAGGATTTAAATCATATTTTTTTTATATGGAAACCAATGGACTCCAAGCCATTTATCAAATAGTTCATTCTTTCCCACTGATTTGTAATATTACTCAGTGACAAATTGAGGCTCCATATTTACATGTTAATGTTTCAACTACCTTTTTGTCTCTACCATGTTCAAAATCACCATGTCTTTTTTTTTTCCAAAGCAGGAAAAAGCAAGATGTATTTAAAAACAAATTTTATGTAATTCAGAGACCTTCTGGTGGAGTGGCCAGGAGGGGGGCTCCTAGAGAGGTAAAACCCCCAAATTACCATGTCTTAATCATGAAATTGTGTAGTGATATTCATTAGAGAAAGGACATGTTTTATCTTTTTCATTAAAATATTTGATTTTCTGCAAGTGAAATTTAACACAGACTTGTCAAATTTTACACAAAACCTTAGTTAAATCTGGAATGGAATTGTATTGACGATATGGATTATCCTGGAGAGAACTGACATCTTGTTTGTATTAAGGATTCCTGATTATGAGTGGTCTACATCGTGGGCATCTTCCCTACTTTTTACCCCCATTTCCAACTTAAGACCAACACAAGGAAGCAGAATGTACTCTTCCATCCAATAGGATTCCTGCTCCTAGTGTTAGTTTTAGTTCATTGAGAATAGTGAAAGGTGGTGAAAGCATAACCCTTAATACAATTTTTTTTTGAGATTACCACCTTTTTCTCTCTAGAAAAAAGAGCAAATTCTTAACATATTTTTGTATGGCCAACTAAGGAAAGTGCTCACGAACATTTATATACATGCTCCATATATGTTGATTTAACCAGTTTGTCAAAGTTAAAGATTTCTACCTACATTAAATGCATGCAAATAGAAAATATCATTGAGCCCAGACTTTGCTAATATTTTATTGTTCCTGAAGGAAAAATGGGCAAAAGGAGATAGAATTATTCCTGTTTTATATGAAATTTTAGTAAAGATGTCCTATAACTTTTAATACTTCTGAAATCACAATTCTTTCTTTCTTGCTGTGACTTGTACTGGTAGCTGGAGTCTAAATAGATTAAAAAATAAAATTTAAGAGCACCATTTTTCATTTTTATCAGAGTAAATTCAACTCTCAGAACAGCTTTTTATTTTTAAAGTCAAAATATGGGCATACTTCCTTTTTTTTTTTTTTGACAGGCAGAGTGGACAGTGAGAGAGAGAGCATACTTCCTTTTTAAAAAAATTTAGGGAGCATATTTACTGTTTCCTCAGGAACACCCACATGGCATATAAAGATATTCCTAATAATGCATTTAGTGCAGTATGGAATTTTCTTCTGCACTGATTTTACTCAGGGCAAACAAGGGTCCTTTTTCTGAATGTGGTCACACACACACACAGTTGGAGATGGCCTGTTTCATGTGGGGTATCTTGCATTCAGGCATAGAAAATCTACATTTTGTAAAAATTATTTTCTGGCTTTGCACTCTGCTTTTATTGTGATGACTTGCTTTGGCTTCTGTGTTTGGGAGGCCATAATGGGTCACTGAGTGAGGAAGTCAAATCCACATTCCTTTTAGTATCCAGAACATTAAGCAACCTTTTTATAGCAGATGTTCCTGATGTTCCTTTCACGTGTATATGTGCAAAAAGCCAGTGGACTGATGTTTTCTTGTTTTTTCTCCTGGTAGTAGTTGTTCTAACCCTCAAAGCAAGAAGGAAGACTGCAGTTTTCTGTGGCTGTTGGCCTTTCATTCTCCTGCTCTTTCTTTTTCTCACTGGCAACTCCTCCTTCCTCATTTGGTGAAAATTTGTAGCAGGCGGTAGAAAGATGAAACAGGCAGCTATATTTATTTAATATCATGGTTGAGAGTTGTCATGACATTATGCAAATAAGTAGGTTCTTGATCAATGGTGGACTAATATTGGCATTAAACATTTTAAAAATAAATTGTCTACTCAACTCTAGCCTTTATACATATGCAGTTATTTTGCATTACTTACAGTGCTGACTTCTATTCTTGGAAGAATTTTTCCATTTACTAGGGCTATTTGACCTCAGTTTTTTTCTGTCTCAGGGAACAGTTTTTCAGTAAGCAGAATTCAGAACTCCTTAAACTTAGCCAAAAGAGAGAATTAGTGAAAACAAACAAACAAATAAAAAAAACCCTAGCTAAGTGTGGAAGGGGCAGGCATTCCATGGGTGCTAAAGATACTGCTCGGGACACTTATAGTCCACAAGAGTGCCTAGGTTCAGGTCACAGCTCTGTTCCTGATTCTAACTTCCTATGATGCACACCCTGGGGTGCAGTGGTGATGGCTCAAGTACTTGGGTTCCTGCCATCCACTTGGGAGACTTGGATTGAGTTCTGGACTTCTTGTTTTCACCTAGCCCAGCCTGGCTGTGGTAGAGATTTGGGGGAGTAAATGCGTGGATGAGAGATCTCTTGGTCTGTGTCTCTGTTTCCCTGCCTTTCAAAGAGAAACAAACATGAATAACTTTTAAGAAAGTAAGAGTGGGAGAGCTGGACTCATGCAACACAACTGATAAGGAATAGTTTAAATACAGTACAGTGTGCTCATTCCAGTTGTGTGCCCCAGTGATGCCACCACCGTGAGACCCAGACAGTTCTGTGATGGGTAATACTGTCTGCCAATCTGATGTACCACAAAGTGCCTGGATGAAGTATTTCTGAGTGTGTGTATGAGAGTGTCTCTGGATGGGATTGACATCTGAATGCCCGGGTGAACTCAGTGAAGCGAGTCACCTTCCCCAGGCGGGTGGCCTCACTCAAGTGTGCTGAGGCTCTTTGTAGGACAAGTGCAAAGGGTGGGGGAATTCTCCCCTTCTTCTTCCTTCTTGCCTCGTTGAGCGGGGATGTTGGTTTTCTGCCTCTAGACTGAAATTTCCGTTGTCAGCTTCCCCAGTTCTCAGGCCTTTGGACTCAGGCTTCTCTGTGGGGTCTCTAGTGTGCAGGGGCAGATTGTGACTTCTCATAACAAATCTCCACCTCCATGTCTCTCTCCTAGTAGTTCTGTTTATCTGGAGAACTCCAACACAGTTTCTATTGCAAGAAAAAAATTCGTTTTTGCCCCATTCGGGAACCCTTCCCCCCAGCTGTGGCCCCAGGCAACAGCTGATCTGTTTTTGCTTACTGTCTTGAACTCGTGGAGTATATTTAGAGCAGTTGTTACAATATCCTGTCTGCTTTTCCATCATCTCTCTCATTCTGGGTTTGTTTATGGTTCTGATTTTCTGGCTTCTTTGTATGTCTCATAAATTTTAATTTAGGGCTGGACATTGTGTGTTTTGTTTTGTTGAGGGTTAGGTTAAACAGTGTTGAATTTCTGGCTGGTATTTAGATTACTTGAAAAGTGGGTTTTTTTTTTTGGAGGCTTTTAAGTTATTTTAGGTATCTCTAGGGTGGTATTTATGCTGGGGCTATTTTACTCCTGCTTTTCAGGTCTGGCCCTCCTGAGGTTTCTACTGAGTGCCAAAAAGAACCCCTGTTCCCCCAACTCCAACTGGATGAAGTCAAATAATTCCTGACACTGTGCGCTATGAAAATTGTTCATCTTACAGCTCCCTAGTAATTGTTTTATCCCTTTGTAGTTTTGTTGTCTGACCTTGTTGGAATTGAGCCAAGGACTAAAGTTGCTCTCTGTTCTGTGGTTTGAATAGCACTTAATTGGTGGGCTAGAGTTACCAATTAGTGCATATTGCTAGTGCATTAATTTATTAAGCAAAAATTTGGTCGTGTGCTATGTGTGAAGTGCTAGGTTTCTTTCTTTTCAAAGAAATTCACCAAGTATATCCTGTGTCATATACAACAACCACAGCTTTTCCTGAGGGAGGAGGTGCACACTGATGTTCTCCAATCTGGGGCCAGACTCTTGTCATCTTCAATTACAGGAGGAGAAGTGCAGAAAGAGCTGGCGGGTCATTCAAAGTATATTAAGAAGTACTTGGTTTCAGTTCTATGAGGATTTCTGTGGCTCTCTTCCACCCTCTTCCTTTGGATGAGATTATTCATTCTGCACAGAGCTGAAAGGAACGCAGCCGGATTCCAGCACTCTCAGATCCCAGCACTCTTACAGCCCAGGAGCATAGTACAGTGACTGTTAAGGACTCTCAAGTTGTGTCACGCAAAATACAGGGTCCTCCTCCTATAAATAGATTCCAGAAATATTAAAATTATCACATTTCAGCATTTGGTTTTGGAACAAATTATGTGACACTGTTTATGAGACCATAAAGTCAGTCAATAGTTTTAGCTTTTTGTAAGTGGCAGAATTCTTGAATGGCTTGTAACGCAATCTGAAAGCCTCCTCTGCAGTCACTGTTACACCTGGTGAGGAACTGAGAAAGGCTCTCGATTCAGTTCAGAATCTCCACTCCACCACTTCCTGGCTGGGCAAGTTGTGTCTATTTATCGCCTCTGTATGCTCTTGTTTTTAAATATTTATTTACTTGAGAGGCAGAGAAACACACACACACACACGAGAGAGAGAGAGAGAGAGAGAGAGAGAGAGAGAGAGAGAGAGCGAGAGCGTAAGACTGACTGCTGTCTACTGATTCTCTTCCTAAATGCTGCAATGGACTGGGGACTGCAGCCAAGGCTAAGAACTCAATCCAGAATCCAGGTCTCCTGTGTATGGCAGGAACACACAATTACTTGAGCCACCACCACTGCCTCCCAGGGTCAGCATTAGCAGGAAGTTGGAGTCAGGAGTTAGAGCAGGATACTGAGCCCAAGTACTCTGATATGAAATATAGGCATTTTAACCATTAGGCTAAATATCCGGTCCTGGTTTTTAAAAGGGATAATAATGGCACCTACATTATGAGGTTGTTGTGAGGGCGGATGATACAACCTACATAATGCAGTTCGTGTGATTCTGGCACATGAAAGTCATCATTATATGCTGTCTATTAAGATGATTTGGAAACCATCACATCTTAATTATTGTAGCATTATATAGAATCACTGTAAGTGGGCTCCTCAGGCAATTATTAGCTTTAAGTATAAATGTAATTGCAGCATCTACATGTGCTTGACTTTGTAAATTTTGAGTCCAGGCCAAGAGGGGTGACAGGTGTCATGCTGAGCAAATAGAGTTCATTTGAGGCAGACTCAGTAATGGGCTACCTTTGTGGGACTCTTGGTGTTGGAACAAAATAAATCTACAGAGTCCACTTAGCTAAGCTCAGATGACCCTTCCCAGCATTCCCTTGCCTGCAGAATTTGTTGCATTTAGCATGGGCCACAGAGACATTTCTGCACAAGACTGCAAGAGAGAAGTGGGGAGCAGTGGGTTACTTCTGTGCGCAGAAGCCGGGGGTAGGGCACGATCTGCTGCTCTGCCCAGTGTGTGGTTGCTGCTCTGCTGGCTGCCATGGTTGGCATAGGCAGCAGCAGGACCCACAGTTGCTCCTACGAGAGGGTGTTGTGTAGCTTGGGACTGAGACCACCCATCAGCTTCCTGGCAGCCTCCTGCACTGCAGTTGGGGCAATCACTGACGTGGGTTGCAGCCTGCCCACATTTGTCTCTTGTCCTTACAGGTTCCAGTCCTTGTTGTTCTTTTCCACTCACATCCAATAGCTTTCCCTCCTGGATGACCCTCATCCCCAGCCCCACCCCCCAATAAAAAGGAAAAAACAAAACCCTTCTGTAAACTGATTTAGCCAACCCTACAGTTCTGATAGATCTCATGTTGTAATAAAACACTGAACACATCACTCCCTCTGGTCTGCTGCTCTGAGTGAGCATTCACTGCCACACCACATGGATAGTATTCTGGCCTCCAGCCGTTTCTAAGGAGTCTTGAAGAAAGTGTTGTGAGGCCTGGTGCTATGGTAAAACTGCTGTGTGCGGTGCCGGGTTGAGTCCCCACTGCTTCACTTCCAATCCAGCTCCCACCAATGTGTCTGGGAAAGCAGCAGAAGGTAGTTTAAGGGGTTGGGCCCCTGTACTTATGTGGGAGACCCTGAAGAAGCTCCTGGCCTTGACCTGGCCCAGTCTTGGTCTTGACTCTTGTGGCCATTTGGGGAGTAAATCTGTGGATGGAAGATTCTCTCTCTTTCTCTCTCTCTCCTTCCCTCCCTCCCTCCCTCTTTCTGTGAACTCATTCAAGAAAATATATAGATCTTAAAAGAAGCACTGTGTTTTTCTATCAACTATTACTAAGAATTAAAAAATGTGTTCATAAACCAAATAAATTGCTTAGGCTCACTGAATAATACCTAGAGCAATTTTGGGTCCTTGGGTGAAGATCAATAAACAAACCTTTTGTGTTTTTCTTTGTTCTTTTTTGTGATTATTCTTTTTACTTTCTTTTTTAAAAAGGTTATTTGAAAGGCTGAGGGACAGGCAGACACAATACACACACACAAACTACTGGTTCATTCCCCAAATGCCTGCAACACCTGGTGCTGTGGTAGGTTGGAGCCAGGAACTCAGAGCTTCCCTTATGGGTGGCAGGGACCCAAGCACTGGAGCCATCACCTACTGCCTCCAGCTTGTGCATTAGCAGGGAGGTGGAGCTGGGAGCAGAGCCGAGACTGAACTCAGGCACTCCAATATGGAATGTGGGTATCCTGCCCAACAGCTTAGCCACTGCACCAGACATGCGACCCCTCCCATTTAATTTCTACCTCCTCTACCTTTCCCAAGGTGAATATTTTAATTTGATAAGCTTTTCATCGAGTGAGAGTGTCTACTATATCAATACTGTATTTGTGCCAATGTACTAGGTATTGTGTTGGGAATTACATGCACAGCAGGGAACAGAAGAGAAAAGCATTTAACCTAGTGCCTATGGTGCCAGTTAAGATGCAGCAGTTACCACTGAAAATAAGATGCAACTGAGTTTGATTTCCTGCTGTGGCTCCTGACTCCAGCTCTGTGCTAATGCTGACCCTGGGAGATAGTGATAATGGCTCAAGTCATTGGGTTCTTGCCACCCATGTTGGAGACTGGATTGAGTTCCTACCACTGGGTTCAGTCTCTCCAGCCATCGTGGGCATTTGTGGAATAAGCCAGTGGGTGGGAGCTCTCTCCCTTTCTCTCCCCCACAGGTAAATACAAAAAGAGAGATGGTCTAATGTTGGTTCTCTTGGAGAAAGGCATAAAACAAACATAGGGATAGGTAATTGCAACTTCCCTCAGCTAGATTACAGACAAGTACAAACATATCCAAGATATGTTCTTGATACCTTATTTCCAAGGTGATAATATTAGGAGATAAGGCCTTTGGGAAGAGATTGTCATGAAGCCAGAGTCCTCAGGAATGGGATTAGTGTCCCCTTACCCCTTCCACTCTTTGGCGGCATGATGAGAAGGCACTGTCTATGAACTAGCAAGACGGCCCTTACCAGACACTGAATATAATCCTGGACTTCTCCAGCCCTTAGAGCTGTGGGAAATAAATTTCTGTTGTTTATAAGCCACCCAGTCTGTAGTGTTATGTTATAGCTGCCTGAACAGACTAGGACACCTGTGATCCCAGTGTCTGAGAAAGGAGCATTCATAAGAATGGCTACCAGGAAAGGTATCTGCACATCAAGACCATTCACGGGGTTGCACCCCACAAGGCTGTAGGTTATACAGCCCAAGCAAGACCCAGGGACTCCACACTCGGTCCTGGGAGCTTGTAGTCAAGGAATGACACTGCTTATTTTTCTTTGATAATTCGGAGAATGTCTCCAGAGTTTTCCCTTATTACTAACCAGGAGATCATGTTTACTAATAGGTGAGTGTTTGATTATCAAATATTTCTCACAGCACAAATATATAGGTCTTGATTTCTGTCATTCCAAATAGGCAGCTTTTAAAGGATATATTGTTTTATTTTAGTTATTTATTCGAAAGGCAGAGAGACACAGAGAGAGGCATACAGTGATCTCCTATCTGCTGGTTCATTCCCTTCATTCCGGAAGTTGTGACAACAGCGGGAGCTAGGCCAGTCTGAAGCCACAGGAGCCAGGAATTTAATCTGCGTCTTCCACATGGGTGGCAGGGACCCGAGTACTTGAGTCATTATCTGTACTTCCCAGAGTGTACATTGCAGGAAGCTGGAACTGGGAGCAGAGCTGGGACTTGAATCCAGGTGCTCTGATAGGGGGTGCTCTATGCTAGATGCCTGTGCCTGATAGCCAGCTTTAGCTTAGTAGGAGATAAAGTAGGTCTTCAGGTTCAACCTGTCAGATGCCTTTGGGCACCATCAGGAGATCTATACCCAGGGCCCTTGTGGTGAGTGATCATAGAGATTCACTTCAGTCCTGGTGCTGTTCATGTCTCTATTTTGTCCCAGGCTTGCAAGTTGTATTTCTGTGTGCTGTTAAACTTAAAAAGCAGTACATTTTCTTATATAAGGCCATTCAAGTAGAACAAATCAGCACTTTACACATAGCAGTTATTTTTAAATTTAAAAACATTTTCCATTTTTCATAAGTACATATAAGAAATACATGTTTCTAAGTAAATACCAGATTTGAGAAAACTGAGTAGAATCAATATACCTAAATAATAATAAAAAAGATTTCAAAACAAAAGCAAAGAACCAAATCAGCTAATTACAATGTACAATGTAGAAATTGCCAGATTATCAACATTTTCTATTTTTTTTTTTTTACATGTTTGAAAAATGTTTTGGGCTTAGTGACTATCTTTGGAAATGATGTTTTGAGCGTTTAAAAAAGGTATGATTTTATTTATGAGCACAGTTATTAACTACACACAAGATACATTTACATTTTGGGAAATGTTAAAATCATCAAAATAAGAAATGTAATTAAAATTGTAACATAGTAACTGAAGACCTGGAGGGACGAGTTACCGTTGCTGTTCAGTAGATGGCGCTAGGCACCATGTTATCAATCACCTCCTGCATTTTAAAACTTTTTTAAGAAGCCTACTCAATTTGAGTAATCACTGTAACGATGATCAACTGTGATCTATATTATGCCATGATGTTAAAGGATCTTATTTCAACTAGGTATTTTAAGCCTTCTTGGCATCCTTGACAGGCATACAAAAGATCAAAGTTCTAAATTCTTTGGACTTTGATATTACCAGTTGCGCCCCTGGAAATATCAAAGGATATGTCTCTTATCTTGTAGAGACACCAACTAATAAGGCTACTTGGTTTGTATTAAAGGTACTGTCAAAATCTGAAGTGGTGCTAAATTTTAAGTTATAATATAAAATGCTACTGATACAAATGTCCAAAAGTTAAAAAGTCTAATGACCTTGTATTGTTATCACACATGATAGTTGTTTCAATGAGAAAGGCCTATAGGCCTAAAAGGTTTAAATGTTTTATAAAATCCTACAGGTGCCTTCAAAATACTGTGTGGAATAAGCAAGTGCCTTTTCTTGTTGGTTAATGAGTTTGATTTTAAACATGGCTATTTGAAGCCTTTGTCATCCACAGTTTTGTATTCTCCAAAACCTAAAAATCAGATTTACTGCTCATGAGGTTAAAATATTATTGGTTTTGTGTTTAAATGTGTCTTTTTAGGTTCCAAAGGACTTCTTCCCCTGACCTCTATTATATTCAGTACTTTGGGATAGTTCTTTAAGCAGATAAAGCCAATAATGCCCTATATGTTCCAACTTAGATTAATTCAAGTTACGAAGAGCAGGAAGCAATTCTAATCAATTGATGGTAATAAAAAACCAGCTAAAGATTTTAAGAAATTATTACTGGAACTGCTTTATTACTCTATCTTGAATGGTATATTACATGTGTGCAGCTATTGTGCATCTACATGGAAAAATGTATTAAGAGCTTTGTTTTAATTGTCTTACAGATAAAATATTGCTCATAAATTTAAACTGCTAAGTTAATCAAAGATAACTTTGGGTTTGTACAACCTAAATCTCTGTACCAGATGTTTTAAATTTGTTGACATGCTTGTATTTGGATTCGCTGGTCAAACAAGTTACACTTGTGTTAGATATTTAAGCAATTTTTCCCAAATACGTGCACTCTTGCTTTGAGATTTAGAGAAGGCATTGGACCATCTGGGTCTAACTAGAGGACAGGCTTTAACAAGTGAACTCCTAATTTCTTCAGATTAACATTTCAGCATGAAAAATGCTAGATTATCAACATTTCCAAGTTTTTTTTTATATATTTGGAAAATGTTTTGGCTATGCCACTATCTTTGGAAACTGACATTTTGAGCATCTTAAGAAATGTGTCACTTCTTTAGAATGTGAGCTTAATTCTTAGCTCTGTATACCAAGGATATGTCTGCATTTTGGGGGAAAGGTAAAATAATCAAAATAATACATCATTTTGCCCTTAAATGTGATCATTTGACTCTTTTACATCTTGTAGAATATTTGTTTTATAAGTAGTTGTGATATTGGAAATGACCCCCTAAAATATATATGAAAATATGGCCCCTTAAAGTCCCCCAGAATTCCCATCTGGGGTACCACATATGTTACTGGAATTTGGGGTGCCAGATGATATCACCATATGCTTATTAATAAATCCCCAATATTAATAAACACAAGAGGGTTCTTGCCTAATATTTAGAGAAGAATTCTAAATACCAGCATAAATAAACGAGGCAGCATCGTACAGGCCCCTCCTGGCTAGAGGCCAGGGAAAAGAAGAGAGAGCAAGCTGAACACACTGTGCCCTGGGCTTTTAATCCACCCTCAAAGGGGAGTGGTTAATTAACCTGATTGGCTGGTGGGCACCCAGGTATGACCAGGTAGGGGCATGAGGTCACACAGGGGCGTGGTGAAGGCGTGGTCTTCCAGCTCACAAACCTGATCAACTTTACCTGTATGCCTGCCTACTTCAGTTGGTCTTTATATTCAGGCATATACTTAGATCATTGCACTGCCTAGAATTCTAAAAGAGACAGGCAAGTCATTGTCAGCTTGTTTCTTAGTATGTTTTCTCATTTTCATCACAGAAGTATTCACTTTGGTACAAAATGCAACTTTCCAGAAAATGGAAATCTTATTATTTTGGTACTGGGAAGGGGAAAAGGAAGAGGAGGAGGGGTAGGAGGATGGGTATGGTGGAAAGAATAAATATACTACTAAAGTTGTAGATATATAATTTGTATTCCTTTAATTAGTTAATTTTTTAAAAGGTTAAAAAATACCCAAATAGATAAACTTCAAAAAATCAATTTCACTCAAAAATTCCTTAGGTATTTTCCTAATTTGACAGTATGCTTCACATTTAATAATATCTTTCTTTGATAAGATATTTTGCTTTAAAATATTACTCATCATTTTATTTTTTGCTGCTTGATAAATATTCCTACAGAGAGGCTGTAATTCATGGTTGCCAGCTGTTCACTGTCTAGATAAGGATTTTTTTTTTTTAGCTTTTATATTATCAGCGTAGCATGGATGTAGGTATCAGGGTGGATGTTAGCCTGAAACCCCTGTCTCTGATCATACCAGAGAGTACCTGCTGAATATCAGCTTCTTGTTGAACAAATGACATTCTGATGACCAGTCTGTGCCCTGGTTAGTTTGATTGCTGAAGAATGTGCTGTGTGGTTGAGTGCAAGGGCTCTGATCACCTCTGGGATGTGTCCTCCTTGACTGTAAATGAATGAGTGGACATCCAATCCATGGGTAGCCTACCTAGAAGGCTGAGAGTCAGGCTCAGAGCTAGTAGGGTCTTCTGGAGAAACCCGTCCACCCTGCCCTGCCCTGCCCTGCAATACTCATTCAGTATCTCTCACATCTCCCTCTTTCACATCAACACCATCACCTGCAGCCTTCAGTGAGGCCATCTAAACACTGCAGGATGAGACGCTCTCAACATGGGCCACAGAAAGAAGCCACAGGGTTCTTGATTAAGACCCACTTCAAAATGAAGCTCATGGTTGCTAGTGCGGTTACTGATAGCTGAACTCCACAATTTAATTTCGTGAATTCAAATCCTGGATTCTCCGTGGACTGGATATAGGGGCCTGTTTTCTCTGATGAAATGGAAATAATCAGCATTCCTAATAGGAGAGATCATACAAAATTCACAGATGATGCATATTATGAAAAAAACTGTATATGGATTTTAATATTTTACTCCAAAATAAGCTTATCTTTTAAATCTATTTCTCTATGGAATTTTTGAATTCCCCTTGAGCATTGGAGTTTAGGAGGAATAAAGGAAATGACTTAGCGTAGAACCTGGCATACCGTCATTGCTTTGGCAAAAGTTCTTACCGTAATTAATGTTTAGGATTAATTACTTGCTTAGGGCTTTGATGCTTGTTAAGTGCTCATTATTCCTTTGGGTGGCTATTTTCTGAGATTTCATACTCCCCAGTATGGAGAATTCCTCTCCTGTTTCTAATCCTAATACCATGCCTGTTTCTTCACCCGTGAAATATAGATTGATGAGTGTACTCTTCCCCAGTCTCCCATCACCTGTGGATTTATTGGCTGTGTCCTTTCATTAAAACAGTTTCTCAGAGCTGGACCCCCAGATAAGCATCCTCACTGTCCTCTGGGAACTTGTTAAAAATGCAAATTCTGGGGTCTTATTGAAGAGGTGCTCATTCAGATTCTCTGGGCAAGAGTCCAATGGGTTATGCTCTAGCAGTCTCTTCCAGTGAATGCCACAGTTTGAGAATTGCTGCTCTAAAGCTTGGAGTTATGGCATCTGAGGCTCCTTTGACCAGTGCATTCTCTCCATGGAGGTGGACCTGCTAGAAAAATCAAATCAAATTTTTTTTTTCAGATACATGATGTGAACCAAAGGGACTTAGAGGAATCAAATGCTGAATGCCTGCCTTTACTTGGTTCACCTTTTTCATGGTAGAAACAGAATACCAGTGGAAGTAGGCTGTGCAGAATGCAATGGAAAAATCTTTTCTTGATAAGTAAGTGGGAGTACATGTTGTCAATATTTATTTCTGTTTCTCTTCTTTTATTAAAGCTTCCATGGCTTTTAACTGATATATTCCTTCTGTACATGAATTCGTTCAGGCACATCACCCACTGAATGTGTTCTCCCCTGTTGTAAATAGGGAAATGGCATTCTGTCCATCACTGGCATGAGTTTGGAACTTACATCCTTTTTGTATTGATTTTAGAGTTATAGCCAGAACAAAATCTTTTTCACATTTCCAAGCTCTTAATAAAAGTGTCCATGTTAACAAGAGATTAAACTCATGAAAAAAGATAGGAAAAAAGCAAATAAGTAATAATAGTTTACTCATCTGGGCTTCCTTAAAGTCTGATAGTTATATAATCAAACTTACGCTATCAAGAATGTGAACATGCCATTTTATATTCATGCTTTGAGTAATTAACCCACTTGTCATCTGTTGTCTCCAAGGAGCAAAATACTACCCCAATTTTAATATCAAGCCCCCAGGGATTAAAAGGGGGGAAATAGGAAGGAAAATGAAGAATTCTTTATGGACTGAAAAGGGTGACCTACATTAATCTTCGGAATGAATCAAAATGGGAAACAGGAATTTTGATGGGTGCCTTTTGGTATGCCAACTAACCTATGGCTAAATTGTGTGTTTTACAAATACTAATTTATTCTGAGTAGCTTGTTTCTTTTTTTTCTTTTTTTTTTAAAAGAGATTTATTTATTTATTTGAAAGGCAGAGTTACAGAAAGACAGAGGGATGGAGAGGGAGGGAGAGAGAGAGAGCTTCCATCTGCTGGTTCACTCCCCACATGGCTGCAGTCGCTGGATCTAGGCTGATCTGAAGCCAGGAACCAGGAGCTTTTTTTGGGTCTCCTATGTGGGTGCAGGGGTCTAAGCACTTGGGCCATTTTCTGCTGCTTTCCCAGGCACATTAGCAGGGAGCTGGATAGGAAATGGAGCAGCTGTGACTCGAACTGTCGCTCATATGAGATGCCAGCACTGCAGGTGGTGGCCTTACCTGTTATGCTACAATGCCAGCTCATGAGTAAGCCTGCTTCTATATCTTTAATTTTTTATCTTATACCTCAGTATTCTATGAAGCTCTGCAGAAAATCCCACATCTGTGATGGATACTGGGATTGGCTCCCTCATCTCCCATTCCAACCTCCTTTCCTGTGTTTGATGTTTAAGACTCTGGAGAGCTGAAATCCCATTTCAGACTCTCCTGCAACCAGAGTGACCTCATGACATGCGCTGTCTGGGAAAGGATAAGCAGGAGTCTACTGGGGACTTCTGGGAAAGGCTTTGCTCTTAGATACAGGTACATCCGCTTCCTGATTTTGCTCTTTATCTCCTGCTGTTGAACTTGTCTCAATTGTAGTTGCTTCATAAGCATATGTGACCATTAGAGGCCAGATGGCCACAGAGCTTTCGGTCTGATACGTTTGAGCTGCTGGCACAGAGCCAGCAACTGCCTATGCCATGACCACAGGATCGAGAGGGAAAAAGCATTATGCATTTAAATGACTATCAGTTGATTTTTCTACTACTTGCAGCTTAACACAACCCCTACCCGAGTTACAAGAACCAGAGTGGTGATGGCAATACACCAGATAGACAAAGAGTTGAGAAGAATGGACAAGTGAACCTTGGATGGGAGTTAGGAAATGAGGGAACCAATTGTTGACAGATTCCTGTCTGAGGTGATGCCTCACCTGCTCCTATTTTCTGATCCAGTAGACACTGTTTCTCATACAAATGTGATTTCCTACAGCGGCTCACAGAAGGCAGTCAAAAGTTTCTATTAGAATGAGTTGGACCTCTTGTATGGTTTCACAGTGGGACTGCTCTTGGCATTTTGGACATGACATTTCTCCATTTGGAGAAACCATCAAACACACTGTGGGATATTTATCATATCAAGCCTCTGCTCATTAAATCCCCGTGGTGCCCACCTGTTATTTTGATAAACAGAAACTCACTCCTACACTGCAGATGCCCCCTGCGAGGGTGGCCATATGGCTGAACCAGCTACCTTCTTAGAGTGCCTTAGACAGTGTCCTGCACATGGATGGTATTTGGTTAAATGTCTTATGTTCAGTGACATGCTGGTAAGTTAGTTGTCTGGAAAAAAAGGCCTGGTTGGTAAAGCTTTGCTAATTTCTATATTGTGAAGAAGCCAAATGCAGCAGTTTCATGGCATCTATGGTTTAATCACTAGCTTGCAAGGTTTCTAAATATTTAACAGTGGTCTCTTCAGAGGTAATAGAGCTGGCTTGTTACATCTCCCACATTTGAATAAGTCCAGAGCTGGAAGGAAGTTAGGGACTATCCAGTACTCCTTGTTTCATGAAAGAAGTGACATCGAAGAGTTTAGAGTCCAAAATGTGCATTTTGCTATAATGCTCCAGTCTTTGACTAGACAATGCTCCTATGCATTTTCCAGGAAGCCTTGAAGTTTTAGTGACTACAGTAATGATGAGGATGAAGAAAGTGACACATGCCACAGATGATAATTTTTAAGATATTTTGTTAAAATATATTACACATGCCAAGAAATGCACATAAAGTATATAGACAAATGAGTTTTTGGTCACTTGAGCACACTCATAACCACATCCAAATTAAGAGCAAAGCATTACTAGTACCCCAAGAGTCCTCACTATTCCCCCATTTCTGTTTCTTTTAAAGTGAAATAAGAGTATAAAGTCATTTACATGGTATAATTCAGTGAATCATCATTTATAAATATATACTGGATAATAGAACATCCACACAATTTTTATACTGCCTCAAATACTGATCACCACAAATAAGAGAAAATAGTGCTATTTGTCTTTTTTTAGGTCTGGTTTATTTCACTTAGCACAGAGATCTCGAGGTGTATAGGTTGGGCCACAAATTTTGTTCCAGGGCTTTTGTCTTCAGTTTTATCAAGGTGAAGTTGCACATGGTATGTGCAGGTTTATAGGTCAACATACAAGTTTTTGTATACAAAAACACAATGCCCATTTGATGTGTCCTGTGACCCAAAGGCTTAGAGGGAAGAGAAGGATGTCTCATGCTGAGGGCTTGCTCTACTGCATCCATCTTCATGGAATAGCTAACACAAGCCTGGGCTGGGAAGGGGAGGAGAGGCTCCTTAGGGTGACTGACATTCCCATAGTGTGCTACATCTTCTGGTCAAAAGAGAGACAGCCCAAGGGGCCGGCAATGTGGCACAGCGGTTTAACACCCTAGCCTGAAGCACCGGCACCCCCATGGGCACTGGTTCTAGTCCCAGCTGCTCCACTTCCAATCCAGCTCTCTGCTGTGGCCTGGGAAAGCAGAAGATGGCCTAAGTGCTTGGGCCCCTGCACTCTAAGGGGACTGAATGATTGCGTAAGAGACAGCTCTTGGGAGCTTGTTCCTCCTGCATGAGGCTTCTCCAAGAGAAGATCTTCCTGTTTTATGAGGCTAACTGGTTGCTGCTCTGATTGTAGTTACTCTGTTAGGTGTGTCTGTCTGTTTTCACCCTCTCAACTCTCCATGCCTGTCACACTCATCAAACCAACGCTTTCATGGTTACAGCCAACATTTTCAACTGTAGACCTTGGGAAATAACTTGATTTAACGGCACTACCTATAGAAACCCTCATTGCTTGGCATAGCTGGGCAGAATTTTCATGGGATTAGGTTTAGCTCTTGTCAAAAGCCAGTACAAAGAAATCAGGTCTTCTGCTTTCTAAGCTTTAAGTAACTTGACCAATGTCATAGAGTTAGTAAATAGCAGACTGGGAATTCAAACCTGTCCTGTTTACCCACTATACTGCATTGCCTCTCTTCAGAGGAAGGGAGGTAACTTTTGCCAGCTTGGGCTTAAAGAAGAAGGTCTTATTCATATTCCAGTATATTCCAGAGATTCCTGTCCTTAATTCAGCAATCCATTAGAATTCCAAAGGAGAGTCAGCTTATACGAATTATGTCTAACCTAGACCTGGAATGTTAGCCGTCTAGAAAGAACTGCCCTGGGGTCCTCATCGTTATGGCCCTCGCTACAATGTGGTCACTTAAAACAGGGACAGATAACCTGTTTCCAAGGGCTCTGTAGGACTGTCAGTAGCGTAGGAATCAGGTACATATGGGTTCAAATCCAGCTCATTAACTTACAAGTTGGATGCATTGGGAAAATTTCATTTGATGGGGGGATTCTCTAGGCCCCTGTGTCATTGTTCTTAATACCTTGCGTCTTTGCTTCCATGTCTTCGTTAATGGCATTTTCAGTTGTTGGTCAGTCACCCCAATGTTGATCATAATACTTGTTCCATAATAACAACTTAGTGAATTTTGGCTAAATCACTGAGTAGTGAAGAAGAATATTTCTGCAGATTGTATTGGGGAGGATTGCTGTGTGATTCGGATGGGAATACTTGTGTAAGTCATAATTTCATGAGCTTCCTAAGGTGTTCAGCATTCAAAGTGTTTGCAAGTACAGGTGATGAAGATACTTTTAGACAAATTAGTCTTTGTTTTATAACCTTTTGGGTATTTCTGACAATCCTGAGGAAACTAGGCTGGATTTGGCCACTAGGGGGAACACTTAATCTAATGTCAACGCCTTTTCAAATCCTGTGGAAAAGTCCCTAACCCTCCAGGGGCTCATTTCTCATGTATTATGACCACAGCTAGGGTTCATATTGTCTATTCAGTACATCAGGAGCCTTCATATCTTTTCCAAGTCTCCTTCTATTCAGGAAACAAAGGTAGAGGTCAAGAGAATTATTTTTCTTGTGTTTGGTTGATGACGAAAGATCAATTGATACCCTCTAAATCATATAGAAAAGTCAGGGATAATTTAAAAAACAAACATCAGTTTTATAAAATTCAAGTCATCTAATTATTTAAATAGTTTTTAAATTATATGAAATCTGGTAACAAAATATTACTGATTTTTTAATATGTAATCATGTTACCTATTGTAAAATGTCCATTTCTAGAATTAGTTTTATAATGTAATATAGTACTTTTGTGACATTTGAGGAAATTTTATTTTTGAAAATTCATTCATGTAAAAATGTAAAGTGAAAATGAAAGAGGAGGAAGGGGGAAAAAGAATACCAAGGGATAAGGAAAGGACAGATAACAGAACTTAAATCTATGTTGGAAGTGATGAAATTCAAGACTTCAAGAGAGATTTGAAATACACTAGAATTATACATGATATTGATTAGCTTAAGGATGAAGGCGGCATTTACTTCCTGTGCTGGTTAGTTTACTTTGGTCAATTTTTTTTAGTTTTTCGAATTCTCATGTTACTTTATGTGAGAACACGCTCAAGGTTTATATGATAAATAGAGAAAGCCTGGACTTGCTAACACAAGTTATTTACAAGGAGCTTTTGTTTAACTGTGTGTTAAATGGGGCAAATGGCCTCAGGCACTTCTGCATCTCCCTGTAGGCCAAAGTTTAAAATCCTGGGAGCAAGCATTTTGTCTTGTGGTGAGGGAACCCGTATCCCACATCGGAATGCCTGGGTTCAGTTCTTAGCCTTGCACCTGAATCCAGCTGCCTGCTATTGCAGAGCCTGGGAGGTAGCTGTGATGGTTCAAGTAACTGGACACCTGCCATCCACACGGGGGACCTAGGCTGTGATTCTCAATCTCAGCTTAGGCCCTGGCCCAGCCCAGGATGTTGTGGACATTTGGGGCGTGAACCCAAATGTCCAAAGGATGGGAGATCTCTCTCTCTCTCTTTTGCCTCTGGATAAACAAAAAAATTGAATCCTCAAGACAGTTTGTTTTGGGAGTATCTTCTTTGTCACATCAAGGAATGCAAAGGAGTGTATAAAAGAACTCCCATCTTATAAGAACTTTATGTGAGCAGTTATTGAGACCTTCAAATGCGAAATAGGGCAGCATAGCAAAATGACAGCCTTTGCTATCCTCCTTGCTGGATTTCCTTGCTTCCTGGTAGTCCTAATCTTAGAGTAGTAAACTCACCTGCAAGCTGCAGGGTTTCTCATTTACAAAATGGAGCTGTCACCTGTACCAATTGGGAGTAATGAAGATTAATAAGAAAGATATAAATAATTTATTCAAATGAGGGTATTATTTTAATAGCCAGAATATGGACCCACTTCTCAGCTGGATTGGTCATTTTTTATTGTTGAGTTTTTTAAGTTGTTGATATATTCAGGATATTAATCCTTTATCAGATAGATGGTTTGCAATTTTTTTCTTCATTCAGTTGGCTATCTCTTCACTCTATTGATTGTTTTCTTTGCTGTGCAAAAGCATCTGAATTTAATAGTCCCATTTGTTTAGTTTTGCTTTTGTTGCCTGTGCTTTGGGTGTCTTGTCCAAGAAGTCATCCCCTACACCAGTGTCTTGGAGTGTTTCCCCCATGTTTTCTTCCAGCACCTTCATAATCTCAGGTCTTAAATTTAGGTCTTTGATCCATCTTGAGTTGATTGTTGTATATGGTAACAGGTATGGATCTAATTTCATTCTACATTTATAAATCCAGTTTTCCAACACCATTTGTTGAAGAGTCTGTCCTTACTCCACTGTATGGTCTGAGCACTTTTGTTAAAAATAAGTTGGCTGAGCCGGCGCCGTGGCTCAGTAGGCTAATCCTCCGCCTTGCGGAGCAAGCATACTGGGTTCTAGTCCCGGTCGGGGCACCGGATTCTGTCCTGGTTGCCCCTCTTCCAAGCCAGCTCTCTGCTGTGGCCTGGAAGTGCAGTGGAGGATGGCCCAAGTGCTTGGGCCCTGCACCCCATGGGAGACCAGGAAAAGCACCTGTCTCCTGCCATTGGATCAGCGTGGTGTGCCGGCTGCAGCGGTCATTGGAGGGTGAACCAACGGCAAAGGAAGACCTTTCTCTCTGTCTCTCTCTCTCACTGTCCACTCTGCCTGTCAAAAAAAATATAACAAGTTTCTGTATGCATGTGGATTAATTTCTGGGCTCTGTTCTGTTCGATTAATGTGTATATCGGTTTTTATGCCACTACCAAGCTGTTTTAATTACTATAGCTTTTTGGTATACTTTGAAGTCAAGTATTGTAATGCCTCCAGCTTGATTTTTCTTGTTCAGGATCCCTTTGACTTTTCTGAGTCTTTGAGATTCCATATGAATTTTAGGATTGCTTTTTCCAGTTCTATAAAGAATGTCATTGGTATTTTGATAGAGATTGCATTGAATCTCTAGATTGCTTTTGGTAGTATGGACATTTTAATGATAATGATTCCTCCAATGCATGAGCAGGGTAGTCTTTGCATTTTTTTGTGTCCTTGATGATTTCTTTAATGTCTGATAATTTTCATGATAGAGATCTTTCACTTTTTTGGTTAAATTTATTCCTATATATTTGATTTTTTTTGTGGCTCTTGTCAGTGGGATTTTTTTTCTTGATTTCTCTTTTTGTGAGTTTATCATTAGCATAAAACTGATTTCTTGATGTGTTTATTTTGTAACCTGCAACTGTACTGAATTGTATAAATTCTAGCAGCTTTTTGGTGGAGTGTTCAGGTTTTTCCATGTACAACATTATGTCAACTGCAAATATGAATAATTTGACTTCTTCCAATTCTGATGCCCTTTATTTCTTTATGCTCCGTAACTGCTCTTGCTAAAATTCCTAGCACTGTATTAAATAAGAGTGGCAAAAGTGGACATCCTTGCCATGTTCCAGATTTAAGGGGAAATGTTTCACTTTTCCCCCTTCAGTTCATTTGTCATCTACAGCTTTTATAATTTTGAGGAGTGTTCCTTCTATACCTTATTTGTTTAGAGTTTTTATCATGAAGGGATGTTGAATCTTGATAAAAGGTCCTATTCAGCAAGAAGACATAACGCTCATAAATATATATGCACCTGATGCATATACTGGCAAATACTAAAGAGATAGATGGTCTCCCACACAATAAAACAGTGGGTGACTTCAGTTCCCCACTTTCATCAATGCACAGGTCATCCAGACAGAAAACCAACAAAGGTACATCCGAATTGAAACACACTATCGAACAAATGAACCTAACAGACCTTTACAGGACATTTCACTGGAGGCTACAGAGTACACATTCTTTTCATCAGCACATGGAACATTTTCTAGGATAAACCGCATGTTAGGCCAAAAATCAAGACTCAGCAAATTTAAAAAGATTGAAATCATATCATGTTATCTTCTCAGATCATACAGGAATAAAAATAGAAATCAACAAGAACAACAGAACACTCAGAAATACCTGGAAATTAAACAGTATGCTACTGAATGATCAGTGGGTCATTTAAGAAATTAAAAAGTACATCAAAAATATTCACTTTCTTGAAACAAATGATAATGAAAACACAACATATCAAAACATGTGGGACACAGCAAAATCAGTATTAGATCTAATGTTGCATCTTGAAGACTTCGAAAAACAAAAATAAACCAAACCCCAAATCAGCAGAAGGCAAGAAATAATAAGGACCAGAGCAGAAACGAATGAAATTGAAACAAAAAAATACAAAAATCAACAAAATGAAAAGTTGGTTTTCAAGAAGATAAACAAAATTAATAAACCTTTGCCCAGAGCAACAAAGAAAAAAAAAAAAGAAAAAAAACTCCAATAAATAAAGTTAGAGATGAAAAGGGAGATATTACAACTGACAGCACTAAATACAAAGAATCCAAAAAAAAAAAAACTACTCTGAAGGACTATATATGCTAATAAACTGGAAGACCTCAAAGAAATAGATAAATTCCTGAATTCATATAACCTGTTAAGGTTATATCAAGAAGATCCAGACAACCTAAACAGACCCATACAAGCAATGAGATTAAAGCAGTAATTAAAAATCTTCCATCAAGGAGAAGTCTGGGGTCCAATGGCTTTATTACTGCATTCTATAAAACATTCAAAGAGGAAGTAACTCCGATACTCTTCAAACTATTCCAAAATACTGAACAGGATGGAACTGTGTCAAACTCAGGAGGCCAGCAAAACCAAAGACACAACACAAGAAGACAACTACAGACCTATATCCTTATCATAGATACAGAGATTCTCATCAAAATACTAGCAGATCAAATCCAAAACCACCTTGAAAAGATTATACATCACGATCAAGTGGGATTTATCCCATAATTCAAGTGTGGTTCCGTATTTGTAATTCAATAAATGCCATAAATTGCATCAATAGAATGAGAAACAAAAAGCATATGATCATCTCAATGCAGAGAAAACATTTGTACTGCCCTGTAGTATGCCCTGGAATCTGGGATCGTGATACCTCTGGCTTTGTTTTTGTTTTACAAGATTGCTTTAGCTAATCGAGGTTTTCTATGCCTCCACATGAATTTCAGCATCATTTTTTCCAGATCTGAGAAGAATGTCTTTGGTATTGGTATCAGACTGAATCTATAAATTGCTTTTGGGAGCATGGACATTTAGATGATATTGATTCTTCCAACCTATGAGCTTGGAAGAGCATCCTGATGTCTTCCTTGTTCTTGTTTCCTTGGTTTTTGCATTTGTTGTTTGGTATTGTGGAGATATTCTTTGGTTTCCTCTTCTTTCTTATTTTTCGCTGTGGTGGTTTTTCTCATTATACTATGACTCTAGATTAAGTGGACTGTCTGCTTTTGTTAAATCTCTAGAGGCTTGTGGTGGGTGTGGGCAGAGTGCACTGTTCAGGTTTCAGGGTGTGCCAAAGGTGACACATCAAGGTTGGTGTGGTAAATCTTTCTCTCTCTCTCTTTTTTATTCAGAAGGGAAGTAATTCCGCTCAGCTGAGCTTTTCTCTCAGTGGCAATCAGTGCCTGAGTGCTAGCCCCAGTGGGTATAATATTTGTCTTCTCTGTCCCAAGGACCACACAAAGGATCTGTGCAGTCCTCAGTGTAAGCTCAGATTCCCCTTCAGTGTCTCTCACCGGGTAGCCAAGGCCACCCAGTTTGTCGTGTCTTACACTGAGATGAGTCACATCTCAGCCACACAGTGAGTTCTCCCACACACCTTCAGTTTTTTTTTTTTTTCATAGTCCCAGTTCATAAGCTCCACACATTCACTAGGTCTTAGCCTCCTGTTGTTACTCCCAACCAGAGTCAAGTTTTTCTGTTTGGCTGAGGGTGGGTGCAGCCCCGAGCTACTGCAGCTGTTATGTGTGTCCAAAATGGTGCCTCTCTATTGTCTCACATGCCTCTGTAAGGTGAGTGGAGAGAGAGGATCATTTCTGTACCGTCCCTTTAGTTTTTCTCTCCTCTGGTTAGGCTGGTGTACTTCCCTCCATGAGGCTTCAAGCCTCATTCCTGTTGCTTTTCCGTCAATGTTTTGGGCTCCTGCGGTTTCACCTCGCCTCTCTTTCCAGTGCTGGTGCAGAGGAGAAGATTCTAGGCAGCTGGACTCTTGAGCCGTGGGTGCCCATGCCCTCCACATAGACCCACCGTGTCCCTCTAATTCCAGATGAGTTGCCTCTGCAGTTTTTTCCCCAACTCTTTCCTAAGACTTCACTATCTCCACTTTTATTAAACTATCTTTTCCTGGACTATCTGTGAGCTCCCTCCCTATTCCGCCATCTTGGAGCCCCTCCCACAATTTCTTGTAACACTGGTCTCATGGTAGTGAAATCTGTTAGTTTTTACTTATCTGGAAAATACACTATTTCTCCCTCACTTACAAAGGATAGCTTGAATGTATCATCCCATTCTCTTCTGGTTTGTATGGTTTCCACTGAGAAGTCCGATGTTAATCTAATTGGTATTTCTTTATATGTAACTTGACACTTCTCTCTTAGGAATCTTTAGGATTCTTTCCTCCTCTTTAACTTTTGACAATTTTATGACTGAATGTCTCAGAAGACCTTTTTTGGTTGAGTCTGTTTGGGGTTCTTTGAGATTCTTGTATCTGGATGTCCATGTCTCTTTGAAGACCTAGGGAATTTTCAACTATTACTTCATCTAGCAGGTTTTCAATGCCTTTTGCCTTTTCTTCTCCTTCAGAAATACCTGTAATAAGAATACTTGGTCATTGAATTGCATCCCCTATTTTGCATAGATTTTTTTCATTCTTTTAAATTATTTTCTATTTATTTTTGGCTAATTGATTTATTTCAAAATTCTTGTCCTCGAGGTCAGAAATTCTTTTTTTCCACTTGGTCTATTCTGCTGTTAAAGGTCTCAGTCATTTTTTATTTCAGTGATTGAAGAATTAAATCTATTTGGCTCTTCTTAATGAGTTCTATTTCTTTAGTAATATTTTCATTCATGTTATTGGTTGATTTCATCATTTCTTTAACCCGTCTATCTGTATTCTCTTGCATCTCATTGAGTTTACTTACAATAATTATTTTGAATTTTGTATTTGTCATTTCATAGATTTCCTTCAATTCAGTATCTAATTCTGGGGGATTAGAAATGTGGCTTTGAGATAAATAAGGGTTTCCTTGGGTGTGTATCTTTGTTCCACAGAGTTTGGTGTCAGTCTCCCTGGAGAATGTGGTAGCCGGGGCCTTGTTATTGGTGCTGAGGGAGATGAGGGTGGTTGTCCGCTTGTCATACTGAGTGCTGCTGGGGCTTTTGGCATCATGTGCTGTATTGTAAGACTGTGTGATTCAGGTGGATCTTTCCTCAGGCCCTGCTAGGAAAGTCCAGCTGGTGTTGTGTCTTATAATACTAGCAGCTCTAGTCCCAGGACTAAGTATGTGAAGTGAACTAAAGGATGTGAAGTGATTACAAGGTATACAGGAGATTTTGCTGTGGAGGACGTGAGTCCAGGGAGGTGGAATGCAGACAGGTTCTTCCCTGTGTCACCTGGGTAGATTGAGTTGTTACAAGTCTGGTGTTGCAGGTCATTACCCAGATCTCCCACAGTGGGAACAGATTGTTTTTTATGGGCTGCTTTGATGTTAGCCTACAGAAGCCAAAGTGAGTCCCCCAGCTCATGTAGAGTGCATGAGCGTAGCTCTGGGACTAGCGTCCAAAAAACCCCATGGTTGCAGGATGCAGGGAGTCTGCCCTTTGCTGCGCACGTTGCTCTGACTCTGACTGAGATGCTGGTAGGAGCGGCATAGAGGCGTGCTGCTCAGCTTTTCCTTGCTGAGTATGGTGCGCTGTGCCCATTAGCGGTGGGGAGGAAAGGACACTGACCCTGACCCTGACCCTACTTCCCTGCTCCAAGCCCAGCAGTTGCTCAGACCCCAGTCAGCTCCTCAGGCTGAAGAAAAGTCAGTGGGTGACTGAGGAATTCCCTCTCAGCTAAAACCCCAAGTGGCAGGGCTGCTATGATTTCTTCCTGCCTTGACATAGGAAGATGGTGGCTGCTGGTTGTGTCAGTGCCTCTGTCTTCTTTCTTCTTGTTCCACGAGAGTCTGTCTGTCTGTCTGTCTGTCTCCCACTTCTAAAAATTTTCACCAGACCGCTGGAAACAGTTACTTCCTTTGTTCTTTTCATATTCGACAGCAGCTCAAGTTAGTGCGCCTATGCCCAATTCAGACATCTTGGATCTTCCTCTCAACTGTTTTTTAGAGAAGGTCTTCAGAATTTCAGTCCTAAGTAAACTATTAAAAGTACCTGAATCACTTTGAGTATTTGCAAAAACAGATTTTAATTTTTGTTTGTATCTTACCATTACATCCAGCATATGTATGAGAAACTTATATGCACAAAACACAAAACGTGCATTGCAGATACAGTTTTTCCTCAAAAATATTGTTTCCTTATTGCACCACTTTAGGGGGATCTAAGTACATCCCACTTCCCTTTTTCTAAGAGAGTAGAACTTCTTTGTAATAATATATCCAGCCTCCAGCTTTCTAGATTTTGTTGACAACAAGGGAAAATTAAGAAAAGGATGATTGTCTCGGTCTTCTGTGGAGGAAATAATTTTTGTAGCCCCTGTCTTGCTGAAAATCATGAATATGTTTATCTTTTTATTTTTTAAATATGGAACAGTTCACGAATTTGCGTGTCATCCTTGCACAGGGGCCATGTTAATCTTCTCTGTATCGTTCCAATTTTAGTATATGTGCTGCTGAAGTGAGCACAGAATATGTTTATTTTGTGGCTGCTGATGGAACATGCTAATTCTTGCTTGGAGATTAAATTTATTGGCCAACTCATTACACAAACAGTAGAAGGTGCCTGCTGGGTACTGGGTCCTGCAGGTGCAGAGATGTATCGGACGCATTCCTTGCTTGCAGCCTACCAGCATGGTAGAAGAGGAACAATTCCTGAGGTAACAGACTCTTATGCTGCAATAAAGCAACTACAGGAGTACAGGGGGGTCTAACCAAAGCTGCTTATCAGAACAGAAAGGAACATAGCTTTGTTTCTTAATTATGCACCTGTTTGTTACACACCAAGTTCAATAACAGCACCAACATCCATTGGTTACAACAAGCTTTACTAACAAATCTGAAACTCAAATAATTAAATATTAAATCAAAGCATTAAATATGAAATCACGTTTAATATTTTTTTCCCAGACTTATCAAGTGTAATGTTTTTCAAAAACAATCTATTTATTTGAAGGGCAAAGTTACAGAGAGAGGGAGAGACAGAGAGAGATCAATCTTTCATTGGCTCATTGATTCAGTCTCCAGATGGCTTTAATGGCTGGGGCTGGGCCAGGCCATAAGCCAGGATCCTGGAACTCCACCTGGGTCTCCCATATGGGTGGTAGGGGCCCAAGCACTCAGGCCATCTTCTGCTCTCCCGGGTGCATTAGCAGGGAGCTGGATCAGAAATGGAGCAGCCAGTACACAGTACTCAAATCGACACTCATATTGGATGCTAGTGTTGCAGGTGGCAGCTTAACCTACTCTGCCACAACTCCAGCCCCAAGAATCTGTTCAGTTCACTCATTTCTTCTGCACTGGACTATCATTTACTTGGGTGATGCCCACTGGAATTGAGCTCCTGTTACAACCTGGAACACCTGGGTGCTCAGAAGAATCCTAGGGGATTCAGTTTGGTTCAAGCATCCATGATTTGAACATGAGTTGGCTCCTGAGATCATGATGGACTCCAGTCCTCAAAGTTGTAAATTAATGGACACTTAATCTAATGATCATATTTGGGAGGTGGGCCTAGTGAGAGGTTAGGGTGTTGGGGGGTGCTGCCTTCAAAGAGTTGTTCTCATGGCAGTGTTGGTTGTAAAGGCTGAGTGGGGCTGGCCTGTCTCTCGATTCCTGGCTCACCACATGATCTTCCACACCCGCACTGCTCCTGTGATCCACTTCCCCTTTCACTTATGAAAGCAGTGGGGCCACACTGTCTTGGACTTGAACCTTGAAAACTGTGCGCTAAATGAACATTTTCTCTTTGTTACATTTGCTGTGTTTTGTTTGGTTATGATCGTCAAAATACATGGGGTGTCTGGAACCTGAGTTTATCTCAACTTAAGGTCTCTCAGGGGAGGGTGTCTATGACTGGTTTCTTTTAGGACATGTTTCTTAGGTTCCAGCCCGCTGAGCTGGCACCTTTTTCGGACAGGCTTATATTCCTGGAATGGTGGCCCTCTGATGTTGCTGCATATTGGAGTTACCCATGGAGATTAAGCATTCTGATGTGCAGCCTACTCCCCAGACCAATGAAACCAGAGCGTCTGAGGGCGGGACCCAGCCACTGGTGCTATTAGAACTCCTCAGTAATTCCAACGTGCATCGGTGCTTGAAATGGCTGCTCTGAATCCGTGGCTCTCATGCTTCAACTTGTCTCACAGTTACCCTGAGAGCTTTTTACCCACAGCTTGCTGGGCTCTGAAGTTTCTGAGTCAGTGGGGCGGGGGCAGCTGGAGAATCTGCATCCTGATAGGTCCCCAGGTGATGCTAGGTTGTGTTGGTTTGAGGACAGGGCTTTGAGAACTGCTGCATGCAGTGAAAGCAATGAGAAGAAATGGTTGTTGGAGAACAGAGGTTCTTTTCATTTCATCAGAATTTGGAGAATTTCTGTAGGGATGGCACACTACAGGTGCATTGCAATATGTGCTGTGTATCTTTAAGGTGTTTTCAGAGTGATGCACGCCATGGCTTTGTATGCTTGTAAGTTTCATCTAGGAAAACATGCGGCTTTCAGTATTCTCTCTTTGCTTCTTACATTCTTTCTTTCTCTTGTACTTACTTTGAAAAGGTTTGGGATGAAAACTTTGTTAAAATACTAAAGGTCATCTAGCAGAATCAGGTGCAATCAAAGTACTATTAAATCTGCAGAAAATTTGACATTTGAAAATAGTTTTTGCAAAAAAAAAAAAAACAACCCAGATGTTCTGATGGAACAGCTCTATAGCCAAATAAGAAAAAAAAAACTTGTAGCTAATAGTTAACCATTTCATAACACATGGTAGTGAATTGAAAGCAATATTAAGTGGAACATGAATAATTAAATATATTTGAACTGTTTATGTTGACATCAGCAAAGAGCACCCTGCTCAGTCCTTGATGAGCTTCACCTTTTATGAAGCATTCTCATCTCACCCCAGGCTAATTCCTCCTTCAGGCCACCTGTCCTTGGAAAGTAGATGCCCAGATATTTATACCTAACTTTGAATATCCTTTCTTGCTGGTCAAGCCTACTTGGAGTGTTCATACACACCCAGTAATGAGTGACTTCTCTGCTGGCCACAGAATCCAGGGAATCAACTCAGAACACTGGGCACGTTCCCTAGCAGGGAACTGTAAGTCTGGAGGACTCTGACTCCATCCAGGCATGGCAGGAAAGAAGTAGGGAAATCAATTAGGCAGTGTCTGCAGAAGTTAGGTGGCAACCTGGCTGGGTCCACCATGCTTTGAATCCTCATCCTCTGAAAAGTCAGAAGCCTTTCGATACACACTTTGCCCATTCATTAAAGCAAAGGCAAATTTTTTAAGAGTACTTTTAGGCTCACAGTGAAATTCAGAGGAAGGTACAGAGATTTGACTTATTGTCCGGCATCTCGCATTGTTCAGTCTCCTTTTTTAAGAACATCCTCCATCCACAGTGGTATGACTCGGCAAGGATACGTTGTTCTCATCCCATTGTCCACGGTTGACACTGGGCTTCTCTCCTGGTGTTACAGGGTCTGTGGGTTTGGACAGGCAGGTCCACTATTAGAGTGTTGTCCAGACAGTTTCCCAGCCTTAAACATCCTCTGTGCTCTGCCTTTTCACCTCTTTCCCGTAACTCCTGGCAACCACTGATCTTTTTTCTGTTCCGTAGTTTTTCTTTTTTTCAGAACGTCAAATAGTTGCAATTATATAGTAGGTGCAGTTAAATCTCCTATGTCTTTTTGTTGCTTGATAGGTCATTTTTTTTTTTCTACTGAATTAGTATTACATCGTCTCCCTTCCTGTGGTTAGTTTACCCACTTGACGTTGTCTGTACAATCTAAGAATAAAGCTCATTGTTGTACGAGATAATGCTTCCCTGACTAAGGGCTTCTAAGTGATTCCTAGGTGGTAGAGGTGAGCAGCCTGGTGGGGCAGGGAGGACTCATGCTTTGGAGTTGCCTCTTCGGGGCCCTGCAGCTCTGGGGAGTCAAAGCATGTGGAAGTGAGCATTTCCTCTCCCAAGGCTGCCGGGAAGGTAGAAAGTAGAAGTGGGTCAAGTTAGGTCTCAGTCTGTAAATGTAGGTTCCTTCTCTTTCCATTCCCTGAAGGGTGATTTTATTAGTAAATATTTATTTCAAGCTTACTCCATGGTGTGTTTTGGAATACAGATATGTAAGATAGTTTCTTCCCCAGAAGGACTTCATCATGCAAGGGAAAGAAAAATAAGCAGACACTAGCAGTTGTAGATGAGCAGTGTGACCTTATAGGTGTGTGTGGGATCAAGTGCTGTCCTGTGGGGATTTCCTTCAGGCAAAGGGAGGAGGAGCTTTGTGTGTGTTTCCTTTTCTCAGGGAACACAACACTGTGCTCCTTGCTTTCCAGTCTCTGAGATGGTTATTTCTTACATTTCAGTCTCATTTTTTTTATTTGTTTGCAGAGTGGGATAATTATGAACTATCTGGATGCCCAGAGGGAGCATTTCAAATAAGTAATTAAAATATTTGATTTGTGAACACTTCTCCCCTGTGACATTTTATCCAAAATATGTAAATCTGGAGAATTTTAGAAATCGTTTCTAGAGGATATAGGCTTACATAGATTATGCCATGCATGTAGGGTGAAGAGGTGATGGGCTTTCAGGCAGTACCAGGTTTTTGGGCTCATAGTAAAGATTGCACCTAACACCCACATTCTTTTAGGGACCAGAACTTCTATAGCATCATTCCTTTGCAGAATATTCTTCTGTAATTATTAAGTATTCCCAACTGGACATCTTCCTGACAGATTTTAATCTTCAGGAAGTCAAGAATCCACACTGTATTTTAAATGACACCAGCTACTTTTACTTGCTTTTATTCACACTAGTGTTGGAAAGAGAAGCTCAACCATGGCTTCCCAGAGGACCTATCATACTCTCATCCTGATTGAAAATTATTGCGACATTAGAGAAGCCTGAGCCAGGGGCATACCCTTATATCCAACAACTATTTCTTGAGGACCTACTATGTTCTTTGTATAATTTTCTGTCCTTGAGATGCATTTATGAGCATCAGTAGCAACAGCAACAATGAACCACGAAGATCTCTGCCTCAGAAATCAGGTTATGGTGTCTGTATTTACAGAAATAAGCAGGCCACCTGATAGGTTCTGTGACATTTGTAAGTAAAGCACATGCTGTTTTGCAAGGTGATTGGTTACAGTGATGTGCTGCGCAAGAGAAAAAAATGTCAGGGCGGAGCAAATGAAAAGGGTTGGGATGGTGGGCAGGTCACGGTTTTAAGCAGGCTGTTCAGAGGAAGCAGCTGTCATTGAGAAAGGGGTCTTTTAGCAGAGACTAGAAGGAAGTAAGGGATGAACTGTGCTAGTGTCAGATGAGTGTACCAGGTAGAAGGACTTTGTAGAAAGCCTTTCTAGTGTTTCTGGGAAAGGCTGAGAGGCCCATGTGCCTACCGGGGGAATAAGAAAGAAAATGCAAGGGAAGGAGAAGAGGCACAGAGATCCTACAGGGACTTATAAATTTTGAATCCTGCAGGGAAGATCCTGACTTTACAATGCCAAGGTTAGAATAAGCCTTGCTTAATTGTAGAAACTGCCATTTAAACAATCTTAAACCTTTTTCTTACCTAATTAACAAATATTGATGACTCCTCTACTTTAAAAAGATTTATTTATTTATTTGAAAGGCTGAGTTACAGAGAGGCAGAGGCAGAGAGAGAGAGAAAGAGAGAGAGAGAGAGAGGGAGAGAGGTCTTCCATCTGCTGGTACACTCCCCAAGTGGCCACAAAGGCAGGAGCTGAGCCAATCCAAAGTCAGGAGACAGGAACTTCTTCACATGGGTGCAATGGCCCAAGAACTTGGGCCATCTTCCACTGCTTTCCCAGGCTATTCGCAGGGAACTGGATCGGAAGTGGAGTAACCAGGTCTTAAACGGGTGCCTGTGTGGGATACTGGCACTACAGGCAGTGGCTTTACCCACTAAACTACACTGCTGGCCTGGCTCATCCACTTTTGTTCTATTAAAAGCATGCTTTCCTTAAAAAATGTTACGTGTTATACAACATGAGCTTCAAATAAAATTTCACCAAGGTTCAATTAAAGCATTCAGGACTTAGAGTAACTTATTATTATCTCCATTGACTTTATCAAGTATCAAGAAGGATGCACTGGGGCTGGCACTGTGGTGCAGTGGTTTAACGCCCTGGCCTAAAGTGTTGGCATCCGATATGGGTGCTGGTTTGAGGCCCAGCTGCTCCACTTCAGATCCAGCTCTGCTGTGGCTTGGGAAAGCAGTGGAAGATGGCTCAAGTCCTTGGGCCCCTGCACCCGTGTGGGAGACCAGGAAGAAGCTTCAGGCTCCTGGCTTTGCATTGGCGCAGCCCCGGCCATTGCAGCCAATTGGGGAGTGAACCATCAGATGGACGACCTCTCTCTCTCTCTCTGCCTCTCCTCTCTCTATGTAACTCAGCCTTTCAAATAAATAAATAAATCTTAAAAAAGATGCACAATAAAGCAGAAGTCAAATGATTTGCTATAGAAGCCATTATGGCTGAAATAAATAAGACAAATTGTATCAGTTGTAATGGGAAAATACACAGACTATACATCCCATTTATCTGTTTGCTTATTTTTGTATTCAAATGCTATCAGTGTTTGGCCAAAGACTATTTTCATAGTGAAAGTATCCAAAAATCCTATCTCTTGTTTTTTTTTTTTTTTTGTGGGGAGAGACAGGGGCTTTTTTTTAACAGAGAAATATTGAGAATATTAATATTATCTATAGTCAGTAAAACACCAGAACATTTTACTCCTAACTAGCTATAACCTAGCACCCATCAATCAACCTTTCTTCAACCCTCCCTCCCGACTTCCTTCTGTAGCCTCTGCTGACAACTATTGTATGTGGAAAATTCTATCTACTTACCTTGAGCAGTGCTGGGGAGCACAGTATATACTCAGGTGTTGGGAAGGGAAAAAAATAAACCAGGAGAAATTTGATCTTCTCTTAAGTAGAAATGTGAAACTTCTCTCATTACCCAGGTATAAAAGAATAGTTAGCCATACCAAGGTAAACTGGAATAAAAAAAATCTTTCTAGAAGGTATGCATATATCAATACATTACATTGTACCTCATCAGTATTTATTATTTGTTATCTAAATATAAAAATAATCAATGGAAATCAATCAGTTCCCCAAAGATGTTAACTCCATAAGAACTGGAATTATTAGGACGACTTTCAATAGATAAAAATACTTAAAATGATAGGAGAGAAATGTATTTCAAGTGAAGCAAAAAGATTATGAAAAAGAACTAAAGAAATTAGAAAATTAGTCCTAGAAATGAAAAAATGGAGTCTTTGAAATTAAATACTTGGGGCCAGTGCTGTGGCATAGCAGGTAAAGCAGCCATCTGCAGTGCCAGCATCCCATATGGGTGCCGGTTCTAGTCCTGGCTGCTCCACTTCCGATCCAGCTCTCTGCTATGGCCTCAGAAAAGTACTGGAAGATAACCCAAGTCCTTGGGCCCCTGAACCTGCATGGGAGACCTGGAAGAAGCTCCTGGCTCCTGGCTTCGGATCAGCACAGCTCCAGCCATTGCAACCAACTGGGGAATGAACCAGTAGATGGAAAACCTCTCTCTCTCTCTCTCTCACTGCCTCTCCCTCTCTATCTGTGTAACTGACTTTCAAGTAAATAAATCTTTTAAAAAAAGAAATTAGGGCCGGCGCCGTGGCTCAACAGGCTAATCCTCCACCTTGCGGCGCCGGCACACCGGGTTCTAGTCCCGGTTGGGGCGCCGGATTCTGTCCCGGTTGCCCCTCTTCCAGGCCAGCCCTCTGCTGTGGCCCAGGAGTGCAGTGGAGGATGGCCCAAGTGCTTGGGCCCTGCACCCCATGGGAGACCAGGAAAAGCACCTAGTACCTGGCTCCTGCCATCGGATGAGCGCGGTGCGCCGGCCGCAATGCGCCGTCCGCGGCAGCCATTGGAGGGTGAACCAACGGCAAAGGAAGACCTTTCTCTCTGTCTCTCTCTCTCTCTCACTGTCCACTCTGCCTGTCAAAAAAAAAAAAAAGAAATTAAATACTCAATGAATGAGATATAGTGACTATATTTTTGTATTGGTAGATATATTTGAAGAAATGATCCAAAATATAACCCCAGATAGCAATGAAGTATGTGAGCAGATAGAGGACAAAGAAGGTAGAATGTGTACAAGTGTATGCATGTGGGGCTGGGCATGTCAGCCAGAATGCAACACCACACCATCTTGGTACTGTAGCTTTGGAATGAATTTTGTTAGCTGTAGTGTAGATTCCAACATTGTTCTTTAAATCTGCTTTGTCTTTTTCAAATTCCTTCTATCCCTATAAAATTCAGAATCAGCCTATTGATTTCCACAGAACACCTGACAGATGATAGGATTAATATTCAGTATATAGATAGATTTGGGCAAAATTGACAGCTTAACAATTTAATTCTTTTGGTTAATAGACATGATATATTCCTTATTTATGCATTTTCTATCGGCAATCAGTATAACATATATATATATATATATATTTTTTTTTTTTGACAGGCAGAGTTAGAGAGAGAGAGAGAGAGAAACGTTTTCCTTCTGTTGGTTCACACCCCAAATGGCTGCTATGGCTAGCGTGCTGCACTGATCCGAAGCCAGGAGCCAGGTGCTTCCTCCTGGTCTCCCATGCAGGTGAAGGGCCCAAGCACTTGGGCCATCATCTACTGCCTTCCTGGGTCACAGCAGAGAGCTGGATTGGAAGAGGAGCAACTGGAACAGAATCCGGTGCCCTGACTGGGACTAGAACCCGGTGTGCTGGTGCCCCAGGTGGAGGATTAACCTAGTGAGCTGTGGCGCCAGCCTAACATATCTTTCAATAGCTTATTCCTACACATCTAAGTTTTTTTGGTCTATTATATATGGTATTGATTTTTTAAAATCAATTTTACTTGATACACACACACACACACATATACACACATACATACAAAAAACTGTGTCCAGCAAATGTGCTAAAATTTCCTTTACATTTTGATAGGGCTATTTCACTTTTCTATGTATGCATTTACTGCCTTGTTGTACTGGCTAAAACCTCCAACATGTTGAAATGAAGTGGAGATGGTACACATGGATGTTTTGTCCCTGATTTCAAGATGAAAGATTTTAGAAAGAATATTTTAAAAACTTTACTGGGGGCTGGCACCATGGCTCACTTTGTTAATCCTCCCATATGGGCACCAGATTCTAGTCCTGGTTGCTCCTCTTCCAGTCCAGCTCTCTGCTGTGGCCCGGAAGGGCAGTGGAGGATGGCTCAAGTGCTTGGGGCCCTGCACCCACATAGGAGATCGGGAGGAAGCACCTGGCTCCTGGCTTCGGATCGGCGTAGCTCTGGCCATAGCGGCCACTTGGGGAATGAACCAACTGAAGGAAGACCTTTCTCTCTGTCTTTTTCTCTGACTGCGTATAACTCTACCTGTCAAATAAATTAAAAAAAAACTTTATTGGGTTATAAGTGTTTGACATATATTCTTATTATAAGTTGTTTTTCAAATACATATTGTAGAAATGTTTTATTCCAGTTCATGACTTATTTTTTCACTCAAAATGAATAAAAGAGCAAAAGTTGTTCATTTGTTAGTTGTCAGTCTCTGTCTCTCAAGTAAAAATAATAAATTTTAAAAGAAATTTTAGCTGAACTCTTCTAGCAGTTTGAATTATTTCCGGCTTCTGTCCCAGGCACAGATGAGGATTTTTAAAAAGTTTTTAAAGATTTATTTAAGGCAGAGTTAAAGAGAGGAGAGAGAGAGAGAGAGAGAGAGAGAGAGGAGAGAGAGAGAGGTATCTTCTATCCACTAGTTCACTCCCCAAATGGCCACAATGGCTGGAGCTGCGCCAATCCGCAGCCAAGAGACAGGAGCTTCTTCCGGGCCTCCCACGTGAGTGCAGGGGTCCAAGGACTTGGGCCATCTTCTACTGCTTTCCCAGGCCATAGTAGAGAGCTGAATAGGAATAGAGCAGCCAGGACTATAACCAGCACTTGTATGGGATGCCACCACTACAGCTGGGGCTGGACCAGGCCAAAGCCAGGAACTGAGAGCTTGTTCTGGTGTCCCATGGGAGTGCAGGAACCCAAGCACTTGGGCCATCATTTGGGACTCAAACTGGGACCCATATGGGAGGCCAGCACTTCAGGTGGCAACTTAACCTGCTTCGCCACAGCACTGGCTCCAGATGAGGAGTCTTAAAGAAGATCATGAAGACGTTGGGCTTGTGTCCCACTGGGTTAAACTGCCACTTGGGAAGCCCTCGTTCCATGTCAGAGTGCCTGGTTTGAGTCCTGCCTACTCTTTTTCCAGTTCAGCTTCCTGTCAGTATACATCCTGGGAGGTAGCAGATGATGACTCATGTACTTGAGCTCCTGTCAGTGGTTGGACAATTCTTTTTTCTCACTCTAATGCTCTCTGTCTCTCACTCTCTCAGAACTCTTCCTTTTAAATAAATAAACATAAGCATTAAATTAAGAATCAGCATTTTAAAAAAGTTCATGGAAAATGTGTATTGAGAAAAAATGGAAAGATCAGGCAAAATGGCAGAGTAGGTAGGGAGCTATAGCTAGAAGATGGTTTAAAAAAGTGGAGAGAGTGCAGTATCAGGGAAGAGTTAGGGAGAAAACGGCAGAGAAAGCTTCATGCAAATTAGAGGGACACAGTAGACCTGTGTGGAGGGTGTGGAGACGCACAAATCAGGACCCCAGCAGCTGTGAGCCTCTGCACCATCTTCGGAGAGTGAGGTGAGACCAGACTGCAGCAGCCCAAGCCATTAGCGATAAAGCTGCAGGGAAAGCCTGGAGGGAATCCAGCTTGGAGCCCTGTGGGGGATACTGTACATGCCAACCTATAGGAGAAAAACGGGGGCACATTTCTCTCTCCCCAATCACCATGCAATGATGCCCTGTTACAAGCCGATAGAGAGTGGATACTATTTTGGACATAGGTAACAGCTGCACCTGCTCATGTCTATGCCCAGCAACCAGCTGAGTGTAGACTCCTGAGTCTGGTGGGGAGAACTGACAGGCAGCTGGGTGCTCGTGACCATGGGAGGCTTGGGTGCAGGGACTGTGAAAACACTGAGGCTGTGTGGAAAGGCTCAGAGTGTGGCTGAACAGTGGGCAGTCACTGTGGGGGGCGCTACATGTTCTGGGATCCCTGGCTCTCTGTTGAGGGACATTGCTGGAGAATCTGCTTACACTGAGGATGCACACGTCCTTCGTGTGGTCATTGTGGAAGGATGTACTAATTACACCTACTGGGGCTAGTGCCCAGGTACTAGTGTCCTTTGAGGAGAGAAAGTTAACTGAGTCTGTGCCAACAGAGTATAACAAACTACCCTCTGATTAAAAAAAAAATTACCACACCCAACCTGGGTGTCTCCTTAACACCCCCTTCACCCTGGAGCACTGAACAGAACTCCTTGGCCACAAAAAAGCAGACACTCCACTAATCAACACAAAGAACCCAATGAGTATCTCCACAAATGCTGAATAGTAAATGCATCCATTCAAGAAACAAGAATAAGGAACACAACAAGGTACTATTTTCACTTTGTAACTTCAACAGTAGTGGCTTCATTTCTTTTTAAAGCACATCTTGTTGACCTTACTCACAAAGAATTAATTCCTTCCTTCCCCCAAATAAAACATATCTAGGAGCTTCAAGCCCACCACTTAAAAGAAATGGTGCTAACACCTAGCACAGAGAAACACAATTTGTCAAAGAGAAGGAATCTTTTAGAGGGAAGATACAGTTTCTAAAATTTCTTCATGTAATAATTTCTGGAAGATAGCATAATCTTCCTATAGCAATGCTTTATTTGAAATAGCAAAATACTATGAAAACTGGATGAAATCTAAGAAATGGTTAACTTTGCAGCTAAAAAAATAGCTGTGTTTATAACTGAGCACCTAAAAGGAAACCTGTAGAAGTGAAACTGACACTGAGAAGCAATGACGTGATCAGCCCTTGTCCTGACTGTTGAGGAACAGCTTACTATTTTATTCTTTTTAGTATTTTCTTTTTCTACCTATTACCATTGGTTGAACTCTTTATTTAACAAATAACTATTCCTAGGTGTTTAAATCCAATGAAAAATTTATCCCTGTTAAAAATAAGAGTGGAAATAAGAGAGGGAGGAGATGTAGTTTGGCACGCACTCCCTCGGACTTACACCTAAAGGTAAAGCTAAAAACTTGCCATGGGACTCCAAATCCCATTAAGTTGGCAGGTACCAATGCCATCTTACTAGTTAAAGTGATCACTTTAAGTTCATAAATGATCATAAAGATAGTATTAAGTGTCAAAAGGAACACATAAATAAGACCAGTGTCTGCTAATAATAATTGATAGAATTAAAAAGGAGAAAATGGTCCAATATGGGTAGCAGGGTACAGCAGACTCATAGAATGGGAGATGCCCTAAACAGCACTCTGGCCTCAGAATCAGCCCTTAAGGCATTCAGAACTGGCTAAAAAGCCCATGAGAGTATTTCAGGCAAGGAAAGCCAAAACATTGTGGAAAAAATGACCTACATGAAAGATCTCTGTGAGTGGGATCCTGGTGGAAAGAAGGGGCCATCAAAGAAGGAGGTACCTTTCTCTGAAGGGAGGAGAGAACTTCCACTTTGATTATGGCCTTGTGTAAATAAGGTTGGAGTTTGTGAACTCAAGAGGCTTCCATAGCCTTGGCAGCTCATGACAAGAGCCTTGGGTGATTACTGACGTCATAAATAAGTGTGTCAGTTGTTCAATCAACAATAGGAGTCACTGTGCACTTACTCCTCATGTAGGACCTCTGTCCTTAATGTGTTGTACTATGAGAATTAATGGTAAAACTAATCTTCAAACAGTACTTTATACTTTGTGTGTCTGTGTGGGTGCATACTGTTGAAATCTTTACTCAGTATAGAGTTGATCTTCTGTATATAAAGATAATTAAAAATGAATCTTGATGAAGAATAGGATGGGAGAGGGAGTAGGAGATGGGATGGTTTATGAGTGGGAGGGTGGTTATGGGGGGAAGAACCATTATCCAAAAGTTGTACTTTTGAAATTTATATTAAATAAAAATTTTCTATAAAAATCATTGTGTTTAGGTAGTCACGTGTACCTTAAACCCTTACATTTGTTTAGGGTTTTACAGTTTAAGATGTTCTTCCATTTGTATTATATTCACCCATTTTGAGTGTTACAACAGCATTGTGAAATATGAAAGGCATAAAGCGTAGGTTACTATTTGATTCAACCTTGCTTATCCATAATTCTAGGACCTGAAATTATTCCATATTTAAACATGTCTAGTTTATGTCTCTCTTAAAACCAGAAGAACATAAAGACTTAAGAATCAGAGACAGAGAGCAAATGAATATGCCTTATGAACACAGTGGGAGTGCAGTATTTTTATAGAATTGCTAAACCTCACTCCACCAGTAAGTAGGTAGTAGCATCTTCTCAGTCACTAATGAATTAATTGGATTTGACATCACAAACCAGTCATTTGCCTGTGGGTGGGTTAGGCTGTTACCAAATACTGTTATTATAACATATTTTTCTCAGTTATTGCCATAGATTTATGCAAAATCAGGAATAACTGTTTTTAAAGGGGTTATTTTATAGCAATTTCAAAGCTTAAGTGCTTAAAATATTTAGACTTCTGCAAAAGAGA
This sequence comes from Sylvilagus floridanus, assembly GCA_949820135.1. Taxonomy (NCBI): domain Eukaryota; kingdom Metazoa; phylum Chordata; class Mammalia; order Lagomorpha; family Leporidae; genus Sylvilagus; species Sylvilagus floridanus. The sequence continues at coordinate 108,311,632 of OX463226.1, forward strand.
TTTTTTTCCTAGTAATTTGTGGGAGTAAAACATGAACAGAAGTCCAATTTTAACATATCTTATTCTAATATCATTTCACACACACAAATTCAATCAAATGATATTTACTGACTTCTAGCTTCTGCTTAGAATGTAAGAAGCTGAAAAAAATATGCTCACACCCAAAAAGATACAAAAGCTAAATAACTTGCAAAATCAAAGCTATTTAAAAACCCATCAAAGCATCCTCAGCTCACACGATCACCAACTCACTAAAAATCTAAAGAAAAATGAGAATATTCAATTAGCAACAAGACATGAGCAGGTACAAGGAGAAACATGATCATCAATACAAGAGAATTTGAAGTAAAAGATAAAAGGAAGTCCAAAGTATAAATTAGGAATATTTTTGGAAAAATGGCAAGGCAATGTCATTACTTGTCAATAGTCACCTTGAATTTAAATGTCCAACTCCCCAGTTAGAAGACACAGACTGGCTGAATGGATTAAAAAACAAAACCCATCTATCTGTTAACTACAAGAAACACATCATACCACCAAAATGCATGCAGACTGAAAGTGAAAGGATGGAAAAAGATAATCCATGCTAACAGAAACTAAAAACGTGCTGATGTAGCAATCCTAATATCACACAAAATAGATTTTAACACAAAAACTATTAAAAGAGACTAAAAGGACATTATATAATGACTAAAGGATCAATTAAACAGGAAGATGTGACTCCTATATGAGTCTATACAACTAATTACAAGGCACCTGGTTATCTAAAAGAAATGTTAATGGATTGAAAGGTACTTCAGTACCCCTCTATCAGCAGTGGACAGGTCAACCAGACAGAAAAATCAACAAGGAAACAACACAGTTGATCAACAACCAAATAGACCTAGCAGATATCTACAGAGTCTTCAACCCTACAGCCACAGAATATACCCATTTTTGTCACCAGTGCAAGGAGCTTTCTCTAGGATTGACCACATGCTAGGACATAAAGTAAGTCTCAGCAAATTCCAACAAATCAAAATCATACCAAACATCTTCTCAGACCACAATGCAATGAAACTGGAAGTCAGCAACTCAGGAATCTCTAGAACACATGCAAACACATGGATTCTGAGCAACGTGCTACTGAATGAACAGTGAGTCATAGAAAAAATCAAGAGAAATCAAAAAATTTCTGGAAACAAATGAAGATACAATGCAACATATCAAAACTTATGGGATACAGCAAAAGCATTGTTAAGAGGAAAGTTTATAGCAATAGGTGCCTACATCAAGAAACTGGAAAGGCACCAAATAAATGAACTATCAATGCACCTCAAGGATATAGAAAAACAACCACAAACCAAACTCAAAACTAGAAGGAGAAGAGAAATAATTAAAATTAGAGAAGAAATAGGCCGGCGCCGTGGCTCAACAGGCTAATCCTCCGCCTTGCGGCGCTGGCACACTGGGTTCTAGTCCCGGTCGGGGCACCGGATTCTGTCCCGGTTGCCCCTCTTCCAGGCCAGCCCTCTGCTGTGGCCCAGGAGTGCAGTGGAGGATGGCCCAAGTGCTTGGGTCCTGCACCCCATGGGAGACCAGGAAAAAGCACCTAGCACCTGGCTCCTGCCATCGGATGAGTGCGCTGTGCCGGCCGCAGCGCGCCGACCGCAGCGCGCCGACCGCGGCAGCCATTGGAGGGCGAACCAACGGCAAAAGGAAGACCTTTCTCTCTGTCTCTCTCTCTCACTGTCCACTCTGCCTGTCAAAAAAAAAAATTAGAGAAGAAATCAACAAAATTGAAGTCCCCCCCCCCCCCAAAAAAAAAGCACACACAATATGAAAGATCAGCAAAACAAGGAGCTGGATTTTTGAAAAAATAAACAAAATTGACACACCAATGGCCCAACTAGCCAAAAAAAGGAGAAAGAAGACCCAAGTCAATAAAATGAGATGAAAAAGGCAATGTAACAACAGACACCACAGATAAAAAGAATCATCATCATCAGAAGTTACTATAAAGAGCTGTATGCCAACAAACAGGAAAACCAAGAAGTGTATAGATTCCTAGACAGATACAACCTACGTATATTAAGCCATGAAAGCATAGAAAATCTAAGCAGACCCATAACTAAGACAGAAATTGAATCTGTAATAAAGACATTCCCAACAAAGAAAAGCCCAGGACCACATACATGCACTGCTGAATTCTACCAGACATTTAAAGGACTAACTCCAATTCTTCTCAAGCTATTGAAAATAATTGAAAGGGAAGGAATCCTCCCAAATTGTTTCTATAAAGCCAGAATCACCTTAATTCCTAAACCTGAAAAAGATGCAACTGAGAAAGAGAACTACAAACCAATTTCCCTGATGAACATAGATGTAAAAATCCTCAAGAAAATTCTACCCAATCAAATCAAACAACACATCAGAAAGATCATCCACCTGGACCAAGTGGGATTTATCTCTGCTGTGCAGGGATGGTTCAACATTCACAAATCAATCAATGTGATACACCACATTAACAAACTGCAAAAGAAAAACCATATGATTATCTCAATAGATGCAGAGAAAGCATTTGATAAAACACAACACACCCACACAACAACACACCCTTTCATGATGAAAACTCTAAGAAAATTGAGTTTAGAAAGAACATTCCTCAACACAATCAAGGCAATCTATGGCAAACCCAAGGCCAGTGTCCTGTTGAATGGGGGAAAAGTTGGAAGCACTCTCACTGAGATTCAGAACCAGACAAAGATGCACATTCTCACACCATTGCTATTTAATATAGTCCTAGAAGTTTTAGCCAGAGCCATTAGGCAAGAAAAAGAAATCAAAGGGATACAAATTGGGAAGGAAGAAGTCAAACTATCCCTATTTGGAGATGACATGATTCTATATATAGGGCATCCAAAAGACCCCACTAAGAGACCATTGGAACTCATAGAAGAGTTTGGAAATGCAGCAGGATATAAAATAAGTATATAAAAATCAACAGCCTTTGTATACACAGACAATGCCATGGCTAAGAAAGAACTACTTAGATCAATCCCATTAACATTCACTACAAAAAAAATTCAAATACCTTGGAATAAATTTAACCAAGGATGTCAAAGATCTCTACAATGAGAATTATAAAACATTAAAGAAAGAAATAGAAAAGATACATAAAAATGAAAAAATCTCCCATGTTGATGGATTGGTAGAATCAATATCATCAAAATGTCCATTCTTCCAAAAGCAATTTAAGATTCAACATTATACCAATCAAAATACCAAAGACATTCTTCTTCTCAGATCTAGCAAATAAATGATGCTGAAATTCACATGGAAACAGAGGAGACCTCGAATAGCTAAAATAATCTTATATAACAAAAACAAACCCAGAGGGCTGGTGCTGTGGCTCATTTGGCTAATATCCCACCTGTTGCGCCAGCACCCCGAGTTCTAGTCCCAGTTGGGGCGCTAGGTACTAGTCCTGGTTGCTCCTCTTCCAGTCTAGCTCTCTGCTGTGGCCCGGGAGGGCAGTGGAGGATGGCCCAAGTGCTTGGGTCCCTGCACCCACATGGCAGACCAGAAGGAAGCACCTGGTTCCTGGCTTAGGATCAGTGCAACACTAGCCGTGGCAGCCATTAGGGGAGTGAACCAATGGAAGGAAGACCTTTCTCTCTGTCTCTCTCTCGCTGTCTATAACTCTACCTGTCAAATATAAAAAAAAAAAAACCCAGAAGCATCACAAGATCAGAATTCAAGACATACTACAGGGTACATATAATCCAAACAGGCTGGTACTGGTGCAAAAACACATGGATTGACCAATGGAACAGAATAGAAATGCCAGAAATCAATCCAAGCATCTACAATCATCTTATATTTGACAAAAGAGCTAAAATCAATCCCTGGAATACAGACAGTCTCTTCAACAAATGGTGCTGGGAAAACTGATCTCCACATGCAGAAGTATGAAGCAAGTTCCCTTTCACTTTACATAAAAATCCACTCAAAATGTATCAAAGATCTAAATCTATTACCTGATACTATCAAATTTTTAGAGAACATTGGGGAAACCATGGAAGACATTGGCATAGGCAAAGACTTCTTGGAAAGGACCTCAGAGGCACTATCAATGCCAAAATTCACAAATGGGATTACATCAAGTTGAGAAGCTTCTATACTGCAAAACAAACACAGGAAAATGAAGAGGTAATGGACAGACTGGGCGAAATTATTTGCAAGCTATTCAACAGATACAGGATTAATAACCGGAATATACAAAGAGATCAAGAAACTCCACAACAAAAAAACAAACAACCCAATGAAGAAATGGGGAAAGGACTTAAACAGGCATTTCTCAAATGAGGAAATCCAGATGGACAACAGGCTCATGAAAAAATGCTTAAGATCACTAGCCATTAGGGAAATGCAAATTGAAACCACAATGAAGTTTCACCTCACCCACGTTACAATGGCTCTCATACAGAAATCAACAAACAACAAATGCTGGCACAGATGTGGGGAAAAGAGGTACCTTAATCCATTATTGGTGGGAATGTAAACTGGTAAAACCACTATGGAAGACGGTATGGAGATACATCAGAAACCTGAATATATATCACTTCTCGACCTTTTGGCTAAGATCAAGTGTAGAAACCTGAATATAGACCTACCTTCCTAAGGAAAATGTAATTAGCATATGAGAGTTATCTGCACACCAGTGTTTACTGCAGCTTAATTAACAATAGCTAAAACATGGAATCAACCTAAATGTCCATCAACTGAAAACTGGATAAAGATATTATGGGATTTGTACACCATGGAATACTACACAGAGGTAAGAAAAAAAGAAATTCAGTATTTTACAATAAAATGCATGAATCTGGAAAACATCATGCTTAGTGAAATAAGCCAGTCCCAAAGGGACAAATACTATTTGTTCTCCTTGACCTGTGATAGCTAATAGAGCACCTAAAAGGCATTTGGTAGAAGTGAAATTGACACTTTGAGAAGCAATGAGTTGAACAGCCCTTGTCTTGACTGTTTGAGGAACAGGTTTTTTTAAAAAATACTTTTGTTAAACTCTTAACATAGAGTTAAAGATATGTGTATAAAGTCAACTGAAAATAGATCTCAGTAAAAAATAAGAGTGGAAATAAGAGAGGGAGAAGGAAGAGGGGTGGGAGTATGTGTGGGAGGGCAGGCAGGGTAGGAAGAATCACCACGTACCTTAAGTTGTAATTATGAAGTATATGAAGTTTGTAACTGTAATGCGGTGTAGTTTTGCATACATTCCTATGGACTTCTAAGTGTACAGTTTGAAAACTTGCCATGGGGACTCCAAGACCCTTGGGCTGAGTGATAAAAATACCATCTTAAGTGTTAAAATAATCAAATGGATAGAATTTAGTGTATGGTAATAATAGATAAAATTAAAAAGTAGTGAATGCTCCAACATGGGTAGCAGTCCACACAGTATGCTCATACAATGACAATCACTTTAAATAGCTCTCTGACCTCAGAATCAACCCTTAAGTTTTTATAGTCTGGCTGAAAACCCACGAGAGCATTTCAGGCATGGAAAGACAAGCCACTGTGGAAAAAAATGAAAGATCTCAGTGGGTGAGACCCTAGTGGAAAGAAGTAGTCATCAAAGAATGATGCACTTTTCTCTGAAGGGAGAAGAGAACTTCCATGTTGCTTATGGCCTTGTATAAATACTTACAGAGTTAATGGATTCAAAAGTCTTCCATAGCCTAGGCAACCCATGTCAAGAACCTCACGTGACCACTGATGTCATATATAAGCGTGTTAATTGTTAAATTAACATCAAGAGTCATCAAGAGTCACTGTGCACTAACTTCCCATGCAGGACCTCTGTCCTTAAAGAGTTGTATTATAATTATGTCTAAGTACTTGCAAAAGATGCATTAGTCTTGGGTGCTTCTTTAAAGTTAATTAACTTTCTAAAAAAAGAGGGGGTGAAATTGACTTTGAGATGCAATGACTTTGTTTTGCTTTTGTTTTTGTTTTTTGATTCTAGTACCTGAAGTACTAGAAATGTTTTAATATTAATCTTTTATTGCAATGAAACCAAACTTCCTGACAATTTACTACCTATGTCGGTGACTTTCTAATACTTGTCCTGAATTCAGTCATGAGTTTTATGAATCTTCCAATAATTGTTTTTGCCAAGTCTGATCTCTGGCTAAATAGCAATAGTGTCCCAGACATTGCGGGACAGCCATAGCGGTTTTTTTTTTAAACTTTCATTTAATGAATATAAATTTCCAAAGTACAGTTTGAGGATTACAATCGCTCCCCCCCCATAACTTCCCTCCCACCCGCAACCCTCCCTTCTCCCCTTCCATTCACATCAAGATTCATTTTCAATTCTTTTTATATACAGAAGATCAGTTTAGTATATATTAAGTAAAGATTTCAACAGTTTGCACCCACACAGAACACAAAATGAAAAATACTGTTTGAGTACTAGTCATAGCATAAATCACAATGTATAGCACATTAAGGACAGAGATCCTACATGAGGAGTAAGTGCACAGTGACTCCTGTTGTTGACTTAACAAATTGACACTCTTGTTTATGGCATCAGTAATCACCCTAGGCTCTTGTCATGAGTTGCCAAGGCTATGGAAGGCTTTTGAGTTTGCCGACTTCGATCTTATTTAGACAAGGTCATAGTCAAAGTGGACGTTCTCTCCTCCCTTCAGAGAAAGGCACCTCCTTCTTTGATGACCTGTTCTTTCCACTGGGATCTCACTCATGGAGATCTTTCATTTAGGTCATATTTTTTTTTTTTTGCCAAAGTGTCTTGGCTTTCCATGCCTAAAATACTCTCATGGGCTTTTCAGCTGGATCCGAATGCCTTAAGGGCTGATTCTGAGGCCAGAGTGCTGTTTAGGACATCCGCCATTCTATGAGTCTGCTGTGTATTTCGCTTCCCATGTTGGATCATTCTCTCCTTTTTTTTATTCTATCAGATAGTATTAGCAGACACTAGTCTTGTTTATGTGATTCCTTTGACTCTTAGTCCTATCATTATGATCAATTGTGAAGAGCAATTGATCACTTTGGACTAGTGAGATGGTATTGGTACATGCCACCTTGATGGGATTGAATTGGAATCCCCTGGTATGTTTCTAACTCTACCATTTGGGGCAAGTCCGATTGAGCATGTCCCAAATTGTTCATCTCTTCACTCTCTTATTCCCACTCTTATATTTAACAGGGATCATTTTTCAGTTAAGTGTCAACACTTAAGAATAACTGTGTGTTAATTACAGAATTCAACCAATAATATTAAGTAGAACAACCAAAATAAAAAAATACTAAAAGGGATAAAGTATTAAGTTGTTCATCAACAGTCAGGGCAAGGGCTGATCAAGTCACCGTTTCTCATAGTGTCCCTTTTTTTTTGCCTATTTAATTTCCTTTAGTGTTTAGTGTTAGCTATTGTGAATTGAGCTGCAATAACATTGAGGTGCAGACCACATTTTTGTTTGCCAATTTAATTTCCTTTGGGTAAATTCCAAGGAGTGGGATGGCTGGGTTGTATGGTAGGGTTATATTCAAGTTTCTGAGGAATCTCCAGACTGACTTCTATAGTTTCTTTACAAGTTTGCATTCTCACCAACAGTGGGTTAGTGTCCCTTTTTCCCCACATCCTCGCCAGCATCTGTTGTTGGTAGATGTCTGTATGTGAGCCATTTTAACTGGGGTGAGGTGAAACCTCATTGTGGTTTTGATTTGCATTTCCCTGATTGCTAGTGATCTTGAATATTTTTTCATGTGCCTGTTGGCCATTTGGATTTCCTCTTTTGAAAAATGTCTACTGAGGTCCTTGGCCTATCTCTTAAGTGGGTTGTTTATTTTGTTGTTGTGGAGTTTCTTGATCTCTTTGTAGATTCTGGTTATTAATCCTTTATCTGTAGCATAGTTTGCAAATATATTTTCCCATTCTGTTGGTTGCCTCTTCACTTTCCTGACTGTTTCTTTTGCAGTACAGAAACTTCTCAATTTGATGCAGTCCCAATAGTTAATTTTGGCTCTGACTGCCTGTGCCTCCAGGGTATTTTCCAAGAAGTCTTTGCTGGTGCCAATATCTTGCATGGTTTCTCCAATGTTCTCTAATAATTTGATCGTGTCTGGTGTTAGATTTCAGTCTTTAATCCATATTGAGTGGATTTTTGTGTAAGGTGTAAGGTAGGGGTCTTGCTTCATGGTTCAGCATGTGGAAATCCAGGATATAAAATCAGTGCACAAAAATCAACAGCCTTTGTGTACGCAGGCAATGCCATGACTGACGAAGAACTTCTAAGATCAATCCCATTCACACTAGCTACAGAAACAATCAAATACTTTGGAATAAACTTAACCAAGGATGTTAACGATCTCTACTATGAGAATTACAAAATCTTAAAGAAAGAAATAGAAGAGGATACCAAAAAATGGAAAAATCTTCTATGCTCATGGATTGGAAGAATCAACATCATCAAAATGTCCATTCTCCCAAAAGCAATTTATTGATTCAATGAGATACCAATCAAAATACCAAAGACATTCTTCACAGATCTAGAAAAAATGATGCTGAAATTCTTATGGAGATGCAGGAGAGCTTGAATAGCTAAAACAATTTTGTACAACAAAAACAAAGCCGGAGGCATCACAATACCAGATTTCAGGACATACTACAGGGCAGTAGTTATCAAATCAGCATGGTACTGGTACAGAAACAGATGGACAGACCAATGGAACAGAATAGAAGCCCTAGAAATGAACCCAAACATCTATAGCCAACTTATATTTGATCAAGGATCTAAAACCAATTCCTGGAGCAAGGACAGTCTGTTCAATAAATGGTGCTGAAATGCAATGACTTTGAACAGCCCTGTCTAGATTGTTGAGGAACAGATTTTGTTTGTTATTTTCATGCAAATTGTTGAACCCTTTACTTAGTGTACAGTTGGGTTTCTGTGTATAACATTAATCAAAAATGGATCTTTTTGGAAAATGGGATTAGGGATGAGAGAGGGAAGATGAGAGAGTGGGAGAGTGGGTGGAACGGCAAGTACTGTAGGAAGAATCATTGTATTCCTAGACTTGTTCTTAGGAAATGCATGAAGAATGTGCTCCTTAAATAAAAGGTTTCTTTGTGGGGGGAGGACAAATAAAAAGAAAACTTAAAAAAAAAAAAAAACCTATGCATGCATTTCAGATTTCTTTTTTGTAACAACATAAGCTATTTCTTATTTCCATTTTCCATGAACTTTTTGAGATACTCCTTGTACTGTTCATGTCTTGTTGCTAATTGAATATTCTCATTTTTCTTTAGATTTTTAGTGAGTTGGTGATCGTGTGAGCTGAGGATGCTTTGATGGGTTTTTAAATAGCTTTGATTTTGCAAGTTATTTAGCTTTTGTATCTTTTTGGGTGTGAGCATATTTTTTTCAGCTTCTTACATTCTAAGCAGAAACTAGAAGTCAGTAAATATCATTTGATTGAATTTGTGTGTGTGAAATGATATTAGAATAAGATATGTTAAAATTGGACTTCTGTTCATGTTTTACTCCCACAAATTACTAGGAAAAAAATCTCTTTTGCAGAAGTCTAAATATTTTAAGCACTTAAGCTTTGAAATTGCTATAAAATAACCCCTTTAAAAACAGTTATTCCTGATTTTGCATAAATCTATGGCAATAACTGAGAAAAATATGTTATAATAACAGTATTTGGTAACAGCCTAACCCACCCACAGGCAAATGACTGGTTTGTGATGTCAAATCCAATTAATTCATTAGTGACTGAGAAGATGCTACTACCTACTTACTGGTGGAGTGAGGTTTAGCAATTCTATAAAAATACTGCACTCCCACTGTGTTCATAAGGCATATTCATTTGCTCTTAAGTCTTTATGTTCTTCTGGTTTTAAGAGAGACATAAACTAGACATGTTTAAATATGGAATAATTTCAGGTCCTAGAATTATGGATAAGCAAGGTTGAATCAAATAGTAACCTACGCTTTATGCCTTTCATATTTCACAATGCTGTTGTAACACTCAAAATGGGTGAATATAATACAAATGGAAGAACTTCTTAAACTGTAAAACCCTACACAAATGTAAGGGTTTAAGGTACAAGTGACTACCTAAACACAGTGATTTTTTTATTTTTAGCTACAAATTTAACCATGTCTTAGATTTCATCCAGTTTTCATAGTATTTTGCTATTTCAAATAAAGCATTGCTGTCTTCCAGAGATTATTACATGGAGAAATTTTAGAAACTGTATCTTCCCCCTAAAAGGTTACTTTTATTTGAGAAACCATGTTTCTCTGTGTTAGGTGTCAGCACCATTTTTTATAAATGCTTGAAGCTCCTATACATGTTTTATTTGGGGGAAGGAAGGAATTAATTCATTGTGAGTAAGGTCAACAAGATGTGCCTTAAAAAGAAATGAAGCCACCTCTGTTGTAGTTACAAAGTGAAAATAGTTTTCTAATCACAGGCAGTTGAAATGAGACATTAGCTGATTTTAGCTGCTTGGAGGAAAGTGTTTTCCATATCACAACTGATGTTAAGTCTGTCCTCTTGGCCTCTGTGCTAAGCATTATAAAAAATTCTTAGAAATCCATTAGATATTGAATTTGGGACTCTTTCCTGGTACTTTTAGGTGATGAACAGCATTGTATTAGCCAAACATAAACAGAAAAGCTGAGGTCATGAATAAATCACGTTGTTGAGAAAGTTCGCATGTGGTAGCATGCACGTCTCTCCCAGGAGGTAAGGGATGATCCAGGAGAAAGCACCCTGTTTGACCTGCTCTCAATGGAACTTGGCTAAAGCCAACATTGAGTTCAGCATGTTGAGGGACAGTTACAAAAACACGGAGGCTGAGAGGGAGTAGTGTGACACTTGTAGGAGACAGGTCATTCCACCTTTAGTGTACACGGAGCACCCACTTTATGGAGGTAGTGACTTGGAGAATCCTCTCTTTCTTTAGTTGGGAACATCATTCTCCCTTTCTTTAATCCAGTCCCCTCTCCCTCAACTCATTGTGGTCATGGGCTCATCCTCTCCAAAACAGAGTCACACAGCTGGTTACAAGTTGCAAGCAGTCCCATCAGTTTACTCCTTCCCTCTAACCCATTGAGTTGTTTTTTTTTCAAAATAATTAATTTATTTTTACTTATTTGAAAAGAAAACAGACACAGAGAGAAAGAGAGGGAGAGTGTTCTATCTTCTGGTTATTTCCAAATGGTTAGAACAGCAGGGGTTGGGCCGGGATGAAGCTGGGAGCCTGGAATTCAATTTGTATCTTCTTTGTGGGTGACAGGGTCCCAACTATTGGTCATCACTGTTATGATGTCCCTGGTTGTGCTTTAGCAAGAAGTAGGAACTGAGAGAAGAGAGAGACTTGAACTCAGGCACTCTGATGTGGGATGCAGGCCTAAATGCCTGCTCTGAATACTAAGTTTGATTTAGACATAGATAAGGATCCAAAACTTGACTGATTAGAATCTTTTCTAAGATTTAAGAGACTATAACTTAGAGAGAGAGAGACACTGAGCTCTGACAACGTTGTCTGAGACCCTGGATCTAGTCATGCCCACAGTCAGATGCACCTGTGGATTTTCCAGTTGCTTTAGCCAGACTTTTCCCTTTACTTGTTTTTTTTTTTTTTTGACAGACTGGACAGTGAGAGAGACAGAGAAAGGTCTTCCTTTTTCCATTGGTTTACCCCCAGTGGCCACTGTGGCTAGTTTGCTGCGGCTGGCGCACCGCGCTGATCTGAAGCCAGGAGCCAGGTGCTTCTCCTGGTCTCCCATGTGGGTGCAGGGCCCAAGCACTTGGGCCATCCTCCACTGCCCTCCCAGGCCACAGCAGAGAGCTGGCCTGGAAGAGGAGCAACTGGGACATAATCCAGCGCCCTGACCGGGACTAGAATCCGGTGTGCCAGCGCCACAGGCAGAGTATTAGCCTAGTGAGCCGTGGCGCCGGCCCCCTTTACTTTTCATCCAGGTTCAGTTGAGTTTCTTTTTTTAAAAGAACTAAATTTGTGTTTACTAATTTGAAATGCAGAGTAGGAGGGGGGAGAGAGAGAGAGCGAGAGCGAGATAGAGAGAGCGAGAGAGCGAGAGAGAGAGAGAGAGAGACCTTCTGTCTGCTGGTTTTCTCCTGAAATGCTTGCAACATCCGGGACAGGTGAGATCAAATCCAGGAGCCAGGAACTCCATCTGTGTTGTCCACATGGGTGGGAGAGACCCAAGAACTTGAACCATTATTTGCTGCTTCCCAGGGTGCACATTAGCAGAGAGTTGGAATTTGATGTGGATGTTAGATTTTAAAATTTCAGTCTATTTACATGTCTCCGTTTCTGTATTATATGTATATCTAGGTACATACCCACAATGAAATCAACACCAAATATATATCTGTGTCTACATCCAGTCTCTATGTTTTGTACATACACATGCAGGCAAGTTTTTTTTTTAAAAAAACTTATTTGTTTATTTGGAAGGCAGAATGAGAGAGAGAGAGAGAACGAGATGGAGAGGTCTTCTATCTGCTGGTTTACTTCCCAGATACAGGAGTATCGGCTGGAGCTGCACCGATCCAAAGCCAGGAGCCAGGAGCTTCTTTGTGGGCTCCCACATGGGTGCAGGGGCCTAAGAACTTGGGTCGTCTTATAGTGCTTTCCCAGGCCATAGCAAAGAGCGGGATCGGAAGTTGAACAGTCGGGACTCACACCAGCACCCATATGGGATGCTGACACAGCTGGTGACTGTTTTACCCACTACGCCTGGCAAGGTTTTTTTTTTTTTTTTAATTTATTTGACAGGTAGGGTTATAGACAGTGAGAGAGAGAGAGCTAAAGAGAAAGGTCTTCCTTTCCATTGGTTCACCCCCCAAATGGCTGCTATAGCTGGTGCTGTGCTGATCCAAAGCCAGGAGCCAGGTGTTTATTCCTGGTCTCCCATGTGGGTGCAGGGCCCAAGCACTTGGGCCATCCTCCACTGCACTCCCAGGCCACTGCAGAGAGCTGGACTGGAAGAGGGGCAGCTGGGATTAGAACCCGGTGCCCATATGGGATGCTGGTGCTGCAGGGGGAGGATTAACCAAGTGAGCCATGGCGCCGGCCCCAAGGTTTTTTTTTTTTTTTTTTTTTTTTTTTTTTTTTTTTTGTCACATAGTATGAATTCAAAGTTATCTTGAGTGTTGAATAAATGAAACAAGATGCCAGAAGACAGTGGAATTTTATCCCCAGGTTTTTTTTTTTTTAAGATTTATTTATTTATTTGAAAGGTAGAGTTTTCAGAAGGAAAGAGAGATTGGTCTTCTACATGATGATTTACTCCCTAGATGGTCATAACTGCTGCAGCTGGTCCAGTCTGAAGCCAGGAGCTTCCTGCATGTCTATCACGTGGGTGCAGGGCCCTAAGCACTTGGGCTTTCTTCTGCTGCTTTCCTGGGCACATTAGCAGGGAACTGGATTAGAAGTGGAGCAGCCGAGGGCTCCAGATGGGGCCAGAGTATGGCATGCCGGCATTGCAGGTGGTGGCCCCATCTGCTGTGCCACAATGCCAGCCCCTTGTCCACACTTTTTAAAGACAAAAATTAGACTAGAGAGTCATTCGCTGATATACAGAGGCTCAGTATATGGGCCATCTAAATACCCTTCCTGAAAGATTTATTCCAGTATTAACTTCAGATTTAAGAGGACTAAATCTGATAAATTATTGAGGAGATGGGAAATTGCTTAAGTGCATTGGCAGTAACTACTGAAGCCAAGGAGGCATAGAGATGGTTCTAGCATTGTGCATATACGTTTACAAAATAAATGTACAAAAAGTAACTCTGGATTCTTATCAGTTTATAATAAAAAAAAATCCAGGTTATTTAAATGGAAAGTGGGAAGTTGTGGAATGTGAAGAGCAAGGGAGGTTAAAATGTGGTGAATTATCATTTTTATTTTATTTTTAAAAATTTTCATTTTTACATGATGAAAATCAATAGATTTTTTTCTTCATTTGGATGATTTTGGAAAATGTTTAAAATATAGAAATGAAAATATTCATAAAATTAGACAACAGAACAGTGAATTAAAATCGCGGGGCCGCTGCAGTGGTGTAGTGGGCTAATGCCTCTGCCTGAGGCACTTGCATCTCACACGGGTGCTGGTTTGAGTTCTGGCTGTTCCTTCTGATCCAGCTCTCTGCTGTGGCCTGGGAAAGCAGTGAGGGATGGCCCAAGTGGTTAGGCCCCTGCACTCATGTGGGAGACCCAGAAGAAGCTCCTTGCTTCAGATTGGCCCAGTTCCAGCCGCTGCTGCGATTTGGGGGGTAAACCAGCAGATGGAAGACCTCTCTCTCTCTCTCCCCCCCCCCCACTCCTTCTGTCTGTAACTCTTCCTCTCAAAATAAATAAATAAAATATTGGAAAAAGAATTACAGTCATAAAAGTTTAGCATGATACATAAAGTTTTATAATAATGAGTAATTCCACTTTTAGAAATCTATTTTATTGATTTAATCTGTAGTGTGGACAAGGAGGTTCATTTCATCTTTTAAAATAAAAATAGTTATATATAATGTTTTAAAAACTGCACATTTTTGTTTATGGTGGAATTTTGAGGATATATCCTTATAGAGTGTTTTTTTAAAATTTTCCCATTTGTATTATAGTGATATATGTCTATTGAGGAAAATTACAGAAAGTCATAAAAGCACAAAGATATGCTTGGTGCAAGTAGAGCAAGCGATGGACAGGGTGATCAGGTACTCACTGTGCATGTGTCCAGAAACATTTCCAAATGAATGAGTCAATAAAGGAGAGAATAGGCTGTGTGTGACTCACGGATTTAATAAGTTCGTGATGCATTGGATTTATGATATTTCAGTGCAAATTAACATTTAGCATTTCCTCCACTAGCTCTCCTCTATAAGCTGTTTCTGTGAACACAGCGTGGCTCTAAATAAGCCTCCCTGTAAAGCGTATAAGTCACTTGTGAGAGAGGAAATGAATAGTTTATGTCTCATAGGATTTTATATACAATGGTTTTATGAAAGAGTGAAGTTTAAATGGATGGTGTGGGAATGAGGACCACTTTGTTTTATCCCTACCTTTTTAAGAGCTGCTGCACAGCTGTTGAACGGCCCTTAGAGTGTCTCAAGACATTCTTCATTTTACAAACTGTGTAAATGAGACCTGGCACAAACAGTACTCCGGACACACGGGTGTCAGAGCTGGCTCTTGGCGGTTGGTAGCACCTGCTTCAAGTACCAGGTAGAAGCCCAGGGAATGGGGAATAAGAGCAAGAGGGGGGTAGAAGCTTACAGCAGAGACATTGGCAGGGTTTACTGGGTGCAGAACTAACCTCTGGGGATCGGGTTCAAATTGTTCCCCTCACTCCCAGGCAGGCGTTCAGTGTCTAAGAAAAAACATGTGCGGCGATCGCTTAAAAAGACCGAGTATAGACAGCGCGGGTGCTGATCAAAATACATCCCCTTTAGGAATTCAGTCAGAACTTAGATCAGAGAGAGTAGGAACAAAAGACCATCCCTTGGCAGAACATACCAGATGGCCTGTTTTAGTAATGGAGATGAGAGGACATCCGCTCAGGAAACTTTCAGGTCTTCAGATGTGTCTGTGGGACCGTTAAACAGGAAGCGTCCTGAGATTAAGGTCCCAGTGCCAGGTGGGCAGTTTGAGCAACTGCAGTGCGGGAGTGCTGAGACTTGCTAGACCCACAGGATGCAGGAACTGCGATTTTGCCAAAAAAAAAAAAAAAAAAAAAAAGGCGAATTTAGGGTCGAGAGAATTCGAGTCCTTGTCCTTCCTTCTAACACCATAGCAAGAACAAATGACCTGAAAGGTTTGTCAACACAGACTTTGGATGCCACCCAGAGTTTCTGATTCTGAAATGAGGCCCAAGGCTTTGCATTTCTGGTAAATCCCCCGGCAATGCTGATACTGCCCACTGGGGAGCCATGCTCTGAGAACCACCCCACAGAGGATGCCTTCTAATGGGGGAGCTGGGAGGAAAAAGCAGACTATCCATGATGAGGTGATAGAGACAGGGTGAAATGCAAACACATGGGGGCCATGCTGGAGAACACTGAATCTGGCACGTATCTCTTAGAAACTGGTGTGCCATTCCAAATCATTTTTTAGTAGATAGGAGTGCATTTCCAGGGAGTGGAGCCGACTTCTCACTTCTTATGTGTGGCCTATACGTAGCAACTCCCAAAGTGTGGTGTGGAAATGGGGAGAATAGGAGTGACTTCACTGCAGAGAAACATGACATATACTCTTCGCCAAGTGATTCAAGTCAACATCATTGATAGTGTCTGTCTCTGGTGTGTTTTAATGAAAATGCCAACTTACCTGTCTGATTTTCTTTCCCAAAACACAAAACCATGGACATCTCAAGAGAAGAACATCAAAAAAATCATACCTGAGGAACATTCTACAGAGTTTCTGACCAGTACTCTTTTATGTGGTTAAGGTCACCAGAAACAAGGAAAGTCTAAAAATCTATCCTAGGCAAACAACATGATAATTAAATGTAATGTGGTATCCCAGAATGGCATAGAGAGAGAGAGAAAATGGACATAAAGTATGGACTTTATAGTTAGTAGTGTATCAATATTGGTTCATTAATTGTAACAAATTTACCATACTAATGTAAGATGTTAATAAGAAGTGGATAAAGGGTGTATTGAAACTGTGTATTTACATTCACAGTCTTTCTGTTCTAAAAACAATCTATATACAGAAGTTGGACGTGAAGCGTTAACGTGTCTGCCGATTTTGGTTTGATGGGCAGACATTTGTGTGGAAGGTCCATGTCCACAGCAGGTGCTGAGCTCATGAGTGGTGAGAGGAAGGCCTTGACATTTTCATCTGAAATGCTTGCGTGCACTGTCTTCCACATTCTGCTGCTCAGGGTGATTCTTGGAGAAATTTCTCTAGCCACTTTGTGAAGAATAGTTCTGTGTCTTTGAGCCATGGATTTTTTTTTAAATTTCTGGATAATATGAATCCTGCAGCAGATGGTGTTACCTTCTCTCTGAGACCGTTGGACAATCCTGCAATCCATCCCTGGCAAATTAACAAAGCCTTCAGCACATGCCATACGCAGCAAGCCGTGTCTCAGGGTTCTTTGAATTTGGGTTCTCTTTGCATTTATGTCAGCCACAGTAACTCAGTAAGGAAGTGAATAAATAAGACATTTTAATTGCTTCCCCATCCTCCTATTTTTCAAAATGCTCATTCAATAAATATAGCTGTTACACACTTCCTTTAAAATCATTTCTGGGGGCCAGCACTGAAGCGCAGCAGGTTAAACCATCTCATATGGGTGCTCCACTTTTTTTTTTTTTAAATGAATTAATTTATTTGAAAGCCAGAGTTACACACAGTGAGAAGGAGAGGCAGGGAGGGAGGGAGGGAGAGAGGGAGGGGTCTTCCATCCACTGGTTCACTCCCCAGTTGGCTGCAATGGCCAGAGCTGTGCTGATCCACTGTTCCACTTCTGATCCAGCTCCCTGCTAATGTACATGGGAAAGCAGTGGAGGATGGCCCAAGTGCTTGGACCCACACCCATGTGGGATACTGGATGCAACTCCTGGCTCCTGGCTGCAGCCTGGCACATTCCTGGCTATTGCCACCATTTGGGGAATGGACCAGCAGATGGAAGATCTCACTTTCTCTGCCTCTCCCTCTCTCTAACTCTGCCTTTCAAATAAATAATTAAATCTTTAAAAAAAAATAATTTTTACCGACATACAAGCAAAACAAATTTCCTCAGGCCAATTTCTTTTTTTTTTTGTCCCATCTAAAAAGTAGCACTCCCCTTAACTTTGCAAGTTCCTTAAGTTATTATCTTATTTTTGCCTTTTCACATCTCCAAAAGTCTTCAGGGGGCTATTTTATTAAACACTGAACTAAGGCTATTGACTTCTTACTTGTTAAGAAGCTTACAAAGCATTTTGTGATAAAAATCTCTTAGGTCACCTTTGAAGGAGGCTGGGGACCCAAATCACTGTGAAAACTGGCAAATAAAGGGGAAGGATTAAGTAGTTACAGTTTCCTGGAAGAACTACTGTGTGTAAGAGTTGATGAGGGAAAGATTTTCTTTTAAATGAGAATTTCAGCTAATAAGAGAAGAATGAATAACAGCTGTAGAAGTCCTGACTGAATGCAAGGATTGATGCTGCCACTATCTGGAACGTAACAGAAAAACAAATGCTAAGCATGTTGTACCCGCAGTCCGTGGTCCCCCGAAATCAACCACCAGAGACCAAAGTTGAAGCCAATTAGCAGGGTCGTTTTTATTACAAGTTCGAACCCGGGCCTCTCAGTGCCTCCCCAAGAGGAAGCCCCCCGAGAAGCCCCGAGCCCAATTCTAACAGAGCTTTTATTATCATGTACAAGCGGGCTTTAGGGGAATGCTTAGGTCAAGTTGACACTGCTGATAAGACACCTGCTGCCGACTCCAGGGTAAGGGCTGGTTGTTATCTCAAGCTTTAAACCTCCCTTTCACATTCTTGGACCTGGGTCTGGCCAGATGGAGGAAAGGGGGAGTGTGGGATAGCAAGGGCCAGGAACAAGCAGTGGTGCAGTTTGTACAACAATCATCTTATTGTAGTTACTGGATTACTTAGCTCAACATCCAACATAATACATGTATAAAGTCAAGGACACTTAGCATTGCTTATTATTACTACTAGTTGCCTAATAAGCTAATGTGATTACACTTTAGGTTACATGAAAATAATAACAATATTTTCTAGTGAATGCTGCTTGTGCCGGTGTCTTCTCAAGCACTCTCTCTCTCAAAGAAACATACTGTGCTCTAAAAGGAGACCTGTAGATGTGAAACTGACACTATGAGGAGCAATGACTCGATCAGCCCTTGTCCTGACTGTTGAGGAACGGCTTACTATTTTATTCTTTTTAGTATTTTCTCGTTCTTCTTAATACCATTGGTTGAACTCTAACACTGAATTATTCTTAGGTGTTTAAATACAATTGAAAATTGATCCCTGTTAAAAATAAGAGTGGGTGGCTGGGGCCGTGGCTCACTTGGAATTCAGATCTGGCTAAAAAGCCCATGAGAGTATTTCAGGCATGGAAAGCCAAGACACTGTGGCAAAAAATGACCTACATGAAAGATCTCTGTGAGTGAGATCCTGGTGGAAAGAAGGGGCCATCAAAGAAGGAGGTACCTTTCTCTGAAGGGAGGAGAGAACTTCCACTTTGATTATGGCCTTGTGTAAATAAGGTTGGAGTTTGTGAACTCAAGAGGCTTCCATAGCCTTGGCAGCTCATGACAAGAGCCTTGGGTGATTACTGACGTCATAAATAAGTGTGTCAGTTGTTCAATCAACAATAGGAGTCACTGTGTACTTGCTGCCTATATAGGACCTCTGTCCTTAATGTGTTGTACTATGAGAATTAATGGTAAAACTAATCTTCAAACAGTACTTTATACTTTGTGTGTCTGTGTGGGTGCATACTGTTGAAATCTTTACTCAGTATAGAGTTGATCTTCTGTATATAAAGATAATTAAAAATGAATCTTGATGAAGAATAGGATGGGAGAGGGAGTAGGAGATGGGATGGTTTGCGAGTGGGAGGGTGGTTATGGGGGGAAGAACCATTATAATCCAAAAGTTGTACTTTTGAAATTTATATTAAATAAAAGTTTTCTATTTAAGAAAAACATACTGTGCTGCTGTTGAAATGCTCCTACCAAAATCCAAACCCAAATCTGACTCTGTCTCTTGGTCTAATTTTTAAATTCTAGGAAATACATGTGGTAGAGCAACAAGTAGAATTATATGCAATACAGTAAATTTCAGAATGCAGAAGTGTCTACCAAATAATTGTGTTTTCAATATATAAATTTCAAGTAAGGGAAATCTATGGATTAAAAGATACACACACATATCAGCCAAAAGCAGTATATCCTGATTTGAACAAATTTTAAAACAAAATCATGTTGGAACAATTCATATGTTTGATAGCATCAAAGTAATATTGTGTTGAAGTTGATTTCTCAACAATGTTGCAGTGGATTTGTTTCTGAGAGGAGCAGTGTGGTGGTTGGGGGGCAAGAGGCGTGGAGTCACCACACACACCCTGGGAGTCGGGTGAAAGCAGGCTTGAGGTGAGCAGCCCGCAGACTTGTTTATTACAGTTGGAACCACATCTTATATAGCCAATTCCAGCCAATCTGGTCAACGGGTGGTCTATGTCCCAACCAATCACAGCCTGTCACCAGGCAGGCTCCGTTGCCACGTGGGTTTCAAAGCCATTCCTGAGTAACTGACACTCGCTTGCCAGTGGCCACCTTGGCATGGCCTTCTCATTCCACCACAATATTGTTAATTTTTAAAGTCATGACATAATGTGATTATATTAAAATGTTCTTTTGGATACATATATCAAGATATTAATGGATAAAATATGATTTTTTTAAAAAAATAATGCTTTCATGGGTTTTTTTTTTTTTTAACTTTTATTTAGGATATAAATTTCCAAGGTATGATTTATGGATTACAATGGGTTTCCCCCCATATTTTCCCTCTCCCCCCTCAACCCTCCCCCCTTGCCCGCCCCCTCCACCCTTTTGTTCACATCCAGATTCGTTTTCAATTCTTTTTGTATACATGTGATCAATTTAGTATGTGTTAAGTTATGAATTCGTCCCTTTGCCCTCATATAGTAACACAAAGTGAAATATAGTCTTTGAGTTCTCATTTTAGCATTGAGTCACTTTGTATAGCACATTAAAGACAGAGATCCTACATGAGATATATATATATATATATATTTGAGACTGATAAATTTTTTTTTGATGCAGTTTCCAATGTAACACTGAGTTTTTCTTTTTTTTTTTTTTCTTTTTTTTTTTTTCTCCCTTTTCGATTATCTTTATATAGAGTAGGTCGGTTCAGTATGTATTAAGTAGGAATTTTCATCAGTTTGCATCTAAACAGAAACACAAAGTGTAAAAATACTGTTTCGGCACTAGTTACAGCGTTACCTCACATTAGATAACATGTTAAGGACAGATCCCACATGGGATATAGGTACACAGTGACTCCTGGTGTTGATTTAACAATTTGACACTCTTATTTATGGCGTCAGGAATCTCCCTAGGCTCTAGTCATGAGTTGCTGAGGCTATGGAAGCCTTTAGGGTTCGCCGATTTTGCTTCTATTCCGACAGGGTCACAGTCAAAGTGGAGGTCCCTTCCTCCCTTTGGAGAAAGGTGCCTTCTTCCTTGGTAGCCCCGTTCCTTCCACTGGGATCTCGCTCGCTGAGGTCTTCCCTTTAGGTCTTCTTTTTTTCCTTTTTCAGAGTGTCTTGGCTTTCCATGCCTATAATAATCTCATGGGCTCTTGAGCCAGATCTGAGTGCCCTAAGGGCTGATTCTGAGGCCAGAGTGTTATTTAGGACTTCTGTCATTTTATGAGTCTTCTGTGACTCTGCTTCCCATGCTGGATCGTCCTCTCTTCATGGGGGTTTTGATGTGAGTATGTGTAAAGCAAGCTAGGTGATAAAGTTACTGTTGTTGAGGCTGGACCATGTACAATATCCAGTGAACAAAGTGCACTATGGTGTTGTATTATAGTGTTCATACTTTTGTATATATTTGGAAATCCTCACAAAAATAATTGGTAAAAAGGTTAAAGTACAAATTCTTTTTTTTTTTTTTGGCAGGCAGAGTGGACAGTGAGAGAGAGAGACAGAGAGAAAGGTCTTCTTTTGCCGTTGGTTCACCCTCCAATGGCCGCTGCGGCCAGTGCACTGCCACGGGCGCACCGCGCTGATCCGATGGCAGGAGCCAAGTGCTTCTCCTGGTCTCCCATGGGGTGCAGGGCCCAAGCACTTGGGCCATCCTCCACTGCACTCCCTGGCCACAGCAGAGAGCTGGCCTGGAAGAGGGGCAACCAGGACAGAATCCAGCACCCCGACCAGGACTAGAAGCTGGTGTGCCAGCGTCGCAAGGTGGAGGATTAGCCTAGTGAGCCGCGGTGCTGGCCAAAAGTACAAATTCTAATATAATGACAACCTACATACACAACTCTCCATCCAAGTAAAGATATTAGGGTGACAGATGAATTTCCATCTGTGCCATTCCTGTTACTTCCCACACTTCCATTTGGACTTTACTGTTTTTGAGAATTTTTTATTTAGGAGTCCCACTGACACATTAAACATTTTACTATGTGTATATCTCTAAAGCATGCAGATGGCTGTTTGCACATATGAGACACTATGGCAGTGCACTGTGTATGTGCATGCATATTCAAAACATATTTGTGGGCATCATTAATGCTGACACAAAAATCTTTAGTTCCTTTGTTTTCATTGCTTGTGTAGAGGTTCATTGTAGGAGTACACAGTTTCTCCATTATATTGTTTTTGAATATTTGGATTGTTTCCAGTTATTTACTATTTCAAACAATGCTCTATAAATTCATAGGCACATGTTCTTGGCATTATGGACAAGGATAGGGCTTGTAGTTGGGAGTGGAAGTGTTGGATTGCATGGTATGTACACCTTACACTTGGCTAAATGTTGCCAGTGTCTTTCCAAGTATGTATCCAAATTCAAAAGTTCCTAGCACTAATGGGTGAAATTTTCCATTTCTACATTAAGAAATAGTGTTGCCACCATTTTAATTTTTGTCAAATTGAAAAGCAATATTATTTTGAGTGCTATTTTTCATTTCCCTATGAATTTCATTTCTATAATTTACCTGTTTATATCATCTGTTGCTTATTTTGCTGCTGTTTTCTTTGACTGTTATTATATTTATCTGTGAAAGTCCATTTACCTGTTTACTATACCTCTGTTATTTATATATATTCCAAATATCTTTTCCCAATATAGTTTTTTCTTTCACCCTTTGTTTGACCATTGAAGTTTTAATGTTTTTTAAATATGTTCTTTTTGTGATTTGCCTTTTTTAATGTCTTAAAAAGTTTTTCATTTCCTTAATGCAATGATGAATTTTATATTTTCATAGTTTTTATGACTTTTACTTCTAAAATAGAATTCCTTTCAAAGCTGGTCTGGTGGTGGTGAATTCTCTGTTTTTGCTTATCTGGGAAATACTTTATTTCTCCTTCACTTCTAAAAGATAGCTTCACAGGATATAGTATTCTTGGTTGGAATTATTTTTTTCCTTTTAAGCTCTTGAATATATCATGCCACTATCTTTTGGCCTTACAGTTTCTGCTGAGAAGTATGCTGTTGGTCTGATTGGTTTTCCTTTATATGTAACGTGATGCTTTTCTTTTAGTATCTTTAGGTTTCTCTCTTTGTGTTTAACTTTGGACAATTTTATTTGAACTTAAATCCAATAGGGACAGTGGAGAAGATAGACTTTTTTCTCTCTCTTTTTTCCATTTGAAAGGCAGAGAGACAGATCATTCATCCACTAGCTGACTCGCCAAATGCCCTCAACAGCCAGGGTTGGGCCAGGCAAAAGCCAGGCAGTAGTACTCAGTCTGGGTCCCCTGAATGGATGGGGAGGAACCCAAGTTATCTGCTGCCTCCCAGGGGTGAGCTTTAGCAAGAAGCTTGATCAGAAGTAGAGTAGCCAGGTCTCAAACCAGGCACTTCAGCATGGGACGCTGGCATCTGGAGTGGTGACAACCTCTGAGCTAGATGCCTACCCCACAGATGTACTTTTGATGAAACAATGGCTTCAGTTCACTTCCTGCCTAAGGGATTGGAAGCCCAGAAGTTGTTTTACATATGAAACCGGCTAGCACCTCTCTGAAAAACTTTCATTTTCTTTATATTTGATTCCAGACAAATCTGTTCACCTAAAAACACACCCACAATTGTTTTCAAGACATGCTTTCCTTTGTACTTAATTGTAATAGAAAATATTCTCATAGGAAAACAATATATTAAAACATAGAAATTGCTATAAAAGTCAAATTATGATTACATATTTAAAAACCATCCTGAAAAGGGATTGAAAAGATTTATATGGGTATACAGACACACACACATATACAAACATAACACATTTGTTTTCCAAATTGGAAAAATACAACAGAAATAATTTTTTTGGTATTTTTCTGATGTTTTAATTTCCCTGTTAGATGGAAAACATCCTCATTATTCATGGTATAAAAGAATTAATGAAGTAAAGAAAATGCCGATATTTTGTTTTTGGTTATAAGTTTTCCTAGCTATTTAAAAGCAGCTTGTGGTATATCTGGTATTTTTCCAGCACCAGATGATTCAAATGGTATAGAGCAGAAAGTTCTGCTTTCACTCGTGCTTCAGAGTAATTGAGGGCAGGAGAAGACTATTAATGTGCTATAAATACAGAATAATGGAGAAATCCAGTTGTTTGCCTTGGAGAAAGGAGCCATACCATGGCTTAGACAGAAGAGAGTAAGTTTTCAAAGTATTCTTCCCAATACTGATGATTTGATTATATTGATGGATTTGACATAAATAGGCAGAGAAAGGTGAACATATGGTGGAGTTACATTGAATTATGTACCTTGTAACCAGACATAGAAATTGGGACAATACAGCGCAGGGCATTTGGGGCAGAATCTCATCTCGATTGATACCATAAATTGGTTCCCAGCACTGATGGGAACTGATTTAGTAGCAGCTAAATAAATCCAGTAGAGGGTAAGTGAGTGATGGCTCAAATCCAAGATGGCTGAATAGGGAAAAGATGTGCTGACTCTGACCACAGGAAGAAGAGGGGAGGAACTGCATTCTCAAGGAACAGTTGGAGAGAAGTTTGCAGTGGGAATTCTACAAAAAGAAGAGAGATGCGGGAAAGGGACAGGGACAGTACAGTCACAAAGCAGTGAGCAGGAAGCCTCCAGTGGCTCCCATAGCTGGTGGCTGGACGGGGATGCCATCTGCTTGGGTCAAGGCACCAACAACCAGCAGGGAGGAAACTCTGTCTTAATAAGTCAAGAAGAGGCTACTGTGGCCCGTGCTCAACTGGGAGATTTTATAGGAGGGTTAAATCTGCAGTCCCTCACTAACTTTGAGTCTGACCTGGAGGGTTGATGGAGGGCAAGGTGTCCACTTGGGCCCATGGAGAGCTCCCATCCCCTGACTCTATTGTGGCGCCTACACTTGACTTGCCAAGTTGGAGCACCAACAAATTGCTATCAGTTAGGCAGCTGACTCTGGGATTGCCATGGCTCTTTCCATGGACAAGGAAGGCTTGTGGCACTGGGAGTGGATCCTCTGCTCCCAGTGACTATGGGAGACCTGCACCCTGTGACTGTGGGAATTGCATGACTGAAGTCAGTAAGTGAGAGATGGGTGAGTGATAGGATGAGTGATGGGGGTGTGGCTGGGTCTCTATTTGGTTTCTTTTTTTAAAATTATTTTATTTATTTGAAATATAGAGTTAACAGAGAGAGGTAGAGCCAGAGAGAGGTCTTCCATTCAACTGGTTCACTCCCCAAATGACTGCAATGGCCAGAGCTGTGCTGATCTGAAGCCAGGAGCTTCTTCCAGGTCTCCCCCACATGAGTGCAGGGGCCCAAGGAATTGAGCCATCTTCTACAGCTTTCCCAGGCCATAGCAGAGAGCTGAATTGGAAGAGGAGCAGCCAGGACTTGAACTGGCGACCATGTGGGATGTCAGCATTGCAGGATAGGGCTTTAACCCACTGTGCCATAGTGCTGGCCCTGCTCCACTTCTGATCCAGCTCTCTGCAATGGCCTGGGAAAGCAGTACAAGATGGCCCAAGTCCTTGGGGCCCTGAACCCATGTGGAGACCCAGAAGCAGCTCCTGGCTCCTGGTTTTGGATTGGTGCAGTTCTGGCCGGTGCAGCCAATTGGGGAGTGAACCAGCAGATGGAACACCTTTCTCTCTCTCTGCCTTTCCTTCTCTCTCTGTGTAACCCTGACTTTCAAGTAAACAAATCTTTAAAAAAAACAAAAAGGAACATAGCAACATTTCAATATTAGAATGTGAGGAAGAACAGATTAATGGAGTACCTGAAAAGGAATTCAAAGAATGATCATAAAATTACTCAAAAGCAGAGAGAAGAAAATATATGAATTAGAGAAATCTGTACACATCATGGATGAAAAGTTCTGAGAGATAGAGATATTGAAGAGAAATGAAGCTGAACCATTAGAAATGAAGAATTCAATTTATTAAATACAAAATATAGTGGAAAACCTTAACACACTTCATGAGGGAGAAGAAGGAATTTCTAAGCTATAAGACAAATCCTTGGAAATACCTTAAAAAATCCCCAAAATTAAAAACATGAAAATATTTTTGAGGCTTATGGGATACTAGCAATTGGTGAAACTTATGTGTCTTGGGAGTTCCTGAAGGTGTGGAAAAAGAAAATGTATTAGAAGTCCAACTCAGTGAAATAATAGCAGAAAACTTTCATAATTTGGGGAAAGATGGGGACATCCAAGTATAGGAAGCACATAGAACTACTAATAGAAATGGCCAGAAAAGATCTTTGTATGCTACATTACAGCCAAACTTTCAAAAATAAAACAAAAACATTCTAAAATATGCATAAGAGAAACACCAGATTACCTTCAGAAGATCTTTAATTAGATGGACAATTAGATCCTCATCAGAAACCCTGCAGGTAAAAAGAGAATAGAGAAACATAATCCTAAAAGAAAAAAATCTGTCAACCAAGAATATTGTACTCAGCAAAGCTCTCATTTATAAATGAAGGTGAAATACAGACCTTCCAAAACAAACAGAAGTTGGAAGAATCTGTCACCATTTAGCTAGCCTTACAAATCTTTGGCCGCTTTCCCAGTTGCATTGGCAGGGAGCTGGATAGAAGGTGGAGCAGCTGGGGCTGAAGCAGCGCCCATTTGGAATTACCTGTGTCCCAGGTGGTGGCTCACCCTGCATCACAATGCCATCCTGGGGAAGGTTTAATCTGACCCGGCACAAAAACCAGCACGTAACAGGTGCAGCATGATCTCGAAATTCCTTCTGCACATGAAACTGACGACATTTCAACCTAAGCCTTCTGCCCTTGTCCAACTTCCTTGATTTTAACGATAGATGGGCTTTTAAAATCACCTGCTTACTGTTTTGGAAATATCTGACTCAGTGAATGGCTGCTTGGTTAGTCTTATAAATGAACAGGATCACTGGCCATCACCCATTGCGAGGTGTCTCTGTGGAGGGCAATGGAATAGCTGGCATCTGAGACCACACACAGGTACTGTGCTCACTCCCAGGTCTATGGCTGCTGTCCTTGGTTCTGTCGCTTGGTCTGAATGGATGTGACGGCGCCTGAAAGGAAGGTTAGGAAGATGAAAGAGCTGAGAGATTCCTCACATACTGGCTTCAAGATCTATGCATATCTGTACTTAAGATCGATCTTTCAAAAATATGGATATATACAGATTATCCTCTCCATCTCTAAGAATTTCCTGGTTGAAACAACAACAACAAACAAATACCATCCCACCCCCCAGGGAATCTAAGTGCCAATAATAAATAGTAAAAATAAAAACAAGTTTAGCCTTTTCATATTGTGAGCTGTTTTGCAACCATTAATAAACATCTTCTAGGAATGTTTGATAATGTTTAAAAATGTTTGTCAACCCACTTAAGAGGAAATCCAAATGGCCAACAGACACATGAAAAAATGTTCAAGATCACTAGCAATCAGGGAAATGCAAATCAAAACCACAATGAGGTTTCATCTCACCCCAGTTAGAATGGCTCACATTCAGAAATCCACCAACAATAGATGCTGGAGAGGATGTGGGGAGAAAGGGACACTAACCCACTGTTGGTGGGAATGCAAACTGGTTAAGCCACTATGGAAGTCAATCTGGAGATTCCTCAGAAACCTGAATATAACCCTACCATACAACCCAGCCATCCCACTCCTTGGAATTTACCCAAAGGAAATTAAATTGGCAAACAAAAAAGCTGTCTGCACATTAATGTTTGTTGCAGCTCAAGTCACATTGCTAAGACCTGGAACCAACCCAAGTGCCCATCAACAGTAGACTCGATAAAGAAATTATGGGACATGTACTCTATAGAATACTATAGAGCAGTAAAAAAAAAAAAATGAAATCCGGTCATTTGCAACAAGATGGAGGAATCTGGAAAACACCATGCTGAGTGAATTAAAAATGTTTGTGATGAAGGCTGGCGTCATGGCCCAGTGAGTAAATCTACTGCCTGTGACATCAGCATCCTGTATGGATGCCGTTTGGTCTTGGCTGCTCCATTTCTGATCCAGCTCTCTGTTAATGTGAAAGCAGCAGATGACCCAAGTGCTTAGGTCACATGAGAGACTTGGCAGACCCTGGCAATTTCAGCCATTTGAGGAGTGAACCACCGGATGGAAGATGTCTCTGTCTTTCCTCCCCTATCCCTGCCCCCACCCCCATAAAACTTTAAAGTAAATAAATCTTTAAAACAATGTTTGTGATGGCATATTAGGTTAAAAAAAACCTTAATTTTATAAGTAAGTATATGTTGAATCTTACCTTTCATTTGTATGTATGCAAAGTAAAAATTATGAAAAGAAAGATATTCGATGTTAACAATGGCTAATGGTGAAATGGATTGTATGGGATTTTCATTGTTTTGTCACGGATTTATTTTCTAGAATATGTATGTATTTTTGTATAATTAGAATATGATAACATGTTAAGCCTTTTGTCAGCTCTTAGATGCTTGGAACTCTCTGAGTTGGATGAAGATACTCCCCAAAGTGTAATAGAGCTAATCAGGTAGTTGATAGCTTTCCAGTCATCTGTGGAAGGAGGAAAAATCAAAATTTGAGTTGCTGAAATTCTACACATGATTCCAGTGATCAGTTTTGGAAACATTGCTTTGTGTACGTGACTTTTTGCAATGTCTAACTATAGAGGGCTAGTTGTTTAGTTGTTTGGGCTGCTATATGTGTATGTGTGTACTTATGGGATGAATGCTTGGCATGGGTGGGTGTTTGGCATACTGGTTAAGACACTGGTTAGAATGCCTGGGTCCCACATCAGAGTGCCATACCTGGCCCTGGCTCCTTAATCTAGCTTCCTGCTAAGCAAACCCTGGGAGGCAGCAGGTGATGCTTAAGTAGTTGGGTCCCTACCACCCACGTGGGATATCTGGGTTGAGTTCCTGGCTTCTGGTTTTGGTTGGTTCAGTTCCAGCTATTGAAATCATTTGTGAGAACCCATATATGGGAACCCTGACTTCCCCTACCCCAAAATAGAACAAAACATAAATGGAGTGGTTTATATATTTGTTGCTTGCAATTCTGGAGGCTGCGAAGTCCCAGATTAAGGGACCAGCAGGGACCGTGTGTGGCAGGGCTCTCTGCTCCGGGCTGGCCCCTTGCTGCTGCATGCTCATGGGGTGGAAGGCGTGAGTGAGCTGCTTTGAGCTTCCTTTAGAAGGTCACTAATCCTGCCGTGAGGGGTCTGTCCTTGTGACCTAATCATCTATGCAAAAGTCTTGTCTCCCAAAAATAAGGATTTCAATATATGTACTTTGGAGGATGTAAATGTTCAGACCAGAGCAAGGTCCAGCTCCTGAGTATGAAAATCTCAAAGGCAGGGTGGAAAAAACAGAAATCTTATTTTCTCAACAGTATCATCTTGGATCACCTCGTTGATTGTAATATTTGAATAAAACGTTGTGCTTATCTGATAGGGGTCTCTTCTGAGGAAAACATTTTCCCTTCATTATGGCAACACAGTCGTGCTGTACCCAGTTAGTGCCTCAGATAGGTACTTTATTCAAAGGGATCTTTTGTATCTTGTCTATGTTGAAGCTCAGTGCTGGGTATTTTTCTCAGCTTCAGCAACTATCTCTAGTGAGCTATTTTCTTTTGGATAGCACCATCTTCACCTGTTCCTCAGTTGCTCTTTTTCTTTTAAACCATTTTAATGCTCCTCTTTTATATATGTCTTTTACTGTCAGTTTCTTCAAATGTTTTTAGAAGCATGAGAGATATAGGCACAAAAATACAAGCAGATACTCAATATTAGCTGCTTTGTTTCTTTTACAAAGATTGTATTTTTAATAATAAATTGTTCAGTAAGGCCACTATAGGTATTATTTAATATTTGAATGTTTTTCTAGTTTGGCTTTGAATATTTAATTTTAATTTTATTTGATCTTTTGATTCATTGCTGTTTTGTAATTTAAAGCATCCATAAAGTAGTCTCAGGATTACCAAGAACATTTTGAACATTAATTTGCATTTTTATTGGTCAAATAAAACCAGATGAATTAGTCCAAAATTCTGCTAATGAGTTTTTGGTTTTGAGAAATGTGGTAGGCTATAAAACGCAGAAATTATTAATTTAGAGTTTAATGTAGAAAAGGCAAAATTGGAAAGGGAATTTTACAATTTGTGTACTAATCATACATATAATATTGTGTGTTAATATGGCCCTGTTTGCTGAAGTTTGTGTCTTCTCCAAAGTATAATCAGGAGTTGTTAATTTAGGGGCAGGCGGGGTGGTGCAGTGGGTTAAGGTACACATGGGATGCCATGGCTATTGCAGGCATTTGGGAATGAAAGATTTCTCATCCTTACCCCCACTCCTCTCTTCCCCTCCCAATTCTCTCTTTCAAAGAAATAAATAAACTTAAAAGAAGAGTCATTAATTTAGACATTTAGGTATCACTGCACTTGAGTAGGAAAGGTAGATTTCTATGAGAAATTTATTTACCAGTCACTGAGCTCAGTAAAGCAATCCCACTGTTGTGGAATTAAATTGATGATAGCGAGGAAGTCCACTACAACAAAATACTATATAGTCGATGGATTAAAGATAACAAACGGTCCTGGGGGCTGGGAAGTCCTCCATGAGGGAGACTCTGTCCCAGTGATTAATCACTTCCCAAGTGCTCCATTTCTCATGCCATTGCCTTGGGAGCTATAAACGTTTGGACTACTGCAGAAGGGATGTTGTTTACTTGATGTGGTATGAACACAACCTGTTTCAGAAGCACCTTTGAAGAGAATAGGAGTCAATAGATTTTAATGTGCAATTGACCATGATGGGCTTCATGATCAAGGTGACAGATGGAGTTTCTTTTTGCTATCACTAAATAACTTGGTATTGCTGAATACAAAGAGCCCTTCCCTGATTGATGAGAGAAGAAGTAGCCTTCTCATTTAACCCTTGTAGAATCTGGTCTTACATTACTTATGGGCTCAAAGTAGTCAGAATGTTATACAAATACATATACTATCTATATTTGTTTATTTAATTTGTTTAAGTATTTAACAAATATAGCATTTCAAGTTTTATTTACCCAGTAATGGGTAATTGATAGCTTTGCTCACGGACAGATATATTGATACTTTCATTTAAATGGTTATGTAATAGTTGATTGAAAATTTATAACTTATCCTCCACTTTTGGACATTTAGGTAGTTTCACATTTTTCACTAACATAAATAGATATAAAATATCATTCCCATGGATCTCTTTGCATGAATACATAATTATTTAGTTTGCATCTGTTTCAAGAAGTGGGCATGCTGAGATGTGTAATTATGAACTTAGGGTAATGATGCTTGAAAGGGTTGTCTACACTCACTGTCATCTCTTTAAATCCTTTTTATTCCTCAGACCTCTGATTTGTGCTTTCTGTCAGAATTTATTCCTCTGAACTTTTATTATGAAGAAAGCTTACAACCACTTTCCAGTATTTATCTTTTGCAACTTCCTGTGACATTTGGAATTGATGACTCCTTCATCAGGCTGTTTCTTTTGCCTTCTTTAATACAACTTTTGCCTTGTTTACTTCACATTTCTTGGGCTGTTCACTCTAATACATCATCAGTGGCTTGTGTGCCTCTAATTTTTTCAATGCAGTAAGCACCAGATTTTCATGTTTGGTTGTCCAGGCTTTTAACACTCTTCATTCTTCCTCGTGAGTGGACATTGTGTGGGGCTAGTATTGCAGCCAGCCTTCAGAAAGCTTCCTGGGTTGGGGGAATTCTGCTGGTATGAATGACAACTGAAGGCAAGTATCAGGGGATGGTCCCTCTTCCTGTACACGGAGACCCAGTGTGCTGACAAGTGATGTGGATTTAGCAACCTAATGCTTTCTTATGGATCTTGGAGGAAGTGGTATAAGCTGGAGGAGTGGTGACGGTTAATTTGCAGGTCAAGCAATGGTCTCTGGGGACAAAGGGCAGGGCTCTGTTTCAGCATCAGCATCCAGCAGGAGTGGAAGTGCTGACACTTGTGTTCCTTGCTTCTTGCTGACCTTTTTCCAATTTTGGTTTTCCAACCTCTGGTCACATTTATGAGTCCTGGATTTTCCAGTAAGGTCCTTCTCCTGTTTAATATAATTGGAGTATGATCTGTTTGCTCTCAAGAAATAATTCTCACTGCACTAATGCATGCTTTTGTGGGTGATCTTATCACTGACTTTTTTTTTTTTTTTAATTTTTGACAGGCAGAGTGGACAGTGAGAGAGAGACAGACAGACAGAAAGGTCTTCCTTTTGCCGTTGGTTCACCCTCCAATGGCCGCCGCGGTCGGCGCGCTGCGGCCGGCGCACCGCGCTCCTCCGATGGCAGGAGCCAGGAGCCAGGTGCTTTTCCTGGTCTCCCCATGGGGAGCAGGGCCCAAGCACCTGGGCCATCCTCCACTGCACTCCCGGGCCACAGCAGAGAGCTGGCCTGGAAGAGGGGCAATCGGGACAGAATCCGGTGCCCCGACCGGGACTAGAACCCGGTGTGCCGGCGCCGCAAGGCGGAGGATTAGCCTGTTGAGCCACGGCGCCGGCCAATCACTGACTTTTAACTCCATAAACCTGTTTTGATGCCAGGCCCTGAGCTCTGGCTGCTCACTGAATAGTTCTGTCTAGATGCTGGTGGACACTGCAAGCTCACTTTGCTAAAAAGCAAACATATGAACTCTTTACTTAGTGTAGGGTTAATCTTATTAGTATAAGATAAACTGAAAATAGATCACTATAAAAATTATGAGAGGGAATAAGAGAGGAGGAGGAAGAAGGTTGGGAGCATGGACGAGAGGAAGGGTAGAGTGGGGGTATCACTCTGTTCCTAAATCTGTATACATGAAATGCATGAACTTTGTATACCTTAAATAAAATAAAAAAAGCCCACATAAATAAATAAATCTTTAAAAATGAACATAAGCATTTTCTATTTGGTAGAAGACTTAAGAGAGGTTAGTAAGAAGAAAGAAGGGGAGGCTGGCGCTGTGGCTCACTAGGCTTATCGTCTGCCTGTGGCGCCGGCACACCAGCTTCTAGTCCTGGTTGGGGTGCTGGATTCTGTCCTGGTTGCCCCTCCTCCAGGCCAGCTCTCTGCTGTGGCCAGGGAGTGCAGTGGAGGATGGCCCAAGAAATTGGGCCCTGCACCCCATGGGAGACCAGGAGAAGCACCTGGCTCCTGCCATCAGATCAGCACGGTGCGCCGGCTGCAGTGCAGCGGGCCGCGGCAGCTAT
This sequence comes from Sylvilagus floridanus, assembly GCA_949820135.1. Lineage (NCBI taxonomy): Eukaryota > Metazoa > Chordata > Mammalia > Lagomorpha > Leporidae > Sylvilagus > Sylvilagus floridanus. Next base: position 108,345,120 of record OX463226.1, read on the forward strand.
TGGAGGGTGAACCAACGGCAAAAGGAAGACCTTTCTCTCTGTCTCTCTCTCACTGTCCATTCTGCCTGTCCAAAAAAAAAAAAAAAAAGGAAGGATGATTGGGAAAGTTATGAGGCTGACATTTAACCAGAGCAGTCCATGTGGGCCTTGGTGGAGCCAAAGAAGTGAGCAAGTTAGTCGAGCAGCATTGAGGGAGGAGTGTTGCAGTCTGTGAGGATGCCTGTGCAAAACCTCAGGCGTGCTTGGTGTGTTTGAAGTATGGAGAGAGTGCCTAAGTGGCTTGCACAGAGTGAAAGGGAGGGGATTATATGAGCTCAGCATTTCGAGCAAGCAAGGAAATAGCTGAAACCTTAGAGAAGAGAAAGCAATAGGATCCAACTTAGAATTTAAGTTGAATCTCTTTGGCCATCACGCAAACTGAGTTGCAGCAATGACTTTTTACTCCTCCTTTCTCCATTCCTGATTGCACTGATCCCCTAGGCAGTCAGGTCCTGTCCTTAGCATCTCTGGGCCTGGTTGTCTGTGTACTTCCACTCAGCCTGCTTTATTTTACACTGGGCTCCTCTTTCCAGAGGTGAGCAGTTGACAGAGGGTGGATGTTACCCTGCATGCTACTGGAGTCAGGCTTGTTGCCTAAATGTACGCTATAATGTTTCTATTTCAATATAACCATATAACTTCTGCTATAAGGAATTATCTTGTGCTTTCACAAACATGAAAAGAAATGCAGAATTGTATTAACTACCATAGAACATACTAGGAGAGATCTTCTGTCTAAGCAACTAATATTCCTGATTTTATCTCTTGCAAATTAACCTTCCCCCAAAATGTGATCTCTTGCATGTAAGTTTTATGGGAATTTTAGACTATCGAGTTTATACTATTTGGTTAAAATATTTTTAGACTATCTAATTTACAGAGATCTAACTTATCTTCCTGCACTTGTAATGGAGGCCAAAATATTTGTATCCCAGTGTAATTCCTTGATTTATAGAACTCATAAAAGGAGATGGAATAGCAGAGTCCAAGATTTGAAATGGTAACATTTTATTCTATTTAATACAATATTACAACTTGTAATTTATGTTGTGCTGTGTTATTGCATTTATAAACAATATTATACTACTTTATTAAACACATTGTAAATGTTAGTAATTTGACTTTCTTATTTAATTGGCAATCTTGGTTTATATTGCTTCCCTACTTACTCAAATTTGTAGCTTCTCTCTTTAAAGCTGAACTACTCTAGCTTTTTTTTTTAAAGTAAAAATTCTCATCATTGTTTCAGCAAATCTTTTTTTTTTCTTTTTTTTTTTGGACAGGCAGAGTGGACAGTGAGAGAGAGAGACAGATAGAAAGGTCTTCCTTTGCCGTTGGTTCACCCTCCAATGGCTGCCACGGTTGGCGCGCTGCGGCCGGCGCACCGCGCTCATCCGATGGCAGGAGCCAGGTGCTAGGTGCTTTTTCCTGGTCTCCCATGGGGTGCAGGGCCCAAGAACTTGGGCCATCCTCCACTGCACTCCCGGGCCACAGCAGAGGGCTGGCCTGGAAGAGGGGCAACCGGGACAGAATCCGGCGCCCCGACCGGGACTAGAACCCAGTGTGCCGGCGCCGCAAGGCGGAGGATTAGCCTATTGAGCCATGGAGCCGGCCTTTTTTTTTTTTTTGACAGGCAGAGTGGACAGTGAGAGAGAGAGACAGAGAGAAAGGTCTTCCTTTTGCTGTTGGTTCACTCTCCAATGGCCGCCACGGCCAGTGCACTGCGCTCATCTGATGGCAGGAGCCAGGTGCTTTTCCTGGTCTCCCATGGGGTGCAGGGCCCAAGGACCTGGGCCATCCTCCACTGCACTCCCGGGCCACAGCAGAGAGCTGGCCTGGAAGAGGGGCAACCGGGACAGAATCCGGCGCCCTGACCGGGACTAGAAGCCGGTGTGCCGGCGCCGCAAGGCGGAGAATTAGCCTATTGAACCGCGGCACCAGCCTGTTTCAGCAAATCTTAATGTCAAACTATTATTTTTCAACCTTTTATCTGCAGCATAATAGTAACTGGACTAAGGGTGGTCTGCAGTAGACAATCTGTCAGTCATGAGCCATTCCTCCAAGGATTCCCGTAGTGTGTGTATCCATGTTCTCTCCTACTTTATCTCTCCCTCTGCCATCTCTCTCCATCTTTGTTTTTTCCTGCCTCCCTTTCAACTTCTCTTCCGCCCTTTCCCTATGCCTCTGCCTGTCCTCCCCCCTGTATTTTCCTTTCTGGAGTCTTCTCCTCATCAAATCCATCTGCTACACTACTCCAAGCTTATTTTCTCTGTGTGCTGTTTTATTTTCCCAGAATGTTCTTGTTTTTTCATGACTGAAATATTAATCATTTAAGAAGAGGACAAAATTAAAACAATTATTATGTGAAGACTGCCTGGACTTAAGCTGAGGAGAGTTAACCATTTCCATTTATTTGTCCCCTATCTGAAGCGTTTCTCTATCAATATCATATCTTTTTTAAAGATTTATTTATTTATTTGAAAGTCAGAGTTACACAGAGGGGAGAGAGGAGAGAGAGGGAGGGAGAGAGAGAAAGAGAGAGAGTCTTGCATCCTTTGCTTCACTCCTCAACTGGCTACAATGGCCGGAGCTGCGCTGATCTGAAGCCAGGAGCCTGAAGCTTCTTCTGGGTCTCCCACGAGGGTGCAGGGGCCCAAGGACTTGGGCTATCTTCCACTGCTTTCCCAGGCCATAGCAGAGAGCTGGATCCGAAGTGAATCAGCTGGGACTCGAACTGGCACCCATATGGGATGCCAGCACTGCAGGTGGCACTTTTACTCAATATGCCACAGCACCAGCCCCAATATCTTCTCATATCTTGCTAGGAGGTTGTTAAGTTGGAGAATCTGTCTCCAATATCTGAAACCTTACCAGACACCACAGCTCAGTTATGAAGGCCGAATAAGCAAGTACTGAACAAACTGCATTAGTGGCTGATTCTCCAAATCTGAGGATAGTAAATAACTATGGCACATTTTGATATCCAAGATTGCTTTTTTCTGTCCTTCAATTTGTTTTAGATATATATTTTTTGAAGATTTATTTTATTTATTTGAAAGACAGAGTTACAGAGAAGTAGAGACAGAGAGAGAGAGGTAGGTCATCCATCCCCTGGTTCACTCCTCAGATGGCCACAATGGCCGGAGCTGCGCAGATCTGAAGCCAGGAGCCAGGAACTTCTTCCGGGTCTCCCACATGGGTGCAGGAGCCCAAGGACTTGGGCCATCTTATACTGCTATCCTAGGTCACAGTAGAGAGCTGGATCGGAAGAGGAGCAGCCAGAACTGGAACTGGCACCCATATGGGATGCTGGCACTGCAGGTCAGGGCTTTAACCAGCTGCGCCACAGCACCAGCACCTGTTTTAGATATCTTACTAACTTCTGTGTTGTTAAGGAATTCAAAGTAAGTTTGAATAGTTGCTTAATGGAAGCATATTAAAGGCAAAGTTACAGGGAAAAGGATGTTCTGCACTGCAGACCCATCACTCCTGTATGCATCCTCCCACATCTGTGGTCTGGCTTCATTTTCAATAAATGACAGGCCTGGGACTCCCTACCTAATATCCTAGATGAGAACAAGCTGATTTGGGGCACAGAAATTATGCTACTATAGTTATGATCTCCTCTGTTTCACTTAATTAAAAAATCTAGTTTAAGATTAATTTTAGAATTTCTTGATCTTTTATTACTTAGACATTTATTACAGAGATGAATTTAGTAGTTATATTTAATTACTTAGAATTTATTGATATTTGATTTCTTAAGTACGGTTTATGATTAATTTTAGAATATGTTGGTCTTTAATTCCTTAGGTACCATGACTGTGCAGGTCCTAATGCCCCTGATTAGCGTTCTAGGATTTATCAGCTTCAAAGTAGATTTTATATGAATAGTCCCGTGATAGCAAAAGTGAGGAGAAACAGGGTCTTGCGAATGAAATTCCAGAGCTAAGTGTTATATGGAGTTATGTCCTGGGTCCCCTTACTTATGGGTTTCCTTTCTGTAAGGGTGATGTTTAGAATGGAGTACATGGCTTCTTGCCACGGTGAAGATTTGCCTCCATGAATCACGTGACTTGAGTATAGGAAAGACTAAAAGTGGCATATGTAGGACTAATTAACATGTTTCCACGAGTTGATCTTAATGCACAGTTGAAATAGCTTTTTATTTATGTAAGATGACAAATCAACAATTTGATTTCATGCCAGCATATGAGCACTGAGGTCTGATAGGTAACATAATGTAAATGGGTTTCTTCCTGATCAAAGCACTGAAAGATAGAGGCTCCCAGAGATTGTTTCTGTCATCCACTTACACATAACAAACATACTCATGCCTTAGTGACTTAAAACATCTACTATTTAAACCTTCCTCAATACTCTGCATGTCGGCTGGGCTCTGTTGGGCAGTTCTTCTCTATGTGATCTTGATTGGCTGGAGTCATCTGAGGGTGGGAACATGCATTGGCTGTTCACTGGAGCATCTTGATTCTCTTACATGTGACTCCTCTTCTAGGCTGGTCTTGTCATAGCAAGGTGACTTAGATTCCAGGAGCAGCAAGTAGAAGGTGCCGCCTTCTTAAAACTCAAGGCTGATCTTTTTATACTCCTGAGGAACTGTGATCTTCCTTCTTTTCACTTGTTGAATATTATGATTGGTGGTGAATTAAGCCTGTAAATATAGAGTGGATTAAAATTATAGCTTTGTAGAAACTGATGAAGAAGCGAGAAGCAGGGCGGGGGTTTGGAAGACTGTAGGGCAGTGAGGGGGCTGTGGTTTTCTTCTTGAAACTGTACCTATGGGCTGGTGCCGCAGCTCGATATGCTAATCCTCCACCTGCAGCGCCGGCATCCCGGGTTCTAGTCCTGGTTGGGGCGCCAGATTCTGTCCCAGTTGCTCCTCTTCCAGTCTAGCTCTCTACTGTAGCCCAGAAGTGCAGTGGAGGATGGCCCAGGTCCTTGGGCCCTGCACCTGCATGGGAGACCAGGAGGAGGCACCTGGCTCCTGGCTTCGGATCAGCATAGTGCACTGGCCGCAGCGGTCATTGGGGGGTGAACCAATGGAAAAGGAAGGCCTTTCTCTCTGTCTCTCTCTCTCACTGTCCACTCTGCCTGTCCAAAAAAAAAAAAAAAAGAAATTTACCTATGGAAAGCATAAAATTTGTGCTCTTTATATTAATAAAAATTTAACAAAAGAAAAGTGACTTAAAAAAAAAAGACCATGGCTGAGAAGTTCATTTCCATGCATTCAGTTGGTCAGCAGCCCAATAACAGGGAAGCACTTGTTACAGGAAAGGTGAAATCAAATCTGTCTTAAGTGTGGGAGTGACACATGTGTGCAAGGAAGGCATGACTTGATGATGGCCATTTCTGGAGCTGATGTACACAGACTGCTAGTGCAACTCTGTTCCATGTTATCTGCTTTTTAGCTCCGTTTAAAATCTCGTTGGCACCATTGTTATTTAAGGAAACTAATGGGTTAGACCATTCTTCTATGAGATTTAGTAGATGAGGATCTGTAAAGGCTCCAAAAATTTGGTACAATGTGATTGTTTGGGGAAGGAGATGGAGAATGAAGCAGTGCTGGCTGGTAGTCAGTTGCTTAGGCAGGGGAATCTCATATCCTTTTCTGATGAATCTAGGCTCTGCAACATAACTTGTGTCATTTTGGATGAATTGTTTTCTCTTTCTAAGCCTTGGTTGAATTATGATATGAACATAGTATAGGTGTTTCATTGACTGTTGTAAAGTTTAAGTGAATTGATACAGGACTTAAAACATAATGAGAGCCTAGTACATATTTTATTGTTCATATCATTCCCAGTAGGTCAGTGAGGATGCAAGGGAATCAAACTAAGGCATTGAGTTCTCTGAGCTCAAACCCTATGTTAAATTAGATAATTAGAAATCTGCATTCTTAGGCTAAGTTTCTAATTGAGGTGTTTTCTTAAACTATGCTAGAGCACATTGCTTTGAGGCTGAATTGGCTGTTGACCTAAGACATGGGTAGGAAGAAAGTTTCTGTGCATGTAAACCTGACTTTTGGAAGCAGTGTTTATCATGTGGGCCCTGTGCCTGTAAAGTTCTGTAAGATAGACACATTTCAGAGTGGTGTAATCAGAAAAGAGTTTTCTATTTTTTAAGGAACTTGTGAATATAGAGGAGGAATTTCTGACTTGGTTTTCCAGCATCCTAGCTTGAGTTGAGGATGGGGCAGAGGACAGGTGCAGGCCTTGGAACACAAGGGAAATGAAGGACGTCTTTGGCCAGTGCAGTGTTGGGAACCAGAGACGGAGTCAGGTGGCAGTGTTGTGTTCACAGCTGTGTGTATTGCTCCCTGATTTCTCCTTACCGCTTAGGAAAAATACTTCACTTTCAGTCTTTTGCTTATCTACTTGATCCTCTGTTACTTATTTCTGTCTCCTTGACCTTCAACCATGTAGCTTTGCTTCTCACCTAATTGAATACATATACCAGCACATGGACACTTAACGTGGACTTGTGCTTGAGGATTGCTAATGTTGGTGCATATCAGTTGTATCAGAGTCAAGTAGGGAAGCAGAACCATTGTGAAGGTTATACAATGAAGGCTTATTATAGAGAGAAGATCGTGCTGGAGAAATCCAGGAAATCATCCTCCAGAAATGGGTTCTCCTGAAGCCCCAGCCCACGAGGATGATTGTCTGGTGGTGGTTCTTGCTTACTCTTGATAAACAGCTTGGCAGTTGGGAAAAGGGACTGAATTTGGAAAGGAAGAGAGAGGGGACAAGCTGGAGTCTCCTGGCACCTCTGATTATCCTCACCACATGGACTTTAGCACACAATGGTTGATGCTCCACTTCTGGCATCCAGATTTCACTCAAAATTGCATCTGCCCACCTGCAGTTCTTGGGATCCTGTAGGGAATGGGATCTGAGAAGTTTGGTTTCAGCTTAGCCAAGTTGGCACAGTACAAAGTAGCAGACTGTTTGAATATTTGTTTCTCACTTCTACATTTTGATGCAGCAAAATTTCAGGTAGAGGATGCTCTTTTCCTGTGGGACCCCTACTTATCTAGGAATCCATAGCAGGGAAATGGATAATGTTCCCTCAGTTATAAATAATGGTGTTATGTGGCTCATCTGGTTTTTCATGATTCCTTGACTGCCAGGAATTTCAAGCCAGATTTTGTTTCACTTGACAGTAATTATCTTAAGAGTCCCTCTTAAAAAAGTAGTTACTTTCATCTTCATTATTCTTTCTCATAACATTGCTATTATGTTTTTATTTTGTATATCTATAGTTTAAATAATAATTTCATTAAATATATAAATTGCCTATTCATATTTAAAAGTGCTGTGTTTTAAAAGAAGTAATAGAACATATAATTAAAGTGTCATAAAACAGAAAGCAGATGTATAGTGAGAAGTCTCTCCCTCCCATTATCACCACTCTGTTTTGAGGTCCATTCTCCAGGTTTTTTGTTGATCTTCTCAGAGATTATTTTTATTGTCCATATAAGAAAACACAGATTTATTTCTAATCCATTTTGTTTGCTCAAAGGGTAGCGTGCCAAGTACACATCTCTATGTGTTCCATTTTTCTAGACAACAATAAATGTGTAAATAGCAATGAGATACCTTTCTATAGAAGATCTCTCATATATACAAATATATGCATTTAAATATATAAGAGCTTCCTCTTCCTTTGGGAATAGTTAGAATAATAATCCATACATTGAGGGATGATGAACCAATTGTAAGATTTACTCACATTCCAATCAAAACAGTTTGTTGTGTTAGATTGGATATACTGTTCTTTTCCTTCTTATTCCTCATGTTACACTTGGCTCTGTTTTCTTGAATGACTTGTTTGTTCATTTATTATCTTAAATCTGTTCATCACCACTCAGCTTACCACCCACAGTTCCCGTATTGATCCTGAGCAGTCTAAGTGTCGTTTTCACAGTGAATTCTCTCTATGACTCAATCTACTGCAGGTTCAGTGTCAGCGGGGCTGGGCTAAAGCCTCAGAATGAGGAAGCCTCCTCACCTTTCTCTCACCGCACTGTGTTGCTGATCCATGACTGTCCTGTTGTCCTTAGCCCTGTTTTTGGATGTGGATGGTATCTAGAAAGCTACTCATTTATGCTCCTGGTTAGCCTTGCAGTAATTTCCTTAAGGATTGAATGTATTTTCCCTGAATCTGCTTCAAAAATCCTCTTCTCTTCATGGAAATACTTGCTGTCCTATCTCAGATGGGCTGTTAGACCCACATGATGTTGCTAAATTAAATCTAAGTTCATTATTCCTCTGTAGGTTTTCCAGTTTGTAGTAACGATGACTCATGTGGGGGATTTTCACTGAAACTAGCTCAAGTTCTCTGTTCTCCATCTCCCAGGCCTGGTTTCTTTATATTTTCCTTTGAGTTGGCTGTCCAGGTCCCAGCACACCATGAAGCCAGGCAGGGTTTTTTATGATTCACATAATATTTTGTGCATTACATTCATTATATTTATGGATCAGACAGAGTAATATTGTGGAAAATCTACTTGACTTATGTTAGGGGTAGATGAAATTAATTAAACAAAAGGTATATATTTTTCTGAAATTGAAATCGCCAGAAAGCATTTCACAAAGAAAAGTAGCGCAGGGTTGTTTGTCGGATCACTGGCTAATGAAGGTCAAACTACCTTTCATGACACCAGTGGCTCTTTCTGGAGTTGCAAATTGTGAATGCTACTGCTGACTTGTCTCTGAGCATGCTTTGAAAATATTGTGTATTTCCCCATACATGATATGGATACCATATTAGAAAAGAATTACTCTGAACTATAGTGCCTGTTCATTACCTTCCTAAGTCTACCAACACCTCCCAGTTAAAGTGAGGTTCACCTCTTTTGGCAACATCTTAAAAATAGCAACTTTTAAAAAGAAACTGTCAACATTTTATGTATTTAAAAGGGAGGGGGAGGGGAAGAGAGAGAGAGAGCGAGAGAGAGAGAGAGAAGAGAGAGAGCTTCCATCCATTGGTCTCTACCCAAATGACTTCAATAGCCAGGAACCTGGAACTCAGTCTGGGCATCTCAGGTTGAGGGCAGGCCAGAACCTGCTACCTCCCAGAATGAGCATTTGTGGTAAGCTGGCTCAGAAGCAGAGCCAGGACTTGAACACAGGGGCTATGACATGGGATGTGGATTCGTTAGCAGTGATTTTATTGCTTGCCAAATGCCCACCCAGAAATATTGTTTATATGCTCTATATCTAATTGCAGATAAATACTACTTGCAGTGGGCTTCTTTGAGTCTCTCAACCATTTGTGGCACAAGAACAACCACAGTTTGCAAATACTATGTAGTATTATCACAGATAGTATTAAATAGGAGTCTATTTCACATGGAATTTGAACATTGAATCCTAAAACCATAGCCTATAAGAACCAATAATTTTATCTTAAATGAAATAAAAGCATACCTTCATACTAATTTGGAGAACCATAAATGGTTTTCATGGATAAACTGACACTTTTTATGATTTCTCCAATCTTTTCTTAGGTATAGCTAGTAGGTATCGTACATACCACCTATAGCGATTGTTTCTTATAATTATTCAGAATATGATTTCTCTCTTTATGCCTATTCAATGGAAAAATGAAAGTGATTCTTCTTAAAGCTTAAAAGGTGCAAAAGTGTGGCTTTCTACTTTGCTCTGAATTGAAGCATTTTCTTCATTTGTGGCATGAAATTGAAATTCAAGGAGAGAATATATGATAGATTAATTCAGGTGTAAATGAAGCATATTGATTCTCCAAATCTCCAGTTTTTTCTTAGCACTCTTATAATTGCTGTTAAAAAAGCAATTTAGCTCTTCAGAGTCCTGTGAGCTAATGCCTTATTCATTGAAAGGCGTGAATTCAGGCAGTGATTACAGATTAGCTTAGGTAGGTCCCTGTGAGCAGTCCGGCTCTTCCCAAGTCTGGCATGGGAGATATGGCCTCTTCCTTCACGGGGAAGTCTGATTCCAAGGGGGAGGTGTTTTGGCATGCTCAGAAGATACATCTCCATTGCATCAGGCTTTTTATCCCTTTGAGACACTGGTTGAGTGCAGCTTTGCAAGTTGTGCTTGAGCCAAAAAGGTGGCAGTTCTCTCAGTAACCTCTTGCATTTGGAACCAGCTTCTGTATAAAACACTCATAGTGTGTGATTAAAATCCTGCTTGGAGAAGAGGAATCCCAGCAAAGGTTACATGCAGAGAGCAAGTTAGAAGAGCAGCCGTGGGTTGAAGATGGACAGGAGTGAGACAGGAGACCTGGACCTCCTCCAGGTTTGGGAGCAATGACTCCATACAAGTTGGAGGCTTCTTAGTCACTCTCTCTCAAGCCCAGAATTATTTTCATCAATAAATATTTTATGTTGCAGTAGATATTCCCCAAATGCTCTGCAATGGGATGGTTGCTGTCATGGGATAGCAAAGAAATATTAGGTACAGCATCTAATCTCAAGCACCAGAAGGGTTACTGAAGGGATACGACAGCTAAAAAATATGACAAGACAGGTTGTAATACAATATTCACATGAGGTTGCAATGGATGGAATACACCACAGGGATTTAGAGACAGAGAAAAGTATGAGATGAATTTTAAAGAATGAGGCTGCTACAGACTGTACCCTGGACTTAGCAAGACGGATGGGATTTGTGTGTGCAGGTGGGGGCATAAGTGGGTGTAGGCTCAGCCCCCATCCTGGTTCTCCTGTTCCCATTTCCTCACAGTGCTGTCTCTTGATGCTGTCCTCTGTAGACTCAACACTGATGCTTTTCTGAGCAGTGGGGCATTTTTGAGTTTTATTTGCTGCATGGCTCCTATCTTATATTTTATTTATTTATTTATTTTTTGACAGGCAGAGTGGACAGTGAGAGAGAGAGATAGAGAGACAGAGAGAAAGGTCTTCCTTTACCGTTGGTTCACCCTCCAATGGCCACTGCAGCCGGCGCACCGCACTGATCTGAAGGCAGGAGCCAGGTGCTTCTCCTGGTCTCCCATGTGGGTGCAGGGCCCAAGCACTTGGGCCATCCTCCACTGCACTCCCTGGACACAGCAGAGAGCTGGCTTGGAAAAGGGGCAACCGGAACAGAATCTGGTGCCCCGACCAGGACTAGAACCCAGTGTGCCGGCACCGCTAGGCGGAGGATTAGCCTATTGAGCCGTGGCACCGGCCTATATTTATTATTTTAATTGTATATATTTTTGGGGTATGATGTGATAAGTCAATACGTATATGTAATGTGTGAAGATAAAATAGTAGATTAATCTCTATAAACACTAAAATTTTTGATTATATATTTATGGGCTGCTGTGTGGCATTATAATACATGTGTACGGGGTTCACTGATCAAATCAGCATAATTAACATTTCCCACACCTGGACATTACTTTATTATTGGAGCCCTTGAGCTCCTCCTTTCTGTTTGCTCAGCAAATATGATAGTTATTGTGAGCTGTGTTGTGTGGCAGTAGGAACTTACTCCTAACTAGCTCTGTTTTGGTGCCTATTATCCAGACTCCCACTAACTCCTTCTCTGTAACTTCCAGCCTCCAGCAATCATTGTGAAATGCAAGTTAAAATGACGATGAGATAACACCTCACTCAGGTTACAATGACTGTTACAAAAAAGACAATAACAAATGCTGGGGAGGATGTAGAGAAAGGGGAACTCATATACAATGTTGGTGGGCATTTAAATTTGTACAGCCACTGGAGAAAAAGTATGAAGTCTTTAAAAATCTGGAAATAGGACTTTCATATGACCTAGCCTTCCCATGGCTGGATATATATTCAAAAGAATGGAATTATTATATCCAAGAGATAACTGCTCCACCATGTTTACCAAAGCACTATTTACAGTAGCCAAGATATGGTATTAACCAGGGTGTCTGTCGATGGATGGGTAAGGAAAACATGGTAAATGTACACAGTGGACTGTTTTTCAGCCAAAAATAGAGTGAAATTCTGTCATTTGGAGGACAGGGTAAGTGAAATAAGCCAGGCACAAAAGACAAACTGCATGCTCACCACTGCTGTTTATTTTTTATTTATTTGAAAAGCATAGTGGCATAAGGGAATGGAGGGAGGGAGGTAGTGGAGGATGGTCCAGGTGCTTGAGTGCCTGCCACCCATGTGGGAGATCCAGATGAAGCTCCTGCTCCTGGCTTCTGCCTGGCCCAGTGTTGGTCTTTGCAGGGAGTGAACCAGTGGAAGGAAGATCTCTGTATCTTTCTTCCTCTGTAATTCTGACCTCCAAATAAATAAATCTTTAAAAAAATGATTTGGGGAAGGGTGCCATGGCTCACTTGGTTAATCCTCCTCCTGCGGCACTGTCATCCCATATGGGCGCCAGTTTCTAGTCCTGGTTGCTCCTCTTCCAGTAAAGCTCTCTGCTGTGGCCCAGGGAGGCAGTGGAGGATGGCCCACGTGCTTGGGCCCCTGCTCCTGCATGGGAGACAGGAGGAAGCACCTGGCTCCTGGCTTCAGATCGGTGCAACGTCGGCCATAGAGGCCATTTGGGGAGTGAACCAATGGAAGGAAGACTTTTCTCTTTGTCTCTCTCTCTCTCACTAACTCTACCTGTCAAATTAAAAAAAAAAAAGATTTGATGGCACAAACAGTTTGTATTTAGTCTGACTTTTCAACTGCTAATCTTTCTCTTTATCTATGTTTTGCTCAAAGCACTATGCCTTATGTTGAATTATGCTTTCCATTCTCAAGCCAAAAAGTCAAAATATGTTGTCTTAATAACCGAATGAGAAATATGTAATAGAAATATAAACACATATGTCATTTGCTACTGCTATGTAAATTCTGAACTTTGTGAAACATTTAAGAAAATAAACTTGGGCCTCCCTATTGAATAGGCAACAATCTTTTTTCCTCTGTCTCTCTTAGACACCACCACAAATTAACTGCTCCTGAGCATAATCTTATGGAATGCACTCTTCAAAGGCCTTATGTTCAATTCCAAACTCCTAGACCTGGAATTTTGATTATCCCATGATGTAGGCTCCATCTACCTCCATGTATTTCTCTGTAAAAGGGAGCCCCAAACTCGGGCAGGCCTTGTGAGCTCACTGTTCTAGAACACATGTTTGTAGTGTCCACATTCATATTACCCAGCCACAGTGAAAAATGGATGTGCTAGTTCCATCTGATTTGATCCTTCCACATATACCTATATATATCAAAAATCACATTTTATCCCATCAATAAATACAATTATTTGTCAGTTAAAAGTAAAATGAAATTAATGAAGAAAAATCAAAAGTACATGGTACCAAAGTCAATTTCTTAAACAATTTTTAAAAAGATGTATTTATTTGGTTACCTTGACAACCCGGAGAAAGAGTGTGGAAAAAAAATGCCAAACAAAAATAGATACCGAGGTAGCAAGATCAAGGAAGACGTTATGAAGGCCCCAAATGGAAAAGACACCCCAAGTCAGGATTATGAAGATGATGAGATAGAAGAAATGCAAGAAGCAGATCTCAAAAAATTGATAAGAACATTAAGAAGTTCTCAAAAACAAATTCTTGAACTGCAGAAATCTTTAATGGATAAGATAGAAATTCTCACTCGCGAGAATGAAATATTACGGAGGAATTAAAACGAAATGAAACAACTAGTAGAACAAGAAGCTACGATAGTGACAAAAAATCTTAATGAGTTGAAGAATTCAATAGATCAATTGACAAGCAATCTTGAGGGCCTTAAAACCAGAATGGGTGAAGCAGAAGAGAGGATATCGGACTTAGAAGACAGAGAACAGGAGAGGAAACAGTCAAACCAAAGACAAGAAGAGGAGATTAGAAATCTAAAAAATATCGTCAGGAATTTACAGGATACTATTAAAAAACCCAACATTTGGGTTCTAAGAGTTCCTGAAGGCATGGAGAGGGAGAAAGGATTAGAAGGCCTTTTTAGTGAGATACTAGCAGAAAATTTTCCAGGTTTGGAGAAGGACAGAGACATCCTAGTACAGGAAGCTCATAGAACCCCTAATAAATGTGACCAAAAGAGATCCTCAACACGACATGTTGTAATTAAACTCACCACAGTGAAACAAAAAGAAAAGATCCTAAAATGTGCAAGAGAAAAATGTCAGATTGCTCTCAGAGGATCTTCAATTAGACTCACAGCTGACTTCTCATCAGAAACCCTGCAAGCTAGAAGGGAATGGCGAGACATAGCCCAAGTACTAAGAGAGAAAAACTGTCAGCCCAGAATACTATATCCTGCAAAGCTCTCATTTGTGAATGAAGGTGAAATAAAGACCTTTCATTGCAAGCAGAAACTGAGAGAATTTGTCGCCACGCGTCCAGCCCTACAAAAGATACTTAAAGATGTGCTACACACAGAAACACAAAAACATGGTCGTCAACTTGAAAGAAGCTAAAGGAAGGAAACCTCGCAGCAAAACATCATACGAAACTCAAAGCATATATAAGAAACTATCTTTGGCAAATGGCAGTGCAAAGCTACTACTTATCAATAGTCACATTGAACGTGAACGGTTTGAATTGCCCAGTCAAAAGAAACAGATTGGAAGCCTGGATTAGGGAACAAAACCCATTTATTTGCTGCTTACAAGAAACACATCTTTCTAACAAAGATCCATACAGATTGAATGTGAAAGGCTGGCAAAAAGTATAGCATGCCAGCAGAAACAAAAAAAAAGCGGGTGTAGCCATCCTAATATCAGATAATATAAATTTTATCACAAAAACTATTAGAAGAGACAAAGAAGGACACTATATAATGATTAAGGGATCCATCCAACAAGAAGATATAACGATTATCAATGTGTATGCACCTAATTACAGGGCACCGGTTTATTTAAAAGACTTGTTAAGGGACTTAAAAGGAGACTTAGACCCCAATACAATAGTACTAGGGGACTTCAATACCCCACTCTCAGAGATAGACAGATCACCAAGACAGAGGATAAACAAGGAGACAGAAAATTTAAATGACACTATAGCCCAAATGGACCTAACAGATATCTACAGAACTTTTCATCCTACAGAGAAACAATTTACATTCTTCTCAGCAGTACATGGAACCTTCTCTAGGATAGACCACATACTAAGCCATAAAGCAAGTCTCAGCAAATTCAAAAGAATTAGAATCATACGATGCAGCTTCTCAGACCATAAAGAAATGAAGGTGGAAATTAGCAACTCAGGAATCCCTAGAGCATAGGCAAACACATGGAGACTGAACAACATGCCCCTGAATGAATAGTGGGTCATAGAACAAATCAAGAGAAAAATCAAAAATTTCCTGGAAGTAAATGAGGATAACAGAACATCATACCAAAATCTATGGGATACAGCAAAAGCAGTATTAAGAGGAAATTTTATATCAATAGGTGCCTATATCAAGAAATTGGAAAGACACCAAATAGACGAGCTTTTAGCTCATCTCAAGGATCTACAAAATCAACAGCAAACCAGACCCAAAGCGAGTAGGAGAAGAGAAATAATTAAAATCAGAGAAGAAATCAACAAGATTGAATCCAAAAAAACATTACAAAAAATCAGCCAAACGAGGAGCTGGTTTTTTGAAAAATAAACAAAATTGACACCCCATTGGCCCAACTAACTAAACAAAGAAAAGACCCAAATCAGTAAAATCAGAGATGAAAAAGGAAATATAACAACAGACACCACAGAAATCAAAAGAATCATCAGAAATTACTACAAGGACTTGTATGCCAGCAAACAGGGATACCTATCAGAAATGGATAGATTCCTGGACACATGCAACCTACCTAAATTGAACCAGGAAGACATAGAAAACCTAAACAGACCCATAAGTGAGTCAGAAATTGAATCAGTAATAAAGGCCCTCCCAACAAAGAAAAGCCCAGGACCAGATGGATTCACTGCTGAATTCTACCAGACATTTAAAGAACTAACTCCAACTCTTCTCAAACTACTCAGAACAATCCAAAAAGAGGGAATCCTCCCAAATTCTTTCTATGAAGCCAGCATCACCTTAATTCCTAAGCCAGAAAAAGATGCAAAATTAAAACAGAATTACAGACCAATATCCCTGATGCACATAGATGCAAAAATCCTCAATAAAATTCTCGCCAATAGACTGCAACAACACATCAGAAAGATCATCCACCCAGATCAAGTAGGATTCATCCCTGGTATGCAGGGATGGTTCAACGTTCGCAAAACAATCAACGTGATGCACCACATTAACAGACTGCAGAAGAAGAGCCATATGATTATCTCAATTGATGCGGAGAAGGCATTTGACAAAATACAACACCCTTTCATGATGAAAACCCTAAGCAAACTGGGTATAGAAGGCACATTCCTCAATATAATCAAAGCAATTTATGAAAAACCCACGGCCAGTATCCTATTGAATGGGGAAAAGCTGCAGGCAATCCCACTGAGATCTGGTACCAGACAGGGATGCCTACTCTCACCACTGTTATTCAATATAGTTCTGGAAGTCTTAGCCAGAGCTGTTAGGCAAGAAAAAGAAATTAAAGGGATACAAATTGGGAAGGAAGAACTCAAACTATCCCTCTTTGCAGATGATATGATTCTTTATTTAGGGGACCCAAAGAACTCTACTAAGAGACTATTGGAACTCATAGAAGAGTTTGGCAAAGTAGCAGGATATAAAATCAATGCACAAAAATCAACAGCCTTT
The DNA here is from genome assembly GCA_949820135.1 of Sylvilagus floridanus. Lineage (NCBI taxonomy): Eukaryota > Metazoa > Chordata > Mammalia > Lagomorpha > Leporidae > Sylvilagus > Sylvilagus floridanus. Next base: position 108,361,864 of record OX463226.1, read on the forward strand.
GTATACACAAGCAATGCCACGGCTGAGGAAGAACTGCTAAGATCAATCCCATTCACAATAGCTACAAAAACAGTCAAATACTTTGGAATAAACTTAACCAAGGACGTTAAAGATCTCTACGATGAAAATGACAAAACCTTAAAGAAAGAAATAGAAGAGGATACCAAAAAATGGAAAAATCTTCCATGCTCATGGATTGGAAGAATCAATATCATCAAAATGTCCATTCTGCCAAAAGCAATTTACAGATTCAACGCAATACCAATCAAGATACCAAGGACATTCTTCTCAGATCTGGAAAAAATGATGCTGAAATTCATATGGAAGCACAGGGGACCTCGAATAGCTAAAGCAATCTTATACAACAAAAACAAAGCCGGAGGCATCACAATACCAGATTTTAGGACATATTACAGGGCAGTAGTTATCAAAACAGCATGGTACTGGTTTAGAAACAGATGGATAGACCAATGGAACAGAATAGAAACACCAGAAATCAATCCAAACATATACAACCAACTTATATTTGATCAAGGATCCAAAACCAATCCCTGGAGTAAGGACAGTCTATTTAATAAATGGTGCTGGGAAAACAGGATTTCCACGTGCAGAACCATGAAGCAAGATCCCTACCTTTCACCCTACACAAAAATCCATTCAACATGGATTAAAAACTTAAACCTACGACCCGACACCATCAAATTATTAGAGAGCATTGGAGAAACCCTGAAAGATATAGGTACTGGCAAAGACTTCTTGGAAAAGACCCCAGAAGCACAGGCACTCAAAGCCAAAATTAACTACTGGGATCACATCAAACTGAGAAGTTTCTGTACGTCAAAAGAAACAGTCAAGAAAGTGAATAGGCAACCGTCAGAATGGGAAAAAATATTTGCAAACTATGCAACAGATAAAGGGTTGATAACCAGAATCTACAAAGAAATCAAGACATGCCACAGCATCAAAACAAACAACCCACTTAAGTGGTGGGCCAAGGACCTCAATAGACACTTTTTCAAAGAGGAAATCCAAATGGCCAACAGGCACATGAAAAAATGTTCAAGATCACTAGCAATCAGGGAAATGCAAATCAAAACCACAATGAGGTTTCACCTCACCCCGGTTAGAATGGCTCACATTCAGAAATCTACCAACAATAGATGCTGGAGAGGATATGGTGAAAAAGGGACACTAACCCACTGTTGATGGGAGTGCAAGCTGGTTAAACCACTATGGAAGTCAGTCTGGAGATTCCTCAGAAACATGAATATAACCCTACCATACAACCCAGCCATCCCACTCCTTGGAATTTACCCAAAGGAAGTCAAATTGACAAACAAAAAAGCCGTCTACACACTAATGTTTATTGCAGCTCAAATCACCATAGCTAAGACCTGGAACCAACCCAAATGCCCATCAACAGTAGACTGGATAAAGAAATTATGGGACATGTACTCTACAGAATACTATAGAGCAGTAAAAAACAATGAAATCCGGTCATTTGCAACAAGATGGAGGAATCTGGAAAACATCATGCTGAGTGAACTAAGCCAGTCCCAAAGAGACAAATATCATTTGTTTTCCCTGATTGGCGATGACTATCTGAACACCAAAGGGGAAACCTGTTGAAGTGAAATGAACTCTATGAGAAACTATGACTGGATCAAATCTTGTCTGGACTGTTGATAAACAATTTAAATCTTTTCCCATTTTAGTATTTCTTGACGTTGTTTGTTATTGTTCTAGTACTATTGGTTGAACTCTGCAATTAACACACAATGATTCCTAGGTGTTTAAATTTCAACTGAAAAGTAATCCCTGTTATTTATGAGAGAGGGAAAAAGAAAGGGAGGATTTGTACAATTTGGGCAAGCTCAATTGGACTTGCCCCAAACGATGGAGTTAGAAATGTGCCAGGGGACCCTAATACAACCCCAGCAAGGTGGCATGTACCAAGCCATCTCACTGGCCCAAGTGATCAATTTCAGTTCACAATTGTTCACACTGATAGGTCTAGGAGTCAAAGGGATCACACAAGCAAGACTAGTGACTGCTAATACTAACAGATAGAACTAAAAAAGGGAGAGACTGATCCAACATGGCAAGTAGGATACACAGCAGACTCATAGAATTGCAGATATCCTAATAAATCACTCTGGCCTCAGAATCAACCCTTAAGGCATTAGGATCTGGCTCAAGAACCCATGAGAGTATTTTAGGCATGGAAAGCCAAGACACTCTGGAAAAAAAAAAAAAGAAGAAGAAGAAGAAGAATAAGACATAAATGAAAGATCTCTGCGAGTGAGATCCCAATGGAAGGAACAGGGCCACCAGAGAAGGAGGTACCTTTCTCCGAAGGGAGGAGAGAACCTCCACTTTGACTATGACCCTGTCAGAACAAGATCCAAGTCGGCGAACCCTAAACGCTTCCATAGCCTCGGCAACTCATGACTATAGCCTGGGGAGATTACTGACGCCATAAACAAGAGTGGCAAATTGTTAATCAACAACAGTAGTCACTGTGTACTTACGGCCCTTGTGGGATCTGTCCTTAATATGTTGTCCAATGTGAAGTAATGCGATAACTAGTACTGAAACAGTATTTTTACACCTTGTGTCTCTGTGCGCTTGCAAAATGATGAAATCTTTACTTAGTATATACTGAATCGATCTTCTGTATGTAAAGATAATTGAAAATGATTAAAAAAATTAGAAGTTACATAAAAATCAATTTAAAAAAATAATATCATGTAGGATCTCTGTCCTTAATGTGCTGTACAATGTGATTTAATGCTCTAACTAGTACTCAAAGAGTATATTTCACTCTGATGCTATGTGAGGGCAAATGGTTTAAAATCTTTTCTTAACACATGCTAAGCTGAGCTCATATATACAAAGACAATTGAAAATGAATCTGGATGTGAATGAAAGGGGAGAGGGAGTGGGTAAGGGGGGAGGGTAGCAGGGGGGAGGGAAGGTATGAGTGGGGAAGCCACTGTAATCCACAAGTTGTACCTTGGAAATTTATATTCTAAATAAAAGTCAAAAAATTAAAAAAAGATGTATTTATTTATCTGAGAGGCAGAGTTACAGACAGAAGGGGAGACAGAGGGAGAGGTCTTCCATCTAGTGTTTCCCTAAAATGGCCGCATCAGCTGGAGCTGGGCCAACCCGAACCCAGGAGCCAGGATCTTCTTCTGCGTCTCCCATGTGGGTGCAAGAGCCCAAGGACTTGGGGCCATCCTCCACTGCTTTTCCAGGCCATCAGCAGTGAGCTGGATCAGAAGTGGGGCTTTGGGACTTGCAGATGGAGGCTTAACCTACTATGCCGCAGCGCCAGCCCCCAAAGTCAATTTCTGGTTTGATATTATGATGTGATCACCTAACATGTTATCATTGTGGGGACTGGGTGAAGAGTACATGGGATCTCTGTTTACTGCCTTTTTAGGTTTGTGTGAACTTCTAATTAGAAAATACAAAGTTAAGAAAATCAAGCACGTACACATGTAAATCTCCTTTTCAAGCCTCCTTACCAACCCTGGTGGTTCTTAATCTCTTCTGATCATGGACGTGGTTGAAGTCTGAAGGCACAAGCTCCTTCCTGGAACTATGCTCAGAAACGTCCACCTCCCACTTCAGGGCCCCTCCACGTTCCTTCAAGCTTGCTCTGGGCTCTACAGAAACCAGCCTGGGGCCGACGCCGCGGCTCAATAGGCTAATCCTCTGCCTTGTGGTGCCGGCACACCAGGTTCTAGTCCCGGTCAGGGCGCCGGATTCTGTCCTGGTTGCCCCTCTTCCAGGCCAGCTCTCTGCTGTGGCCCGGGAGTGCAGTAGAGGATGGCCCAGATGCTTGGGCCCTGCACCCCATGGGAAACCAGGAGAAGCACCTGGCTCCTGCCATCGGATCAGCGTGCGGTGCGCCGGCCACAGTGGCCATTGGAGGGTGAACCAACAGCAAAAGGAAGACCTTTCTCTCTGTCTTTCTCTCTCACTGTCCACTCTGCCTGTCAAAAAAAAAAAAAAAAAAAACAACCAGCCTGGGAACCCTTGGATCTGACTTCCCTTTGTGGCACTGTTTTTTTTTTTCCTGACAGGCAGAGTGGACAGAGAGAGAGAGAAAGGTCTTCCTTTTCTGTTGGTTGTTGGTTCACCCCCAATGGCCGCTGCCAATCTGAAGCCAGGAGCCAGGTGCTTCTCCTGGTCTCCCCTGCACTCCCTGGCCACAGCAGAGAGTTGGACTGGAAGAGGAGCAACAGGGACAGAATCCGGTGCCCCAACCGGGACTAGAACCCAGTGTGCTGGAGCCTCTGGCAGAGGATTAGCCTATTGAGCCGAAGCGCTGGCCTTCTGATACTGTTTCAATCATGGAATCTTCTGCCCGTGGCATCTTTATCTTTCATGCTCATTTCAGCACGCATTCATCCTTCATCCTCATGCATTTTTATCATTTGTGATTTGGAGAAATTCTTACTCAAGCTGTTCCTTATAAATTATGTGTTTGTTTTGGTTCTGTCTGCAGGATGGAGACTGTATCATGACTCCATATAACTACAGTTTGTAGAGAACAGAAGTGCTTACCCAGGCTGGGTATCTGACCTCATGTCAGAGTCCTGGCTCTGTGCCAAAATTATTCTAGCTCACTGCTAATGTCTGCTTAGGAGGGAGAAGGTGATGGTTCAAATGGTTGGATCCCTGCACTCACATGGGAGAGCTGGACTGAGTTCTTGCCTCCTACTTGGCCCAGTCTGAGTTCTTGTGGGCATTTTGGGAGGGAACCAGTGGGTGGGACCTCTCCTCTCCCTCTCTCTAAAAAAATGTCCATATCCATAAAAGGATCAGCAAAATTCCTCTCACACTGGGTTTTTCTACAATACGTTTGTTTCTGGATTTTTGAGAGTTTATATATGACTTTAGGATGAAACTCAGATTTGATCAATTTGTAATTTAGATATTTATATAATGGGGTATTATAAACACTAACTTTGGAAACAAATGGACCAAGGTTAAACCTACCATTGCCACTTAATAGTCTGATTAGTTGGAAATTTTCTTAATTTCTTTTCTACATGTAGAGATGATACATAGCTTTGCAGATGGGCTGACTTTGTTTAAAGAGACTAGTGCAATATCACTTGTGAAAGAGGCTCTGAAAAACAAGTCACTTTTTAAAATAAAATAAAATAAAATAAAATATTTGGATATTGCAGTTGCTCTCTGCCTGGTGAGGAAAGAAGAAGCACATTTGTTGTGTATAACCAAGATCCTGTGCAAGGATAATGTTGGTTTTCAAAAACAAGTTGTGTTTTCCCAGGCTGTCTTTTGTCATTTCAGCTATTAAGATCTTCAGACAATTTCTTGGTGTTCATATTTTTTCACTGAAAGGAAATTGTTTTCTCTACATCACCTGGAGAAAAAGTGAAAGTCATATTCACTTCTTTAATGAGAGAGCCAGCACGACACAAACCAAGAAATGCCAGTAAAGCAGACTAACATTACTTTGTGGCTTATCAAGAAACATTTCTGTCCACACTTTTTAGCTTCACAAATTATTTAAGCTGGGAGGATTTACTATGAATTGAATACTGCCGTGGAAGTTAAAATACCAGGAAAGCTCATAGGGACTTTGACAACTACATGTTGTTGGATTCATAGGTGAACATGTGTGTGTGTGTGTGTGTGTGTGTGTGTGTGTGTGTGTTTCCTGCTAAATAACTTGGTCCCATTATATGGACTAAGCTTTGGCAGAACTCACCCAGAAATAGTTGCTTTTCTTTTCTTATGTTGAACGTCCAATGCTGCTCAGTATGCAAGGGCTTTTACTTTTCACTTGGGAATGTCTTTGATGAGAACAACTGAGCTGGTTGACAGCGCTGGCTCCTTAGGGCCTTGAGTGGGCTCCAGTATGAGGCCCCAAAGATTGAAATAAGGAGCAACTCCCCCCACCCATCTGCCTGTGTTCTTCACTGCTAACCTTTGAAACTTCCATTATTTTTTAAAGTTAAAGTTAAGAAGGAACTGTATGGAAATTAATAGACTGTAAATTCACACACTGGCATTTGTTCTCTAGCATAAGAAGTATCAATTTTAATAGAATTTATAAAGGGCAGGATTACTTTTCCAGGTAGGACATGTGGAGTTAAATCAGAGCGACTGTGTCAATTCTCCTTTAAGTCTGTGTCATGATAAATTTTATGTGTGGATTTGGCTGGATCAAAGGGTACCGAGACATTTTGTTAAGCATTATTCTTAAATGTCTGGAATGTCTTCCTGTAAAACAGAAAAACATTTTACAATTATTTATTAAAAAGAATTAGATACCTTAGTTTTAGCAATGTAAATGCATTTCCTCTTGAGAAGCACATTCATCCATTTTGATAATTTTCCTCTCAGTTAATGAATGGGGAAATTCAAACAAAGGTTCATTGTTATAGGACATGGTCAATGAATCCCCGAGCCAGGAAGATGAAAAAGCTCCCTTGGCTTAAATGGGTCTTTGCCAATCAAGATGACTTGCAATGACAAATGTCTTTGATAAAATAATTTCTGCCAGGGGGTTATTTGCTCATCAATACGATGATCTTTACAGTTTGTTTATAAAATTTACAGTTATAGCCATTGCAAGGCAGTAAAGCTAGTGCACACACATGAATGACTGGGCAGCAGCCCTGTGATGTGAGATGCTTAAACAACTTCTTAAAAACTCCGGCTCTGTGGCACAGTAGGTTAATCCTCTGCCTGCGGTGCCGGCATCCCATAGGGGCACCGGGATGCCCCTCTTCCAATCCAGCTCTCTGCTATGGCCTGGGAAGGCAGTGGAAGATGGCCCAAGTGCTTGGGCTCCTGCACCCACATGGGAGACCAGGAGGAAGCTCCTGGCTCTGGGCTTCGGATCGGCACAGTTCCAGCCGTTGCAGCCATCTCGGAAGTGAACCAACGGAAGGAAGACCTTTCTGTCTGTCTGTAGCTCTACATCTCAAATAAATAAATAAAATCTTAAAAAAAAAAACCCTCCCAATGAAATCATGTCTCCCTTTATGTTAATTGAGAAGAAACATTCCCCATGGTTGATGAGAACATTGCTCTGACTGGCACGGTGAATTGGTTTACGTGTTTCTCTGCTACAGTGAGCAAGGTGGGCACTGTAGAAGTGGCTCACTCTCCCACATCACATTCACCGTTTTGAGATAGTCACCACTCAGTAAGCAGCCAAATCTCATGTGGCAGGTTGAGGAGGATTTTTTTTTCTTGATTAGAAACTAATTTCATATAGAACAGTGATCCTCAAATTTTTCTCTTCTTCTTCTTCTTCTTTTTTTAAAGTTTTACCTGTTTATTTGAAAGGCAGAGTCACAGAGAAGCGGGGGGGGGGGGGTGAAGAGAGAGGGGGAGTGGAGGTTCACTCCCCAGATGCCTGCATGGCTGGAGATGAGCTGATCTGAAGCTAGGGGCCTTCCATATGGGTGCAGGGGCTGCTCACCCCTTTACCATTTTCAGGTGCTGCCAAACTTTTTATTTGCTAATAATATTCCTTGCATATAAACTGCATGATTTTTTTTCCTTCTGAACTGCTTTTTTTTTTTTTTTTTTGACAGGCAGAGTGGACAGTGAGAGAGAGAGAGAAAGGTCTTCCTTTGCTGTTGGTTCACCCTCCAATGGCCTCTGCGGCTGGTGCGCCACACTGATCCGAAGGCAGGAGCCAGGTGCTTCTCCTGGTCTCCCATGGGGTGCAGGGCCCAAGCACTTGGGCCATCCTCCACTGCACTCCCGGGCCACAGCAGAGAGCTGGCCTGGAAGAGGGGCAACCGGGACAGAATCTGGAGCCCTGACCAGGACTAGAACCAAGTGTGCTGGCGCCGCTAGGCGGAAGATTAGCCTAGTGAGCTGAGGTGCTGGCCCTGAACTGCTCTTAATATATGCAAATATTTGAGCATTAATTCTTTTTAGAATATATTAAGAAAATTTTGTCCTATTTCATGACTTTTAACTTTATTATTATTTGAGCTCAGATCTAACTTTTGAAAATGACACATGGTGGGGCTGGCGCCATGGCTCACTTGGTTAATCCTCCGTCTGCGATGCTGACATCCCATATGGGCTTCTAGTCCCAGTTGCTCCTCTTCCAGTCCAGCTCTCTGCTGTGGCCCGGGAAGGCAGTGGAGGATGGCCCAAGTGCTTGGGCGCCTGCACCCACGTCGGAGACCAGGAAGAAGTACCTGGCTCCTGGCTTCAGATTTGTGTAGTGCCAGCCGTAGCAGCCATTTGGGGGGTGAACCAAAGGAAAAGGAAGACCTTTCTCTCTGTCTCTCTCTCACTGTCTAACTCTATCTGTTAAAATAATAATAAAAAAGAAAATGACATATGGTTTTTATGCCATGTTTTGCTCCATCACAGTCCATCCTCAAAAATTTATCATATTTTTTGTTCTTTATGGTATATATATATATTATATAAAATATGTGAGACTGCTATTTGAGTTTTTTTTTATATTGGATAGATTGTTGGCGTTATGACATATTTTCCCACATTGTTTTGAAAGGTTTCCTTTAATTTAAACTAAAATGTTGTCACCTGCTGGTTGTACCCATTGATTTATTGAGGTAGACCATTCATAGTGTGGGTGTATGAACACTTTTCCAAGCGTGCATGAAAGCTGGAATGTAATTAACTTAGCATTCCTTGGCTTCTTCACTCCTTTTCCATTTTCTTTACATAGAAGAATCATTTAACAGTCTCATCAAGGCATCCAATTTGTTTAAGTTCTACAGCTAACATCCAGATGTTTTTATGTTGGCTTCTAGCTGGGAGGGCTATTTTAAAAATTAGATTTGTGAGAACAAGTTCAAGTATATGAATAATTGAACCTCTCATTATCTCAATAAGGTTAGTATTTATTTTTCATAAATAAACAGAATGTTTCATTTAGCTTTTAATCTACATGCCCGGGAGTTAATTACTCTCAATTATAAGACATCCCATTAATTATAGTTTTCCCTTTCAAATCTTTAATTATTTGAATTGTTTGATTTTTGTCCACACTAAGCCATCTGGTGTAGTGAGAGGCTTTTGTAGCCCTTGTGGTGTCTGTTCTGTGCTCTGCTGAGCTCTGCTTGTATCTCATTCTGTTTTCAGTACATGAGCCCATACTTAAGATTCACTGTGTCAGTTTTTTATGACCCACATGGAACAAGAGATAAAACACATAATTTTTCAGCTTTCTTCTCACATGCTATGTGCTTTTAAAATTTATTTTTAAGATATTTTATTTCCTTGTACTGGACTGTGAATTCCAGGAGGAATTTTGTTCAGTGGCACATAGTAAGCTTTCAATGAATATTTGCACATGGATGGGTGAATAAATGAATGAGTAAGTATCTTATATCCATGGCATGGGCAAGTAGCAATTTTAGGCTAGTGGGGTTTTTCAAAGCAACAAAGTTGTCAAAATACAATTTTCAGGGGCCAGTGCTGCGGCGCAATGGGTTAAAGCCCTGGCCTGAAATGCTGGCATACCATATGGGTGCCAGTTTGAGACCCGGCTGCTTTTCTTCAGATCCAGCTCTCTGCTGTGGCCTGGGAAAGCAGTAGAAGATGGCCCAAGTCCCCCAAGTCCTTGGGCCCGTGCACCCACGTGGGAGATCCGGAAGAAGCTCCTGGCTCCTGGCTTTGTATCTGCATAGCTCTGGCAGTTGCGGCCAACTGGGGAGTGAACTATCGGATGGAAGACCTCTCTGCCTCTCCTCTCTCTGTGTAGCTCTGACTTTCGAATAAATAAATAAATCTTTTAAAAAATACAATTTTCATAAAGTTAAAAAACTCATGATTCTCAAAGAGAAATAGGGTGAGAACCTGTCAAAGGTTGAATCAGACAGTGCCATATACCCACAATGTAAATAACCCTGGAATGCACTTGTTAAAACATGCTCCATAATATTAAAGGATTTACTATTCTCCTTGTGCCTTATTTGGGAGGACATTTTCTCTTTACTTAATAAATGAGTAAAATGGAAATATTCTATTCTTTTTCAGTATGACCCTTGGTTTTATCATAATTTCTCTAGTCAAGTCACTAATGTGATGTCACGGACTTGAAAGAGGCCACAGTTTAAATGGATCAGAATATGTATTTGTACTTTAATAATCCTTAAACCCTAAGTAAGATCTTCAACACTATATTAAGTTCTATATTAAGATCCAGTAGTAAGATCTTATGTGCCAATAAAGAAGTCATTCTTTTGTTTAGGATTGAAATAAAAAAGCAAAATTCACATCCACCTGATTGGGCATTGGCAAAGGATTCTGTGGCCTTGGGCAAACAGCAGTAATCTGCTGCTGGCTGGGCCTAATCAGGTCCATTTGGGCAAGACAAGAAATCCCTGAAGGAAAAGTAAATTGGAAATAGGAGGATAGAGCTGTTGAGTGCACATTTGGATTAGGGATAAGCTAATCTTTAGCTTGAAAATTTAAAAAAATTAATTTCAATAATGAATAAGGTTACCTAAACAGTGATGCTTTTCAATTTTTTTTTAAATTTAGTTGAGAGGCAGAGACAGAGCAAGTGAGCAACCCTCTAGTTCACTCCTCAGATGCTCACCGAGACTTGGGAGTGGGGTTTGTGAAGGTAATCAAGCCGATTAGGTTTCCCATGTTGGTGGCAGAGACCCCACTGCTTGAACCTCTCAGGGTCCACATTAGCAAGACGCTGAATCAAGAGTCAGAGCTGGGAGTCCAGCACGGGTGCTCTGATGCGGGAGTTGGGAATCCTAACTGGGGTCTTAGCTTCTGCATCAAATTACTTCCCCCAAGGTTTTTTTAAATACATGAATTTGTGAGAGGATGCTTTTGAAATAGAAACAAAATTGGCCTTATGTTATGGATTATGACTTGTATGCTTTGAATATTGTGAGGGAGTTCTGTTTCTTGTAATCACTTTTGTTAGCATCAACATATCAAAACAGTAGCTTGTAAAGTAAAAACAAACTGCTCGCTTCTTTAGCAATGGCTGCTTTTTTTTTTTAAGATTTATTTATTTTTTTGAAAGGCAGAGTTACAAAGTGGCAGAGGCAGAGAGAGAGGGAGAGAGAGAGGTCTTTCATCTGCTGATTCACTCCCTAGATGGCTGAAACTGCCGGAGCTTTGCTGATCCGATGCTAGGAGCCAGGAACCAGGAGCCAGGAGCTTTTTCCGGGTCTCCCATGTGGGTGCCAGGGGCTCAAGCACTTGGGCCATCTTCCATTGCTTTCCCAGGCCATAGCAGAGAGCTGGATCAGAAGTGGAGCAGCCGGGACTCAAACAGGTGCCCATATGTGATGCTGGCACTGCAGGTGGCCACGGCGCTAGCCCCATTACTTGGTTCTTGTGATTGCCCCTGCAAACCAAATGTGTGGGGTTGTTCTTCCCTCATCCTTGTATAAAATTCTGCAAAGGCCCTACTTCTCATCTGGGCGTGACTGGATAATACCTTTAGGGGCTCTGATTCCCTCAAATAGTCTAAGTTCTGTGATGAATATGTCCACTCAAACATTCTCAGCACTTGGTCTGGAGCTACAGTTTGTGCAAGTGAGACACCTCCAGCATCAAACATTGCTACACTGGGGCAGGGAATAGTTCCCAGGCCTTACCATTGTCCACTTGTAACCTAACATTCCTGGTGGGAATTTGATTAATTACTCCATGGGCAGGAGTTCCTTTATCATTTACTAAGGATGTAATATTCATTTAGGAGGACAAGGTTAGTATTTAGAACATAGTTACAGTGTTTCTCCAGGAATATTACACTTGCAATATCAGTGTTACATTATGTAATGGCTTATAGATTGTGCTCGAGTTAGGAAAGCTGATCCAAGTCAGGGAGCCTCAGCAGATGGAGGATGCTTCCATCCACATAGCAGACGAAGGCAGCTTCTCTTGGTATTTTCCGGAAACTGTTCCACCAAGCTTCTAATCACCTTCTGCTTGCACAGGGCAATAGACTGGCTTCTGTATTTATTTTATTCTTGCTTTTGGCAGCGTTTGACACAAATGACTGCTCCCTTTTTGAAATGGTCAGCGTTGTTTGGCCTCCTTTGCACCTTTTAGTTCTGTGAAATAGTCCCACTCAGTATGGTCCCCTTTCACTCATTGGCATGCTTCAGGATTACTCCCTCAACCTCATCCCTCTCAGGCTACACGTTCTCTAGTGGCCACCTCACTCACTCACGACTGTCTTTGCTGTTGGTTCACATTTCAATCACTTCCCCAGACCTCCCTTCTGAAATTCTAAGCCCTGCCTTCAGATCCACTTGCCTGGTTTCCTAGCAGATGGTTCCGTTTGGAAATCTCGTGAGAATTAAAAGAAAAATCTTTGTGTCCTAAATGGAACTTGTCACATCTTTCCTTCCAAATCTCTTCTTTACTCTCCTGTAATTCTTACTGTATACTTCTCTTAAGCTGTATTGGGTACTTGTTTTATTTATTTTTTTATTTGACAGAGTTAGACCATGAGAGAGAAAGAGAGAAAGTTCTTCCTTCCATTGTTTTACCCCCCAAATGGCTGCTACGGCTGGCGCTACACAGATCTGAAGCCAGGAGCCAGGCACTTCTTCCTGGTCTCCCACGTGGGTGCAGGGGCCCAAGCACTTGGGCCATCCTCCATTGCCCTCCTGGGCCACAGCAGAGAGTTGGACTGGAAGAGGAGCAATCGAGATTAGAACCCGGTGCCATATGAAATGCTGGCACTGCAGGTGGAGGATTAACCAAGTGAGCCATGGTGCTGGCCCCTGGGTGCTTGTTTTATGATGTTATCTGGTCTGGAGAAAAAAAGTCTACTTGCTCCCCAATATCCAATTATCAGGATTGTTCAGCTCCTAAGATGCTTGGGCCATGGAGCTGATTGTCTATGTCTGAATCTTGGTTTTCCTAGAGAGAGAGAGCTCCTGAAACTTTCCTTCTTCAAACTCTGTTGGGCTAAATGAGAATAGGAACAATCTCACAGGACTAGTATAAAGATGAAATAGCTAAAAATATATGACACACTTAGCATAATGGTTACTATTATTTTATTATTGTTGGTGATGTTATTGGATAGGTTTTAGCTTGTTCATTTAAAAAATCATTTCAATCTGGCATTCTCTCTTAAAATATGTCACCTATAATCGAAAAATTATATCCTGTGGTATCCATTTACAAGGAACAAAAGAGATTAATCTGATTAACTGGCAACTAATCATAACAATTATGATTTATTATTTACTGTGTCCCATGTACTTGGCTAAGTGCTTTTGATTTCACTTATTCCTCATAATAATTGAGCAGTTACTACCAATTATTCAATAAACAAGCTGAGGCACACGAAGCTTAACCAACTTCAGTAGCTTCCATCTTTCATACTAAGTGGTAGAAAACTCACTAAAATTCAGGTCATAAATATTTATTATACTAATTATGTTGTCCTGGCAAAGATAAAAACCTTCACAGAAGACGAGATAGAACAGACTTTGAGACTGAAAAGCTGAGTGGTTTATGTTACTGAATATTGGTCAACACCTTATATAGAGGAGAGAAACATGAGCTCTGTGAAGGCCAGGATTCAGTAGGAGGGAACCTAAATCACAGGAATAATTGAACTCCAGAAATCTGGAGTACCTACATCCTAGGACCATCTCAGATGTTAATATTTTGATGGTTTCTTTGAAACACGACCAGTTAATTAAAAATTAAGTATTAGGGACATTAATATTCTGGGTGCTGTAAAGATCGATACTGTATTTGTTTTTTGTAACTAAGGATGTTTGACAGCATCCTTATTATGTGGATGGCATGATTAATAGCACCAATTTGTGCTAGGTAATTACAGTGTTAAATCTCATATCGTTGTAGGAGAGCAGTGAATTTTAAAACACTGCCAGAATAGGAAGGCCTGTGAGAAGATTGCATGGACAATTAATGATAGCCAATTTTGTATTAGGTCTATAACTGCATTAATACGCCAAACACGGTTAGGTGCTTAAGTTCCCTCCATGGACATCTGTAAACTCAAACAAAAGAGAAAACTGTTTATTTAGCTTGAGCTGCCGGGGCAGAATACCACAGGTGGGTGGCTTAAAGAAGGAGACTCATTTTTCCTCAGTTCTTCAGACTAAAGTCCTGGTCAAGGTGCCATCAGGATTAGTTTCAGACAACTGTATCCTCATGGTGTCCTCACACGGGGTAGGGGGGAGCTCTTGTCTCCTCTTGTAAAAATACCAATTTTAGGGTGGGTGTTCGGTGTGGTAGTCAAGATGCAGTTTGAGATGCCAGCATTCCAAATTGGAGTACTTGGGTTTGCGTCCTAGTCCTGCTTCGGATCCACCCAGGCAACTGGTGGTGGCTTATGTATTTGGGTCCCTGCCATGCATGTGGGAGATCCAGATTGAGTTCCTGGTTCCTGGCTTCAGTCTGCTTCAGCCCCAGTTGTTGGGGACATTTTGGCAATGAACCAGTGGATGAAAGATATTTTTTTTTCTCTTTGCCTTTCAAATAATAATAATAATAATAATAATAATAATGATAATGATAACAACAATAACAATAATAATAATAATAAAGAATAGCAGCCTTATTGGGTTAGGACCCTATCCTTGCAATCTCATTTAGCCTCACTTACTTCTTTTAAGGCCCTGTATCCAAATTTAGTCACAGTAGAGGTCAGAGCTTCAACATGTGTGTGTGTGTGTGTGTGTGTGTGTGTGTGAGGGGGTGGGGAGAGGGGGAAAGAAACAGTCCAGAATACATTGAAATCCACACTGGAGCCAGGAATTCCCCTGTGCACAGGGGTGATGAGGAGCCAGGGCCCTGGGCTTACAGTTTAGGTTTGAATTCTAGTTCTGCAGGAGACAGAGAGCTCCTGAAACTTCCACTCTTACAACTGGCTTCTAAATGGGGATGTGAACAGTCGTATCTGTGTCACAGGATTGCTGTAAAGATTCAATGACCTGAAACACACAAAGCACATAGAATAATAGTTACTTGATATTATTATTGGTGTTGGATAGGTTTTAACTTTTGACTAAATCAGGCAATGTGTTTTATACTAGAGCTTGAAAATATATAAAGAATGTTATAGGAAGGTGGAATTGACATCAGAAATAGTAAAAAGATCTTATGAGGCAAGGAATTTATTTAAAGCATAAAGGTCAACTTGTTTACTTTTTTGTTTTGAAGAAGTAAGAATACATTTTTTAAATACTATGAGAAATAATTGAATTTACTCATAGCTGCTTGTGTGAAAAATGTCAACCTTATAAACTTTACCTTGAAATATGTAAATAGAAGTCAGTGTTTAAAAGGGATGAAATTCTGGCTGATGTGCAAAAGTAACATAATTTTCATGAAACTATACATATGTAATAGATGTTAAATTAGAGCTTTAGAAAAATGTGTGGTATTAACGTATAAATTCTGACATTGGTCAGATAACAGTGGACTTCTGTGATAAGTTCACAGCCCCTGATGAAGCAGTGAATCAGGATATTCCTAGAGATGAGTTAAATGGTTTTCTGGAAAGAGTTATACTGGGAACTTAAGAATGTTCACAGAAAAAAGAATTCAAAGAGAAATGTATTTTGGGGTAGAATTTTTGGAATTCATGTATAGCCATTCCTAATACTCATTTTCATGAACTCTTTGAAGACTCCTGGAATTAATATATTAACAATACGTGAGTGATTGAAGAGGATGGAGTAGGGGTCATAATGTTATCTGTGACCTACCATCATGTCTCTTACATTGTGTTCTTTAGATGTAGGTCACTATGTCCACCTTACATTTGAGAACAGGGATTAGGCTCTGAGTTTTCTGGAGTGAATTATCAATAAACTCACAGACATATTCTAAAACCACACAGCATGATTAGAATGCACTTTTCCTGCCCAGTCTGTACCCTCTAAACAGCATAGTTGGATTAATGCATCACCTTCCCCATAGAAGAGCATCTGAATATGACCTGGATTTAGGAAGTAGAGATAGAAGAGAAGGAAGCTGGCAGTATCATGAGTCCTAGATCTTATCCATGTGAGTTTGTATCTGTGTGTGGAGGAGGAGGCATGGAGATTTTAAGGGAATTAGATGGAGGTTGGATATATAAATTAAAAAAAAAAAAACCAGAAAGCATCTTTCTCTGTTTTCCTACTGGCTTTACTTCTAATCTCTGAGCAAATAAAAGTTTAATCATGTGAGCTTAAAGATAATATTTTTCCAGCTTTATCTTGGTTTCATAGTACATCAAATCTTCAATCCTTAGAGGTGTTCATAATGGCTAGATTTGATGCTGAAATACATTGTTAGCTAAGCCCACAAGACAATATTTATTATTAGGTCAGAGAAGAGACTCTGAAAACAAAATTTCAGTTTGGTAATATAACCCACGTAAGTTTTTTTGATGGTGAATATAGATGGATACTCAAAAAGTAGCTGATTTTATGAGAAAATATGACTTTACATGGTTTAGCACTTTTAAAGAAGTGACAAATTGTTACTGCAGTCTAAAGCTTGTGGAGGTCAATAAGAGGATTTGCATTGTCATGGGGAATTACTCCTTTTCTTTTTAAAAAAGATTTATTGTATTTATTTGAAAGGTAGAGTTACAGAGAAAGAGAGAGAGATCTTCCATCCACTGTTCACTCCTCAAATAGCCTCAATGGCTGGGGCTGGACCAGGCTGAAGCTAGGAGCTAGGAGTATCATTTGAGTCTCCCATGTGGGTTCAGGAGCCCACGGACTTGGGCCATCTTTGCTGCATTCCCAGGTGCATTGGCAGGGAGCTGGATCAAAAACAGAGCAGCCTGGACCTTAGCAAGTGCCCATATGGAATGCTGGTGTTGCAGGTGGTGGCTTAACCTGTTCTAGGCAGCTATTTCTTCAAATTTTCTCTCAATTACAAACCTATCAAGCTTTGTCTACTTTCCACATAGGACATACTCTTATTGTTAATTGTTGTCTCTTGATTATGTTCCCTTTACCCAGTCTTCTCAACTTTTCAGCATATGCTGACTCTCTAACAAAATTGTTAAAAGCTTTTCAATGAGTAATGAAAATCAAATGAAAAATCCAAGAGTTTTGATTACTTAATATAAAAATATTTATCAAATGCACTAAACTTATAGCAATGCTGCTACAGAGCAGCTTTTTCTGGTTGGTAGAGAGCAGCACCTGCTGAAGGTTCTGACTGTGAGCTTTCTTACCTCCAGTGACTGAGCCTTTCAGATGTTCAGAGATCTGCTTCTCTGTAGCTTTCCGGAGCTTCACATTGCATTTTGCTTCTTCAAACTGCTTATTAACCACCACCTATTTCCCAATATTCCTTCAGTCTATCACCTGGAGATCACCAGCCCCTCAACATCTTATTGGTTGGTGCTAGGAGGAAAAAGCACATGGTCAGTTCACAAAAAAACATGTATGATGAGTAACCTTCCAATTCATACAGTGTGTTTGCATTTTAAGTGAGTGCATTATCGATTCTTGATCATTTGGCTAAGATCAAGTGTAGTATCTGTTCTTATCAGTTTAAGTGAGTACATCAATAAAAGAGGTTGACCCAGGTTAACCTCTGGATGATGGATTGTAGACTTCTGAGAGAAGTAATAAAGAAGAATAATGAAATTTGAGTCATATCAAAGAAATATTTGAATGAAATGAGTTTTTTAATTCTAAATTTTATCGTTCAAATTAATTCCTAAGCTGTTGAATAATTGGACTATCCAGTCGTTTGAAGACAGACTGAAAATGTTTGAATGAGAAAAATGAAGATGGTGGTCTCATCTCTCACCAGTTGGTTAGGTCACAATCCTTGGAATCCCATGTTTGATTTTTTTCTGCACATCCTCTTACATCCCTTGGCTAATCCATCACTGACTCTGTAAATTCATCTTTGCTGATGCATCCAGATTGGACACCGTTCACCCCGTCTATACACTGAGCCTCTTTTCTCTCCCATGGAATTGAAGCAGTAAACTTCCATGGCTTGCAGCAGTCTCCTGCTCTGTGCAGTAGCCACAGGGCTCCCATCCAGATGAGACCAGACTATACCAATCACCCATTGCCGACCTCTCAGCGCTGAGTGTGATGGCTTCCCATCGTACCTGGAGTAAAACCTTGAGTTCTTCCTGTGCTCTGTGTTCTGGTGATCTGTAAGCTCTCATTTCTGATTGTTCTCTCTTCTGTTCATGATCCAACTTTGTCTGCTCTATTGGGCAGCTTTTCATTACTTTAATGAAATTTCTGAGATCACCTACCATTACAAAGAGAGAATGTTTGCTTTGAGCTCTGGAGGCTCACAGTCTAGTTTTTGCTGGCAGAAAACTGAGGTGGGGGCAGGGCATCACATGGGACAAAAGGGAACTTACATGTCTGTCTCTGTGCAGGGTCCCTCCCCTCTTAAAGGTTTCAGGATCAATCATGAGGGCTCCACTCTAATGACCTCATCCCATCTAATTACCTCCCACAGGCCTGGCTTTGACACACCGTAGTTGGAGTAAGATTCTGCCTTCCTATGGTAAAACTTTGGGGATTAAACTGTGCATGCGTTTGTGGGGACAACTCCTCCATCCATAGTCTCAGCCTTTCTGCTATGCCTCAGCCACGCCAAGCATTTCCTGAGCCAAGACATTTCTTTCTGCTGGGTGGGGGTGAGGGAGCATCTTAGGAGGACTTATGGAGATCTCAGCTTAATGCAGTCTGCTCTCTCTCTTCCACTGTCGAAGGGGAGCAGCAGCAGAGCCAGCAGAGTAAAGGAGAGCAACCAAGAGTGTTGAGGCTGTGGGGTCACACATCCCACCGAACACCAGCTCCACGAGGAGAAGGCTTTCTGCTTGGCGGGTTTGATGCCAGAGACCCAGCATGGGCCTGGCTCGGGTGTTTCACAAGTACCTCTTGAATGAATGAATGACTACGTGGTATGAAAACACCACTTTACGTTTTGATGAAGCTTAACATATTATGTAGAGGACTTGGAATTATATTCACATCTCACATGGTTAAAAAGATAAAAATGACCCTTTCAGAGACTACCAAATGCTCTACAGATCATTGTTTTCAAGTCTCTATTTCCCTACCCTGATTAATTTTCATAGCTACACACATACCCCCACCTCACATTTTTGTTGTTTTCACCCTCATTAGAATAAATACTTCCCATCAACAAGGAACTTATAATTTATTCACTGATATATTTTCAAGGCCTAGATACAGTGTTTGATATTCAATAGCTGATCAATAAATTTGTTGAATTTAGAAAGTAAGAATATTTATATTTTTGATAGAGAATATAAAGGTACACATTCTATGAAATTACATAGTATATTTTTGCCTTGAAGTGAAAAGCAAAACCTCGTGATTTAGGTATTACAGAAAAGTAAGATATAACAAAAATCTGTTAATGAGCTTACAATCAGGAAGAGATAGAATATTGCCTGTACTAAAATGTTAAAATATGTTGGAATTCTCACATAATAACCTAAAATAGTTATTTAAAAATTAACACGAGGTATAAAAACTAAAGAAAATTAAGTAGTGTGTAGATATTGAGTCCTGTACTTGATTTTTATATAAAACAACTTTTTCTTCTCTGCATAGAAAAAGTACTGCTGAATTTATCGAAATGTGATTTTACTACAGTTTTATTTATTTCTTTTGGTACAGTATGTATTTTTTTCCCAGTACCCAATGTGATTATTCCTATATGGGCTGTCTCTCCCGGTACTACAAATTTCTTGGGATCTGGCTCTTTTAAATGCTGGTAGAACATGGAAATGTTAAATATTTTAGGATGTGCACTCATTAAGGCTGTCCTCAGAAGGTTGATCACTGTAAAGTGGCAGATGTAGGTAATGGCTAATTTTCTAGAAATCTGGGCAGAGGGTGTTGCTGGGAGTAGCAGTGTTCCTGTTGTCAACCACTCCAGGAAGTCCCATTTTCCCCAAGCTTCAGCATAAGTAATTTTGAGAGAGAATGAGGCAGTTCTAAAACCCAGAAAGCATTACCCCCTAGTGCTGAGCCTCGGGGCCACAGGGCAGAAGCTCTCTCTTGCAGTCCTAGCTGTGGAAGGCTCTGGAAAGAATCGATTCAAATCTCGATGAAGCTTTTAGATGATGCTGACATGGTTTCAAGCAGGGCTGTCTTTCCCATAAAGTTCCTCATTCTAATTGCAAAATTGTTTCATTAAAAAGTATATTGCATTTTTGTTCCAGTTAACACATGTGCCAAAATCATAGCATTGAACTAATGACATTTACATCTCTGTTTTAATGTGTTCGAAGTCATTCTGAAAGAAAACACCAACAGTTGGGTACCTTTCTGCTTTTTTGTTACCAATAAAGAATAGATTGAATATTGAAACTACCCAGAAGAATTTTATTGTATTTACTCCTTTGTTTATCTGTTTGTCTATTTGAATTTTTTGCATTTCCACTGATTTTAAGATTTGTTTTATTTATTTGAAAGGCATACTGACAGAGAGGTGGAGTCAGGGAGAGAGAGCTTCTATCCACTAGTTCAGTCCCAAATGGTCACAATGGCCGGGGCTGGGCCAGGGCCAGGGCCAGGGCCAGGGCCAGGGCCAGAGCCAGAGCCAGAGCCAGGACCAGGCCAAAACCAGGAACCAGGAATTTTGTAGGGTCTCCCATGTGGGTGGCAGGGAGTCAAGTACTTGGACCATCTTCCACTGCTCTTCCAGGTGCATTAGCAGGGAGCTGGATCAGAGGCAGAGCAGCTGGGACTCGAACAAATGCTCTGACATGGGATACTGGAGTGGCAGACAGCAGCTTAGCCCACTGCACCACATGCTGGCCTCTGCTTTCCACTTCTAAGTTCAAATGTAGAATTTCATGTATGTGATTTTTTGGCTATTCCATGAGTATTTGAATGCTCATTGTTTAGGATTGTTGTAATTACCAAGGGAGTATAGATACCATCTTCCTTAGCAGTCAGTAATACCACATGCACACAAAAATGATTAAATGAAAATATAAGTAGATGACTATAAGACTAATTGATCACTAAGATCATTAGATTTCTTCATATAAGATGAGGTTTGGGTGAGATAAACATGGATATACATAGTTCAGTAAAATTCTAATGAAATCTTGAAATTTAATAAAAACCTTGAAGGGCCAGTGCTGTGGTGCAGTGGGTAAAGCCACCACCTGCAGTGCTGGCAGTGAACCACCAATGGAAAAACAGACGAACACAGTGACATGAGACCGTACGTGCTTAAGAGACCATTAGCTGTGTGTGATGTGTGTATCCTGTGCCAGGATCTGGACAGTTCCCAGAGTGTTTTTACAGAAACAGACATTATGAACTCTAAAACTGTCTATGTCATACATGAAATAGTGCTGGGCATCTCTGTAGGAGTCACATCCTCAGGCTATGCTGCCAAAAATGGAGTGTCTCTCTGTGCTTTGGAGTAGAAATTAAATTTCAGTGTTAGTTATAGTCAAGGCTACCCACCAACCTTGGGCTCTTGTGTGAGCTCCTAGGGCTTTTAGAATTGAGTCACAAATGGGCAGGCTTAAAATAATGGAAATATGTTGTTTTAGGGTTGTGGAGGTTGAAAGTTCAAGACCACAGCTATCAGCAGGATTGGTTCCTTCTGAGCACCTTGAGGAAGATTCTGGTCACTGTCCCTTTCATAGCTTCTGGCAGTCTACTGGCATATCTCATTCTTAGGCTTCTGGACGTGTCCCACAGATGCTCTGTCCTCATCCTTACCTGGTATCCTTCCTGTGTGTGTGTGACTCTGTATTCAAATTTCTACTTTTTCTGAGGATACAAGTCATATTGGACTAGAGTTCTACTGAATGATCTCATTTTAGTCTGATTATTCCTATAAAGAACTAATTTCCAAATAAGACCACATTATGAGATAGAGAGGATTCAAACCATAATCCTTACTTCATTAAAAAGAGGGGCATGACTGTGAGCATTGAGTCATTGAGCTGATGGATAAAGTAAAGAAACTTAGATTGTGTCCTGAAAGTATAAACCCAGAATTAGGCAACTCTCATTAATAAGCAAGCTACACTAATTTTTAGAATCAAGCTCATAATCAATATGGCGTTGCTCATCACTAAGTTGCATCACTAAGGTGCGAAAGTGATAACGTCTTGATGGGAAGCAGCTATGAGCCCCAGTCTGCAATTATCTGGCAGCGTTTTGCAGGTAAAGTGATAGGCAGGGAAATAGGTTTGACCTGAGTGCAACACCAGTCTATGGTGGTGAGCGCCTGGAGCATTATTATGTGAGGATAACTGGCTCTTCCCAAGATCCACACTGAGACTATTGTGAAGCAAAGCTTTAGCACTATACAGCAGCTGGGGTGATGGGTCTGGTGCCATGAATGTTCTGTTATTTTTTTTTAAGATTTATTTTATTTATTTGAAAGGCACAGTTACAGACAGAAGAGGAAGGAGTGGAGGAGGAGGAGGGAGGAGAGATTAGAGAGGAGAGAGAGAATATCTTCTGTCCATTGGTTCACTTCCCAAATGGCCACAACAGCCAGGGCTGGGCCAGGCTGAAGCCAGGGGTCAAGAACTTCTGGATCTCCCGTGGAGCTGCAGGGGCCCAAGCATTTGGGCCATCATCTGCGTCTGCTGATTTCCCAGGTGCATAAGCAGGGAACTGTATCAGAAGTGGAGCAGCTGGGACTCAAATCAGCACCCATGTGGGATGCCAGCATCAGAGACAGCGGCTTTACTCACTATGCCACAACACCTGTCCCAAGTCACTGATCTTTGTCTTGGGCTCTGCAAACCATCTGTCAGTGGAAATCCAACTTATAAATGTTTGCAGGCAAGAGACTATGATAGGCGTTGTTAATATGAAGTTTCTCTTATCAGCCCTTCTAGTTCCATTTGGTTGGTTGGATAACTGACCTTTTGGTTTGATCTAGGGATGAAGCCACCCTTTTCCATTGGTGGTCTGACTTAACTCTTACAAGATGGCCCTTGTCTTTATTTCTTATAAAATAACCCACTCTTCTTGAATTGCAGTGTTGGGTTTTGAGCCCTGCACCCTATTCAAGGCATGTAGGACCTCAAGTTCTGGGACTGGGTCCAAGATAATTTTGTTAGGAGAGAGAACAGATGGGTCACAAAGCTATGAGAGAGTCTGAGGGCAGTCAGTCCCTAGGCAGCAAATTAGAGAAGTGAGCAGTTAGAGAAACAGAACTTATAACAGTTATTAATCACAAAGAATTTTTTTTTCTATATTGAGTATTAGCACTTCTGAATTTTTGGTTTAAAAGAATGAAAGTCAATTAAATTTTTTTGAGCGGTGGGACTGCAATGATATTTATTTTCTTTCTCATATCTTCATTTTCTAGTGTTCTACAATGAAAAGTTAGGCAATAAAATAGCAGCTATTAACACATGGTACAATGAAATGATTGCCTCTTTTTTACTTTAAACTGACACATCATTGTGCACATACATAGGTGTTGTATTTTTCCTTTAGGAGAGCCTTGTTCCAAAACACAAACTTCTTGAGTTTCTCATATGTCTGATATTAGATCTATTTCTTAAAACCCAACCAAGCCTACATTTGCATATTCCAAAACTGTCATTTGCGCCAATCATATGCATATTTATGCTTAGCATTTAAAAAAAAACACAGATGACTGGAATTGTAGCCCTCTTGTTTATCTCTGAAGATTACAGTTGACAACTCGCTCATGGCCACATCTCAAACTATTTTACTAATCATCATGATATTTTCCCGTAGAAATAATACATGAGGAACTCAAGGACTCAAGGATTTTGTGTTTTAGAACAAAGCTGCCCTAAAGGAAAAATAGAGCAGATTTTCAGTTTGTTAAGTGCTTGAGCTGTGTAGAAGTGAGGACAGAGTAACTGTACAATCTCAGATAAGCACTAATCCAGTAGAGGCACTAATTGCTTTCCACTGGGATGCTTCCAAAGTGAGAATATTTTAATTTTTTCTTCTAAATTTGTTCCCTTATATATTTTTAAAGTAAATTTTATTGTGCATATTTGAGGTTTACAGCGTGGTGTTATGGGTACATGTAGACAGTAAAATGTGAAGCAGATTAGCATATATGTCATCTCACTTGGTTACTTTTTGTGACAGGAGCAGCTAAAATCTATTTTTTAACAAAATCCTCAATGCAATTTTCTTAGCTTTACTCCTCATGTTATGCATTATATCTCTAAACTTGTTCATTCTATATATCATTTTGTATCTTTTAACCTACATCTCTCCATTTTCAATCCCTCTAATAAAAACTTAGTTTAAGGAACCTGCTTTGTAGTGTGGTGGATAATACTGTTGCCTGTGATGCCGGCAGGAAAATTAGCAGAAGATGGTCCAAGTGCTTGGGCCTGGCAGCCATGTGGGAGTCCCAAATGAAGCCCCTAGCTCCTGACTGCTGGCATCGGCCTAGCCCATGCCTGCCTTGGGGAGTGAACCAGCAGATGGAGGACTTCTCTTTCTCTGTCTCCCCCACCCCATAACTCTGACTTTTAAATAATAAATAAATCTTTAAAAAACAACACTCATATATTTTCCTTGCTAGTAACAGTTTTAGTAGCACAGTAGAACTTAAGATAAAATTAATAATTTCTTTCATATGTGTTTATGGTATTTTGGCTTTTTCACAAATATTTTACATTATTTTTCCAGTAGCAATAGTGTGAAATATGAAAAGCATCATTATTTTATCATAAAAAGGAATAACTATAATCGACTGTTCTGAGTTGTTTTGTAGGTGTTTACATGGATCTGGCCTCATTTATTTCTTTGATCTTCACTTTTGATGATTTATTTAGATTGGGGAAATATCTAAGGACAATAAAAATGGGAAAGTTAACAAAAACATTCAACAGGAAGTGGCAAAAGTTGATCTGATTAGAATTGAGTTCTAGGGAGCAGGCCCGGTGCCCGGCTGGTAGGGAGTCCAGCCCTGGTGCTGATTCCTAGGTTTGTGCTCTTAAGCCCGTGTCCTCATTCAGAGGCTGAACGAGATCTCTGCCTCCATCCTGGACTTGAGTGGTACTGAAGTCATTTTACAAAAACAAGCAAATAGATAAACAAAATTAGTGCTGCTTGTTCTTCATATTTTATTCTTTTTTGAAGATTTATTTGAAAGGGGTGGGGGAAGAGAGAGAGAGAGAGAGAGTCAGTCTTCCATCCTGGCTTCAGATTGGCGCAGTTCCGGCTGTTGTGGCCATCTGGGGAGTGAACCAGCAGATGGAGGACCTCTCTCTCTCTGCCTCTGCCTCTCTGTAACTCTGCCTTTCAAATATATCTAATATATTTTAAGAATGGAAAGACTAAGTAAACAATTACATCTTGATAAAGTAAAGTGCAGGTCATGCCATATCCAGTTGGACAACGTCATCCCTAAGTCAGCTCCCAGTTGATGACACCAAGCCTACGTATATACTGATGCAGAAACTCAGAAATAAGGCTTGGCTACTTAGCTTATTGTTGAGAGTAACAGCTGTGGTCAGGCCAACTTGCCTGTTCATTTCTCCAGTGTGACACTTCTGTATTGGTTCCAGGCAGCATCCACTTGTTGGGCCACCTTGTTCAGTTTCAAACCCTGTCTGCACCATCAGCAGAGAAGGCTGACACAGAAGAGACAGGGCATATGAACACTGCATGATCAGGAATCGGTAGTGTGGTCTTTTCAAGCACACCATATCCCATTCCATTTCTTTTCTGTTTCTTGCTGTATGCCTTAATCTTGATTCAGTAACTTGTGTGATCTGAGCATCTTGACATGATGTTTAAGACTTCCAGTTCTGTAACTTCTGGGATAGCCGACTGAACATAGTGTACTTGGAGCGTATTGTTTAAGAAGGGTAAACTTTCTACCACTTCAGGGAGCCCACACAGCCATGTTCCTCTTGCTTTGGAGATCTGGCTGCTCAGAGACAGTAGGCATTCTGTTTCTCCTCCCAGGAGTAAGCTCTTCTCCCATGGGAGGAGATGCCTACTTGTCTACTGCTTTGCTTACAGGTAGATGGGAAAATCAGTCCAATCCTTTAGCCCATTTGGTCCCACACCAGGTGGATCTTGCAGCTTGACCTTTATAAGTAGTTTTGTTTCTCTATTTAACACTTGGGCATGTAATAAGAGTGCTATGTATTGGACCCTCTTAGACTCCCCTAGCTTCCTTGCCTTATGTTTGGGGGAACCAAGGCCATGGAGCCCAGAGATCTTTGAGACTGACTTTGCTGCCTGGGTGACTGTAGTAGAATTATCATTTCTCTGAGACCCAGCACTGAGGTACAGGCACCTGGATGGCACTCTGTGCTGCCCAGCAGTACTTCATGTGGACTCTGCCAAACCGGGGCTCTTCCTTCCTGCATCTTCTGGACGTGGAAATCCCTGTCCCAGCACATCTGAAAGCCACTGATCATGCCGCCCTGGGCTTAATTAGTTCACTCACACTGCCTCTTGGAAACTGTGCTCTTCATTAGCTCTTCATTAGCAGTGACTCTATCTTATGTGAATTGTGGCTCTGAATTGACACCTTGGCTTAGTCAAACTGGTATCCCTGTTTCTGCAGGAGTGCAATCCCAACACTGTACTGAAGAGATAGCATCTCGCTTGGGTCAGTCTTGCACTGAGACCCTAACACTGTACTAGTTTTTTTTTTTTTTAAGATTTACTTATTTGAAAGGCAGAGTTACAGAGAGGGGGGCAGATACAGACAGGGTGGGGAGGAGAAAGGGGTAGGAAGAGGTCTTCCATCTGCTGGTTCACTCCCCAGAGGGCCACAATGGCTGGAGCTGCACTGATCCAAAGCCAGGTGCCAGGAGCTTCTTCCAGGTGGGTACTGCTTTCCCAGGCCATAGCAGAGAGTTGAATCGGAAGAGGAGCAGCTGGGATTGAAGCACTACAGTTGGCGGCTTTTCCTGCTACGCCCGGGGTGGACTATAACTTTCTGACTGTGAAGGAGTTCCTGGAGCTTGAGCAGAGCAGGACGCTGCTGGAAGTTGGCACCTATGAAGGAAACTATTATGGGACACCCAAACCTCCCAGCCAGCCAGTCAGTGGGAAAGTGATCACGACGGATGTCTTGCAAAGCCTTCAGTCTGGCTCCAAGCAGTCCACCCCGAAGCACACCAAGTCCTACAATGATATGCAAAATGCTGGCATAGTCCATGCGGAAAATGAGGAGGAGGATGACGTTCCTGAAATGAACAGCAGCTTCACAGCCGATTCTGGTGACCAAGACGAGCACACTCTCCAAGAGACAACATCACCACCTGTGAACAGTAGCATCATCCCTGCCCCTATCACGGACCCTTCTCAGAAGTTCCCTCAATACCTACCTCTTTCTGCAGAGGATAATTTAGGTCCTCTACCTGAAAACTGGGAGATGGCCTATACCGAAAATGGAGAAGTCTATTTTATAGACCATAATACAAACACAACATCTTGGTTAGACCCTCGGTGCCTGAATAAGCAGCAGAAGCCCCTGGAAGAGTGTGAAGATGATGAAGGGGTACACACCGAGGAGCTGGACAGTGAACTAGAACTGCCTGCTGGTTGGGAAAAGATCGAAGACCCTGTCTATGGTATCTACTATGTAGACCACATCAACAGGAAGACACAATATGAGAATCCAGTTCTAGAAGCCAAATGGAAGAAGCAGCTTGAGCAGCAGCAGCAGCAACAGCAGCAGCAGCAGCAGCAGCAGCCGCCGGTGGCATAAGAGTGGACGGAAGATCATTCATCCCTTGTGCCTCCTGTGATTCCAAGCCACCCCCCGAGCAATCCGGAGCCAGCCAGAGAAGCTCCACTTCAGGCTCTCTACTTATGTCCTGGGAAAGTAGTGGAAGATGGCCCAAGTGCTTGGACCCCTGCACCCACATGGAAGATCCAGAATAAGCTCTTGACTCCTGGCTTTGGATGGGCCCAGCTCTGGTCACTGGCGCCATTTGGGGAGTGAACCAGCAGATGGAAGACCTTTCTATCTTACCCTCTGTTTCTGTGTGATTCTCTCTGAAATAAATAAAATATTTATTAAAAAAAAAAAAACTAGTGGCCCCTGCACTAGTTTTTAAATACATGTCAACTGTTAGACAACTTTCACAGCCCTGACTTTATTTTTTTAAATTGGGTTGTTTATCTTTTAAATTTGCATTATGAGTACTTTATATATTCTTATTCACTTATTTGAGAGGCAAAGTTACAGACAGAAAATGGGAAAGACAAACGGTTCTTCCATCCCCTGGCTCACTCCCCAAATGGCTGTAGTGGCTGGAGCTGAGCCAGTCTGAAGCTAGGAGCCAGGAGCTTCTGGGTGTCCCACATGGGTGCAGAGGTTCAAGCTCTTGTGCCATCTTCCACTGCTTTCCCAGGCTGTTAGCAGAGAGCTGGATAGGAAATGAAGGAGCTGGCAGACGAGCCAGCTGCCCATATGGGATGCTGGCACTGCAGGTGAAGGTTTAGCCTACAACACCACAATGACGGCCCAGAGCCCTGAGTTTTGATCATAGAGATGCTACTGTTGTGGTAGATTTGTTCTGAGAGGAGCGTTGTGGAGGCAAGAGGCGCAGAGTCACCACACAGACCTCAGGAGTTGGGTGAAAGCGGGCCAGAAGCGAGCAGCCCTCAGACTCATTTATTTCAGTTGGTACAGCAGCTTAAATAGCCAACGCAGCCAATCTGGTCAAGGGCAGTTTATGCCCTAACCAATCACAGCCTGTTGCCAGGCAGTATCCAAAGCCATCCAATCACAGCCTGTTGCCAGGCAGGCTCCATTGCCAGGTGGGTTTCAAAGCCATTCCTGAGTAACTGATGCTGGCTTGCCAGTGGCCACCTTGGCATGGCCTTCTCATTCCTCCACATGCTACCATATCTGCTTTTTGTTCGTGCCATTTCCTTCCACTTAGGGAAGTGCTAGAGAATGTTATTTCTGAATTTTGTAAAAGAAAACAACTTCCTATATACAGTACCTAAAACAGTTCAATCAGTAGTAATAAGGAAGTTAGTATGTTCTCTTAAATTTACTTCTTTTTTCTTTTTTAATTTATTTGACATGTAGAGTTATAGACAGAGAGACAGAGAGACAGAGAGACAGAGAGAAAGGTCTTCCTTCCATTGGTTCACCCCCTCCCAAAGGCTGCTACAGCCGGTGCTGCACTGATCTGAAGCCAGGAGCCAGGTGCTTCTTCTTGGTCTCCCATGCAGGTGCAGGGGCCCAAACACTTGGGCCATCCTCCACTGCCTTTCCCAGGCCACAGCAGAGAGCTGGACTGGAAGAGGAGCAACCAGGACTAGAACTCAGCGACCATATGGGATGCCAATGCTGCAGCAGAGAATTAACTGAGTGAGCCATGGCGCCAGCCCCTTTACTTTTATTTACTTTATATTTAAACCAAAATGATGCTTATCCTTTCATTTAAAAATAGGCGGTCCCAAGATGAGTTGATGTCAGTGACAAAATGATGTCATTCAAGAGAACACTTTTTGTTCTTTCACTCTGCTGTTCTCAGCATGTTGGCTTTTACTCCTGCTGGGTACAAGGTGGCCTTCATAGCCAGCCCTACACTCACATCCATCTTCAGTTCTCTGAAAGAGGGCAACGAAGGAAGCAATCATCTTCTTGGATGCCTCTGTTTAGATCAAGGGGGCAAATCCTTCTAGAAACTCTTTAATACTTGGCTATTCAACTTGTGGTCCTCAGATCAGAGCGTCATCCATCGTCTGTGAGCTTATTCAAATGCCATGTCCCAAGCCACACCCCATTGCTGATGCAGATTCTGCATGTTAAAATGACCTTCAGGTGATTTCTGTGCACAATCGAGTTTGTAAAGCTAGGTGCTTTCTCGATGTGTTCTAGGTCTTTCAGCCAGATCTTGTGACAGGACTATCCTCAGGTAAAAAGGAGGGTGGGAAGTTAACCTTCCTTTTCCAACCTCTTTAATGGAAGTGGGAAATGACAAATGAGGGATGGCTGTCAGGTAGACAGTGCCCAGAGGTCACATGGTGTTTTTCCAAGGACATCACATCACCCAGGGTTCAGAGCTGTTCTATGTAGAGCCCGTGAAAGCTGTGGGGAAATGAAGCACTGACCCTGGCAGTGCAGGTTTTTTTTTTTTTTTTTTGACAGGCAGAGTTAGACAGTGAGAGAGAGACAGAGAGAAAGGTCTTCCTTCCGTTGGTTACTCCCCAAATGGCCACTACGGCCGGCGCGCTGCGCCAATCCGAAGCCAGGAGCCAGGTGCCTCCTCCTGGTCTCCCATGCAGGTGCAGGGCCCAAGGACTTGGGCCAGCCTCCTGCAGTGCAGTTTTTAACAGCAATTGAGACTTCACCCAGGTGATTTTGGAAAACTCTTGTTTTGTGATTTTGAGGTTTAAGAACACAACTTGACCCATGGGATTTCAAGGAAACAACTTTGAAGATTGTATAGCAGAAGAAAAGCTGAAGATGGTAAAATAACAGGCTTCTTTGCGGTTCTGGCTTTAGGATGTGTGTATTTTTTACTAGACTGCCTAACCTTTTCTCGGCTGCGCATTAGTTTTCTGGTCTTATAAGAATATTAACCCAGAAAGTTGTTTATGAATATTGCAGGATTTTAGTCTAACTTTAGAAATGAGAATTATGCTGTTCCAAGGGGGAGCCATTAACAAACTAAGACATAAATGATTCAAAAGTGAAATTATAGGAAACTTTCCAAGTATACAAAGTAATAAAGCATGAGGGTGGCCGGTGCCACGGCTCAACAGGCTAATCCTCCGCCTTGCGGCGCCAGCACACCGGGTTCTAGTCCCAGTCAGGGCATTGGATTCTGTCCCGGTTGCCCCTCTTCCAGGCCAGCTCTCTGCTGTGGCTAGGGAGTGCAGTGGAGGATGGCCCAGATGCTTGGGCCCTGCACCCCATGGGAGACCAGGAGAAGCACCTGGCTCCTGCCATCAGATCAGCACGGTGCGCTGGCCGCAGTGGCCATTGGAGGGTGAACCAACGACAAAAAAGAAGTCCTTTCTCTCTCTCTCTCTCTCATTGTCCACTCTGCCTGTCAAAAAAAAAAAAAAAAAACCTAAACAAAACAAAAGCACAAGGGTAAAATGGCACATAGGAAAAAAAATAGTTAAATCTAAGGACAATCTAAGGCACTTCTTTTGGGCAGAGACCATGTAAACTTCAATTTAAACCCATCTTGTTTGACTTTCTGGTGATGGTGGGGTATTTATGTATGGGGGCATGAACTCATCTGCTCACTTGCTTAGAAGCATCCTAAATTGGTGTTCTTTCCCACAAACCACCAGTGGGCATTTTTTTTTTGACAGGCAGAGTTAGACAGTGAAAGAGACAGAGAGAAAGGTCTTCCTACTGTGGGTTCACTCCCCAAATGGTCACTATGGCTGGCGTGCTGCGCCGATCCAAAGCCAGGAGCCAGGTGCTTCTCCTGGTCTCCCATACGGGTGCAAGTCCCAAGCACTTGGGCCATCTTCCACTGCACTCTCGGGTCACAGCAGAGAGCTGGACTGGAAGAGGAGCAGCCGGGACTAGAACCTGGTGTTCCGACCGAGACTAGAACTCGGGGTACTGGCGCCGCAGGTGGAGGATTAAACTAGTGAGCCGTGGTGCTGGTCACCAATGGGCATTTGATGGATATGCTAATTATTCGTATTTGATCATTGCTCTAGATGTGCATATGTTGAAATATCCTTTTGCACAACACAAATATATATAATTGATAATATCTCTTCCTCTTTATTTTTCCCTCTGTTTTAGTAAAGAGGCATCTGAATTTCAGAGAAAGAAAACTATACTCCAAATTTAAAGTAGAATCAATGAAAATGTAGTCTTTGTTTTGTTATTAACAGTGTTTCTCTTGATTGTTATGTAATCTGATGTGATGTGTGAGTGTGTGTGGCACAGAAAGGAAAAAATACTCAGAAAAGGATTAGGATTGTGGAACCTTTTTGCCTTCCCTTCAGGTGTTTCTAAGTACGGGGCATCAGTTATTGTATCCTTCCTGGTGGTGAGTTTGAGAGCAGAAATGAGCATGCCACCTCTGCCTCTTCCTTAGCCTTGGAAATGAGTTGCCTACCAGAAGCAAAGATCCTGCTCTGATTCTGGTAAAACTTAGCAGTGTGGAAAGAATTGCCAGAATTGCCAGAGCTGCTGGAGTAGGGTGGGTGATTTCCTAATATGACTGCTGGCTTCCTTTAGGCTTCTTAACTATGCTATTGCTTGCATTTTTCTCTCGCAGGAGAAAATATATCTGTTTTTATCAGTAACTAGAGAAGAAAGACACTAGTAAGACAGGAAGGAGATTTCCAAATTGTCAGATTGGGTGAGTAAGAGTGGTGAGGACAGAATGTTGGCTTTTGCCTTTCACTGTATACTTGAGTGTTCATTTGCAGGACTGTTGGTACAAGAACCGTATTTAGGTGAACTGTGGAGAAGCCTATCACTCTAGAATTTAGGAGAGTTAACTGAAGAAATATATTTACCTGGATTTCTTGGAAGTACTTGAACTTTTGAATTTTGAAGCTTGACTCTTAGAATAGTTTGATTTAGAGCTAATAGTTTAATTCTTCTGCTCAGAAAATTAAATAAAGGCAGCCTACCTCTGGGCTGTAATTTCTCAAGCTACTCTATTTTCTTAGCTGAAGTAATCATTTGTTAAGCTAATAGAAAATAATTGCCAAGTACATTAGAAAAGACACATTTTCTTACAGAGTTAATTCTTAGCTCAGAATTAAGTTTTCTTTGACAAGCCTTACTATCAAGACATACAAGGGGAAAGATCAGGAGAAGAAACTACTCACTAGAAAAAGTGGATTTTGCAGAATAGAACCAATTTAATGGTGATAGCAGTGTGGGTCAATATAACAATGTGTAGCATCTTCACATCAGCCTTCTTGAAAAAGAATAATTTGACTTGGTATAAAATATTGCTCTTTAAGGATACAAAGTCTCCTTAAAACAAATATGTAAGGATAGTCAGCTGGCGCTGCGGCTCAATAGGCTAATCCTCCGCATGCGGCACCGGCACACCGGGTTCCAGTCCCGGTCCGGGTGCCGGATTCTGTCCCGGTTGCTCCTCTTCCAATCCAGCTCTCTGCTGTGTCCCAGGAGTGCAGTGGAGGATGTCCCAAGTGCTTGAGCCCTGCACCCGCATGGGAGACCAGAAGAAGCCCCTGGCTCCTGGCTTCGGATCAGCATGGTGCGCCGTCCACAGCGGCCATTGAGGGGTAAACCAATGGACAAAGCAAGACCTCCTTCTCTTTCTCTCTCTCTCTCTCACTGTCCACTCTGCCTGTCAAAAAGTAAAAAAAAAAATGTAAGGATAGTAAAGAGTTGTAGAAAGGAAGGTGATAAATTGATACTACTCAGTGAATCAATGCATCCTCATGGTGGGGTTGATATACATAGATTATATTTAATGTAGCTGATAATATGTTGAGTATATCTAGAATATATTTAGAATCAAGCCGCAAATCTGGCTTTATTTTCTTGTAATTAATCTATAGGTCTTTGTTTCTACCATTTCTTCCTAGATATAAACTGTATCATGGTTGTGCAAAAAGAAAATAAAAAGAAAACTTGTTCTTTATGGTTCTTACAAGAACAGTGCTATTTCTGAAGTGCCTTTGGAGTTTAGTGGAGGAAGAGAAATGTGATGTTATTGTAGGTGAGGGGTGAGAGGTGAGTGGCTTCACAGGCTGGATCCTCTGCATAGGCAGGGGGAGTGAAACATTCAGATTGGTTTTCCAGGGCTTTCTTGTTAACAGGAGAACTGAGGGCGGGCCCAGGGAGCTCCTTGCAGCTGCCCACACACGCCCTGTGCTCACCTCTCCAGTTCTGTGGTTCGTGTTGTTTGCCATGCCTGCTAGAGTTCTGAGCACACAGTTTATTAACATGTTGGTCAGCATTTAAGACAAAGATAAAAGGCTGCCTCTTCTACAGTCTTCCCTGGGCATCCCAGCAAGAAGGAACTTGCTTCATTAGACTGACTTGCTGTGTACAGTATCAGGTTGTTTAGTGCATTTTATCTCACACTGAAGATTATGATGTTATCTACTGAGAGAGTTTTCCTGGTTGAGAGCCATGGTTTATTCATCTTTGTATACTCTTAACAGTTTTTAGTGCCGTAACATAAATGTAATAGTCATTCAACAGATGTTTATTGAATGGGGATGGGTATCTAAACTACTGTATCCTTTTTATCAGGCAAGGTACTATAGTTATCAAAATTTGTACCACAAATCCCTCTGATTCACCCACTTCTTGTACATTCAGAACTGTATGGCTTACCAGAATATGCATACATATGAGAATGCTTCTTTCTACAATGTACATAATAACAAAACCCGACTAACCAACCAACAGAAATTCAAAGAACCAAAATTTGGGGATGTGACTAAGACTTCAGACTTCTCTGTATACGTCTGCACAATTTGAGTTTTTTAAAATGATGAACATATAAAATATAGAAAAATACATGAAACATAGAAAAACATCTCAGTTTATTTTCACACCAAGACAACTGTTGTTTGGAATGAATTATTGTTAAACAAGGATGCATCTGCCTTGCATTTTATCTTCCCATTTTATTTTGAGGGAGAAGACAAGAAAATCTCCATATATGGGTTGTGACGTTTTCTTCTTTAGCACTGTGTTATCTCACTAGCTTTCTCCAGTAGCCGCTTCTGTGCTGAAAGTCACGAATGATGCCTTAGCTCCCGCAGGATGCAGTCTGAACACGCAGACCCATCTCCTCTGTCCTGTCTGCCACTGCCCTCCTCCAGGGCTTTGCTGGTCCAGCGGTGGAGGCACTGCACTGACAGCTCTCAGAAGCTTGCTCCCCACTTTGGGCTTTTGAGCTTTGGCTGTTCTGCTCCTGTCTTGCAGAATGCATGTCTACCTGGGAGCCTCCCCTCACCCTCCAGGCAGCCTCAGCTCATAGGGCACTTTCTCAGGGACATTGCTTCCTGACTTCCTGGGTCTTGGGAAGTCCTGTGTACACAGTGCTCTTGTCCTCCTGGTCTCACTCTGACACCAGGGTGTCTTTGTTTCATCTTCAGCACTTGATGAAAACTCGCTGACAGCTGGGCCTTATTTCTCTGTGCTCTCAGCTGCAGATGTTTGTGTGACATTTATAGTTGGAAGCAGGTTATTACAGTAGCCTTATTGCAACAGGATTTTGTGGGATGTGCTTTAGTATTAAACATTTTCGTCTTTGTTTTCCTAACTCTAGGAGAAGAGGGGATGTATGTATATTCAGTAGATGTCATAGGTTATTGTGATTTTGGCTTTGCTTGAGGCTTTAATGATCATTGCTTCAGTCCCTGGGTAAGAGGGTTTCACTGCAGTGAGCTACATTTTACCTGCCATACACAGTGTGTAGCAGCTGGGCTTAGACTTTAAGTTTCAGGCTGCTTTTGCTCCTC
Source organism: Sylvilagus floridanus (assembly GCA_949820135.1). Lineage (NCBI taxonomy): Eukaryota > Metazoa > Chordata > Mammalia > Lagomorpha > Leporidae > Sylvilagus > Sylvilagus floridanus. Next base: position 108,397,254 of record OX463226.1, read on the forward strand.
CCACCCTCTTATATTGTTCATGTTCTTTGTTTCTGCTTACTAGCAAGTAGGTTTGCCAGATTTAGCAGATAAAAGTATATGTAACATTTCACATCTAATTACACTAAAAAAATCTGTTGTTGTTTATCTGAAAGTCAAGTAGAACTGGATATCCTGTAATTTAAATGGCAGTGGTATCTGGGAACATAGGAAAAAACTCCTCTAATATTTAATGAGCATTCACATAGTTGCTTTTACTAATGGCATTTCACTGAGCCTGAACTGCACCTCTGTAGATTTCTAAATGCTCTTTGTATTTTAATATGAGTGTTGGTGTGTGATTTTATCTATGATGGAGAAAGAAACTGAAACTTCGAGGCGACTCGTTCTCAGTGCCCAGAATAGAGCACGCAAATTAAACTCTGGAGCAGGAAGATGCGAATGAAAATGTTGGTGACTTTCTAATACCCACAAATTCCTTTGGATTCTTTTTGTTTGTATTATTTCATTTTCTCATCTTGAGGGGAAAAGACCACTTTATTCCATGTTTTTTTTTTAAGAAAACTCTGGATTTTAACGAGAAACTCAGGCAGAAGGTGAAGCTCCTCCCATAGTGAGAAAGGCTGGAGTTGGCAAAATAGTGGAGATGGATGGGGGGGGGTAGCCGGGCAGGAGCTGACCAGTGGGTGACTTGGGCAGGCTGTGAGATGCTGAGTCAGATCAAGTGCTTCCTTCATTTTTGTCTTCTATTTTTTACTGGCTGGTCCTGCCTGATTTTCTAGGTATTCCTTACTATCCATCAGACTGAGCAAGTGAGAAGTCAAGTCATGTTGGTCAGAATGGCAAAAAGTAATTGTTTTCTTCAAGGATGCAGACATTTTGGGGAGTTAATGTTGGCTCTTGCCATTCTTTGGGGGACAATACTGTCCCCTCACTTCTCAGGTAAGGGAGCTTCCTTCAACTCTATGCACCAGGCTTAGTTTATTGAATTGGCCTGTAGCTCAGTGGATTTCCCAGGAACACTGTCTTCTTATTCCCTTCTATCAAGTGTGTGTGTGTATGGTGTGGGTTTGTGATTACTGGCCTTTGTTGATACTGAGGTTCAAGTATCAACTTTCAAATCTCTCCAGGGCCTTCTCTTTCATTGTATGACTTACACTGTCAGGCAGAGCTGGACATGAGCACAGGGGAAAGGGCCACAAGCCCGCCCTCCAGGGCAGGGAACAAGGGCCTTACTCTCATCTAGGGGTCACCCACGACTTGTGGTTCAAGTATCCTGATGAGGGGCCTGCTCTGTGGTGTAGCAGGTAAAGCCACTGCCTGCCGTGCTGGCATCCCATATGGGTGCTGGTTCAAGTTCTAGCTGTTCCACTTCCAATTCAGCTCTCTGCTATGGCCTGGGAAAGCAGTAGAAGATGGCCCAAGTCCTTGGGCCCCTGCACCCACGTGAGAGACCCCTATAAGAAGCTCCTGGATCCTGGTTTCCGATCGGTGCAGCTCCAGCCATTGTGGCCTTTTGGAGAGTGAACCAGTGGATGGAAGACTCTCCCTCTCTTTTTCTTTCTCTCTTTATTTCTCTCTCTGCCTCTCTGTAGCTCTGACTTTCAAATAAATAAGTAGCTCTTTAAAAAGTCATTGTTTGAGAGAGCAAGTGTTGAAACTCTTTAACTTCCCCTGTTCCCATGCCAGTGCAGGGCAATATCTTCTGCTTTGCTCTATTTCAACTCAAAATTGAGCTCTAAAGCCCTTAGATTTACAGAAGTGCGTCTGTGTATACCTTTTCAAATACCTTTCTGGTTCCTCTGTGAGCATCTCAATCTCTAGGTTGTTCTGTCACCAGGTGTCTTGAGGATCTTCTCAGCTGCTTCCCGCTCTGTAGGGAAGGTGTTCTAATCCCCCAGGCCTTCAAGTTGCTCCCTATTTGCCTGCAGCCTACTAGGACAGTCTGGAAAACAACAGCTTTACTTAGAGGCTATTCAAGTGTAAAGCGTGAGAATAGTGTTATGCAAGTGATTTCAAGTGCTTAATGAATTAATACCCCCCCCAGGCATTTTCCAATTTTCTTGCACAAATTGAATTTTTCAGTTAAATCATCATTCCATGGACAGGCAGTTATGATTACTCTCTCTCTCTCTCTTTTTTTTTTTTCTAATAAAGTTCTTGCAATGACAGGAGGTATTGTGAACACAGCGTGAAGTTATATATTGCCTTCATTTTTATATTTGGAGTAGGGGATCAGTCTACTCCCTGACATCCACTGAGCACCCATTGGGTATAATGAGCTCTATGCTTAATCTGGGGAGTTTGAAAAATGGAAAAGCTGTTTTAGCTTTCTTAAGTGATTTAAGAGTGATGCAGACTATAAAATTTCAAAGTGAAAGCGAAAACAAGCTGAGTTAGCCCAGACCTGGGGATGCCTACTCTCTGGTGGAAGAAATCATGCATACTGCAAATCAAGAAGAGACACATGCCTAGTGGAACTAATCAAGACTTGGTGCAATTGGAGAGAAATTTCTGGGAACATTCTGATTCATTGAGATCTTAGGTATTTGAAAGCAGTTCATCGGAAATGAACACTCAGGAGGTGGGCCACAGAAGCCCACAGGCCAGGGTCAGATGGAGGGGACGTCGAACTCAGATTTAGAATCTCTTGCTGGAAACTGAAGTATTTTCCTGGTTATTTGCATGTGTAACACTTTTCCCTTCCAATGTTCAAGGCTCAGGCAGGATATATCATAGTGGCCTCTACTTGACTTTGTATGTATGTAGGTGACCTTTGTCTTTTCCATTTTGATGGTTGGAATAAGGCTTTATAATTGAAATGGAAGTTCTTTTAAGGAGATGACCAGAAATTTTTGCTCAAATAACCACTTTATGAGTATTTATGCCATTCAAAGCAACTTCTTTACCTCATATTTCCTCTTAAGTACAGTAAGTAGGCATGGTCATTGTGGCCAAGTGGATTAGGCCCCCTTGTAATTCCTATAAATTCCATATTTGAGTGCTGGGTAGAGTCCTGGCTACCCTTTAGAGAGCTCATCAGTGTAAGTTTTTTTTCCTTATAATCAGTATGGCTAATATTGAACAGAAAAGTATGTAATTTATTTTTTAAAGATTTATTTATTTATTTGAAAGTTACACAGAGATAGAACGGGAGTCAGAGAGAGAGAGAGAGAGAGAGAGAGAGATAGAGAGAAAGAGAGGTTTTCAATCCTCTGGTTCACTCCTCAGTTGGTTGCAATGGCTGGAGCTGCGCCAATCTGAAAGCAGGATCCAGGATCCCATGCCAGTGCAGGGCCCAAGGTCTTGGACCATCTTCCACTGCTTTCTCAAGCCATAGCAGAGAGCTAGATTGGAAGTGGAGCAGTCAGGGCTTAAACCAGCACCCACATGTCACAGCACTGGCCCCTTAATTGCTTTTTTTTTTTTTTAATGTCAGTATAGACTTTAGCACTGCTCTTTTTAATTTTAAGATTTATTTATTTATTTGTAAGTCAGAGTTACACAGAGAGAGGAGAGAGAAGGAGAGGTAGAGTGAAAGAGAAGGAGATCTTCCATTTGCTGGTTCCCTCCCCAATTGGCCACAACGGTTGGAGCTGCACTGATGCAAAACCAGGAGTGAGGAGCTTCCTCCAGGTCTCCAACGTGGGTGCAGGGTCTCAAGGACTTGGGCTATCTTCTACTGCTTTCCCAGGCCATAGCAGAGAGCTGGATTGGAAGTGTAGCAGCTGGAACTCAAACCAGCACCCATGTAGGATGCCGGCACTGCAGGCAGTGGCTTTACCTGCCATGCCAGAGAGTCAGCCCCCTTAATTCCTTTTTTAAAATAATTTGCTTCCATTTTCCATGAACCTTATTTATCTCTTTGGGTTTTGAGAGACAGAGGAAGAGAGAGAGAGAGAGAGAGAGAGAGCGAGAGAGCGAGAGCACATGCAAACATATGTTCTCATTTTCTGGGCATTCCCCATATGCCCACAACATCCAGAGGCTGGACTGAGGTCAGAGCCAGGGTTCACAAACTCAACCTAGGTCTTCCACATGAGTGATAGGGACCCAACAATTCAGTCTTATTAGCTGCTGTCTCCTCAGATCTACGCTGGATTCAGGAGCCAGAATTGAATGCAGGCACTCCAGTGGGGAGCATGGATGTTTTAATCATTAGTCTAAATGTCCTCATCTTCACAAACCTTTTGATGTACTTGTGTATCTACACATCTGCACTTGATAGTAGCCACCCCCCCCCCCCAGATTTATTTACATGAAAGGCAGAGAGGGAGAAGGAAGGGGAGAGAGAGGGAGATCTGTCTGCTGGTTTACTCCTCAAATGAGCCAGGAGATTCTTTCAGGTCTCCCACATGGGTGTAGGGGCCCAAGCACTAGGGTCAGCCTCTGCTGCTTCCTCAGGCACATTGTCAGCATTAGCAGGGAGCTGGATTGGGAATGGAACAGCTGGGACATGAACCAGTGCCCATATGGGATACCAGCATCGCAGACAGCGGCTTTGCTTGCTACAACACTGGCCCCGATAATAGCCATATTTTGCTTTTAAAGTATATTAAATCACAGATCTGAAAATAAATCCACATTTAGAACTAATGTAATAGAATTAGATTACTCAAGAATATTAAATAATGGCAAAATAAAGTAGTCTTTTATTAAATGCTGAATCAGGTAAATAAATATGTATTACAAAAATGAGGAATAGACAAAGGTAGGGAAGGAGAACCCAAAGGAAAGAGAGGCTGATGCAAAATAAATTAGAACTTTGGAACTTGTTAATGACGATGTTAGAGTTAATGAAAATTTTAATAACAAAGTAATTATTAAGGACCATCACTTTACAATGTATATAGTTAAGAAGCTTATGAGGTGTTCTATTCCTGAAATTCAAAATTTTAAAATTTATTTTATAACTAGAAATAAGATGCATTCTTGTTTGCTTTTGTTTTTGGCTTTAATGAAATGTCCTTGAAACGTTAAAAGTTCTATTTATTTCCCTAGGAAACTATTTTACCCATACTAAAGGTAGGTAGTTTTCAATATTTCATTTAAAACAATCAAAAGCATTTTAATTTCTCCTAAAATTAATAACATGTGTGGGGAATGAAACTCTTACAGAATTTATCCTCAAATTTTCTTTTCAGATTTATTTACTTATTTGTAAGGCAGAGTTACAAAGAAAGAGAGGGAGAGACAGAGATAGAAATCTTCCATCCGTTGGTTCACTCTCGAAATGGTTGTCACAGCTGGATCTGGGCCAGTCTGAAGCTAAGAACCAGGAGCTTCCTGCAGGTCTCCCACATGGGTGCAGGGTCCAAACACTTGGGCCATCTTCCTCTTTTCCAGGCCATAAGCAGAGAGCTGGATCGGAAGAGGAGTGGCTGGTACACGAACCGGCACCCACATGGGATGCCAGTGCTGAAGGCAGAGGCTTAGCCTACTATGCCATAGCACTGGCTCCTATCCTCAAATATTTAGTGGAATGCTAATCATTTGAAGATTCATTAATAGGAAATTGTCAAAAATGCTTTCCCTTCAAAAGCATGGCATGATAAATGGCTTAAAGAAGTAGCAATCGAGACACAAATGTTACTAATGATTTAAATATTTCCCTCCATTTCTCCATCATTTTCTTTCTTACTCTTTCTTTGTATGTAATAACATCCTTCATACATTGTCTATGTAATAGTTATTGAAATAAGTAAAACACATGAAGGAGAATGGGATTTGGTTGACAACTAGTAAATATTTTGTGGAAAATTATCTTGGGCCTCAACAAAGAGAATTTAGGAATAATCATTAAGATCATTTTTAGAATATGTCATTGCTTGTCACTTTGTTCTGCAAGTTGAAGAATGAAAACTTTGCAATTAGAATTCATGTGAAATTATAGCATACTGTCTTCTGTCCTTCAAAAGCCATGCCTAAGCTAATATATCTTGTCAGTATCACTGCCAATCATCCATCACTCCACCACTCTGAAGAAATTTGTTCTCCTGAATATCTTTGGTATATGTGGCTATTTTAGACAGCAATCCTGGCCAAGAATATACATCATTTGCAATAAATGGGCAACTTAACACCGAGAATCGTGACGGTGATCCACACTATAAAAAAACTGCTATTGGGCAAAGGAATTTCGTGGGGAAAAGCTAGCACACAGACCTGGAAGAGAACAGATGGGTTTGCTGTAGGTGGCAGCCAACTGTTGGCGTTTCATTTTCAGCACAGTTGTTCCAGTACAGACTTGTCATGTATGTGTATAAAATAATGTTTTATCTTGCTATTTCCTGATACATTTTAGGTTCTGACTCACCAAGAAATGGCTCTATTGGCATTAGTCTCAGTCATGGATTTAGACACTGTTGTTACAGCAGCCATCAAGGAATACAAGGAATATATTGTTCCTTGGTATCCATGGGGTATTGGTTGCTGAGCCAACCTCCTATATAAGTTGTCTAAGTTTTTTTTTTTTTATAAAATGGTGGAATATTAGCATAGAACCTGTGTGTATTTACCTATATGTTTTAAATCAACCCTATATTACTCATAATACCTGCTATAAGATAAGTGCTATGTAAGCAGTTGTTATACTGTATTGTTCAGGAAACAGTGATTCATTGTTTGCTAAATTCACAGATAAGGAGCCTGTGGATTTGGAGGGCTAACTGTACTGTGATTTTAATGCATCTGGAATCTCTGTCTCAGTTTTGGTCAGAGAAAAAATCTTGTAAGGGCTTTCTTATAGAGCTCCTCCTTCTTTTGGTGAAATGATACCAGTATCTACGTAGCTGCCTAGTCCTAAAAACAAAGATCATACCAGGTCCCTCCTTCTCTTTTAACCTCTTTATCCCTTCATCACCAGGGCAGGTCAGTCACATCTGAGTCCCTCCAATTGTTAGCCCTGCCCACCTCTTCACTGCTGTGTGTGTGTGTGTGTGTGTCTGTACATGCGTGTATGTCTGTCTATCTCATCAACCTCACCAAGGACATCATGGTCAGTCCAATGTTGTCCCAGTCCCCTAATTTGCTGGGCAGAATGTCCCGTGTTATAGGCACCCTCTGAGGAGCCAGTTCACGCACTTCTTCATCCAGGAAACAGGTAGTGGTCTCTCAAGTCTTAGCTTCAGAACTCTTTCCTTGAACATCTGACTCAGTATTCTTCAGCATACTTAAAAGCTACAGTTCCTGAGACACCCCAGGTGCCTTGCGATTACTCATGGTATATTATCAGTGTATATGTTTGTCTCCATGTCAGACTACGAATTCACTGAAGCAAAAGGCTATACCCTGTTGTGTTGTGTTTTCAGTTCTTTGTTTTGTGAGGGCAACATAATGTATGTTCAGTAAATATTTGTTGAACAATGGAAGAATCAACTACACCCTGATAAATATCCCTGCATGGATGACCTATAGGCAACCTAAACTCCTCCTGTTAAAAAACACCTCAATGTTTCTCCTCTTGCTTTTCTTACCCTAGACTTTTGCATTCACTCTCTAATGTGAGAAATTAGTGAGAAATTCTTTGTTTCTCTATCACATACCTTGAATCAGAAGATCAGAATCTTATGAATTTAATTTGCCAAATTTCTCTTAGATTTTGCTGTACTTAAATATATGTCTAATTACAATTTTTATTCCCCAGTATCTTTTCATTCCAATTCATTCTTAAAATTATTACCAGAATTATTTTTTTCTGAGATAAAATCTAATTTTATTTCTACTGAGATCTGTGATTCCCTTGGTGTACAATCATGACAGCCTGATTTGGAAGACTCTTTGTTACTCAAACTTTACTTTTTCACTTCAGTTTTATTGCCTGATAGCCATATGAATTACATGTATATCCTCTACCATAATCGCAGCATGTACTCTTTTTAAAAATATTTATTTTCATTTTATTTGAAAGGCAAAGAGAGAGAGAGAGATGATAGAGATATAGAGGTAGGTAGATAGAGCTTCCATCCACTGGTTTACCCCTCAAATGTCCACAATGGACAGGCCTGGGCTAAGCCAAAACCAGAAGCATGGAACTGAATCCAGACTTCCCATGTGGGTGGTAGAAGATCCAAGCCATCATCTGCTGTCTCCTAGGATATGCATTTGCAGGAAGCTGGATCATAAGTGGCAGGGACCAGGAACTCCAATATAGGACTTGAACATCCCAAATGATGTCTTAACCACTGCACCAAATTCCTGCTCTCATATCATCTCACTAAATAGCCTGTATTTCTCAGAATATGTCACATGCATAGTTATGTTTAGATCTGTGCATAAACTTAACATCTTTTGGCTAGTGAACTCCTGTTTATACTGAAGATCCAGATCAAGATAAGAAGTAAGATTAATGCATCTGAACCTCTAATACCCTGCTATTCAGTTTGCTTATTTATTTACCTATTACTCAAACTTTATTTGTGTATTGGTCTTATGTTAGGCTTTATTTTAGGACCAGAAATTAAAAATTAAAGTTGAATCTGAAGTAAATGATAGCATGAAATATGTATTTTGAGAGAAAGTAGCAAAAGATTTATGAAAGCAAACTACTCTTGATGGCATGCAACTCATCGATTTTCCTTTTACAAAATAGATCACCCACTGGATAGCCTGTGAAACTTTTTTTTGTAATTGTCCTGTTTTTATGCTATGCTCTCCTGAACTTGTAGTTTCCAAGACATATCTCAGTTTCTCTTCAGTTTCTAAGTCATACTCTCAGTCACTATTAAGATGGAATTTTTTTGAAATTTCCCCAACTATAGCAGAGTATTTTAGTGTTGAGGAGAATGCTAGAAATTTACTGTTCTCTGATGTGTCATTTAGTTAAGATGCAACTTGAATCCTACTTTTCACAGACCATATTTTCATTGTGGCTCCCATGCAGTATTTTCTAAATATTGAATTGTCTATCTTCCCTGTCATTTGTGAAACTCTTACGGGAAGAAGCTTATCATGCTCATTTTCATGACTCTAGCTCTGCACACATTTAGTATATAACAGGCGTTTAAAAACATTTTTCAAAAAAGAAGTGAATGACTACTGGAGTTTACTCTTGACATAGGAGACAGACCCTGAATGTTTGATGACAAGCAGTAGTCTTGGTGATTGATGGTGTTCTTTTCTGTTTATTTAGAATTAGTTAAGAAATAGTCCAAAAATCCTTTTGGGAATGTGAAATGTACAGTGACAGCGTATGCTCCCTGGAGTAAGCACTTCTCAAGGGACTGTCTAGATAAATTGACATTTCCCATCACCTAACTAGAAGATGAATGACTGCCCCAAACTTTGGACACCTCTTTAATTGGCCTGTACACTTTTATTTTGCTCAGTTGTAAGGCTGCTTGCTGGGAGTCAGGTTTATTTGCTTTAAAACCTATGGAAGCCAGATGTAGTTATTATAATGATTATGTAATGTTGTTAAAATTGTGTAGATTTACTTAATGTAAGTTTCAAAATAAGAGGATTTTTTTCTGGGAAAGTTGACTCATTCAGTAAAAGAAAATGAGATGTGCTTAAAAATTGCCTTCAAATGAGCTTTGGGTGATACCCATGCAATAGACTGGGAGGGGTATGTGATCATATGACTTCAGACATACTTACTTTGGGGGGCTAGCTAGCTTGCTTGTTTTAATTGAAAGAGGTGCATTAAGGCATCAGATGAAGCGGTTTTTCGACTGGTGGACCCAGGCCCAGGAAACTGAGTCTAGAGCAACAATCACCAGAAAGGAAACACTTTATTCCCCTAAGTGTTTACATGCAGTGGTGAGCAGTGAGCTGATGGAGAGCAGGTGCTGAGAGCCAGGTTGGGGAGGATAGGAAACCTCGTGAAGAGTATTTGGTTGTGGAATGAGCTGACACATGCAGGACATTCAGGATCAGTCTAAAGCCTGACTTGTGCTTGGGCCATTAGATGTCTGTCTGTGCGTCTCTGCTTCTCTGGCCCCACTGGGTGTGAGTTCCTTCCCTTCTGTCCTCCACATTTGCACTGTTTTCTGGGCCCTCACTGTGTTTGTGCGTGTGGTCTACACTGATGTATTTCTATTACAGATGCAAGTTTGATTACTTTGGGAAACCTCATCAGATCAATACACTGCTTATGTAATAATGGACACCAAATAAATATCTGTTGTATACATGAATTTCTATCAGATATTCAAATTAGGCCAGACTTTGACTAACTGTGCATGAAAAGCAGTTTCATATTTATTTTCTGCAATACAACTGACACATATGTAAATATTTATTTCTCAAAAATATACTAAGTCTTAACTTGGAAGTTTTAATAAAAATAGTGTTTTCCAAACATTGCTCAGCTTTTCTTTCTGAGGAGAAACTAACTGAATTGCTTTCGTATTATTGACTTCTGTGGTTCTTAGACCAGTGACCATAGAATGCTGAGTCCTTTAGGGTTTTTAAGTCAATGAAGGGTTGGGATGTGGCCAGTGAGCACACTGATTGTTTCTGAGAATTTTTTTTTGAAGGGTGTGAAATTAAACCAGATACTTAGATGGAAGGAACTTGTCATAGTTGTTAAGTTGGGTCTCCCTTGCTTAGTACATAGTGAATAAGTAGAGCTTTCAAGGTTAAAATCCAATTGTGTAGGATAATGATTAAACATGACTATATAAAAGAAAAAATATAAAATAATAATGGGTAGGTTCACTTGAAATTTTAGATTATTACTGACACATATAAAAGCTCTTAATAATAGATCTCTTCTGGAAAAAAAGTTCAGAAAAACAGAAAAATAAAATGGTTATTAAAAGCATAACTCACAGTCATCTAAATTCCATGGACTACTGGTAGATACTTAGATATGTTAGAGGAGGATATAAAAATGCTCCACAGTGATTCATAAGCTGAAGCCTTAAGGAAGGGAAGAGGAAGAAACTTAACAACAAATTTCATCATCCTACGATGGATGTTTTCAGTTTGTGAACTTTTGGCATAATATATTCTTTTCCTGAACATTATGATCAATGTATTAATGATAAATATACTCTTTCCAGTTGATCTTTAAGTTAAGAGATGCTTGTTAAGAAATGAATAGCCAAGGGAGATAATGGGGAAAGGTTAATTAACAGATAGTAAGTTACTTAGACAGGAGAAGGAAGTTAATAATTCTGTTGCACAGTAGGATGACTGTAGATAATGATAATATACTAGAAATTTCTCTTAAAAAATTAAAGGAGTTTGAATATTTTCACCATCAAGAAATGTTAAATGTTTGAGGAGATAGGTATGTCATGTAGTATATAGGCGTGTAGAAACATCACATGGTACCTCCTAAGTATATACGTTTTTTACATGCAAAATAAAACGAAAACTGAAAGTAGATTTAAAATAAAAACCCAGGTATTACCCATCAGATCCCTGGGAGTGCAGGAGGAGGGGTAAGTGGGTGTGCATCTGGCTTTCTTCTCATGGCTCTGTTTGATCCCCACCAGTACCTTCTTTCCCTTACGTCTTGTGCAGCACGCACAGGAGAAGGGAAGCCCGAGGCTGGTCCAGGCGGTGAGATCCCTAATGCTGTGCTGCAAATTCTGCCCTCCAGAGTCAGCACATAGGGAAACTCAAGTCAGAGGACATGTCTGCTGTCATGCCGTCACCAGGTTGCTGCTGCCATTTCAGGCATTCCCCTTTCCTTCAACCCAGAGTAACATAGGGAGAGAGAAAATATCCCAACAATGGGAGACCCTACAGGGTAGTGGTCACCTCCCCAAGATCTGTCTGGAGAATGCTGTAGTCGGGCTGATTCCCAGGGATTAAGCCTATGGTTGCCTTAAGAATGGCTTATTCAATTCATGGACTGTTACACACAACTGCAGCTGCCCTTCCTACTATTTCAGGATGATAATGTCCCCTTTATTCACCCTGTTAATCAAACATGCAGTGTATTCCCAGACCCAGTCCCCTGTACAATAACCATGCATCTGGTGGGGGTTGTTCTCACTCATTCAAGGTGAGAACATTACAGTTTTCCCTTTTCAGTTGCAAACCACATCTTACATTTATAAGGCAACACATTAGCTCATGTCAAGTGTTGATTCCTAGCTAGGTTCTTACTTGATGTAATTAAATTTTTAGAACTTATATTTGAGAGGGAGCGAGGGAGAGGGAGAGAGAGAGAGAAAGAGAGAGAGAGAAAGAGAGAGAAAGAATTTCTTTTCATTTTCTGGTTCAACCCAAATGCTCTTGATGGTTGGGTATGGGCCAGTCTGAAGCAAGCTGGGAACTCAGGAACTGACTCAGTCCAGGTTTCCCATGTCTGATAGAAGCCCAATTACTTGAGCCGTCACTGCCGACTCCCAGGATCTGCATCCTTGGGAGACAGAGCCAGGAACAGAACTCCAGCACTGATCTGGGATGCAGGGGTTTTAAACCACTAGGATCAATGCCTGCTCTCACAGCTAGTTTCTAAATAAAAGCTAAGTGAAGCTATAATGGAAACTCTTCTGCTAGTTTCAAGTTTTGGCTTGGATTGTTAGCCTAACTCAAGAAGGCTGAATTTTTTCTGCCTCCCTAGGGGAAAAAGGTTTGCAGAGTAAGTTATTTAGTGGATTCCCAAAGGCTTAAATATGATCGCTGTTTTGTTAATCAGATGTTTTTGATCTGGTGCTCAGGGACTTCAAAGCAAGAGACCACAGTGATGTCCACCACCCACTTCCCAGCTTTCCTCTGTGCGTCTTTGCACTTTGAAGTCTGTTCTGCCTTCATCATATTCATGAGAGTTCCCTGATGCCCAGGGGGTTAAGAACAATTGGTTGAGCAGAATTTTGTAAGTATTAGCACGAACTGTTGGCGACACAAAATGCCTTGGAGAGTTGCCAAACCACACCACTATTCCAAAGACACCTCCAAAACCAGCATCCAAAAATTAATTCAAGGGAGACCTGAAAAGATTGAAAACTGTTTTGAAAGTTTTCTCTCTAACCTTTATAGCCTTGGATACAATATATTCTCTGATGAAAAAAATCACAAGATAGGCTACCTTTGGTTTTAATTTAAGGGTGCTATACTGTGGGGAATAGATATTTTTGAATAGTGTTCAACCACAATGTGTGAAACAGAAATCTCTCCTATGAATTATCAGTAGTTTTCCTTAAAACTTTCTTCCTAAGGAAAACGAGATACATTTCAAGAAATTTAATTTAAACATAATCCCTGGGCTTGAAGGTCTGTTCACTGTGTTAGATAAAATGCTGGTAACGATCATTGTAGCTGTCTTTTTAGCTAAGGAAAAATTGCAAGATCTGAAATATGTAAGAATGATAGAAGTAAAAATGGGAAATGATTTGATATATGGTTTTATCTCATTTTTAAAATGTGTTTTAAACATGAAACTGCAAATTTATTTTCTTAACACAAGTTTCAAGCAGTTATTCACCAAATATTTACGAAGCACACGCTACCTATCAGACACTTGTCTGGATGCTTATGACACATAAGAGACAAAAGTTCCTGTTTTCACAGAGTTTATATTCTGGGATTTATACATATAAGAAGTGAAAAAAACATTTAGATATATTGTTCACCACCAGGTAGATGAGATTCTGCTATGAAGGAAAATGAAACAGGACAAGGAACTAGAAAGGCTACTCAAGGGATCAGCTGGGGCTTTTTAAGATAAGGCGAGCAACTAAAATTTCTCAAAGGGAGGCAGTGTTCTGGCACGGAGATCAACTAAAGGAACGTGTGGAGGAAATGTGGAGGAAAAAGAAGGGAACAACAGGAAGAAAGAATAATGAAGACAGAAAGTGAAAGAAAGGAGGAGGCATGTGCAAAAGCCCTCAGGACTTAACTGATGTAATTCACCAGTAATTGTCTTTATTAAATGTGAGCAGTAGGTTTAAAATAGTACATGTGCCTGTAATATGCATACCATATTGTAAAACTCATTGAAAAACTCCAATTGAACATCTCCTCTTTTTGCTACCTAGTGTCTTTTCACCAATGAAGCAGTCATTGCTCAGAATATTTGAAAAGTATCTACACTTAGAAACTGCTTTTATTTATTTATAAATGATTTATTTTATTTATTTGAAAGGCAAAGTTAGAGAGATCTTTCATCTGCTGGTTCATCCCCAAACAGCTGCAAAGACCAGGGTTGGGCTGAAGCCAGACTAGGAAATCAAACTAGGTCTCCCACCTTCCACTGATTTCCCAGACACATTAACAGGGAGATGGATTGGAAGAGGAACAGCCAGGATTCAAACTGGTGCTTATGTGGGGGCTGGAACCCTGGCACTCCAGTGTCAGACCCTAAAAGTTTCTTCTTAGAAACAGTTTATGAGGAATAGCATTGTGGTGTAGCGGGTAAAGCTGCCACCTGCAGTGCCAGCATCCCATATGGGCACTGGTTCAAGACCAAGCTGTGCCACTTCTGATCCAGCTCTCTGCTATAGCCTGGGGAAGAAGGGGAAGGTGACCCAAGTGCTTGGGCCCCTGCACCCATGTGGGAGACCCGGAAGAAATTCCTGGCTTCAGGTTGGCCCAGCTCCAGCCACTGCAGCCATTTGGAGAGTGAACCAGTAGATAAAAGACCTCCCCCCTACCCCTCCCTGCATCCCTCCCTTTCTCCCTGTCCCTCTAACTCTGCCTTTCAAATAAATAAATAAATCTTAAACCGTTTATGAACTGCATAAAAATCAGCCTTGGTATTATATGCTTACAACTCGTTTTTGATATGTAAAAAGTGTTTTATAAGCTTGGTCACCCATTCTTCCCCCTAGGTTTGGCTCGGCTCTGTATGTTTTTTTTTGCTATTTCCACAAATCAATCTACACACAAAAGATGGAGAAACACAGCTAGAAAAATGTACTTCTACCCTCAAGTTCATTTCAGCTGGCCTTTCAAAAAAAGTTTTAGCAACTGGTAAGTTTTAACTCCTGAATCTGATTCCTCTTTCCAACTTGAGGCCATCTGTGTAAGTTACACTGTAGAGAATTTAGGCTTTAGCAAGACCATCAATCAATCAATCAATTACTAAATACAAGACTTCCTGGGACTAAAATAGACATCTGATAAATTATTCTTAAAAATTTATAGATGATACAAGTATCTTTATTTCTTTTGTGATTTTTGATACTTATTACCAGTAAAATATAACATATTTTGCCTAGAACAACTACTTATTCTAGGTTCCTTTATTTCTACTACTTTTTCTAGATTTTTGTATAATATCTTTTTCTTTGCAGTTCCTTAATTGGATGTCTGAGCAATTATTCAAATTTTTTTAAAAGTGGGATAAAATCTGCTAAAGAAAAATTAGCAAAATCTTTCAGAATGATACAGAATAAAAAAATCTCAATTATGGTTGTTTTTATGAGTTATTCAGCAATGATTTTTGAGTATAGAATAAGTAATATGTTGTATGTTTACTAAATTAATATGTCATAGGTTTTCTACAATATATTTTACACAAGTAGCTTCAAAACATAAGTGCCCACCACTCAAGATAGTCACGAGAGTTGCTGTGGATTTGTTTATGAGACAGACCTGCTTTAGGGGTGGCGGGGTGGATGGGACCATAGATTCCAAATGACCACTAGGAGTCAGCAAGCTCCTGTTAAGTTTTATGCTAGTAAATTTCTCCTGTTAAGAAGCCACAGATGATCAGTTACCTTTTGGATTAATATTTATTTATAGTTTTTAAAAAGTTTTGTGTCTATATATCCAGATACTGCATCTAATCTTGAATGCTGTGTAAGGAAAAGGATAGAACAGAGTGAAAAGGCAGCATATGATATGGGAGAAAATATTTGCAAACCATGTATCTGGTACATGGTTAACATTCCATGTATGTTAAGGAATTCTTAAAACTCAATAACAAAAACCAGATAACCCATCAACAATGGGAAAAGGACTTTAAAAGATACTTTTTGAAAAATTTGTATGTTCCAACATGCAAATGGTCAAGTGTATGAAAAGAGAGTCCCATCACTAAACATCAGGGAAATGCCAGTCCAAACTGCATGAGATGTCACCAGATGCCTGTGAGGATAGGTATCCTTAGAACAAAAAAGATAACAAATACTGGTGGGTGCACATACTTAGTAGGAAAGCAAAATGGTTCAACTGCTGTGTAAAACGCCATGGAGGTTCTTCATAAGATTAAACATAGAATTACATAGTACCTAGCAGTTCCACTTCTGGCCATTTATCTAAAAGAATTGAAGTTGGTATGTTGAAGAGTTGTCTGGATTCCCATGTTCACTGAAGCACTATTTACAATTAGCCAAGATGTAGCATCACCCAGTATCCATCAATGGAAGAGTGATAAAGGAAATGTGGGCTGAACACACGAAAGAATGTTATTAAGCCAAAAAGTGAATTTCTGTCATGTGTGGCAACATGGATAAGCTACAGGAAAATGTGTCAAGTGAAGTAAGCCAGGAAAAGAAAAACAAACACCACATGTTTTCTCTTACACACCGGAGCCAAAGAAGTCAGCCTCATAGAAGTAGAAAGTAGAACAGAGGTCTGCAGGGAGAAGATGGGTAACAGAAACCAAAATACAGTTAAATAGCAGCAGTGAGAGTGTTCTACAGCACAGGAAGGGACGAAAGCTAACAAAATGTGTGTGTGTGTGTGTGTACAGCTAGAAGAGATGCTGTTAAATGTTTGTAAAAAAATGAATGAATGAGGTGACAGAAATGCTAAGTACCCTGGTCTGGCCACTGCACAATGTTCACATATATTCAAATATTCACACCGTACTCCACACATATGTACAGTTTTGTTGCTAAGTATAAACAGAGCTTAAAAGGAGGAACACCGGTCAGCAATTCAGCACCACGCTTGGGGGGCATTTTCAACAGAAGAATCACTGGGGAAAGAATAAAACTGTAGGAGTCTGATCCTAAGTCGACCACCAAACTGGTTCCTTAGAGTATAAGAGTGGAAAGGAGGAGGCAGGGAATCCCCTGTTCAACATCAGCTTGCTATGTGCCTCTCAGGCAACTCGGATTTTTCCCATTCTGCATTTGTCCCAAAAGTATCCTAAATTGTTGATGTGGGGGCGACAGCCATGTTTAGAAAGTAGATAAATAGGTGAGCTTAGAAATACAGAATTTGTGAATAATGAGGATTGGTGCTGGTGGCTGTGTGTGTGTGTAAGAAATATATAAAACGTTTGTGGAAAATGGAACTTAAAAATAAGCTTACCTTGGTACAACAATTTTGAAACACATGTATTTTTCATAGTACACACTTTATGAACTTTCTGAAGATCACTTGTATTCAGGGACTTCAGTTTTTTTTTTGCACCAAAGTAATTTTGTCTTTTAGTTTCATTTCCTGTGAACTGTTTGAGGTTCCCTCATACATTTATGAAAATTTTCACTGAAGGTCAGAGAATTCAAGGTCCAATGGTGATGTTCCTAGTGTTACATTTTTGTTTGTAAGGTGAGGTGTGCTACAGCCCTGTCTGCCACTGGTGGTGCTGAGGGATGTAAGATGAAGTGGAGGAAAAGGAGGGGATAGCTCTCAGAAGGAGATGAGGGATCTACCTGGTAAAGCGGAGTTCCCAATAATTCTTTAGAACTTCAGAGAAAGTAGTTGTACCTGGCATGGCTTATCAGAATTTTAATCCTAGCAAGGTAAATATATGACTTCTTTTTTTTTAAATATTGCTTTTATTTAAAGAATATGAATTTCCAAAATACAGTTTATAGATTACAATGGCTTCCCCCCCATAACTTCCCTCCCACCTGCAACCCTCCCCTTTCCCACTCCCTCTCCCCTTGCATTCACATCAAGATTCATTTTCAATTCTCTTTATATACAGAAGATCAGTTTAGTATATATTAAGTAAAGATTTCAACAGTTTGCCCTTACATAGCAACACAAAGTGAAAAATACTGTTGGAGTACTAGTTATAGTATTAATTCACAATGTATAGCACATTAAGGACAGAGATCCTACATGATATGTTTTTTAAAATTTATTAATTTTCTATGCAATTTCCAATTTAACACCAAGATTTTTTTTCATTTTTAATTATCTATATACAGAAGATTGATTCAGTATATACTAAGTAAATAAAAGTAAATAAAAGATGCCACTAAAGAAAAGCAGAATACTTTTGGTTATGTGTATATCTGTGTAAGAAGGCTGTGATGTGCCTTATGGAGAAAGTGTACATGTCAGATAAGCTTCATTCAGGCATGAGTTGTAATGCTGTTGGCCATGTGTTCATTGTAAGTCAACAACCTATATATTAAATATGATGTCCTTAAACGCACAAATGTACCAAAATTATGTATTGATTGTTGATGACAATGTTGTGACCAAAAGCTTACAGGAGCCTAACCCTGTATTGACTTTATAGAACATAACTACCATGAATAATATAAATCAACATGTGTGGTGTATATGTACATATTTACTCATACACTTTCATTTTCATGTTAAATTGAAAGCAGATAAATGCACACAAATGGGGAATCAAAAGGCATCAGGGAAAGCTGGAAGGAGAAGCATCAAGACTGCATTGTTGTTAGTGTGAGATTGCTAGATTCGCATAACCTTCTTGGAGACAAAGAAGGGTTAGGTTAGTAAGGCTTGCATCAGAATGAGGTTGAGAAACTGGGGGAAGCCACATTGAGGGAGTCTATCCAAGAAGTGTGGGCGAGTTGGAAGATTAGCATGAATAGGTGTTTGTGTTTTTGGAAAACATCATTACTAGGCAGATATTGCCTATGTTAAAGGAGGCTATTCTAGATTTGGAAGAGGAACCAAGCGTACAGTTAGAAGATTGTACAGCCCTGTGATAAAAACTAGACCACCACAGTCAAACCCTGGCTCTGCTGTTTCTTGAATGGCTAGCTCTTACCCAAACCTATTCCTTTTCTTTGTGAGAACACAGGCAGACTACATAAATGTAGCCACATGAGTGAGTCCTAGTCACTAGTATATGAACAACAGTGATGTGCACCATGGCCAGAACTGGCTGATAAAAACCCATTGCAACTGACTCTCCATACTCTATTCACATGTAGTTTATGAAGACAAGCACCATGCACCATACGGTATGCAGAATAATGGACCCACAAAAATGTCCATGTCTTAACCTCCAGATTCTAAGCTATGTTGGATTAATAGGCAAAGGAGGATTAAGGATGCAGACAGAAAATTTGACTAAAACAGATTATTCTAGATTTTTTAAGTGGGTCAAATAAAATTTGAAAAGATCTGTAAAAGTGGAAGAGGGAGATGGAGAAGAGAACTAGAGAGTCGACATGAGAAGGACATGCCTGATGTGGTAGCTTTAAGATGTAAGAGAAAAAAAGAGGAAAGAAATCTGGACCACAAACACAGAACAGAACACCATGTATTGCCAGAGGCAGAAGTAGCAAAATAAGAACTGGGGAATGCAAGGATTGTTGGCAACCACCAGAAGTTAGGAAGATGGAAGAAAGGACCTTCTTTGAACCCAAAGAATGAGAATAGTCTTACCAATACCTTCATTGTTGTTTAGGGAGTCCCATGTCCATTATTGGATTTACAGATCTGCAAGATAATACATTAGTGTAGTTCTAAGCCATTGGATCAATGGTAATTGGTCATAGCAGTAATAGGAAATTATTTGCACACTGCAGCTTTAAAAATTATGTGCTGAAAATGTCAGAACCATCAGGTGAAATAACTTTTGGTAACCTGGCCAGCTGTTGGGAAAGAACTGCCAACCAATTAAAACATTTGCCTTCGGATTTATGTGTATGTAAAATAAATCTCTGTTGTTTGAACTTTACTTTCTGGAATTAGTCTTCTATAGTGGCCAGTGTCTTTTTGTCTTAAATAAAACCATTGGGGCCAACGTTGTGGCACAGTGGATTAAGCTGCTGCCTACAACATTGGCACCTCATATGGGTCTGATTCGAGTCTGGGCTATCCCACTTCTGATCCAGTTCCCTGCTAATGTGCCTGGCAAAGCAGCAGAGGATGGTACAAGTCTTTGGACCCCTGCATCCATGTTGGAGACCTGATTAAAGCTCTGGGCTCCTGGTTTTAGCCTGGCCCATTTCTGGCCATTGTGGCCATTTGGACAGTGAATCAGCAGATAGGAGATCTCTTATATTCTCCTCTCCCCTCCCCTCCCCTCCCCTCCCCTCCCCTCCCCTCCCCTCCCCTCCCCTCCCTTCCTCTCCCTTCCCCTCCCCTCCCTTTCCCTCTCTTCTCCTCTCCTCTCCTCTCTCCTTCTCTTTCTTTGTAACTCTGCCTTTCAAATAAAATACATCTTTTTGTTGTTGTTGTTGTTTTCAACCTTTAGGCAAGTCAACCTATTGCCTTGGATTCCTCATTTATAAGACATGGTACAATACCGCTTAGGAGCTTGGTCTTCAGATTTATCTTCATATAAAAGATCTAATTTATTATTTTTTTTTTGACAGGCAGAGTGGACAGTGAGAGAGAGAGACAGAGAGAAAGGTCTTCCCTTGCTGTTTGTTCACCCTCCAATGGCTGCCGCGGTCGGCGCGCTGCGGCCGGCGCACCATGATCATCGGATGGCAGGAGCCAGGTGCTAGGTGCTTTTTCCTGGTCTCCCATGGGGTGCAGGGCCCAAGCACTTGGGCCATCCTCCACTGCACTCCCGGGCCACTGCAGAGAGCTGGCCTGGAAGAGGGGCAACCGGGACAGAATCCGGTGCCCCGACCGGGACTAGAACCCAGTGTGCAGGCGCCGCAAGGTGGAGGATTAGCCTGTTGAGCCACGGCGCTGGCCAAAAGATCTAATTTCTAATCTGACACATAGGCATTTGATTTTGTAGAATCCTTTCTTGACTCTTGCAAGGATTAAGTAAGCTAATGTGAGGATACTTTAAAAAAAAGCTCATGGGAAATGGAATTGAATAATAAACTTATTTTCATGTAAAACATGGAAACTTTTGCATATAGCCTTCAGAAATTCAAGAGGGGCAAATAATTGGCCCAACAGTTTTTTTAAAAATCTTTTTTTAGAAAAAAATATTTATATGCTTATTTTAAAGGCAGAGTGAGAGAGAGAGGGAGACAAAACATACATATGTATATATACATATACACACATATGTTTCATCTGCTGGCTTTCTCCCCAAATGCCCACAAAAGCTGAACTGGAGCCAGCAGCCAATAACTCTGTGTCTTCACATAGGTGACAGGAACCCAAGTACTTCGAACACCGTCCCCTGCCTCCTAGGTCCATTATCAGAAAAGCCTGGGTTCAGTCCAGGCACGGCTTCCATTTGCAGCTTCCTGCTGAAGCATGCCTTGGGAGGCGGCAGTCATGGATCAGGCAATTGGGTCCCTGCTGCCCACATGTAAAACCCAAATTGAACTTCTGGCTTCAGCCTGGCCCCATCCTGGTTGTTGTGGCCATTTGTGGAAGGGACCAGCTGATGGTTGATCTCTTTTTCAGCCCTTCAAAAAAATTCCGTGGAAAATGAATATTATGAAAAAAACTGTGTATTGATTTCAAATATTTTTACATCAAAATATGTTAATTCAATTTTCTATGAACTCATCTTATGTACCTCCTATGTATTGATAGATCACACAGAATGAATACTGATACATATTATTATACTATAAAAGTGTTAACTATTATTTTCATCCAGTGACATAAGAAAAAAATTTAAGGTAGCATTTTAAAAAAGATTTATTTACTTGACAGAGTTACAGAGAGAAAGGTAGACACACACAGACACACACACACAGACACATAGACACACACAGATCTTCCATCCGTTGATTCACTCCCCCAATGGCTGCAACAACCAGGGCTTGGTGGCTCCCTTGGCTTCATCTCCCACATGGGTGCAGGGATCTAAACACTTGGACAATCTGCTACTGCTTTTCTCAGGCCCTTAGCAGGGAGCTGAATCAGAAGTGGAGCAACCAGAACAAGAACCAATGCACATATGGATGCTGGTGTGGCAAGTGATGACTTTACCCACTTTGCCCCAATGCCAGCTCCAAAGTAGTATTTTTGAGGTCAGTGAAGCAACATTGTGTTTGTAATGGACACAATGTCAAAATTCTATAAAAAACTTACATGTGTATAGGAAGTAATGGGTATTTATTACCTGTAATTGATCTGCCATCCTTTTGATTCAGAAAGGTGAATAGAAGTATGAATCTTTGATTATAAAACATATACAGAATTTGCCCTATATTGAACTCTAAATAGAACTGCACATTCTGATTGAACTGCATTTTTCTTCCTTCCTTCCTTATTTTCTTTTCTTTCTATATGATAATGCCTTCCTTTTCCCTATTTTCGAGCTTTTGAATGCAATATATTTCTGGGATTATAGAAGTGATTTTTCTTCTTGTAGTTGCATCCATAGGATAATGAAGGAGCAGGTACCATAAAATCTCAACACTAAAATGAGGAACATGTAAAAAGATTTCTTAAGATAAGCTTGGGTACATAATATTACAAAAAGGAAGTTTAAGGAATATTTTGCAAGGGAACATAGGTGATTTTATAACTTCATCTTTTTTAGTTATTGTAGCAACATTCAGGAAAAAATAAACCAAAGGCTCATAAAATCTGGTCATCAGAATTTTTGCTCAGCTGCCCATACTCCCTCAGGCATTGAATGAATTTAGAGTCTCAGCAGCACAGCTTCATTACCGCCTTGTGGCAAATGATTACTCTGCAAAATAAAAGGAAAAAGTAGACAAAGAATGGCAATTAATATGTACTATTTCTCTAGGCATCACCATGCTCCATGTGCAACGTTGTGACTGTTTCAGTGCCTTAGAAGTCAACAACTTATGATCTTTGTGATTATTTATATGCAGTAATTATATAAACCTGGGCATCTATGAAAATGAATTTAAATCTATGTACTTGGTGGTAGCTGTAGATTAGAAATGATGGTAAAGTAAATATAGTTATCTCTTTTTTTCTGTCTTTATTTATTTTCATGCTGTTTTGTGGTAATATTCTGTAACTGCCAGTATGTTCCAAGTCACAGTGTCTTTTTGATGTGAATAAACTGACTCAACTGTCACCCATACAAAGCAGAAATTCCCAGTTGCTTCCAGAAGTCGAGGGCACTTTGGAAGAGCTGCTTTCCTTCCAGGTGTCTGGCCATGTTTCCGTTTGCCTGAGGTCTTTGTGTCTTGCCAGTGTTTCTTCCTCAATAGTTTCTGCTGTTAACCATCATCATGAGATTCTCTTGTCATCCATAGGATCACAGACACATGAAGCTGCAGTGGTTTTAGTAACATTTGATGCTTAGGTAGGAAATGTATAATTCAGCGCATGATATGTCAAATAAGTGGAAGTTTTATAAAAACAATCACCTAATGAAGTCACTTGGCCCTTTCCTTGAGCATTTCACCATGGAGAGCCATGGTTGCTGGCCATCTGCTGGGTTTCTCCTTACTTCTGTTTACGTCATCTCTATGTCATCCATATTGATAACTTTCACCTGAAAACCTCCTCATGGTTTAAGGAGCAGTTTATTCTACAGATGAATAGTGGCATGTAGGAAGGAGAATTCTCTTGTTAGTTGTGGCCCTAAGTAAGAGTTTAAATCTCTCCCAAAGAGAAATTGGGGGAGAATGTATATTTATACATAATAGCAGTTTCACATGGATGATTCTATGAGTTTTTGTACTTTTGAAATGAATAAATTGAAGGATAAAGAAGTTATCATTTGTCTAAATCACAAAGTCAGCAAGTGGCCAAGGCAGAATTTGGCCCCAGGTATTTGGATTTCTGTGCCAGAAGTCTTTGTATTATACCAGTTGTCACTGATCTACACAAGTTAATGTGAGAATGTGGATGGAAACCTCAAGGTGATACTGTACTTGAAAACTGTGTACTTGTATGGAGTCTGAGGTGTGCTTGCATCAGCTAAGACAATGGGCATTTTGTAGACATGTCAGAGAAGAATCATGCGACTGTTGAACAGTTGGAGGTTAGAATTGTTGACGAGACTAGAAGATACAGTCAGATTAATGGTCTGCCAAGCTCTGATTATGCCTCTGACAGTGGCTCCAAGGCACATTTTGTGGAAGGTCATGTTTATGTTCTGTGACATTGACTTCCAAAGGTTAATATGGCTTAAAAATTGTCTAACTTCTCTTAGTTATCCATGAATTCAGCCACACTGTTCAATGAAATTTACTTTTGGTCATGTTTCTGGTCTACAATATTTTGATTTCTAAAGTACAAAGTGACTTTTAATATATCACAAAAATATCCTTTAAAAATTTAATTATGAGACAAAAACCACTCCATGGTTGTGGCATACTAAATAAATTAAAAACTTAACACCTAAGTGTTGAGTCAAAATTTACACACTAGAGCCAGGCAAAAACCAATATCTATAATAACTGATCTTATCTTGCTCTGAAATCTCAATTTATATTGAAGCTGGAATAGAATTGTCTAGCAGTGGAACTAAATTCAATATCATCTGAGCAAACAATGCTAATAGACAATTCAGAGTTTGGTACACTGCTTGGTAAGTTTCTTTCTCCTCTTGCAGCACCTTTTTTCTCCCTAATTTTTTCAAGATGGTGTCTAGGTGCAGGAAGGTTGCAGGTGTCCTCTTGACATTCATGGTGGAGGAGTGTTCTACTCTAGTGGCGCTGTCACTTCCTGCTCATCTTTTTGCAGAGGCCTCTGACCTCACCCCTGTGGGGACTGTATCTTGTGCTCTGTTCTTGGGGGAGGAGAAATACATAGTGAAAAACTCCAGGTTTTAAATTTGGTCCTGCCTCTGCTCTCAGAATCCCTGTAGATCCATGTCAGTCTGACTGTGACTGTTTATTCCTCATCTGATTGACCTTCACTGCTTCATCCTGCCAGAGGCTCATTTCCTCCTATTGGGAGACAGTTCTCCATGGGTTCTGACATCTCTTCCTGTCTTTTGAGCAAGGCATCGATAGCCCTTGTTCTGGAAGGCAGAAGTAATGTCTCCCTCTGGAGCAAAGCAGGCATGTTTACTGCCATTTTGAAAGAGCTGTCTTCTGTAAGCTGTGTACAGTTGTCATTCAGTCTACTTTGTGTTTCCCTATGGGACTGGATGTAGAGAACCAGCTTAGAACATCCTGATGTTCAAGCTACTCCTGTTTCTGTGACTCATAAACTTTCCTTCTTCTCTGTCCTAGGAGTTTGACATTTTCTTTCAGTACCTATGAAACAATGACTACTTACAAACTTGCAAGTAAGGTAAAAATCTTAAACCCTTCTCGGTTCCAACACCCCACTGTGGAGTTCTTGGCAGACATTTAGCCCATGCCTTCACCTTCCATCTGTGGAGAAGAACCCAAGGAATTGGAGAGTGCTGTGTTAAGTCCATTCCCTGCCTTGAGTGACTCCATGATAGGGGTTCACCTTGCAGAGCCAATGGTGAACACATTGTGTGGCTCACTCCTTAACCAACATTCTTTCCTTCCTGCCTCCCTCCCTGCCTCCCATCTGTTCTATCTATCTTACTGCCTCCCTCCCTCCCTTCCATTTGTTCGTTCTATCTATCTATCTATCTATCTATCTATCTATCTATCTATCTATCTATCTATCAGCAAAGCTAAATGAAGGCAAGTACACCTGATAGACCAGGCCAATGTCTTAGGAAAGAGCTAAGATCCCAGTCTGCATTCAGACTGGAGTTTTTATGGATGTTCCTCTTCATCCTACACTCTTTCTGGGATATTGCTGCATGGAGGGATTTCTGGATGTGGAATTCCTCCCAGGATTTCATGATAGCACCCTTGGTAAAGGCATATGAGACTCCCCTAAGCAGCCTCCAGGGAGAGCACTGGGACTCACCCAACCAGGTTATTGAACAATGGCAGTACTTCTTTTTATTTTTTTAAAGATTTATTTGTTTCGTTGAGAGGCAGAGATACAGAGAGGAGAGAGGAGAGACAGAGAGAGAGTGAGCTTCCTTCTGCTGGTTCACTCCCCAAGTGGCCGCAATGGCCTGGGGCTGGGCCAGGCTGAAGCCAGGATCCAGGAGCTTCCTCTGGTTTCCCCTTTAGGCCATCAAGTACTTGGGCTATCCTCTGATGCTTTCCTGGGTGCATTAGTAGGGAGCTGGATTGGAAATGGTGCAGCCAGGTCTTGAACTGGTGCCTGTGTGGGATGCTGGCACTGCAGGCATAGGCTTAGCCTACTGCACCACAGTGCTGTTCCCAAGACTTCTGATATATAAATGCTGGTTTACTTCCAATGCTTATTTCTGTCACACAGAAATCCCAATATTTTCTTTGGCTGCTTTTTCTTTTGGCTACCTTAATATTCTCCCCTCAAGAGAAGTAATCCCTAGTCATATGGGAGTAACATGGATAAAGGTCCATCATATATATATGTATATATATATATATTTATTATTTTTTTTGCAGAGCTGACATGAGTATAGGGCAGGGCCGGGAAAAGATTGTTTTGTGCAGTTCAAAGGGTTGGTCACATCACATCATTCAACAGAATATTGCCTCCAATCTTGACAAACTGAATCCGTGGCACTGACAAATGGAGATGGTATTTCGGAACCTCTCTGTTGGGTAAAATTGGCTCTCGGTATCATTGGTAATTAATTTCATTTAAGATTTGTTGACCACATTTAAAAAAAATTTGTCCTAATTTTGCATTAAAAACAAAGTACCTTTGAATTTTCTTGTGATGTAAATTCCATTAAATTAATTTTGAAATAGCATATGGATATGAAATATAGAGGATTCTAAATACTTGTGATTCACCTATAATGTATCTTTTTAAATTTTTTTAAATTTTAGTTTTTTATTTATTTTTTTGACTGGCAGAGTGGATAGTGAGAGAGAGAGAGAGACAGAGAGAAAGGTCATCCTTTGCTGTTGGTTCACCCTCCAATGGCCGTTGCGGCTGGCGCGGTGCAGCCAGCGCACCGCGCTGATCGGATGGCAGGAGCCAGGTGCTTCTCCTGGTCTCCCATGCAGGTGCAGAGCCCAAGCACTTGGGCCATCCTCCACTGCACTCCTGGGCCACAGCAGAGAGCTGGCCTGGAAGAGGGGCAACCGGTACAGAATCTGGTGCCCCGACCAGGACTAAAACCCGGTGTGCCAGCGCCGCAAGGTGGAGGATTAGCCTAGTGAGCTGCGGCACTGGCTCTATAATGTATCTTTCAACCCATGGAAAGAACTATTGGTTTATCTGTTACTCATACTGGATTAAAGTATGAATAACAGATAAAAAAAAGTATGAGTCAAAGTATAATGTCTGGGAGTTTTGCCTTTTCCTGATTTTCACTTTTTGGGTTCCTTTGTCTTGATCCATTTCCTGTCCTCTGTAGGTATGGGTTTATAGGTGAGTTCTGATTTCTCATAATTTTGTGTCATTATATTTGCATTCTCTCAAGTTGTTGTTGTTTTTCTTATTGTCTGCTTTCACCACTCTTCAATTTGTATCTCTCAGGATTCTTCCCCTACTCATCAGATAAAGTAGTGTTTAGTGATTTCTAAAGGATCAGGACATGAACTACAGTCTAAGAGAATGTATTCAGATTTTAAAAAGTAAAGGTCTGTCTGCACTCTCTTACAACAGACTGGATATGTTAAGTTTTGCTGCAAGTGATAATTTCAGCCAACTCTAAGTGAATATTTAAACGCTTTGGGTATCATGCTGCTTCCATCATTCTGTTAGAACCTTGCTATGGTTGTGCAGAGCCTTACAAATCTGTATGCACAGGTTAAAAAGGAAAGTTTCAAGCAGGAGAATTCCAGTTAATCAGGCCTTCATCAAAAGTGGATAGATGGCCCCAGCACACCGGGTTCTAGTCCCGGTCAGGGCACCGGATTCTGACCCAGTTGCTCCTCTTCCAGTCCAGCTCTCTACTGTGGCCCAGGGAGGCAGTAGAGGATGGCCCAAGTGCTTGGGCCCTGCACCCGCATGGGAGACCTGGAGGAAGCACCTGGCTCCTGGCTTCGGATCGGTGCAGCATGCCAGCCGTGATGGCCATTTTGGGGGTGAACCAACAGAAAAAGGAAGACCTTTCTCTCTCTCTCTCTCTCTCTCTCTCAATGTCTAACTCTGCCTGCCTGTCAAAAAAAAATTAAAAAAAGAAAAAAGACCTACAAGTCTAGGCGGTATCAAGATAGCTGACTTGAACAATTAAACATAAACCCTCAAAACCATGTGAGGGAAGACCTTCCTTGACCAAATGAGCTCAGGAAAAAGAGATTGAAAAATTGGTATTATCATAATGAGGATTGTTTTAGTAATGTATTCACCAAAATTGAGGACCATAATGTATTCAACAAAATGAAGAGTTTGCTAGTACCTAGCATCAAAGGATGCTTTGAACTGTTGTTCTTGTAGCTACTGATTTGTAGAGATTGTGTTTGAACTGCTAATGTTTGGGTGTCTTTGATATAGTGATAATCATACTAATTCTCTATGATTAGACTTCATTACAAAATAATACTGATTAGCTTTCAGCTATCACTATAGATTTATTCAGAATATAATTCTGTCTGTAGATGAGCATTTCAGTAAGCTTATAAATTTGAACACCCAAAATTTTCAAAGAAAAATTATTCTTTTCTTATGAATCCAGTGATATGCTCACAATTGGGCTATCTTGATTTCTCTGCAATTTATAAAGAGTTTGCTTAGGGGTGACAACACCTGAAACTTCAGACAAACCCAACATATCTCTCACAAGTCCAACTAGTAACATCTTATTTGGGGAAAAATTTTATGGCTGTTATCTACATCCAGAAGGATCTGTGCACTGTCATTCCATTTGTTGGAAGCCCATGGAGTCTCTTGTTTACCCTAATCATTACCCCAGGACCTGTACTGTTGTAGTTTTTGAGTTTTCTGAGCTAGTTGAGGCATAGTTCTTGAACAAATGAAAAATTTTAATAGAATATGTGTTTCACACCTGCAGGAAGGACCTTGATAACTTGGCTAAAGTCACAGTAAAGATTTTAGGCTACTAATATTTGCCTTGTGAATCTGACAGCTGGACAGTTCTGGGGTTGGGGGAAAGCAGGAGAAGCCTTTGGGGGATCCTACAGAACACTTACTTCTGTCTTATGCAGCACCAGTAGGAGAACATCCTACTTAGCGTAAAAAGTTTACTTCAATCAGCACAAGGACATACTTGGATTATATCCAAATCTTTAACATAAAAAAGCTCATGTTAACAGCTTTTATGGGAACTTTGTGTTTGCTGATGTGAAATAATACATTAGCATCTGTGATACCCACCAATATTGCTAATTTGCTAAGTTGAAAGAATATTTTGAGGAAGGAGAAGCCATGTTCCTCAGCATTTGTGGAAACTCCTACCAGACCTCTGAAGCAAAACTAACAACATGGAAATATGTGAAAACCTATTTGTTTTGTGCATTGTTTCCCTGGATGGTAAATGCTAAAGGGAGGTATTGGCTCTGATGATGGACATCTACTTGACTACTTTCTATCTTCACTTTAATTCTGGCCTAATGGTTTCATTTGTTACTGTCTATAAGGACGTTATTATAGACATTTATGCTGCAATTCACTGCAAGGCATTGCATCTGAAAGCTTAAGAGAAAAAACAGTCTAGCTTCATATTTCCTGTGTAGGCATGGGACAGAAATTTGTTTGCATATCTTTATCTGGTCTTTGGATATACCGTTTTGTTCCTCTGTGAAAGTTCAACAATAGATTTATGCAGAGCTTATTAATTGATTGCATTTCAGCTCACATCTTTCCTGCAATTCCCCTAACCATTAAACTTTTCATGAGTAGGCTGTATGTTTCAACTTCCTTTGTCAAAGTATGCATTTTCATTGTAATAGGAAAATATATTAAATTATCAAATTTTTAGACACTTTGTACAATCTTCTTTTTAGAAGTAGCATTATGTCATTTTTGTTCATAGCAAACTAATATGTTCCTCTTACCTTATATAGTACAACCAAGGTCCTTGAGTATATAGGATGTTGTTGACTCTAAGCAATAGAATAAATGACTGGAATTCACTTAAATGATGTGGTTGGATTATTTTCTGATATAACAAGAAGTCTAGAGGTTAGTGTATTCAAGTTTGTTTTAAATACTCAATATTGTTACCCAGGACTCAATTTCCTTCCATCTATAAGCACTACTATCCTCAGCATGCCTATAGTGTCTCTACTTAGGGGTACAAGATGATTGAGGCAGGTTGCAGCAGTGTGTGTTCCTAAAATTGCTTTCAAAGTCAGGGAAAGGGGCAGGTTTAACACTGGTGGAGTGGTGCTTTTAACACTTGGTTCTGTTTGTCTTCATGATGTAACATATTTTGTAACAGACCCCTCCTGTCACTTTATGTTTATGGACATAAACACAAATGAGTGTCAGGCATTTTAGCTTGTCTCTAGAGTCTGGTCTTTCTTGTGGGGAAGATAGGTTGAAGGTGCAGCTGTAGGAGAGTAAGCCAGGGTTGCCTGTTCTTACAGGAGGTCACGTCTCTCACTGGTGGGTTCTTCTTGGTATTTCACCTGTGAGACCCAGGTTACAAATCCACACCCACCATATGAAGGAAAGCGAATGTCCTGACAAAACTATAGAGCCGCTTTAAATAGGTAAAGTGAGACCACCGCTGTAGGACTCATTTCTCTGTGCTAGCTTCAGTAATTTTTTTTTTTTTTTTTTTGGACAGGCGGAGTGGATAGTGAGAGAGAGAGAACAGAGAGAAAGGTCTTCCTTTGCCATTGGTTCACCCTCTAATGGCAGCTGCGGCCGGCACACCGTGCTCATCCGATGGCAGGAGCCAGGTGCTTCTCCTGGTCTCCCATGCAGGTGCAGGGCCCAAGCACTTGGGCCATCCTCCACTGCACTCCTGGGCCACAGCAGAGAGCTGGCCTGGAAGAGGGGCAACCGGGACAGAATCCGGCGCCCCAACCGGGACTAGAACCCGGTGTGCCGGCGCTGCAAGGCGGAGGATTAGCCTAGTGAGCCACGGCACCGGCTTAGCTTCAGTAATCTTAGTGAAGTTTTCTTTCTACAGTTTTCTTTATCTCATAAAATGTTTAAAGATTTGCCACTGGTGATTAATTCCTGCTTTCTTCTTGGAAGCCTGTGGGAGAGAAAGCTTTGGCAAAGTTTCCTTTGGTTTCCTTCTGATTTCTTTGCTGATAATTCCTTGTTGTTTCCAAGCCCTTATTTTCTGACTGCTATTTCATTGTCAGTGTTCCCTGGGGTTCATGGAAATCCCTAGATAATTCTCCCAGAACTCATCTCCACCGTGTGGTCCTGTGTGCCTTCTTAGCAGCTGGCACAGCCGTTCTCCCACCTCCTCAGTTTTACCTCCATAGTTTCAGTGGCCTGCAGTCAACCGTAGCCAGAAAATAATAAATAGAAAATTCCAGGAAAAGCAATACATGAGTTTTAGATTGTGTGCTGTTCTGAGTGTCATAGTACAATCTCACACTGTCCTGCTCCACCCCACTGAGGATGTGGATCATCTCTTATCCAGAATGTCCACGTGGCATGCACCACCTGCCTGTTATTCACTCAGTCATCAAATTATGACATCACATCAACAAATAACATCACTCTGTCATCAAATTAACTGCTTCACAGTGTTGTATTCCAGAAACTCTTTTGAGGGTGGGGGCAGAGAGAGAGAGAGAGAGTGCGCACGCAAGAGCGAGAGTGAGCCCACTTTCATAGAACTTTTATTACAGTGTGTTGTTATAGTTGTTCTATTTTATTATTGTTTATCTCATTCTGTGCCTAATTTATAAATTCAACTGTATCATAGATACGCATGTATAGGGACAGATATATGTAGGGTTTGGAACTATCCGAGATTGGTACTGTACTAGGTCTGTTGCTCATTGCCCACACAAAACCAATGTGTGGCTTTGGTCTCTTGAGAAGAGAATCCTTTATTTCTGGTGCGTAAGGATACCACTCAGCTCTGCCTCTCTGATCAGAGCCTGAGGAAGGTGTTATGGATCACAGAGAAAGCTGATATCTGAAGTGCTGGCAAGACAAGTTCCACTTGGAGGGCTTTGGACTCAGGCCAGCAGAGCACAGTTATGTCTGAAACAGCTCTCCTAAGAAAGCAGGGACTTGAAAAGTATGAGGAGACCCACCGTTAGAGCATGAGACGAGCAATTTTCTGGAAAAGAATGAGGAAACACAACAATGGGTCCTTTAATTTGGGATGTCAGGGAATGTTCCAACCCCAGTAGTTAAGTGTCCACTAGGGGTCTTGGGTTGTATTCCCTGTGGAGAAGGGGGTATAGCTGTTTTGCTGAAGTGCTGACTTTCTAATAACCACTGCGGGCTTTGCTTCCTTTTTGGGCTCCAAGCCTGTACGCTCAGTACTTTGTGAGCACTTTTATTATTTGTCTTACTGATTCTTAAAATTCTGATGATCCAGACTGAATGAAACTTTTCTCCTTTTTGCCCCTACCTGGTTTGCGTCACCTCCTTTACTCTTGTTTAGGTGACGTCTCTTCAGTTCTACCCAGTGGTCCGGGTCTTCTTCTTCATCTCTCAGAACCAGCCTCCCCCTAGTCCTGTGGATGGTGTCTCCTGGATGTTCCTGCAGTGTCCCTCTTCCTGTGCATCTCCTGTGGCTCTGCCTGACTTCTGTCACTCTCCTTGTTTCCCTTGATTATTCCCGGTAGATCCTTTTAAGGCACTGCCCTCCTGCACCCCCCCCCCCCCCCGTGGGGCCATTGTGTTGCAATTTACCTCTAATGAAGACCCTTCCTTTGTTTAAAATCCTTGGTTGGTGTCGGGTAACTTTCAGGATAAAATTCCCAACTCCTGGCCCTTCAGCAGTGGGACCTTCAATGGCCTTTAACTTCCTTTGGTTCACAAACTCTTACATTTCTGAGAAGAGCTGTGAACGCTAAGCCTAGGGTTAGTGTTCTGTTCACAGGCCTGCTTCTGCATTTTTTGTAAGAAAATTGAACACATCGTCTAGTGCTTTGCAGCTGCGGTACATGGCGTGTCTAATACATCAGAGACATTTAAGAAGAGGAAAGACATTTTCAGCGACTAATTCTGCAAACATTTTTCATTTTTTAAAAAAAGGATTTATTTATTTATTTATTCGAAAGGCAGACTTACAGAGACAGAGAAAGGAGATGGAGATGCGTGTGTGAGAGATCTTCCATCCACTAGTTCACTCCCCAAATGGCTGCAACACCCACATTTTGGGACGAACTTTGAGTTATTGGTAAAACTCCATGAAAAAGGAGTGTAATCATCTCCTTCCAAATTCCATTTCTGTAACATATACAGAGTGTAAGTTGTACAGCTTCCCTCCAAAATCTTTCCAAACTTTTTCTGGATCTACATATTTCCAGAATCCTCTTTGTCTATTGACAGCACATCCATAGACTATATATTTTACCACATGAAAGCAACATCATAGTTTAAATCATTTTTAGCTATCAAGAAAATTACACTGGCAAATTTCCCTAACATCTAGTATTAAGCTGTACTTGATACTTAAATGAAAATAACCTGAATGATATTCAGAGAACATCCTGTGTAAACAATCAAATGACAAATTTAGCTTTAAGGAAGGTTATAAGGACATTGCATTTAAATCATTACATGGAAATGTGCATATTGACTATGACAGAATAAACTAATGAATGGCTGGGTATTCATAGGTGAAAAGGTAGAACATGGAGGCTATTCCTAATTCTAGTCAATTTAGTTCTTTTATTTTTCTAGCACAAGTAACAGCTTTTTTTTTTTTTTTTAAATGCTTACTGTAGATGCTGATGAACCTAACAGGACAGGCGCATGTCTTGTGTTTGGGAACATGACCAAGTTGGCAGGGCTGGAGTGAAATTGCTGAGAGCATGCAGTTGGGGTTTGCATGTCTTCATCCATGCAAACTGCAGTAGAGCACCTGTGTGAGTCTGACCATACTGTTCAATTTTTTACACCCTAGTTTTCTTTTTTGTGAACTGGGATAAGAATGGTACTTACCTGGGCCATGTAACACAAGAATTCAATGAATCAACATTTGTCAAGTGCTTAGAACTCTACCTGGCTCCTCATAAGTGGCTGGCAAAATAATTGAAAGGCAGCCATTGCAAGGACACCTAATACAGGTTGAGCACATTAAAAGTATAAGCAGCATGGCACACCTGATTCATACGTATGTCATCTTTTATCCTAAAATATCCTTTTAAAGGAGATATTTTTAAAGACCTGCATTTTACAGATAATAAAACTAAGATTTAGGGATTAAATTCTTGCTTAGTAAATGACCAACCTGGGATCTGACTCACTGACCTACTATAATTGCACTCTCCAGAATTTGCATAATAAAATGATTCTATTCAAAATCTGACATTTAAAGTTTTTTTTTAAGATTTATTTTTATTTATTTGAAATAGAGTCACAGAGACAGATAGAGATAGAAAAGTCTTCTGATTCCTATCAAAGGGATTCTAAGACCTTATTTTTGAGGAACTACAAGTAAGGTGACCTTCAGGAGGTGCTATTGTACAACAGAGCCTCCATAGTTATTCTTACATTTAAGATAATAGAGAACCAGGGAAGGGTAAATATAATCTAAACCCTGGTAGTATACTAGACATCTCTGTAAGATTTATTTAGTATCTTGCATGAAAATCATTTGTAATGATACAGAGAAATCATGGTTCATCTTGCCCCAGTATTTTGTCTACTGTGTTCAGCTCTGGTTTGTTCCTGGGTTTGTGTATTGCATGATGTGGGAGGCTGGCTGTGGGGCGGTGCCTGTGCTATGTATGCTGAGCCAGACCATGGTGAGTCACGCAGACTGCTGTGACTCTCGCCCGCGCAGAGCTTACAGGGTAATGTGGAGGGATGACTAAGTAAGTAAATTACTGTGTCTTTCTTCTGTATCATCTGCTTTTCAGGTAACGTGACAGAGCTGTCCCCCATAGGAATGTGCAAATATTTATATTTATTTGTTTATCTGAGGTGTCTACTTGAGTTTTTTTCTTTTTTTATTTAACTTTTATTTAATAAATATAAATTTCCAAATACAGCTTATGGATTACAATGGCTTCCCCCCATAACTTCCCTCCCACCCGCAACCCTCCCATCTCCCTTGAGTTTTTTCTGACTTGTACCTATCCATTACAAAGGTGCATTTACTTTTTTCTCAGAAGCAGCAGCAAACTATATCTTCAAGCTTTGATATCTCCAGATTTTACTCATAAACCTGAGGTCTGGGAAGGGAACCCCCTCCCACAGCAATACTGGATCGATTTGCTTTCTAAAATCTTTGGTAGAAATTTTGTACTCTTTGAATTCCTCAGAGGTACTCCATTTTTTTTTTTGAGATCCTGAATTTTGATTTTGTATATTTATGTTCAGGCTGAATCACCCTGCTCCTTGGTTTCGTCCTCCGTTAAGGCACCTCGTGGTTGTTTTCCACCTGAGCCAACTGAGATGACTCCGGGGATGGCAGTGGCGGGCTGTGTGGTTGTGCTGTGATTACATCTGGGGCTTCTCTGTCATGCTCCCCTCATAATGAGGTGGGTGGGGGTGCTAGTGTTAGCTGAACGTGAACAGTGGTGCTGAAAACAGGTGCGTACAGAATGGAAGCAGGATGCAGTGTAAACTTCCTCACGTGGTAGAACTGAGGGCATTATCTTTCCCTAAAGACAACTTGAGTTGTGGGGATGGTTTAGTCCTTTTCCCTGAATATGAAACATGCAGAAATGCATTGGAAGCTATGTCTCTCTCTCTCTTTCTCTCTCTCTCATTTGAGAGGCAGAGAGGGACCTGAAATACCATTTGAAATGCTCAAAATAGCTGTGGTTAGGCCAGGGCAAAGAAGGGAGCTGGGATCATGATCCAGGTTTCCCACATGGGGATTGAAATCCAGTTACTTGGGCTGTCACTGTTACCTCTACACTTCTGTATTAGCAGGGGCTAGGGTCTGAAGCCAGACTGGAACCTGGAATCTAACCCAGGTACTCTGATATGGGAGCAGGCATTTTAACTGCTAGGCTAAAAACCCACTCCCAGCGATTGCTCCCTTGAGTTTCTTGCTGGATTAGTTATGGTGCTTATCTGTGTTGAGTGTAACAAGTGCCTTTTATTTCTTTTCCTCCATGCTGAAAGTGTCCTCCAGAGCAACATTTCTGAGATGTCTGACTAGAGAACACCTTGTAGGTTATAATGTATCAGTATAAACTATTGATATCTAATACACAATTCCATGGAGGTTAAGGACCAAAACAATATTGCAATTATTATTGTAATATTTAAAAATGTACAATGTTTGTCCTCACATCGATGATTTGCAAAATGAAGAATTCTTGGTATTGTTAACAACAGTCTTGAACTTGTGTAATTGTCGGCTCTTGGTTACAAGCTGTACCAGTACCACTTTCTGCAGGTGCAGTGTCCTGGAACAAGAACCATTGAACACATGTCAACATTAGCACCCATATTTACATATAAATTATATGTATTTAAATATTAAATGTTATCACCATTAGTTTTTTTAATGATTTTTTTTATTTGAGAGGTAAAGTTATAGACAGAGACAGAGACAGAGAAAGGTCTTCCATCTGCTGGTTCACTCCCCAGATGGCCACAATAGCTGGAGCTGAGCTGATCTGAAACCAGGAGACAGGAGCTTCTTCCAGGTCTCCTTTGCAGGTGCAGGGGCCCAACCACTTGGGCCATCTTCCACTGCTTTTCCAGGCCATAGCATAGAGCTGGATTGGAAGAGGACAAGCTGGAACTTGAACGGGCGCCCATATAGGATGCTGGCACTGCAGGCAGCAGCTTTACCTGCTAAGCCACAGCAGTGGCCCCCACTATTAGTTTTTTTTAAAGATTTTAAAAAATTTTATTTATTTGACAGGTAGAGTTAGACAGTGTGAGAGAAACAGAGAAAGGTCTTCCTCCCCTTGGTTCACTCCCCAAATGGCCACAGTGACTGGAGCTGTGCCGATCCGAAGCCAGGAGACAAGAGCTTCTTCTAGGTCTCCCATGTGGGTGCAGGGGCCCAGGGACCTGGGCCATCCTCCACTGCTATCCCAGGCCACAGCAGAGAACCGGACGGGAAGAGGAGCAACCAGGACTAGAACTGGCACCCATATGGGATGCTGGTGCAGCAGGCGGAGGGTCAACCTACTGTGCCACCGTGCCAGCCCCTAGTTTTTAAAGTGTTATTTTCATAGAACATTTTCATAAAATATATTTTCATAGGGAAAATATTTCCATCAGCTGGTTCATACCTCAGATGTGCACAATACTTGAGCTGGGCTAGGCTGAAACCAGGAGTTCAGAACTCAATCTCAGTCTCCCATGTGGGTAGCTGGGTCCCAAGTACTTGACCCATCATCCACCACCTACTAGGATACATTATTGGGAAGCTGGATCAGGAGTGGAGTAGCAGAAACTTGAAGCAACATTCTGATATGAGATGGGCGCCCAAATGAGGGTTTAATCTGCTCCACCTTATTTGCCTTCAACATTATTTTTCTTTATAGGACAGTTTTATGTATGATTTATTTATTTATTTGAAAGGCAGAATTACAGAGAGGCAGGGGCAGAGAGGGAGGGAGAGAGAGAGAGAGAACAAATATCTTCCATCTTCTGGTTCACTCCCCATATGGCTGCAACAGCTGGAGCTGGGCTGATCTGAAGCCAGGAGCCAGGAGCATCTGTGTTGTCTCCCATGTGGGTGCAGGGGCCTAAGGACTTGGGCCATCTTCTGCAGCTTTCCCAGGCCATAGCAGAGAGCCGGATTGGCAGTAGGGATGCCAGCACTGCAGGTGGTGCCCTTACCCACTACACCAAGCACCAGCCCCATGATATTTCTGTTAGCTTCTCAGAGCATGAGTTTTTCAGGTAATGCTATATAAGGAAATGGGCAATTGTGCTTATGCTGTTTTCCTTTTTCTAAGATTGTAATGTCATCATTGAATGAGTTGGACAGTTATTTGGATCAAGATGTCCTGAGCTGTAGGCATGTGTCTGCCAAAATTTAGCAAGGAGATTTCCCGAGGCAGCTCAGTGATTGTCTGGCCCAAGTTTCCCTAGCAGTGTCCTCTCCTTGGAGACATCCCTGCGAGGACCACAAGTGAGTTCCTGACTTGAGAATGGACAGCACTGGCCAGCTCTGTCCTTCTGCTCAGTCTCACATGGAAGGGACAAGGATGGGCATCCACCCATTGAATCTGCTTGTGTGTAATGCAAGCTGGATTTACACAAAGATTTCCCATTGGTGGTAGAGCTGACAACTGATGGGTAGAGTGTAATCAAATATAGTGTTTATCTTAAAGGATTTTCATTGGCTTCCTTTTAACAATCTAATTTTAGATCAATTTTTAAATGCAATCAAGTAGTCCTTATTTTCCTTCTTTATTTGCTGCTTTTTACAGTTTTATTTTTATTTATTTTTTATTGATTTGAGAGGAAGAGAGAGAAAGCTGGTGGCTGAGCCAGGTCTAAGCCAGGAAGTCAATGCCAGGAGCTCAAAACTCAATCCAGATCTTCTACATAGGTGGCAAGTACTCAGTGATTTGAGCCATCACCCGCAGCCTCCCAAGCTGTGAATTAGCAGGAAGCTGGATTGGCGAGCAGAGCTAGGACTCAAACCCAGGCGCTGTGGTATGTGGTTCAGGTATCCCAGCTGATATTTTAACCACTAGGAGTCATGCCTGATCTGTGCCCCTTTGAATTCTTTTTATACCTTTTCTCAATACCCAAATGCTAGCCTAGGATATTTTGTATGTTGATATTATTTTAAGAAAGGCAGTTTGTACATTCAATATAAAATTGTTGGTTAAAAATGGTAATCATACACATGGAAACCTTTAAAATTGTCTATTACTTATGTTAAAAAGGGAGCCATGGAGTTTCCAAGATGCTGGAATAATCACAGATGGTAGAAAAAAAAGTGGAGAAAGCGCACTGTCAGGATAAAGCTGCAGGGAAAACTGCAGTGGGAGGTCTTGTGAAAGCAGGGGAAATGGCCTGGACCTGTGTGGAAGGTGCAGACACACAGCAACAACCTCAGACACAACAAAGACCCATCAGCTTGGATCTGAAAAAAGCACCCACTCTGGCAAGCAAGGTGAGGTCAGACTGCATGGGCCCGTGCCACTGTTGATACAGCTGGAGGGAGAGCCTAGCGGACTACACTCTTTTTGAGTCTAGCTCAGAGCCCTGAGGGGAACAGGATGACTGCTCACCCAGAGGGGAAAAAGAAGCAGTGCATCTTTCTCTCCCCATCTTCCCACTCAACCCCCACAACAGCCACCTGCAGCCATTTTTGAACATAAGCAGGTAGCAGCTACTCCAGCTCTTGTGTGTGTACCCAGCAACTAGTGGGGCCAGTCTCCATCTAGTCGGCAGGGGCAACCATGGCAATTCTAGTATAATTGGTGCAGAGAGTCTCCACCTTGTTAGCTGCACCCACCAGATAATGGGTGGGAAGGGGGATCCATACCAATGGAAGGAAAGTGATGCCTGCAGGGACCCTGGTATGCTCCTAGCACAATTGTGAAATGAGTGGGGCTTTGGCTGGTGGGTATTGTGTACATGTATGATCCAGAGATTTTATCAGCAGGAAAAACCCATGTTAACACTAACTTTGAATCTGGCTTGGAGGATTGGGCTTGACCCACCTGGGCAGAACATATATGGGTGGTGGCTCTGGGAATCCCCCAGTCTCTCTGTGGATGGGTTAGGCTAGCAGGGAAGAGTGGACTCTCTTGCACTCCTTGGCAGTGGGAGCCCTGGGTCCTGTGACTGTGTGAGAAGGGGCAGGGTGCGGATGGGTTTCTGGGCAATCACTGGATGCTACTGAACACTCTTGGAGCTTCTTGGTTGCCTGGGGCAGCTCATTGCAACAGGAACCATGCTCACAGTGAGGACTGAGCAGATCATTTGTGTGGCTCATATGGTGGTGCAGATGAGTGGGGCCAACACCTGGGCATTGCTTTGTTTGGAGGATAGGAGATTAGGGGATGACCACACCAACAGAAGTGACCATTATACTCCCTGCTGTTAACCAGAGGAGAGCTACTATACCCAACATTGGTGTTAACCTGGATACTTGCCACACCCTGGAGCACTGACCAGAGCTCCCTGGCCATATCTACCACATACCTCATGGTATTCACTCAAAGTGCAGACATTCCACTATGCCACAGAGGCATGACTCAGAGATAAATGCCATTAAAAGGAAAAAAAAATAAACATTAATTCCTTGACTGCCTAAAAATAAATGCAGAAATTCAAGAAACAAGAATAAGGAAGACACCATGACCCTCTCAAAGGAACACAACAACATTTCAATATTAGAATGTGAAGAGAAAGAGATTGATGAAATGCCAGATGGAATTCAAAAAATTAATCATAGGATTACTCAAAGGCAATCAGAAGCAAATCTGTGAATTAAAGAAACCATACATGATATGAATGAAAATTTTCCCCATGAAATTGATATTTTAAAGAGAAATCAATATGAAATATTAGAAATGAAGAATTCAGTAGATCAAATAAAAAATACAGTGGAAAGCCTTAAGCACAGAATTGGTGAAGCAGAAGAATGAATATCTGAAGTAGAGGACAAATCTCTGGAAATAATTTACTCAGCCCCCCCCCCCCAAAAAAAAGCAAGAAGAAATTAGAAAACTTAAAAATGGTGTTGTATATTAATAGGATACTATCAAATGACCCAACATACTGGTCTTAGAAGTTCCTGAAGGTATGGAAAGAGAGAATGGACTAGAAAGCTTATTTAGTGAAATACCTTCAGAAAACTTTCCTAATTTGGAGAAAGAAAGGGACATCCAAGTTCTAGAATCACATAGAACTCCTAAAAGACTTGACCAGAAAACATCTTCACCATGACATCTTGTAGTCAACCTTTCCATAGTAAAGCATAAAGAAACAATTCTAAAATATGCAGGAGAGAAACACCAGATTACTCTCAGAGGATCACCAATGAGACTCACAGCTGAGTTCTCATCAGAAAATCTACAGGCTAGAAGAGAATGGTGAGATACACTCCAACTCTTAAGACAAAAACAGCTGTCAACCCAGAATACTGTATCCTGCAAAGCTCTCATTTATAGATGAAAGTGAAATAAAGGCCTTCCATAACAAATAGAAATTGAAAGAATTTGTCACCATTTGTCCAGCCTTACAGAAGATCATAAAGAATATGCTACACACAGAAACAGAGATATAGCCATTATTAGGAAAGAGTGTGAAGGTAGAAAACTCCTTAGTGAAAGTACAAAAGAAATCCAAAGTTGGTAATAAGAATATTTATGGAAAAATGGCAGGGTAAAGTCTTTACTTATTAATAGTCACCTTGAATGTAAATGGCCTCAATTCTCCAGTTAAAAGATGCAGGCTGAATGGATTAAAAACCAAGATCCATCCATTTCCTGCCTACAAGGAAGACATCTCACCAACAAATATACACACAAACTGAAAGTGAAAGGATGGAAAAAGATATTCCTCAAAGTTGTAGAATACATACTCTTCTCATCAATGCATGGAACTTTCTTTAAGATAGACCATAGCCAGGCCATAAAGCATTTCTCAGGAAATTCAAATAATCAAAATCACACCATGATTATTTATTCCCAATGGATTGAGGCTGGAAATCAACAACTCAAGAGTCTTGAGAACATATGCAAACACATGGAGACTGAACAACATGCTCTTGAATGAACAATGGGTCATAGAAGAAATCAAAACATTTCTGGAAATGAATGAAGACAGCAATATATCATATCAAAACTTGTAAGATACAGCAAAATCAGTGTTAAGAGGGAAGTTACAGCAATTGGTGCCTACATCAAGACTGGAAAGTAACCAAATAAGTGAACAGCAGTGCATCTCAACCTAGAAAAACAACAACAACACAAACACCAAATAGTAAGATGAAAGAAATAATTAAAATTAGAGCAGAAATAGACAAAATTGAAACAAATAAACCACACAAGAGATTACTGAAATGAAGATCTAGTTCTTTGAAAAAATCAGGAATATTGACACACCATTGGTCCAACTAACCAAAAAACAAAACTGTGAGATGACCCAAATCAAGAAAATCAGAGATTAAAAAGGAAATGTAACAATAGATACAACAGAAATAAAAAGAATCATCAGGAATTACTACAAAGAGCTGTATGCCAACAAACTTGGAAACCTAGAAGAAATGGATAGTTCCTGGACACATACAATCTACCAAAATCAAGTCACTGGAGACATAGAAAAGCTAAACAGACCAAAAACCAGACAGAAATTGAATCAGTCATAAAGACCCTTCCACAAAAGAAAAGCCAAGGTTGCAGTGGCTTCCAATTCTTCTCAAGCTATTTTTAAAAAATTGAAAGGGAGAAAATCCTCCCAAATGTCTTCTATGAAGTGTGCATCACCTTGTTTCCTAAGCCAGAAAAAGATGTAAAAGATAAAGAGAACTATAGACAAATATCCCTGATGAACATAGATGCTGAAATACTCAACAAAATATTAGCCAATTGAAGCCAACAACACATCAGAAAGATTATTCACCCAGACCAAGTGAGATTTATCCCTGATATGCAGGGATGGTTTAACATCTGCAAATAAATAAATAAATGTGATAAATCACATTAACAAACAGAAGAAGCACAAAAATTGTATGATTATCTCAATAGATGCAGATAAAGCTTTTGATAAAATACAACATCCTTTCATGATGAAAATCTTAAGAAATTTGCATATAGAAGAACATTCTTCAACATAATCAAAGCAATTTATGACAAACCCACAGCATTCCCCCTAAGATCTGGAGCCAGTCAAGGATGCCCACTGTCATCATTGCTATTCAATATAGCCCTGGAAGTTCTAGCCAGAGCCATTAGGCAAGAGAAAACAATCAAAGGGATACAATTGGGAAGTCAAACTATCCCTATTTGTAGATGACATGATTCATCCAAAAGACTCCACCAGGAGACTGTTGAAACTCATAGAATAAATTGGTAAAGTAGCAGGATATAAAAATCAACAGCCTTTGTATACAAAGACAATGCCAAAGCTGAGAAACAACTTCTAAGATCAATCCCATTCACTGTAGCTACAAAAATATTAACTACCTTGGAATAAATTTAACCAAGGACATCAAAGATCTCTATTATGAAAATGACATAACATTAAAGAAAGAAATAGAAGAAGACATAAAAAGTGGAACAATCTTTCATGTTCATGGATCGAAAGAATCAGTATCATCAAAATGTCCATACTGCTGAAAACAACTTATAGATTCAATGTGATCCCAATAAATATACCAACAACATTCTTCTCAGATATACAGATATCTCAAAAAGCTGAATATAGACCTAGCATATGACCCAGCCATTCCACGCCTGGGAATTTACCCAAAGGAAACGAAATCAGGCATATGAAAGGGTTATCTTTATTCCCATGTTCATTGCATCTCAATTTATAATAGCTAAGATATGGAATGAATCCAGATGTCAATCAACTGAAGACTGAAGAAATTATGGTATAGATAAACTGTGGAATACTATACAGCAGTAAAAAATTGAAATCCTGTCATTTGCAACAAAATGGATGCAATTGGAAACTATTATACTTACTGAAAGAAGCCAGTTACAAAAAGACAAATACCATATGTTCTCTCTGATCTGTAGTAATATAGAGTACCTAAAATATAATCTATAAGAGTGAAACTGATGCTTTGTGATGCAATGATTTTGAACAACCTTTTTCTTGACTGTTGAACAATTTTTTTTGTGTTTTTTTCTTCATACTATTTGTTGAATACTTAGTCTAGGGTTAATTTTTTTTTTGACAGGCAGAGTGGACAGTAAAATAGAGAGACAGAGAGAAAGATCTTCCTTTGCCATTGGTTCACCCTCTAATGGCCGCCATGGCCAGCACGCTGTGGCCGGTGCACTGCGCTGATTGGAAGGCAGGAGCCAGGTGCTTCTCCTGGTCTCCCATGGGGTGCAGGACCCAAGCACCTGGGCCATCCTGCACTGCACTCCTGGGCCACAGCAGAGAGCTGGCCTGGAAGAGGGGCAACCGGGACAGAATCCGGTGCCCCGACTGGGACTAGAACCTGGTGCGCTGGTGCTGCAGGCCGAGGATTAGCCTATTGAGCTGTGGCGCTGGCCTAGGGTTCATCTTATAAGTACAAAATTAACTGAAAATAGATCTTTGTAAAAAATAGAATGGGAATGGGAGAAGGAAGATGTAGAAGGGTGGGAATACGGGCATGAGGGAGGTAGGGTGGGAAGAATAAACATTTATTCAAATTTGTATATATGAAATTGATGAAGTTTGTGTTCCTTTTATAAAAATAAATAATATGAAAGAAAATAGAAAACTTTTGGTACTTGCAAGAAAAAAAAAGCCAGCAATCTACAAATTTGTGCATTGTGATTATATTATAGTTGTCTACTAATGGCCTCTTGATTCAAAAACATTTTTTGAAGTTATTTTTTATAGCTGTTGTTTTGAGTAATTGCCACTTAAAAGAAATGGAGGAGACTGTCAATCTCCTACTCCCTCCTGATTCTGGAGAGGCCTTTTTATTGTTAGGTATTTCCCTTGAGGACGAGAACTTGAAGGATCAGAAGAATAACAGTCAAACAAATCGAGCATGGTTTTAAGAAGAGCTTTTTTCAGCTTCATTTTTTCTTCTTGAACCCAAGAGTGACT
Organism: Sylvilagus floridanus; assembly: GCA_949820135.1. NCBI lineage: Eukaryota > Metazoa > Chordata > Mammalia > Lagomorpha > Leporidae > Sylvilagus > Sylvilagus floridanus. The sequence goes on from OX463226.1 coordinate 108,441,867, forward strand.
GATTCACAGTAAGCTTGCCCTAATGGTATTTTATTGAGTTTTCAACTGCCAAGTCATGTTTGAGCTGCCAATCTATGCTTCTAACTTTTAGAAAAATAACTGGTTTTTATTACGTGATCAGTTCCTATTGAATTTTACTTAACAAAGCTCATTTAGCTCTGGGGAATATTCGAGTCTGAGGGTGCAAATGCCCTGGGCTTCCTTTCTACTGTGTGGTCCACTAAAATACCTACATGGCAGGAAATATCATTATCGCACCAAAATTTATTAAGACAAATAGGAATAAAATAAGAGTTTTTATGGGCAAGAATACGGAAAGTGAAGAAATAGCAGTCAGTTTCCTTGTGTTGTAGTTCCAGGTCGCAGGAAGCAGAGCCTTGAGGTTGTGTTTGTTTCTGTGCTGTGGGACCTACCAGGTCTGATACAGATTTTGTATGTTGCCAATAGTGACTCTTCAGCCTTTTTCTGTGCATGAACCAGCTGGAGGACTTTTTAAAACACAGATTATTGGGCCTGGAATCTCAGTTTCTGATTCTGTGGTGTGGGGTCCATGAATTTGCATCTTAATCCCCAAATAATGCCCATTCTGTTGATTTCGGGGCTAAGACTGAGAACTGCTGTGTTACAGGGTTCTTCTCAGGCCGCTGAGATGAAATGAGGGGAGCTCTCTGACATCAGTGGGTTTTCAGTCTTGGCTATTTGTTAGAATCAATTGGGGAGCATTTAAATTGGAAACCAGTGAACCCTATAGAAATTTAATGGGGGGGGGTCCTTTCCTACTCACAATATAAAGATTAGTTCTCAAGTTTAAAGAAAACAGAATTTTCTAAGGCTATTTTGCATGGAATGTACTAGGCATTTTGAATTAAAGTATAAACTCTCGCATCTGAACTGGGAGATGGACTTGTCTGCAAACAGGGAGATTTGAAAACTCTTGCTGAATCCTAACACTAAGATTGTCTAAATAGCATTGTTCTCAAGAGTGAGTCAACCGAGAAAATAAGATCAAAGCTCATAAAACAGTCTGTAGCCCAAGAGAACATTTCTGTAAATGCTCAATAGAACATCCTTCCCACCCCATAGAATTACTACATGACAAGGAAAAAAATTAAAATACTTGCCTGATAGTTCAATTTAAGAGAATGTTGTATGTAATAATAAATAGGCTTAGGTTATTAAGGAGAGTCCCAAAGCAATAATGGGACAAGACAAGATAGTACAGGAAGTTGAATCATCAACACTATATTTTAATCTGTATGTTAAAATTTGGCACAATAAGAAAGAGGAGAGTAAGGTAGTAAGTAGGGTTTTTATTTTAAATAATGAGAAGCATACATTTATCCATAAATTAACGTGGGAAGCAGAGTTCTATGTAGCACAGTGAGATGAGAGTTTGATGTCTTGGCAAATGGCCTGAGGAGGATGCATTTGTCACAAAAATCTGTTAACAGTGCTTTCACTTCTGTCACTGTTCCAAAGACTGCCATGCTTAGGTACTAGGGCCACAGGGGGCATGCTGTGGCCGGTAAACACTTATTAAACAGCCCGTCTCTCTGCAAAGAATGTTGCGGAAAGCTTTCTCTTGACCAAGGCCCTGCTGGTTATCAAAGCTCTGGGCTCTTGTGTCAGGAGGCAGAGGACAGCAAACCATCAGTTCCACCCGGATTCCTTCTGTGGTGATGGAACCACACACTTTACTCCTTGATTAGGACGCACACAGCTTATCAACTTGAGTATTTTGGGCTGTTGTGGTTTTAAGCAACTGACACCAGTCAGGCTTGGAAGAGAGAGAAATAAGGAAGCTCTAAGCTAATTTTTTTGACATAATCTCCTAGATTGTCTCATCCTGCTGCTGAACTGAACAAATGGACTGTTACTGTTTTTTCTCATCTTTTTGTCTCCCTCTGAGGTAGGATGGAGAGTGTCCAGTTGGCTGAACTCGGATCCCTGTCTGTGTCAACCTTTTGTCCTGTGAAGTTAGCACAGGCCTCTCTGGATGCACTAGCTTATTAGAATTGCACACACAATAAATGCTTCACTCTCTGTATGGAAAAGTATAGGACTTGAGGAAGGAGTGATAGATGCTGAGTGGCCCTAGAGTGGTTGTTTTCTGTAAGAAGCAATTTTTCCCCAAAGACAACACAGCTTATGGCATCAAAAAAGTCATATTCCTCATATTAATATTATATTGACCCTATTTCTGGCAAAATAACAACTCTAGCATTGGGGTAAAGATGCTTTTACCCTCTTCTCAGTTCAAGGGGCCTCTTTGTAGTACATTTATTGTGATTTCGCATGACTTAGAATTTCTGAGCCCTAAGCCTTTGATGTTTTCTCAGGGAGAGGGGATAGAAAAAGCCGGAAGGTGCCAGCAGCATCCTTTTGTCTTCAGAGTGAGTCAGTGTCCTATTTGTGGACTGGACTGTTCATGTCAACAGTGTTGACATTGCAAATAGGGGTTTATTTATTCATTTCTTGGCCATCTCAAAGGCTTCCTCTTCTGTGACCTCCAGTAGTTCTCTAACTACATTAGCTGTTTTTCTACCAATTTCAGACTATTACCAACATTTTTAATATTTAGAACCACAGTAACAAAGACATCTAAGAAAAGGTCAGCTTTCCACAAGGCCAGACAGCATTAACTGAAGCATACAGAGTGTGCGTGTAATTTATTGCCAGGTACCTTTGATGGTAAAAGGAAAACTCATCAAATTATATTATGCTTTGGATTTTTTAACCAGGATTCCACTCAGATTTTGAATACCTTTTTGACTTTTGGTTATGCAGCCACCAAGAAGGTTAAGAAAATCTGATAAATTCTTACTAAATCAAAAGTGCACTCAACCTATCCTGCATGCTGAATCATGCCAGCCTTTTGTTCCTCTATTTGTAGTTGTTTTTCAAATCCTTAGTCTAGTTTAGTCATGGACATAATTCAAGCACATTACTTTTCAGCTTTATCTTCCTTACTCCTTCCCAGCTGTAGTTTCCCATCATGTTAATTGTCCACCTGCACAGTGGTGGAGGGGAAAATATATTGAACTATGAATCAAAAGGCACAGATATCTTCAACTGTGTCAAGTGAATCATTCATTTAACCCCCAGTTTCTATTTCCTTTGTTAAAAGAGGTGACAGTAATTGGATAGCTATTTAAAAGAACAACATAATAGAAACACAATCATCATTATGATGTGGCTCATATTACAATCATATCGTACTCTTTTTTTTTTTTTTTTTTGACAGGCAGAGTGGACACAGAGAGAGAGAGAGAAAGGTCTTCCTTTTTTTTGTTGGTTCACCCCTCAGTGGCCGCTGCGGCCAGTGCACCGCACTGATCTGAAGCCAGGAGCCAGGTGCTTCTCCTGGTCTCCCATGCAGGTGCAGGGCCCAAGCACTTGGGCCATCCTCCACTGCACTCCCGGGCCACAGCAGAGAGCTGGACTGGAGGAGGAGCAACTGGGACAGAATCCAGTGCCCCGACCAGGACTAGAACCCAGTGTGCCAGCGCCATGGGCCCAGGATTAGCCTGTTGAGCTGCGGCACTGGCCGTATATCATACTCTTAATAACTAAAATTTGCTGGATGCTTTACTGTGTTTTAGGCATAGGTGATGTTTCGTCATTTACTAAAGTATCACACTCAAGGCCTGATTGGTAAGTAGCCGCTGTCCTCCCCCAGCAGGGTCACCCTGATCCTTTTCTGAGGTCTCAGGACCTCTTCTCCAGCTGGAACAAAAAAATAGCATGTCTGGTTTACTGCAGAACTCCAGCACTGAATTCCAACACTGCATACTGATTGGCTAGTAACCAGATGAGTCAGCTCCCTAAGTGTTCCACGTTTTAGGGCCCTATATTGACCGGCTGCTCTGAGGCCTGGCCATATATTGCACATACCTCCAGCCTGTCCCTGGGAGGCTCAGTGGACACTGCCTAGGGGCACTTCTGTGAGCCAGTCAAAGGCTTGTGGCTCTGGACTAAAGTGGTAGGGCTGAGACCCAGGGGGCAGGTACCTCTGAGGTTGTGGTCCCCTGTGCTGTCCAGTCCTTTCCCTGTTGAGGCTGTTATGGGAATGTCAGCCTGGGAGAGATGCTGAGTGAACTGGGGAGGAGGCGAAAATGGAGTCAGTGAGGGCTGCAGGCTTTAGGGCTTTGTTAGGGTCTCTGCCTCAAACACTGTGGTTAATATCTTGGCCAAGTATATTACTTTCCTTGAATAATCAGGAGCCTTTTATATTAAAGCAATGATGAGTTACCATCTCATTCTCAAAACTCCAGTGTGATCTATGGCTTAGTGTTATTTTTGTTGCCTGATCTGATGTAAAAGCAAGAGTATTTGGAGCAAGAGCTGTAGTATTCCAAATACATGGTAGGTCTTTAATTTATCATTTTTATAACGTTTCTCATTTAGGTTTGTGTAGTTGTACCATGTTATCTGTGTAGAGAAAGAGACTGTTTGGATGTTAGGAAATTTTTTTAATTCTAAATGCAGTTTGGTTTATTTTCTATTAAGATGTTTACCCATGTCAGATTCATCAATAGTCCTGGGTGATTATATATGAAGTTTACTTTATTTAAAATTAGTCCAGATACACACTTTTAATTTAACACCTAGCTGGATAGTTTTCTATTCATTAAATATACTTCTTTTGTGTTGTATTGATACATTTTGAGATTAAAATTAGCAAAATCAGACATGGACCAGGAGCAGCGGCACTGTCATCCCTGTTGGTCTCCTTGCGTCAGCAGGGAGGATGGAGATAGGAGAGGGTTATGAGGCCACATGGGAGTGAGGGGTGTCAGAGAGTGGGCGGCCTTTTCACCATCACTTTGCATTTTAGTTCCGTTTAATGGCATAAGTAGTTTAAAATTTTGCACTGAATTCTGCTTACACAAAACTCAGTATTAATTGTATTACTATCAAATGGATAACTTACATGAAAAATTTCAGTGTTATACTTGTGTAAAACAAAGTTATTGTTCATGAAATCATTACTAGTATTAACAGTTACTAACTCACAGTCTTTTAAGTTAATGCTTACAGAAATTTTGGTTGATTTTTTTTTTTTTGTGGGGCCAGACCAGCATATCTGTTATTTCAGAGCAGTCACTGCACATCTCACACATATTTGCATGATTAAAGATCACTTTATTTTTCGTGTTCCCAGTTCATCTTCTACAAAGGGAAAAGGATTATAGAATATGGATACAAGTGTGTTATTTTTGTTACTGTCATTGCAAATGTACTATAATAATTACAAAAATAAACCAAGTTGGTAATCTGGTTCTAGTGATTCCATCACCACTTACTAGTTACATAACTAGTAAAATAGGTGACTAGAAAATATTTTTCCTACTGGAAACATTAGAATCTCTCCAAGCCCCTCTAGGTCTAATATCTGTGATCCGATCATGTTGTCATGGTAACTGGAAAGAGAGTCTTAAATAATAGTGAAGGTTCTGTTTAAATTCTCTGATACTGCTTTTAGTCAACAAGGTGTGTAGCAGGCTGTTATTTTTGACATGGACAAATGAATCATCATTCCTGTGTGAACCTTAAAATGAATAACCCCACTGAGGAAACATATTAACCTAATTTAATAACTGGTTTGTACTGAAAATTTCTTTACAGAGGAGACGAATAAGGTCACTGTGACTTCTTTCACACACACATAGAGTTGTCCTGCTAGAAGTCCTTATTACTCCAGTAAACTAGATGACATGAAATTATCCTTTAAAGTTAATTTTATGTGTAATTTCACTTTGTTGGTGTTAAGCAGTTTTCAATTTGGCTAATGAAAATTACATGTTTGCTTTAAATTTTGTTATTTTTACTAATATTAGTTTTGAAAATGTAGCTTCTCATGTGGAATTGCATTTTTTGGTTACTGAAATTTATCTCATTCTAAATGAGCAACTAATAGGTATTTCACCAGATAAAATGCAGAGCTCAACCCAGATTTAAAATGGCTGGATGTTCATACACAAAATAACAAATTTAGAGCCTTACCTCATAACATTTACAAAACTATCGCAAAGTGTTATAAGAAGTCTCAATGTTAGATCCAAAACTATAAAACTCTGAGAAGGAAACTCAGGAATATGTTTTCATAACCTTGGATCTGGCAATGATTTCTTAGCTGTGTTACCAAAACACAGTCAAGAAGAGAAAAAATAGGTAACCTGAACTTCTTCAAAATTACAAACTTTAGGGCATCAAAGGATACTATCAAGAAAGTGAAAAGCAGCGTAGAGAATTTTAGAAAATATTTTCAAATCATTTATCCAGTAAGGCACTGATATTCTGACCATATAAATAATTCCAACAACTAAACAACAAAAAGACACCCTAATTAAAAAAATAGGCTAAGGGCTTGGTAGATATTTTTGCAAAGAACATATCTGAACAGCTAGCAGGCATATAAATAACACTCACCATCATTAGCTATTATGGAAATGCAAATCAACACCACAATGAGATGTTGCCTCATGCACCTAGATAGCAGTAATCAAAAACAGAAAAATAAGTGTTGGGGTAGCCACTCTTCTGCAGTTTCTCAGACAGCTAAACACTGAGTTATAATGTAATTCAGCAGTTCTGCTTCTGTTTATAACCAAGAGAATTAAAAATAGGTGTTCCAAATGCCTTAAGGGCTGATTCTGAGACCAGAGTGAGAGTTTCTCAGGCATGGAAAGCCAAGACACTGTGGCAAAAAAAAAAAAAAAAAAAAAAAAAAAAAAAAGACCTAAATGAAAGATCTCTGTGAGTGAGATCCCAGTGTCCCAGTGGAAAGAATGGGCCATCAAAGAAGGAGGTACCTTCCTCTGAAGGGAGGAGAGAACTTCCACTTTGATTATGGCCTTGTCTAATAAGGTCAGAGTTAGTGAACTCAAGAGGCTTCCATAGCCTTGGCAGCTCATGACAAGAGCCTCAGGTGATTACTGACGTCATAAGTAAGAGTGTCAATTGTTAAATCAACAATGGGAGTCACTGTGCACTTGCTCCCCATGTAGGATCTCTGTCCTTAATGTGTTGTACTATGCGAATTAATGGTAAAACTAGTACTCAAACAGTACTTTATACTTTGTGTGTCTGTGTAGGTGCAGTCTGTTGAAATCTTAGTATATACTAAATTGATCTTCTGTATATAAAGGTAATTGAAAATGAATCTTGATGAAGAATGGGATGGGAGAGGGAGTAGGAGATGGGAGGGTTGCAGGTGGGAGGGAGGTTATGGGGGGAAATCCAAAAGTTGTACTTTGGAAATTTATATTTATTAAATAAAAGTTGAAAAAAAAAGAACACATAAAAGAAAAAAAAAAAACTCAGGTGTTCCAACAAAAACTTGTATATAAAGGTTTGTAGCAGCTTTACTTTCAATTGCCAAAAGAGGGAAACAACACAAATGTTCATTAGCCAATGAGCAACTAAACAAAATGTGGAATATTGGTCATTAAAAAGGCATACTGCTACCCATAACAACATGGGTCTTCCTTGAAAACATTAAGCTAAGTGAAAGAAGGAAGATACTAAAGACTGCGTATTGTTTGGTTCCATTGACATGAATGCACAGCATAGGCAATTCTTTTTTTTTTTTTTATTTGACAGGTAGAGTTATAGACAGAGAGAGAGACAGAGAGAAAGGTCTTCCTTCTGTTGGTTCACTCCCCAAATGGCCGCTTCGGCCAGTGCTGCGCTGATCTGAAGCCAGGAGCCAGGTGCTTCTTCCTAGTCTCCGTTGCAAGTGCAGGGACCTAAGCACTTGGGCCATCCTCCACTGCCCTCCCGGGCCACAGCAGAGAGCTAGACTGGAAAGGAGCAAATGGGACTAGAACCTGGCGCCCATATGGGATGCCAGCGCTGCAAGTTGAGGATTAACCAAGTGAGCCACAGCATCGGCCCGCACAGACAATTCTATCAAGACAGAAAGCCGATTGGTGACTGTGAGGGGCTGGGTAGCAGTTCCTGAAGAGGAAGTCAGGAATAACTGCTTATGGGTTCTAGAAATATCCTGGAGCCACATGGTGTTGATGGTAGCATAACTTTGCAAAGGATTGAGTGGCACTGAATTGCTCACTTAATATAGTTAAAATGATTTTCTGTTATGTGAATTTTGCCACAGTAGAGGAAAAAGACCCAGACTTTAAAAAAGTAGTCTATTAAAAATTAAAATGGTGAATTAAAAAATCCGAAATTTGTGTAGCAGCTACAAAGAATCTGTAACTTGATTGCTGTACAAAATTTGCTCATATGTCTCATTTATCCAGTTTTTGCTTATTTATTTTATCAATTAATCAAGATTTTAAGCCAATGAAAAAGAATTTTGGATCCACTTATCAGTTAGTATATGAAGAAGTAATTAGATCCTTATGTAATTGAGCCCAGGAGACTCAGATGTGATGTTTCACTTTGTGAAAATCTCTTCCTGTTAAATTAGTCAGAATTTTCACTGCATTTCCTAAGATGCTTTTAGAAGTAATTATAGTGTGACAGTACATTTCTTATTATGTTTGTTTTAGAAGAATTCTTCTAGCTATGCAGGAAACTCAGAACTTACTTTGTCACAGCATTTTCAGATTAGTGGTTGGAAATTAATGATTGCTGCTGTTTCCCCGGATTTGAATGATCAAGATTACCTTGATGCCATGAGTATCGTTTAAAAATTATTTTACTGAATTTAACCTTGGTTTAGGTAATAGGACACATTGTAAAACACAAAGGCTACACTAACTATAATGCCGAAGTTGTTCTGTCTCAGTGCCAGCTCTGTCATTCAGTTTTCTCCTTCAGAATCTTGAGTATCCTTGCAGAGATCCTGGTGCATGTTCAAGCAAGTAAGTGTGTTTTACACAAATGGCACTTACTATTAACATGCTTCTCTGCTTTTGTCATTCAATGTACATTTTTATGAATTGTTACATACCTGTATTTATACAGCTGCCTTATTAAAAAAGATGAAAGCCAAGCAGTATTGTACCTGAATGCTTGTTTAAATCTCAACACGTTTGAATTGAAAGCAAATGTGACATTTGCCCCCGAACTGTCAAGGAAAATGTCATTGTTCTATCTCTACAACGGTGTCTGACATTTTAGCTACCTTTGTTCTTAGATTAAACATTTGAGTTTCTGTATAATTCAGTGTAAAATTTGAAAGCAGTTTCTGCCAACTCATACTGATCTGTTCTATGTAGAATAATCCTGTGAGTGTGGTTTGAGATTCAGGCTCTGTCCACATTAAGTTAAAACAGCACCATCTTTATAATCTTGTTTCTATTGTGCTAGATAGCCAGTTTTTAAAGTTTTGAACGGTGAGCTTATTGCTATTGTGTAGCCCTAGTCTCATATATTTGGAAAAACTGAAACAAGATACAGGAAAAAAATAGAAAAAAAATCTTATAATTAGTCTTTACACAATGCTAGATCTTTTTAAAAAATGTATATGGTTCCAATATATTTTCCAGGACTTTCATCCTTTGAAGTAAACCAAATTCTGCTCTACGTTAATACCCATTTTTGAGAATCTTCACTATAAATGGAATGATGGCGTAGACTAATAACATCATATTTTGATCCAAGAGTTTATTTATTTATTTTTATTTTTTTTATTTTTGACAGGCAGAGTGGACAGTGAGAGAGAGAGAGACAGAGAGAAAGGTCTTCCTTTTGCCATTGGTTCACTCTCCAATGGCCGCCACGGCTGGCGCGCTGCGGCTGGCGCACAGCGCTCATCCAATGGCAGGAGCCAGGTGCCAGGTGCTTTTTCTGGTCTCCCATGGGGTGCAGGGCCCAAGCACTTGGGCCATCCTCCACTGCACTCCCTGGCTACAGCAGAGAGCTGGCCTGGAAGAGGGGCAACCAGGACAGAATCCGGCGCCCCAACTGGGACTAGAACCCGGTGTGCCGGCACCGCAAGGCAGAGGAATAGCCTGTTGAGCCACGGCACTGGCCCCAAGAGTTTATTTTTATTTATTTTTTTATTAAGCTTTTATTTAAAGAATATAAATTTCCAAAGTACAGCTTATGGATTACAATGGCTCCCACCCACACAACTTCCCTCCCACCCGCAACCCTCCCCTTTCCCGCTCCCTCTCCCCTTCCATTCACATCAAGATTCATTTTCAATCTCTTTATACATAGAAGATCAGTTTAGTACGTATTATGTAAGGATTTCAACAGTTTGCCCTCACATAGAGACACAAAGTGAAAATACTGTTGGAATACTAGTTATAGTATTAATTTACAATGTACAGCACATTAAGGACAAAGATCCTACATGATTTTTTTAAAAGAATTGATTAATTATCTATGCAATTTCCAATTTAACACCAAGATTTTTTAATCATTTGCAATTATCTTTATATACAGAAGATCGATTCAGTATATACTATGTAAAGATTTCATCAGTTTGTACCCACACAGAAACACAAAGTGTAAAATACTGTTTCAGTACTAGTTATAGCATTACTTCACATTGGACAACACATTAAGGACAGATCCCACATGAGAAGTAAGTACACAGTGACTCCTGATGTTGATTTCACAATTTGACACTCTTGTTTATGGCGTCAGGAATCTCCCTAGGGTCTAGTCATGAGTTGCCGAGGCTATGGAAGCCTTTAGGGTTCGCCGACTTCAATCTTATTCCAACAGGGTCATAGTCAAAGTGGAGGTTCTCTCCTCCCTTCCGAGAAAGGTACCTCCTTCTTTGATGGCCCCATTCGTTCCACTGGGATCTCACTCGCAGAGATCTTTCATTTAGGTCTTCATTTTTTTTGTTTTTCAGAGTGTCTTAGCTTTCCATGCCTAAAATATTCTCATGGGCTCTTTAGCCAGATCTGAATGCCTTAAGGGCTGATTCTGAGGCCAGAGTGCTATTTAGGACATCTGCCATTCTGTGAGTCTGCTGTGTATCCCGCTTCCCATGTTGGATCATTCTCTCCCTTTTTCATTCTATCAGTTAGTATTAGCAGACACTAGTCTTGTTTGTGTGATCCCTTTTACTCTTAGACCTATCAGTGTGATCAATTGTGAGCTGAAATTGATCACTTGGACTAATGAGATGGCCTTGGTACATGCCACCTTGATGGGATTGTATTGGAATCCCCTGGCACAATTCTAACTCCATCATTTGGGGCAGTTCCGATTGAGCATGTCCCAAATTGTACATCTCCTCCCTCTCTTATTCCCACTTTTATATTTCACAGGGATAACTTTTCATTTAAAATTTAAACACCTAAGAATAATTGTGTGTTAATTACAGAGTTCAACCCCTAGTACTAGGATAAAAAAATAATACAGTGGATAAAGTATTACATTGTACAACAACAGTCAGCACAAGAGCTGATCAAGTCACTGTTTCTCATAGTGTCCATTTCACTTCAACAGGTTTCCCCTTTGGTGCTCAGTTATGCGTCGCCAATCAAGGAGAACAAATGATATTAGTCTTTTTGGGACTGGCTTAATTCACTCAGCATGATGTTTTCCAGATTCCTCCATCTTGTTGCAAATGACCGATTTCATTGTTTTTGACTGCTGTATAGTATTCTATAGAGTACATGTCCCATAATTTCCTAATCCAGTCTACTGTTGATGGGCATTTGGGTTGGTTCCAAGTCTTAGCTATTGTGAATGATGGCTGGGTTGAATGGTAGGGTTCTATTCAGGTTTCTGAGGAATCTCCAGACTGACTTCCATAGTGGCTTCACCAGTTTGCATTCCCACCAACAGTGGATTAGTGTCCCTTTTTCCCCACATCCTCTCCAGCATCTATTGTTTGTGGATTTCTGAATGTGAGCCATTCTAACCAGGGTGAGGTGAAACCTCATTGTGGTTTGGATTTGCATTTCCCTGATTGCTAGTGATTTGGAACATTTTTTCATGTGTCTGTTGGCCATTTGGATTTCCTCTTTTGAAAAATGTCTATTGAGGTCCTTGGCCCATCTCTTAAGTGGGTTGTTTGTTTTGATGTTGTGGAGTTTCTTAATTTCTTTGTAGATTCTGGTTATCAACCCTTTATCTGTTGCATAGTTTGCAAATATATTTTCCCATTCTGTCGGTTTCCTATTCACTTTCCTGACTGTTTCTTTTGCAGTACAGAAACTTTTCAATTTGATACAATCCCAGTAGTTAATTTTGGCTTTGACTGCCTGTGCTTCTGGGATATTTTCCAAGAAGTCTTTGCCAGTACCTATGTCTTGCAGGGTTTCTCCTATGCTCTCTAATAATTTGATGGTGTTGGGTCGTAGGTTTAAATTTTTAATCCATGTTGAATGAATTTTTGTGTAAGGTGAAAGGTAGGGATCTTGCTTCATGATTCTGCATGTGGAAATCCAGTTTTCCCAGCACCATTTTTTAAACAGACTGTCCTTACTCCAGGGATTGGTTTTGGATCCTTGATGAAATATAAGTTGGCTGTAGATGTTTGGATTGATTTCTGGTGTTTCTATTCTGTTCCATTGGTCTATCCATCTGTTTCTATACCAGTACCATGCTTTTTTGATAACTACTGCCCTGTAGTATGTCCTGAAATCTGGTATTGTGATGCCTCCGGCTTTGTTTTTGTTGTACAAGATTGCTTTAGCTATTCGAGGTCTCCTGTGTCTCCATATGAATTTCAGCATCATTTTTTCCAGATCTGAGAAGAATGTCCTCGGTATCTTGATTGGTATTGCGTTGAATCTCTAAATTGCTTTTGGGAGAATGGACATTTTGATGATATTGATTCTTCCAATCCATGAGCATGGGAGATTTCTCCATTTTTTGTATCCTCTTCTATTTCTTTCTTTAAGGTTTTGTAATTTTCATTGTAGAGATATTTAATGTCCTTGGTTAAGTTTATTCCAAGGTATTTGATTGTTTTTGTAGCTATTGTGAATGGGATTGATCTTAGCAGTTCTTCCTCAGCCGTGGCATTGCCTGTGTATACAAAGGCTGCTGATTTTTGTGCATTGATTTTATATCCTGCTACTTTGCAAAACTCTTCTATGAGTTCCAATAGTCTCTTAGTAGAGTTCTTTGGGTCCCCTAAATAAAGAATCATATCATCTGCAAAGAGGGATAGTTTGAGTTCTTCCTTCCCAACTTGTTTCCCTTTAATTTCTTTTTCTTGCCTAATAGCTCTGGCTAAGACTTCCAGCACTATATTGAATAACAGTGGTGAGAGTGGGCAACCCTGTCTGGTACCAGATCTCAGTGGAAATGCTTCCAACTTTTCCCCATTCAATAGGATATTGGCCAAGGGTTTTTCACAAATTGCTTTGATTTTATTGAGGAATGTGCCTTTTATACCCAGTTTGCTTAGGGTTTTCATCATGAAAGGGTGTTGAATTTTATCGAATGCTTTCTCTGCGTCTAGTGAGATAATCATATGGTTTTTCTTCTGCAGTCTGTTAATGTGGTGTATCATGTTGATTGTTTTGCGAATATTGAACCATCCCTGCATACCAGGGATGAATCCCACTTGATCTGGGTGGATCTTTCTGATATGTTGTTGCAGTCTATTGGCCAGAATTTTATTGAGGATTTTTGCATCTATGTTAATGAGGGATATTGGTCTGTAATTCTGTTTTAATTTTGCATCTTTTTCTGGCTTAGGAATTAAGGTGATGCTGGCTTCATAGAAAGAATTTGGGAGGATTCCCTCTTTTTCGATTGTTCTGAGTAGTTTGAGAAGAATTGGAGTTAGTTCTTCTTTAAATGTCTGGTAGAATTCAGCAGTGAATCCATCTGGTCCTGGGCTTTTCTTTGTTGGGAGGGCCTTTATTACTGATTCAATTTCTGACTCACTTATGGGTCTGTTTAGGTTTTCTATGTCTTCCTGGTTCAATTTAGGTAGGTTGCATGTGTCCAGGAATCTATCCATTTCTGATAGGTATCCCTGTTTGCTGGCATACAAGTCCTTGTAGTAATTTCTGATGATTCTTTTGATTTCTGTGGTGTCTGTTGTTACATTTCCTTTTTCATCTCTGATTTTACTGATTTGGGTCTTTTGTCTTCTTTGTTTAGTTAGTTGGGCCAATGGGGTGTCAATTTTTTTTATTTTTTCAAAAAACCAGCTCCTCGTTTGGCTGATTTTTTGTAATGTTTTTTTGGATTCAATCCTGTTGATTTCTTCTCTGATTTTGATTATTTCTCTTTTTCTACTAGATTTGGGTCTGGTTTGCTGCAAATTTTCTAGATCCTTGAGATGCATTGAAAGCTCATCTATTTGATGCCTTTCCAGTTTCTTGATGTAGGCACCTATTGATATAAACTTCCCTCTTAACACTGCTTTTGCTGTATCCCATAAGTTTTGGTATGTTGTGCTGTTTTCCTCATTTACTTCCAGAAAATTTTTGATTTCTCTTTTATTTCTTCTGTGACCCATTGTTCATTCAGGAGCATGTTGTTCAATCTCCATGTGTTTGCATATGCTCTAGGGATTCCTGAGTTGCTAATTTCCAACTTCATTCCCTTATGGTCTGAGAAGCTGCATCGTATGATTCTAATTCTTTTGAATTTGCTGAGACTTGCTTTATGGCCTAATATGTGGTCAATCCTAGAGTAGGTTCCATGTACTGCTGAGAAGAATGTAAATGCTTTCTGTGTAGGATGAAAAGTTCTGTAGATATCTGTTAGATCCATTTGGACTATAGTGTTGTTTAAATCTACTGTCTCCTTGTTGATCTTCTGTCCTGTCGATCTGTCAATATCTGTGAGTTGAGCATTGAAGTCCCCCAGTACTATTTTGTTGGGGTCTAAGTCTCCCTTTAAGTTTCTTAACAAATTTTTTAAATAAACCTGTGGCCTGTAATTAGGTGCATATACATTGAGAATTGTTATATCTTCCTGTAGTATTGATCCCTTAATCATTATATATTGCCCCTCTTTGTCTCTCTTAACAGTTTTTGTATTAAAGTTTATGTAGTCCGATATTAAGATGGCTACACCCGCTCTTTTTTCATTTCTGTTGGCATGGTATATCTTGTTCCATCCTTTTATTTTCAGTCTGTATGGATCTTCCTTGGAAAGATGTGTTTCTTGTAAGCAGCAAATAGATGGTTTTTGTTCCTTAACCCAATCAGCCAATCTCTGTCTTTTAACAGGACAGTTTAGACCTTTAACGTTCAATGTGACTATTGAGAAGTATTAAGTTTGCCCTGTCATTTGCCAAAGATATTTTCTAATGTATGCTTTGAATTCCCGGTGATCTTTTGCTGTGAGGTTCCCTTCGTTTACCTTCTTTCATGTTGATGGCCGTGTTTCTGTGTTTCTGTGTGTAACACATCTTTAAGTATCTTTTGCAGGGCTGGACGAGTGGCAACAAATTCTTTCAATTTTTGTTTGTTATGAAAGGTCTTTATTACAAATGAGAGCTTTGCAGGGTATAGTATTCTGGGCTGGCAGTTTTTCTCTCTAAGTACCTGGGCTATGTCTCGCCATTCCCTTCTAGCTTGTAGGGTTTCTGTTGAGAAATCTGCCGTGAGTCTAATTGGAGATCCTCTGAGAGTAATCTGACGTTTCTCTCTTGCGCATTTTAGGATCTTTTCTTTCTCTTTCACTGTGGTGAGTTTAATTACAACGTGTCGTGGTGAGGATCTCTTTTGGTCATGTTTCCTAGGGGTTCTATGAGCTTCCTGTACTAGGATGTCTCTCTCCTTCTCCAAAACTGGGAAATTTTCTGCTATTATCTCCTGTGCTCTGTCTTCTAAGTCCGATATTCTCTCTTCTGCCTCACCCATTCTGTTTGTAAGGCTCTCTAATGTGTTTTTCATTTGATCTATTGAATTCTTCACTTCATTATGATTTCTCGTCACTATCACAGTTTCATGTTCTACTAGTTGTTTCATTTCAGCTTGATTCCTCCTTAATAGTTCATTTTCACGAGAGAGATTTTCTACCTTGTCCATTAAGGATTTCTGTAGTTCAAGAATTTGTTTTTGAGTACTTCTTAGTGTTCTTATCAATTTTTTGAGATCTGCTTCTTGCATCTCTTCTATCTCATCATCTTCGTAATCTTGAATTTGGGTGTCTTTTTCATTTGGGGACGCCATCGTGTCTTCCTTGTTCTTATTACCTCGGTTTTTGCGTTTGTTGTTTGGCATATTGGTTTCTTCACTGTGGTGTTTTTTTCTTGTTATACTATGACTCTAGATTAAGTGGACTGTCTGCTTTTGATGGAGCCTTAGAGACTTGAGATGGGTGTGGCCTGAGAGCTCTGTTTGGTTCCTCAGGGTTGAGGGTGTGTCAAAGGAGACACTCCCAGGTTAGGCGTGGTAAATCTCTCTCTGTTACTTTTTTTTTTTTTTTGATTCAAAAGGGAAGTAATTCCACACAGCTGAATGGAATTGGGGGTGGTTAGCAGGCGAATGATATACCCATGGGAGCCAGAGATCAGAAGCTCTTTCCCAAGGACCAGAGAGGAAATCTTTGCGGGCCTTAGTGTGGGCTGAGATTCTCCTGTAGTCTCCCACTGGGCTGCCAAGGCTACTGAACTGTAGCGTCTCTGGAGAGTACTCACATGAATTCGTGATTTCCGTGAGTTCTCTCCCCCACCGTCTCTTTTTTCACAGTCTCAGTTCATTAGCACCACACATTCATTAGGTTCTAATCTCCTGTTATTTCACCCCTCCAACCCAGAGTCAGGTTTTTCTGCTAGGCTCAGGGCCGGTGCCGACCTGAGGTCGCCCTGCTTATGACGTATTCCAAAATGGCGCCTGCTCTTTGTCTTGCTCACCTTTGAGAGGTGAGTGGAGAGAGAGAAACTCGTGTCCGTATGGGTCACTTTTTTTTTTTTTTCCTCTCTTTCTCTCTCTCTTCTAGTTAGCCTGGTGAACTTTTCCCCGCAGGGTTTCAAGCCTTGTTCGCTCTAGTCTCCTCTTTCTGCTTCCCTTCTGGTATCTCAGGCTATTGAGGTTCTGCTCACCTCGCGTTCCAGCGCTGGTGTGTTGAATCTGCTGCTGGTGTCCCAAACTGCGGGCTCCCATGCTCTCCACGCAGGTCCACTGTGAATCTCCAGTTCCAGAAGGGTTTCTTCTGCTGTTTCTTCCCCTACTCTTCCTTGAACCTGCAGTATCTCAACTTTTATTAAACTGTCTCTCCCCAGACTATCAGTGTGCTCCCTTCCTATTCCGCCATTTTGCCTACAACCGATCCAAGAGTTTATTTTTAAGAGTATTGGTGAATAGCCAAAAATATGTACAATGGAAAAGTAGCAAGATTCCATAAGTCATTTTTCTGTAATGCAATAATCTTCAAAGTGGAGGCTAACGTAAGTTTCTTTTAAGGCTATCAATACATTTATATTTTTTTGTCTGTATAAAAAAACAAAGAACCAGAGCTATATTATATAGTTATATAGACTAACAGGTAAAAATAACAGACTGCCCAAGATAAAAGTGGTAAAATAATATAAATTATTATACAAGTGATTACAGTTCTTTGGAATATATATCAAATACTATAAATCAGAGTTATCTTAAGGCTTAGAAGTTAATTTTCTTGTTAATCTTTTTATAACCAAATGCGATTTTATTTAACATGTCTATTAAAAAGATATGGAAAGGGCAGGCCTTTGGCCCAGTGGTTAACATGGTAGTTGATATGCTTGCATCCCATATCAAAATACCTGAATGTAAACTTGCAGTGTGCTCCTGTTTCCAGCTTCTTGCTCATTCACACCCTCGGAGGCAATAGGTGATCACTTAGGTCCCTACTACCCACCTGGGCAGCCTGTATTTAGTTCTTCCTCTGGGCTTCAGTCCTGTCCAGTCCTGGCCATTCTGGGGATATGAGGAGTGAATCAATAGATGGGAGCAGTGTCTCTCTACTTCTCCAATAAAGAAAGAATTCTGTACAAAATACATGCAGGAAAATAACCATACTTTAGAGCTAAATAATAGTTTACACAGGGGGCCGACGCCATAGCTCACTTGGTTAATCCTCCACCTGTGGTGCCAGCATCCCATATGGGCGTCAGTTTTAGTCCCGGTGGTTCCTCCTCCAGTCCAGCTCTCTGCTGTGGCCCGGGAGGGCAGTGGAGGATGGCCCAAGTGCTTGGGCCCTTGCCCATATGGGAGACCAGGAAGAAGCACCTGGCTCCTGGCTTTGGATCAGCACAGTGCACCAGCCGTAGCGGCCATTTGGGGGTGAACCAATGGAAGGAAGACTTTTCTCTCTGTTTCTCTCTCTCACTGTCTATAACTCTGTCAAATAAATAAAATCCTAAAAAAATTAATTTAAACAAGCATTTTGTTCCATTGTCATAATTTTATGACAGCATTTCAATATAAGGAAATCATTTAGTATAAGAAAAATATATCAATTTCCTGATAACATTGCAGTTTAGATATCTTCATTTATTATAGTGACTAGTTCTATGCATAGTTACACAAATGAAACTATGAATGAAAGATAAAATTTCAAATAATGAGTTAACTTTTATGGAGCACTTGCTATGTGAAAGATACTGTTCTGTTTCACATTTAATGGCTTCCATAATTTTTTTTAGGTTCTTAGTATGAGTAGCTATAACAGAGTAGTACAAATTGATGGCTTAACTGAAACATATCATCTTATGGTTATGGAGGCTTGCCATTCAATATCAAGGTGTCACTTGGGTTGGTTCCTGTTGATGGCTGTGTGTTTCCATACGAAAAATGAGAAGTACATAGGGGAAGTAAAAGAGTTGCTGTTTGGCCAGCACCGTGGCTCACTAGGCTAATCCTCCGCCTGTGGCGCAGGCCCACTGGGTTCTAGTCCTGGTTGGGGCGCCAGATTCTGTCCCGGTTGCCCCTCTTCCAGGCCAGCTCTCTGCTGTGGCCCGGGAGTGCAGTGGAGGATGGCCCAAGTGCTTGGGCCCTGCACCCCATGGGAGACCAGGAGAAGCACCTGGCTCCTGGCTTCAGATCAGCGTGGTGTGCCGGACACAGTCTCTCTCTGTCCACTCTGCCTGTCAAAAAAAAAAAAAAAGAGTTGCTGTTTAAGTTGTGAGAGAAATGCACTAATTAATGGAAAGTGATTTTAGCAGAAAAAGATGGCCCTTTTGCATCCTGATGTGTTGTCCTCAACTGCATAGTCTGAGTTGCTTGACTGTTGCCTCTGCATTCAGACCTGCAGGAAGGAGGGTGGGAAGAGATGAATATGACCCAGAAGATACACAGATCACTTTTTTTTTTTTGTGACAGGCAGAGTGGACAGTGGGGGGGGTGGAGAGAGAGAAAGGTCTTCCTTTGCCGTTGGTTGACCTTCCAGTGGTCGCCGTGGCTGGCGCACCGTGCTGATCCGATGGCAGGAGCCAGGAGCTTCTCCTGGTCTCCCATGGGGTGCAGGGCCCAAGCACTTGGGCCATCCTCCACTGCACTCCCTGGCCACAGCAGAGAGCTGGCCTGGAAGAGGGGCAACTGGGACAGAGTCCGGAGTCCCAACCGGGACTAGAACCCAGTGTGCCAGCGCCGCAAGGTGGATGATTAGCCTAGTGAGCTGCAGTGCTGGCCCACAGATCACTTTTACTCATGTTTGGGTAGCAAAAACTTTGTCATGTGGCCATACCTAACTGCAGGAGAAGCTGGGAGAATCCTAAGCTGGAAGTATTATTAAGTATTATTAAGCTATTAAGTATTATTATTAATTAACCTAATATTAGTCTTAAGTATTTTTTTTTTTTACAGGCAGAGTGGACAGTGAGAGAGAGAGACAGAGAGAAAGGTCTTCCTTTTGCCGTTGGTTCACCCTCCAATGGCCGCCGCGGTCAGCACCGCGCTCGTCCGATGGCAGGAGCCAGGAGCCAGGTGCTTTTCCTGGTCTCCCCATGGGGTGTAGGGCCCAAGCACCTGGGCCATCCTCCACTGCACTCCTGTGCCACAGCAGAGGGCTTGCCTGGAAGAGGGGCAACCGGGACAGAATCCGGTGCGCCAACCGGGACTAGAACCCGGTGTGCCGGCGCTGCAAGGCGGAGGATTAGCCTGTTGAGCCACGGCGCCGGCCAGTATTAAGTATTATTAAGCTATTAAGTATTATTTAGCTGGAAGCTAATAAAGAAGACAAATCAGGGATTAAGGGATGAACAGCAGTGTCTGCTGCATGGTAAAGTTAGGTTTTTGGCAATATAAGGTGACAGTAAAAGAATCTTGCACATTGAATGGCAGGACAAGGAAACAGATTCAATCTGGCATTCATAATAAGGAACAATGCATAGGAAAAGTTTCAGATATACATAAAAGTGGAAAAATGGTATAATAAATCTCTGTGCTCATCAGTGATCTTCAAAATGATTAGTTCTGGCATGAGTTCATTGTTATGCACATTCAAGTACCAGCTTCCCTCTGCCTCAGTGTTTTGGAGCAAATCCCAGGTCCGCTATTATCTTTTTCATAAATATGTAAGTATGCATTTCCTAAAGATTGAAATATTTTTTTAAAAAAGCACTTTCACATTTCACAGAAGTTAGTGATAATACTTTAACACAGCCGAATTTCCTGACTTAAGTTTACAGTTGACTTATTAATTGTCTTGTAATCTGTAATTTGTACTTCCATTTCTTTTCTATCCTCTCAGTTTCTTTGCTGAAAAATAGTATTTGGTGGAGGATTTCTTAAATTTTTGATTTTTTTGACAAGACTCCTGCAGTTTTTCTCAACAAATTTCCTTCTTTCTTCATATTTTTTATTCTTAAAATTTTAAATTAATAATTGTACATATTCACGGGCTACCATGTGGTATTTCAGTACAACACAGTGAGCAAATTGGGGTAATCATTAGTTTAAATAATTGGTTTTCCACTTTATTTTCCAGTTTGGTAAATAATGAGTTGGTTTCTAATTCATCTAAAGGAAACCATAAAGATTTTCTTGTTCTTTTTGGAGTATCATTACAGACTCATGAGTTATATATAATTATGTGTTTAAATCCATAACAAATATTCTCAAATTTTTCCATTTTTGTCAGGTGAAGGGTCTCTCCCAGACTATTCCAAAATTCTATAAAGACCTTGATAATTTTCAATAGTGTCTCAGCTTCTTGTGAAAATTTTCAATCTTTTATCTCTAATCACAATGGAAATATTTTTATTGCGTTTTGAACATTTGTTTTGTTAGTTTATGAATGGTCAATTCTTACCCCTTCTTTCCATTTGTATTAATATAGTTTTATGGTTATAAAACTATAATAACTCTTGGTCCATTTTATGACTAGTTAACATTTTTCCCAGTTAGTCTTTTGCTTTTTTTGTATTTTTTTTTTTTTGGTAATTCTGATATCCAGTTGTTTTTAGTGTTGATACACATTTTTATCAATTTTTATCTTTATTGATTTACTTTTTGTTTCTGACTTAAAGACTTTCTTTTTTTTAATATAAAGCTTTTATTTAAAGAATATAAATTTCCAAAGTACAGCTTATGGATTACAATGCCCCCCCCCCATAAATTCCTTCCCACCCACAACCCTCCCCTTTCCCACTCCCTCTCCCCTTCCATTCACATCAAGATTCATTTTCAATTCTCTTTATATACAGAAGATCAGTTTAGTACATATTACTTAAAGATTTCAACAGTTTGCCCTCACATAGCAACACAAAGTGAAAAATACTGTTGGAGTACTAGTTATAGTATTAATTTACAATGTACAGCACATTAAGGACCGAGATCCTACATGATTTTTTTTTAAAAATTGATTAATTTTCTATGCAATTTCCAATTTAACACCAAGGTTTTTTTTTTTTTCATTTTCAATTATCTTTATATAGAGAAGATCGATTCAGTATATACTAAGTAAAGATTTCATCAGACTTAAAGACTTTCTTAGCATAATTTTTTAAAGATTTATTTATTTGAGAGGCAGAGTTACAGACAGGGAGGGAGAGACAGAGATAGAAAGAAAGGTCTTGGGCCAGTGCCATGGCTCACTAGGCTAATCCTCCGCCTATGGCGCCAGCACCCCCGGTTCTAGTCCTGGCTGGGGCGCTAGATTCTGTCCCAGTGGTTCCTCCTCCAGGCCAGCTCTCTGCTGTGGCCTGGGAAGGCAGTGGAGGATGGCCCAAGTGCTTGGGCCCTTGCCCATATGGGAGACCAGGAGGAAGCACTTGGCTCCTGGCTTTGGATTGGTGCAGTGTGCCGGCTGTAGTGGACATTTGGGGGGGTGAATCAATAGGAGGAAGACCTTTCTCTCTGTCTCTCTCTCTCTCACTGTCTAACTCTGCCTGTCAAGAAAGAAAAGTCTTGAATTTGCTGGTTCACTCTCCAAATGGCTGCAAGGACTGGAGCTGGGTTGATCTGAAGCCAAGAGCCAGGAGTTTTTTCCAGATCTGCTACATGAGTACAAGGACCCAAGCACTTGGGCCATCTTCCATTGCTTTCCCAGGCCATAAACAGAGAGCTGGATTGGAAGTGCAACATATGGAACACGAATGGGAGCCCTTATATGATGCCGGGGCCACAGGATGGAGGCTTAACCTACTATGCCACAACACCAGCCCCACTCAGCATAATTATTTTCTTTAAAAAGAAAAAGATTTATTTACTTTTCTTGAAAGTCAGAGTTACACAGAGTGAGAAGGAGAGACGGAGAGAGACCGAGGTCTTCCATCTGCTGGTTCACTCCCCAGTTGGCTTCAATCGCTGGAACTGTGCCTATCTGAAGCCAGGAGCCAGGAGCTTCTTCCAGGTCTCCCATATGGGTGCAGGGGGCCAAGGACTTGGGCCATCTTTTACTGCTTTTCCAGCCGATCGTGGAGAGTTGGATAGGAAGTGGAGCAGCCTGGACTCGAACCGGTGTCCATATGGGATGTTGGCACTGCAGGCGGCGGCTTTACCTGCCACACCACAGCACTGGCCCCAGCATAATTCTTAATAATCTACTTTCTTCAAAGTAAAATACTCCCAACTGCATTGATGCTTGAAGGTATCTGTTAAAACTTTTTCCTTATATGGTATACCAGAGTCACAGGGTCTTTCAGTGCAATTCAGAATAGTCATCACAGATGTATCAGCTAAGTCTTCTGTGGGAGCTCTAAGGAGACCGTCATTCAGTACATGGAAGACTTCACAGAACACCACCTGTTCCCTTGATGGTTTTCCCAAGGGTAGGATAGTGACATCATGTGCCTGAGATAAGTGCCAGAAGAGCCTCAGCTGGGTGTAGCAAGATAAATAATTGGTTAAAATTTTATTTTTAAAGCTGAAACACAGGGGACTTGCTTCCATGCCAAAGATATGTTTTAAAGCAAGGTTGTATAATTTTCCAATAGGATGAGTTGCCCCTTTAGTTGTATGAATTTTTGGTGTACGAATTTTGAGGAGAATATATTGTCATGCATCATTACAGAGAACATCAGGACATGGGATGTCCTGCCATCCCACAAACTTCTCCATCCTCAGCTCCAGCCCTTGGACTCGAGGATCTGATTTCTATCTCTGTAGCTTTGCCTTTTCCTGAATGGCACATAAATGAAAGCCCACAGTATATAGATTTCCATTCTGCTTTTCTTGTTGGCAAAAATGATTTTGAAATTCATCAGTGGCATCTTAGCAGTTAATTCATTTTTATTGGAGCAGCATTCCATTACCTAGTTTGTGTATCTGTGCCCCATTGATATTTGAATTGTCTTCTATTTCCAAAGTTATGAATAAGGATCTATGTAT
Source organism: Sylvilagus floridanus (assembly GCA_949820135.1). NCBI lineage: Eukaryota > Metazoa > Chordata > Mammalia > Lagomorpha > Leporidae > Sylvilagus > Sylvilagus floridanus. The sequence goes on from OX463226.1 coordinate 108,465,476, forward strand.
TATGTATTGGTCTGTTTTTACATATATTTTCATTTGTCTTCATTAAAGACCAGGGATGAGATTGTGATTAGTATAACAATTGAATGTTTAAAAAAAGTTGTGAATTTTCCTGAGTGACCATACAGTTCTCATTCCTATGAGCACCATGTTGAAGTCAACTGGTTCTACATCTTTGCCTGTCAGATCTAAAACTTTTAGCCATTCTAATCTGATTGTGATTTTTATTTTCATTTTTCTGATAACTGATAATACTGAAAATTTTTTACTACTAAAATATTGTCTCGGTCTCTTTGCTTAAATATTTTGTCCATTTTACTGGGTTGTAAATGAATGAATGATGAATGATGAATCTCCATCTGCTGGTTCACTCCCCAAATGGCCACAACAGGCAAGGCTGGGCCAGGCCAAAGACAGGAGTCAAAGGTTTCTTCACAGTCTCCTACATGAGTACAGGGGCCAAGGGACTTGGACCATTTCTGCTACTTTCCCAGGTGCATTAGCAGGAAGCTGGATGGAAACTGGAGCAACCAGGACCCAAACTGGTGTCCATATGGGATGCTGGCATCAAAGGGAGTGGCTTAACCTGCTACGCCACAATGCTGCTCCTACCTGTCCTGTACCCCCTTTATCATCTTGGTCTGTGTTGCCAATGACATGGTATTATCCAACAGGTTACATAAATTCTCTTCATTTAACTCTGTCAATTTGCAATCTGTGTTTCATTTTAGATGTGATTCATATTGCCACATCTTCACGCTTACAGATATTTTTGTTGTGTAGTCTACATTTAATTCCATGTGTTGATATTTTTAATTCAGATGTGGCATTTTCCATCTCTAGATTTGATAGTCTATTACATCACATGGTTATTTTAAATATTCTTGTTATGGAATTAACTTTTGTAGACGTTGAATAAACATGTATAATAGTCATTTTATCCATTTTGTGTAATAATTACAATTTCCTTATCCCTTCAAGATCTGTTCTATATACTTCTTTTTCTGATAATTGCCCTGCCCCTTTACATATATCTAATATGTGTTAATTGGCTTCTAGATATTATGAATCTACGTCTTAGATGCTGTATTTTATTAAATTCCTTTAATAATTATGGATTTTATTCTTGCAGGTAGTTAATTTGCTTGTCGTTTGATTCTTTCATGTTTATTTTGGGACATGAAGCTTTTATAGGTCATGTCTAGATAAGATCTTACTCCTGGGCTTGTTTAGCTGCATGACTATTGTATAGCACTTTCTTAATTTCCACTGCTGACTTTGTGTGTTCATTTGGGTCTCCTTACTGTGGCTACTGGAAACTCAAATATTCATAGTCTTTTTCCTGATCACAGGTCTCCAGTCATTGCTATTTGGTTAGAATTTGTATTTCCCCAGACTGGTGAGATTTTACCGTGTAGATACTCAGATGAATTTTCAAAGACTCAAGGAGACACTAATACAGAATTTTGGGATTCCCTTATGACATGGACCTTCCTCTCTAGAACTCTGCCTGACGAACATTAGCTACCTAGGCCTGAACTTCTATCCCTGTCTGCTCAACACACGAGCTCCTCCTCCATGGTCTAGAATTCAAAAACACAGGACAGCCTTAGGACTCTTCTTGTTTGTTTGCTTTATGTCAGAAATAAAACTCCCTTGTTGCCTGTCATTCTGGTTTCTGAAAACAGTTGATTCATATATTTTTTCCTGTTTTCCAGGGGTTTAAAATGAGTCAATGTGCTGTTACTCTTTCAAGAATAGAATCACCAGGTTCATTTTTTTTTTATTTTTGGAAGTGAGATTGGGTTATGAATTTTCTTATGAAAGAAGTAAAATTCATTTCTTAAAACCAAATTATTTTAATGGACTCTCAATTATATTTAAGCACTTCAGACCCTGTATACTCATTTCTCTAAACTGAGTAGAGAGTTTGGTCTTCTGGCCTTAGTTACTGTAGTATTGTGATCTTTATTTAGAATGTCATTTGCTCCTTAAACAGTCAGTGATTACTTGGGTGATGATTGTTTAGAAATGCTGGCTTAATCATGGAGAACACAAAAGAAAGTCACACAAATACATAGCTATTTTAATGGAAATAACAATTAGTTTTTTCATTATGAAAATGATGTTTACATGTCTTTAAAAAGATTTCTTTTCAATGATTATGTGTTCATTTCTTATAAATATTCAGTTTATAATTTTTTAAAATTATTTTTGAGGTTCATGAAATTGTATAGTGCATGCTTCATGTTTATAGGCTTCAGTTCTCTGTAGTTGAAAACTATTTCAAGTTTGAACTTCCAGTTACAAATTGAGTAAACTCAGAAATCTGACCTGTACTGTGGTGACTATAGTCACAAAGAAGACAAAAATATTTTAAAAGTGGAATGATTTGAAATTTATTCTTATGGTGATAATTATTCTTTGGATTAAAAATACAGATACATATTCTAGATTTGTCACTTTGATTTTTAATCATTAAATAACATTTTGCAGAAGAGTCAATTCAACAATACTAGGAAAATTATTACTTGCTAATGTTTATTTTATGAAAAGTTCATTTTAGTTAAAAATGAAGAAAAAATTTTAATTCAATGTCACTGTCTCAAATAACCAGCTTTAATATTTAAAGAAAAATTTATCATAATGCGAGAACTGAGAATGAAAAATGTCTATGGAACCTTTGCAAATTTAAAGAAATGTAATGTTTGCTGCTGAATTTCTACACTTTGTTTTTTCTTTCTCAGTGAATAGATGCCTTTCTATATCTGTTTGTTATTCACAAAACCAGAAGAGCCATGTATTGTGAACCTTATAATGGGATGGAAGGAAGCCTACTAAGCAGAGGCCGTCCTGGGTTAGGCAGGAGTAGCATTGCCATAAGCAGCTCAGATGTCCATTCCTGCTTTCCCATTTGTGGAGTCTGCTCAGAGTCAGTATGGTTCAGCTGCTACAGAAAGTAGTGAACATCTAGAAGGGAATGAATTCATTCTTCTGCTACACAGCAGATCTCCTAAAAAACTCTAACTCATGCCTCCTGTTTATCTGATGGTTTTGCCCTTTGAAGGTCATCTCCTCAGTATCCTCGACTCCAGTTCCTTGCAAACACCATTCTCCTCTCTGCTTCTGGGAGTTGAATTGTTCCTGATTCCACTTGCAAATGAGAACATAGGGTATTGTGTTCCTGTGTTTGGATTATTCTGCTTACTATAACGTTCCCCAGTTCCATCCACGTTGCTACAAATGACAGATTTTCTTTTTTCTTTTCTTTTTTTTTTTTTTTTTGTGGCAGGCAGAGTGGACAGTGAGAGAGAGAGAGACAGACAGAAAGGTCTTCCTTTGCCGTTGGTTCACCCTCCAATGGCCGCCGCGGTCGGCGCGCTGCGGCCGGCGCACCGCGCTCATCCGATGGCAGGAGCCAGGAGCCAGGTGCTTTTCCTGGTCTCCCCATGGGGTGCAGGGCCCAAGCACCTGGGCCATCCTCCACTGCACTCCTGGGCCACAGCAGAGGGCTGGCCTGGAAGAGGGGCAACCGGGACAGAATCCGGTGCCCCGACCGGGACTAGAACCCGGTGTGCTGGCGCCGCAAGGCGGAGGATTAGCCTGTTGAGCCACGGTGCCGGCCAGATTTTCTTCTTTTTTAAAGACTGCATAGTATGTCATTGTATTTGTATACCACATTTCCTTCATCCATTTGTCTGTTGGTGGATAATTAGACTGACTCCATAATGTGGCTGTGTGAATAGTACTATAAAGAACATGGCTGACAGTTGAGTACTGAAAATTTCCATGCAGAAAGAGGATGGATCTTGAATGTTCTCATCACATAAGATGTCAGATATTTGAAATAATGAATGGATTGGTTGACTTGATGTGATTTTTTCACATTGTATTAAAATCATAACAGTACTTTCTACCTCATAGATACGGGCAGTTAGAATTTTTCAAGATGTAGTGAAAAGTTAACTTGCACAGAAGACCATGGAAGCAAAAAAAAAAAAAATACTGTGTAAGTGTTGAAAGAAAAAAGAAATCTGTCAATGGAGAACTCTCTGTTAAATAAGATATTCTCAAATAATGAAGAAGAAGCAAAATATTTTTCTGTTTCAAAAAACAGCTAAAAGAATTAGAAGTTAGGATAACTTTACTACAAGAAATGCTAAAAGAAATTTGTCAGGCTGAAGAGAAATGATTCTGTTTTGTGGTTCATAAAAGCATAAAATATTTACTATTTTTTTAAATAAAAATTCTGTCACCCTTGTCCTAGAACAGCCATTATGCATATGTATGTGTGTGTTTATGTTTATGCAAAACCAAAGATATAACTAAAATAAAAGATAATAACCAGTTGGAGATAAAATAGAATACTAAAATAGTTAGATTAGTCCAAAAGAAGGCAGAAAAAGAGAAACAAAGATGTTCCAAATAAAAAACAAATAGCAGGATGGTAAATTTAAACTCAAGTAGATGAGTAATTAATTACTGCACTTGAAAAGTAGATATTATAAAACAGGATAAGGGATATAAAGGTGCAGATTAAAAGCAGGGGTGGGCGTTTCGCCGAATGGCTGAGAGGCCAGTTGAAATGTGCATGTCCTACATCAGAGCGCCTGGGTTTCCTTCTCAGCTTCATTGCTTACTCCAGGTTCCTGTAACACAGATTCCGGGATACAACATGATGGCTCAAGTAACTGGGTCCCGCAGTCCTGGCTCCCAGCTTCAGTCCTGGCTGGGGGCTGTGCAGGCATCTGGGGAGTGGGCCAGTTACTGCAAGCTCTCCGTTTCTCCCTTTCTGCTTTTCAAGAATTTTTTTCCCGAGTTTTATTTATTTATAGAGAAGGAAAGACAGAGCGAGATCTGCCCTCCACTGGCTCACTTCCCAAATGGCTGCAACAGCTCCTGGCTTCAGCCTGGCCCAACCCTGGCCCTTGTGGCCATTTGGGGAGTGAACCAGTGTATAGAAGATATATCTCTCCTTCTGTCTGTCCCTCTCTGTAACTCTGCCTTTCAAAAAAAATAAATATTATTTTTCTTTTAAAATTTCTTAAGATAAAACAGATTTCATGTATTTCATAGGTACAGTTCTAAGAAGATAACCACACTCCCCTCTTTCTTCCTCCCTCCATCAATCTACCTCCTTACTTCCTTTTGTTCCTTTAATTTTCACAGAAACATAATTTCAATCTACTCTATCATCATGGTCTTTATGCACCACTAGCCATTATAATCAGCAAGTAAAAAGTAGAAAGACCACAGTTCCACAGGATTATCAACAAGGGCTAAGAAAAGCAATCACACTATGTCTGTTTCATTACTGTACTGTAACTCTGACTTTCAAGCAAATAAATAAATGTGCTTCACTTCCCAGATGGTCACAATGGCCAGTGCTGGGCCAGGCCAAAGCCAGGAGCCAGGAGCTTCTTCCAGGTCCCCAAGTATGTAGCAGGGATCAAGCATCTGGGACATTTTCCACTACTTTTCCAGTCTATTAGCAGGAGTTGGATCAGAAGTGGAGCAGCTGAGGCTCGAACCGGTGGCCATATGAGATGCTGGCACCACAGGTGGCAGCTTTAACCACTATGCCACAGCTCTGGCCTAACAATTTATATTTCTAAAAGCTGAGATATGCTCATCATTTTTATTATTCCAGTAATACTTAAAAACTTTTTTTAAGTTGTAGAATGCTAACAACTTGACTTTAATCATAAAAAATTCAAATCATTAGTACTGGAGGCAATATATATATATATATATATATATATATATATATTTCTTTTCAACTTATATAATAAATATAAATTTTCAAAGTACAACTTTTGAATTATAGCAGCTTTTCCCCCCATAACCTCCCTCCCACCGGCAACTGTCCCATCTCGCTCTCCCTCTCCCATTCTTCATCATGATTCATTTTCAATTATCTTTATATACAGAAGATCAACTTAGTATATAATATATTTTTTAAATTTATTTGACAGATAGAATTAGACAGTGACAGAGAGACAGAGAGAAAGGTCTTCCCTCCATTGGTTCACCCCCCAAATGGCCACCACGGTCCCACGGCCAGAGCTACGCCGATCCAAAGGCAGGACCAGGCACTTCTTCCCGGTCTTCCATGCAGGTGCAGGGGCCAAGCACTTGGGCCATCCTCCACTGTTTTCCCAGGCCACAGCAGAGAGCTGGACTGGAAGAGGAGCAACCAGGACTAGAACTCGGCGCCCATATGGAATGCCGGCATTGCAGGCAGAGGAACAACCAACTGAGACAGAGCACTGGCCCCTGGAGACAATGTTAATCTGCTCACTTCTGTTTATTAAAGAGTGGCTAAGTAATCATTAAATGTGATAACAAATATCTTATTTCTTTTTTTTTTATTTTTCACAGGCAGAGTGGACAGTGAGAGAGAGAGAGACAGAGAGAAAGGTCTTCCTTTTTGCCGTTGGTTCATCCTCCAATGGCTGCCGCGGATGGTGTGCTGCGGCTGGCGCACCGCGCTCATCCGATGGCAGGAGCCAGGTGCTAGGTGCTTATCCTGGTCTCCCATGGGGTGCAGGGCCCAAGCACTTGGGCCATCCTCCACTGCACTCCTGGGCCACAGCAGAGGGCTGGCCTGGAAGAGGGGCAACCGGGACAGAATCCGGCGCCCCGACCGGGACTAGAACCCGGTGTGCCGGCGCCGCAAGGCGGAGGATTAGCCTGTTGAGCCACGGCGCCGGTCCACAAATATCTTATTTCTCATATGTTTTGGTTTATTCTCCAGTTTTCACCTCTAACACGAGGAACGTTTGTCTTTATGAGAGTTACTGATGAATCAGACTAAATAAAAGCAAACTTATTAACCTAGAAAACTTCTATTTAAGGTATAGAGACTTTTTCCTCCTCCCTCTTCTATTCCCTTGCTTTTTTTTTTTTTTACTAAGATCCATTTTTTAACTTAAGCTTAACCCTACACTAAATAAAGAGTTCAACAAATAGTATGGAAAAAAATCCTGTTCCTCAACTGTGGAGACAAGGACAATTCAGTCATTGCATCTCAGAGTGTCAGTTTCTCTTCTGTAGATATTCCAGAATTTTCTTCAAGTTTGATTTTTGTTGAGCTGCTCAATAAGAAAATGAAAATTTATTTAACTGCTGCATGGCAATTCATTTCTTAAATTTTGTAAGTGAAATAGCCAAGTTAGGTTTAATTTATCAATTTGTTTGCTTATCGGAGGGTACATGCTAATTTGTAAATATGATATTTGAATCATAATTTAAAAACCACTTAAGTATTGGTGAGCTATATTATATTTATATAATTCATGTTTTCATATAAGGCTCATTTTGAGTTCATTTAAGGACTCCTACAGATTTATCTTTTAGTTGGCATTTCTTAAATTCATTAATATTTACTTTAAAATAATTTTTCCTTGATTGCTATTATTTATGCTGGAACAGTAACATAATCATCTGTGGAGAGATGCCACAGTGTGCCATCAGTTCAGTGACCTCAGAAACTACTTTTAAATGAAAGTCATGGGCGCACATAGATATAGGCAATTATGAAGACTCAATAGATTTCAGAAAATGCTTTATGTAAAGTCTTAACTCACTATAATTTTATTGTAAACTGATGATAAAAATAGATGTCTGTAAGTATTAGCTAAGTAAAAATTATATTTACTATGTATAGTCACTATTTTAAAAAAATTTTCACTGGATTTCTTTAATGTTTCTTTTTTAAAAATTGTATTTAAGGACTACAACTGCATGCATTTCATGTATACAAACTTAGGAACATAGTAATTCTTCCCACCCCACCCTCTCCTCCCTCCTGCCTGCACTCCCACCTCTTCCTCTTCCCTCTCCTATTCCCATTCTTAATTTCTAAGATCTATTTTTAGTTAACTTTTTACTCATACGATTAACTCTACACTAAATTAAAGAGTTCCACAAATAGTATGAAGGAAAAAAATACACTGTTCCTTAACAGTCAAGAAAAGCGCTATTCAAAATCATTGCACTTCAAAATGTCAATTTTACTCCTATAGATCACCTTATAGGTACTCTGTTACTTATCACAGATCAGAGAGAACATGTGTTTTTTTTTTTTTTTTGAGAATGGCTTATTTCACTAAGTATATTGGTTTACAGTTGCATTCATTTTGTTGCGTGCGACAGGATTTTCTTTTTTAAAAAAACCGTTATGTGATATTCCATAGTGTATGTATGCCATAATTTCTTTTTGTTTTATTTGACAGGTAGAGTTATAGACAGTAAGAGAGAAAGAGAGAAAGGTCCTCCATCCGATGGTTTACCCCCCAAATGGCTGCTACGGCCAGAACTTTGCTGATCAGAAGCCAGGAGCCAGGAGCTTCCTGCAGTCTCCCATGCGGGTGCAGGGGCCCAAGCACTTGGGACATCCTCCACTGCCCTCCTGGGCCACAGTGGAGAGCTGGATTGGAAGAGGACCAACTGGGACTAGAACTGGCAACCCATATGGGATACCTGCGTCACAGGTGGAGGATTAACCAAGTGAGCCATGGCGCTAATCCCTGCCATAATTTCTTTATGCAGTCAGTTGATGGACATCTGAGTTGATTCCATATCTTAGCTATTGTGAATTAAGCTGCAGTAAACATGGGAGTTACTAATTTTGACCATATCATTGCATTCAGCATAATAGGATATGAAAAAACACATATAAGGAAGTCCTGATGCTCGCAAAGTGTTTATAGTCTTGTCTATGAGTTAAGAAATGATTGTCAGTATAACCATGAAACATAAAGTGATGAGTTCCATTATAGAGGTTCATATAGATTATGCATCTGTCAGGAAAGACAAGATTATGCTAAAATAGCAGACATCCCCAAATCTTAGCGACATATCATGGTAGGTCTATTTTTCATGCGTATTATCATGGGCCCACCTATGTATCTGCTTTATGTCTCCTTTCTCTTGGATCAAACTAAAGGAGGCTCTGCTCTCTGAAATGTTACTGGTGTGTGGCTTGGTAGGTGACCAGGGTAAGGGGTAGGGGAAAATGAAAATCATCCATTAGCTTTATTCTTCTTCTACCTGCATTCCTTTGGGTCAGAATGAGTGGCTTAGTGTACCAGAAGCAGGAGAACTGGAATGTGTATAGGCATCCTAATGATAACATCATCCTATAGAAGTTCAAAGTAAGGAGAGTTTGTGCTTTGGTTGGAATAGCAAGGAGAGCTTCATGGAGGAAGTGGCTTTTGAATTCGACCATTATTGAGGGGTATAATTTTACCATATGGGATTGAGGCAGCTATGTGAAAATCAGATTTCTTGTAGAACTAACCAAAATATGGAAGCAAATGTTACTTCAGCTCTTTTTGTTGTTACCTGTCTTAGCATGATGCTACAGTGAAAAATTATTACTCCTACATCAAAAGAGAAATTGAAGCCTATGGTGTGGCACAAGAACGGGAGACTCCTTTCATAATACACACAGGCAAACTTAAATTTCCTGCTTTTTCTCTCTCTCCTCTCAGAAGCTCCAAACACTGGACACCGCCTCCGGGAAGTCCTCTGCCTCCCCTGTGGTGCTCCTTGCTTTCCGATCTTTTGCGTACTATTACTCTCATGCTATTCTGAGGCTTGGAGATGTGGTTTGACAGTTTTAGGATCATGGATTTGTGTAACATGAAACTAGGTATTCTGGTCACTGACACTTTGACGTGTGATATTTCTGCCCAACCACACCCTTCAAAATTTTATTGTTTTGGCCATTTTGGATTGTGCTTATTCAGGAAGTAAATTTCCATTTCCTGCAATTAATGTCTAATTGGTGAATAGTTCACCAGGTTTGGGACCCTTGATTCAGTGCTGAAGATTTACACAGTTGATTTTCACATGAGCCCAATTCAAGGCAAACACAGTCTAGTGAAGAGGCAAATTTGCACTCCTATTCTCAACACAATCTAGTGAGTGGATGGAACAGCAAAATAAAGAAAATGGAACAAAGAGCTAAGGACACTGAATAACAGTCAAAGGGGTTTGTGATCTACTCAGATAAAGCTCCCGGAGCAGCAGCCGGAAGATCCAGTTTCAAGCCTTGGCAATAGAATTGTCTCAACAATGGCACTGCAGATTTTGCAGTCCTATGTGTATCTCATTACTCTTGTATTCTTTAGTTTCTCCATCAGTAAAAGGGAGGGTTGGACAAGATTATTTTTAAATGCTCTTTCATAGCATGATAACACTGTCAATGAAAAGAAATCTGGGTTTCTTGCCAAATTCCTTATTTTGAAAATGAGATTCTGAAAGAGGTTGACTTGACCAACACCCCCCAGTTGGGTGACAGCCAAAATAAGAACTCTATTTCCTTCTTAGCTGTTATTTATAAAAATAATTTGAGTCTATTAATTAAAAGTGGGCTTCATAAAAACAGGTGCTTGAAAACTGTTAGCAGCCGGTTCAAGTTGCATTCTCTTTCTGAAGATATTGAAAATATTTTATCTAAAAATGTAATAATCAAGGTAGTTATTAGGCAAGAACAAGAACTAAATGGCATTCCAATTGGAAAGAAATTAAAATTTCTTACATAATAAATTATGACAATATTGATAAATTCTGACATAATATATGTAAAATCCCAAATAAATAAAACTGTCTGGTGTGATTGTGTGAAAAAGCTCCTAGAAGCAATAAAAGAACTTAGCTAGGTCGCAGGGTACAAGGTTAAAAAACGAATGTCAACTGAAGAGTGTGTGCTCTGACCAACCCAAGAGCTATGTATTGAAAACTGCAGTACACCAAATGGGAGAAATCAAAAAAGACCTAAAGAAACAGAGACATAAGCTGTGTTTATGGATTAGAACACTCAATATTATTAAAATGTCAGTTTTTAACAGAAAAGGGACATTTATGAAAAGCTGTTGAAACATGAATAAAGTTTATAACCATTAAAGAAAAATCAAAAATAGGCTCATTTCCTCTAGTCAGAGAAGGTGTGAATATTATCAACAATACATGCTGAATAGCAAGGTCTTAACATGTGTTTCAATTATTTAATTGATGGAATAAATTATATTTAGTAAACAGAGATCTATTGCTTAACATTTTGTCTCTGGTATACATTTGGAAATAGCATCAAAGTAAATTAATTTCTTTAAGAATCACAGCCAAACTAACTTGTGTTAAGCATTAATTATGCCCAAATAGTAAATAAAATAGTTGATGACCTATGCCAAGGATGGCATTTTATGCTATTAATTATTAATGTACAATTCTTGTTAAAAATACATTGATCAAATTATTTAACTTCACATGCATCAGATTTAGCGCTTTTGTTTCCCCCTTAAATAATGCATAAAATTTCTCCTGGTTTATGAGATATTTATGCCATCAGAAAAAAAATCAGAAACAGATAAGGCCAAATTAAAAAAATAAATAAAATTTCATTACTTTAATGTAGGCTTTCAGTGATAAGTTAAAACGTTTTAGCATTTCCATGAAGCAGAATAATGATTTTGTTGAAATAAAATGTGGTCTCATAAATATAAAATATAAAATATGGTGTCATAATAGCATCTTGGTGTGACAGTTTGCTATACTTGTCGTTGGCCAACTGTAATGAAAAATTAAAGAGCTTCAACAAAATGCTTAAGTTCATGATCTGGGGTCCAAGAGATACCAGAGCCAAAACTACAGTCATTAGATAAGGATGCATTTTCCAATCTAATCAACAATTGAATAACATAAGTTTTCTTACTGGACTTCAGAAATAATGCTAGTCACCTAGAGAAGACTGAAAAGCAAAGATGATCATTTCTACTGCACTTCTGCTTCTCTCAAAGAGTTTGTGTTTTTGCTGAGGGAGTAAATATGCATATTTAAACAAAAAGTAAGTGATCATGGAATGAATACCAAATAGAATTCCTGGTTTATAAGTACTTTCTGGAAGTGGTGATAACACCTTTTCTGAGAGTCAATCATGGAAATTAAATGATACTCATGAAAACTCATTCTAAAAATTGTAAAAGACATTGTAAAAGTTGATTTTTCATTATTTTAATGGATATTATATGAGGAAGAGAGATAATGGAGATAGAACATGAGATTTAGTGATACATATATATATATCAAATCCTGGCTCTGATGCTTAAGATTACTTCATTTCTCTGAGTATCAGTTTCCTTATGTGAAAAAAAAAAGTGGTAACTTTCTTTTTAAAAGATTTATTTGTTTATTTGAAACTCAGAGAGTGAAATATCAATCTTCTATCTGCTGGTTCTCTCCTCAAATGGCTGCAACAGCTAGGATTGGGCCAGATTGAAGCAAGGAGCCAAGAATTCCATTTGTATCTCCCACATGGATGGCAGGGGCCTTCTTCCACTGCTTTTAGGTACATTAGCAGGAGCTGGATAGAAAGTGGAACTGTCAGGATTTGAACCAACGCTCATAAAGGATGCCAGCTTTGCACATGACAGGTTAACCCCTTGTACCACAACACTGGCCCCAGGGATAACTTCTTATCCAAGTAGGTTTCCAAATGATGAAACGAAATGTTGTGTATTAGGTGCCTAACACAGAATATTGCATATCATTACAGAAATTTGATAAATGTTAGCTTCCTATCTTTTATGTTATTTCAAGTGGTTCTTCACTAATTCATCATGGAGATATTTTCATTTCTCTTGTCTACTTTATTTCTAACCAACTTTTTCTCAAAGTAAGCAGGCTTGTTAGTGCTAAACAGATATTGGAGGATTACCTCAAACACGTTTTTAAAGATTTGTTTATTTGAATGGAATAGTTTGAGAGAGAGAGAGAGAGAGAGAGAGAGAGAGAGAGATCGAGAGATCTTCCATCTATCTGCTGGTTACTTCCCAAATGGCTGCAACAGCCAGAACTGGGCAAGGCCAAGGCCAGGAACCAGGAGCTTCATCCATGTCTCCCATGTAGTGCAGGGGCCCAAGGACTTAGGTCACCCTCTGCTACTTTCTCAATCATGTTAGCAAGGAGGTGGATTGGAAGTGGAACGGCTGGGATTCCAACCAGTGCCCATATGGGATGCCAGGACTGCAGGTTGTGGCTTAACCTGCTGTGCCACAGCACTGGCTCCAAAATCTTTTTAAATGAAGAGGATATACAAATTAGCCTCTGGCGTTTTCTCTACTTCTCAGAGAAGAGTGGTGGTCTCCCATCAGGTTACTGGTGACTCAGTCATCTTGGCCATTTCAATAGTGCCCTAGCTGTCCAGATTGGGATCTTGCTCAGTGCTTCCTTATCCTAAGCCTATGGAAAAATTCCTAGTTGTCTCATTGTCATGATCTCCCTTTGAAATTAGGGAATAAGGAAAAACAAAAAGGGATATCAACTGCACAAAGAAAATTGCACAGAATATTGTCATAAAATGCAAGGGCTGGCTTAGGATTAGGTATTGGACGTATTTTGGTTTTAAATGTAAAATGAGTAAGAAAGGATATGCTAGCCATCAATTTCTGTCTGTAAGACTTTTGATTTCTAAGTGTAGTTAATTCTTCTAAGGATGATCAAATATTTATCTTGATAATTAAATTTGAACTAATTATAGTTGGAACTTCACTTTTCTGAACATATCTTAGGAACCAGTGAAAGGCAAATATCAGTTCTGATATATAACCACCTTGGGTGCCAGTGATGCAGCTAGGGGCTGACTTTGGTCTCATGCATGGGAACTGCCCGATGGTGAGGGAGGGGGAGAGGTGTACAGGGGTGGGGACAGAGGTGGTTACATGCCCTTTCTGATGATGGCCTGAAGTTTTTCTAATTTCTGTCAACCTTACTTCTCAATAAAAACTCTGGCAGGGGCACTTGTAGCCTCAAGTGTGTGTTAATGTCATGTGTATAGAGAGCTACATCTGTGTCAATGGAAAGTGTGCCAGGGTGTTGAACTGCTATGCTCTGGGCTAAGGTTAGGGGATGGAACAATTCCTACACTGTGCACCACACCAGCACTTCCTTTTGTAAGCATTATATGGAAAATCTCCAATTCAGTACTTGGATATAGCTAAACTAGGGAAAACTGAAACTTTTAAATTCAATTTAGCTCAGAAACTCTCAACATGAAGAGCATGCCTGACCTTTCTTATACTTCCCCTCTCTGAGTTCCTCAGAAAGAATCACAGACTAGGGCGGGCCTTTGGCTGACTGCTTCACAGCAGAGTGCTTGGGTTTCACTTCTGGCTCTGGTTCCTCCGTATAGATCGCTTCCTGCTAATGCAGACCCTTGGATGCAGCAATAATGACTCAAGTAGTTGGATATGTGCTGCCCCCCTAAGAAACCTAGATGAGTTCCTGGCTTCTTGTTTGTGGGCATTTGAAAAATGAACAGTTGGATGAAGCCTTTCTCTTTCTATTGATCTCTGTCTCAAATTAATAAGTAACTTAAAAAAAAATTCCTAGAACAGCCAGATTCGTCTTAAGAGAAGAATCTAAGGTGATTGTGCAGCTGAGATGCCCCTTTAAGACTGTTGTCTCTCTTTTTTAAAGTTAATTAATTTATTTGAAAGTTAGAGTTACACAGAGAGGAGAGGCAGAGAAAGAGAGAGAGCAATCTTCCATCCAATGGTTCACTCCCCAATTGGCCACAACAGCCGGAGCTGCGCCAATCCGAAGACAGGATCCAGGAGCTTCTTCCAGGTCTCCCACGTGGGTGCAGGGGTGCAAGGACTAGGGCCATCTTCCACTGCTTTCCCAGGCCATATCAGAGAGCTGGATTGGAAGTGGAGCTGCCGAGTCTCAAACCGGTGCCCATATGGGATGCCAGCACTTCAGGCTAGGGCATTAACCTGCTGCTGTATAGCGCCAGCCCCAAGATTGTTGTCTCTTTAATTTTTAAAAGTTTTTTGTTTTAATTAAAGAAATCAAAGTACATTTAGTTCACATATGCTTTGACTAAACCACTGTGTTCATCTAAAGGCAATAGTGGTTCCAGGGTCAAGGGAAAGGAATATTAATACAGCCATGTATTGCATAATGAAATTTGGTCAAGGTTGGGCCAAATGCATGACAATGGTTCCGTAAAATCTTCATGGAGCTGGGAAGTTCTTATGACCGAGGGTGTTACAGCCATCATGATGCCATAGTGAAATGCACTTCTTAGATGTCAGTGGTGACACATGGAAACAAAGCAACCGCCCTGCCAGTTGTGTAAAAGTACTGCATACACAGTGTTCATGCATGATCCTTGAGAATGGTCGCAAATGACTGTTACTGGCTTGTGTATTGGTCTTACTCTACTTTTCATTGTTTTAAAGAGTACTCCTGCTCATTAAATAGTTACTGGAATTGGTCTCTTCAGACATGGTGAGGCTGGAAAAGATTCTCCTTGTCTCTTTCCATGGTGGCTCTGGGCGTGGTGGAGGGGCCGCTGCAGCATTTCATCAAGACAGAGACTAGGAAGCAGTGCATCCAGCAGCTGGTGCCCCAGATGCCTGAACTTTGTTGAGAGGCATATAAACCAGCCCACGCCCGGGCTGGACAGTCAGATTGATGCCTGTCTTGTGAACTGTATAGAGCACTTCATTGATACAAACCAGGCACCGTGAACCCATGGGGACAGATCCAGAAATCCAGGTTAGTCTTCTCTCAGAGCTACCTCGTTGGAAAGGAAGGTAGTTGAAGAAATGAAGGGTTGTTGATGGAGTGGTTGAAGAAATGGCTAGGGGAAGATCAGGTCCGCCTTTTGTCACACTTGGGACCTTCTGTCATCTGAGAATGATCAAAGACCAATTTTGTGTGTGAGTGGGTTTGAGGGTCACATGTCTATGTGACTGATTTTAATGCCAACCTTGTGAAAACAGTTGACCGATAAATGAAAAACAATTTGCAAAATATTACTGCATATGGGACTCTACTTTTCTCAAGGTAAAATTAACTGCTTCCTAGAGTTTTGATGGTGGAGTTGGTTGGTAGGGGATTGATACCCGATTCCTGTGAAGATCTTTGTGTCTCGGAATGGGGTCAGTTGGAGAAGAGTAATTCGTTGTTTAACTGTGGGCCTCCTTATCTAGTGTCTGATTATCTGTGTTGGAGGAACAGCCCTGGAAGGTTCAGACCATCTACTTTAGCTTTATAGATCATCTCCTTCCCCTGAACTAAGATTCACTTAAATATCTGCATTGGAGTATGATATCACAATAGTGCAAATTTGAGGGAGAGAACATAATTCTCATTTCTAGGTTGCCAAAAAGGAAAACGTAAATTCCTTCTATGTATTAGGATACAAAAATTCAAAGATATGCCTCAGTGAATCAAAAAGATTTAAACCGTTTCAAAACCAGCAGTTTCAGGTAGAAGTGCATACCTAATGCTAGTTAGCCCAGATTCCACTTGCTTCAATGTTTCGTTCACTGAAATAAAGTCTCCACAAAATGTAAGAAAGGGAATGCTGTGAAGCAGTGTGCTGTGTTAGGCTGGTGGCAATCTTATGCATCTGTTTTACTGCATTTCTAGATTGCATCAAGAGGCCATGTGCAGTGATGGACCTCTACCAGGTAGGGCTGTGTGAGTGTACTGTGTAATGTTCACACAACAGTCAAATCACCCAATGAAGCATTTCTCAGAATGTAACCCTTCACTAAGTGCCGTGTGACTGTATTTATGAAATAAAGCTAGACTGAACAAAATCTAGCCTCAATCTCTAGAGCCTTAAAAGCATCTAGAAGTTTCTTTCAGTGTCTTCACAAGTCTATCATCTGCTCTTTTCCTCTAAGCCCACTGGCTTTCCTCTAGGCATCAGCATGTGGTTTAGATGAACAAAGAATCTCATGCACACAGTTACACTGCTTTGTAAGGTTTGTTTGGCATCTGGCAGTACAGCAGGAACCTGCTCGTTCTCTTTGAAAGGGCATGTTTGCATTAATGTGTGTCCTGTCACTGCCAGCAGGAGGAATTCCAGCTGCTTTTTACTTGATTGGTTAAGTGGATCTGTGTGAGGCAGCCAAAAAACTTACCATCAGTTTGATAGAAAAGTGTGATTCAAGTTCCCAAAGGCTGACCTGCTGACAAACTTTGGCTGCTAACCAAGTGTTGAATTGAAATCTTTTGTTTATAATTAAACCCTAGATTGCTCAGTAGAGGCATAGAAGATGGAAAGAGGCGATGGAGTTCTGCAAGAGTCTTTATGGTTGGTGGTGAGTTCATGTGATCCTTAAAGCATAATTGTAATTGAAAAAAAATACTTGAAAGTTTTTTTTCTTTTCATGAGTTGGGCGAGAAGAAATTAAAGGGAGTTGATTAGAATGAGTATGAATTTCTGTTGGGATTTAGGGAAAAATTCCCTGACTTTTGTCTGGAACATGCTGGTTGAGGAGCATTGGGAAAGATAGTTGGAGCTTCAGTAGATTATGGTGAGGAAAGATTACGTACAGTTTTGAGTTCTAGTCTGATTAGTTTTTTGGTTTTTTTTTTTTTATGTTAGGTTTGCAATCATCTGTTTCCACGTAGAGAAGTGACATGAAGAATGTTACCTATTTAGGAAGATAAGTGATTTTTAGGGTTGTTTCAGGGAAAAATTGGAAAGGGGGGAGACCAGTTTCTAATAAATAGACATCAATCTGTCCCTCAGCACAGCTGAACAACTCTTAGTTTTTCAAGAGTTTCATGGAAAAATCCTGAAAGCAGCAGTTACATCTCATCTCTTCAGGCCGTATGCTTCTAGTTCCAACTCTTCTAGAGGATTGTCTTACCATTTATGGTTGAGAAGATAAAAACTGTCAGTTATGAGCTTCCTCATTTGTAACTCATTTCACTGCTTTTTCTCTTGATCTGAAAGGTGTGTATTTTTACTTTGTGTTTCCTTCATCCCCCTCCCTCATATCCTTCCATCCATCCGATCTATCTCTGTAATCTCTCTTTCCTAAAATGTCTCCTTCTCCTGTATTATGGATATTTCCTGCCACTCCCTGAGCCAAATTGCTTCCATGTGTCTTCATTTTTCACTCATCAGAGAGGAAACTGTTTGATTTGCCTTTTAGCTATAATTTCTTTTTTATCTTTTTAATTTATGAATTTATCTATCACCACTTTTCCATTTGCTCTCACCATTCCTGCCTTGGGTGACTCTAGAAATGAAACTCTCTGTTCCTGTTCATCACATTGACTTGGCATACAGTAGTGTTTACTGCTCCTTTCTTATTTCTTGGAAGATTAATAGCTTTAGAAAACATGTATCACTTCTGAAAATTTCAAGCATATCTAATATCTCCCTATATCTGGGGGTGATTTTTTACATTGACAACTTATTCCTTTTTTTGTTATTGTTCCCGATCCCTTGCTCTGTCAGTGAGGTCAGTGTTCTCATGTCTTCTTTTCAGAAGAGGAAACAGGTCATGCAATAGTTTATGGTGAAGAGAATGGAATCTAGCAACAGAAAGTCCAAAGTCCAGAATTTTCTCTGTACTTCTAACTTCAGCTTCCTGCTAGTGCATACTTGTGGAGGCAGTGGGTGATGGCTCAAATAGCTGGGTTGTTTTCATTCACGTGGGAGACCTGGATTTGGTTCTTGGTTTCAGCCCAGGTCCAGCCCCAGTTTTTACAGCATTATGGGGTGGGAATCAGTGGATAGAAAGTCTTTGTCTTTCACTCTCTGCCTCTCAAATAATAAAAAATATCACAGTGCATATCTTGAATTTTTGATCTTGAACAGTTATTTGACCTCTCCAGTCTTGGTTTTCCTATCTGGAAACAGGTGTAATAAGGTCTATTGTAGGAGCTGGTGCCGTGGCTCACTTGGTTAATCCTCTGCCTGCGGCATCAACATCCCATATGGGCTCCAGATTCTAGTCCCAGTTGCTCCTCTTCCAGTCCAGCTCTCTGCTGAGGCCTGGGAAGGCAGTGGAGGATGGCCCAGATGCTTGGGCTCCTGCACTCGCGTGGGAGACCAGGAAGAAGCACCTGGCTCCTGGCTTCAGATCAGTGTATTGCCAGCCTTAGTGACCATCTGGGGCATGAATCAATGGAAGGAAGACTTTCTCTCTCTCTCTCTCTCTCTCTCTCTCTCTCTCCATATATATATATATATATGTGTGTGTGTGTGTGTGTGTGTGTGTGTGTATGTGTGTGTATACACCTGTCAAATAAAAAAAAGATCTATAGTAGAGAGTTGTTGTAGGATTTAGAAAGATCCTATCTATGGGGTGCTTGACATTCAAGGAATGAGATATTAAATATCTTCTGAAAAATTCCTCCTAGCTTTAAGTATCAACATCTCTGTTAATAATTCCCATATCTATTCCCAGATGTCATCAGTCTTGATGTTTCTCAACTCTGGAGGTTTCCATTCCTACTGCAATTTATATACTGAAGACTTCAACACTCAACATGTCCCAAACTAGTTAAACTAAGAATGATATGAGAGGTAGAATAAAAAAAACTGCCTTTGATTGAGACAAAATATGCAAAAAACTTTAATGGTATCCCTTCCCCCACCATTTCCCCAAAATTGCCAAACCTCAGTGAGGAAAAAAGAGGGGAATCTCTACCTATGTGTAACTGTGGGGTACAAACCTCAAGATTTCTCACTAACCCAGGCAGGGTACTGAGAATACTGATTGTGTAGAAGAGATGGTGGAGTCAGTTGTTTAAATAGCCAGTTATTCCTCAGATATTCTTACTGAGTCCTTTCTGTTCCAGGTTTGGGAGAACTAAACTTCCCTACTCTTAGCATGTGGAAGAGTGGTGGTGCTGACCGGGGAAGTGCCTACATTTATTGGCTCACTGATTTCTTTCTTTCTTTTTTTTTTTTTTTTGAAGACAATTATTTCTTATATTTAAGTTTTTGTTTCTATAAAGAGAACAGAGTTCATGCATTTCACAGATAAAATCCTAAACAGATAGCCATACTTCCCTCCTTCAATCCCTCCTCCTCCTGACTTTCATTAAGAGTGGTCAGACATTCAGTGTCTTAGGCAGCTCATGTAAAACTAAACCTGTTATTCTTTAAAATGCTAATTTCCAACTTTTAATTTTCAGGTATGGATTTAATACCTAGACAAAAATCACTACATGACAGTCAATTGCAAGTCAAATTTATATTTAAGACATTCAAACTTACATTAATTTAATAGACAGTCTCATGATAAAAGAAAGACCATATCATTATAAAGTCATATTTGCTTGAAAATGGCAACTCCAAAAAGAACATTGTACTACAACAGAAGATCAGTCAGGGCTTTTTTTTTTTTTTAGAAAAACAGAGCCAATAGAATATGTATGCTATATAGCTAATGTGTTTATGTACTATTCATTTTAGAGATTAATTTCAAGGAACTGACTCCTGTAGTTGTAGGACTGGACAAGCTGTTAGGCTGGAAACTTGGATGGGGCTGATGTTCTGGTTTTGTTGCAGAATGTCTTCTTAGAGAAACTCCAGTTTGCTTTCAAGGCCTGGCAGATGATGGATGAATCCTACTCATATTATTGATTGTAATCTAAATTTAAAGTTTATAGGAGTCGGTTGCAACCACTATTGGAATGCCTGTGTTAAAGTCCCCGTTAGGCCGGCGCCGTGGCTCAACAGGCTAATCCTCCGCCTTGCGGCGCCGGCACGCTGGGTTCTAGTCCCGGTCGGGGCGCTGGATTCTGTCCTGGTTGCCCCTCTTCCAGGCCAGCTCTCTGCTGTGGCCAGGGAGTGCAGTGGAGGATGGCCCAAGTGCTTGGGCCCTGCACCCCATGGGAGACCAGGAAAAGCACCTGGCACCTGGCTCCTGCCATCAGATGAGCGCGGTGCGCCGGCCGCAGTGCGCTGTCCACGGCGGCCATTGGAGGGTGAACCAACGGCAAAAGGAAGACCTTTCTCTCTGTCTCTCTCACTGTCCACTCCGCCTGTCAAAAAAAAAAAAAAAGTCCCCGTTAATGCAGACCCTAGGAGGTAGCAGGTGACGGTTCAAGTACTTGTGTTTTTGCCATCCATGTAGGATTCCCAAGTTTAATTCCTGGATCCTGGCTTCAGGCTGGCCTAGATCTGGCTGTTGTGGGCATTTGGGGGAAGTGAACAAGTGAGTGGGAAATGTCTGTCTGTCCCTATTCCTTTCTCTGTATATTTGCTTTTCAAATAATAAATGATAGTTTAGGGGCTGCTCTGTGGCACAGCGGGTTAATGTCCTGGTCTGAAGCACTGGCATCCCATATGGGTGCTGGTTCGAGACCTGGCTGCTCCACTTTCAATCCAGCTCTCTGCTATGGCCTGAGAAAGCAGTAGAAGATGGCCCAACTCCTTGGGCCCCTGTGTGGGAGACCCAGAAGTTCCTGGCTCCTGACTTCGGATCATTGCATCTCTGCCAATTGGGGAGTGAACCATTGGATGGAAGACCTTTCTCTCTCTCTCTCTGCCTCTCCTCTCTCTTTGTGTAACTCTGACTTTCAAATAAAACAATAAATCTTTAAAAATGATAATTTAAAGTGACCTGAGATCATAGTCATATCTGCAAAATTTCTTTACAGCAAATGTTAAATTAGTGTTTGATTGCATCACCGGATACTTCTGTCTCATTAGGCTGACAAATAAAACTGACCATAACAAATTCTCTTAAGTAAACAACTCTCCTTTCCAATTTTTACATTTCAAAGATTTGAGCATTCTTGGTTTAAGGCTTTAATCTTAAATAATTCATCAAGTGTGCTTGGTTTTTTCCCTCATATGTGTCTACATTTAGTCACTCTAGAGACATGTCCTGACTACAGTAGGCACCGTCAAGATATAAGGATGCGCATGTTGTATATATATATATGTGACAAGTGACTGTCCTCCAGGAGTTCCCTATGGTATATTCCCAGGGTAGGCTGTCAGCAACTGATGTTGGAATTACTGCAATAAAACCATTCAGTTTGGTGTTACATCTAATACTTCCTTGTGTTGTTTGGGTATTACACGCATGATTTAATAGGCTGTCAAGAACCCATATTAGTTTGTAACATAATTGATCTGATTCATCATTCCTTTTTAAAAATATTTTAAAATATTTATTTATTTAAAAGAGAGAGCAAGAGCATTTTCATCTGCTTCACCCCCCAAATGCTGACAATGACTGGGACTGGGCCAGGGCCAGATATGGGAGCTGGGAACACAACCCATGTCTCTCACATGGGTTTCAGTAACCCATTGCTGCCCACTGCAGTCTGCACTGACAGGAAGCTGGAGTTAGGAGATGGAGCTGGGAATCAAACCCAGGCACTCTAATGTGGCCTGGAAGCATCTTAATCACGAGGCTAATTGCTCCCCATCATTCTTTTTTAGTTTGTTTTTGCATGACTGAAACTTGTGTGAATATGCAAATTCGCATGTATATAGGTCCACCTATATACACATTTACTTAACTTTAAACACCATTCATAGTTGTAGTAATTACTCATACTGGAGTGAGCATACACTTCGTACTCATAAACGTGAGAGCATTACTAAAACAATGAGTTAAATTACTTGAGCCAATTTAGCAGGAAGGAAAATTTCATCTACATGATGATATTTTAGCTTTCTTCCGGCTCTTGAGTTCCACTCTTGCTTCATAAACCCAAAAACACCTACACATGAGTGAATTAATTTTTAAATGAATAATGACTATGACATTTTATCTGCAAATCTTTTTTGCTTGATCTCTAGGACTCTCAGTTGTTTTCCACTACCATTTCCTAGGTTCAAGCATCAGTGTCTTCCTAAGGGGCCAATTTGCGAAGGGAAGAATGAGTAACAGCAGAACAAGGCTATTATGAGCTGTAAGGGTAATTTACTCACTTAACTATTGCTAAGGACAGAAGGTAAAGCCAAGCCAAAATGGGTCTCTGCTTTTGAATAGCAACATGGCAATTAGAATATGGGCCTGCCATCCTGTCTTAAAAACTGGGAAAGAAATAAAACAAGATAAAAAAAATAAATGAGGAAAAGCTAATCCTGAGTAGTGTCTTTAAGATAGTTGTCAGGATAGCTATGGACTTAGGAAGATGCATTTCATTCATTGCTCTCCAGTTTAAAGATTTTGTCACAAAATTTTTGTGACAAAGTAAGGTAGCAGTTGAATTTTTTCTTTTACCATCCAGATATCTGGTAACATGGAATGTCATAAAGGGAAAATGATAACACAAAGTAAATTGTTATATGATGAGCCTCGGGGTCCAGGTGCTGTTATTTTTGTCCATTTGTTTTTCTATTAAAGGTTGAGAATCCATTAATCTGCTACCTGGGCATGGCACAAGAGTGAATGTTTGCAGGGCCAGTGAGTATTTGGTATTTATTAGTGCAAAGTTTCTATTGCATATTATGCAGTTTGCAGGCATTTGTTATTCACATCCTGGTAGATAACCAAAACATTAGTTTTTTCTTTAGTAGTTAAAAAATACTTTTACAATGAGTAATTCTGGACAATGCATTATTTCTCTGGGCACTTCTCATAAAATGGTACAGACTGTGTATTATTCTGTTGGTCATGGTGAGTTTAGCTGAGCTAGAACACCTCGCAGTTGATTTATGTCCTACTCCAAGTAATAGTGTTCAAATGTCTGAACCTTTCATCATATCAAATGAGGAAACCATCCATCAAAGATCAATGTGATTTTTAAACTTTTATTTAGTAAATATAAATATCCAAAGTACAGCTTATGGATTACAATGGCTTCCCCCCGCCCCATAACTTCCCTCCCACCCACAACCCTCCCAACTCCCATTCCCTCTCCCATTCCATTCACATCAAGATTCATTTTCAATTCTCTTTATATATAGAAGATCGATTTAGTATATATTAAGTAAAGATTTCAACAGTTTGCACCCACACGGAACATAAAGTGTAAAATACTGTTTCAGTACTAGTTATATCATTAATTCACATAGTACAACACATTAATGACAGAGATCCCACATGAGAAGTACACAGTGATTCCTGTTGTTGATTTAACAATTTGACACTCTTGTTTATGGCGTCAGTAATCTCCCTAGTCTCTTGTTATGAGTTTCCAAGGCTATGGAAGCCTTTTGAGTTCACCAACTGACTCCAATCTTATTCCAACAGGGTCATAGTCAAAGTGGAAGTTCTCTCCTCCCTTCAGAGAAAGGTACCTTTTTCTTTGATGGCCCGTTATTTTCACTGGGATCTCACTTGCATTTCATTTAGGTTTTTTTTTTTTTTTTTCCAGAGTGTCTTGGCTTTCCATTCCTAAAATACTCTCATGGGCTCTTCAGCCATATCCGAATGCCTTAAGGGCTGATTCTGAGGCCAGAGTGCTGTTTAGGACATCTGCCATTCTATGAGTCTGTTGTGTATCTCGCTTCCCATGTTGGATTGTTCTCTCCTTTTTTTATTCTATCAGTCAGTATTAGCAGACACTAGCCTTGTTTGTGTGATCCCCTTGACTCTTAGACCTATCATTATGATCAACTGTGAACAGAAATTTATCACTTGGACTGGTGAGATGGCATTGGTACATGCCACCTTGATGGGGTTGAATTGGAATCCCCTGGCACATTTCTCACTCCACCATTTGGGGCAAGTCAGCTTGAGCATGTCCCAAATTGTACATATCTTCCCTCTCTTATTCCCACTCTTATATTTAACAGGTTACTGAAAAGTGATCTCAGTATGATTAAAACAAAAACTAATGCTGGAGAAAGAAAGAGGATAGGAGTGATGGGTACAAGGCAGTTTTTGGTTATCTTCTGGAAAATTTATACATATTTAAAAGCTTTGTTTTAACTTTCAATCCAGTTTGCTTCAGCTTTTAGGATCTTTTAGCTCAGAGAATATGTTTTTTAAAAAAATATTCATCTCCCTAAAATCAGAAGAGAATATACTTAGGATCCATTGTAATGGAGTTGCAGTGGGTGCAAATCTCAGACCACAAGCTTAGTTGTAAAACTGCAGCACACATAGAGATGTTATTTAGATGGAGTTATTCTGATTTTTCATGGCCTTTGTACCTTTCTGGGCACTCATTTTCCCAGGGCCATCCTGGGATCTTGGGTCTTAGGAAGGGGTCTGATCATTGATGCGACATCCTCATTTCTCTGCTCATTGAGTTGAGTTTTGTGGCCCCATCTATTTTGTGCCACATTGTCATCTTGAACATGTTGTCTTATTCTGTTTTCTGTTTCTTTGACAAAATACTTCGAACTGGATGATTTATAGATAAAAGAGACTTGTTCATCTCACAGAGCTGGAGGCTGGGAAATTCCAGAGCATGGCATTTCCATCCTGCCGCAGTCTAACATGGCAGAGGGGGTCACAGGAGGAGACAGGACTCAGGTCTCTCCTCTTGCATTAAAGCATCTTTCCTGTCATCAGGGAGCCCCACCTGTGTGGCATCATCTAATCCTAATTACCTCTCCAAAGCCTCACTTCCAGTATCGTTAACTAACATACAACTCTAGGAATTGAGCTTCTAACACATGAATTCCAAGGGGGAGACACAAACAATAGCATTTGTCTAGGCATCCACCCACCCTACGCTGGTGCTCAGTGAGTGTCCCTTAGAGCCACAGCACTGAGTTCCTAGCACTTCAAGGGCCTTGGGGTGGGGGTGGGATGGGAGAAGTGGACAGAGCGCAAGCCCCAGACTGGGCTCTGAATTCCTGGAATCTCTTTCTTTGGAGCCACACTTTGATGCCTCTGAAGCCCCCAAGCAAGCAAGCGTAGCTTCTTGTTTCTCATAGTGCTTCACAGGGACCTACTTCCACTCTCTCTCTGTCTCACTCTCACAAAACAATTAGACTTTTAAAAGAATTTTTAGAAAACTTATATTTTTTAAAAAATGTATTCCAAAATCCTAGAAGCAGGAAGTTAAAAATCAAACCTTTCTTGAAATGAATATAGATGCACAGAAATATAATTAACTAAAATTAATGACATATAGATATTGATATTTAATTAATATGGAGGTAAACAATCTTGCCAAAATTTTGTGATGTGCACTTTATTTTTTAAAAAAATATTTACCTATTTATTTGAAAGTCAAAGTTACACACAGAGAGAAGGAGAGACAGAGAGAGAGAGATCTTCCATCTGCTGGTTCACTCCCCACTTGGCTGCAGTGGCTGGAGCTGTGCCAATCTGAAGCCTGGAGCCAGGAGTTTCTTCTGGGTCTCCCATGAGGGTGCAGGGATCCAAGGACTTGAGCCATTTTGTACTGCTTTCCCAGGCCATAGCAGAGAGCTGAATCGGAAGTTGAGCAGCTGGTAATTGAACCAGCACCCGTTTGTGATGCTGGCACTACAGGTGGCGGCTTTACCTGCTATACCACAGCGCCAGCCCTGTGATATGCAGTTTAAAAGCACATGGATAGTTTCATGAGTTTTCAATTTTTTTAAAAAAGATTTATTTTATTTGTTTGAAAGGTAGAGTCAGAGAGGAGATTCAGAGAGAGAGAGAGAGAGAGAGAAAGAAAGAGAGATCATCCAGATAGCCACAAAGGCCAGAGCTGGGCGAGGCTGAAGCCAGGAGCCAGGAGCTTCATCTGGATGTCTCACATGAATGCAAGGACCCAAGCACTTTGCCATCTTCTGCTTTTCCCAGGCACATAAGCAGGGAGCTGGATCAGAAGTAAAGAAACTGGGACTCAAACTGGCTTCTATATGGGACACTGGCATTGCAGGTAGTGGCTTAACTTGTTACACTACAATGCTAGACCCAGAGTTTTCAATTCCTTTTTTTTTGACAGGCAGAGTCGACAGTGAGAGAGAGAGAGAAAGGTCTTCCTTTTCCGTTGGTTCACCCCCCAATGGCTGCTGTGGCCAGCTCGCTGCAGCCGGCGCACCGCGCTGATCTGAAGCCAGGAGCCAGGTGCTTCCTCCTGGTCTCCCATGCAGGTGCAGGGCCCAAGCACTTGGGCCATCCTCCACTGCACTCCTGGGCCACAGCAGAGAGCTGGACTGGAAGAGGTACACACGTGTATTCTACAAGCCTGGCATAGGGCTTGAGGGAGACAGTGGTTCAATAAATGTTGCGCAGATAGATAGCATCTGTAGTTCCAGGGACTGCTGGGATTTTTCCACAGTTTTCACAGTGTGTATTCTTGTGAAGTCCTGTGCTTGTTCAAGAATATTTAAAGTCATAAAAAGTAGCTTCCAATGAGCGTAAGTGACAATAAGTCAAGTAGATAAAATAGTGTGAACAGTTTGATTCTTTTTTTTTTTTTTTTGGACAGGCAGAGTGGACAGTGAGAGAGACAGAGAGAAAGGTCTTCCTTTTGCCATTGGTTCACCCTCTATTGGCCGCTGCAGCCGGCGCACTGCGCTGATCCAATGGCAGGAGCCAGGTGCTTCTCCTGGTCTCCCATGGGGTGCAGGGCCCAAGCACATGGGCCATCCTCCACTGCACTCCCTGGCCACAACAGAGAGCTGGCCTGGAAGAGGGGCAACCGGGACAGAATCTGGCGCCCCGACCGGGACTGGAACCAAGGGTGCCGGTGCCGCAGGCGGAGGATTAACCTAGTGAGCCATGGCGCTGGCCAACAGTTTGATTCTGAAGTGAGCCTTTCTGTATGCACATACACACAGTTACAATTTATTTATCCTTGTGCAGTTTGCTCATGCAGAAGCTGAAACAGCATGCATCACCCTTTAGCAGCAGTTGCCCGCTTTTAATATTCAGCATATTCATCATGCATTTTTTCCCTCCACGTTCTGCACTTTTTAAATGTTTTTATAACCAGAGAAACAATGCTGAATTCAAAATTGGCTTTGGTCAGCAAGAATATAATAGGGCTGAGAATAAATCAAAACTGTAGTTAACATTGCTTTGTGGGACAGAAACAGGAGATCAAGTATTAAGTTCATCATGAGAACAAAATGGAGACTGGTAGGAGTAACTTCAGGGCATTCCAAATCACTTGTGCGATAAACACGAACCAATTCTTTAGGTTTAATAAAGAAAGCAGGAATTGAAGGGCATGTGGTAGGCATTCTCTTTAGCTTCGGGGAAGTCAAAGTGATGGGAAAATCCTTGCTCTATAGTTGCTGTTTTCTTGTTCTCCACATAGCTTCAACTCTTGATGTGAGGCGGTGGAAACTTGAGGCATTCATAGGAATGAGAAGCACTGAACTAGTGGTCATAGGTCTTGGAAGGGGGATTGTGAAGGAGTTGGGGCAACTCTGATACCCACAAGTCACTGGCACGAGCAGGTGTGTCCCGTAGACAAAGGTAAAGCAC
This sequence comes from Sylvilagus floridanus, assembly GCA_949820135.1. Classification (NCBI taxonomy): domain Eukaryota; kingdom Metazoa; phylum Chordata; class Mammalia; order Lagomorpha; family Leporidae; genus Sylvilagus; species Sylvilagus floridanus. The sequence goes on from OX463226.1 coordinate 108,493,594, forward strand.
CAAGGATGAGAAGGGCTTTGCAGACTTTAATAAAGGAAGCCGGGTGTTTTTGTGTTCATTCCAGTTCATTCCTCCTTTCAATCCAGGAATTCCTGGTGTGTTAACGTCTTTCCCCTATCATTTGAGCATCCCACAAATTGTTCATTCGTGTTTGATGGAGTGTATTATTTTGTTGGCTAGTCCTCAATGGAAACCTTCTGCTGTTGTGAAAATTCTGCTCTGATTGGTTCTGATTCACAGATAAGACCTGTCTTCTGCATGCTAATTCCTTCGTGGATTTGTATGTGATTTTTGGCCCATCCAACTCTCAATCCCAACCTTCTTCTTCTTGGCCTGAATCTACTGTCAAGGCTGTAGTAGTCATGCACTCGCTTTCCCAGCTGCCCTTGCAGTCAGGAGTGTCATTTGGCACAGCTCTTGACCGTGAGATATACATGGACATTTGTGATATCACCACTTCCACTTTCTCCTTCTCCCTGTGAACAGGCGCTGGAACCCAGGAAGCCTCCTAGAAACCACAGAGAAGTTCGTCTAGGTTGTCAGTCATGATGACCTTGAGCTCCTGAACCAATGCAGGTAGCTACCTACTTTCATCATCTTTGTATGCCAGGAAAGAAGTTTCAACCATGATATTGAATTCTATTATTGTAGGCCAATACAATAGCAACTTGATGGTGTGTGTGTTTTTTGCTGCAGCCTTGGATATCATGCAAAGCCGTTTCATCCCTGATTGGCCTTGTACTTTCCTGCTTCTGAGGAGATGCATGCTCCTCTCTGTCCCGAAGGCTCTTCCACCATGGCCAGAGCCTACTGATCCCTCACATCTTCCCTAGATGCAGATCTTTTTCCAGAAATACTGTGTCCGTTCTGATTCTGCCATGAAACCTAGTTATTTGTGTAGGCCTCTTATTCCTATGCATTCCTCTGAGGGACCTGCATATAAGCTGCTATAATGCTGACTGTACTTTTCTGTGTATGCCCCTGCCTCTTAGTGCATGGCCTCACTGATGCAAAGTATTTGTTTTATTTCAAGTCAACCAATATTTATCATCTTACTTCCTTTTTTGATTGCTTATGTTCTGGTTAAGATCTATATTGGTATTTTATTAGAGTTCAGTTTTTCAGGAAATGCAACATTAGCTACTTAAGTGAGTGTTTCTTGGCTGTTGGGCCCTTTAGAAAGGCTAAGCACTTAGCTGCATACTGTTTTGCACACCTGATTTGCACTGTGGAGTGTCAACCAATTTGAAAAGTAAACATGAGGATTTCAAATTTTACAGAGTTCTGGAGGAAGCAGCCTGTGAATGAAATTATAGTAATGTTCCAGAGCTACTTAAGTTTTAGAATGCAATGTGTGGAGAGGAAAACATACCAAGCTTGTGGGATTGTAGGCATGGTGCTCTCTTTTGGATAAGGGTACGTTGTATAATTCTGTGGCTCCTCTTCCCAGGTTGAGGCCTGTGGCTTGCACACAGGGAATTCCATTTCTGGTAATGGCATGAAGAGATTTCCAAAGTCTTGACTTTGGAATTAATTTTTATTATAAAGCTACAATGAGTTCTAAGCATCGTCTAGATACTCTTATTATTTTTCTTTATTTTATTCTGTTGTAGCAAAAAAGCTAACCCAAGATCTAACCTTTTAACAAATTTTGAAGAGTATAGTTTAACAGCTAGTATCTCTCCGTTTTCCCTTCTCTCTCTAATACTTGGCTACCAACAGTCTACTCTCTGATTATTCTCTGAATTTGAGTATTTTAGATTCCTCTTATAAGTGAAATCAAACAGTATTTGCTTTTATTTCTTCCTTAATACTTATTTATTTATTTGAAAGACAGTAACAGAGCAAGAGAGAGAGAGAGAGAGAGAAAGAGAGATCTTCTATCCCCTGGTTTACTCTGCAAATGGCCACAAATGACTAGGGCTGGGCCAGGCCGAAGCCAGGAGGTAGGAGCTTCCTCCAGGTTCCCACATGAGTGGCAAGGGCCCAGGGATACGGGCCATCTTCTAATGCTTTCCCAGGCACCTAGGCAGGGATCTGGATCAGAAGTGGAGCAGCCGGGACTCCAACCGATGCCCATGTGGGAGTGGGCACTGCGGGCAGCAGCTTGATTTGTGTCACAGCGTTGGCCCCAGTGTCTGTTCTTCAGTGATCAGCTCCTTTCACCTAGCATCAAGAACTGAAAAATGTAACATTTTATAGGAAATTTAAATTTTATTTGTTTAAAATAGCATCCAAGAGCTTATTACTACGACTCCCTCCCTGTATCCTCTTTTTCATGAATTACTCAGTGAGTAAAACCCTGACTTAGTAAGTCTTTCCTAGGTGCAGGCTTCGTGCTGGATACGTTATCGGCATCACCTCAGTGAATTGTTACAGCCATACTATGAATATCTTATTTCCAGTAATAAATGAAGATTAGGTAACTGAGTCCATTTGGGCTGCTGTACAAAATACCGTAGCTTGAATGTTTATAAATAATAGGAATGTGTTGCTCACTGCCCTGAGGGCTGGGAAGTCCAAGATCGGGGCACCAGCAGATTTGGTGTCCGATAGGGATTCACTCTGCTTCGTATGTGGTGGCTTCTTGCAGCATCCTAGCCTGGTGGAAGGGGCACACGGCTCCAGTCACTCTCTTGCGAGGGCCCGGATCCCATCATTGTGGCAAGTGCTTTGATTGCATCACTTGCTGAAAAGCCTTATCTCGGAGTACCACCCTGGTGGTGACTAGGTAGCCATATGAATTTGGGAGAGACACATTCAGGCCATAGCAATAACCCAATATATGTTGGTGAGTCGTAATTTGAAAGTAGATTTTTCTTTCTCTCTTTTAGAATCTGTAGTCTTGAGTGGGCGATTGGCCTAGCAGTTAAGGTGCCAGTTAGAATGCCCAGTCCTGTGTTGAGTGCCCAGGTTGAATTCCTGGCCCTAGCACCTGATTCCACCTACCCACTAATGCAGACCCTGTGACACAGTGGAGAAGGCTCATGAAGTTGTGCCCTTGCTGCCCACAAAGGAGACCTGGATTAACTTCCTGGACCCTCGGTTTGCCCCCCTGGCCATTGTGAGCATCTGGGGCACTAAACCAGTGGAAGGGAACTCTTTCTCTTATTTATTTATTTATTTTTTGACAGGCAGAGTGGACAGTGAGAGAGAGACAGAGAGAAAGGTCTTCCTTTGCCGTTGGTTCACCCTCCAATGGCCACCGTGGCTGACGTGCTGCAGCCGGCACACTGTGCTGATCTGAAGGCAGGAGCCAGGTCTCCCATGGGGTGCAGGGCCCAAGCACTTGGGCCATCCTCCACTGCACTCCCGGGCCACAGCAGAGAGCTGGCCTGGAAAAGGGGCAACCAGGCACAGAATCCGGCGCCCCGAATGGCACTAGAACCCGGTGTGCTGGCACCACAAGGCAGAGGATTAGCCTATCGAGCTGCGGCGCCAGCTGAGAACTCTCTTTCTAAACTAATAAATAGAAATAGAAAAAAAAAAATCCATGGCCTTTTTTTCTAAGAGAGAAATGATGAATGTTCACTGGGATATTGAGTGAGAGATTTAAAATTTGACACATTTTATTTCAAATGTGAATTTTTAGAATCTTTTTGTTTGACATCCATCTTAATAGTGTTTCAGTCAGCATTTAAATTCAGATGAAACACTTGATTACATATGGGCTTTAAAAAAAAAGTTTGTAAAAATTATTTGCTAGAGGAGAGAGAGAGAAAAGAGAGAGATATAGAGAAAAATAGATATGTATCCCATATGCCAGTTCACTCTCCACATGTCCACAATGGCCAGGACTGTGCTGGGTGGAAGTTGAAAGCAGGGGATAAAATCCAGGTTTCCCATGTAGCTGGCAAGAATCCTATCACGTGAACCAGCACTGCTTCCTCCCAGGGTCTGCATTTGCCAAGAACCTGGAACTCCATCTGGGTCTTCCACATGGGTAGCAGGGTCCCACGTATTTGGGCCATCATCTGCTACTTTCTAAGGTACATGATTAGGGAGCTGGATCAGAAGTGGAGCAGCCGGGACTCGAACCGGCATCCGTATGGAATGCAGTGTTGCAGGAGGTGGTTTTACCTGTTACACGAATATGCTGGCCCTATGGCCTTTAACCAAACTTGAAGTTTTAATAGTTTTCTTTTAAAATGTAAAAATAACTAGTAGAGGTACAGCATATTATATGTAGAAAACAATAACATGCAAATACAATTATCAAAGACATATAGCCCAGATAATATAGAATGACTTCATTTTGTTATCTACTTTATTTGAAAAATGCTTAAATTGAGCTGTGCAAGATTAAACAAAAGTAAAAGTGGGTTTTGTTATTTATTTTATTGCTATAAAAATACTGAGAACTGCTATATTCCATTTGGCCTACTTAAACCAGTCTAGATATGTACTGTGAATAAATTATGATACATAAAAAATACAGTAGTGTCATCTCTCTATTGGGATCAGGTGCTGGGTTTTTTTTTTTGAGATTTTTTCCAACTCTCTAATCAGATGTATAAACACAACCCGATTGAGTCAGTCAGGAAGTATTACATAAAAACATCACTGCCTGGCTTCATGGTTTATGTATCTTTAATCTCTATAATTTAGGACAATAATGAACATAGATCAGACTGTAGCTTTGGCCAGAAGTATTTGTCTCATAGACAGAGTCAGTAGAACTACATCTGCATAAAATTGGTCTTGGATTTGGGAGACTTGACTGATTAAAATGTAATCATTGAGAGTTTAGAATACAAATTGCCTACTTTAAAAGTATTTGTAAGTAAAAATTGCTATATAAATAAGTATAAGGAAATGGTATTTTCTGAAAAGTAAGAAGAAAAATTTTAAACTGCATTTATAACAGCATAAAGCAGTATTTTTGTAAGATTTCAGGAGGGAGTAACTTGAAAAATGTAACTGCACAAAGATCTACATGACTGTCTATAAATGAGAAAAAAGTCTGGAAGCTCAAGAGGTGGACGAGGCATTTAGAATCTTGTGAAGCAAGTGTGCACAGGAAACCAGTTTATGCATAAAATGCATGTTCATATACATTTACACACATATATATTTATTAGTTATATGTGTGATAGACCTTATTGGGTAAGAGTTGAGCCATCAATAAATATATTTTCACAGGGGTAATATGTATGTCTATGAATTTATAAATTATTTAATGTCCCATTAGACTAAATAACCTTATAAAATATATACAAATTTAGACTTTAAAAAGTGCAAATGAAAATTTAAAAACCTTTGTATCTACTTATTTTTATTTATTTATAGTATAAACATTTTTTTCTTTCACAGAAATCTTACCAAAAGGGTTCTAGTGGATTACTTCTTAAAAGTCTTGCTTTGGCTGGATTGAATTTAGCTGGAGTCACATCAGTGGCTATAGTTGATGCAAAAACATGTTTTAAATAGTTTTTTGCTATTTTCAGAATTTGGGGATCTTGTCTTTTCTCATTAGATGATTATTTTACCATAGAACGGGTGGTAGAAAGTTTAATACTTAGTAGGAGAAATATTAACTTGGACATTTTCTTGTTGATCACATTGTACTTGGCATTATTAATATTATCTGCTTCCTGTGGTTTCTTCATAGGCAGTTTTTTTTTAAGATACATGTACATATTATGCAGGTTATTTCAGTTAAAATAGTTAATATATTCTAGAGACAATTTAAATGGAAATCCATCTTGTAATAGCTTGATGACAAATATTTAGTGCTCCCTTCTGGTAGACTTTCTACTCCTCTCTCAGATTTTTTTCCATGTTCTGTTTGACCCTTGATTACTATATACACATTAGTTCATGTAGTGAATTCTAGTAAGAATTAAACATGTCCTTAATTGTTGATGTGTGTACAACTAAAGCATTAGTTTTTTCCAATGCCCTGTGGTTCATCTTGACAAATTTTGAGGTGAATGCCTGCATGATAATTTGGAGGCCCCTGCTGTTCATCTCTCTCTCTCTCTCTCTCTCTCTCTCACACACACACACACACACACACACACAAATTAGCCCTGTAGGAAGTGATAGTCAGTTGGGCTGCCTCTGTGAAAACAGCTTCTTTGACTTAAAAACATTTTTTTTTTCTAAACAAAGCTGTGGCCTAAGTAGTCTCATCTGGAGTGAGCACAGTACACTGAACTTGTTCCTGACATGGCGTGGATGAATGATAGGGAGGAGGGCAAGGAAAAATAGGATCAACTGCTTTACTGTATTCATACTTGGACACTCTGTGCCATTTCACTTTGTAAAGTTCCAGATTCTGTTTAGTTCAATTCTCTTTGTTTGAATTTTCTCCAATATTTATCTCCTCTCTATATGACTAGATTCCAAAACCACATATAATCTTTTGAAAACTTTTATGTTTGGGGGAGGTAGGGTGGAGAGGGGACAGTGCTCAAATGTGCAACTCCCAGACAGAGCTGGGAGGCCAGGAACTCAATCCAGGTCTCCTCCATGGGCGGCAGGGATTCAACCCCTTGAGCCATCGTCTGCTTCCTCTCAGGTTTACATTGGCAGAGAAATGGAATCAGTAGCAGAGCCAGGACTAAAACCCAGGCACTTTAATATGGAATGGAGGCATCCTAACTGGACTTCTGACCGCCAGGACAAATCCCCAGCCTGATACATGAAATCTTGAAACTAAGACACCTAAAATATATCTGTTCTAATTCCTATCCAAGGAATAATCCTCTGCACAAATGCTTTCATGATGGATTTCCAGTGCCTGGGTTTTTGCTTGTAACAAGCATTGTTTATTTCCTCAGTGAGTCAGGTGTAATGGCTCCCACTATGACTCTTGATCGTTTTAAAGTCAAACACTCTCAGTTCTGCAGTTGAGACAAATATGACAAAGAATTGCCAATATACTGCTGCCTGCCCTTTAGCATCCTATTTACTTTGCGATTTTTTTTCATATAAAATACATGTGAAGGGGCGGAGCCAAGATGGCGGAATAGTGAGGACGCGCACTAGCAGTCCGCAAAAAGATAGTTTAATAAAAACAGAGTTACTGTAGCCTCAGGAAAAATCTCACGGAAAAAAATGCAGTGGAAATTCTTCCGGACCCAGTGAATGAGACGCAGAGGACCTATGGGAAAGTAAGTTTGCGAACGGCAAATCGTGCCTTAGTGGCACGGGAGCTGCCGGGAGGGACGGGAACTGCACGGAACACAGTCGCCATTAGAATCGAGCGCTTAAACGGGAGCCGATACAGGGATCCCGAGACACTGGCGGGGGGAAGCAGACGCCACGGGGGAAACAGCACAGTTGAGGCGAGCCCACACGGACACTAGCCTCTTTCGTTGCCCACCCTGCTCACTCGAGCTAGACTGAACACAGTGGGACGGCGAGCGCCCGCCGGCTGAACCGGAACCCAGGCGGAACACAGTCACCATTGGAACTGAGCGCTTGAACGGGGGCCGATACAGGGATCCCGAGACACTGGCGGGGGGAAGCAGACGCCACGGGGGAAGCAGCACAATTGAGGCGAGCCTGCACGGACACTAGCCTCTCTCGTCACCCACCCTGCTAATTCGAGCTAGATTAAACGCAGTGGGACAAGGCGCGCCTGCCCGCCCGCCCGCCCGCCAATCACTGAGGCAGACGGAACCAAAAACCCGAAGCTGTAGAAACCTGAAGGGGATCCAAAAACTGGGAACACACCGCGCACACAAACTCCGTTACCTTGACAACCCAGAGAAAGAGTGAGGGGAAAAAAAATGCCAAATAAAAACAGATTCAGAGGGAGCAAGATCAAGGAAGACGCTATGATGACCCCAAACGGAAAAGACACCCCAAGTCAGGATTATGAAGATAAGGAGATAGAAGAAATGCAAGAAGCAGATCTCAAAGAATTGATAAGAACATTAAGAAGTTCTCAAAAACAAATTCTTGAACTACAGAAATCCTTAATGGATAAGATAGAAAATCTCTCTCGCGAGAATGAAGCACTACGCAGAAATCAAAATGAAATGAAACAACTAGTAGAACAAGAAGCTACGAGAGTGACAAAAAATCTTAATGAATTGAAGAATTCAATAGATCAAGTGACAAGCAATCTTGAGGGCCTTAAAACCAGAATGGGTGAAGCAGAAGAGAGAATATCGGACCTAGAAGACAGAGAACAGGAGAGGAAACAGTCAAACCAAAGACAAGAAGAGGAAATTGGAAAACTAAAAGATATCGTCGGGAATTTACAGGATACTATTAAAAAACCCAACATTCGGGTTCTAGGTGTTCCTGAAGGTATGGAGAGGGAGAAAGGATTAGAAGGCCTTTTTAGGGAGATACTAGCAGAAAACTTTCCAGGCTTGGAGAAAGACAGAGAAATCCTAATCCAGGAAGCTCATAGAACCCCTAATAAACATGACCAAAAGAGATCCTCTGCACGACATATTGTAATTAAACTCACCACAGTGAAGCAAAAAGAAAAGATCCTAAAATGTGCAAGAGAGAAACGGCAGATTACTCTCAGAGGATCTCCAATTAGACTTACAGCTGACTTCTCAACTGAAACCCTACAAGCTAGAAGGGAATGGCGAGACATAGCCCAGGTGCTTAGAGAGAAAAACTGCCAGCCCAGAATATTATACCCTGCAAAGCTCTCATTTGTTAATGAAGGTGAAATAAAGACCTTTCATAACAAACAAAAATTGAAAGAATTTGTTGCCACTCGTCCAGCCCTGCAAAAGATACTTAAAGACGTGTTACACACAGAAACACAGAAACACGACCATCAACATGAAAGAAGGTAAACGAAGGGAACCTCACGGCAAAAGATCACAGGGAATTCAAAGCATACATTAGAAAATATCTGGCAAATGGCAGGGCAAACTTACCACTTATCAATAGTCACATTGAACGTTAAAGGTCTAAACTGTCCTGTTAAAAGACAGAGATTGGCTGATTGGGTTAAGGAACAAAAACCATCTATTTGCTGCCTACAAGAAACACATCTTTCCAACGAAGATCCATACAGACTGAAAATAAAAGGATGGAACAAGATATACCACGCCAACAGAAATGAAAAAAGAGCGGGTGTAACCATCTTAATATCGGACTACATAAACTTTAACACAAAAACTGTTAAGAGAGACAAAGAGGGGCACTATATAATGATTAAGGGATCAATACTACAGGAAGATATAACAATTCTCAATGTATATGCACCTAATTACAGGCCACAGGTTTATTTACAAAATTTGTTAAGAAACTTAAAGGGAGACTTAGACCCCAACACAATAGTACTGGGGGACTTCAATACTTCACTCACAGATATTGACAGATCGACAGGACAGAAGATCAACAAGGAGACAGTAGATTTAAACAACACTATAGCCCAAATGGATCTAACAGATATCTACAGAACTTTTCATCCTACACAGAAAGCATTCACATTCTTCTCAGCAGCACATGGAACCTACTCTAGGATTGATCACATATTAGGCCATAAAGCAAGTCTCAGCAAATTCAAAAGAATTAGAATCATACCATGCAACTTCTCAGACCATGAGGGAGTGAAGTTGGAAATTAGCAACTCAGGAATCTCTAGAGCATATGCAAACACATGGAGATTGAACAACATGCTCCTGAATGAACAATGGGTCACTGAAGAAATCAAAAGAGAAATCAAAAATTTTCTGGAAGTAAATGAGGATAACAGCACAACATACCAAAACTTATGGGATACAGCAAAAGCAGTGTTAAGAGGAAAGTTTATATCAATAGGTGCCTACATCAAGAAACTGGAAAGGCACCAAATAGATGAGCTTTCAATGCATCTCAAGGATCTAGAAAATTTGCAGCAAACTAGACCCAAATCTAGTAGAAAAAGAGAAATAATCAAAATCAGAGAAGAAATCAACAGGATTGAATCCAAAAAAACATTACAAAAAATCAGCCAAACGAGGAGCTGGTTTTTTGAAAAAATAAACAAGATTGACACCCCATTGGCCCAACTAACTAAAAAAAGAAGAGAAAAGACCCAAATCAGTAAAATCAGAGATGAAAAAGGAAATATAACAACAGACACCACAGAAATCAAAAGAATCATCAGAAATTACTACAAGGACTTGTATGCCAGCAAACAGGGAAACCTATCAGAAATGGATAGATTCCTGGACACATGCAACCTACCTAAATTGAACCAGGAAGACATAGAAAACCTAAACAGACCCATAAGTGAGTCAGAAATTGAATCAGTAATAAAGGCCCTCCCAACAAAGAAAAGCCCAGGACCAGATGGATTCACTGCTGAATTCTACCAGACATTTAAAGAAGAACTAACCCCAATTCTTCTCAAACTATTCAGAACAATCGAAAAAGAGGGAATTCTCCCAAATTCCTTCTATGAAGCCAGCATCACCTTAATTCCTAAGCCAGAAAAAGATGCAGCATTGAAAGAGAATTACAGACCAATATCCCTCATGAACATAGATGCAAAAATCCTCAACAAAATTCTGGCCAATAGACTGCAACAACACATCAGAAAGATCATCCACCCAGACCAAGTGGGATTCATCCCTGGTATGCAGGGATGGTTCAATATTCGCAAAACAATCAACGTGATACACCACATTAACAGACTACAGAAGAAAAACCATATGATTATCTCACTAGACGCAGAGAAAGCATTCGATAAAATTCAACACCCTTTCATGATGAAAACCCTAAGCAAACTGGGAATAGAAGGCACATTCCTCAATACAATCAAAGCAATTTATGAAAAACCCACGGCCAATATCCTATTGAATGGGGAAAAGTTGGAAGCATTTCCACTGAGATCTGGTACCAGACAGGGATGCCCACTCTCACCACTGCTATTCAATATAGTGCTGGAAGTCTTAGCCAGAGCTATTAGGCAAGAAAAAGAAATTAAAGGGATACAAGTTGGGAAGGAAGAACTCAAACTATCCCTCTTTGCAGACGACATGATTCTTTATTTAGGGGACCCAAAGAACTCTACTAAGAGATTATTGGAACTCATAGAAGAGTTTGGCAAAGTAGCAGGATATAAAATCAATGCACAAAAATCAACAGCCTTTGTATACACAGACAATGCCACGGCTGAGGAAGAACTGCTAAGATCAATCCCATTCACAATAGCTACAAAAACAATCAAATACCTTGGAATAAATTTAACTAAGGACATTAAAGATCTCTACAATGAAAATTACAAAACCTTAAAGAAAGAAATAGAAGAGGATACCAAAAAATGGAGAAATCTTCCATGCTCATGGATTGGAAGAATCAATATCATCAAAATGTCCATTCTCCCAAAAGCAATTTACAGATTCAACGCAATACCAATCAAGATACCGAGGACATTCTTCTCAGATCTGGAAAAAATGATGCTGAAATTCATATGGAGACACAGGAGACCTCGAATAGCTAAAGCAATCTTGTACAACAAAAACAAAGCCGGAGGCATCACAATACCAGATTTCAGGACATACTACAGGGCAGTTGTTATCAAAACAGCATGGTACTGGTACAGAAACAGATGGATAGACCAATGGAACAGAATAGAAACTCCAGAAATCAATCCAAACACCTACAGCCAACTTATATTTGATCAACGATCCAAAACCAGTCCCTGGAGTAAGGTCAGTCTGTTTAATAAATGGTGCTGGGAAAACTGGATTTCCACGTGCAGAACCATGAAGCAAGACCCCTACCTTTCACCTTACACAAAAATCCATTCAACATGGATTAAAAATTTAAACCTACGACCCGACACCATCAAATTACTAGAGAGCATAGGAGAAACCCTGCAAGACATAGGTACTGGCAAAGACTTCTTGGAAAAGACCCCAGAAGCACAGGCACTGAAAACCAAAATTAACTACTGGGATTGCATCAAATTGAAAAGTTTCTGTACTGCAAAAGAAACAGTCAGGAAAGTGAATAGGAAACCGACAGAATGGGAAAATATATTTGCAAACTATGCAACAGATAAAGGGTTGATAACCAGAATCTACACAGAAATTAAGAAACTCCACAACATCAAAACAAACAACCCACTTAAGAGATGGGCCAAGGACCTCAATAGACATTTTTCAAAAGAGGAAATCCAAATGGCCAACAGACACATGAAAAAATGTTCAAGATCCCTAGCAATCAGGGAAATGCAAATCAAAACCACAATGAGGTTTCACCTCACCCCGGTGAGAATGGCTCACATTCAGAAATCCACCAACAATAGATGCTGGAGAGGATGTGGGGAAAAAGGGACACTAATCCACTGTTGGTGGGAATGCAAACTGGTGAAGCCACTATGGAAGTCAGTCTGGAGATTCCTCAGAAACATGAATATAACCCTACCATTCAACCCAGCCATCCCACTCCTTGGAATTTACCCAAAGGAAATTAAATTGGCAAACAAAAAAGCCGTCTGCACAGCAATGTTTATTGCGGCTCAATTCACAATAGCTAAGACTTGGAACCAACCCAAATGCCCATCAACAGTAGACTGGATTAGGAAATTATGGGACATGTACTCTACAGAATACTATACAGCAGTCAAAAACAATGAAATCCGGTCACTTGCAACAAAATGGAGGAATCTGGAAAACATCATGCTGAGTGAATTAAGTCAGTCCCAAAGAGACAAATATCATTTGTTTCCCTTGATTGGCGATGACTAACTGAGCACCAAAGGGGAAACCTGTTGAAGTGAAATGGACACTATGAGAAACAGTGACTCGATCAGATCTTGTGCTGACTGTTGTTGTACAATGTAATACTTTATCCATGGTAGTATTTTTTTTTTTCTTTATCCTAGTACTAGAGGTTGAACTCTGTAATTAACACAGAATTATTCTTAGGTGTTTAAATTTTAACTGAAAAGTGATCTCTGTGAAATATAAGAGTGGGAATAAGAGAGGGAGGAGATGTAAAACTTGGGACAGGCTCAATCGGAACGGCCCCAAATGATGGAGTTAGAATTGTGCCAGGGGTTTCCAATACAACCCCATCAAGGTGGCATGTACCAAGGCCATCTCATTAGTCCAAGTGATCAATTTCAGCTCACAATTGATCACACTGATAGGTCTAAGAGCCAAAGGGATCACACAAACAAGACTAGTGTCTGCTAATACTAACTGATAGAATGAAAAAGGGAGAGAATGATCCAACATGGGAAGCAGGATACACAGCAGACTCATAGAATGGCAGATGTCCTAAATAGCACTCTGGCCTCAGAATCAGCCCTTAAGGCATTCGGATCTGGCTCAAGAGCCCATGAGAATATTTTAGGCATGGAAAGCTAAGACACTCTGGAAAAAACAGAAGACCTAAATGAAAGATCTCTGTGAGTGAGATCCCAGTGGAAAGAACGGGGCCATCAAAGAAGGAGGTACCTTTCTCTGAAGGGAGGAGAGAACTTCCACTTTGACTATGGCCCTGTGGGAATAAGATCGAAGTCGGCTAACCCTAAAGGCTTCCATAGCCTCGGCAACTCATCACCAGAGCCTAGGGAGATTACTGACGCCATAAACAAGAGTGTCAAATTGTTAAATCAACATCAGGAGTCACTGTGTACTTGCGTCTCATGGGGGATCTGTCCTTAGTGTGTTATCCAATGTGAAGTGATGCTATTACTAGTACTGAAACAGTATTTTTACACTTTGTGTTTCTGTGTGGGTGCAAACTGATGAAATCCTTACATAGTATATATTGAATCGATCTTCTTTATATAAAGATAATTGCAAATGAAAAAAAAAAATCTTGGTGTTAAACTGGAAATTGCATAGACAATTAATCAATTTTTTAAAAAAAAAATCATGTAGGATCTCTGTCCTTAATGTGCTGTACATTGTGAATTAATACTATAACTAGTACTCCAACAGTATTATCATTTTGTGTCTCTATGCGAGGGCAAACCGTTGAAATCTTTACGTAATACGTACTAAATTGATCTCCTGTGTATAAAAAGAATTGAAAATGAATCTTGATGTGAATGGAAGGGGAGAGGGAGCGGGAAAAGGGGAGGGTGGGGGGAGGGAGGGAAGTTGTGTGTTGGGGGAGCCATTGTGGTCCATGAGCTGTTCTTTGGAAATTTATATTCTTTAAATAAAAGCTTTATAAAAAAAAATAAAATAAAATACATGTGAAATGGATGTGCAACAACAACCAAAAACACTCCAACAATTGGTACAGAATAGTGATTCTGTTAGGTTCTTTGATTTGGTCCTTGTTGTACTACTTATGTAGCTAAAAGTACAATATTTTTTTAGTAGATTTTGATGATTTTTTTCAGTAGAATTTGATGATTGTTCATAACACATTAGGTCAAGAAACATGCCTATTGTCCTCATTTAAGAACTTCTACAAGCATTCCCGCTAGGAGTCATTGTTCGTTATCTATCTGAGCATCTGACTTTTGGAAGAAGGGAATCCTAGAGCTTTTGGTTTGTTCATTTCTGAGCATCACTCAAGTCTATCAATGTGCTTTTGGATTTTTGTTTTGGTCATCTGCTGAATTAGCTCTGCTGATTGTTTCAGTTGTATGTCTTGTTCTCCCAATTTAAGATTTCTTACCAAGGTACTAAATTATGCATTGCTTTATTTGCCAAGGCATATGTTAAAATTTTCTTTTCATATTAGATCCTTAATTTGATTTGGTTGTAAAAATGATACAAGACCATCTTACTGTGCTACAGAAGAGTTATATTTTCTAATTTGAAAAAGCAATCAGGCTAGGTGTATGTTCCAAATGCAGGAGGGAGGTGTTAATGGACAGAACTGTGGTGAAAATTGTCTATTGTGGCAGCAGGGAAAAGTCAAGATTTAGAGCTCAAGCCACAGGGACAGGCCCAATCATGAGCCGCTAGTGTCAGTGGCCTGGAAGATTCTGGCATCCTGCATCCTGGCTGGGGAGGACCTTTCAGCCTACATGATCTGTATGCAGAGACTATCGGAATATCAAACTTACTGGCCTTCTCACATGCCTTTGCTTCTGTAGCGTCTCCAACCCTAAGATTAGGTTGTTCCTGTAATTACTTTCAGGACTCAGCCCCCAGCCCCAGCCCCTATCATACATACAAGTACTTTCCTTGTTTTGTGAGCTGGGTGATAAAATGACTGTTGCATCCTTCAGTGAATTAACTATTGGATCATTTCCTGAAACAGGTTTTCTTCTGTGGAAAGTGCCCACTGGAGTTCCACAGAGCAGATGTGTGTGTGTGGGGGGGGTCTTTAAAGCAAACATTTGGTATCAATCCCTCTTCCAGGGCCATCCTGCCTGTTAGACACATCCCGAGTGGTCAGGAGGCCCGGATGATTGCTTCCTGCCTCTGTTTCAGAAACAGACTTGATGCTTTAAAATAATTAAAATTGGGCAAATTCCATCCGCATCAGGGGACTAAAAGGATCTCATATGTTTCAAATCAGCTAAAAAAGAAAAAAAAAGTAATCTTGCTCTTCTTTTTAGAAATGACCTTCAGAGGGATGAGGCCAGCTTTGCAGCTGTTAATGCCAGATCGCACTGATTAGTACCAGGATTGTGGAAATCAAGGGCAAAGCAAGCTAATTTTAGAGTTCTGTAAAAAGGTCAGATTCAAATAAAATAAAGTAGGAGAAGTCAGGGAGTCAGCCAACCAGATCACTGCATAAGGCAACTGGGACTTTTTCTTGATAATTTATCTTTTTGGCGCTGCTAAATATTGAAAGATATAATTGGTCTGCTGTGCTATAAATCTGTCTACTATCCTGAAATCTCAAAAATCTGCCAGTCTTGTCTTTGGAGATAATTTTACTCTTCCACATTTGATCACTAAGGACCATACCTGAATTCATTTTTGTTAATTCTGCATGAGTTAATTGTGCTGTTTTTACATACATATCAGGTAAAGTTAAGACAGAAGCTTGGGTCACATGGTAGGACCTGTTAGCTTAGGTCCCTATACTGTGTGGTGGTTAGAAATCACACTCTGGGTTATGTGTTCTTTACCGTTTAAACCACCATTCAGAAAAGATGTTGTATTCACTTAGTGCTTACCACATGCCAGGTGTTGTTCCAGCAGTTTAGATTATTTTATCTAACCCATGAGGAAGGTACTGTTATTATCACAGTATGGTAGTCATTATTACTGTCATGATCTGAGGCTATTCTGACCCAGAGATACCACCTCATCTATCCGAGCCTCATAGCTGTATGTGGTCCAGCTAGGACAGTCTCTATACAGTCCATATTCTTGCCATTATGTTTCTGCAGGGTTTAGAAGAGTGTGGTGAAAAGAGAATCATGACTAGGGGTATGTTTTCTTCTAAAATGCATTTAAACAAATTGTATGAAACTTCTAAACACATTGCTATCTTCATCATTATGGTGCCACAACTCTCTGCTTCTAAGAAATGTCATGATTTACCCAAAATCCCCCCCAATTTTTTTTTACAAACCTTACTTTTTGTTTAATTTGTCCTGCCAAACACAGTGAAAACTTTAGACTGACTAATTGTACAGAAAGTAGAATTTGTAACCAGTAGCAAACATAACAGGATAAACCTAGGTCCCTGGCAAGCTGGCTCTCCATCAGCAGGTCACCCAGTTCCCCTGGGGAGGGAGGTCCCGGGAGGAAGAGGCACAGATCTACTAGTCCCCATCTGAATCACAGAGCTGCACCTGGGAAGCAAAGGCATGAAAACGAGAACTGATGTTACTTGGAACTATCACCACTATGCACAGAAGAATCGCTTCCGACTGCTGGCCAACCTTAAGGAGTGGTTTTCCCAAACCCACAGTCCCTGGGCATCCCACCTGCAACCCTCAAGGGTTAAGTTTCAAGTTCACCACAGTTTTGTCCATTAAGGTGTTTAAGGAGACTGGTGTGTGAAACATCAGTGAATGATGTTAGATTTGAAGCTGAGACAGATGCAAAGGCTATGTTGATTGTAGACACTTTGAGATGATGTATTCCCATATTTTATACACTTAACAATATTAATAATATGGTTTTTAAAATTTATTTGACAGATAGAGTTAGACAGTGAGAGAGACAGAGAGAAAGGTCTTCCTTCCGTTGGTTTACCCCCCAAATGGCCACTACGGCCAGCGCGCTGCGCTGATCCAAAGCCAGGAGCCAGGTGTTTCCTCCTGGTCTCCCATGCGGGTGCAGGGGCCCAACCAGTTGGGCCATCCTCCACTGCACTCCAGGGCCACAGCAGAAAGCTGGACTGGAAGAAGAGCAACTGGGACTAAAACCCGGCACCCATATGGGATGCCGGCACCACAGGCAGAGGATTAACCAAATGAGCCACCGTGCCGGCCCCAATAATATGTTTTAAAAGTTAGCATATTTGTTTTTTTAGTACATTTTGCCTCCCCCATGTCTGTTGTCACAAACTCTTTTTGATA
Source organism: Sylvilagus floridanus (assembly GCA_949820135.1). Classification (NCBI taxonomy): domain Eukaryota; kingdom Metazoa; phylum Chordata; class Mammalia; order Lagomorpha; family Leporidae; genus Sylvilagus; species Sylvilagus floridanus. The sequence goes on from OX463226.1 coordinate 108,510,968, forward strand.
TCATCATGCTGAAATTTTTGCCTTTTACTGGAGTCAAATTAGTTCAGAAACCTGGGGGCCAATGTTGTGGTATAGTGGGTAAAGACATTGTCCAGCACTGGCACCCCATGTGGGTGCCAGTTTGAGTACCAGCTGTTCCATTTCAGATCCAGATCCCTGATAATGGCCTGTGAAAGCAGCAGAAGATGGCTCAAGTCCTTGAGATCCAGAAGAACCTCCTGGCTTCAGTCTGGCCCAGCCCTGGCCCTTGCGGCTCTTTGGGGAGTGAACCAGCCGATGGAAGGTCTCTCTCTCTCTCTCTCTCTCTCTCTCTCTCTCTCTCCTCTGTCTCTGTCTCTTTCGCTTTCTGTGTAACTCAGCCTTTCAAATGTATAAAATAAATATTAAAAAAATTAGTTCAGTAATCTGGTTTGAGACATAGTCTCACGCATCATTGTTCATCTGTCAGCAATTATTTATTGAACTTAATTTGTATTTATAGCTATGGTAAATGCTCAGGAGGGTAAAAGATACCCTATTTTGCTGAGAACAGCAAATATTGTTCTTTACATGTCTTTCTAAAAAGTTTCATTATTTATTTGGCAGGGAGAGAAGAAAGAGAGAAAGACACACACCCACACACACATGGAGGGGGTGGAGGGGCTTCCTCATTAGCAGCTTTATGCAGATTTATTCTCCAAAGCCTGCAAAGGCTGGGGTTCGGCCAGAGCTGAGATCTGGGGGCTGGGAACACAGTCCAGGTGTCCCACATGGGTGGCCAGAACCCCGTTACTTGGACCATCACAGCTGCCTTCTGCATTAGGAGGATGGAGTCAGGAGTTGGAACAAGGAATTGAGCCCGGTACTCTGATGCGGGATGCCGATGGCTTAACTGCTAGGATAGATCTCTGCTGCTTTCACTTGTCATTTATCCATATAGGTTTTCTCCCATGTTCAGTGCACGAATTGTTTCTCCTACTGATTTATATTTCCCAGCAATAGTGTATTGGGGAAACAGTAAAATATTAATTCTAATAAGGAGCTAAGATAAACAGAAATTGATCCATTTGATTTTTAAAATTGCCAGCCATTTGTTCAGCATGACTATAAAAATGAATTTTCATATTGAAGTGTTTTAATTAAGGCTGTGCCCTCACTCTAGCCAGGTTGATAATTCTGCCTAAATTGACTGAATCCAGTTAATACATAGCCACAGTTGGTGGCATTTTAATTTAGAATTATATGCTAGAATTTGAATGATGAGTAAGATTTGTATCCTAACTACTTAATTTCTTTTGCTGCTATCGTGTCTCTTTCCCCAGTAGAAAATGGGAATCTTAAACTATCTGTAGTTGGCCCTTTACATCTGCAGGACTGATGACTTCCATTGAATGTTCACTCTTTCTTGCCAAATGATATATTATTGCTTAATGACTCTCCTTAAAGTCCCAGCGTGTCACCCTGCAATGATAAAGAGAATAATATAGTCGGGATGAGCATTTGAGGGTAACAGGATAGTGAGAATACAGCTGGTTTCTAAAACAGAGTCATGCAAGCAATTGGACAAGAATTCCTGTCCCTCTACTAAATTTCTACTAATATAGAAACCGGCAAAGCAATTTTCACAGTAAATGACTATATAACATTCAAGGCTGATTTGTTTTAAGCAGAGCTGTAGGATAAAAAGAATAAAGAAATCATCCCCAAAGGGAATTGAATTTGCTCTAATAGTTCCCTCTGTTGCCAGGGTGTTAGGCAGGATTATTTTGATCATAAGCAGTGGATACTGACTGGCTAAATAATGTATAAATGAGCAAGCTCACGAACAAAAAGATTTACCAGAAGGATGCTGGTTAGTGCATCTATTCAAAGTGAGACCTGTTCAAGTTTCAGTGGGAACCACTGTCTTTAGCACCTTCAGTATCTACCCTGTCTCCTTTCTGGGTATATTCATCTGAACATTTAGTTCTTTTAGGTCTGTTTTCCAAGTGTTAATAGAACAAGCTCATAGTGCATTGTGATGCACCTGAGTACTACCTCTGTGATTCTGGGATGTTATTTAAGTATTCTGCACCTCAACTTCCTTATCTGTGAGATGGAGATAATCATTACTTTTAATATAGATGAGTGTTACCTGTGGACCTGGGCAAGCCAGGTTCCTGTGTGAAACCCTTGCTGTGTCTCATAACCCCCATGCTTCTACATGTGAGAATGTTTGGAGATGGAGTCCTTAAAGGGGGCAGTTAAGTTAAAATGAGCCTGTTAGGGTGGCACTAATCCAATGTGACTGGAGTTCTCAGAAGAGGAAATTTGGACACGGAGCTCTCAGAATGTACAGGCCCAGAAGAGACATGGTGGGGACACAGTGGGAAGTGGCCATCTTTCTGCAAGCCGAGGACAGAGACCCAGAGGTAATCACACTTGTCAGCCTCTTGATCTCGGTCTCCTGGCATCGAGAACTGTGAGAAAAAAAGCCTATTGTTGAAGCTACCCAGTCTGCGCTATTCTGTTAAAGCAACTAGAACAACATATACCAGGGCTTTGCAATTTGGAACTCTCTGAGTTCTAATTTTCTTTTCAGTCTTATCTGAAAAGCTTTAAAACATTAAAAACACTATTTGGAAATTATGGGAGTGAACCCCAACACCAGGGGAAGCTCCAATCGTGTGGGCTTGCCCCAGACAGAGTGGTGGGGGACACTGAGCTTCCTGGATGCCAGTGTTGTCTCCTCCTCCTCTTTTGCTGGGCGATATGGTTTGAGGAGGCTCATAGAATATTCTGGAATTCCTGAGCAGATGAAGCGGGATACAAAAGGAGAGCCTGTGCACCCCTTGTTCCCCAGGGACCTGTTCAGTCCTTCACTGAGGTTTCAGTGGGGCATCAGCTTTATTTCTAACATAAAAATTAGACATAAAAATGGGGTCCTGTTTTTATTCTTGTCCAGGACCCCAAAATGTTAGAAATAAGAATGAATGATTTAATGCATGTGAATATAGTTTGTGGCTCATATTAGCATTTGAGGATTAGTAGTAATATTGTGTGGTTGTGGTATCTGAAGCAATGTCTCCAGTACACCGTTGGAGGCCCATGATGGGCACAGCTTCCACCACCCATCCCTCTCTGTGGTGTTGGACTTGACTGACCATGATTAGCAATCTTCATCTCAGCAATGTGGGTTGTAGAATACGTTTCTATAGGAATGTGGAACCTCTTTTTAGAAATATCAATTTCAGAAAATGATGTAAAATTAAGAGTTCATGAATTGTCTTTCTACAATATTTGGAAATTATTTTATATTTAGTTTTATTCCCACCTTATATGGGATTTAAAATAATAAGCACCATAAGGTAAGTTGCAGGATCAACATATAAGTTATATTATAAATGTTGTGCTAGAGATCAGAATATTAAGATGTTGGGGAATATTAAGTCATTAAAGGAACTAATTTACTGTGATGCCAAGCCTTGATTTCCCAGTACAATGTGCTTTTAAAGGAACAGAAAAATACTTTATAGTCTAGATTAAAGCCCCTAATAAATCTCTATGCTTCAAACTTCGGTGGAAGAAAACCAAAAGAGGAAAAAATTATAGGAAGGAGAACAAAGCTATACTTCCTGGTTGAAAGAGTAGGGGGTGGCCGGTGCCACGGCTCACTAGGCTAATCCTCTGCCTTGCAGCGCCGACACACTGGGTTCTAGTCCCGGTCAGGGCGCCAGATTCTGTCCCAGTTGCCCCTCTTCCAGGCCAGCTGTCTGCTGTGGCCAGGGAGTGCAGTGGAGGATGGCCCAAGTGCTTGGGCCCTGCACCCCATGGGAGACCAGGAAAAGCACCTGGCACCTGGCTCCTGCCATCGGATGAGCGAGGTGCGCCGGTCGCAGCGCACCGGCCGCGGCGGCCATTGGAAGGTGAACCAATGGCAAAGGAAGACCTTTCTCTCTGTCTCTCTCTCTCACTGTCCACTCTGCCTGTCAAAAAAAAAAAAAAAGAGTAGTGGAAATTCAGAGGCTAATTGCCTGCTATAATAGGCTATGCTGTGCATATGGGTTGAACTATTGCCCTGCACACTGTAAAATGTACAACTATTACATGTTGATCAAAACATTTTAATGATTAAAAAAAGCAGCAGCAGAAAATTCTTATGTCCGTTAACATTCACCTCTGCCACTGGCCTTGACTTTCCAAAGCCCAGATGTGCTGCAATCAAACCACTGAAGATCATGTTAGGTGGGATGGGGAACACTGGATGATGGTTGACTGTAGTTAGCTGTGGTATAAAACTTCAAAAGTAGGTAATAAACTATAAATTGGATTATGTACTTTATGGGAGGCATTTTGTTTTTATGTCAAAAACTGCTCTGTGTCAAAACTGCTCACCAAACGATGTCATCCTTGAATATTTTCAAGAGTATAGTTTGAAACTGACTCACCTGTGTATATGAGTGTAAACCAGCAATTCTCAGTTGCCTCATGTATCATCAACGTTCAGTGATACTTGATTCAGCTTAATTTCTCTCCAAAATGGGATATTTGCTTTTTTATCTTAACTGGAGGAAAAAATGCAGAAAGAGTGCTCCAGCGCTTGAGACTGCACAGTTCTAAAATTGAAAATTGAATGTATCTATAAAAATATAGCCTTTTTGACTCATGGATTTATATAGTTCCCAGGAGCTGGATTTTAAGCCCTTGGTTTATTCCATTACTAAGTCCCAGGAGAGCTTAAGGAGAAAAACTGTTGGCAATAAAATATAACATTTGTTGTATTGTGTTATAATAGCACATTAAGGCAATACTATTGTTGAGGATATTGAGGATCTTCTGTTTGTCAGCCACGGTATAAGGTGTAATGATCAAAGCCTGGGTTGATCTCTGCCTTCCTAGTGTTGATCACCTCATGAGAGACGCAGCATTAATTTGTTCAAAATGACATTTTTGGGGTGAGCATTTGACACAGCAATTAAGATAACACTTGAGATGCCTGAACCCCGTATGTCTTAGATTGAGTCCCAGCTGTGCTCCCAATTCCAGTTTTCTGTTAGTGTACATCCCAGGAGGCAGCCGGTGATGGCTCAGGTACTTGGTTCCCTGCCACCCATGTGGGAGACCTTGATCGAGGGCCTGGCTCTGGCTTTGACCTGGTCTAGCTTTAGATGTTTTGAGGATTTGAAGGGGTTAACCAGTAGATGGGATATCTCAGTCTCTCCAGCTTTCAAATGAAATAAATTAAAAAAAATTTTAAAATGGGACTTTGGACACTCATTATTAGTAAGAGGTTTCCATTTTATTTGTACCTGCGCTGTGAGGCTGGATGCAGACAGGTTATTCCTTTGAGGAAGGGATACTGAGGCTGAGCTGGGAAGGAGGAAACAGAATTACGAAATGCAAAGGGCTTTCAAGGCATCGCAGCAGTGCGGTACAAAGAGCCCTGAAAGTAGGTCAGAGCACAGGGCGGACATAATGGAGGGAATCAGGCGTCATCTGAGGCTGGATCACTCATCTTAGATGACTGTTACAGTATCAGAATTGGGAGTGAAAGCTTTTATGTGAAGTGATGAGATTTGCTGCACATTCTGAGCTTATAATGGTGTCACTAAATGGATAAAGAAGTGACATACTGGGTGCCCTGAAGTTTTAAAAATGTATTATATTTTCATTGTTTTTGCTTTTAGAATATAGATACCTTATTTTTAGAATAGCTTTATTTTAAATTGAAAATAGTTGTTTATGTATAAGATCACTACACACACAGACACACACACATACAGTATGATGATCTAATTGGTTGATTTGATCATATGCTCTGTTTTTTAAACAACTCACTCTCTGCTGAACACATTACATCAAAGGTTTGTCTACTGATATCTGCTGAATCTAGAGGATCACTGAACCAAATTATTTCCCTACAACAATGTGTGGCTCACTTTTCTCCATGTAATGATGTATGGGGTCCCTTGCAAGTCACATAGTGGTAGGAGTTCAATATTCTCTTCCTCAGTTACAGAAACTGAAGCCAAGAGAAAGAAACCGTTTTCTTAGTGACTGAATCACAGAGCCAACGCTAAAATAAAAATTGCTTAATTTATATTCTATAGCTTTTTACCCAGCATTCACGCTACAGTGCTCCCTTTTTACATTATTTAGTATTCCAAGAAGAGCCCCTGTTTTTCTGCTTCTATAGACCTCCAGAAGAACATTATGTGTATGTGAAAAATGTGAAGCGCTTCTGGTTCCAACAATGATAGTGGCAGAGATTTAAATGGACAAGAGTTTGGATCTGGCCTGATGAGATATAGAATAAGTCCCTTATACAAATGAAAATCTTTTAAAGCTGGCTTTGGTTTTCTTGCTGTCAATAACTGGTGGGAAATTTTGTTGAAGAAATATTGTAAAGAAAATTAATCCTCTTGATCAAAATATCTCTGCGATATATTTGCCCTTTGATTCTTAAAGATCAGCTCCGCTTGTCTTGCTATCCTGCAGACATATGCACACACCAGCACACAATTAATTTCATCATTCTTCTTTGAAACTGGTGACAAAATGTAGCCTTTGGGAAACTGAACAGGAGCTGGATACTATTGCATTAGTTGTACATCAGAAAGCTACTTTATTTTTTTTAAACAGAAATTTTGCTTTGTAAGATGATACAGGGATGTGAAATATGTTTTCATTATTTATTTTTGGAAACATTAAAGATTACTTTTATTGCTTCAGCCTGGTCATTTTTTTGATTTAAGAGCTGGGACTGGGCCAAGCCAAAGCCCGGAGTCAGTAATTCAATCCAGTTCTCCCACATGAGTAGCTGGGACCCAAGCACTTGGACTATCACCTGCGATCCACGGTGAACGTTAGCAGGAGGGTGGAATTGGGAATGATGGAGCCAGGATTTGAACCCAGGAACTCTGATATGGGATGTGGGCATCCCAAGGGGCATCTTAAACACTAGCCCAATGCCTTCTGCCTTACAAATATTTTTCTTTTTTTAGAAAACTTTTATTTAATAAATATAAATTTTGAAAGTACAACTTTTAGATTATAGAGGTTTTTTCCCGCCATAACTACCATCCCACACGCAAACCATCCCATCTCCTACTCCATCTCCCATCCCATTCTTCATCAAGATTCATTTTCAATTATCTTTATATACAGAAGATCAATTTAGTATATACTGAGTAAAGATTTCAACAGTTTGCACCCACACAGACACACGAAGTATAAAGTACTGTTTGAGTACTAGTTTTACCATTAATTCGCGTAGTACAACACATTAAGGACAGAGATCCTATATGGGGAGCAAGTGCACAGTGACTCCCATTGTTGATTTAACAGTTGACACTCTTAATTATGATGTCAGTAATCACCTAGGCTCTTGTCATGAGTTGCCAAGGCTATGGAAGCCTTTTGAGTTCAAAAACTCTGACCTTATTTATACAAGGACATAGTCAAAGTGAAAGTTTTCTCCTCCCTTCAGAGAAAGGTACCTCCTTCTTTGAAGGCCCATTCTTTCCACTGGAATCTCAAACTTTTAAAAATATCTTTGTATTTTGCTGAAGGTAAAAGTAAGCAGGATGCAGACAGGAGCCTTTTCTAATTATATCTTAGTTTGCCATTGTTGAAAGATATACATATCAACTGGTTGGTGCAGATTTGACTTGGGACAAGGGAATGTGCTGGCTTTGGCTTTACCAGAAGCTGACCATAGTGACCAAGTTGTCAGTGGTTCCCTCAACTTGAGACACTTTATAGAGATCCTATTCATGCATCTTCTGAAACTTCCAATAACAGTTCCTCAGGTAACGGAATGTGATGTCATCATTCACTAGTTCATTCAACATTTACTTAGTGTCAGCTTGATTCCAAACACTGTCTCAGATTGAGAATACAGGGCTGAATCGGCTGAAGGTCCTCCTACTAATTCCTACACACCAGACTATATGTTTATACGGGTATGTGTGACTATGTGTGCATGGTGTGTGTTTTGTCTCTTACTTAATTACCAGTATTCTTGTAGCACTGTATTGTCTTTTCAGTGGTGATATAGCCTAGAAAAAAAATGTTTTTGAGAAGTTAAACTCCACGGTATCTATTCTAAGTCACCTTTGAAGCAGTCTTGAGGAACTTAAAAATTAAGTAATAATTTTAGTTAACAAGATTGTATGTATATATTTATCACATACATCATGTTTTGATATGTGGGGAAATTAGTTACACGAAGCAATTCAAAGATGGTGCCAAAAGGAAGTAAGGTGGTGGGCGGAATCCAAAGTTTGGTGGGCGGATTCCAAAGTTGTTTACCACTACAACTAATTGGCTACGCAACATCAGGGGAGGTAACAAAACTAGTAACAAGTGTATAGACATAAGGCTAGTCCTATAGAAATCCCCCCGTAAGGTGATCTTTTACGTGATTGGTTGGTCCTTAGCCCTGCCCCAATGACTCTGCAGTTTTGTGCTATATAAGGTTCTGTTATGCACGGAATAAACGAGTCCTTGCTAGACTTGGCTCCCCGCTGTGTCTGATTGTCTCTGGGATCGGGAGGCTGGGGAACGGGCGAGTGGCACACTCACCTTTCCTCGGACCCAGTCCATCCTTGTACGGGTGGACTCAGACCCTGCAAGTTAACAAGATTGTATGTATATATTTATCACATACATCATGTTTTGAGAAGTTCACTCACCTGAAGTGGCTAAATCAAGCTGATTAACATGTAAGAATGTGAGGGTTTGGGGTTTGAAGGCATCAAGACTTTGGCTGATACTTGGAGTCTGGCAGTCACTGTCTATCAATGAGAGTCTTTTTGGAGACTCAGCCTCTCTGCATTTTGCCAATGACCAAGGCTGACAAAACCTCACTCCTAATGATATGCTAATGACTGGAGATAACATAAGTAAAGTAGTCAGACTCATTAATTATAGCCTAGATTCATTTGTGTTCGGTTATAACTTAGACAACACAGTATTTTGATGTGGAAGAGTCAGTCTCCCACTAATCACCAAAAGCCCTGTTCTGGAGCCAGCCAGTCTAGGTTCTTATCATGGTCCTGCTTTACTCTATGTGATTGTGTTAAATTAGAGTCACCCTGGGCCCTGTTTCCCCTCTGCTATTATGAAAGCAGAATAACTGAGTTAGTGTGAAGAACAGAATACTAAGAAGATTTCTGGTACATCAGTATTTGTTAAAATCAAATACATTTGTATGAATCTACAATTATCTTATAAATAAAAATAATTCAGGATTTTGAAGCATCCCTATTCATTTTGCAATGATGAGATGATGAGGGCTAATAACAAAACTAACCACCAACTGAATTATTTTTGGTCCTTTAGAAACCTCTTGGGATACCCTCAACCCATGACATGTCCCTTAGCAATAAAATTTTCTAAGTGGAATGATAAGATTTATTATAGACATTTTCACTTTGGTTCTCATTTTGAATGTGGTTGTTTCTTTGTTTTACTATATTTGCTATTTTGTGTTGCTAACTGTCTTCAATCTTGTATCTTAAGATTCATGGCAGTTCAAATTTCCATACTTTAAGAATCATTTATTTCAACTATCTCATTTCATTGTCAAGGTATTAAGATTCTGCAGTGATTAATTGACCCATTGGTCACTCTAGAAATGTCTGAAGGAGAGAGATATTAAAATTCATGATGAGAATGTGACTAGGGTGGATTTCTGCATCTACAATTGCTCATTACCCCAGTGCTTGTTTGGCTGTACATAGTTTCAGAAGCAGCTTCTCCAATGACTCAAATAAAATTGACATTGACATTCTCTAGTTAAGAGGTCACAGCTGTTATCATATTGGAGCATGAGTTCTCAAAATTTATAGGTTGCTGAAGTTATTTGAGAATATAAATGTAGTATTGTTTGGATATGTTTCTAAGGATAAGAGATAGTTATCTCTAAGTGCTAGTAACGCAAATGTCAAAAAGCCTAATTTATGCTTTTGTTTTTTCCTGTTAAAAGCATCAGAAATATTCTGGAAAGCATTGAAAATTTGCCATATATTCTGTAATTACAAGCATTTGGAAAAGGGATTATTTATTATATACATTGTCTATTCTTTACAGATTCCTTCCAATTATCTAATTTCTAACAACAATGGATTTATTTAAAACTTAATTTTATCTCTCACCATATGTACTTTCTTGAGTGGTATTGATAACTAATTAGCGTTGCCAGAAAGAACACAAGATGTTCATTCAATTTTAATGTCATATTAACAATGAACGATTATACTCATTCTATAAAATTATTTAAATTTATCTGGAATTAAAATCTAACTCGGAGTCCCACATTTGTATTTTCTCAGTCTTGCAATCCTATAAATAAAGTCACAAGTCCAAGAACAAGTTCTTGAAATCTGTCATTTGAAAGTTTAACAACCATTTCAAGACATAGACCAACCATTACTTCTGTGAAATACTTTTAATCCAGGCTTCTATTTAGCCTTTATGCAAGGTATCCGTATTATAGCATTAGTACCCATGTATACCACTATATGTTATCATTTGTCTTTTTTTTAACTTTTATTTAATGAATATAAATTTCCAAAATACAGTTTATGGATTATAATGGCTTCCCCCCTCCATAACTTCCCTTCCACCTGCAACCCTCCCATCTCCCACTCCCTCTCCCCTTCTATTCACATCAAGATCCATTTTCAATTCTCTTTATATACAGAAGATCAGTTTAGCATATATTAAGTAATGATTTCAACAGTTTGCACCCACGTGGAAATACAAAGTGTAAAATACTGTTTGAGTACTAGTTATAGCATTAAATCACAACGTACAAACATTAAGGACAGAGATCCTACATTAGGAGTAAGTGCACAGTGACTCCTGCTGTTGACTTAACAAAATGACACTCTTGTTTATGGCATCAGTAATCTCCCTATGCTCCAGTCATGAGTTTCCAAGGCAATGGAAGCCTTTTGAGTTCACTGACTCTTCTCTTATTTAGACAAGGTCATAGTCAAAGTGGAAGTTCTCTCCTCCCTTCAGAGAAAGATACCTCCTTCTTTGATGACCTGTTCTTTCCACTGGGATCTCACTCATGGAGATCTTTCATTTAGGTCATTTTTTTTTTTTTGACTGAGTGTCTCATGGGCTTTCAGCCAGATCCGCATGCCTTAAGGGCTGATTCTGAGGCCAGAGTGCTGTTTAGGACATCTGCCATTCTATGAGTCTGCTGTGTCTCCCGCTTCCCATGTTGGATTGTTCTCTCCCTTTTTGATTCTATCAGTTAGTATTAGCAGACACTAGTCTTGTTTATGTGATCCCTTTGACTCTTTGACCTATCAGTATGATCAATTGTGAACTGAAATTGATCACTTGGACTAGTGAGATGGTACATGCCACCTTGATGGGATTGAATTGGAATCCCTTGGTATGTTTTTTTTTTTTTTTAAGAGGCAGAGTGGACAGTGAGAGAGAGAGAGAGAGAAAGAAAGGTCTTTTTTACTGTTGGTTCACCATCCAATGGCTGCTGCAGCTGGCGTGCTGCAGCCAGCGCACGGCTCTGATCTGATGGCAGGAGCCAGGTGTTTATCCTGGTCTCCCATGGGGTGCAGGGCCCAAGCACTTGGGCCATTCTCCACTCCACTTCCTGGCCACAGCAGAGAGCTGGCCTGGAAGAGGGGCAACCAGGACAGAATCCAATCTTCCGACCAGGACTAGAACCCGGTGTGCCGGCGCTGCAAGCGAAGGATTAGCCTATTGAGCCGCAGCGCCAGCCTAAATGCTACACTTTCAAGATCAATACAGTGTGGATCATAGACCCATAAGGGCTTCAGGAGATACTAAACCTACCTGAGTCAGCCTCATCTACCATTAGGAGGATCCTGGATCGGAAGTGGAATACCTGGGATTCAAATCTGCATATCATTTGTCTTTAAACTTCATGTTGTACTCTAAACAATGAAGCTAGGAATTCTGTTTTATTCATCTATGAGTTACCAGAATCTACTTCTGTGCCTTAGACTTTATTTGGATCCTCATATATTTGCTAATGAATAATCGAGGCACATTGGTGTCCAGCTTCCAAATCCTTCCAATGTCCAAAGAAATGGACACCCAGAGGGACCCAAAATTGCCCATAGATACCCTCCATTTAACATACTCAAGATGTAATTTGTCACCTTTTCTTAAAACCTGTTTATCCCTCCACTTCCTCTCCTGATTGATGGCCACACCCTTCATGTGGTCATCCAAGCTCCAAACCTGGAAATCACTCTAGGTGTAGCCCTTTCCATTTCTGCTTCCTTGGTGTGTTTAGTACAGAAGTTCCCAAAGGTTCCACTTTTGTATCACTAGAATATAGCCCTCATTTCCAGTTTCATTTCAGAATTCTAGGGAGACATATCAGTACCAAAGACAAAGTAGAACTGAAAAGCAAGAAAGAAAAATAACCTATGAATATGAGTGTGTTGAGTTCAACTTCTACAAACAGGCAAAAAAATAATCCCCTGATTCCTGATGCCTGAGTCCCCAAAAACAATTGTCTATTAAATATGTAATAGAAGATTGGCTAAACGCTAAGATACTATGTGAAGGGCTGTACTTTTATTTATAGATATTGATTGTATCTACAGTATGATTATATAAATAATTTGATGTTTTCATATTCTGTAAATACTCTAGAAAGATCTTCCCCCTCTTCCTCCTCCCTCTTTCTCTTTTTACTCTTTCCTTCCTTTATTTTTTTTTTCAAGTGAGGAAAGTGGAGGAACCTGAGAATCATAGGATTATGTATCTCTTTTTTAACCACTTAATTGGTGACAGAGTCCAGAATGGATGGATCTTCTGAGGTTTAGGCTAGTGCTTTTGTAAATGTATGCCGTACTCCTTTCTGTTTTTAAAAATCCTAAGTTTAATTATGAGTCTAGCAATAGCCTTTTAAGAATGATATTAACATTCTCATTAAAAATAGCTTTATAACTGTTTAGTCTGATGTACACAACAGAGAGAATATCTAGTCTGAAACATACCATAAATGTGGGCAAAAAAAAAAAAAACCATATTACTTGCACAGGTTTCTGTTAATAGCTATGTGTTTCCTGGGAGGGATTGTGTGGGATTTAGAATGAAGAAGAATGGAGCCCGTATGCTAGTCTGGCTGCCTTCTGGCTGTTTGACATCACATGCATAGTCTGAGCTTTCTAACTCTTAGTAGGTTTTTTTGTTTTGGTCATTGTTTTGGTCTATAGAATAGAATACAGACATGTTTTTATCCTTACTCTGCACCAAGCAATGTTGATTTACCTTCCTTTTGCTATCCTTAAATATTTGCAAGTGACTTACTTATATGGATAATGCTACTTTGTTTTCTTGATTTAGCACGTATTTAAAAAAATTAGAATTTTCTTTTAATATATGTATGGTCAATGATATGTGGTTAGCCTGAACTCTGACAGTAGACTATAAATTATAGGCCCTGAAATATTGATATATAAAATATGAAATTTATAAATATTTAATATAATATACCCATGTATTAAAATGTTTATTTTAGTGACTCAATTGAATATATCATTATGACACTAAATTGCATTCATAAATTTATGGAAAAATTTGTGTGACTCCCTGCTGTGTGCTAATCACAGAGTAACAAAGCATTAATGAAAAGACCAGCAAGAACCTTCATGAGCTGAGTTAATTTTTTTGCAGTGATAAATTAATCTTCACAAATTAGGCTTCTGTGTCAAAAGCTCTGTGAAGTGTGAATGTTGATTTACTTCACTGGGCTCTTGAAAGGACTGCTTCAGGAATGAGCATTTCCACATAAATATTTTTTGCAGCTAACAAAGCCTCTATAATATTTGCATTTCTATAATTGAGCTTTGCTCAAATCTATAAACCATGAAAAATTTAGGATACTACAAAGTGTTGAATTATGATGCAGTGAATGTCTTTGCTTATAGCATAGAGCTAAAGAAATGTGGCATTACCTAAAGTTCTGAGTGATCTTCTCCATCTTATTCTCTTCCCTTTTTGCTATCAGGAATTTTGGGTTTATCCTACCATGTGTTCCTTACCAAATATAGTTTCACTAATTAAACCAAGCAAACAGCATCTCCACTTCCCTCCCACGCCTACCCCCATACCTCCTCGCCAGCTCTCATATCCTCAGTTTAGTTTTGTTTTTGTTTTTTGGTTTATAGGATGGGAAAAGATAAGAACTTTTTAAAAAAGATTTATTTATTTATTTGAAAGGCAGAGTTATACAGAGAGGTGGGGAGAGAGAGACACAGAGATATCTTCCATACACTTGCATCTCCCCAAATGAATGCTACAGCTGGGGTTGGGCCAGGCCAAAGTTAGGAGCCTGGAACTTCATCCTGGTCTCCCATATGAGTGGCAGTTAGGCCACCTTCCTCCACCTTCCAAGGCACATTAGCAGGAAGCTGGATTGGAAGGCAAATGTTTGCAAACTAACAAATTACTCATATGAATAAAGCTACTTCATTTTCTTGGCTTAGCATAAGTTAAAAACTCATCATAATTTTCTGTTTAATTAATGAATGGTTAGTGATATTTAGTTTGACACTTCTCCTTCAGTTCTTTTTTATTTGCTCACATTTCTTCCTTTTTTATATTTAAAAAAAATTTTAACATACATGTAAGATCTTATATATTCATGGTGTACCATGTGGTATCCCATCAAGGATAAATATAGCTAATCAAACATGTAACATTTCTTTATGGTGAAGACATCAAAAATCCTATCTTCTAGTTTCTGTTTACATAGAGAGATAGATAGTGCATTATCATTGCCTATAGACAAACTACTACTTCACAGAACTCCAGAACTTCTGAACTCTCATCTAACTACAACTAATTAGACTTCAATCAGCATCCCCACCCTCTGGTGACCACCATTCTACTTTTCATCTCAATGAGGTCACACTTTATTTGTTTATTTTATATTTCAACTGTGAATGATATTCTATGATATTTAGTTTATTTCTCTTAAAACACTGACCTCTAGTTCCATCTGTGTTTAAGCAAATGATTAGATTTCATCCTTTTTATGGTTGAGTAATATTCCATTGTATATATGTGCCACGTTTTAAAAAATCCATTCATTGGTCAGTGGACACTTAGGTTGTTTGCATTTCTTTGAATAGTGCTACAGTAAACATGGAAATACAGATGTCTCTTTGGCACACAGATTTCTTTTACATAGGACGTATATACAGGAATGTGAATGCTGATCATAGGGTAGTTTCTGTATTGTTGTGTATAGTGGCTGTACTAATATATATTCCCACCAATAGTATGCAGTGATTCCCTTTTCCCTACATCCACCACCACTGATTTTTATATTTTGTCTCTCTAATAATAGCCAATCTAATTGGGATGAGATGGTATGTCATTTTAGTTTTGATTTGTATTTCTGTAATGTTTAGCAATATTGAGCATTTTTTTCATGTACCTATTGGCCAATTGTATATGAACTTTCCACCCTTCCTTTCTTCCCTCTCCCTCATTTCTACCCTCCCTTGTCCTTCATTTCTTATTTTTAATTTTTATGATGACATAGTTTCAATTTACTTTATAATTACAAAATTAAATCTCTACTAAATAAGTAATTCAACAGTTAGTAAGTACAACAACCACTATTCATCTCTGTCATACACTGCTTCCTGATTCCTCCCTCTTTTTCATTCTTAAAGTTGTTATAACTAATTTTTGGGGGAGAGGAAGAGGAGAAAGGGAGAGAGAAAAAGAACAAGCTGTTTCATTCTCTGACTGTCTCCAACAGGCCCCTGTAAGAGCCAAAGCCGAGTGTTAGGAACCCAATTACCTGAGCCATCACTACTGCCTTCCAGAGTCTGCGTTGACGAAGGTGAAGTTTGTGGTGCTAGGGGGCCAGCGTTGTGGCATAGCTACTGCCTGTGACACTGACGTCCCATGTGGGTGCCTGTTCCTGTCCCAGCTCTCTCTTTCTCCTGAGTTAGTCTAGCAAAATGTTTGTCAATTTTGTTTATCTTTTCAAAGAGTCAACTGTGTATTTTAGTGATTTTTGGTATATTTTTTGTCCCAATATCATTTACTTGTACTCCGAGTTTCATTACTACTTTCCTTCTACTAATTTTGAATCGGATTTGCTCTTGTCTTCCCAGGTCTTTGAGGTACAACAATGAGTTCTTTCTAAAGATTTTTAAATTTTTTTATGCAGACATTGATTGCTATAATTTGTAATCTTACACTATTGTTATACCCTATAGATTTTGGCCTGTTGTGTTTCCATTTTCATTTATTCCAAGAAACTTTTTAATTTCTTCATTGATTCCACCCTGATCTTTTGGTTGCTCAGAAGTAAGTTGTTTAGTTTCCATATATTTATGTAATTTCCAAAGTTTTTATTGTTATTGATTTCTAGCTTTATTACATTATACTCAGAAAAGACATTCAATGTTTTTTATTTTCTAAATTGAGTTTTTTATGACCTGTTATGTGGTTTGTCCTGGAGAAGGTCCCATGAGTATTGAGAGGAATGTGTTTTCTGCAGCTGTGGGCTGGAGTGTTCTGTAGATGTGTATTAATTCCAGTTTATCCAGGATGAAGTTTAATTCTATTGTTTCCTTGTTGCTTTTCTGTATCAATGGTTCATTCATTTCTGTCAGTGGGATATAAGAATCCACTACTATCATTGTATTAGAGTATATCTCCCTTTAAGCTTATTTGTATTTGCTTGATGTATTTAATTGTTCCAGTATTTGTGTGTGTGTATGTGTGTATATTATATATATATATTATATATATGTATTTACAATAGTTATTTCCTCTTGCTGGATTGAATCCTTTATCATTATATAATAACCTTCCTTGTCTCTTTTTCTTGCTTTTGAATTAAAACCTGTTTTATATGAGAAAATATGGCCACTCCTGCTTTCTTTTGCGTTTCGTTTGTAATCTTATTCAGTTCTTTCACTTTTGGTCCATGAGTGTCTTTAGAAGCAAATAATATTTCTTATAAACAGCTTATAGTTGAGTCCTATGTTTTTTATCCATTTGGCTACTTGATATATTTAATTAGAGAATTTAATTCATTTATTTTTTTAAAAAAAGATTTATATATTTGAAAGGCAGAGTTACAGGGAGAAAAAGAGGGAAAGAACTGGGAGAGCAAGATCTTCCATCTGCTGGTCCACTCTCCAATTGCTGCACTGGCCAGGACTTGGCCAGGCCAAAACCAGGAGCCTGGAACCCCATCCAATTCTCACATGTAGGTGGCAGGAGCCCAAGTACTTAGGCCATCTTCTGCTGCTTTTCCAGGCACATTGACAGGGAGCTGTATCAGAAGTGGAGTAACTTGACCTCAAATCAGCACTCATCTGGGGTGCTGGTATTGTAGGCAGCAGCTTAACCCCCTGCATAATGTCAGCCCCCTAATTTATTATTATTTAAGATAATTATCAATAGCTAAGGTCTTAACTGTTTTATTCCTTCTTTTGGATTTTAATTATTGTTCCTCTCTTCTCTGTTCTTCCTGTATTATAATCTTCATTTGTGGCTAAATGATTTTCTTCAGTAGTATCCTTTGATTCCTTCATCTTTGGTTTTGGTTAAAACTATTATAGATTTTTGTTTGTGATCACCATTAAACTAAAAATGACTTGGTGATAACAATCTATTTAAAATGATAGTTATTTAATATCATTGCTATAGAGAAACAAGCAAAAACCAAGAAATTAAGAAATACCAATAGGCTGGCGCCACAGCTCACTTGACTAATCCTCTGCCTGTGGTGCTGGCACCCCGGGTTCTAGTCCTGTTTGGGGTGCCAGATTCTGTCCCGGTTGCTCCTCTTCCAGTCCAGCTCTCTGCTGTGGCCCGGGAAGGCAGTGGAGGATGGCCCAAGTGTTTGGGCCCTGCACCCGCATGGGAACCAGGAGGAAGCACCTGGCTCCTGGCTTCGGATTGGCACAGCGCACCGGCATCAGTGTGCCAGCCGTAGCAGCCATTTGGGGGTGAACCAACAGAAAAGGAAGATCTTTCTGTCTCTCTCTCACTGTCTAACTCTGCCTGTCAAAAAAAGAATACCAATAAAGAACTCTGTACTTAACACTCTATTCCTGCACACATTTTGAATTTAAAAAAAAAAGATTTATTTATTTATGTATTTGAAAGGCAGAGCTACAGAAGGAGGGATTGGCAGAAAGAGATCTTCCATCCTTTGGTTCACTCCCAGAATGGCCTCAACAGACTCAGATATGTGGTCTTTCCATGCTGTTTCAAAGTTCCCATGAGCTTTCTTCACTCCTCTTGTTTCTATTTTTTATTCTCAAAGTTTGTGATTTCAAATTGCTTGTCTTTGAGCTCACTGACTCTTCTCTATGATATATTTTTCCTTGATGCCTTCAATTTCATTTTTAATTTTCCCAACTGGACATTTCAAATGGAGAATTTCTATTTAATTTTGTTTTAATTACTTCTATCTTTCTCGACATTTTCTTTGTTAAAATATTAAATCATCCTCCTGTGTGCTCTTAAAGTATATTGTTTCTTTAAAACAGCTATTAAAACATCTTCATTTCAGCATTTAAAAACTTTTCAAATTTTATTTGAAATTAAATCCTAGATTTATTTCTGGAGCCTTATTTTACTCTTTAGATGAGGTCAGTGTTTTCTTGATGTTCTTGATGCTTGTTGGTACAATATCATCTCTACATTGAAAGATTTAGATATAACAGTGTAGTTTCATTTGTAAGTATGCCTCTAGAAATTCTAAGTTATCCATTTTTTTCTCTGAGTCTATGGTCCTTTTGCTGCTTCAGCCCTAGATAATACCCTAACTCAAGATTTGTCTTAGGTCCACTACAGGCGTTTTTTCAGTCCCTCAACACTCCCCAGGCTCAAGTTTTCCCCAGATTCACAGCTGGTATGTTCTGCTACAAGCGTATTCCAGGGGCTGGTGTAGACCCAGACTCCTGGTCTTATGTCCAACAATGCTGCATTACTAAGTCACACTCAGAGCCTAGAGCCCATTGAGACCAGTACAGCCTGGGCATTTATATATATATATATATATATATATATATATATATATATATATATATATATAAAAAGCTTTTATTTAAAGAATATAAATTTCCAAAGTACAGCTTATGGATTACAATGGCTCCCCCCCACACAACTTCACTCCTACCCGCCACCCTCCCTTTTCCCGCTCCCTCTCCCCTTGCATTCACATCAAGATTCATTTTCAATTCTCTTTAAACACAGAAGATCAGTTTAGTACATATTACGTAAAGCTTTCAACAGTTTGCCCTCACATAGAGACACAAAGTGAAAATACTGTTGGAGTACTAGTTATAGTATTAATTCACAATGTACAGCACATTAAGGACAGAGATCCTACATGATTTTTTTTAAAGAATTGATTGATTATCTATGCAATTTCCAATTTAACACCAAGATTTTTTAATCATTTGCAATTATCTTTACATACTTTACATGACAATTATTTATCCATTTAAACAACCTTTTATCAATAAAGCACTGTTGTGTAGATATGGGAAAAAAGGTTTTTACTTGCCCCCGCTGCTGGTATCCATCAATTCCCCTACAACCCCCTCCACACACACTGCGTGAGTCTTTTTCTCCATTTCACAGACAAGAGTGATGGAGACCATGACAGTTCCACCCAGGTTCTTACTGCTTCCTGCCTCATGTGCTTGTGTCTCCACACCTGCCACCAGGAACCTCCATAGTATTGCAGGTGTAGGGATGCCAAATCCTGCACCTTCCAGCTGAAGCTAATTTTGGACAACTTTCAAAAAAAAAAAAACAACTATGGACCAGTAAAATTAATTGGAAGGCTTCAGAGCTGACAATACCAGGATGCCATCATTCTGCCTTGGTTTTCTTCATTGTGATTCCTGAGCCAGTATCTGCTTTTATCCTTGACCCTCCATCCCTGCCCAGGAGGTCCTGGACTATAACCTTCACTCTTATGTTCGAGAAAAAATGTAAAATAATAAAATTGAGTCATCCGTTGAATCCTCTAGCGTAGGGACGTTGACCATAAGGATCTTCCCAGTGCTGACTTTTATCAGCCTACCACTGAGTCCCAAGACATATTCTCATGGCCTTGCTGTCTGCTTAAGTCTGGAGGACTACAGGCTGGATGACAATCCCAGGGGTGCATGCCAGACCTTGTTGAGGCCAGCAGTGATATGCCAGCGAGAGTCCCTCTCACTAGAGTGTAGATATCAATGTGATGCCAGGGTGGGTCTAAGGAGTCACGTATTGAGCTCTCCCCAGGGGTAGAGGCCTTTGGGCTTCATCAGGTACTGGGTCTAGAGATAGGACTCTAAACTCCATGGCAGGGTCCCCCCCACTGATGCCCTAGGCCTTATTAACTGAAATCTTTCCCACCTTCTACTAGAAATTGGAAGAGGGGTATTGGAATCTGCCTGGTTGTGGAGGTTCCAAATGCTGAGTCACTATGTATGGACCTTGAAGCAGGGGCCATGAAGCTCTGCCCAACTATGATTATTATTATTATTATTATTATTCGCAGTAGATCATGCTGTGCTCCTTGGACCTTTGGGAGATGGTCATGTGGGCAACTCTTTCCTTTCTACTTCATTCAATCTGACTTTTCTTATTATTATACTAAAACTAGGCCCTGTCATCTCTCACCTTGTTTTCAAAGCTCCAGTGGAGGCAGTTTGGTTCATGAACAACTGTTCAAATTGGAGTCCCTCTGGTGAGGCCTTCTTTAGAGCTTGTTACTCATCTACCATCTTGCTCCAGCCTCTCCTGCAGTTCTCCGTGCAGTATATGAAACATTATTGTGATCTGCAGTAACTCCTCTGTACTGTGGAACAGTAGAACTCATTCCTTCTATCTGAATGTGTTTTGGTACCTGTCATCCAACCTCACTCTGGGTGTGTTTCCAATGAATTAATAGGAAAGTGTGCATTTCTTATATGGGTAAATTTAAATAAATGTATGCATCACCATTACAACTCTGGAGGTAATTTTTTAAATTAAGAATTGTTATTGGTGTAGGCATGTAGTGCAGTGGTTAAAATGCCACTTTGGAATGCCAGCATCCCCTATTGGAGTGCCTATTTTAGTCCCTGATCCTCTGCTTCTGATCCAGATTCCTGGTAATGTACATCCTTGGAGGCAGCACATGACTCAAATACTTGGATCCCTGAAATCCACATGGAATACCTGGATGGCATTCTAGTTTCCAGACTTCCAAATTCCTATTAACTTGTTAGAAATGTTTTCTTAAGACTTGAGATTGTTGAAAGCATGCTAGATAATAGTTGGTTTAGGATTACCTTAGCCTTTGGATCACGAAGGCCATGATGTCCCTTGGCCATTGTTATGAGCTGAATCTCTCTCTCCTCAAGTTCTTATGTTCAAATCCCAAAGCTAAATTCAGAAGTTGACTTCATTTAGAGATAGATTCTTTAAAGTGGTGATTAATTTAAAATGAGGCCATTACCTAGTCTGTAATCCATTGTGACTGGTACCCTTACAAGAACGGAATTTGGAACACACAGAGTCAAACTAGGATTTACAGATACAGAAGAAAGACTGTATGAGGACACAGTGAGAAATTGGTGTTCTGTAAACTAAGGACAGAGATTTCTTTCAATCAGAAGACAAACATGGCCATGAGGAGTGTATTTTTTTTAATTATATATATATATATATATATATAAATTTCATGTATTTCATATTTACAGATTTAGGAACATAGTGATATTTCCCACCCTACCCTCTCTACCACACATGCTCCCACCCTTCCTGATCCCACTCCTATTTGCACTCCTAACTTTTATAAAGATCTATTTTCAGTTTATTTTATACTCATAAGATTAACCTATAATAAGTAATGAGTTTAACAAATAGTATGAAGAAAAAACACTGTTACTCAACAGTAGAGACAAGGCCTTTAAATAATCATAAAATCTCGGCCGGCGCCGTGGCTCAACAGGCTAATCCTCCGCCTTGCGGCACTGGCACACCGGGTTCTAGTCCCGGTCGGGGCGCCGGATTCTGTCCCGGTTGCCCCTCTTCCAGGCCAGCCCTCTGCTGTGGCCCAGGAGTGCAGTGGAGGATGGCCCAAGTGTTTGGGCCCTGCACCCCATGGGAGACCAGGGTGAGCACCTAGCACCTGGCTCCTGCCATCGGATGAGTGCGGTGTGCCGGCCGCAGCGTGCCGTCCGTGGCAGCCATTGGAGGGTGAACCAACGGCAAAGGAAGACCTTTCTCTCTGTCTCTCTCTCTCTCTGTCCACTCTGCCTGTCAAAAATTAAAAAAAAAATCTCAAAATATTCATTTGACTTCTTTATACTACATTTTAGGTATTCTATTAGCTACCACAGATCAGTAAAAACATATGGTATTTGTCTTTTTGGGACTGGCTTATTTCACTAATTATAATGGTATCCAGTTGTATCCATTTTGTTGCAAACAACAGGATTTCATTTTTTAAAAATCACTGAGTAGTATCCCATAGTGTATATCTACCATAATTTCTTTATCTAGTCTTCATTTGATGCACACCTGGGTTGATTCCATATCTTACGTATTGTGAATTTGGCTGCAATGAACATGGGGGTACAGATCACTCTTTCATATGTTGATTTCTTTTTGCTTGGGTAAATTTCCAGGAGTGGGATGGCTGGATCATATGGTAGATCTATTCTCAGATTTCTGATGTATCTCGGTACTGTCTGCCACAAGGCTGCATCAGTTTACATTAGGATTAGTAGATGAGGGTACCTGTTACCCCCACATCCTCAATAGCATTTATTGTTTGTTGATTTCTATATGAATTCCATTATAATAGGGCTGAGGTGAAAACCTTTTTGTGGTTTTGATTTGCATTTCCCTGATGGCTCATGAGCCCAAGCATTTTTCCATGTCTGTTGGCCATTAATTTCCTTTCTTGAAAAATGCCTGTTCAAGTCCTATGCCCATTTGTAACTGGATTGTTTGTTTTCTTGTTGCTGACTTTCTTGAGCTCTTTATGGATTCTACAGAGAGAATCATGCACTGATGAAAAGAATGTGTGTTCTGCAACTATGGGCTACAAGGTTCTATAGATATCAGGTCAGTTTGTTCCATAGTGTTGATTATTTCTGTTTTCTGTTGATTTTCTGTATAGTTGACCTGTCCATTGATGAAAATGGGGTGTTGAATTCCCCATAATATTGTATTGGAAATTGTATATTCCTTTAGATCTATTAACATTTCTTTTAAATAGCCAGGTGCCTTGGCATTGGGTACATATGTGTTTCTTATAGTCATATCTTCCTGTTGAATTGATCCTTCAATAATTACATAGTGTCCATTTTGTCTCTTTTAACAGTTTTTATTTTACTCTATTTTGTCTGATATTAGATGGGTACACCTCTTTTTTGCTTTCCTTTGGAATAGAGTATCCTTTTCCCTCCTTTTACTCTCAGTCTTCATCTATCTTTGTTGGTGAGTTGTGTTTCTTATAGGCAGCAAATAGATGGATCTTATGTTTTAATCCATTCAGTCAGTTAGTATCTTTTAATTGAGCAGTTGAGGCCATTTATATTCAAGGTTACTATTGATAAGTAACATCTTGGTTCTGCAATTATTCTGTAAATATTCCTATAGTTTCCTTTAGATTTCTTTGGACTTTTACTGGGAGATTTTCTGCCTTTACATTGTTTCATAGTGATGACTATATTTCTGTGCTACTGTGTGTGGCACATCCCTAAGCATCTTTTGTAAGGTTGGATGAGTGCTGACAAAGTCTTTCAATTTTTGTTTGTTATGCAATGTCTTTATTTCACCCTCATTGACAAATCAGAGGTTTGCAGGGTACAGAATTCTGTGTTGGTAAATTTTTTTTTCTTAATACTTGGACTGTGTCCATCCCTCTTCTCCTATTCTGTAGGGTTTCTGATGAGAAGTCAGCTGTGATGCTAATTGGAGATCCTCTGAAACTAGTCTTGCATTTCTCTCATGCTCACTTAAAATCTTTTCTTTGTTTTACTGTTGAAAGTTCAGCTACAATGTGTTGAGTTGTAAATATCTTTTCTAGTTATGTCTTTAGAAAAAGAGAGGGTATGATCACTTTTGTTGGCATGCTCACACCCTCACCTCCTCTCTTCCAAGGTGATAAATGGCTGGATGTTGACCCACAGTGGGTGTAATACTCATCAACTTTTCTTTATGAACCACACAAAGGATCTGTGCAGTCCTTATTGTTAGTAGGGATGTCATTGTAGTGACCCACCTTAGGCAATCAGGCAGCTCTGAGCAGCATGTGGAGCAGCTCACATTGATTGCCAAGAGACCCAGTTATAGCCTGTGCCCCCTCATTCAGCCACAGAATTCCCAAAGTCTCAGCACAGAAGGCTTCTACTCTCATGGGGTGCAAAGAATCCATTCCACCCTGTTAGCCTGTCCCATGCAAAGAGAGGCAGAGACAGTCTCAGAGCCAACTGCCTACGGGTGCTCTGCCTAGGTGGTTTGAGCCCCAGAGCCCATGGTATGTTAAGAAGCTGGGAGTACCTCACACTCCTATGTGGGTGCCCAGCCCCTGTCAGTCCTCCCAGTCAGAATCAAAGTCAGTGGATGCAGATTTTTCCCTCTGCTAAAATCTCCGAATCACATACATGCACAAGAGCCACTGGCCAAATGTTGCCCATCCCACTGGTTTCCAGGTGTGCATCCCTAAGCCACTGCCACTGGTACTGCTGAGAAGATGGTGTTTTGTCTCAGTCATCTGCTGAGTACGTTCGCAAGAACTTCCTCAGCTTCTGCCTATGTCCAAAATTGCACCCGCCCTCTCTCAGCCAGTTGCTTGTGTCATTGTCAGGGAGAGGGCTGAGAGAAACATGTCCCCCTTTTTACTGGGTCAACTGTTACCCTCTTTCTCTTAGGGCTCCAAGCTGGACTCCCACCACACTCTCCTCTGGCTTTATCATGAGTGGCATGGTTGCTGTAGTCTGATTTCATCTCACTGTCTAAAGCTAGCAATTTTTCTGGCTCTTGGCTTCTGGGGTTGTGTGTTGTATCTGTGCTCTTGCTGTGCACCTACACCTTCCATGTGGATCCATGGTGTTCTTCTTCCTTTCATGGAATTTCCACTGTGGTTTTCTAATTCTCTTCTGAGAATGTATTTCATATTTTTTTAATAACGCTTTTATTTAAAGAATATAAATTTCCAAAGTACAGCTTATAGATTACAATGGCTTCCCCCCCATAACTTCCCTCCCACCCACAACCCTCCCCTTTCCCACTCCCTCTCCCCTTCCATTCACATCAAGATTCATTTTCAATTCTCTTTATATACAGAAGATCAGTTTAGTATATATTAAGTAAAGATTTCAACAGTTTGCCCTCACATAGAGACTCAAAGTGAAAAGTACTGTTGGAGTACTAGTTATAGTATTAATTCACAATGTATAGCACATTAAGGACAGAGATCCTACATGATTTTTTTAAAAAATTGATTAATTTTCTATGCAATTTCCAATTTAATACCAAGATTTTTTTTTTCATTTTTAATTATCTTTATATACAGAAGATTGATTCAGTATATACTAAGTAAAGATTTCATCAGTTTGCACCCACACAGAAACACAAAGTGTAAAATACTGTTTCAGTACTAGTTATAGCATTACTTCACATTGGACAACATATTAAGGACAGATCCCACATGAGACATAAGTACACAGTGACTCCTGAAGTTGATTTAACAATTTGACACTCTTGTTTATGGCGTCAGTAATCTCCCTAGGGTCTAGTCATGAGTTGCCGAGGCTATGGAAGCCTTTAGGGTTCGCTGACTTCAATCTTATTCCGACAGGGTCATAGTCAAAGTGGAGGTTCTCTCCTCCCTTCAGAGAAAGGTACCTCCTTCTTTGATGGCCCCATTCGTTCCACTGGGATCTCACTCGCAGAGATCTTTCATTTAGGTCTTCTGTTTTTTCCAGAGTGTCTTGGCTTTCCATGCCTAAAATACTCTCATGGGCTCTTGAGCCAGATCTAATGCCTTAAGGGCTGATTCTGAGGCCAGAGTGCTATTTAGGACATCTGCCATTCTATGAGTCTGCTGTGTATCTCACTTCTCATGTTGGATCATTCTCTCCTTTTTTGATTCTATCAGTTAGTATTAGCAGACACTAGTCTTGTTTGTGTCATACTTTTTTTATTTATTTACTATTTACCCCTAGCCTAGTGCAGTATGCCCTTCCCTATTCCACCATCTTGGAATCTCTGAAGAGTATATCTAATGGCAGGGAACTTATGACCAAATGTGGGTCAAGCAGATTTTATTTCCTTGAATTTCAAACCTTGCATGAGCTTTGCTTGGGCACATTCGGCATATTTATTTTAAGTTAAGTTGGAAGGAATGATTCTCGCTTTCCAGTGAGCAAATGACTTGATGGGAAGACACCAGTGGATCCCACGTAATAGCTGCACATTTAGAGGTCAGAGACGCGTGGGTTTTCATGACCAATGTGAAAGGTATTCTCTCTCTGGCTCCCCTGTTCAATGAATCACCTCCAACTGCCTCTCTCTTCAGATAACTCTAAGAAAGTTTTCTAACCTTGCAGCTATTATATAGGCTCTAGTGGTATCTTCCTACTGAGAGTCATTTACTAAATGATGAGCTGGGAACACTGCCTTCCAGATTAACTGTAAAAATATACTGAATGTGCCCAAAGTTTATATAAGGTGTTATTAATAGCAACGTGCTTTTGTTGAATAATGCTTCCTGAATTAGAACTGATTTAGAAAATTTTCAAGTGGGAATGATTGTTAAGATCACTTAAATATCATCTTTGAGGAAAAGAGGACATTATGATGGTGAAATAGGAGGCCTCCACTTGGAACCTCTCTTTGCAAAAAGAGTTTTCTGGCATCTGTGAACAGAAGTGCCTTTGTAGGAACTTTGATCTCACAGAAGTAGAGAGTAGAACAGTGATTGTCAGAGGCTGTAAAGAGGGGGTAGGGAACAGAGGGAGGAGCGTTTTTGATGGGTACAGGGTGCAGTTGGGTGGGAGGAGTACTTACAATGATCTTCAACACAGTGAGATAACTGACTGAAAACAATTAATTGTGTGTCTCAGAATAGCTAATGGGATTCTCAATATTCCCAAAAGAAATGATAAATGTTTGAGGTAATGGTTTTGCTAATTAATCTGATCATTACCTGTTACATACATGCATTGAAATACCACACTGTACTCCATAAGTATGTACGATTATTTGCATCAATTATAAATATATATGTATATACATTAAATTCTCTTTAAAAAAGAAATTCAAGGAAAATACATATTGTGAAAAAAATTTTTGTACCAAAATAAGCTTATTTTTAATTCCATTTCCACAAACTTTCTGAAATAACTTGTAGCTAACCTAATAATAATCTAATAACAGGTTGTAAATAGTTTAATCATAATAGCTTCTTGGCCCTTTGGCTGAAATCAAGTGTAGCAAATAGTTCAACCGTTAATATTTTTTCAGTACTGTGTGAAGATGTCATCGAGAGTAGCCTGAGACTCTGAGTGACACCAAAGATTGTAGTGAATATTTATGTTAGAAAATGGGAAGTAATGCTTTGGGTGAAATCCAATTTCATCTATTCCTTGAAAATTGATAATAAACAAACTGTCATGTTATAAATCTTAGAAAATCAGGTAATTCAGTTAACCAGAATATACCTTATTCATAAATTCAGAAATATTGACTGAGTGCCTACTAAATGTTAGCCTCTTAGGTCAGGCGTCATTGTTAGAGTGCATTGATTGGTCTTTGTGAGTGGAGATGAGCACTGTGTACGTCAGGACGTTTGCTGTGTGTGACTTCCTAGCTCATCCTCTACGTTGGAGACAGCTGCTCGTGGAGGTCTGTCAAACGGAATCTTACATTTAGGAAAAGTTAAATGTTAATTCTCTTTCTCAGCAAGAGCAGTATTTTCTTGTAGAGAATTTTCTTAAATAAAGAAATCTTATCCATGCACAACATCCTCTGCATTTTCAGGTGACCTTTGCAATTCTGATTTTTCATCTTTTAATGCATTGTGTGATTTTTTATTTAAAGGAACTTATTAATATATTAGATTCTCAGAGTTATAGCAAATGCAAAATAACTATTAACAGAATTCTCATCAGTGTTCACATTAATGTGAAATTAATACAAAGAACAGATTCAATGTAGATCCTAGCAGAATTTTAAGAATATAATGATACTTCCCATCCTCCCACCTTCCCTTTCTCCCCTCCTTGCTGCCCTCTTCCCTTCTCTCTGACATCATTCCCTCAAAAAAAATGTGGTTGTATTTATTTGCTATAGAACAATGGCCCCAATTAGTACAGGTCAGTTTGCTTACAGCATGAAATAAATAAGAAAGCTTATCTGACAGGTTGCTTTCCAATTGTGAGTTTATCATACTAGCATAATTACATTCATTTTCTTTATGTAATTAATTCAATTCTATATTTTTATTTACTTTCTCAGCCCCTGGAACTGTATTTCACCTATGATACAATACAACTAAAAATAATAGTGGCTGACATCATTGCTTTGGCTAAAGGCAATGCATTAAAGTGTGTATTGAAAAACTTCTCAAACGCTTTACAGAATTTGGAATATAAATAATTGTTAGATATCTACAGAAAATTGTTCCAGGCCATAAGTGGGTCTGTCCCACAGTTGCTACTGTTTCACAGATTTATTGCATTGTTTGAATTGATAAGTGAATACTTTCAAAGATAAATTTAATTTCTTAAAAGGTGCGGCTACTTAAAATTCATAATTTGTGTGATTAGGTTAGTTATTAGAAATGATTGGGATGATCTCTTTTTTTTTTAACTTTGGGGCCCCTGTAAACCAGAGGATTGTTATACATACAAAGAAACAATGTGGCATATTAGCAATAGCTCTAGATTGAGAGTTGGGAGATAAAGCTGAGAAATGATCCATAGCTTTGAACCAATCTGTTGACTTCTGTACCACGTTTTCTTTTTGAAAATGTAGATGTCCGTTATTCAGCTTTTCGTGTAAGAATTTTGAGAAAGCATAATGAGAAAGAACTTTTGACTTTGTAATAACCCTGTCTATGTCATTGTTTAAAAATCATATAGAGTGATTTACTTAGTTACTATTTTTTTTATTTTATATATAAAGCTTTTATTTAAAGAATATAAATTTCCAAAGAACAGGTTATGGATTACAATGGCTCCCCCCCACACACAACTTCTCTCCCTCCCCCTACCCTCCCCTTTCCCGCTCCCTGTCCCCTTCCATTCACATCAAGATTCATTTTCAATTCTCTTTATACACAGAAGATCAATTTAGTACATATTACGTAAAGATTTCAACAGTTTGCCCTCTCATAGAGACACAAAATGATAATACTGTTGCAGTACTAGTTATAGTATTAATTCACAATGTACAGCACATTAAGGACAGAGATCCTACATGATTTTTTTTAAAAAAATTGATTGATTATCTATGCGATTTCCAATTTAACACCAAGATTTTTTAATCATTTGCAATTATCTTTATATAAAGAAGATCGATTCAATATATACTATGTAAAGATTTCATCAGTTTGCACCCACTCAGAAACACAAAGTGTAAAAATACTGTTTCAGTACTAGTAATAGCATTATTTCACATTGGATAACACATTAAGGACAGATCCCTCATGAGACGTAAGTACACAGTGACTCCTGATATTGATTTAAAAATTTGACGCTCTTGTTTATGGCGTCAGTAATCTCCCTAGGCTCTGGTCATGAGTTGCCGAGGCTATGGAAGCCTTTAGGGTTCGTGGACTTCGATCTTATTCCGACAGGGTCATAGTCAAAGTGGAAGTTCTCTCCTCCCTTCAGAGAAAGCTACCTCCTTCTTTGATGGCCCCGTTCTTTCCACTGGGATCTCACTCGCAGAGATCTTTCATTTAGGTCTTCTTTTTTTTTTTTTTTTTTTTTTTTTTGTTTTTCAGAGTGTCTTAGCTTTCCATGCCTAAACTATTCTCATGGGCTCTTGAGCCAGATCCGAATGCCTTAAGGGCTGATTCTGAGGCCAGAGTGCTATTTAGGACATCTGCCATTCTATGAGTCTGCTGTGTATCCTGCTTCCCATGTTGGATCATTCTCTCCCTTTTTCATTCTATCAGTTAGTATTAGCAGACACTAGTCTTGCTTGTGCGATCCCTTTGACTCTTAGACCTATCAGTGTGATCAATTGTGAGCTGAAATTGATCACTTGGACTAATGGGATGGCCTTGGTACATGCCACCTTGATGGGATTGTATTGGAATCCCCTGGCACAATTCTAACTCCATCATTTGGGGCCGTTCCGATTGAGCATGTCCCAAATTGTACCTCTCCTCCCTCTCTTATTCCCACTCTTATATTTCACAGAGATCACTTTTCAGTTAAAATTTAAACACCTAAGAATAATTGTGTGTTAATTACAGAGTTCAACCACTAGTACTAGGATAAAAAAAAAATACTACCATGGATAAAGTATTACATTGTACAACAACAGTCAGCACAAGAGCTGATCGAGTCACTGTTTCTCATAGTGTCCATTTCACTTCTGCAGGTTTCCCCTTTGGTGCTCAGTTAGTCGTCGCCAATCAAGGGAAACAAATGATATTTGTCTCTTTGGGACTGACTTAATTCACTCAGCATGATGTTTTCCAGATTCCTCCATTTTGTTGCAAGTGACCGGATTTCATTGTTTTTGACTGCTGTATAGTATTCTGTAGAGTACATGTCCCATAATTTCCTAATCCAGTCTACTGTTGATGGGCATTTGGGTTGGTTCCAAGTCTTAGCTATTGTGAATTGAGCCACAATAAACATTACTGTGCAGACGGCTTTTTTGTTTGCCCATTTAATTTCCTTTGGGTAAATTCCAAGGAGTGGGATGGCTGGGTTGAATGGTAGGGTTCTATTCAGGTTTCTGAGGAATCTCCAGACTGACTTCCATAGTGGCTTCACCAGTTTGCATTCCCACCAACAGTGGATTAGTGTCCCTTTTTCCCCACATCCTCTCCAGCATCTATTGTTGGTGGATTTCTGAATGTGAGCCATTCTCACCGGGGTGAGGTGAAACCTCATTGTGGTTTTGATTTGCATTTCCCTGATTGCTAGTGATTTGGAACATTTTTTCATGTGTCTGTTGGCCATTTGGATTTCCTCTTTTGAAAAATGTCTATTGAGGTCCTTGGCCCATCTCTTAAGTGGGTTGTTTGTTTTGATGTTGTGGAGTTTGTTAATTTCTTTGTAGATTCTGGTTATCAACCCTTTATCTGTTGCATAGTTTGCAAATATATTTTCCCATTCATTCGGTTTCCTATTCACTTTCCTGACTGTTTCTTTTGCAGTACAGAAACTTTTCAATTTGATGCAATCCCAGTAGTTAATTTTGGTTTTCAGTGCCTGTGCTTCTGGGGTCTTTTCCAAGAAGTCTTTGCCAGTACCTATGTCTTGCAGGGTTTCTCCTATGCTCTCTAGTAATTTGATGGTGTCGGGTCAGGTTTAAATTTTTAATCCATGTTGAATGAATTTTTGTGTAAGGTGAAAGGTAGGGGTCTTGCTTCATGATTCTGCATGTGGAAATCCAGTTTTCCCAGCACCATTTATTAAACAGACTGACCTTACTCCAGGGACTGGTTTTGGATCGTTGATCAAATATAAGTTGGCTGTAGATGTTTGGATTGATTTCTGGAGTTTCTATTCTGTTCCATTGGTCTATCCATCTGTTTCTGTACCAGTACCATGCTGTTTTGATAACAACTGCCCTGTAGTATGTCCTGAAATCTGGTATTGTGATGCCTCCGGCTTTGTTTTTGTTGTACAAGATTGCTTTAGCTATTCGAGGTCTCCTGTGTCTCCATATGAATTTCAGCATCATTTTTTCCAGATCTGAGAAGAATGTCCTCGGTATCTTGATTGGTATTGCGTTGAATCTGTAAATTGCTTTTGGGAGAATGGACATTTTGATGATATTGATTCTTCCAATCCATGAGCATGGGAGATTTCTCCATTTTTTGGTATCCTCTTCTATTTCTTTCTTTAAGGTTTTGTAATTTTCATTGTAGAGATCTTTAATGTCCTTAGTTAAATTTATTCCAAGGTATTTGATTGTTTTTGTAGCTATTGTGAATGGGATTGATCTTAGCAGTTCTTCCTCAGCCGTGGCATTGTCTGTGTATACAAAGGCTGTTGATTTTTGTGCATTGATTTTATATCCTGCTACTTTGCCAAACTCTTCTATGAGTTCCAATAGTCTCTTAGTAGAGTTCTTTGGGTCCCCTAAATAAAGAATCATGTCGTCTGCAAAGAGGGATAGTTTGAGTTCTTCCTTCCCAACTTGTTTCCCTTTAATTTCTTTTTCTTGCCTAATAGCTCTGGCTAAGACTTCCAGCACTATATTGAATAGCAGTGGTGAGAGTGGGCATCCCTGTCTGGTACCAGATCTCAGTGGAAATGCTTCCAACTTTTCCCCATTCAATAGGATATTGGCTGTGGGTTTTTCATAAATTGCTTTGATTGTATTGTGGAATGTGCCTTCTATACCCAGTTTGCTTAGGGTTTTCATCATGAAAGGGTGTTGAATTTTATCGAATGCTTTCTCTGCGTCTAGTGAGATAATCATATGGTTTTTCTTCTGCTGTCTGTTAATGTGGTGTATCACGTTGATTGTTTTGCGAATATTGAACCATCCCTGCATACCAGGGATGAATCCCACTTGGTCTGGGTGGATGATCTTTCTGATGTGTTGTTGCAGTCTATTGGCCAGAATTTTGTTGAGTATTTTTGCATCTATGTTCATGAGGGATATTGGTCTGTAATTCTCTTTCAATGCTGCATCTTTTTCTGGCTTAGGAATTAAGGTGATGCTGGCTTCATAGAAAGAATTTGGGAGAATTCCCTCTTTTTCGATTAGTTACTATTTTTACTTACTATTTTTATATTACTTTTAGGTAAATGTTAACATTAAAATAATCTTTTAAAATCTGCAGATTAATAAAAGTCAAGATGTACAGCAATATGATTCAATTAAAATTACCTGTAGAGGAACATTTTAAAATGTAGTTATAGATTACAACTGTGAATGACATTTAATAATGATGAACTCTTATATAACTAAAATATTACTTGTAGAATTAAAATATACCCCTTCACAACTGATTGCAAATTAGGAGGTGGAAAGATTTGTTAGTTTATGTTTTTGTTTAAGTAGAAATAATATCTATCCAGCCATGCATCTGTGAAGACTTAGTACACTTTGTTCTAATTTATGCAAAAAGTCCCCAGTTTCTAAATGGATTGCATTACAGAAGCACATTCTAAGTTGAGGATTTTTGGAACAGAAAAAACAATCTTCCCTTTTCCCATTTAATAGAAAGAAATACCAGTGTGATCTGAGATTTTCTACCTTCTTGCCTTTGCTCAAGTTTAGCAGCAAGAACTCCATATAGTACAACAAAGAAGCTAGCTCCTTCATCCATTCTGGTGAGTTTGGGGAGGGTTGCCTTTAGTTCTGGTTGGTGTTTACTCCTCGCTGCCCTGCTAATCCACATTGCTCTGCAGTCTACCCAAGTACTGGCCCAGAAGAGGCTGTGGAGAAGTAGCAGTGTTAGTGATTGACACTTTGCGGAAGAGGAGTGTTTAAAATGGGATGTAATTGACAAGTCCCTGGAGACCATCGGGCAGCCTGACATGATGCAGACCACACTGTGAGCTCCTCCACTTTCACTGCCTTTCTGTCCCTGAGAGCCACTCTTGTTTATTCTACAGCAACCCCTTGATTTGCCCTTGATTCCCAAATCCCAGGTCTCAGTGCCCCTTCTTCCTTCTTTTGGCTCATTAATGAAACAAAAAAGAAAACTCACTTGGCTTAAACTCTCAGAAAGCTGTTGCCCTCTCTAGTCCACTAATTCTCACAATGAAGAAAGACATAATGCTACAGAATAGTTAGCAGGTATCCCTGAAACTTCAGTTTCTTTTTCCAGTGTTTAAGACAACCTGAAATCTGTGCATTCAAGAGCTGAGAAAGAGCTGCAAACCTATAAATACTCACTAGAAGGAACCCTTAAAAACAATAAGAAACTGGTTTTGTTCACTCAGCATGATGTTTTCCAGATTCCTCCATTTTGTCGCAAATGACAGGATTTCATTGTTTTTGACTGCTGTATAGTATTCTGTAGAGTACATATCCCATAATTTCCTAATCCAGTCTACTATTGATGGGCATTTAGGTTGGTTCCAGGTCTTAGCTATTGTGAACTGGGCTGCAATAAACATTAGTGTGCAGATGGCTTTTTTGTTTGCCAGTTTGATTTCTTTTGGGTAAATTCCAAGGAGTGGGATGGCTGGGTTGTATGGTAGGGTTCTATTCATGTTTCTGAGGAATCTCCAGACTGACTTCCATAGTGGTTTAACCAGTTTGCATTCCCACCAACAGTGGATTAGTGTCCCTTTTTCCCCACATCCTCTCCAGCATCTATTATTGGTATATTTCTGAATGTAAGTTATAACCTAAATAAAAGTTAAAAAAAAAAAAAAGAAACTGGTTTTTCCAGTCTTTGAATTGACATGAAGTGCATTTCTTTCTCACGGTGTTATATACAGTAGTTTTGACTTGGCTTAAGTAATCAAGAATTTAGAATGCTCTCACACATTTTATGTCTGATAAATGCCCACTTCATACTATGTACAAACCTAATTTGTCGATGAGTAACTGAATGAATGAAAAATAAATTGTATCATCAAACTTCAACTAATTATCCTATTTGAGAGTTGCTTCACTCTGACTAGACATAATATTTTATAAATATCTTTCTAAGGTATTTTGTTACTTTCTATTTTATATGATGGTTATTTTTTCATTTGTGTTTTTATCATTGTATGTATTATATATTTCCCACATATTCTATAATACATGTTTCAAGAAATAGATACTCTTATGTGTTTGTCCATCTGTTCATCCATGCATCCATTTATATCTTAATACAGCTTAACATAATGAGATAAGCATTGTGAATTATTATTTAAGGATGCAAGTCTCAGAGTTTCCATATATAAAATTTAAGATGAAATTAATGAAGGTGTCATGAAGCACTGGCATTCCATATGGGTGCCAGTTCTAGTCCCAGCTACTGCTCTTCCAATCCAGCTCTCTGCTATAGCCTAGGAAAGCAGTAAAAGATGGTCCAAATCCTTGGGCCCCTGCACCCATGTGGGAGACCCAGAGGACACTCCTGGCTCGTGGCTTTGGATGGGCACAGCTCTGGCCATTGCAGCTATCTGGGGAGTGAAACAGCAGATCGAAGACATCTCTCTCTGTCTCTGCCTCTCTCTGTAACTCTTTCAAATAAATAAAATACATCTTTTTAAAAAAAGTGTATAAATCATTCCTAGACAAGTTGCAAAAAAAATTTGACCAAATTTTTGTAGTTTTCAGTTTCTTTCTCTGTAATGTCATGAGTGATCTTTCCAACAGTGCAGAAAGAACCAAGTTCATATTTCTCAGCAGAGTATACCTGCCCTTCCATTCCAACATTACCTGCAGCCTACCTTGGTATCTCATCTCCAGTTTTGTTCCTTGATATTGAGGCTCCCTGTGTTTTAGTTCCCTGGATTGTCATTTGTGATTCTGAAATACTACAAGGATGTTAGCATCTTTCTTTCCTTTTCCATTTATGTTTCTCGGGAAAATTCTTTCTTTCCACATTTTTTTTTCTTCCCATAATTTGATCAACAGATTTCCATAACATATCCATTAAATTGCATATCTTCATTATTGTTTTCTTTGAAATCCCAACTTTATGAATGTACTGCTCTTTTATTTGTATTCCCATGGTTCTTCATATTTTGTTCATGGATAGTATTACATTGTTATGTATTCTTTCTCATATATATATTTCTTATATATACTTAATCTTTATTCTTATGCTAATGAACTACTTAGGGAAGTGCTCATAAAATCTTTTTGAGGCAAATTGATGACTTTTCCATATTATCCATTGTTGAAAAATTATTACCGTAATTATTTTATTTTCAGATTATGCATGAGGAAAACAATCATTGTGTAATAAGATAGATCAGTAACCAAATTAGAATATAGGACTAAAATTTTTTCAGTGTGTTCTCTTCTAATTTAATAAGCTTTGTTATAATTTTGTTTTCCTGGGGATTTATCCTTATACTTGCCTCATCTTTCCTGCAAAATATTTCTGTAGTTAAATATACTAAAGCACATAATATAAGCCACACACAATAAGCACTTCTGAGATTTGATAGCCCCCACTTCTCATTTTATCTGCTGTTTGATGTCTTTTTTTTTTACTTTTATTTAATGAATATAAATTTCCAAAGTACAGCTTATGGATTACAATGGCTTCCCCCCCCCCCATAACTTCCCTCCCACCTACAACCCTCCCCTTTCCCGCTCCCTCTCCCCTTCCATTCACATCAAGATTCATTTTCAATTCTCTTTATATACAGAAGATCAGTTTAGTATATATTAAGTAAAGATTTCAACAGTTTGCCCCCACATAGCAACACAAAGTGAAAAATACTGTTGGAGTACTAGTTATAGCATTAAATCACAATGTACAGCACATTAAGGACAGATACCCTCTTTTATCATCTTGGTCTGTGTTGCCAATGACATGGTATTATCCAACAGGTTACATAAATTCTCTTCATTTAACTCTGTCAATTTGCAATTTTATATTGCCACATCTTCATGCTTACAGATATTTTTGTTGTGTAGTCTACATTTAATTCCATGCATTGATATTTTTAATTCAGATGTGGCATTTTCTATCTCTAGATTTGATAGTCTATTACATCACATGGTTATTTTAAATATTCTTGTTATGGAATTAAATTTTTGTAGATGTTGAATAAAGGTGTATAATAGTCATTTTATCCATTTTGTGTAATAATTACAATTTCCTTATCCCTTCAAGATCTGTTCTATATACTTCTTCTTTTTCTGATAATTGCCCTGCCCCTTTACATATCTAATATGTGCTAATTGGCTTCTAGATATTATGAATCTATGTCTTAGATGCTGCATCAGAAGAGGAGCAGCCAGGACTAGAACCTGCGCCCATATGGGATGCTGGTGCTTCAGGCCAGAGCATTAACCCACTGTGCCGCAGCACCAGCCCCCTTATTTTTTATATCATCAGCAGCAGCAGCAACAGCAGCATCAAATATTTCTTTCCCCAAATTGGTCATGGTAAAAGGAAGATGTAACTGACAAAAGGAACACATTCAACTGCTGTTAGTCATACACGCTTTAGTATGAACTAGAAGGTTAGAAAAGAAGTTCTGTGGAGACAGGAATACATGAAAATCCTAAACTCTTCTGTCATATTATGTCAAGGTTCTCTTTATAGAGAATAAATTATATGGGTACAATGTCTTCTCAGCATGCAGTGCCCAGAAGAGTAAAGCTATAGAGCAGGTTTGCACATTACTATACTTTTTCTTCACGCACTGGAATGGTGCAATTCTCTTTTAAGATGAGCTCTGTAATAACTAGTGATTTTTTTACTCAATGAGTTCCTGCATCAGTCTCTCCAGTCATGTGGAAATGATTATCACTTTTCTGGAAGCTGTGACATACAGTGTTAAGTCTTTTTGTTATAATCTGTATCTGTGGATTGTTTGACTTGAAATGATAGATACAAATATTCTCACAAGTAAAGTTTTGAAGGACAAAATAAAGAACATTGGTTTATCTCTTGATACTACAGTGTTTCGTAGCTGATATTCCTAGATTACTTGATCTGCTAATGTGTTTCTAAGATAATCAAGTATAAATACATGCTTACTTGATATTTTAGTGAAGCTTTAAAGCTAATATTGGGTAAAGTTTTTTTGTATGTTCTTACTAATAAAAACAGTTGTTTTCAAAATGCTCTTCAATATCCCTTATTTCTTGAGGAGACAACGTAACTTCTTAGAGTCAGACAGACTGAGTTACTAGCTCTACCCTTACTAGCTGTGTAATCAAGGGAGATTTATTAATATCCTTCTAGGCTCACTTTATTCATCCATAATGGGATAGTAATGGTGTGTCATAGTGTTGTTGCAAAGATTGAATGAGCTAATGTAAGAAAAGAGCTTAAAACAGTAACTACTAATTAGGAAAATATCAATACGTACTCTCTTACTAATTTTATTTTTCGTTTCATTATTGCTTGTTGTTATTTTTCTCCTAACAAATACTTTTTGTGAACTACTATAGCATCTGACCAGATGATCCAGAGAATAAAAATATGTAAAATATTTACTTGGTGCAGAAGAACCTCATTTCTTTTATTATAATTCTCTCAGCTTATGTTTTTCTTAGATATGTATCAAGTTATTCTAGATCATAATTTTGCTTTGTTTTCTATTTCTTTCTTGTGTGTCCAAATCCGTTTAAGTATCTATTAATAAATTATTGATTGTTAATAGACTTTGTTTCTACCAGCTCTTTGAAATGTTTTTATAATGGCTCCTTACATGTTTTCCAGTAGATCTTTTCATCTCGTGTCTCAGTGACACTGTTCTCCTTTTCTCAGTAAAAGTTGTGATCTCCCACTCCTCAGTATAAGTGATTTTCCCCTTGAACTTTGTGATTTAAATCTCCTGTATTACCTAGCTTCCTTGGACACAGTGGGTAGTCATGGCCTTATTACTCCTAGGTGGCAGTGGACACCCGGAGTTTCTTCTTGGTCTCCACTGGCATGGAGGAGTGTGGGGTGGAGTGGGAGGGAGTCTCTGTTTTACCACTGGACGTTAGATAGGATTAGGATGCTCATTTTTGCTACTTTGACTTAAGAGAACAGGCTTACATTAGCGCACTTTTCCTATTTGTGTCCAATGATGTTTCTGTATTGAAGATTTCTACAGTTTCAAATCTGGGATATGAGAGACAGAAAACCCACCGCCATGTCATTCCTGAGGTCCCAAATCTCTAACTTGTCTGCTGCTTCTCTCCACTCTTCAGGGTGTTCTTATATTTGTCATTTGTGTGGTGTTCAGAGCTTTTCGTTGTACCTAGTGAGAGGACTAGAAAGGTACTTTTACTCCATTGTTTTAAAATGTGAAAATCTGGCAATGCAGAATTCTAACTAGTATAAAAATTGGTTGGAATGTTTGTGATTTGTGTCTGTTTCCAGCAAAATTAAACTAAATGGCTCAAACATACACAAGAAGAGTCTACTCCCCAATCTGTGAAGTTGCTTCATTTTATAATAGAGGTAGAAAAGAAAAACAGTTTCTAATTTCTTAAATAGCAAGTAAACATTTTAATGAACCTATTTTTTTAAAAGATTTATTTTATTTATTTGAAAGAGTTAGAGAGGCCGATGCCGTAGCTCAACAGGCTAATCCTCTGCCTTGCGGTGCCAGCACACTGGGTTCTAGTCCTGGTTGAGGCGCCGGATTCTGTCCCGGTTGCCCCTCTTCCAGGCTAGCTCTCTGCTGTGGCCAGGGAGTGCAGTGGAGGATGGCCCAAGTGCTTGGGCCCTGCACCCCATGGGGAGACCAGGAGAAGCACCTGGCTCCTGGCTTTGGAACAGTGCGTTGCACCAGCCGCAGCGCGCTGGCCGCGGCGGCCATTGGAGGGTGAACCAAGGGCAAAGGAAGACCTTTCTCTCTGTCTCTCTCTCTCTCACTGTCCACTCTGCCTGTCAAAAAAAAAAAAAAAGAAATAAAGAGTTAGAGAAAGAGACAAGTGGTTGCAATGGGGGCTGGGACAGGCAAAGCCAGGGCCCAAGGGCTTCCTCCATGTCTCCCACATAGGCGCAGAGGCCCTACTGCTTTCTCAGGCCATTAGCAGGGAGCTGAAACAGAAGTGGAGCAACCAGGGTTTGAACTTGTGCTCATTTGTGATGCAGGAATGGCAGGCAGTGGCCTTATCTGCCATGCTGCAACGCTTGTCCCAGTAAGCCTAATTATTATTTTATCATTGTAGCTTATAAGACACCATCTGCGTTTTGCATTTCAGCTAATATCAAATGCATATATGTATCAATGAATATAGTCTATGTATCAGTGGGGATGACTCAGTTACATGGAATGTGAATTTGCCTGCATTTTTTATATAAAAAGAAAAAAAACAATGCTTGATGAAAACCACCATATTGAAAGATTCCTCACTCTTCAATCAGAAGCCTAAGACAATTTTTCTCTAAGAATAAATCAGTGAATCTAACACTTGATGTAGCCCCACTAGAATGAAGACATGCCATGTAGTTTTTCAGCATATTTCTTGATTATAGTAGTTTTGGTCTTAAAATATATGCGCAAATGTTCACTGTAAATCCAGCAACTGTAAGCTGTATAAAACTCTCCTGGGTGTGGTGCAGGACTGGGAAAGGCTAGTTATATCTGTCTACTAAGCCTTTTAATGTGTCTGTGGCCACTGGGATTTGGGTGTTCTTGTAGCCAATGAACAATTTTTCGAATTGCAATGCTAAATGACCTGTGGAGGAGTCATTCCGCATTTGGATGGAGTGTCAGTACATTACTGTGCAGAACTAAGGCAGATCATTTTATGTACCAGGGCTTGAGGGTCATCTGAGTGTACTTTTGGGAGGGTTTGATTATATGAGTAGGCACATCAGTTGCTCATAGGCACAGCGGTTTTGGGCATTCCAGTGAGAGTGTTAAAATTAATTTTATAGCTCAAATTCAGAGGATTAAACTGAATTGCTGTCTATGACTCTCAAGATGTAAATTTTTTTTTTAATGGAAAGGAAAAGAAAACCTTTCTGGGTAAATTCCCTGACAGTCTTGTCAATGAGGTGTGAAATTGTTGGAAGCTGTTCCCTTATCAGCTCTGTGGACATGGTCCATAAGCTTTGTTGGAAATGCTTTCATGTCTTCTTTTAAAAACAAAATAAAGCCCATCCCCTCTGGCCACTGCTAACTTCCACTGTGAGGCTATAAAAGTGCTGGCAACTACAGATGCTTTTTTATTGTGCAGTGGCTGAAATCCCCAGAAGTGCAGCTACACCTTTTGTGAGGCCTTTGTGGATGCTATGTGTCCCCTGGAATGCACAGTGTGTGTTACAAACAAGAAGAACCTTCCTTGATTTTGATTCATTGCAAATCTATGTCATGGAACAAAAACAGTTCTGACTGAAAAATGCATTCAGAAAGTCAGTTGAGAATAACATACTATTATTTATGGTTTATCTTTTTTTTACTGTTCAGAGTACTGAAGCATACTGTTGTGTTAAGGAAGAGGAGGTAGCCAAAGGAAAAGGAGTAGAAGACGCTCATGTGTCTTGTATTTTATAACTGGTAGGTTATCTGTGTTTGTTTAAAATGATATGAATTCACAAAGCCCATTGCTTGTAAATAAGCATATGAATTTAATACTATTTTCCAAGAAAGAGAATGCTTTGAAATGCTGCCATAATTGAACGATTTTGGGGTTTTCTCATTTCTAATTGCTTTTATAGTAAATGTGCATTAAAATGAACAGTTTCTACCATTCTACAATTCAGATTTTGAATGCAGGTTTCTGAGTCATTTGAAATGAGTCTTTTGAGTTATGTGTTTGAAAATCATGTTGTGGTTTAAATAACAACAGAGCTGAAAGGCTATCATAATGTACACAGGAGACACTCAGGGTGTTTCAGGCTCTTCTGTTGTGCTGTAGAAACACTTCTCAGTTTTAGACACTATGAAATGGATGGACTGTTTCATCTTCTATGATGAGTCAGGCATCAGCCATGCCACTGAAGCTGTAGAATGCCCACCAAAATGCCTGTTCTTAGAACTGGGAAGCACTTTTTCAGTCTTGGTTAAATGGGATGAGGTTTTAGGTCCTCTGTAATTACTAGGTCTCAACACTGCTAACTGCAAATCCCCCATAAGCACATGATTTTATGCTTTTTACCCCTCTCTTCAGCACTCAAAAATTGAAGACCCAATCTTTATGGAAAAATATTGGCGTAGAGTTATCTTTAGGATTCTGTGTTGGTGTTATTACATGTTAATTTATTAGTATATATTTTAAATATTTATTTAATTTGAAGTCAGAGTTATATAGAGAGAAGGTAAGAGAAAAGAGAAGAGAGGGAGAGAGAGAGAGAGAAAGAGAGAAAGAAGCATCATTCCATTTGCTGGTTCACACCCCAGATGGCGATGGCCACAGCTGTCAGGAGTGGGCCAGACTGATTCCAGGAGACAGGAGCTTTATCTGGGTCCCCTACATGGATTCAGGGGCCTAAGCACTTGGGACGTCTTCCTCTGCTATTCCCAGGCTGTTAGCAGGGAGCTGAATTGGAAATGAAGCAACCAGGACTAGAACGGTACCCATATGGCATGATGGCATAGCAAGCAGTGGCTTTCCCCACTATGTCATAATACTGGCCTCCTTATTTTTTTAATATATAGAGAACAGATTTCATTAATTTCATAGATGTTATGCTAAGAGTACGATGATATTTTTTCCCTCCCTCCTTCTTCCTCCCTTTCTTTCCTTTCTTTTTTGAAAAAATGTTTTCTAGTAACTTACTTTCAACTTACTTTATAATTACAAGCTCAGTGTTCCTGTACACAGTTTGCAAGTGAAAGGTAGAAACACCACAGTTCTGCAGGGGTGTAGACAAGAGTTAAACATGACAGTCAATTCACAAAATGTCAGTTTAGCTCAATATACATTGTTTTTCTTTTTTTCTTTTCTTTTTTTTTTTACTGTCTATTAGCTACAGCAAATCAGAGGAAACATATGATGTTTGTCTTTTTGTGTCTGGTTTATCTCACTAAGCATAGTGGTCTCTGATTGCGTCCATTTTGTTGTAAAGGACAGGATTTCATTATTTTTTAATGACTGGGTAATATTCCGTCATGTATATATCCCACATCATTTAAAAGAGGTGATTTCCTACTTGAATAAATGAAATCTGTGATCCTTAAAGTTCTCTGGCTTCAGAATAATCTGAATAAGAATACAGTTATATATTTCTTCGCCTTATCACACTCCCCCTTTTTGGAAAGAAATCTGGAACTGGGGTATCTTACACTGTTTAACTTTTGATTTCTTTTTAAAAATAAT
This sequence comes from Sylvilagus floridanus, assembly GCA_949820135.1. Taxonomy (NCBI): domain Eukaryota; kingdom Metazoa; phylum Chordata; class Mammalia; order Lagomorpha; family Leporidae; genus Sylvilagus; species Sylvilagus floridanus. Next base: position 108,554,027 of record OX463226.1, read on the forward strand.
TCATTTTTTATGAATACAATGAGAACAGATTTCGTGTAGCTCACAGATACAATTTTAAGAATATGCTACTTCTGTCCCTCCTTTCTTCCCATCTCCTTTCTTTATTTCTCTTTTAATTTTTTAACAGCATATTTTTTACCTACTTTATAGTCACAGCCTTAACATTCCACTAAATAAAGAGTTCAACAAGGGGCCAGCACTGTGGCGCAGTGGGTTAAGGCCACGGGCTGCAGTGCCAGCATCCTATATGGGCACTGATTTGAGTCCTAGCTGCTCCTCTTCTGATCCAGCTCTCTGCTGTAGCCTGGGAAAGCAGCAGAAGATGGCCCACGTCCTTGGGCCACTGTGCCCATGTGGGAGACCTGGAAGAAGCTCCTGGCTCCTGGCTTCGGATCAGCTCAGCCCTGGCCATTACAGTCATTTGGGGAGTGAACCAGCAGATGGAAGACCTCTCTCTCCTGCCTCCCTCCTCTGTCTCCCTCCCTCCCTCCCTCTCTCTGTAACTCTGTTTTTCGAATAAATAAATTAATAAATAAAAAAGGAGTCAAACAAGTAAAAAGTAGAAAAACCACTATATATTGCTTATGTGTTCTACAGATTTCTCTGAAATAATGATTTTTGAATTTCGCAACAAAGAACTTGAAAATATCATGCTTCAAGTGTTGCAGTAATTTTAATTTTTCTTCATCAAAATTAAATAATTTGATAAACATTTTCTAGAATTGGAGTGAGAATTTTAAGAAAGAAATAAGAGTTAACATATACTCAGTGTGGGGGAGAACAGGACAAGAAGACAGAAGAATAACTTTCACTTGATTTAAGAGCAACAGTAAAAAAGAACTAAACAGTGCAATAGGAGGTTGAAAGGGGAAGCAATTCACTTTGTCTTTGGGACTTGGGGAAAGCTCTGCAGAGACAATGCATTTAAAACTAGCTCCACAAAATTCTTTCTCGGCCAGAGCATTGTTGTTATACAAGAGTGCTATTCTAACAATACTTTATACTTTGTGTTTCTGTGTGGGTGCAAACTGTTGAAATCTTTACTTAGTATTCCTAAGTTAGTCTTCCTGCCCGCCCTGTGCCACAAGATGGGGGTCCCCTACTGCATCCTCAAGGGCAAGGCCCGGCTCGGGCACCTGGTGCACCGGAAAACCTGCACGGCTGTGGCCTTCACGCAGGTGAACTTGGAGGACAAAGGGGCCCTGGCAAAGCTGGTGGAGGCCATCAGGACCAACTACAATGACAGATATGACGAGATCCGCTGCCATTGGGGAGGCAACGTCCTGGGGCCCAAGTCCGTGGCTTGCATCGCCAAGCTGGAGAAGGCCAAGGCCAAGGAGCTAGCCACGAAGCTGGGGTGACCACCGCGGGCTGCTTGTACATAATAAAGATCGTTTGTCTCACCCCCCCAAAACAAATCTTCTGTATATAAAGATATTTGAAAAGGAGTCTTGGCCCGTCACCAGGGCTCAATAGGCTAACCCTCCGCCTGCGGCACCGGCACACCGGGTGCCAGTCCCAATCGAGACACCAGATTCTGTCCCGGTTGCTCCTCTTCCAGTCCAGCTCTCTGCTGTGGCCCGGGAAGGCAGTGGAGGATGGCCCAAGTCCTTGGGCCCTGCACCCGCATGGTAGACCAGGAGAAGCTCATGGCTCCTGGCTTCAGATCAGTGCGGGGTGCTGGCTGCATTGTGCCGGCCACAGTGGTCATTTGGGGGTGAACCAACAGCAAAGGAAGACCTTTCTCTCTGTCTCTCTCTCTCTCACTGTCCACTCTGTCTGTCAAATAAATAAATAAATAAGAAAATGAATCTTGATGAAGAATGGGATGGGAGAGGGAGTGGGAGATGGGATGGTTACAGGTGGGAGGGAGGTTATGGGGGGGAAAGCCACTATAACCCAAAATCTGTACTTTGGAAATTCCTATTTATTAAATAAAAGTTGAAAAAAAAGAGTGCTATTGATTTTTATGTGTTGATATCCTCTCCTGTTCCTCTGCTGAATATCCTTCTGAGTGCTGATAGGCTCCTGCTGGAATCTTTTGATGACTCTATATGGATCACATCATCTACAAAGAGGGATAATTTGAGTTACTGCTTTCCAATTTGCATACCTTCAATTTATTTTTCTTGCCTAATGGCTCTGGCTAAAACTTCTAGAACTATATTGAATAGAAAATGGTGAAAGTGGGCATCCTTTCTAGTTCCAGATCTTAATAGAAATGCTTCCGGCTACTCCCCATTCACTATGATGCTGGCTATGAGAGTTTGTCATAGATTGTCTTGATTGTGTTGAGCTATATTCCATTTGTGCCCAGTGTTTTTTATTTCCTGTTGGACTTTTTCTATGAGCCATCATTCATTTAGGAGCATGTTCTCCAGTCCCCATTAGTTTGTATATTTTCTAGAGTTTCTTTAACTGTTAATTTCCTTGTTCATTCCATTGTGATCAAGACAGATATATGAAATGCTTTCATTTTTAAAAATTGGTTGAGAATTGTTTTATGGTGCAGAATGTAGTCTCTCCTAAAGAATGTTTTATACACTGATGAATATAAGTGTTCTGCAGCTGTCAGGTGAAATGTTCTGTAGATACCTATTAGTTCCATTAGATAATCTATAGTATAGATCGTTTCTGTTGTTTCTTTGTTGGTTTTTTGTCTGATTTTCCTGTTCTTTGAGGTCATTGGGTGTTGAAATCTCTTATTGTGATTTTATTGGGGCTTATCTCTCCCTTTGGATCCATCAACATTTGTTTAATAAAAACAAGTACCCTACATTGGAACATTTATATATTTACTATAGTCATATTTTCTTGTAGAATTGATCCTTTAATCATCACATGATTGTCTTAAAATCTATTTTGTCTGATATGAGTATAGGTACTGATGATTGTTTTTGATTTCCATTTGCATAGGATGTCTTTTTCCATCCTTTGACTCTCTGTCTCTGAGTATCGTACTGGGAAGGTGTTTTTCTTGCAGGCAGCACATGCATGAGTATTTCTTTGAAATAAAATGATGTCTATTTTGAATAAAATTGTGAAATACATATTTTTTCAATATGCCATATTTCCATGAACTTTTTGAAGAGCCTCTCACATGTAAACATGTTAACACACGCATGCGCACAATATTTTGCCACATTATTAAAGCCTTTTTGGGCACTAGACACAAATTTAAAAAAAAACATATTCACAACATCAGAAATAAATATAAAATGCTTGTAAGCATCACAGCGAGGGTATTTTTTGAAGTACTTATCACAATGGGACATGCCGTTTCTAAAAAATGCTAATATACTAAATATACTAACAACAGAGTTTGATGGAACATATTGTCTATAATTCAAGACTTACTCTTTTTTTATATTTGACAGGCAGAGTGGACAGTGAGAGAGAGAGAGAAAGAGAGAAAGGTCTTCCTTTTTGCAGTTGGTTCACCCTCCAATGGCCGCCGTGGCCGGCGCACTGTGACTGGCACACCACGCTGATCCGAAGCCAGGAACCAGGTGCTTCTCCTGGTCTCCCATGGGGTGTAGGGCCCAAGTTCTTGGGCCATCATCCACTGCACTCCCAGGCCACAGCAGAGAGCTGGCCTGGAAGAGGGGCAACCGGGACAGAATCCGGTGTGCTGGTACTGCATGGTGGAGGATTAGCCTGTTGAGCCATGGCGCTGGCCAAGACTTACTCTTAATAGATCCTTTATGTTCTTGCTTAGGAAATATTGAAGATATCACTTAGAAAATGTACAATTATTTTGCACCACAAATCTTTGGGTCATCAACCTTGTTTTTGCTTCACTTTTCCAATAACTTGAAACTATTTATATTTACATTACATTATATTATATTTATATTACATATTTATATTTATATTTACATCCTTGTTATTAAAATATCTTTTTAGACCAATAATCTTGTGCTTAGGCAGAATTTCTGCTGGGACTATAATTAACTTATGAGGAATAAACTCATTCATTGAAACTTCAGGAGTTAAAAAAAGCACTTCATTTTGTCAGTTCTAACCATATAAATTCAAATGAGGGAGGTCAGGTGCCTGGGCTAATTCAGTCAGTATCGATGTCTTGTCTTTTTCTTTTTTTCCCCATTTTAAAAATCTGAATTTTTTTAAGTTATACAAATTTCATGTATTTCATGATGAGTCTTGTTATGTGTTCATACAGCCTATCTGGGTCTTTTAATTGGAGAATTTGGTCCATTTACATTCAAAGTTATTATTGAGAAGTAACGATTTTGTCCTGTCACTTTTCTGTAACTATTTCTGTTGTTTGTTCTGCATCTCCTTGATTCTGTACTAGCTTATTTTCTGCCTTCACATTCTCTCATGATGCTGATCTCTGTTTCTGTGCATAGTACATCCTCAAATATCATTTATAAGGCTGTCCTACAGCTGAAAAATTATTTTATTTTTTGTGTTCTCACAAGGTTTTTATTTCAACTTCATTTGTGAATGAAAGTCTTGCTGGGTAAAGTATTAGGGGTTGGCAGGGTTTTATTTGGACTGTATCTCTCCTGGCCTATAGAGTTTCTATTCAGAAATCTGTTGTCAATTTGATGTGACTTCCTTTTAAGGTGAGCTGGCATTTTTCTCTTAAAACCACATTTTATGATATCCTCTTTATGTTTCACTTTTCTAAGTTTGACTATAATATAGCATGGTGACGATCTTTTCTGATCATGCCTATTTGCAGTTCTATAACTTCCTATATTTGGATGCCCATTTCTGTCCTCAAATTGGGGAGATTTTATGCTGTTATTTCACTAACTTGGTTTTCAAAGCCATTCTCTTTTCCATACCTTCAGGAGCACCTAAGACTCATATATTTGGTCATTTGATGGTATCCAGTAGATCACGTATGCTGTTTTTGGTCTAAGATTTTTCTTCTTTCTGTTTTTTTCTGAGATATTTAAAAAAAAAAACAAACTGTCTTCTAGGATCACATTTCATCAATCTTCCCTTCTTCACAGTCCAGTGTTGATGATTTATTGTGTTCCTCTTGGGGAGAAATATTGCTTTCCTTGCTCATGTTTTTTGTGATTTTATGCTGATTTTTGTACATCTGATGTCTCTTGTTACAATCTTCTCTGTAGGGTGACTCTTATTATTTTTAAATTGAAGTTTTTATTCCCTGAAAACATGCCTGTGGGGTTTGGTGGAATGCCAAAAGCTTACATTTAGTTTAAGAGGTGTGTGCTCAGAGGCTCTAGGGAGCTCTGGCCACCTGTGGGTGAGGTAAGAGTCCAGAGTGACACCAATGTTGGGTGTGGTAGAGACCCTCTGGTTATAGTCAGTGGGGGGTGGGGAGCCAAGAAGGTAAGGGAGCCTGCTACAGTGTTCACAGTCCCAGCCTAGATTGCGCCAGGGTGAACAAGCTAATTCACAGCTCAGAGTGACTCACAGTGCCAGCACACCTTATCCACCCAGGCTCAGACACTATACAGAACACAGACCTACTCTGCAGTGTGTTCCCCAACTCCTCCATGAGATTCATCCCCTGTGTGCTGGGAGCTCTGAGTCTCCACATACTGGGTAGGTGCACAGGAACCCAGCTGCAACCCACGATCCTCTCAGGGCTGTAGCTAGCTCAGAATCCCCACTGTCACAGGGTCTAGTCAGTCCACTGTCCACCCTGCAAACTTCCCTGTCCTCAGCTGCAGTTACCTCCAGTGGTGGCAGAATTGCCTGCTGTTCCTCCGAGCCAGGACAGACTTCAGCTGTAGTTCTGCCTCCAAAAGTCTAGTGCTTTGGTGGGTGAAGGGGAAGGAGGCAACATGGCTTCCCTCCACAGAGCAAAGCAGCCGCATAGACCCCGGCCAGCTCCCCAGTTTGGACCTGAAGCTAGTGAGGACCATGGAATTCTCCCTCAGTGAAAGTCACTGGTGGCAGGGTCCGTAGAAACCTCCTCTCTCACTGCCCTGGGAAGACAGTACTTTCTAGCTAGGAGCCAACTGTGTAGATGCAGGACTGGCTGGCAGAGGGCATGTCTGTCCTTTCACCTCTCTGCTCCATGGAGTCCCTCTTGTGTCTTTCCTCCACTGAAAATTTCTCTCAGTCCCTGCGAATGTACTTCTTCTTTTGTTTTTCTGGTATCTTTCTGTGGCTGAGGTCATTGTGTCTTTTCACTATTCAGCCATCGTGGGTTTGTTTTGACCTTGGTGTTGATTTAAGGGAAGGTAGTTATGAAATGAAAAGGCATTAAAACCTGCTTATTGACCAAGAGAAATGATTTTTGGTAACAATTAAGACTCACCATTTAGAACTAGCTTAGCAATTTTTGAGAAAAACATCTCCCAGTAGAATCTTCTAAGTGTATTTCACTTTGAACAAGATGCGTTAACAGATCTCATGGAGAATCTTAGGGCTTAGAAAATTTGAATGGGTAGCTCCAGGGCTCTAAAGATGGGAGAAAAGTCACCTATAGATCAGTGGGAATTTTCTCAGCCACTTCATTACAGAGGACTTATGGGTCAATCATAGTCTAGAACATATCTTCTTTATTAGTCTTAAGAGTTAATCTAGGGCTAGCTCATATAATTTATGTGTGAAGAATTTTTTTAATAAGAAGCTTGTAAGAAGCTTATTCTACAATGATTTTTTCATTTAGTATAAATGCTGTCTTGATCTCTTTCCAGACTATTGTTTAGTTATTTGGAATCACTTATCATCCTAGAACTAGGGAGAAATACCCACAATTGCTCAAATTCTGCAATGAAAATGCATCTTCAAACTTGTCAGTTATCTGCTAATATCTGACATGGGCCATCTTATCTCCTTAGATTACATACCAAGTTGAACAGTGACCTTCTAAAATTTGTGTCCTTCCCAGAACATCAGAATGTGAACTCATTTGGAAATAGAATTTTTGAAAATGTAATTAGTTAAGATGAGATCATAGCAGAGAGAACCCTTCATCTAGTATAACTGATGTCCACATAAGCAGAAGAGACACATGAGAGACATAGGTAGAATGAGGTTTGACAATGGAGCCAACTTGGAATGTTGTGTTTATAAGCCAAGTTGCATCAATGATCGCCAGAATACCAGAAGCTAGGAAAGATATATGGGATAGATATCTCTATTCCTTTAGAGGGAACATGGCACTGCTGGAACCTTGACTTAAAACTTCCCTGAACGGTGAAAGAATACATTTCTGCTGTAAACTACCCAGCTTGGAGTGCTTCATGACAGCAGTCTTAGAAAATCATTTCAGACATCAGTGACTTTGTTAAACATTAGGGCCAGGAGATTCTTGATCCAGTACAGATCTCTCAAATGCCCATTGGAAATTGGAAGACCATAACTGAAAACGTACAGAGGATCAGGGACCGATTCACAATGTACTTAGACTAATATGGTAATTTTAAGTTTCTACCAACCAGCAGCAAGTTTCCTCAGAATCTTCACCTGATTCTTTAAGATTTCTAGCACTGGGAAGTGAATCCCAGAAAACTTACTTGATCTGGAAAATGTAGCCATTTGTATCTTGCTTGGTGGTTGTTTGGATTTGGAGACTCTGACTAGGTAACTTGTCAAGATTGAGCAATTTAAGTACATGGTAAAATAAGGGCTTGGCTGACATGGAAAAGCTGGCAATTTCCTGAATAAGGTGTTGCATTGGATTCCTAGGGGCTTCCTGAGACAATGTCACAGACTGGAAGGCTCAATGGTCAGAGGTTTATCTTCTCACGGTAATGGAGATTAGAGTTCAGAGATCAGCAGCAAGTGGATTTGGTTTCCTCTGAGGCCTCTCTGTGGTCTGCATATGGCTACTATGTTGTTGTCGCTCACACATCTACCCTGGTGTCTCTTTGTGCATCCAGCCTTTCTCTGTAAAGGCTCTGGTTGAACTAGGTTAGAACTTATCCTAATTCCTGCCTCATTTTAACTTAATCACTGAGAGCCTCCACCTACAAATATGGTCATATTTCCAAAGTTTGAAGACCAGGGATTTAATGTCTGAATAGTGGGAGATACACCTAATGATAGCTTGGAATAGCAACTGTTCAGGATAATTGAGAGGTGTTGCTGTGTTCTATAATTTGGAAGAATGAAAATTTGAAGAGAAATAACATTACAGAATAACAAAAAATATGACCACATACCGAGGATGTCATTTGAACATATTGCATGGAAGAAAAAAATGTTCTTGAATTGACCTGCACAGTTGAAAAATCTGTCATTGAATCGTCCAGGGTAGCTAGTCCTCTCCTATATTCCCCCATAAATGAAAGAGCAGAACCACAATGGAGGATGTGAATTGGGATCAGAGCCACTGATACTTACTTCAGACAGCCATTAGTTTCTTTAGATTTCCAAGCTTTAATCTTGTCTCTGACTTTATCAGAGCTATTTTGTTCCTCTACACAAATGCGCACTCAGAACAATGTAAGGATTGTTGTATTGCTCATCCCTATCTGGAGATAAAACAATAGTACACAGTGTCTGCCCATAAGGAACAAATACCAATAAAGCTTCTGAGAAGAAGCTTGTACAAAAGTACAAGCCTGGGGGTTATGCAATTTGCATTGTATTTTCTTACACCGAATGCATATTCTGCAGTGTACCCCTGTCACTTCCTTTGCCATTGCTGAGAAACTGAAAGTCTGATGCTTGATTAAAACCTGAGCATGATGGGAAATACATTCCATTATTGATTGTCCAGCCAACATGTGACCACAATAGAATGAGTGTCACCTTGGAGCACCAGCAGTAATATGGCAGGAATGATTGGGGAGAGGGAGGAAAAAGGATCAGGACTCCGGTGGAGTTAGCAACATCTGCAAGATATTAGAGTTCCTGAAGAGTAATACTAGTTCGTGTTTACTGAATGAGCACGGTCCTGTTTGTAAATGCTTTACAGCTATGAGCCTGCTAAAATAGATACCTCCAATGACTGCTGGTAGCGGTAGACCTGGAGTCACAGATTGGCTGAGTAAGTTTCCTACAGTTACTCACTTAGTGAATGATAAATCTGGTATTTGAACTCAGTCTTTGTCGAGTCTACACTCTTTTTGCTTTTATTTATTTATTTGAAAGGCAGAGTTACAGAGAGAGGGAGAGTCAGAGAAAGAGAGATTCCATCTACTGGTTCACTCCCCAGATGGACACATGGCCAGGCTGAAACCAGGAACCAGAGCTTATTCCAAGTGTCCCATATGGTGGCAGGGGCCCAACCATTTGGGCCATCTTTACTGCCTTTCCAGGCCATTAAGGATCAAAAGTGGAGCAGCTGAGACTGCTCCAGTGCCCTCATGGGATGCTGGCTTTGCTGGTGGCAGCTTTACCCACTACACCACAATGCCAGCCCCATGAGTGTATACTCTTAACCACCATGTACTATGGTTTCTCTTACAAAGCAAGGTTCAAGATCTCATGTTAGCTCAGTAAAACTCTCAAGTCAAAGATAAGTGAACAACCAAAAAGTCTCATGATCAGAAAAGTCCACTGCATTTACTCTTAACAGGAGTAAGAAGCTCTCCACAGGAAAGAGGCTTATTGATAAGTAAGTTGGGGTTCTCTTGCATTCTCACTGATGAGAGAAAATACTGGTTTGTGGAAGGACTGAAGTCTGAATATTATGGTAATCAGGGGTATCTTGTATCTGGATGGAGCTGTGGTATGAATGGAGATGAGAAGATTTGACACTATGATGAGATATTTGGCTTTTGAGGTCTTTCTAGGCCCAGCCAGAGTTCTTGGGGCTGGCAGGGCTCTTGATGGCCGAAGAAGATGTCACAGTTTCAGGCTAATATAGCCATCATTCTGCCAGGGCTCCCCTTCTCTCCATACAGCTGAGCCTCCAGACTGTTGAAGATCCACCAGAGCTGCCTGACACCATGGCCAGGTGCTGGAGGGAGCTGGTTCCTTTTCGATCGCTTCATCCACAGCTGCGTTGGTGCTCCTGAACCATCATAGATCAAACCCGGATCCAGCTTCTCTTGCTTGCTGTTGTCCCATCCCTAAACAGTCTTCCCACTTTGACCACTGCTGCTCTGGCCTTGACCTCCATTCATGATTAGCAATTCCAGTAACCGTATCTCAGTCATGTAACAGTTCACTGTGTATCTGACTGTCGGTCGACTTTCTCAGCACTTTTCTCAGTTCGCTCTTCACCTTTGCACAGCCACAGGACAGGGACTTTTGTATTTTAGTAGCTCTCAGGGCAGTTTTGTATTTTGTAGTTAATTAGCTCAGTGTAACGGAATGTTCTCAGCACTCTGGTATCTAATGTGAAAATCACCCCATGGGTTTTAATCATGAAATACTATGGTGTTTTTCCTAATCAGCAGTTTACCAAGATGAGTGAAAAAGTATGAAATTGTGGTTACAAAATACTAAAGCACATTCAATTTTCAAAGGAACATCTATGTAGTGTAGGATTCTAACTCCCACTAGAATATTTCTTATGGGAAGTATTCTCTTGAAAGCAGAATTCGGTATCCCATAAGTCCATTATAGATTTCATAATTCTTTTTATTGTTGAAAATCAAGTTTGGTTTTTCCTGTTTCTTCAGAGACAAGAACTCCTTTTGAAGGCAGTGCTTTGTTCTAGTTAAGGTTGGGTACTTTGGAATCTGGAATAGCCCACTGAGGGTTTCTTGTCTTTTTACAGTCAGTTCCACATTATGACATCAACAAGGTATTTGCTTTGGGTTTGAAATATAATTTTGCCTGGATTACTTGAAAAGAATATTTTTAAAATGACCCTTATCGCTTCTTCACTAAAACTTAAAGAATCCCACAAATATTTTGGAGAGACTGTTTTGTGCAAGAGATGTTGCTTAATGCACTTCAAACCTCACAGAAATAGGAGGACATTTTTATCTTTTCCTAACATCTATGTCTTAGAATGTGTAAAATGTAACATAAAACTCATTAGGTTTCTGTAAATATTGGTTGAGTTATATCTGATTGACATACTGGAAGAAGGAAAGATTTCTACTATGGAGTATTTCAAAATGTTAAAGGAAAAATAAAATAAAACAGACTTATTTTGGGTACCTAAGACTTTTGAAATCCATGAAAAAGTTTCTTTTCGTAATAGGCGTGTGCTTAGAAAATCCAGGCAGGAACACTGATCCACTTCCTATTTCAAGATGCTTTACAATCATTCGTATTTGTGTTTCCCCTACGAGAAATCTACAAGAAAGGGTGATGTGACTTTCCTCATTTACAGGCAAAGAAACATAAGAAAGTGTAAACTGCCCAGGCGAATGGAGCCCTCACAGAGCCAGTGTGAAGGAAACATCCAGTTTTCAGCTTTCAGCATGGCAGAGTCTCATCTGCAGCTGCTGTATTCCGAATAGTGCCAGGTTGCTTGTACCCCGTTCAGCTGACCCCTGTGGCGTGTATCCTGGTCTGCTGTTTATGTCACCTTGCTGCCACTTATGAACACTTCTCCAGATCGACAGGTCAAAAAGTGCCATCCGCTGTGTTCGCGTCAGAGCCTCCTTGTCTCGTGGCCTCCACGCAGCCCTGTGTCGCACCTCTTTGAAATGTCTTTCTGTTCAGTATACCATGCCAGCGCTCTCCTTTTCTAACCATTCTTTCCCCCAATGTGCCAGTCTCTAGAAATCTCAAATCGTGCCTCATTAGGCAGAATTTTTAAAGCAGAGTCTTCAGTTGACATGGATAGCGTGTTTTCTATCCGCTAAGCTGACAGTTGCACTTGACATCACTTTTCACATCTCCAGATAACTGATACCCTACCTGACACTACCAGTTGACAATTAGAAAATAAAATTAAGTTGTGGCCTAGAATGCATCTGAGAATATTATTTTAAATTCCAATATCCCATTCTTCATGTATTTTTGGGCTATGGTTTAGTCTGTAATTTTTATAAACCAATACTTACTGTATTTTTGAAACTGTGCAATTTACACAAAATTGTCTGCCATGCCATCTCAATCATTGGAGGCAATACAAACAAACCCACATGCACAGCAAAAATGTCTGAAGTTCAATGAGCTTTAAAAGGAAAAATCACTTAATATATTTTAAATTTTTCCTGTTAGTTGAGGATTCTCTATAAGTATATTTAACAGTAAAAGTATTGTAATGCTTCAATCTAAATTTTGTTTGGCCTGGTATTTTAATGAAAATGTCATTGATACTATTGGTAGAATTTTAGCAAAAACTCTAAGCTATATGTGGTTATTATCATATAGTAAGATTATACAGTTTTCATGTACAAATTTAATATAGCTTTATAGTTGTAGACAAGCAATACAGTTTCAATTTACTGGTATATTTGCAATTTGTAAAAACAACAAATCATTCTCACTTCACTCTAGTGTAGTCATGGAATATTATAATAAATTAGCTTACATTAACTGTTATTCAGTAAATGAATTCATCATGTTTTACTTAAAATTGTAGGATACTCCAAATTATTTTTGTAGTTTAAACATACTATTCTAATACATAGTTCTAGAAACAGAGTATAGAATTTTGAAATACCAGTATTTCCATTTGGACTTTTTAACATTTGTTGATTCTTGAAAGTTTATTAAACTCTCTGGTCTTGCTCTCTTCCTCTCCCTCTCTCTCTTACCATTTCTCCCCCGCTCCCTCTCTTTCCTTTTCTCTTCCTCTCCAATTGTCAAACAAAATGCAATTGCAAGTCAAAACAGGCATATATTCACAAAGTTATATACACTTTCTTTTTTTTAAGATTTATTTATTTGAAAGACAGAGTCACAGAGAGGCAGAGGGAGAGTCATAGAAGTCCTCTGTCCACTGGTCAACTCTCCAGATGGCTGCAATGGCCAGAGCTGCGCTGATCCAAAGCCAGGAACCAGGAGCTTCTTCTGGGTCTCCCATGTGGGTGCAGGGGCCCAGGGACTTGGGCCATCTTCCACTGCCTTCCCAGGCCATAGCAGAGAGCTGGACCAGAAGTGGAGCAGCCGGGACTAGAACCGGCGCCCATATGGAATGCCGGCGCTTCAGGACAGGATTTTAACCCGCTGCTCCACAGCGCCGGCCCTATATACACTTTCAAACTATGAATCCTCAGATAAATAACGCTTACTTTAAAGATACAGAATTTTATCTGGGATAGTTGCTAAGCAAGTATTAGTTCAAGAAAATTATTGATAGTTTTTTTATATTATGTTTTTTTTAACTTTTATTTAATGAATATAAATTTCCAAAGTACAGTTTATGGATTACAATGGCTTTCACTCCCATAACTTCCCTCCTACCCACAACCCTCCCCTCTCCGACTTCTTCTCCCCTTCCATTCACATCAAGATTCATTTTGAATTCTCTTTATATACAGAAGATCAGTTTAGTATATATAAATATTTCAACAGTTGGCACCCACATAGAAACACAAAGTGAAAAATACTGTTTGAGTATTAGTTATAGCATTAAATCACAATGTATAGCACATTAAGAACAGAGATCCTTACATGACGAGTAAGTGCACAGTGACTCCTGTTGTTGACTTAACAAATTGACACTCTTGTTTATGGCATCAGTAATCACCCTAGGCTCTTGTCATGAGTTGCCAAGGCTATGGAAGCCTTTTGAGTTCACCGACTCTGATCATATTTAGACAAGGTCGTAGTCAAAGTGGAAGTTCTCTCCTCCCTTCAGAGAAAGCTACCTCCTTCTTTGATGGCCTGTTCTTTTCACTGGGATCTCACTCATGGAGATCTTTCATTTAGGTCATTTTTTTTTTAACTGAGTGTCTTGGCTTTCCATGCCTGAAATACTCTTCTGGGCTTTTCAGCCAGATCTGCATGCCTTGAGGGCTGATTCTGTGGCCAGAGTGCTATTTAGGACATCTGCCATTCTATGAGTCTGCTGTGTATCCCACTTCCCATGTTGGATCATTCTTTCCCTTTTTTATTCTATCGGTTAGTATTTTTAGACACTAGTCTTGTTTATGTGATCTCTTTGACTCTTAGTCCTATTATTATGATCAATGGTGAACAGAAATTGATCACTTGGACTAGTGAGATGGCATTGGTGCATGCCACCTTGATGGGATTGAATTGGAATCCCCTGGTATATTTCTAACTCTAGCATTTGGGGCAAGTCAGCTTGAGCATGTCCCAAATTGTACATCTCTTCCCTCTCTTATTCCCACTCTTATATTTAACAGGGATCACTTTTCAGTTTAGTTTTAACACTTCAGAAATCTACCAACAACAGATGCTGGCGAAGATGTGGGGAAAAGGGACAGTAACCCACTGTTGGTGGGAATGCAAACTGGTAAAGCCACTATGAAGGTCAGTCTGGAGATTCCTCAGAAACCTGAATATAACCCTACCATTCTGCTGGTGCCATGGCTCCATAGGCTAATCCTCCGCCTTGCGGCGCTGGCACACCGGGTTCTAGTCCCTGTAGGGGCACCGGATTCTGTCCCGGTTGCCTCTCTTCCAGGCCAGCTCTCTGCTGTGGCCCGGGAGTGCAGTGGAGGATGGCCCAAGTGCTTGGGCCCTGCACCGCATGTGAGACCAGGAGAAGCACCTGGCTCTTGCCTTCGGATCAGCGCAGTGTACGGGCCACAGCAGCCATTGGGGGGTGAACCAACGGAAGGAAGACCTTTCTCTCTGTCTCTCTCTCCCTGTGCACTCTGCCTGTAAAACAAAACAAAATAAAACAAAACAAACAAAGAAAAAAAAAACCAAGAAACCCTACCATTCAACCTAGCCATCCCACTCCTTGGAATTTACTCAAAGCAGGTTAAATTGGCAAACAAAAAAGCTGTCTGCACCTTAATGTTTATTGCAGCTCAATTCACAATAGCTAAGACCTGGAATCAACCCAAATGCCCATCAACAGTAGACTTGAGAAAGAAATTATGGGACATGTACTCTACAGAATACTACACAGCAGTAAAAAACAATGAAAGCAGTTTTGCAACAAAATGGAGGAATCTGGAAAACATTATGCTGAGTGAAATAAGCCAATCCCAAAGGGACACATATCATGTGTTCTCCCTGATCGGTGACAACTATCCGAGCACCAAAAAGGAAACCTGTTAAAGTGAAATGGACACTATGAGAAATGGTGACTTGATCAGCCCTTGCACTGACTGTTGATGAACAACTTAATACTTTATCCCTCCTAGTATTTTTTTCATTTGTTCTACTTAATAGCAAATTATTGATAGTTTTAAAAAATATCCAGCAGTTAAAAAAAAAATATCCAGCAGTAATGTAAACTGAAAACTTTTTATACTTTATGATCTTATAAAGTTTTCTTATATAATAACTTTGTTTCCATTAGAATGACTTATTTATCAATTTAAGTTTTACTGTTTTTCACAGATTTGTAAGCAGTAGAGATATGATATGCCTTCACTTTGATGAAAGAAATATGTTTAATAATTTTGAGAGAATTTTGAGAGAAAATTTACTTATTCACAATACTTCACATCTCAAATTCTGAGAGTTCATTAAAATTTAAAACATTTTAAAAACAAAGACATATATGGCTTTTGCTTCATAATTTTTAATGTGTTATCGGTGGTAGCAGAGCTGTTTATGCAGAATATGTCCATGAATTCTTTGCGACATTTTCGTGAATGAATATCTGAATAGTTGCCCTGCAGGTCACATGCGTAACAATCTAGAATGCTTACTGAAGTGCAGTGCTGAAATCCTGCTTGATAGGCTTCAATCATTTGAGAGAAACATCTTGATCTTTTTGTTTTTGGAGAGGTGGCACTTTATCATCAGGAATGGCATGCTCTGGTTCAGTGTGACAAGATAAGTTTGGGGACAACTAGACAGTTCTTGGCTATTCTGAGTATTGGATGTAATTGAATTTGAAGTACCTGTACAACAAAACTCTGAACAGTATTCAACTCAGTGAGATCTTCTAGAGTTAAAAAAACAAATCTTGTTCATGATAGGTGAATTTCCAAAGGAAAAGGCAAAGCTCACTATGGCAAGCAGTTATATTCTTCCTTCTTTCCATTTTGTTAATGCGTAATGTAATCACGGCATTGCAACGTCAAGAGGAGCAGAAATGGTGGGAATGCTGTGAAGTTCTATGTTGTGTAGCCATTACAGAGCTGAGTTGACAAACTATATTCCAGGATAAGGTAATTACGGCAAAATAATCTTGGCTTTTGGTGAAGCCACGTTATTGATTTTATTTTTTCTTTATTTTATAAGCAGTTGGGGGTTTTTAAGCAGTGCAAGGAAGAGTAGTGTGGGTTGGGATAGCTGCTTCTGACAACACTGGTTGGGAGATGGTTGTACTGATAGAGACATAATTAATGTCTAGAACAGAGAGGAATGTTCTAGAATGGAAAAAATCCTGGGGGAGTTGGAAAATAAAATCCAGAAGGAACAGTCTACTTTTTAATCTTCACATTAATGTTATATAATTCCTTTCCCTATGAATTCTATGCTTAGATTCATCATATGGAGTATCATTGTGAGTGTCTTGTTTGAAACCTTTCTAAAAATCTTCCCTGCCTCTCACCCCCAAAAGAGACATAAACAGTCACATCTGGCTGACATGGTTGATGTTACTTGGAGACAGAGAATACCATGACCTTCAAATAAATTGGAAATAGGAAGGTAAGCACCAGCCTTGAACACAGCAGCTAATGCAAGCTTATGGTTGTGGAGAAAAGGGAGGGAAGTGTAAGACAGAGAAGTTTCCGAGGAAACGTGGCTCAGTTAAGATGAGAGAGAGAGAGAGAGAGAGAGAGAGAGAGAGAGAGAGTGAGAGAGTGAGAGAGTGAGAGAGAGAGATCCAGAAAGAAGACATTTGATAGTAAAGGTCAAATTTATCACATTTTGAGGTGTCTGCAGATTCCAACTATGGCTACAGAAAAAGAGACTGAAAATGAGCAGAACACACATTGCAGCCTTGAAGAATGTTTTCTTTGTGTGTGCATATGTGTGTGTGAAAATCAGATAAATGGAAAAGAGAAAGTGCCCCTTGGGGATGTGGCTGTGAAAGGAAAGGAGGGGTCAATGTACAATTTTGCAGAAATAAATAAGTAGCAGGTGATGCACACCGTGTCCCCTCCTGCTGTCACCACCACTACCATAAGCACGTATTAAAGAATCTGACCCTATCACCCAGACAGAAGAGACCTCCTGCGCCTGGAACACTGTCCTCCAAATGCCTAGAAAGAGGAAAACGTCAATTCCATTAAAGCCAACTGTTAGAATCTAAAACTATAAATCAATATATTTCAGCTCATGAAAATTCTCTCAGAATCAAGGGTACAGCTCACTAGTCCAAGTGATCAATTTCAGGTCACAATAGGCCGTAATGATAGGTCTAAGAGTCAAAGGGATCACATAAACAAGACTAGTGTCTGCTAATACTAACTGATAGAATTAAAAAAGGAGAGAATGATTCAACATGGGAAGCGGGATACACAGCAGACTCATAGAATGGCATTGTCCTAAACAGCACTCTGGCCTCAGAATCAGCCCTCAAGGCATTCAGGTCTGGCTGAAGAGCCCAAGAGAGTAGTTTAGGCATGGAAAGCCAAGACACTCTGGCAAAGAAGAAAAAAGGACCTAAATGAAAGATCTCTGCGAGTTGAGATCCCAATGGAAAGAATGGGGCCATCAAAGAAGGAGGTACCTTTCTCTGAAGGGAGAAGAGAACTTCCACTTTGACTATGGCCTTGTCGAAATAAGAGCAAAGTCAGCGAGCTCAGGGGGCTTCCATAGCCTTGGCAACTCTTGACTAGAGCCTGGGGAGATTTCTGATGCCTTAAACAAGAGTGTCAATTTGTTAAGTCAACAATAGGAGTCACTCTGCACTTACTCCCCATGTAGGATCTCTGTCCTTAATGTGTAGTTCAATGTGAATTAATGATATGACTAGTGCTCAAACAGTATTTGGCAATTTCTGTTCCATGTGGGGGCAAACTGATGAAATCTTTACTTAATATATACTAAATTGATCTTCTGTATATAATGATAATCAAAAATGAATTTTGATGTGAATGGAATGGGAGAGGGAGCAGGAGATGGAGGGTTGTGGGAAGTTGGGGGGGAACCATTGTAATCCATAAACTGCTCTTTAGAAATTTATATCTACTAAATAAAAGTTTTAAAAAAAAGAATCAAAGATACAGAAGGAAGCTGCAGCATAACACTCCTGGTTATCATGCTGAGTGAATTAAGCCAGTCCCAAAGAGACAAATATCATTTGTTTTCCCTGATTGGTGATGATTAACTGAGCACCAAAGAGGAAACCTGTTGAAACGAAATGAACACTATGAGAAAATAAGACATGATCAGCTCCTGTCTGAACTGTTGATGTACAATGTAAATCTTTACCCATTTTAGTATCTCCCTTTGTTGTTTGTATTCGTTCTAGTACTATGGGTTGAATTTGGCAACTAACACACAATTAGCCGTAGGTGTTTAAATTTTAACTGAAAAGTGATCCCTGTGAAATATAAGAGTGGGAATAAGAGAGGGAGGAGATGTACAATTTGGGACATGCTCAATCGGAACTGCCCCAAATGATGGAGTTAGAAGTGTGCCAGGGGATTCCAATACATTCCCATCAAGGTGGCATGTACCAAGGCCATCTCATTAGTCCAGGTGATCAATTTCAGCTCACAATTGATCACACTGATAGGTCTAAGAGTCAAAGGGTTCACACAAACAAGACTAGTGTCTGCTAATACTAACTGATAGAATGAAAAAGGGAGAGAATGATCCAACATGGGAACCAGGATACACAGCAGACTCATAGAATGGCAGATGTCCTAAATAGCACTCTGGCCTCAGAATCAGCCCTTAAGGCATTCGGATCTGGCTCAAGAGCCCATGAGAATATTTTAGGCATGGAAAGCTAAGACACTCTGAAAAAAAAAAAAAAAAAAGAAGACCTAAATGAAAGATCTCTGCGAGTGAGATCCCAGTGGAAAGAACGGGGCCATCAAAGAAGGAGGTACCTTTCTCTGAAGGGAGGAGAGAACTTCCACTTTGACTATGACCCTGTCGGATTAAGATCAAAGTCGGCGAACCCTAAAGGCTTCCATAGCCTCGGCAACTCATGACCAGAGCCTAGGGAGATTACTGACGCCATAAACAAGAGTGCCAAATTGTTAAATCAACATCAGGAGTCACTGTGTACTTACGTCTCATGAGGGATCTGTCGTTAATGTGTTATCCAATGTGAAATAATGCTATTACTAGTAATGAAACAGTATTTTTTCACTTTGTGTTTCTGTGTGGGTGCAAACTGATGAAATCTTTACATAGTATATATTAAATCGATCTTCTGTGTATAAAGATAATAGCAAATGATTAAAAAAACTTGGTGTTAAATTGGAAATCACATAGATAATTAATCAATTCTTTAAAAAAAATCATGTACAATCTCTGTCTTTAATGTGCTGTACATTGTGAATTAATACTATAACTAGTACTCCAACAGTGTTTACAGTTTGTGTCTCTATGTGAGGGCAAACTGCTGAAATCTTTACGTAATATGTACTAAACTGATCTTCTGTGTATAAAGAGAATTGAAAATGAATCTTGATGTGAACAGAAGGGGAGAGGGAGCGGGAGAGGGGAGGGTAGCGGGAGGGAGGGAAGTTAAAAAAAAATACTAATTGATAATTTTTAAAAAAAAAAAAAGGAAAGACATTTTTAATGAGTAAGTCAAAAAGTAAAAGAATCCCTCAAAAAAAGGAAGGGACTGTTTCTTGTTTTAACAAAGGAAAGAAATAAATAAGACAGTATTGCATCAGAAATGGAGACAAAACACAAAGTAATTACAGTGATAACTGTATAATAATTTAAGAAATAAAGACGGACATTGAACAAAAGGAGGAAAACAATAAGGAGAATTAATAAAATACAAGTAATGGAATAAATTGTCACAGTGAAAGTATTCGATGTGGAAAATGGCAAATAGCAACCAAATATACATAATTAGAGTCCATGAAGAAAAAAGTACACATGATAATAAAATAGAACTAATATTTAAAACCACAGTTTAAGAAAACTATCTAGAAATAAAAGGAGACCTGAATGTTAAAGTAATTTACAATGACAAGAGAATAAGCCTGGCTTTAGAATTCCCAAAAATAACATTCAAAACAGAATTTTTATAAATAAAATTAAGGAGAAAAAACTGCTAGCCAGTGATTTTTTTTTTAAGAAAAACTTTATTTATTTGAAAGACAGAATTACAGAGAGGCAGAGAAAGAAGTCCTGTGTCCAGTGGTTCACTCCTCAGATGGCCACAACGGCCGGAGCTTGCTGATACAAAGCCAGGAGTCAGGAGCTTCCTCCAGGTCTCCCACACAGGTGCAGCGGCCCAACGACTTGGGCCATCTTCTACTGCTTTCCCAAGCCATAGCAGAGAGCTGGATCAGAAGAGGAGCTGCAGGGTTCGAACTGGCGCCCATTTGGGATGCAGGACCCACAGACGGTAGCTTTACCATCCACAGCATGGCACCAGCCCTTGATTTTTATATTGATAAGCTTTATGTGTTCTGTCAATCAGGGAATTAAATTGCATTATTCTGAAATCTAAACATTTTGTTAGGCGTTTGTATATTCTATTAAACGTTAATTCTCCCACTCTTCTTATCACCACTGCATTGTAGGCACATGCAGCTGGGCGTAACACGTGACAGCAGTGAATCCTGGGTTTTCATGTTCTTACTCTGACTATATAATTTATTTACTGGATAATTAAGTATCTTGATGAAATTATAGTTCTGTAAAGTTAGAACCACTCATAAAAGTTTTCAAATTTGGAATATTTAAGTCTGTACAAACTGAAATACTACATTAAGAGATAAAATATTCAAAGAGCTTTTAAAAAATATCTTTGATTCCTAAATGAAGAGAGCTTTTTATAGCAAATTTAAATATTCATGCAATTTTATCTATATAAGATGCCTGTTTATTCTCCATAACTGACAAGCTTATGCTGTTAAAGCTTTGAGTCTTTCATAGTATTCTGCTTACAAAGAGGAAGAAAATGTTTATGATACATCTTTGATGGTTGCTCTCTGATACAGTGGTTAGGAGAATAAAAATATAATGTGGTTACTCAGGGAGCCTATTTTATATTATGCGAATTCTTTCGATCTTTTTTTTTTGTCAAACTTGTCAATAAAATTCATAAGAATTATGTGACTGAGATAAATCTGGAATTACTGGTGGTTCTTTTCCTTGGTTTAGGGAGGATATTTTTCTTGATAAATAGTTATTATCCAAAAATCAAAGAACAATAAATGCTGGTGAGGATGTGGGGTGTAAAGGTATCCTAATCCATTGTTGGTGGGAATGTAAACTAGTACAACCATTATGGAAGACAGTATGGAGATTCCTCCGAGATATGGATATAGATATACCATGTGACCCAGCCATCTCACTCCTGGGAATTTACCTAAATGAAATGCAATCAACATATGAGTTATTTGTATGCCTATGTTCCCTGCAGTTCAATTCCCACTAGCTAAGATATGGAATCAACCCAAATGTCCATCAATTGATGACTAGATAAAGAAAATGTGGTATATATACTATGGAATACTACTCAGTCATAAAAAGGAATGAAATACCATCTTTTGCAACAAAATGGATATAACTGTAAACCATTATGCTTAGTGAAATAAGCAAGTCAAGACAAATATGTTTTCCCTGCTTTGTGGTAATTGACATACAAAGCAAAAACTTTAGAATATCAGTGAAATAGACTTTTTGAGATTTGATTGTTGTTTACAGCTGTTTATACTCTTGAACAGTGGTTATTCTATCTACTACTTGTTGAATTCTTTTTTGGTAGAGGGTCAAGCTTTGATTATAAAAAAAAACTGAAAGTATATCATTGTAAAAAATAAGAGAAAGGAGAGAGGGTGGGAGCATGGGCTTGAGGAAGGATAGGGTAGGAGGTATCATTACACTCTTAAATCTGTTTATATGAAATACATGAAATTTGTTTACTTTATAATAACACAATTAAAAATAAATTAGGAGAAAATAATTTCCCCGTTCTTTAAACACTTTACCAAGATTAACTCCCTTAAAACTCATAGAAGATCTCTGCTTTAGATACTATTCTATCACCCTCATTTTATTTATGAGAAAACTAGAGAACAGGAGCATAGCTAATGAAAAATGGAAACAGGGTTTCAACACAGGGTTCTGATTCTTACTCTATGTTCTTTAAATCAAATAAATCAAATGGTAGACTTACACTTATTTTGTGTTGCTTTTCATGAATGTTATTACTTTCATGATTTAGAATCCTTTGTAGAAATTCCATGAATAAACAATAAACATTAGAAAGGAGTGAAATATAAAATTATGGTTCTTGGATTACATGTTTTGATTAAAAAAGACAGCAAAACACAAATTACTGGTTGTTCTATGATAAAAATATTGGTAGTGGAAGCCAAGTAGAAGTGATTGCCTAGAGTTGAAATTTCAATCAAGAATGGATTCTAGGGGACCAGTGCTGTGGCATAGCCAGTAAAGCAGCTGCCTGCAGTGCCAGCATCCCATCTGGGCACTGGTTCGAATCCTGGCTGCTCCACTTTCGATCCAGCTCTCTGCTATGGCCTGAGAAGGCAGTAGGAGATGGCCCAAGTCATTGGGTTCCTGCACTCATGTGGGAGACCCAGAAAAAGCTCCTGGTTCCTGGCTTTGAATCTGCAAAGCTCCAGCCATTGCGGCCAGTGGACAGAGGACTTCTCTCTCTGCCGCTCCTTATCTCTCTGCGCAACTCTGACTTTGAAATAAATAAATAAATCTTAAAAAAATGGATGCTAGCAATAGGAGTTACAATTTCGTTTATGGGTAGTCTATTTCTAATAACACTGAGACAGAAGATGGGAAAATAATTGAATATATCATGACTAACATTAAGACAGACCATGCAGAGAGAAATTCTGTCTCTGGTTGAGGACTATTGAAGTATTCCAAGTTAGTGTGAGATGGATTCTACTGGACCAGGAATCCACATATTTTATCTTGTCTTTGGAGTTGTATCAAATTTCTAATATTAGGACCCAGATATTATATCCTGTCAAGGGGTTTAAATAATTTGACAATTCAGAATTGTACTTATGAAATACATGAAATATGTTCTCTTTATATTGATAAAATATTTAAAACTCATAGGAATATATTCCCAATAATTAAAATATTGTAACTGTAGTACCTGCTTCTTAATATCTATCAATATGTTAATAGATTACTTCATAATGCAGAGCTTGACCTATGGAGAAAAAATATGCAAAAAGTTGTATTTATCATTAAAAGCTATTTCTTACCAAATAGAAAATAATAGTGCAGGAAAAAAAGCTAAAAAATTTGGCAACATTAAACTGATTCTCATTGATTTTTTTAAATCTCTGGTCTCAGTTGTATACAGGGAAAAGAAGTTACTTTTGTGTTATATTCTACTTTTTACCACTGACAACTGGATTGCATTTCTACCATTATCTCTTATTTAACTCAAATATTTATCAGAAGAGATAATTGGTAAGTCAAATACTTTGAAAGAATAGATATTAAGCTTTAATATTTTCACTCCAACAAATATTTATTATTTTTGAATAAGCTGACAAGATTTATAGTCAGTTGGATACAATTAGTCTCTTACATGCAGAAAACTGAAATAAATTGGTAGAAAATCTTCCCAAGTAATCTTTCAAGATTTGTCTTTAATACTATGCATAGTTTCTTAGCCCTTTGAAATGTTTTGAGGATCCTCATTGAAATTAGTTTCTTTTTAAATCACAAGGGAAGATGATGTTGATTACATGAGCACTGAGTGTGGAGTCAGACAAGTTCTATGTCTTGGTTCTAGAAACGAATAGCTCGGTGAGTTTAAGAAACTAATAAAGATCCTGTGTCTTCACATTATCACCCGTAGTTTTTATCAGTTTTATCATCTGTAAAATAAGAGTAATTAGCATGACAATGATGGATCTAATTAAATAGCTTATTTGAAAACATGTGAGCTACAAACCAGCCATTAAGCCTGCTAGAAAACCAAATATATTTATATCTGAACTCCTTGTTTATGTCTATGTAATTAATGTCAGTATTTAAAAGGCTATGTCTGATATAAGTTGGAGTTAATAACCTATAATTTTTGAAGAGCCATTAAGATTTGAAGGATTAAGAAGAACAGTTCTAGTGACCTGGAAAAGTCATGTATCTTGGCCGGCGCCGTGGCTCACTAGGCTAATCTTCCACCATGCGGCACTGGCACAAGGGTTCTAGTCCCGGTCGGGACTCCGGACTCTGTCCCAGTTGCCCCTCTTCCAGGCCAGCTCTCTGCTGTGGCCAGGGAGTGCAGTGGAGGATGGCCCAAGTGCTTGGGCCCTGCACCCCATGGGAGACCAGGAGAAGCACCTGGCTCCTGCCATCGGATCAGCGCGGTGCACCAGCCACAGCGCGCCGGCCACAGCGCCCATTAGAGAATGAACCAACGGCAAAGGAAGAAAAAAAAAAAAGAGTAAAAAAAAAAAAAAAGAAAAGTCATGTATCTCTTGATTGGTCAATTTATTCATATATGACAGAGGAATATAATGAATATGAAGTATAATATTTTAAATCATTAAAGGGTCATTTATTTCTCAAATTGCTTCAGTTAAAAAATACAGTTAAATTCCCTTTTTGTATACTTGTAAATCCCTTTCTCTATTATATAAGGTTATTTCAAAAAGCTTATGGAAAGTGAATATTATGGAAAAAGTATAATGCATTTAAACTTTGTTGTACCAAAACGGAGTTATCTTTTAATTAAATTTTCTGAAAAACTCTTTGGAAGTATGCTTCCCACTCATCAAATAAAAGCTCACTTACCATCAGGCACATTTCCACTGCAAAGGTGAACAATGAAAAGAGTTAACGGGGATCGGGATAAAAGCAAATGTGTCCTCAGTCAAAATCGCATTACTTTCTGGTACTCTTTCTTGTTGCTGCAGCAGTGTTCTGCAGTGTGCTGTAATGCTATTCCATACTTTTAGAAGCTGTTAAATCACTGAGTCTGACTGGATACATAGTTACTAGGAAAACATAATCAAAATACAATCAAATTATTTAGGTTAGTTTATGATTTATTTACCTTAATGAAATGTCTACATTTTTAGTGTATTTGAGTGGCTTTAAAATGTTGGGAAAGTGAGAAATTAATTATTAACTCACTCCTTGGTTCAGTGAAATGAGTTACAAGCTCACAGCTATGCCAGAGGCAGTCATTAACCGCCAGAGTTAGGAGATGCTACCCACAAGAGGATTGTGGGGACATAGTTCTAGGTAGAGGGGAGTGTGGTAAAGTTAACTGAGACCATTTACAATTTGGAGCTTAGGCAAAGTGAAAAACAAGGTGAATGGATACAATTAATGGAAAGAATCGAATGACTTATGTACAAAATTGCCATAAATTTTTTATAAAAAAATTATTTAATGTATACATGCATTTCATATATAAAGATTTAGGAACATAGTGATACTTCTCACCCTACCCTCCCTCCCATCCACATTCCCACCTTTCTTCCTCCTCCCTCTCCTATTCCCACTCTTAATTTTTACAAATAATCAATTTTCAGTTTATTTTATACTCAAGACTAATCCTGTCCTAAGTAAAGAGTACAATAAGTAGTGTGAAGAAAAAAAAAAAAAACACCATTCCTTAACAGTAGAAACAAAGGCTGCAAATGATCATCAAATCTCAAAATGTCAATTTCACTCCAATACATTAAATACATTTTAGGTACTCCATTAGTTACCACAAATCATGGAAAACATGATATCTATATTGTGGGGACTGGCTTATTTCCCTAACTTTAATGGTTTCCAGTTGCTCTCATTTCATTTTTTTTTTCTTTTTTTACCACTGAGTAGGTTTCCATAGTGTGTATCTAACATAATTTCTTTAACCAGTCTTCAGTTGATGCATCATTGGGTTGATTACATATCTTAGCTATTGTGAATTGAGCTGCAATAAATACGAAGTTACAGCTATCACTTTCATATGCTGATTTTTTCCCTTGAGTAAATTCCCAGGAGTGAGATTGCTGGATTATGATAGATCTATTTTCAGCTTTCTGAGTTATCGCCATGCTGCCTTTTACAATGGCTGCACCAGTTTACAATCCCAAAAACAATGCATTAGGATATCTTATTTCATACATCCTCATCAGCATTTGTTGTTTGTTAATTTCTGTATGAGAGTCATTCTAATGGGGAGTGGGGAAACTTCGTTTTGGTTTTAATTTGCCTTTCCCTGGTGGCTGGTGATCTGGAGCATTTTTTCATGCCTCAGTTGGCTATTTGAATTTTCTCTCTTGAAAAATGCCTGTTCAAGTCCTTTGCCAATTTCTTAACTGGATCATTTGTTTTATTGTTGTTGAGTTTCTTGAGCTCTTTATGTGTTCTTGATATTAACCCTTTAAAAGTTTCATAGCTTGCAAATGTTTTCTCTTATTCTGTCGGTTACCTCTTTACCTTGTTGAGTGTTTCTTTTGCAGTGGAAAGGCTTTCAGTTTTATGCAACCCCATTTGTCAATTTTGGCTTTGATTGTGCTTCTGGGGTCTTTTCCAAGAAGTCCATGCCTATGCCAGTGTCTTTCAGGGTTTCCCCAATGTTCTTTATTAATTTGAAGATTTTGGGTCTTAGATTTCAGTTCTTGATTCATTTTCTATGGATTTTTGTATAAGGTGTAAGATAGTGGTCTTGTGTCATATTTCTGCACACAGAGATCCAGTTTTCCCAGCACCATTTTTTAAAAAGACTATCCTTGCTCCAGGGATTTATTTTCACTCCTTTGTCAAAGATAAGTTAGTTATAGATATTTGGATTGGTTTCTGGAGTTTCTATTCTGTTACATTTGTCTACATGGCTATTTTTTTTACCCAGTACCATGATGTTTTGATTATAGCTGTCCTGTAGTATGTCTCGAATTCAGGTATTTGATGCCTCTCTCTGGCTTTGTATTTATTGTATAAGATCACTTTACCTATTTGTAGTCTGTTGTATCCCCATATGAATTTTAGATAATCTTTTCTAGATCTGAGAAAAATATGATTGGTATTTTGGTTAGGATCACACTGAAAAAGTAAATAGCTTTCTGTAGTATGGACATTTTTTGATGATATTAATTCTTCTAATCCCTGAAGATGGAAGATTTTTCCATTTTTTGTGTCTTCTATTTGTTTTTTTAATGTTTTACAATTCTCATTATAGAGATCTTTTCTTCTTTGGTTAAATTTATTCCAAAGTACCTAAATTTTTTGTAGCTTCTATGAATGGGATTGATTTTAGGAGTTCTTTCTCAGCCATGGCATCGAATATATACCATGGATGTTGTTTTGGGCATGTTAATTTTAAATCTTGCCACTTTAGAAAACTCTTTTATGAGTTCTAGTAGTCTTTAGTGGAATCTTTTGGTTCCCCTGTGTATAGAATCATGTCATCTGCCAACAGTGATAATTTGACTTCCCCCTTTCAGATTTGTATACCTTTGATTACTTTTTGATGCCTAATGGCTCTGGCTAAAATTTCCAGGACCGTGTAAATAGCATTGATGAGAGTAGACATCCTTGTGTGGTTCCAGATCTTAGTGGAAATGCTTTCAGATTTCCCCCCTTCAATAACATGCTGGCTGTGGATTTGTCATAAATTGATTTGATTGTTCTGAGGAATGTTCCTTCTGTACCAGATTTGCTTAAAGCTTTCATCATGAAAGGATTTTGTGTTTTGTCAGATGTTTTTTCTGCATCTGTGGAAATAAGTATATGGTTATTGTTCCATCTATTAATATGATGTGTCATGTTTATTGATTTTTTAATGTTGAACCATCACGGCATATGAAAGATAAAATCCCCTTTGTTCCAGGTGAATCTTTCTGATGTGTTGTTGGATTTGATTGGCTAATATTTTATTGAGGATTTTTGTGTCTGTGTCCATCAGGATTGGTCTGTAGTTCTCTTTCTCTGTTGTTTCTTTTTCTGGTTTAGGAATTAGGGTGATGCTTTCGTCATAGAAGGAGTTTGGGAGGATTCCCTCCATTTTTGAATAGCTTGAGAAAAATTGGAATTAGTTCTTGTTTATACATCTGGTAGCATTCAGCAGTGAAGCCATCCAGTCCTGAGCTTTTGTTTTTTTGGAGGGGTCTTTATTACTGATTCAAGCTCTGTCTTGGTTATTGGTCTGTTTATGTTTTCTATGTCTTCATGACTCAATTTTGATTGATTGTATGTGTCTAGGAATTTATCCCTTTCTTCTAGATTTTCTGATTTGTTGGCATACAGCTCTTTGCAGTAATTGCTAATGATCTAATGATTCTTTTTATTTCTGTTATTATATTTCCTTTTTCATCTCTTATTCTATTGATATTGTTCTTTGCTTTCATTCTTTTGCTAACTGTTCAGTGCTATATCAATTTTGTTTATTTTATTTTTCAAAACACCAGCTTAAAATGCTTAAGGATGTGCTACACACAGAAACACAAAAATATAGTCATTCATTATGAAGGAATGTGAAGGCAGAGAATCTCCCAGTAAAAGTACAAAGGAAATGCATAGAAAACAACTGGAATATTTATGGGAAAATGGTAGGGCCAAGTCTTTAATTATTAATAGTAACCTTGATTGTAAGTGGCCTAAACTCTCCAATTAAAAAATACAGCCTGGGTGAATGGATTAAAAAACAAGACCCATTTATTTGCTGCCCACAAGAAATACCTCATCAACAAAAATACACACAGACTGAAAGTGAAAGGATGGAAAAAGATATTCCATATGAATTGAAAGCAAAAAAGAGCAGGTGTAACCATTCTAATATCAGACAAAATATACTTTAACACACAAAAAAATGTTAAAAGAGACAAAGAAGGGCACTATATAATGACTAAGGGGCCAATTCAACAGGAAGATTGACTATAACAAATGTATATGCACACAACGCCAAGGCACCTGGCTACCTAAAAGAAATGTTAAGGGATCTAAAGGGAGACATAGACTCCAGTACAATAGAAATGGTGGATTCCGCCCCACTTTCATCAATGGACAGATCAACCAGACAGAAAACCAACAGAGAAACCACAGAGCTAATCTATGCTGTGAACCGAATGGACTTAACTGATATCTACAGAACCTTTCAAACCACATTGTAGAATACACATTCTTTTCATCAGTGTGTGGAACTTTCTCTAGGATAGACCATATGCTAGGCCATAAAGCAAGTCTTACTAATTAAAAAAAATTGAAGTCACACCATGTTTCTTTTCTGATCAAAATAGAATGAAGCTGTAAATTAACAACTCAAGAATTGTGAGAACATATGCAAACACATGGAGACTGGACAACATCTGAAGCGATTCATAGAATAAATGGTTTTTAGAAGTCTAATGCATGCCATTTCACTTCAAGTTTCTTTTTGTTCCTGGGTTGGAGGACATTGTGATCACTGTTATTTAAATACTTCATATTACTTATTCCCAT
The DNA here is from genome assembly GCA_949820135.1 of Sylvilagus floridanus. Lineage (NCBI taxonomy): Eukaryota > Metazoa > Chordata > Mammalia > Lagomorpha > Leporidae > Sylvilagus > Sylvilagus floridanus. The sequence continues at coordinate 108,583,478 of OX463226.1, forward strand.
CAACCTTACTTGCTTTCATTGTAATGTTGTTTGTTGTCTCTCTCCCTCAAGAATCGATTGTGTGAAGGCAGCTTGCAGTGAGTACAGAAGCAAATAGCAAGTGAGAAAGTCTGAATTATCCACAGGGGAGATGGTGTCTTTCCACAGGGAGAGGTTTTTTTAAAACTTTTATTTAATAAATATAAATTTCCAAAGTACAACTTTTGGATTATAGCGGCTTTCCCCCTCCATAACCTCCCTCCCACCCACAACCATCCCTTCTCCCACTCCCTCACCCATTCCATTCACATCAAGATTCATTTTCAATTATCTTTATATACAGAAGATCAATTTAGCATATATTAAATAAAGATTTCAACAGTTTGCACCCACACAGAAACACAAAGTATAAAGTACTGTTTGAGTACTAGTTATAGCATTAATTCACATTGTACAACACATTAAGGACAGAGATCCTACATGGGGAGTAAGTGCACAGTGACTCCTGTTGTTGATTTAACAATTGACACTCTTATTTATGACGTCAGTAATCACCTGAGGCTCTTGTCGTGAGCTGCCAAGGCTATGGAAACCTCTTGACTTTGCCAACTCTGATCTTATTTAGACAAGGCCATAGTCAAAGTAGAAGTTCTCTCCTCCCTTCAGAGAAAGGTACCTCCTTCTTTGATGGCCCCTTCTAGGAAGAGGTGGTTTTTTTTTGTTTTTTTTTTTTTGTTTTTTTTTTTGCTGTATGCTGTTGTTAGAAAGGAAAAGTGAGCCTGGAAGTTGATCCAGGAAATCACCATCGCCATCTTTCCCAGAAAGTTAGCAGTTTGGTCGACCTCAGCACGACATAACTTTCAGGTAGTCTTACTTACTGACATACTATCATTTTCTTCCTGCCTATAAATGTCCCTCTTAGGTAAGATATTTTTGGTTTCCAGTAATTGATTCTTAGGTGGGCTCCATTTAGTTGAGAAAATTTCTGTCATGTATCTAATTCACAAATTACTGCTGATAGACTAATGGTGTAGATAAGTTTTTCAGGGTTGCGTTTTTGCGTTTTTGTTTACTTTGTTTGAATTGGTTGCACCTTTTTTTTTTTCTTTAAATCAGTTGGGGTTAGTACTATGACCACAGAATTAGAGAAAGATCTCTCACTGATAATTTTTCCAAGATGGTAGTGAAACAGCTTATTTAATTTTTGTCTTCTACTGTAATCACTTTCTTGTATTTGAGCCAACTTTTTGTACCCTATGTAAACTCAGCTTCACCTATTTTTGAACTTTTGAACTTAAATCAAAAGATAGCAACTCAGTCCTAGTCTCCAGCTTTGGTGGCAAGGACCCAACTACCTGGGTAGTCATCTGTTGCCACCCAGGATACACATGAACAGGAAGCCTGAACTGGGAACAGAGCTGCAACTCAAACGCAGGTGCTCTGATAGGAGATGCGAGCATCCTATGTGGTGTCTGCATTGCTACCCCAAATACCCATCTCCTCCTCTGTTGGTTTGGAGGGTTCAGTTTTTTTTTTAAAAAGATTATGTATTCATTTGAAAGGAAGAATGAGAGAGAGAGAGAGAGAGACAGAGAGACAGAGAGAGACAGAGACAGAGAGACACAGAGAGAGAGAGAGAGAGAGAGAGAAAGAGGCATAGATGTATTTTCTGTCCAACTGGTTATGTCCTCAAAAAGCTGCAACAGCCGTGGCTGGTCAGTCTGAAGCCAGGAAGCTGGAACTCCATCCTGTTATCCCACATGAGTAACAGGGGCCAGAATACATGGGCCATCATCTCCTGTCTTCCCCAGTTTCGGTAGCAAGAAGGCAGATCAGAAGCACAGCACCCAGCACTGGAACGGACACTCCATTTTGGGATGCTGGCTTTGCACGTGGTGGGTTAACCCACTGTATCACAGTGCTGGCCTCAGCATATTTTTTTCAAAACTGTTCTTTGACCATAATGATTTTGACTTGTTTTCCTTTCCTCATGGTCTTATTTAATTAGTACATTTATTTTGTCAAAAAACAGGAAGGCCTAACAACTTGTAAAAATTATTTGTATTTTTCTTGTTTTACTTGCTATAATTGTTTTTACTTTAATCTTAAGTATATTTTTAAAAAAATCACATGAGTTATCATTTTTTACATTAGTCTTTATCTAAATTCACCCCTGTACTTCTTTCCTTTCCCTTTCCTTTGGTTTTCTTGTTCTTAGCTTTCCTTATGGGGATACTTTCTCTCTGAATGTCCACACTGAGGAAGTTTGCTTACTAAATTTGAATCTGCCTCAAATTCACTGAAAATTTATTTTTATCATTATGTTTTTTCAATTGTAGTGGAGGTAGGCAAAAAGTATTTTCTTTCATATCAGTTAGATGTTTGAACTCAATCTTGTGATGGATTTATGTGAATAAATAAAACATACTCTTTATATTCAACATGATCTTAAATGAAAGGCCTTTGGTATCTAGCAATCACATTGTGTCAACTAAAATGAGCTCTTTTCCGTCCATATAATCATTGTTATTTCAGTTTTCTGCTGAATACTTCTCTTCCAAGGGAAGAGCCTGAGAGTAAACTGAGTTTAAAATGGAAATAATAAATCATTAAAAAATTAGAGAAGCATATGTTATTCTGCTTCAATATTTAAATTAGCAGTAGTCATAGATAAAACAGACTAGGAAACATGGTTTAAACAACAAAATGTGGTCATTTATTAATGCAAAAACAGAAGTCTGTGAAGTGAGGGGGAAGCATACACTGAGAAGAGAGAACAACTGATGTTGGCTGTATTGTGAGCTATGTGATGAATAGCAATGAACCAATAAACAAACATCAAAATAAAAGGGCAGCACAAGGGAGTTTTAAGAGTTATAAATATAATTTTAAATCGATAGAAATTGCTCATGGGAATGTATCTTATTGTTTCAGAAAGTAATTATCATGCTGCTTCATCCTGTCTTATGAAATACCTTGCAGGATGGATCTTAAATAAACTGTTGTGACTGGGTTTTTGCAAACCATGTTCAAGGATAAATTTTAAAAGCGGTACAATTTTGCTTTTTCCAGAGTTCTTACAAAAATTGTTTCCACAACCAGTATGAAATTAGTCAATATAAATGTAAACATTTACACAGTTTTTACGCAATTATTAGAAAATCCCATTTGTTTGGTATTGTGATAAGACAATGGTTAATATACATAAAAGACAAAAAATGATTTAGAACAGTAAATCTTCAAGCATTTAAATAAAGCTTTAAAATTTTAGGCTGGCGCCGCAGCTCAATAGGCTAATCCTCCGCCTTGTGGTGCCGGCACACCGGGTTCTAGTCCCGGTCGGGGTGCCAGATTCTGTCCCGGTTGCCCCTCTTCCAGGCCAGCTCTCTGCTGTGGCCCAGGAGTGCAGTGGAGGATGGCCCAAGTGCTTGGGTCCTGCACCCCATGAGAGACCAGGAGAAGCACCTGGCTCCTGCCTTCGGATCAGCGCGATGCGCCGGCCGCGGCGGCCATTGGAGAGTGAACAACGGCAAAAGGAAGACCTTTCTCTCTCTCTCTGTCTCTCTCTCTCACTGTCCACTCTGCCTGCCAAAGAAAAAAAAAAAAAAAGATTTAAAATTTTATGTACGTAAACTTAAATCAGGAACTTCCATAATCATGTCTGAATAACATGCATTGCCACATTTATAGAGGATGAAAAATTTTATCACATACACCTATAATGAATAGTAAGTAAAGTGATATGTTAGGGTCTTCTTTAGAAAGAGGTTTGTTCAGTGAGTGAATAAATCAGTGACTGGCATTAAGATTACAGTTGAAATTTATAGTTTACCAGTAATTCCCACCAAAATCTTAAAAAAATTATTAATATTTAGTATATTTGCTGCTGAAGTGAGCACAAAAGTTCTTAATATTTAAATAGTGCACGTGGTTATTTACCAATTTAACTAAAGCAAATTCTATAAATATAAATAAAAATAGCTTATACTTACATGTTTCTACTTTACCTTTAATTTACGAAAATTCAAATACCTCATAAATTTTGAGCTGCATTTTAGATTCCCCAAAAGATACAACTTGCTGAAGAAATGTTTTTAGGATGTCCCCTTTGTTCTCTTCATTCTTTTCTTCCTTCTTTTACTGTCCCAGCTTAGGTCATCCTGCCACTGTGTAATAATTTCCTGCTATAAAGAGCGTTCTGCGGAAGACCTGAGGATGTACAACCTGTGTACAGAATTTGGCTTTCAGAGGCCACAGTCTGTAATCAAGACTCAGATACAACCCCCAGACCAAGGGTCTTTGATTTAGTCTGGTGTTAGCCATACGGGTAAATCCATACTACAAAGAGTGAGTTAGAATGATGTCTCCTCATTCCTACATGGACCACACTTCCTTCCTTCCTTTCTTGCTTTCTCACATTTTTCCTTCTTTTCTCCTTTTCTTCTTTCCCAAATTCCTCTCCTAAATTTCTCCTACTGCCTCCTCAATCAATCTGGTTCCCTCCCTTATCACTCTTTCCTTCTTTCCTTCTATTTCTTCTTGAACATTTTTAGTATTAAGGAGGGAGGAGGAGCAGAGGTTGATATAAAAATATTATGTACGGGCTCGTGTTGTGGTGCAGAAGGTTAAACCACAGCCTGTGACTCTCGTATTCCACATGAGCTCTGGTTCGTGTTCTGGCTGCTCCACTAGTCTAGTTCCCTGCTGATGTGCCTGGGAAAACAACAGAAGATGGAATCTAGAGCCTGAGACCCCACCATGCACATGGGAGACCCAGATGGAGTTCCAGGTTCCTGGCTTTGGTCTGGACCAGGCTCAGCCATTGTGACCACTTGGAGAGTGAACATAGATGAAAGATTCTCTTTTTTTTTTCTCTCTCTCTCTCTCTTCTCCCTGTCTCTCTGTAATTCTGTCTTTCAAATACAGAAAAAAAAGATCATGTAAGAGTACTTAAGATAGTAGAAAGACTCAAAACTATGTTGTCTATGATGCTGTTTTAGAATTATCTCTGGCTTATTATTCCATTTGTAAATTTCTAGGTTCATGGGAACTATCACTATGCTCCTGAAACTGTATATATGAAACACATGAAGTTATGTTATACAAATGAAAATATTGTAAATAAAAGAGAAATGACATAAAATATGTATTTGAAAGTCAGAGTGAAAGAGAGAATTTTCCATCCGCTGGTTCACTTTCTAAATGGCTTCAACAGCCAGAGCTGGACAAGGTCAAATCTAGGAGCAAGGAACTCCATCCAGGTCCTTCATAGTGGCAGTGACTCAAGTACTTACAATGTGCATTGGCGGGAATCCAGATCAGAAGCAGAGGAGCCAAGACTGGGAACAGCACTCTGATATGCAATATAGGTGTTCTAGACACCAGATTTATCCACTGCATTACAATATCTATCCCCATATTTTTACTCAAATGAAATTTTAGGAATTGAAATATATGTTTAAAAATTCAGAAGTGAATTTTGTACATAGATAATAAACATACTGGAGTTGTCAGGTCATGATTGGTTTTCCTTATATTCCCAGGCCTACCTTGTTTGCTTCCCTCCCATTGTCCCCTCCTTTCCATCCTCTCTCCATCTCCTCCTCCTCCCGTGAAGTGCTATCTAAGGAATCTTCTCTCATGAACAACATGTAAACAGGAGAGTCTAAGTGCCTATGCTGGGAGAACTCATATTTTCTGATTGGTTTTTGTCTGGTGTTTTATGAACCCAAGTTTACCTTTTAAATGTTCACTTAAAAGGTAATAGAAAAGTAATGTAAAACAGATTTTTACTAAAGCATAGATAATTATCCCTTGTACCCTGTTGTCAATTATAAGAAGACTCATGTTTGAGTGATAATGTGAGTGAATATTCTGTGATGTGTGTGAAACTGACCCTTTCGGCCGGCCCCGTGGCTCAACAGGCTAATCCTCCACATTGCGGCGCCGGCACACCGGGTTCTAGTCCCGGTCGGGACACCGGATTCTGTCCCGGTTGCCCCTCTTCCAGGCCAGCCCTCTGCTGTGGCCCAGGAGTGCAGTGGAGGATGGCCCAGGTGCTTGGGCCCTGCACCCCATGGGGAGACCAGGAAAAGCACCTGGCTCCTGGCTCCTGCCATCGGACGAGCGCGGTGCGCCGGCCGCAGCGTGCCGACCGCGGCGGCCATTGGAGGGTGAACCAACGGCAAAAGGAAGACCTTTCTCTCTGTCTCTCTCTCTCACTGTCCACTCTGCCTGTAAAAAAAAAAAAAAAAAGAAACTGACCCTTTCAAGGCTGACTTCACTGGTGACTTTAGTTGCAGGTGCGACTTTCTGAGGTTGCAAGCTATCAGCCAGGACAGTGTATGCAGTACATCATGTAAAGTTGTCATCTTCACATTTCCATAAATAAATAAATTATTTTCATAAGCCAAGTAAGTGTCATAAATTTGTGTTTATTGGCCAAAGTAAAGTTGTCATTTTGAAGTTGGATGTCATAATGAAGAAGGGAGGACAAGCAGTAGCATGCCTTTTTTGGTAATGACATTTGTTTTTGCAAGATATTGTGCTCAGGTTGACTGGTTTTTATCATTATTATAAGGATGCATCTGTACTATGCACACATCAAGACCAAATTCCAATGGCATTTTCCATAGTATGGTTAATTAATATCAATAATAACATCTTGTTTTTTAGAGGCTAGAATAAGTAGATGGAGAGTCTATGTGGTTCTTAGAATAAACAAGCTTCTATCAGAATGGCTTTGGAAGCATGATGCTGCCAACTGTGTTCAGTTCTTCACATCAACTTGCCAGGCAAAAGCCCATGAAGCTGTTTCCCTTCTCTGGCGACTTAGAGGAAGAGTTACCACTTCTTGTAAAGTGACTGTGACATGCAGGGACAAAATCCAGTTGTTGGTTGATTTTATTACATTGTATTTATGTAGACTGTCAGACAATTTAATATCGTGTTTTCATTAGGCTATGAAAGAAAACAAAACAAATAACATACTTCTAATGAATCTACTGCATTGTTAAAAATGTACCTAAGTGAGGTGCCTCTTATTTTGCAAAACCACAGTAGTAGAAAGTTCAAAGTCCTTTGTTCCACTTAATGTCTTTCATCTACACAGGTAGAATGTCAGCATGTTCTTAGAGGGAAAATAAAGACATCCAACTCTATCTTTCCTCATACATCCTCTTTCCACCATGACCTTGTTTGGAGAAACTTCCAAAGCCATAGTATTTGTACTGGATGGATTTAGAATATGTACATGCTACCATACATGCAAGCATCCTAAGTATGGAATTGGAAGCTTTTCACTCTTGGGTTATCAAATGCTTATCACTGTACTGGACTGCGCACTAAGACTTCTGTTTGGCTACGATCACCTTATTTCTTTAAGTGCTTGTTGGAAATCCCTGGGTTAGCAATATTTAATGAGTGGAGCTGAGAAATTGATTTCTATTACAGACTTCCAGTTTTTCTCAAGTCGTACATCCTAAACTTAACATTTACTACTTGAAATGCAAATTCCACCACCATGGAATTCTTCATTGTATAAATGCATGTTTCTGTTTTATTTTTCTTTAAGATTTATTTATTTGAGAGGTAGAGTTACAGAGAGAGGAAGAGACAGAAAGAAGGGTCTTACATCCACTGATTCACTTCCAAAATGGCTGCAATAGCCTGAGCTGGGCCAATCTGAACCCAGGAGCCTCGAGCTTCTTCCAGGTCTCCCACGTGGGTGCAGGGGCCCAAGGACGTGGGCCATCTTCCACTGCTTTCCCAGGCCAAAGCAGAGAACTGGATTGGAAGTGGAGAAGACAGGACTCAAACCCATGCCCATATGGAATGCCAGCACTGTAAGCAGAAGCTTAACCTACTAAGCCTCAGCACCAGCCCCTCTGTTTTTTTTTTTAATCAATGTGTTTGTTATATATAAAAAACACATAATTTATCAGAATAAATAAAATCATTACTGAAGGATTAAAATATCAAAGTGAAAACAAAAGGATGAAACACTGATAGAATTAGTATAAGTATTAAATTGATCTCTCTAGACAATGATATATGTGTGTGTATATACATATCTTCAAGGGTACTTCAAAAAGTTCATGGCATTGATATGTTGTTAAATTATGCACAGATTTCAAAACAATTTTGCCCCAAAATCAATTTATCTTTTAATTCCATTTCCTAGAACTTTTCAAATTACTTTTGTATATATGCAAAGAAAAATTAGATTATTTTTATATACAATGATATTACCAACTGTAGAATTATACACCTTATTTTTATATAGCAATATGCCATGAAGAATTCTGTAAAAGTTTCTACATTTGTATATAAGATTAATATATTTGTATATCCTCATAATTTAATGTGTACACAATATTTCAGTTTTAACTTTTGTCAATCTTTATAAATACTTAGCATGTAATGAGTCTTTATTAAATATCTGAGCAAATTAGAACATCCAGAGTTCCTGAAACTTCGTAAGAGTTCCAAGTTCGAGGCTAGTGAGACAAGAGGAATTTCAAGTTTCTGCCTTATTTAGCTGAGGAATTTAATATATTTCACTAATGTGTGATATTTGCAAAAGTTGAGTTTGCATAGAAAGATGTGTGTGTGTGTGTGTGTATAATTTGATTTGGTTTTCCAGGCTCTGTTCCGTCATTTTATTTCTCATTATTGCTATTTGTCAACATAAGGGGGCAATCTTAAGAGATGTGTAGAAGAGTTTCCTGGAACACAGAGTGAAAACACTGGAACAGAACCAGTAGACGGTGGTGTCTAAGGGACCTGAGGGCAACAGATACTGCAGGGAAGCTGAGTGAGGGCAGGACTGAAGTATGTTGCCAGTACAAAGGTCATTGATGAACTCGCCCAGGAGTGTGAAGAATGCGGGGGAAGCCGAGAAATACAGACAGCAAATACTGGCCATTCTTTCTAGCATCTTGTCTGTGGGTAGTTTGATATTTTACTAGTTTAGGATTAAGGGAAGACTTTTGCTTAATCTCCTTTTGACATCAAAGCAAATAATTATGTAAGAGGATTATAAAGTAGAATGAAAGAACTCCTAGGTTCTTCTTGTTAATCACTATTAATGCATTGTTCTGGATCATAGCACTTCTTGACTCTGGGCTTAATAGCTTCTGTCAATGTTGGAAAATTCATAGCTTATATCATCCTCTAATGCTACTTTGGTCTCTTTTCTGTTTATTCTAAGTCTCTAATTATATGGATGTTAAGATTCTCTTTGTGTCGCTTGAGAAGTAAGACTTCCTGATGCCTGGCTGCCCATCTGCTCCTATATGGGAGCCATGGGTGATGGTTGTGATTTGTCATGTCTTTAAGACTGTGTTGAATTGTCACAAAAAATGAATGCGTACTTTCCTGGCATGGTGTAAAGGGGATAAAAGGAATGGAGGTTGTTTTTCAATTAATGTGCCTGATTACAAATCTTTTAAGAGAAAGAAGCTACTAGATGCCTAGGGACTGATAAGAAGCAGTGTTCACCAGCTGGAAAAGTGCTATTATCTGAGTTGAAGAAACTGCAGAAAAAGAGCAGTAACAGGGAGCAAACAAGGAAACCCTGAAATGGTGCTCCACAAGACTGCTTTAAACACTAACCAAGACCGGGATGGGCTTACGTCATCTCACAGCTCGTAAGGGTGTGGGGTTGCATGTCTTCTGTCTCTTGCTTCCTCTGATCCTGCAGGCAGGAGAAAATGCAGTAACGATGGAGAGGGAAACAGTGAAAGTGCAAGGTGCAAGGACAAAGAAAACCTAACAAGATCACCCATACTTACTGTAGCAGGCCAAGCGGGAAGATGGCAGATGCTGACAGATGCTGTTAGATTAGTTTTCAACATTTTGATGATTGGAGTAGTCTACGCATATAAATTATTGATTGAATTGAACTCTTTTGTGAATAGAAGTCAACCCAGGCCGGCACCACGGCTCAATAGGCTAATCCTCCGCCTTGTGGCGCCGGCACACCGGTTCTAGTCCTGGTCGGGGTGCCGGATTCTGTCCCGGTTGCCCCTCTTCCAGGCCAGCTCTCTGCTGAGGCCTGGGAGTGCAGTGGAGGATGGCCCAAGTGCTTGGGCCCTGCACCCCATGGGAGACCAGGAGAAGCACCTGGCTCCTGCCATCAGATCAGTGTGGTGCGCTGGCCGCAGCGCGCTGGCTGCGCCGGCCATTGGAGGGTGAACCAACGGCAAAGGAAGCCCTTTCTCTCTCACTGTCCACTCTGCCTGTCAAAAAAATTTTTTTTTAAAAATTTAAAAAAAGAAGTCAACCCAGCATCTTTAATTACTTAAGAAAAGTAAGAAAAAGTCATGAATCTTGCCCTGAACTTTGTGATACACATGAAATTAGTTTTTAAGGTTCTGTGCTAGCAGAAAATAACATTGTATTATGAATTTGTTCTTGAATATACTCACTGAACTAATCATTGTGTGCACCATCAATGTTAATTAAGAATACAGACATGCCTTCTCTTGTGTCAATTAAAAATACTGAGTTTATCTGAAATGGAAAATATGTAAATCCATACATATTTCATGCAATATTATAAATATGCATGTGTATATTTTACATTTATATTAATTTTCATTTTATTTTAAAGGCAGACACAGAATCATCACACACACAGAATCTACAATTTGAAATTTCATTCCTCAGTGCCTGCAGCACACAGTGCTGGCATAGGCTAAAGCTAGGAGGTTGGAACTCCATCCTGGTCTCCCACATGGGTGCGGGGACCCAAGTACTTGAATCATCAACTGCTTTTGGCTGAGGTGTGTGTTCGCAGGAAGCTGGATTGGAAGCAGAGGACCTGAGACTTAAAGTTTTATAGCATTACCTGTAGAACATGAAGTAGACATTGATGCAGTATCAACTTCTGAAGATCCAGTAGACCCACATTTGCCGTACCAGTTTCTTTCACATTTCCATTTCTGAATATGAGATATGTTCTACTTGGAAGTGATTGTAACGTGAACTTTGTGAGAATACTAAAGTTTTAAATGCTGCTGAAAGACCCAGCTATGATTCTCAGGCTTGCCTGTGCTGTGCGTGACGATGCTGTTGACACGAGGGCTAGTTGCTTGCAGGCTGTCAGGTTGTAGCAGCCCCTTCTTTCATAATAATGATCTGATTTAAAACATGAGGAATCACTTGAAATAATACCTGTTAGTACAGTTTTATTGCTTGGGTAATTCTGGATTGATTCCCAGTTTGTACTTTCATGCCAGTTTAAGTTCTCTTAGTAATATATCAAAATGTTCAAGTTTTTCAAAAAAATTAAAAAAATACTTTCTCTAACTGTAAAATCAAGATGAGTCATAGAACCATGTTGTGTAAATCCACAGGTAAATTTATCTGCTTAAGATAAAATACATTTTCTGTATCTCTCTTCGCTTCTACTTTCTCCCATCTCTGCCACAAATTTTGTGACATGCATAAGTAAAGTGAGCAGGGGTAGTTTCATGTCTGTCCTTTATTCTATAAAAAAGGACAAACATGTCCATTCTTGCCTATTTTTGAGGCTCTCTCATCTCTGTGCAGTTCTGTGAACCACTTGGCGACTATTATTGAGGCACATATCTTTGTTTGTGTTTCTTTCATATGTGTTCTCCTCCAGAACTATTTAGAGGGCACTTAGATTAAACATCCCCGTTTACACATTTTAGAACCTTTTTTATGGTTGTCATATGTTGTGAAATACTTGCCAGCATGTTCAGGAACACAAAAAAACACTTGAAAATACCCCCTCCAATTTACCACCACACTCACAAACCCTACTCACATTTATATCACTTATTTAGCAATATACATATTAATATATATGTATTTACATGTGCATTTCAACACACATGTGCATAAGTGTACATAGATATGTAGATAAAATCTGTTACACGCATAACATTGCATTAAAACACTCTTCTTAAGTAAAATGTTTATTTTTTTAAAGTTTTACATATGTCTAAAAACATATTCAGAATGGAAGGACTTCTTCAGTTTAATATGGACTTAATCTATTGCAAGGTGTTGTTTCTATTTTTAAGTATTTATTTTTATTTGAAAAGCAGAGTATCAGAGAGAAAGAGATCCTCTGTCTGCAAGTTTACCCTCCAGGTACCTGCAGCAGCCAGAGCTGAGCCATGTGGAAGCCAGGAGCCAGAACTTCATCCAGATCTCTCACATGGGTGGCAGGCATCCAAGTTCTTGAGTCATCATCTCAAGACGCTCTCCCAAGGTGTGCACTAACAAGAAGCTTGATTGGAAGTGGAGGCAGGACTAGATCCCAGCCATTCTGATATGGGATGTGGGCTTCACAAGGGGAGGTTTAAGCTGCTGTGCCACAACATGTGGCTCACAAGAATTCTTACTTTTTTTTAAACTGTTTTTTTAATTTTTAAAATTTTTATTTTTTATTTTTTGACAGAGTGGAGAGTGAGAGAGACAGATAGAAAGGTCTTCCTTTGCTGTTGGCTCGCCCTTCAATTGCCTCCGCAGCGGGCACGCTGCGGCCGGCGCACTGTGCTGATCTGATGGCAGGAGCCAGGAGCTTCTCCTGGTCTCCCATGGGGTGCAGGGCCCAAGCACTTGGGCCATCTTCCACTGCACTCCCTGGCCACAGCAGAGAGCTGGCTGGGAAGAGGGGCAACCGGGACTAGAACCCGGTGTGCTGGCACCGCAAGATGGACGATTAGCCTGTTGAGCCGCGGTGCTGGCTTAAACTGTTTTTAAGGTGTACAGACTTCACGCACTACATAAATAGAAATTTAGGAACACAGTGACTCTTCCAACCCCACCCTACCTCTCACCTGCACTCTCACCCTTCTTCTTCCTTCCTTTACTGTTCCCAGTCTTATTTTTTACTGGGATCTATTTTCAATGAACTTTATACATATAAGATTAACTGTAAACTAAGTAAGTAGTTCAACAAATAGTATGAAGAAAAAAAAAAAAACTTGTTCCTCAACATTACCGACAAGGGCTCTTCAAAGTCATCACATCTCGAAGTCAATTTCACTCCTATAGGTTAGCTTTTAGGTGCTTTATTGGTTACCACAGATCAGGGAGAACATACGGTATTTGCTTTCAGGGACTGGTTTATTTTCACTAAGTATAATGGTTTCCAGTTGCAAATGACGAGATTTATTTTTTATCTCTGTGTAGTAGTCCGTGGTGTACACATTCCATAATTTTCTTATCCAGTCTTCAATTGACGAACATCTGGGTTGATTCCATGTCTTAGCTATTGTGAATTGAGCAGCAATAAACATGATGGCACAGATAATTCTTTCATATGTTGGTTTCTTTTCCTTTGGGTAAATTCCCAGGAGTGGGATGGCTGGGTCATATGGTAGGTCTATATTCAGATTTCTGAGGTATCTCCACACTGTGTTCCACAGTGGCTGTACCAGTTTACCTTCCCACCAACAGTGGATTAGAGTATGTTTTCCCCCACATCCTCGTCAGCATTTGTTTGTTGATTTCTGTATGAAAGCCATTCTAACATGCGTGAGGTCAAACCTCATTGAACTGTATCTTGGGTGGCCATTCTTTTTCTCCCCTTTCCCCGACCCTAATTTTTTTTTTGACAGGCAGAGTTAGTGAGAGAGAGAGAGACAGAGAAAAAGGTCTTCCTTCCATTGGTCACCCCCTCAATGGCTGCTACAGCCAGTGCGCTGCACCGATCCGAAGCCAGGAGCCAGGTGCTTCCTCCTGGTCTCCCGTGGGGTGCAGGGCCCAAGCACTTGGGCCACCCTCCACTGCCTTCCCGGGCCACAGCAGAGAGCTGGCCTGGAAGAGGAGCAGCTGGGACAGAATCCAGCGCCCATATGGGATGCTGGCACTGCAGGCAGAGGATTAACCAAGTGAGCCATGGCACTGGCTCCTCCTCTTTCTTACAAGTGGTATAACTATTTCCTCCCACTACGGTATGATTCTGTGCTACTTCAAACAGTTGATGTCCATGTAAAGCAATGACTCCCACTATCAAGAGGTTTTTTGTTTATACTTTTCTCTAGAGATTTTTATTCAGTGATTGAAATAAATGATTTGTTGTCTGCTTCTATACTCCTGTTTTCTGAGAAGTATTTTCTTTGTGGTTGTAAAAAGATAAACATTATTTTAAAATTGTTATCTATTTGAAAGGCAGAGAGGGTGAGGGAGTGAAGGAGGGAGGCACGGAGGCAGGCAGGGTGGGAACAACAGAAGAAATCTCCCATCTGCTGGTTCACCCCCCCACCCACCCCGAAGATGCTCTCAATGACTAGGGCTGAGCCAGGCTCAAGCTGAAGCCTGAAACTAGAATGCAGTCTGGGTTTCCCATGTCGTGTCAGTGGCCCAGCTACTTAAGTAATCACCTGTGTACCTCCCAGAGTGCATCAGCAGGGAGATTCAATCAGTAGTGGAAGTGGGACTTGGACCTCGGCACTCTAATATGGGATGTGGGTGTCCCCAGTGGCACCTTAACTGCTCCACTAGATGCCTACCTTGGAATTATTTAGCTGTTTGAAGGGTGTTTTATGCTGATTAATGTCTCTCAAATCAAAACTGGTAAGTAGAAGAAATTATGTAGTTGACGTAGGACATGCAAGTTTAGTTAAAAACTAAACTGTGGGTGACAAACCGTTTATTTTCGTTGTTTAAAAATGTGCCCTCATTTTCAGAATTTCAGGTTCATGTGCCATGATGCCAAGCCAGGGGATGGTCTTCTGAATCCATTAATATTGCAAGATATACTGTCTGTCTTAGTTGCCAGGAATTGTGAGTTTTTATCTTGTTCTGAGTCTTCATAGCTCTTTCATTTGGCATTTAGGAGAGGCTAAAACAAGGTGTTGCCAGTGTAGTAAATGGTTAGATACAATTTTTTATCAGCAACCTAGGTTGCAGATTTTATAATAATTTTAAGAAATGTTATGAATAGTTGAAATTTTACCAATGTAATAAAAAACTAGGATTATAATATGTTTCTCCAAGAACTTATTATATTGGCTATTGTGGTACTGTCTGTATAGATGCTTCAAATGAGTTCTTTTTTCCCCTCATAATATGTATTCAATAAGGCATATATTTAATAATTAATATTCAGACTCTGGTTCTTTTATTTTATTTTATTTTTGACAGGCAGAGTGGACAGTGAGAGAGAGAGAGAGAGAGAAAGGTCTTCCTTTGCCATTGGTTCACCCTCCAATGGCCGCTGCGAAGCCAGGTGATGCTGATCTGAAGCCAGGTGCCAGGTGCTTCTCCTGGTCTCCCATGGGGTGCAGGGCCCAAGCACTTGGGCCATCCTCCACTGCACTCCAGGGCCACAGCAGAGGGCTGGCCTGGAAGAGGGGCAACCGGGACAGAACCGGCTCCCCAACCAGGACTAGAACCTGGTGTGCCGGCACCACAAGGCGGAGGATTAGCCTGTTGAGCCACGGCGCCGGCTGAGACTCTGGTTCTTAACAAATGGCTATATTTTTATATGAACTTATGTATGGTAATGGTTATATCTGATAATAGTATAATCAGTTTTTTTTTCCCCCACACTGTTGCCAAATCTAGTAGTGGTAGTTACCTATCTCCTAATCATTGGTGGCTTGTCCATTTATTATTTTTCTTTAAGTCAGAAAGTTTTTATTCCCATAGCATAATTATAACCATTGCATGAGAAGTTGTAAAAAGCTATTATCTATACTATGTGTCACTTTTTGGTGGGTCTTCAAATCTAACCAATGCCAACTTATGATTGAGTTTAGACTATCTCTCTAAGAGTCTTATTAAGAATATTTAAAATCATTGAAAATTTTCACTGATAATTCATTGTTTATTTGCCTACACTGAGAAGAAAATACAAACTAGAAAATAAGATAATCAGGTTGGGGCCGGCGCCGTGGCTCAATAGGCTAATCCTCCGCCTTGCGGCGCCGGCACACCGGGTTCTAGTCCCAGTCGGGGTGCCAGATTCTGTCCCAGTTGCCCGTCTTCCAGGCTAGCTCTCTGATGTGGCCCAGGAGTGCAGTGGAGGATGGCCCAAGTGCTTGGGCCCTGCACCCCATGGGAGACCAGGAGAAGCACCTGGCACCTGGCTTCGGATCAGCATCACCTGGCTTCGCAGCGGCCATTGGAGGGTGAACCAATGGCAAAGGAAGACCTTTCTCTCTCTCTCTTTCTCTCTCTCTCTGTCCACTCTGCCTGTCAAAAAAAATTTTAAAAAAAGATAATCAGGTTGGAAACAAGCAGTAAAAACAGAAAGCAGTCAGTGTTGTTCAGTAATCATCTTTGTTATATAACATACATTAAAACACAGGGCAAGTCAGGACAATTCTGTCCTAAGGTTTACAGGCAAAACAAAAATCAATTTCTAAGACAAATTTGTCAAAAAATGAGCTTTCATGTCTAAATTGAAGTAGGAGAGAACTTTTTCTTTTTACCTTCAAATTACAAATTGCTGTTGTTTCTTTTGAATGATAGAAAAATGTAAATTAACCCCACCTGCTTTTAAAATGGATCTAAAAGCTATTAAATTAATGGATATTAAGTTTCTTATTTGTTTTATATATTAATTTATGAATATTTAGAGTTGTATGATAATTTTGATAAGATGATAAAGACTGGAAAATGTTGGTTAATTATAAAGAAGGAAGGGAAATGGGAAAAAAGAATCAATAAATGAATACAATATGGAAAGAACAGAGACAAGAAGAAGAGAAAGGGTGCTTTTCCAGAAAAAGGGAGACAAGCCAGTGAGTGCCAGTCTGTCCTCCTTTCCCCAGCTCCTGTTCTAACAGTGACTGATGTTTCTCTCGGTGGATTTGCACCCCTCAGCTCTTTGGTCATTTTCCTCTTATGAACATGAGCGGATCCTGCCCCCCACAGCCTCACACCTTCAGGCGTCCCACACTTTCTAAATGTTAGGCTTTGGATTAATCCTGTCACTGTCTAAAGTTCTCACCAGTGTAGTTTACTCGTGTTTTGTCTTTGTTACCCATGTTGCCTTATTTGAAATAAGTAGAAAATTTGGCTAATGGTGAATCAGTGACTAGTGCCTCTTTCTTCTGGAGTGTTTTGCCATTAGTTCCATTTCCCAATACTTCACCTCAAGGAATATTTAAAGTTGCCAATATACAATACCCACATACTCAATTAACATTCCCTGCCTTTGAAAGGTCCAGAATGTTTGTAAATTGGACGCTTCTTAGAGACATATACTTTCTAAGATACATTTACGGTGTCCAGATATACCATACTGGTTGTTAAGCATTCATACAAGGGCATTGTGCATAGTAAAATGTTTTTGCCATTGAAGAGTTTGTAAATGACTTGGCAAAGTATGATGCAGATTCCCAAAACAGTGTTAACAGTAGCATGCTAGTATAAGAGAAAGATTAGCTAACTGCTGCAAAATATTACATTATGGGAAATATATTTCTTAAAGTGGAATTCTTATCTTGTTTTTTTCAAATTGTTACAGAGCTTCTAATGTTGCTTTATTTGCATTGGGACAATTGAGAGGAATTTACATACTATCCCCATTCAGTTCATCAGTGTGACTTCTCAAAACTAAGTTATACTGTGGTGGATGGCGATAAAGTACAATAAAATCAACCAAGTAGGGATTTTAATTCCTGATGTGTGGGATGTGGTGCTAGAATTTTAATTAAAGATTTCCTTCTGTCTTGGGTATTTACCTGGACCATAATTAGATGGAGAGAGAAAGCCAAAATCAATGTCTGATGATTAGTTTAACTTCCTGTTTTGTTTGATGGGCACTTGCGTGATGCACGTGATGCAACATCCAGGGTGAGTATAGCATGATTCTTGCCGTGAGAAGCTCACAGGAAAGCAGGGGGAAGACAGAAATCAACAAGTCATGATTTTAAGTTACCATGCTCTCTGTTTTCCAAGGGTAAAATGTCTAAAACAAATTTATTATAATCATATTTTCCCATAATATCCATCCATCTATCAAATCTTCAAGGAATGAGTTTGCTTTTGCCCATGTCTTGGCTCTTGAAAATCACATAAGACATTGGCCCCGCTCTCAAAATACTCTAAAGGAAAGCATAGACTTCAGAGCAGAATGACTGTAGGATCTGTATACAACCACAGACTTCTTTTTGCCATCTGTAAACTGTGCATTTTAATAGATTTCTATGGGAATTAAGGCAATTTATGTAAAGGATAGAAAAGTAAGTAGGAACTGGCAACTGTTACTATTCTATGTGGGTAGGAATGCCATAGTAACATAGTAGAAGGAAACTTGTAAATCACTTATGGGACACTACCGAAGACTACAAGGAAGAGAAAATATTTGAGAGCACAAAGTTGCTTCACAAACTAGGAAATGAACAAAAATGCAAAGGACATTCTTGGTAGATTAAAGCAGCGTGCGTGTTGGCTCAGAGAAGCAATGGCACATGCCACTTGAGAGGAATCACGAGTGGCTAATATGGTTGGAGAAACAGGGACGGTGGGGACGCGGAGGGGTTAGAGAGATCCTTTTAAAAAGTTGGGCTTTGGCTGTGAAGTCTGTGTGAATCTAAGGAGTTTGAATGATTGGAAGCATGGGTTTTAGAATTAGAATGATTAGTATCAAAACTCGAATCTAGCAGCCAGTGCTGTGGCGTAGTGGGTAAAACTGCTGCCTGCAGTGCCGGCATCCCATATGGGATCCAGCTCTCTTCTATGGCCTGGGAAAGCAGCAGAAGATGGCCCAAATCCTTGGGATCCTGCACCCACCTGGAAAACTCTGAAGAAGCTCCTGGCTGTGGATCAGCCCTGCTCCAGCCATTGCGGCCATTTGGGAAGTGAACCAGTGGGTGTAAGACGGCTCTCTTTCTCTCTCTCTGCCTCTTCCTTTCTGTAACTCTGCCTTTCAAATAAATAAAAATCTTTAAAAAAAAAACTCAAATTTTGTACTAACCAGGTATATGATCTTTGGAAATTATAACTACTCTCTAAATTGTTTTTTAGCCTGTGAAATAAATATAATATTACTTAACTCACAAGATAGATGGAAAAGTAAATGAGATAAGGTAGTATAATAAATGTACATTAGTATTACCATTGTATAATTAATTGAATGTTCTTTATTAGTTTATAAATTATGAGACTCTATGTAGAAGGGTACTGGATAAGCAGTGGAGCTATTAGGTTGTAGTTAAGGGGTTGTAGAATTTGAACACAGGGAGAGCAGATGCAATGATTTTTGTGGGGTAAGAGATGAAGAACCAAATTCCTGACTATAGGCATGGGATGATGGAAGGTAAAGGGATCTCAAGAAGTCCTAAGCCATGGAGTTAGTGATCGATTGAACATGGAGGGTGCCTGGGTGAGGAGGAGGAGGATTGGTTTAAGTGTGTAGTATTGTGTTGCAGGAATCACAGAAAAGTAATAGACACCCACCGATCAAAGTTGTGTCATGAATCCATACATAAACCACTCAATATCAAGGTTCCCTGAAGTGACTGAGGTCTTCATGAGGCATAAGAACCCCTTACTCCTGAGAAAAATCTTGTGGGATAGAGAGAAAGACTGTTAAACAGGAAATAAACCATGTCAGAGCCAGGCATGGTTGGAAAAATATCCACTAGGTTTGAAAATTTGAAGAGCCACAGTGATTGAGATAGATAGGAAACTCAGGTGACAGAGAAAATAAAATATCTTGAAGTAATGTGTACATAAATGAAATGGAAATCTTTGCCTATGTCTCCATCTATATAGAAAAAAAATTTGCTTCTTAAATTTTAATGACTGGTAATTGAATTATTTTGTTTGGAAAGGAACAAAGTCAGAAAAGAACAAGAACAAGGGAGCTGAAGATGAAAGAGAGGAGATCATTATGGATAAGAACTTCCTAAAAGGTTTGATTAGATCAATTTTGTCCAGTTTTTTGCTTTTAAAAGCATATGCTCCCATGAGAAGTCTGTAAAAAGGCAATGCATCATTTCAGGGCACAAATAATAACCTTCTAAAATGTCTTCTTTATAAATTCTGACTTTCGTGTAATAATTCTTCATAAAACAGGTATTTACATTCCATGGTCCATTTATTTATGGCTCCATTTGTGCATCATGTCATTTCAGGGGAAGTGATGATGAATTAAATTTTAAATTATAGGACCCGCTAGAACCCGTGCTGACTTTCTAAATACACTTTGCAATTTCGTAAAGGAAGTCTTCTGAGATTTCTTACCACAGGATATCTTATATTTGAAATATCCTTTAATAAGATATTTTGGTACTTCCTAAATTCAACCTCTTGGATGCACTTCAAGAAGCACCTTATACATTTAACTCTCTCTCCAGGGAGCCAACAGAAGGGTAATTGAACTGGGCGACCTGCTCTATGAGTCTAAGTATTCTGTTCTTTAGCACCATAAAACATTCTTGAATTTGATGTTCTTTGGAAATGTGTGAAGCAGATTTCCCTGGGTTTCTCTGTGTTCATTTATGAAATAACCACAGGGTTAGAGGTGAGGAACAGATGTCCACATGAACAAGGTGAAGATTCTTATTGTGACAAACAAAAACTCCCTGCCGTTTATTAGATTGGAAGAAAGCAAACAAGCGTCGGAAGCAGGAAGTTTGCAATTGATTGCACAGCGACCCTACCATGCTTCTTTCTTGAGCAGCTCTTTTCCTTAATCTCCAATACTCCTTTCAAAACAATCTTCTCTACTTGAAAGTCTTGTCTACTAGTCGGGTGCTCTCTCAGTAGCCAACTTGCTTGCTTTATGGAGATTCAGAGTCCAAAAAATGTGAACTCTTTACATTTCCTTCTAGACTCAAGAACTTGACTTTACCTACTCATCACTTCTCTTCCTCTCTCTGACATTACAATTCAAGAAGTATCTTGTTTCCAAGCAAAGGGTTATGGCTCCATGTATTCTCTTGATTC
The DNA here is from genome assembly GCA_949820135.1 of Sylvilagus floridanus. Classification (NCBI taxonomy): domain Eukaryota; kingdom Metazoa; phylum Chordata; class Mammalia; order Lagomorpha; family Leporidae; genus Sylvilagus; species Sylvilagus floridanus. The sequence goes on from OX463226.1 coordinate 108,604,346, forward strand.
CATATTCTCCTGACTGCTTATGTTATATTGATTACTCTCTCTCTTGTAGTTTCAATCTTGTTTACTGTATCATTGGTTACTCCTTACAATACATTAAACTTAAGCTGATGTCCCCCTTTAAAATAAAATCAATAGCAGCAAACCCAGTGTAAACAAAGCATCATGATCGTCATAACAACATCAACCACGACACTCTCTGGTTGGTACAGTTCCCTTTGGTCCTCTCTCCATCTCTTGCTCTCTTTCTCTTCCTTTTCACATTGCACTTCCTGAGGCATTTCTATAGTAGGTGCCTCCACTGCTTCACTACTTATGAGCTCCTTGCCATCTGGCCTCTGCCTTATCAATTCCATGTCAATATGGTGCAGCTGAGGTCTGTAAATACTGTCATTCATTTTCTTATATGGCCCCTTTTTTGTAAGCAGGCTACATGTCTCTGTCATCCTTCAATGTTAGTATTACCATTTTTCCCAAGTAGCTCTTCTGGTTTCTCTCCAATGTCCCTTTCAGAATGTTCTCCAACTCCATAGCTTTTTTTTTTAAGAAAAGTATTTATTTGTTTATCTGACAGGCAGAGTTAAAGAGAGAGAAGGAAGACAGAGACAGATTTGCATCCATTGGTTCAGTCCCCAAGTGGCTGCATTGGGGCAAGCCAGGAGCCTGGAACTTCATTTGGGTCTCCCATGTGATTGGCAGGGGCCCAAATACATGAGCTATCTTCCACTACTTTCTCAGGTTCAGTTGCAGCAGTATTGTATTGGAAGTGGAGCAGCCAGGACTCAACCTAGGATTCACATGGGATGCTGGGGTCACAGGTCCGGCTTAACTTGCTGCACCTGATATACTGATGATGTGATTTGCTAAACACAATATTGATGACATGCTGATGGGGTGCTGGTAATGGTCCTGTCCAAAGCCAAAATCATCCTTATCAAATCTCTTTGCAAAGATTGGAGCCAATATTCATCCATTTTTCCTCAACCAGAAAACAAATGATCATCCCTTTTGCTTTCTCATTTACTGCCTCATATCTAACAAATCCTATTGTTCCTATTAGATCAGTATTGCATGTGTTCATTTCTATCCATCTGACCCTAACTCTAGTTAATTCCATCAGTCTCTTACCCAGATGACATCAATTGCACATGTGGGTGCCCTGGCTCTATCATTATCCCTTTCCAAATATGTCTCTACCATGGCAGAATGATCAAGCTCCGGCTTTAAGCCCTTCTGTGGTTTCCCATAGTAAATTCTGACTTTAAATTGTCTTGCAGGGTGATTTAAGATCTGACTCCTGTCATTCATGTCTTGCTTCTTTCCTCTCTACCGAGCAAGTTCCCTTCTTTATTTCTCTTTTACTAAACTTCAGATCTTTGCCCTGAAGCACTCTTTGCTTTCTTGTCCCCTGTTCTCTATCTTGTCAAATGACTTATGTAATCTCTATACATGTCTAGATTTTAGTTTTAATGCTATTCCTGTTGTACTGTGTTAAAGGTTTCTACTCTTAGCTGCAGGTTAGGTTCTCTGGATGCAGATGTCCAGGTGAAGACTGTGTGTGAGTTGTTTATTATTGAGCAGTTCCAGTGAAAGGAAGAAGCTGGGGGCAGAGCTGAGCAAAGGAAGGCATCAACCTACAAATGCACCCTTGTAAAGCCTCAGCCTACCGCGCACAATGCTCTGGAATCAGCAGTGACTATCAGAATTGTTCCCTTTGGGCTGAAGGGACCCAGCCTTTTTCCATCTGCTTTGTCCCTTCACTGGATGGAGGCTGCAGCAGGAAGAGCATGACCTTGGATGAGGCAGCTCTCAGCTGTCAGGTCAGGCAGAGCCTACAGTGGCTGACATCTGTAGTGTGGACGGCTGCCTCCTGAGCGCACTCCCCACAGCTAGTCAGCTTTCTCTTCATTCAGAAGCATCTGGAAGGCATCCCTGTACCTACAGGCCTACTGTACACTCTGTACTAGAGAACTGCTCCATTTTGCCTGGCTTTCTTTTTGATTATTGGAATCATTTTTTTCCTAAGCTTCATAAGCAAATAAAAAATTTTTGCTATGCCCACTATTCTGTCCTTAATATATAGTGTAGGCTGGACACACACTAGACTCAATGTATAGTTGTTAAAATAAATTTATTTCAGGATCTATTTCCTTAATATTTTCCTTCTAGATGGTTGTTGAAAATTTTCTTACATTTTAGTTCAGTTATCGTGGTTTAGAGTCATTCAGACATTCTAATTATACCAATGAATAACCAATTTAGGGAAGCACCCCTGTACATTTTTCTAGGAAGGGTTCAGATATCTAGAAATAGAAAATTGCTACAAAACTATACTATATTGATTGTGTGTTATAAGGGGAATTTGTTCCAGACATAAAACATTTCATGCGGCTTCCTGTGTTTTCTTCCCATCTATCTGCTCTTCTGAATTAATAGTTTCAACAGTTAGGGAAACCCTTTTCTGGGTGCTAATATCATCTAAAACATTTTACTTTTTGTTTTCCCATATTATTCTGATGGAAGGAGGGCTCGATCTTCTCAGTAAGAAATCAGAAACAAGTCGTTAAATCTCAGTCTAAGGATACTTGCAAAGCAGTTTTGTTTGTGTTATACAACTTAAAATGTTGGAAACATTTAGCAAAATGAACAGCTTCACATAATTCAGGCCACCAGCTACTTCTGAAAAAAAGTGGGAAGACCTGAGCACCCTGGGTGTACATTCCCACTTGCCAAAAGTTGTTCAGGATTGAGGCTGTGCATCCACAGCCTCTTTTGATAGAGTTTAAGTCCACCGTTCATTCATTGTTCTATCATTCTGTATCATTTATCAATTTAATTTAGTTTTTCCTCATTTAAGTTACTTGCTTGGCATGTAGAGACTTAACTTTGAGTGACTGCTGATGACAGTATTTCTCAGAGAGGAGTGGCTGGGGAATGGCGTAAAACAAAAGGAAAATCAGGGAATAGGAGTTAATCAAAAACCCATTAAGTTGACTGGCTGCATGGAAGCTACTGGAAAATGAAGGTTTGCTCTTAAGTATAGCAATGGGCAGTTTACATGGAAGTCATTTAATTTTAGATAACTATTCTAATGACATTTACCAATCACTGAGAAGAGTGTGGATTTTTATGGAAGGACTCTATGTTAACTTACATATGATTACAGTGGTTAAAAGCAAGGAGTTAGGAACTGTTCAAGAACCCTGCTGTTTAATAATGTCCTGTGGAATTGGCATGTTTGCTTAGCTTGGGTCCTGCAGCATGACACCACCATTAGCAGCTGCAGTGCCTTTCTAAAAGCTGTGGTCTGCCTGAACCTAGAGATGTAGGTGATTCAGCACCCTCTGATAACGTGTGATGGAGAGCTTTTAAATTCGTCATCACATCAGTTTTCCTAACTTTTCCATGGAGGCTTAACGAATAGCACAACCTGCATTCAGAAACAAAATGCACTTTCCTTGTCAGGTTTTATTCAGGTTATCAATCATCCCTTCCCTCTTCTACATCGCAGTGAAATGAATTTCATGGTACCTAGGAATCCACTTGTAACAAACCTGTTTTCTTTCATGAGCCAACAAACTATTAACAAAAGAAGTATAATTTCTGTAGGTGCCTCAATGATCCATGTGTGAAATATCTATGTCAAACATTAAATCAGCAATTTATATCTTTTGCAAGAGAGGTTCTAATACTTTTCTCTGATCAAATTGTGTGTTTCAGGGCACAGCAGACCAATTCTAAACCAGAAAACACAGTTGAGAAGGTAAGTCTGCAGAAGTTGTCTTTCTTTGTGTATCAGGTGAAACAGAAACCATTTCTGTTTCGGAAGTCTTCTGTTATCAGTTACCTATATTAATGTTGTTTCCACTAGGACGGATCATTCAGTCTTTGTATTGGAAATTCATTATTTATTGAGAGCTTATTCAAGTCAGAATAAAGCACTATGAACTAAAGTTGGCTAAGATACAGTTTATACGATGTTATATAATAGTAAAAGTGTTAGTGAAAGAGCAATTATTTAAAATTTGGACGTAAAGCTCAGTAAAATGGTCCACAGAGATATTCAAGCTAGAAGACCTCTGGGATCCATTTCCAGGCTTCTTAGCTGTCCTCTGATGTTGGTTCTGTTCCATTTTCCATGGATCACAGAGACCAGCCCTGTGAGTTATACTCTGTAAACAATGATTCTAGCTTTGGACTCTCAGATATTTTTGATCACGTAGTTGGAGCTGAAGCATTCAGAAGTCACAAATCTAGGCCATGCTATTGCTATGTTTGCTATGTGTGTCTCGTAAGTGGGAAGTCCAATACTCTCATGGAAACTTTCTTGTAACAATTTGCTTGGTTAATGACTGGCTTGGAAATCATGCACTGCCACGTATGAAAAGTGAGGAAAGTTCTGAGAATCCAAGTAGGAATATGGGATCATGGAACTGAAAGAAAAAAAAATAAGAGTCCGTATGCATTGATTCCATCCACTCTAGGATTTCTTATAGACATTTCTTACAATTTTTGACATAGTCTTGGAAGATTTAAACTATTTCATTTGTGTTTAGCAAGAGGTAGAATACAATAGTTGATATCTGAGTAAAACCGGCTTACTCCTGGATTTCATGTGTTGCTCTTACACTGTCACTTTAAAGGATTTCATTCATCTGTGAACCTTTGGAAAGCGTCAATGACTGCGATGTTTAAAACTATGTCCGTAAGTCATTGACACTCCTCATTTGAAGAAATGGAGTGCAATTCTTGTCCTCTTGAGTAGCTCTTTTAATAAACACAAAGCAGAAATGGTAGTATGCCATTTATTTTTTTTAAGATTTATTTATTTGAAAGACTTATAGACAGAGAGAGAAGGGAGGGGTGAGAGGACACAGGGAAAATCTTCTATCACTTTCTCACTCCCCAAGTGGACACAGTGACCAGGACTGAGTCAGGGCTGAAGCCGGGAGCCAGGAGCTTCTGCCATGTCTCTCACGTGGGTGCAGGGGTCCAAGCAATTGGGCCATGTTCTGCTGCTTTCCCAGACATAATAGCAGGGAGCTGGATTAGAGGTGGAACAGCCAGGACTGGAACCAGTGCGCATATGGAATGCTGACGTCTTAGGCAGTGGTTTTACCCATTAGGCCACAATGCTGGTGCTGCCAACTATAGTATACAATTTCTGAGACTTGGTCATAAAAGGCATTGGAACTTTCTTTTCACTCTTTCTCTCTTACATCATTTGTTTGGGAGAAACCAGACACTATGTCATGGGTGATTATATAGAGAGGGGCATGTGATTGGAAACAGAGGCCTCCAATCAGCACCAGGAGGACAGGAGGACTTGGCTAACAGGGATGTGAATGAGTGCTCTCACATGCAGATCCGCCAGTCTCCAGGCAGCTGCAGACCTGGATCTTACCCATCTGGTGAGACCAGGAGCCAGACCCACCCAGCTGAATGGCTCTAAATTTTCTGATCAACAGAAACTATGCGATGATAAATGCGGTTTTAAGCCACTAAGTATTAGGATAATTTGTAACACAGCGGTAGATAACTAATAAAAGCACAGACAACTGTGTAATGATAAACATTTTTTAAAGTACAATTTCAACTGAAAGAAAAATGATACTCTAACAGATTAAATGTGTAGATTGCATGCACTTGGTTCTTGTAGTTTTGTTGAAGAGAGGTTCCGCAGTTTCCTGATTTATTTCTTCTCAGGCTGGCATGGATTCCTGTCACACTGTCTGCCCACAGTTGTTGAATGTCAGGAGAAGTGGACTTCATCAGAATCAGGACTTGAGTTGCTTACATTTGAGTTTTTTGAAGAAATTAGAGCAAAATATGAGAAAGTTCACTTTCATGGAATAGTTTTTCTGATATTTCCAGAAAAAAAATTAAGTTATTGCCAGAAGAGGCCCTTTTACTAATGTATTTTTTGAAGAGAAAAATGGAGCCCATGAAAAAAATGATTTTCAAGTGGTATTATTAATGATTTGGCTGAATGGCACAGGTCTTGGCAAAAAAAAGAATATAGAAGCAGAATGTCTCTTGTTCCTAACAGCATTCTCCATTATAAATCCTGTTGAAAAATTACTAGTTAATTTTGCTATGATGTTATTTTGTATGAGGAAATTGGTAAACAAGTATATATTTCAACACTGTAAAATGTTTTCTTTTTTTTCAGAGCATTCTTAGTTTCATTGTAGGTATAAATATAAATACATTTATAAACACATTTATTTGAAGGCCACTATCCCATTGTTTTATTTATCATTAATGATGAAAACCAGATCCAAGATAACTGCATTTCCATGAAGACAAAGAACTTGATGTGATATCTTTTTAACTCAAAAGTTCCTAAATTGAATTTGATTTTCTTATCATGGGGCATGTCAACAAAAAAATCAAAATCAATTGCTTGTAAAAAGGTGGCATACATATGGCCATGCTGAAATTAGCTTTATAATTTTCTTCTTTTATTCAAGGCAAAGCCAAAGCATAGCAGCCTTCACTTGGAATTTGAACTTTGAAACAATTAAGGTTTTACTATAATTTCAATTTGCTTATTTCCTTTCAATAGGAAGTATGGGGTAACTACTTGATAAAGTGGTTAAGCTGCCACATCCCATATTGGAGTACATGGGTTAGTCTCAGTTCCTGCTGCTGTATCCCTGAGAGGCAGCGGATGATGGCGCAGGTACTTGTGTTCCTGACATCCATATGGGAGACAAATAGTGAATTCTTGGCTTCAGGCTTCAGCCTGGGTCAACCCCGGGAGATTGCAGACATTTAAGGAATGAGCCAGTGGATGAAAACTCTCTCTGTTATTCTTTTTCTCTCTGTTCCACTCCCCCCAGCTGTCTCTCCTCAAATAAAAAGAAATTCAAAAGGAAGTGGCTTAATTTTTCAGAAAAAAAGAAGACCCAGAGAAGCATTGCTTGGCAAGTGTTGTTTTTCTTTCCTCTGGGGAGCACATGTCAGAAACTATTATGTGCATTTTCTACATGGGTGCTTTGGGATGGAGAGCTCCCTTGTTTTCACCCACGTAATCTGAAACTGATCTGTGAGTCTTATTTAACAACCCCTGTTGACACATGTTGTTTCTTCTCTTTCCTTCTTGGGGCAGTACTTTTGCAGTTCACTGAGATTCCACATATTCAGTTCAGCTCACTTGAAAACTTATTCATTCATTACCTTGGGGTCGTAACTTTGTAAACTAGACACACTTCCAATGGCAGCGAAGTATCTCACATCTATTTTACCACCTGAGAATTCTGAAACTGTGCCATTGAATATATGCTTCCATTTGAAAAACTGTGATGTGTTCTTTCAGAAAATTAATGATGAAGCCCAGCTACCTGTGTCAGAAATGCTGTGATAATATGCCACACCTCCTCAGAGGAATCAGTGAGGCCTTGCAGAGTTCATCATGTTCCTCTCTTCCCTTCTTCAGAAACTCCACACAGTGAAATGCTCAAAAGTAGAATGAATTAAAACTCTACAAAACATATCATATCCAGTGTTTCCAATTAGTACAAGGTCTTGGCCAAGTTAACAGCAATATCTTAATGATGCACTTATTCAAAATCAATATATGCCACTGGAGCTTATGTTAACAATAGAGTGCATATTTAATTATAATTAGAATAGTATGAAACATCATTTTTTATTCTCTCCATTTGCAGGAAGTAGTTAAAGAAGGCACTCTGAGTCTTTTTGTTGTTCAGCAAAGGGAACTCTTGGAAATTTCACAATGAGCATGATTTTTTTTTCTTAGAAAAGGAGTCACTTGTAAATTAAACACTAATAGATCATTAGTGTGCATTCATGCAAATAAAATGCACGTTCCTTTAGTAAAAAAAAAAGTCTAGGTTGCTAGGAAATGGCCTATTTTAATCTGAAATGTAGATGAAATATTTTACTCTAATAATTAAAATAGTGTAAAGATTTATATATGAAGGTTGACAAGCATATTGACTTTTCACAGATACTTTCTTATTTTTATTGAAAGGAGCTATAGTTTGCACATGGTTTGAGGGTGTGCCCCCAAAAGTTCATGTGCTGGAAACCTGGTCCCCAGTGTGGCAATATTCATAGGAGGTGTATGCTTTAATAGATGGAGCTTCCTGTGTCATAATTAGATCACTGGGGCATTGCCCTCTAAAGGATTAATGCTGGTCTAGCAGCCAATTAGTTCTAGCGAGAGCTGGTTGTTGGAGCAAGATCAAGACTGGCCCCGCCCCAATCTCTAGCTTCCTGTCTCACCAGTGATTTCTCACTCTCACTCAAGCTCCTCCACGATGCCCTGCTCCTGAGCCTCCAGAATTCCAATCTCATAAATCCTTTTGCTTTGTAAAGCACCCAGCCTTAGATATTTCTTTATAACAACTGAACACAATTAGTAGAAAAGGAATAACGTTTCAAATGATATTCCAATTTTAATTCTAAATATTTCTTTGCTTGCCAGGGTTCCTGAAAATCACTCATCAGGTCTCCTGCCTTGACTCTTGTTCTCTGCCCTTAAATACCTGCCTCTTCTTTCAAACCTGTATCAACGCCTGTATAAGCACTAATTCTGTCTTGGCAAGTAATCCATCTGGTCATAAAGATTGGAAGCAATTTCAAGTTTCTAGTTTCCACCTTATGAAAGCCCATTATCTTTTAGTTTGATGATGAAAGTAAATATGCTTCTTGTAGAAATACATAGAAACACACCAAGAACTACTATACAATCCAGAGATGAAAATTGTTAGAATGCTTTTTAAAAAATACATGTGCAATTTATTGTTAAGGAAAAATGGGAGTAAGTTATACCATTGAATCTAGGAACCACCAGTTACAAAACACACAATTCTTCATGGAAAGAAAAGGAGAATAATACTTTAATGTATTCTTTCTCTAATGCTGTTCATTTCTTTGCATAGATCCATATTTCTGAATTCCATTATTATTCTGCTACCTGAAGAAAATTGTGCAATGTTTCTGGCAGTGCAGATGGATCCCCTCAATTTTTTATTGTTTGAGAAATTCTTGCTCATCCTGTTCACTGCTGTATCACTAGTAGTTAGAACAATGACTGGTAAATGGTTATGTTCAAGAAATTTATGGAGTGGAAGAGACATTAGTTACATGGGGGTGTAAAACGGGATGTTTCCTAGCGGTGTAGGACTATAGAGTTGGCTGCTTTATCTAGCTTATAGTTTAGAGGAACAAGATGATCTTCACTAAGATGCTCAAAGTGGGTGTAGAATGAGAAGTGAGAAAACCAAGTCCAGAATCTTAGAGAATATAAATGTTTAAGTGGATATTAAGCCAAACATAGAAACTATAGTTGTAGCATGTTTAAGATTAAAGAATAAGGAATGGTAAAGAGCAACTAATATTATGGCAGGTGTCTAATGAATTAGGGAGGACCACTGAATTAATGGGATTTGTGTGCCTGTTTGGCCAGTGGGACTTTGCCATGGAACTTTTGAGTCCCATGGAGCTTCCTCTTCTTCATAGAACTTCCTTCGCTCAGTTGGGATTTTGTGTTTCATCTTTAAACATAGATTGAACACTCTCAGAAGAAAGATTTTTATAAAACCTGTTGATGAATTTGCCCTGGGGGCATTGCTGCAGTCATTGATCATTTATGAAAGGCAATATGAGAAAGCATTTCAGAGAAAGCACACAAAAATGTTAGGCGAATGCCAGGAACTGACATATTTTCTTCTGCACAGAAGCATAACTGATTGATTTTACTTTCTGTGTTTTTGTAACCTTATTTTGTTTTCTTTAATGATAAAGTAAGGATAATAAAAGTCCATTACCATTAATGCTGTTAGGAGAATTGCATGGGACATTCATACAAAGCACTTAGCATAATAGTATGTGGTATATGGTAAAGGAGTCAATAAATATTGATTGATTTCTATATTTATATATATATATATATATACTTATTTTATATTTTCTGTAATCTTCTGTAGAACTAAGTAAGGAGTGAAGAAAATATCATTATTATCAGAAGTTTTTTTTTTTTTTAGTATCCATAGGCAAAATGTAGAGAAATTGATCCTATGTAATTATCCCATCTCACATTACTGACAGCTCTAAGCTCCACTGCACTAGATACAGGATGAAGAAGTATTGCTTTTAAGGTTTCGTAAATGCTAGGTTCACATTTACAGTAAAACCTTGGCTGTGCTGTATGCCATATATAGAAATGTTGCCATGGGTTTCTGAGTACTTTGTGAGCTCTATGGTTTTCCTGTCATAGGTGACAGAGTTTGCTTTGATCCGTCTGTTTTCTCACTCACTGTAAACACTGGCATTACCAGAGGTTACATGGTAGAATTTCCAGGAAATGTTAACAAGGCCACTAAATGATAGTGAACTCACTTAACCATAGACCACAGGGATGTATTTGTCCCAGGTTCTCACATATTTTTTCCTGGAATTAGATTTTTACATAGTGATTCATCTTATGTGGCAAAGTAATTGAAAAAGAACTGCTGGTTCCTGTGATGGTGGCATCATGAAGTTTTTGAGGGGCTAAGATAAACTTGCCTCGTGGGATCTTATTCAAATAATCTTTGCCTTTCCTTTCACTTTTTTCTATCTCCAAACTATGTTTTTGCTGAAAGAAATTAATTTTAAAAGTTGTGGTTTAAAAAAGCCACATAATATAGGGTTGATAATCTTAGAAAAATTAGAAGTGAAGACATTATTGTTAGTTATAAGCACAATACTATACAGCAACTCTTGAGAATATTTTCATCTTGCATAACTGAAATCATATAACACTGAACCATCACTCCCTATTCCCAACTCCTCCCCAGCTCTTGGAAATTAGCATTCTGCTTTCTGCTTCTATCAGTTTAACTATTTTAGATAACTCATACACAGACAATTCTGCAGTACTGTCCTCCTGTGACTGGTTACTTCACTTAGTGTAATGTCCTCAAAGGTTACTCATGCTGCTCCATATGACAAGATACCCTTTCTGTTGAGGATGAATAACACTCAATTAAACGTGTGCACCTTATTTCTTTATTCATTCATCTGTTGGTGGATGTTTATGTTGCTTCTGTTTCTTGCCTGTTGTCTTTTAAACTCAATTTCAATGAATTTTCCTGTTGTGTGTTATTAGTAATCCATTCTCAAGTCATGCATTTGGCTTTTGTTTTTTCACAAATGAAATCTTTCTTTTTTTGTACAACTTCCAACTCTTACCTTTCCAGCTCATTTGCTCAGTTACTCAAAGTACAACAGCTGCTAACCACGTCTCAACCTGCCATTCATTGACTCCCCACCTTCTCTTAATTGTGGGTCCATTTTCTATTTCACTTATGGTACTGCTCAGTGTATTGTTCCCTAACTATAATCCTTCCCTTGGTAATATCCTCAACTCTCCTTGCTTCCCTGCCCTGATGGTTTTATTCCCAATCCTAAATGAACTCCATCACATAAATTTATGCCAGGCTCTTGTAGTGAACAGTGAGAAAAAAAATTTGCATGGGCTTGACAGGTTTAATTTCAAGTTTCTGATATAAAGCAATAGTAAGCCCTGCCATATAATCCAGCTTTCTGTCATGTAAACCAACATTACAGATATTGTTGTCTCTCACTAACCTGCTAGCCTATATTTTTTTTTGCATCATCATACTCAAAACTTATATGCTAAAGGAAAATAATAAAGCATTACACAAACTCTCTTGTTTTCTGACATATCTTTGAAGTGACTAATTGTGGCACTTTTAGTTTTTATACATTTGAGGAAGTGAGCCTATCCTTTCAAAGGCACTCTTGATCTGTGTACAGGAACCCATCTGCCTTCAAGGCTTTTTGCTCCTGTAATTCTCTCCTCTTTCTCCTGGGTCATCAGTTTCATATTCAGTACCCAATCATCCTCACCATCCAGACACACTCTAAAATCCTTCTTGCAGGCATTGCTTCCTTTTTTCCTGCCACTTTTCATAGCATAATTTTTTCAAGAGTTGTTCAGACAAATGAACCCCTTCCTCATCCACCATATTTGTGCCTTCCTCAATGACTCCACAGAAAACTGTGTTCAAGTAACACATAATTTTGGGGGTTTTATGTGACACGGCATCTTTGAAAGCCTCGTCTTTTAGAAAAACTGGACGTTGTAAATAACTCCCTCCTGAAAACCCTCTCTTCTCTTTATCTTCTCTATCGTTGCCATGGATTTCTCCTCATTCTTGTTGCCCTGCCTCAATTTCTGCTGCAGACATCATTTCTATACCCGCCTGCTAATTGTTGGGCCAGGTTCTCTTTACTTTTTGTAATGTCTTCCAAGGATACTTCTTGCATTCGAGTTTTAGACATTATCCATGTGATGGTGACTTTAAAATGTATATCTCCATCCCAAATTTCCCTGTCAGTTTCCTAAGGCTACTGAAACAAATGATCCCAAATCCTGTGGCTCAAGATAAAACCACACACAACCTGAAAGCTGTAAGTTCCAAATCAAGGTGGCAGCAGGTCCGGTCCATGCTCCTCCTGAAGTTTATGGAGGCGAATCCTTCCCTGCTTCTCTCAGCTTCTGATGGCTCTGAGCACTCCTTGGCTTGTGTCCCATCTCTCCAGTCTCTGTCTCCATCTGGGTCTTCCTCAAGGGTAGCTGGAATCCAAGAACTTGAGCCGTCATACACTACTTCCCCATTGTGTATTTGCAGGAAGCTGGATTGGAAGCACTGAATAGCCAGGACTCCAAAGCATACCCAGAAATGGGATGAGGGCAATCCAAAGTGATGGATTAGCCTGCTATGTCACAATGTCTACCCCAAGAACACATTCCTTTTTGCCAGATAGCATTAATCTACTCATACAGGCTTAGCTTCCATGACTCAAACACCTGTCAGTACTGCTGCACTAAGGAATTGACCTCAATGTGACTTTTGGTGGAGGTGATTTAATTATATTCAAACCATAGCAGGTTGTTTATACTTTTGTGATATTGTGAATAATGATTTTGTGAGCATGTCTATGTGAATTTTAGCTGGAGTATCTATTTTCCATTCTCATAGATTTATATCTAGAAGAAAAATTGCTGGGTTACAAGGTAATTCTCATTTATTGTGATGAAAATGTTGTCCACAGCGGCTGCTACCTTTTACATTTCCATCAGTAACATATGAAATTACAGGATTCTCTCATGCTTGCTTTTTCCCTTTTATTGAAGATAGCCATCCTACTGGGTGGTGAAGTGCTATCTTTCTGTGATTTTGATTTTGATTTTCCTGAAAAGTGAGGGTCTTTAACATCTTTTCATTATGCTCATTGATCATTTGTATATATTCTCTGGAGAAATGCTTATGCAAGTCACTTATCCAATCTTAATTGCATTGTTTCTCTTTTTGTGTTGTCAAAACACAGTTTCTTATGTAGTTGAGTACTAGATGCTTGTAAGATAAATGGTTTGAAAATGTGTTCCTCTGTCCTGTGGGCTGCCTTTTAACTTTCTTAGTAATGTCCTTTGGTGCAAAAAGTTTGTAATTTTAAGTTTTAAATTTTAGTATTTGTTGCCTGTGCTTTTGGTGTCATATTTAAGGACTAATGCCAGATTCGAAATTAGAAAAGATTTATCTGTGTATTTTATCTTCTTCTAAGAGTTTTATTGTTTTAGATCTTACATTTGGGCCATTCATCCACTCTGAGTATGATTTTCTAAATGGTTTAAGTTAGGTGTCCAGCTTCATTCTTTTGCATATGCATATCCAATTGTCCCGGAACCAATTTTTGAAGAGGCTATTTTTTCTCATCATAGGATGGTCTTGAATGGCTTGAAATCTTTGTTTACAATCAGTTTGCCATACATGTAGGGCATATGTTTCTGGACTTTCAGTTGATTCTGTTGATCTATATACCTGTCTTTATGCCACCACCACATTGTTTCACTTACCATAGTTTTATAAAAAGTTTTAAAATTGGGAAGTGTGAGTTTGCCTTGGCTACTCAAAGTTTCTGGCAATTCTCATATGAACTGTAGATGAGCTTGTCTATTTGTGCAAAAGGAACTTAGAAATTTGACAGGGCCTGCAATGAATCTATGGAATAATTTGAGGGAAACTGCCACTTTAATAATACTGTCTTCTAATCTATAAAAATGGACTATTTATATATTTAGGTTTTCTTTACCTTCCTACAATAATGCTGTGTAATTTTCAGTGTGTAAGTCTTATTATACCTCCTTGGTTACATTTATTTTTTTCAACTTTTATTTAAAAAAAATTTATATTTATGGGCTACAGTGTGACATTTAAATATATGTATGCAACATGCATTGATCAAATCAAGGTAATCAACATGTCCTGTTTATTAGCATGCTTTTCCAGTTGGATGTTTGGAGTTTCTTTCTCCTCTTTGCTCATAAAATATTAGTTAATTAGTTAATTAGTTAATAATAAGTTATTGTGACCTCTAGCCACCCCCACACTTCTGTGTAACACTAGGAACTTACTCATTTAATCTAGCTCTAATTTGGTTCACCTTATTCAAACATTATCCCTCTCAGACTCCAGACATAGCTACTCTGTGGTCAGATTCAGTACTCTGTAGCTCCCACAGAGAAGGGAGAACTTATAATGCAGAGATTTTTGTGTCTGGATTGTTTGCTTAACTTGATTGTCTTTGATTGTTTCTATTTTTGTTGCAAATGACAGAATTTACTTGTTTTTTGTGGCTGAATAATATTCCATTGTGTGCATAGATGGCTTTTTTTAGCCATTCATATGATTGTAGATACCTTAGTTGATTTCATATTTGACTATTGTGAATATTGCTGCAATTAACATGGTGGAGCAGGTGTTAATATTCTTAATTTTTATGTTACTATAAGTAAAATTATTTTCCTAGTTTCATTTTCAGATTGTTCACTAAAAGTGTATAGAAGTATAACTGGTTTTTACATGTGGTACCTTGTATCCCAAAATGTTAATGAACTTATCAGTTCTAATTTTTAAAGTTGTTTTGTATGTTTTCATTTATAAGATCCTGTCATTGTGCGTTTAGATAGTTGTATTTCTTCCTTTCTAATTTAAGCCTTTTTTTTTTTTTTCACTTGTCTAATTGTCTTGGGTAGAACCTTTCACTGTGCTTTTAAATAGAAGGTGAGGTTAGCACTCTTCTTGTTCCTGACCTTAGGGTAGAAGTTTGCAGTCTTTCACCATGAAGTACTGCAATGCCCAGTTCAGTCATCCCCAAAGACCACCAAGGAGCTGATACCACTGTAAAGCACATGAGAGTTTTATTGCAGGTCCGGGCCTGGTCTCTCAGTCAACACTGATGCAGCGGGTCTGAATTGAGAGCCCCGACCCTTCAGTTAACAGGGTTTTTATAGGGTTTTCAGAGACATTCTATACATCATGGCACCATTTAGCAAATCATCTCATCCCGCGGGAAATTCAAAGGACATCTCCTAGAACTGATTAGTGCATCTAGTGGTGGGAACGAACCTACTAAAGGTGGTTGGATGGTTTTGGGGTTGATGCCTTTTGAATTGATTGGCCGAAGCATAGGGTCCGAGCTGCTGGGGTGTTCTTGCCGAACTGCAGGGTCTCAGGAAGCTATTAATGACCTTATCTGCTCTGAGAAGACACCAGGAACTCTAGGTATTTCTCTGTTATCTGCTAATCGGCTGTTGCTAGGAGAGTTTATTGTAAGGGGAGTTCATTTATTTACTTTTAGGAGCTTCTGGCTTAGGGTTCAGGGCCTGGTCAGGCCCAAGTTACAAGATGGAGGCCTAATTTAAAATAGTTACACCTTGATCCAGGCTCAGGTCTCACAGTACAGCCTTAGATATGAGTTTGTAAGATGTCCTTTGTCTAGTTGAGGAACTTCCTTTTCTATACTAGTGCATTAAGGATTTTATCATGAAGGTTGTTGGGTTTTGTCAAATGCTTTTTCTACATCAGTGAGCAGACCATGAGATTTTTCCTTCATCCTATTAATATAGTGCACTAGGCTCTCCCCTACTTCCCCTGGAAGGACGCCACTCCTTGATGCCCACATTGCTTCTGTGTCATCTTTCTTGGCATGTGGCAGGAGAAGGTGGTAGAGCTCTCCAGTGGCTGACGGGTGGATGCTCATTCCAGGTGAGCTCATATTCCCACATAGCCCAAGGCCTGTGGCTGCAGCCCCCAGTCACGAAAGCCTGCCCACTTGTCTTTCATTCTTATGTGGGTTTGTTCTCACAGATCTGTGGTAACAAACTGGAGAATAGTTGCAGTTCCAATCCCAGGCTTGTTCTCTTTTATTTTAGAACTCTGATCTTCATTAGCATTTGAAAGGTCTCTCTGAGGACATGATACTTGCCTAGGGACCTGGATGATAAGAAGTGCCTAGCAATGGGAAGTCCTGAGATCAAGTACTGGTGCTTTGTTCTAAAGCCTGGAGACACACTCTTCCCCTGGGCGCCTCTCATACTGTTTCCTTCAAACTGTGTTTGGAGGACTTCTTTGAGTCCGTTCTTTGAGAGAATGGAAATCTTTTCATTCCTAGGTAGAAAAATCTGCTGGTAGGTATGAGGTTTAGAGGCATTAAAGGGATGATGGGGGTCAGTGCTGTGGTGCAGTGGGTTAAAGCCCTGGCCTGAAGCATTGGCATCCCATATGGGCACCAGCTCTGATCCCGGCTGCTCCTCTTCTGATCTAGCTCTCTGTTATGGCCTGGGAAAGCAGAGGAAGATGGCCCAAGTCTTTGGGCTCCTGTATCCACATGGGAGACCCAGAAAAGCTCCTGTCTTCAGATTGGTGCAGCTCCGGCTGTTGTGGCCAACTGGGGAGTGAACCAGCAGATGGAAAACCTCTCTCTCTCTGTCTCTTTGCCTCTCATTCTGTGTAACTCTTTCAGATAAATAATCAATAAATTAAAAAAAGGATGGGGTCAACGCTGTGGTGCAGCATGTTAACGCCCTGGCCTGAAGTGCCAGCATCCCATATGGGTGCCAGTTCGAGACCCTGCTGCTCCACTTCTGATCCAGCTCTCTGCTATGGCCTGGAAAGCAGTAAAGATGGCCCAAGTCCTTGTGCCCCTGCACCCCTGTGGGAGACCCAAAAGAAGCTCCTGGCTTCTGGCTTTGGATCGGTGCAGCTACAGCCATTGTGGCCAATCGGAGAGTGAACCAGTGGATGTAAGACCTCTCTGTCTCTGCTCTCTTTCTCTCTGTGTAACTCTGACTTTCAAATAAATAAATAAATCTTTAAAAAAATGGATGATGAAGAGAGCAAAAAAAAGGAAGGAATTCATGTGACTCAGAATAATTTGGGTTCCAGGGATCTGGCATAGTAGATAAGATGCCATTTGAGATATTTGCCTCTTACATTAGAGTGCCTGGGTTTAAATACCAGCTCTGCTCCTAAGTCCATCATCCTACTAATGCACACCCTGGGAGGCAGCAGATGACAGCTCAGGTATTTCGGTCCTTGTCACCCACATGGGAGACCCAGAATGAGTTTGACCTCTGGCTTTGGCCTGGTCCAGTCCTGGCTATGGAGTGTGTTTGGGGAGACCTCTCTGGGTCTCTCTCCCTCTCTCTCTCCCTCTTACCTCTTCCTCTCTTTCTCTAACTTTCAAATGAATAAATATATTTTTTCAGTAGAGATTAGGAGAGGAAAAAAGACTAGGGGGAAGAAAGCCCAAGAAGAAAACTCACAGGATAAGAGTGATGCTTGTGCTGAGAGCAGTCCCCATCACAGGCAGTGACGGACCCAGGCTGTTAATTGCTTTTTCCTAAGTGAATGTAGGGACCTATTTAAAAAGAAAATTTGGATGTTGAGTCTTCTACAGATAAGGAAAGAAATAGACTCACTTATAATTTTTAATCCATTAGTGTTTCATTCTTTCCATTTGAAAATTCAGTGAAAGAAAGTAATTGTTTTTGCTGTGTGCTTGTAAAATTTTCTAGCTTGCTGAGATAATTCTTTTTGGTTCTTCTCTTTCAAATGAAAGCAGTCTCTTAAATCTGACATATTCCTTTTCAACTTTTCAATTGATAGGCAAAGAATAAGGAGGAAAAAATCTCAAGACTACATAATCAGATAAATGACCAAAATTGAACAAAGCTCATTAAAATCTCCAACTGTGTAAAGAGAGCATAGCAAGAAAATTAGCTTTTCTTCTTATACCTTTTCAAACATCAGTTTTTATCATTTTGCACCACATTTTACTTTTTTAAACCTGAAGTTATTACATTCAAAGTCAATAAAATAACTCAAGGAAAATAAAGGTAAATTCAGAGGTATAAGTTGAGCTATAAACGTTCGTTTGAATGATAGAAGAAATAAAAATATCCATCTAGTTAAATTACTTTTTGATTATTCATAGCATCTTGGGATTCTAAGGTTAGAGGCACATTGAGTGTCTACTAATCACTTTTTCCTTTGGATGTCCTATGTGGAACCCGAGATGAAGAGCATGCTATCGGAAGGATTCTGAAAGCATCACCACACAAGATGCTGCTTTGCCACGTTGACTATTTTGAGATAAAAACTCTTGGGAAGCAGCAGATGCAGAAAGAGGTCTTGACCTCCTAAATGCAGGTGTCTACCTAAAGACGGGTTACCAGACCTCTAGTCAGAAAGGTTCCCTACCCGTACCAGAAAAAGAGGGACATTCTGCCACTGCAGACCGGGTCATGCTGCAGTGAGCTGGTAAGACACCTACTATATCACACTTTGATGCCCTTTGTTTTTCCTATACGTACCCTAGTCACTCATACACAATCAGTGGCCCCCAGTCATGTCACACCTGCCCAGTTTTTTATTTTTTTGTGTTATATAAGTATTTAAGTTTTTGGGTCTAATGGCTTTTCTGAGTCTTCATTTTCTTTCCAAAAACTCATATGTATATGTAAAAATAAACAGATGGATTTGCATGGTTTTCTCCTGGTCATCCATCCTAGGCTGGTTTAATTCCTGGGGCCAGCCAAAGAACCTAAGAGGGCAGAAGAAATTGCTCCTTTTTTTCTGGTTTAAGAGAACAAGATTCATGGGGTTGATGTCACTACTAAAATATTTAGAAAAATTCACTGTTAAAATTTAGGAAACACTCTAAGAAACCAATAAGGAAATAGCAATAGGTAAGCACATTGGAATTGATTTCTTCTTCAAAGGGACAATATGCATAAATATGTGTTGAAGGCAAGAATGAGATCTGTTATAAAAGTGGTAACTTTCTCTATTTTATAAAAGTAACTTGTTGGAAAAAATAACTGCAGTCAATTGCATCTTTTCTAAATGAAGTTTTCACTTCCATATGATTCTTTTAAAGATATTTTATTTTTACCATTTAATACTTTTTTTGTAAAATATATAATTAAAATATTATCCAGTGATGATATATGCTTTTAATTTAGACTTGTAATCCATAAGAGAAGACAAATTTTTTTAGGTAGACATCACTTTATAAGTCTGCTGTAAGTATCTCCTATTGACAGTATTGTTTTAAAAATATAAAATGACATAATTCACTCACCTAGCATATTTTTCTAACTGCCCTTACTTCTATGACTCTACTTATATATTTTAGTGTGACTCTAACTTAGTCTTGCATAACCCTCAAACTCTCTATATACAAGAAAATGTTGTTTTTCACTTCCTTGGAGTCTGAAGACAGCAACTGTGGTTTTCAAGTGAGAACCTTTAATTACTTCATTTGTTTTTTCCCATAGGATCTAATTGCCACAGAACTCATTTTTAATGTGACTTTAGTCACATGTAAGTATCTACTCTTTTTTTTTTTTTTTTTTTTTTTTTTGACAGGCAGAGTGGACAGTGAGAGAGAGAGACAGAGAGAAAGGTCTTCCTTTGCCGTTGGTTCACCCTCCAATGGCTGCTGTGGCCAGCGCACCACGCTGATCCGAAGCCAGGAGCCAGGTGCTTCTCCTGGTCTCCCATGGGGTGCAGGGCCCAAGCACTTGGGCCATCCTCCACTGCATCCCAGGCCACAGCAGAGAGCTGACCTGGAAGAGGGGCAACCGGGACAGAATCCGGTGCCCCGACCAGGACTAGAACCCCGTGTGCTGGCACTGCAGGCGGAGGATTAGCCTCGTGAGCCGAGGCCCAGGCCTAATTCCTACTCTTAGGAATGCTTTATGTAAACTAACCTAGTAGAATGTTTATAGACCTACATTTCTTACCAAAAAAAAAAAAATTAAACAAAAAATATATCCTCAAAAGATCTGCTAGAGGGCGGGCATTATAGCTCTGTAGGTTGATGATGCTTGGGTTGCCCACATCCCTGTAGCAGAGTACCTGGGCTTGAGTCCTGTCTCTGTTTCTGGTACACCTTCCTCCTAATGTGCACCCTGGGAAGCAGTGGTGGTAGGGAGTGAATCAGTGGATGAAAGTGCTCTGGCTCCTCTCTCTCTCTCCCTCTCTCTCTCTCTCTCTCTCTCTCTTTCCCTCTCCCTCTCCCTCTCCCTCTCCCTCCCCCTCCCCGCCCCCTCCCCCTCCCCCTTCCCTCCTCCCTACTCCCCCCTCACTTTGCCTTTCAAGTAAAAATAATAAAACTTCAATAAAACTGCAAAGATCTGTTAAGCCCTTTTGTCTATAGTAGCTTGCAGAATTCCCTGTGTTTGAGCTGCAGATTTTTTTCTTTTACTACATAGAAATGCTAAATAAGAAGGTGTGGGATGGTCTTGTTTGAGTTAAGAACTTTCAGGATAGTTTTCCTATTCATCTGACTGATCACTGTTTTTTTAATGTTCTGGGGCAAAAAGGCAAAAAAAACAGAAAACTTAAAACAGTCAAAAAACGTTATCAGCTTGAAAAAAAATCTGGGGGCAAAAAATGGAGAACAACACATAGAGGCAAAAAGGAAGATGTTAGGAAACTTTTGAATGGAATGAAAATTTATCAGTTTTACATCCAGAAATCAAAGTATAAGATTCAGCTATATCCAGAAGCTGGTTCTGTGGATTTGAGATCTGGAGACAGAACATGGGCATGTGGACGGGGAGGGTCATGGGCTTTGCCACTTAGTGTTCTAATTGGCTTCTTGTAGCCAGCTTGGCTTTAAGGCCAATAGTCCAATCTTGCTTATGCCAATAGAGGAAAACAGTGATGTGGGTAATCAGAAATACTGTGTTTTTTTTTGTCTTTTAATGAATACTTTTATTCAGTAATATCAGTAAGTCAGAATTTTCTAGAATTTGCAGATCTTTCAGCACCTACTGTATATACCTTTGCTGAAAAAAAATCATTATTAAAAAAAAGATTTTTCTTCTCAGGCTTAATCCTGTTTTCCAGCTCAAATGTTAGCCATACTAGGGTGGAAAGGATTGCCGTTCACTTGCTTTGATTTGGAGCTATCACAAGGTAATATTTAGCCCGTTCAAGCTCCCCGTCTCTGCAATACATGTGTCCCAGGGTGTGAGCAAGGACAGCTCACTGTTTTTGATTTAAAAGGTTGTTTCTTGTAGAAGTGTTCACACATAACCTGTACCACGCCTGCCTTTCTTTCCTGCGTCGTCTTTATTCTAACTGCATCTTCTACAAAATATTGGCCAAGAATATTAGTTTTCTTATAGAACAAAACTTTCTACAGGGAAAATAAAACTAGGAAGGGAAAGAGCGAATTAAATGATATTTTAGAAAACACGATGCTTTGAACACTTAGACTATAATGCGGGAATGAAACTAGAGCATTTTTAAAAGGAAAGAGCCTGTGAAGAGGCACTTGAAGTCCGCCTACCCTGGCCCTGGCTCTGTCTC
The DNA here is from genome assembly GCA_949820135.1 of Sylvilagus floridanus. Lineage (NCBI taxonomy): Eukaryota > Metazoa > Chordata > Mammalia > Lagomorpha > Leporidae > Sylvilagus > Sylvilagus floridanus. The sequence continues at coordinate 108,626,050 of OX463226.1, forward strand.
CATCTCCTGTTTCTGACACTGTAATTTATATAAAAATGAAAAGGGAGGTTTCCACTAGGTGCAGCGTTTACCACGCTGCTTGCCATGCCCACTCCCTTTTCTGAGTGCCTGAATGTGTCCCAGGTCCTGTCCTCACTCCAGCTTCCTGCTGGTGCACACCCTGGGAGGTGGCAATTGCTGGCTCAAGTATTTGGTTTTCTGCCACCCACATGGGTGACCTGGATGGAGTCCTCAGCTCCTGGCTTCGTCCTGATCAGCCCTGGCTGTTGTGGCCATTTGGGGAGTGAATCAGAAGACTGAAATATCTTTGTCTTTCTCTGTCTCTGCTTTCCAAATAAGTAAGTAAATAAACATTTAAGAAGTGTACTAGAAGAGAGTAGCATGTTTTGCTGGTAAACAGCTCAGAGAAGGTGAGGATGCAGCACCACGGTACAGGAAAGGAGACTGTGGGGAGCCTGACCCAGCCATACTGGTCTGGCGGGGCTTTGGAAGGATTTACATTTTGTTCTAAGCGGGATGGATTATCACATAGGAGTCATCATACGGGGTTTGGTGAAAGGCAATGACACCTCTGGTTGAGTCTTTTTCTGGGACAGTCTGAAGACGTGTCCACATCATGCAGCAAGTACTTGGTTCTGCTGGAACTCTTGTAACTATGGAATTCTTGTCACAAAATGTGGGGTGATGGGACAGTAAAGAGAGACCTGGTCATTGATTTTGGAGGACACTCAAGTTTGACTTCAGATGAGTCAAACCGCTCATCTGTGACTTGAGGCCCTTCTCTGTTGCTTCTGACATGACTTTTTAGCCTTTTTCTAAATGTGAAACATGGAATTTACATCTCTTCAGAGGAAATCCAAATGCTTTTTTTTTTTTTTTTTTGGTTCTTAGTGCAAGAGGGTTCCTTATTAGGAGGATCTGTGTTTGAGTTTGCTAGGACGGCCATAACAGTTTCCATACACTGCACACCTTAAATAACAGAAATGCATTTCCTCATAGTGGTAGAGGTCTTAGAAGTCCAGGATCACATTGTTGGCAAGGGTGTGTCTTCTGAGTGCTCTCGGATCAGCCCGTAGATGGCTGTCGGTTCTCTTCCCGGCATCAACATTCCTGCATGTGCCTGTGTGTGTGTGTGTGTCCTAATATTTCATGTCACAACACCAGTCTTATTGGATTAGGGCCCACTCTTCTGACCTCACTTCACTGCAATTGCTTCTTTAGAAACCCTCTGTCCACACAAAGTCACTCTCTGAGGCACTGGGATTCGGAAGTCAAGATAGGAACTTCGGTGGCACATATTCATTCCAAAACAAATTGCAGTTTATACATTATTTCCATACCTTTCTCAGCCTAATGGCTCTGAGCAAGAAACCACATGGAGAAAACGCCTCGTTGTAGTATACTTGGGAGAGGGCTGTGCTCTGGAGTTGTTTATCTGGACGTTTCTCCTGGTGGCCTTTTCCTGTACCAAATCCCTACTACCCCTGTACCTTATCATGGCTGGTCCTCACACAGGATTCCAAGGAGGTACAAAGAGACTACTCTGGTCTCAACCATACCTTCCTTTATTCTCCAGGAAGCTACCATACAAGGCCACACACAGGTGCATCACATGTTGTGGGAAAAGTGAGGCTAACCTGGAAAACTCTCATGTAGGAAATGAGAATATGAACGTGGTGTGTGTTTGATGCTCTCCCAAGAGTTCTGAAGACATTTTCTCATTTAGAAGCCATAGTGTATAATCCTGGGTCTGAGGTCTGTCTTGTGCCCTTGACGGAACACCTACTTCCCTTAATCTTGGTAAGGAGAGGCTTACCAAGGCTTCTTGCTGATTGTGCCTCGGTAATGGAAAATCCTTATGGCTAACTGTATTCTTGGCCCTGCTGGGATTTTGTCCTCTATAGTACCCTACACAAAGCCTGAGAATTTCAATCTTAACTCAAGGTGAGGTGAAAAGCCTCTCAAAAAGCTCTTATGTTCAGCTTGTTTTAAGATCTTTGTCTTATTAATTACGTGATACCATTCTTTCTAGCCATCTATTAAGAAATATTTTAGTTCAGCTTTTCTCAGCAACAGAATCAGTGGTATCTAAATCTAAAGGGGGGGAAATATTCCTGAAAACAACACCAACTTTTTTATGATTTGGAATGGGGACAGTAATTCCAATGATTTTTGATTTAACCGTAATTCTAGATCATTTTTTGTTCGTTTCTTTTTTTGATAGAAGCAGCCACAATTGCACTCAGTGCTGCTGCATCTTAAAGACATTTTTTCTTTTTAAAAATTGTCATAAATTTGCTTCTGCATTCAGTGAGATATGAGATGCCTTCTGAAGCGGAAAGAAATGATGAATAGAATTTGATCTCTTTTTTGGTTCTGTAAAATTATTATAAGATTTCATGTTATACCTCAAGACTGATAGAAAAGTAAATAATATTTGAGGGTATGTATCACTCGCCAAATGGTATAGCAGATTCTTTATGTGTGTCACATAATTTAACAATCACATAAGCAAATAGGTAGAATTTATTTTCCTCACTTTACAGGTAAGAAAACTGAGGCTTTGATAGAGTAACTTGCCCGGGGCCAGATAGCCTGTCAGTAAAAGAACTGAGTCTGGGAATAAACTGTGTAATGTATATACGATTCTGTAACTGTAGTGGGGGGATACAAAATGGTAGAAAATAGCACCTCAAATTCTATCAAGCACAAGGTGAACCAACAGACCAAGGAGCAGCACTGGGAAGAGGTATACTTCAGTGGCAAAAAGAATAGCTGAAGTATAGGCAGAAGCAACTCAGTGAGTCCCAGCATAAAGCAAGAGTACTGCAAAACAGGTGAGCAGCAGCAAGCATCTGGTCCAACTCTTCATCCGTACCAAGCATGAGAAGAGGAATGCTCACTTCTTCAGAGCCAGGAAGGCAGTAACCTTAGGCAAGAGGTAGCTGGGTGGCAGTCTCCCTCCATTCCAGAGGACTGTAGCGTGTGGCAGATAAACAGGGAGCAAACAAGAACCCCAGTCTCCATGGCTTAGAGCTGGGATGCAAAGACTGAGTGGATCACCAACACGGGTAGCTGGATGGATCCTTCCAGAATTGCTGCTCCAGCCCCACTTGCCTAAGGTTAGGTTTGTTCTCAGACACAGAATGAAGCTGATCCTAAATATAGGCTCCAAAAAAGGAGTGAAGGAAGACTGTAGAAGTAGAGAGACAAATAAAACAGTAGAGCCTTATGAGTAAAGACAAATTAAAAGTCAAATAAAAACTCCTTTTTAATATCTTGACATTCAGAGAGTTATCTGCTCAGAAGATATTGAAACAAGTGAAAGCTGGGTTTGGGGACATAAAGAACTGATTAGCACATATTTGTCACTTTTCCAAGGGCATGGTGACCGTTTACCTTGCTTTTTGCATATATTTGCAATCTAAACTTAATCACATACAATTTGTGTAAAAAAAGAACAACCACCACCGCAGCCTGCAGTTCTCTGCACCTGTCAGCAATTCTGAAAGAGCATTGAGGGGGCAGACAGGGAAATATCACACTAAAATCACTGCTCAGTAAAAGTTAGGCAGCTTGAACACTCAAAAATCATTGAAACCCACATGCCACGGGTGTTGAGAGCACATTCACTAAATGCCAAAACATTGTTACACCATCCACCTCGACTAGACTGAATCATCAGCAACTTCCTTCCTGTTACACTTCCTTCCTCTACGCTAATGAGTCATTCCGCCAGCGTTCTTTGTTCAGTGAGACTGAAGAGAGCTTTCCAAATTATTAGTATTTCTACATATTTGTTTTCTAGGAAAGAATTTTAATATTACAAATAGCCTATGAATGTGATGCATTTGATTATAAAGTAAACATCACAGAGAAAGGATAGTAGAGACAAGGTAGAGAGAGTTACTAAAAACTGTGATGCCTACAAAAGGAGATACTCAGGACTCTAGGAAGCGGTATAATTATCTACCCCAGTTAGGATGTACTCTTTTGGCTGGTGCTGTGGCTCATTAGGCTAATCCTCTGCCTGTGGCACCAGCACCCCAGGTTCTAGTCCCAGTTGGGGTGCCCTATTCTGTCCCAGTTGCGCTTCTTCCAGTCCAGCTCTCTGCTGTGGCCCGGGAGTGCAGTGGAGGATGGCCCAAGTGCTTGGGCCCTGCACCCACATAGGAGACCAGGAGTAGCACCTGGCTCCTGCCTTTGGATCAGCGCAGTGCGCGGGCTGCAGCAGCCATTGGGGGAGGGGATGAACCAACGGAAGGAAGACCTTTATCTCTGTCTCTCTCTCTCACCACTGTCCACTCTGCCTGTCCAAAAAAAAAAAAAAAAAAGATACTCTCATGGAAGGCAAGTACTGAGGCAAGTTACTCCTCGTCACCCTTCTGAAAGAAATACAGTGCCAGTTCCTCCATGAGTGTGTGGTTTGCTCTTTAAAGGTCACATTATAACCTCACAAATCACAAATTTGGTAATAGAAATTATTTTGGATTTCTAGAGTCATGTTTGTTGGGACAAAATATTGTAGAAGTGTATCATGTTGATGGGTTTTATCTACCTTTCCCTGTCTGTGTGAACTTGGGGACAATTTCTCTACTGTGCTCTGCAAAATGTTCATCTTCCATAAAATTTGAGGAGAAAATATTTATTGCAAGGACGTTACAAGGATTATATTAACCAAATTGTGGAAACTGCCGAACAGTGTTCTAGGGTTGTTGGAAGTGCTCAAAAGATTTTTGGTACTTTCAAAAGTATTAATAGGATAAACATTGCTAATATGTACATTTGGAAAACATTGAGAAAGTACTACAATAGAAAATAAGGAGTTTCTGACAAACAAAGCCCTTTTAGATCTTAGAACTTACTTCATAAAACTGCTTTTCCTTTTCATGTGGATCTTCATGTTTACTGCTCTGTGGATCTAATGTACATTGACACATTCACCCACATACTACTCTGTTCCCTCTGCCAGTCTAGTTTATCCTTCCCTTTATGATCTCACTGACACGGCTGCTTCCATTCCTGTATCTCATTTTCTATAATGCAAAAGTTATGACTTTGACTTTCTTTGGAACTTTTAGATAATTCCAGAACATTTATTTCAATGAAAGAAGCAATGAACTATCTATCATAGTAGACTCAGAGTTTCACACAGGCTTATCCTTTGTATCTCTTGGTTTGTGGAAGACCAAACATAATAAACCACACACTCAAGGTGAGATATTTTTGATAAAGATGCCACTAGTCTGCTTCTTATTCTGTACCCACTTTGATTTTTTCACTCCCCTCATTTTAACTTGTTTGCTTAGCTTGGAAATACCAGTATCTTGGGTTTCAAAAATCTATTAACTAAATGGCAGTGGAATCAAATATCACACTAATCAATGTCAGTATTATAATTTTAGCTAACATATATTGAAAACATGTATTCATATTATCCCACCTTGCTTCTGAGAGATGTTTCTTATTAAGTAAATAGAATCTTTTGAGCTTGAAATTTTGAACTTGAAATATCTATTTAATCTGTGATGAATTACATTTTTTCTCCAGCTGTTTATTTTTTCTAAACACCACTGTAACACCACCTTTCATGAGATATGCAAGTTGAGCCCTCATTTCTTTCAGCTGAACTGAATAATCAGCCACCAGAGTACTTACATGATTAGACAGGTATAAAATCTCCTTGAAGCAGAAGCCAACAACCTTGAACTCCAGGTGCTCATGGGAAATTTCAAAATACTAGTATCCTATATACTTGCTCTAAACTGAATTCATATATCTAGTAGCCATTGGCAGTGGATAAATCAATTTTATAAAGGCCCCAGAATTTCATTGATGGGACCTGCCTTTCCATATATAAAATATAACCACGTTTTTGTGAATTTTTCATCGCTAGATAAGTTCATGTCTGTGCCATTGAGGCCTATGGCAGACAACAGAGGATTCTGGATCACTAAGTTAGGGGTGCTGATTGCCTCTGTGTGGTTCACCATCCCCATGGAACTGGGAGCTCAGTGTCATTGATATTATGTCTTCAAGGAAATCCCTGGGTGTCACGTGCATATTCTTTTCCAAGAGAATGCATTTGTAAGACTGATGGAGATACTCAACACTTGCATATAGGACCTAAGATAAATTTAACAGATAATATAAAATAAGCCAAAGAAAAAAAAAACCAAATAGACAAATAAAGGAGAGAAAGTGAACTTTAAATTATGGTCAGTCGGGTAATTTGGGCAAGGAGACTCGGCGACGTCCCATTCATTGTGAAAATTAAGCTAAGGTTTGCTTTGTAGAAACTACGGATTTCAGGAGCTTTAACAGAGTTCTAGCTCATTCATTCATTCATTCCCTTGCAAGTCAGATTTTGGCTTGTTTATCAACTTCAGAATTTTCTGAATATAAAATTCCTCTCTCTTCACTTTCATGTCCATTTTAAATCCGGGATTCTCATTTGACATCGTATCTAGATGTGTTTGACTCTTGAGGATGCTTCCTGGAAAAGACTAAGTTTGACAGTTTAAGGAGCTTAAAATTTAATATCCAGAAATTTCATAGAAAAAATTAGCCATCACCACACGTCCAATTTGTTTGGTTTTCATGCATGATAGATTGTCCAGTTTTAATTACAAGACAATATCTTTCACCAAAGTTCCTTTCTTCATTTGCTGCTGCTTCTTTTTTTTTTTTTTTCTACAGGCAGAGTGGACAGTGAGAGAGAGACAGAGAGAAAGGTCTTCCTTTTGCCATTGGTTCACCCCGCAATGGCTGCTGCAGCCAGCTGGCGTACTGCGATGATCCAAAGCCAGGAGCCAGGTGCCTCTCCTGGTCTCCCATGGGGTGCAGGGCCCAAGCACTTGGGCCATCCTCCACTGCACTCCCGGGCCACAGCAGAGAGCTGGTCTGGAAGAGGGGCAACCTGGACAGAATCTGGTGCCCCAACCAGGACTAGAACCTGGTGTGCCGGTGCCTCAAGGCGGAGGATTAGCCTATTGAGCCACGACGCCTGCCCTCATTTGCTTCTTTTGTTTGTTCATTGCTAGGCTGTAAAGAAATGACAAAGGCATTAGTGCAATAATTCTAGTAGTTAGCCCTGATAATGTTTTCATTTTATGACAAGATTTTCAGTAGAACCTAGATTATAATAAATTTTCAGTAAATGTTTATTCAACATCAGAGCATTCCACTAGACATATTTAGGTTTGATGGAAGGTAAAACTTGCCACAGTTTACAGAGTTCACTTTTTCTTTGACTACCTGAAGATTAACTTTTCAAGTCAGTCATTGTTCTTAAGGAAAAAAAAAAAGGAAATTAGTATTATAGACATGATAGAAAGTAAATAAACTGTCATAGTATTTAAAGATGAAAAAAACTTTAGGAATTCTGAGTCAGGCTCATGATATGAATTCATTTCTCACTTATAAATGTCTTATCAATAAGAAATAAAATGAGTGAAGTAATTACATTTTAGGGATAAGTAGGACTCCATCTTTTTAAAGTTTATTTTAATAACTAACATAGAATGTGTAGTTTTTTTTTAAAGATTTATTTATTTATATGAAAGTCAGGGTCACACAGAGAGAGGAGAGGCAGAAAGACGTCTTCCATCCAATGGTTCACTCCCCAATTGGCTGCAATGGCCTGAGCTGTGCTGATCCAAAGCCAGGAGCCAGGAGCTTCCTCCGGGTCTCCCATGTGGGTGCAGGGACCCAAGGACTAGGGCCATCTTCCACTGCTTTCCCAGGCCACAGCAGAGAGCTAGACAGGAAGTGGAGCAGCCAGGTCTCAAACCAGTGCCCATATGGGATGCCGACACTTCAGGCCAGGGCATTATCCCACTGCACCACAGCGCTGGCCCCAGAATGTTTAGTTTTAAAATAGGTCTTTATATATAGAAGATCGATTCAGTATATACTAAGTAAAGCTTTCATAAGTTTGCACCCACACAGAAACACAAAGTGTAAAAATACTGTTTCAGTACTAGTTATAGCATTACTTCACATTGGACAACACATTAAGGACAGATCCCTCATAAGACAAAGTACGCAGTGACTCCTGATGTTGATTTAACAATTTGACACTCTTGTTTATGGTGTCAGTAATCTCCCTAGGTTCTAGTCATGAGTTGCCAAGGCTATGGAAGCCTTTAGGGTTCGCTGACTTCAATCTTATTCCGACAGGGTCATAGTCAAAGTGGAAGTTCTCTCCTCCCTTCAGAGAAAGGTACCTCCTTCTTTGATGGCCCTGTCCTTTCCACTGGGATCTCACTTGCAGAGATCTTTCATTTAGGTCTTCTTTTTTTTCCAGAGTGTCTTGGCTTTCCATGCCTAAAATATTCCCATGGGCTCTTGAGCCAGATCCGAATGCCTTAAGGGCTGATTCTGAGGCCAGAGTGCTATTTAGGACATCTGCCCTTCTATGAGTCTGCTGTGTATCTCGCTTCCCATGTTGGATCATTCTCTCCCTTTTTGATTCTTTTTTTTTTTTAATTTTTTATAATGCTTTTATTTAAACAATATAAATTTCCAAAATACAGCTTATAGATTACAATGGCTTCCCCCCCCATAACTTCCCTCCCACCCACAACCCTCCCCTTTTCCACTCCCTCTCCCCTTGCATTCACATCAAGGTTCATTTTCAATTCTCTTTATATACAGAAGATCAGTTTACTATATATTAAGTAAAGATTTCAACAGTTTGCCCTCACATAGGGACACAAAGTGAAAAATACTGTTGGAGTACTAGTTATAGTATTAATTCACAATGTATAGCACATTAAGGACAGAGATTCTACATGATATATTTTTTTAAATTGATTAATTTTCTATGCAATTTCCAATTAAACACCAAGATTTTTTTCAGTTTTAATTATATTTATATACAGAAGATTGATTCAGTATATACTAAGTAAAGCTTTCATCAGTTTGCACCCACACAGAAACACAAAGTGTAAAAAACTGTTTCAGTACTAGTTATAGCATTACTTCACATTGGACAACACATTAAGGACAGATCCCACATGAGACATAAGTACACAGTGACTCCTGATGTTGATTTAACAATTTGACACTCTTGTTTATGGTGTCAGGAATCTCCCTAGGGTCTAGTCATGAGTTGCCGAGGCTATGGAAGCCTTTAGGGTTTTCTGACTTCAATCTTATTCCAACAGGGTCATAGTCAAAGTGGAGGTTCTCTCCTCCCTTCAGACAAAGGTACCTCCTTCTTTGATGGCCCCATTCGTTCCACTGGGATCTCACTCACAGAGATCTTTCCTTTAGGTCTTCTTTTTTTTGCCACAGTGTCTTGGCTTTCCATGCATAAAATATTCTCATGGGTTCTTGAGCCAGATCTGAATGCCTTAAGGGCTGATTCTGAGGCCAGAGTGCTATTTAGGACATCTGCCATTCTATGAGTTTGCTGTGTATCTCGCTTCCCATGTTGGATCATTCTCTCGCTTTTTGATTCTATCAGTTAGTATTAGCAGACACTAGTCTTGTTTGTGTCATCCCTTTGACTCTTAGACCTATCAGTGTTATCAATTGTGAACTGAAATTGATCACTTGGACTAGTGAGATGGCCTTGGTACATGCCACCTTGATGGGATTGTATTGGAATCCCCTGGCACGATCTTCTGTATATAAAGATAATTGAAAATGATTTTAAAAACTTGGTGTTAAATTGGAAATCACATAGATAATTAATCAATTTTTTTAAAAAAAATATATCATGTAGGATCTCTGTCCTTAATGTGCTTTACATTGTGAATTAATACTATAACTAGTACTCCAACAGTATTTTTCACTTTGTGTCCCTATGTGAGGGCAAACTGTTCAAATCTTTACGTAATATGTACTGAACTGCTCTTCTGTATATAAAGAGAATTGAAAATGAATCTTGATGTGAATGGAAGGGGAGAGGGAGCAGGAAAGGGGAGGGTTGCGGGTGGGAGGGAAGTTATGGGGGGGGAAGCCATTGAAGTCCATAAGCTGTACTTTGGAAATTTATATACTTTAAATAAAAGCTTTATAAAAAAAATAAAATAGGTCTTGAGGAGCAGCAGTTTAGCCTAGTAGTAAAGACACATAGGTCCTGTATTTGGAGAGCCTTGTTTGTCTGGCTCCTGTCCCTGATTCCAAGGCAGACCCTATGAGGCAGGAGTGATGGCTCACGTAATTGGGTTCTCGCCACCTACGTGGGAAATTTGGGTTGAGTTTCTGGCTCCTGGCTTCAACATGGTTGTGGCTTCCAGGCATCTGGGGAATGAACCAGCAGATGGGAGCTCTCCCTGTCTTGTTTCCTCTGCCTTTGAAGTAAAAATAAAAAATTTCTGACTTCAAATGTACTGAAACTAAATGTGGCATACAAAGCAAACATATTTTCTAGCTCATTCACTATTTGTGGAAGCAGTAACAGAAAAAAAATACACAAAACTGGATATGGTTTCCATTAGCATAGATACATTTGGTGGCTTTTAGTACTATAACTTAGCAAGAAATTTTTAAAGTAGCTGTGATGTGTTTGAACTATGTAAAAATCATGAAGCAGTATAAAACATAAACTCTGTTTTTGTTCTATTTAGAATCTCACTGGATAGGAGGGGCCCCACACAGCAGAATTGGACCAAAGCCTGTCTCCAGCACACGTGCCTGAGCCCTGTGAGAGACAAGGCTCCTGTGTTGACTCTCATCCAGCATCCCTTTCTATGGCCACCTCCTCAGTTCTTTATCTGTAGCCCTCACGTAATGTCTTCTTTCTACTCACAACAGGCTATAACCTGAAATGCCTTTGGCTAGATGCGTCTTCTCTTAGCTCTTACTCAGCGCATCTCAGTTTCCTTGCCCTCCTTCTGCTTCCCCTTCCTCCTTCCCTCTCTCCTTCCTTCCTCCTCCATCTCCTTCTCTTCCCCTCCCTACCTACATTATCTGCTGCCATTATGCTAAGCAATTCACATACATTGGCTCCTTTATTCTTGATAGTGACCCCTAGGACAAGTTTTATGATTTTCCCCACTTTGTAAAAGAGAAAGCTGAGGCAGTTGAGTTCAAGCCTCTGGTGAGTCCTGTGGTCCAGTGTTGTCATCAAAAACCAGGTCCTCTCTGTCTCAAGGCTCTGCTGTCTCTATAGTATAGGTCTTTCTACTGATGAAATCCTACTTAACACACCATTAACCCTACCTTGGGCTCTTTGAATCTGATCATCTTCATTTTTATCTATAATAGTAACTTAAAATTGAAATCCTCATTTTAAAGTTTTCTTTTTTATTATAATAATGTAATTCCTGACCAGTTATCAAAGTCTTAACATGAACAAATCAGACTAAAAAATCCATAGAGAGCTAAACAGGAAGTGGAGCAGCCAGGTCTCAAACCAGTGCCCATATGGGATGCCGGCACTTCAGGCCAGGGCATTAACCCACTGCACCACAGCGCAACTTATGACAAGAGCCTCGGGTGATTACTGACGTCATAAGCAAGAGTGTCAATTGGTTTTTTTTTTTTTTTTGACAGGCAGAGCGGACAGTGTGAGAGAGAGACAGGGAGAAAGGTCTTCCTTTGCCTTTGGTTCACCCTCCAATGGCCACCACGGCCAGCGCACTGCGGCTGGTGCATTGCGCTGATCCAATGGCAGGAGCCAGGTGCCTCTCCTGGTCTCCTATAGGGTGCAGGGCCCAAGGACTTGGGCCATCCTCCACTGCACTCCCGGGCCATAGCAGAGAGCTGGCCTGGAAGAGGGGCAACCAGGACAGAATCCGGCACCCCGACCGGGACTAGAACCCGGGGTGCCAGCACCGCAGGTGGAGGATTAGTCTAGTGAGATGTAACGCCGGCCTTTATACAGTAAATTTTAAAGTAACCACAGATAATTCATTTTATTTATTTCAAAGGCAGAGTTGAGAGAGAGAGAAAGAGTAATCTATAGGCTAACACAAGAAGAGAAAATGTAACTACTTATGGAAACTTATAGGGAAATGATTTATCTATACTATTGAGAGTTTTCTGTAAATAATCATATTTTAGCCTCATGGTCTGTATTAGTTCTTTGGCTTTGCATATGAACATCTTTAAAACTAACCCATTTTGAGAAGATTATCCCTTACTACTGTTGATTGCTATAGCCTCATTCCATTCAGTATGGCTGGTTAATAGTATTCTGTTCCTTTATTCCATGTCTCTTTCTACTTCTGTGTCCCCATACAACACCCAAAGAATCTGGTGTTGGCTTCAGTTTTTTATTGGAAATTGTCTTTGCCTCTCTTGTTTGCTATTTTTCATCATTTCATCAAAACCTCAGTCATATTTGCAATTTCATTCTCAGATGAATACATTCTATTTCAGAAATCTTGCTAATATCCTTTGGTTCTTTCTTCGCTGAAATAATTGACAACTGATTCCTTAAAACTCACTCCTTCCTTGGCTTCAGTAACATCTCTGTCCTTTTCAGTTTTCCTATTATTCCTGTGATCATTCCTTCATGGCCTGTTCTTTATTTGTTAACCCCTTATATTTTTCCATGACTAAGGCACCCAACCTGAGCTCTTTCCTTCTATTATCACATGTTCCTTCCTTCCTTCCTCCTTTCATCAAATCTATTCAGCTGTTATTATGGTTGCATTTTGGTGCTTGGCATACATCCAAATAAAGTTCCCTGCCCTCGCAGAGTTTTAGGTTTAACTAGAAGGAGACAGACAAGAGATGTTGTAATTCCATAAAAACGAAATAAGATTTTAGAAGATTCTAAAGAAAAATAGTTGAAATGGAATGAGAAGGAAGAGTCTTGGGATGGCACAGTGGGTTTGCATTTTTAAAAATGTCCTCAATGTACACTTCAGAGGAGACAGCAGAAAAGAAACTCGGCTGGGATGAGAGGTAGTCATGTGCATGCTTAGGGGATGGTTTTTCAGGTAAATGCAAACTTCCTAGGGTAGGAGCTGCCTGGCGTGTTTGGTACAACTGGACATGATATTCTTTGCCTTAAATCAGAGTTGTGGGGAGTGATTTCGGGATTTTCTATCCGGTCATGCCATGACCTGATTATAGTATGAAAGAATCCTTTCAGGCTGCTTTGTTAAAGATAAACCATCAATGATTGAAGGTAGACAAGAGAGTTCTGATTCAAGGTTATTACTGTTATCCAGGAATGACATGATGGTCCCTCTATCAAGGGCAGTAGAAGTGAACTAAGAACAGTGAAGGGGGCCAGCGCTGTGGCATAGCGGGCAAACCAGTTACCTGCGGTGCCAGGATCCCATTGAGTGCAGGTTTGAGTCCTGCCTGCTCCACTTCCAATCCAGCTCTCTGCTATGGCCTAGGAAAGCAGTGGAAGATGGCCCAAGTCCTTGGGGCTTTGCACCTGTGTGGGAAACCCGGAAGAAGCTCCTGGCTTCAGATCAGTGCAGCTCCGGCCATTGCGGTCACTTGTGGAGTGAACCAGCAGATGGAAGATCTCTCTCTGCCTCTGCCTCTGCCTCTGCCTCTCTGTCTTTCAAATAAAATGAATAAATCTTTAAAAAAACAGTGAAGGTATTGGACATATTTTCACAATAAGACCAACAGTATATCCTGAAGAACCCCAGGTGGAGTGAATGATCAAGAGAAGGCAGTGGTGACTCCAGGACTCCTGTCTCATCGAGTAGAAGGCTGGAGTTGCCAGCATCAGATATGAGCAAAACAACGAGAGTTTTTGGACAGAAACTCCAGGATTTCAGGGGCAGGCATTTGTAGCCTCGTGATCAAGCCGCCTGTTCAGATGCTTACATCCATATTCGAGTACCTGGGTTCAGTTCCTGGCTCTGGCTCCTGGGTCCAGCTTCCTGTTAATCCAGATCCTGGGAGTCAGTGGCGATGGCTCAAGCACTTGCATTCATGGGAGACCTGGATTAAGTTCGCAGCTCCTGGCTTTGGCCTGGTCCCATTCTAAGCCAGTGCAGACTCTTGGAGAGTGGACCAGCCAAATGTAAACTCTGTTTCTCAGGCTCATTTTTCTTAAATTTACATAAACTAGGGTTCAAAATACACTTACAAGTTTAGGATTACTTTTAGAAAGTCAAACATGGATGGTCAGACAATACATGAATAACTAAGCTTTTTTTTTTTTTTTGAGAAAGGAGTCTTCAGCGTGGCAATAGTATTTAATGCTTTAAAATTACTTGAGTGATAAAGTGAGTGAGAATGGACAGAAAACTGTTCAAAGTACTGAGTGTGGGCCCTCCTCTCTCACAAGTGGGGAAGAAGAGGAGGAATCTTTAAAAGAGACCAAAAAGAAATTTTTGGAATAGAAGAAAAGCTAGGAATTTGAGTATCCTGGGAGCCAAGAGGAAAGAGAAAGTGAACAACATATTTAAGTTTTTGTTGATTTCAGCTTTCTGCTAGTGTGTGCTCTGAGGGGAGGAAGGCAGTGTCACTGGCACTCGGGACTCTGCTACCCATGTGGGAACCTTGGGATGCATTCCCAGTTTCTGGCTTTGGTCCCAGATGGAGGGATGTTATGGGCATATGGGGAGTGAAGCAGCAGATAGTTCTGTCTGTCTCTCTGCGTTTCAAAATAAACATAGCTTAAATTTAAAAACCTATACACTGATGTCAGAAAGACTCCCATCACCATGTACCTGAGAAGATTTTCCAATTCTTTAAAGAGAAAGGGATTTGCAGAAGGTCCTTGGCAGAGTGGGTCCTGCCTTCCTTGTGCAGGGGAAGTGAACAGAGCAAACAATCCCAGAGCCTCCTTCCGATCCTACCCATCTGCTTGGATGGCAGGTAACTTGGGGCCTGTGGCCGCCTTCAGTGTGGTGGGAGATGGATGCCTGGGACAGACCTCAGGTGGCCTTTCTCATGGAAGAGTCTGCTGCAGACAGCCACCCAGGAGCAGAGGCGCAACTGGCAAAGGTCCCCTTTGCCAGGAGTCTTTGCTTCACTAGCACTGCTAATGAGTAAAGGAAAGAGCATGGAGGAGAGGCAGGCTCCAGTGATGACGAATGAGGACTGCAGAGCTCTAAGGGAGGCCAAGTACAATCCACATCCAAAGGCACTGGGCCAGTTCCTGGCTGTGTTTGACAACCAGTGGTGCATTGGGTTCATTTATTGAACCAGCTGTATTCATAGCAGTAGAGTGAGGAGAGGAGGACATATGCCTGAGGCTAAGCAGCCAACCAACAAGACAAGGGCAAGAGTCTCACAAATATCCCCAGATGAGGAAATGAGCCTGCAGCAAAAGCCAGCAGCTGTCTTGTTGATACTAGGGAATGGGTGAGACTTTCTTCCCGACACCTCAAATGCCATGTCAACTGTCGCTTGGACCCAAATTAACATTCACCACGTGGCCCAGTACAAATGGGAGGCACCCAGAAGACTCTGTAAACTGATGGGAAGGAGAATTCTAGCCAGCACCAAACATCTCCCTGGATTACTAATAATTTGGGCTGTTACTGAGCGGAACACTGGAGCAAACATGTGATAAAACATGGACTGAATCAGAACATTCCATCATTCCAATTCTAGCAATGCGTGGCTCCCTCCCTTGCTTTCTGCCCGTCCTCCCAGCTCTCTTGTGTAGCAGGACACGACTCGCCTTTCTTCAGTGCTGTGCCCCTGTGAGATTCGATCATTTTGATTGATAGTAACAGAAAAAAAAAAAATCTCAAATGCTATTTTTCCTAGCCTTGGGGGGGGGGGTATAAATACTCCAGATAGAGTCTTTGATCCCCATGGCCAGATCCTGGAGACAGGTTTGCATATTGTCAGCCCTCTCTTCACCACCCAAATTATCAACTACACAGAGGATAGAGACTAACCCCCAAATCCCTCATCACAGAGGACTCCACAATTCTGCCTCTCAGGTCCATGGCCAGGGCCCAAGTCAGGCCTACTTGTCCTCTCCATGCGTGATTACTGATTCTGCCAAGAAGGGAAGGGGCTCCAGAGCCTGACTCCTATTTATTTAATTAATTAATTAATTATTTATTTTTAAAATTATTTCATTTATTATTTCATTTTTTCTGACTTCTGAACCCGTGACCCAAACACTGCAAAAATTGAGCCTACATTTAAGGAATGAGAGGGGGCAAAAAAAACGTGTGTAGGTGAAGAATTTAGGTTATGACAGTTGTTTACTCGTTTATAGCGTCAACGTCTCTAGACATCTGAATAGGTTTCTGTGTGCCAAATCTTAGACAATCTGTGAATCATGACTTTTAGTCAATGAGCCACATTAAAATCAAGAAGTGAAATTTGTTGTAAGCAACATTTCTGTAGGTTTGTTTTTTTTCTTAGATGAAGTTATGACCACATTTATTATTTTCACACTTGAGTTATATGCAGTTGAGACTTCAGGATAATTCTGAGGCTTCTCACAGTTTGGAGTATAAGTTTTAGATATTAAACCAAGTTCATTTCCTCCACAGCTGAGCCTCGTGTAAATCCTTTGACTATTTCACTGACTGAGTAGCTTGACTTTTCCTCTTGGCTCCGTACTTGAGGGGTCTGCAGGTGTTTCTTGAGAGTAAAAACACTTCTCAGTTGTAAACTGTGACTATTAATTTTATTAATCCTGGGTCAAACACAACCATTTCTGGCATAGACCAAAGCTCTTTAGGTTTTTTAAAGCAACAGCATTAAATTGCCAGAGAGATTTTATTTGCTATATGCAAATGTAGTACAAATGTTCCTGCTCACTAAGTACATTACAAAAAAAACCTAATATTAATTTTCAAGAAGCATTAAATATCAACAAGAGCATATATTTCCAAGTTGTAAAGCATAATATCAAAATATACTTTTAAAGATATTTAAAATATTTGTTTTTATGTATACATATAAATATATATCATGCAGCATATACATTAAACCATCTAAGAAGCCATGTAAATAAGTTGTGTCTTTCTCCTATGTTCCACCCACAAATGCCACTGAATGTTTTTGGAATGATCAAAACTTTATAGTTAATTCAGTAAACATAGGGATTTGTTTTCACATGTACCACTTGTTAGAATTAAATAGAGTATTGAAAGCAGATTTGAACAGACTGCTGTCTCTCATGCTAGGGAATATGGGATGTTCATGTCCCTGTTGCCATTTAACTTCTCTTAGCATTGAACCTCTGAGAAGGTTTTGAGTGGAATTTGATCATTGTAATAATAGTTACCTATAATGATAAGCACTGTACTAGATCCTTTAGGTCAATTATCTAATTTTGTATTATCTGACATATGTCATTAGTCATATGATGTTATAATGAATATTATCTTCCTCTCTGTTGCTTGGGAAAGTTAAATAACTTGCCCAAAGTTGTAGAGCTGGCAAACAGTAGAATTGGGATTTGAACCGAGTACTAGTTTAGTCCAAACCCTATCCTATCCTCTGTCTGTTTCTTCACACATAGCTTTGGTACATAGCAGCAGCCTTGGCTTAGGTAATGATTTTTCTTTTGTTTAGTACTTATTCATGGCATAAAGTTTGATGAGTATCAAGTAGTCTCGTGAGAAATGGGTTCCATGCAATTTCATGGTTAGCACATTTTCTTTTTTGAGACCTCTGCAATATTTGCCGTGACACTATGGATGTTGCCATGCAGGTGCATCAATTCTGATAAATATATTACTCTGTTAGTGGATGTTGATCATGCTGGAGGCTGTGCCTGGGTGGGAGAAATCTTTCATTTCTGTTCTTGATGTAAGTCTACAAACACCTAAAAAAATAAGGTAATCATCACACAACCAATAGAAGAAAGTTCCTACTAGATACAGAAATCATGGTAAGTTATGTCCTTATTTCCCATCTACCAATGTTTTCTTTTTATTTTAATATTTTTATTTATTTATTTGAGAGGTAGAGTTAGACAGAGGAAGAGATAGATCTTCCATCCACTGGATCACTCCCCAAACAGCTGCAACAACTGGAGCTGGGCTGATCCGAAGCCAGGAGCCAGGAGCTTCTTCCAGGTCTCCCATGTGGGTGCAGGGGCCCAAGCACTTAGGCCATCTTCTACTGCTTTCCCAGGCCATAATCAGAGAGCCGGATCAGAAGAGGAGTAGCCAGGACATGATCTGACACCCATATGGGATGTTGGCACCATAGGCAGAAGCTTAGCCTACTGTGCCGCAGCCCCCTACCAGTGTTTTTACAATAGATTTGGGATGGAATATTGAGTCTGTTATAAACCTTAGACTTTTCTAGGGTGAGTATGTTGGCTACTGTATCAGTGATTCTCAGACAGGAACTCCCAGGAGGTGATGTGTGCCTTCCCTCAGGTTGTAGCTTCTTAAGGCAACAACCCCACCTGTAAATGAATTGCAGTGAAATTAGTGAAGAATGAGAGTGTCCAAGGTTTGTGATAAGGTTGCATTCTGTCATCAGAAAGAACTGCATCGTTCTACATCTGAACTTAAAAAACACGCAAAATCATCCATTTTACTGCTTCCTCAATGACTTTTAATATTTTTCATTTAGTTATTGAAAATGTCAATTTGATAAACTTTATAGCAGTCATTTTTCCAAGACTACTCTAGTGCTGTAATTAAATTCTTTCCAACCTTTTTAAAAAAATTAAAAATTTGTTCTTTTGAAATTTGAAATGGAGAAAGGAGAGGAAAAGGGAGAGGAAAGGGGGGGAGAAGGAGAAGAGCAGGGGAGAGGGAGAGGGAGAGGGAGAGGGAGAGGGAGAAGGAGAGCGAGAGGGAGAGGTCTCCGTGTATTAGTTCACTCCTCAGATGTTTGCAGCAGCTGAAACTGGGGTCAGGCTGAGTTAGGAGCCCAGAACCCAAAAGCGGGTCTCGTATGTGGATAGCAGCAACCGATTACTTGAGCCATCACCTGCTACTTCCTACAATGTGTCCTAGCAGGAGGCTGGAATTGGGAGTAGAGGTGGGACTTGAACCCAGGCACTCTGATAAGGGGCATGAGTGTTCCAAGTGGCATCTTAACTGCTGCACCAAATGTCGCCCCTGCAATCGTTTTGTCAGGCAGCAGCTATTTCCCTTCTTTAGAAATATTCCAAGCACACATCTGCTTGCCCTTCAGCTTGACTGATTTAGGTTATCTAATTTTCTTTATTCTTTTATTCCTCTTCTGTTGTCATCATATGGGTTTGTTAGGAATGTGCACTTCTTGGGCCTTGATAATTATGCTGCAGTACTTTTGCAGTAAATGTGAATACTCTCTTATTTTTAGAATTTTAGACTCTTTATTTGTACTGGAAGTGAGTTCTTTCCAGTAAGATTTTGTGAAACTGGGCAGTTTATCTAAATACAAAGAAATGTGGTCACTTTTTTAACCATTTCATGCAAATCATTCGTTCATTGCACCAAAAAAATAATGCATCTGTCAATTTGTGTTTTGCATTTTCTTTCTTGCATGACCTTTTCACAGCAGAACAGAACAACTTGAAAACTGAGTGGGAAAGAAAATCTAAAGAAATTATTAAAAAAATAGAAATGAGCTCAGAGGCATTGACTGAGAATACATATCATATATAATAGTATTCATTTTTAGACTAGCAAGAGAAATATTAAAGGACAAAATAGACTGCGGGTTTAAAAAAAAGGAAGCTGTAGAATAACATCCATTTAATGGAACAAAGTTTTTTTTTTTTCCCTACAATTTGTGGAACTCCTCACTTACTATAGAGTTAAATTGTAAGTGTATAAAGTTAATTGAAAATAGATCTTAGTAAAAAATAAGAATGGGAATAGGAGAGGAAAGCTGAAGAAGGGTGGGAATGTGAGTGGGAGGGCAGGAAGGGTGGGAAGAATCACTATATTCCTAAAGTTGTATTATGAAAAAAAAATTGTTATACATTCAAAGAGAAAAAAAGATGGAAGAGAAGGCCATGGTCTTCATCATGCTCCTTTCTCTTCCACTCCCTTCTCACCAAAAGGAAACACGTGCCCAGTGGAGGCAGACTGTAGGAGCCGTATGGTGCTCAAGTTTGTTGGTTTTATCAAGGTATAATCTTCAAGTGTTGCTCCAAAGGTATTTCAAGAAGACATGCAACCCAAGTGAGAGAAGGTAGCTACGCAACAACAGGCTTACGTACAACCCTCTGACCTCCTTGAACCACATTCCATCCTAAGCCACTGCATGGAGGAATGCCTGAGCCACCAGAGAGTTTGGGTTGATATGGGTTTAATGTCACTGCTCATGTCTGCTTGTATTATGGTTTTATTTTCCCAAAAGGCAGAAGTAGAAAGCTGACCCAAAGCCTGATAAGCACTCTCTCTCTCTTCCTTCTCTCGTTTTCATGCATTTCTCATTTCTTCAGAATAGTGATGTTCAGGCATTCTTATCTTGTTGGTTGAAACGCAGCAGGATGCTGATGCATGGGTTTGATGAGCACAGATGCATGGGAGAAAGTAGGCTAACATGTACCAGCCCAGTTTTCTAAGAGGCATTTCATTAGGTGGTGTTAGAAGAGTCACATATACCAAGAGGTACTTTGCTTTTTGTTCACTGTAGACTCCATGTCAGTGTATCCCTAATGGCCACCCTCTGGTGGAATGGTTCTCATCTGTGGTAAGCTTAGAAAGGCCAAGGTCCTTAGTGACAAACAGCTCTGAGTCCCAATACCATAACTGGACGATTCAGTGCTTGCTATAATAAAACAGGTAAAAATGACATCTGCCTACCCCAGTGTATCCAAGATCATCCATCATGACAGATTTTCCCTTTTGCTTCATGCTGTGTTGATTGATTGTGGTTGTTCAGAAAGGTGGTTAGAGGTTATTTTTGCCACATTCCTTTTTGTGACTCAATCCAGCCTAAGTTCCTTCCCTGACAAATCACTGGGGCTGTTGTGGTCCTCCCCTGAAGGTAGAACCAGGGCGTGAGGGCTAGGCAGCCCATCGCAAAAGAATGTCCAGCCCCAATCTGTCATCACTGCTGACAATGGAATAGACGCAGCATCAAGGATGCCCTGGCTGCAGCTACCGCGAAATCACTTTCTGAAACGAAGAATGTTTTTATTTATATTTTTCAGATATTTCTAGCCTCTCATAAATGTCCAATATGCTAGGCTCTATGAGATTAAAAATATGAGCAAAAGATTCCCTATTTTCAAAGGGGCTTGCATGTAAATAAGGGAGATAAAAAGCACACAAACAAACCGGGGAAAGTAAGACTACAATATACAGCTGGTGAGGGGCCCTAACTGGATTTTGAATGTCATTACTGGGTAGCTTTTAAATTCTTGTCCCAACTTTGTGTTCCTGTTAGACATAAGGTAATGAGAACAGAGATATAATCCCCTTTTTCCTGTGTTAGAACTTCTCATGCAGTTCTAGGAAACTCAGTTCCTGGTTCTTAGTATACTTCAAGTACCCTAGCTGAAGGAACTCCCTGCTCTGTGTCTACTGTAGCAGGCAGGGTCACCATGACATCTTCATTTTGTGCATTTCAGGCTTCTTCCCCCCCAACCTCATTTCCTGTTCTCCCTCTCCTCTCCACCCCCCCACCCTGATGCTAAATAACCTAGCTTTTGCCTCAGTTTTCAATCCTAATACTATCCAGTTAATACAATAGCAATCCAGCTAGAGTCAGCAGAGCTGCAAATTTCACTGCAAGTGAAGAGTGCAGGCGAGAGAGAAAGCCTATCCCTTTAGGAGAGTCTACATTTAACTAGAATAAGGGGAAGTAATACAAAATAGGAAGCACTGAATCGTCCAGTTATGGTATTGGGACCTAGAGCTGTTTGTCACTAAGGACCTTGGCCTTTCTAAGCTTACCACAGGTGGGAACTACTCCACCAGAGGGTGGCCATTAGGGATACACTGACATGGAGTGTAGGGTAAATGAGTAAGAGCACTAAAAGACACTGAAACCCTACATTGTACCATGGCACGTGGAGGAGGCTGGCAGCATGCAGCTTATTCCTTCTATTTATTTATTGGAAAGGCAGTCTTACACACAGACACACAGACACACACACACACACAGAAATTCCATTCATTGATTCACTCACCTAATGACTGCAATTGTCATAGCTGGGCCAGACAAAAGCCAGGTGATCCATCCAGGTCTCCCTCATGGGTGATAGGGACCCAGGTACTTGAGATATCTGCTGACTCCAGGAGCATTAGCAGGGAGCTGGGTCAAAAGTGAACTGGCGCTCAGATCTGGGATGCTGGAACCCCAAACAGTGGTTTAAGCTGCGCACCACAACACCAACCCTGCATGGTTGGATCTTGACCAGTATATGAGTATATGCTGTAAACTGTGAACTGCTCCAGGGGAAGGTGTGAATGTGAATAAGAAGGAAGTCAGGATCTTTTCCCTAACTCTGATGATACTTGAAGGACAGATAAGCAGCATCTGGGAAGACAGCCAGCAAAGCTGTGAGTTGTTTACAGCTCTGATTTCCACGTCTTCTCTAGACCATGGGTTTCTTTGAGTCATGATATGAAAGAATGAGCAGGAATAGTAAGAGTAACCAAACACCATTTGTGTCCTGCCATTGTAAAACTTCACACTTATTTTTGCTTCAGAATGGAGGGATTTCAGTGGAATTAACATTAAGCTGCAGCATCACTTTGCTTTTGTAAACTTAGGCTTCATCATTTTACTACAAGCCAAGGTGTCCCCATGAATGCTGAAAGTGGGTCTTACCACTGACGTGTAAGACATGGAACTTTGGATTGAGGCCTTTGCTTATGGCCTCTGCCCATGAGCATTGGAAGACACTATTAAATCACAAGGTAGTTTACTTCTAATCCTCTGTGTGGTATGTTCTTTCTTTAACACATACATAGATTGAAAGTGCAGATTCTGTTGCTCAGTGGTCAAGTATGTGGGATTACTTTGGAGCAGAGCGAGTATTTCGTGTCCCAGATGTGGCTTTCCAAGGCTAGTGTACTCTTGTGACATATCCTTGGGGTTGACCAGGTGTCTTTCTTCCTGCTAATAATGTACCAGCCTCACAGCTACCCTTATTTTAGAGATTTATAAACATTGTTTGTAAACACTGTGCTATGGATTTGATGTTGAAAGTGAAAACCCTTAGTAATCAATGAATGCTTAGACTCTAGTTCAAGAAATTAACAGCAAGTAAACAGCAGATCTCTTCCCTGTGATCTGTGAAAGGTTCACTATCAATCATTTGGCTTTTGAGTATTGGACACCAGGCCTCTCTCTCAGTGTAAGACAATTTTTTCTGGACAACTCAGCAGACTTCAGCAGATACTGAGTCCCTGATTAAAGGGGCAGGAAGATTTCATTTTCTGTTTTATTAATGATGGTTGGGGATAATTTCATACCAGGGAGCTTAGCTTCACACGGCAATTCAGGATTTCCAGACCCTTTAATCCCATAGCTGTTGTTTTCTCCCCAAAACAGATCACCTGTTAGGAAAATCAGACTGGGCAAAAGAATGTTTCTGTCTTTAGAAACACAGTTTTCTGACTCAGTTTTCCAGGGGCTGTTAATTTGAAGAGGAGCCTTATTTTTACTTCTGCACAGGGAAGACAGATAAGATTTCATGTAATTAATGGAAACCTCAGTGACAGTGTTGGCTTTTTTGTTAAACAGTTAAGCATCTGCTCTTTTACTATTTCCCCCTTAAATGCTAGAATCAAGCCTCTCAATTTCAGTGTTGTATAGCAAAAATAGGAAACCATTGTTAAAATATATGTAATGCATCTCTGATTTCTGTCACTACTACCAGCAAAGACAAACCCTTATGAGTAACAAGAAAGAGACACTCTAAAGCTTTTAATACAGACTTTTTTTTTTGGTAAATCCATAGTGCCTATAGTTTATAATATAGGTTAACATTTTACAAGCAAAAGAAGCATGACATTAAAAATAATACTGAGATTAGACATTTTTTCATATCAAAAATCACAAACCTCCATGTGTACAATAGAGATTCTCAGCCAATGCACTACATAGATGAGAGAGCTGTTGCTGAAACACACTGTTCAGTTGTATGGGAATGAGGGAGTCTCTTATGCATGTGATTAGTGTGGCCTCTGTCCCCTTCTAATACCTGCTAGAGAAATCACAGAGCCCTCCCAGAGGGTAGAAGCAGATGATCTCTTTGAAGGTCTTCCTCAGTTCTTGACTCCGGAGTGCATAAATGAGAGGATCGATGATTGAATTGCACATGATCAGTATGAGATACAAGTTAAAGTGAGACATGAAGCACACACAATACGGGTTCTGGGGACAGGAGATGTAGAATATTAAGTGGAGGAAGAAAGGGGCCCAGCAGACAACAAAGACCCCAATCAGGATGGTCAAGGTGATTGCCCCCTTCATGTTGGCCCCTTGGCGGATGGTGCCCGTGCCTGGAAGGACCGCGATCCTCTTAATGTGAAGTCTGGCCATCAGGAACATGTGCACATAGAGGGAGGCCATGAGAGCCAGCATGGTGAAGAACATGGTGATGAGGCAGATGATGACAGCGCTGCTGTCGGAATAAATGATGAAGAGAATGCCCGAAACTGTGCAAGCTGCCCAGATGCAACTGATGATGATCCCGACCCGCTTCACTGTCATGATGTTATGGTACTGGAGGGCATAAAAGATAGTAAAATACCTGTCCACTGCAATGGAGAGCAGGCTGCAAATGGAGGCAAGCAAGGAGCTACAGATGACCGAGTCAATGACATTATCAATGTTCACCGTGAAACTCTGTGCGTCCGTATCCGTGCTGTTTAATAGGGTGATGACAATGGTTTCTGACCCATTGGAAATGCTCACCAGCATATCTGCCACTGCCAGGCTGCAGATGAAGAAGTACATGGGCGAATGCAGGTTCTTGTTCTTGGCTATGGCTACAATCACTAGAATATTCTCCAGCAAGCTTATGACACCCAGAGTCACGAACACCTCGGGAGACACAAAAAGTTGCTCGTAGCACCCTCCATCAGAGTAGCCCTTCCCCAGGGACTCGCTGGCATTGCTGTGCAGTCCGTAGCTGCTGCGATTCCAGAAGTGGAGAGACGTGTGCGTCCCACGGTGGTGGGTGGAGTTCATGGTGCAGCAGGTGGATTCAGATCCCCCTGTGCTCACTGCACCTCCCGGCGCAGGAAATCCCAGTTACTGTCTCTTTCTCTGTCTGAAAGTTAGGAGGCTAACGCGGCACGCATGCTGTGGAGTCCAGTCACAAGCTCCAGGGCTCGCCATGGAGTTTTTAGTCTTTTTTAGGTCCGGCTGTGATCATCATCGCTTTAAAATGTTAGACTTCAAAATGCCCATTCTCAGTTGGAAAGATTGCTGACTGCATTTTGGTTCTCACGTCTGCGTTAACTTTATGAATTCGGGTCTTTTCAAAACAATTTTCCTGGTAGCTGCCTTGCCACCGGGGCGAATCCTGTGCACATGCTGCGGCGGCGCCTCTCCGAAGCAGTTGTTGCCAGCCCCTGCCTTTTATCCAGCGCTGGTAACTGGGGTTGCCGCTGCTGCTTTTTAGAAAAAAAAATAGGCTCAGAGCTGCTCCTCCTGTGCTTGCTCCTGACCAATCAGAGCGCAGTGAAAGCCTGTGAGATGCTGAGGAGGATCCTGAAATTCAAATTGCAGAGTAGTTCTCATTCAGATGCAGGGGCTTCTGGAAGCTGGCTGGTTGTGAGATCCTGAATTTTCCTTTTTAAGTTTTCATGGAAAGTAACCTGATCCCTGCAGGGCATCCGTGCCAGCACAAGCAGCCACCCTGAGACAGCGCCTGTGTGGGTATCTGAAATGAAATGGAAAACACAGTCCCATGTTCCTGCCTTTATGCCCGAATACAGAATGTCTTTATACTATTCAATTTCTTTGTATTAAGACCCAGGCAGCTATATTTCAGTTTAAAATACCTGAAATGTAGGGAGAATGTTTATAGTGTGTGTAGGTATGCCATAGATGAAAGAATTAGGCACCTACCTGCAATTTGATTTACAACAGGTGCACCAGTATCTAATGTTTCTCTATCGCAGAATTTTTGTTTTTAGAGCTAGAAATTCATGGCGTTTAAAATCCATACAACATTAATGAGACCATACTCAACTCAGACTTAGATAAAGTCAATAATTAGCCAGGCTTCTTTTGCTAAAAAGGTAAAATTCTGTTTCTAATGTTATTTTGTTTTTGACTTCCACAGCTGAAGATCTTGTAAGTTAAACCCATAAATGTCTTGGTAACTTTACTTATTCAAGCTGAGATTAGTGGATCCAAGCTATTTATTCGAGTTTCTGAATATTTTCTTTAGTTTTGAAAGATTCCAGCAAAATTATTTTTCAATTAAGTTCCAGGTTGTGAAATTGTGTCCTCCGTGTGACTATTTTTGGTTTCAGCTGTCAGTGGTTTATGGGTTCTGTTCATTGGAAAACAAGAATCATTTCAGGGTTAATTCTGAACCCTCAGTCATTTAAGTATGGATTTTCTCTCCATTGCCATCTGTGACAGAGATAATGCTAAATTTTTTTCCTGAGCATTCAGCTAAATTAACATCTTCCACCTATCCCTGCCAGTGGGAGGGATGTTTCAATTGAATTCCAGCTGATGGAATGTGAGCAGAATGATGTACCTCACCTAGTGCCTCTCCTGCCCCTCAGTGGATGCCTCACTATGTGGATAAAACAGCCATGTCACAGAGGAAGCCTGTGGCTCTGAGAGTGCTCTCGCCTCCAGTTCTCTCCACCCTGCAGCTCACCAGCTATGCTGAGCAGTTATTTGAGCAAGCAATGTATTTCTCCTGTGTGAGGTTGCTGAGATAATGGTGTTTGACTATTACAGCAGTAATTATCCTGACTTTCTAACTTTTTGTTGGCTCATTTACAAGCAGAAAACCTGAATTACCTGAGACTTTTTTTCCTTTTTTGCATTTACCATGATAATGAATTATCTAAGAAATATGCAATAGGGAAGAAATCTATAGTATTAACTTTTTGTCACTATAACGGAATAACTGAGGCAGGTAACTGTATAAGCAGAAAACGTTTATTTTAGCTCAGGAGTATTTAGTTTATTCATTGAAAGGTTTATTTCATTTTGGGGTTTCAAAATCAGAGATAAGGTAGTGGGGTTGGGGTAGGTTAAGGGCATTGGTTTGGCCTGTGGGCAGAATAGTGAATGCTAACACTTCATGGCAGGATTGCCTGAGAGTATGGAAGAGGTTACACTGCCAAACATGTCAGAGAGAAACTGAGGTCTGACATTCACCCAGAGCACTGCCTCAGTGACCTGAGGACTTCCAAGTAAGCACCACCTCCTAAAGATTCCACTCCCTCAGATAGGCTTCCTCCTTCACTCCAGGGACCAAGGCTTCATTAATGGATCATTAGGAGACTCCCAAACATATCCACACCGTAGTGTCTGCTGCTTCAAAAAGTTTGTGAAACATGAAAATGAAAGATAGGTTTATTTTGGTGCAAAACATTTTTGAAATCCAGGGATAGTTTTGCCATAGTGTGCATTTCCCATGAACTTTTGATTTTTTTTTTTTTTTTGACAGAATGGACAGTGAGACAGAGAGAGACAGAGAGAAAGGTCTTCCTTTTCCGTTGGTTCACCCCCCCAGTGGCCGCTGTGGTCAGCATGCTGTGGCCAGCGCACCACGCTGATCCGAAGCCAGGAGCCAGGTGCTTCTCCTGGTCTCCCATGGGGTGCAGGGCCCAAGGACTTGGGCCATCCTCCACTGTACTCCTGGGCCACAGCAGAGAGCTGGACTGGAAGAGGGGCAATCGAGACAGAATCCACTGCCCTAACTAGGACTAGAACCTGGTGTGCCGGCGCCGCAGGTGAAGGATTAGCCTATTGAACCAAGGTGCCGGCCCTATGAACTTTTAGATGACTGCTTGTATTATGTTGTTATCAGACCATCAGAGTCAACCCTGGATAATCTGTTTGCTGAAACAACTCTTGCCCTTTTGCTTCCTACAGTTCCTAGTGGCAAACTCTTCCATTTGCTCAGACTTTACCGGAATTTAAAATGCATTACATTACAAATTTATAGCCATTAAAGTGGCCTGATACTGGCATGAAAACAGACACAGAGAGCAATAGAAAAGAATAAACGCATAGCAATAAACCTACACATCTGTAGCCAACTGGTGTTTGACAAAGGTGGTAAGAATATGTATTGGAGAAAGGATAGTCTTTTCAATAAATCATGCTGGGGAAATTGGTTATCCTCACAGAGCGTAATGAAATCACTCTTCTCTCACTGTGTATGAGCACTAGTTGAAAATGCATTGAATACCTATATGTAAGACCTAGAACTTTGTAACTGCTCAAAGAAAATACAGGGTGTAGGGAAAGGCAAGGATTTTTTTTAAGACTTCAAAACCATAGGACATAAAAGCTAAAATAGACAGATGGGATTTCATAAACAAGTGTGGACAGCTATAAAACAATCAAGATTTAAGAGATAATCTACCGAAAGAAAGAAATATCTGCAAGTTATATTTCTGATGGGGGATTAATAATCAGAATATAAAAGGAGCTCAACCCAACAGCAAAAAAAAAAACAAAGATAAAATGGGGTCTGCAGGTTAAGATGCTACCTGCAACATTGACATTGCGTTTGGGTGCTGGTTCATGTCTCAGCTGCTCCACTTCCAATATAGCTCTCTGCTAATGGCCTGAGAAGATGGCACAAGTACTTGTGCCCCTGCGCCCACTTGAGAGACCTGGATGAAGCTCCTGGCTCCTGGCTTCGGCCTGGTCTACCACTGGCCATTGCAACCATTTGGGGAGTGAATCAGTGCATGGATGAGCTCTCTGTCAGTCTCTCTCTCTCTCTCTCTCTCTCTCTCTGTAGATCTTTCAAATAAATAAAAGCATCTTAAAAAATAACTCATACAAATGATTCAATAAAAAATGAGCAATAGATCTAAATAAACATTTTTGAAAGGAAGACATACCTATGACTAACAGGTACAGGAAAAAAAAAGCTCAACATCACTAATTATTGGGGAAATGCATATCAAAACCACAATGAGATGTCACCTAACTCCAGCTAGATTGGTTATTATCAAAAAGCAAGTGCCTGCAAAAAATGGGAAGAAAAGGAACCGAAGCACACTCCTAGTGGGAATATGAACAAGTACAGCCCTTATGGAAGACAGTAAAGATTTTCCTCAAAAAGTAAGAAGCAGAGCTGCCATTGCATCCAGCAGTCCCCCTTCTGTACTCACAGGGAGTGAAGTACCTTGATGAAGACACATCTGCACTCCCATGCTTATTGAAGCATGATTTACAATAGCCACGGAATGGAAACAACCAGAGTGCATCAACTGATGACAGGATAAAGAAAGTGGAACACAACGGGGAATACTGTTCAACCATAGAATGGAAGGAATTGTGTGATTTTCAACAACATGAATGGAACTAGAGGTCACTATACTAAATGGAGTAAGCCAGGCACAGAAAGACAAGTATTGAGTACTAAGGTAGGAGAAAGATGCCTTTTGTTTTAATTTCCAGTAGAGTAATTATAGATGATAGCTTTCTGCATATTTGTTAAATAAACAATACTATAATAAAGAATTATGAATATTTTTGACATAAGGGAATGATAACATTTTGAGGAAATAGCTATGTTTACCCTGATTTGAACACCACACAATATGAGTCAAAATATCACATGACCTAAACAATTCTAATTTTTATGTATCAGTTAAAATAAGAAAATTTAATAAGGATATATTTTATGTCAGCCATGGTTTAGTTCTTTAACCAACAATGCTATGCGTATTCATATTTTTTAGAATAATTTGCAGGTTTATTTTCAAATGCAAATTTGAGTTAGAGTGTAATTTATTTCTGTTCTGAGCAAAAACCCTTGTCTTGAATTTATAATAATAAATTTGAAAAAGTACTATCTAGAAATGTTTGCCAAAGTGCCCAATAGAAAAGTAATTTTAATAGAGGTTGATGGCTTTTCTACCACAGAATAAAATGGAAGTTTCCATCGTCAAATAATGTTGGAAAATATTGCCAATTCACTGTCCCATTGAAGTTTTGGAGTTTGTTGGCAGATGAAATTTCTGAAATTTCCCACTGTAAAAGGAGAATTATCTTGCTTAAGCCACTTATTTCTTAAAGTTATTGGAGCATAAGATTTTTCTCTCCCACATTTATTTTTCAATTACTCATTAAATGCATTTCTGTTGTAATGCTTCTTTTGAAATGTAAATTTGTTCCAGACTTATTGATATATCAGAGAATATTTTGAGCTTAAGGAATTTTTTTTTTGACAGGCAGAGTGGACAGTGTGAGAGAGAGACAGAGAGAAAGGTCTTCCTTTGCCATTGGTTCACCCTCCAATGGCCACCGTGGCCGGCGCACTGTGACCGGCACACCACGCTGATCCGAAGCCAGGAACCAGGTGCTTCTCCTGGTCTCCCATGGGGTGCAGAGCCCAAGTGCTTGGGCCATCCTCCACTGCACTCCTGGCCACAGCAGAGAGCTGGCCTGGAAGAGGGGCAACTGGGACAGAATCTGGCACCCCGACCTGGACTAGAACCCGGTGTACCAGCGCTGCAAGGTGGAGGATTAACCTGTTGAGCCATGGCGCCGGCCTTAAGGAATTTTTTTACATTTGTGTTTTCTCGGTTTTGATTGAGAAAAACAATTAGGTTAAGATGGGAAACCACAGACAGCTGACCCAAGACACATGGGTGCACAATGTGCACATCACCTCCACCATTTGCTGCACCTGCTAATGGCATGTGTAACGAGGCACAGTCACCCTCAGTTTTTGGTAATCTTCCTTCTAACAATTTATAATAAGTTTTATGAAGTTTTCAGTAATCCTCCCTTGTCTGATTCTGGATTCAAGGTAATGCTGGCCTCATAGAATGAATTTAGAAGGGCTCCTTTCCTTCGAATGTTTGGGAATAGTTTGATAAAGACTGATGTTGGTGATTCCTTACAGGTTTGGTAAAATTCATCAGAGAAGCCATTTGTTCCTGATTTTTTCTTTGTTTGGAGGCCTTTTATTACTCATCCAATCTCACTGCTTGTAGTTGGCTTGTTTAGGTTTTCTACATCTTGTTGGTTCAATTTTAGTAAATTATATGTATCCAGAAATGTACTGATTTCTTCTAGGTTTTCTCATTCATTGGCATATTGTTGTTCATAGTGGTTCCTAATGATTCTTTATGTTTCTGTAATATAAGTTGTAACATATCCTTTGCCATCTCTAGTTTTATTAATTCGAATCATTTCTCTTTTTTGCTTCATTTGACTAAATTATTCTGACTATAATAATTGTGTTCATTTAAAAATGCAAAAGGTTACCTTTTGCACTATAAAATAAACTCTTCTTTATAAAAATTTATCTCCCATGGTTATAGACTACTGTTTGCAAGTCTTCCAGTTTTC
Organism: Sylvilagus floridanus; assembly: GCA_949820135.1. NCBI lineage: Eukaryota > Metazoa > Chordata > Mammalia > Lagomorpha > Leporidae > Sylvilagus > Sylvilagus floridanus. The sequence continues at coordinate 108,657,340 of OX463226.1, forward strand.
CTAATTACTGTCTGTAAACAGAATGTCCCAGTACAATGCATACCATTAGGGAGCGATTTATAACACATAAACATTTTATACCCAATTATAAAACAAAAGTAACTTCTTTTCATACAATTAGATTTATGTTGCACTTTTAGAGTAATCAAAGATTATTATATGAAACAAAATAACATTTTTGGTTTAAAGATTTATTTATTTATTTGAAAGACAGTTACAGAGAGGCAGAGAGAGAGAGAGAAGACTTCCATCCTCTGGTTCACTCCCTAGATGGACGCAATGGCCAAAGCTGCTCTGATCCGAAGGCCAGGACCCAGGAGCTTCTTCTGGGTCTCCCACACGGGTGCAGGTGCCCAAGAATTTGGGCTATCTTTCATCACTTTTCTGAGGCCATAGCAGAGAGCAGCCGGGACTAGAACTGGTGTCCACATGGGATGCCAGCACTGCAGGAGGCAGCTTTACCTGCTAAACCACAGCACTTGCCCCAACAATAACCTTTAAAGCAAATCTGTACTTATTATTTTTAATATAGAACAAGTAAATCTATTACATTAATTTATATCTTGTTTTCAAAAGCTTCAGATTTGACAATACTAGTAGTATGAATTTAATTAGACTTAGTCATAGTAGAATATTAATATATTAATATGTCCTTTATAAAGCTGATTTTATAAAATATGATTTTATCTTACAATATAAAATTTGGGGTTTAATAATGATTATTTTCACTTATTTTTATCACAATAACTTCTGTATAGTTTTAAATCTGGTTATCTTAAATTCTTCTCAAATCCACTCAATTTTCTTTCCTTCTTCTATTCATTCTATCAACTAGTGTTTTACTGATTATATACTTTGTGCCAGAAGCAAGTAAGGTATCTGTTCTGCCATTGAGAAACTTCAATGCAGATGTCATTTAAATGGGGAGACTTAATTATAGGCTAATAATTCTTATACACTGTTATCAGTAGGAAATAACGGCAATATGAATAGACTATTCTCTGTGAGTGGGTCTTTTTTATTAGGGAGATTTTGTTAAGGTGAGAAGTGGAGAAATACAGCATTTAGCTGGCTGAAAGAGATAAAGATGACTGGAATTAAGGCAGATGGGAAAACTTCTACAAATGCAGGTTGTGTGAAATGATGTTGCCAATTTTGGAAATAAATACCTTGTCATGGCTGGACTGAGAAAGAAGCAGCATAAGAAGTGGATAGGGAGATATTAGCAAGGAATAGATGATGCCAGGGAGCTAGGACCACACTTAAAAACTTTGAACGACTCCTCTATTTCCATCAGGGTAAAGAACTTCAAGAATGAAGGAGTAACCTGATATTATTTATGTTTTAGGACAAACACTGTGGCATTATGAACGGTAAACTTAAGAAATTAGAAACTACTCAGATTCCATTACAGAAGCCCAAATGAAAGACTGTGAAGACCTGAGGTAAGCCAGCAGCAGCTTTGCTGCAGGTCGGTCAGTAATGGAATGAGGAAAAGAGAGGACTCTTCAATGTCCATTTTTTGCCTTGGGTGAATGAGTGGATGTTCGTGCCATTATGTTGATAGATATGTAAGTTGACTCTCAAATTTCCACTTGAATCTCCCTCAATTTCATGTTTCTGTAGTGAAAAATCTGTATTTCCCAGACTCCCTTGCAGCCTAAGCTGTGCAGGTGTCAGATTTTCCCAGTTAGATATATTATTCAGAGTTTTAGAACTAAGTGAAGCAAAAGCCACCTTCCTGCAGCCATGTCAGGTGGCTAACCAATGTAGGTTTTAGTATTAGATGACTCCACCTTGGGTGTCTGGTCACCTCCGTTGTATATGGGGATCAGCAGTTGTAACAGCAACCACTTGCTCTGCAGATCAGTTCAGAGAACATGGAATTTGAAAGCCATAAATTGTTGAAGGTATACAACCACTCCAAAATGTTTACAAGTATCTTTATTTCCTATATGAAGTTCTTTCATACTTGATATGCTGAAAATATGTCTATTTCATAGAATCCTGAATGTTATATAGGATTAAAGAATATCAAAAGGAGAATTTTAATGTACAAAACACACTTATTTTTTAAAATTTGAAATTTGTGGTGCTTTTGTTACACCTAAGTGAACATATATATTTGACAAAGGTAAGTAAGGAGCCCAAAAGATTGATCAAATTGTAAAGACATACATTCTGGTGACAATAGCTACAGGCTGTAATGGAACATGTCTGCTTCTCCTAGGGTAGGGTAGAAACAGGAAATTCAGAAAAGAATTTTGAGGAACATAGGTAGTGATGAGACATTTGTAAGGCAACAATAGGCAAAGAAGACTGTCTGTCTTCTGAGAAGAGGATACCAAAATGGGATTAATGGGCAAGACTTTACTAATGAACTGAGTGTGAGAAACACATGGAAGGAAGCCAGGAAAGGCTGAAAAAGCCATCAAATCCCGATGTGCCGACCCTGAGTGCTGAAACAGTGTAAAGGCCTGAGCAGAAGTCTGAGAACAGCCGTGAGTTCGAAGGAAGGCTGGAACTGTTACTTGGGAAACTGAATCTGAAGCTGCCTTTCAGAGGTGCTTGGTATCTCCATGGGATCGGGGCCTGATTTCATATCCCTGCTGCACATAGCAGGAAGTGGCTCTTGGGGAATGTGATCTTGGAGCAAACATGGCAACGGGTTTGAGAGAGCTGTTGCTGGGGCCTGTGGTCGGTTAAGCTTTTTCTACTTAAAAATTTGTAAGCAGATTTTCAAGGCTTCTATGTATGGAGCCAAAGAAGTGATTAAAGTGATAGAAAGAATCCAGGGGAGAGTCACTGAACCGTCAAAGAAGAAGTTTAAAGGAGGTGGAGTGGTCCACAGTGCTAATCTGACAGAATTGCCCAGTAGGTCAGAGCTGAGTTTTCATCAGATTGTTTAGTTGGGAATTATTGGCCATTATAAGGTATAGTACAGCAATGTTAGTACCAGGAAGATGCAAGAGACAGTCCCTGGCCTTCCTGAGTTAAAGGGGAAAGAGTGGAAAGAGTATGTATACCAGCATAGTGAGTTTCCCTAAGGATCTTGACCATGAGGAAACTGGAGATTAGAGATACTGTGTTCCCTGCTTCTAGGATTCCCCATTGTCCCTCCCTTGCCTGGGACGATGTCACCTCAAATGTCAACTCCTTTCTCTAGCCTTTAACAGCCAACATTGTCTCCATACCACTACCCAACCAATGAAGAATTAATTAAATGAATTAATTAAGCATGACTGTGCTATAATGGTTACTCCTTTGTTAGTTATTGCTTTTATATTTCTCAACTTGAAAAACATATGAGGTTTATTAGTAGCAAGGGATATTTACTTTTGTTTAGAATGTTTCCAATAACGTACAATGTTCAACACAATCAATATGAGTAAAATACAGGTTTTACTTTGATGGATGAATTACATAATTGGGATTAATTTTTAAGTTCCATATTCCTTTATTATGTATATTTTAGCATTTTTTTAGTCCAGATACAGCAAAATTCACTTTTTATTATATATTTCTGTGTGTCTTTCATCTGCCTTTTGTAGTTTTTGTCATTCAGTATTCATATTCTATTAGGATTTCATTAAATATTCCCTATTTTGAATACTGGTCACTAGGATAATTAAATGGGCTAAAATTCATGAAGAACTTTGATTTCTGCCTTATCTGGAGTAACTGTTGTGTAAGCCTTAGCTGTATTTATTTATATCTTTCTACCTTAAATTAAGGCTTTGTAACCTACTTGGTTATTGCATATTTTGTGCAAGATCCACTATTATTTTGGCAGTTTTAAAGGACATTTTTGGATTAGTAATTCCATTTCTCTTAGTGTAGGCACTGAAAGCAATTCCTCTTTGTATGCTACCACTTCATGATACTTCCCATGTCATTAAACTTCCATTCTCAGCACAGCAATAGCCAAAGGTGATATTGTGTAATAATGTCATGCTCAGTGCTACTGAGACTCTGGGTGGACACACAAGTAGATGATTTTCTTATAAATGAGAAATTGCAATCAAAATCAGAAGATGAGCCCTCCTTTGCATGAAGCTGATGTGGTCCTTGTACCAGAGGATTACTGTGGACAAACCTAGTTCTCTTCAATGCATTTCCCTTAAATTTTAGGTGTGGGAGAAGAACACTAGGACATTTAAAATCTTTTCTTGTGCTGGTGTGGAAATGGAATGTCTTGGAAAGGCTTATTTCATTATACCTTTACCAACAAGTATTCTAGAACCCCAATATATACTTGAAGTTGTATATGTGTTGTGGATGTATTTTCAAAGGATTCTTTATACATCTGATCTTCATATTTTACTCATTTTTTTCATTGAAAGCTTTTTACTTTTCCTGCCTTCAATCTTTCTGTTAATCATTCTGCACTTAGATAAAGGTAAACTCATACTTAGGAAAAACCAACCAAATGTATAATAAAACTTGGTACTCCTCCATTTTTTATTTCAGAAACTTGGGTATTATCAGAAAACTTGGTACTCTTCCTTTTTATTTCATAAACTTGGATATTACCATATTGCATGTTTCTGATGGTGTTTGTGTGGTTTTGCTTATTAAGATAACATTGGATGAAACAGAGCTTATAGTTTTGTACAATAGCACACACCAGGCTCTTGGCTTTTCCTATGACTTTCAAAGTAAAAGGTTTGAAAATTAACAAAGTTTTTTTTGTAATGTAATGAAGCTTATATAATAATAAAGATAAACAAGACTGTTACTTAACAGTGATATTGTAAAATAGGTCCTTAAGTGCATGTAGGACGTTTCATAAAGTCAAATCCAATAAATGGTGAGTTTTGCTAATTCAAAAGTTAAGATCCCAGAAGAGGCCCTGCAACACCTAGGGAACACATTCTGAAAGTTCCTTCATGAATCACTTGTGTATAAGGTGCTTTGGCTTTAGGCTGGGACATCTTCAGTTTGTTTATTAAAATATCAAAAGTAAGTTTAAGGCTGTCTGAAGTGTCTTCCTTGTTTGAGCTTGGTAAGGATGTCTGAAGTGTCATCCTTGTTGGAACTGGTACTTGTCTTTCAGTGTATCCTTTATGAGATTGAGGAGGAAGTACTGTTATGTATCCTTCAACCAGCTTTTCTCCTGAGTGGAAGGCAAAAAAATGGTCCCAGAATTTAGAATAGGGTCAGAGAATATCATGTCTGTATTCATGTCTGCAAGACTGCTGGAGGTTGAGCTTTGCATTGTTACGTTTCTGCCTCCCACAATTTTCAGAAAGGTACTTGTGTTGCAAGGAGCAAAGAAACCTAGCCAAGTTACCTTCAGGAAGGAGATTTAATTATGAGAGTGTATCTAGGATCGGACTGCTGGTCCACTGATCAACTGCTCTCTTCAATCTGTCCCAAGTTCTACCAGGTTTTTTTCTCTATATTCATTTTCATTTTTTTTGTTTTGTTTTCTACCCTTGTACTTTCCTTAAACTCTACTTTCAGCCTGTCTGTGGCTTTGCATTACCCCAACACCACCCAGTAGAAAATGCATGTTCAGAGCTCAGTGCTAACTATCTGTTTCTTTCCATGCCAGTTTCAATTCCTGAGGGGGGATTAGTTGTCACAGCACATCACAGTCCATGAGCTAGCCTACGGAGTAACCTTTCTTGTGTTATGCGGTGCTTCTAGGTCCAGTCATTTGTGGTGGGCATAGGAACAAAGAGATACCAGATGTGTTTCCATAAATCAGAAGGGCAGCAACCTGGAGAGCCTTCCTTAGAGAGGGTGACTGTAGAACAAGCACCGTTGTCAGTACATAACACATATGTCCTGCCACAGCCTCCCCTGTACCCTCTTCCAGTAATTGCACAGCTTGGGAAAGATGCAAGGAAATGCAGCTTTGCCTGTCCTTGGTGTATAATTTTAAAGAAGGAGCCATCTAACTCTGTGAATCTGTTTTGCAGTAGCAATGATAATTTTATGCAGGAATTTCAGGGAAAGTTAAATTTCAGCAAAGTATTGTCCATGTGCCTGGGCTATTTATTTGTTCTTGTCTTTAATTTATCCTATTAAGGGATTTTGTTCTGTATTATTTTATTTTATTTTTTGACAGGCAGAGTTAGTGAGAGAGAGAGACAGAGAGAAAGGTCTTCCTTCCATTGGTTCACCCCCTAAATGGCCACTATGGCCGGCCGGTGTGCTGCACCAATCCAAAGCCAGAAGCCAGGTGCTTTCTCCTGATCTCCCATGTGGGTGCAGGGCCCAAGCACTTAGACCATCCTCCACTGCCTTCCTGGGCCACAGCAGAGAGCTGGAATGGAAGAGGAGCAACCAGAACAGAACCGGCTCCCCAACCGGGACTAGAACCCGGAATGCCGGCGCCACAGGCAGATGATTAGCCAAGTGAGCCGCAGCACCGGCCTGTTAACAAGACTAGTGTCTGCAAATACTAACTGATAGAATAAAAAAGGGAGAGAATGATCCAATATGGGAAGCGGGATACACAGCAGACTCATAGAATGGCAGATGTCCTAAACAGCACTCTAGCCTCAGAATCAGCCCTTAAGGCATTTGGATCTGGCTGAAAAGCCCATGAAAGTATTTCAGGCATGGAAAGCCAAGACACTCTGGCAATAAATAAATAAATAAATAAATAAAAAATTACCTAAATGAAAGATCTCTGTGAGTGTGATCCCAGTGGAAAGAACAGGTCATCAAAGAAGGAGGTACCTTTCTCTGAAGGGAGGAGAGAATTTCCACTTTGACTATGACCTTGTTTAAATAAGATCAGAGTCGACAAACTCAAAAGGCCTCCATAGCCTTGGAAACTCATGACAAGAGCCTAGGGTTCTTATTGACGCCATAAACAAGAGTGTCAATTTGTTAAGTCAACAACAGGAATCACTATGCACTTACTCCTTTTGTAGGCTCTCTGTCCTTAATGTGCTGTATATTGTGATTTAATGCTATAACTAGTACTCAAACAGTATTTTACACTTTGTGTTTCTGTGTGAATACAAATTGTGAAAGCTTTACTTAATCTAGACTAAATTGATCTGTATATAAAGAGAAATGAAAATGAATCTTGATGTGAATGGTAGGGGAGAGGGAGCGGGAGATGGGAGGGTTGCAGGTGGGAGGGAAGTTATGGGGGGGGAAGCCATTGTAGTCCATAAGCTGTACTTTGGAAATTTATATTCATTAAATAAAAGTTAAAAAATGTAGATACAAAGTAGATGCCTAATAGATCCTTTTTTTTTTTTTTTTTTTTATAATCTTAGATACATTTAGAAGTGAGCCAAAGTGTGGCCTTTGGTCATGTAAACCTTCCAACTTCCAGCTCACAGATGTGGCGAGACTGCAAACAGTAGTAGCCTTGGGATAGCTGTCAGACCTAGTCAAAATGGCGTTATAAAAAAATCAAGGATTTAATCATGAAATTTTTGTCTTCTTCTCCTCAGATAACAGTATTCTTTCATGACAATTATTTTAGATAAAAATCTTTTATAACTCTTTCCAAATATCTGTAAAATTGTTGAGATAAGTCCTTGGGCCTGTTATATGAAGTTTCATATAGATAAAGTGTTTTTCCACAGACTCAATTAGTGTGTCTTTTATTGGCATATGATTTGTTTAGAAAGATAGAAAATGTGGTCAGCAATTATCTGTGAAGATGAATGAGGGCCCACAGTGTGGGCAGATTGGGTTCTGAGGGAATGTGCTGTCAGCCTAATTGAAATATCTAAGATAGAGAGTAGATTGACACTTGACTTACACACTGTTAGCCACCATGTGTACATTAAAACAGATGATTCACCCCTGCCCCAGACATCTTTTCTATTTAATATGTGTAGCCCTGAGACAGATCTGATTTGTGAAAAAGTAATAATGATTAACTATTGATTTCTAGTCAATAATCCTAAAAATTTAATATAATTTCAAACTATAACATCAGTATACATTGCACACACATACAAACAATATTTGAAAGATTATTTAGATATAATTTGTATTTAATTATTTTGTCAAATGTTGAATAAAACATAGTTTAAAATCAATGTTTATCATCTTCAAAGAGAAAAACTCAAACAAAAAATTAAGATTGAACAAACACAAATACAGCTAAAAGTACCTACTTTCCTTAAAAATATTTATTTAGAAAAACTTTTATTAAAATACAGTGTACATGCCAAGAAATGCTTATGAGTAGACAGATCATTGAGGATGTGTTTGTCATCTGATGAACTCAAATCAACACCCAATTTAAGAAAAAGTTACTCGTACCCCAACTCCTCACTATTACCCCTTCCATTTCTTTTAACATGTGAGATAAGAGTATATTCTCTGAAAGGGATGAAGGAGTGGGAGAGGGGAGGGTTGGCGGTGAGAGTGAAGTTATGGGGGGGGGGGGCGTTGTAGTCCATAAGCTGTACTTTGGAAATTTATATTCATTAAATGAAAGTTTAAAAAAGAGTATATTCTCATTTATGTGGTATGATTTAGTGAAGCAATATTTATAACTACATATCAAATCATCAACCATAAAATTTTTATACTTTCTCTATAATTTTCACCACAAGTAAGAAAAAACATGATGCTTTTCTGTTTAGGTCTTGCTTATGTCTTTTAGCATAATGATCTCCAGTTGATCCATTTTGTTGCAAGTATTAGGGTTTTATTATTTTTAATGGTTGAGTAATATTCCATCATGTGTGTTTTATATATATGCTGCTTTTTCTTTATTCAGTCATCATATGATAGACTAAATCTAGGTTGATTCCATCTTAGCTCTTATGAATTGAGGTGCTATAAATCGGTGCGGGGGTGCAGGTGACTTTCATATACTGACTTCATTTCCTTTGGATATATCTCCAAGAGTGAGATAGCTGGGTCATATGGCAGAGCTATTTTTAGCTTTATGAGAAATCTCCACACTGTCTCTCTTAATGGTTGTAAAGTTTGTATTTCCACCAAGATTGTATTAAGGTGACTTTTTCTCCACATCCTTGCCAGCATTTGTTATTTTTTGATTTGGGGATGATAGCCATTCTAATAGGGTGAGGTGGTATCTCATGGTGGTTTTTATCTGCATTTCTCTGATGACTCGTGATCCTGAGAACCTTTTCATGTGTCTTTTGACTGTTTAAACATGCTTTTTCATATCCTTTGCCCATTTCTTAATCAGGTTGTTTGTGGATGAATTCCTTGAGCTCCTTGATATTATGGATATTAATTTTTTATCAGATGCATGGTTTATAAATATTTTCTTCCATTCTGTTTGTTGCCTCTTTGCTTTGTTAATGATTTCCTTTGATGTGCAGAATTTTCTTGCTGTTATTGCCTGGGCTTCTGGGATCTTATCCAATAAGTCTTTGCATAAATCAATGTCTTGCAAGGTTTCTTCTGTGTTTTACTCTATTACTCTTATGGTTTCAGGTCTTAGACTTAGAACCTTGATCCACTGCGAGTTAATTTTTGTGCAGTGCATAAGGTAAAGATCTTGTTTCTGTCTTCAGTATATAGAAATCCAATTTCCTAACACCAATTGTTAAAGCAACTATCCTTTCTCCAGGGAGTGATTTTAGCTAGTTTTATGAAGATTAGTTGGTTTTAGATGCATGGATTAATTTCTAGGATTGCTGTTCTGTTCCACTGATATGACTTCATTACTTTTTAATTTGTTGAGACTTGTTTTCTAGGCTCCTATCTGTTCTGACCTAGAGAATATTCCATGGACTGAGGAAAAGAGTGTGTATTCTACAATTGTGGGATATAATGTTCTGTAGATATCTATTCAGTTCATTTGTTCTATACTGTGATTAGCTCTGCTGTTTCTTTATTGAATTTTGTCTCTTGATCTGTCCATTGATGAAAGTGAGATGAAGTCCCCCATTATTTGATTGTAGTTTATGTCTCCCTTTAGATCCATTAAGCTTGGTTTTATAAAATGGGTACCCTGGTATTGGGTGCATATGCATTTGCTATAGTCTGATTTTATTATTGAGTTGATCCGTTAATCATTACAGAATGACCTTCTTTGTCTCTTTTAACAGTTTTTGTCTTAAAGTCTGTTTTGTCTGATATGAGTATAGCCAGTCCTGCTTGTTTTTGATTACTTCTTCCATCCTTCCACTTTCAGTCTGTGTGTATCTTTAGTGGTGAATTGTTTTCCTTCCTTCCTTCCTTCCTTCCTTCCTTCCTTCCTTCCTTCCTTCCTTCCTTCCTTCCTTTCTTTCTTTCTTTCTTTCTTTCTTTCTTTCTTTCTTTCTTTCTTCCGACAGGCAGAGTTATACAGTGAGAGAGAGAGACAGAGAGAAAGGTATCCCTTCCATTGGTTCACCCCCTAAACGGCCACTACGGCCAGCCGGTGTGCTGCACCAATCCAAAGCCAGAAGTCAGGTGCTTCCTCCTGGTCTCCCATGTGGGTGCAGGGCCCAAGCACTTGGGCCATCCTCTATTGCTTTCCTGGGTCACAGCAGAGAGCTGGAATGGAAGAGGAGCAACCAGGACAGAATCCGGTGCCCCAACCAGGACTAGAACCCGGAATGCCGAATGCCGGCGCCACAGGCAGAGGATTAGCCTAGTGAGCCGAGGTGCCAGTCGAATTGTTTTTCTTATAGGCATCAAGTAGATGGCTCTTGTATTGTCATCCATTTTGTAACTTTTAATTAACACTGAGCTGGATCAAGAGTGGAGCATCTGGGACAGAGTTGTTGCCCATCTGGGATGCTGGCATTGAAAGTGGAAGCTTTACCCACTATGCCACAATGACCCCCCTTTTAGCTGAAAATTTTGTTTTCTGAAATGTGCCTCCTTGGCTTAGTAGAGTGTCTGAGGCTTATATTGATGTTCCACTGGTGTGTACTGGCTGGGGTCAGGGAGTTCTGCCCACCATTTGTGGGTGAGGCAAGAATCAGGTAACACCCAAGTTGTGAATGATGTGGTACCTATGGTTACAGTCAGTAGGGGTAGGGCATCTTGGAACTAGCCAGTGTGTTCATAGTCCCAGCCCTTCTCTGTGCTTCGGGTGATCTCAGAGTGCCTGCACACTCCAACCACCAAGGACTGCACACCCTACAGAATGCTGACTCCCTCTGTATTTTATCCTACAGCCCATGCAACATCTGTCCCCAGCACACAGGGCATTCTGAGTTTCCACAGCCAGACCATGCAGGTGCACTGCAACCTAGCCACAGCCTCCATCCCTCTCAGTTCTGTGCCCTGTGCCCAGAACTCTCACAGAGGATGCTGGGGGTCCACTCTCTGCCCTGTGAGCTTCCTCATTTCTGATACAATCTCCACACTGTTCCCCGAGTCAGGACAGAGATCAGCTGCAGCTCCATGTTAGCAAATTGAGTCTGGCACCTAGGTGGGGAGAGAGGAGGGAAGCAATGCGGCCTCCCTTCATGGAGCAAAGTGATGGCTCAGCACCATGAAACATTCAGACTAAACTCAAAGCTAATGAGGATAATGGAATTCTCCCTCAGTGAAAGGTGAGGGCTACAGTAGCCCCCTTTCACTGTCCCTGGGAAGATGGTACTTCCCAACTTGGTGCCTGTCATCTGAGGGAGTGGCTGGCAGAGTGGCCTTCTGCGCTTGTCTAGCCCTCTCCCCGCTGCTGCACAGAGTCTGTCCTGTTCTGTTCTGTTCATTCTCCACTTAATTATATATAATTATGCTGTAATCAGTGTTGGGCTTTTGGATTCTTAGTTAATATCGTATGGCTTTTCATATTCTAAAAAGTGTAGCATTAGTAAAAAAGAAACTTTTAATTATTTGCCTTACTCACCTTTGGTTTACTAAGAGCCTCTTTTGATATTGAACAAAGAACATAATAACTTATTAGATTAGTGCCTCAAATTTAATTATTCTTTTCAAATGTTGCAAGCCGATCATTCTGTTCATGGATTTTCTGTCTGGTTCAATTGTGATATGGTTTAACAAAGATGATTCTAACACTATACTTAGGTCCCTTTAACAAGATTAATAACAGATTTTACATTTCTGGCAATTAAGTAATATCCTATGGCTTCAGCTGTTCCTTCACTTTTCTAGTAAACAAGGCCATTCGATGTGAATTCTGTTGGTGTTGCTCTAGGATATGATTTTCATTTGCCTTTAAAGTTTTAGAACTTTGTAAACACATTACACTGTAACTGGATTTACAGTTATTTTATAGTTTTTTTTTTAAGTGGTCAGAGTGGTTTTTAAAAATTTATTTATTTATTTGAAAGGCATAGGCAGAGAGAGAGAGAGAGAAAAAGAGAGAGAGAGGTAGGTTCGCTCCTCAAGTGACCGGTGGGCCAATTCAAACCAGGAATGAAGGTGCAGGGGCCCAAGGACTTGTGCCATCTTCTACTGCTTCCCCAGGCCATAACAGAGAGCTGGATTGGATATGGAGCAGCTAGGACTTGAACTTGTGCCCATATAGGGTTCCAAAACTTCAGGCGGCAGCTTTACCCATTACACCACAGCTCTGGCCCCAGTTACTTCATAGTTTTTATCTTGGTAAATTTCCATACCCAAGATTATAACATTAAATTAACTGCATCTTTCAAAATGAAGGGTGCATTTAATGTTTACTTAATCATTAATATTTTACCAAATGCTCAGTCAGTGGATTAAAATAGTTGTTGAGTTATTTACGAATAAAAATAGCATATATACTCCCTCATCATCTTTTATTGTAACTCAATCAATAATCCTAGCTTTGCATTTCTCCTGCATTGGGTAAATTTATTAATTTATGTTTAATTGGAGAGACCAAATATACTCTGAAAATTAAACTTTGAGCACCATTGATTGTTTCATACAAGTGTAAATAGCTAATCACTCTCACAGTCTGGGTCGCCTCTGTGATGTAGTCATCTTAAATATAATCATGGCTACTGGATTAGGCAACAATAACCTAATACAGGTAACACTCTGTTTATATAATCATTGATGGATTTCATTAAGATTATAAGGTGTGGGAGTTTCACAGATGTCATTTTAATACCATGATGTGGAAAAAAAGCAATGCTTTTAATTTACCATTGAGAGACCACTTTTCATGATTGTAGCATGAGTATGGCTGTATGATGAAATCTAAACTTTGTTAAAATAACAATATTTTACTGAAATATAAATGCATTATTTATTCATTATATCAGCCATAAAAATACCTGTGTTAGTTTGCTTGAGTTTCTGTGGGAAAATAAGCACTAATAGATTGATAACAGGTAACTTAAACAATTGAAATGTATTTTCTCCAAGTTCTGCACATTAGAGGTCTCAGACCAATGTGTCAAGAGGGTTGTATTCTTCTTTTTTTATGAAGAATTATTTTGGGCAACACTGTGGCTCACTAGGCTGATCCTCTGCCTGTGGCGCCGGCATGCCGGGTTCTAGTCCTGGTCAGGGCACTGGATTCTGTCCTGGTCGCTCCTCTTCCAGTCCAGCTCTCTGCTGTGGCCTGGGAGTGCAATGCAGGATGGGCCAGGTCCTTGGGCCCTGCACCTACATGGGAGACCAGGAGGAAGCACCTGGCTCCTGGCTTCAGATCAGCGTGGTGTGCTGGCTGCAGCGGCCATTAGGGGGTAAACCAATGGTAAAGGAAGACCTTTCTCTTTGTCTCTCTCTCTCACTGTCCACTCTGCCGGTCAAAAAAAAAAAAAGAATTATTTTATTTATTTGAAAGACAGAGAGGCAGAGTTACAGAGAGAGGTAGAGCCAGAAAGAGGTCTTCCATTGGTTCATTCCCCAAATGACTGCAACCGCCTGAGCTGAGCTTATCAGAAGCCATTAGCTAGGTGCTGGTAGTTTCTTCCTGGAGTTGCACGTGGATGCAGGTGCCCAAGGACTTAGGCCATCTTCTACTGCTTTCCCAGGCCATAGCAGAAAGCTGGATTGGAAGAGGAGCAGTCAGGACTCAAACCAGTGCCCACATGGGATTCCGGTGCTTCAGGCTGGGGCTTTAACCCACTGTGCCACAGCACCGGCCACAGGTTGGGTTCTTCTGAGGCTTCTCTCCTTGGGCTACAGATGCAGTTTGTCTTCTCCTTATGTATTCACATGGCCTTCCCTCTACACATGTCTGCCTAACTTATCTTCTGATAAGGACACAAGTCATATTGGATTAAGTCTCACTCACTTTGACATCATTTTCCTGAACTGCCTCTTAGAGGCCTTAGCTCCAAATTCAGTCACATTCTTGGGCTTCAACATGCGAATTTTGGAGATACACAATTCAGTACATATCAGCACCTCCTCTGCATTTGCCACTGAATCAAGGCTTAATAGTCTAACATTCACTGTCATTAAACAACAGTTTAATAAGCCAGGGTACTCTTCTAAGTTTGGGGATATGGAAAACACCAAAATAGGTGGAAATAATATCCTAGTGGATAATGTATAAAGGCTGTTGGTCAGAAATGCTGATAGTTCAGTGCTTTATTTTATATTAAATTCTAAATATATGGAAACAACTGTAATAAGCAAGTCTATATTTGATTCCAGTAAGGTGCAGCCACCTCCTCCCTGCTGGGAACTTCTAAATGTCTCATTGTGTTCTGGTTGTATAAACTGCAGCCAAATGAATTTGGAGTCAGTGTAAAATCATTCATAAAATTAAAAAGGATGCCTTGGTTTCTCTATTTGTGAAACTATAAAACCTCATATATTTCAAAGAATTTGAAAATTTAAACTGTAGGTTTGTTAAAATTGCATGTAATTTAAATGTGTATTTTGTTATTGATGACAGATTTGAAATATCTAATACAGATCTGCTGGTTTAGTAATTGAGCTGATATCTGTGTTTTTTTTTTTTTTAAGGATTTTATTAGAGGTAGAGTTACAGACAGAGGGAGAGACAGAGAGAAAGGTCTTCCATCCACTGGTTCACTTCTCAAATGGTTGCAATGGCTGGAGCTGAGCCATTCAGAAGCCAGGAGCCAGGAGTTTCTTCTGGGTCTCCCACACAGGTGCAGGCACCAAGAACTTGGGCCATCTTCCACTGCTTTCCCAGACCATAGCAGAGAGCTGGATTAGAAGAGAAGCAGCCTGGACACGAACCAGTGACCATATGGAAAGCCAGCACTGCAGGCGTACTATACCTACTATGCCACAGCGCTGGCCCCTGTGGTTTTATTTTGTCTTTCTGATTTATTGGTCTTTTGTTAAATCATTTATGTATTTAATATAAAAATACAATGAAATATATGAATTTTAAGCAAAAACTCAGCTATTCATGTTTCATCAATATTTCTAACACTCAATTTTAATTTCTGTCATGTGCTCTGATGTCCACTCATCATTGATAAAATTGGTAAGTTCTGTATAAATCTGAGCCAACCAAGATTTATAAATCATTTCCATTTAAAAGTTCAGTCCTGCAGCAGACATTTAGGGCTGAGTTTAAGATGCTGTGTCCCACATCAGAGTACCTGGGTTTGACTCCTAGTACCAGCTTCCGACCCTAGCCTCCAGCTAGTGCAGAAACTGGGAGGCAGCTATAGTGGCTCAAGTAATTGAACTTGATTGTCTCCTGGTTTCAGCCTGACCCATTCCTGGGCATTTGAGGGGTGAACTAGTGGATGGAAGAACAGATAGGCAGTCACTCTCATGCTCTCTCTCTCTCACTCTCTCTGCCTTTCAAATACATTAAAAAGCAAAATTAAAAATATTTCAGTCATATTCAAGAATTTCATTTCCTTTTCAGAATTCTGCCGACTTATCAGCCTAGTCCAGAATCTAAACTCTTTGTGCTTTGCACTTGCTCATTGTCATGCAGAGGAATAGCTCTGCTTTAGTCCTCCTCTTTCCTGAGGCCTGTGCTGACCGCTGCTGCTGGGTTTCTCATCCTAGCTGTTTGTCGTCAGGAAGGGTGATGAAGCTTAGACCAGCCATGATTGAAATGCCTGTAGGCATCCATTGCACTCCCAAGTCACCCTCTGACATTGCATTCTTGGTTGGAATATGAGGTGGCCTCCTTCTGAGGTTGTCCCATCTCCTCTTTCTTGGACATCCTCCTCTAGACAAGTGTATTCCTATTTGCACCTAACTTTGAACGGATGCCCCCACACAGACACATGCACATGCACACACTTTTTCATTCATTCTTCTCTCATTGTAATAATTCAATTTTTCTTGTTCTTCCTTGGTCTTCTGTTCATATACCTTGGGGATAGCAAATGAAAGTTGGGTGAATTGGAGTAATTGGCCTATTTTTAAGCTCTGGGAGGGCTGTGTGGCTCCCATTGCTTTGAAGATTTCTTTACGGTGTTACATTTGATCCATTTTTGTCCCCAACATTTGGTCCAAGTTCTAGAGTAACAGTAAATGTTGAAAGCAGTCTTCTATTACTTGTACATATTTCTACATTATTGGGTTACATTTAAGATGTGTAATTTTGAAATATTGAAAGTGTGTTAGAGCTGAAAGTGAAGGACTGGAAAAAGATACATCAGATAAATGGAAACCAAAGGCAAGTAGGCATAGGTATCCTGTTAGCAGATAAAACAGACTTTAAATCAAACACTGTAAAAAGAGATAAAGAAAGGCTTTATATTTTGATAAAATATTCTATTCAGCATGAAGACATGGAAAAACAAGAACAAAGCAAACTCAAAATGAGCAGGATGTAAGAAATAATAAGGATCACATCAGAAATTAATGAAATTGGAACTAAGGAAGCAATACAAAAGATCAATAAAAGTTGGTATTTTGAGAAGACAAGCAAAATAGATAAACCCCTAGCCAGACTAACAAAGGAAAAAAGAGAAAATACTCAAATAAATAAGATTAGAGCTGAAAAAGGAGACATTACAACTAACATCACTGAAATACAAAGGATCATCAGAAATGACTATGAAGAACTGTATGCTAATAAACTGGAAAACTTCGAAGAAATGAATAGATCCAGGATTCATATAACCTACCAAGATTAAATCAAGAAGATATAGACAATCTAAACAGATTCAGAGCAGCAGTGATATTGAAGCAGTAATCAAAAGTCTTCCATGAAAAGCCTGGGACCAGATGGCTTTACTACTGAGTTCTGCAAAACTTCAAAGAAGAACTAACTCCAATACTCTCCCAGTTATTCCAAAAGAGAACAGAGTGGACCTTGCCAAACTGTTTTTATTAGGCCAGCATAACTCTGATACCACAACCAAAGACACAACATGAAAAGAAAGCTATGAATCTATGTCCTTAAGTAACGTAGATGCAAAAATTCTCAACAAAATATTAGCAAATGGAATCTAAAACCACATCCAAAAGACATGCATCATGATAAAGTGGGATTTATCCCAGAAATGCAAGAGTAGTTTAATATTTGCAAATCAATAAATGTCATAAGTCACATCAATATATTAAACTACAAAATTTTATGATCATCTGAGTAGATGCAGAGGAAGCATTAGAAATCAGGTATAGAAGGAACATTCCTCAAAATTATAAAGTCTATATATGACAAACCAATAGCCAAAAACATACTGAACTGGGAAAAGCTGAAATCATTTTCCCTCAAAACTAAAGCAAGAACGAATGTCCACTTTCACCACTATTCTTCAAAAAATACTGGAAGTGTTAGTGAAAGGATTCGGGAGGAGAAAAGGGTATCAAAATTGTAAAAGAGGAAGTCAAATTATCTGTGTTTGCAGAATCAAAACCACAATGAGATATCTCACTACATCAGAATAGCTAAAACCCAAAACACAGAGACTAACAAATGCCCACAAGATGTAGAGAGGCCAGCGCTGCGGCTCACTAGGCTAATCCTCCACCTGTGGCGCTGGCACCCCGGGTTCTAGTCCCGGTTGGGGCACTAGATTCTGTCCCAGTTGCCCCTCTTCCAGTCCAGCTCTCTGCTGTGGCCCGGGAAGGCAGTGGAGGATGGCCCAAGTGCTTGGGCCCTGCACCCCAGGGGAGACCAGGAGGAAGCATTTGGCTCCTGGCTTTGGATCGGCGCAGCAGCCATTTGGGGGGTGAACCAGCAGAAAAAGGAAGACCTTTCTCTGTCTCTGTCTCTCTCATTGTCTAACTCTGCCTGTCAAAAAAAAAAAAAAAAGGTTGTAGAGAAAGAGAAAGGGGACACTTATACACATTTGGTAGGAATGTAAAGCAATACAATCACTCTGGAAAACAATGAGGAGATTTAAAAAAAACAAAAACAAACTAGAAGTAGACTTTCCATATGATCCAGCAATACCACTGGGTTTGTACCCAAAAGACATGAACACAACATATCAAAGAGACGCACAGCACCACCATGTTCCCAGACAAGATCTGGCTTTAAACCAAGGTGTCCATCAACAGATGAATGTATGAATAAAATATGTTATATATACACAATGGAATATTATTCATCTATAAAAAAGAATGAAATTTTACCATCTGTATCAAAATTAAATGCAATGGTAAGATATCACGTTGAGTGAAATAAGCTGGACCCAGAAAGATAAATACTGCATATTCTCCCTTATTTATGAGAGCTAACATTTAAGAAAGAAAAACAAAAAAAGAAATGTTTGTATATATCAGTATTGCTGCAAATATAATTCTGTAAAACTTTGTTTTATGCCTTTGATAAATGAATGGTTGGGTATATTATACTACTATAATTTTAATCTATGATTTCTTTAAAATTTACTATATATGGGTTAAATGGTTATTTTCCATTCAGTTATTGTTTATAGCCGTGGTCTATATTCCTGCTAAACTAGGGTCTTTTGTTATTTATTGTTAAATTTCTTGTTTTGTGAAGTATTACTTCTTTTTACAGTAATATATATATATATTTGACAGGCAGAGTTAGACAGTGAGAGAGAAAGAGACAAAGAGAAAAGTCTTCCTTTTCCATTGGTTCTTCCCCAAATGGCCACTACGGCCGACGCGCTGCACCAATCCGAAGCCTGGAGCCAGGTGCCTCCTCCTGGTCTCCCATGCGGGTGCAGGGCCCAAGCACTTGGGCCATCCTCCACTGCCTTCCCGGGGCCACAGCAGAGAGCTGGACTGGAAGAGGAGCAACTGGGACAGAACCAGCGCTCTGACCAGGCAGGACTAGAACCCAGGGTGCCAGCACTGCAGGCGGAGGATTAGCCTAGTAAGCCGTGGTGCCAGTATACAGTAATATATGTTTAAAATATGTTATCACAAAAACTGAAAAAAAGGAGTGGAGAGAAGGAAGGAGAGTGAGATGGACAGGGAAAAAGGAGGGAGGGAGGGAGAGAATATCATATTGTTAGAATTATATCTAAAAAACACGTTGAATCTGTTAAAAACTAACTAAAATTAACATAAAAAACCCAAATAAACAAAAACCAAATGGTATTTAAAACCAGGTCCAAAAACAAAGCAAAAAAAAAGTTTTGAGGCTATATTAAGGTTTTCTTCCAGGAAATTGAGAGGTATTTTCCAAGCGTCTAGCCACAAGTTTCACACTACTATGTATAGGGATGATTTCTCCTCTTCAGTTATGATGGAATTAGAAAATGGGATGAGACTGTAATAAAATTGCTAACATGAGTTTTTAAATTCATATATGTACTATTGCATGCTTTCTTTCGCATATTCAAATAAATAGTTGTGTCATACACTAAAAATAAAGCGCATTGGCATTTGTGAATTCATTTCAAATCTGTAATAGTGCTTCTATTAGGAGAATAGCATTGTCTTATGCCTTATGATCAGTAGTTTGAGGGTCAAATCCTTTATCTTGTTCCGTTTATGCAATATGTCTTAAGTGAATCACCAACTTACTGATCTTGATTGTAATTCTTCCAGTATTTATTGACAGATAATGAGTTGGAATAGAAATTGGACATTTTTGATTATGAGATCCCTGTAAATGAACATCTTCGTTATATTTGAAAGATTTTTGTGTTACATGAAGGTTTTAAGGAAAAGTTTTTTTTACCTTAGAGTATGCATTTGTCTCATTTTGGTCAGAGTGCTAGGCTGCCCCTTGGTCAGAAACATGATGCAGAGAAAATTCTCCAGGGATATTGATTTTAATTCAGTAAAATTACAGCCTAATTGCATTTGTCCTAATAATTTCATATATTTTTATTATTCAAAGGAGTTAACATCCTTAGTGTTTTCTGAGGATTGAAAAAATGATTTATATAGACTATCAGACTCTAGGAATTTACTGCAAATTGAAAGTAAATCTACTAATAAGCAATACAGAAACAGTTAGAAAATGTTACTTGCCTAGCTGTCTAAAGTTTGCACTGGTTTACAAGAGAATTGAAAATATATAGTGGAAAAAACTGAACCATTCTTTTTCTGACATTTTATCTTATTCTTCGGAAAGGGACTAAAAGTGAGGATAATACCAACCCCAATATACACTATGAATATAAATGAATAAGTGTTTGAAATTTTTGCACATAAAAATGCATGTAAATTGCTAAGCACTTAATAGAATAGCTTAGTGAAAAACACATAATGTAGGTTATTTTTTGCCATTGTTTATTGAAAATAACCTAATCATAGTAATAGTACTTGAATCATCAGTATTATCTCTTTTCTTTTAAGCACCCTGACACACACACACACACACACACACACACACACACACACACGTAGGTTTTATATATATTTATATATATTTATATAAACCTCATTTGTTTCAGTTATTCAAGATCAGTTTAAGCATCTCCTCTAGAAATTCTCTTTTGTTGTAGTTAGTAATCTTATTTCTAGCAGTGTATCCTCACTAGACTATGGTAAAAATTGCTTCCAGATTGCTGTTATTCATGGTTGGAAGATTATAAATTCCATAACTTTGGACAAGGCACCCCTTACCTGAGCCTTAGTTAACCCACTAGCACAATGAAAATTCTAGTAATAATCATTGTGAAACTCAAATATAAAGCATGTGATAATCCATTTTCACCCACAGATCACTCTAAGTGATTTTCTTTTGTTAATATAAGTACAATAACTTTAAAGAGCAGGGAGTGTGCTCTATGCTACTTTGCAAGATTGGCCTTGAGATTGACAAATCAGAGGGCATTTCTAAAGCCAGGCTTGTCACTTGTTGGGTATTGTGTGTGACATTTGATTTCTAGATTTGCTATTTCTGTGGTTAAGTCAATGTACCATTGCATCTATCTATAATGGGAAAATGAAATGGGTGGTCTTGGTTATATACTGAGTCCCATCATGTACATAGCCTTAAAGCTTGGGCATCAAAGTCTTAGATATCAAATTTTTTCCTCAAAAATTTTTTATCTTACCATCTCCATCATTCTTCTTGTGAACTGCTGAGAATTGATGAAAGAATATAAACCTTTTTGTCTGTAAAAGAAGCCTTTTTACTTATGAAGATAGACATGTTTAATAAAGTGGGTATATTATTGTTATTAGAGCAATAACATGACGTAATTTTCATAGGAGAAAATCAATAAGAGAATTTTCATACAGACTGAATCAGAGGAAATTAATAAGGATTACTGACACATATCAAGATTTGCAGTGTTAACTCTATTAAAATATTTGAAATTGCAAGGAAATAGAATTCAGATATAACTATTTCAATTTCATTAATTTTTATCATGAAAATGCTATAATCTTTACAGTGTGTCAATAGCAACTATGAAGAATGTTAAGTATTTTTCCATATGGCAGTGCAACAAGACCATGAAAAGACAAACTTTCTGAACTTCTTCCTTTTGACTCTGTGACCTATATTTTAGGACTTACAAGTGCAAGCAGGATTGGAACAAGCAAAAATGATTACTGTGTGTCTCCAAAAGAAAACCACATTTCTGAAAGCCAACACCTCAGGCTTCTCTATCCTAACTGTCTGGAGGAACTGATCTTATATTATATTTGTTCTGTTTTACAACTGTGCAAGTTACAGATAAATTATAGTAATACGAATAATTCTCATCCATAAACATGCCAGTGAATTATGTCAGATGCAAGGTAAGTTTGCTTCCCTGTCCATCGTGGAAGAAGCAGTCTTGAACCATTTAAAAATCCACTTCAATATTTCTGATCTATACAGATATCTTTTTTTTATTTTCCTTTTTAATTATCATATGATTATCTCCCTTATTAATAGGTAGTAAAATCCTTAATGTGTTTATTTTATATTTGCATGCAAGTAATGATTTAATCTTTATTTGGAAATTTTACTTGGACACTAGATACAAAAATAATTCAGTGTAAGGCACTGAATAATTCAGTGTATGAACAGGCATTAGTGATTCCTCATTCTCTATGTCTCCTTAAAATTTGTTTCATCGAAAATTTTTAAAAATGAATTAAACTCTTATTCAGTTACTTTGGTGAGTGTTTTGATAGCCAATGAATAGTGTGCTTCAACCATTGCACATTTTTCAAGGTAGTGTTGACTCCTAGAAAGTGTTGTACTATGCCAGTCTCTTGAAACAACTTGTAACTATTGGTTCTCTTTCTATTTTTTTTTTTTTTTTGACAGGCAGAGTGGACAGTGAGAGAGAGAGACAGAGAGAAAGGGCTTCCTTTTGCCGTTGGTTCACCCTCCAATGGCCGCCGCAGCTGGCGCTCTGAGGCCAGGGTACCGCGCTGATCCAAAGCCAGGAGCCAGGTGCTTATCTTGGTCTCCCATGGGGTGTAGGGCCCAAGCACTTGGGCTATCCTCACTGCATTCCCGGGCCACAGCAGAGAGCTGGACTGGAAGAGGGGCAACTGGGACAGAATCTGGTGCCCCAAGCGGGACTAGAACTCAGTGTGCCTGCGCCACAATGTGGAGGATTAGCCTAGTGAGCCGAGGCGTTGGCCTCTCTTTCTATTTCTTGTTGCCAAACAGAGCAGATACAATCCACTGCCACATAATAATAACTCGAGGTAATTATGGTCACTGTCATATGTGTTTCTCTCCCCAGAAAAATCTACTGAATTCCTTAGCTGTTCTTCATTTTACATGGAGTAAAATCATCTACTATAATGTAGAATAATCCCAGTTTAATAATTATACCTAACTTCTTTTTTTCCCCCAGAAACCTTTTATTTAAGGTCTGCAAAATCGATGCATTTCATAAATACAACTTTAGGAACATAGTGGTTGTTCCTGTCGTACCCACCCTCCCACCTGCACGCCCACCCTTTTTCCTCCTCCCTATCCTATTCCCGTTCTTATTTTTTACTAAGATCTATTTGTAGTTAGCTTTATACACATAAGATTAACCCTATGCAGGTGGGCGCCGTGGCTCACTAGGCTAATCCTCTGCCTGTGGCGCCGGCACCCTGGGTTCTAGTCCCGGTTGGGGTGCCAGTTCTGTCCCGGTTGTTCCTCTTCCAGTTCAGCTCTCTGCTTTGGCCTGGGAGGGCAGTGGAGGATGGCCCAAGTGCTTGGGCCCCTACACCCACATGGGAAACCAGGAGGAAGCAACTGGCTCCTGGCTTCGGATTGGAGCAGTGCGCCGGCCATTTGGGGGATGAACCAATGGAAGGAAGACCTTTCTCTCTGTCTCTCTCTCTCTCTCTCACTAACTCTGCCTGTCAAAAAAAAAAAAAAAGATTAACTCTATACTAAGAGTTCAACAAATAGTATGAAAAATGCCCAGCTTCTTAACACATTATTATATGTTTCCCATTTTTTACCAGTTAACGGTTTTTTATTTATGTTCTTGTCTTTTAGATAAGTACTCTGCTTTGATGGTTCCACCATCTTCCAGTGACTTGTATTTTCTGTTGATAAACTCCATTGAACAGAGTTGCAGATTTTAAGAATATTTGTATCAATTCAAACCTTAGTCATCTCAGGCTACCATAACACATAACTGTTAACTGTGTGGCTTCAAAAAACAAACATTGATTTTTTTTCCCAAGTTTTAGAGTCTAGATGTCCAAGATCAAGGTGCCCACATTGGGGGATTCTGATAAGGGCTCTCTTACTGGTTTGTAGAAATCTGTCATCTTACTCTCTTCATATGACGTCTCCTTGTTGCTTACTTGTGGATGGAGGGAGGACAAAGGAGGAAAAGAAAGGGAGGAGAGGGGAAGAGAGGACATGATGGGATGAGGAGATGATAGCAGAGAAGACAAAATATGTTTCTAAGTACAGAAATTCCGTCAAATTAGGAACCCACTCATATGGTCTCATGTAATTACCTATTAAAAGCCCTATCTCAAACACTGTCATACCTGGGGATAGGAGGGGATAGGATATATAATAAGAGATCATATATATATATATATATATATATATACACACACACATATATATATATAAATTTTATATATACAGAATTTCCCATATATACCCTATATACATATATATATATATATATATATATATATATGAATTGGTATTATGTTCTCATAGGTAGTATTTTATACAGCTCAGTACCACAACAATATTTTTATGTCAGAATTTTAAATGTTCTTAGAAATTTTATATGCTGCACTCAACAGGTTGTAACTGCCCCAAGTCTATCGGAAACTTCTATAGTGAAATGGAATAGTGTAGGATTTAGAGAACTCAGCCAGAATTCTTGCCCTACTCCTTGCAAACTGTGTGGCTTCTGCGGAAGCAGGACATTAAA
This sequence comes from Sylvilagus floridanus, assembly GCA_949820135.1. Lineage (NCBI taxonomy): Eukaryota > Metazoa > Chordata > Mammalia > Lagomorpha > Leporidae > Sylvilagus > Sylvilagus floridanus. Next base: position 108,681,825 of record OX463226.1, read on the forward strand.
TGAGTTAATGTAAGGTAGGAGCATTAAACCTACATGGCACACAGTAAATCCTCTGTGGGTGTTAGCCTTAATTATCATCACTATTTCTCTCATCATCAGTTTCTATAGGTGAATCCTTCCTGATTCTCCACATCTCTCATTAGATTCAAGAAGAACTTCTCTGGGCTTCCATTTGCTCACTTTTGAAGGCTTTGTGGTTTGTCTTTGTTACTTTCATATATTCTCTGAGGATTAAAAAGACAATAGTATACTTCATTTTGCAACTAAATTGAGAACTGCCCCACTATGTATTAGAAAAAGTAATATTCATAGAAAAAGTTACAATGTAACATTTCCTGATTTCATTTACTGTCCTAGAAAAGAACTTATTATTGCAATGAATTAGAAACAATGGTTATTAAGTATTGGAGTTTTATACCAAATGTTACCACTTTCTAGATTTAGAAATTTATTGTAATGGAAAACTTTGTATGTCATTTAGCTGTAAATTTTAAGGAAATTCAGTCAATTGATCATAAATGTTCATTAAATAATAAATATGTTCTGGATTTCAAAATACTTCATATTAGTATTGAAGTATACTATTTCATAGAACTCATTATAAAGTTACACAATGGGAAGTCATAAGACCATGGATTTTTCTGCATTTGGAACTGCTATATTTTTTACTGCTTATAACAATACCCAGAACATGCAAAGTCTTCTATAAAAAAGAAACTTTGGTTCTGTTTGATCTCTATAGACAGAACTCAGAAGGTAACTCAAAGAAGAGCAGATGGTTTAGTACAGTGTTGAAGGGTATCTGAAATCACCAGTGTGTAGGGATGCAGACATGTGGTGAGTGAAGAATAATTCTGTATTTAAAGAAAAACACGCAGAAGTGAAGAGATAGTAGTCTCTGGTGAGCTTTAGCTACCACCCTAAAGAGTTTTATTTTTATTGCCAGGATCTTCAAAGATTTAAGTACATAAATCTTGAAGTTGCATAAGGTCAATGACTTATTTCAATCTCCCATTCATACTGGTTTCACCTGTGGTAGTCAGTGTAGCTATGAGAGTGAGGGGTTTTTGCTAATCCTGAGAGGTTCAGGAACAACAATAGATAGGGCTAAACAAGGCAAGAGAGACAGAGGAAGACTTAAAGGATTCTGAAATTTCTGGTTTAGGCAACTAAGTTAAAGGAGGTTTTAATGACAGATGAAAAGTAGATTAAGAGAAAACACTCAGAGTAGAAACTAATGGTAACAAACCAGGCTTTGCTGAATTAAAGTGCTGGTGGAAAGTCCAGAATATAATATTGCTGTTCAGAAGATGGATCAAGCTTGAGTGTTAACAATACACAGGTGATGAGGGCTCAGGTTTGGATGAGATATTCTGTGGGCAATGGGAAGGACTTAGTCAAAGATGAAACTCTATGGAAAACGAACACTTAGTTTTTCTAGACGTAGTGAGTGGATAGAAGGATATGAAGAGGGAAGAGAGGAAAAGAATAAGGAACAGAAGGCATGATGAAATAGAAGAGGCAAGAGTTGATAAAGGTCAAATGTACTGGAGAAATCTATTAGATGAAGACTGTAAGTTTCACCCATGTTGTGCTTGTGGGGTGCACTGGTAACTTTTGCAAGAAGAGTATTAATGGAGCCAATTGCAGTGGCCTGAGGGGTGGGGGTAAGGGTATGCAGGCAGAAAGAGTTCACATTTAAGAAGTTTGTTGTGATCAGAAAGATGAGAAGCATAGGCCTTGGAAATAGTATCAGAAACCCTGGATCCAGCCATTCAAAAGGACATGTTCTATTTCTACATGAATTTGATTTATAAACAAATAAGTTCTGACTTTTGATTTTAGTCTGATTTAAGCATAAATAGTATTCACTGAGAAGAGTAAGAATTTCTGGAAAAAAAAAAGAGGGAAAGTCTTTGAGTGTAAGTAATATCCACTGAGATAAATAGGAATTCATAGAGATAACAGCATAAAATAGAAGAAAAATAAGACATGTATAGGACAGAGTAGAGGAGAAATTCTGGAAAATTATCTGTGTGGAGTCTGGAGATACAGAACATGTTCAGATTACAGGATATCTTTTAAAAAGGGCAAAGCACCACAGGGAGAGGATATGTGTCAATTTTCTTCAATAGCCACTCAATAATTGTTTGTGAAACTAATAAATGTGGGATTTGGTGCCTTTGGATATGGAGGTTGGAGGTGGTAATTTTATTGTTAAAAGTGTAGTAACTAAAGTTTCAGGAATTCTGAACTTAAGGTTACTCTCAAGTAGGTCATTGAAACAACTATCAGGCAAGTGAAAAACATGGCTGGGTTTTAGGAAGATACATTGGGGAAGATTGAGTCATTGGCGTAGAGAAGGAAGCTGAGTCTACATGGAGGAGAAATTCCTGGGACAGAAAAATTTGTTTGCCATGTTTACCACATATAAACATAGGTTGAGGAACAGGTTTTTGGCCTAGTGGTTAAAATATCTGCACCCCACATCAGTCTGCCTGGGTTCAAATCCTGGCTCCAACTCTTGACTTCGGCCTTCTGCTAATGTAGACCCTGAGAGACAGCAATGTTGGTTCAAATAATTGGGTTCCTGCCACCATGTGAGATACATGGATTGTATACTGGGCTCAGGGCTTCTGCCTTGGCCCAGCCTTGTCCATCGCAGGCATTTTAATAGTAAACTGGTGGATGGGAGGACTGTCTCTCTGCTGCTCAAATAAAAATAAATGCGATCCCAGTAAAATTAAATTTTGTATAAACAATGAGTAGTTTTTGTGTCTTATATATATATATTATATATATATAATATATATTATATATATATTATATATTATATATAAAGGGAAGTGGAAGAATAGATTATCTACATTTGTAAAAGTACCCTTCATTTCATGCACTACTAGATTTGAAGGCTCTCATTAATAACATTTCTAAAAGTTCTTTACATAGAAACAATGAAGGAAGGTTATGGGGTAGATTTCAAAAATAAGCAGCTTTACTGAAATATAATTCATATACCACACAATTAACACATTTGAAGTGTACAATTCAATGTCATATAGTATATTCCAGGCTGTGAAAACATCATGATAATTGATTTTGTAACAGTTTTGTGCCCCCAGAAGAAACTCTGTACCCAGTAGCAATCAATCGCCGTTCTCATCCTGCCCACCATCCAAAGCCCCAAGCAACTGCTGATCTACTTTCTTTCTCTATAAATTTTATGGCAGACATTGAGAAATTGTTCTCCAAGAAGCAATTTTGAAATAAGAAAAAGGAAAAGTACAATTATTCTTTGTCATGTTTAGGGAATGGATTATTTCAACGATTGTTAGACAACAAAAATGCTTCAATAGCTTTCCTACTTTTAGCAGTAGAGATTCCACTTTAGGGAACATGTGGGAAAAGACAGGTCAGTAATTTAATTTTGTAAAACATTGCTTTTTGTAAAAAACTCCTTCTTTTCTGTTTTGACCAGACATTGCAGTCTTGCCAAAGTGATAAATCATATACAAACAACATAAAGTTTTTCAGTTACCTAAAATATTTATGCTAACTTAATAGCTAGTGAAATAAGGAAAGTAACTATCAATTCAAACCTAGCTGGTAGGACTCAACATATCATGGAAGTTCATGGAAGTTCATGAAAGTTCCACTTGCCTGTCACAAACCCTTGATATCCATGTTATACTTTGTTTTGCGTGACCTTTATGATACAACCGTGACCCAGCAGGGCATAATTTGATCTAGTCTGGAGAGGCTCTGTTTTATATGAAAGGTTAAGACTTTTCTCCTTTCAGGAACAATGCTTTAGAAACGATTTTCACTCTTTTATACATAATTTCATGCAGATTATTTTCAATAAATACACAATTATGATGCAGTAGAGAGACCCTCCTTTTGATGTTTAGTGACAACTTTCAGGTCATCAACCCTCCCCTTTGCCATTTGCCTGACATTGGGGTGACCTCAGTAGTAAGTACATACCTTCAATCCCTTGGCACTGGTGAAAATTTCAAGTTTAGCAGGCTTGACCTGAGTGAGAACCCTCACCTGGGCTCTAGTCCATGAAAAAAAAATCGATGCTACCTCCCCACTAATACTATTTTACTCCGGAAGGAGCACGAATCCTTGTCATTTGCTATTTGAACGATGAACTATATATTTGGGTGGATATTTAGTCTAGTGATTATGATACCAGCTTCTCACTTTGGGGTATCTGGGTATGGTTCCTGGTTCTGGCTCCGGACTTCTAGCTAACGTGATGCTAGGAGACAGAATTGGTGGCTCAGGTAGCTGGATCTCTGTCACCCAAAGGAATGAATTGGGGTGGGGGGTGAATTCCCAGTTTTTTTTTCTTTTTTCCTAGTCCAGCCCTGGCTGTCGCAGGCATTTGGGTAGTGAATCCAAAGATGGGTGTTTTTCTCTCCTTTCTCCTCCTTTCTGACCCCTCCCCAAAATACATAAATAAAAAATAAGAATAGATTATATGCATTTGTGCCTGTGTGTCCTTTGTCCTAACATCTATAAACATCTAGAGAGGGGGAGTGCTACCAGCTTCTAATAGGGAATGCTACTCATCAAAATAAAACATCAACCATAAGCATTCATTTTTAGACTATCATTTTTTATAGAAAAATATAAATATATTCCCTGAATTGTAAGACAAAAAATAATTATCATTTTGTATTGTTTTATCCCTCCTTTCTTCCCCCCTTCCTATATCAGCCAACTCACGTTAAGTATCCACCACTTTGACTTCTGATGTCATAGGTTTGTTTTGGCTATCTGAGATTATATATATAGAATTAGTATAGCAGGCATTCTTGCTGATTTTTTCAATATTTTGTTTGTGAGCTTTATTAATATTGTTGTGTTTTGAATGTTCATCTCACCACCCTGTAGAATTTTAGTGGATATAAACAATTATTTAACTGATAGTGGCTTTTAAGAATAGTATTTCTGTCAACATTCTTCTCCTTATCTTTGGTGCACATTTCTATTGGGTATTACCTAGGAGTGGGATTATTCTATCACTGGGATGTGAATAGGCTTTGGTAGATACTGACAAACTTCTCCAAACACATTACACTAATTTTTATCTAGTATGAAGTGTTTGAATTTATTTTTTATACTTTTAAACAGAGTCAACCTTTCTCTGACATTTAAGGCTGCTAATGAACATTTTTTATTCGTTAAAACGTACTGAATTTGTTTTAGTGTTGACAAAATTCAAAGTTTAGTTTTCCATGTTACGTACATAAAACAATTAAGTAATAAAAGAGTCTTGGGAGGTGTTATGACAGTTTCTCAGTTGTTTCTGGTTGTTTCTGCAGTGTATAGCATAGTTTTAATAGAAGACTTTTAACTGTGCTTTAATTTTACAAAATAGATTAGTTCCTACTGAAGAGTTGAGAAGGAGTTGATAATTCTAATCTGCTGATCTCTCAGGAAATGTTTCCTGTGTTATGTTGGTTCTTCATCCAGACTCTCTGCTTGCATAAGTCAGAGATCATTTAGGATAGAAAATGGTCTTTTAGAAAAAGCAGGGGCATTTTCTTTTCCATTTGCTATAATGAACATAAACTTTTGTCCAGGCACTTAATTTTCACCTTTCTTAGTTATGAGGATCACTTAGATATGAAGTTTTGAGACTGATTGTACAGCTCTTGAAATTGGGCTATGCCTGCATGGGGCAGTTTATTCTTGTGAATTTTCTGAAGCTGATGATAAAATGATTCTGGCAACAAATGTACCTTCAATTATCACAGAAATTCTTCCAAAAAACCCTTAATGATATTAACATAATGAATCAATCGAAAAGGGTCTCACAACTCAAGAAAATGTGTTGAGAAAATTGGCAGTGAGGAAAATATTTAATTTTTGAGTCTTTTTTCACACCCTATTTGAAAATTAGTTCCAAATGAAAGGTCCAGTAAAATGTGAAAGTGAAAGAGGAAGAAGTAAGTAAAAAAAATGTTCTGAAACATGTGTGTATAATTTTGACATAGGGTAGTATTTCTTAAATTATTTAAAGGTTAAAAAATTTTTATACAAATATGATAGATGATTGAGTTTATACTCAATACATAGGCTACACATTAAAATTGAACATATGAAATTTTCCTACTCAAAATATTAGACAATAAAAAGAATTTTAAAAATAAATATCAAAATATAAATATATGGCACTCAAGAAACTATATGAAAGTATGAATCATGCTAATAATAAAATACAATTTCATCTTTTTATTTTTTTGCTGACTGTCTTGTTTGTCAAAAGAGCAAATATGAGTGAAACAGTTTCAGCCAGTAGCCACGAGCTGTGGTGATCTGAATCCCCTCTCAGTCTGTGTAAGGAAATCTAAATTGATCCAATTTTGCTGGAAAGTAGTTTGCAAGGTTGTCAACAATCAACAGACTTGAAAGTATTCCCAGACTTTGTTTTTATTTTATATATTTTGTCTGGGGTAAGTAATTTATGGTAAATATAATTAATATATAAGTTCTTGACAGTGTGATTTATGAAATTTTGTACTTGATAAACTTCTTGAGGGAATATTGTACAAGTCAAGGGAACTTCAAAAAGTCATGGAAAATGGAATTAAAAGAGGAATTTATTTTGGTATAACCTTTTTTTAAATCCATGCTAGTTATGTTTTCATAATATTCATTTTCCATGAACTTTTTGAAAACCTCTAGTATGCACAGATTTATATTTTTACACCCAAGTAGACCTATTTTTTTAATTTCATGTTCCATGAACTTTTTAAAGTACCCTTGTTAAAACCAGTGTTCCTCTTCTTGCTGACATAACAGCTGTAACCCACTTATAATTAGATTGGAGCCTATGACTGAGCATTAATGGGTATAGCTAGAAAGTAGGTGCTTTTTGTGGTCCCAGAAAGCCTCCCATAAGATTATTCTTTTTAGGTCCTTTTTAATTCAGTAGATGGAGGTGACCATGGTAACTTTAAATAAAATGGATTGACTGTGGAGAAAGTTTGGCCTTGAATGAAAACTGCCCCTGGCCCAAACACAAATACATGTAGGTGTTTAGGATGATCCAAAAGTAAACTTCTTTAAACTTGAATCATTCGAGAGTTTGGGATATGGATTTTCTAAAGTTGATATTAGTGTTAATCTAAATACACCTATAGATCTTAAATGCAGTGTGTGAAAGGAGAGAGAATGGTAGGAAAGTGCAGGTGTTCAGGCACCTTACTGTGGTTGTGACAGTCTTAGGTTTGTGTCTTTGGGCAGCACATTTTTCCTTAAGACACATCAAGGGTACAGATGGGTAGGTAACATTAGGAACTGTAACACATGACAGGCTCTTTCTCTATTTGCCCATGGGAAGTAGAGTGGTCCTCATATATTTTTTGAAGTCTTCAGGAGTTGTTCCCTCTTGTGCCCTGTATGAGAATTGATTTTCTCTATTCTGGCATCCTGCAGTTTGGAGCTTTGGAGAATCGGAGGATCCTTCACAAGCATTTTCATAGCAACCAGATAACCCCATCTCTCTTGGGGCATCTCTGAGCAACCGGTCAGAAAAAGTGAAACTCAGTTTTCAAGTATAGATCTCTCCATGTTATTCTGTTTTGGTACTGCTAACAAAAAGAAAAAGAATTTTATTGTTTCAAAGATGAGATCTTTCTATTTAGTGAACTGAGCATATGTTTCCTTTATTAATGAATTCATTTTGTCAGGCTATTAATTGTGCTTAATTGAGTTAGACTGCTTGATTTAATATGCTGTGATGATAACATGGGAACCAAAGATAACATCATTTCTGCTTGGAATTATAATGATTATTTAAAAATATTCTTTTACTAAGACTCCTTTTAGGAAATAGGGTGGGCAAATTTTAGTATGTTAATTTTATTTTATGCTTTATTGCATTTTATCACATTTGACACTTGTAATAAAAATTGGGCAGTTGGCTGGCACCATGGCTCACGTGGCTAATCCTCCGCCTGTGGTGCCAGCACCCCGGGTTCCAGTCCCGGTTGAGGTGCTGGATTCTGTCCCGTTTGCTGCTCTTCAGTCCAGCTCTCTGTTGTAGCCCTGGAAGGCAGTGGAGGATGGCCCAAGTACTTGGGCCCTGCACCCGCATGGGAGACCAGGAGGAAGCACCTGGCTCCTGGCTTTGGACTGGCGCAACGCGCCAGCTGCAGTGGCCATTTTGGGGGTGAACCAACGGAAAAGGAAGTCCTTTCTTTCTGTCTCTCATTGTTTAACTCTACCTGTCAAAAAATTAAAATAAAAAAATAAAAATTGGGCAATAATGCCACATTAATTTTATGGTATTTCTAATAATAAATCTGTTTAATATATTTTAGCATTTTTAGATGTATTATAACTTGAAAGATAATCCTTGAAAGATAATCTTCTTTTTGTTAAAAATTATATTTAGAAGCATTCGAATGTCAACGAAATAGCTGAAGCTTGCCAGCTGTCTCATTTTTCCTTCTTTCTTCTGCAATTATGGAGTAGAACTCAGTTAACCAAGCAGCAGTTACTTTGTGTTGCTGCATCAGGTATGACTGAAGATGAATCAGCAACCAGCCCCATATATCACCAGTTTGTGCTGTGCACCAAGAAGAACCTGCTTTAAATTGCCACCAGTTTGTAACCCTCCACTATATATAACCCAAGATTAGTGCCTGCTGCTGCAGATACCACCAGGACAGAGCTCTCTCAAGACACATTTGGTAGTGTGAAAGTATACAAGATACTGTGCAGTTTAAAAACAACTCTTACACAGTCTTACATCACAAATTTTTCCTTACAGGAAGTGGGTTGTGTACAATCAGGTTAAAAGTTTTATAGACAAGAGAAAATAAAAACTGCTCAGACCAACTTACTCATCATCATCTTCCTCCACTTCCTCCTGATCTGCTTCCTCTGTTCAGCCTTGACGGCTCCCTATGTTTGCTGTGCCCTGCTCTTTGATCTCCTTCTGTTTGCCCTTCAGCTTAGCAGCCCTCTTTTCCTGAGACTGCTTGTCCTCCTGGGCGGTGGTATTGTACCACATCACTCCCAGTCTCTGTGCAGCTGCACCAATGCACAGACCCGGATGTACTCCTTTGATTTTTTGAAAGACATTCAACAGAACAGGAGAGGACTAAAGGAGGTCTCGTGGGTGCACTGAGGTCCTTGATCTTCTTTACGGGGGGATATAGGCTTTCATTTCTCTGTCCATCTTTGCAGTATCCTCACATTTTTCTTTCTGTTTGGGTGAGATGGTCTTCACCCTCTCTGAGTCCTTTCACAGAGAATCTGAGACGCTGACTGAAGTATCTGTATGCTTTGCCCATGCTCTTCCTGGCAAGTCTGAACAGCGAATGCATAGGATGATATTTTCCCCTTGGTTTCCTTTGCCCATATTTAGTTATTTGTCCTCCGTGAGGCCCAGAGTCACCCAGTGTCTGTCCAGCTCTCACGTGCCCCTTTGCTGTCTCTGTGGAACTCAGTGTACTGCAATGGCTGTGTGTGTAATCATATGTCATACATTAATAGCATGATTATTATTATCCTCATAGGTTTTCCAGAATAAAGACTGAAATAAATCTTTCTAGAATTTAAATTTAATTGATTTTGTTTGAGAGACAGAGAGAGAAAGGAGAGAGCACTCCCATCCATTGGTTCACTTGCCAAATGTTTGCAAGATTCATGGCTGGGCCAGGCCAAAACTGAGAACCAGAAACTTGGGTCTGTGTCTCCTACATGGGTGGTAGGAAGCGAATTACATGTTATCACCACTTACCTCCCAGGAAATTGGAATCAAATGAAGCATTGAACCCGGGCCCTCTGATGTGGCCAAACAGTGGGGCCAAACTCCTACCCCAAATAATTTTTAACTTACCCAATGCTACATAATTGTGACACATCTCTGATTCATAGAGGAAGCAGACGTCATTCTTGAAATAGGATAGATCAGAAGGGGAAGGATAGTTACCGAAGGAATCTGTTGACTAAGACGTACGTGCATAGTGCTGGAACTCGAACTGTAAGTCCTGGAGGCCTAAAGAGAGGACGGGGGGAGCAGGCACTGGAAAGTGGAGGGAGAGATTTCTGAAGAATCTTTGCCCCTGGAGCAAATCAGTGGCTTTCAGTGGAGGAATGGGCAGGCTGAAGACAGTGTCACAAGGAGAGAGGGGGGAATGAATACGTGAGTCTCATATTCCACTCCCTCTGATCCCTTCTCAGCAAATTCAATCAGAAGCCAAAAGAAACTTTCAGCTGGTGCTTACTAGTCAGCCCTGGAGGTAGGAGGTCACAGAGAAGGTTCAAGAGTTCAAGAGGGGTGGAGAAGCATAAAATCTAGAGTAAGAGTCTGATCTCGTGGCCGGGCTGTGGCGTACAGGGTAACCGCTGCCTGCAGTACCAGCATCCCATATGGGTGCTGGTTAGAAACCTGGCTGCTCTACTTCCAATCCAGCTCTCTGCTATGGCCGAGGAAAGCAGTAGAAGATGGCCCAAGTCCTTGGGCCCCTGCACCAATGTGGGAGACCCAGAAGCTCCTGGCTCCTGGCTTGGGATCAGCGAAGCTTCAGACATTGAGGCCAACTGGGAAGTGACCCAGCAGATGGAAGACTTCTCTCTCTCCCTTTCTCTCTGCCTCTACTTCTCTCTCTGTGTAACTTTGACTTTCAAGTAAATAAATAAATCTTAAAAAAAAAAGAGTCTGGTCTCCATTTGACTAATGGGTACTCCTACCGCTAACTTGACAGCCAAAACAATTGTGTCCTTTTGGGGGTTAAGTGAAAATTCAGAAAGTGTCTAATGCAGCCCATTTCTCTGAGTCTTTATTGAGCCATTATTGGTAAAAGAAGAGGCAGGGACTAAATTACTGATTCCTAAAGATTTCTTTGAATCCTACAAATTATTGAAAATACTAAGTAACAAGTGTTTTGGAGAACCATATGCTGGAAATTTAATTTCATTTGGCAGGTCAGCTTCTAAATATCCCTGCTGTGCATATTATTTTTTATTAGCCAACCGCAAGCTTCCACCCAGACTTTGCATCTGAAAAGGACACACACACACACATACACACACACACACACACACACACACAGGAAATTACATGGAGTTGCTCCAGGAGTCAAGGGTCCTGCAGTGGATTTATGGATAGGAAATGAGGTTCACTTCCAGTGGTATTGCAGGAGAGTGACCAGAGGTGGTGACACAAGCAGCTGTATCTGACCCAGATGGTTTCTATGGCCTGATCTTGACTTTCATCCCTGCCACCCAGCACAGTACCTTCACTTCTGTTGCTTCTTTGTTGATCCTGTGAGACTCATGGTATCTTACTCAAGAGCACCTTTTCTATTTGAATTAGGGAGAGTAGGTCTAGACTGAATTGTGTCTACCCCACCCCTGCCCCCTAGTTGTGTGTTAAAGCTCCACCTCCCAAGGTTTTTTAGGAGATAGAACCTGTGCTGGAGACCAGCTCCAGCCAGTCCAGGGGCCCCAAGGTGTGAGAGGTGTCGGGAGTAAGCCATTCAAGGTAGAGTAGGTGGTATGATTACAAAGGAATGAGGCCCCAAGTGGGCTAGACAGGGTCTAGAAAAAAGGGCAGAGTCATTATTAGAGGAGCTAAGAAAAGTGCTACTACCTAAGCTATATAAGTTCTCTGATTGAGAGACAAATAGAAACTGACAGAAGGGGCTTGATTATAATCTGGGGGGCTTTAAGGCCTTGTCAGTTATGAGGCCCAGACCTATCTATCTCTGCACATGGGGTACATCCTAAGGGAGGTATGAACCTCCTTGGGGAAGACACCCTGTTGACTTCTATTACTTAGCTGGCCTGGGAGGAGAGCTGGCCAGGTAAAGGAAGGTGGCATCTCTAAGAGGAAATTTACAGTTCTGCCTGTGATGTTGCTGACCCTACTTGGCCATCCTCTCCACAGTGGTGGTCACTTTGGAAGCTGGCCCAAGTGAAGGGCTTTTCAACTTAGAGCCAGCAAGATCTGTGGCTCTGACCTGGGTGTCCTTCGACTCCAGGGCAGTTCCATTTCCAGTGGTCCAACTCTTGGCTGGCAGAGCTGCCAGGGCTCTTCATAGGCTGCTGAAGCCCAGTCTTTCTACATTGAAAGTCCACTGCAGTGGACTGGCCTGTTGGGTCTCTTTGAGGGCAGATCACTGTACAGAGCCACCTTTAATAGGCCTGCCACCTATCTTTACATTTCTTCTCTTGCCTAGCTTTCTTTTCCTCCTGGTTTTTGTTAAAGCAGACCAGAGGATGCAAGTCAAGGGGGTGCTCAATCTTTGTGGCCTAAACTAGAATTTTATAGTCACAGGCATGTTCTGTTAGTGGTTTATTTTGAGATAGACAATGTCCATGAGGAAAGCTATGTCCTTACTTTAAAGCTTACTCTCCCTTTGGTCTGAAAGGGAGGTTTTGCCTGTTTACTGTGCCCATGGTGAAGTAAATCTAGCTTTGAAATTATAATTTAAAGTCTCATTTTGGCTATACTATCACAGAAAATGTTAGCCATCCCTTTTATAAGAGCTGCAGATCAAATTGTACATCCTAGAGAGTCCTTCATTCAATATAGTCGGTTTCCTACCTTGAAGAGAATAGAGAACTGAAGGAAAAATAGGGCTTAGAATAGAGAAATGAGGGAACAAGTCCCGGATCACTTACTGACAGTAGCAATATCAAATGAAGCTTAGCAAGCAATTTCAACCACTAGATAACAACTTAGAAATACATTTACTGGAAGGCCCAATGCCTTCCATAAATTTTAAGAATACATGTATTTGGAAACATCTCAAATATCTAACATGGTGTAGCTTGTATAAAACATTTTTAGTTATTTTCTACCAACATATTTAAAACATCTGCTCCAGAGATCTAGGTCACATGAATACATTTGGATGTATCTTTGATTAATTTTAGCTGTTTAACTTTATGGGCATTCTTTTATCTATAAGCCAATTTTAACAAAGTTCTTAGTGAAGTTTCCCATGTAGACATACAATATGTATACACATATAACATACAAGATAGAACAATAAAGCAGTCAGTAATAGCTTCTTAAATTCTTTGTTTTTTAAATTACCAATTGATTTGAATGACTTTCTGCTTTTAGTAACCTGAATGAACCGTACTTTCTCTCAGTTGGAACCTGTAATGCATTATTGGCATCATCTGTTTACAGACCATCCCAAAATACAATAGAATACAATAGAAGTAGCTGGAAAAAGTCCATCGGAACCTATAGGACAGCTAAATACAGAGCTAGCAATGTTTTAGTTTTATGAACAGCAAATCTGATATATAAAGCTGTGGATGACAATACTTTAAATATCCATGTTTAAAATTATAAACTCATTCATCTAAAAGAGGCACTTGCTTATTTCACACAGTAATTTCAAAAGCACCTATAGGATTTTACAGAACATTTAACCCTTTAGGCCTCTGGGTCTTTCTTATCACGATAGCCATCAAGTCTAGTAATACAAGATCATTAGACTTTTTAACATTTAGACATTTGTATCAGTAACATTTTGTATTACCAAAACTTAAAATTTAGCACTGTTTCACCCCTTGACAGTACTTCTAATATAATCCAAATAGCCTTATTAATTGGTGTCTCTACAAGATAAAAGACATATCCTTTGATTTTTCCAGTTTGGACCCAACTCCAAATTTACTGGAAAATTCAGAGCCCAAATTCTTTGGAACTTTGATTTTTGATTTTTTTGAATGCTGGTCAAGGATGCTAAGAAGGCTTAAAGTATCTAGTTGAAATAAGATCCCTTAACATCATAACATATTATAGACCAAATTTGATCATTGTTACAAGGTGATTATTCAAATGTTTTAGAATAAGCATATATTTAAATAACCCATAGCTTTTAATAAAAAACTCAACTGTTTTTAAACAATTAGAATTTAACAGAGACATCAAGAGAACATAATAGGTTACTCTAACTCATTGCTTTAACAGAGGATCAGATTCTAATTCTATGTCAAAGAGATATAGGTTAATAGCTTTTGATCCAAAATTTCTTTCTTTCATAACCTTCTGTGACTTTCACACACCCTCTTCAACTTACTTGAAACATTCCATCATTTCCATTCCAGTCTAGATTAAACTAGCCATCAGGATGAAGTAAATCTTACAAACTATGTCCTTTATTCAAAAAACTCTTTTCTTCTTAACTTTTCTTACCAAATGCACATTTCTATACTTATGATGTTTTCCATCTGCCAATTTCCTTGATTTACATTTTGAAATAACCTGTTAAAAATCTCCAAGTTAAAATGACATTTTAAAATAAAATAACATTGAATTTCAACCCTAGTTAATTTCAAGTGGAAATAGTGATTAACCCAGGGATCCAGCTGGTTTGATGGGACCAGGAAATTGAGTTTGAAGGAATTGAGGAGTCCTGGCAAAGTCAGCTTGACATTCAGTTACAAGACTGGGACAAAATTCATTGAAAGACTTAATTATCCTGTCTGGCCTACTCCTGATAGAATAAAAGAGCCATCAGAAGGGTGGGCTAGGTGACTTGTTTACAGTAAACTGTGAGTTCAAAAGGATGGAATCTGGCCATGGCTCACTTGGCTAATCCTCCACCTGTGGTCCAGCATCCCATATAGGCACCGGGTTCTAGTCCCAGTTGTTCCTTTTCCAATCCAGCTCTCTGCTGTGGCCCAGGAAGGCAGTAGAGGATGGCCCAAGTGCTTGGGCCCCTGCACCCGCATGGGAGACCAGGAGAAGTACCTGGCTCCTGGCTTTGGGTCGGTGCAGCACCAGCTGTAGCGGCCATTTGGGGAGTGAACCAATGGAAGGAAGACCTTTCTCTCTGTCTCTCTCTCTCATTGTCTATAATTCTACCTGTCAAATAAAAAATAAAATAAAACAAAAGGATGTTATCTCCACTCCCTTGTCATACTTATGATAAGATTGGAACAGGATGGGGAGGGGCAAAGACTAGTTGGAGGATGAGGGTGAAGGCTTAGAGATGGGCAGTTTCCAAACTTGCCTTTGGTTCTCTGGGAGGGTGTCTAAGAGGATCATAGATAAAGCAGAGGTAGTAGACCTTGGAAAAGGGATGGTTCTGAGATAAGGGTGAGTAGGAACTTAGAATTCCTGAGTGGAAGGGGGAGATACAGCAAGAGAGACAGTGAGAGCCAGAGTTTCGGCTTTTTAGCAAGAGCTTTAGAAGTTAAGAGAATTTGAGCTGGAGAACACGAGCAGAGATAGAAGGCTTAGACATAGGAAATTTCCTTCCACGATTCAGAACACTCATAGAAGTGGTAGAGATCCTAAAATGTTGGGGTTAAACTTGCTGTTTTAACAGGTTGTTAAGGTGGGAGACAACCGAGAGGAGGATCAGACAGAACAGGGGACGAAGAAGTTCCCATAGTGACCATAGAGTCATACTGGAGGGTATCAGGCGTCCCCAAGATCACAGCCATCTGACTGGAGGATATGGGAACAGAGGGCGGGGGGACTAGAGAATATGGGAACATAGGGTGGGAATTGTCACCCAATTGCCCACTGGAGCCCAGAGCTTAGCCCATAGAAGGGAAACAGGATGTTGAGTCGTCACCCACACCCACTTTTGCCTGGACATGGTGTCCGTAGAGGTTGTGGTGCCCAGTACCAGGACTTAGAAACACAAGCGGTAGTAGCAGTCACCATGAGAATTTCTCATTTCGCCAACCTCAGAATTTGGAGGGAGATGGCAGAGCATTTGGTGGTGAAGAAGGAGGTCTGGGGGTGTTTTGTGGTTGGCAGAAATCCAGGATCCCAGCACAGCTCAGGTAGAGCAAAGTCGATGGGAAAGCCTGGATCCAAGTCATGGCACCAATGAAAGCACACCAAATACCTGAGTAAGGGAAAAGGTTTAGTGTCAAGTGAGGGGACCCCACAGGCTGCCTCCCGGTGCACAGAGAGAATAGCCCCATGATCTTATTGAAGGTGTTCTTCAGACACCCAGATTTCGAGTTTTTTGTACCAAAATAAACATTTTTTTTTTTAAGATTTACTTATTTATTTGGAAGTCAGAGTTACACACAGAGAGAAGGACAGGCAGAGAGAGAGAGAGAGAGAGACAGAGACAGAGAGAGCTTCCATCTGCTGGTTCACTCCCCATATGGCTGCAACAGCCAGAGCTGTGCTGATCTGAAGCCTGGAGCCAGGAGCTTCTTCCAGGTCTCCCATGTGGGTGCAGGGGCCCAAGCACTTGGGCCATCCTCCACTGCTTTCCCAGGCCATAGCAGAGAGCTGGATCTGAAGTGGAGCAGCTAGGACTTGAACCAGCGCCCATATGGGATGACAGCACTGCAGGCAGTGGCTTTACCCACTATGGCACAGCGCCAGCCTCAATAAACATCTTTTAATTACACTCCCCCCCCCCAAATTTCAAAGTATCCTTGTAAATGTCTGCTGCACAAACCATTTCAGCCTGTGACACTTTGTTATGGCTGGAACAGTGGGTCTCCATTATTCTCAACAAAAGCTTTGACAGGAACAAAGCGTTAGAATGTGACTGGAACATTATTTTTCAAACTTCATGTCACACCCTGTTGTAGGCTGTGAAATCAATTTAATAGGTATCAATTGAAACTTACAAAGGAGAATATAGTACAATATACTATCAAAATTCATTACCTCTAGTAACATTAAGTGTTGTCTCTTGAGAATTTAGGGTATGTGTGAGAGTTTTTTTGTGTGTATATATACTGGATTCCAGGTAAAATGTGTTTTGCAGCAAGTGAAGTGTTCAGAATGTTGGAAAACTTTATTTTTTAGAGTATATTGTAGCAATGTAGATGTCCCTTTTTTTCAGTCATGCCAGATTATAGAATTTGTGACCTCACTAAGATATGGGTTAAAATAATATTTTTAGATAGTTAATTTTACAAGGTGTTAGGACATTTTATGTTAAGAAAGAACAAAGAATATGATTCATTATGAACCATGATTTTTTTAGGTAAAATAGTATTTTAAAGTTTATGTAATATTAAATTTTTCTCTAGTTTTAGGGGCTTTAAAGATAGAAAGATAAGAAAACATAACAGTGTATGAGGGTACGCTAATACACTACTGGTGGGAATGTAAAATCCTGAAGAACAGTGTTTTTCTAATTCTTGAATTCTCTAGTGGGAGGTTATGCTTTCAATTATCAAGTAAATTGAAAGTATCATGGCAAAAATGAAAGAAAAATAAGGAGGAAGGGAGCAAGGTACAGAGGGTAGAGGGGGAAGTAGCATTATGTTCTTAAAACCATAAATATTAAATACATGGTATTTGTAAAAAAAATCAACAAGTAACACATGTGTTATATAATTTGTAAGTTGGTTTTAGTTCTATACCATTCACTATTCCAAACAAACTTGTGAATTAGTAATCCTAATTCTTTTATGACTGAGAAAGCTAAAATTGAGAGATTGAACCTTTACCAATTATACTTTACATATATGGAGATTAGAAGTGACTTAGCTGGATTTCAACCGAGGTCATTTGATGATTCAACAAACATTAGATTTGAAAATTTTATTTTCCATTGTTCTAGTTAAAAATTAGAATGCCAAATGGGAAATTTATTTTCCACAACAAGAGTTAACCTGTGACTTAGTAACTCAGAATATGACTAAGTTGATTTATGTATTTCAGTATTATTCCTTTGCTTCTTCCTCAGCATTTCACTGTCTAATTATATTATTACTATCTTTTGTTTGAAAGAGATAGAGAAAGCTAACATCTGCCTGAAGCCAGGAACTCAATCCAGTTCTCCCACGTGAGTGGCAGGGACCCAGCTACTTGACTCATTGCTCTCTGATTTCCAGGGTCTGCATTAGCAGAAAACTAGAATTGGGAGCAGAGCCTAGTCTCTAACCCAGGCATTCTGATGTACGGTACAATTGTCCCAACCAGTGGCTTTACTGCTAGCCCCTACGCCAAATTTTGATAAATCTGGAAGTCCACGTTATTTAATTTGTGGAGGATTCTTGTATAATGAAACCTGTGGAGTATTTTGGGATATGATTAGTTTAACATACAAAAAAACCAAAAAGTACACACAAGCTTAGTCTAAAGAAAATGAATCCCTGTTGATTGAAATGGGTTTCAGACTATATTTCATCAAAGGTGTCGCTGAAGATTTTCCTTTATTCCATCCCATTTGGAGTCATGTCTGGGTTTCACGGTGAAGCAGTTACAAAAATGGGTGTGTCAAAGTTAACCACCTTTCAGAAACTTTTCTTTGCTGTCCATAATGTAGACAATACCTAGACTCTACACAGCAATGGATAGCTCATTATTTGTGTAGGGCATTTGCTTGAATATAGATCAGATACAAATAAGTTTAGAAATGAGCAAGGGGCCGGCGCCCTGGCTCAATAGGCTAATCCTCCGCCTGCGACGCCGGCACCCCAGGTTCTAGTCCCAGGTCAGGGTGCCAGATTCTGTCCTGGTTGCTCCTCTTCCAGTCCAGCTCTCTGCTGTGGCCCGGGAGTGCAGTGGAGGATGGCCCAAGTGCTAGGGTCCTGCACCCACATGAGAGACCAGGAGAAACACCTGGCTCCTGGCTTCGGATCAGCGCAGTGCGCCGACCGTAGCAGCCATTGGGGGGTGAACCAACGGAAAAGGAAGACCTTTTTCTCTGTCTTCTCTGTCTCTCTCTCTCTTACTGTCCACTCTGCCTGTAAAAACAAAACAAAACAAAACAAAACAAAAAACAAACAAAAAAACAAAGAAAGAAAGAAAGAGAAGAGAAAGAAGAGAAGAGCAAGGAGCAAAAATAAAGTAGGAGAAGCATCAGCCATCAGGCTGTGGCCCAGAGGAGGGCCAGGCCAAACCAGGAGCGAGAAACTCAACCCAAGTCTCCCATGTGGATGGCAAGCATCCAAGTAATTCAGTCATCACCTGCTGTCTCCAAGGATGTGCAACAGAAAGACACTAGAATGGGCGAAGAGCTGGGATTTGCACCCTGGCACTATATATGTTGTTTGTTCAGCAAGCACATGTGAATACAGCGCACTGCTAGGTATCGGGGTATAACAGCCGAGTAGACAGATATGGTACCCATCATGATGCAGGCTAGAGTTTAGTAGAGAAGACAGAAAGGTGATTGAGTAGTAAGCCCACCAGGGCTGTTTGTGCAAACTGGGAGTTGAGTGACTGGACTTCCAGCAACCGAGTTGGGGCAAAGTCGAAGCAGGTGGCTCCTTATAGGTTGTGTGATCCTAGTTTTCTCTTCGGTGATCTGAGGAAATTCACTACAACTTCATATATAACTCTGTTGTAGTACTGAACACACTCAGCATTTTATTACGGTGATTTCTGTAGAAGTATGTTTTTTACCTCTAGTTCAAAGTATAAAGAGAGAAAGAGCACATTTGTTTATCTTTGTATTCCCCACAGCTAGATATCTAAAGCTCATTTTGTTCAAAGGAGGTTCGTTTAATTGCACTGAGCACAGCAGGTAGGTGTTTGGCAGAATGGTTAAGCTGCTCCTTGGGACATCTGCGTCCCATCCTGGAGTGCGGGGTTCAAATCCCAGCTCTTCGCCCATTCTAGCGTCCTGCTAGTGCACACCCTTGGAGGCAGCAGACGATGACTAAAGTTCTTGGGTCCTTACCACCCACATGGGAGACTTGGGTTGAGTTTCTTGCTCCTGGTTTTGGCCTTGTTCAGTTCCTTCTGTGGCAGGCATTTGAGGAGTGAACCAATACATGGGAGGTATCTATCTTTCTCTCCCTCTCTCTCTTTCTCTCTCTCTCATCTTTTCCCTTTGCCCTCATCCTTTCTCACTCTATCTGAAATAAAAAAAAAAAGTTAAGAACAGAGAAAAACGAATAATGGAATACAAATTATATATTTGTCTGAGTGTCTAATTTTGATGATTAAACACCAGATAAAGCAGAATTACCACAGTGGGTAACATCAAGGCCCTTATCCCAGGCCAGGGTTCCTGAAGCCAATGAGGCATGGACAACACTTTTTATCCTTTTTCTGAGAGAAGTAACTTTTGCAGTCATAGTGAAGAAGAGGGACTAGTCCTAAATAAGAGAACAGAATATTTGCACTGATCAAAAAAATGGCTAGATTATTCTGATTTAATTGGAAAATGTTTTCCTTTTAAAATATTTGCTCTGAAAGATTTGGATGCATTTGCAATGAAGATATTAAATATGCATTACACTTCAGCGAACTACATTATTTAATTTTCTTTACTTTTATTTCTACTATTTAATTTTTCTTTTGGAAAAAATATTGGCTCATTCAATGAAATTTATCACAACTTTATTTTTCTAATTTCCATTTGTAGCAATCATTTTATTGAAAATGTAGCCATTATTTCTTGGGTACCTTGTCAAAAAAGTCTCTTTTGTTTGAATTATTGATTTTTGGGTTAATATCACTTAATATTTCTTTTACATTATACAAAATTAATGATGTCTTACTGAGATTTGATTTTTAAGTCTGAGGAATTCAGTACAATGTATTATTATTAATATACTATTCTTAACCACAAGCGAATAAATGAGCTCATCAAATATTTATTTTTAAATTAGGCGAAGAAAAATATGACTTAAAGATGTAACTACCCTTTAAGCAATCTTCAAATACACCTCATTTACTTGCTAGATTTCTTAGTTAGGAATGTATGCCCTTCCATAGTTAGTTATTTGTGACACATTACAATGAATTAGATTTATAAATTCAGTAATTTGTATTGAGCATTTCCTATGGACAGTGCATTTTGAGTTTTCCTTTGACCTCATGATTGACAAGTGCTGCTAGCAAGGAAACAACCCTTCGTTTTAAGTAGGAAAGCCCAAGGAAGCTTTCGGAGAACAGGATGCACTTGCTATGGACCTTATGAAAGTGTCAGAGTAGAATTCACACAATGCAGGGAAGGGTGGCTCATTTTAGAAGAGAAAACTACTCAGCTTTCTCACTGAACCAGCTGTCATTTCTCAAAGTATAACTAATGTTTCATCTCTTCTAGTGTGGAACATTGTTTCCCAAATGTATTGTAACATTATAGCTTGTGAGCTTCTGTTGATTTTACTATCTTCCTAAACTTCTCTGTAATACATTTTGTTCTGCAGTATTCTCCTCCTCTTATTACTTCCACAGTTCCTCAAATTAATTATAAAAGGCACATCTGTTTATTGTATCCTAATGACACCCTTTGCACCTTTGAAATAGCATGTGACTTCCAATATAATATAAGGAGACCAAATTTTTACCTTACCCTAGGTTGTGTGTGCTGTGCCTATGTCTCTGCATTCCCTACTATATTGAGTACTGTATTTTTAAAAAAAAGATTTATCTTTATTTATTTATTTATTTTTTTGACAGGCAGAGTGGACAGTGAGAGAGAGAGACAGAGAGAAAGGTCTTCCTTTTGCCGTTGGTTCACCCTCCAATGGCTGCTGCGGACGGTGCGCTGCGGCCGGCGCACCGCGCTCATCCGATGGCAGGAGCCAGGTGCTAGGTGCTTTTTCCTGGTCTCCCATGGGGTGCAGGGCCCAAGCACTTGGGCCATCCTCCACTGCCCTCCCAGGCCACAGCAGAGAGCTGGCCTGGAGGAGGGGCAACCGGGACAGAATCCGGTGTGCTGGCGCCGCAAAGCGGAGGATTAGCCTGTTGAGCCACGGCGCCGGCCTTTATTTTTTTGAAAGAGAGTTATAGAGAGAGGTGGAGACAGAGAGAGAGAGGTCTTCCATTTGTTAGTTCACTCTCCAAATGACTGAAATGACCAGAGCTGAGCCTATCCAAAGTCAGGAGCCAGAAGCTTCTTCTGGGTCTCCCACGAGGGTGCAAGGGCCCAAGGACTTGGGCCATCTTCTACTTTTCCAGGCCATAGCAGAGTGCTGGATCAGAAGTGGAGCAGATGAGACTCAATCCGGCACCCATATAGGATGCCAGCACTTCAGGCTGGAGATTTTTAACCCATTGCACCATAGCGCTGGCCCTGAGTACAGTATTTTATATGCAGTGCACATGAAATAAAATTTTATTTTAAATTATTTAGGCATTATACTATCAAAGTGTTAGAATAACTGTCTTCAATGTCATACACTATGCATGGTTTATACATGAGGTCAGATGAATTCATTGTGAAATACACAGAAAATTCTCTTCATCTCAGTTTTTCTACTAACCTGTTACAGTGCATCAAAAACATTAGAATTTATTTCCAAATATAATCACAACAATAAAATATACTATATTCATAACCTATAGCTGATAAGAAAACTGTAATTGATGTAACATATTGCTAGTGGAATCAAGTACTTTTGAGAAGACTATACAGCTAGCAAAGTACAAAAGTTGAAGGAATTCCAGAGTTAACAGTGTAATATCTAAAATACATCAAGAGGGACTGGAGTTGTGATGCAACAAGTTAAGCTGCTGCTTGCAATGTCAGCCTCCCATATGACTGCTCCACTTCCGATTCAGCTCCCCACAAATGTGCCTGGGAAAGCAATGGAAAGTGGCTGAATTGCTTGGGCCTCTGCCACTCATGTGGGAGACCTGGATGGAATTCCAGACCCTTGGCTTTGGCATGGCCCAGTACTGATCATTGTGGATATTCAGGGAGCAAACCACTGGATGGAAGCTCACTCTCTCTATTTCTCTCTCTTTCATTCACTTTGCCTTTCAAATTTAATAAATATTAATAATATGTAAATAAAATAAATAAAGAATTCTTACAATGCAACCACCAAAAGATGAAAACATTTAAAATTGGGCAAAGGACTTAAATAGCTGTTTCTCCAAAGATGTTTTCCAAATGGTCAATAAACATTAATAGATATCAACATTATTAGTAATTAGAGAAGGAAAAGTCAAAACCATGGTGAAATTTAACTTTACTCTCTACAAGATGGCTATAATAACAGTTGGAAGAAACAATAAAAAATAGAAAATAACAAGTGTTTCCATGTATGTGGAGAAATTGGTGGTGGTGGTGATATATAATGGTGAAGATGCTGTGGAACATTTTGGCAATTGCTCAAAAATATAAACATTGAGTGGCCATATGAGCCAGAAATTCTATTCCTAGTTTTATATCCACATAAATTATAAATATATGTTCAATTTCAAAATCTCTATATCGGTGTTCAAGGACGTTCCATTCACAATACCCAAAAGTAGAAATAACCCATGTGCCCACAAACTGATAAATGGGATCTCTCTATCTCTGCCTGTCTCTTTTAGTCACTCTCTCTTTCAAATAAATAAAAAAATCTTTTTTAAAAAAGGAAAAGATGCTAATGCATGTGATAATATGAATGAATCTTGCAATTATGCAAATATTATGCTAAGTTTGAGAAACCAGACAGGAAAGGCCATATGTTGTATGATCTTATGTTCATGAAATGTCCTAAATAGGCAAATCCATAGATATTAAAAACATATTAGTAGTTATCGCAGGCTGGAGGAGAAGAGAATAGGCATTGACTGTTTAGTGAATATGGGTTTTTTTTTTTTTTTGGTTGGATGAAAATGTTTTTGAAATTAAATAGTAGTGATGATTGAACAACAGTTTAAACCTTTCAGGAAAGATTTATTTATTTATTTGCAAGGCACAGATACAAAGAGGGGGAGAGATGGAAATCTGTTCCCCAAATGGCTGTAATAACCAGGGCTGAACCATACTGAAGCCAGGAGTCAGGAGCTTCTTCTGGATCTCCTCGTGGGTGTAGGGGCCCAAGGACTTGGGCCATCTGCTTCTACTTTCCCAGGAGCATTAACAGGGAGCTTAATAGGAAGTGGAGCAGCTGAGCCTGGAACCAATGTCCATGTCGATTACCAGTGTTGCAGGCAGTGGCTTTACCCACTATCCCATAGTACTGGCCCCCACAATTTAAACTCTGCATATAACTGAAATAATCCTCTTAAAACTCATACTGATACACTGGACAGTCTACTGAATTTGCTTACTGAAAATATTTTGTTTCTTATAAGGGATGGGTAATAGATGAAGGCCATTTTTGTTTTCAGTTCAACATTTTAACATTTTATTGAGAATAATTTATGAAAGTCATTAGCTGGTTTGTTTTTTTTTTTTTTTTTACAGGCAGAGTGGACAGTGAGAGAGAGAGAGAGACAGAGAGAAAGGTCTTCCTTTTGCCGTTGGTTCACCCTCCAATGGCCGCCGCGGGCGGTGTGCTACGGCCGGCACACTGTGCTATTCTGAAGCCAGGAGCCTGGTGCTTCTCCTGGTCTCCCATGGGGTGCAGGGCCCAAGCACTTGGGCCATCCTCCACTGCACTCCTGGGCCACAGCAGAGAGCTGGCCTGGAAGAGGGGCAACCGGGACAGAATCCGGCACCCTGACTGGGACTAGAACCTGGTGTGTCGGCACTGCAAGGTGGAGGGTTAGCCTATTGAGCCAAAGTGCCGGCCATTAGCTGATTTTTTGATTTAGAAAGAAAAATTGAACTATTTTCAGGATTTGTTGTGTGAGAATACAGGTATTATAAGTAAATGTTTGGATTTTTCAATTTCTAAAGCTGATATATTTTAGTCTCTAGTTGAATATAAAGTTCTGACATTAGTGGCCACTTGGAAACTTGCATACTTGAAGTTCTAGAATATAAAAATTTTAATTATGTGTTTAAATCATCTAGGCAGAATAACTTTGATGAGTAGAAATGAATATTGAAATGATAATGACAAGTAAAAAATAAAATGTGTTTTACACCTATAATACTAAAGTTGAGTAGTAATCCTCTATCCCTCAGGGAGCTGGTTTTTATGACATACTGGTTGGCTTCAAGAAACTTTCTTGAGTAGGATTAACTATTTTAGGACCCAGATCTACCACTTTTGAAATTGTGTCAACTGCACTGATTAGCACCATACACAAAGTGACCACATAATTTATCATTCAGACCAGTCACTTCTGATAGTGACGAAGGACACTCTGAGGGGTCTTCATAAAGTTCATGAAAAGGCATATTTGGAAAAAAATGGGCATGAATTCCAAATATTTTTGTGCCAACATAAGCTTATCTTTAATTCTACATTTCCAGAAACTTTTTGTAGTTAACTAAGATTTAGCAATAATGCTCTGAAATCCAGGTCAATTCTGGGCAAAACCTGAATTTTCAATTGAATAATTTAAAAATAAATTGCGGATCCCCATTTCAAAAAGAAATTAATGCATCATCTAAGGCCTCATGTGGGTAAGATAAAAAAAAAAAACATAGCAGAGTTCAACTAATATTTTCTTGCCTTTATTTCTTTTTTAAATATTATTATTTGAGAGGAAGAGAAAGAGAGCACAAACTCCCATCAGCCAGTTTGTTCCTCAATTGCCCTCAAAGCCAGCACTGTTTCCAGATAGGTGGGCAACTACTTGACCTGTCACCATTGCCTCCCAGGTGGCACAGTGGCAGGAATCAGGAGTCAAGAGTCAGAACTGGGTATTGAACCTGGGTACTCTAGTGTGGGATGTGGGCATCTTAACGACTAGACTAAATGCCTGCACCAAAGCCATTTTTTAAATTTAAGAACCAATAATGCTAAAATAAGTACAATATATAAACCATGACCTTTGCAAAAAAATTACAGTTTTGAAAATATCTTAAAATTTATTTATAGTTTTCTAAGTCTCTGAAAGCAAGTAGAAAAAATGAAGACAGATATGTTTTTCAATAAAATTCCAAATTTTTATATACATAATTACATATGATCATTGATTTTCAAATCTGCATCCCAGAAAAGTCCTGTGAACAAAATTCTAATAGTCTTTACACTAAAAATCATGTAACTTGATAGTCATTTGATTTCTTAAAATATAGAATAAGGCTTGTGGAAGACATAACAAGACTTGAATTTGATTTCTGACCAGATTTTCTGCACTGTATTTAATTGTGGGATCTTGCTTTCATGGAATAAAATCATAGAATTGTCATTAAAAGGTATAATCTGTGTGCCTGGTTCAGATTATATACTTGTATGTTTCTGTGTTTGACCACCCAACAGACACAATGAAAGCAGGATCCACAGAGATCAAAGGCCTGAATTCTCAGATGTAGCTCAGAGCAGTGAAACACTCTATGATGCACCAGGGAACAAAATGTATAAACCAAAGGAAACCCAGAAATAAGATGAAAGAATGGAAAAATCAGACACTCTCAGCATAGACAATAAGAAGATCTATTGAGAGGGGAGAAAAACAATTGAACAATAGCAAGATAAGGCAGAATACAACTAGAGGACAAAGTACTACATGCTTCTTGATATGGGAATAACAAAGATTCTTCAAAGGTACAGGAAAGCCAAACTCACTGGGACTCCATTACATAACATGTATTCATAACAAAGTTGTTTATGTTTTTGAAACTACCCTACAAGAGACACTTCAACCTATGAGTAAATTATAGTGTCCAGAGGAATTGTATAGTTCTTGGCAATAAAAGAATACACTGAGCACAAAGCACATAAAAGGGGTTCAATAGATGTTGTTTTGAAAAAGTGAATAAATAAGTAAGCATTTGGGGAGTGAATCCATCGAAGGAGCATGTTTCTCTCTTTCTCTCTCCTCCCTCTCCTCTCCCCTCTCTCCCATCCCCACCTCTTATATGATTTAAAATTTAAACAAATTGAATGGTTTACTTTTATTAAGAAATAAGATGTTTTATTGGGGCAGGAGTTTGGCACGGAAGTTAAGCTACACCTTGAGACAGCTGCTTCCAATATTGCAGTCTAGGTTTGAGTCCCAGCTCTGCTCCTCATTCCAGCTTCCTTGTAATGTATGCCTTGGGAGGCATCAGAAAAAGGCCAAAGTGTCTGTGTTGCTGCCACTCACAAGGGAGACTTGAACTGAGTTCCAGCTTCTGGATTCATCTGGCTCAGCCCTTGTTCTGGACATCTGGGGAGTGAATCAGCACATAAGAGATCTCTCTGTCTCTCTCATTCTCTCTTTCTGCCTTTAAAATATAAAAAATAAAATGCTCACTGTATTTATTGTAAAGGAGAATTCTATAGAATTTACTATTATTATTTGTAATTAAAAGACTATAAAGCATATAAAAGATTCTTAAAAAGTGGTTCCTTATTACTTTATTGTGAATGGTTCAGATAATGGTTGGTCTCAATATCATATGTACAGTTGCCATTTATTTGAGCATTTGATATTCACTGAGAGACAAACTTCACATTACAAATACTATTGAATGAATTTGGCATTGTGTACCATTGTATACTTCAAGGAAAATGTATTTATTTTTGTTCTTGCTTTGTTATTATTTTTGCATTAATCAGTATAAGGAAAATAGTTTCAACATGAGTTCCAGGAATGAATTTCTAAAGAAAAATGGGAAATTGCTTTATTTTCAAGTACTGTTTAAATGTCAGCAATGGTATCATAGGATGAAATTAATGGTTAGTTGAAACTTTCCATGTTTTAAACATCTTTGCTCATGTAGGCAAATCTGTTGTGCATTTTTAAAACTGTTAAGATTATAGTAACAACTTGCTAAAGTATAAAAACATACTCTCCAATGATTTATTTACTGGAATATTAGGAAGAAATGTCAACAAATCACATAGTTAAAGATTAATAATTGCTCTTGAGTGAGTAAAAATTGTCGGTCTTAAAAAATATTCTTAAGACCCATAAAACACAGGCAACAAAAACAAAACTAAGCAAATGGGACTATTTCAAACTCAGAAATTTTTGCACAGCAAAGGAAATGATCAATAGAGTGAAGAGACATCCAACAGAATGGGAAAAATATTTGCAAACCACTTATCCAACAAAGGATTAATATCCTGAATATATCAGTAGCTTAAAAACACTCAACAACAAACAACCAAATCAGTTCAGAAATGGGCAAAGGACTTCAATGGACCATTCTCAAAAGAAGAAATACAAATGGCCAACAAATATGTGAAAATATTCTCAACCTAATTAGCCATCAGGAAAATGCAAATCAAAACCACAATGAAGTACCACCTAACTCCTGTTAGAATGCCTAAAATCCAAAACAAAGAGACTAATAAATGCAGGCTAGGATGTAGACAAAGGGGAACATTTATACACTGTTGGTGGGAATGTAAATTAGGACAGCCATGATGGAAAACAGTATGTAAAATAAAAACTAGAAATAGACTTGCCATAGGACCCAGACACACCACTAATGGGTATATATGCAAAAGACTTGAACACAGTGTATCAAAGAGATACCTGCACCACCACACTTACAACAGCATGTTCACAATGGCCAAAATTTGGAACCAACCAAGATGCCCATCATCGGATGAATGGATAAAGAAAACGTGGTGTGTATACACAATGGAATATTATTCAGCTGGAAAAAAAGAGTGAGATATTATCATTTGCAGTAAAAAGGACACAACTGAAGGACAACATGTTGAGTGAAATAAGCCAGGCCCAGAAAGATAAATACTGCATATTCTTCCTTATATGTGGGAGCTAAAAATTAAAAAAGAAATAAAGAAAGAGAAAGAAAGAAATGTCGGTGTCTATCAGTATTGCTGCAAATTTAGTGTTGTAAAACTGTTTTTATACCTTTGCGAAACCAGTGTAGTAGTATAGTATAACTATAGTGTATTGTTATATATAATAACTACTTATAACTATATAGTAGTTTACTACTATAGTTTTAGTGATCCGTGGTAACATTAAAATTTACTGTATATGGGAGAAGTGGTCATTTCTCCATTCAATTATTCTTTACTGCCATTGTCTATACCCCACTAAACTAGGGTCTTTTTGCTTTGTACTTGTTAAAATTCTTATTTGGTGAAATATTAATCCTTTTTACTGTAATGTAAATTTAAAATATGTTATCTCCAAAACTAAAAGAAAGGGAACAGAAGGAGTGCAGGACAGAAAGGGGGGAGGGAAGGAGGGAGAGAACATTATGTTCTTAGAATCTTATCTGCAAATCACTGAATCTGTTAAAACTAATTAAAATGTAAATATCCATCCATCCAGGATTAATTTTTTAAAAGCAAATTTTTTGAAATTTATTTTCCAATAATTTCACCTGGGTAATAAATTTCAAATAATTTTTAAAAATATTTATTTATTTGAAAGAGTTACAAAGAAAGAGGGAGGGTCACACAGGGAGAGGTCTTCTACCACTGGTTCACTTTCTAAGTGGCTGTAATAGTCAGTATTGCACCAAATCAAAGTCAGGAGCTTTTTCTGTGTCTCCAATGAGTTTGGCATGGTCCAAGTACTTGAGCCATCTTCTGGTGCTTTCTCCAGGCCATTAGTAGAGAGCTGGATCAGAAGTGGAGCAGAAGGGACATGGACTGGCTCTCATATGGGATGCTGGCCTCTCAAGCTGTAGCCTTACCACTATGCCACAGCACCATCCCCAAAACTCCAAATCTTTTTTTTTTTTTTTTTGACAGGCAGAGTGGACAGTGAGAGAGAGAGAGACAGAGAGAAAGGTCTTCCTTTGCTGTTGGTTCACCCTCCAATGGCCGCCGCGGCCTGTGCACTGGCAGTGGCCACAGTGCACCGCGCTGATCCGAAGGCAGGAGCCAGAATCCAGTGCCCTGAAGGGGATTAGAACCTGGTGTGTTGGCGCCACAGGTGGAGGATTAGCCTAGTGAGCCTCCGCGCCAGCACTCCAAATCTTTTTTGTTGTGCAAAATGAGACAGAGATTTTAAGATCAATGAGAGAGCCAGCACCGCAGCTCACTAGGCTAATCCTCCACCTGTAGTGCTGGCACCCTGAGTTCTAGTCCCAGATGGGGCGCCGGATTCTGTCCTGGTTGCTCCTCTTCCAGTCCAGCTCTCTGCTGCAACCTGGGAAGGCGGTGGAGGATGGCCCAAGTGCTTGGGCCCTGCACCCTCATGGGAGGCCAGGAGGAAGCACCTGGCTCCTGGCTTCAGATCGGCATAGCACACCAGCTGCAGCAGCCATTTGGGGGTGAACCAACGGAAAAGGAAGAACTTTCTCTCTGCCTCTCTTTCTCTGTCTAACTCTGCCTGTCAAAAAAATAAAAATAAAAAATAAAAAAAATTTAAAAGATCAATGAGAATATTTCAAAAAATTATTTCATACCTTGGAACCTAGTTTCTATTGATATAAAATAAAGAATGATTTGCCAGATGTTTCAAAATGCCTCTATAATCACAAATTTTGAATTTCTCAAAGAAAAGGCAGGGACAAAATCTTGGGACCATTAGAGTTTATGTGATACATGTTGTTACATGTATTGGTATAAGTACATGGTTTTATATTTGGTAAGTCAACAGAGAATTTTTTTTAAATATTTATTTTATTTGTAAGAGTTACAGAGGCAGAAAGAGAGAGAAACTTTCATCTACTGATTCACTCCCTGAGTTCAATAGCCAGAGTTGGACCAGGCCCAAGATAGGAGCCAGGAGCTTCTTCCAGGTCTCCCATGTGGCTGCAGGGGCTGTCCAAGGACCTGGGCTATCTTCTGCTGCTTTCCCAGGCCACATCAGAGAGCTGGTTCAGAAATGGAGCAGCCGGGACTTGAACTGGTGTCCATAGGGGAAAGAGAGAGGAAGAGAGAGAAAAATCTTCCATCTGCTGATTCACTCCATAAATGGCTGCAACAGTTGGAGCTGGACTGATCTGAAGCCAGGAGCCAGGAGATTCTTGCAGGTCTCCCGCATGGGGGCAGGGGCCCAAACAGCTGGGCCAGCTTCCACTGCTTTCTCAGGCCACAGCAGAGAGCTGGAGGAAATTGGAGCAGCTGGGACTAGAACATGTGGGATGCCGGCACTGCAGGTGGCGGCTTTATCTACGCCACAGCGCAAGCTGCAACAGAGAAAAAATTTAATGGGGTAGGAACGGTTCTGTACCAGGAACTAAGTACATATTTTCTTTTCTTCATAGCTTTTAGGAGAGTCTGAGGCTGTGGTACGAGGTTCTTATTTTTCCACAAGACTGGGATCAGGGAAGTTCATATCCTTTAAGACATCAGGAATGTATCTTGATCTTTGTCCTTGTATTGCTTCTTAGATTATTGTTTCAACTCTACATCTTGCTGATTTGATTCTCTAATGTTTCCCTAAGATGCTCAGATGTTGCCTATGATTCATGAAGAGCTGAAACCTGATAATGTAATCTATAGGGCATTGTGCTGTATCCTATGTTTTATGAATTACATGAAGCTTTTTAAGGGTAAACTTTATCATGTGCTATTCTTGACCATTGTGTTGATTTCAGATAATAATCAAAGCAATATGGCTTATTTTTTAAAGATTTGTTTACTTATTTGAAAGGCAGAGTTACAGAAAGCCAAAGGCAGAGAGAGTGGGAGAGGTTTTCCATCTGCTGGCTCACTCCCCAAATGGCCACAATGGCTAGAACTTGGCAGATTTGAAGCCAGGAGCCAGGAGCTTCCTCTGGGTCTCCCACACAGGTTCAGGGGCCTAAGGACTTGAGCCATCTTCCTTTGCTTTCCCAGACCATAACCAGAGAGCTGGATTGGAGGTGGAGCATCTGGGACAGGAACCTGTGCCCATATGGGTAGCCAGCACTGCAGGCAGCAGCTTTACCTGTTACACCGCAATGTCAGCCCCTCCAATGAGTTCTTAAAATGTGTTGTTAGGGATGTTTAAAAGCAATTTCGAATTTAGGAAATATTTTGAATATTGCAAGCATATTTCACAAATGGTAGAGAAAGCATGTTTTATTGATGGATAGGGAAAAGATATCAGGAAATACACTAAGCTGGAATGAATAATTTCCATTTACTCTGAACTTGTAATTATTGAAGAAATTTGAACATAACTAACCCAAATCCTTTATTAGTAATGAAGTGATTATGTTAGACCAACTACAAAAAGAAAAATCCCGAGATAGACCTTGTTCTGCTACTCCTTTGATGTATTGCAGATTGATTTAAGATGTTCCTAGTCTTTGGACTTTATCAAGCAGCCGGCAGTCTTTCTTGATGCTAACTTCATCTGGTAATGTGCTGGTCTATGGACAACAAGATAAACACTGCTTTTCCTTCTAAGTTTTAATGTATGACAGAGCCTCAAAATTTAAAATCAATGCAGTGCTCATTGCAATACTAAACTAAAAGTCTGGAATCATTTACAAACCGGAAGAGCTATGTAGTAGCTCGAGAGAATTCAAAGATGCTATCAGTTACGTCATCCAACATACACTTAGTGGACTCCTATCATGTGTCCAGAACTATTCCAGCACTAAGGATGTAGAAATTTCTTCAAGCTGTAGGCTTTTTGGTCTTTTGGGGGGGATTGTTTTTCTAGCTCTGCTTGCCCCCAAAAGGCCACAGACTGGCTGCAGACTTGCAGTGCACGTAGTTACCAAAGGCTGTTTCCAGGAATAGCTGGTGAATTCCTACAAATCAGTGAGAGAAGACGAACCATTGACTAGTGAAATGGATAAAAGCCATGAAGCTCTAACTCACAGAAAAAGCATTAACGTCAAATAAATATCTGAAAAATATTCCCACAGATATTAGAGAAGTGAAAAATCAAAGCTACAATGAGATGCTGTTTTACACCCAACGTATTGGCAACAATTTTAAGTGTTGATTAGAAATGGGAGATATGGGAAAATCTGATGGAACTGCAAATGGTAAAATTGCACATAATACATAATTTAGAGAATACTTCGTCAATATCTTTTCAAGTTGAGGTACAAATAACCTTCACATAAGGCGTTCTCCTTTTAGGTACATAGCCGACCTCTCATACATAAAAAGCTTTCCTAGCAGGAGATTTTCTAGTAGAAACAAAAAACCCTGAAACACTATCAGGAAAATGGATAACTATGTCATGGTGTATCCTGTGGCATAGTGCATATCAATGAATAGAAATAAACCGAGACTACATGCTCATCATAAATAAATCTCTGAAATCTAGTGTTGAGTAACAAAGGGTAAATCTCAGAAACCCAACATTGAGTGAAAAGTAATTGTAGGATAAGGACAGCATGACATTATTTATGATATCAAAGCACCTCAGTGTATTCTTAGCAATGGTTGTATTCATGGGAATGGTGCAGTGTCTTACTGAGGATGGCAATTCCATGGTGAGTGAGTGGAATGGCATCAGGGAGGAGCACACACGTGCTGTGTTTTGTTAATTAGACTGAGCTGGGGAACATGCTCATTTTGTTATTCACTATACGTATTCATATAATGAAATATTATTTGCATTAATTAGTAAAACTTGGGGTGAAAGTTCCGCAGAGTGTTTCAGACACTATTTGGAAGGTCTGCATCCCATATCAGCGTGCTGGGGTTTCAAGTCCTGGCTGTGCTTCACATTCTAGCTTCTTGCTCATGTGAGCCCTGGGAGGCAACAGGTGATGGCTCGAATACTTTTGCCCCTGCCACCTGTTGGGAATAAC
This sequence comes from Sylvilagus floridanus, assembly GCA_949820135.1. Taxonomy (NCBI): domain Eukaryota; kingdom Metazoa; phylum Chordata; class Mammalia; order Lagomorpha; family Leporidae; genus Sylvilagus; species Sylvilagus floridanus. The sequence continues at coordinate 108,715,175 of OX463226.1, forward strand.
TGGATTGAGTATCAGGATCCTGTCTTCAGCTTGGCCCAGCCCTGGCAGTTGAGGGCATTTGGGGAGTGAACCAGAGTTGGAAGATGTTTCTCTCTCTCTTATCTCTTTCTCTTTGGAATAAAATGAAAATAAATAAATAAAAATATAAGAAATAGAAAATTAGAAATGGTGTTCTTACTGAAATTACATTGGTGTACCTAGAAAACTCAACATACTAGAGTAAAGTAATTATATGTCAGTAAAGTTAAGCATTATTAAACTCAAGCAATAAATTACTAGAAATAGAAAAAAATTCATTTCCAATAACAATCATAAAAGTTTAAGAAGACATTTAACAAGAAAATATCAAAGTCTTTATGAAGAAAACTAAATTAAACTGATAGATATAAAATAGGATATAAAATATTACATGAACAAGTAAAAGGACATACCCCATGTTATTTATTAAATATAACCAATATTTCAAAATTGATACATGGCACATGCATTTTTGGTTAGAATTCCAATTTTTTTTATTGGAAATGTTATCTTGAACTTCAATGTAAATAATCATTGCATTAAAACATCAAAGAAAATTATGAAAAAATGATAGATTGCTGGGTGAATTCCATCTTAGTTGTTAGAAAATACTATAGAGGTTCAAGGAAGAGTAGGGGAAGAAACAGCAGAGAAAACCCTTCCGGAACTGGTGATTCACAGTGGACCTGTGTGGAGAGCGTGGGAGCCCGCAGTTTGGGACACCAGCAGCAGATTCAACACACCAGCACTGGAATGCGAGGTGAGCCGAAACTCAATAGCCCGAGATACCAGCAGGGAAGCGGAAAGAGGAGACTAGAGCGAACAAGGCTTGAAACCATGCAGGGAAAAGTTCACCAGGCTAACTAGAAGAGAGAGAGAGAGAGAGAGGGAAAAAAAAAAAGTGACCCATACGGACACGAGTTTGTCTCTCTCCACTCTCCTCTCAAAGGTGAGCAAGACAAAGAGCAGGCGCCATTTTGGAATACGTCATAAGCAGGGCGACCTCGGGTCGGCACTGGCCCCGAGCCTAGCAGAAAAACCTGACTCTGGGTGGGAGGGGTGAAATAACAGAAGATTAGAACCTGATGAATGTGTGGTGCTAATGAACTGAGACTGAAAAAAGAGATGGTGGGGGAGAGAACTCACAGAAATCACGAATTCATGTGAGTACTCTCCAGAGACGCTACAGTTCAGTAGCCTTGGCAGCCCAGTGGGAGACTACAGGAGAATCTGAGCCCACACTAAGGGCCGCAAAGATTCCCTCTCTGGTCCTTGGGAAAGAGCTTCCAATCTCTGGCTCCTGTGGGTATATCATTCACCTGCTAACCACCCCCAATTCCATTCAGCTGTGTGGAATTACTTCCCTTTTGAACCAAAAAAAAAAAAAAAGTAACAGAGAGAGATTTACCACGCCTAACCTGGGAGTGTCTCCTTTGACACACCCTCAACCCTGAGGAACCAGAGCTCTCAGGGCACACCCATCTCAAGCCTCTAAGGCTCCATCAAAAGCAGACAGTCCACTTAATCTAGAGTCATAGTATAACAAGAAAAAAACACCACAGTGAAGAAACCAATATGCCAAACAACAAATGCAAAAACCGAGGTAATAAGAACAAGGAAGACACTATGGCGTCCCCAAATGAAAAAGACACCCCAATTCAAGATTACGAAGATGATGAGATAGAAGAAATGCAAGAAGCAGATCTCAAAAAATTGATAAGAACACCAAGAAGTACTCAAAAACAAATTCTTGAACTACAGAAATCCTTAATGGACAAGGTAGAAAATCTCTCTCGTGAAAATGAAATATTAAGGAGGAATCAAGCTGAAATGAAACAACTAGTAGAACATGAAACTGTGATAGTGACGAGAAATCATAATGAAGTGAAGAATTCAATAGATCAAATGAAAAACACATTAGAGAGCCTTACAAACAGAATGGGTGAGGCAGAAGAGAGAATATCGGACTTAGAAGACAGAGCACAGGAAACTATACAGTCAAACCAAAGACAAGAAGAGGAAATTAGAAATCTAAAAAATATTGTTGAGAATCTACAGGATACTATTAAAAAACCCAACATTCGAGTTCTAGGAGTTCCTGAAGGCATGGAGAAGGAGAAAGGATTAGAATGCCTTTTTAGCGAGATACTAGCAGAAAATTTCCCAGTTTTGGAGGACAGAGACATCCTAGTACAGGAAGCTTATAGAACCCCTAGGAAACATGACCAAAAGAGATCCTCACCACGACACATTGTAATTAAACTCACCACAGTGAAACAGAAAGAAAAGATCCTAAAATGTGCAAGAGAGAAACGTCAGATTACTCTCAGAGGATCTCCAATTAGACTCACGGCAGACTTTTCATCAGAAACCCTACAAGCTAGAAGGGAATGGCGAGACATAGCCCAGGTACTAAGAGAGAAAAACTGCCAGCCCAGAATATTATATCCTGCAAAGCTCTCGTTTGTGAATGAAGGTAAAATAAACACCTTTCATTGCAAACAGAAATTGAAAGAATTTGTTGCCACTCGTCCAGCCCTGCAAAAGATGCTTAAAGATGTGTTACACACAGAAATACAGAAACACGGCCATCAACATGAAAGTAGGTAAACGAAAGGAACCTCACAGCAAAAGATCACAGGGAATTCAAAGCATACATTTGGATAAAGAAATTATGGGACATGTACTCTATAGAATACTATACAGCAGTCAAAAACAATGAAATCCGGTCATTTGCAACAAGATGGAGGAATCTGGAAAACATCATTCTGAGTGAATTAAGCCAGTCCCAAAGGGACAAATATCATATGTTCTCCCTGATCGGTGACAACTAATTGAGCACCAAAGGTGAAACCTGTTGAAGTGAAATGGACACTAGCAGAAACAGTAACTTGATCAGCTCTTGTGCTGACTGTTGTTGTACAATGTAATACTTTATCCATTTTAGTATTTTTTTTATTCTAGTACTATTGGTTGAACTCTGTAATTAACAAACAATTATTCTTAGGTGTTTAAATTTTAACTGAAAAGTGATCCCTGTGAAATATAAGAGTGGGAATAAGAGAGGGAGGAGATGTACAATTTGGGACATGCTCAATCAGTCGTGCCCCAAATGATGGAGTTAGAAATGTGCCAGGGAATTCCAATACAATCCCATCAAGGTGGCATGTACCAAGGCCATCTCACTAGTCCAAGTGATCAATTTCAGTTTACAATTGATCACACTGATAGGTCTAAGAGTCAAAGGGATGACACAAACAAGACTAGTGTCTGCTCATACTAACTGATAGAATCAAAAAGGGAGCGAATGATCCAACATGGGAAGCGAGATACACAGCAGACTCATAGAATGACAGATGTCCTAAATAGCACTCTGGCCTCAGAATCAGCCCTTAAGGCATTCAGATCTGGCTCAAGAGCCCATGAGAATATTCTAGGCATGGAAAGCCAAGACACTCTGGAAAAAAAAGAAGACCTAAATGAAAGATCTCTGTGAGTGAGATCCCAGTGGAACGAATGGGGCCATCAAAGAAGGAGGTACCTTTCTCTGAAGGGAGGAGAGAACCTCCACTTTGACTATGACCCTGTCAGAATAAGATTGAAGTCGGCGAACCCTAAAGGCTTCCATAGCCTCGGCAACTCATGACTAGAACCTAGGGAGATTACTGACGCCATAAACAAGAGTGTCAAATTGTTAAATCAACATCAGAAGTCACTGTGTACTTAAGTCTCATGTGGGATCTGTCCTTAATGTGTTCTCCAATGTGAAGTAATGCTATAACTAGCACTGAAACAGTATTTTACATTTTGTGTTTCTGTGTGGGTGTAAACTGATGAAATCTTTACTTAGTATATACTGAATCAATGTTCTGTATATAGATAATTAAAAATGAAAAAAAAATCTTGGTGTTAAATTGGAAATTGCATAGAAAATTAATCAATTAAAAAAATATATCGTGTAGGATCTCTGTCCTTAATACTCCTTAGTACTCCAACAGTATTTTTCACTTTGTGTTGCTATGTGAGGGCAAACTGTTGAAATCTTTACTTAATATATACTAAACTGATCTTCTGTATATAAAGAGAATTGAAAATGAATCTTGATGTGAAGCAAGGGGAGAGGGAGTGGGAAAGGGGAGGGTTGCAGGTGGGAGGGAAGTTGGGGGGGGAGCCATTGTAATCTATAAGCTGTATTTTGGAAATTTATATTCTTTAAATAAAAGCATTATAAAAAAAAGAAAGTACTATAAAGTTAAAGTAATTAAATCTTTCTTATCTTGGTCTTTGAATGGATAAATTTATTACAAGAAAAAATAAAAGCTTCCAGAAATTAATTTCAATGTAATTGGAAACTAACATATGTAAAGTACCACTTATCCAAATCCTTTCCCAAATTTGAGAGTTAACATCTGCTTCCTATGAAGTCCTTAGCAGATGAACAGCTGTAACATCTGTTGCTGATATGAAGCTAGAGGAGAGAGTCCTCTTATAACTCCTGATGAAAATGTGAATTGTTGTGATTTGGGAAAAATCTACCAACATATATTATAATTAAAATAACCATCATGCCTACAAACCTGTTTCTGTAAGACTATTCCACAGATATTTTTAGAAGTATATGTTAGTAAAGACAGGATGTTTTGTTTACCAGTATGCTTAAGTCACCAAGTTGGAAACAAGAAATGGCCATTAAAATGGGACTGGTAGAAAAAACTAGATTGTATATACACCAAAAATAATATGTGAGCCTTCAGTAGAAAATCATGGCAACATAGCAAATGTCCTGGTTTGGAAGAGATTTTTATGAGTTGTTAAGTGAGAAGATAAGCCTATACAAAATTGTGAATATTACAAAATGCTATATTTTACAAAATTATGTATTCAAATTGCAGTAAAAATCATATATATGGGTGTATGGAAGCATATAAAAATGTCTGATTTTTAGAAGCATGAAAAAAATTGAATGAATAAATAGAACGACAGGATTGAATGGAGAAGAAAGGATTTATGTGTGGAGGATGAAGATGAGGAAGAGGCAAAAGGAAGAAAAGAAAACAAACAGTTGCACTAGAACATGCGTGTTTATTGCCCTTTCCAGAAAACAAGTTGGCAAACTCAAGTACAAGGTGTTTTTTAGTCATGGAGGAGTGAATATTATCAAAAGAAAATGGAAACAAACAAACAAAAAAACCTTGCAAGTAGCTTGCAACTGTGAAGAGATGTTGCACTGTGTGTGTGTGTGTGTGTGTGTGAAAGGCAGGTTCACAGACACTGATAGAAAGGTAGATCTTCCGTCTGCTAGTCGCTGTCCAAAATGCCTGCAGCAGCCAGGGCTAGGCAAGTCTGAAACAAGGAACCCAGAGCACCATTTGGTTCTCCCTTGCACCTGCAGGGACCCAACTATCTGAGCCACCATCTGTGGCCTCCCAGGGGGTGCATTAGCAGGAAGCTGGATTGGAAGCAGAGGTGGGACCCAAACCCAGGCTTTCCAACATGGGAAGAGCATATCCCAAGCAGTGGCTTCAAGTACTGTGCCTTGAATTTAATTTTTAATTCTGAAAGATTCTGAGAGGAAGACTCGAGAAAACAATGAAGCTCTTGTTGATAGATGGATTCACCTGTCAACCTCTATCCAGAAATTCTCCAGTTTATGGAGGAGCCGGGGTTCATCCAGAGAGCTGTGGATGTAGAGGAGACGTGTATTCTATGTATTCTTTCCCTGGTACTTCCAGACTTAATCTGAGTAGTCTCTGTTTTTCTATTTGTTTTTTATGCTTCTTCATATGTCCTGTGCCCTTATTGATCTTCCTACCCACCAAACACTGTAATTTGTAGGGAATTACTTGAAGATGACCAAACATTCCTGAGGATGGTCCACTTCAGTGCACTGAAACCCTCCCGTAAATGAACCTCTGCAGCCTCGGATGGGCATATATTATTCCATTTCCCTACTGATACCAGGGACAGGCACTTTAAATTTGGGGTACGTTAGAGAAACCAAACTTAAATCCTCTTTCCTTAGGCCAACTATAATTAGAAACCAATTTATTCATGGTTTAAGTTCTTTTAATAAAGATTTTATTTACTTATTTGAGAGTCAGGGGCTGGTACAGTGAGCTAAGCTACAGCCTGAAGCGGGAACATTGCATAGTGATGTAACTCTGTAGCTCTACCCATCAACTAAATGAATAAATCTTTTAAAAAGAAGGAGTTATAGCCAGAGAGAGAGAGAGAGAGAGAGAGAGAGAGAGAGAGAAGAGAGAAAGAGGGATCACTCTTCCATCTGCTGGTTCACTCCTAAGATAGCCACAATGGCCAGACCTGGGTCAGGCCAAAGCCAGGAGCCAGGAACTTCATCCAGGAATCCCATTTGGGTTTGGGGGCCCCAAACACTTGAACCATCTTCTGCTGCTTTCTCAGGTGCATTAGTAGGGGACTGGATTGGATGTGGAGCAGCTGGGACACAAAGCAGTACCCATATGGGATGCCAGTGTCATAGGTGGTGGCTTTACCTGCTATAGCACAATGCCAGGCCCCTCATGGTTTAACTTTTTTAAAATTTATTTTATTAAAGATTTTATTTATTTATTTGAGAGGTAGAATTATAGACAGTGAGAGGGAGAGACAGAGAAAGGTATTCCATCTGTTGGTTCACTCCCCAAATGGCCACAACGGCCGGAACTATGCCGATCCAAAGCCAGGAGGCAGGTGCTTCTTCCTGGTCTCCCATGTGGGTGCAGGGGTCCAAGGACTTGGGCCATCTTCTACTGCTTTCCCAGGCCATAGCAGAGAGCTGGATTGGAAGAGGAGCAGCTAGGACTAGAACCAGCACCCATGTGGGATACAGATACTGGAGGCAGAGAATTAACCTACTGCACCACAGCGCAGGCCCAGGTTTAACTTTTCAAAAATAGTGATATTTTTTCTTTGAAGTATGCTGATATTTCACTCTGATAGTTAGTAACTCATCAATAAAAGATGATTTGAGTGTACTTTTTTTTTTTAGTGGAAAGTAAAAAGTAGCGAAGTTTATTAGGTAGGGACATCCACAATAATGGATGGGCACCTCTCCAGGCAGGACCTGAGAGAGAATGCAGTCGCTCTGACTGAGGGGGGGAGGGGAGTGAGGTTACATGGTTGAGTGGAGAGAGTACACCTGGCCATGCAGGCGGGCGGCTTAACAGAGAGGCAGAGGGCTGAGCGTGCAGTCAGCTTGAGGCTGGGGGTTTTTAAGGAGATGGGTCTTTGTCTTCACACATCTCCTCCTGAAACAAAGGATTTTATGGCTGTAAATATTAAGAAGCTCCTATCTGGGTTTTCCCTTGAAGGTATCAGACAGGAGGAAGCCTAGCTGGCGCCATCCTGGGTTCAGAGGAAAGGTGAGCAGGACCCCCTAGAGAATGGGGATCAGGAGTAGGGTGTTTGAAATGCAGATACTGGGCTGCATCTGGGAGACTGTGGAAGATTTGTCAGGCAGAAGGGGCGGGGACCTCCACCTGGCAGGTTATCAGGTAGATGGGGGCAGGGCAGGATACAAACACTGGGCTGCCCCTGAAATATTATCAGGATGACTTTGACATGTAGATGCATATGCTGGATGTAGAAGTCTTCTCTTTAGGCCTTAAAGATTTATTTATTTATTTATTTGAAAGTCAGAGTTACACAGAGAGGAGAGAGAGAGAGAGAGAGAGAGAAAGAGAGAGAGAGAGAGGGAGAGAGGTCTTCTATCTGATGGTTCACTCCCCAGTTGGCCATAAGGGCTGGAGCTGTGACAATTTGAAGCCAAAAGCCAGAAGCTTCTTCCGGGTCTCCCACCCAGGTGCAGGAGCCCAAGGACTTCGGCCATCTGGTGCTGCCTTCCCGGGCCATAGCAGAGAGCTGGATCAGAAGTAGAGCAGCTGAGTCTTGAACCAGTGCCCAATGGGATGCCAGCACTTCAGGCCAGGGCGTTAACTTGCTGTGCCACAGCGCCAGACCCTTGAGTGTACAAAATGAATCACCTAGAAAATAAATATCTTTATTTCTTCCTTGAATGATGTTATCTACATAAAATGTCCAATGTTTCCTTATCTATTCCACAAAATAGCTTTATTCCTATAAAACATTCTTTTTTCATGTTTATTTATTTATTTTTGACAGGCAGAGTGGACAGTGAGAGAGAGAGACAGAGAGAAAGGTCTTCCTTTTCCATTGGTTCACCCCACAATGGCTGCTGCGGTCAGCGTGCTGTGACCAGCACACCGCGCTGATCCGAAGCCAGGAGCCAGGTGCTACTACTGGTCTCCCAAGCGGGTGTAGGGCCCAAGGACTTGGGTCATCCTCCACTGCACTCCCAGGCCACAGCAGAAAGCTGGACTAGAAGAGGAGCAACCAGCACAGAATCTGGCACCCCATCTGGGACTAGAACCCGGTGTGCTGGCACCGCAGGCGGAGGATTAGCCTATTGAGCCACGGCGCTGGCCTTTCATGTTCTTTTTAATTTTTCTTTTATTTTAAAAAAGAACAAATTAGAATGTGGACATTTTCCCTTGGCTTTTGTTGGAAAATAGAGAAGATTCTGTAGGCATAAAATGAGTGACAGAAAAATAACATAGCTGTTAATTGTGAAATCAATTTACTTCCTATTTTGCCTGGAGTTGGGATATTGCTTTCAGACCACTGACACTAAGAATGGGAGGATGGTTATAGAAGTGGCAATTGTATATTACATCAATGGCGCATTTCACCAAAATCCACCCATGTATGTTTTTTATTGCCCTGAGACATTTTCCCTAAGTATTCTCAGATTAGAGGTCAAAGGAATTATATAGTTTCACCTTCTTTATAAGGTAGGGCTATAATACACTCATGTGTTACCTGGAAACTTGAAGTATACCTTCTAAAATAACTATCTTGGCACATTTCCCATCTCTCTGATACTATAAATCAATTCTATTCCATTTTTGTATTTAGACAAAATAGTCTATAGAGATCCAAACAGTGTAGAAATATTTTATCAGTCTATATGATGAATTACATTAGTGTGAGTCTATTATGGAATATTTTCATGCTGCAAACTTTGAAAGAAATGTATTTTTAAAGAAATTGAAATTATTTTAAAATGAAAAGCAGAGGTCACAATCCTAAGGCTATACTTTTCCAAATATTTTATTCATTGCCACAAGCTTTATTACTGTAGTTCTCCTTGAATCATGAAGAGTTAGCACTCGTTTCTTTTTGTTAGGTACATTTTCAGAGCACAAGTATGCCACTGCTATAATTTAATTTGACTAGTATTCTCACTGTGAATGCATGTGCAGTCACATTCTGTGAAATGTCAAATACATATGACTCAGAAGATGGATAGGCTTTTCACCGAAGCTCACACAGCAGTTAAAAGGATGCCCATTTTCTGCTTCTCCAAGAATATCTTTGTAAGATAATTCATTGAAAGGCAGATAGTTGCACACATAATCTTTCTATTCCTTCACTCCAAGGACATAGTTACAAAGATTTTCCTCCATAATCTCCTATTATTTTAAAAAGTAATCCTAACCAAGTTTACTTCTGGCAGTGCGTGCTTATGTAATATCTTCATCTTTGCTCTTTCTACAGTAGCTAAGGAATTTTCCAGAACTGCTTCTTTGCTTAGTAGTATAGATACGTATAAAAATATGGTAATCTATGCTAAAAACTCTGAATGTAAGAGAATGACCTTAAATCCTTAAATAGTATATTGCTATGCCCTGGGCTTACTTTCTTTCATGTATATGAGACTGCTTAGTTCAATCCTCTGTGAGACAAAGGCATCATTCCCCCTGTGTCAATACTGTATTCTACCAGAGTTCTTTGATTAGGATTTAGGGTATGTATTTTCCCTAAATTATTAGAGTAATTAATTAAAGCAAGTAGCCTGGGCTTAAGAAATCATTTTATGTATTTTTTACTTTTTTATTTATGTAAATGGAATAAATTTCATGTATTTCATAGATACAGTTTTAAGAGCATAAAGAAACTTCCCATCCTCCCATCCCTCCCTCCCAAGCTCCTCCTCCTTTTCTTATTTATTTACTTTATAAGGAATTTATTAGTACAATAGAGTATTTTAAAATTTTATTCAATTTTATTTTTTTTTTGACAGGCAGAATTAGTGAGAGAGAGACAGAGACAGAGACAGAGAGAAAGGTCTTCCTTTTTCTGTTGGTTCACCCCCCAAATGGTAGCTACAGCTGGTGCACTGTGGCCGGTGCACTGCTCCGATCCGAAGCCAGGAGCCAGGTGCTTCCTCCTGGTCTCCTATGCGGTTGCAGGGCCCAAGCACTTGGGCCATCCTCCACCGCACTCCCTGGCCACAGCAGAGAGCTGGACTGGAAGAGAAGTACCGGGACAGAATCCAGCACCATCTGGGACTAGAACCTGGGGTGCCGGCGCCACAGGTGGAGGATTAGCCTACTGAGCCGTGGTGCTGGCCTAGTACAAACGAGCATAATAGCAAATGCAAGATAATTATACTAGAATAGAATTCTCATGTTAATGTGATAGTAACACAAAGACAACAGATTCAAGGAAGTTTTAAGATACAATATTAAGAATATGATACTTCCCTTCCTCCCTCCATCCAAACTATAGTTTTTATTTTTCCCAAATATTTTTTATATTTATTTGAAGGTCATATTTACAGAGAAATAAAGATGGAGAGACATAGATCTTCCATCTACTGGTTCACTTCTCAAATAAGCAAAATGTCATGGACAGGGCCAGGCCAAAGCCAGGAGCCAAGAGCTTCACCAGGGTCTCCTACATGTGTGCAGGGGCCCAAGCACTTGGGCCATCATCTGCTGCTTTCCCAGGTGCATTAACAGGGAGCTGATGGTTAGTGGAGCAATTCAGATGCCATCCAGCACTTATGTGAGATGCTGGTATTGCAGGCAGTGGGTTAACTTACTGCACTACAATGCCAACCGCCAAACTATAGTTTTATAAATGAGTTTTCATCTTTGCATGCAGCAGTATTTATTGCACATCAGGGTAATCAAGGTTTTTCCGACCTCCCCTCTGAGGGGTCAGACTTGTTCCAAATCTTCAAACTCCAATAGTTTCTCATTTCCCTGGTAAAGCAGATGGAGCAGATCCTAAAGAATTAAGAGGCCTCTACTTTTCCATCATTTTTTATGTCTAGGCATTTTTATGTATATTCTTGTCTTCCTTTCACCTATCTTTTAAACTATTTTGTTCTTAATTTTCTTCCTGAAATGCATATAATACAGATTTAAGTATGATTTAACCCATTTTAATTTTGTTTTTTTAAAAATTTGCACAAATATGCTACCAAAAACTATCATCTCTTACATAGTATGAATTATACATAAATAAAACTGTTCAAAATTATATTTGAGAGTGTTTATATGGGGATATTTATGTGTATTTGGAAATTATGGTAAGGATTCGGCTGAGGAAGAGTATTTGAAAAGCCAGATGCCAGGACAGATGCTAGCATCCCAAATCAAGGTGACTGGTTTCAAGTCCCATTTCTTCTTTAGATTCTAGCTCCCTGTTAAGCACTCCCTGGGAGGCAGCAGGTGATGGCACAAGTATTTGGGTCTCTGCCATGCATGAGAGAGAGGCAGATTGAGTGCTGGGCTCTCACCTGTGATGTGGCTCAGCCTTAGCCATTGTGGCTCTTTGAGGAGTGAACCGACGGATTGAAGATATCTCACTCTCTGTCTCATCCCTGCAAGTGGGTTGTATAGAAGCATTTGCTTTATAGTAGAATTGTAGTTATTTATCTGGCAATTCAAGGAAAAGGAAGAACAGAAATCATATCTTCTGACCTTGAGACACACATGTATGATTTGGACAAATTTTGAAAGCTATTATGTTGTCAGTTTCAATTAAGACAAACAAGAATATGCAGTAATCTCAGTATGACTGAAGACACCTTGATAATTTGCTGATAATAGAGCTATACTTGGCAAGGCAGAGTGAATATGTTCCATGTGGCTGGTTCAGTCAAGCACAAAGTTATATAGAGCTTACTGGGGATAAAGGTACAGTTAAGGTCTAATGGCCAGGGGCTTATAATTTAGATGTTAATTGATGAAACAGTGAGTCCATGAGTGGCAGCATAAATGATCTCTTCAGGAGAGTTGGCTTCAACCTTACCCCCTGTTTAGGTAAGGAAGTCATTTTCAGTTTAAAATTTAAGGCGGGTCATTATCAGGGTCATGTATGTATAGGATTGACTCTTGAGCTACCCTGAGAGAAGAGTCCTTAAATTTTATGCCCTACATTGCACTTGTGTTTTACCCTAGTTCTGCTTCTGATTTCTTCAAAATAATCGTCTCACTAGGTCTGCAGCTGAAATGCTATTGTTACCACAGGTTACAATCTCTGCACTTGGTATGAAAATTTGTTTCTTTATTTTATTTTCTGTTTTGTGCTATTGGTTGCTTTTTTGGACTAGTGTTATATCCTTTATACTTCTATACATTTGCAGTTTAGTGAAAACAATTTTCTGTTGTACCATGGCTAGGCTAATTCTTCCAGTAATCTTTAATGTGGTGTTGCCAACTTCTAAAAACAACACTGTTGGAGATATTGATGGAATTGCTGTGAATTTATAACAACTATATAAAAATTTTATTGCCAAGTTTTCTCTTCAGACAAAATGATTTTGGCTTCCACTTAATATGGTGAATGCTCAGTGTCTTTAATAAAGTTTGGTAGCATGCTTTATATAGGTCCTGAAAGTTTCTATGTGAATTGATTTCTGGACATTTTATATATTTTTGTTCATACATGCAGAATTAAATATGTAGACAAGATATAGATTGATTGATACCCTATCAATCATTACCATTGATACCCTATCAGCTGATTTACTTCCCAATTTCCTGCAATGGATGGGTCTGGGGTTGGAGGCTGTTATCAGTCAGGAGTGGGGCTGCCACCGTGGAGTAGTGGCTAAAGACATCGCCTGCAGTGCTGGCATCCTATATGGGCGGCAGTTTGAGTCCCAGCTGCTCCACTTCCGATCCACCTCTCTGCTATGGCCTGGGAAGGAAGTAGAAGAAGGCCCAAGTCCTTGGGCCCCTGCACCCATGTGGGAGACCCGCACAAAGAACCTGGCTCTTGGCTTCAGATTGGTGCAACTCCAGCTGTTGAGGCCGTCTGAGGAGTGAACCAGCAGATGGAAGACTTCTGTCTCTCTGCCTCTCCTTCTCTCTCTGTGTAACTCTGACTTTCAAGTAAATAAATAAACCTTTAAAAAAAATCAGGAGCAGAGAATGCAATACAGTTCTCCCTTAGTGGTGGCAGGAACTTACCCACTTGAGCCTCCTTGGATTTGCATTAGTTAGAACTTGGAGTCATATGGGATGCCGGCACTGCAGGCAGAATGATCAACCAAGTGAGCCATAGCGCTGGCACCACAGTGCCTCTTCACTTTGCTGAGTGTTCCTTTATAGTGCAGATGATTCTTAATTTGATGTAACCTCACTTATCAATTTGGACTTTGACTGCCTGTGCTTCTGGGGTCTTTTTCCAGGAAGTCTTTACCAAGCCAATGTCTTATATGGTTTCCTAGTGTTCTCTAGTATTTGATGGTATCAGGTCATAGATTTAGGTTCTTGATCCATTTCACTGGATTTTTCTTTAAGGTGTAAGGTAGGGGTCTTTCTTCATACTTCTTCATGCAGAGATCCAGTTTTCACAGCACCGTTTGTTAAAGAAACTGTCCTTGCTCCAGGGATTGGCTTTAGCTCCTTTGTCAAAGGTAAGTTGGGTGTAGATGCATGGATTGATTTCTGGAGTTTCTATTCTGTTCCATTTGTGTACACATCTGGTTTTGTGCCAGTATCAGGCAGCTTTGATTATAAGCACCCTGTAATACATCTTGAAATCTGTTATTATGTTGCATGTGGCTTTGTTTTTGTATTTTAAGATTGCATTAGCTATCCAGGATCTCTTGTGCTTCCATGTGAGTTTGAGCATTGTTTCTTATAGATATAGGAAGATTGTCCTTGGTATTTTGATCAGGGTCACATTGAATCTGTAATGTGCTTTATGGTGGTATGGACATTTGATTGTATTGATTCATCCAATCCATGAGCATGGAAGATTTTTCCATTTTTGTATCTTCTTCTATTCCTTTCTTTAATATTTTGTCATTTGCATCATAGAGATCTGTGATATGGTGGTTAAATTTATTCCAAGGTATTTAATTTTTTTGTAGCTATTGAGAATGAAATTGATATGAGAAGTTTATTCTCAACCATAGCATTGCCTATGTATAAAAAGATTATTGATTTTTGTGTGTTAATTTTATATCCTCTCACTTTACAAAAGGATTTTATGAGTTCCAATAGTCTCTTAGTGGAGTCTTTTGGTTCCCCTATATAGAATTGTGTCATCTGCATATAGGGGTAGTTTGACTTCCTCCTTTCAAATTTGTATCCCTTTGATAATTTTATTGCCTATGCATCTGGATAAAACTTCCAGAAATATATCGAATAGTAGCAGTAAGAGTGAGAATCCTTACCTGGTCCCATATCTTAGTGGGAAAGCCTCCAACTTTTCCCCATTCAATAAGATGCTGGCTGTGAGTCTGATATAAATTGTCTCGGTTGTGTTGAGAAATGTTCCTTCTATACCCAATTTGCGTATGGTTTTCTTCATGAAAAGATGTTGTAGTTTATCAGATGCTTTATCTGCATCTATTGAGATAGCCATAGGTTTTTGTTCTTCAGTTTGTTTATGTGTGATATAGCAGTTAATGATTTGTGAATGTTGAAGCACCCCTGCATACTAGAGAAAAACCCCACTCAGTCTGGGTGAATGAGCATTGTGATGTATTGTTGGATTTAACTGGCTGGTGTTTTGTTGAGGATTTCTACACCTATGTTCATCACAGATAATGGTCTATAGTTTCCTTTCTCTGTTGCACACTTTTCTGGTTTAGGAACTAAGCTGATGCTGGCTTCATAGAAGGAGTTTGGGAGGATTCCCTCCCTTTCACTGTTTTGAATCACTTTAGAATAATTGGAATTATTTCTTTAACACTGGTATAATTCATCAGTGAAACATTCTGGTCCTGGGTTTTGCTTTGTTAGGGCAGGGATGGGGTCTTTATTACTGTTTCAATCTCTGTCTTGGTTGTTGGTCTATTTGGTATTATGTCTTCATGGCTCAATTTTGGTTGTATGAATTTAGGAATCCATCCAATTCTTTTAGATTTTCCAATTTGTTGACAAATAACTCTGTAGTAATTTATGATGATTCTTTTTATTTATGTGGTGTCTGCTTTCACATTTCCTTTGTCATCTCTGATTTTATTGATTTGGGTCTTCTCCCTCTTTTTTTGCTAGTTGGGCCAATGTTGTATTAATTTTACTGTTTAAAACAGTAAACAGATCTTTGTTTTACTGATATTTTTATTGATTTTTTTGGTTTCAATTTTATTATTTCTTCACTAATTTTAATTATTTATTTCCAGAAGGATAACTAATTTCGGATTTGGTTTGTTGCTGTTTTTCTATGTCTCTGAGATGCTTTGATACCTCATTTATTTGGTGCCTTTCCAATTTCTTAATATTGGCACCAGTTCATATATTTTTCCCTCTCAGCATGGCTTTTGCAGTATCTCATAAAGTTTTACATGTTGTATTGTCATTGTCATTCATTTCCAGAAATTTTTTGATTTCTCTTTTGATTGCTTCTATGATACATTGTACACTCAGGAGCACGTTGTTCAGTCTCCATGTGTTTGCATTTGCTCTAGATACTGTTATTGATTCCCAGCTTTGTTCCATTGTGGTCAGAGGAAGACGCATGGTATGTTTCTGATTTTTTAAGTTACTGCAACTTGCTTTCTGGCCTAGCATATGGTCTATCCTAGAAAAATTTCCATGCACTGATGAGAAGAATGTGCATTCTGCTATTGTGGGATGAACAGTTCTGTAGATATCAGTTAAGTTCCTTTGATCTGTAGTGTCAATTAATTCTGTTGTTTCTTTGTTGATTTTCTGTCTGGGTATCTTTCCATTGCTGAAAATGGGATGTTGGAGTTCCCCATTACTACTGTATTGGAGTCTGTGTCTCCTGCTTAGATCCATTAACATTTATTTTAAGTAGTCAAGCACTTTGTAATTGGCTGCATATTCATTTGTTATCATAACATCTTTCTGTTGAATTAATCCCTTAATCCTTACATAGTGCCCCTGTCTCTTTTAACAGTTTTAATGTTAAAATCTCTTTTGTCTCATATTAGGATGGCTGCACAGGTTCTTTTTCTCTGTTTTTTCTTTTATGGAAGATATTTATTTCCATTCATAAATGAGAGCTTTGTAGGATACAGTATTCTAAGTTGACAGTTTTTTCCTCATAAGACTTGAACTATGTCTGCCATTATCTTCTAGTCTGTAGGTTTGTGATGTGAAGTCAGCTGTGAGACTAAGTGGAAAGTCTCTGAAAGTAATCTGGCATTTCTCTCATGTAGATTTTTAGAATTTTTTCTTTATGTTTTACTGTTGAATGTTTGACTACAATGTGTTATGCTGAAGATCTTGTCTGGTCAATTCTATTAGGAGCTCTATGTGCTTTCTGTAGTTGGATGTCTCTTTCTTTCTAAAAAATGGAGACATTTTCTGTAATTATTTCACTAATTGGCCTTTGAATCCATTCTCTCTTTCCACACCTTCAGGAACTTCTAAGGCCTGTATGTTGGGTCATTCGATAGTATCTCAAACATCTCCAATATTGTTTTTAATTTTTCTAATTTATTCTCCTTTTTTGGTGGTGTTGGGGGTCTCACTGTAAGATTTGCAAAGATTTGTCCTCTTGCTTGGACATTCTTTCTTCTGCCTCACCAAATCTGTTAAGGCTTTCCTCTGCATTTTTCATTTAATCTATTAAATTCTTCATTTCTAATATTTCATTTAATTTGTCTTTAAAATCTCAATTTCATTGGAAAAGTCTTCATTCATGTCATTAATGGATTTCTTCAATTTGTGGATTTGCTTCTGAATAATCCTAAGATTAATCTTTTGAATTCCATTTCTGGCATTTTCTCAATCTCTTCCTCTTCAAATTCTAGTATTGAGGTGTTTTTTTCCTTTGAGGGCATCGTGTTGTCTTCCTTATTCTTGTTTCTTGAGTTTCTGCATTTAATTTTAGGCATTTATAGAGAAACATGATGGAATTTTTTTCTCTAATGGCTTTTATCTTTGGAGTATGCATCTGTGACTTAGTAGTGTACCTGCTCTTAAATTGACAACCCAGAGGCATGTGCTGGGTGTGGCCAGAGAGCTCTGGTCAGTTCTCCAGGAGGGATGAGTATCTATGGTAACATCCAAGTTGGTTGCAGTAGATCTCTTTTGTATCAGTTCTGTTGGCATAATCATACCCTCACCTCCTCTCTTCCAAGGTGATCAGTGCCTGGGTTTTAGTCCACAGTGGGTGCAATACTCATCTGCACTGTCATAAGAACCATACAAAGAGTCTGTACATTCCTCAATGTGAGAATGGATCCATTGCAGTGACCTATCCCAGGCAATTAGGGAGCCCTGAGCCTGTGGAGCCACTCACAGTGATTGCCCAGAAACTCAGCTACTTCCTGAGCTCTCCTGTGCAGTCACAGTGTTCCCACAATATCAGCACCCAAGTTACTCACAGTCACAGGGTGCAGAGGATCTACTCCGCCCTGCTAGTCCTGTCCACAGAGAGGTAGAAGCACAGAACCAGCTGCCTGAGGGTGCTCCACCTAGGCAGTTGAGCCTCAGAGCCTGTGATGTGTTGGGAGGCTGGAGGCATTCACAGTTCTACGTGGGTTCCCGGCCCCCTATCAATCCCCTGAGTCAGACTCAAGCATCTCCTATTGGCTGGTTGCTGGGCACACAAACACAAGCCAGCACAGCTGTTACATATGTCCAAAATGGTGTCTGCCCTCTCTTAGCCAGTTGCTAGGAGCCATTGCTGGGGAGACAAGGAGAGAGAAACAAGTGCCTTTTTCTTCTGGGTTGGTGGGTTCCCTGTCTCCCGCAGGGCTCCAGGCCAGACTCATGCCAGGCTCTCCCGCAGCTGTATCATCAGTGGCACAGGCTGCTGCAGTCCAGTCTCCCCTCACTCTCCAAGGCTGGCACTGAAGCTCTTGGTGCTGAGGTCCTGAGTTGTGTCCATGTTTGTACTCACCTCCACACCTTCCTTGTAGATCCACAGTGTCCCTCTTCCTTCTGAGGAATTTCCACTGCAGCTTTCTCTCTAACCCTTCCCTGAGATTGCACACTCTCCACTTGTTTGTTTTTAAATATGTTCCCCTAGCCTAGAGCAGTAAGCTCCCTTTCTTTTTTTGCCATCTTGGAGTCTCATTGTTTTTTTATATTTTCTGTAAGATAACCTAGGAAGTTTGATGATTTATGTCTCTTTCGGATATTTATATGACACATTTAATTTAATTTTCTATTTGTACTGGCCAAATGTTAATAAAATTCTAACTATGGATAAGAATAAAAGTCATCCTTGTTTTGATTTTATATGAATTCTTCTTATAACCTGTCATTTGTCTTCGTTTCTTAATTTCTTCATCTCTAAAATGAAGATAGTAATAGTACTAATACAAAAGACCACATGAGGATTAAATGAAATAGCTATGTATAAATTGGCCAAAAGTAAGTCTTGGAATGCTTGGAGTCCAAATGGTAGAGCTATCACAAAGAACAGAACAAAGTTTCAAAGTGATATAACTTATATTGGAAAACAGAAGGGTAGATGCAGGATGTCTACAATATTGGTTGGTGAGATTCTAGAGTTACTTCCATGGTCTTTTCAGATGTGGTGTTCATGCTTCTGTTTGATCCCCCTGTGTGAGTGAGTGACTTGCTTCCAAGCAACACAATACAGCAGAAGTACTAGGATGCATGGGATTCCACATATGTGATAATGTTGAGATTTCAACTTGCCTTGCCAGCAGACTCTTCTCCCTTGCTGGCTTGGAAGAAAAAGCTGTTTCCTATGGAAAAATCCATGTAGCAAAGAATTGAGGGAGGCCATTCTGACAGATCACTAGGAACACTCCCAACAATCATGTTAACTTGAAAGCAGAACTTTACCCAGTAAATCATCTGATAGATAAACCCAAAGACTTGGTCAAAATCTTGACTGCTAGATTGTGAGATCCTGGAGCAGAAGACCCAGCTAACCTCTTAACCTGATTTATAAAATTGTGGATGAAATAAATGTACATTCTGTTAAGCAGGGAGTCTTCTAGTAATGTTATGCCTCAATAGATAGACATAACACATACAAGAAATAGGAGTCCCAAGGAAAGAAAATGAGATAAAATTAAAACAAAATTAATACTAGAACTATATTCTCTGAGATGAAATGTTGAGCCAGCAGATGAAAAGGACTCACTAGTTTTAGGCACATTTGATGATTGAAAGAAAGGGAAACATCTGTATTGAAATCCCTAAATACAAAGAAAAATGAAAAGAATATTAAAAACTTCCAATGTGGGGCTAGCGTTGTGGCACAGTGGATTGAGCTGCACTTTAGACACCTGTATCCATATTGAGTGCCTGGAATCCAGTTCTACTTCATTTCTGATTCAGTTCCTTGCGAAGGCACCTGTGGAGGCAGCAGCAGGGATGCCAAGTGCTTAAGACCCTGCCACCCATGTAGGAGACCTGGATGGAGTCCCTGGCTCCTGGCTTCAGCCTGGTGGTTGTTTTGGGTATTTTGAGAGTGTACTAGAGGATGAAAGATCTCTCTCTTTCTCTGATGCTGACTTTCAAACAAATAAAAGTAAATGCATAATGTTAGAAAGCAAGAGTATTTTATGCATAAATACATTACCTACAAGATAATGTGATTCAGACTGCCATCATGTTGCTAATCTTCTGCGTTGGAAAATGGCAGAAAAAAATAGTGATGTCTGAGGCAAATGAGCTGGAACCCAGGTTCCTGAATCCACAAACATCTCAGAGTAAAAGAAGGACATCTGTTGACTGCACAACTTGGAGAGGGTATGAGTAATCCACCCAAGATGAACAGCATCCTTTAGAAAACCTTAACCCAACAACAAATGAATTGTAAAGCAATCTCAATGTAAGGGGCATTAGAGAGGAGAGGCGTAATGAATGAGTATGAGTAATATATATCTTACATATTTAGTTAATTTAATTCAAATGAAAATGATAGACTACCTACGAGTGTCTAAGTATTTCTTAAGGAATCTTGAAGTAGAGGAGTACCCCGTGAGGTGTTCATGTACTGCTTCCATGCCAACTGTCCAGAAGATTTTTGTAAGTTTTTTCAAATATGGAAAAAATGTTCAGAAGTATGTAAACTTACTTATAAAATTTTATGAATAAATTATATTTCCATTTCACTTACAAAAAATGAAATTTGAAATTATGGAGAACTCTGCTACTAAAACTATCCCAAAGCTATCCATGTTCCAGTGCTCAACTCATCAAAGAAAATATCTGAGTCAACCAAGATGTTTATTAGTGCCCATGTAGATTTTCACATAGATTCTTGCACCCAGATATAATAATTCATCACTCTAAAGTTACCACAGATCCCAATTTATATACTTTATACACACAGGTACATGTGCATACATACATAAAAAAGATTGCATAACCTTGAAGAATATTGTATATGAAAACAACACTACCTGTTCTGAAATTTCCACATTTGACTGATTTTCTTTATATTATGTCATCTCTGGCAATCAATGAAAATTGCCCTGGTCAACCTGGTAGTCATTAGTAGCTACTCGGCGTTCCTAGACTTAGACTGTCTCTGAGAAGTCTGACAGATCATTACTTGTGTATTTGTTTTTAAGAATCAATGTGAAAGAGTCTGTTGTGACACAGTGAGTTCAGTTACCACCTGTGAAGGTGATCCCTTATCAGAGTCCAGTTCTAGTTCCAGCTACTCTGCTTCACATTGAGCTTCCTGCTAATGCACCTGGGAAAGCAGCAGAAGATGCCCCATGTACTTGGGCCACTTGCCACCCAAGTGGGAAATCCAGTGAAGTTCCAGGCTCTTGACTTTGGCTTGTCTTAGCCCTGGCTATCGTGGCCATTTGGGGAGTGAACCAATGGATGGAAGATCTCTTTCTCTCTGTTACTTTGACCTTAAAATATATAAAATAATTTTTCTTAAGAATGAATGTGACCAATTAAAATTTACAGTATGTTTTTGTTGTTAGTATTCATTGGCAAAATATTTTGCAGATGATGGCTATGTTCTTGTTAATTTTCTACTAATATAGGTTCTAGCATCAATGATAATGAAAAGCCTAACTTATCTATATTTAATTATATATTAACAGCAGAGTAAGAAGGGATTCAGAAGCCATATGACCAAATATTCTTATTTTATAGATAAGGAAATTGTGGCAGAGGCAGTTAGTAAGAATGCACAGAAGCCCATGGAGAAACTAGGAATAGAGAAAAGGCTAAACCATGAGCTCCTAGCTCCAGATCAGGTACCCTTTTCTACCACTTAAGTTACTATGTTACACTTAATAATTAGTGCACAGGGGCCAGCGACATGGCTCACTTGGTTAATCCTCTGCCTGTGGTGCTGGCATCCCATATGGGTGCCAGGTTCTAGTCCTGGTTGCTCCTTTTCCAGTCCAGCTCTCTGCTGTGGCCCGGGAAGGCAGTGGAAGATGGCCTAGGTCCATTGGCCTTGCACCCGCATGGGAGACCAGGAGGAAGCACCTGGCTCCTGGCTTTGGATCTGCACATTGCGCTGGCCATGATGACCATTTGGGGGGTGAATCAACAGAAAGAGGACCTTTCTCTCTGTCTCTCTCTCTATCACTGTCTAACTCTATCAAATAAATAAAAAAATTAAAAAAATAATTAGTGCCTAAAAGTTGTCTTGAGAAAGTAAAATTTATGAAGTGCCAAATGAACTCCTTTCCTTTAATAATGGTTCCAAATCAAATTGTTATAGACGTTCAGACCAAATATCTCCAAAACTTCTTTTGAAAGATTCAACTGGAATCCTTGTTAAATTCTCAGATTCATTGGGCACAATCATACACATTAAATCAGAGTTTCTGAAGCTGGCACCATGGCGTAGCAAGTAAAGTCACCTCCTGCAGCGGTGGCATCCCATATGGGCGCTAGTTTGAGTCCTGGCTGCTCCTCTTCTGATCCAGCTCTCTGCTATGGCCTGGGAAAACAGTGGAAGATGGCCCAAGTCCTTAGGCCCCTGCACACACATGGGAGACCCGGAAGAAGCTCCTGGCATATGGTTTCAGCTTGACTCAGCTCCAGCTGTTGTGGTCATTTGGGGAGTGATCCAGTGGATGGAAGATCTCTCTCTGTCTCTGTAACTTTGCTTTTTAAATAAGTAGATAAATCTTTTAAAAATTTTCTGACAAATATTTCACATATTATGATTTATAATTTACATATTTTGCATGTGCCCCAACTTGTTCCTATAATCATAAATTTTTGAACCCTAATGGATTTGTAGTTGAATGGTATTGTGTTTTGGCAGAGAAGAAGTCAAAGAGGTTTGATCTGTGACTAAAGCTGCACCAGTGGGAGACGTAGGACGTACATGACTGCCTGCTGGGGTAGGACAGCACATACTCAATATATCTTTGTCACTATACATTTCTGTTCCATGATTTTTGTTGTTATTTTTCTGATGCTCCTTTAACCACAGTGGGCTCTAAGAAATGCATTGTTTAAAAATGCCTGAGTAATAGAAGAGGTAAATAACCTCAATACCAGAAGTAGGGTTTCTCTGAGAAGAATTTAGTAAATATTTTACTTGAAAACAAAATGCGTTGTGGATAAAAGTTATTTTTAATACGATAATAACAAATATGTTTTAGGTATTACTATGTAAGAAAATATAGATTTCAAAAAAATGAAGAAAATGTTGTCCAAAATTTTTTGAAAAATGTTCAGAGTCTATGCTGACCCAGAGTTCATTTTTTTTAGCTTCTGCCATTTATCTACCTCTTGAATTTTATGCATAATTTTCATAAACGTATATTCTACTCCATTCTCAAAGAAGGTCATAATTTCACAATGGCTAAGAAATATTATAATCAAGGAAGAGAAATGAATACAGTGCAGAAAAATTCTAAACAATGGAATGCAATAGCTGTTATATCCATTCAAATTATTGTTTATGAAACATGTTGCAATAGATTGCTTTGACATGTCTCCCTTAATTATTCATGTCCACAACCTGCAGTTCTAAGATGAGAACAAATGCCATTGTCAAATCTATTATACTTTTACCACAAGCAAAAAGTTAACTGTTTCTATTCATGTAAAATACTATTCATGTAAAATTCTATTCATGTAAAAAACTTGCATAATGAAAAACTGTTGCATAATGAAAAAATATTAGAATGAAATTGTATACATAGTTCTGAGTAAACTTTGACATCTTTAGGAAAGCCACTTCCTTTTCATTCTCAATAACCTGTGCTGTATCTCAAAAATCAATTCCTTAGCTTAAAATTGCTTGACCTCTTTTGTCCAAGCTGATTGCTTCTATAAACAATTTTATGTAATGCCTTTGAAGTTTTAAATAGACATTTACAAAATGATAAGGGACAAATTGATTTTTGAAAAAGGAAAATAAAATAAAAAAAAATAGAGATGTAGGGGGCAGGTGTTGTGGTACAACAGGGTAAGCTGCATCCGGGAATGCCTGCATCACACATGGAGTGCCAGTTCAGATCCTGCTGCTCTGTTTCCAATCCAGCTTCCTGCTAATGCATCCTGGAAGCATGATGACTCAAGTACTTGGGCCCCTCCTACATGGGAGACCTGGATGGAGTTCTGGTCTCCAGTCCAAATGGGGACCCAAATTATATAGAAGCTGGATCTGTAATTGAGATCCAAACTGGGATTGAACCCAGGTATTCTGACATAGGATATGGGCATCCCAGGTGCTGACTTAACCTGCACCATACACCCACCTCCTATTAATTTAATTTTAAAATATTTAACCAGTCTTTCATGCACTCATGATTCTTAGACTTCTTTATTTGCAGTTTAAGATGTATGTCTCTGTTCTTACAAATAAGATGAACAGCCAATTAGCTCTTTAGTATTTTTGAGTCTGAATTTGTAATCAAGTTTTTAGTGTTTTTTTTTTTTTTAGTGAATAAGAGATTCTTCCTACTTTTTCTGTTATCTGTGTTTGAAATTGTTAGATAAAAATTATCTTGTTCTTCAGGTTTTATAATATTGCCCAATAAACTTGTTTATCTTGGGGCTTTTGTCCAGATAAAATTTTTATTAGTTATTTTTTGCTTAATGATTTAGAGTTCATTTCATATCTTTGCGTTTTGCCATGCTTTCAGTAAATTATCTGTTAAAAACTCTTATAGAATTTTATAAAACATTGGTATGAATTTTTTGACTACATTCACATCTCCATTTTATAACTCCAGTTGCAACTGTTTTCATCTTCACATTGTTCACATACACCTTGTTACTTTCCAGGAAACAATCATCCCAGAGGCTTTTGAAAAAGTTGAACGTATTTTCCGTTTTTTATTGTGAATAATGCATGTTTGTTTTCCTGGTCGACCATGGAATTTTCACTTTTTGTTTGTTGGGCTCTCAATGTAATGGCACCACTAAGCTTTTGACCACCGTGTAAATTAAAAATATATTACCTAAAAAAGATATGTTTTATAAAAATAACTTTCAGGGGCTGTTGTTATGGCACAGCAGATTAAGCCACCACCTGTGATCCTGGCTTCCATAGTGGAATGCAAGTTTGAGTCCTAGGCCAAGTACTAGGGGTCCTGCCAACCACATGGGATACCCAGGTAGAATTCCTGGTTTCTACACCCCCCAGCTTCAGCCTGGCCTAGCCCCAGCTGTTGCAGTCATTTAAGGGGTGAACAAGTAGATAGAAGATCTCTTTCTTTGTCTCTCTCTCTCTCTCTCTCTCTCTCTCTCTCTCTCTCTGTCTCTTGCTCTCTCTCTCACTCTGTCTTTGAAATAGAAAAATAAATCTTTTTAAGCAACTTTTACTTTGCTAACATTTTCTATTTTCATTCTTTTCCTTTTATATTTAATTAATATCTATTTCTTATCTCTATCATTTCCATTTCTTTCTATTAATTTGCTTCATTGTTCTTCAAATATCCTGGGCTGAATGCTTAGATTAAGGTTGGCAAATGATAGCCAATGGGATAAATGCAGCCCTCCTACTGTTTTGAGTGACCTGAGTTTTTCATTTTGAATAGCTAAAAATATAAAATGAAGAATAACATTTGATGAAATATGAAAAGTATATGAACCTAAACTTCAGTACACATAAAAAGTTACACTGGCACAGAGCTATGCCACTCTACTTATCTGCAACTGCTTTCATACTCACTTTAGAAGTTGCAATAGAGACCCCATGTGGTACTCTTCCTGCTCTGCACGGCTATGTGCACTATATATGCCAACAGTGATATAGTTGTAATTAAATCCCACCTTGAATGTGCACCTACTGTTATATTGCAATATTTTATTCTTTAATACCAGCTCATGCCCATTATGTCAAAATAAGACAGGGAGAGAAACAGGGATTTTGAATGCTGTGTATTTAAAACTATTTGAAATTTGGGTTATCATACACATTATATGGAAAAAAATTTGTGATTTACTATTCAGTGTCACTATGTGTGTGCTAAAACTTATAATATACAGCATCAGAAGACCGAACACTGTCACAGCATTCCCAATTGACAGGAAAACTCCTGTCTGAAGAATTAAAAGAATTAAAAATGGAATATCTCATCACAGCAGAATTTCTTTTCAAAAGTAAAATAATGAAAACCAGGCTAGAAATTGAAGTTTAGGAGTGACTCACTTGTTCCCAAGCAAAGCAAGCCATTGCTGACAGTGTTTTAGTCAAACTGTGATGGCATCAGGTGAAGGAACAAGAGCAGACCAATCTCAAGAGCTCAAACAATGTTTTGGCAAGAGCAGTTATTCAACGAGTTGGAAACAATATGAGGAATAACAGTATGGATTCAGAAACATAGTAGATGCGAGGTTGTGGAGAACGGGGAATTCTTGTACACTGTTGCTGACAGTGTAAATTATTGCCATCACTATGGAAAACTGTATGAAGATTTCTTTAAAAACTAGAAATAGAGATGCTGTATGGCTCAGCAATCCCATTACTGTTGGAAATATACCCAAAAGACATGAACACATTGTATCAAAGAGATCCCTGCACCACCACATTTATAGCAGCATGTTCACAATAGCCAAAATTTGGAATCCACTGAGGTGTCCATCATCAGATGAATGGATAAAGAAAATGTGGTATATTTACATAATGGACTTTTTCTCCAGTCATAAAATTGAGTAAAATTCTACCATTTGCATCAAAACGAATGCAACTGGAGGACATCATGTTGAGTGAAATAAGCCAGACCCAGAAAGACAAATACTGCATGTACTTCCTTATATACAGGAGCTAAAATAAAATTAAAAAAGAGAAAGAAATGCCAGTGAGTATCAGTATTGCTGCAGTTTGTAAAACACTGTTTTATACCTTTGTGAAACCAATGGTTAAGACTGTTATACAAATTTAAAGATCTGTGATTAATTTAAAATTCACTGTATGTGGATAAGATGCCCATTTCCCATTTAATTGTTTTTTTGCAGTTGTCTACATTCCCTCTAAACTAGGGCCTTATTGCTTTTTTACTTGTTAAACTTCTTATTCAGTGCAGTATGAAGCCTTTTTACTGTAATTAACTTTAAAATACGTTATCTCAAAAACTAAAAAAAAAAAAGGAGAAGGAAAGAGGGGGAGAGAGGATAGCAGGGGTATATAATCATATTCTTAAATGCATCTATAAATCACATTGCATCTGTTAAAAACTAATTAAAATAAATACATAAATATACTAAATGATACTAAATGATGCTTATTATAGCTTGCATTTCATCAACACAATTTGTGGAAGTTTGTTTTAATATAAGAACTCACACAACAGCTTGAATTTTGCTCCTTGATCTGCAAAAATGAGAAAGATTTACTCTTTGGCTATTTACACACAAAAAATAGCTTGCCGATCCCTATCATAATATAATGGAGGGTTTCAGGTGCTTTTAAAGCTATATTGCTTTTTAATTCCTGGGTCTATTTGCACTTACAGGTTTTTTTTTTTTTCCTGTTTATTGGGTTTTTTTTCCTGCTTCTTTGACCCTGGATTTTTCATTTATATGCCAGACACTTTGGTTTGTACATTTTGAGTGCTGTTTTTGTTACATGACCTTTTAAAGAGTGTTTGATTTAATTGTGTAATACAGTCACGTTTGACCTGCTAAGGGCTTGTTTTTAAGCTTTTCTAAATTATCTGGGTCTATGGTAGCTGTTGTTTGGGTCTAACTCACTCTCCTTCCTAAGGCGCGTACCCAGTTCCGTGTGTATTGTGATTTCTTTCTACTCGGGCTGTGAACAAGGACTCTGTTATGTGCTTTGTAAATCGTAGGTCATTTCTTTCTGGTGGTTCTTTCCTCTAATATGATGAGGTTTCAGTTATTGCCTCCTCCATGACGCTAGAATAGGAGAATGAGAGAGTTATTTCTGTTCTAATCACAATAGCAGTGGCTTCCAGCACTTTTGAAAATGTTTAGGATAGCACATCTCATATTGGACTGGATTTGAGAGGTATAATAATCCAACATTTCACAAAATATAATGTCATTGTTGGACGGTAATGAATGCTTAATTACTACTAAGTCCTTTGATCAGAAAACTCGTTTCTACCCCAAATTCCTGATTAATCACCAAGAGGTTTCTAATTTTTTCCTACTAAGTAATGAAATCATCCCCCTAAATTATTTTCCTTAGTTCTATTCTCTGAAACCAGAATATATCCAGGCTTACTGTGTTCATATAAATGTTATGGAATTAAATATTAACACAAAAATAAAGTTAACACTTTTCTGTTTTTTATCCTCAAAGGAAAATTTAATGGTTGTAATTTAGAAGAATTTTCTTTTGTCTTTGTACATATTCAAAAGCGTTTTTCAATCCCTATTAAACTAAGAAAAGTAAATTTTTTTTTCACTTCTTTGCTTTTGAGCCCAGAACTCTGCATTTTCTGGTTCTTCTGTTAATCCGCAGGCAATGTGGAAAAGGAAGCCTGTCTCCTTGCTCTGATGACAGCACATTATATGGTTTGATATCATAGACATCGAAATTCCTTTCTACTATTTCACCACTATAACTTTATTTAGGTGAAGGAACATCCATATAAATTTAGTTTTGGGCAAAGGAACTCATAAAGGAAATTTCCCTCGTGCTAATTTATCATGGAGATGAAATGTTTTTGTAATACTTCAACTCAGACAAGTTTATTCCAGAGATGAAATGTTTTTGTATTACTGAAGGGTCATAAAATATGCATATTTGGTAACTACATAGAGTGATAAGTGTGACATCAGGGGATCTAATTTGCTTTGTATTAAAACCACCCTGTGAAGCACTATTAAAGGTATTATCTGGCAGAATATTGAACTAGTATTCAACCGCCTTCAGTGCCAAATTCACTCACAAAAACTTTACAGGCTGGGAGGCTGGTAAAATTCAAGGACAAGGTACAGATTTGTTCTGTGCTGAATTATGCCTCCTGGTCCTAAGCAGTGAGTGCATTGCAGTTTTAGGAGGAGAAGGGCAGGGCACAGAGAAGGAAGGGGAGCGCAGTTCCAATTGCTTTGTGCTATGACAGGAGTCAACCAGCATGGTACAGAAGAGTGATTTTATTTTGGTTTACTTTACAAAAGATTTGAGACACTAAAAACTGAGATGGCTTCTTTCCTGCTTGGGTAGTCCCTTTCCAAACTGAGGAGACGGAAGGAAACCTTCCCTGAATGTATAGAGTGAGAAATGGGTCCACAGCTCACTCACTTCAGCAAGTGCACAGCCAATCAGACAAGTGGCCTTTCTACCTGCCCTGAACAAGACTTAGTCAGTTCAGCAGAAATAGAGGACTGATCAGGAGCTTCACTGGATCAATAAGCTTTTTATGCAACGTTAGATCCTTAAAGTATTAATTTATCTCCCTTCTCCATGCTCCTCCTCTCCTCTCTCTTTCAATAAATAACCAAAATATGGGAAATGTCAACATACTTACAAAATGCTCTGAACAAATTCATGAATATTAGATCCTAGTATGATATTTTGTGAAAAAAGGAAATTCACATCACTCACAGACATGTGAAGAAATGCTCAGATCAGTGGCCATCAGAGATATGCAAATCAAAACCACAATATTTCACCTCACCCATTTAGAATGGCTGTCATAAAGCAATCAACAAACAACAAATGCTGGCAAGGATGTGAGGAAAAAGGTACCCTACTCCTCTGTTGGTGGGGTATAAACTGGTGCAGCTACTGTGGAAGACAGTCTAGAGATACCTCAGGAATCTGAATACAGACCTACCATATAAGTGAGGCATCCTCCTGTGAGTTTACCTAAGGAAAATGAAATCAGCAATTGAAAGAGTTATCTGTACCCCATGTATACTGCAGCTCAATCAACAGTAACTAAGATATGGAATCAACCCAGATGTATCAATTGAAAACTGGAAAAATAAATTATGGTATATATACACAATGGAGTACCACACAGCACTTAAAAATAAAGAAATCCTATCATTTGCAACCAAATGGCTGCAGCTGGAAACCTTTATACTTCATGAAATAAGCCAGTCCCAGAAAGATAAATGCCATATGTTTTTCCTGGTCTGTGGTAACTAATAGAGAACATAAAAAGTAATAGATATAAGTGAAGTTGACATATTGAGATTTGAGTGTTTACAGCCCTTGTTTTGACTTTGAGGAACAGTGTCTTTTTCTTCATACTATTTGTTGAACTGGTTGCTTAGTGTGGGGTTAATCTTATGAGTATAAAAGGTAACTGAAAGTAGATCTTTGTAATAAATAAGAATGGGAATAGGAGAGGGAGGTGGAAGAAAGGTGGGAGCGTGTGTAGGGTGGAAGTTAGCATGGGAAGTATCACTATGTTCCTGAATCTCTACATCGGAAATAAATGAAATTTGTTTATCTTACATAAAATTTTAAAAATGATCACAGTATTTTATTTGAATAATCACTTATTTCCTCTTTAAAGGTTGCATTTAATATATAATTTTTAAGAGATTAGAAAAGTAAAAAAGGCTGATGGAGATTTTGAAACTCAAAATGAGATTTAAAATTATTCACAAAGTAATTACACTTTGGAATGTTTTATATCAAAGCCTGAGCTGAATATAAGGAGGAAAATGAGTTTAAAATCAGGAATATAGTAGCTGAATAATCCTGGTTAAGTAATTATGCATTTTTAAAGATAATATTCAAAGAAAACATGGAGAAATTGGATTGGCTAATGCTAATTTTAATTTATATCTTATGATATGAAGAAAAATGGAGAGAAAAACATTTTACATTCTGGATTTTAAGAGGATCTAAGCTTTAGTTGTAATCACAGAGTGACCATAGTCCATACACCTATGAAGGAGAAATCATAGTGTTTTGAGATGTATCAATCTCAATTATCTTAAAAATGATCATTTTCTGTTTTACTCAATAATAGCACATGCACAGATTTTTTTCTCAGCTCTACACAAATATCAAAATATGTTGTGGTTCCTTGAAATAGAGTAAGCATTTAAGATCTCTACTTTTATTTTTTCTTTAATGGGTGCTACATATTTTATTTTCATAGAATCTAGAACTGTTTGTTATTGTCTATGTTTAAAAATATTACATGGCCGGCGCCGTGGCTCAACAGGCTAATCCTCCGCCTTGCGGCGCCGGCACACCGGGTTCTAGTCCCGGTCGGGGCTCCGGATTCTGTCCCGGTTGCCCCTCTTCCAGGCCAGCCCTCTGCTGTGGCCGAGGAGTGCAGTGGAGGATGGCCCAAGTGCTTGGGCCCTGCACCCCATGGGAGACCAGGAGAAGCACCTAGCACCTGGCTCCTGCCATCGGATGAGCGTGGTGCGCCGGCCGCAGCGCGCCGACCGCGGCAGCCATTGGAGGGTGAACCAACGGCAAAGGAAGACCTTTCTCTCTGTCTCTCTCTCTCACTGTCCACTCTGCCTGTCAAAAAAAAATAAATAAAATAAAAATAAAAATATTACAGATTTGTATACCTACATTTCCAAGGAAATGTATCTGTAACTTCTCCTTTGACCTTCATCTATAGTGAAATGAAAATACAAGTATTGAGTGTGTAAGCTCTAAGAAAAATAATGTAAGTTTATTTTTTTAAAGATTTTGTTTTTTTAAAATATTTATTTTATTTGTTTGAAAGACAGAGTTACAGAGAGAGGTAGAGACAGAGAGAGAGGTCTTCCATCCGATGGTTCACTTCCCAGGTGGCTGCAATGGCCGGAGTTGTGCCTATCGGAAGCCTGGAGCCAGGAGCTTTTTCTGGGTCTCCCACATGGGTGCAGGGGCCCAAGAACTTGGGCCATCTTCTGCTGCTTTCCCAGGCCATAACAGAGAGCTGAATTGTAAGAGGAGCAGCTAGGACTAGAACCAGCACCAAAATAGGATGCTGGCACTTCAGGCCAGGACATTAACCCGCTGTGCCACAGCACCGGCTCCTATCTGTTATTTGAGAGGTACACTTACAGACAGAGAGAGGGAGAGACAGAGAGAGAGGTCTTCCATCCTCTGGTTCACTCCCCAGTGGCAACAATGGCTGGAGCTGGGCCAATCCAAAGCCAGGAACCAGGAGCTTCTTCTGCATCTCTCAGGCTGGTGCAGGAGCTCAAGTGTTGGGCCATCCTCCACTGCTTTCCCAGGCCATATCAGAGCTGGATTGTAGAGCAGCCAGGCCTAGAACCAGCACCCATATGGGATGCCAGCACCGCAGATGGAGGCTTAGCCCACCCTGCCACAGTGCCCACCCCGCATAACATGAGTTTAAATACCAGCTCTACCACTTGGTAGCTCTGTGGTCTTAGTCATGCTGTTTCTCTAATCATCATTTGTTGAGCTAATCAATAGTTAAATATTTTTTAAGGGATTGCTGTCATGATTCTGAAGAGCCATCTATTTTATTTTTTTTTAATTTTTTAATTTTTTTTTTCTTATTTAGAATATAAATTTCCAAGGTACAACTTGTGGATTGCAATGACTTCCCCACCCATACCTCCCCTCCCCGCCACTACCCTTCCCCCTTACCCACTCCCTCTCCCCTTTCATTCCCATTCAGATTCATTTTCAATTCTCTTTGTATACAGGAGTTCAGTTTAGTATGTGTTAAGAAAAGATTTTAAACCATTTGCCCTCACATAGCATCCTAGAGTGAAGCATACTCTTTGAGTACTAGTTGTAGCTTTAAATCACGTTGTATAGCACATTAGGGAGAGAGATCCTACATGATATTATTTTTTTTAATTGATTGATTTTTATGTAACTTCCAATTTTGTTTTTTATCATTTCCAATTGTCTTTCCATACGGATGATCGATTCAGTATATATTAAGCAAAGATTTTGTCAGTTTGCATCCGCGTAGAGACACAAAATGCAGAAATACTGTTTCAGTCCTAGTTATTGCATTACTTCACCTTGGACAACACATTAAGGACAGATCATACATGGGCCGTAAGTACACAGTGACTACTGTTGTTGATTTAACAATTTGCCACTCTTGTTTATGGCGTCAGCAATCTCCCTAGGCTGTAGTCATGAGTTGCTGAGGCTATGGAAGCCTTTAGTGTTCGCCGACTTGGATCTTGTTCTGACAGGGTCATAGTCAAAGTGGAGGTTCTCTCCTCCCTTCGGAGAAAGGCACCTCCTTCTCTGGTGGCCCTGTTCCTTCCGTTGGGATCTTACTCGCAGAGATCTTTCATTTATGTCTTCTTCTTCTTTTTTTTTTTTCCCAGAGTGTCTTGGCTTTCCATGCCAAAAATACTCTCATGGGTTCTTGAGCCAGATCCTGATGCCTTAGGGCTGATTCTGAGGCCAGAGTGATTTATTAGGATATCTGCTATTCTATGAGTCTGCTGTGTATCCTACTTGCCATGTTGGATCAGTCTCTCCGTTTTTTAGTTCTATCTGTTAGTATTAGCAGTTACTAGTCTTGCTTGTGTGATCCCTTTGACTCCTAGACCTATCAGTGTGATCAATTGTGAACTGAAATTGATCACTTGGGCCAGTGAGATGGCTTGGTACATGCCACCTTGCTGGGGTTGTATTAGGTTCCCCTGGCACATTTCTAACTCCATCGTTTGGGGCAAGTCCGATTGAGTTTGCCCAAATTGTACATATCCTCCCTTTCTTTTTCCCTCTCTCCTAAATTAACAGGGATTACTTTTCAGTTGAAATTTAAACATCTAAGAATAATTGTGTGTTAATTGCAGAGTTCAACCAATAGTACTAGATCAATAACAAATAACGTCAAGAAATACTAAAATGGGAAAAGATTTACATTGTATATCAACCGTCCAGACAAGATTTGATCCAGTCATAGTTTCTCATAGAGTTCATTTCACTTCAACAGGTTTCCCCTTTGGTGTTCAGTTAGTCATTGCCAATCAGGGAAAACAAATGATATTTGTCTTTTTGGGACTGGCTTAGTTCACTCAGCATGATGTTTTCCAGATTCCCCCATCTTGTTGCAAATGACTGGATTTCATTGTTTTTAACTGCTGTATAGTATTCTGTAGAGTACATGTCCCATAATTTCTTTATCCAGTCTACTGTTGATGGGCATTTAGGTTGGTTCCAGGTCTTAGCTATGGTGAATTGAGCTGCAATAAACATTAATGTGCAGACAGCTTTTTTGTTTGTCAATTTGACTTCCTTTGGGTAAATTCCAAGGAGTGGGATGGCTGGGTTGTATGGTAGGGTTATATTCATGTTTCTGAGGAATCTCCAGACTGACTTCCATAGTGGCCTAACCAGCTTGCATTCCCACCAACAGTGGGTTAGTGTCCCTTTTTCCCCACATCCTCTCCAGCATCTATTGTTGGTAGTTTTCTGAATGTGAGCCATTCTAACCGGGGTGAGGTGAAACCTCATTGTGGTTTTGATTTGCATTTCCCTGATTGC
Source organism: Sylvilagus floridanus (assembly GCA_949820135.1). Taxonomy (NCBI): domain Eukaryota; kingdom Metazoa; phylum Chordata; class Mammalia; order Lagomorpha; family Leporidae; genus Sylvilagus; species Sylvilagus floridanus. The sequence continues at coordinate 108,749,255 of OX463226.1, forward strand.
TAGCGATCTTGAACATTTTTTCATGTGTCTGTTGGCCATTTGGATTTCCTCTTTGGAAAAGTGTCTATTGAGGTCCTTGGCCCATCTCTTAAGTGGGTTGTTTGTTTTGATGTTGTGGCTTTTCTTGATTTCTTTGTAGATTCTGGTTATCAACCTTTTATCTGTTGCATAGTTTGCAAATATTTTTTCCCATTCTGTCGGTTGCCTATTCACTTTCTTGACTGTTTCTTTTGACGTACAGAAACTTCTCAGTTTGATGTGATCCCAGTAGTTAATTTTGGCTTTGAGTGCCTGTGCTTCTGGGGTCTTTTCCAAGAAGTCTTTGCCAGTACCTATATCTTGCAGGGTTTTTCCAATGCTCTCTAATAACTTGATGGTGTTGGGTCATAGGTTTAAGTTTTTAATCCATGTTGAATGGATTTTTGTGCAGGGTGAAAGGTGTGGGTCTTGCTTCATGATTCTGCATGTGGAAATCCAGTTTTCCCAGCACCATTTATTAAATAGACTGTCTTTATTCCAAGGATTGGTTTTGGATCTTTGATCGAATATAAGTTGGCTGTAGATATTTGGATTGATTTCTGGTGTTTCTATTCTGTTCCATTGGTCTATCCATCTGTTTCTGTACCAGTACCATGCTGTTTTGATAACTACTGCCCTGTAATATGTCCTAAAATCTGGTATTGTGATGCCTCCGGCTTTGTTTTTGTTGTATAAGATTGCTTTAGCTATTCGAGGTCTCCTGTGCTTCCATATGAATCTCAGCATCATTTTTTCCAGATCTGAGAAGAATGTCCTCGGTATCTTGATTGGTATTGCATTGAATCTGTAAATTGCTTTTGGCAGAATGGACATTTTGATGATATTGATTCTTCCAATCCATGAGCATGGAAGATTTTTCCATTTTTTGGTATCCTCTTCTATTTCTTTCTTTAAGGTTTTGTAATTTTCATCGTAGAGATCTTTAACGTCCTTGGTTAAGTTTATTCCAGGGTATTTGATTGTTTTTGTAGCTATTGTGAATGGGATTGATTTTAGAAGTTCTTTCTCTGCTGTGGGATTGCTTGTGTATATGAAGGCTGTTGATTTTTGTGCATTGATTTTATATCCTGCTACTTTGCCAAACTCTTCTATGAGTTCCAATAGTCTCTTAGTAGAGTTCTTTGGGTCCCCTAAATAAAGAATCATGTCGTCTGCAAAGAGGGATAGTTTGAGTTCTTCCTTCCCAATTTGTATCCCTTTGATTTCTTTTTCTTGCCTAATGAGCCATCTATTTTAAATGTTTTATTAACTAGAAAATGTTCCCACCCTTGTTCCTTAAATTTTGCTCTCTCCATGTAGAAGCAAACTCAGACTCTGAATTGCCACAGGGAAGGAGAGAGGGAGTGAGGGTGAGGGCAGGAGCACTCTCAAGAGGACATCGCTGTTCATGGGAGCCCAGGCCTGGGGCAGCTTTGAGGCCACTGTGATCCACTGTGCGGATGAAATTACACAATATAGCAGGTGATTAAATAATTCTGCATTTTTGTGTGCAATTTCCTGTGGTCTCCTTACAAAGAACTACTTTATTTGTACTCTAGGAAGATTGGACTTCAGGAGACAGAGAGAGCGAAGTTAAGTAGTTGTATAATTTTTTTCCTTGTTTATCTTTTTTGCAACAGCATAGTTTTAAGATCTTAAAAGTGTGCTTCTTTTATTCTAAAATCTTTCCATCATCAATTACTGGAAACATTTTGTTTTCGCACAAGACGTAATACTTTAAAAGGATAAAAAGTCACTTCTTATTGACTTGTCAAAAACACTCTGTGAAGAAGAGAAAAATCAATATTCATTCACTGGTGAGATTTTTTAAAGATAATTCTATCCTAAATTATCATAAATACTTCTATATACTCTAAAGAATCTAAAAGATAAGTAAATACTCCCATTCCAACATTTCCATATACTGCAATCTGTTGTATTTTTGGATTACTTATTTATTGATTTGAAAGCCAGACTTAGAGGGAGAGAGAGAGAGACAGAGAGGGAGGAAGGGAGAGATGCAGGGAGGAAAGGGAAAACAAGAGCGAGAGCGAGAGCAAGAGAGAGAGCGAGAGAGAGAGCGAGAGAGAGCAAGAGAGAGAGAGAGGTTTCACCCACTAGTTCACTCCCTAAATGGCAGCAACAGCCAGGCTGGGCCAGACCAAAGCCAAGAACTGGAACTCTGTCCAGGTCTCCCACATGGGAAGTGCGGGCCCATGCACTTGGGCCATATTCTGCTGCTTTCTCAGGCATATTAGCAGGGGGTCAGATTGGAAGTAGAGCAGACATGACTCAAAATGGCATTCACATGGGATGCCAGAAACGCAGGTGGTGGCATAACCCACTGAGGCACAATGACAGCCTCCAGATACTACATTTTAAAATACAGGTTAATTCCCTAAACATCAACTTGTAGTTTGCTCTAAACCCATATGGAATGGATAAAATAGGATAATTTTTCTAATAATGACTTACTATTGTTCTATGATGAAAAATGTTTTCTTCTCCCAATCAAATAATTAATTAGAAAAAAATTAAAACCCAAATAAATATTAATGAGCCCCATGGTTACACAGATAGGGAAAACAAACAGGATTTCTTCAGTTTGCCCTGCAGAGTGACTTACTGTTTCCTGCATGCCCCTTTTCCTAACTAATCACATTCAAAATTGGTTCTTGTCTGTTTATAAGAATTGAGAGCAGCAGTTGGCATGCCTCTTAGTAGCCATCGTCCAGCCACTTGTCAGATGTTCCTAGACAGACAGTGTCTCACTCATGCAAAGTGCCCATGCATGGACAACCTAAGGAAGTCTGGGCACAACTGCTTCTCCTGTAATCACGGAGTGACCTAAATGGCAAGTGTAGAAATAACAGATTATCCTGATTGTCTGAACCAGACACAGCCGGAGAACAGAGTGGTTTATCTCTACAGTGTAGAAAAATCCTCGGCAAATTCAACATGTTGCTGCTATCCAAACTTTTCTGCCAGTGTTTGCGAGGTTAATTCTTCTTTAAACACTCATTCTGTTATGTCACTTCTCTGACAAAATACCACTTGCCTCTTAAATTGGATTTTTAAATTTAAGGTTGCATTTGGAATATTCCAATATTGAAGCAAAATGTCATAAACATGTTTCACAATACACCAAGGCTCTAACCCTAATCCATCAGTAAAGATAAGGGAGAGGAGATGTGGCTTTTAAGATCTAAAAATTGTCAGCTAGCAGGAATAAGGAGAGAAATATTCTGGATTTAAGAGACCAAGGGTGAAAAAGAACAAAATAAAAAGGACCTAGGACATTTCCAGAGAATGATGGTGGTTTCCAAACCCAGTGATTGATGTCACCAAATGGAAACAAATGGGAATTAATCTTTCTTTGCTATTTTCCATCCTGCTCCTGTTGGCCTTGGCTTGCCCTGGTCTATCTCACCTTTAGAAAAGAGAGAAGTCAACAGAAAAGAGACAAAGGGCTCATTTCTTACTAAGACAACAATTTTTCTTTAATGGTAACAACAGCCTGTAGTATAGACTACAACGCTGATTCCAGCCTTAAACACGTTTCTTTACCACTACATTTTCATGCAAGATTTTACTGCTCTCACACAGTGTATGGTCCACAGATTCTGACAGTGGCAAGGCAAATGACTCTTCATTTGTTGTCTTTTGTTCACCTCCTGCTGTAGTCTAAATGTTTCCAGCCATTGCTGCCATCTGGGGAGTGAACCAACAGATGGAAGATCTCTTCTCTCTCCTTCTCTCTCCCTCTCTCTCTACCTCTGCCTTTCAAATAAATAATTAAAAATTTTAAATGTCCCTTTAACAATAATATTTTAATCCCCAGTGCAACAATATTGGGATATGGACCTAATGAAAGGTATTTTCATCATGATGGCTGCACTCTCATGAATAGCTCAAGGCCAGTTATAAAAGGGCTTCCATGCAAGTTAAATCTTCTGCTCATCCTCACCCATGCTCTTTGCTTATCTGATACCTTCTGGCATATTGTGATGCAACAAAAAGGCCCTCACAAGATACAGCCCCTTACCTTGGTCTTCCCAGCTTCCAGAGCCGTGAACCAAATAAACTCCTATTGACTATACATTACCTGGTCTGGGGCATTCTCTTACAGTTCCACAGAATGGACCAGATATCTCCCAAGTTCTAATAATAAAACATAAAATCGAGGACACAGATCTTTAAGGATTCTGTGCTATTAGTCATTTCTGAGTGACAAGGCATTTTCAACAGTAATTTTGTACTTGAGGTCAGAAGACCTATATTTGAGTTTTGGTTGTGCCTCATGCATGTCACTTATTTAGTACTGATATCATTCATGCAGCTACAGATAGGTCATGCTCGCTGTTGTTGGAAACATAAGTGAATTGTGTGAGTACTGGGTTGCTTTTTGGATACATACTTTGTTGACAATTCTGAAGTAAGTTGTTGAAGAAGGTGTAATAGAGATTTTAAAAACTGTTATTTTCCCTCTTGATAGCAGGAAATATATTTCAGCTGTTTAGGGGAAGTTGATTTAAGTTTTCTGATAGAGAACTCAACCAAATAAGCAGAAAGGATTTTGTAGTTAAGAAAGTTACCCGTAGTATGTGGCCCTCTCTCCTTATCGAACATACACAGCCCATCAGTTTGCCCACGTTTTCTTTGCCTTTATTGAACCTGGTAGGAAACTGGCTTATAGAGTGAGCCAGAATGGATAGAGCACAACAGAACAACTTAATTCTTTCTCCAATGATCTCATACTTGATCGATAGCTGAATTCTTTCTCTGACTCTGGCCAAAAGCTCTGTTAATCCTCTCCTCTTTTCTGGTCTTTTCTTTATAGGAAATTATCAGTCCCTGTGCTTGTAGCAATGCATTAAAAGTGCGGCACATTTTATGGTTATATCATTTCTGTTAGGTCGATTAATAATTGAAATTCCATAGCTTTGTGTCTCAGGGATACAATATAATTCAGCTGCTGATCTTAGACCCCGATATTCAACTTCTGAGATTCAAGTCTTGGCCACTTATGCAAACTCGCACTGTTACTTAACATGTCTGTGCTTCCATTTCCTTTTCTATAAAACAAGATAAATAATAGTAGTTTGGGGTCTGCATTGTGGCAAAGTGAGTAAAGCTGCTGCCTGTGGTGCTGGCATCCCATATGGGCACTAGTTTGTGGCCTGGCTGCTCAACTTCCAAGCCAGCTCCCAGCTAATGGCCTGGGGAAAGCAGTGGAAGGTGGTCCAAGTGTTTGGGCTCCTGCTACCCACATGGATGAAAACCTGGATGAAGCTCCTGGCTCCTGAATTTGGCCTGGCCCAGCACTGGCTGTTGTGACCAATGGGAGAATGAACCAGCCGATGAAAGAGCTCTCCCCTACTCCGACTGTAACTCTTTCAAAATAAATAAATAAATGAAAATTTTATAAAGATTTATTTATAAATAAATATACAATATATTATACTATAGATACATTATATAATAATATAAATAATAAATATACATTTTATAAGTATATAATTTAAATAAATATTTACTTGAAAGGCAGAAATACAGACAAGCAGAGGGAAAAGCAGAGAGAGAAAGAGATCTTCTATTAGCTGGTTCACTCCCCAAATGACCACAACAGCCGGAGCTGGGCTGATCTGAAGCTAGGATCCAGGAGCTTCTTCCCCATCTCCCACGTGAATGCAGGTCCAAGGACTTGGGCCATCTTCTGCTGCTTTCCCAGGTTCATTAGCAGGGAGCTGGATGGGAAGTGGAGTAGCTGGAATGTGAACCCACACCCATATGGGATGCTGGCACTGCAGGTGGTGGCTTTAACCCACTATGCCACAGCACTGGCCCCATAAATAAAACTTAAAAAAATTTTCTCACAATAGTGCTTTTATTAATAAGTGTTAAACATCTACAATGGAGCCAGGAACATAATTGGCACTCCACTACTATTACATATTTTTACTAGATTCTTTCCCATCCTGTATGGGTCTCACTAAACTCATCATCACAATTGGTAGGTGGTAGTGGTAACTTTTCTTTTATCTAGAAATACTAACTTCCTTTCGTACATTTTCTAGGTTGGGTTTAAGGAGAAAATTAGCAGGAAAAGACACCATCTATTTGAAAAATAATTTGAATATACACTTAATATATTCACATATGTGCATTCCACTTTGAGGAATTATGTTAAAAAAAACAACCTGACAAGGACACTGAAAACCACAGCTGAGGATGTCCAGTATAATGTCAACAAGAATGATAGGAACCTTGACCATCCTGGATTCTCTGGCATCACCACCTCTAACAAAGTATATGGAGTAACAGAAAAGTGGATATTAGCATTTTCACCTGCATACTTTATAAAATACAACAAATGTAACTTGTAACCCCTTCATTAATATGGCATTAAAATAATATGGGAAATCCACTTAAATAAAATTGAAGGCAGACATTAAAATATGAAATTTCTATTTATTAGCAGAGCTAGTGTTCATTAGATGCACTAATTACATTAAAACAATGGAGCAAGTGATAAAGCACGTAAACCATGAAGCCTATGTTGCAATGAATTTATCTATGTTCTTAGAATGTACAGGATTAATGTGGTAAGGTCTGGTCAGCCATAGTAGTAGACGAGAACGAGGCTTGGATGGAGTTCTAGATCCAAATTTCCCACAGAGGAAGCACTGAATGCCACACAGGGCCACCAGGGGAAGTGCCTGTGTAGGCAGAAGGCAGGAGGATGAAGAGGAGTCCACGTCAGTGCAGTTGTTGGGGTTTCCTGGGGAAGGGCAACACTGGTGCCCTGCATAGTTTGAGATTAGTTTGAATAATCTAGTTCCATTCCCAGGGAGGGTTTAGGACAGAGGAAATATTGGCCTGGCACATGATGGAAGAGGAGTTGATTAGGGCTCTTTATTTGGGATTCATCGGTTTGTGTGCAGAAGACTTACTCCGGCTGAGCCCTTGGTTGTCTCCAAGATTGGACAATGGACCGGCTCTCGTATCCTCTTCTCATTCCGGGGGCCACAGGTGCTAAAGCATCAGGAGTACAGACTTGCAACATTTGGACTTGACTTACAATTTTTTACTTTATAATGGCAATATGCATTCAGTAAAAATTAAACCTCCAGTTGTGATTGTTTAATATTTATTCATGTATTTGAAAGGCAGAGTGACAGAGAGAGAGAGAATTTTCCATCCACAGTTTCATTCTCCAATGCCTGCAATAGCCGGGGATAGACCATGTTGAAACCAGAAACCAGGCTAAAGCCAGAAGCCAGGAACTGCATCTGGGTCTCCCGTTGTGGGTGGCAGGAATCCAAGTAGTTAGACCAGCTTTTGCCACCTTCTTGAACACGTTAGCAAGGAAGTTGGAATGGAAGCAGGGAGCTGAACCTTTAAGCATCCTGCCAATCTACGGTGCTAGCCTCACAAATAGCAGCTTAACCTGCCCCCTCAAACTGTGAATTTTGATCTTTTTCCAGGCTAGAGATATGATGTGTGACCCTCTGTCAAGAAGCTGGGCAACAGCGTAAACTTTCAGCTCCCATTCAGCCCTGCCATCATGAAGGAAAACCGCTGACCTTCCACTGTGTGCTGTGCTGGTAAGCTAGGATGTGGGTTAGGAGTGGTAAGTGCATTTTCAATTCATCAAACTTTCAATTTATGATGATTTTATCAGAGCAAAAATTCATTATAAGTCAAGGAGCAGCTGTGTGGTTAATACAATTGGCCGTGATAAATGGAGCCAAATAGACAAAAAATAAAATCTGGCCGGCGCCGTGGCTCAACAGGCTAATCCTCCGCCTTGCGGTGCCAGCACACCGGGTTCTAGTCCCGGTCGGGGCGCCGGATTCTGTCCCAGTTGCCCCTCTTCCAGGCCAGCTCTCTGCTGTGGCCCGGGAGTGCAGTGGAGGATGGCCCAGGTGCTTGGGCCCTGCACCCCATGGGGAGACCAGGGAAAGCACCTGGCTCCTGGCTCCTGCCATCGGACGAGCGTGGTGCGCCGGCCGCAGCGCGCCGCCCGCGGCGGCCATTGGAGGGTGAACCAACGGCAACGGAAGACCTTTCTCTCTGTATCTCTCTCTCTCACTGTCCACTCTGCCTGTCAAAAAATAAATAAATAAATAAATAAAATAAAATCTAAGAAAACATGGAAAAATTTATTACTACATGTTGGTAAAGTTATGATTTCTATCTCAAAGTTTTGACAGTAATTATCTCTGAATGTAGTATTATGGATCATTTTTGTAACAGTTAACATTCATTCAATATCATTATTTTATCTGGTAATCTGATTATAACGTCTCATCTAGTCCTCCCAATGACCATGGTTGGTAGGTGAGTTATAATTTATATTTCAATGAGAAAAATGAGGCTGAAAAATGTTGAGTCTCTAAGTCGGAATGGGGACTCAGATCCATAAAGTTCCAAACAATAGTTTGTTAAAATTATGTTTCCTAAAGTACATGAAAAGTACTGACTTTTATATACATATGTCCAAGGGAACTTGAAAAGTTCTATGGAAGATGGAATTAAAGGGCAAATTTAGCAGCAGGTATTTTACTTAGTGGTTAAGGTGCTTATTATGCTGCACATTTCAGAGTGCCTTGGTTCAGTTCCAACGCCCAGCTGCCTGATACCGTGGACCCTGGAAAGCAACAATAGCTGCTTCAGTAGTTGAGTGCCTGCCACCCAAGCGGGGACCTGTACAGAGTTCCCAGCCCCTAACCTTGGCCCCGCCCACCCCATTTGAGGAGTTAACCAGTGAATAGGAGCTTGCCCTATTTTTAAAACATTTATTTTTTTAAAAAGAATAAGTTCATTTAGCTGCAAAGAATTTTAAAATTCACCCTTTTTCTTTTTTTTATTTTTTATTTATTTATTTATTTATTTTTTGACAGGCAGAGTGGACAGTGAGAGAGAGAGACAGAGAGAAAGGTCTTCCTTTAGCCGTTGGTTCACCCTCCAATGGCTGCTGCTGACGGCGCGCTGCGGCCGGCGCACCGCGCTCATCCGATGGCAGGAGCCAGGCGCTAGGTGCTTTTTCCTGGTCTCCCATGGGGTGCAGGGTCCAAGCACTTGGGCCATCCTCCACTGCACTCCCGGGCCACAGCAGAGAGCTGCCCTGGAAGAGGGGCAACCGGGACAGAATCCGGTGCCCCGACCAGGACTAGAACCCGGTGTGCTGGCACCGCAAGGCGGAGGATTAGCCTGTTGAGCCACGGCGCCAGCCAAAATTCACCCTTTTTCATAATATATGTGTGTTTGTGTGGAAAAGAATAAGTTGATGTTTTAAGGCCAAAGTTCTCAGAAATCAAAGGTCATGAATTGCCTGAGTATTTTGGGAATGGAATAAGATACAAGGATAATAGAATGAATACAGCCTTCCACTTTCCTCACTTGCTTTCTTTTTATGTGTTTATTTTATCTGTAATGGTTAAGTTCTTGAAAACGTAATGTCATATGAGATAATATTATAGCATTTTGGCACTGGAGTACTAAATAAACCAAGATATTGAGAAATTAAATACTTCCATTGACATTTATTGCAGCTGGGTATTGTCCTATAGGCTTCAAATGCATAAGCTGCTTCAATCTAACAAAATCTTTTTTTTTTTTTTTGACAGGCAGAGTGGACAGTGAGAGAGAGAGACAGAGAGAAAGGTCTTCCTTTGCCGTTGGTTCACCCTCCAATGGCTGCCGCGGGCGGCGCGCTGCGGCCGGTGCATCGCGCTCATCCGATGGCAGGAGCCAGGTGCTAGGTGCTTTTCCTGGTCTCCCATGGGGTGCAGGGCGCAAGCACTTGGGCCATCCTCCACTGCACTCCTGGGCCACAGCAGAGGGCTGGCCTGGAAGAGGGGCAACTGGGACAGAATCCGGTGCCCTGACCGGGACTAGAACCCGGTGTGCCGGCGCCGCAAGGCGGAGGATTAGCCTGTTGAGCCACGGCGCCGGCCTACCATTTATTATTTTAGTTCCATCATCTGTAAAATGGGAAAAAATGATTTTATCTACTTATATGGTTTGTGGGAATTAAACATGTTAATATATGTAAAGCGCTTAACAAATGGCTGGCACAGGAAGAGTCCTAATGTGAGTATTTTCATATGATTGCTTTTATTATCCCCATCAATAATTACAGCAGCAGTGACATAGCCAATATATCACACTCTCTCCGATTTACAGAAAAGCTATATTGTACACAGAAAGATAAAAAAATAAAAATCTATGGTAAGAGAGACAGTATGAACAGCCAATCAATACTTTATTGGGAAACAATTGACTACTTTTCTTATTCAAACTAGTTATCCACAAAAAAGAAATGAAAAAGCTAGAATATCTGATTGATTTGAAATCTTCCATTCTATTGCCAATCACAACATCCTGTTTTTTCAGAGGAACCTATTTAGTGCCTACAAGAGCCTTAAATTTTAAAATGTTAAGGATAAATGAGTACTAGAATCACAGCCCAAGGGGTACTTTGCAAGAGGCTAGTGGATGGGTTCCCCAGTGAATAGTAAAGGAGAACAGAATACTTTAGCCTGCATTTTGTTCCATCTTTCTTATCAAGAATTGTCAAGGAAAATTGCACCTGATGGAGTTAAACAAGCAGGGAAGATTCAAGATTACTTTAATAGAGGGAGAGATCGAAATCAACTCTGCTAAAACAAAGCAGGAGTTTGTTTTGTTTTGTTTTGTTTTGTTTTGTTTTAAGCAGGGGGAGTTTTAAATGCCTAGGGTGAGCTCATAAGAAAGAGCTAGAGGATATTAGAGGGAATATTGCTCACTGTGGAAGCCCTGTGTGTTTGCTAATCGTTGCTTATCAACTTAGTTTCCCACACTCCCATTGAGAGCAGACAAAAGGGTTCTATGTTTCTTGATGATTACATAGCTTCCAGACATTTGAGAAAGGCATTCCTGCACCATAAAACTCATAGGTAAGGCACTGAGAGATCTACATCTCAAAGAAGATGAGACAGGATTTGCAAGGGGAACTTTTTTTTTTAAAGTAAATACTCTAAGAAAAGGTAGGTTAGGGACCTAGAGTAAGATAAAAACCTGTCTAATATTTATTCAAACTGGGGAGAATATCAAACCCACCTTGATCACAGGCAGAGGGGAGACTGACATTGATAAGGAGAAACTGGAGATCAAAGAGAGAGAAGGGTTGTGAAAAAAGGTATGATTTCTATAAAAACATTAAAAATACTCTATAAATTCGATTAAATGTCACAGAATAAACTTCATATGAATCTTCTTAATGTTTGTGTTTTTAGTCAGTTATTGAGAATAGAAAAAATAATTCATGAAAACAAATTGTAAAATATACTGACTAAGGTGGTAATGATTTGCAAGACTAATAAAATCATTTTGAACCCAAGGTTAAGATATTTAGAGATCTCAACATTAGCATGTCCATGACCCAATTCATGATCTTCTTTCTCAGACCCAAGGACTTTCCTCTTGTAGCTCAGTAATCAACTACTATACCATTTAGATCCTATACCCATGGAAATGCCAGGTTAGATCAGGTCATTCACTTACTGTTGCTGCTTCTTCAGTGTTTCGCCTCTACATGTCTGTGTGTCAAGGACCCTCACCTACTGCTAATTCTTGTTCACATATCACAGAAGCAGCCAGACCTTTTCCAATAAACTCTTTTCATGTGTCATTTATCTCCAGGGAGGCAATATCTCCCTCAGTGAGCAAAGAAGGTCCATGGTGGCTTCATTCATTCACATATCCCAACATACATGTTGGCAAATCACAGATATGTAAATAAATGATGATTCAGTATCCTGCCCCTATCTTATAAAAATCTTTATGCCTCTCTTCATGCAAGTTTGTGCTTCTTGACTTGGAAATTATCACAGGATTAAGCATCAGGCTTGTGTATTTGTGTTTATCTGTAATAAAATGCTTAGAAACGTATACTGCTTCAGGAAAACTTATATATGTAGATAGATAGATAGATAGATTGTTACCCTATTCTTATACCCTGCCAAACTAAGTCAGTGTTGTTGCATGGGCAAGCTTTGCAGGTACAGACAAGGTTTACGAATATAACAGTACATGTTTTGGCTGGCGCTGTGGCTCACTAGGCTAATCCTCCAACTGCAGTGCCAACACCCTGGATTCTAGTCCTGGTTAGGGCGCCGGATTCTGTCCCGGTTGCTCCTCTTCTAGTCCAGCTCTCTGCTGTGGCCCAGGAGGGCAGTGGAGGATGGCCCAAGTGCTTGGGCCCTGCACCTGCATGGGAGACCAGGAAGAAGCACCTGGCTCCTGGCTTTGGATTGCTGCAGTGCCATCTGTAGTGGCCATTTGGGGGGTGAACCAACAGAAGGAAGATCTTTCTCTCTGTCTCTCTCTCTCTCTCACTGTCTAACTCTACCTGCCAAATAAGTAATAAAAAAGAAAGAAAAAAAAAGAAACCACATCTTAGGGCAGAAAGGCAAAATCATTTCTGGTGTTGAGCTTATGCCATCAGGGGGCTCAGTGGGTTAAAGCAATACCCTTAAAATTCAGATTCAGATGAGAGGATCTGCATTTGTTTGGACCATTTAATTCTGCTTTATTTTTCCAAACTTCCCAGGAAGGGGGCTGTATAGAGTGAGTTGACATGACTGTGTGCATAAAGCTTCCCTGATCAAACAAAATATAATTCACACTCCATGCTTCAGTCTTTCTTGTCTCTGAAGCAGCACATACTATCTATGACTTTATGTCTCTAGCATAGTCTTGGCCAAGATTTATCCACAGGTAATAGTACTGAGACAGAGGGGTAGATATGAATTAAAATCTTTATGCAAATGTGTTTGAACCAGAATATTGAGGGTCATTTTATTAACTAGCTTGCAAACGGCTCTTTAACATTAAGGGAGATCCAAAGTAAAGATTGTTGAGTTTTCTGCCTCATTGCATGAGCAGACTTGCTCCTCTTAGATAAATGAATTTGTTTCATCCTGTGTTTAAGGAGGCTATGCAAATTATGCATAATAACATATTTAGTTTTCAACTTCTGCTTAGAATATACATGCATTTATGAAATATAATATTACTAATAAATATTGAGGATTTTGTCTTTTTATCCTGTAATTAAAGTAAAATTTAAACAATCAAATAATATGAATATCTGGCAAGAAATTTTATCAGTTGTCCGCTTTTAGTGCAATCCTTTATTTTTATATAACAGAAACAAGATAAATGATATGATGCACAAAAAAGCATAAAATAAATAAAGTAAGAAGATTGGGGAAAACATGAAGCAAGTGTACCTCTGGCAAATGTTGACTTGTTGCTGTAATTGAGCATAGAATGTAGCTCTTATCTTCCTGCAGCTAAGACAAAAATGGAAATGTAATTACTTATAGAGCTTATCTTCTTGTTTCCCTAGCAACCTGTGTATATCTGTAGCATTGAATTTATTACATTGTTTTGAAATTAATGGTCTTAGAATCTGTTTCCCACCATATTGAATTCCCACATTTACCACCTTCTGCTTCCCACAGCCTGGGATTCACTTCCTAGAAGACAGAAATAATTCCTGTTTTCACGGCTCATACCGATTGTCCATTTATTAGATCCAAAGAGAAATTTCTTGCTTGGGTCCTTGGGAAGTGCCCATTGAGTGACACATTAGGCAGTGTGCTCAGCAACAGCATTGTCCCAGGGCAGAAGTGAAGGCAAATTTCTGGGTGATAGAATGGGACGTTGTCACCTCTGAGGGTAGTGGCCTAACGAGAACACTTAAGTGCTGCACCCATCAGGCTTCAGGCATTCTCAGTACAGAGCAGAAAAACTCTCCCTAGGACAGTGGAATACCATCTGAAGTATGTCCCATACACCCTGGAAGGTCTGGGTGTCCTCTGGACCCAGTAAGGAGTGAAGAACAAGTTGGAACTTTGGTTGCTCCCTAACTTGAATCATTTTTCATCCAAAGTCTTCTCTCTTTGGGCTTATGTGTTGTTTCTGCACAAACATACCCATAAATAGAACTGTGCTACTAAATACACAAATGATCTTTGAAAGACATGGATCTAGATAATTAGATGAATATATGTGAGAGTCCCAAACCTGACTGGTCTTGAGTCACTGTATTCACCTAGAATTGTTTTTTGTTGGCAGAAATATGAGAGTTATACTCTTTAGAAACTCTAATTTGTTAAGTTGGAGATAAAGCACGGGTAGCTACACTTTGGCAAAGCTCCCCAGGGATTCTGATGTAGAAATTCACTGTTTTAGCTCTACCCTAATTCTGCATTCTTTGTGCAGAGCATTGTATGGGGCCACCCTCACTGGGTCAGAGTTCAATATAACATTCTGTGATGAGAGCCTGAATTATATGTATTGTCTCCCTAGATGACAATTACTATTTTAACTGTATGTACCATCTTCCTAAAATATCACATATGGGACACTTGTTGTTAATTCTTAAGGGATGAAAATAATTCATTTTGTCTCATATGGAGATCTTTTCCAAAGGGTACATTGTGTATAAAATACTAGCAACTTCCACTGAATAAGAAGAACTAGTTACAGGAAGTCCTGATTTTTTTACTGTGCCTTGTTGAAATAAGACAGACTATTAGGGTGTGTTTAGTCCGGAAAAAATGTAAAACAGCAAAAAAAAAGATGAGTGAAATTGCACTAAAAGTAGGAAGGATTTTAATGTATAATGTGATTGTTATTTTCAACATCAACTGGTATAATATTTATCATATCACTATATAATTGTTATACACAAATATGTAAAGCAAGTTGGCACAATAGAGCCATTCACAATAAAATCTAGCCTAAGAATCAGTGGCTGAGTTCATATATAATATTCTAAAATTGATATGTATGGCAGATGTGAACATCTGCTCTAAGAGGCAAGAACAAATATAGAATATTTATGGAACTGTGTAGGAAATTTATAATTTAAGAACAACACTCTCTAATGCCTAGGAGTCTAATGATTGTATGTTTATGAACTGTAGTGCATTATCTGAAAAGAGTATTGTTACAGTAATATTTTATTATTATTAGTGGTTTACATGTATTATGGTCTTAACCTTAGGATAAGCAATGCGCTAGATGCTTCACATATATTCTGTCATTATTAAGCATAATGACTGTGGGACACGGGTATGCTATTAGTCTCCCAATTTAATGATAAAGAAGTTGACTTTTATAGAAGTAACAGGTAAGGAGCATGTCTGAATTTTTAACTCAGGAATTGACTTAAAAACACTTTGATCAACTCATGGAGGGACAAACAGACACCTCAGTTGAAACTTTTGCATGCTGCTGTGATTAGAAACTGTATGCAAAGATGCCTAAGACATCGAAGGTACCCAATAAAATGATACTATCTTCAATAGCAGTAATGGGTTGAAAAAGATTTGTTGCATGGGTTTTTAACTTTGTTTTATTTACTTCAGAGGCAGAGAGAAAAAGAGAGGGGACAGACAGAAAGAGAGCACCCCCATCAAGTCAGTGTCTACTCCCCAAATGCCTAGTGATGGCCAGGGTTAGGCCAGAAGTAGAATCAGGACTTGGAAACTCAGTCCTGCTCTCTCCTGTGAGTGTCAGGAACCCAGTCACTTGAGTCATCACCTGCTGTCTCCCAGGATCTGCATTAGCAGGACACTGGAGTCAGGGGCTACAAGTGGGTATCAAACCCACACACGCTGATATAAGAGGCAGCATCTCAACTGCTGTCTTCATCACTAAGCCAGATGACGGCCTCTTTTGTGTTTTTAAAGTGATTTTGTAATATCTAAGTGACACTCAGCATTCAAGTAGTTATTTAAGTGTTGCTTCTAATTTAATTGGGATGTTTATCATGTTGTTTTAACACACTGAATAAAAGAACAGGATTTCTAGGCCTAAAATATTTGATGTCTTTTTTTTTTTTGACAGGCAGAGTTAGACAGTGAGAGAGAGGGACAGAGAGAAAGGTCTTCCTTCTGTTGGTTCATCCCCCAGATGGATGCTACGGCCGGCATGCTGTGCCGATCTGAAGCCAGGAGCCAGGTGCTTTTCCTGGTCTACCATGCGGGTACAGGGCCCAAACACTTGGGCCATCCTCCACTGCTGTCCTGGGCCAAAGCAGAGAGCTGTATTGGAAGAGGAGCAACCAGGACTAGAACACAGAGTACTGGCGCTGCAGGTGGAGGACTAGCCAAGTGAGCTGCGGCACTGGCCAGTTTTTTTTTCTTTCTTTCTTTTTTTTCAAAAAAAAAGTTACAGAGAGAGGTAGAGAAAGAGAGAAAGAGAGGTCTTCCATCCACTGGTTCACTCCCCAAATGGCCACAATGGCCGGAGCTGCGTTGATCCAAAGCCAGGAGCCAGGAGCTTCTTGTGGCTCTCCCATGTGGGTGCAGGAGCCCAAAGACTTGGGCCATCTTCTGCTTTCCCAGGCACATAAGCAAGGAACTGGATCAGAAATGGAGCAGTCAGGACTCGAATTGGTGCCCATATGGGATGCTGGCACTACAGGTCAGGGCTTTAAGCCACTGTACCTCAACACCAGCCCCAGTTGTAATTTTCTTTAAAACACACTTTAAATTAATGGGATTTTGTAGCTTTCCATTTTAAATAAATTTAGAAAACCCTGTGGAATCAATTCAGGACAACTTAGAGTATACAAGAATTACGAACAACCAAATATAACTTGTTCTTTTTTATTGTTTCTCTATAAAGGGCTGAGATAATTTAATCATTTAAGGTGGCCCAGATTAGTTGAGATCACTCTTAAGCTTTACGATATTGAGATAAATGCACTTATATATAGTATAGGACCAGTTATAAAGCAATATGAGCTATTTCTTAGGTAGAGGATCCAACTGATTAAATGAATCAACAAGTGAAAATAAGCCATCTATCCTATACTAATAGTGTGCCAGCATCCCTGCATCCCATATGCTGGTTTGTGTCCTGGCTGCTCCACTTCCAATCCAGCTCTCTCCTGTGGTCTGGGAAAGCAGTAGAAGATGGCCCAAACCCTTGGGCCCCTGCACCCACTTGGTAGGCCTGGAAGAAACTCTTGCCTCCTGGCTTTGGATTGGCACAGCTCCAGCTGTTGCAGCATCTGGTAAGTGAACCAGTGGATGAAAGATTCTCCCCCCCCCCCCTTGTGCCTGCTTCTCTCTAACTCTGCCTTTCAAATAAATAAGTTAATCTTTAAAAAATTATAGTGTTAAATTATTTTATCTATTTATTTATTCGGAAGACAGAGAAGCAGGCAGAAGAAATATCTCCTATCGACAACTTGACACCCCGGCTGCCTACAACATCCTCATCTAGGCCAGGCCAAACTCAAGTTTTGGGAACTCAATTCAAGTCTCCCACAGGTAGCAAAGACCCAAATACTTAAGCCATCACCTACTGCCTCCCAAGGTGCATAGTAGCAGGAAGTTGTAATTGAGGGCAGAGTCAACACCCAAACCTGGGCATTTTGATATGAGATGTGAACATCTTACCCAGTATGTCCAATGTCCAGTCCTATAGTAATTGTTGAATAAGTATTTTAAGTGCTTTATTAATTATTGCACAAATATGACTCTGATATGATTTCAATTTTTTTCTCTGTGAAGGTCATACTGATGAAGTCAAACTGTTACTCCTTTGGGCCCTCATAATATAATGACAAGGAGAAAAATTTTAAAAACAGAACATTGTAGAACTGTATAGAACAATGGAAAAAATAAAGAACAGAAAATAGAGAGTTACTGTTAGTCTTCAAAGGAGTTACAAAGGCCAGATATCATAGCTCTAAACATGAGTAGCTGTTATCAGTATAGGGTAGTTAACTTGTATAGTGCTAAAGGGTGCAGTACAACAAGGGTTTGTGAATAGGGTGTGAAAGATTGGTTAATAATTATATCTCCATCGCTGATCCTGAGATCCCTCTGACCATGAGCATTTACACTTATTAACATTAGGCAGCCTGTGATTTATGAGGTGTGTCTGCTTCTTTCATCTTCCATCTCTGAATCTTCACTATCCTGACTCTCAGTTCTGGTTAAGGCTGGTTGTAGGGAGAGGAAGCTGGTTCTTGTTCTAGACAAGTAAGCATAAGCAGCTTCCCTCCTGAGAGGAGGCTTACTTCAGTTCTGTGGCCAGGAGGTTCATCTGCTTCCTCTCACTACTGGGTCTCCCCTTGAGTTTCATTGCTGGTTTTCTACTCAGCCTCTGATAGACAGCTGGCTTTGTTTTTCCCTCTGGACTTGTTCTCTGCCTTTCTTCAATGGGACAGAAGATGTGAGAGAGAGAAAGAGAAGAAAAGAAGAGGAGGAAGAGGAGAAGGAGGAGGAAGAGAAAGAAGAGGAGGAAGAGGAAAAAGATGAGAACGAGGAAGAAGGGGAGGGAGAGAGGGAGGAGGAAGAGGAGAAGGGGGAGGAAGAGGAAGAAGGGGAGGGAGAGATGGAGGGGGAGGAAAGAGAGGGAGGGAGGGAGGGAGGGAAGGAAGAAAAGGGAGGAAGGCAGGAGGGGTGAGAGAGAGGAAGGGACAGAGGGAAGGAAGGAGGGAGGGAGAGAGCGAGGTTTTCAGTCTGGGGTTTTAACTGGAGCCTTTGTCAGGAAAAACAGCTGTATTAATAGTTTGCTAGGAAGAAAGTAATTAAACTTTGGATGGGTTCATGGATTTTGAATTGGATACCATTTGGACTAATATCACAGTGGTGGTTACCTGCTTTGTTAACTAATAAGTTCATGTGTACTGGCAGTCATTGTAGGGAACCAATTGTCTTTCTGTACAATTAATATTGCTAATGGATTTGACAAAATAGTATTCCTTGGACTTAGTAAGTCAGTTTTTTATATTCTCTGTCACTGTTGACTAAATTTGACTCCACCTTTGCTTTATAGCAGGTGGTTTTAAAGCGCTTGTACTTCTAAGGAATCAGTCCTATGAACTACTCTTTTTTTCTCTCATTGATCTAGGGAGGAAGCTCAGTAAGGGAAAATAATAAGACGTGATTCAATAAATTCTTGCTGGAAACAGTTTTTACAGGGACCATTATAGATAAGTTATTGTTATGAACTTCTATGTTTATCTAATATTAACTCATTAACTCATTATTTTGACATAATGGGAGAGTTAATTGAATGTAACTGATTGGATTTAATATTTAACATCATAAGTTTTATAATTTAGATTTAGCCAATAGTATTAAGTAGAACAAAAAAAATAGCAAAAGGGATAAAGTATGAAGTTGTTCATCAACAGTCAGGACAAGGGCTGATCAAGTCACTGTTTCTCATAGTGTCCATTTCACTTCAACAGGTTTCCTTTTTGGTGCTCGGTTAGTTGTCACCGATCAGGGAGAACATATAATATTTGTCACTTTGGGACTGGCTTATTTCACTCAGCATGATGTTTTCCAGATTCCTCCATTTTGTTGCAAATGACTGGATTTCATTGTTCTTGACTACTGTATACTAATCTATAGAGTACATGTCCCATAACTTCTTTATCTAGTCTACTGTTGATGGGCATTTAGGTTGGTTTCAGGTCTTAGCTATTGTGAATTGAGCTGCAATAAACATTAATGTGCAGATAGCTTTTTTGTTTGCCAATTTAATTAATTAATTTATTTTTTTGACAGGGAGAGTGGACAGTGAGAGAGAGAGAGAGAAAGGTCTTCCTTTTCGGTTGGTTCACTCCCCAATGGTTGCTGCAGCCAGCGCACTGCACTGATCCGAAGCCAGGAGCTAGGTGCTTCTCTTGGTCTCCCATGTGGGTGCAGGGCCCAAGGACTTGGGCCATCCTTCACTGCACTCCCGGGCCACAGCAGAAAGCTGGCCTGGAAGAGGGGAAACCAGGACAGAATCCGGTGCCCCAACTGGGACTAGAACCCGGTGTGCCAGCACCACAGGCAGAGGATTAGCCTATTGAGCCACAGCGCTGGCCAATTTAATTTCCTTTGAGTAAATTCCAAGGAGTGGGATGGCTGGGTTGTATGGTAGGGTTATATTCAGGTTTCTGAGGAATCTCCAGACTGACTTCCATAGTGGCTTTACCAGTTTGCATTTCCCACCAACAGTGGGTTACTGTCCCTTTTTTCCCACATGCTTGCCAGCATCTGTTGTTGGTAGATTTCTGTATGTGACCCATTCTAACCGGGGTGAGGTGAAATCTCATTGTGGTTTTGATTTTCATTTCCCTGATTGCTAGTGATCCTGATTGATGGTGATCATGTGTCTGTTGGCCATTTGGATTTCCTCTTTTGAAAAATGTCTATTGAGGTCCTTGGCCCATCTCTTAAGTGGGTTGTTTGTTTTGATGTTGTGGAGTTTCTTAATCTCTTTGTAGATTCTGGTTATTAACCCTTTATCAGTTGCATAGTTTGCAAATATTTTTTTCCCATTCTGTCAGTTTCCTATTCACTTTCCTGACTGTTCTACTTAATACTATTAAGGTGCTGTCTGCTCCTTAATATTTATTGCAGCTCAATTCACAATAGCTAAGATCTGGAATCAACCTAAATGCCCATCAACAGTAGACTGGATAAAGAAGTTATGGGACATGTACTCTATAGAATACTATACAGCAGTCAAAAACAATGAAATCCAGTCATTGGTTGAACTCTGTAATTAACACACAATTATTCTTAGGTGTTTAAATTTAACTGAAAAGTGATCTCTGTTAAATATAAGAGTGGGAATAAGAGAGAGAGAAGATGTACAATTTGAGACAAGCTCAAGCTGACTTGCCCCAAATGATATTTACAAATGTGCCTGGGGATTCCAATTCAATCCCATCTAGGTGGCATGTACCAAGGCCATCTCATTAGTCCAAGTGATCAATTTCTGTTCACAATTGATCATAATGATAGGTCTAAGAGTCAAAGGGTTCACATAAACAAGACTAGTGTCTGCTAATACTAACTGATAGAATTGAAAAGGGAGAGAACGATCCAACATGGGAAGTGGGATGTACAGCAGACTCATAGAATGGCAGATGTCCTAAACAGCAATTCTGGCCTCAGAATCAGCCCTTAAGGCATTTGGATCTGGCTGAAGAGCCCAGGAGAGTAGTTTAGGCATGGAAAGCCAAGACACTCTGGCAATAAATGAATAAATAAAGCCTAAATGAAAGATCTCTGTGAGTGAGATCCCAGTGGAAAGAACAGGCCATCAAAGAAGGAGGTACCTTTCTCTGAAGGGAGGAGAGAACTTCCACTTTGACTATGACTTTGTATTAAAAGATTGGAGTCAGTGAACTCAAAAGGCTTCCATAGCCTTGGCAACTCATGCCAAGATCTTAGCGAAATTATTGACACCATAAACAAGAGTGTCTATTTGTTAAGTCAACAACAGGAGTCACTGTGCACTTATTCCTCATGTAGGATCTCTGTCCTTAATGTGTTGTTCAATGTGAATTAAAGTTATAATTAGTACTCAACCAGTATTTTACACTTTGTGTTTCTGTGTGGGTGCGAACTGTTGAAATCTTTACTTAATATATTCTAAATTGATATCCTGTAGATAAAGAGAATTGAAAATGAATCTTGATGTGAATGGAATGGGAGAGGGAGCAGGAGAGGGGCGGGTTGCAGGGGGGAGGGAATTTATGGGCGGGAAAAGCCATTGTAATCCATAAGCTGTATTTTGGAAATTTATATTTAATAAATAAAGGTGAAAAAAAGAATGTATGCATTGCAAAAAAAATTTAGATTTAGCAAATTGGATGAAATAAAATTATTTAACAATCATTTTCATTATTATTTAAATTCTCAATAGAGAATATAATCCTTGATCTCTAACTTAAAGCAAAGGAAAAACTAAGTTTTAACTTCAAGAGCAATGAAAATTTATAGCAATGCAGATTATTATTCTAATTGGTGCAATTTACAGTCTTCTGTTCTGAGAACACCTGAGCAGTATGGCATGAGTAGTCTATACACTTTGAAGACCTCACAGGTGGATGCTGCTGCTGTTTTATTGTTAGTGCTAAAATCAGTTGAAAGGGTTCACATTATATTCTGTTTCTTCGCCTGTCAGAGCTTGGACTGGCTGGTGAGAAATGCACACATATTTTGATTTCAGAACTATTCAGAATAATCACATGTATGCCTTCCAAGGGAAAGATTTTTCTATTTCCAAGATTCTTTAGAACGTCATGGCTGGGCTGCATTCCTGCCAAGGAGGTCTCAGGAAGACATAGCAGCTTCCTGCTCTGCTTCTCCCAGACTCCTAGGTACAGAATACACGACGTCATGGTTACCAGGCACCAGCCCAGTTATACAAAATACGAGCTTTGCAGTAAAACAGATGAGACTGAATTCTGCTTGCTTGTTTCCTATCTCTGCTGCCTGGCCTCTCTTGGGTCTAGATATTCTTGAGAAAAACAAGGATAATAACACACATCTACATAACAGTGTTACTGTGTGTAATAAATAAGATAAAATGCCTCATCCAGCATCTTCCCAGGGTTCTGCAAGAGGTAGTTAGTTAATATTATTGTATTCTTCGAGATTCTTGACTACTGAGATTCTGGTCCCCACTTGGACAACTCCATCTAATTATCCTGTGTTATGAGGATGCTTCTAGCCTGCCATGAGCAATATTCTCTACATGAAACCCAGCAGAGTTAATCAACACTGTGAGATGACTTTCTCCCTTATTAGAAATTCTGTCTCTAAAATCACTGGGCAGGCATACAAAACAAAGTCAAAGATTATGGGCCTATAGGAGTTGACTTTGAAAATGGTTAAGTGGAATTTACAAGGAAGAAGAAAGTAAGCAAACTAAAAACTCTTTACTTCCTTGATCTTTTAATCATTTTATTATAATTTAACAAGCTGGGGTTGACAATAAAACTTAAATATTACACTTAGAGTCATTATTGAGTTACTCTAAATATTATGATGAATAATAAAATAAAAGCAGAAAAAAAAGTCATAATAAATACAAACACCCAGGGCAGACATTCAGCCTGGCAATTTTGACACCTGTATCGTGTGTTAGAGTACCTGGGTTCAATAGCTGGCTTGGCTCCCAGTTCAAGCTTCTGGTTAATTCAGATCTTGGAAGGCAGCATGATAGTTCAAACAATTGAGTCTCTGACATGCAAATGGGAGACCTGGATTACACTTCTGGATCCTGGCCTTAGCCCCACTCAGCTCTGGTACTGTAGGCATTTGGGGAGTGAACCAGGAAATGAGCTTTCTCTCTCTCTCTCTCTCTCTCTCTCTCTCTCTCTCTCTCTCTCTCTCTCCCCCCTCTCCCCCTCTCTCCCTCTCTCCCTCTCTCCCTCTCTCCCTCTCCCCCTCTCTCCCTCTCTCCCTCTCTCCCTCTCTCCCTCTCTCCCCTTATGTCTTTCTCTCTCTCAAATAAACAAAAAAATTCATATGCACTCATGCATACAGATAAAAGACATTACCTTATTAGACCATTTTTTAAAAGTTAACTGTTTTATAGCATTGATTAATTTCTAGAAAGTCTATTTTCTCTTCAGATTAAATGCTATACTCTGGAGAAAACCATTTACAATAAGCTTTTTGGAAAAACTTTGTCCATAAACTATTAAGATGATACCACAGTACAATAAAAATGTGATGCCAACTCCAGGGTATCCCAGATGTTTCCGTTCTCTGTCTTTCCTTCAGGTGGAGAACTATAGATTCATCAAGAATTAGAGCCCACAGCAGATAATGAATTTTTACGCTAAAATCTGAGCATGTAATTTGTGATGATTAGAGCAATTTGGATGCAGAAATTTTGGAATTTACAGAATATATTTCTGGTGATAGGATGAATGCTATATAAAAATTGTACATCAAGATTTTCACAGAAACCCCAGGACATATTTGCTGCCTTCTGTATTGTATGTTATATATATGTTGCACCTTCATGTGATTATCTTTTATACACACATTCCTTGCCATTTGAAATTTAGGTACTTTTTATTCTTTAAATCAATATTATCAGTAACTACAAGAGCTGTGCCAAAGATTGTGTTTTCAAGATGTGTGAATGTTGTACATAATGTATCTCAAATGAAATATCCTTGCTTATAACTTCAAATTATGTATGTATATTCATGTATAAGCAAGTTGTATGTGTATAGGAATAAAACATACACATTATATAAACATATACTTTTTATACAATATCCATATAAATATTATCTATAATATTGTTTCCAGAGGAAAACAAACATGAGCATTGGAAAGTTAAAAAATAACAAATTCACTCTGTACTTGATTATTCTATGATTTCTCTGTAAGTCTTCAAACTGATGATTTGATTTATGTTCAGTGGTCTCCAATTTAGAGCCACTGGGAAATATGTTAGATTGATAACACGCAGTTTTGATCAATGTGTAGGGAAATCGCCATTGTCATTGGCATGGTAAAGTTTTAGTTAGTAAAATTCTTTTCAAAAGCAATTTAGAAGTATGCACCAAGAATTTTAAGCAGGTGAACTGTTTCTGATTATTTTTATGTGTATTCCAACACAGGTTATTGCTGGGTCAGGCAGAATGTTGTATTAAAGTTGTTCACCACACTTGGATTAATTAAAAATTATAAAAAATACTAAAGAAAATCTGAATGCTGAAGTAAAATACAATAAAACAATTCAAGAAAATACTATTATCCACCTAAAGTATGAAGTAGATTTATATCACTCAAAACAAATGCTCACTATATATTTTAATTTAAAAATCAGGTTTTAAAAAAGTTTGCATTGAATGATTTCATTTAAAAATATTACCATGATATTATCATAATACATGGAGTGAGAAGTTTTCTCTATGTGGTGGGGTTGACTGTAGAAATGGTGAGAGTGAAGTATAATGAGAGATAGTCTAATGTATGCAATGGGCAATGCATGAGTAATTTTCTATCAATCGTGATCAACTTTGAATCACAAAACCTCCCCCAAATAGGCCTTGCAATCCCGAGTGAGTCCTATGGTCAATTCAGTTCCCTGCTTCCTGCACTAGACCTTCCATTGCTCACTTTTCCTGTCTCCCCCTCCATGCAGGTGCATTTTCTTAGCTCCTTAGTAAATGTCTGTGGTTGGAGGAGAGCTCCCTCTCCCTCTTCCATGTCTCCACCCTTTTGACCCTGTCCACTCTCTGCCTCACACTGCAGCACCACAGTGTGTGCGCTGCCTCTCTCAGGCCTCTTTGGAGCTGTCTTTCTTCCAACATCCATTTCCCATCAGAATTTCAAGATTTCTCGTAGTTCACTGACCTCGCATCAGTTTTCAGCTCCTGCTCCACCGCCCTGACTCCTTCACAGCTGAATGTCTTAAGTTGCCATCTGTACTCCTTGTCCCCAATTCCTTCCCACTCTGAGCTCCTGTACACTCCTCAGACAAGCTTTTCCACCATAGCCATTCCTGTCCAGGTCACCAGTGACTGCCCTGCACCTTCAGGGTCATTTCTCAGGCCTCGTCGTTCAGTATTGGATACCTGGCTCACCCCTTCTCTTTAAACGCTCTGCCCTATCTCCTGTACATCTTTGTCTTCTTGGATTCCCACCCCTTGTCTGGCCGTTCCTTCTTACTCACTATGATTTATTGGATTTCTCTCATCTTCTTGCTCTCTAAATTTTGTAATTCTACTAGGATTGGTCCTCAATTTTCTTTTCTTCTCTGGCTTTGGTTACTCTTAGGTGATCTCCCTCATGTGATACTGAATATTGATTTCATTTTGTGTCTCCCTCCTCAGCTTCTCACTACCCCAGGCTGGCATGCCTCACCCGACCCATCCCATACACACTGTCCACTCCTTGTCTCCATTTGATCCCCACCACCTGCTGTTTCCACTAAAGAACACTAAAATCATATTTGCTTGTTAGTTTCTCTTTCCCCATCTCACTTGCCTCACCATCTCTCAATCACACACTTTCTCTTACATCTTGAATCCATGAGGAAATCCTACTGTCTCTTCCCTACAAATGTTTCCATGATCTGATCGTGTTTTACCAGCTGCATTGATAGCACTTGAGGCTGAGGGCCACCACCTCTTGTCTCATCTGGATTCTACAGCAGTGAAAATCTTGCTTCTTGCTTTGTTTCTTCTTACCTTAGCTGTAAGTTCGAGCTGTTTGAACATAAGGCATCTCCTTTCATTTCTCCAATCAGATGTTTCAATGACTCTATCTCATTCAATGTAAAAGACCAAGTCCTTAAGACAACCTCTAAGATTCTACCTATTGCAGCCCTCTGTTAACCTCACTGTCCTCACTCTTCCCACTCTCCCCCAGGTTCTCCACAGCACCTACTTGGAACTACTTGTTCTTTAAATGTGTCAAACACCAATCCTGGAGACTTGCATCATCCCAGGGGTTCCACTTGGCCCCTCACTTCATTCTGATTTGTGTGCTAAGATCATGTTACTATAAAAGAATATCTTGACTACACTATAGAAGATAGTACTACCCTTTCTTATTTCACCAAAACTTCATAGCCTGTCATTACCTGACATAATTCATATCGCTTTTTCATTGCCTCTCTTGTTCAGGCAGAAAGAAAATTACACAAATGTAGGGAGTTGGCTTGCTTAGGGTCATTTCATATGCAGGATTTGTAAGTAGATCTGCCCCTACACCTGTGGGGCCCAATACCTAGAGTTTGGTCCATGCCCCCAAATCAACCAGTCCTTAAAGATGAGCCCTCCTGAGCTCCATTGCAGAATATTCTAGTGAAAGGTGGCCCTGAGTCCTGTCCCTGGCAGACTGGGTCCCTGGCTTCCTTCCTCCAAATCCCAAGGGCCTGCATACTTGCTGGGGGGATATCAAGTCCACAATCCTCACATATAAACCTTGGTTATTACTAAAGTTTTCAAGTAAATATTCTTAAAATATGCCATGATCATCTCAGCTCAATTTACAATAGGTAAGCTGTAGAATCAACCCAGATGTCCACAGCTGAGGCCTGGGTAGGGAAATTATGGGGTGTGTGTGTGTGTGTGTGTGTGTGTATACACCATGGAATACTACACAGTGGTAAAAAAATGAATTCCTTTCATTTGCAAGAAAATGAATGCAACTGGAAATCTTTATACTTAGTGAAATAAGCCAGTCACACAAAGACAAATACCATTTGGTCTCTGTCTGTGGTAACTAATAGAGTACCTAAAATGTAATCTATAAGAGCAAAGCACACTTTGAGATGTGTGGATTTTAAACAACCCTCCCCGTGACTGTTGAGAAAGAATATTTTCTGTTTGTTTTGTTACTAGTATAAACATTAACTGAAAATTTGATTTCTGTAAAAAATAAGATGGGAAAGGCAGATAGAGGAGAAAGAAAGGCGGGAGGATGGGAGGGAGGGAGGTGAGGGGGAAGAACCTTCATGTTCCCAAATCTAGGTATGTTAAATGCATGAAGTTATATTCCTTAAACAAAATAAAATAATAAAAAAAGAGTAGAACACTGCTAGTAATGTTGAAGTCACTGAAAAATGATTTTAAACAATTTTAACCTACATAGCTGACTATTGGAAGAATCAAATTAAAACACACGAACTGCAGAGCTATGATAACTAATGGTGTAGGAAATATCTCGAAGGCAAACTGAGCAGTAATTGTGAAGTGTGTTTTCATAGTTTTGGAGCCGGGGTCATGGGTAGTGGTCCCTTAATGCATTACTACTTATTTTTTCAATGAACTGGAGTCTTTTGGGAAAAAAATTTGTACCAGAGTCATAAATTTAACTTTGATATGGAAAAAGAACTTCTTTTTATTGTTGTCATTTTGGAAATATTTATGCTAATTTTTGACCAAAGAATCAACCTAATATTTTATGAAAAACTCTTACTAAATAAATATAACTTTGAGAAATCATACATTTATGCATGAGTTTGGCTTCAAGCTGTGATGAATGTGAGGGGTTTATGATCTGTGTTAGCTTTCAAATGACTGATACTTTTGTTTTGAGGTAAAATATACCACTTTAAGAATAAATAAAAATTACTATTGCAGCAATACATCCCTGTGAAATGCCAAAATCACTTGGAGAATTATGTTAGGCAATGCCAACTTGAATATAAAAATAGAATTATTGAGAAGATATGATTAAGTGACTATTTATATTCATCTACACAAGCTAAAATTTATGTGCAATAGACAGGTAGAGAAAGCTTGAGCAGCACCCATTATATCCTCAGTCCTAATTCCATACATTCAGGAATTACAAAACTTAAACATTGTATGAGGAAAGACTTATCATTTTTATGGAGTTTCTTGTTCAGCAGTGCCTCAGAAGAAATAAATTTAGAAAATTTCTGGGTAGTTTTATTTGGATTGGAATCCAATATTTTTGATTATATGAATAGCCACCTTCCTTTATTTTTTTCTCAAATATTTATTCTGGTACTTTATACATGAATCCCTAGTAAATGGACCCACAGGTCCTTGTTCTTGAAATGAGTTTAGAACTGTGCTTACATAATCTCTGAGAATCAATTTGGTTTGTGATTTTGGGAGACTAATTTAGTTTCAATGGAGCTGTTAGTTTGTGGGTAAAATAAAATGAAGCTGTTGGTTTGTGGTTTAGTACAAGAGTCAGAGGGCTTTCTTCAGAGACTAAATGAAATTCTTTTAATAATTATTTTTATTACATTTATACCAACGTACAATAAACTTTCAGTAAATGAATAAATCCACTTTCTTCAAGGTTCCTCACAGAATCGAAGGTTTCAGGGCTTCTCTGATACCTAAGCCTTGTCTTGGTAAATTTCAATATTTTGTTGCCTTTTATGCTTTTTAAAAATATTAAAAACTTACAAATTGACTTGTGAAAACGATAGTTGAACCTGTTTTGCCTTTTCCAACTTTCGGTGCAACACTTATGAAGGCAGAGAAAGAGATCCAAGGAAACCTTTACTTTGTCCATGATGGAATAATTTGTACTGGATTAGTTCTATTACAATACTTTGCATAAATCAAATGATGACAAAACTGTTTACAGGCTTTGGACAATAGACAGCAAAGACTGACAACTTATTGAAATGAGATTTACCACGTGCCTCCCGTGACAATTGCATTGCTCTATCTGGGGGTAATTTCCCAATTCCAGTACAGAGACCTAGAGAACAATTTTCTCTGACCTTGTAGAAATTGGATCACAGTTGCTAAAACAGTTGTAGTCCATGAGATAGGGATCCAGAGATGAGGAATTTGCACAGAGGAGAGAACACAAAAGTCTGAATATGGATCAACATGTGAGTCCCATCAGGAAACTAGCAATGCATATTCAGAGAGACTACAAGAGGCTCACCAGAGGGTGGTCGCATATATTGGAGAGGGAGATAGACACTAGATATTAAGTAGTGCTGGGAGGTGATGGAGATTGTACTCCATGAGGTTGGAATGATTTTGTTAATACCTGTGAGCATCTAATTGCAGCAACAAAAGGAGACCTTAAAAAAAAAAAAGACCAAAATCAAACTACAAAAAAATAACAAGGGAGAGAGAATTCAGAAGTTGAATTTCTGTAAGTTAGAGTGGCTTGGAAAATACCCTATATTTCCACAGATTTGTCTTAAGTAGACCTAAATACAAGATCACAGAAATTCAAGGCAATCAACCAGTAACTGAATGCCTGCTAGAACTAAACCAGAGAAGGTCAACAGCATGCAGACTATCTACAGCATGTCATCCAGAATGTTCAAAATTTGTCAAATATGTAAATAAACAGGAATATTTGACCTACAGCTGAAGAGAAAAGCCATTCATAGAACTGAGTCTAAATGGCATAATAAATAGGTTGAAGGACTTAAAAAATTATTGTTATGAGTGGATAGTAAATTTCAGCAGAGAAATAAAAGCCACACAAATAAAATAATTTAAACTAAAATAACAATCAAAATGTAAACTATGTGTACTTTAGCACATATAAGTACATATTTAGCACAGTTAGGATGTATAAGTAGAGGAGCTGGTGCTGTGACTTTACAGGTTAAGCCACCGCCTGCAGTGCCAGCATCCCATATGGGTGCTATCGAGTCTCAAGTATTCCACTTCTGATGCAGCTCCCTGCTAATGTGCCTGGGAAACAGCAGAAGATGGCCCATGTCTTTGGGCCCCTGCACCCATGTGGAAAGTGTTTGGGCCCCTGGGCCCATGGGCCCATGTTGAAGACTCAGAAGAAGTTCCTGGCTTGATCCAGTCCTGACTGTTGTGACCATTTGAGGTATGAACCAGAGGATGGAAGACTCTCTCTCTATTTCTCCATCACGCTAACTGTGCCTTTCAAATAAATAGAAAACAAATCTTAAAAAAAGAACATTTAAGAAGGTAAACAAACCTCATGCAGGAAAATACAAAACAAAAAACAAATGAAGCAAACAGAACCCAGTAAACAACAACAAAACAAAAATACTTGTACACAGCATAGTCAAATTCTGAAAAACCAAATGAAAACAGATATGCCTGAAATTGGCCAGATAAAAAAGAGACATTTAATAATAGATGATTGTTTTAATGAGGATGACACTGCCCAAAACAAAAATAGCTAGGAAGATAGTGCAGTCAGGTATTTAAAAATGTCAAATGGAAAGAAAGACAAAACACCCCAAGAAACCAGATCTATATTGAATATAATTTATTTTTTTCAGACCTAAGTTGAAATGAATATATTTTCAGATAAATAAGAATAAAGAAACTTTGTCAACTACAAACTTGCACTATAATCAATACTAAGTTTTTAGGTTCACTAAAAAAGATAACAGAAGAAATTTGGGGTCTGTAAGAACCTCCACTCTGTGTTTTTGTTTTCTGGTATCTTATAGATTAGAAGCCCCATGTTAAATATTTCCATTTGCTTTCACTATCCAGTTGTATTCAGTATATTATATTCAATAAATGCTTCAATATATTATGATAACTGTACAAGGAATATTCACCATGAGAGATCATCTGTTGAGCAATAAACAAGGTTTAATATATTCCAAAAATTAAACTCCCATGAATAATGGACAATATACCCATGAAAAGATTCTTAATATTGTTATTCAATAGAGACATGTAAATCACACAATTGAATATTTCCTTATACTTACAAGACTGACAAAGTTCATAAACAGTAACAATATTTAGTGTTGATAAGTGAGACAGCTATAACTCTCCACCTTGCTGGTGAAAATGCAGGTAGGCATATCAACCTTGTAAACTGTTTTGGCTATTTCTCAAAATCAAACATTTATAACATGACATAGCAGTCCTACTCATGGGTATTTATTTAGGAGAAATTAAAGTATTAACAACTTCTACTTCAACTTTCCTAGTAGTTTATTTATAATAGTTGAAAACAGAATACAATCCCAGTATTTGCAGAAAATGTATTATCACTTAGCAATAAAAAGAAACCAACTACTGTCATAAGAATAACATTGATGAGTCACATAGCCAGTATGAGATTATGTAAAATTGATTTGTATGAAGTTCTAGAACAGGCCCTGGGAAGCAATTTTGACAACTCAAGTAATTGAGTTCCTCCCACACTTGTGGAGGCCTGGACTGCATTCCGGGCTAGCTCCTGTTTCCAAATGCTGCCCAGACACAGCCATTGTGAGCGTTTGGAGAGTGAACTAGTAGATGGGAGCTCTTTGCTCTCTCTCCCTCCCTCTCTCTCAAATAAATGAAGCATTAAAAATAATACATTAAGAGGGCTCAAGAATATAAAAAATATATCATAGTTATCAAGAAAATTGACCTACAAACAAACCTCCTTTAAATAAAATGAATAAGCAAAAATTAAAATACAATATATCATATATCACACTGTTAAAAATAATTGATTATATATTACTATAAACTTTAGGAAATTAGAAGAAGACAATAAGTATACATTTATTTAATTTTCCTTTTACAAATTAAAAAAAATTTTCACAATTGAAGTTTTCAGCTCTTCCTACCTTACACTAACTCTTTTTGTCACTTACTCTGTGAATTTTGTTTTGCAAGTGAGCAATACTAATATTTGTTAGCTCAAATTTCTCACATCATAGAGTTTTGTTCCAAAAGGCTGTAGCTGGATAATATCTACCTTTCAAATTAAAGTCTCAAAGTAATTTTCAATAGAGTCGAAATATTTCAATGGAAAAATAGCAAAGTAAGTTATGGAACAAAATTCCTTGTTTTATTTCTTGTTTTCTTCTGATTTTTTTTTTTTTGGTCTTGTTCCAAATAATTCAGTTTTAGAATGACAGTGCTGAAGGCTGTGGACAGCGTGTTTTGGTATTAACCTCTTCCTAAGTTTTCTGTTTCTTTCACTTCAACAAATCAGAAGACTGACTCCTCCCATAACTGCAGTGAAGAGGAGCCTCACCACTGGCTCAGCGCAGCAAACGCAGTGGGTGACTATGCTGCAGGTCCCTCCCCACCCTTCTGGATCAAGAGCGATGCTGCCTCACAGTAGATGTTCCCAGTAGGGCTGGCACATGGACCTGTCATCGGCCTTTGCTGGTGGTTTCCCAGCCCTAACGGAGCTGTGACCAAAGAGGCAGAAGTGCTTCCCATCTGGGCATGGTGTCCACCCAGACACACACATCTCCCTGCACGTCACCCGTGTCAAGCTTTGCTGGCAGTCCTTAAGAAGTTCTCACGACCACAGGAACTATTGCCACTAGTTTAGAAACAAATCATGACAAAGAGGCGTTCTCAGCAAGTGCTGCAGTCCAACACACTCAAAGCCATGCTCAGCCACCTCAGGATTGCTGGGTGGCCTGCCTTCGTGCCAGCTTTAGAGCAGAGGTGGGGTACTGACTTGCTCTGGGATTTGCAGGTTTACCCTCAGCTGTCATCTCCCTTCTAGTGCTTTCCTCCTCCCAAGAAAAACAAATTTCATTAGCAGCTTTTCATCCACTTCACTAGAAAATGGAACATCTCCATTCTGAGCTTCACTTTGTATTTGACATGGTCAGTTCCATTCGCGTCACCTTGGAGGGGGACAGACAGACCGTGGCTTTCTGTAGAGTCTTGATTGTGAGTCAGCAGCTGTCTTCCCAGTGGTTTACACTGAGGTTTGGCCCTTCTAAGGCTCTCACCGCAGTTTCTCTGTGAAAAGACCTAGAGATCGTTTAGCTACTGAAGATGGTTGTCCTGTGAAAGAGAAACCCCACGATGATTTATTGACAAAAACAGCCAATGAAACAGGAACAAAAATGTATAATTTCTCTACATGGAAGATTGAGACATTCCTAGACATACATAGGAGAAATGTTTTAATTTTAAAGATAGTAAAGGAACTACCAGAAAGAAAACTCTCTCTCTCTCTGTCTCTCTGTCTCTCTCTCTCTCTCTCTCTCTCTCTCTCTCTCACACACACACACACACACACAGGCACACAAAAACACAGACTGATGGCAAAAAAAGATGATGATTCAGGCTTCCTCGGAGGGTTAATTCACAAACTAAGAGAAAAAAATGATGTAATAGATAAAGTATTCTTGGCAGATATGTCACTCAAAACATCTTTTCACCATCATTAGATTTGCTATGTGATGCATTAAATTTTCCAGTTATTCAAAGTATTAGATATCTTTCTGAAAACAGCATCAGGCATCCCATGAGCATTTATAGATTCCATTAAAGTTGAAGATGGATAAATGCAAACACAAGCATACATGTTAAAGAGATAAAGATAAATACAAATATAGTCACAGGTGTGGAAGTAGACATATATGTAATTTACATATACTTCGTATAAATATAATCATTACCCATGAGATGAAATGCTAATATCAGCCAAAAGCTTTTTGAAAAAAAGTTGATATAGGCCGGCGCCGTGGCTCAACAGGCTAATCCTCCGCCTTGCGGCGCCGGCACACCGGGTTCTAGTCCCGGTAGGGGCGCCGGATTCTGTCCCGGTTGCTCCTCTTCCAGGCCAGCCCTCTGCTGTGGCCCAGGAGTGCAGTGGAGGATGGCCCAAGTGCTTGGGCCCTGCACCCCATGGGAGACCAGGAAAAAGCACCTGGCACCTGGCTCCTGCCATCGGATGAGCGCGGTGCGCCGGCCGCAGCGCGCCGACCGCGGCAGGCATTGGAGGGTGAACCAACGGCAACGGAAGACCTTTCTCTCTGTCTCTCTCTCACTGTCCACTCTGCCTGTCAAAATAAAAAAAAGTTGATATAATAAAAGAAAGTATAGGCCTATTCCAAAATAGAATAAAACAATATATGAATATATCATTATTTACTGTAATCACTGCACTGTACAGTGCATCTCTAGAAATTAGTCCTCCTATCTCACTGTAAGTTTGTGTCCTTTGGCCAACATCTATCCCCCAAACATCCCCAGCACCCTTAGCCCCAGCTTCTGGCAACCTCCCTTCTATTCCGTTTCTATGAAACCGCCCTGTGCAGGTGCCACAGATGAGTGAAACCAACTGTATTCTTGATGAATGCAGGAAAGCAAACATCAAATGTTCTTACCACAACCCAATCATCATCTGGGGTGATGTAGGCTATTATTAGATGTATACACCCCACAGTGCACAGGTGCTTCAAAGCATCGTGGTGCACACAATAGACAGAATTTTATCTGTCCATCGAAAGACTGAAATTTTTGAAATAAGAAAAAATGAATAAAAGCAAACACATTCTTTTAAAAATTAAATGTAAAAATACAAAATAGCCCTAAAAAAGGGCAGAGATTATTAGTGTCAAGCAACAAATGCCAGATATTTGAATGTTTACTAAAATGAATTCCTCAAATAAAATGGCTGCACAAAGTCATCATGTGGTGTAAGGTAAGCTCTTCATAGGAGTTTAGGACATGGAAATATGGTGTGGGAAATATGAGAACTAACTATACTAGCCTCATAGATTTTTCTGTAATTCTAAAATTAAAATGAAAAATTTATTAAGAAAGCACAATTCTATATCACATATTGTGTTGCAACCTATTGTATAAAATGCATTGTAGAATGTTGTTCCATTTTAACACAAATTTGCACCTTTGTAATAACTGTAGAGCAATTCTTTATGTGACTTAATAACATTTACTAAACAGCCCTTTTCAAATTTTATAGTATCCAAAGCAATGCTGTGATGAAATATCCTTCATGGTCATTTTTCTGCTCTAGTATTTTGGAAGGATATTCATAAAAATTTCAACAGCAGTAGCTGATGAGTAGGAAGGTAAATTTATATTAATAATTTTATATACTTTCTCAGTCTTCTGCTTTTAATATGTATTATTTCTGTAATTAGAAGAAACAAAATAATAAATGCTTTCCTTAGTCACATACAAATATGACTTATTATGTTGATTAATAACATATATAACATTAATAATAATAGTTTTATATTGTGAAATATAAAAGTGAAATAGCAAGTGCTTTAGTCCCAGATATTGCTACATCAAATGTATTTTAAAAGACTATCAGAAAATGTTTTAATTGGCCAGTGCCACAGCTCACTAGGCTAATCCTCCACCTGCGACGCTGGCACTCCGAGTTCTAGTTCCGGTTGGAGTGCAAGATTCTGTCGCTGTTGCTCCTCTTCCAGTCCAGCTCTCTGCTGTGTCCCGGGAGTGCAGTGGAGGATGACCCAAGTACTTGGGCCCTGCACCCGCATGGAAGACCAGGAGGAAGCACCTGGCTCTTGGCTTTGGACTGGGGCAGCATGCCAGCCGCAACACGTGGACCATAGTGGCCACTTGGGGGGTGAACCAACAGAAAAGGAAGCCCATTCTCTCTTTCTCTCTCTCTCACTGTCTAACTCTGTCAAAAAAAAAATGTTTTAATCTTGGCAATTGCTTTTGGTTTTCTGACTTCAATCTTTGGGTTTCCAAGTAGTATGAGCAGACAAATAATAACAACATAGGAGAGATAGATAATATATTTCATACAATTGATTTAATAAACAGCTTACTGAAAGCTGTCACATACATTAAACTGATTGCAACTTTGCAGCTGAAACCATAAAGCTCAAAAAACTCACATCAAAAGTAGCATGCTGAGGTGTTTAAATGTCCTATATGTAAGGCATAGCTTTGATCATTGTAATCGCTAAGTTGGATAAACAAAATAGACTGTACAATTCAATAAAAATTAAAAGTAAAATAAACAGAAGAATATCCATTAAATGAAATCATAATACCTAGTAATAAAAATCCTATGTAATAAGGAAATAAAAATGCTGGCCTTTGGAAATGCCATTCAATAAATCAGAGAGGACAACTGAAAGAAAAAGATAAGAATACAGATTCAAGAGTTAGTAAAACAATAAAATAGGAGAATATGCATATATATTATACTTTTTGAATACCAATGGGGATGTGTTGGTAAAATTATTAGCTGTTAATGATAGTTTAATTTGCCTTAATGTACCCCAGAAGTAAATATATATAAATATACACATATTTATATACAAATATGAATAGTGCATTTTCCATTTTAACTAGGATTCTTGTACAAGGCTTGACCTAGAAAGTTTTGTCCATGAGTTTACACAGACTTGTAAGGTGCTGTCTTCTCTGTACTACATTGACTATATTAGAGAGTAAACATAGGCTACTTATCAATTTTTTCCATAAAATATCATAACATTGATTTCCAAACTGAAAATAAGTGCCGTTGTAGTGAGTTGAATTGTATGCCCCAAATGATAAGTTGAAGTTCTAATCCCCAGTACCTCAGAGTCTCGAAGTTTATATTCTTCTAGCCTGATGAGTTTCTTTCTTAGAGGACTTATTTATTTATGTACTTATTTGAAAGGGCAAGTGACAAGGAAAAGGAGAGGAGGAAGGGGGAAGGGGAGGGAGTTCTCTCATAGGCTAGTTCACTCTCCAAATGTCTGGGCTAGGCGTAAGCTAGGAGACAGGAACTCCATCTTGTCTCCCACATGGATGGCACGGACCCTTGGGCCATCCTTTGCTGCCTTGTTAGGCACATTATCAGGAAACTGGGTTGGAAAGCAGAGTAGCTGGGACTCTGACTTGTTCTCTGATGTATGTTGCTGGTGTTGCGAGTGCTGGTGAACACACTGCCCCACAATGACAGCCTCTAGCCCCATGAATTTGAATCAACTCCAGTTCTACATATTTCTCAGGTGTCAGGAATCTCAATATCAACCTCTTAATATTTTCAAATACTAATCCTGTGTCCAGAGTCATTGTGAGGGGTCTTAGGGGAATATCATTTTTACTACTTCTAATAAGGTAGCATTGTAGTGTTTCAGAGCCAGTAGAATATTTCAGAACTGGATGAATACAAATCTTGATTATTATTTCTGTACCTATAGTAAAAAGTAAGAATTTGGAATAAGCAGAAGGAAAATAATCACTGTTCAGGTTTGTTCAAATAAATTCAAATATGTGATCTAACTCATACAAGAGAGTAATGAGTAGTAAATGAAAGAAAATAAAACATTTGTCCAGATGAACAAATCTCTTTTGACATTTGGAATTGTAGGACATAATGATATTTTCTAAATTTGATCTTTATAAACTTTTCTGGAAAACCAACACATTTTTTCAGCATAGGATTATGGCTATCTCACAAGAAAACAGTGAATCCTGATCAATACAGCTCTATCTTTTATGTACCCTGCTGGAATCCATAACACCAAGTCCTCAGCAAACAAAACTCAGGCATCTGTGAAAAGGAAAAACTATTTTCTCATTTAATCTACAGACCTATCTCATTTGTCTGAAAGAAAACACTGGTTCTTATAAGAAAAAATGATTAATGATTTGCCACCATTAATTCAGAAAGTTCGTTGTCTAAAATGAGAAAGTAGAAAATAATTGATTGCATCATCAAGAGTAAATTTCACAGTCATCTGTTTTCACTTCTGCTCAGATTACTGGAGGTCAGAAAGCTGACTCACAGGAAGAAACTCATGCATGACACAAACCTCTCTCACAAAGGAAACAATCCATCTCACCTATTCTAATAGTATGATATTGCTCTTTGATGCAAATGGAGATTCTTGTAACTTCAAAAAGAAAAAGGAGGAAAATTGGTTGTATGAGTGATGTTTCCATGCTGTACTTTAGTAGAGCTAAGGCAGCATGCAGAAGTACAGTGTACATTTCAGACAGTATCTGTCACATACCTTGTTTCAGAGATCAAGATTCTTAGCAGTGGCTGAAAATGTCAGCAATGGACCTGTTTTCCAAATGGAGCACTTATCTCCTTCTCTGCTCTGTTAACTCATGCACATTATTTCCTGGAATTGTATAAATGTTGTATATTTGTCACTTTGTGAATGTGGTTTTGTGAGATGTCATCACACAGCGTTCCCTGAAATTGAATCTTAGAGCTGTGAGTCTCACCACATTAGAGGGATACTTTCTGCTACTTATCATCCTACTGCGCTGACTGCATTACCACAGTGAGATGTGCTCCCTTTATGAATATATCCACTTCTACAAGCCATTGACCATCGAGAAATGGCCAGATTCCTCCAGTAGTCTCCTTGACCCACTCATGGATCTTTAGGTCCCTTCAAACATCAGACAGCTTCCTTACTCACAGTGATTGCCACGTTTATAGAGATGATCTGTGGTGTTGTTGTTATTACTGACTTCACAAAGTTGCCAATTTTTTTCTTTTCTTTTTTTTTTTTTTTTTTTGACAGGCAGAGCGGACAGTGAGAGAGAGAGACAGAGAGAAAGGTCTTCCTCTTGCTGTTGGTTCACCCTCCAATGGCCGCCGCGGCTGGTGCATTGCACTAATCCGAAGGCAGGTGCCAGGTGCTTCTCCTGGTCTTCCATGGGGTGCAGGGCCCAAGCACTTGGGCCATCCTCCACTGCCTTCCCAGGCCACAGCAGAGAGCTGGCCTGGAAGAGGGGCAACCGGGACAGAATCCAGCACCCCAACCGGGACTAGAACCCGGTGTGTTGGCGCCGCAAGGTGGAGGATTAGCCTGTTGAGCCGTGGCGCCGGCCCTGCCAATTTTTTTAACCTTTCATATGTTTCTACCATAAGGATAAACAATTGAGGCATTCACAGGCAGAATAAATGCCTGATTCCATGTGAGTCAGTATCTTGTAATCATTTTTTGTATTTAACCATTTATCTCCCATTGTATCATTAATGAACAAGGACACTGGAAATATGATCTCTTTTAGGAACAAAGCAAATTGAAATTTAAACTAAACTCTATCTCATCTTCGAGCCTCATTTTTAAAGTAAGGAAAATGGTACCATTGTTGCTGGATTGTCTCAAAGGTTAAAGGAAATCACATGGCATGCCAAAGACATACTCTTCAAAGTTGTGATGGGAAATTAGACACATGTTGCAAGAGTGTATCCATCTAGATGACACATGTTGGACAATGTATCGATTGGATCCCTGCATCAATAAACCTTAGCCATTCACTGTAACACATCACCACTGTTCTAGACACTGCAGTATAAGTACTTAGCAAATCATAATTATTAGAAAATGATCATAGGGGCCAGCGAATAGGTAAAGCTGCAGTGTACAGTGCCAGCATCCCATATGGGCAACCATTTAAAGTTCCAGATGCTCCATGTTTGATCCAACTCTCTGCTATGGCCTATGAAAGCAGAAGAAAATGGCCCAACTCCTTAGGTCCCTGCACCCTCATGGAAACCTGGAAGAAGCTTGTGGCTCCTGGCTCGTGGCTTTGGATTGGCCCAGCTCTTGTTGTTCCAGCCATTTGGGGAACCAGCGAATGGAAGACCTCCTCTTCTCTTCTCTTCTCTTCTCTTCTCTTCTCTTCTCTTCTCTTCTCTTCTCTTCTCTTCTCTTCTCTTCTCCTCTCCTCTCCTCTCCTCTCCTCTCCTCTCCTCTCCTCTCCCCTCCCCTCCCCTCCCCTCCCCTCCCCTCCCCTCTCTCTCTTTACCTCTGCCTCCATGTAACTCTGCATTTCAAATAAGTAAATCTGTTTTCTTTTTGCTATATGCCAGGCATTAACTAAGGCCTTTTCTAGTAAAAGTGTACCTGCAAAGTACTTCCATGAATTTGAGGTAGAGCAGCGTGATGACTGTTATCATCTTCTACTTTTCATTTCTCTGTGGTCTTCAATTTGCCTTCACCTGGAAAATTCCCAGGGAAGATATGAAAAAATACAAGCTGTTTTCTACTTTCCTCTAGAAATCTTA
This sequence comes from Sylvilagus floridanus, assembly GCA_949820135.1. Classification (NCBI taxonomy): domain Eukaryota; kingdom Metazoa; phylum Chordata; class Mammalia; order Lagomorpha; family Leporidae; genus Sylvilagus; species Sylvilagus floridanus. Next base: position 108,789,304 of record OX463226.1, read on the forward strand.
CAGGTGGAGAAGACTACAGTGTGACAAAAACGTGCATGACATCTCTGGGGTGTGTGTGGCCATGAGGTAGGGTTGGGCAGCACCCCACTAGCTCTTCTGTCTCCCAGCATTTGGAGAACTTGTTCATTGTCCATCCATCCTCTTGCCTTGGAAGATGACATTTGTAATATAGTATATATTAGAATATAGTGGTTATCATGCTGCATCAATTAAGTGGATATTTTATTTTTGCATAAAAATAAGTATAAGTCCTATACATTTTCCAGTTGAGTCATAGAAAAGTATATGGATTTGCATTTTCCCATGTTGAATTGGTCTCTTTGTATATAATAAAAAGAGCAAATTCTAATGTAAGCGATGGATTCCCTTCATTGCATAATCTTTGCTATCATTACTATTTAATGAGGCCCTGTTTTATTTTTTATTATTGTGGATATGTTTCATTAGAAAATGAAAGAATAAATACCTGTGTCTCCAGGAAGACTTCAGACTGAGCCGAATTGGATCCTCTCCCATTGCAAGCAATAAAATGTTTAACAAAATATAAAAGTAAACAAAATATATAGCTGAGCTGTAAAGGAAAAAAAACCCAAAGCTTTGACCAAAAGGAATGAGTAACAGTCAAAGCCAGAGCAGGAACCTAGACCTGCTGGTCGTGCAACACAAGAAAACAGCACCAAGGGGAATGGTAGACTCTAGAGGGTGGTAGCGAAGGTCTGGATGAACAAGGGGTTTTTCATATAATAAGTACAGGAACTGAGTTCAAGAACTCTAAATTAAGCTAGGACCTTGAGGTTTTACCTTTACTATGACAATGAAATGGAAAAATACTTTCCCATTAGCCTGGGGAGGCTAAAAAGGAAACTTATGTTTTTGCCTGGTTATTGGATGTTCCTTTTAAAATTAAAAAAAAAAAAAACTTAAAAAGTGTCACATATGAATGTCTTTCAAGTTCATACTTTGTGGAACAGGAAAGGAAACTAAAATTATGGAAATCAGTCTCTTAGGAGTAAGTGGTTAAGAAGTTAGTGGTTAGGATACCAGTTGAGACTTCCATATCCCACATTAGAATACCCATGTTAAATAGCTAGAAACAGCTCCTGACTCCAGATTCCTACCAGGGCAAACCCTGGGGAAGCAGCAGTGACGGCTTCAGTAATTGGGGCTCTGATACTCCCTTGGGAGACCTGTAAGGAGTTACTAGCTTGCAACTTCAGCCTGGCCTAGCCCTGGCTGCTATTGCTAGTATCTGGAGAGTGGGCAAGTGGATGGGAGTCTCTCTCTCTCTCTCTCTCTCTCTCTCTCTCCACTTCCCTCCCTCCCTCTCCCTCCTTTTCTCTCTCAAATAGATTAATTAATATAAAATATATTAAAAATTGCCTCCTTGTTTATGAAAACTATGAGTTGTGTTATTAGAAACTAAAAGAAAATTGGGCTATAGACATGTTGCTCAGATTCAGGGAACATGAAATTCTAATATGGAAAAAAATTCACATAATATGTCATTGATATATTTTTAAAAAGTCAAGCACATGACAAAACGAACCACCATAAAAGTGAATAGAAGGTGAACAAATATGAAGATTTATTTCTTTATTTATTTGAGATGTAGAGTGATGAGAGGGGGAGAAAGAAGGAGATCTTCCACCTGCTGATTCACTTCCAAAGTGCTTGCAAACAGCTGGGGCTGGATCAGGACAAAGCCAGGAGCCAGGAACTCCATCCAAGTCTTCTATGTGAGTGGCAGAACCCAAATACTTGTACCAGCATCTACTGCCTCCCAGGTAGATTAACAGGAACTTGGGTTGGAAGCAGAGGCAGGACTCTGTTCCAGGCACTCTGATGTGGGATGCAGTCCTCCAGACAGCAGTAACCCCTCTGTGCCATGATACCTGCCCCCACGAACAGGTTTTCTGAAACTATAATACCTGTAGCTAATAGCATATAGTTATCAACTTATGATTAATATTTAATTGATAAATGAGCGAATGTGGAAATACCATTTCATTTAATCTTCAGAATAATATTTAAGAAAGGAGGTTTTCTATTTTATCCAAAATTTTTTATCCAAAAAATGAGACTTTCTATTTTATGCAATTTCACTCTAACCCACTATTTCTTTCGTCCTCCAATATGGGAACAAAAGTTCCCTTACCCAGTAACAAGGGTTGCTGCAAATTGTTCAGCAGTAAAATCCCTGACGGGCTGTTTCTCTAAAGGTAGATAGAACGTCTCTGCAGGGTAACTGGAGGCGAGTTCCTCTGCTTCCTCCCTTCTCTTTAGAGTCTGCTCTCACTGGTGCATTCTGCTTTCTCTCATCAGTTAGCAGAGAACAAATCACACGAGTTACTTTGCTGCTGTTTCCTGCCATCTCCTGGGAGTGGGAGGCCTCAGGACCTTGTGGTGCATGTTTGCAGAGGAAGGGGAGGCCCTGTGAGTCGGGACAGTGACCTCCCCACACTCCTCATGAATCTCAGGTGAAATGATACTCTGGTAACTGACATTCTACTTCCTCAGCAACCTTCAAGCCTGTTTATTCTCAGAGAATTACATCAGATTAGGCAACTGCTCTTCCTTTTCATATAAATATTTCATATCATGTGTGTGAAATGTAAATCGTGGATTATACTGTTTTGGTTTGTGGTTCATCTAATGAGACAAGAAGAAATTTGTGAAAGCATTTAATCTTATTATACAAAGTTGTTTTAAATTTGCAAGCAGAAGATCATTCCATGAAATGCCAAGGGATCTAAATTAAAATTTTTGAAAAACAAGAGATAAGACCCTTTACAACTCTTGAATATGAATTTTTTATATGTCACAATTTTAGCCATGCTTTGGATGGCTTGACCAACAATGCAAGCCTTTGTTTTTGGTCTTTCAACGACCTATTCTGTGTGTCCTTCACTTATCTTGTGTTCTACTGCGTAAGAATTGCGTGGAACTAGAAGACGGGGCTCCTTTCAAATTCTAGTTTTACAGTTTTCAAATTGAAACTGATCCTTGTATTTTCAACATGTCATTAAGGTCAAATGTGCTAATGTATATGAAATCCTCACAAAACAGTAAAGCATGCCTGAACTGTAATTATTGGAGGTCACTCAAGTCTGAGTGTAAATCCTGCTGGTCCAGATAGTTTCTCTTGTTCCTGTTTCTTAATGCTAGAAACTTTTCTTTTTTTTTTCTTTTTCTTTTTTCTTTATTTTTGACAGGCAGAGTTAGACAGTAAGAGAGAGAAGCAGAGAGAAAGGTCTTCCTTCTGTTGGTTCACCCCCCAAATGGCCACTACAGCTGGTGTGCTGCGCCGATCCCAAGCCAAGAGGAAGATGCTTCTCCTGGTCTCCCATGCGGGTGCAGGGCCCAAGCACTTGGGTCATCCTCCACTGCCTTCCCGGGCCACAGCAGAGGGCTAGACTTGAAGAGAAGCAACTAGGACAGAATCCACCTCCCCAACCGGGACTAGAACTCAGTGTGCAGGCACCGCAGGTGGAGGATTAGCTTAGTGAGCCACGGTGCCGGCCTAGAAACTTTTCTTTCTTTTTTTTTTTTTATAAAGCTTTTATTTAAAGAATATAAATTTCCAAAGCACAGTTTATGGATTACAATGGCTCCCCCCAACACACAACTTCCCTCCCTCCCGCTATCCTCCCCTTTCCCACTCCCTCTCCCCTTCCATTCACATCAAGATTCATTTTCAATTCTCTTTATACACAGAAGATCAGTTTAGCACATATTACATAAAGATCTAACAGACAACATTGTAGCTTCTGTTTAGTGGAAAGGCATTGTGTCTCCAGATGTTTTTAACTGTACATTTTTCCTGGCCGGCACCGCAGCTCACTAGGCTAATCCTCTGTCTGCGACTCTGGCACTCTGTGTTCTAGTCCCAGTTGGGGCGCCTTTTCTGTCCCAGTTGCTCCTCTTCCAGTCCAGCTCTCTGCTGTGGCCCAGGAAGGCAGTGGAGGATGACCCAAGTGCTTGGGCCCTGCACCCACATGGGAGACCAGGAGAAGCAGCTGGCTCCTGGCTTCGGATCTGCACAGCACATCAGCCGTAGCAGCCATTTGGGGGGTGAACCAACAGAAGGAAGACCTTTCTCTCCATCTCTCTCTCTCTCTCTCTCTCTCTCTCTCTCTCTCTCACTATAAATTATCCCTAATAATACAAAGAAAAATAGAAAGGACAGAACAGACAAGAGCAAAAATAAACTCTCATTTTGGGAACTCCCAAAATCTGTATAATGGAAATAATCATAATAATTACATTTAGTTTGAGTCCTCAAAGTCAGGCAGTATGCTGTCTCCTAAAAATAAACCTGTAAAGATGCTGCTTAATTGGAGATTAAAATTATGCCATCAAAAGGAGAAACAGGAAAGGGAATTAAATTTTATTACATATCTACTGTATGTCAGATGTGTTTACAAATGTGAATGAATGTAGTCTTCATGATGATCTCAGATTTTGTAGGCTGAAAAACTGTTCTAGGAAAGTACTAAAATATCATATGGGATGTTAATAGAAATGAGGTTAAAATCCATTTCTGTCGGATCCTAAGCCATCCAAGGATTCTGAGAAACCATTGTGAGACTAATGAGCACACATTTAGGATTTGTAGTTTTAAATGAGATGGGATGGCCACACACATTGGTGAACAGGATTTTTCCGGTTTATGCCTGCTTGTAGTTTTTAAATTAAACTAAATTTTCTATTTTTAATTTTAGAGGTAGAGTAAAAGATCTCCTGTCTACTGGTTCACACCCAAATGCTTCCAATGGCCAGGAGCTGGGTCAGGAAAAAGCTGGGAGCACAGTCAAAGTCTCCTGCATTGGTGGCAGGAACCCAATTACTTGAGACAGTCACTTTCCAGAGTCTACATTAACAGGAGATTTAAATAAGGATCTGGAGCTGGGTATGCAACCCAGGCACTCCAACATAATGATCTTGACAGAGAGGTTCCATGCTGACTCTCCTGCTGTAACTTTCAATAGAATTCTTTTCCTTCTCAAAGTTCTTAGATGAAGTTATATGTACATATATCTTATCTAATGAGGACTATCCCAGGCAACGTATCAGAGAGGTGGACTCACTTTGTGGGACAGGGAAAAAAGTCCACTAGATGGAATCACAGAGGAAGGGTATGGCATGCTGAAAACAGATGAGGTACAAGTTCTGTCCTACTTTACGGAGTGAGTGTTTGGTCTGGGCCTTGCATTGGGAAGGGATTTTACCTAAGCCTGAGATGAAGTGTTTCTGATCTTGGTTCTGGGCTTCTGTAGTTTACCTGCACAAGAACGGAATCTAGCACGGTGTAGCTCTGTAGATTAGGGTAACGCAATGCTCGTGGTTTGATTGATTTCAGTGAAGAAGGAGATAGTTTGTATGTCGTTGGTGCCAAATCACTTAGAAACTAACGAATTTGTGCTAAATATTAAGTTTCATAGGATTTTTATTTGAGATGGAGAAAATACTTATTCAAAGAGGGCAAATACAGTTTTAACCTATTATTTTCAACTAAAAATAAGAATTATATGTTATGTACAACATGATCTTTGGAATAGCTATGCATTGTAGAATGTCTGAACAGGACTAATTCATGAATTACTTCACATACTTGTCATTTTTCACGTAAAAAAGTGAATTCATAAGAGCAAAAGTGGAATGGTGGTTGCCAGGGACTGGGAGTGGGAAGGGGAGGGACTGAGGTATGTTTATCAAATGGTACAAAATTTCAGTTAGGAGAAATAAATTCCTGAGGTCATGGTAAAAATGCTGACTCTAGTTAATACCAAAGTAATAAATTCTTGAAAATTCCTAAGAGGGTGGATTTTAAATGTTTTCATGAATAGAAATAATTTTAATGTTTTCACTATGCTATAAATAATCCCTTGTATGACTAATATGTTAATTGGTTTTTATAGTATACTACAATAAAATAATCATCATTTTGGATATCAAATAGTTTATAGAAAGTTTGATCTAACAAACAGAAATGAGAGAACTGAATTTGAGTAAATTCCTTGAATTTCCTCCTGGCTGTGTCCTACATCAGATTGTAAGTACAATAGTGCCCCCTATGTCTCATTCTCCATGAAGAATTCCTGTACTTGAAAAAAAATAGCAAAACTATCTCAGATATATGATTTGTGTCCTAAAAATAAAGAATATCAAGAATAAAGTAAACCATATAATATTTTAATCTCAAAATGCAGTTCTGAATGTTTTAAAAATAATTATACTTGTTGATCTTCTAAGTAAAAACAGGAATAGGACCTTGTGATATTTTTGACTTATATAATACATTTGCATATTATTTATGACAATGCCAAAATTGTATTTGAATTATCAGACAATTTGGAATTCCTTTCTCAAAAAAGAAAAAAAAAAATGAGAGCTCTCCCTTCCTACCCACCCCTCCCCCAATTTTTTGGACAGTGGATCCCTAAAGTTTCTGTCTGGGAACTAATGAAAGGAGCTTTTCCAAAGGCCTCCTTTGATATTGAGATCTTTGTTTTTAAAACATAGCTCCACTATGTTCCTAAATGTTTACATATGAAATATATGAAATCATATACCTTAAATAAAATTTTTAAAAAATATCTTAACCATGAAAAAAAAATTCTACATCTAATGGAAACTGCTGTTATGTGTAGCTCAGGCCACATTGTAAATGCACCAAGGTCAGAACCAACCTAACTGACCCTACTTAGTGTATCTCTTCATCACATGTAAAGTGAAGCACACTTTTTGATAAAAATGGAATCTGACAAATAAATGTGCCATATCACTTTTGTTAGAAGAAATTATTTTAAAAAGGGTATTATGTCTAAATAATCAAAATATTAGGTGGAGACCACTGATGAAAACAGCTGTCAACTTGAGCATTAAGATTTTAAAAACAAAGATCTTCTTGAGAAGAATTCGAGTTAGTTCTTCTTTAAATGTCTGGTAGAATTCTGCACTGCAACCAACCGGTCCTGGGATTTTCTTTTTTGTTAAGGTCTTTACTATTTATTCAATTTCCACCTTTGTTATTGGTCTGTTTAGGTTTTTTATGTCTTCATGGCTCATTTTAGGTAGGTTGTATGTATCCAAGAATCTATCCATTTCTTCTTGTTTTCCAAATTTGTTGGCATACTGCTCTTTATAATAATTCTTTGTGATTATTATTTTTTTTGACAGGCAGAGTAGACAGAGAGAGAGGCAGAGAGAAAGGTCTTCCTTTGCCATTGTTTCACCCTCCAATGGCCGCCACGGCCGGCGTGCTGCAGTTGGCGCACTGCACTGATCCGAAGCCAGGAGCCAGGTGCTTCTCCTGGTCTCCCATGCGGGTGCAGGGCCAAGCACTTGGGCTATCCTCCACTACACTCCTGGGCCATAGCAGAGAGCTGGACTGGAAAAGGAGCATGTGGGACAGAATCCAGTGCACACACACCAGGACTAGAATCTGGTGTGCCACAGATAGAGGATTAGCCTATTGAGCCACAGCGCTGGCCATGATTATTTTTATATCTCAGGTATTTGTTACATTTTATTTTTCATCTCTGATTTTATTAATAGGAGTATTCCTCTTTTTTTTTTCTTTTGTTTAGTTGGGCCATTGGTTGTATCAATTTTGTTTATTTTTTTCAAAAAAAAAAAAAAACAGCTCAGTTGGCTGGCATTGCTGCTCACTAGGCTAATCCTGTGGTGCCAGCACCCCAGATTCTAGTCCCAGTTGGGACACCAGTTCTGTCCCAGTTGCTCCTCTTCCAAACCAGCTCTCTGCTGTGGCCCAGGAAGGCAGTGGTCTGTCGTATTGATTAGTTCTATTGTTTCTTTGTTGATTTTCTGCCTAGTTGATCTGTCCATTGAAGAATGTGGGATATTGAATTCCCTAGTACTATTATATTGGAGTCTATGTCTCCCTTTAGATCCATTAACATTTGTTTCAAATTGGATGCATATACATTTATTATAGTCAAATTTTCCTTTCGAATTGATCCCTTAATTAATACATAGTGCCCTTCTTTCTCTCTTTTTGTGTTAAAGTCTATTTTGTCTGATGTTAGGAAGGCTACACCTGCCCTTTTTTGCTTTGCATTCACATGGAATAACTTTTGCCATTCTTTCCCTTTCAGTCTGTGTGTATCTATGTTTTTGAGATGTGTTACATGTGGGAAGCAAATAGATGGGTCTTGTTTATTAATCCCTCAGCCAGCCTGTATCTATTCATTGGAAATTTGAGGCCATTTATATCCAGGGTTACTATTGATAAGGAATGACTTGGCCCTGCCATTTTCCTATAAATATTCCAATTGTTTTCTTTAGATTTCCTTTGTATCTTTACAGGGAGATTTTCTACCTTCATGTTCTTTCATAATGATGATTATCTTTTTGTGCTTCTGTGAATAGCACATCTTAAGTATCTTTTGTAAGCTGGATGAGTAGTGACAAATTTTAATTTCTGTGTTGCAGTTGATTTCTCAACAATGTTGCAGTGGATTCATTTCTGAGAGGAGCATTGTGGTGGGGGCAAAAGATGCAGAGTCAACACACAGACCCCGGGAGTCAGGTGAAAGTAGGCTTGAGGCGAGCAGCCCGAAGACTCATTTATTTCAGTTGGTACAACATCTTATATAGCCAAGACCAGCCAATCTGGTCAAGGAGCGGTCTATCCCCCAACCAATCACAGCCTGTTGCCAGGCAGTTTCCAAAGCCATCCAATCACAGCCTGTTGCCACGAAAGTTTCCAAAGCCATACAATCACAGCCTGTCGCCAGGCAGGCTCCGTTGCCAGGTGGGTTTCAAAGCTGTTCCTGAGTAACTGACGCTCGATTGCCAGTGGCCACCTTGGCATGGCCTTCTCATCCCACCACATTTCTGTTTGTTATGGAAGTTCTTTATTTCACCTTCATTCATAAATGAGCACTTTCAGGGTATAGTATTCTGCATTGATAATTTTTTTTTTTCTCTAAAGACTTAGACAATGTCTCTCCATTCTTTCCTAACTTGTAGGGTTTCTGATGAAAAGTCAGTTGTGAGTCTAATTGGAGATCTTCTGAAAGTAATCTGGCATTTCTCTCCTACACATTTTAGAAACTTATCTTCATGTTTTCCTGTTGAATGTTTAAATGTGTTGTGGTGAAGATCTTTTATGATATGTCTATAAGGAGTTCTAACTGCCTCATGTACTTGGATGCCCCTTTCACCAAATTAGGGAAGTTTTCTGTAATTATTTCGCTGAATATGCCTTCTAATCCATTCTCTCTTTCCACACCTTCAGGAATTGCTAAGACCTGTATGATGTGTCATTTGACAGTATCCCATAAATCTCCAACACTATTTTTAGTGTATCTAATTTCTTCTTTTTTTGGTCTAACTAAAAAATTTCCAAAGATTTGTCTTCTAGCCTGGATATTCTTTCTTCTGCCTCACAAAGTCTGTTGTTAAGGATCTCCATTGTATTTTTTATTTGACATACTGAATTCTTCATTTCTAATATTGCAGTTTGATTTCTCTTCAAAATCTCAATTTTGTGGGGAAAATTTTCATTCATGTCATGTTTTTTTTCTTTAATTCACGAATTTGCTTCTGATCACTTCTGCATAATCCATGATTAATTTTTTCAATTACATTTCAGGCATTTCATAAATCTCTTCATTTTCACCTTCTAATATTGAAGTATTGTGTTCCTTTGAGGGGTCATATTTTCTTCCTTATTCTTCTATCTTGAATTACTGAGTTTATTTTTTGGCATTTGTGGAAATACTTGGTTTTTCCTCTGTTGGTTTTTATCTTTGAATTCTTCCTCTGTGGCTTAGTGGGATGTTTGCTCGTTCAGTGAATGTGCTGGGTGTGCTGGGTGTGGTCGGGGAGCTCTGGTCAGTGCTCCAGGGTGGCATGAGCGCACAAGATACCCAAGTTGGGCATGGTAGATCTCTTTTTCGCAGAAAGCAGCATATGATCACATCTGCTGGTGTCATCACACCCTCACCTCCTCTCTTAAAAGGTGATCAATGCCTAGGTGTTAGCATACAGTGAGTGCAATATTTATCTGTGCAATCGTAGGAACCACACAAAGGATCTGCTTAGTCCTCAGTGTGAGCACAGATCACATTGCAGTGACCACCCCAGGCCATCAGGGAGCTCTGAGAATGTGGCTTCACTCACACTGACTGCCCAGAGACCCAGCTATCCCATCCACCCTCTCATGTAGCTACAGAGTTCTCACAGTCCCAGCATACAAGGCTCTGGCAGTCACGTAGTGCAGAGGATCTGCTTTGCCTCTCTAACCTGTCCAGTCGACACTGAGGCAGAGACATTCCCAGAGCCAGATGCCTGGGAGGCTCCACCTACGCAGAGCCTGTGATATATTGAGAGGCCGGGGGCACCTCATAGTCCTATGTGGATGCTCATTCCTCTGTCCATCCTCCCAACAAGTCTCAAAGTCTTTGGGGGAAATCTGGCAGTTTTTTCCGTCTGCTAGAATCTCTAGATCATATGCATGCACACAAGCCACTGGCCGAACGTGCCTTCTCCCTGCCATTTGCCAGGTGTGTGCACCTGAGCTGCTACCGCTGGTACTGGCATCTTGTCCCATGCAGTTGCTGGATGCAGTCACAAGAGTTTCTCTAGCTGCTGCTCATGCCCCAAACGGCACCCTCCCTCTCTCGGCTGGTTGCCTTGTGCCATGGTGGGGTTAGAGGAGGGAGAGCAGAGAGAAACATGCCCTTTATTCTCATTGGTTCATCACATTCCCTATCTCTCTTCAGGCTCCAGGCTGAACGCATGCCATTCTCTCCCTCTGGCTGTATCACCAGGGATATGGGCTGCTGCAGTGTATTCTTACCTCCCTGTCCAAAGCTGGCACTTTCTCTGGCTCTCAGTTGCTGGGGTCAAGTGTTGTGTTTATTTTCGTGCCGTGCTTCCACACTTCCCACACCGATCTACGGCATTCCTCTTCCTCCTGTAGAATTTGCACTATAGTTTTCTCTCTAACTCTCCCCTAGAATGTACTTCCTGCATATTTATTTATTTATTTATACTATCTATCACTAGCCTAAAGCATTATGACCTCTCCTATTTTGCCATCTTGGCTTTTTTCTAAGAAATATTGTTTGCATAGCCACACCTGTCAACTCCTACAGAAGCATCTTAAAATATGAGTGCCTTAAGAAAAGCTAACAAGTCATCTATTGTGGTTCAGTATCTGCTTACTGTACCACCGCTTTTCTGGAAACTAGAGTTTCTGAAGTGAACAAGCTAAGGAGCTCACTGTTCTCAGTGGTGGGAGGACAGAGCTCAGACAATGAAGAACCAAGTTAATGTTATACATTCAGGGAATTGTGAGTGTTCTGAGCAAGTCACACAAACTCTCACAGATCCTCCCTATGTTTAACCTAATTCCAATTAAACCCCAGCAGTCTTCCCTGGAAAACGTAATGAACTCTTTATAAAAATAACAGGTAGATAGAAAGAACTTAGAACAATCAAAGAAATTTTGCCATAAAGTAATAATGACACCTTCTGATTATCTTCTCATAAGATTCTGTTAATGAAAGTATATGGTATTACTATAAATAAAAAACATAAATAACTCCTTGAGTACAGAAATAAAACTTCAAATATATAGCCAATTGATTTTTAAAATAGTTATTCAGGGAGAGCAGCAAGATGGCGGAATAGGAAGGGAGCACACCAATAGTCTGGGGAGAGACAGTTTAATAAAAGTGGAGATACTGCAGGTTCAAGGAAGAGTAGGGGAAGAAACAGCAGAGGAAACCCTTCCGGAACTGGAGATTCACAGTGGGCCTGCGTGGAGAGCGTGGGAGCCTGCAGTTTGGGACACCAGCAGCAGATTCAACACACCAGCGCTGGAACGCGAGGTGAGAAGAACCTCAATAGCCCGAGATACCAGCAGGGAAGCGGAAAAGGGAGCCTACAGCAAACAAGGCTTGAAACCCTGCGGGGAAAAGTTCACCAGGCTAACTAGAAGACAGAGAGAGGGGAAAAAAAAAAAGTGACCCATACGGACACGAGTTTCTCTCTCTCCACTCACCTCTCAAAGGTGAGCAAGACAAAGAGCAGGCGCCATTTTGGAATACGTCATAAGCAGGGCGACCTCAGGTCGCACCGGCCCCGAGCCTAGCAGAAAAACCTGACTCTGGGTGGGAGGGGTGAAATAACAGGAGATTAGAACCTAATGAATGTGTGGTGCTAATGAACTGAGACTGTGAAGAGAGACGGTGGGGGAGAGAACTCACAGAAATCACGAATTCATGTGAGTACTCTCCAGAGACGCTACAGTTCAGTGGCCTTGGCAGCCCAATGGGAGACTGCAGGAGAATCTGAACCCACACTGAAGGCCGCAGAGATTCCCTCTCTGGTCCCTGGGAAAGAGCTTCCGATCTCTGGCTCCTGTGGGTATATCATTCGCATGCTAACCACCCCCAATTCCATCCAGCTGTGTGGAATTACTTCCCATTTGAACCAAAAAAAAAAAAAAAAGTAACAGAGAGAGATTTACCACGCCTAACCTGGGAGTGTCTCCTTTGACACACCCTCCACCCTGAGGAACCAAACAGAGCTCTCAGGCCACACCCATCTCAAGCCTCTAAGGCTCCATTGAAAGCAGACAGTCCACTTAATCTAGAGTCATAGTATAACAAGAAAAAAACACCACAGTGAAGAAGCCAATATGCCAAACAACAAACGCAAAAACCTAGGTAATAAGAACAAGGAAGACACTATGGCATCCCCAAATGAAAAAGACACCCCAATTCAAGATTACGAAGATGATGAGATAGAAGAAATGCAAGAAGCAGATCTCAAAAAATTGATAAGAACACTAAGAAGTACGAAAAACAAATTCTTGAACTACAGAAATCCTTAACGGACAAGGTAGAAAATCTCTCTCATGAAAATGAAATATTAAGGAGAAATCAAGCTGAAATGAAACAACTAGTAGAACATGAAACTGTGATAGTGATGAGAAATCATAATGAAGTGAAGAATTCAATAGATCAAATGAAAAACACATTAGAGAGCCTTACAAACAGAATGGGTGAGGCAGAAGAGAGAATATCAGACTTAGAAGACTGAGCACAGGAAAATATTAGGTTAAACCAAAGACAAGAAGAGGAAATTAGAAATCTAAAAAATATTGTTGGGAATCTACAGGATACTATTAAAAAACCCAACATTCGAGTTCTAGGAGTTCCTGAAGGCATGGAGAGGGAGAAAGGATTAGAAGGCCTTTTTAGTTAGATACTAGCAGAAAATTTCCCAGTATTGGAGAAGGACAGAGACATCCTAGTACAGGAAGCTCATAGAACCCCTAGGAAACATGACCAAAAGAGATCCTCATCATGACACATTGTAATTAAACTCACCACAGTGAAACAGAAAGAAAAGATCCTAAAATGCGCAAGAGAGAAACGTCAAATTACACTCAGAGGATCTCCAATTAGACTCACGGCAGACTTCTCAACCGAAACCCTACAAGCTAGAAGGGAATGGCGAAACATAGCCCAGGTACTGAGAGAGAAAAACTGCCAGCCCAGAATATTATATCCTGCCAAGCTCTCATTTGTGAATGAAGGTGAAATAAAGACCTTTCATAACAAACAAAAATTGAAAGAATTTGTTGCCACTCGTCCAGCCCTGCAAAAGATACTTAAAGATGTGTTACACACAGAAACACAGAAACACGGCCATCAACATGAAAGAAGGTAAACGAAGGGAACCTCACGGCACAAGATCACAGGGAATTCAAAGCATACATTAGAAAATATCTGGCAAATGGCAGGGCAAACTTACCACTTATCAATAGTCACATTGAACGTTAAAGGTCTAAACTGTCCTGTTAAAAGACAGAGATTGGCTGATTTGGTTAAGGAACAAAAACCATCTCTTTGCTGCTTACAAGAAACACATCTTTCCAATGAAGATCCATACAGACTGAAAATAAAAGGATGGAACAAGATATACCATGCCAACAGAAATGAAAAAAGAGCGGGTGTAGCCATCTTAATATCGGCCTACATAAACTTTAACACAAAAACTGTTAAGAGAGACAAAGAGGGGCACTATATAATGATTAAGGGATCAATTCAACAGGAAGATATAACAATTATCAATGTATATGCACCTAATTACAGGCCACAGGTTTATTTAAAAAATTTGTTAAGAAACTTAAAGGGAGACTTAGACCCCAACACAATAGTACTGGGGGACTTCAATACTCCACTCACAGATATTGACAGATCGACAGGACAGAAGATCAACAAGGAGACAGTAGATTTAAACAACACTATAGCCCAAATGGATCTAACAGATATCTACAGAACTTTTCATCCTACACAGAAAGCATTTACATTCTTCTCAGCAGTACATGGAACCTACTCTAGGATTGACCACATATTAGGCTATAAAGCAAGTCTCAGCAAATTCAAAAGAATTAGAATCATACGATGCAGCTTCTCAGACCATAAAGGAATGAAGTTGGAAATTAGCAACTCAGGAAGCCCTAGAGCATATGCAAACACATGGAGATTGAACAACATGCTCCTGAATGAACAATGGGTCACAGAAGAATCAAAAGAGAAATCAAAAATTTTCTGGAAGTAAATGAGGATAACAGCACAACATACCAAAACTTATGGGATACAGCAAAAGCAGTGTTAAGAGGAAAGTTTATATCAATAGGTGCCTACATCAAGAAACTGGAAAGGCACCAAATAGATGAGCTTTCAATGCATCTCAAGGATCTAGAAAATTTGCAGCAAACTAGACCCAAATCTAGTAGAAAAAGAGAAATAATCAAAATCAGAGAAGAAATCAACAGGATTGAATCCAAAAAAAAAACATTACAAAAAATCAGCCAAACGAGGAGCTGGTTTTTTGAAAAAATAAACAAGATTGACACCCCATTGGCCCAACTAACTAAAAAAAGAAAAGACCCAAATCAGGAAAATCAGAGATGAAAAAGGAAATGTAACAACAGACACCACAGAAATCAAAAGAATCATCAGAAATTACTACAAGGACTTGTATGCCAGCAAACAGGGAAACCTATCAGAAATGGATAGATTCCTGGACACATGCAACCTACCTAAATTGAACCAGGAAGACATAGAAAACCTAAACAGACACATAAGTGAGTCAGAAATTGAATCAGTAATAAAGGCCCTCCCAACAAAGAAAAGCCCAGGACCAGATGGATTCACTGCTGAATTCTACCAGACATTTAAAGAAGAACTAACTCCAATTCTTCTCAAATTATTCAGAACAATCGAAAAAGAGGGAATCCTCCCAAATTCTTTCTATGAAGCCAGCATCACCTTAATTCCTAAGCCAGAAAAAGATGCAGCATTGAAAGAGAATTACAGACCAATATCCCTGATGAACATATATGCAAAAATCCTCAATAAAATTCTGGCCAATAGACTACAACAACACATCAGAAAGATCATCCACCCAGACCAAGTGGGATTCATCCCTGGTATGCAGGGATGGTTCAATATTCGCAAAACAATCAACGTGATACACCACATTAATAGACTGCAGAAGAAAAACCATATGATTATTTCACTAGATGCAGAGAAAGCATTCGATAAAATTCAACACCCTTTCATGATGAAAACCCTAAGCAAACTGGGTATAAAAGGCACATTCCTCAATACAATCAAAGCAATTTATGAAAAACCCACGGCCAATATCCTATTGAATGGGGAAAAGTTGGAAGCATTTCCACTGAGATCTGGTACCAGACAGGGATGCCCACTCTCACCACTGCTATTAAATATAGTTCTGGAAGTCTTAGCCAGAGCTATTAGGCAAGAAAAAGAAATTAAAGGGATATAAATTGGGAAGGAAGAACTCAAACTATCCCTCTTTGCAGACGACATGATTGTTTATTTAGGGGACCCAAAGAACTCTACTAAGAGACTATTGGAACTCATAGAAGAGTTTGGCAAAGTAGCAGGATATAAAATCAATGCACAAAAATCAACAGCCTTTATATACACAGGCAATGCCACTGCTGAGGAAGAACTGATAAGATCAATCCCATTCACAATAGCTACAAAAACAATCAAATACCTTGGAATAAACTTAACCAAGGACATTAAAGATCTCTACAATGAAAATTACAAAACCTTAAAGAAAGAAATAGAAGAGGATACCAAAAATTGGAGAAATCTTCCATGCTCATGGATTGGAAGAATCAATATCATCAAAATGTCCATTCTGCCAAAAGCAATTTACAGATTCAATGCAATACCAATCAAGATACCGAGGACATTCTTCTCAGATCTGGAAAAAATGATGCTGAGATTCATATGGAGACACAGGAGACCTCGAATAGCTAAAGCAATCTTGTACAACAAAAACAAAGCTGGAGGCATTACAATACCAGATTTCAGGACATACTACAGAGCAGTAGTTATCAAAACAGCATGGTACTGGTACAGAAACAGATGGATAGACCAATGGAACAGAATAGAAACACCAGAAATAAATCCAAACATCTACAGCCAACTTATATTTGATCAAGGATCCAAAACCAATCCCTGGAGTAAGGACAGTCTGTTTAATGAAAGGTGCTGGGGAAACTGGATTTCCATGTGCAGAATCATGAAGCAAGATCCCTACCTTTCACCTTGCACAAAAATTCATTCAACATGGATTAAAAACTTAAACCTACGACCCGACACCATCAAATTATTAGAGAGCATAGGAGAAACCCTGCAAGACATAGGTACTGGCAAAGACTTCTTGGAAAAGACCCCAGAAGCACAGGCACTGAAAACCAAAATTAACTACTGGGATTGAATCAAATTGAAAAGTTTCTGTACTGCAAAAGAAACAGTCAGGAAAGTGAATAGGAAACCGACAGAATGGGAAAAAATATTTGCAAACTATGCAACAGATAAAGGGTTGATAACCAGAATCTACAAAGAAATTAAGAAACTCCACAACATCAAAACAAACAACCCATTTAAGAGATGGGCCAAGGACCTCAATAGTTATTTTTCCAAAGAGGAAAGCCAAATGGCCAACAGACACATGAAAAAATGTTCAAGATCCCTAGCAATCAGGGAAATGCAAATCAAAACCACAATGAGGTTTCACCTCACCCCGGTGAGAATGACTCATGACTAGAGCCTGGGGAGATTACTGACGCCATAAACAAGAGTGTCAAATTGTTAAATCAACTTCAGGAGTCACTGTGTCCTTACGTCTCATGGGGGATCTGTCCTTAATGTGTTATCCAATGTGAAATAATGCTATTACTAGTACTGAAACAGTATTTTTACACTTTGTGTTTCTGTGTGGGTGCAAACTGATGAAATCTTTACATAGTATATACTGAATCGATCTTCTGTATATAAAGATAATTGGAAATGATTAAAAAATCTTGGTGTTAAACAAGACTAGTGTCTGCTAATACTAACTGATAGAATGAAAAAGGGAGAGAATGATCCAACATGGGAAGCGAGATACACAGCAGACTCATAGAATGGCAGATGTCCTAAATAGCACTCTGGCCTCAGAATCAGCCCTTAAGGCATTCGGATCTGGCTCAAGAGCCCATGAGAATATTCTAGGCATAGAAAGCCAAGACACTCTGGAAAAAAAAGAAGACCTAAATGAAAGATCTCTGTAAGTGAGATCCCAGTGGAACGAATGGGGCCATCAAAGAAGGAGGTACCTTTCTCTGAAGGGAGGAGAGAACTTCCACTTTGACTATGACCCTGTCGGAATAAGATTGAAGTCGGCAAACCCTAAAGGCTTCCATAGCCTCGGCAACTCATGACTAGAGCCTAGGGAGATTACTGACGCCATAAACAAGAGTGTCAAATTGTTAAATCAACTTCAGGAGTCACTGTGTACTTATGTCTCATGTGGGATCTGTCCTTAATGTGTTGTCCAATGTGAAGTAATGCTATAACTAGCACTGAAACAGTATTTTACACTTTGTGTTTCTGTGTGGGTGCAAACTGATGAAATCTTTACTTAGTATATACTGAATCAATCTTCTGTATATAAATAATTAAAAATGAAAAAAAAATCTTGGTGTTAAATTGGAAATTGCCTAGAAAATTAATCAATTTTAAAAAAAAATATATCATGTAGGATCTCTGTCCTTAATGTGCTATACATTTTGAATTAATACTATAAATAGTACTCCAACAGTATTTTTCACTTTGTGTTGCTATGTGAGGGCAAACTGTTGAAATCTTTACTTAATATATAGTAAACTGATCTTCTGTATATAAAGAGAATTGAAAATGAATCTTGATGTGAAGCAAGGGGAGAGGGAGTGGGAAAGGGGAGGGTTGCGGGTGGGAGGGAAGTTATGGGGGGGGAAGCCATTGTAATCTATAAGCTGTATTTTGGAAATTCATATTCTTTAAATAAAAGCGTTATAAAAAATAAATATATAAATAAAAAATAAAAAATCTTGGTGTTAAATTGGAAATTGCATAGATAATTAATCAATTCTTTAAAAAAAATCATGTAGGATCTCTGTCCTTAATGTGCTGTACATTGTGAATTAATACTATAACTAGTACTCCAATAGTATTTTCACTTTGTTTCTCTATGTGAGGGAAAACTGTTGAAATCTTTACTTAATATATACTAAACTGATCTTCTGTGTATAAAGAGAATTGAAAATGAATCTTGACGTGAATGGAAGGGGAGAGGGAGCGGGAAAGGGGAGGGTTGCGGGAGGGAGGGAAGTTCTGGGGGGGGGGACCATTGTAATCCATAAGCTGTACTTTGGAAATTTATATTCTTTAAATAAAAGCTATAAAAAATAGTTATTCAGGTAATTCAATGGAGAAAGGAATTTTTTTTTTCAAAAACTGATGTTGGGGGCTAGTGCTGTGGCATAGTGGGTGGGGCCACCACGTGCAGTGCCAGCATCTCATTTGGGTACCAATTCCAGTCATGGCTGCTCCACTTCCGATCCAGCTCTATGCTGTGGCCTAGGAAAACAGTGGAGGATGGCCTGGGTCCTTAGGCCCCTGCATCTGCATGGGAGACCAGGAGGAAACTCTTGGCTCCTGGTTTAGGATTGGCACAGCTCTGTCCAGCCATTGCTGTCATCTGGGAAGTAAACTAGTGAATGGAGGGCCTCTCTCTCTCTCTGTCTCTCTCTCTGCCTCTCTCTCTCTGCCTCTGTGTAACTTTACCTTTCAAATAAATATACAAATCTTTAAAAATATGTGACATCAAAAAATCTATGACCATATTCAAAAAATGAATCTTAACTCTGATCTTGAGATATATACCAAAAATCCCTAAAGTGGATCATACAATTAAATGTCTATCATTTCTAAGAGAAAACAGGAGAATGTCTTTCTAGTCTTACATTAAGCAATGATTTTTAGGTAAGACATAAAATTCCAAAGTTATAAAAATGTTAATTCAGACCATCAAAATGTAAAAGTTTTGAACATCTTCGGCCATCATAAGAATGTGAAATGTAGGGGCCAGCACCGTGTCTCACTTGGTTAATACTCTACCTGCGGCACCGGCATCCCATGTGGGCTCTGGGTTCTAGTCCTGGTTACTCCTCTTCCAGTCCAGCTCTCTGCTGTGGCCCGGGAGGGCAGGGGAGGATGGCCCAGGTACTTGGGCCCCTGCACCCGCTTGGGAGACCGGGAGGAGACACCTGGTTCCTGGCTTCATATTGGTGCAACACCAGATGTTGCGGCCATTTGGGGAGTGAACTAACGGAAGGAAGACCTTTCTCTCTGTCTCTCTCTCTCACTGTCTGTAACTCTACCTGTCAAATAAATTTAAAAAAAAATGTAGACTCAGACTCAGAGAAATATTTACAGAGTACATATCTGATAAAGGATCTGTATGTTGAATAACAAAATATGCTTCCACTTAATATGACAACATAAAACACAGTAAATTATAAGTGGACAAATGATTTTAACAGATACTTCACAAAAAATTACATACAAACAGGCAGAATGCATATATACCATGAAGGGTGTCCAACATCATTAATCAAGTAGGGAAATGCAAATTAAAACACAGTGAGATATCATTGTTCACCCATGAATGTGGCTAAACTTAAGACTGACAAAAGGCATTGACAAAAACTTGTGTCTACTAGAACTTTAATTCATTCTTGAGAGCATAAAAGAGAGCAACCACTTTGGAAAGAATGTGGTCTTATAAGGCAAAATGGGTACTTGCCATATGACCTAGCAATTTCATTTTTATGTCTGGATTTCAGAGAAATAAAAGCATATGTTCACACAACTGTGCACAGGAGATTTACACATAGTTGTTCCTAACAAACCAAATGTTCATAATCTGATAAATGTATAGTGTTTTCTTGATAAAATGAATTATTCAGCAGTGAAAAGTGAACTACTGATAAATGTAAAAATATGGGTAAATTTCAAAAACATGTGAAATTAAGGAAGTCAGGCACCAGAAATGTCCATGGTTCTATTTATATGATTTTCTAGAAAATACAACTATAATTACTATATTTAATTATGATTAACTACATTATATAGTTATTTATAATTAGTGATGAAAAAACATTAGCTATTTTCTGGGGTTGAGTGTGGAGGATGATACCTTGGGTGGGCATAGAGGAACTGGAAATGTTTTGTACCTTGATTGTTGTGAAACACGCTATACAACTGTTAATCTCATGAAAACATCTATGTATAATGGGTACATTTTATAATATAAATGATCACTTTGTAAAGTTGATATCAAAATTAAAGAAAAAAGATAACACCCAACTGTTTTCCTGGACATAAGCTTAATGTTCAGTTCTGACTACTAGTAGATTGGAAAAAAAATAAATTTTAATTTTGATTTGTTTTAATTGAGAAGTGTATGTGTTGGATGAGGAGGATGCAAAAGGGTGTGTAGGGCCTACAGACACGTATTAAGGCTATTTTTGCATTATAGCAACTTTATTTTCGCTGGTAGGAGCAAGGATGCTAGTTCAATTGAATAAAACACTTTGAAAAATATCCTCTGATAACCAAAAGAGTTACATCTGTATATTAGAAATTCTTAAATTATTCAAATACCATTCATGCAAATTTTGAATAATTAGACTCAAAATACTAAAATTTTCATTCGTGATTTACCTAAAAGAACTCAGGGGTAGGGGTGCTTAAAAATTGTAACTATTCTTCATCCAAACAATAACCATGGAGTTTGACATAGAGTTTGGAATTAAGATTATTTAGCGATTTTTGCATTATCATTTTTTCTCCTTTATGGAAGAAAATGAATCCTAACTAGATTGAAATCATATGTAAATGCTTGAAGTCTTTAATTGGAATCTAATTTATGTGTTTTAACTAAAATCTGACACCACAACCCAGGTAAAACTAGATAAATTTAGTTAAGTCAAAAAGATGGAATCTGTTTTAATTTTTTGGCTTTTATCATCTAATATTTATGCTTAGCTTTAAAATAGTCTCTTATTTAAAAATAATATTTGAGTGTGAAATACACACACATACACACACAGTGATCAGGTTGTAACACACACACAGTGCTCAGGTAGTAACACACACACACAGTGATCAGGCTATAACACACACACACACAGTGATCAGGTTGTAACACACACACACACAGTGATCAGGTTGTAACACACACACAATGATCAGGCTGTAACACACACACAATGATCAGGCTGTAACACATACACAGTGATCAGGCTGTAACACAGACACAGTGATCAGGCTGTAACACACACACACAGTGATCAGGTTGTCACACACACACACACAGTGATCGGGCTGTAAGCAAGAGTCTGTCGCTCACTTTTGTCACTGTGCTTGATGTTGTGGAAGTTTCTAAGTAACAACAAGTGCCTGTTTACAATTACATATTGCAAACTTGTAGCAAACAATGTCTAGCTCACATCCTACCAGAGGGAAGCCTATGAAGCCGCAGAATTTTTAATATGTAGAAAGTGAAGGCTTATAAAACTTGAATAAAAATTTCTAAGCTGATAAGAAAATTGTAGCTATTCTCCAACATAACTGTAATCCAACATGTAGAAACTGAAGTTTCAAAGGGAAGATTGATGAAATATTTTCATCTCTGTAGTAGATGAAGTTATTTCAATACCACAGAAACTAATGGAAAGGTAGACTTTGCTGTTAGAGATAATGATGCATCATCATTAGACATCAGTGTTTCAGAGGAGATAATTCATATGTACTGGAATGATTAAAAGAGATCTGAACTAATGACAAAATGTTTACCTAACTTACTTATGTTAAAGATGATTGCTAAAAAATGTTACGTTGAAAAACTTATTGAATTCATGCACGTGACCTAGTCATACTACTCGAGTTTATTCTATTTTATTGTTTGCCTGTAAAAATGTTTTTTTGAGACCAGACTTCGAAAGGCAATGGACTATTAGGGCAGTTTAATTACAGAATAACAATGCCAATTATGTCTTTCAACTATAAGACACTCTACTTCCCTTTCATTTGTTAAATTTTACAAAAGACCAAACTTACAGAGCTCAAACAATACTTGAATGAACAGTAATTGAATTTCATAGCCCATCAGACAAATTTAAGAGTTTTCTCAATTATTGTTACAGAGCACAAAGCCTGGATTTCATTATGTTTGACACAAAACAATGTCCTTTGAGCTACTGATCTCTGAGTTTTGAAAGACTGAATAAGGATAAATACCTTTAAAAATTAGCAAGCCCTCTGATGTTGCATCTAACAAAACCTGATGTTGCATCTAACAAAAGCTGTTGGTAGAACTAACCTCCACCCTAACTTCATTCTTCCTTCCCACACAGGACACTAAAAAGCCTTAGGAAAACAGCAGTATTTCCAGCACGAGCAGTAAAACGGAGGTCGAGTCGTCATGCTTGAATTCAGTGCTTGGCTTGTCAGGATGCGTGTGTGTCCATTTGTGTGAATGGAGTTGCAAGGGTAGAGGCCCTTAGAGTTATGTCATCTTTAGTCATCTTCTATAGGATTCCCCAAAACAAGGAGAATAATTGTCCTAGCACTGATGAGACAGCCTGTTGAGTGATTTCTCTGTAGAACAGGGGAGGAAGAAGTCAAGGTCAGAGCTGCAAGAAGGCTCAAGAGGTGCAAAGTGTTTACTGGGGTTTGTAGTCTGGACTCCTAGAGACAGGAGGGTACTGCAAGGGGGTACTGCAAATGCCCTTCTCCACATACCCAGGCAAGTTCATGTAATAATAATCAGAAGACACCAGGCAAAGTGTGCCTTTAGGCCAGATGACTGAAGATAGCTCTGATCCACATCCTTGCTGTGCCTTCTCCAACCCAGTATTCTAACAAGCCATACTCTCCATGAGCTCCTCACTACTATGACCTTAAAACCTCTCTCTGTTTACACCTACCGTCATCATTGCCTGGGGTACTGTGTATAAGTTAACTTCAAAATGTAGTTAAGTGTCAACCTTGTACAAGCTGTCCCCACCTTTGCAGAGTTGGCCATTCGTTCTCCATGTTCCCAGGCATATGTGCACTCGCTCACACACATGCATACACACACACACACACACACACATCATTTCTAGTACCTTGAACTTTTCATGCAAATTTAATTATAGATACATTTTTCTTACTAGACAGCATCTGTAGTTTGAGAGAAGTCTGGAACTTTTTTGTCCTTTCTTCATTGTAGACTCATAGTAGACAGTGTTTGTTTATTGCTGTCTGGTTTATTTAAGTATCTGCACACAGATTGTTTAATTTGGAATTCACAACTCTGTATAGTATTCTGAGAAAACATGACAATATCAATCTCACTAATAAGAAAGCGGGCTTTGTAACTTGCACATGATGGTGAGAGGCTTGTTTAAAGATTTTAAAGGCTAAGCATCATAATGATAAGGTATCTCCTCTTGTGGGCCTGTCCCCAAACAATTCTCTTCCTTCAGTCCCTTTCCAGAAGTAGCCAATAACCTAAAGGCATCATATGTCCTTCCCACTTGTGGTACTACCTGTTTACTATATTGTTGTATATTCTTATAACTTTATAATAATTGAAGTTCTAAACAGTCTCTGTTCTACATATGAAGTTAAATAAGTCTTAAGATTCAATTCAATCACCTCATGCATAGAGAAATTTGCCTTTTTTATATGGGCAAACATGGAGAACATTATGGTGATTGAAATAAGCCAGATGCAGCAAAACAAATCCTGCATAATTCCATCTGCATGTGGAATCCAAACAGTCAAACTTGTAGAAACGGAGTAGAATGGTGGTTAACATAGAAGGATATTCATTAAAGAGTACAAGAGTTTTAGTTATGAAGGATGAGTAAATCCTGACGTCTCATGTGCAACAATGAGACTACAGCTAACACCGTGTTGTACAGTTTGCTAAGATGATAGGTCTTAGTGTTCTCATCCACCCCATCCCCAGAAGGAGTGGAGTGGGAGAAATGTGGAACAAGGGAGGGAGGGATCCATGGAGGGAGGAAGGCACAGAGGAAGTGAGGAGGGAAAGAAGGAGAAAGGAAAATAGTAACTGTGAGGTGATAGGTGAACTGGATTGCAGTGAACATTTCACATTCAATATACCAAGTTGTATACCTTAAACAGAGAAACATTTTAACTTGTTAAGTAAACTTGCATAAAGCTGGAAAAAATTAAACCAGGCTTATAGAACACTTAAAACCCAAATTTTACAATTGCTCTTTTCTGTTATTTTCTCAAGTATAGTGACCAAGATGGTCTTGAGAGTTCCCTTTAGCTAGACCAACCCCTGGGCAGGCCTGGTTTGAGGCCCTGATTTCCCTTTTCCTTAGAGCACGTAACCTTAGAAAACTTCTTTCCCTGCCCCTTCAGTTGTAAATCCTTCTAAAAACTGCTGTAAATTTCAAATCTCAGGAATGACTTTATTAAAGACCAGGGAGCCACACTTAAAAGCACAATCAACAACGAAGCCAGCGCCCACTCCTAGTATCTGTAGAAGGGTAGGGGCCTAAATGAGGCGGGCTCCTTGAATTTTAAACTGTAAAATCTTATCAGGAAGATAGCAGAACATACAGATCCTCTCCTCCTTTACCTCAGCTCTTAAAATCTCCCAGGCCTCTGGAGTGGGGCTCAAAGTGGCTTCTGGCCCCTCTCCCCTATATAACAGCTGAATAAAATGTTCTATGTCTGTTTAATTTGTCTGGAAAACTTTTGCTTTGACAATATACAAACTAGAACTATTTGGAAAGAAAACATGTTCATTATTCTGATAAAGGCAATTTTAATATTTAGAAACTTTTTGCAAAATACTTAGCTTTTAAAATATTTTATAATTTTTAGGCCGGCGCCGTGGCTCAACAGGCTAATCCTCCGCCTTGCGGCGCCGGCACACCGGGTTCTAGTCCAGGTCGGGGCGCCGGATTCTGTCCCGGTTGCCCCTCTTCCAGGCCAGCCCTCTGCTGTGGCCCGGGAGTGCAGTGGAGGATGGCCCAAGTGCTTGGGCCCTGCACCCCATGGGAGACCAGGATAAGCACCTAGCACCTGGCTCCTGCCATCGGATCAGCGCGGTGCGCCGACCGCAGCGCGCCGTCCGCGGCAGCCATTGGAGGGTGAACCAACGGCAAAGGAAGACCTTTCTCTCTGTCTCTCTCTCTCACTGTCCACTCTGCCTGTCAAAAATAATAAAAAAAAATAAAAATAAAAAATAAAATATTTTATAATTTTTAATATTTTTAGTTTGTTTTCAAATTTTAGATTAATGTGTAACATTTGTAGATCTTTAAGGGATACAGTGCAGCTTTTCAATATATATATAGCTTAAATCAACCATACCAGGCAATCAACCTTTCCATTTCCTTATCTTTTCTTTGTGTTCGTAGCCTACCAGCTGTCAGAATATTCCACAAATGAGGGTAACAAGCTCACCCCACTGTGACACACCATAAACTCTTACACCCACTCCACTGTGTTTTGGTACACATTATCCTACTGCTCCCCATCCTCTCCACCTCTTTCTCAGCCTCTAGTAAACATTATTTCAATTTTAATAAGATATCTATTTTTTTGTAATATCCACATTTGAGGGAGAATATGTGATTTTTGTCTTTCTGTGTCTGGCTTATTTCACCTAACATAATAATCTCCAGATCCATGTATTTTGCTGTAAATGTTAGGATATCATTCTTTTTATGAGTGATTAATAGCCCATTGTGTACCTATACTATAATTTCTTTTTCCATTCAACCACTGATGAGCGCATTGGTTGGTTCTGTATCTTGGTCATTGTGAATAGTTCTGTACGGAACACTGGTGTCACAGGCATCTCTCCTGTATGCTACTGCATTTCCTTCAGATACACACCCAGAAGTGGGTTGGCTGGGTCACAAGGTAGATGGATTTTTAATACTGTTCTCCATAATGAATGTGCTAATTTATATTATCACCAACAGGGTAGAAGTGATCACTTTTGAACATATCCTAACCAGAATTTTTAATTTCTGTTGTCTGTTTTATAATAGCCATTCTAACTGAAGCAGGATAATACCTCTTTGTGGTTTTGATGTGCATTTCCTTGATGGCTAATGATATTTAATATTTTTCTGTGATTTTGTTGACCATTCATATTCTTTGGATAAGTGTCTTTTTATATCCTTTGTTCTATTTCTTGGCCAACTTTTTGTTGTTGTTGTTGTTAAGTTTTTTGAATTCCTTATGTATTCTGGAATCTTTGCCAGAGAAGTAGTTTGCAGATGTTTTTCCCATTCTATCTGTTGCTTCTTCATTCTGTTAATTGTTTCCTTTGCTGTGAAAAAAGCTTCTTAGTTTGATGTAATTCCATTTTTACTTCTGTTGCCTATACTTGTTGAGTCTTATCCAAAAGGTTGTCAGCTTTGCCAATGTCTTGAAACATAGTTTCCTCTAAGTTTTCTTCTTCTAATATCATATTTTCAGGTCTTACATTTAGAACTTTGACCCATTTTGAGATGATTTACATATAGCACCAGAGGTCAGGGAGGTGTTAAATCAATGTTTTGCAAAGATATCTAGCTTTCCCAGGACCATTTGTTGAAGGGACAGTCATTTCTCCAGGGTATGTTTCTAGCTCCTTTGGCTATAGATGTATAGATTTTTTTTCTGAGGTTTCTGTTTTTTTTCCATTGGTCCATGTCTCCATTTATTTTAAGGCCAGTACCATGCTATTTTTGTTATAAGAGTTCTGTAGTATGTCTTGAAACCTGGTAATGTGAAGCTTCTAGCTTTGTTCTTACTGTTCAAGATTGCTTTGGCTGTTTGGGATATTTTGCATAAGTTTGGTATTCTTTTTCTAGTTCTGTGAAGAATGTCATTGGTATTTTGATGGGTATTGCATTAAAGCTGTAAACCTCTTTGGGTAAATTTGAACATTTTACCATATTAATTATTCCAAGTCATGAATGTGAGAGAGATTTCCATCATTTTTCTGTACTGTTCAAATTTTTCATTAATGTCTCATAATTTTCAATAAAAACTTTCTTTGCATCATTGGTTAAATTCATTACATGGTTTTTTTATAAGTGGAAGAACTCCAAATAAAATAGTGACAAAAGTGAGATTGCCATGTGCACAAATTGATTTTTGAGTGTTGATTCTATATCCTGAAATTTTATTGATTTTGTTTATCAAATATAATAGTCTCTTAATGGAGTCATTTGGTTTCTCTATAGATAGAGTTGTGTTATCTTCAAACAGGAATAGTTCTTTATTTCCTGTTTATATATGCTTTCTTTCTTTTTCTTGCCAAATCTCTAGATAAAACTTCTAGTACAACCTTTAGTAAGAGTGATGAGGGTAGACATCCTTGTTTGGTTCCAAATCATAGAGGAAATGCTTTCATATTTTCTCCATTTTAGGCAGGATGGTTTTAAAGTCAGATTAATTCTTCAAGCTAGTTAAAATGGATACACTGTCTCTCTGTAAAGAATGGTGTCAGGGGAATATGCTAACAGGAATGCCTAAACTAAGATAATGGGGATGGTGATTAACAGGAGTATAAAAAACAGAATGATTAAAGAGGATAATCAAAAAGACCTAACAGATTGATGTTGTACAAGGTGGGGGGACCGGTTATCACTTAGTTTCTCTTTAGGGAAATATTTCTTTTTAGGGAAATATACATACTCAAATATGCACAATGATGCCATTCATGGAAATAGGAACACAGGTAGAAGAGCAGGAAGAAGAGGAGTTATAAATTAAATATGTTTATTTAAAAATATGAATTTCTTATAGGAGTCTGAAGTCTGAAAACTTAAAATATAATTTTGACGTCATAAGCATGAAGAGCAAAGGGAGACTAGACAAGCGTTGGTGGTAGAACACTAGTGGAGGAGTGTGCAAGCCAAGGAGGAGCTCAGCAGAACTAAAGATGTGACCCAAGAGGTGGAAGGTACACTACGACTCGATTTAAGATTATCTAAGGAGCTAAAAAGCCAAGGAAAGATTTCAGAAAGAAAGGAATGGTTAATGGGATCAAACTTCAGAAGGTAGAGGGAGAAGAGTTTCAACAGCCTAGTGAGGGGAGAATCCAAGTTGAAGTGAGTTGAATAATTGAAGAAGAGTGAAGAAAACATATATAGGTTTAGTACAAGTCATACAACTTAATTCTTGCTGCAGGGGAAATAATTGTGTGATAGAGACTTGGAGTCTAAAGAAGGAGGGATTTCTTAAATGAAAAAGCTGTGTTTCTGTAAAGGCCACTGAAATCTGTAGGAGTTTGTTAGGGCAACAATAAGAAAGTACCATTGACCAGGTGGCTTAAATACCAGAGAGTTATTTTCTCCCAATTCGGGAGACTGAAGATCAGCAGTGAGGGTGTCAGAAGGGCTATTTCTTCCAAGTCCTCTCTTTGGTGATTAGATGATCATCTTCCTGTGTCTCCACATCGTCTTCCCTCTGAGACTGTCTGTGATCTAGTCTGTTCTTGTAAGGACAGCACTCAGCATAATGTCCTCGTTTTACCATATTTACCTCTTTAAAGAATCTGGTTTCAAATGCAGTCATGTTATAAGGTACTGGGGATTAAGACTTAAATATATGAATTTGGGGGAGGGTGCTCTTCAACCCATAAGAAACTTTGTTGGCACTCTTTTAGCATTAAAGGGTAAGATGTTGAGGTTATAGGAGAATGAAGGGATGCACGAGGGAATGGGGTCCTCAAAGGAAGTAAATGGAATGAGATTGAGAGGAGAATCAGCCACAAAGGAGGGACATTGCTCTAGGTAATAGGAGGGGTTGAAAATGAGATGGATGCAGTGCATTAAGCTGTTAGAGAAACTGAAGTCTGATGGGTTCTTTCTTTGTATGGAGGTGGGGTATGATTGTCGTTGGGACTGAGTTTTGAGGAGGATTTACTGAGTGGAAGAGGCTAAAAAATAACCCAAGGGACTTGAGAATATTGGCAAAAGAGTGCTTGAAATATTGACTGTGAGCTACACTAGTAGAGAAAAGGATGGGAAGACATCAACAGGATAGGATTATGATCAGTGTCAAATCCTTAGATGCCTTGTGAGTTTGGATTTATTATGAAAAAAATCCACACAATGATAGTACTTTCAACTTTTGTTATTATGTCAATCTATCAGTGTTTTGTCTCCTCCTAAGATCATTAAACTTGCAATATAAGGAAGTTGCTTGTTCCCTGATAGAGATTAATACAATCACCTAGCTCACCCTTTCACTAAAGTTATGGTTAATTTACAGTATAACACATATTCAATATGTCCCACTTGGGTTTAAGAATATGAAACTTATTTTGAAAGAATGGATCTGGGAATTCAAGTGCCTAAGACTAAGAATAAAATCATTGCAGAGAATTAATGGATTGTGGAGAGAGCTTAGAAGTGAAAGGCAGAAAAATAATTCCAGGAGTAATGTCAGGAAAAGAAATGGATGATTGCGTTGGAGTGGGGTGGGGGGTGTTTCACTCAAAAAGCACTGAAGTAGATATGCTGAAAACTGAAAAGAGATGCCACAACCAATACTAAGTTACAAATATCTATTCTATATCTATTTCATGTAGTTTAAATGTTTATTAGTTCCCCACATCATAAAGTGCGAAAAGTGTTGTTAAAATTCACATACTTTAAAGCAATGAATTTATTACATATTCAAATGTCAAGTGATACATTGTTGCCAAAACCATAGCCTTTGTTTCCAAAGAAGTACAGCTAATGTTAGGGTCATGTGGCTCAAAAATCACACTGATTATTCCTTGTTCCCACTGCCTTTATGGATTGCTCACCACTCCTATTGTGAATTCAGATCGTGGTGTAAATTCAGGAATTTATTTCTGTCATGGAATGTGGAACCTGCCTTTAACCCACTGATTGAGAAACTTAGTTCCTGTTCTAGTTGTCCCATAATTAAATAGAACAGAGAAATTATTTTGAGGGTCTAAACCATAGAATTAAGTGATATTTATTCATGCTTCCTCCAGATTCTTTCAGTGCCCAAGAGTTTCCTTTTTATATTTTTAGCCAGCCTTCAAATTCCTTCTTCTGTGGCTTTTCTCTGTTTGCCTGAGACAAAGCTAATGCTTCAAATTTGACTGTATATGTGGACATATTTGATCAAATATTCATTTGAATGTGATTTTCCATCACTAGTTACTAGTTTTAATTTTTTCTCATTTTTGCTTGATAAAAATTGAAGAGAGAAATGAATGCATTGCATTAGTCCTCAAACCAAGTGCAATATCTTTTGAGTCTTTGGTTTTTTTCACGCCATCTCAGAGTCTACCTACGAAATAAGGTCTGGGTCCATTCTTCTCAGGACACTTCCTTTCTAATCATCTCTTCCATTTTTATTTGGGTTGTTCTCTCTTCTGTTATGATGCCATTATGCTTATGACATTATTCAATCTCCACAATAAAACATTCCCAATGTCATCCTGAAGTACAGTTATCTATCAGACAAATGTGGTAAATCTAGGCTCAATGCATTCTCCACTCTTTTTCTCATAATATCAAACATTTTCTGGCCTTGCTTTTTCCTGTTAAAATCTGTTTTTAGAATCTTCTGAAATGCCTGTCTACTACTCATTGTTTTTCCCAAAATGGATGGTTAAACACAAGATTCCTCAAGCTGCACACCACTAAGAGGCATATAAAAAGTTCAAGTATGAGAATTATTACTTTGATTTTTTTTCTTTAGTATCTTAATTTATGATAAGAAGACTTTGTTCACTGATTGACATAGCAGACGTTTTGGGGAGGAGCATGAGAAGCAACCTGAAGTACTGTCCTCTCACTCTTCTGGTCTCCTCTCTTGAAGTGTTCCCTTGTTAGTGTAAAGGTATTGATCTGTGAGACATGAGCCACCTAGAACTTCAGTCTATCAGAGGGGATAAACATGAGAATCAACTCAATTTTCTCCTATAAGTATTGTTGGTGTGTATATATATATATGTATATATCTCAGAATGAATAAAATATGCTTATATTGAATTTTCCACTCAAACATGCACTGTATGTCACATTTATTTTGGTTTCCTTAAACATTTTTCAGTCAATTTTACATCTTTCAGCCAACTTTTATAATTTTCTCCTAAAGTTCCTGCATACGGTTTTTAAATTGATCTTTTTCCACAAACAGTGAAATACTGTTTCCATTATAGAGAATTTTTTTTCAGATGGACAGGTCTAATAGACTGTAGCAGAACTGCCTGCCTGGACCCTACCATCTGCCCTCCTCCCGCCATGCATTCTTTTCTCCCCCTTTTCCTGGGAAGCAGATGGGACTAAAGGATACATATGATTTCATTTTCTAGGCTCAGTGTACCTGGACAAAAAGGCTGTACATCTGCACTAAGAGAGGGAAAACATTTTCAAATAATATGTTAGTATTCATTGGCATGGAAATCCTGTTTTTCACTCCTGGGATAATTATTTCTACAAACAGGAAATTAGCTCATCTTTCTGTGATAATTATGTTTTCTGCATTTACCAGAGACCCATAAAAAGGGCAATGTGAAGTCAGCAAACTCATCTCAACTCCACATCTGTGATGCACAAAGAATTGCTTAAAGCTTATTCAGGAACCCATCATTTTGTGCAACCTGGAACTACTTAAAATGTATAAACAATTGGGCTCAAATTTAGGTCTTGATGAATATGAGACATTTTCTTCAAGTCTGTTTTTTTTCTAAAGATTCTAAGTTCAGTCCTATCATAGATAAAACAGAGATATCATAATTATTAATAACTCAGTACTCTGTGAATGTTCAGCATGTCTCAAGCAGAGCAGGCTCTGTTTCATCTGTGAGGATACATGATCATAAGGTTCAGCATGTACACAGCTGGTTTATTGAGCTTCCAAGCTGGGAATATACTTCCTTTCAGAGTAAATAGCAAAAATGCATCCATAAGTAAGGCTCTTTTTATACACACACACAAACACACGCGCACACACACAGGTTCGGGGGAGGATCTATTAGTATACAACAATATCTGCATATTTTAACTTTCAGACCTCTTCCCTACTGACTCCCATCCTCCCCTATTAAAAAAAAGAAACAGGATTTTGTAACATTTTAAAAACCAGTTTCACAGATCATCTACATAGAAGATTTTTCTGCTGTATTCATTTACACTGACAGTATGACATGATTTCAAGTCAATAATTTCCACTAACAAGTATATTGTTTCTACTTAGTACAATTCACTCCTTAAGACAGGACAATGAAGACTTAATAGAAATATACATTAGTTTATAAACTTTCTTCTGTCTCCTTAAAGTTGTTATATATTTGCAGAATTGGGATTCCATCTGGACAAATTTTTTGATGTCACTTTGTATCTAGCAGTTAATCATGGACAACAGGAAAAAGCAATACTAAAGCAAGGAAGAGGATACATGACATATTTTAACAATCTTTTATTATTCAGCATCACACAAGGTTTCATTCTTTATTGTTGGTTGAATAAAAGATGAGATGGTCTCATGTGTTTCATATGCTTGATGATGTCTGCATTTGACTCATTTAAATAAACTTTCATAATTTATAAGGCTACCTAGTCTTCGTTGCTCATAAGAAAACTACTCTACTTAGTAAAACAATGCCCCCATAAGTGCCTGAGATTTTCCATAGGTACGTTGTTTAAAACCAGAATTCTATAAAGTTTGCAATCAATATGGAAAATGCATAAACTTCTGCTGTAGGAAATTTTATTCATGTGAGATATTTAACCTGTTAGCATTTAATACTGAAAGTATAAATGCTTTCTTGGTTAATTCCTATTCATCTTTTGGAATGAATTTTATCTGTTCTTGATAAAAGTCTAGGTGCCTTCTTTTTTGATACCTTCCCTATAGAACAGGTGTCTGTTTATTACCAGGGGATGATTTTTTGAGCCAATTCAGCCAGAAGCTTAGTGGAGATTCGTGATACAGAATGACCAAACTATAATTATAGATACCATAATCGGTTTAAAATTGTATAGATCCATATCCCTATCATTTCCTTTGTATAGTTATTCAGTGTAACTCAGCATCTTCCCTAGAAACCAACATCACAGAAGCGTATGCCCATAAAATTTTTACTAGAGCTAGTCAACTTCTTGTTTTCCATAATGGTTGTTTTGTTGGTTGAGTAACAAAAGGGGAAGTTTTTTCCATCCTATATAAATCAGATATCTAGTTAATGTTTATTCATATAGGCAGAAAAATTGGGAAAAGCCTAATAATGTGTATGGAGAATATTCAACCTATCTTTTGTAGTCTGATCTTTTTGGACTAATTCTTGAGCAGAGTTCTCATTGTATCCATTGGATTTGTAAGAGTGTGCACACAGTGCATATTTCCAGTCATTACTGGACCTGGGACGTATTCAAACTTAGTAGTACCTTGGCTTCCAGGGTGTGGCATAATTTGGTTAATACATTAGTTTTTCAAGTGTGGGATGAGTAATGATTACTTCTCTACCCCTTTATTAATTATCATCATCAGAAATATCAGACCAAATGCTGACTCTTAATAGTGATGGAGTTAAGAGTTTGTTAACGACCTTTTGGGAGTCAGAGTAGGAGTAAGTAGTGTTGATGGGTTCATTGTAGTTTAGTTGGCCTGCAGTCAACACCAGACCAATGTTGGGATTCCCTTTATATCCAAGGACAATGGAGAGGATGAACAGGAACAAAAATGAGGGAAGGAAATAGAAAAGACAGGAACTTTTCAATATATTATATGCCCAACAATGTTCTAAGACTTTCAAATATATTTTTGTATTTTTTGCAAAAATTGTGACACAAAATATCATTATTCTAAGTTTATTTATGTGGAGTTAAGTAACTTTTAAGGTCATCTGTTAATTTTGAAAAGTGTGTCCAAGATTTGAATCCATGAGATGCACCCATTATTTGCTTAGAGATACCAGTTCCAGCAAAAGAGACATTCATTTTGGAATGGATGGAGCAGGCCAGAAAAAAACTCATCTGAATATGCATAGGATGGTGTGCAGTTCTCATGACTGTGGAGATTTTTCTTTAATTTTTAAAATTTTAATTTTTTTTTGACAGGCAGAGTGGACAGAGAGAGAGACAGAGAGAAAGGTCTTCCTTTGCTGTTGGTTCACCTTCCAATGGCTGCCGCAGCCAGCGCGCTGCGGCCGGCGCACCGCACTGATCTGATGGCAGGAACCAGGTGATTCTCCTGGTCTCCCATGGGGTGCAGGGCCAAGCACTTGGGCCATCCTCCACTGCGCTCCTGGGCCACAGCAGAGAGCTGGCCTGGAAGAGGGGCAACCAGCACAGAATCTGGTGCCCCTACCAGGACTAGAACCTGGAGTGCCGGCACCGCAGGCGGAGGATTAGCCTATTGAGCCATGGCGCCGGCCTTTATACAGTAAATTTTAAAGTAACCACAGATCATTCTTTTTATTTATTTCAAAGGCAGAGTTGAGAGAGAGAGAGAAAGAGAGAGAGGGAGGGAGAGAGAGAGAGCCATCTTCTTCTTCAGTTCACTCCCCAAATGGCATCAATGCCAGGAGCCAGGAGCTTCCTCTATGTCTTCCATGTAGGTGCAAGGCCTAAACACTTAGGCCATCCTCTGATGCTTTGCCAGGCCATTTGCATGTAGCTGGCTCAAAAATTGAGGAGTTGGGACTTGAACCAGCACCCAAATGGGATGCCAGGGTTGTAGGTGGCAGTTTAACCTGCTACACCACAACGCCAGCCCTAAGGGCAGAGATTCTTAGTGACATGAAACCAATTCTGTGGGTGAAATACTTCTCATTTATTTTGAAAGAGTCTTAATTGAACATATTCTGTGGCAGGCTTATGCTTGTGGCCAGAATACAGAATAGAACAAGTGCTGTTCGTAGCACTTGGAAAGGTCATATTTTGGTGGAGATGTCCCTTGGCTCTAATGACTCATGATGACTTTCATAGCTTGAGGATCCCTTCAGAGGACGGGGCAAGGTAAAACCAACTGGAGGAAAGACACAAAAATTTGGCAAACATGAGATGATTGGAAACAATTTTGTGAGTAGAACTTCAGAGCGTACCAACGCAGAAAGAAACAAACCAGAAGACAAGAACAGTTCTATCTTAAATTTTTAAAGAAGTAAATTGGTATAAATCTGGAATAAAATCAAGTTGATGACTTTCTGCTAAACAAATTATGGTTTTACAGTATGTGTATTTGAAAGACATGTATGGCAATATCTGTTTTCTAAAAATAATATAATGGTTACTAATTCATTTGTAGCAGAGTCCTGTAAACCATTCTTATTTTATATAATTGAATGTTTTATGATAAAACTTGGTTGGCAACAAAAAGCCATAATTAATCTACAAGCAATGCGTTGGGTGGGAACTTCTACATGAGATGATTATATGAAGTTGGCAATCAAAGAAAATCAGAGTAAATGTAAATTGTATCATTTCACTGATTTATAGTAGCAGCAATGTACCCTACATACTCTATGTTATTTACATCAAGAGTATGAAAAAATCAAAAGCAAATTACACTGTTTTTGAAAATTTACAGCTCATCAGGAGGAAAATAGCTATTCCATTTTGAGTAAAATCTAAGTTGATTTCTCTTCTGAAATACCAATTGCTACTTACTGTGAAACTGAAAATTTATGCAGGAAATCTGACTAGTTTGTCAAATTGTCTGAATAGGAATCCTTTTTGATGAGAGTGGAAATAAGGAGACAAGGATGATAACAGGAGAGGAAATAGTATGTATATATATATATATATATATATATACACACACACACACATATATATATATATACATATATATAGTTAAAATAAATTGTCATAGTGGTGATTATGGTAGAATGATTGGAACAAATTTTATGATCAGAACTTCAGCGTTCTCAGGAGAGTTCCAACACAGAAAAAAACAGGAAGATGAATTCTATTTTCAATTTTGTAATGACTAGTGGGCCTAAAATAATCTAGAAGAAAATCAAGCAA
The DNA here is from genome assembly GCA_949820135.1 of Sylvilagus floridanus. Classification (NCBI taxonomy): domain Eukaryota; kingdom Metazoa; phylum Chordata; class Mammalia; order Lagomorpha; family Leporidae; genus Sylvilagus; species Sylvilagus floridanus. The sequence continues at coordinate 108,825,740 of OX463226.1, forward strand.
ATGGTTTACTGCTGGAATAAATTAGTTTTATCCTGTGTGCATTAAAATATGTTATTAAAAGTTGTATCCAAAAAGTGGGATATAGATTTGACAGAAGGTATGGATTTCTTATCTTACTCCTTTGCTCTAAAGTGAAGTTCATCTACAAGTAGAAGAGAGTTTCTCCTTATGTTGAAAGTATCTCATTTCAAACCAATGGACTCTGTTCCTCTGACCTGGAAAATTCTCTAGAGCCAAGCCTCTGATCAGGGCAGCCCTAGATGACAGAGATTTAAGCTTCCCAGGGGAAGAATACAAAATGGTTTAACATGAAACAATTCCTGGGTGTATTTCTGTGGATCAAACCAAATTCAGAAGCAGTAAAAGCACAAAGGTCTTTAGTCTTCAGAATTGCAATTTGGAATAACACATTTTTCAAAAGCTCTAAATCAGTTTCTGAAAAATATAGAGAAAACAGGAGCTTGTACGAGCAAACGGTATTGTTTTTTACAAAGCAATAAAATTTCTTCTGTGGGAAAACTTAAACATTATGTTACAGGTGCCATATGACCTATAGAAAGGAAAAAAAAAAGGAATATGGATACTTTGAAAAATGCCCATAAAACGTTAATCTGATTGTGTCTTGATGTGCATGTTGAGTCTCTGGACACAGTTCAATCATTTCTTTTGGATGGCTGCATTCAAATGTGAAGGTAACTGAAGTTTCTGCTCTCAGGCGCAGCTTCAGCCCCACCCCCAAGGCCATTTGAAAAGCTCTGTAAATGCTTTTACTATGATTTTCCCATTCTCCATGTTTCTTTCTGAGGTACCCTACAGGAATGTGTCCCAGTTGCCCACATGCTTAAGTCCTTGTTAGTTTTTCTTTCATCTCATTTTCTCTGCTTCTTGATTCATATTGTCTGAGATTACTTTCCAAATGAACCACCTACATCCATGTCTTTGTCTCAAGGTCCATTTTGAGGACACTCAAACTAGGACTTATGATGATTAGGAGAATGTACTGTCAGTAATGCATGTGAGAATGGCACAAAATAAGCGAATTTAAAGCCTTAGAAAATAAACTAATACTAACTGATAGAATCAAAAAGGGAGAGAATGGTCCAAAATGGGAAGCAGGACTCACAGCAGACTCATAGAATGGCAGATGTCCAAAATAGCACTCTGGCCTCAGAATCAGCCCATAAGGCATTCGGATCTGGCTCAAGAGCCCATGAGAATATTTTAGGCATGGAAAGCTAAGGCACTCTGGGGGGGGGGGGAGAAGACCTAAATGAAAGATCTCTGCAAGTGAGATCCCAGTGGAAAGAACGGGGCCATCAAAGAAGGAGGTACCTTTCTCTGAAGGGAGAAGGGAGGAGAGAACTTCCACTTTGACTATGACCCTGTTGGAATAAGATAAAAGTCAGCGAACCCTAAAGACTTCTATAGCCTCAGCAACTCATGACTAGAGCCTAGGGAGATTCCTGAGGCCATAAACAAGTGTGTCAAATTGTTAAATCAACATCAGGAGTCACTGTGTACTTACGTCTCATGAGGAATCTGTCCTTAATGTGTTATCCAATGTGAAGTAATGCTATAACTAGTACTGAAACAGTATTTTTACACTTTGTGTTTCTGTGTGGGTGCAAACTGATAAAATCTTTACATAGTATATACTGAATCGATCTTCTGTATATAAAGATAATTGCAAATGATTAAAAAAATCTTGGTGATGGCCGGCGCCGTGGCTCAACAGGCTAATCATCCGCCTTGCGGCGCCGGCACACCGGGTTCTAGTCCCGGTCGGGGCACCGGATTCTGTCCCGGTTGCCCCTCTTCCAGGCCAGCCCTCTGCTGTGGTCCAGGAGTGCAGTGGAGGATGGCCCAGGTGCTTGGGCCCTGCACCCCATGGGAGACCAGGGAAAGCACCTGGCTCCTGGCTCCTGCCATCAGACGAGCGCGGTGCGCCGGCCGTAGCGCGCCGACCGCGGTGGCCATTGGAGGGTGAACCAACGGCAAAAAGGAAGACCTTTCTCTCTGTCTCTCTCTCTCACTGTCCACTCTGCCTGTCAAAAAAAAAAAAAATCTTGGTGTTAAATTGGAAATTGCATAGATAATTAATCAATTCTTTAAAAAATCATGTAGGATCTCTGTCCTTAATGTGCTATACATTGTGAATTAATACTATAACTAGTACTCCAACAGTATTTTCACTTTGTGTCTCTCTGTGAGGGCAAACTGTTGAAATCTTTATGTAATATGTACTAAACTGATCTTCTGTGTATAAAGAGAATTGAAAATGAATCTTGATGTGAATGCAAGGGGAGAGGGAGCGGGAAAGGGGAGGGTAGCTGGTGGGAGGGAAGTTGTGTGGGGGGGAGCCATTGTAATCCATAAGCTGTACTTTGGAAATTTATATTCTTAAAATAAAAGCTATATATATATATATATATATATATATATATAAGAAAATAATTTTCTTGGTAGAATATTACAAAAAGTAACCATTTGTGTAAATTTAACTAATATTGTTTTTTGCATTTATAATCTTCTAATAATAATAAAAATCACTGAATATTACAACACTGTTTTTGGATGGGGATTGTTCATGCCATTGTATAATTGAGTCCTTTCAGAGTAGAGGGATTAATGTCCATTTTTTATAATTAAAAAATTACAGAAAATGAGAATGATTTTTGAAGGTTTTCATTTTGAATACAGAAATTTTATTCTAGGTCACATCTCAGTTCATTTATTCATGAAATCTAATGTGTAGTAATTAGGAATTTAAAACAGACTTTTAGATATTTTCTTTTCAAACAGAGAATACAATATTGTTAAATCCTTATATAATTATTTATTTATATAATCATTTACATAATAATTTAAATGTGGAACTCTTGACTTTCCTTGTTCAACGTTTACTTTTATTTCCCTCACTGAGATACCGCAGCCCACCTGACAGAACTTGCTTAAGTTGTTTGAATCACTGTGGTCAACACAAAATAGCCATCTGCCAAGATCTCAGTTTCTACCATATCAATAAAGACAAAGCTGGGAAAGATACAACACTGATTTACTTCAGGAACTGATAGTGTATGTAAATAATTACTTTTATAGATATATGATAAGCACTCTAAGGTGAAACTGAGATGATTGTTAAAATGTCCTGTTCCAATACTGAAGAGACAAAATTGTTTGCCTTTATGGTGTGAAGAATGGTTTCAGGGAGTCCTGTAGGAATAATTAGGACATCAAATGACACAGGAGTTTATGGAGAGGTATGCACAACTGATTAAATAGAAAACTGGAGGAACCCAACATTTAATTCAATCAATAAATGCTCACAAAGAAATAAGTATATTTGGGAATGTATGAAGGATCCTGCTGTTTTGTGTATCCAGATCACATAGGAGACTAGCAAAATGAGTTAATAGATTAATAGAAGGACATACCCATCTCATAAAAACTAGACTGATGAGAAACAAATTTACCATCCTCTGTGCTTATCTGGTTAATAATAATAATTTCTGACTATTTTAAAATATAGTAATATTGAAACAAAAATCAAGCTAATATCTCATTTTGAAATGGTATTAAATTATGGAAATCTCTATCTTTCATCTTTGTTTTTATTAGCAGAGCAGTGGGCAGAGACTGCAATAAAAGGATATTTTTTTCATCTGTTCAAATGTCATTTATATCCAGAGTAAAATTTATTTGCATAATACACCTACTAGCTTCTACCAAAAGGCCAAGTAGACAATTAATTCATGGAATATTTATGAGTTTACTGTTTTGTTTTTCAAGTCTTGCTTATGTGTAGGTGAATTAATGTGCAAATTAAATATTCATAAACCAATTTGTGTTATTGGTTATCCTGTGATATCCAGATATTATTTTTTCCTCTTTGTATTCAGTGATGATCCTCTGAGATTCACATACAAAGAACAGGCATCCTTGTGATACCTGTGTATCATTTTAAAAAATGAAAAATAATACTTCACAAAAAAAATTGTTTTATTGTCTCCTTTTACATGAGAGAATACTATTGGATCTTATTTTCTATTTTATAATAATTTAATTTATCATTCAGTAGTTTGAGAATATTTTAGTCTCAGGATCCCTTTACATGACTGAAGATCCCAAAGAATTTTATTATTTGTGGTTTATATCTAACAATTCTGGATGTTTTTTGAAATATTATAACTTAAAACTTATAAACTTTAAAACTATGTATTTATGGGAGTGGCATTGTGGCACAGCAGGTAAGTTCGCTGTCAGTGATGTCGGCATTCCATGTGGATGTCTATTGGTTTAAGTCCTGACTGTTTCACTTTGGACCCAGCTGCCTGATAATGCACCTGGGAAAGCAGTGGAAGATGGCCCAAGCGCTTGGGCCCCTGGACCCACATGGAATACTCCAAAGAAGTTATTGGCTGCTGGCTTTGGTCTGGCCCAGCTCTGACTGTTGCCATTTGGGGAGTGAACCAGCAGATGGAAGATCTCTCTCTCTCTCTCTCTCTCTTTCTATCTCCTTCTCTTTCTTTAACTCCATTTTTCAAATAAATAAAATAAATCTTAAAAAAACTATGTATTTTTATCTCACAATATTTGTTTCATAAATTTAAAACCATTCCGAAAGTTAATGTTAAAAGTATGTATTCATAAATTTATTTTAATATAACAGTTTTAAGTATCGTATTGAAATATCACAAAGATAGCAGAATAGTAACAGAATGGTCTGAATCATTCAGGGCAAAATTAGTAATTAAAAAAAGGGGAGAAACTACATGTATGACATAAAACTTTGAGGAATTCACAGCAGGAAACAAAGTGAGAACAACAGAGATAGTCCAGGTCTATACTGAAACAGTAAAAAAAAAAAAAAATGGGGAGGTTCAGACCAGGAGAGAAAAGTGCCACCCCAGCAGACCAGGTGAGAGGGGAACCTGGAGTTGCAGATAGCAGACCGGGTGAGGGAGCCCATGGAGTTGCAGGTAGCAGTGGGAGGGAGTGCTTAGTGAACTGCTTTTGAAATTCCATATGGGGAAAAAACTAAATGAAGAATTAGGGAGGTGGAACTTCCTTCCGCCACCCTATGTCCTGGAGGGACCTACAGCTGGCTAGTGGGGTTTTTGGTTTTTTTTTGTCTTTTTGTTTTCTGTTTTTGGATGCAGGCAGGCAGCTTGTGGCAAGTGGAAGCCCCACCTATCAAAAGCTTGTGCCCACCCACCACCATTGAGAAGTGAGTTGGGCTCCAGTAGGCAGGGGCTCCATGCACACACCCATGACTCACAGACCCATAGCAGCTCATAACAGAAGGAACCATACCAACAGGAAAAAAGCCACAGATCAAACATGCGGATTATTAAGCAGGGCAAACCAGTGCTGAAAACACTAGGGACTAACACCAGGGCATCCTGCAGCTGTAAGAGAAAGGTGGGTCACACCAACTGAGGTGAATATCCTCCTCCATCCAGATAACCAGAGGAGAGCTACAGAGCCTTACAGGGGCCTTACCTTGGATACTTGATCCAGCCTGGAATACTGAACAGTGCAAGCAGGCCACACCCAGCGCACACCTCTTGATTCTCACTGAAAATATAGACATCCCACTAACTCACAAAGACACAAAACAAAGATAAAAGCTACTAGACAGAAGAAACACACAAACAGAAAAAAACAAAGGAAGATATTTAAACAAGAATAGGGATGACACTAAAAGTCCCCCAAAGGAACTCTATAACACTTCAGTTGTAGAAGGTGAAGATGAAGAGATTGAGTATATGCCAGAACTGGAATTCAGAAAAGTAATCATTAGATTAATTAGAAGCAACCAGAAGCAAATTCATGAACTAAATGAAAACCAAAAAAAACTGTTGGAAATCTACAGGATACTATCAAATGACTCAACATACGGGTCCTAGGAGTTCCTAAAGGTATAGAAAGATATAAAGGATTAGAAGGTCTTTTAATGAAATAATAACAGAAAAATTCCCCAATTTGGAGAAAGAAAGAGACATCCAAGTATAGGAAGCATGCAGAACTCACAATAGACATGACCAGAAAAGATCTTTATGATTACACATTGAAGTATAACTCTCCACAGTAAAACATAAAGAAAAGATTATAAAATGTGTCCAGAGTATCACCAGATCACACTCAGAGGAACTCCACTTAGATTCACAGGAGACTTCTCATAAGAAACCCTACAGGCTAGAAGAGAATGTCAAGATATAATCCAAGTCCTTAGAGAAAAAATTGTCAACCCGGAATAATATATCCAACAAAGCTCTCACTTATGGATTAAAGTGAAATAAAGATCTTCTGCAACAAAAAGAAATTAAAAGAATTTGTAACTACCTGCCCAGCCCCACAAAAGATTCTCAAGGATGTGCTGCACACAGAAAGACAGAACAGGACTATCACTATGAAAAAGGTGAAAGCAGAAAATTGCTAGTAGAAGTACAAAGAAACCCAAACTAAAGAACAGAACTATTCTAAACAGCACTCTGGCCTCAGAATTAGCCCTTAAGGCATTAGGATCTACCTAAAAAGCCCATGAGATTTTCGCAGGCATGGAAAGCCAAGACACTGTAACAAAAAGAAAAAAAAATGACCTAAATGAAGATCTCTAAGATTCCAGTGGAAAGAATGGCCCATCAAAGAAGGGGGTATCTTTCTCTGAAGGGAGGAGAGAACTTCCACTTTGAATATGACCTTGTCTAAATAAGGTCAGAGGTTGTGAATTCAAGAGGCTTCCATAGCCTTGGCAGCTCAATGCAAGAGCCTCTGGTGATTACTGATGCCTTAAATAAGAGTGTCAATTTGTTAAAAGAACAACGGGAGTCACTGTGCAACTACTCCCCATGTAGGATCTCTGTCCTTAAGGTGTTGTACTATGCAAATTAACAGTAAAACTACTACTCAAACAGTACTCTATACTTTGTGTGTCTGTGTGGGTACAGTCTGTTGAAATCTTTACTTAGTATATACTAAGTTGATATTCTGTATATAAAGATAATTGAAAATGAATCAAGATGAAGACTGGGAAGGGAGAGGGAGTGGGAGATGAGATGGTTGCAGGTGGGAGGGAGATTATGGGGGAAAACTGCTATAAGCCAAAAATTATACTTTGGAAATTTATATTTATTAAAGTTGGGAAAAATTTAAAAAATAGAATATAAAAAAGATAAAAAATAAAATAATTGATCTTAAATAAATTTGCCTGTATGTATTGTACTAAGCTAAGAATAATGGAATCAGATTATATTTAATCTACATATTTGTATGAAATAAAAACAAATTCAAGCAAAAAAAGAATAAGACTATTAATGGAAATATGGCAGGGTAAAGTCATAACTTAACAATAGTCACCCTGGGGCCAGCACTGTGGCGTAGTGGGTTAACAACCTGGCCTGAAGTGCCGGCATCCCATTTGGGCACTGGTTCGATATCTGCCTGCTCCATTTCCATTCTAGCTCTCTTGTATGGCCTGGGAAAGCAGTAGAAGATAGCCTGAGTCCTTGGGCCCTTGCACCCATGTGAGAGACCCAGAGGAAGCTCCTGGCTCCTGGCTTGTGGCCAATAGAAGAGTGAACCAGTGGATGAAAGACCTCTCTCTCTCTTTCTTTCTCTCTCTCTCTCTCCCCCTCCTCTCTCTGTATAACTCTGACTTTCAAATAAATAAATACATCTTTTAAAAAAATAGTCATTCTGAATGTAAATGGTCTCAACTCTCCACTTAAAAGACACAGACTGGCTGAATGGATTAAGAAAGAAAACCCAACTATTAGCTGCCTACAAGAAACACAGCTCACCAACAAAGATACACACAGACTGAAAGTGAAAGGATGGAAAAAAATAATCCATGACAACAGCAGCCAAAAAAGAGCTGATGTAATCATCCTAATATCAGACAATAGACTTTAAAACAAAAACTGTTAAAAAAAAAAAGAAAGAAGTGTATATATAATGATCAAGGGATCAATTAACAGGAAGAGGAATATGTGACCATTATAAATGTGTATGCACGTAATATAGAGCACCTAGCTCTTTAAAAAAAAAAAGTTAATGGTTTTTAAAGATTTAGACTCAAATATAATAGTAATGGGGGACTTCAATATCCCACTTTCAGCAATGGACTGATCAATCAGACAGAAAATCGACAAAGAAACATCAGATTTAATTGATACTATAGACTAAATAGTCCTAACATATCTACAGAACTATCTACCCTACAGCCACAGGATACACACCAGTGCTTAGAACTTTCTCTAAGATTAACCACATGCTAGGCCAGAAAGCAAGTCTCAGCCAATTCAAATAATTGAAATCATACCATGCATATTCTTTGACCACAATGAAATGAAATTGGTAATCACCAAGTTTTTTTTTTCATTTTTAATTATGTTTATATACAGAAGATCGATTCAGTATATACTAAGTAAAGACTTCATTAGTTTGCACCCACACAGAAACAAACAAACAAAAAAAACTTGGTGTTAAATTGAAATTGCATAGAAAATTAATCAATTTAAAAAATATATATCATGTAGGATCTCTGTCCTTAATGTGCTATACATTGTGAATTAATACTATAACTAGTCCCCCGACAGTATTTTTCACTTTGTGTTGCTATGTGAGGGCAAACTGTTGAAATCTTTATGTAATATGTACTAAACTGATCTTCTGTATAAAGAGAATTGAAAATGAATCTTGATGTGAATGGAAGGGGAGAGGGAGCGGGAAAGGGGAGGGTTGCGGGTGGGAGGGAAGTTATGGGGGGGGAAGCCATTGTAATCCATAAGCTGTACTTTGGAAATTTATATTCTTTAAATAAAAGCTTTATTAAAAAAAAAAGAAATTGGTAATCAACAATCCAGGAATCCCCAGAGTATACACAAATACATGGAGACTGTACAACATGTTCCTGAATGAACAGTGAGTCATTAAAGAAATCAAAAGAGAAATGAAATAATTCCTGGAAACAAATAAAGATGTCAATGCAACATATCAAAACTTATGGGATACATCAAAAGCAGCATTAAGAAGAAAGTTTATAGCAATTGGAGCCTACATCAAGAAATTAGAAAGGCACCAAATAAAGGAGCTATCAGTGTACCCCAAGGATCTAGAAAAATAACAGCAAACGAAACCCAAAACTAGTAGGAGAAAAGAAATAATTAAAATTAGAGAAGAAATCAACAAAATAGAAACAAATAAAACAATACAAAAGATCAGCAAAAGAGAAAGCTGGTTTTAAATAAAATGAAATTAAATTGACACACCATTGCCCAAACTAACCCAAAAAAGGAGGGAAAGGATGCAAATTAACAAAATCAGAGATGAAAAAGCAAAAGTAACAACAGACACCTCAGAAATTTAAAAAATCATTAGAAATTACTACAAAAAAACTGTACGCCAACAAAATGGGAAACCTAGAAGAAATGGATTCCTGGGCAAATATGACCTACCTAAATTGGACTATAAAGACACAGAAAACCTAAGCAGACCAATAAACCAGACAGAACTCAAGTAAGTAATAAAGATGCTCCCAATGAAGGAAAGCACAGGACGAATTGGCTTCACCAATGAATTCTACTGAACATTGAAAGAACTTACTCCAATTCTTCTCAAGCTATTCAAAACAATCAAAAGGAGGAATCCTCCAAAATTCTTTCTATCAAGCCAGCATCACCTTAACTCCTAAATCTGAAAAAAGATATAACAGATAAAGAGAACCAGAGACCAATCTCTCTGATAAACATAGATGCAAAAATCCTCAACAAAATATTAGCCAGTGGAAAACAACAACATATCAAAAAGTTGATTCACCCAAAGTGGGATTTATTCGTGGCATGCCAGGATAGTTCATCATTCATAAATCAATCAGTGTGATACATCGCATTAAGAAATTGAAAAACAAAGATTATATCATTATCTCAGTGGATGAGTGGATGCAGGGAAAGCATTTGACAAACCACAATACCCCTTCATGATGTAAATGTTAAGCAAAGTGGGAGTAGAAAGATTTCTAACACAACCAAGACAATTTATGGCAAACCCGTGGCCAACATCCTATTGAACAGGGAAAAGTTGGAAGCAATCCCAGAGATCTTGAGCCAGACAAGAGTGTCCACTCTCACCACTGCTTTTCAATATAGTTCTAGAAGATCTAGCCAGAGCCATTAGACAAGAAAAAGAGATCAAAGGGATACAAATAGGGAAGGCAGAAGTCAAACTATCCCTATTTGCAGATGACATGATGCTATACATAGTGGATCCAAAAGATACCACTAAGAGAGTATTGGAACTCATAGAAGAGTTTGAAAATGTAACAGGATATAACATCAACAAATAAAAATCCACATCTTTTGTATACAAAGACATTGCCAGAGCTGAAAAAGAGCTTCTAAGATCAATTTGATTCATAATAACTACAAAAAAATCAAATACATTGGAATAAATTTTATCAAGGATGTCAAAGATCTTTTTGATGAGAATTACAAAACATTAAAGAAAAAATTAAAGAAGTTACAAAAAATGGAAAATGTTCATGGATTGGAGGAACCAATATCATCAATATATCTATACCATTGAAAGCAATTTACAAGATTCAGTGAGATACCAATCAAAATACCAGACATTTTTCTCAGGTTTAGGAAAAATGATTTTTGAATTCATATGGAACCTGAGAGGCAAAGCAATCCTATACAGCAAAAACAAAGCCAGAGGCATCACAATACCACATTTCAAGACATACAGCAGGGCATCTAAATTAAAATACCCTGGTTCTGGTACAAAAACATATGGATAGACCAATGAAGCAGAATAGAAACACTTTCAATCAATCTAAGCATCTACAACCAACTTACCTATGACAAAGGAGCTAAAATCAACCCCTGGAGCAAGGATAGTCTTTTCAACAAATGATGGTGGGAAAAATGGATCTCCATATGCAGAAGCATGAAGCAAGATCGTTACCTATACCTTGCACCAAAATCCACTCAAATTGGACTAAAGATCTAAATCTATTATCTGACACCATCAAATTATTAGAGAACATTGGGGAAACCCTAAAAGACAATGGCACAGGAAAAGAATTCTTGGAAAAGACCCTAGAGGCACAGGCAATCAAAGCCAAAATTGACAAATGGGATTACATCAAATTCAGAAATTTCTGCACTGCAAAAGAAACAATCAGCAAGATGAAGAGACAACCAACAGAATGGGAGAAAATATTTGCAAACTATACAACTGGTAAAGGATTAATAACCAAAATATGTAAAGATATTAAGAAGCTCAACAACATCAACCATAGCAACATTAAACAACCCAATAAGAAATGGATAAGGGGTTAAACAAACATAAGAGGAAATCCAAACTGCCAACAGACACATGAAAAAATGCTCAGGATTACTAGCCATCAGAGCAATTCGGATCAAAACCACACTAAGTTTTCACCTCACCCCCATTAGGATGGCTTTTATACAGAAATCAACAACAATGATGGCTATGATGTGGGGGAAAAAAGACACTAATCCACTGTTGGTGGGAATATAAACTGGTAAAGACACTATGGAAGCCAGTGTGGAGATACCTCAAAGATCAGAATCTAGACCTACCCTATGACCCAGGCATCCACTCCTGGGAGTCTAACCAAGGAAAATGAAATCAGCATATTAAAGAGCTATCTGTGCCTCCATGTTTATCACAGCTCAACTCACAATAAAAAAGACATATAATCAACCCAAATGCCCATCAACTGAAGACTGGATAAAGAAATTATAGGATATGTATACCATGGAATACTACACAGCAGTATAAAAAACAAAACAAAAAAACAAAACTAAAGTCGAGTCAATTGCAACCAAATAGATGAAGCTGGAAAACATCATACTTAGTGAAATAAGCCAATCCCAAATGGACAAATTCTATATTTTCTCCCTGACTTGTGAGTACCTTAAAGAAAACATGTGGAAATGAAATTGACACTGTGAGAAACAATGATTTAGAATAGCCCTTCTCTCAACTGTTGAGAACAACTTCTTATTCTGTATTTTTGTTTATCTTTTCCTTCCTTTTTGTTTATAATATTCTCCTTATCTGTTTCTCTTTTGTATGATTCATTGAATGCTATACTTAACATAGTTAATCAATCACATATGTATAATGTTAAATGTAAACAGATCTTAGTAAAGAATAAGAGTGAGAATAAGGGGAGAGGAAGGGGGTGAGTGTGGGTGAGAAAGCAAGCACAGTGGGAAGAATTACCAAGATCCTAAAGATGTAATTGTGAAGTGTATGAAATTTGCAACAGTAAAGCAGTATAGCCCTACATACATTCTTACGGACTTAGTTCCTAGAGTACAGCTTAACAATTAGCCATAGAACTCCCAAATCTCTTAAGCTGGCTGATAAGTATAGCAGCTTAAGTGTTATTAAGATCAAATTGATAGGAACAAGTGGAAAAGGGATCATATAGATAGTATCAAGTGTTGAAGTTATCATATAAATAGGACTAAGTGTTTGAAAACAATAATAGACAGAATTAAAAAGGTGTGAAGGATCCAACATAGATACAGCAGACTCACAGAATGAGCACAGCTTTAAGTAGCACTCTGACCTCAGAAACAGCCCTAAAGGCATTCCAGTCAGGCTGGAAAATACAGGAGGAGAATTTCTGGCACAGAAAGCCATGATACTTGGAGAAAAAAAAAAAAAAGGTCCTACATGAAGGACCCCTGTGGGTGAGACCCAGTGGAAAGAAATGGCCACCAAAGAAGAATGTAGTTTTCTCTGAAGGGAGGCTAGAACTTCCACTTTGCTTATGGCCTTGTTGAGCCAGTGGATCCAAAAGGCTTCCATAGCCAAGGCAACTCATGTCAAGAGCCTTGGGTGATCACTGATGTCATACATAAGAGTGCTATTTGTTAAATGAACAATAGTCACTGTGCAGTAACTTCCCATGCTGGACCTCTGACCCCAAAGAGTTGTATTGTGAGACTTAGTAGTAAAACTTGTTCTCAAAAATCATCTCCATTTACTATGTCTCATAACTTATAGGTATGTCTAAGAGCTCACAAGGATGTACCATCCTTGAGTTCTTGAAAGACAAGTTTCTAAAAGGAAAGAAGGGGGAGGAAATAAGGGAAAAGGGGAATGGGGAAAATATGAAATCACCTTCAAGAAGCAATAATATAGAACAGCACTTGTCTAGACTATTGAGGAACAATTCTCTTTGTTTTTTTATTCCATTTTTTGTTTTTCTTTTTCTTTCTTGTACTAAACAGGAGGAGGAAGTTGGGGAAGTGGGTGGAAGGTTACAGTGGGAAAAATCATTATTTTCCTAATGTTATATTTATGAGATGCATGCAAATAAAAAAACTAAAAATAAAAAATCTTGTGACACTTAAAAATATTATATTATATATATTATTGAGAGACAAATTCTGAGATGTTCCCAATTCAATTTACAAAGGCCCAAGGAAGGAGGAAAGAAGGAATGGGAGGAAGCTGATTAGTTAAGTTACAGACTGAAAAGAACCAGAGGCCTTTCTACATTCCTCGATGGATGTTAGATTGTCTCCTTATAACAATTATTTGTAGTGACCTAGACACTATTCAGCTTTCTTCCTAATACACTTAACTTGTTTTTCCAAGGCTTCTCTCAGTCAATTTACACAAAATTTCTATATTTATATCAGACAATGTTATTATTTTTTAGAAAGGTTGTGGTCCTTGATTAAAGGTGTTAATTCTTTTTTTTTTTTTTTTTCATTTGACAGGTAGAGATATAGATAGAGACAGAGAGAAAGGTCTTCTTTCTGTTGGTTCATGCCCCAAATGGCTGCCACAGCCAGCTCTGTGCTGATCCAAAGCCAGGAGCCAGGTGCTTCCTCCTGGTCTCCCATGCAGGTGCAGGGGCCCAAGCACTTGGGCCATCCTCCGCTCCCCTCCTGGGCCACAGCAGAGAGCTAGACTGGAAGAGGAGCAAGCAGAACTAGAACCGACACCCATTTGGGATGCCAGTGCCGCAGGCAGAGGATTAACCAAGTGAGTCATGGCGCTGGCCCCTCAGACCATGCTATTCTAACACCTATGGTGTTCAACTTTGAGCTATTTGCTACTATTATCCCATATGCTGAAATTATTCTTAACAAGAAAGCCTTAAAAGAAAAATATAGCAACATTTGAGAAAATAAATTTCTTTTTTTTTCACAAACTTCATGTGCCAACCAGTCAGCATTGCTTCGCATACTAGCTCACATAATATCTTATGTTGAAGTAAAAACTGCACACTCATAGTGCCCCATAATAATTTAAATTATTGTTATGACTATTTAGAGTCTTTTAGCAAGTCACTACATTGGAGGGAATTTTGAATCATTGGTATGGTATGTTGTTTTAGCAAAGGAAAGAAATTAAATATTTTGGCCTGGGGTCGAACCTCTCCCCTGAAAATTATTTGTTGTACTTTGTAGGACAAACTCCTAAAGTTATTATCGGATAATTTCTACACAGTAGATATTTAGTTCAAATCATATGTCTCTCTATATATGTTTTACATATATATGTGCATGTATATGATGGTAATAGTGATTTATGAGAAACAAAACAAAATAACTCTTGCTTTCCCCTCTAAAATCCAGCTAATAAAATGATGTTTTGTGTTCCTGACACAAAACTCACAAAGAACAATGTCATTTCAATTATATGATTGTGATCGTTTCCTCTTTCAACATGGGTAAACAAACAGCTTAGACATGCTTATGAGAAAATTAAAGTGAAATGAGACTTGAAAGATTCACATGAATATAAAGACCAGAGTCCCACAAAGCACAGACTGTTTTCTCTGCATTTTGTGTGTTTAGAATAACCTGCTTCATATTGTTGTTAGAAACAATTTCCCAGAGATGAAAAGAAATTCTCCCAGAAGAGATCAGAGACTTAGGAAAACAGATGAGGTTGAACTTAAAAGTAAACACATGGAAATATGGCTTCTGGGTGTTTATTGAGTTAGGATATCTTTATGCTTACTAGCTTCAGTTATTTACTTTGTCTTCAGGTTTATCTTTCTATTTGAACATAGATAATGAGAAATTATGTGGAAAAAAAGGCTAATAAATGGGGCCTGAGTGAAACAGGTAACTTCTTTGGATTTTACACTGTGACTAAGGAACATATAAATGTATAAAAATTTAAATATTAGGCACCATGAATGTATACGATTTTGAATATGTTTTTCTTTATTTACTGTTCCTATACTCTAAGAGCTAGAATATCAACACAGGGAAACATTAAAAATAATAAAATATTCGATAGCAACTTTTGCCAAAGTCTTATATGTTGAATAACATGTTGAAATCTCAAAGGCCATTTATGGTACAGTACAAATATTACTATTTCTTTTAAAAAAGATTAAATAATTTATTTATTTGAAAATCAGGGTTAGAGGGTTAGAGGGAGAGACAGAGAGAGATTTTCCATCCACTGGTTCGCTTCCCGGTTAGTCACAACAGCCAGGCTGGGTTAATTGAAGCCAAGAGCCAGGAATTTCTGATGTGGATGTCAGAGACCTAAGCACTTGGAACATCATCCACTGCCTTCCTAGGCCATTAAGAGAGAATTGGATCAGAAGTAGAGTAGCCAGGACTCAAACTGGATCCCATATTGGATGCCAATGTCTCAAGCAGTAACTTTATCTGCTATACCACAGGGCCGGTCCCTGATTATTACTTTTCAATGTCAGTAGTTGAAAAATGTATGAATGTAAGGGAAAAAAAAACTTTTTGTGTTTCCCCAGAACATCCAGAAAATAGTGCTACACTAAAATTTACAAATGACATGAACTGTTAATTTTCTCAATATCAGTTTTCTCTTCTCTGTTTAGTAATGGTAAACTTCCCTTCCCCTGATGTCTTCCTCCTTGCCTATTCACAGACTGTTAACAAGGAAGACTTCCATTTAGCTGGAGATTATACTTTATTCTTAAAGCAACTTCTTTTATTTAAGGTAAATAAATTTCATGTAATTAATATATGCAGATTTAGGAACATAGCGATACTTCCCACTCCACCCTCCCTCCCACCCATGTACCCACCTTGCTCCTCTTTCCTCTCTTTTTCCCTCTCAATTTTTACAATTATCTACTTTTAGTTTACTTTATACTCATTAGATTAACCCTACACTATGTAAAGAGTTCAAAAATGGGAAGAAGAAAAAAAAAAAAGAAGAAACACTGTTCCTCAACAGAAAAGGCAAGGGCTGTAAGCAATCATCGAATCTCAAAATATCAATTTCACTCCTATACATTACATTTTTGGTACTCTTTGTTACAACAGATCAGGGAAAATATGTGGTATTTGTTTTTGGGAGACTGGCTTATTTCACTAATTATAATGGTTTCAGTTGCATCAATTTTGTTGCAAAAGACAGGATTTCATTCACACATACTCAGCTGTGTGTGTATGTGTATATACCACAATTTCTTTATGCAGTCAACAGTTGATGGACATCTGGGTTGATTTCATATCTTTGCTATTGTGGTTTGAGTTGCAATAGCATGGTAGTATGGATAACTCTTTCATATGCTGATTTCATTTTGTTTGGGTGAATTCCCAGGAGTGAGATGGCTGGGTCATATTGTGTTTCTATTTTAAGCTTTATGAGTATCTCCATACTATCTTCTACAATAGCTATACTAGTTCCCATTCCCATCAACAGTGGATTAGGTTATCTTTTTCTCCATTAGAGTATCTTTTTCTCCACATTCATGCCAGCATTTATTGTTTGCTGATTTCCTTGTGGTTTATTTTTTAAAGATTTATTTATTTATTTGAGAAGCAGAGTTACAGAGAGTAACAGAGAGAGAGAGAAAATTCCAGCCACTTGGTCTCTCTTTAAATGGATGCAATGGCCAGAGCTGGGCTGATCCAAAGCCAGGAGAATGGAGTTTCTTCCAGATTTCCCATGTGGGTTCAGGGTCCCAAGCACTTGGGCCATCATCCACTGCTTTCCCAGGGCATTAGGTGAGAGCCAGATTGGAAGTAGAGTAGCCAGGACCCTAACCAGTGGACACTGGGATGCCAATGCCACAGGTGGAAGCTTAACTTAGTACAACACAGTATACTGGCCCCCTCAATGTGGTTTTGATTGTGATTTCCCTGATGGCTCGTGATCTTGAGCATTTTTTCATGGGTATTTTGGCCATTTGAATTTCATCTTTCGAAAAATGCTGGTTCATGTCCTTTGCCTATTTATTAACTGGATTGTTTGTTTTGTTGTTTTTCAGTGTCTTCAGCTCTTTATAGATTCTGGAAATTAATTCTTTATCAGTTTCATGGTATGCAAATATTTTCTCCCATTCTGTCCAATGCCTCTTCACTTTGCTGATTGTTTCTTTTGCAGTACAGAAGCTTCTCAGCTTGATGTAATACCATTTGTCAATTTTGGCTTTGACTGCCTGCATTTCTGGGGTCTTTTCCAAGAGTCTTCACCTATGCCAATGTCTTGCAGAGTTTCCCCCAATGTTGTCCTCCAGTAATTTGATTGTATCAGGTCATAGATTTAGATCCTGGATCCACTTTGAGTGGATTCTTGTGTAAGGTGTAAGGTAGGGGTCTTGTTTTATACTTCTGCATGCAGAGATCCAATTTTCCCAACACCATTTGTTGGAGAGACTTTCCTTTCCCCAGGGATTGATGTTAGCCTCCTTGTCAAAGATTAGGTGGCTGTAGATGCATGAATTGATTTCTGGGTTTTCTATTCTATTCCATTGATCTACAGTCTATTTTTGTGCCAGTACCAGGCTGTTTTGATTATAACTTCCCTGCAGTATGTCTTGAAACCTGGTATTGTGATGCCTCTGGCTTTGATTTTGTTGATTAAGATTTAGCTATTTGAGGTGTTTTGTATTTCCATATGAATTTTAGCAGCTTTTTTTCTATATCTGAGAAGAATGTCATTGGTGTTTTGATTGGAATCACATTGAATCTGTAAATTGCTTTCAATAGTATAGGCATATTGTGTATATTAATTTTTCCAATCCATGAACATGGAATATTTTTCCATTTTTTGTGTGTATCTATTCTATTTCTTTCTTTAATGTTTTATAATTTTCATCATAGAGATCTTTCATCATCTTGGTTAAATTTATTACAAGGTACTTTTTTTAGTTATTGTGAATGGGATTGATCATAGAAGTTCTTTTGCAGCCATGGCATTGTCTGAGTAGACTATATTTTCTGTTAGTCTCCCACTTCAAGCAGCAGGTCATATCTCTTATGACCCTTTTCCTGCATTTTTGGACTGGAATTCAAATACAGCACAAGTGAGCTAACCTTGTGGATACTTTTGATTTGTGCTGTCCAGGACAGGGACCACCAGCCATGGATGAATATTTAGAACTTGGAATATGTCTGATTTGACTTAAGGATTGGATTTTAAATTGTATTTAGTTTGAGTTTCAATTTAAAATTTGATTTGCAACTTAGTTAATGAAAAAGTTTTTGCATTTGGAACACCTTGTGTATCTACTTTTTTAGCTAAAAATTTCATGAAATCCAAGTACAGAGTGCATTTGCAGTGAAATGTATCAATCTGAGATGCAGTGCATGTTTAAAAGAATATTTTGCATGTGTCTGTTGTTGAATTTTTTACTTAATGGAGGGTTAATCTTATGATTATAAAATGAACTGAAAGCATATCACTGTAAAAACTGAAAGAAAGAATAAGAAAGGAAGGAGGAGAGAGGGTGGGTAGAGAGGGTGAGAAATATCACTGTGCTCCTAAATCTGTATTTATGAAATTATAAAAGGAAAAAAAGAAACAAAACAAAATGAATTTTGCATACATTAGATTAAGTTGAATATATTACTAAAGTTTAATTTCATCTATTCCATTTTACTTTAGGGAAATATATCTAATAGAAAATTAGAAATTATAGGGGTCAGCGTTGTTTGATAGCAGGAAAAGCCACTGCCAATGATATTGGCATCCCTAATAGGTGCTGGTTCATGTCATGGCTTCTCCACTTCTGATCAGTTCCATGTAAATGACCTGTACTTGGGTCCTTTCCACCTATGTGGGAGACCTGAATGAATCGCCTGGCTTCTGGATTTGGCCTGGCTCAGCCATGGCTGTTGCAGATTTTTGGGGAGTGAACCAACTGATGATGGAAGATCTCTGTCTTTTTCTCTCTCTAAAACACTTGCAAATATATAAATCAATCTTTCAAAGAAATTTTATGTGTCTTTGACACCTATTTATTTCAGATAACACTGATTTAGGATATGAGACAGCAACAGACAGAGGCAACTCCTAGTCTTTGGGTGACCTCATGGAACAGAACAGAGTGAACAGCCCATAGCCACCCCCATGTCAGACTTCTGTGTTGGAAGGAAATAAGTCTAATTGGCCTAAGAAGCTATTGTTTTCTGTCAGATAGAACAGTCAAACTCGGGCCTCAAATCCATTTCCTTGGAATTGAGATTGTTGAAACTCCCTTTGAATTTAGGGTGATGGTGGTTGTCACATAGGGAGGAGAAACATGTAAAGGATGCTAATGAAGTAGGGACCTTGTAGGATGGAGGGAGCAGGATTAACTCAATGTTACACTCAGTGGAGGAACCCTGGTGGGTTTATTAACAGAGAAAAACAGGTGTTATGCAAGAACTGGATAAACACGATGGGCATTCTTTCTAAAAGACATAGTGACTGTTAAAATAAAGAAGCTCTGAAGACCATTGAAGGGAATCAAATATCTGTGGTCTCTTAGGAGCTTTTTCTCCCTGTTTTCCTACCTATATGCCACCTCTGCAATCATTGATCAATTCAACTGACAACAATAAAGAA
Organism: Sylvilagus floridanus; assembly: GCA_949820135.1. Classification (NCBI taxonomy): domain Eukaryota; kingdom Metazoa; phylum Chordata; class Mammalia; order Lagomorpha; family Leporidae; genus Sylvilagus; species Sylvilagus floridanus. The sequence continues at coordinate 108,845,579 of OX463226.1, forward strand.
AAGAAAGGAGGAAGTGTTTTCTGGCTCATCAAATGTGTGTGTGTGTTTGTGTGTGTGTGTGTGTGTGTGTGTGTGTTTATTTGAGGCTTTAGTTAACTTCTTAATAAAAAAAGAAATTTGCAACAACTTACTTAGATTAGGTTTTGGAAGTTGTCTATGAACTTTGACAATTCACAACATCCTTCTATTAATATTAAAGTGAGGTAAGAGTTGTTTTTTTTTTTTTAATCTGTTCATAAATTACACCTAAATGCCAAGGATAGTGATTAATGCATTTCCAGATTCTTTTGTTGTGTCTCATCAATTTTTTCATGCTCTGTCATTAATATGCCAAAACTTGCTTAATAAGGGAATAATGTAGACCTGCACATTACTCAACAGATGGAAACTCAAAGGAATAAGGTGATATTTAATAATTTCTCAGGAAAATCTATACCTGGATGTGGGACTTTTGAGAGACACTGGCTATGTGTTCTTGGATTATTTTACAATTTAGATTTTAATACAAAAGCAAAAAGTCATTAGTGTGTTACAAGGATGTGAATTGTGCCATTAATATGCCAAGGATTTAAATTCATTTTTATGTTAATGTGAAGTACCAAACACTTCATTCTGTAGATAAAAACTGTAATTGTGGGGTGGGAAATTGAGCTGCATTTGTTTATTTGAATGTTATATAACACTCTTTAAAAAACACTAGACAGGTTGATGTTTCAACTTGAAGTATTACAACTACCTCTCAGTTAATTCTCTAAATAAATGAAATCACCGTATCCCCACCCATTTCACAAATAATGGAATTGCTCCAAGATTTTGTGTCATCAAAGAGAATAATTAAAAGAGTCGTATTACAAATTACAATGACAAATCCTTAATGATCAAGTCCATTGCATTAAAATTTTTTCTCTGCCTCCAAGTAGTCAATTACTACAGACTTCTTTTTCACAATACATGGATTTCAAAAACTGTGGAAACAGCCAGACAAGTAAGTTAAAATTTTGTGAGAAGAATTGGAAATTAATATTAACTGAGAAAGTAGATGTTCCTAAAAACTTAATGTGAAATTTTTCTTTTCTACCTACCACAGTCTCCAGAGAGATTATTAAAATATTTTAATATCAGAATATTTTAATATTCTGACAGCGCCATATTAATAATCATTATCTTGTGAACTCAAGGAAAGAATCTCATTATATAATTTAAATAAATAGCATAGTTTTAGGTTGTAGATTCAATATGTTGTAGAACTACTAGTGGAGTGTAATTCTTATGCCAATATATCAAATATGTTGGTTTCTATATAATTTTTAAACTTTCTGTAACTGGATTATGTACAGTTTTAAAGAAATTTTCCTGTCTTGTGATTTTGTTTCCACCAATTATTTAAAAATATATTATAGTCCTAAAACTTTAGTCATGTTAAACTTTATTTAATTGCTTATAGGAGTGAAACCTAAAATTGCAATTTATTCTAGAAAATACTATAGCAGGAATTAATTAATTTGTGTCTACTGATTCAATGTTTAACTTGGAAATTTATTTTTAGGTACATTGCGTTAATCCTCTCACATTACTGTAATGTGTGTTTTTGGCTTATGTACAAATTAGTAACCTGTCAGGATCTTTATTCTTTATTGAAACAGCTAAGGCATTTATCACTATCATATATTAGCATTTCTCCCCACATTTCTCAGAATATTAAGTAAGCATTGCCTAATTCATTGAATATTCCTTTCAATATTTTATTAGACTATTGCAGAAGCTATTGTTTTAAACATTAATTTTTAATTATTAGGATAACTTAATGGTTTTGGATTCAAACATATCTGTCTATATATGCAAGTTTCATTATATAATATTATTTTGTTAGTAATAGTGAAACCTGCATCCTTACTCTGTGTTAAGATGATTGAGTAGTATAATACATGTGAGATGCTGAAAACAATGTCTGCACTACAGTAAGTGCCCAAAAACTCTAGCTATTATTGTTATTTTTTTGTTTCTTTATTTGCATATTGAAAAAAGACCCTTTTATAGGAATATCATGAGGATTAAAATTTGTGCCAGGCATTTAGGATTATTGATAACTTGTAGACATAGTTGTAAGTCTTTAAAAATTAATAGAATACTTTATGTATTTGGCACTTATAGTTAACCTAATGTTTTGATAATTATGTTCATAATCCTACAAACTGATATGAAAATCATTGTATTTTTTGAATAGGATGAATGCTTCTTTTAAGTTTATACTTCTGGAGATTACATAAGAATGGAAATAAGCATTGAAAACATTTTGAATTTCACAGAGACATCTACTTGATTATAGATAAATGTAGCAAATACATATTATCAATAAGCTTTAATAATCACAAAATATTTTCTTTTTAAACTTAGATATGGAACATACAAATAAAACATCTATCCAGACTTTTCAATCAACCAAGAAAGATATGAAAAAAGATGTTCATACTGAGAATTTAATGGCTGATTTATCTAATACTTATGCTTCAGGTATGGATGTCATTAATAAATACTGTCCCTTTATGCTTTTAAAACATGGACTCTATGTGATCTGCATATTTACTGAATTAATTAGTTGTCTTTAACATCTGATCTTTTAACTTTTGATTAGAGATAGAATGACTGAATCATTTTGTGGCATGACAATCAAGTAAAGTCCATGTATGGGTGATTTTGAAAGGCTGCTTGTTCCAATAGCATTAATCTAAAATGATTGATTTTAGGGAAAATTATTCTCTTTTGAAAAGATTCATTATGTCCTTAAATTTCTATATATGAAACGCATGAAGTTTATATAATTTAAGTAAAATTTTAAAAATTTTTATTAACACTAGTGGTACATATTTATGGGCTATGATGTGACATCTCATTGCATGTATATAATGTATAATGACTAAATCAGTATACTCAACATTTCTCCTTCTTTGACTGTACTTTATGTTTGGAGCCTTGGGCTCATTTCTTGTTTGCTCATAAAATATTTAATAGGAGTTTGTGAACTCTAGTCAATGTTCTATGCTATGTAAAACTAACAAAAAAATTCTTTCATTCTAACTCTGATTTGATACCTGTTATCCAAACTCCCTCTGCCCTCTTTGCCCTCCCTAGCATCTAGTAATTACTGCTCTGTGTTCAGACTGTTTTCTTAACTTCACCACATGAAGGAGAACATGTAGTGTTTGTCTTTCTGCATCTGGCTTATTTCACTTAACATGATGTCCTTTAGTCCCCTCAATTGTGTTGCAAATGACAGAATTTAACTCTTTTATGGTAGAATAATATTCCGTTGTGTATATGTACATCTGCTTACCAGATGATGAGCTCTGGTTGACTACATATCTTGGCTATTATGAGTAATGCTACAGTATCTATGAAGCAGGAATCTCTTTTATAAGAGATTTTTTTTTTATCTTTTGAATATATCTCCAATAGTAGGACTTCTGGGTTACAAGGCATTTCTATTTCCAGTTCTTTTAGGAATCTCCATACTGTTTTTCCATAGTGGCTACACAAATTCACATTCTCACGGAGAGTGTATGGGCTTCTCTTTCTCCACATCATCTTCAGCATTGGTTTTTTTTTTATCTTTTTGGTAATATTCATTTTGTAGTTTTGATTGTCTTTACCTGATAATGATATTGAAAATTGTTGGTTCTTTGTATTTTTCTTTTAAATATGTCGATTCAAGTCCTTTGTCCATTTCTTAACTACATTATTTTTGTTTTGTTTCTTAGATTTTGAGTTTTGATGCATTCTGGATATTAATCCTTTGATGAACAAGCAGCTTGCAAATATTTTATTGGTTGACTTTTCACTGTTAACTCTTTCCTTTGTTGCACAGAAGTTTCTGAGTTTGATAGATTCCCGTTTGTCTAATTTTTATTTTGTTTGTTTTGGGGATCATATCAAAACAATCATTGCCTACACCAACCTATATTTTCCTCTGCTGATTTCATGGTTTCAGATCTTACATTTAGGTCTTTAATCCATCTTGATTTTTATATGGTATAAAGTAGAGATTTACTTTCATTTTTCTACATATGTGTATTCAGTTTTGCCAGAACCATTCATTGAAAATACTATCTTATGTGGGTTCTTCACAACTTTGTCAAAAATCAGTTGGCTGTATACATTTTGTTTATGTATTAGTTTTGTGTTCTGTATTCTGTTCCACTGAACTAAGTGTTGGTTTTCATGTCAGTACTATACTGTTTTACTTAATACAGCTTTTTAGTATGGCTTGAATTCAGATATTTTGATGCCTCTAGCTTTATTTTTTGCTCAGGATTGCTTTGGTTCATCTGCACTTTTGGGGGTTCCATATAACTTTTAAGATTCCTTTTTCTAGTTCTGTAAAGAATGTAATTGGTGTTTTGGTGAGAATTCATTGACTTCATAGAATGCTCTTAGTAGTATGGACATTTTAATAATGTTCATTCTTCCATTCCATGAACATGGGATATGTTTCCATTGTGGCTGGGGGTAGGGGAGTGTCTTCTGTTATATTTATTACTGATGCCTTAAAATTTTCATTGCAAAGATCTTAAAATGAAGATTTTTTCTAATGGTACTTAGGAAAAATATTTATTTCTTTACTATTTGGCATAACGTTTGTATATGTTTAGTTTTCAGTGACAACTCTATCCCTTGAAGATTTGCTTGGCCATTGTAGTTGCTGATGTTACTGTTTATCTCTCTTACTCAGATTTGCTGCCATCCAAGGATGACAAGGATTTAACACAATATTTTCTGCTGCAAGTAGTAGATATTCTTCTGAATTACATCAAAAAAACATTTGATGCTAAGAGTAAAATATTGGACTTTCATCATCCTCATCAACTCCTCGAAGGTCTGGACGGGTTTAACTTGAACCTGTCTGACCATCCTGAATCTCTGGAGCAGATACTTGTTGATTGTACAGATACCTTGAAATATGGTGTTAAAACAGGTGATTTTTTTTTTAAATTGATGCTCCTGAATTGCAGACTGACTGAATAGTCTTCAGTTTACATTTGTGTTAAATTGGCCACAGTACATTCCTTCTTATTTAAAAACATGTTTATTTTTATATTGATCTCATATACAAATGGCTTATTAATTAGCAAGGAAGAGTAAAAATGACTTTGGTTTAGGAAAATTTTTAAAAAGGCAAATACACGTAAATATTTACCTATCATTTTTTCATTTACCAACTTCATTTTACCATACTCAATATTGATGTTCACTTATTTTCCTTCCTTGCCAATTCAACTACATGGATGAAATAATGGATATGTCAAAAACATATATCAAAAAGATACATGGGGCCACCACCTGCAGTGCTGGTATCCCATATGGTCGCTGGTTCGAACCCCAGCTGCTCCATAACTAATGTGCCTGAGAAGATGACCCAAGTTCCTGGGCCCTTGCACCCACATGGGAGGTCCAGAGGATGCCTCAGGCTCCTGGCTTCAGTTCCACCCAGGTCCAGCTGTTGCTACCATTTGGGAAGTGAGCCAGTGGATGAAGACGTCTCTCTATGCATCTGCCTTTGCCTCTTTATAACTCTGTCTTTAAAATAGATAAATAAATCTTTTTAAAAAAAGATAAGTATCATATATCACAAATTGTGTTTTATGATTAAGTTAACTTGATTTTTAAGAGATTACTTAGTTAATTAATTAGTTTGAAAGAAAGAGTTACAGAAAGAAAGGAAGAGACAGAAAAAAAAAAAAGAAATCTTTCATCTGTTGGGTCGCTCTCCAAATGGTTGCGATGGCCAATGCTAGCCAGGCTGCAGCTGGGAGCCTGGAACTCCATCCAGGTCTCCCAGAAGGTTTCAGACCCCAAATGCTTGGGCCATCTTCCACTGCTTTCCCAGGCACATGAGCAGGTAATTGGATCAGAAGTGGAACAGCACCCATATGGGATATTGACATTGTGCTTGAAGGCTTAACCTACTGCAACACTATGCATGACCTTGTAACTCAATTCTTAACCTTTTAAGGCAATGATACTTCCAGGAGCAAGTATTGTAATAAACTCTATGAACCCTTGTTTATAAAATCTTGAGTGTGTACCAACTCTGTTTGGAAAAGCACTATCTTTTGAAAGAGTTCAAAAAATGATTCCAAAGTACGTTGCCCATGTTTAATTTTATTCATTGCTTATTATGTTATCTTGGAAATATTTTTGTATTTTTTATATTTATAAATGTATCTGTGTGATGCCTTGGATTTGATAAATAACAATTATATGGACATTATTATGATCAGTATTTTAAACATCACAAATATTGTATCTTGAGACCAATTGCCATGTTAATGAAAAAGATGATTTACATTTGAGGATGCTCAGTACTGCATTAACATAAATAACAAAAACAAATATATTCTTAGCTTTATATTTTACAAACTGTAAATATCCTTTGAAACAGTTACTACGCATATTAGTGCTTGAAATTCTGAGAAATCCATCAAGTTTATATCAAAGATACAACATAAACATGCTAAATATGACCTTAACTATTTACTTATATTTTAATTATATGCATATATCTTCATAAGTACAAACACACATATAGTAAACAATCTATCTATAATATATGTTATCTTACAAATGTATTTAATATGGATAGGTAGATTACCTCTGCCTCTGTATGCACAGGAAATACATTTTACAATTATAATTAATCACATTTGGGCGATTATTTGTTTAATGTCTTTTCCTTCTACGCTTGATCTTAGCCAAAAGGCTGAGAAGCGATTATGTCTTTTCCTTCTAACTGTAAGATTCATATGGTAGTGACTATGCTTAGCTTGGTTTCTATGGTATCCCCATGGAAATGATCCTGCCTTTCATATGACATTTCTCAATAATTTTACTGAATGACATAATTTTTAAGTGTACTTAATCTGTGCCCACCTGCTGACTGAGGAACTGCTATCAAATTTAGCCATGTTTTAGCTCTATCTTTCTATTTTGGTACTTTTGCAACATGGTATTTGTTTCTAGGACATCCTCGCTACTTTAACCAGCTCTCAAGTGGACTTGATATGATTGGACTTGCAGGGGAATGGTTGACAGCCACTGCAAATACCAACATGTAAGTATCCTACATGTAAGGATTGAGAGTCAAGATGTAGATTGTGTAACTTGTATTTTGCTGGCTATGATGCTTGCTGCATCAAGATATGTAGTAAAGAGAACATAGAAGAGAGGAGAGGTGGGGAGTAGAGGGTAGGGGAGTAGAGTAGAGGGGAGGGGATAGGAAACACATATGGTCGATATCCTGGGAGAAATGCAAAGATGATGCTACAGGCTTCATAAATGAAGTTGAGGTTTACTTGGTCCTCTGCACAGTCATTCTCGGGAAACTTTTAGGAGCTGAATTCTCTGGTAGGAGGTAAAGCTCAGCTGATTTTCCTTAGTCACTACTGTGGAGAGTCAGGTCTCAGCGTCAGTCTTTTCAACACTACCACAAATGATCCACAATGCACAGTAGAACAAAACACAGACAGGTATGTGAAAAGTTTCTTGAATTTAAGTTAGAACCTCAATATTATTAAAGGTGCACAAAGTAAACTTTAAAAAGTAAGGTTGCATTCAACTCCAGTATCATTCTTTTAAATTACTGACCTTTGCAACAACAACATTTTAGGCCAAAAGAAAATTAGATATACTGCAGTAATGTTTTGAAGTAAAATTGATTTATCAGGCAGTATTTTTCAAGGTTAAAGGGGATAAGGATAAAAAAGAGATAAGGGAAAGATTGGATGCTAAATTGAAAATAGTCTGTGTCAAATGTTAATATAATTTAATGAGCAATCAAAAGAGACAGCTGGTAGATATTTAAATTTATAACCAAGAACTAAACATTTATGAGGAGAGATTGCCCTGCTATATGAAAAACCTGAGGTTTATTTTAACTGTTTAGATATCATTGAGTTTTTAATGATGCAGAGTTCATAGTAGTAATTCACATTTTATAGAATTGAAAAGCCAATGAAAATGCCCTTTACAGCTTATTGCAATTTTAATTTTTACTACTTATTGTAGACCTCTATTTAAAACTTTATAGAGCAATACTTTTAAAAACAGAATCTTTTGAGACAATGTATTGTGTTCTCTGTGTTATATAAACTATTGCATAAAGTCAATTTGCAAATCAAATTCACTATTTGGAATGCCATTGTTATAAAATTTAGCCATTCTTATGTGAAGAAAAAAACTCTTGGGTTTAAACAAACAGTGGGAAGGACAGAGAATGGAAAGGATAGTTTTTACTTCTGAAGTTCCTTTATCCTTCATTCCTTTTTAAAAAAAATTATTTTATTTGTTTGAAAGAGAGTGACAGAAATAGAGATAGAGAGAGAGATAGGAAGGTGGGGGAGAGAGAGAGGAAGAGAGAGAGAGAGATAAACTTCCATCTGCAGGTTTACTCCCCAAATGGCTACAATGGCTGAGTCTGGGCCAGAGTGAAGTCAGGGAGCTGTAACAAACACCTGGCTCTCCCACATGAGTTGTAGGGGCCTAAGCTCTTCAGCTGTCTTCCACTGCTCAAACAGGTACATTAGCAAGGAGCAGGATCAGAAGAGCAGCCAAGACTGCTGGTGGTGTTGGTGTCACAACTGGGATGTTGGTGTCACAATTGGTGGTAGCCTAACCTACAGTACTACCACTCTTGGAATTAAAATTTTAATTCTAGTAGTCAATAGAATTTTTGAGTGTGGGTTTCTGACCATAGCCAAAAGTTAGTTCAGATGATTGCAGTATAGATTCATACATGAATGCTTGATTCTTGGCTGTAGTATCCACCTGTAAGTGACTGCTGCCAAGATGCCCATTGGTAGGGAAAAAGAAGAAATTATTCTCAACCAGGTATCCTAGGGTCAAAAAGTTGTTCTATGGGATATTCACCTTCCTTGAACTAATAGTTGAGTGCTTTTGGGGCTCCCAACATATTCCTCCGCATGTCATGCTGCTTTTTATCTTGAGAATAATTGAACCCCTTCTTCCATTTCAGAACCTGCTGTGAATACTTCATTGTTTACTGTACATAGCACAGAAATTTTACAGCCTTTTGAATCCCACTTTCTTCTTTCAGAGACATTGAGTTCAGTATGACTCAGAGGAGAGTTCCCATTTGGTCCTCTCTGAGTTTTCTTCCATGGGTACCACATTATTTTTGTCAGATAATGTATTCTTTCTTTACAGCTGTTATTGAAAACTTAAAAATTCTTACTCCTTTTATGATGTTTGCTCAAAATACAAAAATTCTAGAGGACATTTATCCATCAATTTTAGTAAAGAATTTTTCTGCCTCTTTCACGTTCTGTGAAATGTTGATTATAGCTTTGTATCTCTGTCTTTAAAAATGATGGCTTGGGGCCAGCGTTTTGGCATAGCAGGTAAAGCTGCCACCTGTGACTCTGGCGTCCCATATGGGCTCCGGTTCATGCCTCGGGTGCTCCACTTTCAATCCCTGCTCGTGGCCTGGAAGAACTAGGGGAGGATGGCTCAAGTGCTAGGGCTCGGCCAGCCATGTGGGACACCCAGATGAAGCTCCTGACTCCTGGCTGTGGCCATTTGTGGCGTGAACCAGCAGAAAGAAGACCTAACTCTCTCTCTCTCTCTCTCTCTCTCTCTCTCTTTAAATTTGACTTTCAAATAAAATAAATACATCTTTTTTAAAAAGTTGATTCTTTATTTGTTTTTACATATATCAGAGGAAGATAGAAAGGAGAGTGAACTTTCAGACTCTGGTTTACTTGACAGATATACACTAAGGCTGGTGTTAGGCCCAAGCCAAAGTGAGGAAGTCAGGCCAAGTCTCACACATGGGTGACAAGGACTCAACTACTCAAGCCGTCACTGCTGCCTCTCAGGGTCACCATTGACAGAAAAGTACAAACAGAAGCTGGAGACAGCTATTGAACCCACGTGCTCTAATATGATTTATGGGCAACTTTTTTTTTTTTTTTTGACAGGCAGAGTGGACAGTAAGAGAGAGAGAGAAAGGTCTTCCTTTTGCCGTTGGGTTCACCCTCCAATGGCCGCCACGGCCGGCGCACTGCAGCTGGCACACTGCGCTGATCCCATGGCAGGAGGCAGGTGCTTCTCCTGGTCTCCCATGGGGTGCAGGGCCCAAGCACCTGGGCCATCCTCCACTGCACTCCCGGGCCACAGCAGAGAGCTGGCCTGGAAGAGGGGCAACCGGGACAGAATCCGGCACCCCAACCGGGACTAGAACCCGGTGTGCCGGCGCCGCAAGGTGGAGGATTAGCCTGTTGAGCCGCGGCGCCGGCCTTATGGGCATCTCAACTGCTAAGCCAAGCACTCATCCCTAGATCTCTGTCTTTGCAATTTGTCCAATAGGAAATATGTATATCAAGGTACTTCAAAAAGTTCATGGAAAAGTAGAAAATAAATTTATTTTTGTACAAAATGTTCTTCAAATCAATGCAAATTATTTTTCATAATATGTATTTTCCGTGAGCTTCTTGAAGACCACTTATCAGTGTATACATATATGTATGAATATATATAGTCCTCATAATTGGACATTTTCAGGTTAACAAAAGTATTCTGTGTGTGTGCATAGGGATCAGGATTTTTTCCTCTTCATGAGAAAGAACTTCTTGCTGCAGCACAGAACATGAAAGTTATGATACTTTCCTTGTAGATCAAACTCAAAAGTTATTTAGACCATAAAAAGCCTAACCATTTCCTGTACAATCTGTCATAGAATATGTATAATTTAGCCTCTTCCATTGAAGAGTGGAATGTCTGTTTATCTTTTATAGGTTTACCTATGAAATTGCCCCAGTATTTACCTCAATGGAAACAATTCTTCTTAAAAAAATGTATGAAATTATTGGCTGGGGAGAAGCAGAAGCAGATGGAATATTTTCACCTGGTAAGAAACAGCAAGAACTCATTTGAATAAGCTAACTGAAATACCTGTTAGGAGCCACTCGAAATATATTTCCACTAACATGATTTTTGAAAGGTGGTCGTAAGCCATTGTGTTGTTCATAAACTTTTCAGGAATCTAAAAGTGCATTTCCAGAAATTTAAATTACATTGTCTGATTTTTCTTTCAACATTAACAAAGGGAGGATATTTTTATAATGGCATCAGTGCTATGGTACCATTTTAGTTTCAGAAAGTTCTTAAATTGTCATGATTTCCATGTTCATTTATGATTATTAAAATTTTAGTGATAGTCCCTATTTCTCTTCCATAGGTGGGAGTATTTCAAACCTCTATGGTATCTTAGTAGCCCGCTATAAACTATACCCAGAGATAAAAACAAAAGGCATGGCTGCACTCCCATGCATTGTGTTATTTGTGTCTGAACAAGTAAGTATCAAGTCTAGCTTTTTCAAACTTCTGATAATCTTCTAAGACTATTAGCTACGTGCTTACATTAAATATATTCAGATAAGTCTGGATCTACATAGTAATTTAAAAGAGACAAAAAACCAAATTTCCGGTAAGTATAGGCTCTATAGATAAGCAGTACAAGTAATTCAGAATTAAATTTAATCTCAATACATAGGAAGCTAACAGAAAATAAGATATTATGAATATAAAACATTGTGTTATCTTTATCAGAAAAAAATCAAGATATAAACATTTCAATGATGTAAAAGTCATCCCTAACACTGACTAAAAAGAACAAGAATTTAATGAATGTTTTTTCTTTCTGGTTAAGATCAAATAATCATATGAAAATAAAACCATTTTTACAGATTATATCCTTAGCCAGATATTTGTGATATTTACACTTCATCTGCTGATGTCTCTTTTGCTTTTAATGTTCACTTTCATGTTCAGGTATCAAAACTGGTAATTGCCAAACTCAAATAGGCATTGGACAAGTTCGCTTCATAAAGTTTGTGGAAAATGAGGGAGGGAGGGAATGAGGGTAGGATGAGAAGTACCGTTATGTTCTTAAAGCTGTATATATGAAATACCTGAAAGTTGTTCCTTTTATATAAATAAAATAAAAAAGGAATAAACAGGCTTATATTGGTGCAACAATACTTTGAAACCCATACTTTGAGGAGTTTTCAAAAATTTCGTTCGTAATTATTTTTTCGATTAAATTCTACTGTGTTATTTCTCTAAAACAAAAACAACAGTTTGAAGTTTTTTCACAATTTAAAGAACTGTTAAATGATTGAGGAGACAGATATGTTTACCTTGATTGGGCATTGCATATTGTAAACATATCTTGAAATATCCCATGGTACCCTGTAAATATTTACAATTTTATGTGTGACTTAAAAATAAAAATATTAAACAAATTTTTAAAGAATACTTGCATCTGTTTTTAAAAAAGTCCATTGAAAATGTGAATTATGAAAAAATTGCATGAATTTCAATTTTTTGCCGCAAATAGACTTTTTAATTCAATTTTTTCACAAATTTTTTGAAGTACCCTAGTGTATCTATGTTATCTAGTTTAGAACCAGCAGTACGTATTGAATGCAATTTGCCATAAGACTTAATGTAAGTTAATATGTTCACTCCTAAATGTGATTCTGCCGTTTCATATACAGCTTGTTAAAACACAGTGAGTAAATGAACTGAAATTCCCCAATCTGTGTTTTCTCCATTGATGTAGAGAGATAGTGTTTTTAGTTTCTGTATTTTTTCTCTCAAGTAAGTGTTCTTTTCCTAGCAATTAAAAATAACCTAAGCAAAATTTGTCCTTTGAGTGGATATCTCCTTCTTCCCAGAGGTATAATTTACATAATGTAGAATAACCCAAGGAAACAATGGTTTAGTAGAAGGCAAAAAGCAAAATGTCGTACAGTTAGAATCAAGAATCACAAGTACACGAAGAATCAGGGCATTGTTCAACTCTCACACTTCTGCAATATATCTGTTACTCAAGAATTGGTGCTGTCCAAAGAATGAAAGCATTTACCTAAAGGATACTTTCACTAAAGTTTTTTATTTACTTTTTTGTGAGGTAGGGTTACAGACAGAGAGAACGGTCTTCCATCCTCTTGTTCACTCCCCAAATGGCTGTGACTGTCAGAGCTGTGCTGATCTGAAGCCAGGAGCCAGGAGCTTCCTCAGGGTCTCCCATGCAGTTACAGGGGCCCACACACTTGGGCCATCTTCCCCTGTTTTCTCAGGCCACAGCAGAGAGCTGGATCAGAAGAGAAACAACTGGGACTCCAACTGGAGCCCGCATGGGATGCCAGCACTGCAGGCAGAGGCTTAGCTTACTAGGCCACAGGGCTGGCCCCTACTATCATGCAATTTACAAACAAAATGATTTAACATGTATACCGAGAACTATTGTCTTCAAGTCAGCACTGCAGAAGATGAGTTGTGTTCTGTCACTGTGCCTCCCAAAAAGAGGTGTACAACGTTCTTCATCCCGAGAAATGTGCCCTGGGCCTTAGAACATGCCCTAAGATCTGCACAAGCCCATTCAAAGCTGTAATAAATGCCCCCAAATGCACTAGTGCCTGAATGATGGTTTGATGCTGGAGAGTGAATGCCTTTTCTATTTTTGCCCAAGGGTCACTACTCAGTAAAAAAAGCTGCAGCAGTTCTTGGGATTGGAGTCCATAACGTAATTGAAGTAAAATGTGATGAAAGGTATGTTTATAAATATATTCTCAAAATTTTTATTGCAACTATAGTTTATAGATAAAAATTCAAGTTTTCAATTCTTAGAAGATGTATTTATTTATGTGAAAGGCAGAAAGAGAGAGAGAGAGAGAGAGAGAGAGAGAGAGAGAGAATCTTTTATCCTCAGGTTCACTCCCCAAATTGCTGCAGTGGCCAGAGCTGAGCGAATCCGAAGCCAGAACCCCAGAGCTTCTTCTGGGTCTCCCACACAGGTGCAGGGCCCCAAGGACTTGGGCCATCTCCTACTGCTTTCCCAGGCCATAGCAGAGAGCTGGATCAGAAGTGGAGCAGCCTGGACTCAAATCAGTGACCATATAGGATGCCAGCACTGTAGGTGGCAACTTTACTCACTGCACCACAGTGCCAGCCCCCAATTTTTCTATTATTTCAATTTTTAGCAAGAATACCTTCCAAGATTTCTTGCATTCATATTTTAACTAGAAGTAATTATGAAAAAACACCATAGTGATCAATCTCATTAAAATTTGTGTACTAAATAGAGTCTCATACAAATCAGTTTGCCACTCATCTGCCCCCATTTCATGTTTGCAAAATATTCTGAATTATCAATAAGATATTTAGATTAATAGGGTACAAAGTGAAAATATAGCTCCAGTTATCTTGAGACCCCTTTTCAGAAATAAATGACAAATTTTATACATATTCTAGAAATTTTCAAATCAAATACACGTTCTAAAAAGTATATTCATATCAAATCATTCATACATCAATACTATGTTTTATTTTATAATTTTCTTAATATTTTAAAAATTTTGCAATGTATCTTAGAAACTTTGTCAGAAATTCCTAGGACTTTATTCTTTTATAATTACAACAAAGATATTCAATGCATAAATGCAACATAATTCCACAGGCCTTATATTTAAAAAGTGATTGATGGGTCTTTTCCAAAATTTTAGTATTTAAAAGCAATGCTTGAATGAATCTAATTACGTAAATATAGGTGACTGTCTGTATGCATATCTTTCACATGAATTCCTAGAAGTGAATCATTGACCCAGAGAATGTGTACATTTAGTACTTGATAAACATTTTCCATTTTCCTTTCAAACATTTTTGTGATGACGTTTTTATCTGCAATATGAAACCTGAACATTTTAATAGTTGGACTAGAAGAGAAAAAAATGAGTATCCTTTGTTTGAAATAATGGACATTTTTAACATATTGACTAGGAAATTATACATTGTCAAAGTTATTTTTTCATGTTATTTACCCATTTTATTGGTGGCTTATTATTGCTTAGGAGGCTTATGAGCTTATAAGAAATCATTATACACTTAGAATATGGAATATAAAACATCTTATAAATATATTCCATAAATTTACTATTCAGTATTCTATCTCATTTTTATTTCTCTTCATTGTCCCTGCACACTTCCCATGAATTGTTCATCCTAGGAAATTTTATAGCATGTCTACTGTTAGGAACTGGATTTTTCTGTTGATAATTGACAATAATTGATGTCAACAAATCAGAACATAATTTACTTTGCTAGCTACTCAACTAGCTCAATAATCTTATTATTTTCAAAACAATTTTTGGTATTCCAGTATAAAAACATATGCACAATTAGGTTGTTTTCTATCATATTTTCTATCTACATATCTACTTTTTCATCTATTAGATTGTATTTTTCAGAAAATATAATGTTAATGATAGTAAACATTCTTAAATTAGTCCTGGATTTAATGAGACAGCTTTTAGGAATGCTATTACTTCCAAAGCCAGATGGAGTAAAAATAAATATATTGTTTTTTTTTTTTTTTTTGACAGGCAGAGTGGACAGTGAGAGAGAGAGACAGAGAGAAGGGTCTTCCTTTGCCATTGGTTCACCCTCCAAAGGCCGCCGTGGCCGGCGCACCGCGCTCATCTGATGGCAGGAGCCAGGAGCCAGGTGCTTATCCTGGTCTCCCATGGGGTGCAGGGCCCAAGCACTTGGGCCATCCTCCACTGCACTCCCGGGCCACAGCAGAGAGCTGGCCTGGAAGAGGGGCAACCGGGACAGAATCCGGCGCCCCAACCGGGACTAGAACCCGGTGTGCTGGCGCCGCAAGGCGGAGGATTAGCCTGTTGAGCCACGGCGCCGGCAATATATTGGTTTTTTAAAAGGTATTTTTGAAAAAACCTATCTCAAAGGAAGGCAGGCAGACAGGCAGGCATGGAGAGATCTGCCATCCACTAGTTCACTCTTTGTAGCTACCAGGGCCAGGCTGGGTCAATCCAGCTCTCCCACATGACTGGCAGGGATCCCCGTATTTGAGCCGTTAACTCTGCCTCTCCTCTCGGCGTACGCTTTAGCTGGAAGCTGGAATAAAACACAGAGCAGGATAAGGGACAGTGTTGTCCCGAGGAGCAGCCAAACTGCCCCATGAAACACTCACCGTTGTTTGTTTTTTTCTGGGAGATTTGCTGTGAGGAAATGTAAAGCCACCTTAATTCGTGTTATCTCTTCTCCACCCTAAATTTGGCTGCTTGATTTCTTTCTTTTAATATTATTTATAATTAAAATTTAATAACAACAAAGGAGGGACCGGCACTGTGGCATATCAGGTAAAGCCACCGCCTGCAGTGCCAGCATCTCATATGGGCACCAGTTCGAGTCCCAGCTGCTCCTCTTCTGATACTGCTTTCTGTCATGGCCGGGGAGGGCAGTGGAAGATGGCCCAAGTCCTTGGGACCCTGCCCTGCATGGGAGACCTGGAAGAAGCTCCTGGCTCCTGACTTCGGATTGGCACAGCTCCAGCCATTGTGGTCAACTGGGGAGTAAACTATCGGATGGATGATCTCTCTCTCTCTCTCTCTCTCTCTCTCTCTGCCTCTCCTTCTCTCTCTGTGTAACTCTGACTTTCAAATAAATAAGTAAATATTAAAAAAAAAAAAGGAAAATAAAGGAAGGAAAGAAGGAAGGGAGAGAGAAAGAGGAAGGAGAGGAAGCAAAGTTTATCCATCTTGTTTCTTTCTTAGAAAGACCAAAATTTTCTGATTATTAAGTAATGTAGATTCTAAGATGATCTGATAGTAAAATAAGCCTTATCTAACGCAAACAAAACAGTTTTAAGGAACTGAATTTTACCTAATTTTTACCTAATACTTCTTTATGTTGACTAAGCCTCATTTTTCTTTTCTTACAAATCATCTCTTCTAAATGGTAGGTTTGGCATGTTTATTCACTTATAAGAAAACAATGTGTATTTGTATTTCTAAGGGGAAAGATGATTCCAGATGAGTTGGAGAAAAATGTATTGCAAGCAAAAACAAAGGTATGTTTTACAGCTTCATATTTAACATGGAAATATATGTTTATCTTATTTTTATCTATTTTCTTTAGTAGAAAATAATTGATAACCTGCTGAGAGAAATAAAGCCATCCTTAAATGTAGAGGATTACTTATAAAATTGAAATGGAATAATTAAGTAACATTGTATTATTTCTCTAATACAAATACATTATACAAGAGGAAAAGCTATCAGGGGTTTTCCTATATAAAATAATATGATCACCTCAAATTTGGGGTTGTTATTGTCTTAACTTCAGGGAACAATAATAATTCTAATTCAGATGCAAGAATATCAGATTCATCTTCTGATTAAACTACCTCTTCCAGTGCTTTTTGTATCTCAGAATCTTGAAGTTGTTAGTATTTAATGTCTTTCCAAGTAATTTATCTACCTGAAGTACAGAAATGCAGTGGTAAAGTAACAATATTATCGTTCTTGGGGATTCATAAGATTGCAAAATGACTCAACTTTTGCCAACACCAGGGCCAGACTCCATTCTGTGTCATTGCCACAGCAGGAAGCACAGTGTTCGGCGCCTTTGACCCTCTCCATGATATCGCTAATGTTTGTGAGAAGCACAAACTCTGGATGCACGTGGACGTAAGTCACCTCCTTCAGTCTCGCTCATAATTTCTCTGTTAAAAAAAGTGGATCATACAGAAATCCTTGAGGATTTTTAGTAGTCATCGCATGCCAAATAATTTCTCTGTAGCCATATTTCTATAAGGAATAAATATAATCATAATCTTATTTAAATAAATTATTTTAAAATATACTATATATAGCACAGAAAGGACCTCAGATATATCAAATGAATTTAAAAAATTTAAATCCCTCTCAAAATTCAACCCAAAGTTTAGAACATTGGCATGAAAATAGTCAAACATGACTTGAAATTGAAAGACTTAGTCTGTTCTACTAAAATACATTTTTTATTAATATTTATTGAGGAAGCCAGACTTTTTGCTATTATTTTAGTACAATGACTTTTGGCAAAAAAACAAAAAATTCCTTGGCTTTAGTCAGAGTTGGATGAATCTAAAGTTATAGAATATAATAGGGATTTTAATTTTTCTGTAGCATTGCCAAATTTGAAGCCAGGTTTTAAAATCTGCTTTTGGAAATTATACAGAAGGTATCTGTTCCAATTAATTAGAAATCTAAAACTTTAATGTATTATGAATAGGCAATGAAAATTCATAAGAGGACATTTCAAATGCAATATTCTTCTAAGTAGGATAATTGTAACCAAGTGTACAATTATCTGGCATAGCAATTAAGTCTTCATCAACTTTTGAAATAAATTTAACATAGAAAAAGCAGTTGGTGTGATTTAAAAAGAGGATTCATGTCCTGTGAATTTGTTGTAGGCCGCATGGGGAGGTGGCCTGCTGCTCTCCAGAAAATATTCCTATAAACTTAGTGGCATTGAAAGGTAAGACATGGAGTATTACTTGTAGACGCTAAAGAGCATATTTAGGCTTCTGTTACTTTCTACGAGACTGTGGCTATGAACTGAACCTGTTTTGTCACCTAGGGCCAACTCTGTGACCTGGAATCCACACAAGCTCATGGGAGTCCCTCTTCAGTGCTCTGCTGTCCTTATCAGAGAGAAAGTAATATTTTTTTCTGTTTTTAACATAGTGACAAGATGGATGGATTGGTAATGACTAGCTTCATTATGAACATTTAAAACCAAAATAGTTGCAATCTCACCTTATTTTATTTATTTATTTATTTTTGACAAGCAGAGTAGACAGTGAGAGAGAGAGAGACAGAGAGAAAGGTCTTCCTTTATTGTTGGTTCACCCTCCAATGGCCGCTGAGGCCGGTACACTGCGCTGATCCGAAGCCAGGAGCCAGGTGCTTCTCCTGGTCTCCCATGCGGGCAAAGGGCCCAAAGGCTTGGGCCATCCTCCACTGCCTTCCTGGGCCACAGCAGAGAGATGGCCTGGAAGAGGGGCAACCAGGACAGAATCCGGCGCCCCGACGGGGACTAGAACCCCATGTGCCGGCACCGCAAGGCGGAGGATTAGCCTAGTGAGCCGCGGCGCCTGCCCTGTTTCCTCTTTTTTACAAGCAATCCAGTTTCTTTATGAAGAAGAAATGTCTATCCTCAACCTTTAAACCTTTACTGTTTCTTCCCACTTACTCCTTGACTACCTAATGCCCATCTTTTTGTCTCTAATTCTGAGATAATCATTGTTCTCCCAATCTAAACCTTTCTGCTCCTCATATTGGACCTAGTAGCTCTGAGTTATCTACAGGTTCAGTCGGCCACACGGCAGCAATATGCTTTTCATAACATGCCAGCTGCTTCGTGCTTGAAGCAGCAGGTTCAAGGCTGATCTCTCCCTTCTAACGTGTGTCCAATGCCCGGGAATATCAGCTTAGCCATATCGTTTTTTTAAGACTTTCACAATCGTCTTCATTGTGCTCATTGCTAACAGGTCTGTCTTCAGCTTTCAGATCCCAGGAGATACATTTTGGTTTGGATCTCAAACAAAAACCTCTTCAATATTCTCTGATTTCTTAGTCCATAGTAAGCATGTTGAAGTAGGAATTTTGTTCTTCATGAATAGCTTATCGTGAGTTTTTTAAAAGAAGTTAAGTTTTGTTGTTTTGTTTTGCTCTATTTTACTGGCTTTTTCCTAAAGATGAATAATCAGTGGAGGTGGAATATAATCCCAAGACCATTTCCATTTTTGCTATTTTTAAGGTCATTTGGAGAAAAAAGCTAATTTTGAGGCAGCGTTAAGTCAGGAGGAAAATTTGATTCTTATCTAGTAAACTACCCCAATGCCCAAGGTCCTATAGAGACCATTGTAATGATTAGTACAAATGATATATATTAATATTTAATGAATAAAAAAAGGGGGGCCAGTGCCATAGCTCACTTGGTTAATCCTCCGCCTGCGGTGCCGGCATCCCATATGGGTGCCGGTTCTAGTCCCGGCTGCTCCTCTTCCAGTCTAGCTCTCTGCTGTGGCCCGGGAGGGCAGTGGAGGATGGCACAGGTGCTTGGGCCCCTGCACCCACATGGGAGACCAGGAGAAGCACCTGGCTCCTGGCTTCGGATCAGCATAGCTCCAACCATAGCGGCCATTTGGGGGTGAACCAACGGAAGGAAGACCTTTCTCTCTGTCTCTCTCTCTCTCTCACTAACTATCTGTCAAATTAAAAAAATATTTAACGAATATATTTTCCCAGGCCAAAAAGGTGTCAATAACCATGCACTTTGCTATAATTTTACATAAAATACAGTGAACAATGCTTTTAAATAGCTGTCATTTAAATGCTCAAGGGGAAGAAAATATGTGTTTCTGAAATGAAATATTAAACACATTAATCTGTTTCTTCCAGAAGGACGTTTTCAGATGCAAAACATGAACCCATTAGGTGATTTCTCATGCTGCCAGGAGAGGGCTACCTTCTTAGCATGGCCCACAAGCCCGGGAGGCCTTGCCAGTGCTATTCTCTGCACTGTCCTCGCCTCTGCAGTTTCCTGTGGCCTTCACAGCTGTTGACATCCTCTTGGCGCCAGGAAGAAGCGGTGCAGCTCCCTCCTTGTGAGCTCCCTACCTGCTTCTCCTGCCTGTCATGGTCTAATTCAGTTTCACCCCCACAACTCCACCCATTCCCCCCACCCCCAATATTGTTCTTGCTGAAAACAGCTTACGCAGGAACCTTTCTTAACCTTCATATTAGATTAAATTCTTGATCCTTAGGCCAGAATATTCTCTTACAGCACCATGAAAAATTCCTTTGTAACATTATTCCTAGGTGTAATTTAACATTAGAGCTGCAACACGTTGTTTAGTGGCCAGTGCTCCTTTGCACACCCAGCCTCCTGCAACCCAAATTGTAAGCCCCAGATCTTTCCCACCCTTTCCATCTCCACAAACCCTCACAGCACCCTGTGTAACAGACTCAAGTGCTAGAAATACAATGATATTTTGAAATATTTTGTGTAAGAATGAAATTTGAAGAGAATGCATATTCTCCATGAACTCTTTGTAATTCCCTTATATGTGCTGCCTTTTTGACTAACTGCAGCTTAATCATGGCGTCAGAAGCCATGATTTGATTATAAAATTTAAACAATTAGAGATAATGTCCAGTTCTTTTCAGACAAAAGATCAAAATGGAAACTTGAGATGGCCTAAAGGGAAAATAGTCACATGTTTTTAATAGGATACGCAAGATATGCCTGCATAAATTATTCCCTCTTTTAATATTTATTTATTTATTTATTTCGGAGGAGGCAGAGACAGGAAGAGAGAAAGAAACTCCCATCAACCATTTCACTCCCCAAATGCCCACAGTGGCTGGAACTGGACCAGGACTGGAGCCAGTACCCAGGCACGATATCCAGGTCTCCCATGTGGGTGGCAGGAGCCTAAACGTGAGCCATCCCCATGGTCTCCCAGAGTCTACATTAGCAGGAAACTGGAGTCAGGAGCTGGAGCAAGAATTGAACCCAGGTACTCTGCTGCAGGACATAGGCACTTTAACTACTAGGCTAAATGTCCACCCCACTACTTATGTTTTTCCTGTATCAATTCCATTCTCTTCCAGACACTTCATTGCTTACCACCAAATTGTGGTTCTCTCCATAGACTCATAAGGCTGACCTAAAAATCAGTATCATTTTTTTCCTTTATATTTCCACAAACCCCATGTTAAAATGCCCTTTTTAAGCTCCCAGATTGACACCTACTTAGGTATATGACCTAGGAAACCATCTAACACTTAAAGCTTCACTTTGTTCGATCTATGAATATGGTATCATAGTAATACCTATGCCATGTCTTTCCTGTGAGGATCAAATGATGTAACATTCATAACTGGAAAATATAAAAAGCATGTAATGAATAGACTGCTTTACTTCTTTTACCCAAAAGTATGCTTGATGTACGTTTAATTGATACATTGCCAATGTACACAGATTCGGCCTACTGAAGCCATTCATACCTTCCAGAAAAGTCTCTCTCTAACTGGTGATGGAAAACTTGTCTTTTTTCTAGTTGTTCATTCTAGGTTGTCTAAAGCAAAATTTCCTCCATTCTTTCAGTAGAGAGGAGGAATATTTTCAACATTTTTAGTGTGACAGGAAACAGGAATGCACAATCTTAAAGGAACGAAATGCTATGTTTTCTACCAACAACGTCCAGCAGAGCTGTTTATTTGACTGGTACCTGCACTGTTGATGCATTGAACAGTTTAGCTAACATGCCTATATGTTCAATTTGCATTAATTTCTTTACATCATAGTCATATTATTTCAAAAGAGCAGCAACACAGCAAAACTTTTCAGAAGAGTTAAAGGGGCTGATGCTATGGTGTTGTGGATAAAACCACTGTCTGCAGTGCCAGCATCCCATATGGGAGCAAGTTTGAGTCCCAGCTGTTCCACTTCTGATCCAGCTCTCTGCAATGGCCTGGGAAAGTAGTAGAAGATGATCCTAGTCCTTTGGTCCCTGCACCCACATGGAAGATCTAGATCCTGGCTCTTGGCTCAGATTGGTGCAGCTCTGGCCATTGTGGTCATCTGGGGAGTGAACTCGCAGATGGAAGACCTCTCTCTGTCTCTCTCTGTCTCTGTCTCTGTCTCTGTCTCTCTCTGCTTCTGCCTCACTATAACTCTGCCTTTCAAATAAATAAATAATTTTTTTAAATAAAGAAGCATTAAAGAAAAAATGGTAAGTATTAATACTGCTATACCATCTGCTATTCAAAACAAACCTAAAGAACAATGGAATTTGGCCGGCGCCGTGGCCCAACAGGCTAATCCTCTGCCTTGTGGCGCCTGCACACCGGGTTCTAGTCCCGGTCGGGGTGCCGGATTCTGTCCCGGTTGCCCCTCTTCCAGGCCAGCCCTCTGCTGTGGCCCAGGAGTGCAGTGGAGGATGGCCCAAGTGCTTGGGCCCTGCACCCCATGGGAGACCAGGAAAAAGCACCTAGTACCTGGCTCCTGCCATCGGATGAGCGCGGTGCGCCAGCCGCAGCGTGCCGTCCACGGCAGCCATTGGAGGGTGAACCAACGGCAAAGGAAGACCTTTCTCTCTCTCTCTCTCTCTCTCTCTCTCTCTCTCACTGTCCACTCTGCCTGTCAAAAAAAAAAAAAAAAAGAACAATGGAATTTAACATTTTGAGAAAAGTAACATTTTAATACGAAAACATTTAAAATTATGTTAACTTGTGCACATAAAGTAGAAATAAGTTAATGGAAGTAAATTGTATGGTTTCTTGTTATAGTGTAGACAACTCACACGTTAAACCTGGTGTTCCTTTTAGGGTCTTCTGGAGGCGTGCAACCAGATGCAAGCTGGATATCTTTTCCAACCAGACAAACTCTACAATGTTGACTTTGACACTGGGGATAAAAGCATTCAGTGCGGCCGACGTGTGGACATCTTCAAGCTGTGGTTAATGTGGAAAGCAAAGGTAAAATTTTGTCATCTTTTCCTCCTACTACTATGTATTGAAATAGAAAAGAAAAAGGTGAAAGTTATGTTAACTTATACATTTGGAAATAAGTAATTAAATGTTTTTAAGTTTTGGGTTGAAAAAGAATAAATGTGACTGATACATATAATGACTTGCATTATTTATTTCAGATTGTGACATTTTAGATCAAGGACTAATGGAACATATATGACCCTTAAGG
The DNA here is from genome assembly GCA_949820135.1 of Sylvilagus floridanus. Classification (NCBI taxonomy): domain Eukaryota; kingdom Metazoa; phylum Chordata; class Mammalia; order Lagomorpha; family Leporidae; genus Sylvilagus; species Sylvilagus floridanus. The sequence goes on from OX463226.1 coordinate 108,869,210, forward strand.
GATTCCTAAGATCAGAGCCTCTAAAAGTTGTCAGGAGCCTGACAGATACAGTGTGTAAAGTGGGCAATTTGTAAGAATATAGAGAATGAACAAAATGGAGGGTCTAGGGCCAACCTGACATTTCCACATATAAATGATGTGAAAAGAAGGCATCAAATATTTAAGCCTTATTTATTTGTATCCAAGTATAGATAGACCATTCTATTAATTTTAGAGCATTACTAACCTCAAATTATAGCCCCATTATTTCACTAAATCTTGCTCGACGAAACTACTGTTTTTCATTTTTTTCTCCCATTTTTGTAACAAGCTTTTCACATAGTAATTGTGCATATTGTGGAATACAGTAAGACATTCCTTTTTTTATTATGAAACTTCAAACCATGGAACACTATAATGATGAAAACTGTCATATTTCTAATTGCAAATTATCAATCTGTTTCCTCAGATCAAAATTCTATCAGAGGTGGGAGGAAATTGTACATCTCCTACCATTATCAGGCACCCTACCACATTTTAGGAATAAAAATATATTAAAGGGGCCAGTGCTGTGGCACAGCGTTTTAAAGCCCCAGCCCTCAGCACTGGCTTCCCATATGGGCACCAGTTTGAGTCTGGCTGCTCCTCTTCCAATCCAGTTCTCTGCTGTGGCTTGGGGAAAACAGTAGAACATGGTCCAAGCTCTTGGGCCCCTGCACACACGTGGGAGACTCAAAGGAAGCTCCTGGCTTCGAATCAGCTCAACTCTGGCTATTGTGGTCATTTGGAGAGTGAAGTAGCGGAATGAAAGACCTCTCTCTCTCTCTCTCTGGCTCTACCTCTCTCTGTAACTCTGTCTTTCAAATAAATTAAATCTTACACACACACACACACACACACACGTATGTATGGATATTGGAGAAACATAAACCTATCTGCACCATTTAAAAACACCTCCCTCCATTTTCACTAATGGGAATTGTTAATGAGTAAAGTTACTTGATGTTAACACGCATTCTCAGGTGCAACCTTTACACCCTTATTTCACACTTAACCAGTCGAGGCCAGCAGAGAAAGTCCTTCCAAAGATTAAATGCCAATAGCCGATGTGTTCTGCACTTTCATCCTGGCACTTACGTGCCATGTTTACCTTAAATAATTGTCATGCGTTGAGAAAGCAGCTTCTGTCATTTTCTGCCGGTACTCTATAGAGAAATGGACATTAGGTTCTGTGCAGGTAAAAACTTTGACATGATCTAGCTGAATTTTTAATATGTTATTGGCACTACTATTTTATGTAAGTCAATTTTTTTTTGTCAAAAATCAACTACTGCAAAACCAGTGAAAACATGAATCTGCTGTAGTTAACCTGATATATAGCCAACACTGTCATGTGGGAAGCTGTACATTCTGTTACCCAGGACCACGTCTGAGAATTTCACTGATAATTTTCATTATTCGAAGATATGCTTTCTGTAAATTCTCTTCATGGAGATTTTTAAATAACCAACTTGGAAATTAGGATAAACTGTTTTAAAAGTCTTTCAAGTCGCCCCTTTTAGGCATGAAGCAGCCAAAGTGATCATCGCCCAGTTCCCCCTAACATAAGTGAGTTTCAATCTTCAGGAGATGGGAATGTGAGGAGTCAGATGGGTAATAGGCAGACAGGGTGGTCCCCTGGTAGAAATTGGGAATAGGGAGATGCCTGCTCCCCCCAAGAGCTTATCTTTAGCAGATCAAACTCTCCTGCTTCCTTAGGAATCTCAGTGTTACCTTTAGCAGCACAAAGTGTATTCCTTCCTTGGGAATCTCCAAATTTACAAACTTACCATGAGGATAGCAAGGGAGTGGTGACTGCATCTGAGCTCACAGTTTATTGTGTACACAGGTTCTCTATCCCACCCTTCTGGATGATTCTTTGATTTATCATCAGCAAACCAGAGAGGATAAAGGATTGTGAATCAGGTCTTTCGATGGTTTTTGTCCTAGCCTGGTAACAATGCTAATCTGATTGTCAGTTTTTTTTTTTTTCCCCTTCAAAGTTGTACTTAAAAATCAGAATACTCTGGGGCCTTTTGGGTTCTTTCCCTTCTTGGAACCCCCCTCCCTGCCACTCTGGCTAGAGGTCTTTGATTCTAATAAATACTTTTAATCCTCAAAAAAAAAAAAAAGTTTCAGGCTCAAATATTTGCAGCCACACTGTCTGTACTGACCTTTCAGTCACTGAAGATCAGATGCCCCTCTGTCTGCTTCAGTACAGGTTTTATTGGGGTAAGTATTTTCATGAACCTCCTCAACTTTCACAGGAGGTTACCAGTCCTCTCGCAGCAGAGCTCCTGGTCAAATCCTATAACTTGATTTGTCTTCAGTGAAAGCATACATAGCCCTAATATTTTATCATGAGATTCAACCTGGTACCCACAGATGTTTGAGGTTTTTTAAAAATTATGTGTATCATAGACATTGTATAGTATTATATAAATATTTGTATAAGTATCCATGCATGTATATGATTATCAAAAAGACTATATATTTAATGTATTTCCTTATGAAATAAAGTAAACTTTTTACCAATACTCACAGTAAATATACATTTTATGTACATATACATACCACAAAACACAATCAAAACAAAATGTTTAGAAAAAATCCTCATGGCACTATAATGTATGAAATTTTTTGATACTTTCTATTCTACCCAACCTCACCGGAGAAAAATACCAGATTGTAATCCATTTAATTGGTTCTATTGCCCACTAATGGGCTATGGCTTATAGTTCAAAAGATACTATTATGAAAGTTCAGCCTGGATTAAATCAATCCATCAAAGAATTGTTACCTGAACCACTTTGTTTGACCTTTTATGAAATGATACTATGGATGAATTTTTAATTTCTATATTTATTTCAGTAAATATGAGATTTCTGGATTAAAAAATCAATGATTTACTTGCAAAATATTATATCACTGGTTTTCAACACCACCCATTTCCCCCTTGGGGCATCACCATGAAAGCGTGTCATCCTACAGGGGCAAAGGGACTAATCACTATACAAAAGGATAAGAACCTCAAAACTATGCCACGCTGATGTCACCAAGGGAAGGCAGCTAAATGCAGACACAGAATGGTCATTTTTTTCCTGTAGGATTCTTATATAACAAATTCAATAACGTGTGTAGAACAGTAAGCCATAGTGCCTACTGCAAGGTAGAATTAACAAATAAAATAATGTGTGTGAAGCACTAAACCGTAGTGGAGTTAACAATATTTTCTTCTCAATTATATTTTAAAAACGTAGAGGTAACAATGTGCAATTTTATCTTATACAACCTGTTTTGTGATTTATATACATTGTGGGATTTTTAAGCCTGGCTAAGAAGCAAGTGCATTATCGATAGAAGAAGATAGTTCCAAAAGTTCATGAAAAATGTATATTATGAAATAACTATGTATGGATTTCAAAAAATTTTGTCACAAAAGTAAACTTATTTTAATTCCTTTTTCCCATGAACTTTTGTGATACCTACAAATGATACAGGCCAGTATTCCAGGCATACTTTGTAATATTTATCTAATTCTTCAAACCATTGTAAATTGTGTTTAAAATTCTGTGTTTTAGATGATGGAAAACTCACGTAAAAATATTCAGCAAATATTTGTAGATCTTAGCAGTCCAGGGTTAGAGTGCTCAAGTAGCTGTACTCCAGTTCTACACACCGTAAGTAAAAGCAGGTGGAGAAAACAGAAAAGGATTTTGGTGGTGTTTGTGACCATAGATGATACTTACTATTGTAGGGTAATAATCAACCATATATTACTTATTTAAATAATTATATTAAAGAAAATATAATGCATTTCAGGAACTAATCAATGCAATTTAAAAAAACTTACTTGAATTGATCCTTTGATTTATTTTAAAATTATAGGGAACCTGTGGCTTTGAGGAACAGATCAACAGATACATGGAACTTGCAAAATATTTCTATAAGGTTTTAAAGGAAAAAGACAATTTTCAGCTTGTTTTTGATGCAGAGGTAAGGGTTCTTGAGTGTTCCTTCTAGTATCTACTTACCCACCTCATACCTATCAACTATCATAAGCATTTAATTTTGCTTATGTTCAAATCAGTCAGCTTGTAAAACTATTTTTATATTTTTTATTACTTATTTGAAAGACAGAGTTACAGAGTTCCATCTGCTAGTTCACTCCTCAAATGGCCACAATGGATGGAGATGAACCAATCCAAAGTCAGGAGCCAGGAGCTTCTTCTGGGTCTCCCACATGGTGCAAGAGCCATCTTCTACTGCTTTTCCAGGCCATAGCAGAGAGTTGGATCGGAAAAGGAGCAGCCAAGACTTGAACCAGCTCCCATATGGGATGCTGGAGCTTCAGGCCAGGGCTTTAACCCACTGCACCACAGCACAGGCTCCATTTTTTATCTACATCCCATGTCTTAGAAGCCAGGGACCTAGAATTCTTAAATTGGTAATTATATTCAGTTTTTAAAATTTTAAAATAATTAAAATTATTCTATTTTAAATGTTTTTTCTGATTTCTCTATCACTTCACAAGTAATTTTGCTGTTACTAGTTTTTTGGTTTTTTTTGCATGTCAGAGTATGCAGTTGGATTTCTGGTCAGTGGATGACATATAAGAAGTTATGGCTTAAATTATTTAGTAATCTTTGGTAAATCTTTATTGAAGCAGTAAGTAGATATTAATGGAAAATTGTATCCATCATCCTGTTCAAGGCCCAGTCATCCCTCCACTGACAAGCATTACGTCATTCTACAAAGAATAGTATTGGGAAACAAATACAATCCATGGCTATTGCTCTAGTGAAGCAATGTTACCTCCTGGGTTTCTGGAACATTCTGTGTCCTAATGTTTTCAGTTGCACTCCCTCTAATCCATTTCCATCTCTCAACACACGATCTTTCTCAAACACACAGTTGGCTCTATCTCTCCTTATTTCTTTGAAATACATGTGGAGCACTGGTCATGGGAACAATAAATGGTTTTGGTTTAAGTAATTGATAGACCTCAGTATAGGGAAGATGGTGTACATAGATGTGAAAACCATCAAGGACTGTGCTAGGAGAGATTGTTGAAGAAAGCCACAGGCACAGCCAGGCTGGGTACTCTGAGGAAATGCCTATTTCTTCATAAAATGATTTATTATTTATTTGGGGAGGAGAGAGAGAATACGAATCTTCCATCACCTGGTTCATTCCCCAAATAGGCAGGTCTGGGTCAGGTTGAAGAGAGGTGCCTGGAATTCATCTGGGTCTCCCACATGGAGAGGAAGGGCCCAGGTACCTGGACCATTTTCTTCTGCCTTATCAGATGAATAATCAGGGAGCTGGGGCAGACGTAGAGTGGCTGAGACACGAACCAGCAGTCTGCTATGGGATTTTGGCATTGCAAGGGATGGCTTAGCCCACTGGGCCACGACACCAACCCCTATTTCTAACTCTTTACTCAGTCAGTTCTTGGCATGCTTTAGGCTCTGTATTAAAAGCTATTTTTAAAAATATTAAAAATCATAGAGCCACTGCCTCTGATGCCAGTATTCCCCTTGGATGCTGGTTCTAGTCCCTAATCCTCCATTTCTGGTCTAGCTTCCTGCTAATGCACCTGGAAGGACAGAAGAAGATGACCCAAGTGCCTAGGACCCTGCACCCTTGTGAGATACCTGGATGGAACTCCAGGCTTCTGGCTTTGATCTGGCCCAGCCTCAACCACTGTGGTCATTTGGAGAGTGAAGGAGCAGATAGAGGATCTCCCTTTGTGTAACTTGCCTTTCAAAAAAAATAAATAAATCTTCAAAAACATTAAAAATTAAATGAATTAAAATATTTCAGAAATAAGTTACTACAAGTTAAGTGGGTTTTATGATATTTGTAATATTTACCTTTGTTTTAGCCTGAGTTTACCAATGTCTGCTTCTGGTATTTACCACCAAGACTTAAATATATTACAAAAGGTTTGGAAAGAGAGCAAGAACTCCACAAAGTAAGTGTTTTTATTTGTTTGGTTGCTTTATTTTAATTTTAATATTGACTTTTAAATAATGTTTCTGTGCAGTTTGGTGGGTTAGTGAGTGGTATGCCTGTGGTCTCAACCCTTTGGCTTAATAATATCATGAGGTGACAGAAATCCCTATTCATCATTCACACTGCAAACTAATCCAGTCTTCATTTATATATCCAAAAATACTTGAGAGCCTATTACGCACTAAGCTGACTTACCTACCCTTTGGTTAATCTATTTATTAACGAATATTTGCTGAGTGTTCCAACAAGAATTAGGGGTATTAAAAGAGTAAGACAAAGCCTTAGTCCTAAACTAGCTACAAGGCTTGATAGGAAAAAAAGACAAGAATGTATGTAGCTACAATTCCAAAGAGCATAGGAGAGATATTTAGAGACTGTTTTCACATTTGAAATGTGGATCATAAAGTCATCTGAGCAAGAATCTGAAAGATAAATAGTTACAGGTGTGCTAACAACACTGAAAAATTCAAATTAATGTCATAACAATGAGAACATTCCACCATTACCTTAAATAGTTAAAGGGGTCATTGCCACCACTACACATTATACACCCATGTGTTTATAGTAAGTGTTTGCCTACTGTAAGTGTGCACTGTATGTATTCATTTTATAATATTAGCACCACTGTTTGAATTATGCTAAGATTACAACCATTCATTTTAGGTAATTTGAAATGCTCCAGGAAAAGTTGAACATGAATTATCTGATAATAGTGTTAAAGAGCATCACATTTTTTACATTATCAGTAAATTTCATTGAAGTTATTAATTGTAAGAGAAAACAGAGATTTGTAGTTGTTAGCTTATAGCAGTACTCTACGTAAATATTTTATGGTTTGATACAGGTATTAAGAGAAGTGCTTAACTTTTTTTTCTAAACATGCAAGTGTGATCTTCTACTAGGGGAATAACCAGCCGCTGAGCGGTGGTGAGAGGGACGTTCATAATGACTGAGCAAGCTGATTCCTGGAGGGACACACAGACGTGGAACCACAGTGCCTGATTGATTGCAGTCCTGCACGTGCCCCTGCACGGAGGCCTGGGAGACCACAAACCAATTTTTTAATAATACTATAGACAGTGAATAATCTCTGCTACAGCATTATTATTTAATTAGTTAAAATAATATATCTAGCCAGCGCCACAGCTCACTAGGCTAATCCTCGCCTGCGGTGCCAGCACCCCAGGTTCTAGTCCCTTTTGGGTGCCGGTTCTGTCACGGATGCTGCTCTTCCAGTCCAGCTCTCTGCTGTGGCCCAGGAGGGCAGTGGAGGATGGCCCAAGTGCTTGGGTCCCTGCACCCGCATGGGAGACCAGGAGGAAGCACCTGGCTCCTGGCTTTGGATTGGCGCAGCACGTGGGCCGTAGCCGCCATTTGGGGAGTGAACCAACGGAAGGAAGACCTTTCTCTGTCTCTCTCTCTCACTGTCTACTCTGCCTGTCTCTCTCTCTCTCTCTCTATATATATATATATATATGGACACCAAATAAAAATTCTCTGTTGATAGAAAGATACACATACAAGCATACAGGAGGGATCCTCAAAAAGCTCATGGAAAATGCTTATGAAGAAACTACACCTGGATTTCAGAACGTTTTACACCAGAATGACCATATCGGTTAATTCCATTTCCCCATGAAGTTCTGAATTGCTGCTGTGCTCTGTGTGTGTGTGTGTGTGTGTGTGTGTGTTTTCTGCTGCACTGCCATTGAACAGACTTAGGCAAAAATTCTAAACATTACCTGCCTTCCCTTAATGCCTTCCAGCACACTTGTATTGTTTTATGAGTTTGGTATTTGTGAATCATGGTGTAATGAGACCTGCACTGTGAATATAGAATGCGCTATTTTTTTTTCCTATGCTAAGGACTTAAAAATTATTCCTGACAGTTTTAAATTGCCTGTAATTTACCTGGAGCTAACAATAGTTCTGCGCTTACATATCCATCTTGAAAGTAAATGAGTATTGACTTATAAAATGTCCTTTTAATAATATTTGCATTCACACACAGATAGCTCCAAAGATTAAAGCACGGATGACAGAAGAAGGCACTGCCATGATAAGCTACCAGCCATGCGGAGATAAAGTGAACTTTTTCCGGATGATCTTTTCTAATCCCGCCACGAGACAAACAGATGTTGACTATCTTATTGATGAAATGGAACGGATTGGGAAGGACTTATGATACTTCAGTGTGAAGGTGAACAACTTTTAGTAATCTATTTCTAAAGATAAGAGGAAAGGAGTTCTCCAAGTGATCTTTTCTCATTTAGAACTTTTAATTTTTTTGATGTCATTTAAGATAAAAGGAGATCCAGTTAATGTATATATATATATATATATATATTTAAGTTAGAATATTTGATATTTTCATTCACTGAAAAGATTTGAGCATCTGTTAAATGACATGGACTTGGGATGGTACATCCTTCTATAAGAAAGGCTGAGGATTCCTTCCTAATAAAGACAGAAGTTGAATTGTGGAGGTTGCAGCACGTCATTTGCGCCATCGGTTATGGCAGTGCTCCATCTCTGACCACATTACAATCACGCAGGCGCTGTTTCACGTTTTGAGACAATTAGGATGTGCACAATGCTCTTTTCTTTACATACGTTCCATATTATGGAACAGAGACGGAGGGAAGAAATGGCAGAGGCTGACATATCAGCCTCTTGATCTTTGTGTTTTATTTACAAGTGACTCTAACTTGCACCTGTTTTCTGCTTCAACTTTTTTCTCTGTACCACCATTCTCATGCCCCTAATGATCAACAGCAGTGACGTCCTTGTATAATTCTACACAAATACGTTAGCTGTGCTTCAGAGAAGGAAATTGTCTCTCTTCTTATTGATGATGTAGTCGGCATTTCTCTGTCCATGTTTTCAGGGAATAAGAGCTAGCACAAGTTCAGTATTTAGTGTGGGCTCAGCTTGCTGAGCCTCTTAATATGCAAGATCGCATTTAATTCTCTATTAATTATATTATTTAAATGATTTATTCTCCACTTTATGAATAAGAAGATCAAGGCTGAAAGAGCTTAAATAATGTTTCTAACATGATGCTACCGATAGGCATTAAACCTCAAGTCTGCAGTGAGCCAGGTTTCTTTTCAATTATGGATAACAAGACTGCAAGTTAGCTTGCTGAAGTTCACATGAACTACCTACTAGATGAGCTGTTTGTCAAATTGTTTGACTTGAGTAGATCTCATTTCTCTGCCTGTGAAGTAGGAATAATAGGATGCCTCTCACAAGGGAGATTGTCAGGACAATCAGGTTAACTATTCTATAAAATTTTAATCAGTTTGCATGCATTCGCTTCTCATATTTAAATATTACTGCATTCAATAGGGTGATGGACTAAAAAACATGTACTTAAGTTAAAATAAAATTGCATACCATGGCTTCGCCTTTGTAAGTCATTCAAGATACATGCAGATATTGCCACAGTTTGTCGTCACAGAGGACCATGTGCCCTTTGTTCTCCCAGCCATATTGAATGTTCAAGTTAAACGTTTGAGAATGTGTGCATTTTGTTTAAAGAGCATGTAGACTGAAATAGAAAATCTTTTCAATTATTCCCTGACAAATAAGACATTTCCTGTCTGAAGTTTTTCTCAAAGAAAATGTGTAATTGACTGTTCTGCAGACATTGGTAGCCTGTCCCTCTGTGAAATAAGGGAATACCAGTTGAATTATCTAAGTGCAGGTCTCCCTTAATAAGGACTACTGTTCCAGACAGAGAGCTTGTTTTAGACATGGTCTGCTTGGCCAGACTTGTTAACACAATCAGTTTCTTCCTTAGGCATTACGTACGATCACCTCTCATTGCATAATGGTTATCAAACATGGAGTAAGCATTTCCTTACCAAAATTACACCTCAATAGTCCAGCACCATGGCTCACTAGGGTTCTAGTCCCGATTAGGGCGCCGGATTCTGTCCCGATTGCTCCTGTTCTAGTCCAGCTCTCTGCTGTGGCCCGGAAGGGCAGCGGAGGATGGCCCAAGTCCTTGGGCCCTGCACCCGCATGGGAGACCAGGAGGAAGCACCTGGCTCCTGGCTTCGGATCCACGCAGCACACCAGCAGTAGCAGCCATTTGGGGAGTGAACCAACAGAAAGAAGACCTTTCGGCCTGCGCCACAGCTCAATAGGCTAATCCTCCACCTAGCAGCACCGGCACACTGGGTTCTAGTCCCGGTCGGGGCGCCGGATTCTGTCCCAGTTGCCCCTCTTCCAGGCCAGCTCTCTGCTGTGGCCAGGGAGTGCAGTGGAGGATGGCCCAAGTGCTTGGCCCTGCACCCCATGGGAGACCAGGAGAAGCACCTGGCTCCTGCCATCGGATCAGCATGGTGTGCCGGCCGCAGCGTACCGGCCGCTGCGGCCATTGGAGGGTGAACCAACGGCAAAAGGAAGACCTTTCTCTCTGTCTCTCTCTCTCTCACTGTCCACTCTGCCTGTCCAAAAAATAAATAAATAAAAATTACACCTCAATTTATTAATAATTTATTAATAAATATTAATATTTTATTAATAAATAATAAATGATTTATTAATAAAACTTCTAAATAAGAATGTGTTAAAGCAGTAGTACTATTTCAATAGAATATCCATATTATGCTAATTACATATCCTGCTTAAAACCATGTTCTTCCAATATCAATGCCACGGATAAGGAAGTGTAGTTTCTAGAAATCTACATTCCATCCAATGTATTCATCAATGTTCTGTTCACAATAAAGAATTTAATAAGAATTGCTCTTTATATTTTGTATATTTTTAATTATTTGGGCACTTATTTTGCATGCTGCTGAACACTTCTGGCATTTGAATTAAAGACAGGATAATCTTCATTAACAAATGTTATCCTCTCCCAACCTGATCCTCTATATTTTTTTTCAGATTTCATGGTCAGTCAAAATTATTTTAGCCTTAGAACATTTAACCATTGTTTGCACATATGGTGTCTTGACCAAGGATCAATTACATGCAATAGTGTACATTTGTCTTCTACATCTTACAGAAAATCTATTTTTTTAAAGCTCATTTTGAGAGTTGATTTTTTTTTCTGCCAGGCAGAGTTAGACAGCGAGAGAGAGGGACAGAGAGAAAGGTCTTCCTTCCATTGGTTCACTCCCCAAATGGCCGCCACACCCGGCACTGTGCTGATCCGATGCCAGGAGCCAGGTGCTTCATCCTGGTCTCCCATGCAGGCGCAGGGACCCAAGCACTTAGAGCATCCTCCACTGCCCTCCCAGGTCACAGCAGAGAGCTGGACTGGAAGAAGAGTAACCAGGACAGAATCCGGTGCCCCAACTGGGACTAGAACCTGGGGTGCTGGCACCGCAGGCGGAGGGTTAGCCAAGTGAGCCACAGCGCCAACCCCGAGATTTGATTATTCTTTATAGCACTTATCTGTACTCTTGAGAAACAGTGTTTTTTTTTTCTACTTGGTGCTTGTTGAATACTTTATTTAGTAGATGGTTAAACTTGCGATTATAAAGAAAATTAAAAGCATGTCATTGTAAAAATTAAAAGACAAAAGGAAGGAAGGTGGGCATAAGGCAGGAAGGGAGGGTAGGGCGGGAAGAATCATTGTGCTCTTAAAACTGTATATATGAAATACATGAAATTTGTTCCCTTTATATACATAAAAATAATAAAAAATAAACATAGCCTATAAAAAGGCTCATTTCTTGCTGCCTAGTTTAATAAAAAAAATTCTCAAAGAGATATTACTAAGTTCATTGGTTTCCTTTTGAACTGTCCCCAAACGTATTACTATTTCTAACCCCAAGAACAGCATTCATTTAACTGACAGAGATAACAGCCAGAACAGTGATGTGTTCAGACCTAGGTATGGCATGGTAGACTAAAGATAGGAAAGATGTTTTTTTTTAAAAAACTCATTTGTTAAAAGTAGTCCTATAGAATCATCCATAAGATGCGGAGGAAGGCATGAAGCCGCAAACATTTGAATGGGGCTCAGAGGTTCTGAAAGATTTGAGTTGTCATAACTTTCGCAGAGAATGTGTGGGAGTGATCATCGGAGTGGTGTGGAAATTCCAAAATGCTTTAAGTGGCGCTTTGATATTATGGAGAAGCACATAAGGAAAAGATCCTACTGCAAGCGGCTCGAGAATTATGGGGCCTTAAATCCAGCATTTTGACAACTTGGAACATTAAAATGAGTTAAATAGAGGAGTCACAGAATTGAATTTTATTGTGAAGGGAAAGAAAAAGACATTGATTTTGACGGCAGTTTCAAGGCTGTGCTCATGAAGGAGCAAGGCTTGAGCACAGAAAATGGGTTTTAGAGGCTAGTGCAGTAATAAAGAAGAGAACTGCTGGTAAGGGCTTGGGAGTGCCGGGCACTAGGGAGGCACAAGTTATTTAGGAAGCAAAATTGCCCAAATGCATTAAGGCGAAAATGAAAAGCTTACAGTCTGATGTTTCTGGCTCCAGAGACTGGCTACATCTCAGCACCAGTGAAATCTAACGGGGGAAGCCACATTGGCCCATACAACGAGTCTATTTAGCTTGCAGGTGGTAAACAAACTGGAATCTAAGACTTACAGGGCATGGCTCTCTGAAAATTACCACTTAGGCTATGTGAGCATCTGAGTTTAATGTAGACTATTTCCTGACCAAAAGTTTCAAGTAGTGTAGCATCACAGACCACTTAGAGACTTCGTAGGATAAGCTGGAGTATGGAGCATCCTGAACCAGCAAGAGTGAACCTGGAGAGCTGTCCAGCAGGTCCCCATTTCTCCAGGCTTGGTGACCACTCACACTCTTGACACACACCCTTGACTAAAGTCCTGATGAGTATGATTGAATAATAATATCCACGTGTTATTTCAGTGATTATCTGGGAAAGAGATGGAGAAGGAAGTTTGACGAATATGGTCTAGGTTAACCCTTGGAGTATTTTCAGTGGAGCCCTGTAGATGTGAGGCCAGAATGAAGAAAAGCCAAGGCACTGGATGGATTCGCAACAGTCCCTCATCTGCTGAATCGCATTGCTGCACATCCTCGGACTCTTCATTTTCTGTCCAGCTTCTCAGACGTCTTTACTTATACACCGAGTGTCGTCTGCTCACCTTAAAGCGACCTTCGCAAGAGGCTTCCTAAATAAAGTGATAACGGTTATGCTGATAGGTTATTGAACCTATCTGCATGAGTAGGAGACATCCCATTAAAACATACTTGTATGCTTTCTGACTAATGAATATCCATTTATAAAGAATGCTGATACATGTTCAATTGCATAGTTAATTGTATATTTAACAATCTTTTATACTGCAGTATTTTATTTATTATTTTTGTCCTATTTTTATTATTATTTTTTTTTACTTTTTTAAGGTGAACAAATTTCCTGTATTTCATGTAGTGAAATAGGACTGTAGTGATACTTCCCACCTTCCCTCCCCCCACTCTTTGTTTTAATTTTTACAATATATACGTTCAGTTGATTTTATAATCAGAAGATTAACCCTACGCTAAGTAAAAAATTCAATAAATAATAATAAGAAAAAAACACTGTTCCTAAACAGTAGAGACAATGACTGTACTCTTATCTCTTCCAAGTTCTATTCATTTTTCTGAAATTTCTTAAGAATCACTTTTAATTTCCTTAAAGAAATACTTTATTTATCTTTTAAATGTTTTCATCTTAATTAAAAATAATTAAATTAACTTTGTTCAATAATTCCAGCAGTACATTATGAGACTACAGGTCCTTTAAAGGTTATAAATATTTTTCATATCTTCATTTTGATAAAAATGATTCATATAATTGAATCCTACTAACTTCCAAGCTTAAGTCACTGGTAATCTGTGCTGTGAAAATCCTATTTAAATGTCTGTAGCTGTTGTGCAAATGGCTAATAACATTGGAACTTTGATGCCTGTCTTCCAGTTTCAAGTCATCTTGGCACAATTTTAGTTTACTTAATCTAATTTGTCTTCTAAAATAACTTTTATTTAATATGTTTTTTAAACAATTTTATTTTATTTAATCTTATTTGTTTTCTAAAAAAAAGGTAGTAACAAATCACATGAAAGAAAAAAATATAACAAAGATGTTAAGAACATAGATTTGGGACTGGGCTTCCAGTGATTGAACCCTAGCCCTGTCTCATACTAGGAATCTTTTGCTGTTCACTTCCCTTATCTCTATTATGAATATTAAGAACATATTCAAAGGTTTTATGAACATTCATGACAGTTTTTATATATTGTTAAAATAGTACCTGGAATGTAGCAAACTCTCAAGCATGTTAGCTTTATTCACATCACAAGTTCAGAGACCAAAGTTTTAGAAGTGTTATTTTGTGGTGGACTCTTAAAATCATGGTTCTGTGTTTCAAAACTTATGTTCCTTATAGTTTGTCATTCTGCCTTTCCACATACAAAGACCTGTGTTAGGAGCATGAGGTAGAACAAGGAAGTCACACCTGAGAGTATGTGTAGGAATTTGGTGGCACTATCAGGAACTGAATAAGACCTGGAGCTATTTAAAGAGGAAAAATGTAAAAATTATGAGTCTTGTATGTAAATGAAAAAGATTTCAAATAATTTCACACAAAAAGAAATAAAAAGAGACAATGCTCAGTTGTGCCCTGTTCTTTAATTGTATTTCCTCAGTTCAAAGTGTCACGTCTCTGATAAAATGGCCAGAGTTTATTAGAAAAATTTAACATTGACCTGAAAGTAATGAGGTTTCACAAGGATTTCAGCCATGAATTATAGCTGGTCCAGATTCAGGTTGCCTGTCTGCATTATCATGTTGTATGAGCTCAGGGTCCACCATTCTAACAGCATAGAATTAAGGTTGTTTTAATGGATACTGCTTCCTGTGTTTACCAATATAAAGAAATAAATTGAGAAATTTTGAGAGATTGGGAGACTTTTGAGATGGAAAGAATCACATTTGGATCAAAAACATAAATGTTGAATTTGTTGAGGTTGGTCCTCTGTTCCCAGACAGACCAAATAATGTTGGTTGCAGATCCCTCATGTAGAAGCAGCACTTGGAACTGATTCATTACCTTTCACAGTTTTCCTGGCAACCTTGCAGTTCTGTCTGGGAGGATTTTACCTCTGTGGTCCCTTAGGAATATTTTATGACATATTTAATCTCTTACAGATAGTACATTCAGTATTGCCAAATCTCAGCTCCCCTATTCCCATCCATAGAATCATTTAAAGGTAAATAGAAACAGAAGTGAAGCCATATCCAAGTTATCCCTGTCTTTATCAAAAGCTAGGGATTTGACATAATTCATAATTTATGTTAATTCCATTTGCCCAGATCACCTAGCTCAGGGAATAATTGGCATAATTAAAAGTGTGATAACCTTTGGGGCCAGTGCTGTGGCCTAGTGGGTAAAGCCACTGCCTGAAGCGCCAGCATCCCATATGGGCGCCAGTTCAAGACCTGGCTGTTCCACTTCCAGTCCAGCTCTCTACTATGGCCTGGGAAAGCAGTGAAAGATGGCCCAAGTCCTTGGGCCTCTGCACCTGCATGGGAGACCCAGAGGAGAAAGCTCCTGGCTCCTGGCTTGGGATTGGAACAGCACCAGCCATTGTGGCCATCTGGGGAGTGAACCAGCAGATAGAAGACCTCTCTCTCTCTCTCTCTGCCCCTTTGCAGCTCTGCCTTTCAAATAACTACACAAATCTTTAAAAATAAAAAGTACAATAACTCCATTCATCCATTCAACACTTTAGCACATGCACTCTATTTCCATGATTTATGAATATTTTGAAAATAAGCATTACTAAGCCCCTCTCAAATCCTCTAGATTAATCATTGTATAATTACAGCAAATACATACAGTAACCATGTTCTGAATTAAAATTTCCTTTGGACAGATGATTTACTATGACAATTCAACAGCCCTGGGTTCTTTTTTTTTTTTTTACAATGACTACAGATTGAAAAATTAAATGCCACCAGGAAATAAGATGACAAAAATATGAAAATGTCAATTCCATAAGAATATTTTATATCCTTATTAAGTGTGGCCCCTATTTTTCTTTTTTTATTTAATTACAAAGTGAAGTATATTTCTGTGATTATTCTTCCTTTATGTAAGAGAAGTAGTTTTGTATAATTCTGCTTTTAATTTGATGCTTTCTATTCATGTTGTAACTCCAAGGTCATAAAAGGTAAATGCTCCTTATAGGACAAGGGGACTCAAGCTAGGTCCTGCCATATGGCAGGGACCAAGAGGAGCTTTGGACAGGTTGTCGAATGATTCACACATTCACAAGTTGGTGCCAAAATGCACACAACCAAATGAGATCACCTATCTGTAACAGTAGCTTTGAGACTGTCTAAATGCTACTGCTTGTGACATTTAGAACTTACTGTAAAAGTTACAGAAATTGAAGTCATTTCTGTTTCCTAGGAATAGCACATGCTCTATACATTTACATTGTCTAAATCACACAGAAAACTTTGTCTAAATATTTCCAACATCATATTCAACTGAATATGTTTATATATTACATTCTACATTTAACTTTTTATGTTATCTTGATTCAAGCAACAGCTTACAATTCAGAGCAATGAAAAGAAAGATTATGTAGAAATAAACTGGATATTAAGAAGTATGAGAAGTATTGAAAGTCAATAGAAGATCAAAATAAAAAAAGTCAATTTCATTTCCATCCACTAGCAATTAACGCAAAATGGAATTAAACAAAAATTCGATTTACAACATCAAAAAACCAAAATTATTAAGAATTTTTAACAAAGAAATTTTTAACAAAGAAAATGAAAGGCAAGTCTGCTGAAAACTATCCAATATCATTATAAGGATTTAGAGACCTAGATAAGTAGAAATAGCAAGCTGTTCATGATCAGAACATATAGTATTGTTAAAATGGCGTACTGCTCAAGTTGATCCACAGATACAATATAGTCCCTACCAAAATCTCTGCTGCTTTTCTTGCAAAGCCTGACAAACTGATTCTAAAATTCATACAAAAAAATCCAGGAACCCAGAATAGCCAAAACAATCTTGAAAAAGAACAAAGTTTGGAGTAGGCACTTGACCTAGTGGTCAGAATACAGGTGGAGATCCCGGGAGTGCATGCGTTTGATGCCTCACTCTGGCTCCCGACTCCAGCTTCCTGCTAGTGCTGACCCTCAGAAGCACCAGTGAGGGCTCAAGTGACTGGGTTCCTGCTATCCACATGGGAGAACATGAGTTCTCATCTCCTGGCTTTGGCTTGACCCAGCTGTGGATGTTGTGGGCAATTGGAGAGTGAACCTGCATGTGGAAATGCTCTAGTGTGCTCTCTCCCTCTCTTTCTCTCTCTCTCTCTCTTGCTCTCTTTCTCTCTGCATGTCTGTCTCTCAATTATGTGCATTTATTATAAAAAAAAACAAAGTTGGAAGATCCCCACTTCCTAATTTCAAATCTTATTACAGAGCCACAGTAATCGAAATAAACATGTGGATCAGAATAAAACTGAGTCCTAAAATAAATCCTTGCATTTATGGCCAGTTCATTTTTGACAAGAGTGCCAAGACAATTTAAAGGGAAAAGAATAATCTTTTCAATAAATGTTGCTGGCAAAAGTATAAAGTCACATCATATACAAAAAATTACAAGATGAAAGAGTTAAAATTATAAGAATATTAGAGGAAAACATAAGAGTAAGCCTTTTTGACCATAGGATAGGCAAAAAAGTATAAAGAACAAAGATTTTAAAATACATAAATTAGATGATATAGCCGTTAGTAGCTTTTGTAATTTTCGACTATTAGAAAAGTCTAAAGGTAACACATGGAATAGGATAAAATATTTGAAAATTATGTATCCAATAAAATTTTTTTGACTGGAATATGTAGAACTCATAAAAGTCAACGTTTATCCAAAGAAGATATACAGATGACCAATGAGCACATGAACAGATGCTCAGCATCACTTACCATGAAGGGAGTGTAAATCAAGCGACAGTGACAAGCAAGCATTTGGCACGGGGTTAAATTTCTCCCAGGCGTGCCCATCGCCCATTTCACAGTGCCCAGGCTCAGTAACAGCTGCTCTTCCAATCCCAGCTTCCTGAGAATTCACATCTTGGGAGGCAGCGGGTGATAGCTCATGTACTTGGGTCCCTGCCACTCAAGTGGAAAACCTGGATTGAGTTCCAGGATCCTGGCTTCTAAGTGGCCTACCACTAGCCTTTGTGGGCATTTATGGAGTAATCCAGTGGATGGAAGATTGTGCCATCTCTGTTCGTGTCTCTCTATCTTTTGTTCTGCCAGTCAAATAAATAAAAATTTTTGAAAATACAAAGAAACATTGCTTCACATCTGCATGGATGGCTAAAATTAAAAAAAAAAAAACAGAAAACATTTTTAAGTGTTTGTGAGGATGTCCAAAATAGAATCCTCATGGTGGGAAAATAAGATGGTACACCAACTTTGGAAAACAGTTTAGCATTTTCCTCAAAACTATAAACAGAAAGTTTCCATATAGCCCTGCAATTCCATCTGAAGTATATATTCAATAGAAGTGAAAATATATGTCCTCTTAAGAACTTGTAGATGAATGTTTATATCATCATTATTCAAAACTGACAAATGGTAAAAATAGACCTTATTTCTACCAATTGATGGATAGATAACCATATATTAAATGGTATATTAATACAAAAGATTATTTGGCAATAAAAAGCAATAGGGAACTAATACATGCTGCAAAATGGATATATCTTAAAAGCATTATGCTAAGTGAAAAAACTAGGCATAAAAGTTCACATATTATGATCCCATCTACATGAAATATTCAGAATATGCAAGTTCCTAAAGATAGAAAATGGATGAGTATTGTTTAGGAACTGAGAGGTGGGGAGAATGTGGTAACTGCTTGTGGATTCAGATGTCTTTGGAGGAGAAAGAAAATGCTGCAAAGTCAGATACTGATGATGGATGCACAACGCTTTGCAAACTGCAGTCCATTAAACAATGAAGATAGTAACAGTTCGATTATATCAACAGAACTCTTAATTTAAGAAGAAAAAAAAAAGCCAGCTCAATTTTGAAGTGAGCTAAAAAGACCCTAAGGAAAAGGACCAAGAGTTTGAGTTTGTAAAAATGATAAGACAAACCAGAAGTTTTTGCAGAGGTATATAAACTTTCTTGTACATATTTTTCAGTTAATTATGATTTAATTTCTCCAAATACCAGGAAGAGATTTCCTGGATGATATAAGTGAATGTTTATTTTAAAATTGCTGATCCTTTTTTTTTTTAAAGATTTATTTATTTCTTTATTTGAAAGTCAAAGTCACAGAGAAAGAGGGAGAGACACAGAGAGAGAGATCTTCATCCATTGGTTCATTCCACAGATAGCTACAGGACTGAGCCAGGCAGAAGCCAGGAGCCAGGAGCTTCTTCCAGGTTTCCCAGGTGGATGGCAAGAGTCCAAGCACTTGAGCCACCTTCCTTTATCTTCCCGGGCCACTAGCAGGGAGCCAGATAGGAAGCAAAACAGCCAGGATGGAAACTGATGCCTATGTGGAACGCTGGGCATCAAAGATGGTGGCTTTCCTACTCTGCCACAACGCTGGCCCCACCAGCCCATTTCACAATCCATGAGCAACACATGAGCATCTCCATTGATCTACACACTCATCAGCACCTGGCATGTGTTGGCGCTTTCCATCTTAGCCATTCTAACATGTATAAAGTGGTGTCTCATTATGGTTTAATTTCAGTTACCTAATAGCTTTTATTTTAAGAGCTAGAGAAGTCTGCATGCTTTTTTATGTGGAATATTAGGAACAAGGAAGAAACTTGAGCAGATAATAAGAGATAACAAACATACAGGTTTCTGTAGAGGTTTTAATTTGTGCTCTCTCTTTTCCCGTTACAACCATCTAGCCAAAGTTTGTTGACACATCCCGATGTCTGACATGATCCTGCCCAACTTTGGCTCAAGCCAAAATCACCTGTGAAGATTTTTAAATATGGTTGCTGGGCTCAATGCAAAATGAATTCTCCAGGGCTCAGCTATGACAGGTGTTTTTTCAAAGAGAGATCTCCCATTGCAGAAGCAGGATTGAGAAACCCTGGGCTAGTACTCAGCAGTCAGGGACTCTTAAGAGAGTCTGCAGTGTGGTCAGTTCATGGACCAGTGTGAACTTGGCCTGCCTCCACCCACTGAGAATATCATCACTGGGTGCCTGGGTAGAGTTTCCTTCTCTTTATTAACAGGGGGGGCCTGAGTACTCAAACAGATCTTTATTCACTGCCAAAACTGCCACTCATCTGCATGCATAATTGCAATAAGTGAGCATAAATGAATGTGGAAATAGAATGTGAATGATTTAATTTGACAAATAATTGATGTAATTAAGCAGAGATGCAAATTTGATGTTTTCTTTACCCCTCAGAGAGAGAAGCATTATGGTAAGAAGTTGATGGAACTAGTGAGATAAGCGTAGTTATGAAGACCCCTTCATCACAAATTATAATTTCTGAAACCTCAGATGTTCTGAATTCCTGCTTCCAATCATGACTATATCCCAACCATCACAGAGCTGTTTTTTTCTGTGTATACCATGACCATCATCATAGATATATTCCGTGTTAAGTACTAGTAATCACGAATTGTATAGGGGGTGATATTTTGTCTGATATGAAATTTCATAGTCATAAACTTAAGTTCTATGATATAACTCTTCTTACGTTCTTATATTTTAATTTGCTCTTGTGTTCCATTTTTCAGGCATCAAGCAGTGTGACCTTGCTGTTTTGAAGTAATTTGTCACTTCCAAGTAGAAAATTTTCACTTCAAGGTTTATCCTCATTTTTCTCTCTGAATGTGATCTTACTTAGGGATGGGGATATTATCAGATCATAGTTTATCCTCTGTGTCTCATCTGACTGACACAGAAGAATTCAACTTCATTCCTGATCAAGACTATCTCTAAAAGGAATATCATGCTAGAAATAAACCAGACACAGGTCAGATAGAAGCAACAAAGGAATCTGTGTGTGTAAATAAGTTTTCTGTTATAAGGACTCCTGATCACAGGCCAGACAATCATGTCTAAGTGAATTCACCAGGATATAGAAGTATCCCGTGGAAGCACATTAAAAACATCCATAACTATATCACTGGTGATATATCAGGGCATGGTTAGAGTTCATACCCAATCTTCAGGCAGAGATCCAGAATAAAACAGGGGAAAATAAATATTTGCTTTAGTAATTTCATCGTATGTGTTGTGTTTCAATGCATACCACGAATAGACTTTATGTTTGCAATGTTCTCAGGGCTGGAACCTCAAGATGCCAAAGCTATTAATACCCAATAAATCATGATGAATTCTCCAAGAAGTTGCCAATGAATTTTAGACATTATTTTCACTGTGTTTAGTGCAAAGCTGTCTATAATCATTTACTTTGCTTAACATTAATGTTACAATGATTTATTGATATATAGATAGTCTGTAATCATACAGTCATTAATGATAAAATATATGGAAACAAAGTGTCTTAATGTTGCCCTTTAGACATAAATCAGGGAGAGAGATAGAGTCTGTACAAATATAATTACATAGTTATATTTGACAACTAAAGCCATAAGGAAAATGTCACATCCACTTTATCAGAAAATATGAAGTATGAAAATAACCATGGTTCAGAAAAATTTTGGAGAAATCAGTGTTTAATACAATCCCATTTTGTGGGCTTCTGATATTTTTCCCAGACAAGGGAATATAAAGAAGTTTATTTTAGTTTCTCTACTTAATTTCAAATACTGATCACTCAGTGAGTCTTTTACATTTGTTGTCATAAAAACAAAGATATAAAAACAGAGAAATTATGACTTTCTAGAAATTAAATTACAGGGCAGGCCTAGTGGTTAACACGACAGTTAAGATGTCTGTGTTCCATATCAGAGCACCTGGGTCTACTCCTGAATCTAACCTCTGGCAGCACATACCCTGTAAGGCAGCAATGATGGCTTATATAGTTGGGTTCCTACAGCTCAAATTGGAAACCTAAATTGAGTTTCCAGCTCCTGGCTTCAGTCCGTTCCAGCACGGCTATTGTGTGGAATTTGAGGAGTGAGGGTAGGGGCTATTTCTCTCATATATGTATTTATGTACATATGCGTGTGTGTGCTTCCCAGCTTTCAAATAAAAATAGAAAAAATTGGAGAAAAAAGAAAATTACATGTTGCTTGTATGATGTAACTAACGAAACATGACAGTTCATATTTTGTTCTGGAAGGTATTGAGTTCTTTTGTAAAATTTTTAAAAAATGATTTTACAAGGCAGAGGGGGAGGATGGGAAGGAGGAGAGAGAGAGAAAGAGAGAGAGAGAGAGAGAGAGAATGCTTCCATCTGCTTGTTCACTGCCTAAATGCCCACACCACCAGGACTCTACCAGACTGGAGCCAGCAGCTTAAAACTCAATTTGAGTCTGTCCCATTGATGACAAGGACTTAACTACTTCAGACACCACCTCCTACCACCCAGGGTGAACATTAGCAGGAAGCTGTAATGGAAACAGAGCTAGCACTTGAAGCCAAGGCCTCCCATATGGGATGTGGACATCCTATTAGTGATTTAATCACCAAGACAGACACCCATCCCTGATCCTTGTTTTCTTAAACACCGGAATCCACTGTTATGCTATGTAAGTCTGGTGAACCATTTTTTTCTTGATCCAATGAACCTCATACACTTTTGTTTTTTAAAATTCCTACAATGTTCTCCCCTGTAGAAACTACCATTGCACCTAATGCACAATTATTATCCCTGTGATAGTTCTGTTGAAGTTTGTTTTCCTGCAGCATAAGAGAAAGTTCTTGCTCAACTAAGCTGTGGAGACAAGGACCTGAACTATGACTCCTAACTCTGTCTTTACACTGTTTGTATTGATGACAGAAATAACTTTTTTTCAGAATAAGTATTCTTTAAGAATAGATACTTCTTACATTCATCTTGACTATTAGCTCTACAGGGGCACGATGTACCTCTGGATTTCCAGTTAGTAACCAGAACCAATGGTAGGAGTGGAAAAATGTGATTAATATGTCTGCTGACTGATGGCATTGAATAAATTACCTTCAAAGTATTTGCTTGGCAATCTAACTCTCTCATTAGACAATACTATATGCTGGGCCGGGATGATGCCTTATTCTATTTTTGGCAAATAATAGGAGCACAGTGATGCCTAATATGTCAATTGTATCAAAGGTAATTCTTCAAGGATTTGAATAAACTGTAGGATGGGAAAATTTAGAATTGTTATATTCTTTTTTTAAGATTTATTTATTTATTTGAAAGTCAGAGTTACACGGAGAGAGGAGAGACAGAGAGAGAGAGGTCTTCCATCCGATGGTTCACTCCCTAATAGGCCGCAACGGCCGGAGCTGCGCCGATCTGAAGCTAGGAGCCAGGAGCTTCTTCTGGGTCTTTCACGTGAGTGCAGGGGCCCAAGGACTTGGGTCATCTTCTACTGCTTCCCCAGGCCATAGCAGAGAGCTGGATTGGAACTGGAGCAGCTGGGACTAGAACCGGTGCCCATATGGGATGTTGGCGCTTCAGGCCAGGGCGTTAACCTGCTGCGCCACATCGCTGGCCCCTAGTATTGTTATATTCTATTTCTTTATACAACATGTGCCATAACTCATCTCTTGTTCACAGTCAGGAAGAGATATGGTGTAGAAGGAATGTAGAATAATTTTAACACAAACAACACATAAGCATAAATTACACCTGTATCAAAGTAACATCGTGATCAGATTTGTTAATTAATTGAGTATGGTTCTAAACAAGACATATAATATCCTAAACCTTCTTTGGTTTTAGTTTAGTGTATCATTAGGAACCAAAACCAAAAAGTTTTAAAATATATTGACTGCTGGCGCCGCCGTAGCTCAATAGGCTAATCCTCCGCCTGTGGCACCAGCACCCTGGGTTCTAGTCCCGGTCAGGGCTCCAGACTCTGTCCCAGTTGCTCCTCTTCCAGTCCAGCTCTCTGCTATGGCCCGGGAGTGCAGTGGAGGATGGTGCATGGTCCTTGGGCCCTGCACCCGCATGGGAGACCAGGAGAAGCACCTGGCTCCTGGCTTCAGATCAGTGCAGGCTGCAGTGGCCATTGGAGGGTGAACCAATGGAAAAGGAAGACCTTTCTCTCTGTCTCTTTCTCTCTCTCTCTGTCCACTCTGCCTGTCAAAAAGAAAAAAAAATATATTGACTTTAATTATTTCCAATGCATCATCTCGTCAAGGGTTTCATGACATTCACTTCAATCATTGGGCAGTTTTCTGTAGTACTGTATTAGAGAACACTCAGACTGAAGTTGGTGCTTTAGTGTTCTAACAGTATCTCTTATGGTAGTTTTAAACTCTGGATCATAACTCCTACATGTTAGTCTGAGACAGGTTTTTTAAAGGAATCTTCTATTTTAAAAATGCATAGACCCACCTAAGACAAATTAAATTAAATGAAAATTTCCAAGAGTACAATAAGAATACTGGTATTTTTAAGTGGCCCTAGTAATACACTTAGAGTTTCATCACTGGCTAATATGACAATAATGTTAAATAAAAAATCTTGACCTCACTTTGTTCTATCCCCAAAAATGTCCAAAAAGAAATTATCTAGTTTCTTGAGCAAATGAAGTTATTATATATGATACATAGTTTATATCATAATTAACACATATAGCTATTATATGTAATATATAACATTACATGTATGAATATAAAGTAATATATGTGTGTGTGCTTTTTGATAACTGTTATGGTTTTAACTTTTCCATTATCCATCTTACCATTTCTACATGACAAGTTGTATAATCCTCTCCCTGTGGTGGAGCAGTTTCCTTAGGCTACTTCTCCTCCAGAGATGTTGATGGGTCCAAGGGTAATTTTAAATCCCAGGCACACATGATCTGTGGTGAGCACAATCTTCCTTTGTTAGTACGCATTTCTGAAAAACCTAGTAGGCTTCCTCTCTGCTTGATTCCAACAGCTCAATGTGTGAGAAGCTTCATCCAGGTATTTTTTAGACCTATACCTTAGACTTGTTCTATTTTCCTGAATTTCAACCCAGTACTCTCTTCTTTCTATATGGTAAAGGATGCATTCAAAGAAGTGTGACATTGTCCTTGTGTGAACATCACAGAGTAGACTTACAGAAACTAAGATGGATTCTACCTCATCCCATGGCACTGTCATCATGGATATGGTTCGTTGTTGCCAGAGCATCAATAGCACATGATTCCATTTCTTTTGACTTAATTGTGGATCCTGGGAACCATCTTTAGTGAGAAACATGAACCTTTAGTATCTTTCCCATGAGTCATTTTCATCAGTTGATTGAAATGATTCACTGGAAGTGGTTTAACCCAATCCTTGATTTCAACTAAAATAGAAGAGCATGTTAGGAAAATGTCCTACATTCAAGGTATAAAGAGTGAGTTTAAGTAAGAAAAATATAAACTGTGTAATCTGTCTCTGTTAAATGTAAAGCTCTAATACTAGGCCACGATAAAAGAAAAACTTACATGAAATAATTGACATATCAAAATATTCAACCTCTTTGTTGCTGACATAAGTTTACTATTTAAAAAAGTTGAAATCCTCTTGCCAATTCTGAATAACTAAAACAGCCCATTAACAAAATTATCAACAAAAATGAAAAAAAACAAGTTAACTGTGGCAATTAAATACAGAGTATATGGAGATTTTTGAAAATTCATCATAAAATCCAATGAAAAAAGCAATGCTATAATCATCTTATCATAATGATCTCTCAAAGAAGCAGAAATTTAGAAGAAAGTGGAAAACATTCAAACAATTGATTCAGCAGCTTCGCTGCTCTGCCAGGAGGGACAAATATCAGGTCCTGAAGGTTTTCCACACCCCCAAGGAAGAGATAATCTCAACTTTTTACAAACTGGTTCATCACAGAATAAGATATGTGTATCTGTCATAATAAAACAGAAATAAAAATTATATTTTAAACCAAACTCCTATGACCACTGAGACATATGTACTTTAAAAATACAATCATATCATGCTTAGTAGAGGGTGCTGATTTAAAATAAAACTCAATATTTAAAATAGAATGCTGTATTCATTCAAATTCACAGCACTCTTGATAAAATTATAAATATGCATTTTGTTTGTTTGATACCTGATCTCAAACTTTCTCTGAAGGAGACAAGAGCCAAGAATGGCTGAGTCATTTTGAAGTTCAGGTATAAGCAAGAAGAATTTGGCCTACAGGACATCCAAACTTACTGTGAAACAGCATACCAAACACTAGGAACACACGAGAGTAGATCCTCAAGCCACTGGATGATTATGACTGAAAGTGAAGACCCATTTGTATGTGATGAAAAAAGTAAAAATGTGGGCAATCAGGAGAGATTCACCAATTTCTGGATTAGCAATTTCTTCCTGGGAGTTGGGAGAACAGAGATATGAGATGGTAAGCAGTGCACATGACATTTCCACAGAGAAAGGAATGGTATCTTTCTTTAAGTAAAATTAAGCAAATATGAAAATTAAAAAGGTTTATTTGAATGATGCGTAAATTGATATTTGTCAAAATTCTCATATGATTGAAGTATTTTTTGATACAAATGAATTAAAAGCTGTTAGATATGGTGCTGTAAAAGCTAAACAGACAATAAAATGTGTGAATTTCAGCCTATCCTCAACCTCTAAGTATCTTTGCAAACTTAGCTATCAGATTTGTAGTTTAGAGCCATAGGCTATGTCCTTGACCACTAAATGTCCCAATCAATGTAATTACCAAGGATTTCAATGTGTCATCAGTTGCAGCTGGATTTATTATTCAGCCTTTATTTGTCAAATAAGTGAATAAGTTTCTTCACTCCTGCTGTTTTGTTCCCTTGAGGAGGAGGCAATTACCATGACATCATCAATGGAATGCACTCACTCGCCCTTAATGGGTATCATTTCTAAGTCTATCCTCACTTAATTATGGCAACAACCCACAAATTCAAAGATCTCTGTGGGAATTCAGTAAGTGTACACTGGGTTTCATCCAAAAGAATGCAAACAGAGACTGGCTGGACTCCAGTTTTGTACTGAAAAGAAGGCATTCTCTAGCTCTGTAGAGGCATATTAACTCTTGGACAGTCTTTTCCATATTAGATGCAACTGAAAGCAAAGAAAAAAAATTGCACACAGGTGCAATCAAAGAAACCACCTTGTTTAATGCTCCACAGTCAAATCTGAACTTCCAGAGTGTCTGCTTTACATGCTCTCCCCACAGGACAGTTAAAAGGGGCTTTAGTAGGAAACAATACACTACTTTCAACCTTTTTCTTAATAAGAATACTAATTAGTGTCTTCGTGCCCCTCACAAATTCCAAAAGTTGTCATTTAACGTGATCAACTGAAACAGGGCAATGGGCAAACTTTGACAATGTCCCCAGTGAAGGGCAAGGACAATCTGACCATTCACTCATTGTATCCAGCCCAGTACTGTGTTTAGTGAAGGAGCTGTCACTTCAGGACTGCCTGGTTACACTTTCCAATCCACAACTCAACCCACACCTTCATGTTGTCCAACACAGCATCTCCATAAACCTTGTTTCACACTGGGCAGTTTAGAATGCTGTCCTTACTCCTCAAGGTTTGCTCTACTTGGAGCACCCATGCCTGGAAAACTAAAATGTTTCATGTACTTCTCACTGGCTACTTCACTCAAATTGTTGCTGTAGCTTGAAGATTCCCCACCAGCGTTTGGAGAGTTGTGTGGGCTAATCATGAGCTCTGAATCTTCTTGCTTTAACTGAGAGGGTATAATCAGCCCTTGTTCAAATATTTTTTTTTCCATTTAAACTACAATCTTCATAAACGAATCTGAATTCCTCCGGGCTTTGGAGAATGGGTTATGTCATCTTCATTTGCAGGTGCTGAGGTTTGTCCTGGCAGGCACTTACGTTAATGGATTTACATTTGCACTTGTCAGACCTGGTTCTCTTCTTTATTAAGGTGATTATTTCAGCTTTTAACATAATCTTAGGGCATGTGTCCCTTTATGTTGGAGTTTGGTCCTTGGTCAAAAGGACTCCACTTCCTTTGTGGAGTGTCAATTATACAGCAAAGCCTCTTCCCTTTTAGGACTGGACATCTCACTCCTAATTAGCCTCATGGCTGCTGCTCTTGACCCAGCTACACGGGGTCTCATCCCGCACGCACACTCCTGCTCAGCTGCCTCTTCTCTGATACACCATGGCACAACTTCCAGCTGCTTTGGCAGTCAGACCCTCAAATGTGCTCTCTTAGTTCAGTGGGACCCAGTTGGGCTGCAGCCTGCAAGCTCCCCAGCAAAGGGTAATAGATGTGATTCATGCATTGTGTGTTTCCTCAAAGCCCTGTCCTGCCCTCTGTTTAGTGCCAGAGAGCTATTGATGCACAAGTTGTTGTCTGAGTTTATGGTTTCTGATGACTGGACTGCCAGTACAGTATCAGCTACTCTTAGGCAGTTAAGAATGAATAACAGATTGTCTTTTTCAAGAACAATTTTTAAAAGTAGCCAAATTTCAGTATATTTTCATGAAAGCACCAGCAGGTGTCAGCAAAAGGCAAGACAGTGACACCTGAATTTTGTAGGGAAATGCCAAATATTCAGTTATCAAATTCAGAGTGCAAACATCTCCATTTCTGAATATAGTGACTCTATCTAAAACTTTGTTTTTGGGGGATACAGAGCTGAGAGTGAGAACAGGATGTCCCAGATTCACCTCTGAGGGTCCATCAGTTCAGTTTAGGTCAGTTCTCTTCCCTCCTGACAGGCCATAGACCTGGGAAAAACCAAAGACCATGATGCTGACTGGAGCAAAGACACTCATCCCTGAATCAAGAGCTGAGCCTAAGAAGTGCTGCCTGGTCAGGCTGGTCTGGGCCAGAGAAGTCACAGACAGATAGAAAATCTGTCTACTTGGGAGGGAGAAGGGGGAGAGAGAAGGGAGGAGAATGGAGAGGCTCCCCGCGGGCCCTGCTCCATACCTTTTTGATAGTATTTATTCCAACAAGTGTGACGTATATCTCATCTGGGTTTTAAACTGAATGTCCCTGATGATTAGTGTATTTGCCCATTTTTTCAGATAGCTGCTGCTCTTTCGATTCCTTGTGAGAAATGTCTATGCAGGTTCTTCATATTAGGGTGAGTTAAATCCAGCTTTTATATTAGATGGTATAACTGATTTAAGATCAATTTTTCTTAGGTATGGAAGTGGTGTTATAATATGTAAGGAAAAGTCCTCATTTTAGGAAGTGTGCATGTTGAATATTGAGGTATAAAATGCCATGGTGGCTTCCATTTACTTTCACAGGTTTACAAGAGAAAAATATGTATGTATTTGTATACATACAAATAGAAAGAAAGGAAACGTATGAATATATGATAGCAATATGGAAACCACCTAGAGTCTGTTAGTGGATAAGTTGATAAAGAACATATGAGATTATGTATTCAGATAGAAAGATAGATAGATGTATACACACACAAGTGTGCACCTGCACAATGGAATGCTAAGGAAAGGCGTCATGTGTTCATGCTATCAACTCTTCCATCTTCACTGATGGAAAATTTTCAAAATAAAGAAATGAGTAGCAAAACAGGACTGATAAAGTAACTGGAAGACAGTGTGGCACTTCCTTACAAAACTAAACATATTCCTACCAGATAATGTAACTATCATGGTCTTTGGCATCTACCCAAATGAGCTGAGAACTTATGTCCACACAAAACCCCGTCCACAGATGTTCATAGCAGCTTTTTGATAACTGCCAATATTTAGAAACAAGCAAATATCCTTCGTAGGTTGCACTCCCAGACAACTGAACATTGTTTAATGCTAAAAAGAGATGATCTGTTCACAAAAAGACATGGAAAGGCATAACTCCATCTACATTAACACCAAAAAGTGTAATTCTTAGGTATAAGTTAACAAAAAGTGCATGTAATCTAGATGAGAAAAACTATCCAACTCTGATAAAAAGCAGTGAAAGGTATAGTAAGTAGTGTGTTTTTTTTTACTGTTTTTAGAAAAATATTTATTTATTTAAATTTATTTTAAAGATGGAGTGACAGAGAGAGGAAAGACAGAGAAATCTTTCATCTGCTGGCTCACGCCCCAAACAGCCACATGGCCAGGGCTTAGCCAGGCCAAAGCCGGGAGACTAGAGCTTCTTCCTGGTCTACTATTTGGTGCAGGGGCCAAGCACTTGGGCCATCTCCTGCTGCTTTCCCAGGCCTTTAGCAGGGAGCTGAATGGAAAGTAGAGCAGCTGGACCTTGATCTGGTGTCCATATAGGATGCCTGCATCACAGACAGAGGCTTAACCTGGTAGGCCATAACACCTGCCCCTGATAGTTTACTCTGATCATTAGAAATATCCAATATTAAGATATCAGTCTCCTCAGTTTTATCTACAGATTCATTGCAACACCATTCAAAATTCCAGAATGTTACCTTATCTTGTGGATATAGCAGAATTGAATACAAATATGATAATCATGTGGAAATGTGAAAGACAAAGCCAACAAAACACTGAAGATGAAAAATGAAGTTACAGGACAGACACAAAAAAGATTTATACAGTAAACCCCAAATAATCACCCCAAATTTAAGAAGACATTTAACCAGTAGAATTGGTGGAGATTTGTGGAAATTTGAAAATATCCTTAACCCCTTAATTCAAAAGAAAATCTAAGCAAAGGGACTATGGAACAAATAGAAAATATGATTGATGAGCTGGGAATTTGAAACTTTTGTTGATTGTATTTATCTGGAAGGCAGAGAGAGATAGAGAGAGAAACACGAGTTTGTTGTGCAGTGCATCCATTTCGCCTCAGTACACCTGAATTTCAGAAGATTAAAAAATATTTGTAGGAAGGGGGTCGCACGCTGTCCATTACTGGATCTGCGCTGTCAGGTTCAAGGGATGGTTTTTGGCCTCCCAGCGGAGCAAATTCCATGCAGCTTCCAGAGATCCGCTGAGTCTTGGGTGCCCTGATCAAGCCAGAACTAAGATGCGTTCCCTTCTCTTCCTGCTATCTTTTCTTCTTTTTTTTTTCTCAACAAGAGTTTATGTTTTCTGTAGAGCACCTTCATGCTGGCTGGAAAATATTCTGGTGTATCTAAACCGAAGTCAAATCTGATTCTGTGAGTTCTTTGTTTCTAGAAATTTTGAGTACAAAAAAATCAAATGGAGTGGAAATCTTATTCTATTTATATGAAAGTTTCAAAGGAAACAGCAGACTCTGAGTTATGTGTGGCACGTAACCAAAATTCCAATAAATGAAATAATATTCAAAGCTGTGAGGATTAGCTACTGCAGAATGCCCCATTTGTTTCCAGTCACAGACTTTGATTTCTCGTTTTAAAAAGTGAGAATAATAATACACTCCTTGCAATGTTCTCCTCTGAGGATTAACTGATATTATGTATGTAAGTTAACTAAGACTAGAAATTAAGCACATTTCTTAAATTCATCTTGAATCAATGACAGATGAGGGGTCTGGTACTAGTTAGTAGTGGATTTTGTTAGATATGAGGGATGATGTTGGCTATCATAGCTCCTGGAACTGATTTCTTACAGGCTTGACTTCATGTTGCTATGCTGTGACTTCACACAAATTTTACAACAATCTTTAACAAAGGCACGGATTTAAAAACATTCCTTGCATTTATTTAATTTGTCCACCAGGTGGCGATATCAGTCCACAGGCTGCCAACTACTGCAAAAGTTTGTAAAGCTGACTTCATTCATTTTTTTTGGGGGGGGGGGACAGGCAGAGTGGACAGTCAGAGAGAGAGACAGAGAGAAAGGTCTTCTTTTTACCGTTGGTTCACCCTCCAATGGCTGCTGCGGTTGGCGTGCTGCGGCCGGCACACCGCGCTGATCAGGAGCCAGGTGCTTCTCCTGGTCTCCCATGAGGGTGCAGGGCTCAAGCACTTGGGCCATCCTCCACTGCCCTCCCAGGCCATAGTAGAGAGTTGGCCTGGAAGAGGGGCAACCGGACAGAATCTAGCGCTCCGACCAGGACTAGAACCCTGGGTGCCGGCGCCGCAGTCGGAGGACTAGCCTATTGAGCCGCGGCGCCAGCCGCCTTCATTCATTTGTACAGTTAAATAAACCTATGCCTCAACCATGTTTCTTCCTGTGTATGCTGATATTCCTTTTACTACTATCAAATGAAGTGGTTCTGGAAAACTCAACATGAATTGCTTTAACCTTGTCACGTTGGATAAAGTATGATGAGGCCAGAAGCAGATCTACAGGGACAAACTGGAAACCAGAAACTGCTTCACCCCTGTATTCTCAGGTCCCAGGAGACAACGCAAGTGCACTCAGAAGCTGTCATGGTTGGTCAGCAGGCAGAGGTTCTGAGCAGGAATGTGGGCAAGCACCTTTTTGGTGGTTTGTCAGAAGGGAAAGCCAACAGTAGGATTGACTGAACAAACTCAGTGGGGTCTGGGGACATTGGGCTGGGCCTGGCTGTCTGATATTTGGCCCTGGGAAGATAAGGGCTCATGGCTGGGGATATGGCCTTGATTGATTGCTCTCAAGGGGAACTCACCAGCCTGTAGGCAGGATCTCAAAGTTGGGTCAAGATTGTACAAATAAACATTTTTTTTAAAAAAGCAGAACTGAGAGAAACCCTTATGTAAGTATCCTTTAATGCTTGTGCTAAGTCTATTCCTATGTTACATGGATGATAGTCCCTAGGGGAATGTGGTTCCCATTCATCCTTAGAGTGCTATCCAGGAGGAATTCTGAGGCTGTAGGGTGGGGTAGGAAGGACACGCCTGGGAGACTTCTTTTCCTTGGAGTTGCCTTTCGAGCCATCCACTGAGGCCATTTACCTCAGTATCTTATTTTGCTGAGTAGAAAATTGAAAGTTTGGACTGAGTAGCAAAGCTTTGCTCTTTCTGTATGTCATGATGTTTGATCCACAGAACGTTAAAGAGGACCTTGGAAGAGTGGTGAGAAAAACCTACACAGTTCATGGTTGGAGGATATTGCTTAATTATGGAATACATGATGAGAAGTAAATAATGTGGTTCCCAGTAGCAAAATTATTAAAATGGGCAAAGGGACATAAAAATTTCCGTGGAAAGCATGAGAAGTTCATGCAAAGAGGGACATTTATACGTATTAACATGTAAAGCCCAAATGTAGTAGCCCAAGTCCAGGTTCACATCACTTCATCTTTCCTTATGCCCCCCTCATCAGAAGGGGCCTCTGCCACCAGGAAGAAGTAAATCATCCCAGCAAGAAGGTCGGGTCTGAAAGGTCTCCACTCCAATCAACAGGATCACGCTAATGAGGTGCTAAGGTGAGCAGCCCATGCACATCACCTGTGGCTCAGGCCAGGGGGCATCTCAGTGATTCTGACCTGAGACGCCTTTCTCCAGTGGCTGTCAGGAATATCACTGGTGGCTTTGCCTGTGGCAAAGAAAGAGGCATATCAACCAGGCAGACTGACTGGTCAATCTGATAGGAGGAAAAAAGAAAGAATAGGAACCATGTTTTAGAGATAGTAGTGTGTGTGAGGGGTGTGGGAGAAATAGGGAGAATACAAGTTTCATCACAGCTTACAAGTAGGTGCTCCAGCAAAAGAAAGATAAGCTAAGTAGAATAAATGGCCTGGCTACTTCCAGTAGTTAATAAAGACATACCAAAGTACATAAAACATGTAAAATAGTATACTTTTCTATTGCTACTGTGGCATTCATGATCCTTCTCTTTTTTCTAGTTTGGGACAAAAATAAAATCAAAATTAATTTTCTCTAAGCATTCCATGTTTTAAAGGTAGAAAAACAGATTTGGGGATGAATAGTGTAGATTTGTACTACAGCATCTATTTAAGCACACCCAAACTTTCAAATTAAGCTAAGAGTTTTGAAATTCTCATTTCATTAGCACCTCTACCATTCTTCATACTGAATCTCAAAGCCACAATTCCCTGACTGGCTGCCAGCTATAAACCTCTATTAGAATTCTGATATGTGATTATGAGTATGTTTTTTGTCCCTATCTTTTCCACTAGGTTTTCAACTTCTACTGCATTTTACATTTCCTAAGGGTTAGCATACTATTTGGTGCACATTAGATAACTAATATATGTTGGATGAATGAACAGAAATTTTAATTTTGGTATTGTAAGGGAAGAAATGGGAATTGGATAAAATATGAACATAGAATTATCAATGGAAAAAATTACTATGGTCACTGCAATACCTTGTCATGGGGTCTCACAATCAGCTTTACTTAGGAAAAGACTGATCACCAAAAAGAGGAGACAAGAATAAGTCATTAAAATATAAAAAGTATGGAGCCAGCGCTGTGGCGTAGTGGGTAAAGCTGCTGCCTGCAGCACTGGCATCCCATCTGGGTACCGGTTCAAGTCTCAGCTGCTTCACTTCCGATCTACTCCCTACTAATATGCCTGGGGAAGCAGCAGAGGATGGCCCAAGTATTTGGACAACTGCAAGAAGCTCCTGGTTTGGCCTGGCTGCGCCAGGCCATTGAGGTCATTTGGGGAGTGAACCAGCTGATGGAAGACACTTTCTGCTTTTCAAATAAATAAATATTTATCATATATTGATATCTATCTCATATATGTGTGTATATGTGTGTATGTGTGTGCGTGCATGTGTGTGTGTGAAATAGAGGAGCTTTTGTTTAACAGAATAATAAATGCATTGCACTGAGATTACAGTGCGATTGTTTTGTGAAAGATAAATATAGGAGAAAATTTATTGGAGTGCTCCAAATTCTAGGGAGTATAAAGAATGTCTATATAAAGAAGACTTTGATGATGACATCTTTAGGAACATTTAATTTTTGAAATAATTTTATAATATTATAAAGGGAAAAATTTCATATATGAAGGCTTTTTAAAAAAAGATTTATTTATTTATTTGAAAGGCAGAGTTCCAGAGAGGCAGAGTTACAGAGAGAGAGAGAGAGAGAGAGAGAGACTTCCATCTGCTGGTTCACTCCCCAGATGGCCACTGTGCTGATCACTGATCCAAAGCCAGGAGCCAGGAGTTTCTTCCAGTCTCCCACACAGGTGTAGGAGCCCAAGGACCTGGGCCATCTTCCACTGCTTTCCCAGGCCATAGAAGAGAGCTGGGTTGGAAGTGCAGCAGCTGGGACTTGAACTGGTGCCCATGTGGGATGCTGGCACTGCAGGCAGAGGCTTTACCAGCTACGCCACAGAGCAGGCCCCTCATATAAACAGGTTTTTTAAAAAACTTTTTTTTAAATTTATTTTCTCCCCAAAGAAACCTTTTATTTAAGGAATACAAACTTCATGCATTTCATAAGAACAACTTGAGGAATATGGTGATTCTTCCCACCATACTCATCCTTCCCCAACTCTCCCACCCCTCCACCTCCTCCCTCTCCCATTCCCAGACCCATTCTACACTAAGATCCATTTTCTATTAACTTTATACACAGAAGACCAACTCTATACTAAATAAAGTGTTCAACAATTTGCTCAGAAAAGCAAAAAACAAAACAAAAAAAGCCATCTGAAGCGTCAAAGTGATCATATGGATAGGATTAACAGTCTGGTAATGATAATAGATAGAATTAAAAGGAGGGAGTGCTCCAAGATATATACGGAGTACAGTGATACTTCCCACGCTACCCTCCCTCTCTCCCTCAACTCCCACCACCCCTCCTCCTTCCTTTCTTATTTTTCTTTTAATTTTTGCCATGAAATATTTTAAATTTACTTTATAATCAAAAGCTTAACTCTCCAGTATAAAGAATTCAACAAGCTTTAAGACTAAAAGCCACTGCTCCTCAGGAGTGTCGACAAGGACTATAAGCAGTAATCAAATCAGAATGTCAATTTGACCCATATGCATTGTATTTTTTGTACTCTGTATTTAAGTTACTACAGATTGATATTTGTCTTTCAGGGCTA
Source organism: Sylvilagus floridanus (assembly GCA_949820135.1). Classification (NCBI taxonomy): domain Eukaryota; kingdom Metazoa; phylum Chordata; class Mammalia; order Lagomorpha; family Leporidae; genus Sylvilagus; species Sylvilagus floridanus. The sequence continues at coordinate 108,905,230 of OX463226.1, forward strand.
TTATTTCATTAAGCATAATGGTCTCCTATTGCATTCATTTTGTTGTGAAAGAAAGAATTTATTTTTTTTTTAAATAGCTGAGTGGTGTACAGATACCACAATTTCTTTATCTAGTCATCAATTGATGAACATCTGTGTTGATTCAATTTCCTAGCTATTGTGATTTGAGTTGCCATAAACACAGGGATACAGATAACTCTTTCATATGCTGATTTCATTTCCTGTGGGTAAGTTCCCTGGAGTGGAATGGCTGGGTCATATGGTAGATCTATTTTCAGATTTCTAAGAAAGCTCCATACTGTTTTCCATAATGGTTGTACTAGTTTAAATTCCCACCAAACAATTTAATTTTAAGTATAGATTTCTGCCTTCTAGTATTTTTCAACCTTCACTTTTTAGCTATGTCTCACAATTTACAGTTACATATTGAAATTTAAAGTGATTAAAAATAACGTACTATGCTTATATTTATAGATCTTGGTTCTGGGTAAGACTGTTATTTTGCCTTCTTCAAATATCTATATACTTAATTAATTACTTTGAAAGAAAAAGAGACAGAACTCTCCTATCTGCTGATTTACTCTAACTGTGCGTTACAACTTGGAATGGGCCAGGTCAAAGCCAGGAGGCCAGAGTTCATGCCGTGTCTCCTCTGTGGGTGGCAGAGACACAGGCACTTGAGCACAGCCCAGAGTGCCCATTAGAAGGAAGCTGGAACTCAAAGCAGAGCCAGGCCTTAAACCCAGGCACTCTGCTATGGGAGGCGTGAGCTCCTAGCAGCATCTTTACAGCCATGTCAAGCGTTTGCCTCTATTTTACTTTTAACATTTATCTTCAATGAACAGTAAATGAGTGATTCCAACAAGATTACATAGATACTCCAGGGATTGCACATATCTAGGGAAAATTGATGGGTCTGGCGCTTCTATTTTAAATCTTCTACTAAGGAGAGATAGATGACAACTATTCTGAAAATGAATTGCTGCATTCATAGTTTGGGATTCAATGAAAAAGAAGAAAGAGAATGAGGCTAGTAATGAAAGGTAGAGGAAAAAATATAATTTTGTCAATGAGCATGTTTTTAAAGTAATCAATGTCCTTTATTGGTCAGTTGGGAAATCCAAGAAAGAGGAAGATGGATTGATCATATTTCTAATTTATGTCATAAATTCTTTGAATTTCTTGCAGCAATAGTAACAAATTTTATTCTCCATTTATATGTCTTCAATGTCCATTTTACTCATTTCTTCTATATTTGGATATTTTTGTATTTGTGGATCTTTCCCAAATACCCACACTGCTTTTTGCTAAGACCAAGACCAAATTATAAATGCATCTCGTAGGCACTTCTTCTAGTTCCAGGTGCTCCACTTCTGATCTAGCTCCCTGCTAATGTGCATGGGAAAGCAGCAGAAGGATCCCCCAAGTCCTCCGGCCCCGGAACCAGAAGATCTGGGAGATCCAGAAGAAGCTCCTGGCTGCTGGCTCCTGGCTTCAGATCAGCTTAGCTCTAGCAGTTGCTGCTATTGCGACTCTCTCTCTGCCTCTGTCTGTAACTAAGTCTTTCAAATAAATAAAATAGTTAATAAATAAATAAATGCATATCTTAAAGGGTGATAGCTTTGTAGTTGCAAGAGAGTAATTAATTTTCCAACTTCCACTATCAATAGTGTGAAATTGAGTAGACATCTGGAGCTCAACTCATTCAAAAAATAGTGAAGTATGAGTCTCATTGAAAGCTGTGCTGACATTATATAATGTATTCTATTGCTTTAAATTACTTTTCTACTTATACATTATTCGTTATTCAGGGCCAAAAACATCTCAGAATACTCCATATTTTCTGAAATCACACACACACACACACACACACACACACAAGAGCACTTTATTGTCAATAACATCGACACAAAATAGGGAACAATTATGATCGCGCTTTTTTATTCTTGGGTTACAATAAGCAGTTCTCCTGATCTGGAATACTATTGGTAACTGTGTTTTTGAATGTTGTTAAAGTTAGTACTAATTTTTCCAAAAATTGCTTCCTATGCGATAATTTAGGTTACTTTATAATATTACCTCAACCATACAGCAGATGTTAACATTATGTCTTTCTTTTAATTCTCATCTTCCAAGAAAATAATTTAGTCCAAGCAGGGATATAAGGATATTGATTATCTGCCTCCCATGCCACAGGGCCAAATAGAATGTAGATGCTGTTTGTATTAATATAAATTCCTAGCAATGGCATTGGAATCTGTCACTATTATTGATTCTTATTTTAAAGCCAATGCCCATTGATTTAAGGAGAAAAATTATTGGGATGGATTTAGCACTTGATTGCTATGACTTGTACTCAATATCTGACCTATTGAACAGACATTCATAATATTGCATTTTATGCATAGCCATCAAAAATCACAGTGTGTGCAAAGGTGCAGTGGATGGATATATTGGAAGTGGTGTGCAGATCACCTGTCTTCCATGGCTATTTTCTGATGTATTGCTGGGGGGAGGTGGGCTGGAAGAAAACTGCTCAAAGGTATGTGTTTGTGTGTTGTGTGATGTGTAGCAGAAGCTGTGGTATATGAATCATATCCTGAAGTACCTAGGAGAATTATGAAAATTTGCAGAACACGAGGCGCATTGGAGTATAAAGAACTCTGGATTCCTACAGACAACTATAGAGGTAATGACTTAATTACAGGCAAGCTCTGAAGATATGATTAATTTTGAAAATTCTACAGACATGGATCTGCAAGTTTATAATCCATGGCCTTTTAGTATTTTTTTCACGTGTCCCAATTTTTAGTTATTAGGCCTGTTGATGCTGCAGACTCTCTTGGTTATGAAATGTCTGGTCCCCACCTGAGCCTGATTTGACAACTTCTTTTGATTCTGCACAGCAGAGAGAAGGCAGAGATGCATTTCATCTTCAAGAAAAGCACCCAAAGGTGATTCGGGGCAATGATGGACTTTGAATCTCATTACTCCAGTTACTCTGCTGATAGGATTTTCTAATTCTCAAGAGCAGTGTTAATTGAAAAGGAAAATTAGCTAATCTTCAGCAAGTCCCTTTGTCTCCTAAGATTCATATCACTAATTTTTATAATGATGGTCCTGATATAAATTGTCTACAAAGTTATATTAAGTTATACTAATCTGTAGAACCTCTATTTAATGTTATTAATAGTTTCATAAATTTCATAATGAATTGGGATTTCCAGGCTTATGCTGGTACACAGTCTTGTGTCTGTGAAGTGCTTAGGTAACTGTTGATAAATATTTGAGTTTGGCCTGACTTCTAATACATCATGTTCTCAAATATTTCAGAATATTGAATTTGGTTGCCCTTGGATGATATTCGTTCTGTATATCCCAAATGTAATCATCTACTTGGATTCATACTTTCAAAAAGCACCCTTCTTTCTTAAAAAAAAAAAAATCACAGAATGTGGACGCATTGATCAAAAACCATCTCTGGAGTTATGCAGTCTTATGTAATACCTGGTTTCAACATTTAATGCTTGTGAATTTCAGTGAGTCACTCCATTTGTCTGAAGATATTTCCTCAACTGTTAAATGAGGATAATGATAAAAATGGAAGACTCAGGGGCCGGCACTGTGGTGTAGCAGATAAAACTTCTACCTGTGGCTTCAGTATCCCATATGGGCACCAGTTAGATCCTGGCAGCTCACTTCCACTCCAGCTCCCTGCTAATGCACCTGAGATAGCAGTGCGAGATGGCCTAAGTGCTTGGGTCCTTACATCCACGTGGCTGGCCAGGAAGAAAATCCTGGCTCCTCGTTTTACCTTGGCCTACTCGGGCTATTGTGGCCATTTGAGGAGTGAACCAGCAGATGGAAGATCTCTGTCTCTGTCTCCCCCTCCTTTTATAATTCTCCCTTTCAAATTAATAGATTTTTAAAAAATAAGACTTGATCAACTTTTTATATATTAAATATAACATATATTAAGTGTTAAGTGTGTATTAATCATTAGCATTAGTGATAACATTTTTATTACAGAGATTATTAGCCCAGGTTCCGCCAAGTTGTGGTTCAGTATTAGTAGTTTAGCTACTAGTCTTCGCAACCTAATAAGACTGTGAAGGGCACACATGTCCCACATTACTTTGCCTTCTTTTCATTAGCAGAGGGATAAAGTCTACACAGAGCATAAAACTGAGCATGTATCCTTGAAATAAAAGAAGAGAATTTCCAAAATACCTACAGGACAGTCTTGTGTGTCATAACATAAATATATAGAGAAATAAATGAATTTATAATAAAAATAAATTTATAAAACTACAAATACATTTTCTACTGCTGTATCACCACAAATTTATAAGCTTAAGAGAGCAACTATTTTTTTTTTTAGATTTATTTATTTGAGAGGCAGAGTTACTGAGAAAAAGAGGGAGAGACAGAGAGAGAAGTCTTCTATCTGCTGGTTCACTCCCCAGATGGCCACATTGGCTGGAGCCGGGCCAATCCAAAGCCAGCAGACGCCAGGAGCTTCTTTCGGTTCTCCCACATGGGTGCAGGGGCCCAAGGACTTGGGCCATCTTCTGATATAATCCTACATTATTAATAATTTCCATATTAATAATCCTGTGGGCTCTTGCCATTTATTCAGAGAAGAATTCTGAATACTGGCTCCCATAGACCAGACGATGTGGTAAGTTTTTAAGGATTTTATTCAGTGAGAGAAAGGAACAGGAAAGCGAGGGCTTTCATTGGGGGAGAAAGAAGTCTAGAAGCTAAGTTGGGTCCATAACTGGCAGAGAGCAGGCCAGGTGCCACCTGGAGCAGGCGTGCAGGCAGGAAAGCAGAGGCAGGGCGGGGGCCCTAAGGCCTCACATCTGGAGGTGCAGTGCAGCTAGGGTGCAACAAGGGTGTGCAACCAAAACAGGCAATGGCCCACCGTGCTCCAGGTCTTTTATCTACTCCCAAAGGGGAGTGGTTATGTAGTCTGATTGGCAGGTGGGCACGAAGGTGAGATCAGGTAGGGGCATGAGATCACACAGGGGGTGTGGTTTCCAGCTTTCAAATCTAATCAATCGTATCCTATCTCTCTGCCTGCATCACTTCTGCTGCTTTCCCAGGTTATTAGCAGGGAACTGGATCAGAGGTAGAGCAGCCAGGACTCAAACTGGTGCCCATACGGGACGTCAGCACCACAGGCGGAGGCTTAACCCACTATGCCACAGCACCAGCCCTGACAACAACCATTTATTATCTCAGTTTCTGAGGGGCTGAAGTCCAAGTGTGGGCAAGTACTTTGCTCAGGATTTTAAGGGCTGAGGTTAAGGTTTTGGTAGGGCTGTGGTCTGTCCTGTACATCAACATTTTCTCTTGAGGTCTTTCAGATATTTGACAGAGTTCTGTTTCTTAGGGTAAGGAATTAAAGTCCCCATTCTATTGTTGGCCAGTCCTGAAGCTGCCCTCATGACATCTTCTGGCCACCTCCATGGTGCATTTGCCAACATGAATGTTTGCTTTGTTCCAGGCCAGCAGCAAAGTCTGGGTCTGCCTCTTACCTCTTAGGTACACACTTGATTCAATCACACCCAGGCTGAACGACAGGTCAACTGATTAGGGTTCTTAATTACATCTGAAAAGTGAAATGTCTCTTTTGTAAGATGTCATACATAATCAAGGAGGTAATGTCCCATTGTTAGGTAGGAGGTCATAAATTGAGCCTATGTGTGTATGAGACAGGCCTGAAGACCAGCATCCACTGTGGAAACTCCAGAAGCCCAGCACCTTGCACTTCAAAGTCCTGCCCAGATCCTGATGACCCTCCAGGGAGTCCTGACACTTCTACCCAATAACCTTCCAGGTGCAGCCTACTATCTGCACTTCAAAGTCCTGCCTGGATTCTGATGACAGGGTCCTGTCCCTTCTATCTGGCCAGGCTTCCCCTGTCTGATAACTTCAGGTGGAAAAACTTTGGAAGGAATTTTTCGTCTTTACACCCAACAAGTCCTTTGTTCTGGGAGGAGAAGAAGGAGAGGGGGAGAGAAAAGGTGTGAAGGAAAGACCCAACCCCTTAAAAACCCTAGACTAAATGTGAACTGTGCACTCTCTTTCAGGTTCTGTCTGGAGAGGTGCCTATCCGTTCTTACGGATGTCCCTACCCTAATAAACCTTGCTATTTTGCTTTCCACTACTCTGTCTCACACCTGAATTCTTTCCTGCACAAAGACAAGAACCCTTGCTTCTCCGGTAACACTTCGAGTCTCCCATGTGGGTACATGGACCTAAGCACTTGGGCCATCCTCTGCTGCTCTCCCAGGCACATTAGCAGGGAACTGATTGGAAGTGGAACAACTGGGACTCAAACCAGTGCTCCTATGGAAGTTTAACCTTCTGCACCATACCCTAACTTACTCTTTTAAGAGAAGAGAAATGTCTGCTTAGGTCTACTACCCATTTTAAATTTGATTATTTGGATTTTCTGCTATTGCGTTCTTTATATGTTACGGACATAAACTCCTTGTCAGAAATTTAGCAAATATTTTCTCCTATTCTGCAGCTTTTCTTCACTCTGTGGACTGTTTCCTTTGCTGTGCAAAAGCTCTTAATTTGATGAAATCCCATGTGTCTATTTTTTGGTTTTGATTCCTGTAAATTTGGATTCTGATCCAGAAAACCTTTGCCAATCTCAATGTCCTGAAGTGGTTCATCTATATTTTCTTTCACTACTTTTCAAAATTTCAGGTATTATTTTATGTCTTTAATTCATTTTGAGCTGTTTTATGCATGATAAGAAATGGGAATCTAGTTTAATTATTCTCTGTGGAAATTCTGTGTGGAAATCTAATTTCCCTGGCACCACTTATTAAGAAGATTCATTGTTTGCAGAAAATAAATAGCACCGTTGTCAAATATCAGTTGGCTGTACATGGGTGAGTTTACTTCTAGGATCTCTAGTCTGATTCATTGGTCTATGGATCTATTTTTATGCCAGTACCATGATGTCTTAGTTAGTGTGACTTTGTAGTATATTTTAAAGTTAGGTAGCATAATGCTTCCTGCTTTGTTGTTGCTGTTGTTCAAGATCTTGTAAATCAGGTCATAGAACCTGTCGATGACAGAGCCCTGTACCACTTGGTGAGAGGACACTGAGAGACTTCACCTCAAGCATTCTCACTTTTCTCCTTGACTCATTTAAATGGATAGCTAAGAAAGAGGAGTTTAGCTATGCCTTACATACAAGATAGGCTGCTTAATCTCTTTATTAATAAGATAAATGAGATATCATTTGCCTTTATCAATTATAATGAGGTGATTTTTAAGAGTTAAAAGCAAGACTTACTAGAGTCAGAGACCTGCAGCCAGAGTGACGCGGAGGGGGTGTGAGAGAGGAAAAACTTGAAGGGACTGGTGGAGATGGGGTTTTTTAAGCACAGTTTTGGGGAAGAAAAGAAATCTTATCAGCTTGACAGAGACACAACCCATCAAAAGACCTGATTTGCAATCTTTTTACCTAACTTAGCTGGCTTGATCCTGATAAAACAAAAGACCTATTTGTAAAACAAATGTGGGAGGGAAGTTATGGAGGGGGAAAAAGCCATTGTAATCCATAAGCTGTACTTTGGAAATTTACATTTATTTAATAAAAGTTAAAAAAAAAAGATATGGGGCAGGCATTTTTAATCTTGCTAATGGTAGCTTGTGGGGAAAGCAACAGTTTTGCACCCTAAACTCCACTGGGACCAACCTGACTGCCTCTTAACCCCTCGGACTCCTCACATTCCCTCCCCCAGAAGAATAGACCCTAATTTCTCTTAAGGGAACTGGGAGATGACCGCTCTGGCTGCTTCATGCTGAAAAGGGGAATCATTAGGAATGGCAGTTAAGACAGGGTTCCAGCAGGAGGTGGCTTCTCCATGGGATGCAGCACCAGCTTGCAGAGACTCCTTCCATCCGAGGTTTCATGTGCACGGCCATCTATAATCTCACTGGTTCAAGTCTGGAGAAAACGAATCTAACAAGCAGATTAAGCTAACAGGGTCTAAGACAAAGAACAGAATCATTATTAGAGGACCTAAGAAAAGATCTGTCTAAACCATGAGGAAGTTTTCCCATTGAGAGGCAAATAGAAACTGACAGAAGGATGCCTGACAATGATCAGGTGGGCTTTAAGGCCTGGCTGGGTATGAGGCCCAGACCTGCCTATTACTTCACATGGGGTACTGGAAGGGACATCGTACGGGAGATGTGAACCTCCTTTGGGAAGGTGCCCTGTTGATTTCCATTACCTAGCTGGCCTGGGAGGAGAGCTGGCCTGAATGGAAGATTGGTGACATCTCTAAAAGGAAATTTACTGTTCTGCCTGCAATGTTACTGACCCTACTTGGCCATCCCCTCAACAGCGGTGGCTACTTTGGAAGCTCAGCTGAGTGAAGAGCTTTTCAGTTTAGGGCCAACAAGGTCTGTGGCTCTGACCTGGGAGTCCTTTGATTTCAGGGCAGTTTCCAGTGACCCAGCTCTTGGCTGGCAGAGCTGACAGGGCTGTTCAAAAGCTGATTTCTGTATCAATCCAAAGCCCTGGCTTTTCACATCACAAACCAATGCCATTTGCTTTGGACTGGCCTGTTGTGTCTCCCTGATGGCAGATCACTGTGTAAAGCAGCTATTAATTAGCCTGCCTCCTATCTTTCCATTGCTCCCACTGCCTAGCTTGCTTCTCTTTCCTCCAGGTTTCTAGTAAAGGAGACCACAGAAGCAGAAGTTAAGAGGATGCAAGTCAAGGGGGTGCTCAGTTCCATTCCCGACCTTTGGTGGCCAAAGATAGAAATCTGTAGTCACGGGCGTGTTCTGCTTGTGATTTTTCTGTGTTAGGCAATGCACATGAGGAAAGCTATATCCTCACTTTACATCAAAGATGATGACTACCATATCTATAAAGTTTGAAGTCATTAGTAAAACTTTCTCTCCCTCTGTTTGGTTTGAAAAGGTAGGTTTTGCCTGCTTACTGTGTCCATGGCAAAGTAAATCTAACTGTTAAATTATAATTTAAGCTCTCATTTTGGCTATGCTATTATTACCAAAAAATGTTAGTCATCCCTTTTATAAGGTCTAAAGATCAAACTGTACATCATAGAAAGTCCTAATGAAGTGATTTTCAACAAGAAAATATTTTACTGATACATTATAATTTTAAAGATAGTGTTGTTTTTCAAATTATAAAAATAGTAAATAATTTTAATGGGATCTTTTAATGTATTAAGTTAATGTTAATAGAATAATTTTAAATGAGATTGTATTTTCATACACAAAATTTTATACAAAATTTTCCCCTAATTGTAACTGCTGTAACTCTCAGCTTGACTTGTCTTCAAATGATGGTTGTTTCACAACTTACCCCATTTCATTGCCTGTGTTTATATTTGGAAAACACTGGCAGAGTTTTCTGAAGCCTAGAATTCTGTTTGGTTTTGCCAAATTTTCCTTGACCACTGAGGAATCTGAGTACTACACAATTGCGATGGATACTTTAAGATGGAACCGTCATTGATTCTTCATTTATACTAACAGCATGGGGGTACAAACTTCAGGATTTGAGCATAAAAATATTCTTTTCACTTTTTATTTCTCCTTCACTTCTTAATTTTTTTATTTAAAGTAAACAAATTTTGTGTATTTCATGTATACAGATTTAGGTAGTACAGATTTAGTGGTACTTCCCACCTCACCTCCCTCCCACTCATGTTCCCACTCTTTCTCCTCCTTCCTCTTATTCCCTCTTAATTTTTACAATGATCCACTTTCAGTTTCCTTTATACTCATAAGATTAACCCTACACTAAATAAAGAGAATAAAGAGTTCAACAAATAGTAAGAAAAACACTGTCTCTCAACAGTAGAGACAAGGGCTGTAAATCATCAAATCTCAAAATGTCAATTTCACTTCTACACATCACATTTTTGGTACTCTGTCAGTTACCACAGACCACAAAAAAATCTTTGCGAAATATTCCCAAGAGGTCGTGATGGAAGAGCAGGGCTGACCCAGAGAAGGGGAGGGAGTCTTACCCAGTGGCTAGTGAGCCACTCTGGAGGCAGAGGAGGAGATGTGCCTCTGAGCTCCTCTGCACAAGGGGCAAAGAATTTGAGTATTTATCATCAACTCCCATCATTCATTAGATGAGAGTGGCTCCTATAGGAAGTTACCTCTCTAATGCAGTAGAGTCTGGACACCAGAGAACACCTCTATGCAAGATGTCTACACTGACTATCCAAAAAGAGACAGGCACACACTAATCATAAGGCTAAGAGATATATATGGATGAAGCCCTGCTCCCTAGTCTTTACAATATTTCCTTATTATTTGATTTTAGGTTGCTTCTGTATTATGGCTGAAGTAAATTATGGCATCATACAATTACATATTTGACACTAAAAACCATCATATCAGTTGTATTTATGAAAGTTACATTAATACATAAAAATATTATATAAATACTAAATTATATAAAACCCTACAAATAGAATCTAAAGTGAATACTCACATCATATATAGAATAAACTTGCAACTGCATTAAAATGCATGCATGAGAGCAAGCTTGGTGGTGCAGCCAGTTTAACCACCTCTTAGGATGTTTGCCTCCCATTTTGGAGTGCCTGGGATAAAGTCCACCTCTGTCTTGGATCCAGCTTCCTACTAATGTACACTCTGGGAGATTACAGATGCTGGCTCAGGTATGTGGGTACCTGTACAATAAAATTTTTAATTAAATTCTCGGTTGTCTGGACCACTTTGTTTAATCATTTATTTAAGGCAATCTCTGATGTTAATGATTAAACAAAATTTATGTGAATAGATGTTTATCCTGGTGGTTAAGACACTCCCATCCCACATCTCAGTATGAGGGTTCAGTTCCCCTCTATGATTCCTAACTCCAGGTTCCTCTAATGCATGACCTGGGAGGCAGCAGTGATGGTTCAAGTAATTGGGTTCTTGCCATCCACGTGAGAGATTCGAATTTCATTCCTGACTCCTGGCTTCAACATTAGTCCAGCCGTGGACAATCGAGGCATTTGGAGAATAAATCAGCAGTTGAGAGCTAGCTCTCTGTCTCTATCCTCTTGTACTCTTTCTGTTTCTCCTCTTCCCTTTTCCTCTCTGCCTCTCAAACAAACAAATTAGATGGTATAAACACACACATAAACACATACAAGCATACACATACTACATGTGTACAGATGATTGCATTATGTGGCTAATTAGATATCAGTGTGAATAAAACATCCAAATCCCCTATTTTACTCAAAGATAGATACGCCTTTGTTGTGCTGCTGGCCTGTGAACTCTCCCAAGTTTCTACTTAAGCTAGACTCAAGAGGGGTCCCAACTCCATTAAGTTAATAAAAATCCAATCCTCTGCTTAACCCAACAAGTGAAATCATCCCATGTAGACGCACATCTTCTCCCTTCTGCGTTTCAGTGAAAGTTGATAATTGTTATTTCTTTCTTGAAGAGAGAGACCATTTCACAGCACCATGTGAGGGGAATCAGTGCATAAACACGTTTGGATGCAGATTATCTGGCATCATTTTCCTCCCGGGCTATGAGGAAAGTATCCTGGAATACCAGAGTGTTTATCATGGGTTTCCCAGTTGCATCACATTGCTAGCCACAGCATTTCATAGAAGATATTGGGTAAGAAACGTCCCTCTCTGTGCCTCTGTAGCTTTATTTTTCCAGACCATGCACATAATGAGAAGTTATCTGAAAGCAGCATTTTAAAAGAAAAAAAAAGTGAATGCATTGCAAACAGCATTTCATTTTATAACAGAAGAATAATCCTTCAAAAATGGTAATTATCTAAAACCTGAAAAACTCCAGCAGTCATTAAACAGGTCTCAATTTTTTCATATTAAATAGATGGATAGGATCTAAATAGTTTCAGAAATAATGAAAAATTTTCAGAGTTGGCATAACATTTTTGTTGTATCATTATTTCAAAATTCCACAAAAGATTATGAAAATAAAAAATAACTGATTATGAATATTTAAGTTAGATAAACAAAGAAGAATTATTACATATCCACAGTAATGGGAATTCAAATGAGGAGCAGCCTTCTATTTCTCACACAATATTATTTGGTCTGGGCTTTATACATCATCACAATCAGAACAAATTAAGTCAAGAACATTTCTAATCATGGCTTGGAATTTCGTTAGGATTTCCAATATTCTTGTTTCTTTTATTTTATGCAAGTTAAAGGAATCCATTCTATTTCTTAAATTCCAAAGTTGTTTATAATCATCTGCTCCACATCATTTGCAGCAAGCTGTATAGTCTCTTTATCAAATATGCAAATGTTTTCTTTAATTTAATGTGGCATTTCTAATTTAATTAAGCGTTCCCTGAAATGGTGAAGTATTCTATGAATCAGTTCTGATAACTGCCCATATTTTTGGTCTTACTATATACGGTAAAGCAAGTCTTTTAAAACCTGAAGTGAAATCATTCTGTAAGAAAGTTGTGCATATTTTTCACAATTCCTATCATTTTGAGCATCACAAAATCCTTTGAGCTTCTAATAAAATGTACGTGGATCCATGGATCATTCTCTTTGTCAAATACAATGAATGACAGAAATGCAATTTCAAAGATCAGTGTCCTCTTAACTGAGCTCATGGACTTTAGTTAAGGCACTAAAGTTCATTTTTCTTCTCCATACACGAGGAATAGATACCTAGAATCAGCAAGTAGACAAACAAGTGAGTTGTAATATTTGAAGGATGATAGTGACTTCACCTGCATACACCTCTGTTCCTATTTTGCAAAATAAGGTGAATGAATGAGAGGATCCTGGAATCCATCCCAACTCTGACACTCTGTAATCACATCTAACGATGATAATGATGATGCCGTCTCCAGAGCAGCCATCTTCAACTGTGTTCTCCAGCCACAGTGTATGTGATGGCATTTCAGAGCTGCCCCCTTGGAGATGAATGTTGTCAATCAACATATTAGATTGACATAAGATTGCTCAGATCCTAACCAGATAAGTACTGTTCATCTGTGTGTGAGGTCATTTAAAGAAGATGGATATGCATATGTACTTATATTTATATGTGAATACACACACACAAACACACATGCACACAATAAATCCACACTGTCCAATAAGGTTTTCTGTAGAATATAACATACTTTATAAACTCTCCTGCCTAATAGGGTAGCCACAAGCTCTGTATGTATGTAGACCCCTTGAAATGTGATAAGTGAGATTAAGAAACTGAATTTTTAGTTTCTTTTCATTTAAATAGTCACATTTCTCTGTCTGCTAGTTTCTAAGTATTTGGACACGACAGCTAGAGACATTTTGAACCAAATAAACTGTCGCAATATCTCTTTATTAGCATTTTAATGTCAGCTGATGGTTAATTAAAAGAACTGTTTTAGGGGCAATTAAAGCACCAAACGAATAATTTTACTGGGTAACTAAATTGTCTCTCCATAGTTAAAATCCTAAAGTTCATTTGCTCAGATGATGAAGTGCAGGCTTTATGTCAGGAATATTTTCTTTTAATTGAGTTCTGCAGCTTCTTATGTAGGTGTTGTATCTGACCGACTTAGTTGCTTCTGTAATGTGAGGACAGTAATTCCAATCTCACAGGATTGCTGTGTAAAGCAAAGGAAGCATGGATGAAGGTACTGTCATATTGCCTGGCCCATGAGGCTGATCTTAAACAGATACCAAAATTTCAATTTTTCTCTGTAACTGTGTACCATAAAACTGAGGCCATGTATAATTCATATTTCAAAAAGTCCAGGTAAAAATGCTCTTTCATTGATACTATTGAAGACAAAAAAAAAAAAAAAACCTAAAAAAGACATTCTATCCAAAGAGTACTAGACTAGAGTTTTACTTCTCCAAATGAGAACTTTATTTTGGTGGTGCACTGTCCACATATATCTTCACACTGTGGTGGCAAGAAGAAGAAAGATAAAAATTTAACATAGAAGCCAGCTTGGCAGCTAAGATGCACTGGTGACCACCTCCCCACAGAGACACCAACATGACCAGCTACATGCCCATCAAGTCATCTTCACAACAGCTACACAAACCACAGTAAGGCCACAGTGACTCATCTTGCATTAATAAGACAAGTCCCATTGAAGAAAGCAAGGACATCACCCCTCTCTCCTAGTCCTAAGGAGTGCAGTGTGAAGAAATGCCTCCCACTTGGCATGGGGAGAGGGAGCTGAATTCCACTGCAAGGCCCGTGGTGGGAAATTGAGTCAGGCTGAGCACCTCTGCCCTAGCCCCAAGACCCATACTTGTGTAGTGAATACTTGGAACTTCCACAGCCAAGTGTCTTCTTGTCTTCTGCCACCCCTCCACTAACTGATCACAGAAAGGACAAATCCAGCTGTGCAGAGACCAGGAGAGGGAGCTGAGAGCCAGGTCTGCCACACCAACACCTGGAACCTGATGAAGTCCTTAGCTGGCGCTTATAGACTGAGCTGCTAGTCTTTCCCAGATCAGGAAGAGACTTGCACTGCAGGGATAAGATTCATGTTGGCAGGGTCACCACCAGCATATGGTGGGCTTGGAGGACATCCCCAGGTCAGGGACCTATGACTGTGGGACCCACGTGTGACCATGATGAGGCCAGTCTGGGTGGCTATAGAACTGCCTTTATCACTCTCCTACAACCTGAGCAGACAGCCAGGTGCCACAGGTCTATGACTTGGGACTCATGGTGGGCAGGAAAAGTCCAACAGTGGGCATATCCCAGAGTTTCCTGTCTCCAGACACATGCCTACATACAGTCTCTGGACTTGCCCTGTTATAGTCAGAGACCTGTGTGCTGATGAGGCAGACTTGTTTTGGCATGTACCACCGCCAGCCTCCTGCAGTCCTGGTTGTCACCCCCAAGATCACACATGTGAATGAGACACAGATGTGACCCACAGAGTGTCTGCCTAAGTAGCTGAAGAGTTTCTATCATTCCTTCTACAATGTTGGGCAGACAGGACTGTTTGGGGACTATGTGTTAGGATGATAACATCTAGCATTGAGAAAATCCTAACAGTCCCTGTACCCAGGCCAGTGGACCTGCTTTGGTGCCCACAAAAGTCCCTGGTTTTGGTTGAGAAGTCTAATATCCTAGGCAGCATCACTAGGGGCTAACAGGTATAGTGTCAGAGGGTAAGCACATCTCAGCAGCAGATGGACAATAGCAGGACAAGCGTTGGTCTTACCAGGCTGCAGTGAGCAGGGTGGGCTGAGGGCTCCAGATGTGATCTAGCATTGTGGCACCATGGAAACAGGACGAGGAGTCAACCTGCCACAGGCCCAGGAACAGGCATGTAGGAATTGACTGCCCCTTTTTAGACACTTTGCCAGTTCATTTTGAGCAACATGTCAACTTCCGATTTGGGACAAATTTGACTTTGGGGAGTGCTATAAAACTGAGTCAGTAAAAACATGTCAACAGTGGACCTGCAGTAAACCATGACTTAGGATGATATCTAGTGCCGAAATAAACAGAATTCTAGGACAACAACCAATGAGAACAGATTACTATAACCATTCATTCAATCAGCAGATAATGTTATACATGGAAAAAGCACCAGGAATGCCCTGGTAACCTTGACCTCATCTAAAGAGCAAAATTAGTGCAAGAAACCAACCATCTAGGAATTAATTTTCTAAATATTCAGATGAAGATTTCAAAATAGCTATTTTAAGGAAACTCAACAAAATCTAAGAGAACACAGAGAAAAATGAGAGATATTTGATATTGAGGTGGAAGCAATTAAATAAAATCAAGCAGAAATCCTTCAAATTAAAAGTGCAGGAGAGGGCACTGTGGCGTAGCAGGTAAAGCTACGCCGGTTTGAGTCCTGGCTGCTCCACTTCCGACCCAGCTCTCTGCCATGGCCTGGGAAAGCAGTAGAAGATGGCCCCAAATCTCTGGGCATCTGCACCCATGTGGGAGACTCAAAGGAAGCTTCTGGTTTCAGATCAGTGCAGCACTGGCCCTTGTGGCCACCTGGGGAGTGAACCAGCAAATGGAAGACCTCTCTCTCTCTCTCTCTCTCTCTCTCTCTCTCTCTCTGACTCTACTTCCCTCTCTGTATAACTCTGACTTTCAAATAAATAAAGCTTTTGCTTTTGGACAGGCAGAGTGGACAGTGAGAGAGAGAGACAGAGAGAAAGGACTACTTTTTTTCCGTTGGTTCACCCCCTAATGGCCGCTGCGGCTGGTGTGCTGCTGTCAGCGCACCGTGCTGATCCAAAGCCAGGAGCCAGGTGCTTCTCCTGGTCTCCCATGCAGGTGCAGGGCACAAGGACTTGGGCCATCCTCCGCTGCACTCCCTGGCCACAGCAGAGAGCTGGCCTGGAAGAGGGGCAACCAGGACAGAATCCTGCGCCCCGACCGGGACTAGAACCCGGTGTGCCGGCACCACAGGTGGAGGATTAGCCTATTGAGCTGCGGCGCCGGCCCAAATAAATAAATCTTAACAAAAACAAATTAAAAGTGCACTAAGGGAAATTAAAAATATGATAGAAGGCATCAATACTAGAATAGATCAAACAGAAGAATCAGTAAGCAGGAAGATAAGCTATTTGAAAATTCATAGTTCAAGGAAAAAAAGGAACAAAAAAGAATCAAGAGGAATGAAGAAATATTATGAGAAATTTGGGATAGTGTAGAAAAACAAATATTTGAGTTATTAAGATTCAAGAGGTACATGAGAATGCCAGAAGCATAGAAAGCATGTTCGAAGAGATAATGACAGAAAACTTTGCAAACCTGGATAAAGATACAACTATCCAGTTATGGGAAGATCAATGATCACCATTCAGACTCTACCTATCACACTCTACATCAAGACATATTATAATCAAGCTCTTCAAGGTTAAAGATAAAGAAATGATTCTCCAAATTGCAAGAGACAATAATGAAATAACATATAAAAGGGTCTCAAGTCTCCTGGCTGCATTTGTCTCAGCAGGAAACTTACAGCTCAGGATGGAGTGGCATGAGACTTACAGTACTGAAGAAAAACTTGTGAGCCAACAATACTATTATCCTTCAGATGTGAGGGAGAGAAAAAGACATTCCAAGGCAAGCCAAAACTGAAAGAATGTATCATTACTACCAGGACTGTATTTCAAAAAAATGCTAAAGGGAATTCTTCAAACTGAAAGAAAGAGACATTGAAAAGTCAGAAGAAAATATCAGGTAGCAAAATACTCACTGGTAAGAGTAACTATACCAACACATTCCCAATACTATAATATTGTAATCACAGTGTGTAAGACCTTCTGTGTTTTTACTGTGAGGTCTAAAAAGTTATAATCACTACGTTAAAGCAAGACAGGCAATATTAAAAGAAGGAAAATGTAACATCAGAAAGTTAGTCTCTCCCTGTCATCATAATTAATGTTGAGTTGTTATTTTTTATAATTTCAAGGTAGCTTGTTATAGCCAAAAGAAGCTTTTTGTAAGCCTCATGGTAACCACAAAGTAAGAACCTGTAATACAGGGCTGGCATTGTAGTACGAAGGTTAAGTCACTGGTTGCCATGTGTATCCCAGATTGCTGCTTTGTTTCTGATCCAGCTCTCTGGCAATGCACTGGGAAACCAGCAAATAATGCCCCAAGTGCTTGGGTTGCTGCCACACATGTGGGAAACCCAGATGGAATTCCAAGTGGCTGATTTCAACCTGACCCAACCATGGCCATTGTGGCCATTTGGGGAATGAACCAACAGATGGAAGGTTTCTTTCTTTCCCTCCCTCCCTTCCTCCCTCCCTCCCACCCTCCCTTCCTTCCTTCCTCCCTTCCTTCCTTCCTTCCTTCCTTCCTTCCTCTCTTTCTTTCCTTCCTTCTTTCTTGTCTCTCTCTTTTTCTAATTGCACATGCTCTCTCACTCTCTCTGTCACTCTGCCTTTCAAATAAATAAACAAATCTTTAAAAAAAACCTATAACAGACTTATCAAAAATAATAAGTAAGGAATTAAAGTATAGCACTAGGAAAAATCACTTTAACCACAATTGAAGATTATAAAATATAAAGTAAGTATCAGATTGCCAGTATTAAGATCTTACCTATCCAAAGTTACTTTAAATGTGAATGCACCAAATTCTCCAATTAAAAGGTACAAAGACATGGAAAGACATACTGTGCTCATGGGCTGGAAGTCAGTATGGTTAAAATGTGCATACTGTGCAAATTGATTTACAGAGTCAATGCAATCTGTGTTAAAACCTCAAACACATTTTTCACAGAACTAGAAAAAATACTACTAAAATTTGTATGGAAGCACAAAATACCCTGAATATCCAAAGTGATCTTTAGGGCCCTGGCCTGCATCCCATATGGGTGCTGGTTTGAGACCCAGCTGCTCCACTTCCAATCCAGCTCTCTGCTATGGCCTGAGAAAGCAGTGGAGATGACCCAAGTCCTTAGGCCCCTGAACCCACGTGGGAGACCTGGGAGAAGCTCCTGGCTCCTGGCTTTGGATGGGCACAGCTCTGGCCATTGCGGCTAATTGGGGAGTGAACCATTGGATGGAAGACTGTTTCTCTCTCTCTCTCTCTCTGCCTCTCCTCTCTCTGTGTAACTCTGACTTTCAAATAAAATAAATAAATCTTTTTTAAAAAAGTGATCTTGAGCAAAAAGAACAAAGTGAGACATTTTGACTTCAAAATCCAATAAAAAGCCACACTAACTGAATCAGCATACTAGTGATGTTAAAAGAGATCTATAGACCCGTGGAAAGAATACAGACTCAAGAGTAAACCACACATCTACAGCCAACTGATCTTTGCAAATGTGCCAAGAATGTGAATTGTGAAAAGCACAGTCTTTAATAGATGGTGGGGGTAAATTGGATATCCACATGCAGAAGAATGAAATTTGGCTCCTGTCTTTCACCATGCAGAAAATCAACGCAAAATGGATTGAAGCCCTCTATATAAAGCTGCCACTGCCTGTGACACTAGCATCCCCTATGGTGTCAGTTCCTATCCTGGATGCTTCACCTCTGATCCAGCTCCCTGCTAATTGCCAGGGGAAAGCAACAGCAGATGGCTCAAGTGTTTCAGCCCCTGCCACCCATGTGAGAGCCCCAGAGGAAGCTCCTGGCTTCAGCCTGGCCCAGACTTGGCCGTGGTAACCATCTGAAGAGTGAACCAGTAGATGAAACATCTCTCTCTTTGTATCTTTCTCTGTCACTCTAACTCTGACTTTCATATGAATAAATAAATCTTTTTTAAAAAAATTTCTATGATAAGAACCAAAACTTTGAAACTACTGGAAAAACACTTAGAGAAAACACTAGAGGAAATGGGAATGGGCAAAATTTTCTGGATTAGACCCTAAAAGCACAAGAAATCAAAGCAAAAGTAGACAAATAGGATTTGATCAAACTTTAAAGACCTTTTGCAAGGCAAAGGAAACAGTCACACACACACACACACACACACACACACACACATATATATATATACGTGTGTGTATATATATATATATATATATATATATATTCATACACACACACACACACACATATACAAGGGTTTAGCACCCAGGCTATATAAGGAACTCAAATAATTCAATAGCAAGAAAAAGACAAATAATAACTCTAATATGAGTAATAGAGGGGCCAACATTGTTGCACAGTGGGTTAAGCCACCATTTAAGATGCTGGCATCCCATATCAGACTGTTGTTTCGAGTCCTGGCTGCCCTGTTTCTGGTCCAGGTTCCTGCTAATGTGCCTGAAGATGGCCCAAGTACTGGGACCCCTGCCACCTCATGTGGGAGACTGGGACAGAGTTGATTTTGCCTGGCCCAGACCTGACATGGTTATTGCCATAATTTGGGGGTTGAACCAGTGGATGGAAGACCATTGTATGGATATATTTCTCTCTCTCTCTCTCTCTCTCTGTCCCCATTACTCTACCTTTTAAGTAAATAATTAGCAGTAGATACAGATCTTTCATAAAGGAAAATATAATAAAACCTATATGAAAACATGTTCAGTATCACTAATCATCAAGGAGATGCAAATCAGAAGCAACGGAAATATCACCTCACACAAGCAAGGTTGGTTATTATAAAAAAGAAAAAAGGTAATAAATGTTGATGATATAGAGAAATAAAATTTTTCACAATGCTGGTGGAAATGTAAATTAGTACAGTAATTGTATAAGACAACATGGAAATTCCTCAAACAAGAAAAATAGATCTGCTGTATCTTCCAGCAATCACATTTCTGTGTATGTATATATCCAAGGGAAGTGAATTCCACCTGTCCAAGAGGCATCCTCCTCCAGCGCTAATTCACACATGCCAAGAATTGGAAGCAATATAAGTGTCAATCCATTGAAGACTAGATACAGGAAACATGGTACATATACATGATGGAATACTACTTAGCCACAAAAAAGGATGAACTCTTATCATTTACAAAATGGATGGAAACGCAGAAAGACAATTATCACATGATCTCACTCATAGATCGAGTCTGAAATTTTAAACAGATGATCTCACCAAAGTTCAAAGTATAATGGTGGCTACCAGGGACTTAGGAGGGAAGGAAGGAGGGAGAGTAGAAGGAAAGTTATTCAACTGCTACTAGGTTATAGCTAAACAGGAGTAAGAAGTTCTGGTGTGACTATAGATAATGTCAATATACTGTATACTTCTTTACTTAAGAACAAACTAGAAGATAGGTTTTTGGATATTTCACTATAAAGAAATGCTAAATACTTGAAAGGATGAATATATCCTATTGTATATTATACAATGTATACAAATAATGCTACATCACAAGGTATCCCATAAATACACCCAATTAAAAAATATTTAACATTATGTATGTAATGCTTGCAAATGCAGTGATTGCCACTGTCAAGACAGTTGCTGTGAACTCCAGAATGTGCTCATATTGAATCTCTAAAGACCCAAGCAATGCTGAAGTAGACATATAATTCCTATGATTTTGCTTCTCTGGTAATAATATGGCAAACGTAAAGAGAAAGTGATTTTTGAGGAAGATAGTGCATTTGAACAGCACTGTGATATCCTCTGTCTCAAGCCTGAGAGCGATCATCTGACTTTGCCTATGTATTAAAAAAAGATATTTCTTGGTAGCCTGCTCAGTACGGAGACACCAGGGGAGCTTCTACATTCTATTATATATGCATTTGGTGCTATAAGAACACCCTGGTACCGACAAAGCTGAGTCTTGCACACACATTTCCAGGTTATGAGTATTTTTCACTTATTCTTCACACTGAATTCTAATTCACAGATTTTTTCCCTAATTACACAAAAAGAAAACAATTCTTCAAAAAATTTAGTCCAGAGACTATATTCTTGCATTAAATGACAAGCCCAAATTTTGCTGTCCTTGAAAGTAAGAAGCCTAAAATGTAATTTGCTTTTGTGAAACTAGTTCTTTCCTTCCCGGCAAAGGATCATTATCACTGTATTTTTGGGATAACTGCAGAACCTAAGTGTTAACACCTCTCTTGGGACTCTCTTTGAAGCCCTATAGCACAAAACCAATTTGTTCAAAGAATCTCAGCAGGCTCACAAGACATTTTATTAAGTCTACCAGATAAAACTTTGTTATGCTTTTTAGAGGACTAATAAATGTCTGAATCTATTTACCACTGAAGATCTGTTAGTCATGATAGCCTATTGGCAGATGCTGACCCTCACTGCCATGTGGGGAGATGTGTCTAAGTAGGTGTCTCTAACAGCCTCCAAAATGCAAAATGGCCCCACTGTGAATTCCTGCATTATAAGCCTCACCTCCTCCATGGAGATGAGCTTATGTAAACATCCCACACATCTTCTGAGGAGGCCTGACCTGCAGGGAACCTGCCTGTCAAAATCTGATGCCTTACACAACTACAAAATGAAAAATGCTTGGCTTGTTCTAAAAATAGTGAGTATAATTAGTCCTGCAAATCAATGTTTCCACTCATCAAGATGACAAAATAACTTGTTAAGTGGCATGCTTAATTTACATATCTGAGAATCAACAAAAGCTTCGTCTACCATTTATTTGATTATCCTTTTAGTAAGAAGAAAAATACAGTTCATTGGCCGGCTGCCACTCTCCAAAATATAGGAGGTAATTAGAACCATACTGCTGTCATGTTTTTATAGCGAAATGCAGTCTGTTTTCACAGAAAATATGCCACTATCTTACCTGGAGCTCCTTTATTTGTAATTATTATGATATGTATGCCTATGCAAAAAAATAGCTTTAAAAATGAGTAAATTGAAATGGATTTCACAGATAGAATCTTGTGATTGATTTAACCAAATACATAAACATTAAAAAGTATACATATACATATGTTTTTTGCATAATAAAAAATAAATGTTCTTGTTTTAATACAATTCATATCATTGACAGATCTTTACAATGTTATTTTAAAAAGTTCAAGGAAAAACAAAATCTGAAGATCAGTTTATTTTAGTGCAAAAACATATTGAAATTCATGCTTTTTTTATGGCATGCATTTTCCATGAAATTTAGTGTGTCAGACTTTTAATTTTGCACAAA
This sequence comes from Sylvilagus floridanus, assembly GCA_949820135.1. Lineage (NCBI taxonomy): Eukaryota > Metazoa > Chordata > Mammalia > Lagomorpha > Leporidae > Sylvilagus > Sylvilagus floridanus. The sequence goes on from OX463226.1 coordinate 108,927,806, forward strand.
AAACACTATATAGGATGTATTCTTTTATGTCTGCCTTAGTTTGCTGCATTTGTGGTCTTCAGTGTTTATCTAAGTTGTTGTGTGCTTTTGGTGGTTCTTTCATGCTCAGTGGTCTACAGTCTCATTGTTTAAATATGCTGTTTTTCCTTCCTACTGCTTGATGTTAGGATCTTTTCCAGATACAGAATATTATGAGTGGTGGCAGTTTGAATGATCTTTTGTGGGAATATATTTAAATATATCTGTTGAACATATGCCTATTTGTTTAACTGATGAGTCACAAGTTATTCGTTATATACATACTCAGTTTGAGCAGATAATCCCCAATAATTTTACAAAGTGACTAAACCAATCTATATTCCCAATATGACAGTGAGGACTGCTTCATAACCTACTTAGTAGTTGGTGTTTTTATACTTGTCAAATTACCCATTTTTGTAAGTGTTTTGTAGTATGTCATTGTTAATTGTTTTTCCGTTGACTCATGAATAAAGCATTATTCACCTATTCAGGCTACCATTACAAAGTACTACAAACTGATTATTTTTTTAAAAAGATTTATTTATTTATTTAATTATTTGAAAGGCAGAGTTACAGAGAGAGAGAGGGAGAGACAGAGAGCAAATCTTCCATCCACTGGCTCACTCCCTAAATGGCAACAACGGCCAGAGCTGGACCAGGATGAAGCTAGAAACTTCATCCAGGTCTCCCACATGGGTGCAGAGACGCAAGCAGTTGAGCCACCCTCTGCTGCTTACCCAGGCGCATTAGCAGGGAGCTGGATCAGAAGTGGATCAGTGGGGATACAAACCAGCGAGCTTATGGGATACCATTATTGCAGATGGTGTCTTAATGCACTTCCCATGACAATAGTTTAAACGACAGAAATGTGTTTTCTCACAGTTTTGAAATTGAAAGTTCAGGGTTGAAGTGGTGGGAAGACTGATTTTCTGGGGGTCTCTCTCTCTCCTTGTCTTCAAGAGCTTCTCGTGGTGTCCCCACCTGAGTTTTCTTCTCTGTTATCACATAGGATTTCCTGGTGTCTGTTCCTCTTCTTATTGGAGTGGAGGCCCACCACTGTGATTTATTTAAGCTTCATTGCCTTCTTAATATAAACAGGTGTCTTAATTTTTTTTTTAAGATTTATCTTTTATTTACCTGAACATCAGAGATAGATAGAGAGAGAGAGAGAGAGAGAGAGAGAGAGAGAGAGAGAGAGAAATCTTCCATCTGGTGGTTCACTCCCAAAAAGGCCACAAGGGCCAGGGCTGGGCCAGGCTGAAGTCAGGAGCCAGGAGCTTCTTCTGGGTCTCCCACATAGGTGCAAGGGCCCAAGTACTTGGGCCATCCTCTGGGTCTTCCCCAGGCACATTAGCAGGGAGCTGGATCGGAAGTGTAGCACCTGGACTCAAACAGGCGTCCATATGGGATGATAGTATAGCTTTACCTGCTATACCGCTATGCTGGCTCCGGATGTTTAAATTTTAATGTGGTCAGATTGCTTAACATGTTCCCTTATGTTTTTTCTTTCTTTATTTCTTTCTTTTTTTTGACAGGCAGAGTGGACAGTGAGAGAGAGAGACAGAGAGAAAGGTCTTCCTTTACCGTTAGTTCACCCTCCAATGGCCGCCGCGGCCGATGCGCTGCGGCCGGCACACCGCGCTGATCCGAAGGCAGGAGCCAGGTGCTTCTCCTGGTCTCCCATGGGCCCAAGCACCTGGGCCATCCTCCACTGCCCTCCTGGGCCACAGCAGAGGGCTGGCCTGGAAGAGGGGCAACCGGGACAGACTCCAGTGCCCCGACCGTGACTAGAAACCGGTGTGCCAGCGCTGCAGGCAGAGGATTAGCCTATTGAGCTGCGGCACCGGCCCTTTTTTTTTTCTTTTTAAGAAATATTTGTTTAATAAATGAGTAATGAATTTCTCCTGTTTCTTCTAAAAACTTTTTTAAAAAAATCTTCCACATCATCATCCCATTTTAGAATGGGTTAATACTTACAATTTGAGATGCAGGTCAAGAATGGTATTTTCTATGTGCATATTCAATTGATTTAACAATTTTTATTAAAAATACTATTATTTTCTTATTTCTCTGCAGGGTAATGGTAGTTAAAATCAGATTATCTTTCATGTTTTGGTCTGTTTCTGGGTTCTAATTATGTAGCCCTCAAGGTTTACTTATTAACTCTGTTTCATTAAGGAAACATTTTAAAAAATGTAAATTGAACTATGTGTACAAATCTTAACATATATTTTAGGAAATTAAATAACAAAAACACTGTATAGTATATCATTCTTTCTTGTCAATATTATTTAGAATTCATTTTATTATATTCTCTTAAAGGTTATCATTACTTATTTTTGAAACTGGGATTCAAAATATAATTAAATATTTGTTCAGAAATTGGTTATTTAAATATAGCTTTTCCACATATGCTTATACATGTGTAAAATATATGATATACAAGTTATAGCTGTGGCTATTGTATGACAGGAGAACCCCAAGATCACAATAATTTACTGGGAGTACTCCCAGAACTCAGCCAAGTTTTTATACCTGTGGTAATGGTGATTCCAGCAAAATGCTACATATCAGAATGGGAGAAAGCAGGTGGAGGCAGAGTTCAGCAGAGACCAGCTGGGGAGCTTCTAGTTGTCCTCTCTTGATGGAGTCTTATGGATCCTGCTTTGTTTCTCCCAGCAATCCACGTGTGAAAATGTGCAGACTGGTTGGAATATTGCCAGCCAGGAGGCACGCCTAATCCTTATTGTCTAGAGATTCTTTTTATTTTTATTTTTATTTTTATTTTTTATTTTTTTGACAGGCAGAGTGGACAGTGAGAGAGACAGAGAGAAAGGTCTTCCTTTTGCTGTTGGTTCACCCTCCAATGGCCGTTGGGGCTGGCACGCTGCGGCCAGGGCTGGCACACTGCGGCCAGCGCACCGCGCTCATCCGATGGCAGGAGCCAGGTGCCAGGTGTTTTTCCTGGTCTCCCATGGGGTGCAGGGCCCAAGCACCTGGGCCATCCTCCACTGCACTCCTGGGCCACAGCAGAGGGCTGGCCTGGAAGAGGGGCAACCGGGACAGAATCCGGCACCCCGACCGGGACTAGAACCCGGTGTGCCGGCGCCGCAAGGCGGAGGATTAGCCTGTTGAGCCACGGCGCCGGCCTGTCTAGAGATTCTTACTGGCGTTACTCACGTAGACTTGGCCAACTGTCTTTGGTGCTGCCCTTCGTTCTAGCTCTTCCAGAAGTCGAGCTGAAACCACATGGCTTACGCTCCAGCCCTAAGTCACACTGGGAGCAGACTCTCCTGTATAATAGCCTAAGGCTTCCAGGCAGGAGAAGAAAAGCAGCACTTCTCTTAGAAGGGAAATTCCATGTGCCTGGAGATTTCTTTCCAGGCAAGGACAGTCAAGGACCAAGCCTTTCTCTGGGCTAGGTTAACCCTTCGATACACAGTTCTACATAGGCTTTCGTTCAGTTAAGTTAATCAAGTGTATGTGGAAGAGACATGTTTGCTTCTTCATCCTTGCAGACTCTGAACTGTAATAAACAAACAAACTCACCTATGCATAAATAGAAAGTTGACACAATGACTTGATGCTTTTGGAATGATCTACTGTGTAATTCAATTTTTTTGCAGTGATTCCAAGTTTCAATTAATAAAATGAAAACAGTACCTTGGTTAATTAACAGTTAAGGGAAATCTTGTATTATAAATAACAAATATTGCCTGAAAGTCGCTTAAACAGTTTTGTTATCTGAAGACTCAAGTAACGTTATTAATTAACTTTACTGCCTTTCCCCTTTGTACTCAAACTGTTATTCATGGCAATTAAAAGAAAATGCATTTTAAATACATAGAAAAGAAAATAAATTTTTGTATTGTATCATTAGCATTTACATTTCCTAATTCAGTTATACATAAAGTTATTGGTAATTACTTTGAAATTTGGTTTTTAATTTATTAATCACAAACCACATTTTCTCAACTGTAGCATTTTCCTACAATTTCCATTGTACTTTGTATACTTTAATATGTGAAAAAGATAAAAATGAGAAACAATCAGATAACTAGCTATGACTCTATCAAAAATAAGGGGATGCTTCCCAAATCCATTTCTAGATGGATTTTCTGCAAAATACACTGATCTACTTGTATGTGTATAACAGTATGACGTCTTCTTTGGACTTGGTATCATTTCCTACTCATGAACAAATTCCAGTATATAAGTCAGCTAAATAAAATTGTCTTTGTTTGGTCTCATAAGAGTGATAATTTTTCATTTAATGAAAATGAGTGCTTTATGGTAATTACTTCTTGTTTATGTGATAAACGTACTCTAAAGGGCATCATGTCATGGCTATCTGAAATGACCAGGGAGCTATTAAGAAAGTCAATCAGAGGCAAGATTTGGCTTTGGATTGATTAGATTTGGGTAGAGAGAAGAGTTCTAGCATATCCAGAATTGCAGCAGAGGAAGAAAGAGTCTCTGAACTCTGTGGTGTATAACTCCGTTAGAGGCAGAAACAAATAAGCGTGATAGCTGGAGCTCTTTTCTGAGCTGGTTCTACCCCCTTTTATTATTTAATATGTTAATGTTGTTTTAAGAATATTCATCATTCTCTTAAGTGGCATCAGTGGAAACACAGAAATAGCAGGTATGTGTTACCACTGGATTGAGTATTTCCTTTGGCTGAACAATCTGGACAAATAGCATTTTGGAAAATAAACACTATTACTACCTAAACATTACAACATTTTTAATTTTTAAAAAATTTTAACAACAAAAATGTTATAACAATCATTTCAAGATTGGTAAAAGTCTTGTGTATGGAAGTAGGAAGGTCACTGCAAGAGCATTTAAAAATATAAAATTTGATTATCATCATTATAATAAAACAAAATCCAATTCTCCCTCAGAGAAATACCAAGGAACTTCTTTACCAAAATATGGATTTCTGATCTAGCATTTATGAGAGTTCTTGCTGTTTCAAAATTCTTAATATTGTGGCACTTTCAGCTAAGGATTTTGATTTGCATTTATTATGTTCCTATCTGCAGGGGGTGATGTTCTTGGTAACCTAAAAGAGTAACCTAGTGAGTGAGTCTTCTGATCGTGGCAGCCTAAGACTTGTAAGTCTAATATTAACAGGTGTTGAAAAGATTTTCGGAACATGAGCTAACACATAATAGACCATTAACACTTCATTAATTTGGTCATACACTTCTGAATGTGATATTGGAAATGACCCCCTAAAATATATACAAAAATGTGGCTCCTTAAAGTGCCCCAGAAGTGCTATCTGGGATGCCTCATATGCTACCGGAATTTGGGGTGCCATACGATATTACCATATGCTTATTAATAAATCTCCAATATTAATAAGCCCAAGAGGGTTTTTGTCTAATATTTAGAGAAGAATTCTAAACACCGGCACAGATAAACGAGGCAGCATGGTACATTTTAGGCTTTTATTTAGTGAGAAAGATGCATAGGAGAGTGAGAGCTTTATCTGAGAGAGGTAAATCTGGGTTCATACCAAGCACCAGGAACCAGCCACATGGAGGAACATCTAGGCCAGGAAGCCTAGAGCACATGGCCTGAAGGCCACGCACCCTGGAGGCGCAGGGCTACAGCCAGCCCCCTCCTGGCAAGAGTCCAGGGAAGAAGAGAAGGGCGGACACATCATGTCCCAGGCTTTTCACCCACTTCCAAAGGGGAGTGGTTAATTAACTTGATTGGCTGGTGGGCACCCAGGTGTGGCCAGGTAGGGGCATGAGGTCACACAGGGGCATGGCGAAGGTGTGGTCTTCCAGCTCACAAACCTAATCGATTTTAACCTGTATGCCTGCCTACTTCAAAAGTATAATTACTTGAATTAGTTTTTACCTTTGGTGACTAAACCCCTCTTCACAGAGCTAAGTGTGTAAATGAAATACTAAAGGGGATATTACATTTTTAAGTGTTTTATACACACTAATTTGCTGAAGTGGTGCAGTCAATAATCTATAATATTTTTGAGAGGCAAAGAGATGGAGAAAGACAGAGACAGAGTAAGAGACAAAGAAAGCTGCCATTCACTGGTTCATTCACCAAATGCCCTCAATGATAGCATGGAAGCAGAGATCCAGGAATCAAATCCACGTCTCCCACATGGGTACCAGTAGAGCCTTTACATGCCGCCTCTCGGGGTGTGCAAAGCAGGAATTAGGAGCTGGAGAGGGAACTTGAACCCAATTATTCCTGTGCTGATGCAGATGGCCTAAGCAGCACCTGAATTGCTAGCCCAAATGCCTGAGCCATGCAATAATTTTTTAAATGTGAAGTTGTAGCGCTTTTTCTTCTGCTCTGAAAATGCTAAGATTTATACAGTACAGGATATTAAGATAACTATCTCTAATCATAGGAGATCTTCTTAGTGTGTCTTATTTCAACTCAGCCTCCTTTTGAGCATGCCACTTACGTGTACAGCAGACCACTTGACACTTGACATCTTACAGAGCGGTCATGCTCTTGGTGTGGTCATGGGGCTCAGCCACACTCTCTTCTTTGCCTTTGCAACTGAGGGTGACTGCCCAAGTCTGGGCCTGGGAAGTTCTCTCGTTAGTAGGCGTTGGCAGTCATGGGGCTCACCTCCTTTGTTCTCATTTCTTGGTGATCATAGTCTTTCCCTGCCCCTTTCACCAACATGAAATATCACTGTTTCTACTTGTCACCTTTTTCTGGTGTTTCACATGGCATGATGGATACTTTCCTGCTCTTCCATCTTAGCCAAGAGAAGAGCTCCTTTGTTAAGTGTGTAAATTTCAGCCTTTCTGGTGGTTATGAAAATGAATCTCATTGTAATGTTCCCATTAACAGATAATGCTCAACACTTTAAACTGATCATTTTGGCAGTATTCTTTACAAAATGCTTCTTTTAATCCTGTATTTTCCAAAGTTTTTTTTTCTTTTCTTTCTTTTAATTAGAGAAACCAAGGCACAGAGAGAAAGAGAGAGAGGACGCCCATCCTCTGGCTCACTCACCAAATGTCTGTAACCATCAGGGTTAGTCTAAGGCAGAAGCTTGCATCTGGGATCTCTATTTAAGTCACTCACATGGCTGGAAGGAACCTGACCACTTGAGCAGTCATTGCTGCCTCCTGGCTCTGCACAAGCAGGAGAGGGTCTCAGGAGCTGGAGGAAGGTATTTAAACCAGACATTCTGATGTGAGATGTGAGTGTCACATAGTTTATATTTTTGCATATTTTAAACCCAAAAATACATTGCTTTTCTTATTTTTTAAGATTCATATATTTTAGGGGCCGGAGCTGTGGCTCCTTGGTTAATCCTCTGCCTGCGGTGCCAGCATCCCATTTGGGCACCGGGTTCTAGTTCTGGCTGCTCCTCTTCCAGTCCAGCTCTCTGCTGTGGCCTGGGAGGGCAGTGGAAGATGGCCCAAGTGTTTGGGCCCCTGCACCCACGTGGGAGACCAGGAAGAAGCACTTGGCTCCTGGCATCGGATCAGCGCAGCGCCGGACATAGCAGCCATTTGGGGAGTGAATCAATGGAAGGAAGGCCTTTCTCTCTGTCTCTCTCTCTCACTTTTCTTTAACTCTACTTGTCCAAAAAACAAACAAACAAAAAAAATTTATATATTTTATTTGAAAAGCAGAGAGAGAGAGAGAGAGAGAGAGAGAGAGAGAGAAGGAGGGAGGGAGAGAGAATTATCTTCCATCCACTGGTCCTAAATGGCTGTACCAAGCCAGGAACCTGGAGTTTCATCAGGGTCTCTCACATGGATTACAGGGTCCCGCGTACTTGAACATTTCAGCTGCCTTCCCAGAGGCATTAACAGGAAGATGGAGGAGAAGCAAGCTTAACTCGCTGAGCCACAACCCTGGCCCTCACTACACATTTCTTGAAACGCAATTCTGTGATGAATTCTCAATTGTTCATTATTTTTAAATGTCTTTTAATTTACCCTTTTTTTGAAGCATGTATTTAGTTAGATATAAAATCGCAGTTTGATTGGTTTCTCTTTTAGCGCTCAATCCTACAGCAGAAGGAAAGAAAAAAGTCAAAGAAAAATGAGACGCTTATGAAAACAATAGTAAGATGATATATGTAAACACAATCATAGTAGTCACATTAGATAGCAGTGTATCAACATCTCAGTTTAAAAGTGGAAGAGGGAAGGAGGTACCTTTCTCTGAAGGGAGGAGAGAACTTCCACTTTGACTATGACCCTGTCGGAATAAGATCGAAGTTGGCGAACCCTAAAGGCTTCCATAGCCTCAGCAACTCATGACTAGAGCCTAGGGAGATTACTGACGCCATAAACAAGAGTGTCAAATTGTTAAATCAACTTCAGGAGTCACTGTGTACTTACGTCTCATGAGGGATCTGTCCTTAATGTGTTATCCAATGTGAAATAATGCTATTACTAGTACTGAAACAGTATTTTTACACTTTGTGTTTCTGTGTGGGTGCAAACTGATGAAATCTTTACATAGTATATATTAAATTTATCTTCTGTGTATAAAGATAATTGCAAATGATTAAAAAATCTTGGTGTTAAATTGGAAATTGCATAGATAATTAATCAATTCTTTAAAAAAAATCATGTAGGATCTCTGTCTTTAATGTGCTGTACATTGTGAATTAATACTATAACTAGTACTCCAACAGTATTTTCATTTTGTGTCTCTATGTGAGGGCAAACTGTTGAAATCTTTACGTAATATGTACTAAACTGATCTTCTGTGTATAAAGAGAATTGAAAATGAATCTTGATGTGAATGCAAGGGGAGAGGGAGCGGGAGAGGGGAGGGTAGCGGGAGGGAGGGAAGTTGTGTGGGGGGGAGCCATTGTAATCCACAAGCTGTACTTCAGAAATTTATATTTTTTAAATAAAAGCTTTATATAAAAAAAAAAGTGGAAGAGGAATGGGTGGTGTGGAAAGTGGGTTAAGCTGCTTCTTGGGGTTCCCACATCCTATATCAGAGTTCCCGGAATCAAATCTCAGCTCAGCTTCTGATCCAGCTCCCTGCCAACACACATCTGGGAGGCAGAAGATGACAGCTCAAGTACTTGGGTGATGGAGTGCCTAGATCCTGGCTTTGGCCTAGCCCAGTCCTGACTGTTGATGGCATTTGAGGGGTGAATCAGAGGATGAAAGATTTCTCTCTCTCTCCCTCCCTCTCTCCTTCCCTTCTCTCTCTCACTTTCTTTCTCTGTCACTACATCTTTCAAATAGGCAAAAATAAATATGTAAACTTTTTAAAATTTTAAATTATTCATATTGAATTTATTTTTTGAAGATTTGTTTATTTATTTGAAAAGCAGACTTACAAAGAGGCAGATTCAGAGAGACAGAGAGAGGTCTTCCATTCACTGGTTCACTTCCCAGATGGCCACAAACAGTGGGAGCTGGACTGATCTGAAGCCAGGAGCCAGGAGCTTCTTCTGGGTTCACACAGGTGCAGGGGCCCAAGGACTTGGGCCATCTTCTACTGCTTTCCTAGGTCATAGCAGAGAGCTGGATCAGAAGTGGAGCAGCTGGGACAGGACTCGAACCATCACCCATATGGGATGCCAGCAATGCAGGTGGTGGCTTTACCTACTACGCCACAGTGTTGGCCCCATATTGATTTAAAAATAGAAAGCAAGATCCAACTACATCCTGTCTTCAATAATACATGCTGTCTTTAATAATAGATTAATTAATGATTAATTAATTAATAGATTAATAATAAAATGAGGTGGAAAGATAAACCATACTAAGAATAATTTAAAGACATTTGTAGTAAATAAATTAATTTCAACCAAAGTAGTTTTTAGATAATAATTATTAAATGATATAAAGAGTTTTATCTTATAAAGGAATAAATTTACCAAGTGAATATAACAAGAATAAACATATAAAGTATATAATAACAAAGCTACAGCATATAAAAAGAATAAATCCACAGAGGGCCCACTATCATTCCTTCAATAATGGATGAAATAATTATATGGACAATCAGTATAGAAAGACTCTGGACAACACTGCTGACCAACAGGTCCTAAGGCATAGCTACAGAACACTGCCAATGACAATAGAATGCAATTCTTTCCAAAGCACATGAAATATTTTACGAAGATTCACCATATGCTGAGTATAATAAGACTCAATAAATTTAGTCAAATGATACAAAGTATATTCTCTGTTCAAATGGAGTTAAGTTAGAAACCAATTATATGAAAATATGTAGAAAACAACAGAACTTTGGAAGCTAACTAGCACTCTTCTGACAACCTGTGGTTCATAGAAGAAATCCCAAAGAAAATGTGCCAATATTAAATTGGAAGAAAACAAAAACAGGGCTTATCAGCATGTATGGGATGCCACTGTTCAGGGAGAAATTCAAAGCACAAAGTGCTTATACTCAAGAAAAGAAATGAGTAACCTCCACCTATACCTTAAGATAACAGAAAAAACACAGAGCAAAGACGATGCAGAGTAAGGGCCAACACTGTGGCATAGTGGATAAAGCCACTGCCTGCAGTGCCGGCATCCCAGTGCCAGTTCAAGTCCTGGGTGCTCCACATCTGATCAAGCTCTCTGCTATGGCCTTGGAAAGCAGTAGAAGATGGTCCAAGTCCTTGGGCCTCTGTACCTACATGTGAGACCCAGAAGAAGCTCCTGGCTCCTGGCTCCTGGCTTCAGATTGGCTTAGCTCCAGCCATTGCAGCCAATTGGGAAGTGAACCAGCGGATGGAAGACCACTTTCTCTCTGCCTCTGCCTCTAAAAAATATCATTGCTTGGGATGTTAGCATCACATATCAGAGCCCTTGGATTCAAGTCCCTGCTCTGCTCTCAATTCCAGTTTCCTGCTACCGTGCACCCTGGGGATTAGCAGGAAATGGCTCAAGTACTTGAATTTCTGCTGTGAAATTGAATTCTGGGATCCTGTCTTCAGCCTGGCCCAGTCTTAGCTTTTGCAGGTATTTGGGGTGTGAACCAAGGGATGGAAGACCACTTTGTTTCTGTCTCTCTGTCTTTTAAATAAAATTAAAATTTTAAAAAAGTTAACACAATGAAACAACAGACCAAACAGGACCTCACATGCAAAGACAATATAATTAGGGACATTCATTTTCATCTAATCATGTAATAATACAATAAAATAATTATCTATTATTGGATTAAAATATTCTCCATGCCTGTATTGATTAGGTAAATCTCATATTTTGCTCCATAAGAAGTCTAACTTATGCCAAGTAATACAAACATCAGAAAGAAAGGAATATTAGTCATCTATAATTTGTAGTTTTTGCAAGTAACATTTACATAAAAATGATATTTCTAGAAGAATATCTTATTTAATTTCATAAATTCATATATCTCACGGGAAGACTAGATTCACAAATTCCCTGTGGCAATACCTGCTTCAGAGAGAATGGCATATTTAGATTTGGAGAACAAGCTTCAAAATGCAGTTCAAACATTCATGAATTTTCTAAAAAAATGTATTTCAAACATTTCTCTGTTTTGTGAAATCAAACAATAGAAGAATGATCCGAACTCTCACTGTATTGAAGAAGTTGAAGTTGTAGCTAGGAGAAATTATTAATCACCATTCAACACAGCTTTTGTCAAATGGACAAGATAAAATGCTAAAACCTTTACTGAACTCTTATCTATGTATGATCAGCTTACACTTAAAAGTTAATTTTAAAGTTATCTGTGGAGGGACACACACTTGACCTAGCAGATAAGATGTCCATATGCCATATTGTGGTATCCACCTCAGGCTTTTGACTCCACCAAACATAGACCCTGCAAGGCAGTGGTAATAGCTTAAGTGATTGGGTTTTCCACTGACATGAAGGACCAGAATTGAATTCTGGCTGCTGGCTTTGGTTTTCAGCCAGCCCTGGGTGTTGTGGACACTTAAGGAGTTAATAAGTGTATGGAAGTGCTCTTTCTCTCTTCACTTCCCACATCTCACATAAATAAGGAAAATAAAAATAAAGTCATCCATGGAGTCATTAGGATAATTGTCTATATTTTTTGAAATTATAAAATGTAAATTATAAAATAAACACATACAAACACTTTAAGACACATTCAAAGGAATAATTCCTTGTAATTTTTGTAATTTGGAGGCAGTGCAAATTTGCTATTTTAATGCAGTTCCTAGAAGACACTGAAATAAATCATTATAGCCTAAAGCATGTTTGATAGTGATATTCTTCCTTAAAGAATCTTGGACACAGAAAGTGTTTAATGCTCATGAAAGTCTGCAGTAAGTTCAAGCTTTTCATCCTTCTGTCTTCCCTAGTACTCCAAGACTGCTTCATTTTCTTCTCCCTGGACCTGTCCATTGAGGTCCTCAGTGAATCCACTGTTTACTGAGATTCTGCTACATGTCCAACAGTGTCACTGTTGGAACAACTGTGTCACTGAAGGAACAACTGACAACTATGCAAACAAATTATCCACCATCATCACCGTTATACTCCATCTGTTGTGTTGCTTTAGCATTTCTTTAATTAGTGATGGTCAAATATGCAAAGTTACTATTAATGATATGAAGAATAAGGCCATTGATAGTAAAAGATCATTCCGTACATGATGGTTGACATTAGTTACATGACCTAGGTAAAGCAGTTGCTTCAACATCTCATCTTTGGCCAGAAGTTGGCAGAGCTGGTAGCCAGGAAGCAAAGAAGGTATAAAACGAGACAGAGCAGAGGAAAACAGGAACCCACAAATGAAAAAATGGAATAATGGCATCTACTGGACACCCACACCTGTGGGGACCCATGGATAGGCCTGCCATGGGACCCTCCATGCTGGGCTTGGCTTATAGCAGTAATGCGGATGTAGCAGCTGATTGAACTTTCCATCTAGCTGAGGATCGTGGAAAAAAACAAGATGGTGCTGATGCCCTGCCTGCTGCGTGACTCCACAGCTGATCGTGATCAAGTGCCGGATTGGAGAGCTCTGTGCATGGACTCTGAATTGTTGACTGTGATTGGCTGAATTCTGTATATAAGCGGACCGCGGGAGAAGGAGCGGGGCACGCCAGCTTTCCCCCTTAAGGAACGTGCGTGCCATCTCTCCCCCTTCTCCCGATCCCCCACTCTTTTTCCTACTCCTTCTAAGTAAAAGTCTTTTGAAGACCGATTAGCTGCGAGCAGCGTCGTTCCTTTTGCGGCCGAAGGAGCTGACAAGTGGTGCCATGACTTGGGTCGACACACACCTGTATCTCACTGCTGTCAATCCTGACGGTGGATGATGAAATCACCAGCACTGTCTACCACAGAGCAGCAAAGGCAGCAGGTCCAATTGGGAGGGGGGGAGAGGGGCAAGGAGATGGGGAGTAGTTGGTCAATGGGTATAGCCATATAGCCTTATGGGTAGGCAGGAGGGATAAATTCTGATGCTGTGTTATACAAAAAGGTTACTGTAGCTGACAATAAGGTGACTTATATTTCAAGATAGCTAGCAGACAGGAATTTGAATGTTAACAATACAAAGAAATGATAACTGTTTGAGGTAATGCATGTGCTAATCACCTTGATTTGATCATTCTGCAATGCATACATGTATGTAAATATTACACTGTATCCCAAAAATATATTCAATAATTGTGTCAATCAAAGCTAAAAAAAAACTTACAGAAACCAGAAGAAATAGGTGGAGGCTGGAGGAGCTTCAATCAGGCTACCACCCCATGCCCACAGGTGAAGCAGAATGTCGGCTCCTGAAGTTGATTTAACAATTTGACACTCTTGTTTATGGCGTCAGTAATCTCCCTAGGCTCTAGTCATGAGTTGCCAAGGCTATGGAAGCCTTTAGGGTATGCTGACTTCGATCTTATTCCGACAGGGTCATAGTCAAAGTGGAGGTTCTCTCCTCCCTTCAGAGAAAGGTACCTCCTTCTTTGATGGCCTCATTCGTTCCACTGGGATCTCACTCACAGAGATCTTTCATTTAGGTCTTCTTTTTTTTCCAGAGTGTCTTGGCTTTCCAAGGCTAGAATATTCTCATGGGCTCTTGAGCCAGATCTAAATGCCTTAAGGGCTGATTCTGAGGCCAGAGTGCTATTTAGGACATCTGCCCTTCTATGAGTCTGCTGTGTATCTCGCTTCCCTTGTTGGATCATTCTCTCCCTTTTTGATTCTATCAGTTAGTATTAGCAGACACTAGTCTTGTTTGTGTGATCCCTTTGACTCTTAGACCTATCAGTGTGATCAATTGTGAACTGAAATTGATCACTTGGACAAGTGAGATGGCCTTGGTACATGCCACCTTGATGGGATTGTATTGGAATTCCCTGGCACATTTCTAACTCCATCATTTGGGGCACGATTGATTGAGCATGTCCCAAATTGTACATCTCCTCCCTCTCTTTTTCCCACTCTTATATTTCACAGGGATCACTTTTCAGTTAAACTTTAAACACCTAAGAATAATTGTTTGTTAATTACAGAGTTCAACCAATATTACTAGAATAAAAAAAATACTAGAATGGATAAAGTATTACATTGTACAACAACAGTCAGCACAAGAGCTGATCAAGTTACTGTTTCTCATAGTGTCCATTTCACTTCAATAGGTTTCACCTTTGGTGCTCAATTAGTTGTCACCGATCAGGGAGAACATATTTCTTCTAATGTATACTATCTGTTGCAAGGAAAACTTTCTTGAATATATGAACAAAATTGTAAAAATTAAGCAATTTCAGAAAACATTTATATATATATATATTAATTTGCATATTCGCTTTACTATGCTATATGTCCAACCATACTGCAAATAGAAATAGGAATTGATTTAAAGGGAGGCATATAAAGGTTGCTACTCTTCATGAACAAGCAGATCTATTAAGGTTATCTCATTAAATTCATAAAAATTAATCTTTGTTGGCCGGCGCCGTGGCTTAACAGGCTAATCCTCCGCCTTGCGGCGCTGGCACACCGGGTTCTAGTCCTCGTCAGGGTGCTGGATTCTGTCCCGCTTGCCCCTCTTCCAGGCCAGCTCTCTGCTGTGGCCCGGGAGTGCCCTGCACCCCATGGGAGACCAGGAAAAAGCACCTAGCACCTGGCTCCTGCCATCGGATGAGCTTGGTGCGCCGGTCGCAGCGCGCCATCCGCGGCAGCCATTGGAGGGTGAACCAACAGCAAAGGAAGACCTTTCTCTCTGTCTCTCTCTCTCACTGTCCACTCTGCCTGTCAAAAAAAATTAATCTTTGTTTAGTGAAAATGTCATTATTTTAGTAGTCAATTCTGTACTATCATTGATGCACTCAAGAGATCCTATAACCATTTTCCCTTACCAATCTATAATTGAAAAGTACTTCTGAAGTACAGTCCAAGTGGTTGAAATTATTCAATTAAAATAATTTCTGTAGGGTTGCTTAGAAACTTACCGCAAAGAACATTAAATAAAAAATAATGAAGTGAGCCAAGAAGCAGCCCTAACACATTAGGAAATGACATATTTGCTGACCCCAGATGAATAACAAAATGATCTGAGATGAACAACTAAAAACAACATTAACACCTGAAAACAAGAACTGTGCTTACAAATTTAAGTGTGTAATGCTATTATACAGTGCAGTTTGCTTTGTTAACATGCTTTTTACCTTCCCCAAATCACATTCAGTGGTGTTTCCCTTCCAACCCATCACTGGTGTCTAGTCATCTGCACATTTTGCTGAAAGTGAGCAGAATTACTTCTATGGAGTCTCCTTTATTTACTATGAGTGACAGTTTCCTATAGGCAGGGAGATTTGATTTCTGTGATTTGGAGGAAAATTTAGATTTGTTTATAGGCCCCCAGTAACACTGCAAAACCCCCTACCCTTTTTCAAGCAGTAACTTTTTGCCACATCTATCTGGTTTTCTCATATATATATTTTACCTTACTTTTCTGGTTTCTGAAGATTCCCAACAGTATTGAATTTACTCACAGATAGACTAGGAATTTTTTTATAAATATACATAAAATTTATTTATAATTATATTAATCATCAGTAATTTATTTTACTAGTCTTAGTTTCTGTCATTAGATAGAAAACTTTAAATGCTTTATCACCTAAGTTCAAAGGAGATATTTGGGATAAATTTCAATGTAGCATTGGTAAAACAATAGGAAATAAGTTCCAATTCAATGTTTCTTATGTCATCCTCTGATTTAATTTTTCCTGAATAAGATTTTTCCCACTCACAATCTGATATCTGAAGAAATATTAACAAGAGCCATTTTCTATAATTAAGGGCAACATTTCAATTTGAGTCACCTATTTGAAAGTGGTATATTAATGACCTACATAAATATTTTGGTATTTTTAACTGTGGGTGAAACCAATTTATGGAATTAACTTGGAGTGTTTTCTGCTGATTCCTGATGAAGTGGGTGCTGCTAGATCTTATCAATTCCACTTGTTTTAGTCTTTCTCACCTTTCTATTTAGATAAATTCATATTTTTATAACTTAATTGTAACCCAGCATAAAACTTTGCAAAAATTTATTTATTTGAAATTCAGATTCACTAGGGAGAAAGGAGGAGACAGGGAGAGATCATCGAATGCTTTAATTATAAACTTCTATTCGCTGAGCATTTATATTCTTATCACAACACATAAAATGTCTTAGGTTCTTTAAACAATGAGGTAAGATAAGTAGTATTTTCTTATGTTTTTTTTTTCTAGAAAGAAACTGAGGTTCAAAAAGTTAAAAGCTTTCTCTAGGTTGTAAAGTTACACAAACTAGAGCTGGAAATTGAATATAATAGATTCTGAATCGAGACCCTGTGCTCTGTTCTGTACAGCATATTCAGTTTTTGGTCAAAAACTTTGTCTAAGATGATATAATACATGTGTTCTTAGACACAAAAATTTACATACATGGAATCAAACAATGAATACTACCTGTGCAAAAGACATGTTTGCTCTACACCACAAGAGTTCTGGGAAGCTAGCTTATATCATGTTTCGTGTTTTACAAGTAATTATCTAAATGTTATTAGCAGTGAAGGCGGAATAAACTCTGGGTGGAAAGAACACAGACACTTGCATCTGTGCTTTTCTAGTTAAAAATAAATGAAGGGGGCCAGCGCCGCAGCTCATGAGCCTAATCCTCTGCCTGTGGCACCGGCACACTGGGTTCTAGTCCCGGTTGGGGTGCCGGTTCTGTCCTGGTTGCCCCTCTTCTAGTCCAGCTCTCTGCTGTGGCCCAGGAGTGCAGTGGAGGATGGCCCAAGTGCTTGGGCCCTGCACCCCATGCGAGACCAGGAGAAGCACCTGGCTCCTGGCTTCAGATCAGCATGGTGCACCCGCCCACACCGCCAGAGCGGCCACTGGGGGGTGAACCAACAGAAAAGGAAGACCTTTCTCTCTGTCTCTTTCTCTCTCACTGTCCACTCTGCCTGTCAAAAAAATTAAATTAAAAAAATACATAAATGAAGGGGAACATCTAAGCCTTAGGACCTTTACAATATAGATAATTGAAATAAATCATATTTATATATAACAGAAAGTTTGCTGGATATCTAATTATGAGTCCAAAATATGAAAAATTTATTTTAATATGCAGAATACATTTATAAAATTATATACATATAGCATCATTTCATGGTTTAAGTGTATCATTGAAATTTTAATTTGTAGAATTATTTTCCAGTTCTTCAGTTCTTTGGCAACATCACCTACCGTTGAGAATCATAGACATCAGTGATCACTCCAGATAAATTCATTAGTGTTGATTTATTAGTGATTTTTCATTTTTCTCTTTAAAACTCTTCCATTGTTATTTTTATTGTTTTGTGATTTTATGAAAATAATTTATATTGGTTGTTGTCTGCTGAAAATACCAGGATACAGATAAAAAATATATATATGTCCATAAAATATAGAGTTTTCCAAACCTTTTTTGTTTTTGTTATTTATTTGTTTATTTATGTATTTATTACCCAAGAGCCTTTTATTTAAGGTATACAAACTTCACGCATTTCATAAATACAACTTTAGCAACACAGTGATTCTTCCCACTGCTCCTGCCCTCCCAACTATACTCTTACCCTTCACATCTCTCTAATACTTGTCATGTAGAGGTATAATGACTAATACATGCAATTGAAACACATTTACAATGAAATTTATTGTTCATTTACTAGTTGCTAGGAACAGAAGAGCTTATGGCCCATTTCATAACACGGATATTTGTACCACTAGCCAAGGGGAACCACAGCAGTGCAATATTAGCTTGAATGGACAATGCCCAACTTGAACAAACTGATTCCTTAACCTCTCTCTATCTCAGTTTCATTGTCTATAAAATAAAATTACTAATACTATTTGTGGCACACTATGGTGAATATTGGAATTCTTAATCATTGTAAAACGTTGAAAATAAGGCCCAGTATTTGTTAACTAACCTACTTGGAGGAAGTTCCTAAGCATAGTATAAGACTAGAACATAAATAGAAGCTAGAAGTCTCACTGAATTGCTGATACAAAGATTGGATAGAAATACATGGTTCAGAATTTTAGATAAGAAGATGATACAAAGAAAATTTTGGAGATCTCAAGAGAGATGCTGTCAAGTAATTAGCTCATGAGTATGCATTAGAGGAAAGTGTTCCAGGTTGAGAAAGTGCTTAAATAGAGTAGAACAAACAGTTCATGCATCCCATTCAGGGTGGAGCATAGTTTATGTTCACACCAACCAAAGTGGAGAGACTTCATAATACATGGAATGTTGAGTACATTCCTCAAATGTGAATCACTTAAGTGGTGGGGCTAAAGTAGCTTTTAATTAATGTTAAAATCAACATGTTTTGAAACCAGAAATTTTAATCTAGTACCTCAAGTGTATGATTTATTGAATTTGATATACAATGAAAATTTATCAGGAATTTGAGCAAAACATTCAAAGAAGCAGGAAATTACTATGCACAATGAAGGAAAAACAAATTATCAGACAAGATTGTTAAAATAATTAAACAAAAGGAAAAGAAAAAACTAAAAAGAAATCAAGACTCAACTGTAATCTGGAAACTCTGTTCTTAAATATCCAAGTTTATGTTTTATCTGATTTTAATTTATGCAGACAAAATTTCAAGGAGATGTTCGGATGCAACATTAATGTTATCAGGTCATTAACAAGACAAATCTACAACATCTAAATATTTCCATTACAGTAAGGAACATTTTGACCACAATAAGCCTGTCCTTAACAGTTCAGATTGTACCATTAATTTATTGAAAATTATACATTAATATTTTGACCTGGCATTTATGTAACTTTTCTCTTTTTTTTATTATCATAAAGAGAACAGATTTCATGTATTCCATACATGCAGTTCCAAGAATACAACCATTCTTCCCTCCTTTCCCCTTTCCCTTCAGACACTCTGCCTCCCTCCCCTTCTTCCTTTCATCATTTTTTTCAAAAGTATAATTGTAACCCACTCTATAGTCACAGACTTAATTCACCATTAACCATAATATTCAATAAGTAAAGAGTAAGAAGATAGCAATTCCACAGGAATATAAACAGGTGCTAGAGATGACAATCATATCACAAATGTCTGTTTCATTCTCTAAATTTTTTTTGTATTTTATGTTAACTGCCACATATCATAGAAAACATATGATATTTGCTTTTTTGAGACTTGCTTATTTCTCTAAGCATAATGGTTTCTGGTTGCATCAATTTTGTTGAGAAAGACAGGATTTCATTCTTTTTATGGCTGATAGTATTTCGTAGTGTATGTATACCACATTTTCTTCATCTAGTCATCGTCAGTGGGCATCTGGATTGATTCCATATCTTAGTTATTGTGAATTGAGCTGCAATAAATATGGAGGTACAAATAACACTTTCATGTGCTGATTTCATTTCATTTAGGTAAATTCCCAGGAGTAACTTTATTTTCAGATTTCTGAGGATTCTCCATACTGCCTTCCATAATGATTGTATTAGTTTACATTCCCATCAACAATGGATTAGGATTAGGGTACCTTTCCCCTACATCTTTTCCAGCATTTACTGTTTTTTGATTATTATTATTATTCTAAGATAATCATGCTATTTGGGGTGAGGTAAAGACTCATTGTGGCAGGTGATTCTGAACATTTTTTCATGTGTCCGTTAGTTATTTGTATTTCATCCATTGAAAAATGTCTATTCATGTCCTTTGCCCATTTCTTAATTGGATTGTGGTGTTGTTGAGTTTCTTGAGCCCTTTACAGATTCTGAATATCAATCCTTTATCAGTTGCATAGCTTGCAAATACTTTCTCTCTTTCTGTCAGTTGCCTCTTCACTATGTTGATAACTTACTTCTTATAATAACAATTGTTAAAAGTTTGAGGTTATACTCTTTGGTGAATAAACAAAGCTAACATTATTCCTAGATTTTTATTTCTAGTATGTACTCATTTTTGTGCTACAAATTCTTACTCAACAGTTTGTAAGAAAGTGTCACCTACAACATGACAGGGACTGAAGGAGGCAGGAAGCATTAGGCTTCAAGGTTAATATGAAGAAGACAGCTGAATAGAGTCACCCAGTGGGGTTGGCTTTGAGGAGAAAAGTGGTCAAGGAGAGACAACCAAGATGAAGCTGGGGCCAATTCAAAAAAGCAGTTGAGCAAGTTGTAGTGCAGCAGTGGTTAATGGTAACTGAATGGACAGTGTATAGATGAAGGCAGAGGTAATTTAAATACAATCAACTGACTACCTTAACAAAGATATTGGGGATAAAGAGAGCTATTTTTTTGAATGTGGTGGAGGGATTAGAAATATAAAAATGGAAAAGAATAAAATGAATTAAGAGAATTGGCGTAAACTCATGGTTATCAATATGTATAGATATAGAAATAGATGCAAATGCAAAATTAATAGCTGTGTGCTATTGATTGTGTATATGTGCATGTCACACACAGGACAGTGTGTGTTCATGCCAGGAATGGTGAGTACATCTAGCAATAAAATCTGAGTTTCTAAACCTCTGAACCAGAATTTCTCTATGAAAAGAAAGCAGGGTTCCTTAGATAAATGACTGATTCTAGGGATGAGTGAGCAAAGTACAAGATGAACTGGAACATTTTATGTCTGAAATGGAGGAAGTTCTCAAGAACTGAGGAGAAGCTGTTGAAAAGAACAGATACACCACTCTTCCATGTCTATTTTAAAGTGTACTTTATTTAAGTGATATTGAATATCTTCTCATTTGATTATTGCTTATAGTCCTTGCCTATTCTCCTGAAGGATGATGGTCTTTTTACTTTCTATTTGCTGAACTCTTTTATTTAGTAGAGCCATTAAGCTTTTTGCTATAATGTAATTTTAAAATATTATTTAAAAATAGAATTCAACTTGAGTGAACCTATCACTGGCAAATTTGAGATCATCTGGGCAACAGAATAAATAATAATAATGATGTATTTTATCCTCTGAATATTTAACAATATCAAGTTACCTATGAAGTCATATGGATCAAAAAAGATATAGGAATAAGTGAGCATTTGGATTGAAATTTGTGGTATCAATGTGAAATCATGGCTTTCAGTAGATAAATGGATAGCTATGAAGGAATGTAAAGATATGGAATAAATCCATTAGATGCAATGTATGATCCTTGGCTGGATCATTTTGGAAAGCTGGGCATAATGGGAACAGCTGACAAACTTGAATGGCTGAAAAGAATGTGGATTTTGTGAAAAGTTATTTCTTTCAAACTAAACTTCCTAAAAACTCTAAGAAATTTTACACGGGATAAATAATCTTACTATTTAAAATACTATAATTTAGAGTCAGCCAATATATTCAACTTAGTGTGTTCTAAAATATAGTTTTCTATTTTACCATGTAATTACATGTTCTAATTATACAACAAATTCCTGTAAGCATACTTATATAATTAAATGATATAATTACATAGAGTAATTGCATAATTATTGTAATGACATAATTATAGTAACTACTCAATTGCAAAACATTCAATGCATAAGTAAAACAAGTAGATTAATTACTTTAATAAAATGTCTTCCTAAAAGCCCATTTTGAGTTTCAAATAAAAATTTCATTTAGAGTTTAACCACAGCATGTTTTTAAAATTATAAAATAGAAATACAAATTTTAAATACATTTAGTTCTTCTTATTTATTGACCGTTTATAAAATACAGACCAATTCAAACAAAAATGTACATGCTATTACTAAGTATTTAGAGAATTGCTTTCCTAAAATTTATAAAATTTCCAGTATATTATTTTCTAACAAGAATTTCTAAATAGTCAAATAGAGATATAGAAAACACAATTGAGAGTCAACAATTTTGTTGACTTTTTCTTGCTGCAGGTAACAATAGATTTATGAATATTTTTATAATGTCTGGGCAAATATGAAATCTGTAGCATGTAACCAAAAGGAAATCTAAAATTTCACATTAATAATTTATTATATGAATTATCAACAGGAATGTTCTCAGGTCTTTGGACATGACATGTTTTGTCATATATAACATGGTTCTAGATATTACAATTTGGTTGGATTTAGCCTCAAATGATTGATTTTTATTTTACATTTGGTAACATATTGCCTCATTGAGTTTGTCAGTTCCTCCCTTGTATGGAATCAAATAGAAAGTATTTTGTGGTGTTAAGCTAATGAATACTACATATGTCCACAAAAATCCCAGATTTCCCTTTTTAATTTATTTATTTAGCCTTGTAATTTTATGCCTTTCTATTATTACAGATGGTTACTTTCCCTTTAGTACTTGTCTGTGGCTTAATTTTTGAGAAGAAAAATACTTTTGTTTGCAATATTTGTTTGAGTGAATGAATGAGTTGGAGAGACAGAGAGGTAAAGATCTTCCATCCACTAGTTCACGCTACAATTTCCCACAATAGCCTTGGATGAGCGAGACCAAATTGGGATTCTAAAATTCCTTCCAGGTCTCCCATCTGGGTCACAGGAACCTGAACACTTGAGCCATCATCCACTGCCTTCCCAGGCACATTAGCAGGGAACTGAATCAAAGTGGAGGATCCAGGACTCCAACTGGCATTCTGATATAGGATGCAGTTGTCTTAAGAAGCAGCTTACCCCACCCTCCATTTCACTCACACCCACCACCATACATTCTTCTGCACTTGAAGTTTTGAAAGCCTTTGATTCTTAGTAAGGAATCAGGTATAGCGATCAGCAATTTTTATTTGTATGAAGAATGGTTTGAAGAAAGAAAGAGAACATCTCTAGTATTCATCACAGAGAAAATTGCCTTGTCAATATTTTTATTTTGGCAATATGAAAAATCAAGGTACTCATATCCTTCTCTATTGTATTGAAAATCTTGAACCCCCATGATATTATAGGGTAATAATTACATTTTCAATTCTGAAAGAATAATT
Organism: Sylvilagus floridanus; assembly: GCA_949820135.1. Lineage (NCBI taxonomy): Eukaryota > Metazoa > Chordata > Mammalia > Lagomorpha > Leporidae > Sylvilagus > Sylvilagus floridanus. The sequence continues at coordinate 108,951,214 of OX463226.1, forward strand.
GCTTTGGCACATAAACCTGCTTAATATTTTCCTTAAATGATGTTCCCAATCAAAATTATAATTCAAGTTAAATTACTTGCCTAAAAATTTAAGAAAATTTAGGTGCAATTCACATGCCATAAAGTTAAGCATGGTAAACAATTTAGTGGCATTTAGTATATTCAAGGTACTGTGCAACCAATATCCCTTTCTCATCCTTGCTCCCAAAAGCCCAGTACTGGTTAGGTAGTTACCACTCCCACAACCCTTAGCAACAACTGATTGTCTTTCTGTACCTGTGGCCTTATTCTTTATGTTTCCTATAAATGGCATCAAACAGTATATACCTTTCTATATTGGGCTTATTTGTTTAGTATAACATTTAAAAGAGCCTCCATGTTGTAGCATGTAGCAGAACTTAATTTCTCTCTATGGCTACACAACATTCCATCATTATGTATGTGCTGCAATTTGCTGATTCACTCATCCTTGATAGATGTGTGGATTTTTTCCTATCTTTTGGCTATTATAAATAGTTCATTGGATTGATTTTTTTAAAAAAAGAATCTATATTAGGTCTCAACAATTTCTTCTGTCAATACTTATTTTACTTATTCTGTCAGGATAGTAGTCTATTTTCTAATTATTATTTCTTATCTAGACTCTATTTCAGTCCACCTGTATATTTGCAGAATTTTTTCATTTTTTTTTGCATAATACAATGTTTGTACTGTTAGCAAAATTGAATGAGCACGGGAGGAAAAAACTAGTAATTTCTCCATTGATGTATATGTAGCACCCTGTTTTAAATTTCAAATGCTGCAGAATACAGTCTCCTCAACTATACATGAACATTGAATAGGATAGACTATTTGTGGGGCCACAGAAAAATTAGCTCAGAGATGATAGAAATGAGAGATGAACCTGACCTCATTAGAATAAAATGCTACTATAATATCAGATGATGGTGGAATCTCATCCTTTGTAGAAATTCATTTCACTGCACCTTTCTTGCCTAATCCCACTGCTGTATTTAGAGGTTAAAACTGCCAAAGACAGCTAAGAGTTTGCCAATTCCTCATCATTTGTGAGTAATCCAGATATTTTTCTAGGGCTCCAGGAAACCATGGTTTGCTGCTGTAATCTACTACCTCTACAGAGTTTTCATCACTTGTAAACTCAGCTGTCTGAAAATTCAAATTGACCAACAAAATTAGATGATGTTTCCTGAGTTGTTGATGTTCAGGAAACCTGTTTGAATATCTAGGTTTAGATTGTTGAGTGCTAATTTAAATACTTCCAGCTTCTGCTTCTATGTACTGAAGCATAATCTCTATTTCTAAACACTATGAATTCTCCTTTTACAAGAAGTCTCATGGGGCAAAGTTGTGGTGCAGTGGGTAAGCTGTCATTTGCAATGCCAACATCCAATATCTGAGCACTGATTTCGAGTCCTGGCTGATCACTTCCCACCCAGGTTCCCACTAATGCTAACAGATGATGGCCAAAGTACTTGAATGCCTGTGACCCACATAGGAGACCCCGATGGAGTTTTTGGCTCATGGCTTAAGACTGGCCCTATTTGGATTTGCAAGTATTTGGAGATTGAACAAATGGATGGAAAATCTCTGTTTCTTGCTCTGTGTGTGTGTATACATGCATGTGTGTGGCTCTGCCTTTCTAATAAACTAATCAATCTTAAAAAGATTTCTTTTACATCTTATAAGGCTTTTAAATATATGTGACCAGCATCTTGACACAGAAATTAAGTCACCACTTGAGACACCCATCCCATATCCCATATTAGAATGCAGTTTTAAATCCTGGTTACTCTTCTTCTGATCCAGCTCCCTGCTAATGCACGTGAGAAGCTGCAGATGATGGCTCAAGTGATTGGATTCCTTACTTCCTTGTGAGAAACCCCAATGTAGTTCTTGGCTCCTGGCTTTGGCCTGACCCAGCCCAAGCTGCTACAGGCATTTGGGGAGTGTATTAGCCTCTCTGTCTCTTTTTCTCTTTTTTTTATTTCTTTTTTTCTAAAGATTTATTTATTTATTTATTTATTTATTTGAAAGTCAGAGTTACAGAGAGGCAGAGGCAGAGAGAGAGAGAAAGAGAGGTCTTCCATCCACTGGTTCACTCCTCAAATGGCTGCAATGGCTGGAGCTGAGCTGATCAGAAGCCAGGAGCCAGGAGCTTCTTCTGGGTCTCCCATGTAGGTGCAGGGCCCAAAGACTTGGTCCATCTTCCACTGCTTTCCCAGGCCGTAGAAGAGAGCTGGATCAGAAGTGGAGCAGCTGGGACATGAACTGGTGCCCATATGGGATATCAGCACTACAGGTAGCAGCCCTACCCACTACGCCACAGCGCCAGCCCCTCTTTTTCTCTTTCAAATAAATAAGCAAATCTTTTTAAAAAGGACTTTTAAGTGTGAGATATATTGAAAAGTATTTAGGTGAGATCATTTTATGTCCTGTAAAATGTAATTTACCTATTGCACTTCAATTTTGAATTATTGTTTATTTGTTAAACTAAAAGAAATAATTCTGAAGATTCCAGATCCCCTTTCCATTCTATTACATTCTAAATCATGATATTCTGACCAAAAATATGATTATGCAGCAAAAAACATTTGCAATTATTGATATAGTAAAAGTGTTTTCCTAACCTTTCTAAAAACATTAAGTAACACAAAGTTTTGATCATATGGCAGCAATCTGGATTTGAAGTATATACTGCATATTGTTGAATTAATCATAAGAAATTATATTAAAATAATTATGCAAGTTTTCATAATAAGTCTCAAATAAAGTATTCTAGTTGTTATTTTTTCTTCCATGCCGTACAATCACTTAGTATTTAGAAAAAGAATGTGTAAAACCTGCCAACTGGTATCTTGACAATAAATTTTGAAACAAAATAAGCAATCATGTCAATGAGGCTTTTAATAACTGCTCATGAAACAACAGAGCATTTTAAATTATCATGAAGTAAGCACTTCATTTACATTTAACCAGGCGTGAATTGTATACTAATTAAACCATCACAGTGCGGGATACATCATCATGTGGGATACATCACCATGTGTTAAAAATACACAGACAAACAATCTTAATTGGAATTCTTTTTTTTTTTTATTTGACAGGTAGAGTTAGACAGTGAGAGAGAAACAGAGAAAGGTCTTCCTTCCATTGGTTCACCCCCGAAATGGCCGTTATGGTTGGAGTTACGCCGATCCAAAGCCAGGAGCCAGGTGCTTCCTCCTGGTCTCCCATGCAGGTGCAGGAGCCCAAGCACCTGGGCCATCCTCCACTGCCTTCCCAGGCCACAGCAGAGAGTTGGACTGGAAGAGGAGCCACCGGGACTAGAACTGGTGCCCATATGGGATGCCAGCGCCGCAGGCGGAGGATTAACCAAGTGAGCCATGGCGCTGACTCCCAGCTGGAATTCTTATACCAGTTTCTAAAACGGAATAAAGATTGCATTTCATTTTTGTATTGTTGGGTCAAGATGTATTGTATAGTAGATTCAAGAGACAAGAATTTACATCAGAGCTTAACAAACCAAGGCCGAATACAGTCCACTGTCTGCTTTTATTGTTTATTGTTTTATTGGAATTCATCCACTTCCATTCATTTGTGCATTGTCTATGGCTGCTTCGCATTATAAGGGCAGAGTTGAATAGCTGTGACAAAGACAGTCTGGCCAGCAAAGTCTAAAATCATTAGTATCTGGTCCTCACTAGAAAAAATGCCGACCCCTGCTGTAGCTGATTTCAGACTCCATTCTGTGATATATATATCGAAATGTTCTTGGATACGCTATTAAGCGTTATTACTTACAATTACTCAAACGGAAATTAAATGAGGGGCTGGAGCTGTGGCATAGCAGGTTAAGCTGCCGCCTGCAGCGCTGGCATTATATATGGGCACCAGTTCAAGAACAAACTGCCTCAATTCCCATCCAACTCTCTGTCCTTGGGCCCCTGCACCCACATGGGAGACCCAGAAGAAGCTCCTGGCTCCTGGCTCCTGGCTCCTGGTTTCGGATCAGCACAGCTCTGGCCGTGGCAGCCAATTGGGGACTGACCAATGGATGGAAGATCTCTCGTTCTCTCAGCCTCTCCTCTTCTCTCTGTAATTCAGACTTTCAAATAAATAATAAATCTTTAAAAAAAGAATAATGCCTTTCAAGCTAGTGTTTATAAAATCCCTGGTATATGTAAGCAATTGAAGTGCTTATTAAGGTAATTTTTTCTTGTACATTCTCTATGGCTATCTTTGTTTTTCTGCTTCTTTGACACTATTCATATTTTGCCTATTTTTAACAAATTCATTTATTTATTCGAAAGATTACAGAGAGAGTAGGGGACACAGAGAAAGATATCCCATCTGCTGGTCACTCCCCAAGTGACTTCAATGGCCAGGCCTGGGCATGGCTGAAACCAGGAGTCAGGAGCCCATACAGGTCTCTCAGGGCTCAGGGGCCCAAATATCTGGGCATCCTTTGCTACTTTTCAAGAGCAAACTAACCTGGACATGAGTCACCATCCATAGGAGAAGCCAGTGTCATAGGTGACAGTTTAACCCACTACTCCACAACACAGCCCCAGAATTTTGTCTATTAAGATTATTAAATATTATGTAGCTATCTTACTTATGAATATATACATTATTTTAGAAATTATAGCAAGCACTGAGTTAGAGCTTGAGTGTACAACTATGAACAATAAAAGGATAGTCCCTGTGTAATGGAACCTAAGGCTTAATAAAGGACCAAAACAATTTGTGTAAACAAGTACATCACAGCCTGTTAACTGGGAAGATTGAGAAGAGATACACAACAGGAGCACCTAATATTTGTGGCACTGTTTTAACTTGCTAGTGTTTCCTCCCAAAAAATCACAGTCTGAGGGCTTTAGAGACAGAAATCTATTTTCTCACAGTTCTGGAGCCTGGAAGTCAGATACCAAGGTATTGGCAAGGCTGGTTCCTGCCGAGGGTGGGTGAAAGAGTCTGTTCTATGCTTTTCTTCTTGGCTTGCAGACAAATGTTTGCCTGTACCTTCATAGCATCTCTCTCTCTCTCTCTCTCTCTCTCTCTCTCTCTCTCCCCAAATTTTCCCTTCTTGTAAGGAAGTGACCATAGTGGATTTAGGGACCACCTCTGTGACGCCATTTCAACTTTAAAAAGACTATCTCCAAATACGGTTGCATTCCAAGGATGCATGAGATGAGAACTTTAGCATGTGGGTTGTTGGTGGGACCTGATTTTGCTCATAACATGGCACTATTGGGGATAAAGTGGAATTGATCAAGGAGGCCCTCCTGGAGGAGCTGAGGTGCAAACAAATACAAATATGCATGGATGTCGTGGCTGGTGCTGCGCCTCAATGGGTTAAAGCCCTGGCCTGGAGTGTCGGCATCCCATATGGGCACCTGTTCTAGTCCTGGCTGCTCCTTTTCCAGTCCAACTCTCTGCTATGACCTGGGATAGCAGTAGAAGATGGCCCAGATCATTGGGCCCCTGCACCCACGTGGGAGACCTGGAAAGAGCTCCTGGCTCCTGGCTTTGGATTGGCCCAGCTCTGGCCGTTGCAGCCATTTGGGGAGTAAACCAGTGGATGGAAGACCTCTCTCTCTGTAACTCTGTCTTTCAAATAAATAAAATGAATCTTAAAAAAACAAAACCAAAACCAAATATGTGTGGATGTCAATCCTTTGAGGGAGGGGAGATAACGTATTAAACAGTCTTGGAGCTCAGAAAGATTGCACATGGATCTCTAAGAACCTGCAGAGATTTAGTGACACTGGATTTTACACAGTGGAGTCCCTTGAAAGAATCCAAGTCTTTGGGAAAATAAGAACAGGAATGACAATGACCATGTTCTTAGAATTTTAATTCACGGCTGGCGCCGCGGCTTAATAGGTTAATCCTGCGCCTGTGGCACCGGCACACCAGGTTCTAGTCCTGGTCGGGGCGCTGGATTCTGTCCAGCTCTCTGCTATGGCCGGGGAGTGCAGTGGAGGATGACCCAAGTCCTTGGGCCTTGCACTCCCATGGGAAACCAGGAGAAGCACCTGGCTCCTGGCTTCGGATCAGCGTGGTGTGCCGGCCGCAGCACGCCAACCACAGCAGCCATTGGAGGGTGAACCAACGGTAAAAGGAAGACCTTTCTCTCTGTCTCTCTCTCTCACTGTCCACTCTGCCTGTCAAAAAAAAAAAAAAAAAGAATTTTAATTCACGTGCAACTTGCTCCTGGCACTTGAAGATCTAAGTTTTGTTTCCTTATTGATTCCGAGCACTAGCGCTCAACAAAGTATCTTAAAAGATTTTCTTTTAAGAATTATTCAGCCAGTGCTGTGTCAAAGAAAACTTCATGTATCACAACGTCAAAACAACAGAGATTTAGATTCATGATTCATAGCAGATCAATTTTTAGATATCATATATGTACTAATTGTTATGTCATATATTAATTTCTTTTTTTAAGTATTTATTTTGTTTGTTTGAAAGACATTTACAGATTGAGGTAGAGATAGAGCGAGAGGTCTTCCATCCGCTGGTTCACTCCCCAGATGGCCACTAAGGCTGGAACTGCGCTGATCCAAAGCCAGGAGCTTCCTCTGGGTCAACCATGCGAATGCAGGGGCCCAAGGACTTGGGCCATCTTCCGCTGCCTTCCCAGGTCACAGCAGAGAGCTGGATCAGAAGAGGAGCAGCCAGGAACAGGTGCCCATATGGGACGCTGGTGGTTCAGGTCAGGGCTTTAACCTGCTGCGCCACAGCGCTGGCTCCATCATATATTAATTTCAAATTGTGGCCCTACTGCTAGTTAAAAAGATTGTCCTTTTTCTGTTGAATTTTCTTTGCATATTGGACAAAATAAATTACCCACATGTGAATATATGTGTATTTATTTCTGAAACTTCTATTTTGATTCTTTGATATTTATTTCCATCCTTCTATAAATATCAGATTGTTCTAACTACTGCAATTATACAGTAGTTTATAGTAATCTTAAAATCAGACACTGTAAGTTCTACAACTGTTTTTCTTTTACAGAATTGTTTTAGTTCTGTTTCCTTGAGTTTTCAGACTAAACCTTAGAATTAGGATGTTTACTCATATGAAAAATGCTGCTAGGAATTGATTAGAAATGTATGGACTCTGTAGACTTATTTTAGAAGAATTGGCATCTTAATAATATTGCATTTTCCAATTCATGAACATGCTAAGTATCCCCATTTATTTTGGTCTCATTGATTCACATTTTTGTGCTGCTCATACTACAAGTTCCACTCTTATTGTATTATCTATATATCTAATTCTTATTCTGGTGCAGATGTAAATTGCAATAGTCTATTAATTTTATTTGCCATTTACTAATTATTAGTATAAGGGGGTCTTTAAAAAGTTCATGGAAAGTGTCTATGATGAAAAATATATGCATGGATTAGAAAATGTTTTGCATCAATATAAAATAATCTTTAAATTCCATTTTCATTAAATCTCTTGAAATATCTGCTAGAATGACAACTTGATTATAATTACAGTGACTTTTCTGCAGACTTCCTAGGATTTTCCATGTAATCTGGTCATCTGTAAGTAGTGACAGTGCTATTTCTCCCTTCTCAATCTGTTTTTGACTTTTGTAATTTTCCTTGCCTCATTGAACATCTGTGATGTTGAATAAGAGTAGAAAGATTATATATCTTTTTCTTCTTACGAAATGTTGGAGAAAACCATCCAAGTCTCCTACTAAATATTATATCAATTGTAATTTTTTAGATATCCTTTATCATATTAAGGAGCCCATCTTCTATTCTAAAGGATAATTTTTTATGGATGGATATGAATTTCTTTCAAATGGAGCACTGAAATGATCATTTTTCTTCTTTAGTTTGTTAATATAGTGAGTTCCATTCTTGGGTTTTGAATGTCAATCCTACTTGCTGTATATTCCTTTCATACTGTTTATTGTCATACTCAATTTGCTAATATTTTGTTGAGTATGTTTCTATCAATCTTAATGAGGGATATGGATTCTAATTCTCTTCTCTTATAATTGTTTATGGCTTTTGATATTAGGGTAGAGCTGACTTCTTAAAGTAAGCTGTGAGGCATAGTCTACTTTGATGAATGTTAGATGCACAGTTGATAATGTCATGATTTCATTATTCATGTGTTGTGTATTGTGTAAATAGCACATAGATCAATTTGGTTGACAATGTTTTTAGTTTTTTTATTTACTTACTGACTTTATGACTTTGTTCTATCTATTTCTGGAAGACAGAAATTGAAATTTTCAACTATTACCATGAATTAGTCTACTTCTTATTTTAAAATTCTATTTATTTATTTATATAAAGGGAACAGATTTCATGTATTTTATATAAACAGTTTCTCTTCCAGTTCTATCAGTTTTTGTTTTAAGTCTTTTGCAAATAGAACTCAAATCCAGATATTAACATCCCAGATCTACTTAAGAATGTATCATCAAAAAGCATACTTAAAATCTGAAGTACTCTCAAGTATAATTAAATAAGAATAAATATTTGGATACCATACAAACCCTTGGTGGCTGAAACTCAAAATTCTTCCAAATGATGTGCAGTATAAATGTTTTAAAAGTGGAGCATCAGTACATAGGTGCATATTATTGGTACCAGGTCTAGTGTAATCATGCTTTCTACTGCTGTACCACTCCTTCTCATTCTTGTGTTTCTACTATTGACTTGTACATCAAGATACTGATATTTTAAAGTGCACATTTTTCCAGAATTTCATCTCTTTTATGGTTAATTTGGGTACATTATTTTAAATCGCAAATAATTACACCACCTATCCCCTAAAAAACACAGCTAAGTTTAAAACCCTGAATTTGAATCAATCAGAGATACAATTCCACGTCATCTGAACCAAAGTTTACCCTCTTATATTTTGAAAGTTTCAGTTGCAATTTAATTGACTTAAAAAGATAGAAATTGTGCTATAAAATGTTGTTACTATCTTTGGTTACATTTACTTTGTTTCTTAACTAATTTAGTGCCTTAAATACTTACCACTTGCCACTGACTTTTTTTCGAAGTTAAAACTTTATTCATTTCCATAACACTAAGATAAATTAACCAATGGGGATTTTAAAAATTGCATACGTTGAGGTAGCTAAAAAACAACCCTACATGATCCTAGTCATGGGCATAACAATTTATGTGAACATGAAGTATTCTTTACATTAATTTAAATGTTCTTAATGGAAATAAGCATTAAAATCTCCAAAGCCTTAAAGTGTTTTCCCTTTACATCATTTCAAAACTTATTTTATTTAATCCCAAGCCATTAAAAATATGAAAATTATAACTTTCTAAAAAAGATTTTTCACATGTTTTATTTAATTTCTTTTTCCATTAATGCTTATAAAAAGAATATAACTTAACAGAATACCAGGTAACTGAAATAAATTACATAGCTATCATATTGTATGATTTTATTATACATAAGGTCATTAAAACATGAAAAATTTCAATAATAGCATCAGTATACTGAGCTCCACAAATCTGTATGAATATTTTGTTATTTCAATTTTACCTTTTTCAAAATACATTGACGGTTTCAATCCGAATGCAAGCAGTTTACCCCATTCTACTGTAGTGCTAAAACGGAAACATAATTAGGAATAGGAACTACAACCCACTAAAGAAATTGAGAATTTCTGGATTCTAATAGAAACTGGAAAAACTGGGGCTTTATTTTCATTCTAATCACATCATTGTCTCACTGAAGAAAAAAAAATATCTTCTGAAAAAAATCCCAAGTGCCCTCATTTACCATGAACATACATCGTAAAGACATCAGTTTCTTAACACTGATGATCTTTTCCCTGTGAGCTCTTATCTTGAGCTATTTATTGATCCATCTCAAGTGCTACAGGGTCATGGTATTGCTTGCTGAGAGCTGGTAGTAATATGTGCTAATGGTGTGAAATGGAGAAGAGACTTATTTGTGAAAACGTTCATTAATGCCTATGATTTTGGTGTTTCAACTTTAAATGCTTAATGTGTATCCCAGGATATGAATCTCTATATTGGTTTTAGTTAAAATGTTCTTTAAATATTGATTTACATTTCCAGTTGATATCATCTGAATTTCAAATGGTAATGTATTTTACTTAAGAGGTATTAAATTGTTTCAGAACTATTAAATTAGGATAATCTACTTGCCTTTTTAAATTGTATCATCAAGGGTAACGTAGCAAAATTGAAACCCACTCCTACAGTGCCAGGGACAAGGTATAATGGTACAAGCTTTTCATAAATGCATTTCCTAAAAACCAAAGAACTCATGTCTGCTATTACACAAATGACTATAGAACATGACATCTAATAATAAATGCCATAAAATAATCTACATACATTAATTACATTGGACATTGGCACACTATCTAAAATAATCAGACCTTTACTCTTAAAGAATCATGGACGATTTTCAATATCTGAATAAGTATATCATGTGTACAAATTTGAGCAAATTCATGAAGTCAATATATATATATGATAATTAAAAATATTATGGAACAGTATTGATAAATAATTATGGAAAAAAGAAATTTAATGAACCCTAGCTAACTCAATAAACTATTTGTGGTTATGGGCAAAGACTCAAATATTGGAAACACATAAACTTCTAATCTATTTAAGGGACGAAATTGTGGGTAGTATTTTTCTTCTTATAAATACATTTATTGTTTTAAAACCACAGCTTCTCAAAATTTAATGTGCAGATTAAGCACCTGGGAATCCTACTAAAATGCAAATGCTGATTCAGTAGATGTGAATAGAGTAAGACTTCATTTTATAAGCTCTCAAGTGATTCCTCTGCTGGTGGTCGGAGGACCATACTTCCTGTAGCCAAGGGTCTACACGCTATAAACCAGTTAAGTAGAAACTGGAGAAAAATAAGCATTAAATTTTTACCCTAGAAAAATTCTGCTCAGTTTTCCACTTGTAAAAAAATTGCTCTGGCCTTGAATTCAGAATAAATAACTGGAAGATGAAGAAACCCCACACAAGTGATAACTAATGCATACTCCTTCAGCAATTTTGCACATTTTGTTCTGCACTGAAGCCTATGCAAGTCGTTGGCACTGGTAAGTGCCAAATAGTAGCAGTCCAAACAATGAGCAGAGAACAGTAATTCGTCTTATTTGAATCTTAAATTTCTTTTTATATTCCTCTTCATCCCAGTTGCCAGCAACCTTTCTGTCATTTCTTTTGGCTGTGATAACTGACCCCATGTTTTATTTTTTGTAAATAAGACAGAATTCAAGATAGTCCTAGTCTTTCTTGATTTTTGTTTTTGCCATAAATCTTGAAAATGAGCTAGCACTGGAACTGGCTTTTACTTAATTGGTACACAGTGTTCTTAGGAAGGAGAGAGCCGTTCAGATTCTGGATGGTTATATAAGTTGTCAATTTGACTGGATTCAGTAAAACCTAGAGAATTAGTAGTCTTACTGTGGGGTGACTTTGAGGGTGTTTCTTGAGGAGACTAACATGTTAGTCTGAATGGACTAAATGGAGAAGATTTGCCATCAGTACCGTGACTGTCATTCACTCTTCAGGGAACCTGGATAATCCAAAGGTGGAGGAGAAGCAAGAGGGTACCGAAATCAGAGAAGACCCCCTAAAATTTATACAAAAATGTGGCCCCTTAAAGTTTCCCAGAAATGCCATCTGGGGTGCCACATATGCTATCAGAATTTGGGGTGCCATACAATATCACCATATGCTTATTAATAAATCCCCAATATTAATAAGCCCAAGGGTTTGTGCCTAATATTTAGAGAAGAATTCTAAATACTGGCACAGATAAACAAAGCAGCATGGTATATATTAAGCCTTTATTTAATGAGAAAGATGCATAGGAGAGTGAGAACTTTATCTAAGAGAAAGGGGTAAATCTAGGTTCATACCGAGCACCAGGAACCAGCCACGTGGAGGAGCATCTAGGCCAGGTGGCCTGAAGGCCACGCGCCCTGGAGGCACAGGGCTACAGCAAGCCCCCTCCTGGCAAGAGGCCAGCGAAGAAGAGAAGGACTCGATGTGTCCCAGGCCTTTAACCCATTTCCAAAGGGGAGTGGTTAATTAACCTGATTGGCTGGTGGGCACCCAGGTGTGACCAGGTAAGGGGATGCGGTCACACAGGGGCATGTCAAAGGCGTGGTCTTCCAGTTCACAAACCTAATCAGTTTTAACCTGTATGTCTGCCTACTTCAGGTACCTCTCTCAAGATCTGGAATATGCCTTTCCTTGCCTTCCCTTAGACATCAGAACTACAGGCTATCTGGCCACCAGGCTCTGGACTTACAACAGTTCCTACTACATCCTTTCGCCCCATCTCTGAATTCCCAGGCCTTCAAACTTGAAATGAGTTGCACCACTGCCAACCCAGGGTCTTGTATGTAGACAGCCTATTGCAGGTCCTGTGAGTCTCCACAACCATGTGAGCAATTTCCCCTATATAAAGCTGCCCGTTATCTATCCATCCATCTATCTTATCTACCCATCTATCTATCATCTCTCTATCATCTGTCATTTATCTATCATCATCTTCTCTATTGGTTCCCTCTGGGGAACCCTAATGCAGATATCCTGTGTTATCTAAATGCTGTCTGATGTAACGAGTCTTACTGTTTTTGTTTACCGCTGTGTTCTTAGCACATGAAATATTTCTTTCTCTTAGTAAGCATTCAATAAGTATTATTGGAATGTGGGTGAATTGATATCATACTGGTTAATTTAATTTTAAAATAGAAAGACAGATATCATATATTTTCTCTGATATGCTGTAGTTAATATAGAATAGAAAGAAAAAATAATGTATGGGAGTGAAACTGACATTTTGTGATTTGATTGTTTATGGCCCTTGTCCGTATTCCTGTGGACCAATGGTCATTCTACCATTTATCTGTTGAACACTATGGTAAGCGGCACATTGAGCTTGTGATTAGGGAATGAATTGAAGGTGTTGTATTGCAGAAATTGGGAGATAAGAAAGGAAAGAAAGTCTGTTCTCTATACATTACCAAAAATAGAAAAATAAAAAGTTGCCATCGTGATTTTCATTTTTTAAATATTGCATTAAACATTATTTTATTGAGGATGCTTTTGCCTTTGGTGCTCCTTGAACAGTGCACAAAGCTAAGTGCCTCATTTGTGGTTCCCTAGCTCTGGTCCTGCAGATACAAAAAAGCAGCATCTGTCGTTGAAATGCTGATTTCCTTTCCTTTTTTAAAGTGTTAATTTGCAGTGATAATTCAATGTAAAAATATTTGTTGGAATAGTTTCTCAAGGTGTTCAGCTTGAACATGACACAGTATAGTCAAATAATATACCCCCTCGATTGTTATAATAGAATGAACTGGGGAAAAAATGAAGTTGGGAATGATAAATAACGGGCTTTGGCTTTGCAAAGAAGAAATGATACTGTTTCACTTGAATAGAGGAGGAGTGTTAGATTCAAAAGAACCTCTGCCCAGGAAGCCAGTACCCCAATTCACAGGGCAAGCTGACCCCTTGGTCAGACACTGGGTTGCACATGCATGCTTTCAAGATTTCATTGATAATCAACACATGTAATGGGAAAACAGAACAACAAACATTTGTTTCTATTATTGTTTTCAGGAAAAAGAAAACTCACAATGAGGGCTGCTTAAATTTATTTCAACAACCTTGAAGGTATGTTTGGGATTTACTGAATCTCTTGAATTTCTTGAATTATTGTATTTTCTCCAGCTTTCCTCACTCCTCTTATCCACAAAACAGTGATGTGATGACACACAAGATAAAAATTAACAAAACCTCAAACCATTCAATAACACCATTATGACTTTCTATCCCCAAATCTCTTCTCCACACCCAAAAGGCTGATTTTTCCATCAAATTTTCCACCATCATATGCACCTGATATTCTTCATAGATTATGGATGTGCAGAAAGACCAGATGGCAAATCATAATTCCAGGGCTAAGCTTACTATGGTTGGTAAAGCTCCATGATCTTTTGATAGTAAATTTAATAGTTGCACAGAATCCTAAGATTTAGGAATCTTAGATGAGAACTTTTTAGAAAGTTAGATTTCCTATGTAATCCCACTTTACTGATCTAAATATATGTCAAAGGTTTAAACAGCTGTGTATCCTCATCTAGTGCTACCATGGAAGTTCTCATGGAGAATTGTTTCATAATGTAAAATCAAGAAAATTGTTCCTAGACTGTCAGCTATACATTATTCACCATCAATTAACATGCTCCACATTATACTTTCTGATGCATCCATTCATACATAATGAAGGATATTACCTATGATTACATTCATGAAATTAAAGTCTAAATACGTTAAAAATTCCACATGCTGAAATTAAATGATAATGTGAATTCAGAAGCAGCCAGGGAATATATGTTAAGTCCTATTTGGATGTTACAACTGAGGTCTCATAAATGAATGATGCTGACGTCATTCATTCTGCCCCCAAAGACCTGGGGATGTTTTCTATAAGTTAGGGACTTCTTTAAAATCACGCACACACACACACACACATATATACACACACACCCCTCTTCATATCTGTAACCTCCTTTATGTAAAATCAGTTTTTATTTTTCATTATTGTTATGACCTATAAAGTCACTAATAAAAGTAAATTAGCAAATAGCAAGTCTTTGCTCCAAATATTTTCATCAAATAATCAATATATAACTTTTTATGTAGGTTTCTGTTTAAGGATATCTATATGTTGTTGATTTGTTGCCATTGAGCTTGTGAGCAACAGCACTATGGCTCAGGCCAATGAAGCTTCCTTAATACCTAAAACCAAATGTAACACTTAAAACCAAATTTCTCCATTTGGTTTATCTCAGTTCCCTTGTGCTGACGATGAGTAGACAGTGTTTTAGTCCTATGTTTTAGGGTTCTTTTAAAGATGAAAGTCACCAATAAAAGATGCAGTACTGAAAAAAAAGTAGGCAATAAATGAGAAAAACATAGCACAATGCAGAGTATTACTAGTTGGAGAGCTGAAATAAGGAGGCAGAGCATCATCCTGTGTGACCTCAACTGGGAATATGTGGGTCGTGAGACCCGAGTTTGCACTACTCTGTGCACGTCCAAGAACAGCAAGAGGACTGTTGATTTTAGGATTTTGTCAAGTAAGCACATTTGTAAATTTAGAATCTGCAATAAGAAGGATCAGTGGCATATAACCATGTATGTGTTCTGTTTTTTCTTGCCACATTTTTATACTCAACTTTCAGATAATCACTGATGGTTCTTGAATAACAACTTCTCCCCACCCCGATTTGATGAAAAGGTGCCACATGTCTATAGGCAGCATAAAACAATTTCCCCATCAGGAATAGCAACCCTACGTGCCCACGCAAGAATATACTGTTACACACAGACATAGGAGACATAGGACATTGCACATAGGAGACATTGCAGACATAGGAGTTGTGTAAACAAAGCTGAAAGGAGGTTTAAAATTACCTATACTTTTTAAAACAATCCAGTCAAGTTCCATAAGTTTCATGTATTTCATATATACAGACTTAGGAACATAGTGGCACTTCCCCTGCTACCTTCCCTCCTGCCACGTTCCAAGCCTTTACCTCCTCCCTCTCATTTTCAGTATACTTAATGATCATATAACTAACTCTACACTAACAAAGTGTTCAACAAATAGTATGAAGAGAGAACAATAAAAAAATATAAAACACTGTTCCTCAATGGAATGGTCAAGGACTATAAACAATCGTCGAATCTCAAAATGTCTGTTTCACTCTAATACATTGCATTTCAGGTGCTCTATTAGTTACACTGGATCAGGGAAAACATATGGTACCTGTCTTTTTGGGACTTGCTTATTTCACCAAGTATAACGGTTTCCAGTTGCGTCCATCTGGTTGCAAAAGAGAGGTTTTTTTTTTTTTTTTTTTACAGCTGAGAAGTACTCCATAGTGTATATATACCATAATTTCTTTTTTTAAAAGAAAACAACAGGTTTATTTTAATGCAAACATTTTTGAAATCTATGTACAGCTTTTTTGTAACATACATTTTCATAAACTTCTGAAAGCTCTTCTTTTTTTCCAACTTTTATTTAAAATATAAATTTCCGAAGTACAACTTTTGAATTTTAGTGGCTTTCCCCCCATAACCTCCCTGCCACCCACAACCATCCCATCTCCCATTCCCTCTCCCATCCCACTCTTCATCAAGATTAATTTTCAATTTTTAAATTTTATTTATTTATTTTACAGTTAGTGTGGCAGAGAGAGAGACAGAGAGAAAGGTCTTCCTTCCATTGGTTCACCCCCAAAATGGGTGCTAAAGCTGGAGCTACGCTGATCCAAAGCCAGGAGCCAGGTGCTTCCTCCTGGTCTCACATGCGGGTGCAGGGGCCCACGCACTTGGGCCATCCTCCACTGCCTTCCTGGGCCACAGAAGAGAGCTGGACTGGAAGGGGAGCCACCATGACTAGAACCCGACAACCATATGGGATGCCAGCGCCACGGGCAGAGGATTAACCAAGTGAGCCATGGTGCGGGCCCGGGCCCCTCAATTATCTTTATATACATAAGATCAACTTAGTAATACTAAGTAAAGATTTCAACAGACTGCGCTGATCAACACATTGTCCCTTTGGGACTGACTTATTTCACTCAGCATGATGGTTTCCAGATTCCTCCATTTTGTTGCAAATGACTGGATTTCATTTTTTTTTTTTTTTACTGCTGTATAGTATTCTATAGAGTACATATTCCATAATTTCTTTATCTAGTCTTCTGTTGATGGGCATTTGGGTTGATTCCATTTCTTAGCTATTGTGAATTGGAAGCTAACCCTTTCTAAGTTGCATAGTTTGCAAATTATTTCTCCCATTCTGTGGGTTGCCTCTTCACTATGCTGAGTGTTTCTTTTCCAAGGCAGAAGCGTCACAGCTTGATGTAATCCCATTTGTCAATTTTAACTTTGATTGCCTGTGCTTCTGGGGTCTTTTCCAAGTCTTTGCCTATGCCTATTTGGAATCTTGTAGAGTTTCCACAATGTTCTCCAGTAATTTGATAGTATTTGGTCATAGATTTATGTCTTTGATCAAATTCAAGTGGATTTTTGTGTAAGGTGTAAGGTATATGTGGAAGTTTCACACTTCCACACTTGGCGATCCAGTTCCCCAACACCATTTGTTAAAGAGACTGTCCTTGTTCCAGGAATTGATTTTAGCTCCTTTGTCAAATATAAGTTGGTTGTATATGCATGGATTGATTTCTGGAGTTTTTATTCTGTGTCACTGATCTACAAATATGTGTTTGTGCTAGCATTAGGCTGTTTTGATTATAACTGCCCTTTAGTATGTCTCAAAATCTGATATCGCGATGCCTCCAGCCTTGGTTTTTTGTTGTATAAGATTATACACTTTGTTGTATAAGATTGATTTAGCTATTCAGGGTCTCTTGTGTTTCCATATGAATTTTAGCATATTTTTTTCTAGATTTGGGAAGAATGTCATTGGTATTTTGATTGGAATCACATTGAATCTGTAAATTGCTTTTGGTAGTATGGACATTTTCATGATGTTGATTCTTCCAATCCATGAACATGGAAGAATTTTCCATTTTTTAATGTCTTCTATTTCTTTCTCAAACGTCTTAAAATTTTCATCATACAGATCGTTGGTGTCTTTGCTTAAATTTGTTTCAAGATATCTAATTCTTTTTGGATATTGTGAATGGGATTGATCTTAAAGGTTCTTTCTCAGCCATGACATTGTTTGTGTATACAAAGGCTATTGATTTTCCATTGATTTTATATTCTGCTGTTTTACCAAACTCTTTTATGAGTTCCAATAGTCTCTCAGTTCCCTATATATTGGATGTTGTCTTCTGCAAATAGGGATAGTTCGATTTTCTCCTTCTCAATTTGTATTCCTTTGATTTCTTTTTCATGACTAATGGCTCTGGTTAATACTGCCAGGACTATACTAAATAACAATGGTGGGAGTGAACATCCTTGTCAGGTTTCCGATGTTAAGGGAAATGCTTCAAGCTTTTCTCCATTCAATAGGATGCTGGCTGTCAGTATAGTGTCAGTTAGCTCTGTTGTTTCTTTTTTTTTTTTAAGATTTATTTATTTATTTGAAAGTCAGAGTTATGCAGAGAGAGGAGACGCAGAGAGAGAGAGAGAGGTCTTCATCCGCTGGTTCACTCCCCAATTGGCTGCAATGGCCGGAGCTGCTCCAATCCAAAGCCACGAGCCAGGAGCCTCCTCTGGGTCTCCCGCATGGGTGCAGGGGTCCAAGGGCTTGGGCCATCTTCTACTGCTTTCTCAGACCATAGGATGGAGCTGGATCAGAAGTGGAGCAGCTGGGTCTCGAACCGGCGCCCATATGGGATGCAGTGCTTCAGGTCAGGGCGTTAACCTGCTGCACAATAGCACCAGCCCCAGCTCTGTTGTTTGTAGATTTTTTTATCTAGTTGATGTGTCGAAAGTGGGATATTAAAGTCCCCTGTTACTATTGTGTTGGAGTCTATGTCTCCCTTTATTTCCATTGTCATTTCTTTTAAATAGCAAGTATCTTATAATTAGCTGCATATACACTTATTCAATAGGTCTTCCTGTTGAATTGATCCCTTAATCATTATAGTGCCCTTCTTCATCTCTTTTAAGTTTTTATGTTAAAGTCTATTTTCTCTTATATTAGAATAGTAGTACCTAGCATGGAATATGTTTTTCCATCCTTTCACTTTCAGTCTGCATGTATCTTTGTTGGTGAGATGTGTTTCTTGTAGGCAGCAAAAATGTGGGTCTTGTTTTTTTAATACATTCAGCCAGTCTGTATCTTTTTATGGTATCTTTTAACTGGAAAGTGGGACTATTTACATTCAAGGTGACTATATTGATAAGTAACATTTGGCTCTGCCATTTTTCCATAAATACTCCTATTGTTTACTTTGAATTTCATTTATACTTACACTGCATTTTTTTCTGCCTTCACGTTATTTTTTAATGATGAGTATGTTCCTGTATTTATGTGTGTAGCGCATCCTTAAGCATTTTTTTATAAGGCTGGACAAGTGGCTACAAATTCTTTCAAGTTTTGCTTGTAATGTTTAATTCTTCTAAATTTCAGTTTCTGTTTCTTTATTTCACCTTCTTTCATAATTGAAAGCTTTGCAGGATACAGTGTTCTGTGATGACAGTTTTTGTTTTTTTAAGTCTTGCACTATATCTTGTCATTCCCTTCTAGCCTGTAGGGTTTATGATAAGAATTCAGCTGTGAGTCTAATTGGAGACTCTCTGAAAGTAATCTGACATTTATTTCATGCACATTTTAGAATATTTTCATTATGTTTTCCTGTGAAAAGTTTGATTACAATGTGTCATGGTGAAGATCTTTCTGGTCATATCTGTTAGGAGTTCTATGTGCTTCCTCTTCTTGGACATCCCTTTTTTTCTCTAAATTGGGGAAGATTTCTGTAAATATTTCACTAAGTAGGCCTCCTAGTCCATTCTCTCTTTCTTCACTTTGAGGAACTCCCAAGACCCATATGTTGGGTCATTTGATAGTAACCTGTACATTTCCAAAACCTTTTTTAAGTTTTCCATTTTCTTCTTGTTTTTTTTTTTTTTCCTTTTTCTTTTGGTTCTGTTATAAGATTTCTTGCCCAAACCCAAAATGGCTCCCACTCTTTCTCAACCAGGCAGCAGGCACTGTTGTAGGGAAGTTGGGCTGAGATAAACATGCCCCCTCTAATTCCACTGGGTCCATGGCAACTGCTAGCAACTGGTAGCCCCCAAGTCTGCAGTCCAGTTCATGCCATGCCCTCCCTCTGGCTATATCACCATGTGTTGCTGCTGTACAGTCTCACCTCTGTCTCCAAGCTGTGCCTGTTTTGTCTCTCAGCTGCTGCAGTTGTACTTGTATTTGTGTTTGTGCCGCCTGCCTGCACCCTCCACATAGGTCCATGGCATTCCTCTTTCTCTCGTAGGATATCCAGTGTGGTTTTCTCTCCAATTCTCCCTTGAGAGTGCACTTCCTACTCTTTTTTCACTCTTTTTTTTTTTAATTCCTTATCCCTAACCTGGTGCACTGTGTAATTTCCTAATCCACCATCTTGGAATCTCCCTAATACTTACAAAATTAGGAAAGAAGTCCATGTTAACATGGTCACTTCCAAGCAGAGTGACAACCAGAATATAAAACTCTTTCTCCCAGGAAGAATTCAAGTATCCCTTCCCTTCTGCTGCTGCTTCTTTTCTTCTTCTCCTTCTCCCACTTCTTCCTCTTCCTCTTCCTCCTTTTCCAGGTCTTCTTCTCTCCCCCCCCCTCCTCTTTCTCCTCTTTATTCTTTTGTTTACAAAACTAATCATGACCATTTAAGTCACTGGGACATTCATGCCAGCAGCTTTCTGCTCAGCAGTACAGACTCTTTCCCATGGTGCTACCTGTAGATGAATGGGTCATTTTAAAATATGTAATAGTAACAATGGTGAGATGTAGACACTCTGTAGTTGGCTGGCTTAATTTTGTAATCTGTCAACCATTAGCAATTACATCGCTTGTTAATAAAAGTGGTGAAAAGCAAGTTTATTTTTAGTGACTGAAATTTCAGGGCTTATATTTTGTGTATCTACCATGATGTTAAACTAAATATCACCTTTTTCATGTGAAGGAATAACATGATCATATCATAGCACACAAGCTCAAGTTTTCATGATCTTACCCTTGGTTTTGATTGATCCTAGAAGCCACAAGCTTTGTGATTTTTATCAGAGTTACTGGGGTAATGTAATCTTTGAACACATTATATATAAGACTAATGGATCTTATGAAATGAGAACACTAATAAATTATGAATCACTGAATTAATCTAGGCAAATACTCCAGATTACTCTTGGCCCTCATTTGAAAGAAAAGTTAAACTATTTCTTTTTCCTCTCTTGCCTCATATAATGAAATCCACTCTTAATAAACACTTACTGAAATTGGAGGCACAGAGTTCACCATTCCAAGAGATTAGTAGGTTACAGCCCTCTGCAACTAATCACAGAGGCTCTCCATGCTGTATCCGTTGGTCACTCTAAGGGAGTGACCCTAGGAAAACCTGCCCTGACCTAGAGTTGTGCCTATATCTCACTAGTTCTTGATACTAGTAGCCCAGATGAAAGTGATGTGCAATCATTTCTTCTTATGGCTTTTCTGCTTCCCTGAGGACAAAGTATTTGTGTCCCTTAAAATAGCCATGTCTCCAAATTGCATATCCACAGGAAACATTGCATTTTCAATATCCAAGTATGGTAACTCAATAAACCTTCAGCTCTAAAATTCAGAGCATTTGTATAGTATCCTCTAAACTATCATGAAATTACACCCCTCCCTTTAAAATTTCTCTAGTTTGTTTATTTTTATAGCTTCTACCTCCAGAACAGGCAGCACAAGTCAGCAGTATCCAACCAAAGTTATAAAAAGGCTTTCTGTTTCTCTCTCTGTGTAGAAGTCATCATTTTGCTCTCACCCATATAGGAGGTTAAGTTTCACTTTTTCTCAGTACTGAAAATCAGTGCCAGCTTCCACCTCTTACAATCAATCTAAGACCCCTGTTCAGTCCAAACAGCTTAGATAAAATGGTTGGCATTTGATATTTTAGCTGCAATAGTGTAGCTCTATCAACTTGAATGTGGGAGAAGAGAATTGCATTTCCAATTTATCCCATTACAATCTTGCTTTTACATAGTCAAAAAAAAAAAGTAACCACTGTTCTATTTCTTGTGATTTTACTTTCAACTCTGCTTTCTTTTCCCCACTATCAAATGACCTTCATCAAAGATACCAGGTAAAATTTAGCAATTAAATCCTTAATCTTTAAAACAGATATGGTAGACTTAATTTGTGTCCTACTTTAGAAGGAAAAAGTTAAGCAAGCGAAGCAAATTATTTAATCTACAATTGCAAATGTTTTCACAAAACTTTTTGAAATTAATATTCATATGGAAACAAAATTCTAAAATTCTTCATACCAAATAATACTAGATCCTTTTATAACCATTATTTTAAATTATTGAAATGTCTCAAAATTCCTATTTAGATGATCATTCTAAAATATCCACATGATATTTTTTAAAATGAGCTCTTTTATTTTCTTAAATAGTATGCAGACACTTGGGGGAGTCAATACTACTAGGATTGTTATATGAATATATTAAGATTTACAGTTTTATGCTTATATAATACAAAGGAAGAGGAAACAGACAACAAATTAAGTTAATTTGTTACATTCAGTTCTCCAAATCTGTTCTATAATTATCCAAATAATTATCTGAATCAGCTTCCCCCCAAGTCATCAGAAAAACCTGTTGGATCAGTACAGCTCAATTTATCAGGCTTGCCTAAGGAAGGAAGCAAATGACAACACCTTTATAGAGCCTCAGAAATCTCAGAAAGGAAGCACCGGGAGAAGATACTAAAAGGCTTCAGCCCAAACAGGTGATTTTAAGGTGAATTTTGCAAAGCAGATAATTGGTTGGGACTGGGCAGAGTTTAATGGCTTTGTATTTTAGGCACAGAAAAGCATGTGTTGTGGAATAAAGCTGTTTGTCTTGATAAGAAGTTACTCTAATTGGCTTAAAGTCTTATGATTCTAAAATACATATTTTATAAAGTATCTAAGTTGAGGGCAGGTATTTAGTCTGCTGATTAAGTCAGCAGTTAAAATGCCTGCATCCCCTATTGGAGTGCTGGATCCACTTCCTGGCTCCAGCTCCTGAATCTACCTTCCTGCTAATGAACCCTGGGGTGCAGCATGGTGGCCTCAGGAGGTTGGGTTCCTGCCATTCATATGACTGAGTTCTTAGCACTTGGCCTGTCATTGTGAAGAATTGAGAAGTAAATCAACGGACGGACGAGAGATTTCCATCTCTCTTGGAAATACATATGTATTTTATCTATATTGTGCTTAGTGCTAGTATTTTTAGCACAAAGCCACAAAAGTATGCTCTGTCCTAGAAATGTCTAGCTTAGGACTGGGAAAGTGTGTTGGTTCTCAGAATTACTTATTAAACAAAAGAAAGCTCCAATTTTCAATTCTGTCTTTAAAACTCTTATTCCTTAGTAAATTTTCCCATTAAACAGATAAAAAACAGCAACAACAACTTGATGCCCTGCTAACAAAGCATTTCAATCAATGCTGCATAAGGCAAAGTCAGTACCTGAGCCACAATTCCTAATTTGTAGTGCAGTGCTCTTTCTGCCACCTTTATATGGAAGAAAATATGTTTTACTCTATTTTTAATTAAAAGTCTAATCTGATTGTAACTAAAATACGGTAGCATTAATAAAGGTTAGACTAGAAAACAAACATCCACTTGATCACCCAGTGAAAGAAACTATAGTTTCTCATCCTGTTTTTTTTTTTTTGTTTGTTTGTTAGGGAAAATTCAAGTAATAATTGTAGTGGATTTCAGAAAATTCTGCAAAATTCTCAAAATCTTAAAAGAAGTAAATCTATTATGTATATGAACCTATACATGCAAATGTGTATTTGGTTTAAGATGTTTTCATTAAGAGTGAAATGCTTGGTGTGTACTATAATCTGGAAAGTGGAGCTAAATCCAAGGTCACCATTCATGTAAAGGGCAAACATGGGCATTAGATAGAAGTATCTGCTCTGGGTAGACCTGCCCATCAAGGCTCCCATTATAAGTTTTTTTTTTAAGATTTATTTTATCCACTTGAAAGAGTTACAGAGAGAGGTAGAGACAGAGAGAGGTCTCCATCTGCTGGTTCACTCCCCAGATGGCCGCAATGGCCAGAGCTGTGCCGATCTGAAACCAGGAGCTTCTTCCAGGTCTCCTACGTGGGTGCAGGGGCCCAAGGCCTTGGACCATCTTCTACTGCTTTCCCAGGCCACAGCAGAGAGCTGGATTGGAAGAGGAGCAGCCAGGACTAGAACAGGCACCCACATGGGATGCCAGTGCTTCAGGCCAGGGCTTTAACCCACTGTGCCACAACGCCAGCCCTCCATTATAATGGTTTAAAGGAGGGGCTCCCAGGGTCCCTTGGCCAGGAACTCTTGTATAACACAGAGTCTACATGGCAACTTTGTGTGGTTGCTCTACCTGAGTCAGGATTTTCAGCCATCCAAAGTCCACTTGGTGAAAAGTGGTTTTGCCTAAGGAAAACAAATAGATGGAATTATACTTTCCTGGAGTCCTGTGATATTTTGGGGGATTTGAATATGTTTTAATTTCTTTTCATAGGTGTGACAAACATCTTTGTGAAAGGGTTATACAATCTCATATTGTATATATTTAAATAGGCTTGCTGGTATACTATAAAATATACTATTCTGGATTATCGAGACTATGAGCCACACTTCTGATACACAGTTACTGGTCCCATACTGGTCCTATTACAAACCCATTTGAAAAGTGAACATTCAGAAGAAAAGTTGTAGAAAGAAAAAAGTTAATATGTATTTGTCAGATTCCTTGGAGTCTAAAATCACAGAAAAAAATCTGACACACCTGGCTAGTCATTTGCCTTTTATGAGGCAATCAAAATTCAAGATTCTATATGCATATCATTTGGATTTCCTTAATTTCTCTTTATTACAACTGGAAATGAAATATAAGAGAATTCATCTTTAATGTTCCAATATTGCTATCCTTTTATAGGTAATTTCCCAAGATGTTATCATCATCCATCCATTCAGTATCAAAAATATTTAAATGGCATTCAGTCCAGCAACTAAAATAAAACTCATCCCACATGTAAAATTTTAATGTCCTGGAAAGCAAAGAATTAGAATATCTTGGTTTCCAGCAGAGTTGAAACAACAACTCTATTTAGGACTGATTCTATGGCTACAGAAAATACGGATACTATTTGTAGATAAATGTCCAATATTCTATAATAAAATTTTCTGACATATCATTTTTTCAGTTTCTTTGTTTATTTACAACAATAAGATTGTCCATCAACCAGTGACAAAACATTATCACTAACTCAATTTACCTGTGAAATTAATCCCAGCTCAGACTGTGAGAATGACCTAAATGAATTGATGCTCGACTCTTTTGACTGTGAGAAATGGAATGCTAAGTAATATTTCAGCAGGCGGTCCTTTCCCACAAACATGTGGCTTACCATTTCAATGCTTATTTGATTTTTTAATTTTTTTTTAATTTTTGACAGGCAGAGTGGACAGTGAGAGAGAGAGACAGAGAGAAAAGTCTTCCTTTTGCCATTGGTTCACCCTCCAATGGCCGCCGTGGCCAGCATGCTGTGGCCGGCGCATTGCGCTGATCTGAAGGCAGGAGCCAGGTGCTTCTCCTGGTTTCCCATGGGGTTCAGGGCCCAAGCACTTGGGTCATCCTCCACTGCACTCCGGGCCATAGCAGAGAGCTGGCCTGGAATAGGGGCAACTGGGACAGAATCCGGCGCCCCGACTGGGACTAAAACCTGGTGTGCTGGTACTGCTAGGTGGAGGATTAGCCTGTTGAGCCATGGCGCCGGACCTTATTTGATTTTTGAGAATAAATCCAAGAAACTCTGGAATTCACTTAAAGACATTTAAGAGAGAAGCTCAAATTGATGGTTAAAGCAACAGAATTTCCCAAAGCTTTTTAATTTAAAACTGCTATAAGCTCTTTATTTTAATTGACAAATATTTACATTCTTGTTTAAAGAAATTGAGGAAGATTAACATAGAGATGCTGGGTAGAAAAATGTATCATTCTATGGACAAAATGCATATGTTTTTAGTATGTTGAAATAACACATACAGATTAGCTGATGAATGAGACCGATGGAGATACAAAAGTTCATCTTACCTATACTGTTAATAATAAAAATAATCCCTGAAAAAATATTCAAGTGAGTTACCAGAAGACTCTGAAAGGAGAAAAGAAAATAGATTGGCTGTTGACCTCAGGGCTTGTGTGGCAACCCAGGGATGACTTCTCCAGCATTCTCACTTGCTTCCTATATATCTCAGCCCAGGAGCTAAAGACCAACACATGTGGAAAACAGGTAACTAGGATATATAAAATGGACACACACAGACACATACACACCACCACCGCCACCAGGAGCTAGAAAAGAACATACATGGAAAGTAGACAACTAGCTCATATTGAATACACCAAAACCCCCACATAACACACACCACCAGGAACTGGAAGAAAACACAACACAGACCTTCAAACAATTCAGAGAAAATGCATATTATGAAAAAAAAACTATGCATAGATTTCAAAAAACATTGTGCCAACATAAGCTTATTTTTAATACATGTTTCTGTGAACTTCTTGAAGTTCCCTTATGTATATTGCTTCAACAACAGATCTCACTTTTCAGATAAATGACCAGGAAAAGAATAACTCAGTAGCTACCTCCTCCTATTTCTGTTCTTGAGCCAAACACCATAAAAATGCCTGTCTCTCCCCCATCTCAAGAGGCACTGAATTGACAGAACTGACTTTTGCTTTCTTCCCCTGCTACTCAACTTGCTCTACTGCAGCCTTCCCCTTAGAGCCTGTGGGTGAGCTTCCAACCTCCAGTCCCTGAACTATCAAGGTGAATGCCTATTGTTGACAGAATCTGTACAAGTTAACCACCAACTTCACTTCCTATTTTTTTTGCTTTTTGCAAATTTTATTTAAGGTATACAAATTTCATGCATTTCTTAAATACAGACTTGGGAACATAGTTATATTTCTCACCTTACTCCCTCCTGCTCATACTGCCACCCTTCTTCCTCCTCTCTCCAATTCCCACTCTTAATTTTTACAAATATCTATTTTCAATTTACTTTATACTCATAATATTAACTCTACACCAAATAAAGAGTTCAACAAATTGTATGAAGAGGAAAACATTGTTCCTCAACAGTAAAAACAAGGGCTGCAAGCAATCATAGAATCCCAAAATGTCAATTTTACTCCTATGCATTATGTTTTAGATACTCTATTAATTACCACAGTTCAGGGAAATCATATGATATCTGTCTTTTTGTGTCTGACTTATTTCACTAAATATGATGATTTCCAGTTGCATCCATTTTGTTGCAAAAGACAAGATTTCATTTTTATTTTTACTGCTGAGTAATATTCCTTAGGGTATATATGCCACAATTTCTTTATACAGCCATCAGTTGATAACATCCGGGTTGATTTCATAACTTAGCTATTGTGAATTGAGCTGTAATGAACATGGGGGTACAAATAACACTTTCATTAGCTGATTTCATTTCCTTTGAGTGAATTTGCAAGATCATATGGTAGAACATTTTCCGATTTCTGAGGTAGCTCCATGCTGTCTTCCACAATGGCTGCACCCGTTTACATTCCCACCAACAATGCATTGAGATACTTTTTTCTCCACATCCTCACTAACATTTAATTTTGTTGGTTTCTGTATGAGAGTCATTCTAACCAGGGTGGGGTAAAATCTCATTGTGGTTTTATTTGCCTTTCCCTGATGGCTAGTGATCCTGAGAATTTTTTTCATGTGTCTATTTTCCATTTGAATTTCCTCTTTTGGAAAATGCCTGTGCAAGACCTTTGCCCATTCCTTAACTGGATTTTTTTTTTTTTTTTGGCTTTACAGTAGATTAGAGTGACAAGATCTCTAATTTACTGCTGGTGGAGGGTAAATAAATGTAACCAGTTTGGAATTTATTGTAATACTATCTGATAGTGACAGCATGTACAAAAACATGACATCTAGCATCTACATGGATTCCACCATGTGTGTCCATACAAATATATTGTTCATTGAAGGATTGTTTTTAAATGTGATGAATTTAAAACATTGCTTATATGTTGAGTATCCAGTGTAGTTATTTGAATACAGAGAAACTAAGATTAATTATATTTATTTTTTATTTTATTTTATTTTTTAAAGATTTATTTATTTATTTGAAAGGCAAAGTCACAGAGAAGAAGAGGCAGAGAGAGAGAGGTCTTCCATCTGCTGGTTCACTCCCCACGTGGCCACAACAGTTGGAGCTGAGACAATCTGAAGCCAGGAGCCAGGACGTTCTGCATTTCCCACAAGGGTGCAGGGGCCCAAGGACTTGGGCCATATTTCCATATACCAATATTTTAAAATGTTGAAACTTAACAAATGAGAGAGTGAAAAAAAATTCAATAAGACATACAGATGACTAACATGAAAAACTGCCAAAAATCCCCAATCACCAGAAACATGTACATCAAAACCACACGGAAATATTAGTGCATGCTTGCTAGAATTGCAGAAAGTATGTGTCGATGAGGATGTGGGAAATGGTGATCCTTGCACACTGTTGTAAGTTAGTAGAGCCTTTATGGGAAATGGAGATTTCTCAAAAACTTAAAAATAACATAATCATGTAATCAAACTATCAAACTTCTGGGCATATTTCCGAAGAAGTCAGTGTCCGGAAGAGATAGCTGCATTGTAGGTTTATCACAGCATTAGTCACAGTAACCAAGACATGGGAAAAAAGAAGGAAGATGTCATTAGTGACAACATGCATGAACATGGAAGATATTATGTTAAGTAAAATAAGCCAGGGACAGAAAAACAAGTACTATATGCTCTTATTATAGCTGGAATCTGAAAGAGATGAACATGATAACTCAGAACAGAATGGTGGCTGCCAGGGATTGGAGAATACTGGGGGAGAAATGGTTTGATATTGGCCAGAGGGTGCTAAGCCTCAGTTATGCAAGATGAATAAGTGCTGGAGATTCAATGCATCATTACCATAGTGGATATTAGTGTAGATCTGAACTTTACTTGGCAACAGTAAATGTTGAATTTTCTTACTACACTTTTACACACACACACACACACACAAGCATATGATGGAACCAGGTAGTAAAGTGTTAATTAATTTGTTTGACGTCATCATTTTAAAATGTATGTATTCAGGCTGGCGCCGTGGCTCAACAGGCTAATCCTCCACCTTGCGGCGCCGGCACACCGGGTTCTAGTCCCGGTCAGGGCGCCGGATTCTGTCCCGGTTGCCCCTCTTCCAGGCCAGCCCTCTGCTGTGGCCCGGGAGTGCAGTGGAGGATGGCCCAAGTGCTTGGGCCCTGCACCCCATGGGAGACCAGGAAAAGCACCTGGCTCCTGGCTCCTGCCATCGGGAAGAGCGCGGTGCGCCGGCCGCAGTGCGCCGTCCGTGGCAGCCATTGGAGGGTGAATCAACGGCAAAGGAAGACCTTTCTCTCTGTCTCTCTCTCTCACTGTCCACTCTACCTGTCCAAAAAAAAAAAAAATGTATGTATTCATCAAACCATTACCCTGTATACTACAAATTTATATAATTTTTTTGTCAATTATACCTTAACAAATCTGGAAACTAACATTTCAGCATGTGAAATGCTTACTGCTATTTATTATTGATGTAATTTTTAAAATGATACCATAATACATTATATATACATAAATGTATGAAGATGCAGTAAAATTTAAAAATATATACTAATTGGGGTTACTCTGATTACTGATTACTCCTCAGCTCTAATGAAGCTGAATTAGCTTTCAATCACATTTCAAAAACTAGGATGTACTTTTTAGTTTTAAAATCTTTGTGGCCATGCTGCATAATGTTAACATTTGTTAAATTTGATAGTTCATGAGTATTTGCCATATCACTCCTTCACTTCCTGCCCATTTTTGTAACAGAGTTTCAGTATTTGAAATTGTTTGTTTTTCTAAAATTACAGCTGTACGCTTAGGTTCTACTCTCAAACCAGGAATGCAACCTCAGCCCTGGCATGAGAGGTTTTCTGTGGTCTTCTGCCTCACTCCAACTCTCTCTAACATGTACTCCTTGTTCCTTTGGCTTCAAGATGTCCTGCATTTCGTCAGAAATAGTTTAGTTTAGCTCTTTCACTTCTAAGAAATAGCCATTATATGTTACTTCTCAGAACATAACAACTGGAGCTACAGAGAAAATGATGTATAGGAAAAAAAGCAACATCACTTACATTCTCTACTTCTTAGAATATTCTTAATTTACAATAAAAGAGCTTTAGAGACACCATAAAGTTGAAATGTGGATATCATTTGGAGAAGTTAAAAGTCAGTGCAAATAAGCAGGATTACCTAAGAATAGAATACATTTTAAAACTATTTCAGGATATAATGACATAAATTATAACGCCAAAAATAATGAGTATTATCTATTGATTTAATTACAGCTAGGTATAATAGAAAACACTTTAAAATTGAAACATATGTGAGAAATTGAATATACAACTGGACAACAGCCAGACCACGTACTCCCACAGAACACTGATCCTCAGAATGCAGCAACCAGTCCAGGAAGCCAAACCACAATCTCTCCAGAAACCAACCACAACCAGTCAGGGCTTCATCAGTAACTTCCAGCCGCCCTAATCTTTAGCTCTGCTCCTAACAAAGGACTAATGAGAGGAAACCAAGCTTGCTCTCCTTATGACAGAGGATCCTCCTTCTGGTTAGCCTGCCTCCAGCTATCCCCTGCAGAAAACATCCAATCAGAGCAAATCTAATTCATCTCTTTTTTTTCTACCTTAAAGTGTTTACAGTCCTCTGCCACAGTGAGCAGGTGGGGAAGAGTCTAATTCCCTTGCTACAGCAGCCTCTGAATAGACATCGCTTGCCTTTTTGATGATCTACCTTCATTTTCATGCACATGTTATCAGATTACTACTCCTTATAAAGAAAGATATTGTTCTTTCCCAATGAGGAAATAAGTTATAGAATGGGGAGGTCGGGTCCTTAGGAGGGGTTACGTCATGAGGGTGAAGCCCTCCTGGATGGGTTTAGTGCTCTTATAAAATACACACTGGAGAGTGCGCTCACTCTTTGCACTTCTATAAAAACATCAGCTACAAACCAGGAAATGTATCCTCAGCAGACACCAGATGCGCCTGTGCATAGTCTCACCCTCTAGAAGGGTGAGAAATGCATTTCTGTTGCTAAGAAGCTACCCGTCGATGGTGTTCTCTTACAGCCTGAACTGAGATGACTGCAAGAACCGAGATGGTTTTAGACCTAAGTCTGCTGGCATTTTCACACCTCCAACCTTACCTGATCTCTGACTTAATGTATCCATAACATAAACAATGATAGAAATGAAAGTCTCTTCTGGAGGTTTTTTTATCTGGGGAATTGTAATTCAGAAATTTATTTTAAAAATACATATTTCAGAGAAGAAGCAAATGTTGACAAGCAAAACAAGATGAAGAAGAAATGTTATTCATAATTATGCAACTCAGAAATACTGTTATTCATATGTGTTTGTTGTGTGAATTTTAGACTTTTTTATTGTTGGCATCATCACAGGGATTGTCATATAATAAATCTTGAATAGATTTTTGAATACATGAACAACTAAATATACATATTCACATTTAGCAATATACACTTCAATAAAATGAGATAGTCTTCGATGTTATTTCTCACCAACATGAACCAATAAATTATATGTGTTGCCAAAAATGTTTGATGAGATGCTTTTAAAAACAAATAGGAAAAGGTTTTTAGCAAAATTAGTTTGAACCAATATCTGATTAATTTGAGTATTTTCAATATTTGCCAATTTGATAGTTTTATATTCATGAAAAAGAGTTAGTTGGTTGACCCAGGATTTCTCAGTCCTATTTGGGTACAGAAAATTTTTCTGCAAATCAGCTTATTTTATAAATATCAAGCATGTCCTCTTCTCTCACATTCACATCATAAAAATCTTGTCTTGTTCATGACCCTAAAATAAGCAACCTTGTGCTCTCTTGAGTCTCTTGTGCTCTGTAGACACCACTTATTGAATCAACTGTAGAATTGTGACCTAAGATGGGCAAGTCACACACTGTCCAAAAGTATCAGAATTTGGATTTAGATGCCTGTTTGGAAATCTGTACAAAATTAAGTGGAAAAAATTGAGGACTGCAGCCAGTGTTTGAGGACAACCCTGATGAGCAAAATATAATTAGAAAAATGAACTGAAAATCTTATTAAAAAGTGAGACAGATGAATAATGAGGCAGATACACAAAGAAATACAAGCCAAAGAGGCAATTGGACAATGAAGAACCCAGGCACAGTGCAGGGAAAGAGAGAGAGAGAAAAACACTGGACAAAGCCCTAGTTCTTTTGAGCCCAGCACTATATTCACAAATTAATTCCAAAAATCCCTTTGATATTTATCTTAAAATTTTTAGTTGAATATGTCTGTAATGGTAAACAGAAAACCTGCTATCATTTCTAATGAGTGCCTATTACAGCAGTAAGTACCATAATCCATTTAAGTTATCTCGTATTTTTAAGGTTCGTGTAGTTTCCAATAAACTGCCTCATTTTGGACCAGTTCAGTTTTCTTCTTCTTATTTATTTATTTATTTATTTGAAAGAGTTACAGAAAGGAGAGGCAGAGGCAGAGGCAGAGAGAGAGAGAGAGAGAGAGAGAGAGGAAGAAAGAGGGAACTTCTATCCTTCCATCCACTGGATCACTCCTCAAGTGGCCTCAATGGCCAGGGCTGAGCAAGACTGGAGCCAGGTGCTTCATTCCGATCTCCCACTTAGGTGCAGGGACCCAAGCACTTGGGTCATCTTCCACTGCTTTCCCGGGCACATTAGCAGGAAGCTGGATTAGAAGTGGAGCAGCCAGGCTCAAATTGGCACCCATATGGGATGCTGGCATCTCAGGCATTGGTTTTACCCACTAAACCACAGCACTGGCCTACCAGTTCAGGTTAAAAAGATCAAAGACTTCTGGCCACTCCTCTTGCACATCTGCGCCCTCCAGCCAAGACCGGTGGGGGAGGGGGTTTGAATTTCACTCCCTTCTCCACATTGCCCTTGTTACCCCCAGCAGAGCAAGCCTCCAGCAGCAGGTATCAGGAGAAAACAGGACATTTCTTCTGTATTTGTGGATGTACCTGTAGTAATGGAAACTGCCAGGCTTAATTCTGATATGCTAAAAAAATATTTACACAATCCTCACCCTCTTGACAAAATCGAGTTTTCAAGCCTATTTCCTGCTGCCAATTTAAACAAACCAAAAAATCTCATTTGATAGTCAAATCTGAAGAATTGCTTCCTTATTTTAGAGAGTACTCTTTTAAATTAAAAAGAGACAGAGAAAAACATTAAGAAAATTATCTGAAAGGAAGAAAAACAAAGAGGATAAATAGAGAGAGTTAGTTCCCATCCTCTGGTCTACTCCCCAAATGCCTGCAGTGGTTGGGGCTGTGCCAGGCAGAAGCCAGGAACTGGGAACCAGGTCTGCCACATGGTTGGCAAGGACCCAGCTACTTGAGCCAAGTCGTCATCTGCTTCTGCCCAGGGTTTGCATTAGTAAGCAGCTGGAGTTGGAAGCTGGAGTGAGGACTGGAAGCCATGCATGCTGATATGAGATGTGGACGTGTTAAACACTAGGGAAATTGCCCCCCAGAGAGTGCTCTTGGAAACAGACAGCCCTTTGCTTCCAAGGGAGTAGGAAGTAGACTGGAGGGAGTTTCTAGCACAGCAGTATTTACAGGGTCTGAGAATGTGCCTGAAATACTTCTAAGTATTGTCTTTATTGTTTGTGAATTACTAGAGCTCTAAAGCAACATATCTACATAAAAACATAAAATTAGTATTAAAAGGGAACCAAAAGTATAAGAAAATATAGTGTCATGGCAAAGTAGATTTTCCATATTTAAGACTATTTTTAAATTTTATTTCAGTTATGCAAGTTTCATATATTTCATATATACAGATTTAGGAACATGATGACACTTCCCCCCAGCCCTCCCTCCTGCCCATGTTCCAAATATTCCTCCCCCTCTTGCATTCCCCCTCTTAATTTTTAGAGATCTATTTTCAGTATACTTAGTGATCATATAGTTAACCCTACTCTAAGTAAAAGAGTTCAACAAATAGTATGAAGAGAGAAAAAAAAAAAACACTATTTCTCAATGGAAGAGACAAGGGCTATAAACAATCATCGAAATGTCTATTTTACTCCAATCCAATACATTTCAGTTACTCTATTAGTTACCTCGGATCAAGAAAAACATATGATATCTGTCTGTTTTTTTCTTAGGAGTTTTTATTTATTTATTTGAGAGGTAGAGTTACAGAGGGAGAGTGAGAGGGAGAGACAGAGAGAAAGGTCTTCCTTCCATTGGTTCACTCCCCAAATGCCTGGAGCTGTGCCGATCCGAAGCCAGGAGCCAGCTGCTTCTTCCCAGTCTCCCACATGGGTGCAGGGGCCCAAGGACTTGGGCCATCTTCCTATGCTTTCTCAGGCCACAGCAGAGAGCTGGATTGGAAGAGGAGCAACCAGGTCTTGAACTGGCACCCATATGGGATGCCAGCGTGTGGGGAATCCCACAGGAATCTCAAAAAGAGTCACGGATCACCGCTTACCTGAAAAGGAGATGAACTGTGGAAACACAGTAAAACATTGAGTTAAGAAGTTACCACTAGCCACAACATAAAAGTAAAGTGGAGTTATAAGTCAGGAGCTGAGGCAATGCCTAATGGCTGTTAGGGAGACGCTCCTAATCATACCAAGCAGACATCTCTGGTCAGTCAGATAATGGTGCACTACAGGCAATACCCTCCTACCCGCACTGACTGGACCAAGCATAAGCAAGGAGGAAACAGCATTGATTGGACAAGTCGGAGGATGTCAAGCTGGAGAACTGCCGAAAATGAGGATAAAAAGGGAGCCCTTGCACCACTCTCCATCCTCTCGGGGATCATGGCCCGGTGTGTGTGAACCTCTGGATCTCCACACATCTGGAGCTGGAAGGGCAGCTCACTACTCTGCATGGAGCAGGTAGTGGCACAAGGTGACCCACAGAGCTGTCCCTGAGCTGTAACCCCACTGTCTGGGTGAGTGTGTGTGTGTGTCTGTGGCCCAGTGCGAGCGAACCTCTGGATCTCCTCGCATTTGGAGTCAAAGAGCCAGCCTGCCTGCTTTTGCTACACGGCACAAGGCAACGACAGGATCAAGAGGCCAGTGGAGCTGACCAGCCAAGATGCCTTCCCACCGCCTTGCCTGGAGTCCTTATCAGCCTGCTGCCAGACCTGACCCTGAAGCCGGACCAGGCCTCTCAGCAGGGGACCTCTCCAACTTCTCCCCTGGCCTTTCGCCTGGGAACTTTGAGCCTACTGCCCAGAGTGAGAGCCTTCCCACAACTTCCTGCCTGTAAGTGACTGATCCTAGATCCCTCTCTGCTGAGACACGGAGCTCTGAACCTTGAACCCTGACACTCTTTTTCGTGACCGTGATACGAGTCTCGAAAACGCAGCTTTTACAAATGTTAGTCATGTGTAATATAATGTAACTATGCTTTGACCCTATGTTTTGATCCTATGCAAGGTATCTGTAAATAATGCTGGAGACCTTGATGTACATATACTATGATAATTAGATATCCCTTAAAATTACTTTAACACTGTATACTGTGATCTATGGATTAATGAATAAGTTCAAGTAGTATTATTGATATTCAGTCTTCTAGTCATTAAGGAAACAGTGTTCCTCTGATAGTTAAGTATTATAGTAAGTAAGTTAAGTAGATGATAAGTAGTTACATTAAGCTAAGTGATTCAGTAAGTGTGTTAAGTTAGCTATAAGTTATGATACGTGATATTATTGACATTATTGATAGTGATATTAGTGATATTGATAAATGTGTTAAGTAATTATGTTGTTAGGGGATTAAGCTAAGTAGTTAAGCTAAGTAGTTATGTTAAGCTAAGTAGCTAAGTAGTTAAATCATGGTTAAGTAGTAATGTTAAGTTTATTGATAAGTGTATTAAATAGTATAGATTATAAGTATATTGGTACTGATAGGTGTATTGACCTCAATGAGCATGCTGATGAGTAGTATGATAAGAAAACCCTGGTGTGTAAGCAATAAAATCTCTCATTGGAAAGACAGTATTATGTCCTGGTGTTCCTTTCTTCCCTGTGACTGACAAGTCGTACGTCCTACTTGCAACTGTCCAGCAACGTGACAGTAGGCGCTCGCGACACAGCGCCGCAGGTGGAGAATTAACCCACTCTGCCCCAGTGTCGGCCCCAATATCTGTCTTTTTGGGACTGGCTTATTTCACTAAGTATAACAATTTCCAGTTGTATCCATCTTGTTGGAAAAGACAGGATTTTTTTTTTTTTTTTTTTTTTACAGCTGAGTAGAATGTTTTATATGGGGAAATATCTTGTGGTAAAAATAAAATTTTGCAAAGGAAATAACATGCAAAAGCACTTCTTATTGACAAGAATATGAGTACTTCAGATACACTGACATAGCTTTACAACTCACACTAGAGTGTTTTTTAATGCAGACAGGATAAATTAATGAGACTTGGAACTCTTTGCAACAGAGTAGAGACATCAGTCCAATTCTTCTGTCTGACTGAACATCTTCACAGATAAAAGCCAAGAATGGTTTTCAAAGTGAGGAACATAACCCCAGGTTACAGCTCCATGGTCTTCCTGTAAAACACAGGTGCGTGCTTTGGGAAAGCCGCAATTTCTCGGCTACCATCATGAAAGTGTCAAGAAGCCCTTTTTAAGACGAAGCCACACCCCTGGCTCCCCCAAGAAGGAGACCTTAAAGTCCCCACCATCACTGTATTCTGCTTTTTTCATTCTTTCATGTCTAGATCTCAAGGTATGTTTTTCAGTATTTTGTGATCTGTTTTTATATCACCATGAACTAACAACTCCTCTAGATAATGGGAGCCTGAAAGTAAATTCAACCTAACACCTCTTGTGGCTGTTGTCGCTCATTTTTTGGTGCAATCTGGTCCTCTTTGCTGCTGGTTAGCTCTTTGCAAACACAGAGATGGATGAATTACTGCCTCTGAAGCACTAATAAATTATCTTATGCCCCTTTTCACTCTTTCCATGGACAGCATTGTTCTAAGTTCTTAGTTAAACAAGAATCACTAGGCTGAATATGGTGCCTAGCTTTATTACTGCTGGAAGGGACATCTTCAGACATTTTAACCAATTCCCTCCCTCACTCATTCATTTCTTCTTCCATTTATTTATTGATTTGATTTGCTTTTGAGTCAAGCCAAAAAATGTCACAGCCTTCTTTCTCAGTCAAATTTTTTAAGCCAGGTTGAGGTGTCCAACATTGCAGATTAGTAGAGATAACAAATTCTAGATTCTTAAAGCAGAGCTCAAAATGTATTATCTATCATGCTTCTTACATATCAAAAACTTATCAAAAGCTTACGTCCCTGTGTCAAACCCTGTAATTTTTTTATGTCTGAAACATCTTAACGATATTAACTCATATCAGTTTCATTCCTGAAATGACATACAATGCTAGGAGATAGTAACTATTCATGTTTTAACAATCTGGCAAAATATGTAGTTCATTCACTATCATGAAGTTTTTCTTGGATTAAAATGTAAGTACAACTTAAAAATCTGGGTTCGAAAATCTCAAAGGACTTCTCCATTTTAAACCATCTCAAATTATATGTGTAAAGCAATTAAACAATTTTCAGCTCAAATAATTGAATTGTCAAAATAACCGGGATAAGAATTACTCATTTCTAAACTTCTTGAATTGGGCTCTACGGAGGAAGGAGGTGAAGGACACAAAGATCCCTGACTTTGAATGACCTGGGGGAGTTCTAATACTCCCTGCCCCCAGGTGTTTCCAAATACTCAAAATGTTGTAGGGATGAGAGAGTGGATCTCGTGTCGCTAATTCCATTAAAACTGTGTCAGAGTCACAAAGGCCAACACAAATTATTTGGGGGAATATTTTAAAAGTTTTGCATGAGAGATTAGAAAAATAGGCATGAAGTTAGATTTAAAGGACTCAAAGTGCCCTTATAAAATCTAATGTGCAAGACAGTTTTATTATTACAGTTTTTGACCCAGAATATGAATTATATTAACTTAATCATTAACATTTATGCTATGAGTGAAGCCTAAATGAGAGTATGAAATAATGCAAATGCAATATTAAAGTAAAATAAAACTCACAGCTCAGTCTTTCAAATGCAAGTTTAATTAAGAGAATAAATCAGACTAATGGATTAGATTTCACCTCTGGAGTTAACTTTCCTTTAAAAAAAAAGATTTATTTATTTATGTGAAAGAGTTACACAGAAAGAGGAGAGGCAGAGAGAGAGAGAGAGAGAGAGATCTTCCATCTGATGGTTCGATGGTTCACTCCCCAATTGTTCTCAATGGCCAGAGCTGCGCCAGTCCGAAGCCAGGAGCCAGGAGCTTCTTCCAGGTTTCCCATGTGGGTGCAGGGCCCAAGACTTGGGCCATCCTCCACTGCTCCCAGGCCACAGCAGTGAGTTGGATTGGAAGTAGAGCAGCTGCGGCAGCACCCATATGGGATGCCAGCGCTTTAGGCCAGGGCGTTAACCCACTGCATCACAGCATCAGCCTGGAGTTAACTTTCAATATGGCTTTATTTTCTAGCTTAGCTCAAGAAGTAGATGCCAAAACATGAACTGTCGATTTACTTTTCAAGTAGAATTTAACTTTCCATTGTTTAAAAATATTTTTTAAACATCAAGATTCAGAATCATTTGTTTAAGGTATCTAGTTATACCTAAGATTATTCTTTTCAGACTGTTTAGTGCATGTTAAGACACCATTTAGTTGGTTTAAGTTATTGTTCTTATTTGTTTTACCTTTTTTTGATTTTTTTGTTATCTCACAATCAGATTTAGTTGCCTGCAACAATAAAATAAAATGTCAAAGAAAACTGATCCCAATTCAATGATTTCTTATTCATTTGACAAGATAGACAGTGAGAGGGAGAGACAGAGAGAAGGGTCTTCCTTCTGTTGGTTCACCCCCTAAATGACCACTCTGGCCAGTGCTGTGCCGATCCGAAGCCAGGAGCCAGGTGCTTCTTCCTGGCCTCCCATGCCAGTGCAGGGGCCCAAGCAGTTGGGCCATCCTCCACTGCCTTCCTAGGCCACAGCAGAGAGCTGGATTGGAAGGGGAGCAATTGGGACTAGAATCCAGTGCCTAAATGGGATGCCCGCGCCACAAGTGGAGGATTAATCAAGTGAGCCATGGTGCTGGCCCCCCAATTTAATGTTGAGACTGCACATTCAGACATATTTAATTCAAGTAATATGAGCAATAATGTCAATATATTATAGTAGTTAAATTGTGGACATCTAATTCAGACAGCACAAGACATTCTGGCTCAGACTTTCCATTCCCTCCTTATATACCTGGATGCTATTGAAGAATTTCTGTGGGGAATATCTAAAAAAAAATGACTCAAGGGCTAAGAGTATTTCCAAGCATACTATAAATAATAAATAGTAATACTAAACATTACTATTATCATTATCAAAATATCTTTAAAAACTGATTTTATTTATTAGAAAGAAGTACAGGGGAGTGTCTTCCAACCACTGAGAGAGAGAGAGAGAGAGAGAGAGAGAGAGAGAGTCTTCCAACCGCTGGTTCACTCCCCAGTTGGCTGCAGCAGGCCGAATCCGGGGGCCAGGAGCTTCTTATAGGTCTCCCACATGGGTGCAAGGGACAGGCATTAGGGTAATTTCCTCTGCTTTCCCAGGCCATTAGCAGGGAGCTGGATGGGAAGTAGAGCAGCTGGGACTCAAATTAGCACCCACATGGGATGCCGGCATTGCAGATGGTAGCTTAACTCTCTCTGCAGCATGGCTGGCCCCTCAAAATCTCCTAAGAAGACTCTCGCGACTTTCTCATCATGCCTCACAGCCTTCTGAATCATCCACCAAACTTCCAGGTCACCCAAACTTCTGGAGTCCTAACCACCTACAAATATGGTGATCTGCTTGTCTCACTCGGTCTTTCACCCATAAAATTTTTCTTTACACAAAAGGTTTATTATTTATGTATCTATTTGAAAGACAGTTAGAGAGACTGATACAGTGTGTGATTTTCAATCCACTGGCTCACTTTCCAAATGCCCACAGTGGGTGATGCTGGGCTGGGGCTGGATCCAGGTCTCCTATTGGGTGTTGTGAATGCTTACTTGAGCCATCTCCACTGCCTCCAAGGATCTCCATTGGCAGGAAGCTGGAGTCAGATGTTGGAGCTGGGAATCAAAGTTAGGTATTTCGAAATGTGAAACAGGTGTCTTAACTGCTGGCCTAAATATGTGTTCTTTCTTTCTGTTTTTTAATTGTCCCATTGGACAAGCAAGGGCTTTAACATATAATAGAAGTGGAAACAGAGGGTCTTTGTTTAGTTTCCGACCTTAAGCATAAATGCTTTCCACTTACACCATTAGTTATTATTATTGCTGTAGCGTTTGATACCTATTCTGTATAAATTTTAAAAAATTCTCTTTCATTTATTTTTTAATTGTGTTAAATGTCTAGATTTTTTTATAACTGCAAAGTGTATCATCTAACATGGTGAATTGTTTTAATTGATTTTTGAATGATAAACTATGTTTCATTTCTTGGAATAAACTCCATGTGTTTGTGATGTAGTATGTTTTTTGTATATCACTACATTTGGTTTGTTAATGTTGTTTAATGTTGTTTTTGTGTCTTCCATTCATTATTTAGAAGACAATGAAACATTCATGATGGGCAAAATCTGATGAGAACAAGGGATGAGTTTGTATGAGCTCAACACCTCACTGAAAGTGGATATAATACACATTTTGCCACTTGTGTTGTAATTGTTTCATTGTTAAATGAAGGTGACATTATACAGATATATGCGGATAGAAATTGCTCCTTGAGTAAACCCCATGTGGGTGACTTGTTATGAGTAACTTTTTTATGGAACCAAAGAACTCTGTTAGTGTTTTGAGAATCCCATGAGTTCACTACTGCACCCTGTTGTTTGGAATCAAGCAATTTTCTATGATTTTAACCATCAGATACCAAGTGTTTGTACCAATAGTTTACAGAGAAGAAAAATATCAGTTGCTATAGTTTCCTAACACAGTATAGGAGACAAGGAAAACTTTATAACAT
This sequence comes from Sylvilagus floridanus, assembly GCA_949820135.1. Taxonomy (NCBI): domain Eukaryota; kingdom Metazoa; phylum Chordata; class Mammalia; order Lagomorpha; family Leporidae; genus Sylvilagus; species Sylvilagus floridanus. The sequence goes on from OX463226.1 coordinate 108,992,210, forward strand.
TAAGCAATCCATAGAATTTTCCCCCTTCCTTAAGTAGCATTTAACAGATTGTATCTTGGGGGTGGGGGTGTTGTGGCACAGTCTGATAGGATACCTACATGGTCTATCAGATTGCCGGTATTGAGTTCTGCTAGTATTTGCAATCCAGCTCGCTGCTAACGCACCTGTGAGACGGTAGATGATGACCCAAGTGGGAGACCCTTACAGAGTCCCTGGATCCTGGCCTAGGTTTGGTGTGCATTTGAGGCAGTGAATATGTGATTGGAATACCTCTCTCTCTCTCTCCCTCTCTCTCTCTCTCTCTCTCTCTCTCTCACTCACACTCAAACTCTCACTCACACTCACTCTTCCTTTCAAAGAAATACCTCTGTTACGGAAGAGATCATATCTACTGAACTGACTAACTATTATAATGTTCCTGCTAATCCTTGTTAGCTGCCTTTAACTAGACTGAAATATTTCAGTGTTTTAATACAATCTTAATGTGATTTCCCTCTTGCACAACCTCCTCTTTAAAATGTCTGTGATATTCACTACATGTCTATTTCTTATTTGTTAAAATCTAGTTCTTCCTGGAAGCCACTTCTAGCTTGGATTTATGCACTATGAAACATTTATAACAATTGTTTTTCTGTATACAAGGCAAACTGCTAGGTCCTGAGCTGAAACCCGAAATCATACTAATTCCTCCATCTTTCATAGAATTTGTTATTTACCAAATTTGAGAGGAATTATTGTACCATGAATTTCTGAAAGTACACTAGAAATAAATGTGATGTTTACTTTGATTACTACTTTAGCATGTGAAACTTTTGATTATTTTCACTTTGTGATTATAGTAGTGGATTAACTTGAACCAAAGATTTTCATGAGTATATTGTCATTCCATTAAAAATTCATTATGAAATCCTGTCATTTGCAACAACAGAGATGAAACTGGAAAATATGCTAAGTGAAATAAACCAGGCAAAGGAAAACTACACCATCCCACACCTATGTCAAATCTATAATAGTTGGTCTCACAGAAGTTGAGAGTGGAACAGTGGTTACCAGAGGGTAAGGAGGGAAGGACAGGGAAGGAACGGGAGCTTGGTCAGTGGGTAAGTTACAGTTAGGAGAACTAGGATCTGGCGTTCTGTGCACAAATGACCCTAGAGAACAACAATGTACTGTCTTTAATGTCTTCACCACAAAGAAATCACACATGTTTGAGGAGATAGATGTGTTATCTCTGATTTAAACATTACACACATATCATCATATCACATGGGAATTCAAAAATATGAATAATTTTTCTGTGTCCATTAAAATACATATACGAGAGACTTTTATGCCTCTACCGTGACCTTTGTGTCTTATTTTCTTAGGGGATATAATTTTCATGTTTTTGTGGGTGTGTTGAGGTAAATTGGGGAGAGTTTTTTTTCAAAGCTGCTTCCTATGTGTCACTAAATTGCTCTAAATTATTCATGCAATTTCTATTAATTTTCCCCACAAGCTCAGTACATCTCATCAATAACTATATATCAAGTGACATTCAAATTTTTCAATTAAGTTCACATAAAATCTGGTTTGGATATCTTTATATACTAGATTCAAGGTTGTTTCAAACGTATATGTGATTCTATACCATCATCTATAGTTACTAAATATTATTTTCTTTTTTGTGCATGTGAGTTGAGAAATTTTATCCCTTCCAAATCCAGTGTGTGTATTACTTTTATTAAAAATGTTTCCTTAATATGAGCTTAATATTTAGCTAAATTAATTCTTTCTACATTTAGATAGTCCTTATTTGTCTCCGTGTTTTCTTTTCAAACCCAAACTTCACATTGCAGATTAATTTTTGAACAATGCAAATAACATTTTGGACTTGGTTACCCAACTTTTATGAATTTTTTTTTTTTTGATAGGCAGAGTGGACAGTGAGAGAGAGAGACAGAGAGAAAGGTCTTCCGTTGCCATTGGTTCACCCTCCAATGGCCGCCGCAGACGGCGCGCCGCGGCCGGCGCACCGCGCTCGTCCGATGGCAGGAGCCAGGAGCTAGGTGCTTTTCCTGGTCTCCCCATGGGGTGCAGGGCCCAAGCACCTGGGCCATCCTCCACTGCACTCCCGGGCCACAGCAGAGGGCTGGCCTGGAAGAGGAGCAACCGGGACAGAGTCCGGCGCCCCGACCGGGACTAGAACCCGGTGTGCCGGCGCCGCAAGGCGGAGGATTAGCCTGTTGAGCCACGGCGCCGGCTAACTTTTATGAAATTGTTAAGTGAATTAAAAATGGATTCCTATGTGGAAAGCTATTAAGAGGAATGAAGAAAAGCGAGGCAGGGCATTGAAGTAGCTGGAGTCTCACAAAGGCATGTGGAAGGGAATTGAACCTATGAGGGAAACTTTTAAAACTAATCAAATAAGATGGGATGTTGCTGTTTTTCAGTGAAGAAAGAAACTGAATGAAAGGTTAATGTGCTGAAGAAGACTAAAAAGCTCATTCACTCACATAGAAATTTATTTATTCATGCAGAGAAAAGTAATTTTTAAGTAAGAATGGATATCAGAACAGAAGCCTTTTACAAGGATCCCCGTATTGTTTAATATTGACTTATTTCCACAAATAAACCAGGCTGAAATGAAAAGTCACAGCAACTGTTCAAGTGCTACACTTAATACTAGATGAATTAAAATGAAAAAAAAATTTAATTAGAACACATATAACAAACAGTAATATGTTAATAAAGTTAGGGCTAAAACTTCCATGTGCACTATGCAGTTTGTCTGAAAAGAAGTATTCTGGGAGAGTTGGAAAATGCAATGGTAATCTAAGAAATCTCTGGAAATGGCTATTATAATATTATTTTCATAAATTCAGTAGAGAATGTGGATAAGCAGGGTGATGACATTAACACAGAATTTTTAATGCAGGCATTTTGCACCAGATAATTCTTTGTGATGAAAGTCTGTCTTGTGCATTGTAGAATACTTAGTGGCATCTCTGATCTCTACTCTGATTGTTTACTTACAAAATCTATACAAATCATAGTTTGTTAATATAACATGAACATAAGAAAGCATGCAAAATAGACAAGAAGGAATAGAAAGAATATAGGATGATAAATTTAAATTTTAACAGTATAAAATATTTGATCTCACCAAAAGAATTATTCACGCCATTTTAACGAGTGACTAATACGATGATTATTTTTTTGGAAATATTGCTTAAATATATTCAAATACAGTAATTCAAAAATCTGAAGTTAATTTCTTGGGATATGTGATTCATAATGACCATAATGTAGAATGGCTGTATCACATAGTGTAAGTTGTAACGTAGGAAATATAGGAGAGGATGTTGTAATACAGCAGGTGAACCACTGCCTGGGACACCTGGCTTCCATGACAAAGTGCTAGTTGGAGTTCCAGCTGCTCCCCTTCTGGTCCATCTCTCTGTTAATGCACCTGAAACGCAGCAGATGAGGACTCAAGTGCTTAGGTCCCTAACTCCCAAGTGCAAGACGTGAAGGGAGTTCCTGGGTCCTTGCTTCAGGCTGGCCCAGCCCCAGATGTTGTGGTTATTTGGGGAGGGAACTAGCAGATGGTAGGTCTCTCCCTCTCCCCCTCTTTTTCTGTCTTTCAACTAACTAAATAAATTTAAAAAATAATATATATCTAAAATTGGGACAGGTTTATTATTATTAAACATGTGTGTAAATATCTTTTCTCTTATTTTCAATTTTTTAATTAATGTTTAATTTCAGTTTGCCATTATTTTAGTTTTGCCATTATTTTAGTTTGCCATTATTATCAATTAATGTAGCCCAGTAAGAATCTATACTAGAAATAAAAAAAAACTCTAAAAAATCACATTAATATTATTTTAAATTGCTGTTTTCTTTCTGGGAATTGATTTAAGTCACTTCATCTTCTAAGGATTAGTCTTAGAACAAGGTAATATAACCCATAAATCTACTTAACTGGTAACAAATACATTATAATGTTTTACAAAATGCATGAATGTGAATGACAGCATTACCATTTATATCTGAATTGTGGAACTTGTTATGTTCCTTGAAGGGACCTTGTGTACTCTAGTTGTCATATGTTAGAGTAAACTGACAGCAAAGTAAATGAACCTGTTTTTTCTGTACACCTGTGATAGTGTTGCCCCTTCAAGGAGCTGTGCATATCCTTTAAGTTCACCGGCAAACAGGCTGTTCTTCTTAAGTCTTCCGGTTAGAATTCTCACACCTTTATGACATAGAAATGTATTCCAGGTTCCTTAGGCAGTTAAACTGATCTTTCATTGTCTCTCATTAAAGTTTCCTGCGCCCCACATCCCAAAGAGAAATATACAAAGGCAAAGCAAGACCCTGTAATGACACAGCATCTTGACTGTACATTGGACAATAAAAAGTCAAAAGGGAAACAAAGCAATGTACTACTGTAAATGAATTCAGAGGTTTGTCTGTCAAGATTCTTAGGGATGAGAAAATAAAATTATTTTATTGATAAACAATATAAGGATTTTGAAAAGCTCTATTAACAGTAATTACCTACCAGAGCAATTCAGAAGAATAGGCCATAAATTACACTATTTTATGTTCTAAAAAATGGCAAAATCTTTGAGTTCTGCTAAATCTTTCTGTTTTCTGATATCATCCTCAGTGACCAACAGGTGTATAGGTCTGAGACAATGATGCTATGTTTATGAGCACAGTAGTTGAGTGAAGGCTTTAATGTTAGCTCGTCACTAGGGGTGGCTGCTTGTTTCTTGAGGATCACTTCATGGGATAGTCTTTGTGCTCATCATAATGGGTGCTACACACTCCCTCTTCCTGCTGGTACTGTTGTCCTTCCTAGCCTTGTGCTACTTACAAGTCTCCTACAGAGCTGTATTGGAGCTTGAGAGAAACGCGAAAATCAATAGCACTAATCCTACCTTCATATAATGAGTATTTTCTTCATCATGACTTTTTAGCATTACATCAACATACGATCATCTTGATTACAAAGGGTTTTTGCCATCTTGTTCTACATTATGCCAGAGGCCAGTGCCTCAGCAGCCTCACCCAGGGCTGAACTTGCTTTCTCATCATCCTGCTCTAATCTTTTTATCTGCCTGTATTCCTCACTTGCTCGTATACTCCACTTTTTATACTGTGAACTTCCTGGAGACAATGACCACATCTTTCCCTCTTTGAATCACCCAGCAGAGGAGGTGTGTAATAAGCAGGTGTGTAAGCTACACATGAATGCCTTTAAAATTTGGTTTCATATCTAATTTTTAAAGTCAGGAATTATAGTTATCATGTATTCTTGATTTTCAGGGATAGCATTTATTCTAATATTTCTTTTTGAAATTCCATTCTGGATAACATCATATCCAACCCAAACTGACTTTGTTTGAGAAAATTGTGAACTTTTCCTTAATTGGTCTCTCATAACCCATAGTTTTCAGGTTTTTGGTTGATGTTGCTAGCCTTTTGTTTGATTTAATCGAGTTTTTTTTTTTAAATGAGCTGCCAAGTTTCATTAGAGCTTGATCTACATCCCAATAAGCTTTGCACCAGGGAGTACAGTCACAGACTGGATGTGGAATGGTAACCTTGCAGATAGTCAGCAGAGGTTACCAGTTAATGGAAGGTTTGTGTCATCAGGGAAAGAAAAAGAAATGAATTAAATTGAATCTGAAAATGAGGGGTTAGCTGCCTGAATAAGAAAAATAACACATGTACTTGTTACTTTCTGTTTTCCATTCTAAGTTCTCAAAAATAAGAGGGTTTAATGTTTAAGTTGGAAAACTAACGTGTTTTAACACATAGCTTATCATATTGAACATGTATTTGTTAACAAATGTCATTAGTATAATGTTCCAGATGAAATTATTCCTAAAATAATAGTTAAATCAGCCTATAGCACTAACCATTCATTTCCTGGGTGATTTGAATGATGATGGAAGTCCTGCTAACAGCTGCATTTCCCTTCGGCTTGAGAATTGGGGCCCATGTTGTGGCGTATATCCTGGCTGCTCCACTTCTGACCCAGCTCCCTGCTAACAGCCTCGGAAAAGCAGCAGAAGATGGCTCAGATGCTTGGGCCCCTGCTACCCATATCAAAGACTTCGAAGAAGTTCCTTGCTCCTGGCTTCGGCCTGGCCCAACCTGGCCCTTGTGGCCATCTGTATATTGAACCAGCGAATAGATCTGTCTCTCCTTCTCTCTGTGGGTAACTCTGACTTTCAAGTAAATAAACCTTTAAAACAAACAATAGAGAACCTAATGGATAGTACTACTCTATAGTTTGTGCAAATAAAATAAAACGAACTGTTCTAACATATATTTCACATATGCAGATACATAGTATAGGACAAACCTGGAATTCAGGTCCAAAGAAATGTGGTTACACATAAAAAATATTATTTATGCAACCCCCTCTACTAAATATTATTTATGCACTAGAGTGATATTTTGGGCACAATAACTTGTACATTGTGGTACTGGTTAAAATAACAGAATGAATCAGTAAATGATAACCTGGGCATCAGAGCTTGTATTGTCCTCAGATAACGAGCAATTCAGACCTGCACCCTTCTCATCCTTTCATCTTCTGTTAAACCACATTAATTTATTTCAACTCTGAACATTGATGGCTTATAATTGATACTTGATATATTCGGAAGTCTCTAAATAGTCTGTCGGCACTTCAATACATTAAAGACATTAGTTGTCACTCAATTTTAAAGCTAATAAACTGCCAAATAATAGATATTTCTGATGATTCAACTGTAAATATAACTCTTTTTCGTATAACTGTAAAAATAACTCTTCCTTATCATCTAGGGAAAGTGAGATACCCTGGGTACAGGAGAAAGGTACCAACAGATCCTTGTAAATTCTGTTCTCCAAATCTTTGAGTCTTACTCCAGTTGGTACATTTCTGATACTCTGATTTGAGCCTAGTAGACGTAGTAAGTTTCTAGTTAGGAATTCCAAATAAATGAATCATTTATTTGTTATTTAAACATAATGTGCTGTGGTTTAGAGCTAAATAACACTACCATATTAAACAACTAATATATTAAAAAAGAAACAAAAGGTCACTTACCTCCATTGCTGCTACTAAAGAGTCATTAATAATGAAAGGTTCAATATAAAAATAGAAATGTCTTCAGAACTGAGATCTGGACTGTGTAGACAAATTAGATATATGAAGTTAAAATACCAGGAGAGGAAAAAATAAACAAAGCAGGACTCTACAGACTCACTGGAAGAATGGGCATGACAATGTGAATAAACTGAATATCAGAAACTTACACTTATGTGATTTAAATAAAATGAAACGACAAGTGTACTAGTAGCCTCATAGCCTTCCACTCCAGGCCTCAGTCTTGACCAGTCCATTTGTTTTGTCAATTGAGTGAGTGCAGAAACTGTTTTCTTATCTTTCATGTGTAGTCTCCATCAAATGCAATAGTATTGATCACTCAGGACACTTAGAAGAAGAGATTTACATTGATTCTTGATTTAATGGACTCTCAAGCCGTCTGAATGGTAGTAAATGTCATCATGAAGCTATCAAATCATGTCAGTCCTGGGTGATGTTTCAATACACGATACAGCCTGTGGGTTTTGAGTACATTATTTCCAAAAGTTAATTGTTTGGAGTTGATTCAATTGCATGGGGACTAAAAATAAAGAATGTGTAGTCCACTGTATGCACTCTGACAGTTAGGCTCCAACAAACATGTCTTTCATTCTAAATGTAGCAGATTCCATGAATTTTGCTTATCTTTTTTTTATTCCTCTCTGAAAGCAGGTTTTCACATCTCATAGTAGAAAAGGAAAATAAGGTACTAGAGAGAAAAAGAATGCATTCATGTCTTATACTTTATGGAATTAGAATTCTTAATAAATATTATGAAGAAGAGGTTGGGTAGTTTAGCTTTCATACAAGAAACTACTTTAAAATTCTAATTAGAGGAAAAAGAATATGGTTTTTAAAATCATACCAAGCAATCATTTCAGTTTAAAATTTCCCCTCTGTTAAACTTTTTAAAAATAAAAAAACATATGCAGTGTGCTAATACTGACTTTTTTTTATCTACTAGGTTTCAAACAACTGCTGATTAAAAGAATGAAATCTCAACATAAGAGAGAAATTTAATGAGTTCTCATGAACAATTAAAAAGATTATTTGCATATTTTTAGCCTATTGGAGGAAAACATACCAGGCAGTAAAGATTCAGCAATAATCACATGCTGAGAAGGAGTGGAAAGGGAAACATTAAATGCTTTTCTTGCTCCTCCTGAAACCAGGGATGGCATTTCAGGAAGCTTATTAGCATTCACATTGGAGTGACCTGGTTTACCAGTACTCTGCACTGAGGCAGGTGTTTATTACAGGTGCTCCATCTTCGGTATTTTTATCCCTCTAAGAAGAATTAGGAATACAGAGAAGATGCATGCCTGATTATGTTCACAGTAGTATATAGTACAGTTATGGGAAGAGAGAAATTAAACGCAAAGCAAAGGTTGAGAAGCATGTGATAAACTCTCTTTGGAGATTCTCTTCTATGACATTTACTCTTTGCCATCCAGTCTTTGATACACTGGAATTATCAAACACATTTTTCCCTGAGGTCGCAAGGAGCTGCAAATAATGTGGACTTTAGATTCGGAAATTATCAGCCACTTATTACTAATTGCCTTCAAGGAAGCAGTTCTCTCCATGTATCTGTGGATTATACATGTGGAGAAGCTGTAATAACATCCACTTTTAGGATTATTGTAATGATCAGGGAAAATATACTTTTTTCAGTACAGCTTCCAACATAAAGAGAAGGCACTCGTTGTTTGACAGCTAGGAATGTAAAACAATTAAACGATAGTAAACACCCTCAAACAGTCAAACGGCATACTAGTAATGGGGAGAGCACTCAAGTTAGTATCTAAAGATGGGAAACAATATTGTCAATGGAGCCATGGCTAATGTGTAAGAACAGTGATGTTTCCTGTGATGGCGTACCTTCTCTCTGTATGGTAAATTCACCCTGACACTGGAATGTACTTCTTTCAACACGGAGCAAAAAAGACTGAAAACACGAGTACACTACCTGTAATATTTGCCTTGCTGCTCACATCTTACCCCTTCTGCTCATTTTTATTTTAGCCACAGGTCTGGAGGGTCAAGCTGACATTGTTTTACCCCAAAAGCATTCTGCAATCTCTGTTTTTCAGCCTGAGTCTTTTCCAGAGGCATAGCAGCTCTCTCGGACTATACAATCACATTTTGGCTAAGATCAAGTGAAGTGTGGTGAGGAGTTGGAAGGTGAGTTTAATGACTGAGTCAATGACTCAACTTTCAAGTGATGAGAATAGTAGGTAGTGGATGACTTCCATAGTTTCCAGTCTTGTAGATGGAAGATTTTAGAAGGCATTCTTCATGCTTCTCCGAGGTTCCATCTGAATTGAGCTAAATTACCTGTTGCAGGGAGCTAGACCATTTGTGGCTTTGGCATCTTCCTATCTCCCTGTCCCACCTTATTTGAACTTCATGGGGTCATCTGCCAAAGAAACTGCCTGTTTCACGTCCTATTTTCATGGGTGCCCCATGTAAGACGCTTTTTGTGTTTTGACAGGCAGAGTGGACAGTGAGAGAGAGAGAGGGACAGAGAGAAAGGTCTTCCTTTTCCGTTGGTTCACTCCCCAATGGCGCGCTGTGGCTGGCGCACCATGCTGATCCAAAGCCAGGAGCCAGGTGCTTCTTCCTGGTCTCCCATGTGGGTGCAAGGCCCAAGGACCTGGGCCATCCTCCACTGCACTCCCAGGCCACAGCAGAGAGCTGGACAGGAAAAGGAGCGACCGGGATAGAATCTGGCTCCCCTACTGGGACTAGAACCCGGTGTGCCTGTGCTGCAGGCAGAGGATTAACCTATTGAGGTGCGGCGCCCACCGTAAAACGCCTTTTAAAAACAGAACAGATATTGATCATAATGTAGCTTTAGATGAATCAAAATGTACAAACCTCATAACTTTGGTATATTGTAATTTGAATAAAATAATGGATACCACTATCATAGATATGAAAAATAGATATGTGGTAGAAAGGATGACAGCTTGTTAAGAGGAAAGCATTTTGTAACTAATAGCATGTAACTCAATTATATAGTACCTCACAACACTCATCTGCTTCTGTATATAGAGGTAATGAATCTTATAAGATGTGAGAGACTAAAGGGCAAAATAGAATCTTGGCTGAAGTTTTTTTTTTCTTGTTTTATGATTTTTTTTCATGTGATGTACACAAGGAAAGATTTTATAAGATGGTAAAATATAAATTGGTAGCACCTATACCATAAATATAGGATTTTTAACTTTTCATTATGGAAAAACTCTAAGAAATAAAGAGTATGTAAAAAATAACATAATAAAGTCTCTTTTCATTGCTACTCAATCACATCCAGCTGCATAGGTGTTTTCACCTATGCAGACACATATGTGTCTTCACATCCAGCTATTTTCTGGATTTTTAAGAGATTAATTAATTAATTTGTTTATTTATTTGAAAGGCAATGATGAAGAGAGAAATTTTCCATCCACTGGTTCACTCCCTAAATGCCTACAATAGCTGGCACTACAATGCTGATTAAAAAAATTAAATCACATTGAAGGAAAAAACCTGGAACTCTTCTCTGGGTGTCCCACGTGGTGGCAAGAACCCAAGTACTTGGGCTCCGTCTGTTATCTCACAGATGTCTTCTCAGGAGACTCAATGGGAGGGACATGGAGTGTGGGTGTCCCAAGCAGTGGCTTAATCTGCTGCACCACAATCACTACCCCTTTTGTTCTGAAATATTTTAAAGCAGGTTTGATTTATAGTTTCAGATTCCAACATGGTGGAATAGGAGGGAGCTTATTGTCCTAGTCCAGGGGAAGATAGTTTAAAATACATGGACAGAGTACAATCTCATGGAAGGTTAGGTAGAAAACTGCAGTGAAGACACCACGGAAATTAGAGGAATGCTGTGGATCCATATGGAGGGGTGGATGTGCAGCATGAGCACAGACACAACACAGGACCCCAGCCGATGAGAGCGTCAGCACCAGCTTTGGAGAGTCAGGTGGGACCAGACATCAGCAATCCAAGATATTGACCAGAAAGCTGCAAAGAGAGACTGGCATGAAGCTGACCTGGAGCCCCAGTATACCTGCCAAGGTGGAGGGATAAAAGTGGGCATGTTTCTTTCTCTCTAACACCCCAACAATGATGCTGTGCAACTAGGTGAGGATGGGTACCATTTTGGACATATGTAACTGCTGCCTCTCCTTGTGACCACATGCCCAGAAACCAGCTGAGAGGAGACACCTGAGTCTGCCTGGAAAGAAAGACAAGTCTGGGGCACACACATAGGACTGTGAGGGGCCCCCAGCCTCCCACCATGTAACAGACTCTGGGGCTTAGGCTGCTTGGGCAGAGTACCCATAGGTGACTGGTTCTGGAAGCATCTCCATGTCTCTGTGTACAAGATGGTCTGACAGAAGATTTTGTGTACATACACAGCAACTGGCTGACACAGGACAATCTTCCTGACAGTACTGACGACAGTGTTAGGGAGAGTGCAACATTCGACCAGTAGCTCTTGTGTATATGTGTGATCCAGAGGTTCTAGCAGAAGGAACAATCCACAGTCCCAACTGACATTGAGCCTGCTGGGGAGGTGGCTGGGCAACCATGTAGGAAGGTGAAGTAACCAAAGCTTCCTGGCATTGAAACACCTATGCAGAGCTGTCTCAGGGAACATGCACCTCTCTGTTGCCTGGACAGGCTGGCAGGGCAGACAGAAACCGCTGCACCCAGCAATTGTAGGAGCCTTGTGTACTGACACCATGGGAACTTGGTGGTGACATGATACGGTGAAGGGTGTAGCTGGGTTTCTTGTCAATTTTGGGTGCTATTCCAAATGCTCAGAGCTTGTTGCCTACAGTAGGTCATTGCAGTGGGAATTGTGCTACAGTGAGGAACACACAGATCATTTGTTTGGTTCATATGGTGTCTGAACACTCTAGGGGCTAAAACCCAGACATTGAGATCTAGCGTGCCCAACTTGGCTATTACCCTAGATACTTGCCCCACCCTGAAGCACTGGCCAGAGCTCCCTGGCCATACCTACCACACATCTATTGGTATTCACTGAAAGTGTAGATATTCCACTCAGTCACAGAGGCATAGATCAAAATTAAAAGTCTTCAGAGGAAAAAAACAACAACAAAAAACCCCAACTCTACATATACCTAAAAACAAGCACATACATTCAAGAAACAAGAATAAGGAAGACACCATGACCCTCACCTCCCCCAAAGGAACATAACAACATGTCAATTTTAGAATGTGAAATGAAGAGTGAGGAAATGCTGGAAATGGAATTCAAAAAAATTAATCACAGGATTACTCAAAAGCAATCAGAAGCAAATCCATGAGCTAAAGAAAACCATTCATGACATGAATAAAAATTCTTCCCATGAAACTGAGATTTTAAAGAAAAATCAAAATGAAATATTAAAAATGAATAATTCAATAGATCAAATAATAAATGTGATGTAAAGCCTTAACAGGAGATTTGGTGCGGAAGAAGAAAGAATACCCAAATTAGAAGACAAATCATTGGAAATTTACAGTCAGACAAAAAAAAAAAAAACAAAAACAAGAAAATAGAAAAACTTGGGATCAGTGCTGGAGATTTATAGGAGACTATCAAGTTACCCAATATAAGAATCTTAGGAGTTCCTGAAGGTGAAGAAAGATATAATAGACTAGAAGACCTATTTACTAAATCAATTATAGAAATCTTCAACAATTTGGAGAAAAAAGGGATGTCCCAGTAGAGGAAGCACATAGAACTCCTTACGGTTATGGGCAGAAAAGATCTTCACCATGACACATTGTATTCAAATTTTCCACGTTAAAACAATGAAAATATTCTAAAATTTACATGAGAAAAATTCCAGATTACTTTCAGAGGATCTCCAATTAAACTCAGAGCTGAATTCTCATCAGAAACCATACACGCTAGGAGGGAATGGTGAGAGATAGTCCAAATAAAACAGAAAATATATGTCAACCCAGAATACGGTATCCTGCAAAGCCTCATTTATGAATGAAGATAAAATAAAGACCTTCCATAACAAATAGAAATTGAAAGAATTTGTCACCATTTGTTCAGCCTTACAAAAGATGCTTAAGGATGAGCTACACACAGAAACACAGAAAGATAATCATCATTATGAATGTGTAGGCAGAAAATCCCTCAGTTATAGTAGAGAAGAAATCCAAACTAATCAACAGGAATATTTAATGGAAAAACGGCAGAGCCAAATTATTACTTACCAGTATAGTCACCTTGAATATAAGTGGCCTCAACTTTCCAGTTAAAAGATACAGACTGGATGAATGGATTAAAAAACAGGACCCACCTATTTGCTACCTAGAAGAAACACATATTAACAAAAATATATGCAGACTGAAAGTGAAAGTATAGAAAAAGATATTCCATGCTAATGGAAAGGAAAAAGGGCAATGTTGTCAACCTAATATTAGACAAAATAGACTATAACATAAAAATTGTTAGAAGAATAAGGGTACTAAGCAATGATCAAGTGATCATTTCAAAAGGAAGATGTGACTATAATAAACCTATATGCATCCAGTTACAGGGCACCTGGCTATTTAAAAGAGATGTTAGTGAATCTAAAGGGTGACATGGACTCCAATACAATAGTAACAGGGAACTTTAACACCTCACTTTCATCAATGAACAGATTAGCTAGACAGAAAATCAACAAGGAAACAACAGAGCTAATTGACACTATAGACCACATGAACCTGATATCTACAGATTTTTTTACCCCACAGTTGGAGAATACAAATTCTTGTCAATGCTTGGAACTCTCTTAAGGTAGAACATATGCTAGGCCATAAAGCAAGTTTCAGCAAATTAAAATCAAAGTTGAAATCATCCTATACATCTTCTCCAAACACAATGTAGCTGAAAATCAACCATTCAATGATGAAAATCTTAAGCAAATTGGGTTTAGTAGGAACGTTTCTCAACACAATCAATGCAATTTATGACAAATCCACAGCCAGCATCATAATGAGTAGGGAAAAACTGAATGTGTTTCCCTTAAGATCTGGAATCAGATAAGGATGTCCACACTCCCCATTAGTCTTCTTATAGTACTGGAAGTTTTAACTAGATCCATTAGGGAAGAGAAAGAAATCAAAGGAATACAAATTGAGAAGGAGGAAGTCAAACTATCCCTATTTGCAGATGACATAATTCTGTATACAGGGGATACAAATTACTCCACTGAGAGACTATTGGAACTCATGAAAGAGTTTGATAAAACTGCAGGATATAAAATTAATACATAAAATTAAATAGCCTTAGTATACACAGAAACTGCCATGGCTGAGAATGAACTTCTAGGATCAATTCCACTCACAATTGCTACAAAAATGTAAATACTTTGAAATAAATTTAAGAACATCAGATATCTCTGCAATGAAAATTAAAAAACATTAAAAGAAGAAATTTAAGAAGACACAAAGATGGAAAAATCTTCCATGTTCATTTACTGGAAGAATCACTATCATCAAAATGTCCATACTACCCAAAGCAATTGATGGAGGCAATGTGATCCCAATGAAGATACCAATGACATTCTTCTCAGATATAGAAAAAACTATACTGAAATTCTATGGAAATACAAGAGACCTCAAATAGTTAAAGCAATCTCATACAACAAAATAAAGCTGAAGGCATCACAATCCAGATTTCAAGACATACTACAGGGCAGTTATATCAAAACAGCCCGGTACCAACACAAACATAGACATGTAGTCTATGGAACAGAATAGAAACTGCAGAAATTAATCCACACAGTTACAACCAACTTAACTTTGACAAAGGAGCCAAAATAAATCTCTGGAGAAAAGATAGTCTCTTCAACAATTAGTGCTGGGAAAACTGGGTCTCCACATGCATAAGTATGAATCTAGACCCCTACCTTCCACCCTCCACTAAAATCCACTCAAAATGGATCAGACTTAAATCTACAGCCTCATGCCATCAAATTATTAGAGAACATTGGGTAAACCATGCAAAACATTGGCATAGGCAAAGACTTCTTGGAAAAGACCCCAGAAGTATAGGCAATCAAAGACAAAATTGACAAATGGGATTACATCAAGTTGAGAAGCTTCTGAACTGCAAAAGAAACACTCAGCAAAGTGAAGAAGCAGCTGACAGAATCGGAGAATATTTTGCAAGCTATGCAGCTGATAAATCATTAGCATCTAGAAGCTATAAAGAGCTTAAGAAACTCAACAACAAAACAAGCAATCCAGTTAAGAAATGGCAAAAGACTTGAAAATTTTTCAAAAGAGGAAATCCAAATGGCCTATAGACACATGAAAAAATGCTCAGGATTACTAACCATTGGGAAATGCAAATCGAAACCACAATGAGGTTTCATTCACCCCCGTTAGAATGGCTTTCATACAGAAATCAACAAACAATAAATGCTGGCAAATATGCAGGGGAAAAGGATGCTAATCCACTGTTGGTGGGAATGTATTCTGGGGCAGCCCCTGTAGAAGACAGTATGGAAATGCTTCAGAAATATGAATGTAGACCTACCGTATGATCCAACCATTCAACTCCTGGGAATTTACCCAAACCAAAAGAAATCAGTATATAAAAAAGTTATCTGTACCCCCATATTTATTTTAAATTGATTCACAAAAGGTAAGATATGCAATCAACCCAGATGTCTTTCAGCTGAAGACTGGATAAAGAAATTTTGTGATATGTACACCATGGTATACTAAACAGCTATAAAAAATGAAATCCTGTCATTTGCAACAAAATGGATGAAACTGGAAAAGATTATACTCAGTGAAATAAAATAGTTCCAAAAAGAGAAATACCATATGCTCTCTCTGATCTGTGGTAACTAATAGAGTACCTAAAAGGTAATCTTTAGAAGTGAAATTGACACTTTGAGATGTGATCTCTTTGAACAGCTCCTGTATCAACTGTTGAAGAAGAGGTGGTTTTTATAATACTATTTGCTGAATACTTTACTTAGTGTAGGGTTAATCTTGTGTATATAAAGTAAACTGAAAATGAATCGTAGTAAAAATAAGAATGGGAATAGGATAAGGAGGAGGAAAAAGGGTGTGAGTGTGGGTGGAAGGGAGGGTAGGGTGGGAAGAATCACTATGTTCCTAAGTGTGTTTATATGAAATGCGTGAAGTTTGTCTATGTTAAACAAAAGGTTTCTAGGTAAGTAAACAAAAAATAATTTAAAAGATATGATTTACCCATAAATAATTCAGTATTCCAAATAAGGATATCATTTTACATATCCATATAGTATTATTGTACCTTAAAATTATCAATAATATTTCAGTATCATGTATGTATTCATGGTTGTATTTAAAATAGCTTTTTAGTGTATTTAAATCAAGATCTTTTAAATCTCCTAGGATTTATTTACTCTCCCACTTAAAAAGTTTATTATGATTTAGTTAATATATGCAGGCTGGCACTGAAGCAGACAAAGCTGCTGCCTGCAGTGACTCCAGCATTGCATATGAGTGCCAGTTTGAGTCCCTGCAGCTTAATTTCTGATCCAGCTTCCTGCTAGTGGTCTGAGAAAAGCAGCAGAAAAATGGCCTATGTCCTTGGGTCCCTGCCACCTACGTGAGAGACCCAGAAGAAGCTCCTGGCTCCTGCCCAGCCCTGGCTCTTTTGGCTGTTTAGGAAGTGAATCAGCAGATGGAGATCACTCTCTGTGTGCCTCCCTTTTTTCTCTGTAATGCTGACATTCAAATAAATAAATAAATCTTTTAAAATATTAAATTAAGATACCATAAACAGATTTTAAAAGAAAAATTCCATGAATTTCTGTACATGTGTACATCAGTATAACCACCATCCCATTTTTATGCAGAATCCTTTCAATAGCCTAGAATGTTCCTCCTGTTCCTTTGCATGTCACTATGCCCTACTGCCACAGTTGAAGCCACCATTTATAAAAATTGTGAGCATCAAAACTTAGTTTGTCTGTTCCAGAACAGCATATAAAGGTAAGCACAGATGTGTGCTTTCTGTAACTGGATTCTTTTCATTTCCATGTAGTGTTGTTTGTTTTTCCATGTTTTTGTTCCTATTTGTATTACTTTTGGAGAACAACATGCTATTAACGAATATGTCACTATTGTTTTTAATCTATTCACTGGCTGATGAGGGGTTTCTACTTTCTCACTGTGAAAAATAAGATTACATTGAGCATTCTCTATGTAACCTTGTTGTAGTATTTCAAAATGTTTTCCTGGCCATATTTTTAAAATTTCTTGTGTGTGACATAGAAGAAAAATTTCTGGGTAATGAATTAAATGTATATTTTAACTTTATATTAAAATTATGAAAGTGTTTTCTGAGGTGGATGTACTCTAAAGATTTCTTGTATATAGCCTCAATAAATTTATGTTTCTGTCATTCTAATGCCAGTCCAGTGTTATTATATTCTGCTTTAAATTGTTAAGTTCTCTTTTACAAAGAAATTTCTTTGAAAGGTGAAGTGACAGTGAGGGGAAAAATCAGAGAGTGAGAGAGAGAGAGAGATGATGATGATGATGATGATGATGATAGAAACAGGGAGAGAGAGAGAGAGAGAGAGAGAGACTGAGCGAGACAAAGAGAGAGAATCTTCCAATGCATTGGTTTACTCCCTTAAATCTGCAACAGCCCAGGCTGGACCAGGTAAAAGCCAGAAGCCAGGAACTCCATTTGGTTCTCCACATGTGTGTGGCAGGGGCCCAAGTATTTGGCCATCTTCCACTACCTTCTTAGGAGCACTAGGAAGGACCTGAATAAGAAGTAGAGCAACTGGGTCTTGAACCAGCACTCTGATATGGGATGCTGGTATCACAAGTGGAAGGTTAACCCGCTGTTCTATGATGCTATTTTCATGATATTAATGTTGAGCGTCTTTTCAAATGCTTATTTATCATTCTGGTTGCATTTTCCTTTTTTTTAAGATTTATTTATTTGAAAGTCAGAGTTACACAGAGAGAGGAGAGGAAGAGAGAGAGAGAGTGAGAGAGACAGAGAGAGAGGTCTTCCATCCAGTGGTTCATGCCCCAATTGGCCACAACAGCTGGAGCTGTGCTGATTCGAAGCCAGGAGCCAGGAGCTTCTTCCAGGTCTCCCTCGCAGGTGCAGGGGCCCAAGGCCTTCGGCCATCTTCTACTGCTTTCCCAGGCCATAGCAGAGACTGGATTGGAAGTAGAGCAGTCGGGTATCGAACTGATGCCCATATGGGATGCTGGCGCTTCAGGACAGGACATTAACCCACTGCACCACAGCACAGGCCCCAGCTTATTAATTTCTACAAAAAAACTACCAGAATTTTTATTAGATACAGTGAATATTACAAATCAATTTAGCAAGAATTAATATTTGATTATCGAAATTAAAGTTTTGACCAAAGATTTGGTAAATATC
The DNA here is from genome assembly GCA_949820135.1 of Sylvilagus floridanus. Lineage (NCBI taxonomy): Eukaryota > Metazoa > Chordata > Mammalia > Lagomorpha > Leporidae > Sylvilagus > Sylvilagus floridanus. The sequence goes on from OX463226.1 coordinate 109,010,773, forward strand.
ATTTTATTCAAGCCTCTTTTACTTATTTCAGCAATGTTTTTGCAGTTTTAAGTTAATTCATTGCACACATTTAATTATTTTTTAATCCTTAATTTTTCTACTATTTATCATGGTACTTAATTGAGTTTTGAGTTAATTGTCACTTGTATGTAGAATTAAAATTTATTTTTGTATATCAGGTTAGTATGCACTGCAAACTTGCTAAATTCACTTATTATTCCCAATGTAGTTTTGATTGTGCTTGTGAATTGCTTAGAATTTCCCTTCATAAGCAAAAATGTACATGTGCTTCTGACTGTTTTCAGATATTAATCATATAAATCAACGTTAAAATTACATTGTTGATTGGTCACTGGGTGGCTAAAGAATATACAACAGTTTCCAAAGAATTTTATCTTTCTTTTTTTAAAAATAATTATTTTATTTATTTGAAAGATGGAGTTACAGAAAGAGGTAGAGACAGAGAGAGAGGTCCTCCATCCGCTGGTTCACTCCCCAAATGGCTACAAGGGCCAGAGCTGTGCCAATCCAAAGCCAGGAGCCAAGAGCTTCTTCCATGTCTCCCACGTAGGTGGAGGGGCCCAAGAACTCGGATCATCTCCCACTGCTATCTCAGGCCATAGCAGAGAGCTGGATCTGAAGAGGAGCAGCCGGGACTAGAACTGGTGCTCATTTGGGACGCCGGCACTTCAAGTCAGGGCGTTAACCCACTGCGCCACAGCGCCGGCCCCTAAAATAACTTTCATTTTGGCTTAGCATTGAGAAGTGTGATCCTACATGGAGGAAGATTAACCTACTGTGCCACAGTGCCAGCCCCCATATTTTCTCTTATAATCAATTGAATACACAATATTATTAATTCATTGAAACTGGAAAAGTATATCCAAGAACTAACAAGAAGAGGATTTTCCCAACAATGTCAGACTCGCATATGTTGACAAAATACTGAAAGCATACATCATGCTTGATTTCAGCAGTCAATATTTCAACAGTTTCTTCAATGACAGGAATAAAGAATCTTATTTGAAATTTTCAACAGCTATCAGAGAAAGTTTCTCATTAATTGTCAAATCAAATAAATATTAGGAAATATAAAATTGGTCCTGTAAAGCATATCTAATTTCTCCTTGGAAGCTGTTGGTTGATGTTGATATGAATCGCTTTGAGCGTGTCATAAATTCCTACTCTCAAGACGTTAAGTCAGAGAAAAGCCCATCCCTGTCATCACTCAGGTCAAGCTACTTCTCTCAGAAAGCACATCTCCAGATAAATCTTGCTGGTGTTGAGTTTTATCTTGATTATCATACAAGTCAAGTCACAATGTGTCCTCTATGACCAATGATCTAGTCAAAAGAATGTGTGATGTTCACTATTAATCTTCCTGTCATTTGCAAAAATGACATTGATGAAGTATTAAGGAGCTAGACTCCAGAAAAGACAAAATTTCACATATCTTCAAATGCTCTTCGTTGTATTTGTTCTTTGGTGATATTATCTTAAACAATTTCCAACTTACAGCTACTCAAAAGGGAGAAGTGCATCCAAAGATGCAAGTTTTCCTCCATTAAATTTTGAGTGGCATGCACAGTACCTGCTGCCCATGTGACATGGAAAGATATATAAGCAATTGATTTCTAAAATGAGAAAAAAATAACCATTTTAATCCAGTATTGGAGAAAGTAACATAAGACAGGAAATTTGTGCAATATGTTTTTATAATTCATAGGTAGAGTGACACAGAGAAAGACAGAGACAGAGGGTAGACCTTCAATTTGCTGGTTCAATCTCCAAATGACCACAATAGCCAAATCTGGACTAGATTGAAGCCATGAGCCAGAAAGTCTATACAGGTCTCCCACATGAGTGACAGGTACCCAAGCACTTGGACCGTCTTCTGCTACCTTCTCAGGTGAATTAGCTGGAAGGCAGATCAGAGGTGGAATAGTTAGGACTTGAACTATGATAGAGGATGTCAGCATTGCAGGCAGCAGTTTAACCTGTAGCACCACAATGTTTAACCTGTAGCACCACAATGCCAGCCTAGTGATAGTTTTACAGAAAATGTTAAAATTAGCATAGTCAATAATGCTAAAACAAACAGATAGTAAATTATTTTCTGTTTCTCTCAGGAGAAACACCTTTTGAATGCTTTTTACATGAACTAAACAGAAGATGTATGTTGAACGACAAATGATTAATAGCTGGTCTAATACACAAGATGCATATTGGTTGGCCTTAATATTTTTTCTCATATTTAAGATATGAGGCTGATCTAAGCTATGAAGTCTAACAATACAGTGAACATTCATCTACACACTGCCCAGTGTAACAAGTGGAACATTTACAGTAATTGATGATTGCCCTGTAAGCCCTATGTGATGTGATTCTTTACATTTCCTTCTGAATTGCAGAATTATATTTCCCTTGCTATAGATACACCTGTCTATTCCTAAAGATGTGTTATTCAACTTTAAGTGTTTCTTAATTTAAAGTTCGAGACAATGAAAAAAATCTTTAATGAGATTTGCTTCTGCACGTGTAACCATATTGGATTTGATATTACTGCTTCATAATATTCCAGCACTTGAGCATATGACTACTTATCTTTCCTTCTTCAGCAGCCATTTTGATTCCTGTCTTCTTACTACTATGAAAGGTGACATACATACTATGTTTCTTCTGCAGAACATATACAAGAATTACATTTAGAAGTAAATTTTGGTCATTTTAAACACTACCTTAACATACCAAATAGTTTCTCAAATGGTTGTTCTAGTTTACATTCATATCAGAGGTGTATAGTGTCTTGAGTCTTTCCATGCTGTTGATGGTTAAATTTTTGTGTGTTTATCTTATATATTTGAGAAAGAGAAAGAGATAGAGATCTTCCATCTCCGTGTTCACTCTCCAAATGCCTGCAACAGCCAGATTTGACCAGGTCTAAACAAAAAGCCAGGAACTCCACCCTGGTTTCCCACATGGGTGGTAGGGCCCAAGTACTTGAGCCATCTTCCACTGCCTTCCTGGGCACATTATCAGGAAGTTGGGCTGGAAACAGAGCAGCTGAGACTGAAACCAGCAGCAAAAGGTGACTGAACTACTTGGGCCACTGCCATCCATTGGGAACACTAGTATGTAGTTCTGGGCTTCTGGCTTGGGCCTGGCCTCGTCCTGGCTGTTACAAGCTTTGTGAAGTAAATCAGAGGATGGAGTATCTCTTTCTATCTTTCTGTCCATCTCTCTCTCTCTCTCTCTCTCTCTCTCTCCTTTCCCTCTTTCTCTCTCTGATTCTCTGCCTTTCAAATATAATGAAAATAAATAGAAAATTATAAAGAAAAGAATAAAAAAGAATGGCTATTATCAAGAAGACAAAAAACCCACAAATGCTGATGTGGATTTGGGAATGGTAAAATACACTGTTGGTGGAAATGCCGATTAGTAAGTCATTATGGAAGTTCCTCAAAAAACTAAAACTATATCTACCATATGACCCAATTATCATAATTTTAGGTATACCTGAAGGAAATGCAATTAGCATATGAAACATACCTGCACTCCTATGTTCACTGCAGCCTATTCACAATAGTCAAGATATGGAATAAATTTGAGAGTCCACAGATGGATTAATAGATAAAGGATGTGATATATGTGTGTGTGTGTGTGTGTATTATTTGACACATAGACAGTGAGGGAGAGAGACAGAGAGAAAGATCTTCCTTCCATTGGCTCACCCCCCAAATGGTCCCTATGGCCAGAACTATGCTGATCTAAAGCCAGGAGCCAGGTGCTTCTTCCTGGTCTCCCTTGAAAGCACAGGGGTCCAAGCACTTGGACCGTCCTCCACTGCCTTCCTGGGACACAGCAGAGAGCTGGACTGGAAGAGGAGCAACCGGGACTAGAACCTGGCACCCATATGGGATGTCGGTGCCACAGGCGGAGGCTTAACCAAGTGAGCCATGGCGCCGGCCCTGTGATATATATATATATATATATATATATATATATATATTACATTTAGAAGTAAGTATATATATATATATTACATATATATATACATTATATATATACAATATATATATATTACATTTAGAAGTAAGTTTTGCATATGTATATATGTAAATGTTTTATATCTGCAAATTGAATTTTGTTTGGCCACAAAAAAGATGAAATCCTGTTTTTTGTAGCAAAGCAGTTGTTATTAGAGATCATTATGTTAAGTAAAGTAAGCCAGATACAGAAAGAAAAATGCCATACATTCTCCTTCATTTGTGGAAATTAATCTGAAATTGGCATAGTGATTACAATACATTGAGAAGAGGAAGAGGAAGAGAGAGAGAGAGAGGCTGAATAATACCTACCAAGAAAGTTAGATAGAAAATAAGGAAATGGAAATGCTAACTTTGCGAATTACCTGAATTCATCAGTTAATGCTCCATAAATGTGTTGAAATACTGCAGTGCACACCCATAAAAATTCACAAGTACTACATTTTAATAAAAACACTACACAGAGGCATTTAGACTTCTTAGAAAGTTTGTAAAGAAGTTTTGGTTCCACAAGCACTTACATTTAAATTTTTTAAAAAGATTTATTTTATTTATTTGAAAGAGTTTCGGAGAGAGGGAGAGAGAGAGAGAAAGAGAGAGAGAGAGAGGTCTTCCATCTGCTGGTTCACTCCCCAGATGGCCGCAATGGCTGGAGCTGTGCCAATCCAAAGCCAGGAGCCAGGAGCCAGGAGCCAGGAGCCAGGAGCCAGGAGCCAGGAGCCAGGAGCCAGGAGCCAGGAGCTTCCTCTGAGTTTCCCATGTGGGTGTAGGAGCCCAAGGATTTAGGCCATCTTTTACTGCTTTCCTAGGCTATATCAGAGAGCTGGATCAGAGGAGGAGCAGCTGGGATTCGAACCGGCACCCATATGGGATACTGGCACTTCAGACCAGGGCTTTAACCCGCTGCACCACAGCACCAACCCCAGACATTTCAATTTTTACCAATATGTGCCTGCTATTGCCAAAGCAGAAACTCACCAGACAAGTGAAGTAGTCAAGGAGACTTTGTTCAATGCTATTTTAACAGGCAAGAGAGACCAACATTTATTCTGAGACTGTTTGAGTTGAATTGGAGGATCATAAGCCATCTGTTAATTTGCCGAGCCCAAAGGAAAAACGAGCTTGCTTTCTTCAGGACAGGAGACAGCGCCCTGCAAAGGGAAGCTAGGTTCCTAAGCTCCCATAGAAACTGGGGAGGGGCACTATTTTTACTGGTGGTCACTTCTCAAAAAAATGGATCCCAGGTCCTTGAGAAAGACAGACCTGGCTTACAAAACCAGCAAGAAGCGTTTTAATGCATCCAAGCAATGGAGGAAGATTTTACACTGATAATCTTTTTCTAAAGCGAATACTCTAGGAAAAGGGAGCAGAGAGACCCCTGTGGTTAGACCATGCAGATTCTGCTGGGTCTGGGTGCAGAGAGAGGTCAGGAGTGCAGAGCCAGGACACAACCTGCCTATGGTATAGCTGAGGGAGGTGTTAAGGCTGCGCTGGCTACCACCTTGTCTAACTAATGATTTCACGTTTCTGATGTTCAGCCATTATTAGCCTCAGCTTTACCACAAGACCATGACAATTGTCTTTAAGCAGAGAATTGGCGCCCTGATTTACAGAAACAAATGATATGAATGATCATATGTGGCTTTCTCCCAATATTTCAAGGCCAGCGCAAGGACAAAATAGCTTCAAGTGGCCTGTTATAGCTGTACACATCATACTTTAATGGGGATAATTTTTCCTGCTTGGTAAAGGAAATGCGTCTTCCAGTAGTAATGAAAATGGGACCGATAATGCTTGCTATGCTCCAACTTAAGTCTTTACCACACTGTTTGTCGAAAATGATGCAGCATACATATTATTTCGGGAGCAGAGAGGTTGAATTTAATCAGTGCCTTTTGTTTTCTTGCTATTTGCTTTGATTGCACCAGTTTAGCTGTTTGGCTCTGTTCAGTCATTATCTGTTCCTCCCCCTCCTTCCTTACTTCCCTTTGTTTCATTAGCATCTTTATTTTATAATTTCTTTATTGTTTGAGCTGTGGTGCTCAGTATTTAAATGATTGTTTTGTTTCTAAGGGTTTTTTTTTTATCAAAAACTTATTTCAAACTATTTTGAACAAATCGGACATAAACTTTGGAATTACATTTCTTTACATATTTGTGAGAGACTAGCGCACCAGTGAATTGTCTAGATAATTATGTGAATTAGCACAATGCCCTATGTGGGGTGTTCTACATTGGTTGCCCTCATGTATGGTACCATTACAGCCAAGTTCTTTCTAGTGAGGTTTTCCTGCCCTTCTTACCAAGAGCTAAAAGCTATTTTCCCATCCTTTGACTTTGTACTGGTATTGTTATTTGCATTGATCAATAGATGGAAGCAAAAAAAGGGGCTGAAGAGGATTTTGTTGCCAGTTCCAAGCCTAGGAAGTTGGTGGATATCTGTAATTCAATGAAAATTAGCTTGGATTAGTCAAAGGAAGGATTGGAATCACACTGGGGAGAGGTGAGCTTTCCCAATTGAAGCTACCCTGCATTGTTAACCTCCAGCCAATTCACAAACTCAGTACAAATATACAAGAAAGTTGTCATCAAGATCAGTCTCCCAGTTCATATCAGCAGAACTTCTTGATTGACTTATAGTCTCAGCAAAAATTAAAAATGTTTCCTACTGCCTAAGGTATGGCCATTGTTTGTTATACAACACTGTTAGGCTATTAAGTAATTGATATATCCATTTTCTTTTTTTCCATTATTGCACACCCTTTCTCATATCTAATTATTTTAAACACCTGTTGCATGCCATACTTTATATCAAAGTATGGAAGTAAGTACTTAAAGCACAGAAACAAACATCATCAATACTTTTTTATTTCATATGCTCATGTCCTTGCTTATGACAGAGTGTGCTGTGTTAAATGAGATGAGTGTGGGGTCCATGAAGACCCTATTGGGAGAATCAAGTGGTCTCCCTAGCGGTGACTGATACACGTGTCGAATAGAATTGGGAGGAATAAAAGATATATAAATGAAACACTGTAAAATAAAACTCTTCTGGGAAGCAGGAAATTATTTTTAAGTTACAGGAGAATAAAAGATATTGGAGGGGCCAGTGTTATGGCTTATCAGGTAAAGCCACCACCTGCAGTACTGGCATCCCATATGGGATGTGCTTAAGACAGTAGTGGAGGATGGCCCAAGTGTTTGGGCCAATGCACCTGTGTGGGAGATCCAGAAGAAGCTCCTGGCTTTGGATTGGCTCAGCTCTGGCCTTTGCAGCCACTTGGGGAGTGAACCAGCAGATGGATGACCTTTCTCTGTCGCTAGTTCTCTCTGTAACCCTTTTAAATAAATCACATAAATATTTAAAAAATAAAAATAAAAGATATTGGAGAAGTGGAAAATACTTTTAAAATGGCATATGTGGATTTGTCACAGCTGAATCTGGAAAATTAAGAAAGAAACCCCAACCACATTAGAGCATAAGGTGGATCGAATAATAGTTTGAGTGTCTCCAAAGATCCAAGTGTTGGAGGCCTGTTCCTCAATTTATTAAGTTAATGGATTAATTATAGGAAGTAATCCAATCATGGTATATGAATATTGAGCCTTGGAAAGTATTGGATTGGATTAGATTGTTAGGATGGAGCTTGGCTGGATTCCAAGATGGCAGAATAGGGAACAAACTACTGCTCTAGGGTAGGGGTAAATAATAAAAAGCAAAGTGTAGGAAATACATTCTCAGGGGGAAATTCTATGGTAGGAAGAGGAATGTGGTAGATTTCTGTGGAAGGTATGGAACACAACACACCACCCCAGCTGCTGAGAATTGGAGAAAACACCAGCTTTGGAGATGAAGGTGAGATCAGACTGCAGCAACCCATGCCACTGGTGATACAGCAGGAGGGAGAGCATAGAGTGAATCAGGCCTGGAGTCCTAAGGGGAAGAGGGTGCCTGCTGACCCAGTATAAAAAGGGGGCACATTTCTCTCTCCCCATCTGCCCCACAATGGTGCCAGCAACTGGCTGAGAGCGCACAGGCACCATTTTGGGCATAAGAGTCAGTTGCAGAAGCCCCTGTGCACACGCAGAGCAAGTGGCTGAGAAAAGACGCCATCTTCTTAGCAGCTTTGGCAGCAGCAGCTCCAGTGTGCGTGCAGCACTGAGCAGAGAGACGGCAACATTCAGATGGCAGCTTGTGTGCGTGCATGTGACTCAGGGATTTTACCAGAGGGAGAAATCCGCATTTGCCACTGACTTGAATCTGACTGGGAGGATTGATGGGGCTGAGATGTAGGATTGTGAGGTGCACCCAGGCTCTCAACTTACCACAGGCTCTGAGGCTCAACTCACCTAGGTGAATACCCGCAGGGAGAGTCTCTGCTCTCTGTGGGTGGGACAGTCTAGTGGGGTGCACCCTGTGAATGTGGGGGTCTTGTGTGCTGAGACTATAGGGACTCTGGGACTGCACAAGAGGGTGCACCCTGTAGCTGGGTCTCTGGGTGAACCCTGTGTGCAGCTTCACGCGCTCAGAGCTCCCTGACTGCCTGGTGTGGGTCATGGGACCCATGTTCACACTGAGAACTGCACAGATTCTTTCTGCCGTTCGTGTGAAAGTATGGGTGAGTGTTGCACACACTGAGTGTTAACATCCAGTCTTTGGTCACTTTGGAAGAGAGGAGTTGACAGTGTGATTATGCAAATGAGGTAACCATACTCCCCCTTCTGTTAACAAGAGTAGATCTACCATGGCCAAGTTGGGTGTCACCCTGTATGCTTGCCCCGAGGACTAACCTGAGCCCTCTTGCCACACCCAGCACACACTTCTGGGTATTCATGAAAGAACAGGTATTTGACTAAGCATGGTTCAAAGATGAATGCCATCAGAGGAAAAAAAAACAACAAGTATCTCCACAAATGCCTAAAATAAGCTCAGAAATTCAAGAAACAAGAATAAGGAACACAACATGATCCCCCGAAGGAAAACAGCAACACTTCAATATTAGAAAGTGAAGACAAAGAGATTGGAGAAATTCCTGAAGTGGAATCCAAAAGATGAATCATTGGATTACTCAGAAGCAACAAGAAGCAAATTCACAAATTAAAGAAATCCATGCATGACCCTAATGAAAAATTCTCCCATGAAATTTAGATTTTGAAGAAAAATCAAAATGAAATATTAGAAATGATGAATTAAATGTTAAATTAAAAATACAGTGGAAATCCTTAACAACAGACTTGGAAAGGCAGAAGAAAGAATATCTGACTAGAAAACAAAACAGCTGGGCAAATGTTGGGGTTATTCACTAAGCAGGGAACTTCAAGGAAAATCACGCATGAAGGCAAAGGTAACACCGTGAGGTTTAGACATGAATTTGAAATGACTCTGGGGCACAAGCTTATGAAAGGAAAACAGTTGGTCATCGAACCCATCAGCTGGGTAAGATTGTCCTCAAAGAGTTTATAGCGTGCAAAAGTGAAGAGGACAGGACAGAACCCTAAAATTCCAATAAGAGCAAGAGGCTCCCTCAGAGAAGAAAGTATATGAAGACAAAATCTAAGTCAAAAAGAAAGAGCCTGAAGCTTTAGGGGGTAATCACGAGAGGGAAGCGGTGTGCTCCGGAGATTTGTGACGCAGCTGAGAAGTCATTGCCTCTGCAGGGGAAGACGTGAAGTGAGGGAAGAGTTGCCTGCGACTGCACCTGACTGCACTTGACTGCCTGCCCAGGAAGGCTACGGCAGTACTGATGGAACTGAAGCTTGGTAAAGGAAACAGCATCCTCCATTCAGCTGCCGATAGCGTGACCAGTGCAGTGCAGAAGGCCAGCCAGGCCCTGAATGAGCGTGGAGAGCGGTTAGGCCGGGCAGAGAAGACAGAAGACATGAAGAACAGCACCCAGCAGTTTGCAGAAACTGCGCACAAGCTTGCCATGAAGCACAAATGTTGAGAACCTACCTGTCCTGGTGACCCTCCTAAGAGAAATGGAAGAGATCGTTCAGCAGTTTTTACAAGAATTCTGGACCTCCACTCGCTTCTTTTTTTCCAATATATGGACATTCAGAGTTTCTTGTTTTTCCTTTTCAGACATTAATGCAAAAGGAAAGGTGATGTGTTTATACATCCCCCAGTGATCTTGCTAGGAAACGCTACAGTAACATCAGCTTCATGTTGCTTCTGTTCTTCCCTGTGGAGTGTGTGTGTGTGTGTGTGTGTGAGAGAGAGAGAGAGAGAGAGAGAGAGAGAGAGAGAGAGAGAGAGAGAGAGAATGTATTTTTCTTTTTTTTTAAAAAAAATTGTTTTGTAGTTTGGATATAAAATTTGGACCACATGATAAACTGCACTGTCTCTAAATGGCAACATGTATTTTCCCCTGATTAGAAGCAGGAGCATATTTTCATGTGGTGACATCAGATATTATTGTTCTAGGTGAGAATAAAAATCAAGCAGTTATTGAGTCTCCTTACTCTCCAGCTACTCTCAATATGAAGCATAAAATTAAAATTGTGTATTCAAAAAAAAAAGAAAACAAATCTTTGGAAATTTTTTAATCAGAACAAAAAAAAAAAAAAAGAAATGAGAAAAATTAAAAATAGTGCTGGAAACTTATGGGATACAATTAAACGACACAACCTGCAGGTCCTAGGAGTCCTGAAGGCATGGAAAGTGAGAATTGATTAGAAGGTCTATTCAGGCCAGCTCAATAGGCTAATCCTCCGCCTGCGGCGCTGGTACACCAAGTTCTAGTCCCGGTCGGGGCACCGGTTCTGTCCCAGTTGCCCCTCTTCTAGGCCAGCTCTCTGCTGTGGCCCTGGAGTGCAGTGGAGGATGGCTCAAGTCCTTGGGCCCTGAACCCACATGGGAGACCAGGAGAAGCACCTGGCTCCTGGCTTCGGATCAGCGTGGTGCACTGACCGCAGTGGCCATTGGAGGGTGAACCAACGGAAAAGGAAGATCTTTCTCTCTCTCTCTCACTGTCCACTCTACCTGTCAAAAAAAAAAAAAAAAAAAAAGAAGAAGAAGGTCTATTCAGTGAAAAAATTACAGAAAACTTCCCTAATTTGGAGAAAGAGACATCCAAGTATGCGAGGCACATAAAACTCCAGAAAAGATCTTCACCACAGCACATTGTGTTCAAACTTTCCACAGTAAAACATAAAGGAAATATTCTAAAATGTGCATGAGAGAAACATCAGATTACTTTCAGAGGATCTCCAATTAGACTCACAGCAGACTGCTCATTGGAAACCTTACAGGCTAGGAGAGAATGGAGAAATACAGTTCAGTCTTAAGAGAAAAAAAAAACTGTTAATCCAGAATACCTCACTTTGAATAACTCTCATTTATGAATGCAGGTGAAATAAAGACTTTCCATGACAAACAAAAATTGAAAGAATTTGTCACCACTCACCCAGCCTTACATTAATGCTTAAGGATGTGCACAGGAGCACAGAAAGATAGTCATCATTAGGAAAGAGGGTTAAGGCAGAAAAATCTCCCAATAAAGTATAAAAGAAATTTAAACCAAACAGTAGGAATATTTAAAACAAATTTTAAGATATTTATAACAATAAATAAAGAATAAAATATTTTAAATACTATTTAAAACAAATATTAATAGATCTAAAGGGAGACATAGCCTCTAATACAATAGTAATGGGGTACTTCAACACTCCGCTTTCATCAATGCACAGATCAACTAGGCAGAAAATCAACAAAAAACAACAGAGCTAATCTATACTATGGACAGATTGACCTAACTGATATCTACAGAACTTTTCATCCCCCAGTTGCAGAATACACATTCCTTTCAGTGCATGGTACTTTTTTTAGGATAGGCCATATGCTATGCCCTAAAGCAAGTTTCAGCAAATTCAAAAAAATTGAAATCATACGATGCATATTTTCTGACAACAATGGATTGAAGCTGGAAATTACAACTCAAGATCTCTAGAACATATGCACACATATAGTGACTGAACAGCATGCTTTTGAGTGAATAGTGTGTCATAGAAGAAATCAAAAGAGAAATCAAAAAAATTTCTGGAAATGAATGAAGACAACAATACAACATATCAAACTTCTGGGATACAGCAAAAGCAGTTATAAGAGGGAAGTTTATAGCAATCGGTGCCTACATCAAGAAATTAGAAAGGCACCAAACAAATTAGCTATCAGCTCATCTCAAAGACTTAGAAAAACAACAAACCAAACCCAAAGTTGGTAGGAGGAAATAAATACTTAAAAATTAGTGAAGAAATATGGGTCCGATGCTGTGGCCTAGTGGGCTAAGACTACGCCTGTAGTGCTGGCATCCCGTACGGGTATTGAATCTAGTCCCAGTTGCTCCTCTTCTGAACCAGCTCTCTGATGATGGTCTGGGAAAACAGTGGAAGATGGCTTAAGTGCTTGGGACCCTGTACCAATGTGAGAGACATAGAACAAGCTCCTGGCTCCTGGCTCCCTGCTTCAAATAAGCTCAACTCTGGCCTTTGCTGACATTTAGGGAGTGAACCAGTAGAAGGAAGACCTTTCTCTCTGTCTCTCCCTCTCTCTATCTGTAATTCTGCCTCTCAAATAGATAAATAAAATCTTAAAAAATAGCGAAGAAGGGCGGCACTGTGACATAGTGGGTAAAGCTGCCGCCTGTGGTGCTCACATCCCATAGGGGAGCCAGTTCAAATCCCAGCTGCTCCACTTCCAATCCAGCTCTCTGCTGTGGCATGGGAAAGTAGTAGAAGATGGCCCAAGTCCTTGGACCCTTGCACCTGTGTGGGAGACCTGGAAGAAGCTCTTGGCTCCTGGCTCCTGGCTTTGGATCGACTAAGCTTCAGCCATTGCAGCCATCTGGGGAGTAAACCAGCAGATGGAAGACTTCTCTATCTCTGCCTCTCCTTGTCTCTCTATGTAACTCTAACTTTCAAATAAATAAATATTTTTTAAAAAGAGTATATACAAATTTCTTGTATGTATTATACATTAACTTTTTAAAAAAGAGAAGAAATAAAAAAATGAAATAAAAATACCAAAGATCAGTGAAATGGAGAGCTAGTTTTTTTAAAAAAATAAACAAAATTGATATAACATTGGCCCAATTAAAAAGGAAAAAAAAGAGGGAGAAGATCCAAATTAATAATTTCAGAGATGTTAAAGGAAAATAACAATATGTACCACAGAAATAAAAGGAACACCAGGAAAGAGCTATATGCCAAAAGATAGGAAAGTCTAGGAGAAATGGATAGATTCATCGACACAAAGTATTCACCAAAATTGAATCATGAAGACATATAAAACCTGAACAGACCAATAACCAAGAAAGAGACTGAATCAGTAATAAAGACACTCCTGGAAAATGAAAGCCCAGGACCTGAGGGTTTCACTGCTGAATTCTACCAGACATTTAAAGAAGAATGATTTCAAATTCTCCTCAAGAAATTAAAAACAATTGAAAGGCAGAGGATCTTGTCCAACTCCTTCTATGAAGCCAGCGTCACCCTAATGCTTAAACCAGAAAAAGAAACAACAGAGAAGAGAACTAAAGTCCAGTATCCCTGGTGAACACAAATGAAAAAATCACCAAAAATATTAACAAATTGAATCCAACAACACATCAGAAAGATCATTCACCCAGGCCAATTGAGATTGATTCGTGGTATGTAGGGATCGTTTAACATTCACACATCAATAAATGTGATATATAATATTAATAAACTGAAGAACAAAAGCTATATGGTTATGTCAATAGATGCAGAGAAAGCATATGATAAAATAAAACATCCTTTCATGATGAAACCTTCAGCAATTGGGTATAGAAGGAATATTCCTCAACACAACCAAGGCAATTTATTACAAACCCATGGCCAGCATCTTATTGAATGACATAAAGCTAGAAACATTTCCCTTAAGATCCAGAACCAGACTAGGAGGTCCATTCTCACCATTGGTATTTAATACAGTCCTGAAAGTTTTAGCCCCAACAATTAGGCAAGAAAAAGAAATGAAAGGGATACAAATTGGAAAGGAGGCAGTCGAACTCTTCTTATTTGTAGATGTCATGATTCTATATACAGAAGAACCAAAAGACTCCAATAAAAGTCTACATGAACTCATAAAAGAGTTTGGTAAAGTGGCAGGATATAAAAGTAATACATAAAATTCGATATCCTTTGTATACACAGACAATGCCATGGCTGATAAAGAACTTCTTGATCAATCCCATCATAACTACAAAAATAAACCACTTGCAATAAATTTAATCAAAATGTCAAAGATATCTATAATTAAAATTATAAAACATTAAAGAACGAAATAGAAAAAAGACCCCCAAAGATGGAAACGTCTATGTTCATGAACTGGAAGAATCAATATCATCATATGTTTGTAGTACCAAAAGAAATTTACAGACCCAATACACTCTCAATCAAAATACCAACTACATCTTCTCAGATCTAGAAAAAACAATGACAAAATTCATATGGAAACAAAAGAGATCTGAATAGCTAATGCAATCTTATACAACAAAAACAAAATCAGACACACCACAACACCAGATTTCAATAGAGCAGAATAAAAATGCCAGAAATCAATCCATGTATCTACAACCTTCTTATTATTGACAGAGCAGCCAAAATCAATTCCTGGAGCAAGGAGAGTCTCTTCAATAAATGGTTTTGGGAAGACTGGATTTCTGCATGCAGAAATATGAAACAAGACCTTTACATTACATTTTACAGAAAAATCCACTCAAAATAGATCAAAATCATATATCGATGACCTGATACCATCAAATTCCTGAAGAACATTAGGGAAACCCTACAAGACATTGGAATAGGGAAAGATTCATTGGAAAAGATCCCAGAAGAACTGATACCATCAAATTACTAAATAACATTAGGGAAACCCTACAAGACAATGGAATAGGGTAAGACTTATGGGAAAAGATCTCAGAAGCATAGCAATGAAAGCCAAAAATGGGGCCCAGCACCGTGGCTCACTTGGTTAATCCTCCACCTGTGGTGCTGGCATCCCATATAGGCTCAGGGTTCTAGTCTCAGTTGCTCCTCTTCCAGTCCAGCTCTCTGCTATGGCCCAGGAGGGCAGTGTAGGATGGCCCAAATGCTTGGGTGCCTGCACCCGTGTGGGAGACAAAGAAGAAGCACCTGGCTCCTGGCTTCGGGTCAGTGCAGGGCCAGCTGTGGTGGCCATTTGGGGAGTGAAGCAACGGAAGGAAAACGTTTCTCTCTGTCTCTCTCTCTCACTGTCTAACTCTATCTGTTAAATAAAAAAAAAAAAAAAAAAAAGAAAGAAAGCCAAAAATGACAAATGGGATTACATTAAGTTGAGAAGCTTCTGCACTGAAAAAGAAACATTCAGCAAAGTGAGGAGTCAGCCAACAGAATGGGAGAAAATATTTGCTAACTATGCAATTGATAAAGGATTAATATCCAAAATCTATAAAGTGCTCATGAAACTCAGTAACAACAAAACACACAATCCAGTTAAGAAAGGAGCAAAGGACTTGAACAAGCATTTTTCTTTTTTTAATTAAAGTTTTAAATTTATATAATGGAACAGATTTCATGTATATCATACATATAATTTTAAGGATATAATGACACTTTCCACCCCATCCTCCTTTCCTCTTTCACTCCTACCCTTCCTTCTACTGCCTTGATTTTCTTTTAGTTTTTGCAATAATACACCTTCCATTTCTTTGAAAATAATTTATCACTAATTGAATAAGCACCTAAGGCCAACAGACCCATGAAAAAATGCTCGGAACCACTGCTATTAGGGAAATGCAAATCAAAACCACAACAATATTTCATCTCACTCCAGTTAGCATGATTCTCATACAGAAATCAACAAGCAATAAATGCTGGAGAATAAGTGAGGAAAAAATGACCTCTAATCCACTGTTGGTAGGAATATATACTGATACATCCACTGTGGAAGACAGTATGGAGATACCTCAGAAATTTGACTTTAGATCTACCATATGATCCAGCCATCCTAGCACTGGGAATTTACCCAAACCTAATTAAATCAGCATATGAAAGAGTTATCTGTACTCCCATGTTCATTGTAGTTCAATTCACAATAGCTAAGATATAGAATAAATCCAGATGTCCATCAGCTGTTGACTGGATAAAGAAATTATGGTATATATACACTATGGAATACTACTCAGTGGTTAAAAATGAAATTCTGTCATTTGCAACAAAATGCATGCAACTGAAAACCATTATAATTAGTAAAATAAGCCAGTCCAAAAAGACAAATTCCATGTTTACATTATATACAATAACTAATAGAGTACCTAAAATGTAATGTATTGGATGTATTTATATTGATTGGAATTGACATTTTGAGATTTGATGATTGTTTATAACCCTTGCCTCTACTGTTGAGGAACAATGTTTTTCTCTTCAAACTGTTTGTTGAACTCTTTGATCAGTGTAGGGCTGATGTTATAAGTATAAAGTTAACTGAAAAAAGATCTTTGTAAAAATTAGGAAAGGGAATAGGAGAGGGAGGAGGAAAAAGAGTGGAAGTTTGGAGGGAAGGGAATATAGGGTGGGAAATATTACTATATTCCTAAATCTGTATATATGAAATACATGAATTTTGTATACCTTAAAATATTTATAAAAAAGATGGAATCCTAATGATGGAATAATGGTTTTGTAACAAAAGACCACATAGAAGATCACAAACATTTGCCCTGTCTCCCCCTGCTACCTTGGCCACCACATGATCATCCTCCACATGCTTCCCACCATCCACTGGACTCATCAAATGCCAGATCAATAAGGCTGCTTGATCTTGGAGTGAGAACGTCCAAGACTATGAGCCAAATTAAACTTCTTCTGTCTTAGAAGCTCCTTCCAGGTACTTGTCACAGTGATTAAAGGCTAAATAATACAGAGTGTAAGTATCCTTACATTCTAAGTTTTATCTTTATCCTGAAAATTATAGAAATCATTGACAATATATAGAAACTACAGTCAATTAATAAATCTGGAGCATTTCAGGAGCTCTTGATAGCAGCCTTGGAGAAAAACAACAGAGGGTCGAATACAACGGATATACAGTAAAAGGCTGGTTCGGAAATTCAAGAAAGAAGGGAGAAGGATCTGATGTACCTGGAACCGTGGAGACAATGCACAGGAAAAATAGGCAGCAAGGATGGAGACCTAGCCTGTGTCTCATTCAAAGGTAATTAGAAATATAAGAAGAAAAAGAATGACCACTCCCATATGTAGAAGGAAGACAAGATATAAAGCTAGGAAATGTCATCAACTGCATGACTTGGTATTCCATGGGCGCATCCAAGAGTTCATTAGGTAGTGGCTGAGTGAATAAATGAGTGACAGCTGAGAGATGGAAATAGTATCATGGCAGAAACTTTTAATTCTGTAGCATTTGGGGACACATCTTATGCTATAAAGTACATTTTAAAAATTAGTCTCCTGGTTGTATCTTCATTGCTGAGGATTTCTCAAAAGGCAGTTCAGTAGATGGCCAAAATGACAAAACTGTTTCCTTTCTTTCAACAGCTTGTATCTCTTTCTATACTTCTTTTAATTACAGGGCCCCTGTGGCCTCATTTGAATAAACAAAGCAGTGAAAGGAACACTTTGCAAATTTTAAAGTTGCTCTCAAGGGGGTTTTGTATGCTTCCCTGCATTCTTGGGAACCTGGAATCCTTATAGGCACCTAACTGGGAAGCCTAAGAGGTCATGTAAAACCCAGACAAGCCGTTGCAGATAATGCGCCTTTCAAGCAGCTAGCCTTAGCCAACCTGAATGGGTAAGCACAGCTGACATCAGGTGAAGGACCTTTTAGCTGGTCCAGACCAAAACACATTTCTACTAAGTTTTATTTTAACAGGCAGAGTCAGACAGTGAGAGAGAGACACACAGAGAAAGGCCTTTCTTTTTTCCATTGGTTGACCCCCAAAATGGCTGCTATGGTTGGAGTGCTGTGGTCAGCACACTGCGCAGATCCGAAGCCAGGAGACAGGTGCTTCCTCCTGGTCTCCCCTCCTCCACTGCACTCCTGGGCCGCAGCAGGGAGCTGCACTGGAAGAGGAGCAACCAGGACATAATCCGGTGCCCCAACTGGGATTAGAACCTGGGGTGCTGGCACCGCAGGCGGAGGATTAGCCTAATGAGCTGTGGCACCGGCCACATTTCTACTAAATTGTATACTAAATATATGGATATTTTAAACTTTACATTTATGATGATTTTTAAAGCAATAAATGTCAACAGATAAAGTTTTTTTTTTTTTAAAAAAACAACCTGTGATCCCAGAATATCATGGCTTCTAACTGAAACAAAGATATTACTGTTGTTCATGTTATACATTGCACAATACTATGTGCATATTGAATTTTGACATAGAAATATAAAAGCAAAGAAAACAAAGCAAGGTGCAAAGAAAATGATAACTTTCTACCTACCAGAACTAGGTGATTATAAAATTGATAACCTTTATAGTTTGACTTCATAAGTCCATTTTACCCTCAATTTAGTTTTATGTCTTCAAAAGCTTTTGTCCAATTTTATAGATTTCATAAAAGAAATAATTTTCTTTGGAAATTTCAGAATTGCTTTTTGGTCCAATCAAACCTTAATGCCAGAGCAACCAAAGCTGTTACCAGTTGACTGTCCTGCACATCTTGGCCAAATGAATGCTTTCAACATTTTCCCTTTATCTGCCTTAGATGAATTATTCATTGATTGAGCTCATATTTCCAGGAACACAGATGGAAAATGGTTTAAAAATGTGCCCTTTAGTAAACGGCTCTATTTCTCCCTCCATTGAATATCTTCTAACCAATCATAGCTATGCCCTAATGGCTCATGATCAACCTAGGTTCTTTTACTCTCATATAATCTTTCCTCTATACCTAAATTTGCTACTCTAGAAATAGCTCTGCACTCCTCATATCTAGAATAATGTTTATAGGCTCTTTCCTCTGGCAAAATGTATAAAATGCAATACATGGGATCAAGAAAAACACTAATTAGCTTTTCTCCCATTCTTTCCTTCTTCTCTTTTTTCTTCTTCTCCTCTTCCTTTATTTCTTCTTTAATTTTCCCCCAATTTTCAGTTATTATTTGGAAGCCATAACCATGACTTGACAATCTTTTTATTCTTGAGTTCCTGTTTTTTTTTAAATGCTGCATGTCTTCAGTTCATAAAAGTATTTTTTCTTAAAGTTTTCATTGCAGAAAAAGAAGTAATTTTGAAGTCATGCATTTGCTATTTTAATCCAGGCTGTACCATGTTCTTGATAAGAAATAAGCCAAATAATGAGAGTTAATTTATCATATTTAAACTAGGCTAAATAATTATGTTAGATGTGTAGTGTGAAAATTTAATTGTGTATATGAAATAAAAATCTCTGTAACCTAGCCATATACTTAAAAACATTTCAGAAATGGGTGTGGATGTCAAAAATGAAACTAATAGTAAGTTTCCCAATTGAATTAGAGTATAAAAGAACTTAATTGAAACTAAATTTTAAATGTTGCATTTTAAGAAAGATTTGACATTTTAAGAAAGATTTCCAGGAAGAAATTTCTAAATATTTAGATTCCTAATGGATATTTCTAGAGTCTTCTGAATACTTAAAATTGAAATATGCATAAAGACTCCTGTAATCTATATCTAGAATTACAAATTTGAGATTCTATCTATCTATCTATTTATCTATCTACTTATCCTTCTATTCCTCTATCCATTGGTATGTCATGTCCAACTCTATGCATCTATCATTTCTGCCTATTTAGCCATCATCAATCTATCATCTACCCATCTTCTTATCTGCCTCTCCATCCACACTACCTGCACAGAAACTCATGAGTAAGGAACATCAAAAGCTGTTCTCTTTACACTTTATCTTTCATAGAGAAGAGCTGTTTTTATATAAAAAGCATGTGTATTCACATTCATAGCTCCTCCTCTCCTTCCCTCCTTTTTAGCAAAAAAATTTTGGTTTATAAACTTGGTGCATATCTTCTCCAAGAAATCTAAAAATATTACTTCAAGTACAAAGTATTATGTATTTCAAATATAAAGTTTATCAGACAAAAGGTTAATTAGCTTTTTGTCAACCATACTCTCCATTTTTCTCCATCACTTCTTGTTTGTGATGTTTGGTATCTGAGAAAGACATGGGAAGTAATTCATTGTATCATTAAAATATGCGTAGATGTTACTTACTACAAAGACAAAAAAAAAAAAAAGTTTACTTTCAAACCTGTAGCATTAAATGTGATTTGATGAGGAAAACTTAGCTTGTATTTTCTCTTTGTGACCTCCAGAGGGCAGCATTCATTCTTTCAATACTGCAGAAGGTTAATAATTATCTCCCCTTGAGTTTAATATCGGTGTTTCATGGTAGGGACTAGTAGATCTCCACTAACAAAGAAGAGTTATAAGGTAAATAAATATATTCTCTTTCAAAAATATTTTAAAATATTTTCTTTGCATTTCTGAAAGGACAAATGAGGCCAATTAAGCATAATATTTCTCTCTGAAACTTTTAATAATGCTAAATATCAAATAAAATGTTTTTTTTTCATAATAAATATATTTAAATAAGTGTTTTAAATAGAGGCTGGAAATTATCTACAGAACCAAAAATTTTAACTAGAAAATGCATTTTTGGCTTAGATTTTTAAATAAATTTTCAACAATTAGTTACTTTTTATAAGCTGATGATATTACTCAAAATGTAGAGGGAGAGTGTGATAAGTAATACTTAGAGATATGGGGAGATACACTTGTGTTGTTTAACTAACAAAATATTTTATCACCACACCATCTCCAAAACTATTCAATGAACAATGAAGAGAGCTTCATTTTAATTTGTTGCCTCTTAATTCCATTTTGTGGTTTGTCTTTAATCAAGGAAAAAAGATGGATCAAAATGATCATTTCACAGAGACAATTTCAGTTAATGGTAGAGGAAAGAGCATCATCCTTGATTTTAGCATTGAAAATTTGACACAAACAGGCAAGATTGTGGTTACAAAGAGAACCTGACAATGAATGAGAACCATGAAGAGGTGAAAATGGCATGTTATTAATTACACATAAAATTGCAGTGACTGAATTTCTTCCCACAAATTAAAATAAAACAAAATTGTGACTAATTTTTTTTAAATGCAGGAAATGGGAAAATACATTATTTTGATCCAATATTTCTGCTTGCTCATATTTGTCTCTGATTATTTTCAGGACCTTTGTCACACAAACTTTCACAACTACATTTTTTTTTCTATACTGTGGTAGCCCAAGTTCCTAAAATCTACTTGCAAGAAATTAAAACTTGGAGGAAAGCATAACATTATTGAACGATGTCCTTGACAAATCATGACTTTTTTTTTTTCACCCTTAACAAGTAGGAATGAAGTTATACCTATCGGATATTCTTTAACATGAGCACTGTAATTTGCATGCAAAATAAATTCAGGTGGAGCTATTTGGGGAGCCTAGGTGTAACAGGATCACCATTTGTCAGAGATTATTACTCTAGGAGTCTCCCTGGGAGAGACATAAATTTGCCCTGAAATAACACATTGCACAATAGCAGCAAGGAGCTTGTCTCTGCACGCCTCACAGGCTGCACACCTGCTTGGAGGGACCTCCCTACTGAGCCTATCAGGCCAATCTGTTCATTCAGGTGGCAATCCTGGCCCTTAGTGAGGAATTACTGGAGTGATCACAGAACCATCAAATCACCTGGTAGCCTGGAGAGGTTAGATGTCTTTGTTTGAAACCCAAAATATTTTAAGAAGGACAACATGGGTTCATAATGGTAGAAAGAGGAGACAGTTAGCTGAGACCTGACATGTATAATCAGGGACCCAAAGGGTCAATTCCCTAAGACACCATTGGAACAAAATGTCACTCTACTCCAAAACAAGATAGAGGAGCTGGAGACAAAATAGAATGCAGTTAGTTACAGGTGGACCTGTTCAGGTGCAGATTCAGACTCCCCAGCAGTGAGAAGGTATTTGTGAATAAACAATATATTTGTCAAACTCTGTATGAACTTCCTTATAATGGCATCAAATATAAGCCACTGGCCAACTCTATCTAATGGCAACCTTCTCTGGTCAATCTATGTTATGTGCTTTCTTTCTCTTCAATAAACATTGCTTCTCTGCTCACCCTTCCTTGGCCATGCTTCTCATTCTCACTAAGATCTGAGCCCAGAAGATCACCTTGCTTCACCTGTGCCCTGGCTCAATACTTACCAGTGTATGCTGGTACATACCTTTTCCACGTGGACAGCCCAGATCCCTGGAGAGACTTTGTGACATTCAGTATTGTAATACTTTGGTTAAACTTCCCTCTGATTTCTTGTATACAAAATCAGACTACAATTGTCCCTCTTTATGGCCCATAGTCTCATAGTATCCACTTCCACTGGCATTTTTAGTGAGTTTGATTCATTCATTAATTCTCAGATTTTTCCTTATGGATTGGGGGTCATGTCCTCCATCCCTACTTATGGTCCTTGGCCCTTAAAGCTCTAATCCCAATGTCTTTTAGGAAGCTCACCTCCAGCTACAAGCATATAGGAGATGGTTGGATCCTAGGTTTGACAGAAAGGGGGTTAAGATATGGGTCACAGGGGCACATGGAAGGGGTGGAGGCACAGGTAAGAGCATTTACTCCTGTTCTCTGACCCATCCATGCTTTATTCTACAGGACACCATGCTCCCATAGCCACGGAACTTGAGGGATGTTTCAAGTGGTCAGAGGCAGAAACTAAGGGATGTCTTTGTTTCTCATCCTCTCATTTCAAATGGGTAATGAGCCATCTTCAGCACCCAATCCTCAGGCACTTGTATTTGTTTAATCTCCAGAACTTGAAGAAAAAAATCATCTGGTCTTTTTTGCTCTATAGCATGGCCAGGATACACACTGGAGGTTGGAGAAACCTGGCCCCAGGAGAGAAGTATCAATTAGTGCACCATGCAACAGTTAGACTTGTTCTTTTGCAGAGCAGGAAAATGGTTCAAGGTCTATTATGTCCTGGCAATTTTTTTTTTTTTACAGGCAGAGTGGACAGTGAGAGAGAGAGAGACAGAGAGAAAGGTCTTCCTTTTGCCGTTGGTTCACCCTCCAATGGCCGCCGCGGATGGCGCGCTGCGGCCGGTGCACCGCGCTCATCCGATGGCAGGAGCCAGGAGCCAGGTGCTTTTCCTGGTCTCCCCATGGGGTGCAGGGCCCAAGCACCTGGGCCATCCTCCACTGCACTCCTGGGCCACAGCAGAGGGCTAGCCTGGAAGAGGGGCAACCGGGACAGAATCGGTCCCCCGACCGGGACTAGAACCCGGTGTGCCGGCGCCGCAAGGTGGAGGATTAGCCTGTTGAGCCACGGCGCCGGCCGTCCTGGCAATTTTTTACAAGATAACCCTGAACTCTGTCAACTGTGCAAGGTAGATCCAGCTCTCTGGACACTGTCATGACCATAGCTCCCACCACTTTTTCCTCTCCTCCTGCTCCAGAGGCTAAAAACTGCCCCACCCTGAGGTTTCTTCCACCCATCTCCTAATTCCCCTACTTGTCCTCCCTATCCAGTGCCCTGTCTTAACCAGACACCTGACACCCAAACCCCATTTTACTGTCCCCTCCCCTCTAGGAGGTTTCAGGAGGTTTCAGTGGTCTGACTGATGTCCAGATTCCCTTTCCCATGCTGGATCTTACCAGATAGAGGGAGACTTAGGACGATTTTCAGATGACCCTAACAGATATATTGAGGCCTTCCAGAATTTGACCCAGGTCACTGACATCACTTGGAAGGATAAAATGCTACTCCTAAAACAGACTCTAACAGGGATTGAAAACAAAGCTGTTTTCCAAGCAGTAGAAAATTTTAGGAATGACTTTTGTATGGCATTCACATTTTTGTCTAATCACAGTGGCCAGGGACCATTATATCCTATAGGAAAACAAGCTGTTCTTCAACAACAGCCTTAACTTAAATGGAAGATAGATGATCCTATAGATAAATGGAAATGAAAGCATTTTGTTGCTTGTGTCCTAGAGTCATTGAGGAGGACCAGGACCAAGCCCCTAAACTACTCCAAGTTGTCCACAACAGATGAGAATTCCTACACCTTTCTAGAGAGGCCAAGAGAGTCCCTAGCTATCTCTTGATTCTGTGTAAGGACAGGCAATCTTAAAGGATAAGTTTATTACTCTGTCAGCTCCAGATATTAGATGAAAGTCTCAAAAACAGACTATAGAGTACATTGGAGAAGCTGCTGAAGATTTTCATTTTAGTATTTTGTGCTTAGGAACAGGAGAAGTCCCAATAATGTGAGAGAAGAGGTAAGAAAATGTTGTATCTCTGATAGTGGTTTTATGGTCACATCAACGTGAGAGCCCTCAGGGGACTCTGAAATGGTATGGCTCTTGTTAGACAGAGAAAACCCCATGGCCCTATCCTGTATATAATGGGGTTCACTAGAGGGCAGACTGTCCCCCAAGACAAGCCCCTTGGGGTTAGGCACCTTTCCAAAGATGAGTCAGCAGGACTGAAGGGGTGCAGGGCGTTTCCTACAGCTGTCGATCTCTCAGACCATCAGCTCTTTAGAGTGCCAGGTGGCCTAACAACAGAAGGGAAGGAAATAGACTTTCTTTTACACACTGCAGCTGCCAATTCTGTCCTTCTCTCCAACCCAGGTCTCTTCCCCTTCTGTTAGTATGACTGAGAGAGGCATCTCAGGAAAGCCGAAGTCAGATGCTCCACCAAGCGCCTAGGCCATAGCTGGGGTAACTTATTTTTATACCTGCCCTCCTGATCAAACCAGATAGCATGACTGACCTTCTAGGGAGAGATCTCAGCCCAGATGGGAGCCACCATACTCATGGTCCAAGGGCATATTCCATGCCTTTCCCTGGTTGAGATGGAAATTATTACAGATGTTTTGAGAAGCCAGAGAAAGATCAGTCAGTCTATAGCTGACATCCATCCGGACTGGCCTTGTTGAAAGAACTCTTGGAATTCACCCCTTCTTAGGCCATTGTTGTCTAATATGTGGATAATATTCTCCTCTATGTTCCTTTGAGGAGATACTACAAGAAGGTTGTAAGGCTCTTAACGTCCTAGTGGAGGGGATACAAAATTTCAAAGTCTAAGGTCCAAATGTATCAGCCCTCAGTGAAGTATCTAGTGCTGATTGTTTCTGAAGGAAGCAGTAGGTAAGACAGTTGTGTAGGAAGTTATTATTACCATGAGAAAGTATTCTTGGTGATGGAAGATTAAAGAGGATTTTGATGTAAAGAACAGTTTTTGAATAGAAGGATAAAATGAAGGAATACCTATGTTGTATAAGGTTTATGGAAGTTCAATACTGTGTAAGATGAGGATGGATGATAACAGAAGGATGAGGGAAGAATTGCAGAACCCATGGAGCCTGACATGCAATAGTCACCTCAGAATGGATCGTTGCAAGTTTTCCTCTTCCCCCAGGTACAAGTGCCCAACTGACGGAGCTGGTAACTTTGATGAGAGCCCTAAGGCTGAGCAAGGATAAGAGGGCTCACATCTACAGAGATGTAAGGATGCACGTGTGGCCCTCCATGCAGAGCTGGAGAGCTGCTCCCGTGCCATTCTCACCCCTTGGCGAGGACTTACATCTCATGAGGGGGTTCTTCAAGCCCTGATCCAGTCACTACAATGGACTTTCCAAAGCACTGGAGAGACCCACTGCGATATCTCTGTAAACTGGCCATCTGACCTCATAATCTCAACAAGAAAATGAACAGAATCTCCTGGCCCCTATAGAGCCTAGGTTTCCTTGCTTTCCCCCTCTTAGAACCACTTGCCATCATCCTCATACTTCTGCTGTTTGCTGTCATAATCAACTGGCTCTTCCATTTTATTTCCTCACGTACAGGCAATTCAGCTGACTCATGGGAAAATGGTTTCTTCTACTGAGCGTGCTTAGACCCCTCTGAAGAGTATCTCTCTGCCAAATTCCCTTACAGCCACTTGCCAGCAAGAAGCAACTAGAGCAGCCATTGATCCTGTTTCATAACAACAGTTAGAATTCTCCAGAGTGTGGGTTGATAGAGACAGGAGACATTTGCAGAGACCTGAAATAGATAGGGAAACAAGAGGGTCTATTCCCTCAAGTCTGACGTACAGAAGAACATCCCAAGAGCAAAAATGCCTCACTTCTCCAAAACAAGATAGAGGAACTTGAGACAAAACAGGATGAGATCACAGCTGGACCCATCCAAGTGCAGGTACAGATTCCTCAGCAATAAGAAGGTCACTGGTGACTAAATGACATGCTTGCAAAACTCTCATAGCCCCAGAGAATCTAAACCCATAAACAACTTCCCCTTATCAGCAACTCTTCAAAGGGTCCCCTCCCTTATGTGGGAGCTTTCTCTGGATTCAATTAACTTTGCTTTTCTGCTCACCCTTCCTTGTCCATGCTCTTCATTCTTTGTGATTATGAGATATGAACCCAAGCAATTAGAACCACAGACTCCTGCAAAATTAGGAAGAAAGTTTGACTGACTGAAGTAGGAAGATCTGTGACCTCACTTCTATATTGGGAATAATAAAAACTAAATAGTGTTACTCTAAGTATTCTAATTGCTTTAAGCAAAGTGTCTAATACTATATCTGGTATATAGAACATATAGAATTGTAGACATTACTCGCATACAGTGTGAGAGAGAACCCACCAGCAATATAAACCCATGATCTGAGCATTACCAGTGTTCACTCTTCTTATATTTCATTGCCCACATTTAACAAGTTATCAGAGGCTGAGCAGAATACCAGGCAGTTCTTGCCATGAAACTGCAAAGAGCATGTGGCCACCAAAGAAGTTACTCCTGGTGCTCATTCGGCATCAAGTCCTACAATGTACCTTTCTATCTAGCTAGTTCTTGAGCCACTTCCAGGGAACATTTTGCCAAGATATCCCTTTGAAGGCTGGAGCTCACTCTGATTATTGAGTGCTGCTTTAGTTAACTGCATTATTAAGCCTTTACACCTTCATCCATTTATAGCTCTACTGTCATTTTGTCATTTTGGAAGAGTGATAGAAGGAAGCACACTCATTTACCAAGCCCACACTAATAGTTGGTAAATGTAGTATTGCTAAAACTTAAAGGAAAACCTAAACTCAGCAATTTAATTCAAATAATGAGCTACCAATTATTTTAAGGATTTTAGAGCCCCTTTTGGTTCTAAATTGCTGTTTGCAGACAGCAACTAGTCAATCACTTTTACCATAAAGCCTCTTATGATGTAAAATGGTTTTAATCATTAAAATTGTTTGGAGTTTCAGAAATGCAGACAGCATAAAAATACCTAATAGTATATGCTAACCCAGCCATGATGAATTTCAACTTTTTCTCATCCTAAAGAGAAAACTGACTGAAATATTTTTGGTGGATGAGTATCAGTGAGTTTCCACTGAATATATGATTTCCAGTTGGAATATGTATGTGGTGAAGTAGAAAAGGAACTGACTGATTTGAATGAGGGCAGGTTTTCATCCTACAGATTAGATAAGACACTGTTTAGGACACCAATATCCCATTTTGGAGTACTTGAGTTTGATACTGGTCTCCAACTCCTGACTTCACATTCCTGCTACTGCAGACCCTAGGAGGCAGCAGGTTAATAGCTCCAGGAACTGAGTTCTTGTTATCCACATGGAAGATCTGGACTGAGTTTGTGGCTCTTGGCCATGGCATACAAGTCTATGGAAGCAGGAAGACAATGTAAGGGAATAAACAAATCAAGAAACTGAAAATCCATTAGTTGAATTGATGACTGATGTGGCTGTGGAGTTACTCAGAGTGAGAGCTAGAAAAATGGTCGGAATTCATGCAGTGGGCAAGATTCTAAAGTCTTCAAACAAAAGGAGTAATGTCAGGGAAAAATTAGATTATTACCCCAGGATTGAGAAGTACATGAAGTTACATTTCATAGGCCTCCAGGGAACCTGCTGTTTACATAATGATTTAGAAATAACAATCATAAGGCCCCATCCAGTCCTTCATACACGGTATACGGGAGAGGAAATTGCTGTTATTTGAGAGGCCTGCAGGAACTACCACATCTCTAGAAAAAAAAAAAAAGTAGCTATCAATTGTAGCAAGAACTTTTGTCAAGGAGATTGAAGAAATGAGGTTCCTGTTTCAAAGTCTATACTAGATGAGTTTGAATGTGCCAGCAAGAGAGTGATGTAGGAAGAGAAGATTGTGGTATGCCTAGCATCCTGGAACTTAGGAATGGAAAGGAGGAATAGCTAAACTGCACACAATTCTTATTGAGTAAAT
Source organism: Sylvilagus floridanus (assembly GCA_949820135.1). Taxonomy (NCBI): domain Eukaryota; kingdom Metazoa; phylum Chordata; class Mammalia; order Lagomorpha; family Leporidae; genus Sylvilagus; species Sylvilagus floridanus. The sequence continues at coordinate 109,039,162 of OX463226.1, forward strand.
GCAAACAAAAGGACATGGTGTGATTGTTACACTAGTGGAAGTGCGTGGTCATTTCTCATGTGCCCTTCCTCCCTTAGAAACGATGGGCTGTAATTTTCTTTTCTGGTCAGCTTTGTCCAGTTTTCATGTCAGAGCAACAGGGCTAATGGTAACATTGGGACATGTGCACAGGTAGGTGTAGCCTCATCAGAAGCACATAAGCCCTATGGATCTACCTTTTAAACTAGGTTCTGTGAGGACCTCTGTGAAACAGATTTGTCAGAGAACTAAGGATCAAAACATACGAATATTTTTTAAAGTGTAACTTTTCTCTTTAAAAAGTATGCAATACATAAGATAAAACTGGAGGAAAAAACCCAAATACCACCATTAAGAAAATAAGAATCTTAAATAATACACAGTGTCATAAAAATTAGGCCTAGGCATATGTAGATAGGAAAAACACTTGATAATGTAAGTTTTGTGATAATTCTTTACAACTTACATTTTAGTTTTTCAGTGCTGAACTCTACTTTATCAAATTTAAAATGAAGAAATCATAAAATAAAACCAAAAAAAGCTAGAGCTTTTGGTAAATGTATTTAATTATTTCCTAGAAGAGTCCATAAAGGTAATGAAACTTGATTGAAGCAAACATTGCAAAGTTAGACTTACTATTTTTTTTTTTTTTGACAGGCAGAGTGGACAGTGAGAGAGAGAGAGAGACAGAGAGAAAGGTCTTCCTTTTCCGTTGGTTCACCCCCCAATGGCCACTGCAGCCGGTGCACTGCAGCCGGCGCACCACGCTGATCTGAAGCCAGCAGCCAGTTGCTTCCTCCTGGTCTCCCATGGGGTGCAGGGCCCAAGGACTTGGGCCATCCTCCACTGCCTTCCCGGGCCACAGCAGAGAGCTGGACAGGAAGAGGAGCGACCGGGACAAAAATCTGGCACCCCGACCGGGACTAGAACCTGGGGTGCCGGCGCCGCAGGCAGAGGATTAGCCTAGTGAGCCGTGCCGGCCCTTGACTTACTATTTTTAAGAACATGTTTGAATTTTAGATTTTATTTAACCTCCACCAAGAATAAGGTTTAAATGAAAAGGACCTACCGATGATGTTATTTTGAATAATTTCACAGCACTGCAGAACATCTGTTCCCACCCAGAATCTCTGAGGTCATGCAAATCATTGCTTTTATGATATGTTCTACTCATCTTTTTGCCCTGACCAATCTGGGTTGACCCCTCTGTGAGGTTTTTGATATCTTACTCCTTATGTTGAGGATTGAGAAAATGATCTAGAACATCATTCTTACTCTTATTCTCAGTCTTTCCCATAACATTATATTTCAGAACTTGCACTCTGGAATGCATGGGTCTGAGTTCAAATGCCAGTTCTTCTGCAACGTACTTAATTTTCCAAAGGCTGGAAAGGTAAAACAGTAATAAAAGTAGTCAGTTCAGGAGCTTATTCTGTAAATAAAATGGGTGATGCAGATAGAACTCTTAGCCCAGTATGTCATCGCTAATGTTACTGACTACTATTATTGTCTTACGGATTAAAATAAGTAACACAAAGTGTAGTGAGCACATATCTTTGAAGAACAATGGCAGATGATCACAAAATTTGTTCAACAGACAATTTAGTAGTAAGAGGAAGCCAAACAAACAAGGGAAGTGTAAGAGGTTTGTAGAAAGGTACATACACAATTAAAAATAATGTAGGTGAATAACCAAATAAAGAGATTTTCTAAATTTGATTACTTAGCTCTCTGCTTTTAAACTGAAGAATAAATTGCTTAATCTGCCTAAATCATAAATATTGAGCTCAGTGAAGTTTTTACGTGCTTATACTTTATCACTACCATGCAATTTGGAATGTAAGACATTTACAGCCCTCTGGAAAGGGGTGGCCATGCTTCATCTCAGCCAACAACCACCCTCCAAAGACAATCACAGTTTTGCTCCCTATCTTGTACTCTATACAAATGATAGGATACCTAATGCATTTTTTTATGTCTTGCTTCTTTCATTCAACATAGCACCTGTGATAATCATTCATGTTTTTATGTGTCTTTTTCGTATAGCTATAAAGTATTCTGATGAATATATCCCACAGTTGTTTTTTTTTATTTTTTTTATCCTTATTGTCATGGACTCCTAGATTACTTCCATTTGGGGGCTGCTATGAATAAAATTTCTAAAGATTGCTATATTTGTGTTCATTTCTTTTAATAGAAATAAATACTATTTTTACTATATACTTAGAAGTGGAGTTGCTGTATTATGGAGGGTAGGTATGTTTAGAATTACTTAGATGTCAAAACTTTTGTATGTATTTCAAACCATATAAATTTCTACATAGCAATACCAGAGCTCCCATTGTGTCTTCCCATTGCCAGCATTTGATACTGGCCATTGTTTGATTTTAACCCACCTCTTAGAAATTTAGTAATATATTATAATGCTTTTTTTTAAAGGTCTTTCTTTTCCATTGGTTCACCCTCCAGCACAGCTGGCATGCAGAGGCCGGTGCACTGCGCCAATCCAAAGCCAGGAGCCAGGTGCTTCCTCCTGGTCTCCCGTGCAGGTACAGGGCCCAAGTACTTGGGCTATCCTCCACTGCCTTCCAGGGCCACAGCAGAGAGCTGGACTGGAAGAGGAGCAACTGGGACAGAATCCGGTGCTCTAACCAGAACCCAGGGGTGCTAGCTCCGCAGGCAGAGGATTAGCCAAGTGAGCCATGGCGCCAGCCTATAATGCTTTTTAATTTGGATTTTGGCTTAATGAATTTGCCCATTATTTTATATTCATCCTTACTATTTGGATTTTTGAGACATTTGTGCTCATTTAAAAACTTGGATTATATATTTATTTGTATATTTATTTGAGTTCTGAAATAACAATCTATCATCCAGCTCCAATTTTGTGTGTGATATACAGGTTAGAATTAAAATTAACATTTCTATAATTTCTAAAAACATTTTATGTATTTATTTCATATAAGGGGAACAAATTTCCTGTATTTAATATACACAGATTTAAGAGCATAATAATATAAATTTCCTTTAGATGTACTGTCAATTAGTGAATTACAATGGTCTAGTGTGTAGGTCTGTTTCTAGACTCCTTTTGGTAAGCCACTTGAACATTTTTCTGTTCTTATGCAATATTTCACTGTCTTTATTTCCATATCTTTTCAAAATTATTTTATTTTTCTTGAAAGGCAGAATGAGAGAGAGAGAGAGAGAGAGAGAGATTCTTTCATCTACTGGTTCACTCCCCATATGGCTGCAATAGCCAGAGCTGGGCAAGGCTGAAGTCAAGAACCTTGAAATCCATCTGGCTCTCCCATGTGGGTGGAAGGGACCCCATTTTTGCCAGCTTCCACTGTTTTCCTAGGCACATTAGCAGGGGACTATATTGGAAGCAGAGCAACTGAGACTCACACTAGCACTCAAGTATGGGATGCCTGCATTGCAGGAGGGTCACATAACCCACTTCACCACAATACTTACCACCTATTTCCATAATCTTAAAATTTTTCCTCTTCAAGATCATCTTGGGTACTCTAGACCTTTTTGGATTTGGATGTAGATTTTAGAATAAACCATAAACATTTCCCTAATCATTCTGTCCCCTTGGTCACACTGACAAAAGATAATTCATTGAGAAATGTAAGCTATAATACACATTTCTTAAGTTATTTAAGTTCCCTAAAATAGGTTTCGAGTCAATTTTGAAGCCTTATTTTCCAACTACTTCTTTTCATTAACCTCTCAGTGTCCCTGACGTGTATATTTAAATCTCCTACATCTGTCATTTGACAGCTGTTTCCCCAGCTGGAAAGCTCTCAAACTCTTTTTGCACACTATGTATGACTTCTGTTTCTCAAGTTTATGTTTCTGGGTTCAAATTTCACTTCCCCAGATAAGCTTTTTATTCTCCCTCCAGCCCATGCTGAATTCTGCATTCGATCTCCCACCATAGTCATTTCTGGAACCAAAATATTTTTGGAATAATCATATTTAGACATATTTTTAGTTATTCTTTCACGGAACGACTTTTGGCAGGAATCTTACCTTCAAATCATCTTCACCCTTCACATCCCTTGCCTATTGCTTATATGTAGAAGGTGCTACTGAATAACCACAGATTGTTTGGATTGCAAATCTGTTAAATGAGAATAGCAAAATCATGGAAGTATTAGAAACCACATTATACAATTAATGTATGTGTAGCCATTTGCGATTTTGACTTTTACTCCTCACTGCCTGCTGGGGTCTGAGATGGACTCAATCTGTCCATCACCATCTTGGTAGAACTTATCTTCTCATGTTTATGTGGTTAGAAAAACCAGGGCTCTTATGAAAAAACAGTTATATGTAGTACCAGAGAAAAAGACCTTTTACATTATCAACTATTCTAATGTGAAGTAGCACATTCAAACCTTTAAAACTTAGAAATATTGTAAGAAAGGGATATATCAGGGATTTTTGTTTAAATGTGCTATATCTCCTTTTATTCAAAAAAATGGATTGTGAGGCTTGGAAAGCTCCCTTGAAAATCAATGGGATTTTTTGAAAAAAGAAATTCTAAGCAGCTTTATTTAAAGAGCTAGAAACACAGTTATATCATCCTTTATATATTGCTAGTCCACAGTCCTCATTTTTCACCAGGCTAAATTCTAGTTCTAATATTATCCTTGAATTAATAAGGATTTCTTAAAACTTACTGAAATTAAAACCAAAACATAGAGTTAGTACTATGCATTTGAAACAAATCATAGTTTTAAAGTAAGCAAAGTCGGGGGGCGGAGCCAAGATGGCGGAATAGTGAGGACGCGCACTAGCAGTCCGCAAAAAGATAGTTTAATAAAAACAGAGTTACTGTAGCCTCAGGAAAAATCTCAGGGAAAAAAAATGCAGTGGAAATTCTTCCGGACCCAGTGAATGAGACGCAGAGGACCTAGGGGAAAGTAAGTTTGCGAACGGCAAATCGTGCCATAGTGGCACGGGAGCTGCCGGGAGGGACGGGAACCGGACGGAACACAGTCGCCATTGGAATTGAGCGCTTAAACGGGAGCCGATACAGGGATCCCGAGACACTGGTGGGAGGGAAGCAGACCCCACGGGGGAAACAGCACAATTGAGGCGAGCCCACACGGACACTAGCCTCTTTAGTCGCCCACCCTGCTAACTCCAGCTAGACTGAACGCAGTGGGACGGCGTGCGCCCGCCGGCTGCAACGGAAGCCGGGCGGAACACAGTCGCCATTGGAACTGAGCGCTTGAACGGGAGCCGATACAGGGATCCCGAGACACTAGCGGGGGGAAGCAGACCCCACGGGGGAAACAGCACAATTGAGGCGAGCCTGCACGGACACTAGCCTCTCTCATCACCCACCCTGCTAATTCGAGCTAGATTAAACGCAGTGGCAGGGCGCGCGCCCGCCGGCTGCAACGGAAGCCGGGCGGAACACAGTCGCCATTGGAACTGAGCGCTTGAACGGGTGCCGATACAGGGATCCCGAGACACTGGCGGGGGGAAGCAGACCCCCACGGGGGAAACAGCACAGTTGAGGCGAGCCCGCACGGACACTAGCCCCTCTCGCCGCCCACCTTGCGAAGTCGAATTTGATTAAACGCAGTGGGACAAGGTGCGCCCGCCCATCACTGAGGCAGACGGAACCAAAAACCCGAGGCTGTAGAAACCTGAAGGGGATCCAAAAACTGGGAACACACCACGCACACAAACTCCGTTACCTTGACAACCCAGAGAAAGAGTGTGGGGAAAAAAAAATGCCAAACAAAAACAGATTCCGAGGGAGCAAGATCAAGGAAGACGCTATGATGACCCCAAACGGAAAAGACACCCCAAGTCAGGATTATGAAGATAATGAGATAGAAGAAATGCAAGAAGCAGATCTCAAAGAATTGATAAGAACATTAAGAAGTTCTCAAAAACAAATTCTTGAACTACAGAAATCTTTAATGGATAAGATAGAAAATCTCTCTCGCGAGAATGAAGTACTACGGAGAAATCAAAACGAAATGAAACAACTAGTAGAACAAGAAGCTACGATAGTGACAAAAAATCTTAATGAATTGAAGAATTCAATAGATCAAGTGACAAGCAATCTTGAGGGCCTTAAAACCAGAATGGGTGAAGCAGAAGAGAGAATATCGGACCTAGAAGACAGTGAACAGGAGAGGAAACAGTCAAACCAAAGACAAGAAGAGGAAATTAGAAAACTAAAAGATATCGTCGGGAATTTACAGGATACTATTAAAAAACCCAACATTCGGGTTCTAGGTGTTCCTGAAGGTATGGAGAGGGAGAAAGGATTAGAAGGCCTTTTTAGGGAGATACTAGCAGAAAATTTTCCAGGCTTGGAGAAAGACAGAGAAATCCTAATCCAGGAAGCTCATAGAACCCCTAATAAACATGACCAAAAGAGATCCTCTGCACGACATATTGTAATTAAACTCACCACAGTGAAGCAAAAAGAAAATCCTAAAATGTGCAAGAGAGAAACGTCAGATTACTCTCAGAGGATCTCCAATTAGACTCACAGCTGACTTCTCAACAGAAACCCTACAAGCTAGAAGGGAATGGCGAGACATAGCCCAGGTACTTAGAGAGAAAAACTGCCAGCCCAGAATATTATACCCTGCAAAGCTCTCATTTGTGAATGAAGGCGAAATAAAGACCTTTCATAACAAACAAAAATTGAAAGAATTTGTTGCCACTCGTCCAGCCCTGCAAAAGATACTTAAAGACGTGTTACACACAGAAACACAGAAACACAACCATCAACATGAAAGAAGGTAAACGAAGGGAACCTCACGGCAAAAGATCACAGGGAATTCAAAGCATACATTAGAAAATATTTGGCAAATGGCAGGGCAAACTTACCACTTATCAATAGTCACATTGAACGTTAACGGTCTAAACTGTCCTGTTAAAAGACAGAGATTGGCTGATTGGGTTAAGGAACAAAAACCATCTATTTGCTGCCTACAAGAAACACATCTTTCCAACGAAGATCCATACAGACTGAAAATAAAAGGATGGAACAAGATATACCATGCCAACAGAAATGAAAAAAGAGCGGGTGTAACCATCTTAATATCGGACTACATAAACTTTAACACAAAAACTGTTAAGAGAGACAAAGAGGGGCACTATATAATGATTAAGGGATCAATACTACAGGAAGATATAACAATTCTCAATGTATATGCACCTAATTACAGGCCACAGGTTTATTTAAAAAATTTGTTAAGAAACTTAAAGGGAGACTTAGACCCCAACACAATAGTACTGGGGGACTTCAATACTCCACTCACAGATATTGACAGATCGACAGGACAGAAGATCAACAAGGAGACAGTAGATTTAAACAACACTATAGCCCAAATGGATCTAACAGATATCTACAGAACTTTTCATCCTACACGTAAAGCATTCACATTCTTCTCAGCAGTACATGGAACCTACTCTAGGATTGATCACATATTAGGCCATAAAGCAAGTCTCAGCAAATTCAAAAGAATTAGAATCATACGATGCAACTTCCCAGACCATAAGGGATTGAAGTTGGAAATTAGCAACTCAGGAATCCCTAGAGCATATGCAAACACATGGAGATTGAACAACATGCTCCTGAATGAACAATGGGTCACTGAAGAAATCAAAAGAGAAATCAAAAATTTTCTGGAAGTAAATGAGGATAACAGCACAACATACCAAAACTTATGGGATACAGCAAAAGCAGTGTTAAGAGGAAAGTTTATATCAATAGGTGCCTACATCAAGAAACTGGAAAGGCACCAAATAGATGAGCTTTCAATGCATCTCAAGGATCTAGAAAATTTGCAGCAAACTAGACCCAAATCTAGTAGAAAAAGAGAAATAATCAAAATCAGAGAAGAAATCAACAGGATTGAATCCAAAAAAACATTACAAAAAATCAGCCAAACGAGGAGCTGGTTTTTTGAAAAAATAAACAAGATTGACACCCCATTGGCCCAACTAACTAAAAAAAGAAGAGAAAAGACCCAAATCAGTAAAATCAGAGATGAAAAAGGAAATATAACAACAGACACCACAGAAATCAAAAATCATCAGAAATTACTACAAGGACTTGTATGCCAGTAAACAGGGAAACCTATCAGAAATGGATAGATTCCTGGACACATGCAACCTACCTAAATTGAACCAGGAAGACATAGAAAACCTAAACAGACCCATAAGTGAGTCAGAAATTGAATCAGTAATAAAGGCTCTCCCAACAAAGAAAAGCCCAGGACCAGATGGATTCACTGCTGAATTCTACCAGACATTTAAAGAAGAACTAACCCCAATTCTTCTCAAACTTTTCAGAACAATCGAAAAAGAGGGAATTCTCCCAAATTCTTTCTATGAAGCCAGCATCACCTTAATTCCTAAGCCAGAAAAAGATGCAGCATTGAAAGAGAATTACAGACCAATATCCCTCATGAACATAGATGCAAAAATCCTCAACAAAATTCTGGCCAATAGACTGCAACAACACATCAGAAAGATCATCCACCCAGACTAAGTGGGATTCATCCCTGGTATGCAGGGATGGTTCAATATTCGCAAAACAATCAACGTGATACACCACATTAACAGACTGCAGAAGAAAAACCATATGATTATCTCACTAGACGCAGAGAAAGCATTCGATAAAATTCAACACCCTTTCATGATGAAAACCCTAAGCAAACTGGGTATAGAAGGCACATTCCTCAATACAATCAAAGCAATTTATGAAAAACCCACGGCCAATATCCTATTGAATGGGGAAAAGTTGGAAGCATTTCCACTGAGATCTGGTACCAGACAGGGATGCCCACTCTCACCACTGCTATTCAATATAGTGCTGGAAGTCTTAGCCAGAGCTATTAGGCAAGAAAAAGAAATTAAAGGGATACAAGTTGGGAAGGAAGAACTCAAACTATCCCTCTTTGCAGACGACATGATTCTTTATTTAGGGGACCCAAAGAACTCTACTAAGAGACTATTGGAACTCATAGAAGAGTTTGGCAAAGTAGCAGGATATAAAATCATTGCACAAAAATCAACAGCCTTTGTATACACAGACAATGCCACAGCTGAGGAAGAACTGCTAAGATCAATCCCATTCACAATAGCTACAAAAACAATCAAATACCTTGGAATAAATTTAACTAAGGACATTAAAGATCTCTACAATGAAAATTACAAAACCTTAAAGAAAGAAATAGAAGAGGATACCAAAAAATGGAGAAATCTCCCATGCTCATGGATTGGAAGAATCAATATCATCAAAATGTCCATTCTCCCAAAAGCAATTTACAGATCCAACGCAATACCAATCAAGATCCGAGGACATTCTTCTCAGATCTGGAAAAAATGATGCTGAAATTCATATGGAGACACAGGAGACCTCGAATAGCTAAAGCAATCTTGTACAACAAAAACAAAGCTGGAGGCATCACAATACCAGATTTCAGGACATACTACAGGGCAGTTGTTATCAAAACAGCATGGTACTGGTACAGAAACAGATGGATAGACCAATGGAACAGAATAGAAACTCCAGAAATCAATCCAAACACCTACAGCCAACTTATATTTGATCAACGATCCAAAACCAGTCCCTGGAGTAAGGTCAGTCTGTTTAATAAATGGTGCTGGGAAAACTGGATTTCCACGTGCAGAACCATGAAGCAAGACCCCTACCTTTCACCTTACACAAAAATTCATTCAACATGGATTAAAAATTTAAACCTATGACCCGACACCATCAAATTACTAGAGAGCATAGGAGAAACCCTGCAAGACATAGGTACTGGCAAAGACTTCTTGGAAAAGACCCCAGAAGCACAGGCACTGAAAACCAAAATTAACTACTGGGATTGCATCAAATTGAAAAGTTTCTGTACTGCAAAAGAAACAGTCAGGAAAGTGAATAGGAAACCGACAGAATGGGAAAATATATTTGCCAACTATGCAACAGATAAAGGGTTGATAACCAGAATCTACAAAGAAATTAAGAAACTCCACAACATCAAAACAAACAACCCACTTAAGAGATGGGCCAAGGACCTCAATAGACATTTTTCCAAAGAGGAAATCCAAATGGCCAACAGACACATGAAAAAATGTTCAAGATCCCTAGCAATCAGGGAAATGCAAATCAAAACCACAATGAGGTTTCACCTCACCCCGGTGAGAATGGCTCACATTCAGAAATCCACCAACAATAGATGCTGGAGAGGATGTGGGGAAAAAGGGACACTAATCCACTGTTGGTGGGAATGCAAACTGGTGAAGCCACTATGGAAGTCAGTCTGGAGATTCCTCAGAAACCTGAATATAACCCTACCATTCAACCCAGCCATCCCACTCCTTGGAATTTACCCAAAGGAAATTAAATGGGCAAACAAAAAAGCCATCTGCACAGTAATGTTTATTGCGGCTCAATTCACAATAGCTAAGACTTGGAACCAACACAAATGCCCATCAACAGTAGACTGGATTAGGAAATTATGGGACATGTACTCTACAGAATACTATACAGCAGTCAAAAACAATGAAATCCGGTCACTTGCAACAAAATGGAGGAATCTGGAAAACATCATGCTGAGTGAATTAAGTCAGTCCCAAAGAGACAAATATCATTTGTTTCCCTTGATTGGCGATGACTAACTGAGCACCAAAGGGGAAACCTGTAGAAGTGAAATGGACACTATGAGAAACAGTGACTCGATCAGCTCTTGTGCTGACTGTTGTTGTACAATGTAATACTTTATCCATGGTAGTATTTTTTTTTTATCCTAGTACTAGAGGTTGAACTCTGTAATTAACACACAATTATTCTTAGGTGTTTAAATTTTAACTGAAAAGTGATCTCTGTGAAATATAAGAGTGGGAATAAGAGAGGGAGGAGATGTAAAATTTGGGACATGCTCAATCGGAACGGCCCCAAATGATGGAGTTAGAATTGTGCCAGGGGATTCCAATACAATCCCATCAAGGTGGCATGTACCAAGGCCATCTCATTAGTCCAAGTGATCAATTTCAGCTCATAATTGATCACACTGATAGGTCTAAGAGTCAAAGGGATCGCACAAGCAAGACTAGTGTCTGCTAATGCTAACTGATAGAATGAAAAAGGGAGAGAATGATCCAACATGGGAAGCAGGATACACAGCAGACTCATAGAACGGCAGATGTCCTAAATAGCACTCTGGCCTCAGAATCAGCCCTTAAGGCATTCGGATCTGGCTCAAGAGCCCATGAGAATAGTTTAGGCATGGAAAGCCAAGACATTCTGGAAAAAACAGAAGACCTAAATGAAAGATCTCTGCGAGTGAGATCCCAGTGGAAAGAACGGGGCCATCAAAGAAGGAGGTACCTTTCTCTGAAGGGAGGAGAGAACTTCCACTTTGACTATGACCCTGTCGGCATAAGATCGAAGTCCACGAACCCTAAAGGCTTCCATAGCCTCGGCAACTCATGACCAGAACCTAGGGAGATTACTGACGCCATAAACAAGAGTGTCAAATTGTTAAATCAACATCAGGAGTCACTGTGTACTTACGTCTCATGAGGGATCTGTCCTTAATGTGTTATCCAATGTGAAATAATGCTATTACTAGTACTGAAACAGTATTTTTACACTTTGTGTTTCTGAGTGGGTGCAAACTGATGAAATCTTTACATAGTATATATTGAATCGATCTTCTTTATATAAAGATAATTGCAAATGATTAAAAAATCTTTGTGTTAAACTGGAAATTGCATAGACAATTAATCAATTTTTTTAAAAAAAAATCATGTAGGATCTCTGTCCTTAATGTGCTGTACATTGTGAATTAATACTATAACTAGCACTCCAACAGTATTATCATTTTGTGTCTCTGTGTGAGGGCAAACCGTTGAAATCTTTACGTAATATGTACTAAATTGATCTTCTGTGTATAAAGAGAATTGAAAATGAATCTTGATGTGAACAGAAGAGGAAAGGGAGCAGGAAAGGGGAGGGTAGGGGGAGGGAGAGAAGTTGTGGGGCGGGGGGAGCCATTGTGATCCATGAGCTGTTCTTTGGAAATTTATATTCTTTAAATAAAAGCTTTATAAAGAAAAACTAAAATAAATAAAATAAAATAAAATAAGCAAAGTCTATTGCTCTATGAAGAAACAGAAGATTGAGTAAGCATGATCTGCTATTGCCACATAACCCAAAATAAATATTTGTATTAAAACTATTATATTCAAATACATAAATAAATCTTTAAAAAGGGTGGAGGTGGCATTGAGGCATAGCTGATAACAACACTACTTGCAATGCCCATACCCCATATGGATGTCAGTTTGTGTCATGGCTGATCCACTTCCAATCCAGCTCCCAGCTAATGGCCTGGAAAGGCAGCAGAGGATTGCCCAAGTGTTCTGGCCCCTGCTACACATTTGGGAGACCAGATTAAGCTCCTGGCCCCTGGCTTCAGCCTGTGCCACCTCTGGGTGTTGTGGCCATTTGGGTAGTGAACCAATGGATAGAAGATCTCTTACTTTCTGTCTCTCCATCTATCTTTGAAACTCTGACTTTCAAATACATAAATAAATAAATATATAAAAATTTGAGAAAGAGAATTGTTGTAAAGTTCTGAATCTCTGAGTAAATAAGATTTACTAGCATCAAAGAATTATACATGCATTATATTTTTTCTTGAATCTACTTATTAGAAAGAAAGCATCTGAGAAATAGATACATTTTTATTTAAAGTTACTTTAACTAAAGTCTGGAAATGTATATCTTAATGTGACTTTTAACAAAATAAAAATTTTACAATTAAAAATAAACATCATAATTTTATTCATAAAATCTTGGACAGTGACATGACCTAAGAATTTGCTTAAGAAGAAATCAGTGAGAAAGTAAACATACTCCTGAAAACAAAATATTTATTAGTAAATAAAATACTTCAATAAGAATTTTTTCTAAAACATGAGGAATTGAAAACACATGTAAAAACATTTAACTGGAGAAAGTATGGACTGTTTCCTGAGCAAAAATAAGAATACACAGAATCATTACAGATATTTTATGTGCATAATTAACTCACAAGGTCATTTATCTATCTATCTATCTAATACTCAAAAAACTTACAGACATCCTGAGTTTTTCTTTTACTGCAATTTTCTCTTCACCGTGATTGTTAAAGAACATATTTGATTGTTCCTGGTAGCCTCTTATGAAAAAAATTCTCTTCCAACTAAAGGTGTACTCTGATAGTGCAGTTGAATCTCTTCACTTTTTGTAGTCATGCTTCAGGTCAACTGAGGCTTAATATAACTATAGACTCAGAACATTTCTTCTAGTCCTTTATACACAATTTATAGTATTAGTATGTAAGCGATAAGGGATGATTAAATTTGTTTATTGAACATCTATTGTTTCATATTGTTTCAGGTGTTTCAGAGGGTAAAGCACATGAAACTATGCATAATTGAAGAAAATGTGTTGTTGAAGACTAATAGAACAATAAATTAAAGCATGATATTATACTTAGAATAGGTGCCATAATAGAGATGCAAGTCCAATGTGAGAGAGTTGAATCAAGAGAAACAGCATGCTGAGTGAAGGAGAGTGAGTGATCAAAGAGAATTAGGGAAGTGGATACAAAAAGAGTTTTAATAAGGGTGGGGTAAGACTTGGTGCTAGGCAGGGAAACCAACTGTTACTTTAGATACATGACAATGGGGATTTGACTCTGACTTGTGTATGCATACATGGTCCAATGCTAGTTATTATTAACTATTAATGAGAAAATAAAAGTATGCTATGAGATATTTGATAAAATGATTATTTGATTTTATTTTCCTAACCTACTCATTGATTTTGATGCCAACCTATTTATTGTTCAAGCAAAATAGCTTGGAAGCCTACACCGAGATTTTTGGTCATATGTTGAGTTCTATGACACATGAGCTATTCAATCTCTACAAAAATTGACAATTGGGGATTTAGATGAGCCTTCAATCTCTACAAAAATTGGCAATTGGGGATTTAGATGAGCTTGCTGTTCTCTTTCTTTTCATTTTAAAAACGTGTCTAGGATAGAGCTAAGGAATTTATGAAAGTGGCATGCCTAGCAAAACTTAATGCCGGCAGTAAACACCTGAGGGGTTCTGAGAATTACTGAAGTCAGGAAGAGATTTTGTTTTACATTTCTCTTGGCTTTATGGATGTTTCTCATTATCAGTAATTACTGCATTTAAGCCAACAAATGTGGATATTTGAAGAAGCATAGTTGCCATAAATAAATCTGTTGAAGGTTATTTATTTTTATCATAAAGCAAAATTTCTTCTCTAGTGTACATTCTTTTTCTAAAAAGTACTTTTCCTCCCTCGTGTGGGTGATGACAAGCTTTCTTCCCTTCAACATGATGAATGAAAGGACTAATGAAATACCTACTCTGAGTCAATATTGTTCTGGGCACAATAGATGACAAGTCCTCAAAACAGGCTGTGCTATCTTTTGGTTCACTGTGGCTGTGATTTTATTTCAAGTTTCCTCTAGATTGATTATTGCCCTAATAACTAGAAGAGAACTGTATATTTTGTTATAATATCCTCTGTGGGAAGAGTCCAGGATCCACTCAGCAAAATAATTAGCTATTATGTTTACTGAATTGTACATATAACACTGTGCTACATAAATAAGATGAGTTTTCTACCACCTTGATATGACCTAAATCAAGACCTGGAGTATTTCACCATGTAATGTAATTTGTTCCCCTTAATTATGGGCAGTAGTAAGTGGATGGGTTGATACAAACAAAGGAAATGGGTTTAACCATCATTCAAGGTGCTCATTTTTGCACATAGAAAAATCTGTTTTGCAGAACAGTTGTAAATGAGCAGTTGTGCATAAAATTGTGAGTTTTAGGTCTATATCTGTCCTACTGAAATAAAGACCTAACAGCCTTGTATCTGGTCTGGCAAATAGGGTCACAGTGATGCCAGGTAAGAAGTATACATTGAATACATATATTTAAACATCATGTGTAGAGTTCATGGAAATGTAATTAACAGTTAAATTTATTTTAATGCAATAAAATATGAACTCCACACATTTAAGAGGAATTTAACATAGAAAATGTATAATATGAGGAAACTATGGATAGATTTCAAAACATTTTCCACAAAATAAACACACTTATTGATTTTTGTGTCCTATGAACTTTTTGAGGTAACTTGGTGAATATCATTGTTGCATGCTAATCAAAACTTTTTAAAAATTAAGGAGCTGGAACTGCTAACTATTCTTATTTGCTCATTGCACATTTTAAACATGTACAGAATTATCCAAGTGTACCCCAAAATATGTATAATAAAATAATAGAAACAAAGAATAACAAGATCTTGATAGAGACTGAAAGGGCTATGTTTTCAAAATAAATTTTTTGTTTTTTATAATCTTCAAGAAAAAGGTGACAGTCTGCCACTTAGAAAACATTTCTCTTAATGACTACTTATTTGCATGAAATCTTAACATACTGAATTTTTAAAAGATTTATTTATTTATTTGAAAGTCAGAGTTACACAGAGAGAGGAGAGGCAGAGAGAGAATTCACTCTCCAGTTGGCCACAATGGCCAGAGCTGTGCTGATCTGAAGCCATGAGCCACGAGCTTCCTCTATGTCTCCCATGTGGGTACAGGGGCCCAGGCCATCCTCTACTGCTTTCCCAGGCCAAACCAGAGAGCTGGATTGGAAGTGGAGAGGCCGGGACTTGTACCAGTGCCCTCAGGGGATGCTGGCATTGCAGGCAGCAGCTTTACCCACTATGCCACAGTGCTGCCCCTACTGTTCAACTTCCCCAGAAAAATCACCTTACTCCATGTCTGTAAAAATATAATATGCTTATGGTTTTGAAAAAATATACTCCAATAATATCACTAATTACAGACTATTACAATCTTACCTGCCATGATAATGAAGGAAATTGTATCATTTTTAAATTACATATTGATGAACAATAAATTTCTTTCCTATCAATCATGATTTTCCCAGTGCATTATGTAATTTATGGTTCCATTCATTCCTCTGGTTCATTTTTGCTATCACCAGGATATTACAATTTGCCGGCAAGAGTTATATAGACTTTGCTAAGTGAGAACAAATAGCTTTCACATATTTAATGTGTGCTGATGGAAAGACGCATTGAGAAGTCATTATTAGTTTACTTACTGAGCTTCTTCAAGGGCATAAAGAATAAATGTGGTCAGTCAAAAGGATAGGCATTATTTATATTTACACTCCGAGATCATAATGAAAGATAGTGTGATTATTGAATGAAAACAAAATACAATAAGTAATTCCCATTATGAGAGAATTTCTATAACTCTTTTATTCAGGCAACTAAAGCATGAAGCCATCATGTGGGATAATCTTCTTGGTTCATATTTCATGCCGTACACAGAGTAGGCAGAGAGAGAGAGAGAGAGAGAGAGAGAGAGAGAGAGAGAGAGATTCTTCCCTTGCTGGTTCACTCCCCAAATGGCAGCAACGGGCAAAGCTGAGCAATCCAAAGCCAGGATCCAGGAGCTTCCTCCAGGTCTCCCACATGGACTCAGGGGCCCAAGTGCCTGCTGCTTCTACTGCTTTCCCAGGCCATACCAGAGTGCTGGATAGGAAGTGGAGCAGCCAGAACTAGAATGGGCACCCATATGGGATGCTGGCATACAGGTGGCAAATTTACCCACTGTGCCCCAGTGCCAGCCCCAGAACTTGATCATTAAGAGGTGGGGATCTGACCCTGAGGGACCTTTTAGGTACTGCTTGTCACAGAGTATGGAATTTATTCTAGTGAGAATGGCAGTAAAGGCAGAAGCGCTATTCAGCATCCAGATGCAAATACAGGAGTAATAGCAGCAGCGATAATGGCAAGTTTCCTCTGAGAAATCACATCTATAATATGATTTTGGAGACTTGTAGCCTCCAGAACCGTGAGAGAACACATTTATATTATTTAGCTACATAATTTGGAGTAACTTTCTTTTACCAAGGCATTGGGGAACTTATGCAGTGTACTGTACACTGAATTACGTCCCCTTCATAATTCACACTTAGTTCCTAACCCTAGTACCTTGGAGTGTAACTATATTTGGACATAAGACTTTAAAAGAGATAAATAAACTAAAACAAGATCCCATGTGTGAGTTCTTATCCAATGTGACTGATGTTTATGAGAAGAGATGAGCTCACAAGCACAGAGGCCAGGGGACAGTCATGTGAGGACACAGTGACGAGGCAGCGATCTGCATGCCAAGGAGACAGTCCTCAGGAGCATCTAAATCTTCTGTCACCTCCAGAACTGCAAGAAAATAAATTTTTAACAATATTTTAATTAATTTATGTGAAAGGCAGAGATACAGAGGGTCAGAGAGACGGAAAAAGAAGTCTTCCATTTGCTGGCCCGTTACTCGATTGGCTGCAGTGGCTGGATCTGGGTCAATCCAAAGCCAGGAGCCAGGAGCATCCACCAGGTCTCCCACATGGGTGCAGGGACCCAAAGACTTGGGGAATCATCTGCTGCTTTCCCAGGCACATTAGCAGGGAGATGGATAAGGAGTGGAGCAGCCAGGACTGGAACCGGTGCACACATGGGATGCTGGAGCCACAGAGGTGGCTTTATCCTCTACAGCCACGAGAAAATAAATTTTGTTACTGAAACCACCAAGTCTGTATTGTGATTTGGAAGAGGTAGCAAAATAGTGCCAAGGATGCAGTGTGGAGTGAGGAAAAAAGAAAAGATACTTTCACTTTCATCCTTATTATCACCTTAGCTTGCCTTTACCCTAGCTGTCTACTTCAGGACAGGAAATCAGTGTGCTGAGGAAGCCCCTGAAGGAAGGAGGTAGGGACTGGCATATGAGGAGCTCTAAGGGGCAGTGAGTAGGAACTGTGCATTGGCAGCTCTGTGCTGAGACTGGAAGAACTTTGAGAGTGTAGTGCTTGTTGATTTCTTTGTAGGTTTTATGTGACAATCTTTGGACAAAAATCTTTTTTATTTGTTGAGAATGCATTTTGCATAGGTTATAAGTGTGATTTTAGAGGGGAAAAAGAGCAGTGATGGAATCAGAAGAAATAAATAATAAAGGACTGATGGTACCTAGTAGATTAAATGTGGAATTCCATGGCATTCTTCCTTCACATCCACTGTAATTTTAAATAAGATAGACATGCTAGAAAAACACTCAGTCTAAGAATAAACAGGGTGCTTTTGATTTATACTTACTTTGTAATATAATCTGCAAGCATTTGAACCTTACTCATGAAATACAAGATTTAAAGAAGACCAATAACCTGGAATTCCTATCTAAAATGAAGTTATTGGCCGGCGCCGTGGCTCAACAGGCTAATCCTCCGCCTTGTGGCGCCGGCACACCGGGTTCTAGTCCCGGTTGGGGCGCCGGATTCTGTCCCGGTTGCCCCTCTTCCAGGCCAGCTCTCTGCTGTGGCCCGGGAGTTGCAGTGGAGGATGGCCCAAGTGCTTGGGCCCTGTACCCCATAGGAGACCAGGAGAAGCACCTGGCACCTGGCACCTGGCTCCTGCCATTGGATGAGCGCGGTGCGCCGGCCGCGGCGGCCGTTGGAGGGTGAACCAATGGCAAAGGAAGACCTTTCTCTCTGTCTCTCTCTCTCACTGTCCACTCTGCCTGTCAAAAATAAATAAAATTTAAAAAAATAAAATAAAATGAAGTTATTTTCAATTCAGGCAGTCATTGTAGCAGAGATGTGGAGACAGAAATTATTGTGCAGACTCTGAATACATTTTTTTAGAAAGGGCAACCCACTCCATAAAGAGAAGATAGTGCTATTAAAGAATATCCCAGTTCTTGACATAGTATATATTTTTAAAATTAAATGTGTTGACATTTTTATGATGAAAGAAGCAAGGTTACCACATAATGTTTAAGTTGGGATAAAAGCACATTCCTATTTCAGGCACTACATAATGTCTCCATACTTTTGTACAGAATTGAATTTTATTTGTAACACGAAAAGGATACAAATTGGAGAAGAAAAGTGACATTTCTAAAAGTTTTCATGATGAGAGACACATATTAGAATGTCTTCCCACAACACCGATTTCATTAAGGAAAAGAAAATTTCAATTTTGAAGGAAGCACCCAAACATTTTTAATTATTTGAAAAGAAGCACTTACAAATGGGAAAGAGTTCAGCATGTTTAGTGTAGGTAAACTGTTCAGTTATCTGGGTTTTAAAAATTCTTTAGCAGAGCAACTCTTCCATTATTGTTATTTCTCCTAGGTAATGGCCTCCTTCTATGAGGATAAAATCTGAGTAAAGGTAATTTATTGTCCACTAAAATTTTCATCTTCTGTCAGCATCCAAAATATGAGATCATATATATAAGCGCAAATACAAATTATGAAGATTAATTTTATTAAAATGCAGCAACAAGCAGAATTTTCCCCCAATATAATAAATCTTTCAGATGGATCAGAGACCTTGACTTTGAACCTGTGATGTTATGTTGCCCTCTTCAATCTGGTTATACAAGCTGGTGGACCTCTTCACAGCCCTCCCCACTCCTTCCTTCCAAATCAGAGCATCATGCATTTTCTCCATATTCTCGGGAACTAAATGAGCAAAAATCAACAACTGAGAAAAGCACGTGATTAGAAATGACTTGCATTTATAAATAAATCTTTGTTTTTCAAATCGTGTTAACAAAATTCTGTATCAGAATTTTCTAAGTAAAATCCTATAAACCTTAGTTCTAAACAATTAAGTTGGAGATGAAATCATGACCTGCTGTGTCTCTGCATAATCACCATCCTTCAGAGTCTACAACAAAAACTGTGTCCCTGCAGGAGCAATCACTGGGGCAGCTGCCTCCTGTCAGCCTGGACCTTTGTTCTTTCCTCAGAGACAAGACCTTGCGAGTGTCTGTTCACTTCATTATTTCCAGAGTGTCTCAGCCATCAGGAGACTTTCAGGGTGCACCAACCATGTGTAAGGGAGGTGTTGTGAGCTAAGCTCTGGTCCTATTGGGTTTGTGACAGCACACTGATTGCAGGGACCGGAGTTTATTTGCCTTTTGGCACAGTTAATGTTAAGAATAAATTCTCACGGACTAGACAGCATGAGCTCATTGGTTTCCAACACTGCTTCTTGCAACTGAGATAAAGACTTTTTCTTTTGTCTGCCCAAAGTCAGTGCTCACCGTTATTGACATTTTTGAACATTTGAGTTTCCTAGAACTCTACCTTTTATCTTTATTTCTTGATGACCTTTACCCAGTCACCCTCTGAAGACATTTTGAGAGAATTTCAGCATCACCTCAGTGTTTATGTTGCCTATTCAGAAACAAGCTGCTCAACTTTACTGCTGAGTCATCCATTGACAGGAAATACAAGAAATGGTTGAACCATTTCTCATAACAAGCACTACATTTTGGCCATGTTATCTGGCACACTACCTCCAGTTGTTTCAAAGTTCTGAAATTTCTCATGTAATAATAATCAAGTTGTGTAAAATAGTCAGGGTGTGGAGCTACCTAGGGATCTAGGTGTGCCTGGAAATATGTGTGGCTTCAAACTTTTTAGCCATATTATTTTACTCTGCAAAATAGGAATATAAATGGTAATGCCTTTCACCAACTGAGACAGAGGTCTACAGAATCTGCTAGTAGCTAATACAGGCGTGCAGCCCTGTAAATCCCTCCAGCAGGAGTCCTGGGACACTGCAGAGACCATGCAGCCTCCCATGCCTTAGGAGCCTCTCGGGCTCCAACCACTTTCTTTTCTCCCACTGACTCCTTGAGGACTCTCTACAGCATATCAATCAGATGCACCATTTCTTTAACAATTCAATCCCTCCCTTGCATCTTTCTGGGGATCTAGGAAAAAAATATAGCACATTAATTATGCTAATAATAATATTACTTTATTTTCAACATCCCCTCATATGCCAGAATTCTAGCAGGCCCCTGGCCATAAATATAAACTGTTTTATAGAAAATGGTATTCCATACCATGGTGATTGAAATAAAATATAGACCCATATTGGACTGTATATACAAATTGGAACAGACGTTCTGAGTTAGGCTACATCTCATCCACTGAGAGCTGAGAATAAGATCAGATTTTCATTGGGAAAATGATAACACTTTTTCTTCATTTGTGAAACCTTATTTTTATAACCTCTACAGTGATTGCCTCTTTAGTGTATGAATATCAAAAATTCAATATTCTATTGGCTTCAGGGTATAGGTAGAGCTTACGTCTTAATATATAGAGACTGTATATATTATCGCTTAATATATATAGGCCATATATTAACACTCTGCCCCAATCCTAAAGTTTCCTTCAGCTTCAGTAGAATTTGGACAGGTTTCTTTCTGAGTAAAAGGCCCTGGCTTCCTTTTTCCTGGAGCATTTATTTGAGAATAAAGTTGTAATTGTAGATGTTCTCTTTCCCTCTGAGATGTAAATCTTCTACAACCCAGAAATGTCTTTCTCAATGATCTGGGAACCATTGTTTTGGAATTTAACCAGCAAGAAAGATAGGGTTTCTAGCTCCTAGTCTCTGTGGGAAGGTAGGAGCCTAACCTAGATAAGTGGCAATTAGCAAACACAGATGGCCCAATCACCCTGACCAACATTGCCACTTATGTCTTCTAGTACTTTTCTACCAGCTCATTTGCAAACTCTCCTGCCTTCTGCTTTGAGTTCACTGCTCTCCCCTGTCTATAAGTCTTGACTTCTGCAGTAGATTTGAATAAAGTTTACTTTGCCTGTTTAGTTCCTTCTGGTACAACTTTTCTTTCACACAGCAAAAAGAAAATTGTGAAAACACAGGGTCTGAACCCCAGGCCTGATGTAACTGAGTGCAGGTAGATAATGTAAAGGCCACTGGAATGTTTATTGCTCCAGAAAGTCCTGTACCTGGGGACGTTCCAAACTGCTATGATAATTCACTATAAGTGCCTTGTTGTACACCCCCCAACACACCTGATTAGGATCCCTCTGGTGCTCTGCACCTCCCCCAACAAGCAGAGTAAGAAGGGACTCTGCCTGCTGCTCAAATGGAATGAAGCCTGGCCTCAAATCCCCTGCCCTCTCTCGACTGGTTCAATCCCATGCTGTCTCCTCTGTCCCTATTCTGTCCCCCTAATATAAAGTCTCCTCTAATTTAGCTAATTCTTCTCCTTCTTCAAACCCTAAACTCCTAAAACCTAAGAAAAATAATATGAGAAGTGGATACCATGGCTTTCTTTCACAGCAGCACATTGTCAGTGGATCAGCACCATGGACAACGACAGGGATGACTGGGTTAGTATAGAGGTGCATATTGAGGACACATAAGGCCGAGCTAATGGAACTTGTATGGCTTGACATGTTAGCACTGGATTAAATGAACATTCAGGAAGTCCTCACAGCACTAAGAGTAAATTTTGCAATAAGTCACTGAGTGAAGGAAAACCCAGATGCAATGCAATGAATGCTTGGCTCGCCTCTGCAGAACTTCCCTCTCCAATGAGAGTGTGCTTAAAGAAGTCATCTTTTGGTGGGGAGAAAGAGGTTAGGAAAAGATTGCTTTAGGATTGCACATGATTATCTTTACTTATATACAATTTTCACTATCTTTATGTGCATTTGTAAAACTGAATGAAAATACTGTAGATTTGTGATAACATGACCACAAATCTTAGATGATTGAGTTACTTTGAACTCCACTTAGCAAATTGTGGAAGGCTATTTCTGTTTCCCTGTGGGCATTATGTTAGAGTTTCTAGACTTATTTAGAACTCGTCTGATGTCATCAGACATATTTATCTAAATAAACCATTTGTAATAGTATATAGAGGTTTTGTACCTTTATAGCAGGATTACTTTTAAACTTCCAGAAACCACAAAGAGAGAAGGATCAAAAATCACAACTTCACAGGATTGTCAACCTGTTTGTAATACTTCTCTTTGCTCAGAAACACCAGGAAGTGGAGGCACAAAGAGAGACAGCTAACTTGAGTTCTTTCCTTTAAAAACAATGAAAGTTAAACCTTTTAAAGACAAGTTTTATGTCAAATACTAACTGATATTATCCACGATTATACCAGTGAACTCTTAATTTCATATAAGAGTACTTTAGGGAAGCTTGTCTTAGAAAATCTCATTACTGTATTTGTTTTTCTTTAAATATGCAGATGCAGTGCGAGACCATGCATGGAGTTTATTAGGACTAGCTAATTTTCTATCAAGTTTAGGGATCCAAGATTAGCCATGTGCACTTCATAGCTGGCATTGCCAAAAGACAAAATTTCACTTACAAAAAGTGAGAAGCACTTTGTTCCTTGGAAATCAAAGTAATATGTGATGTAAAATATCACAGTACAGTTGAGAAAAAACTAGCAAAACTTCCAGAACCTACAACCAAAGATAATTGTGTTATTAAGAACCCATTTGACTATGTATGGATGAAAAGCCCTATTTTGTGCAATCTACAATAGATTTAAAATATATCTGAAACATCTAAATTACTTTTATTAATATATACAAAATGTATAATTTTGGGGAGTATGCTGGATTAATTGCCTAACGAAGTCACTGAGTCCCATGAGCATGCTATGCAAATCGTTTTATAAAAGGTCATTTTTATTAGCAACTGTAGTCAAATCTAAAATGCAATTTCTGAAATAATGTGGCACATAATGTGCTGATACTTTCAAATACTAAGGCTATTAAGCCCAAGAATGCCTATTTTAGGAGCCTAAGTTTAAATTAAATGAATCTGAGTTGTGATTTACTCTACATTCACTTATTTCACAAATGTTCCTTGATGATTTACTAGTGCTCAGTGCTGGAGAGGCCACAGTCACCTCCCTTGATTATTCTGGCCCAGCCATCGAGTGCTTTATCTGCAGACCATCTAGCACTCAGACACACAGCAAGTCTTCAATAAGTAGCTATTACTCCGCTTGAAGAAACTTTTGTGCAACTTGTGCTAGGCACAAGGCATTGCTCTAAATCTTGAGGATACGACCGGTGACCAAGACAGATTTGCTGCTCTCATGGGAATCTTCCTTCTGTGAGAAACACAAACCATAAATAAGCAGCCAAAGAAGTAAATGGGACCACTTCATTGCTTTAAAGTTCAGTGGAACTTTATGGAAAAAGAATAACCTTTATTTCAGTAGAAATACTGTGGAAAAGAATAACCTTTATTTCAGTAGAGTTGAGTTCAGTTTCTCTCAAGACCAGTAGTCTTGACCTCTATCACAACGCCTTGAATAATGACTTCTTTGCCTATTTTGGACAACATATAACAGAAGGATCAAGGAAGATTCCTTTGAACTGAAAACTGACCAAGCAGAAAGAGTCAGCAAACAAAAATTCAGACAAAGAGCAATAGAGGCAGAAAGGCTTGAGGAAAATACCCTGTTCTCTGAGGCCATTTTTAAAGTTTATTTATTTTTATTAATTTATTTATGAAGCAGAGTGACAGAAAGAATGAGAGACAGGGAGGGAGAGAGAGAAACACACACACACACACAGAGAGAGAGAGAGAGAGAGAGAGAGAGAGAGAGAGAGAGAGAATATCTTTCATGTGCTGGTTCATTCTCCAAATGACCCCAACAGCAAGAGATGGGCCAGACTAAAGCCATGAGCCAGGAAACCAGGTCTTCCAAGTGGGTAGTAGAGACTCAAGTATTTGAACCATCATCTGATGTATTCCCAGGTTGGATTGGAAGCAACGGAAGGATTCAATCCCAGACAAACCAATAAGGAATGAAGGTATTCCAAAAGAGAGCTGAACCCTCTGTGCCACAACACCATGCCAATTTTTAATATGAATATTTTCCATAAATAAGAATCTGCAAACTTCCTTTGGTGGCCAGCAGAATGTTTGGTTGCTCTTTTGTTTTATTGTTCTAGGCCCCTCGCCCCCCCAAAAAAAAGTTGTCAGGCTTTGAATTAAAATCTGTATTTCTGATTTCCACCTGACTTTCCCATAGAACACAGAAGATCTGGAGTCTGCGTTTCAGAAGATCTGAACCTGAATTTCAGCACAGCATTGTCAGCTGGAGAAGGAGGCAGTCTACGCTATAGATGACAGGTGAGGTTTGTAATCACTTTTGCTTATCTTGTCTCTTTCTTCTTTTGTCCCACTGCTGAGGCCAAAGTTCAGTTGCTTTTTCTCTTCATGCTCATGCAACTGCGTTTTTCAGTACTTTTATGTAGATCAGAAGGAGGGAAAGAAAGGTTAGGTACCAAGAATAATGTGTTTTAAGAAATGTGGGAAAATACATAAACTGTCTTTGTATGAGTTGAATACATTTCAGCCTTTCCTCTATTTATATTTTCTTCCTACTCTTATTAGGCATGTGAGTTTGAGATACTTCAGCTACGGTTTTAAAAATAAACAGGATGCCATGTTAATGAATTTGATTATCATAACTATTTCACAATATATGGATATATCAAATTATATTGAACATCTTAGATGTGCATAATTTTAAATGATCAATTATACCTCAATAAACATTTAACAATCAAGAGAAGAATAAAAAATATTTTTGGGAAAAACAAAATAAAATTAGAATAAATACATTTACTAGACTGCTGCTGTAAGACAAATTTGGGTGTCCAGACTACCTGAATTTGAATCAATGTATTAACATAATAAGCCCATTAAACACTCCTCTTCCTCATCTATAAATCTACTGATTTGTATATATATATTATTCAGACTTTCACATTATTCTAAAAATTAAGAGTTAACCTATGTAAGGGCATAGTACCTGCTAGACACTCAATAAATGTAAAATTCTAGTTACATGTACAACTAATTTGTGGTTTGGTACAAAAACAATCAGAATAATTTACAAGTCTGTTAAACAGAAGAAACTAGAGAAATGGGTCAAAAGGGAGGGAAGCAGCGACATTGTAATAGAGACAGGTGACATCTAAGGCACATACGGACACAAAAGGCTCACAAGATAAGACTCCAGCTTGATGTGCAGGGGATAACCATGCAACAAAACACCTCCACTACTCAAAAACAAGATAGAGAAACTGAAAACAAAATAGGATACAGTTACAGCTGGACCTGTCCAGGTCAGAACTAACTCCCCAGCAATGAAAATATTGTTGATGACTAACAGATACATGCTTGCAAATCCTTGCACATACTGCCTCAAAGCCCACAGTGTTAACCCCTAGACATCTTAGCCTTAATGGTATTCCTACCGAGACAACCTTCCCACTGCAAGAGCTTTGCTCTGCTTCAATACAACCATGCCTCTCAACTCACCCTTCTTTGTCCGTGTTCCTCAGTCTTCGTGATCACGAGGCACAACCCTGAAAGGCTAGAACCACAGATCCCTGCATCATTTCCTCAACTCACAGTGTGTGCCAGCCAAATGCCAGGTTCCTCACTCATGTCATAAACAACCTTTGAATAACAGGATAACTGCATTTTACAGACAAGGGCAGGGACAAAGGTGATAGGTAACATGTCAAAGACACACAGGCAAAGAGAAAGACGCTTGTATGAAAACCTTTCACAGTACTTATATCACTCCCAGCTAGAAGTGGAGCTACTGTGTAACCTCCTTGAGGTATTGAAACGAAAGCATTTCCAGATTACTGGTTTTGTCAAATTTTGACATGCATAAGAATCACCTGCAGAACTCATTAAAATGCTCTGCTCCCAGGAACTCTGATTTACAAGGTGGTCCATCCACTTACATTGAGAAGCATGAGTGGATGTCTCTCTCATCTCAGGAACTAATTTTTAAATGAAAAATGGTAGCACATATTGAAGACTTCCTAATGGTATCTGAAGAGGAGGATGCATGAAACTGGATGAAACACAAGCTCGTAATGTCACAGAAATCTTTAAAATTGTCTCAGGTAGTCTTTTAATTAGGGTAAAATTGAGGGGACACACAAGACTTGACAGTGAAATTTAACTAAAATGATTAAATTTCAATGAAATTATATGGCTCATGATTTGTTTTATATTCATAGTCAGGAATATTTTAGGTAGTTTGCTCACTCAAATACAGAATATAGGCATATTTAATTGCATACTAAAATATTAATGCTTACCCTTCTTAATTACATCATACAAACAAGCCATGCACATTTAAACACCAGTAATTTCCACTGCATTTCAGCCTGAAGTGGGAGACTTTCCTTCATCCCCTCCAAGTTCTAGGATATGTTTGCTGGTGAAAACCCTGAGAACACTCCTTATAGCAAACACCAGGATGTAAGTGTGGGCACTACGAATGAAAATGATGTAAAACTAGAACTGTCTTCTTCCTCATTTCTTGGTAGAGCAGATCAGATCCTCAGGCCTACATTTTTAAGTGCCATCCTGATATCTTTGAGGTTCACAGGGCCCAAAAAGCCCAAAAGGCTGAAAGACTCCAGCCTACCCAGGTGGTTTCCCCTATCAGCTGGAGCAGCCACACCCCACGCTGTCCTCAGCCTAATGTCACTGCTCAACCTCAGTATCATTCAAACAAGCCAGTTGCATACTCCTATGAAAGTCAGCGAGCACACCAGCTTCCATTTACTGGCACACATGCCTCCCACAGCCTCCTGCCCTCTGGTCCTGAGTGTGGACCCCAAGTGGCCCTGTGTGGAATGAGGAGTCCTTCACACCTGGGATGTGAGTATATGTGGTGGATAACTTGCTGCCTATCTCAGATGTGTGGGGCTGGGTGTTGTAAGCTTGACCATCCATTCTATCCATCCGATACTTTTTAGGGAAGAGATCCCTCCCTCACCAACAGAATGAATAGGAGGCAATAAAGGTGTAGAATATCTACAAGCCTTTAAGTCTTGAACTATTCACTTCCTGTTTATATTTTTTCTGTGTAATTACCCTGATGAGAAACCTTATTTTCACCTCATGTAGAATGCAGTAAATAAAGACCTCTCTCTGAAGTTAAAAAAGACATGGACTTGAATTTCATCTGCTAGTTTCTCATGCTATGGAAAAGTTACTTAAACTTCTTGAGTGTCAGCTTTCTCCTGTATAAAATGAAAAAAAAAATACTGCTTCCTTCATAGTGCTGCAGAAAAGATAACAAAGAACACTACACAATAAATATTAAACACACATCCTCTGTTGAAAGGATTAGGAATGTGTAGTAAATACAAGTATCAAACACTTACCACGTAAGCTGTGATCAGTAAGAGGTGGAAATCAGTTTGTGTCTGCTCAAGTCAGATAGGAAAATGTAACCACTAAGAAATGGGAAAATGTGACCACAAAGAAAATGAATGTCAGTCATTGCACAGCTGTAGCACAACCCAGACAGGACTGAGCATTCTTAGGGATCTCGAAAGCTCAGAGCCATGAGACCTGGCAGAGGAATTCACCACCAAGCAGAGGGTCAACACCTAGGAAGGCTTAAGTTTACTCCTAGGAGAGCAGATGGATGGTACCGGTCAGAAAGCAAGGGTCCTGCACCAGTTTCAGAAGAGCCCGGTGTCAATCTGTCCAACTAGACCAGAATCCATAGCAGTACGGAACAGTGGGGCGTGGAGTTCCTGTGCACAGCTGTAAGGACACGTCAGATAAACCTCAGCAGATTTACCCAAGATTCCCCAATAATAAACTGACTCACGGGTCCACTACTGCTGTTCATATTTGATGTATTAAATATTTTTAATATTTTTTCTTCATTTTTGCTCTTGAATAGTTATAAATGAATAAAATATTTTACAGGTGGAGTATCTCTTATCCAAAATGTTTGGGAAAATAAGTATTTTGAATTTCATATTTTTGAATTTTTAAATATATACATATGCATAATTATAATAAGGTATGTTGAGAATGAGACCCAAATTTTCTGTTTTCTAAGATTTTTTTAAAATTTATTTGAAAGGTAGAGTTACAGAGAGACGGGGAAAGACAGAGAGAGTGACAGAGAGAGAAAGAAGAGAGACTCTCCATCTACTGGTTCACTGCCCAAATGGCTGCAATGGTTGGGGAGTTTGGGCCAGGCCAAAGCCAGCAATCTGAAACTCCATCTGGGTCTCCCATGTGTGTAGCAGGGGTCCAAGCACTAGGGCCATCTGCTGCTGCTTTCCTGGTCACATTAGCATTGAGCTGAATAAAAAATGGAGCAGACAAGACTTGAATGGGTGCTGACATTGGATGCTGGTGTTACAGACATTGGCTTAACCCAGTACACCACAACTGCTGCCCTGAAACCCAAGTATTATATACATAGCCTGATGATACTTTAACATAATATTTGCAGTGCACCTGCATGACTGAAACCTGTCTCATAAGATCAGATATGGAATTTTCCACTTACAATATCATGTTGGTACCGAAAACTTCAGATTTTGAAGACTTTTTTGATTTTTGATTTTCATATTAAGAATGCTTACATAAAATAAAATAAAGACCTGGGAGAATATTTTCAATTTTGTACCATGGTGATTGATATTCCACTGTAACAATTATAAAAGTGTTTGTCTCTATGTTTAAAATAGTTCCTTAAATTCTGAGAAGTGCATGACTAGGTCAATAATTAGGAAGGCTTTCAAGTTTTTTAATTTGATTATTTCCATTCACAATTTCTAAGTTTACATTCCCATGACTACTACATCATATTATTTGTTTAATTGAATTTGGAGTGGTTTGCTTAATATTAAACATTTTTGTTAATTTGATTCCCTTGGTTTTATTAAGCAGATGAATAGTTTTAGGGACTTTGGTATGAATTTCATTCCTCATTTGTGAATTGGCAGTTTGTGTTGCTCACTGCTTTATCAGCTGCAGTGGTTGTAGTGTTTTGATATCTACAAAACTTGGCAAATTTTATAGTAAAATATATAGTCTCTCCAATCTATTGTTTATCAATTTTTTTCAACTAAAGAGCTTTAATTGTTGATATTTCTATAAATGCCTAGACAAAATGTTTTATGAGATGTTTTCCTACATTTTAGATATATGTATGTATAAACAGATTTTTTTTTTATTTTGGGGAAAAATAGACTTTATGCAATGCGTAGGTACAGTTCCAAGAAGACACCATACTTCCCTCATTCCCCTGCTTTCTCCTAATCCCCCTCCTCAATCCACTCTGTTCATCAGTTTCTGCAAAGCCATAAATTCAATCCACTCTATACTCACAGGCTTAGTTTGCCACTAATCAGAATATTCAACAATTAAAATTAGCAGGACCACACAGTTCCACAGGAGTACAACCAAGGGCTAAAAATAACAATCATGGTAACTGCATTGTGGTGTAATCGGTTGAGCTGCCTCCTGCAATGCTGGCATCCCATATGGTCAGTGGTTCTGGTCTCATCTGCCCAATTCCAATCCAACTCCCTGCTAACGTACCTGGGAAAGCACTAGTGGATGGAAGACCACTCTTTCTGTATCTACCTCACTCCGTAACTATTTCAAATAAATAAATAAATTTTTAAAAAGAAAATATGCTTCTGTTCAGACATATACTCACTACCAAGAAGGCAGTCATTACATATTCAGTGCTACTACATTTTATTTTGTTTTACTTATTTGAGAGACACAGAGAACTCCCACCTTATGCTTCACTCCCCCAAATTCCCACAACAGCTGAGGCTGGGCCAGGTTGAAGCTGAGAGCCAGGAATGCAATCCAGGTCTCCTGTGTGGGTGGCGGGAACCCAGGTATCAGAGCCATCAGCACTGGCTCAGTAAGTGTGCATTTGCAGGGAGGTGGAGTGGAGAGCCAGAGCCAAGCATCCAACCTAGGACCTCTGATGTGCAACATGGGCATTTTAACCACTAGGTTAAGCATCTACTCCTTTCATTACATTTTAAAAAATGAAACAACTGTGTGCACTAATTTTTTATCAAAAAAATAAATTGAAGCGGATAACGTCATTATCTTAATGTCAAATCCATTGGCTGAGGTCATATACCAGCCTTAGTCACATATCCACTAATTTAAATTTTTATCAGCACTCCTCTGATCTGAGCTAGACACATAGTCTCTGTATGTTTTTAGGAGTTGGATTCCTAGCGTTTCCCTTACCTATAGCCATGCTATGCCTGCAGTGTTGTTCATTTCTTCATTGTTTACACCACCAGTGGACTGTCACAGTCTGAAAATGGCATTTATGAACTCTCAGTGGAGGACTCTGCATACAGCTCCTGAGTGTGTGTGTCACGAACATTTCGTTTTTCTAGTGGTTTTAGAATAAGAAATTCTCGGTGTCACATTATGATGCAGTAGCCACTATTGAGCTCAATAACTATAAAAGTATACATTCTAATAATTTCATGGAGAGAGGTTTTAATCATTTAGGTTTTTGGCTTTTACCAGCAATCAAAATGTAAACACATCCTCTATGATAAATCTAGCTGCTCTTGAAGAGTTTTGATATTTATCTATCTGCCCTATAAATATCTTATCATAATAAGCGACAGGATTATGATCTTGGCAATAAATTTATTTTAATATGATATTTTGTCATAATCTATAAAACTCGGAGCCCTTTAAAGACCAACCAAGTAAAGATTAAATAGAATCACTTAGGACAAAGTGAGAAAGAATAGCAGTTTAAACTAATCCCATGTGGAATGTGCAATACTGAATTGAAAAACTTTGGATGTTTTTCAAAATTTTTAATGTATTTTTATAAAAATGTAAAACTGTAAAAAGGATAGCTGCAATATTAATCGGCTTGTGTATCCATGAGGAGCCCCCAATGAATAGCAAACAATTCACTTTCCTTTTCAGTATTTTCTTCCTCCTATCCTCACTTGGGGCCTTTTCCTTGTTCTCTTTCAATAGATAGCAGTGATGGAATTAGCGCCCGTGGCTCTTTGTCAGAAACACAAACTTCTTTTTACTCCTTTTTGTTCATGGTGCATTTGGAAGGATTTTTGGCTCTTGTCTAAAGGCCTGTCAGAAGCTAGGGGGGCAAAAGACAATGTGGAGATTACAAGTGGGAGGCCAGGGCCAAGTTTGCTAATGGAATATTTGTATCTGGCTGGGACTGCTGCTGTTGGTATGAATGTAGCTAGTGAACCTTGGGTCTACGGAACAGCTGTTCCCTCTCCAGAGAATTAAAATGCCTCCTACGGCTCGAAAATGAATATGGGGATGGCAGAAGGTAAGCTAAACAATATCTCATATTTCTTCCACTGCCTTTAACCACATCTTAAATATGTTGGATGGCCCAAAGGACATGCTCTTTTATTTCACCACAGAGCTGAGATAAATCTGGTTAGATGAAACTAACTTTAATATGGGAGTTCATTTATTTACTTTACTCAGGAATTAGAACTTGGAGGGCAATCCTATGAGTTAGAAGAGACCAAACACTAACCTAAAGTTTGAAGTTGACAATGATCTCCCAATTCATATCATTTTCAGATCTAAAACCTGGGCTGGCACTGTGGTGTAGCAGGTAACTCTGCAGCCTGCAGCACCAGCATTCCACAAGGGTGCTGGTTCGTGTCCCAGCTGCTCCACTTGCAATCCAGCTCCCTGCTAAGGGCCAGGAAAATGCAGCAGACGATGGCCCAACTGCTTGGGCCCCTGCTACCCACATGGAGTCTCAGGTGAACTCCTGGCTCCAGGTTTCAGGCTGGCCCAATGCTGGCCTTCACAGCCATCTGGGGAGTGAATCAGCAGATGAAAATTACTCTCTCTGTCCCTCTCTGTGTAACTCTTTCAAAGTAATTAAATATATCTTTAAAAAATAGTACAAAGATATATATTCATAGTCCTCAGCTAGACATAAAGTACTTAGGTAATAAGGATGCTTGAGTGATAATCATTTTAATACCCCTAAAAGGTAGTGTTTTCATTGCTATGTTAACTTTCTAATGGTTTTTACACCTCATTGGGACAATTCCAGAACTTTCCAGTCCAAAAGAAAATAATCTATCCTTTTGATGCAATGAAAGAGAATTTCATCCCATGTTTTTGATAAACACTTTCCTGCAGTTCCTTATTCTGAAGGGAAAGTCCCATATTTTTAATGATACCAAGTGAGTACTAGTTATAGTATTAATTCACAATGTACAGCACATTAGAGACAGAGATCCTACATGATTTTTTTTACCATCTTGCCGCTCTCTCCTTTTTAAAGAATTGATTAATTATCTATGCAATTTCCAGTTTAACACCAAGTTTTTTTTAATCATTTGCTATTATCTTTATACACAGAAGATCGATTTAATATATACTATGTAAAGATTTCATCAGTTTGCACCCACACAGAAACACAAAGTGAAAAAATACTGTTTCATTACTAGTAATAGCATTATTTCACATTGGATAACACATTAAGGACAGATCCCTCATGAGACGTAAGTACACAGTGACTCCTGAAGTTGATTTAACAATTTGACACTCTTGTTTATGGCGTCAGTAATCTCCCTAGGCTCTAGTCATGAGTTGCCAAGGCTATGGAAGCCTTTTGAGTTTGCCGACTTCGATCTTATTCCGACAGGGTCATAGTCAAAGTGGAAGTTCTCTCCTCCCTTCAGAGAAAGGTACCTCCTTCTTTGATGGCCCCATTCTTTCCACTGGGATCTCACTCGCAGAGATCTTTCATTTAGGTCTTCTTTTTTTTTTTTGTTTTTTTTTTTTTTGTTTTTGTTTTTCAGAGTGTCTTAGCTTTCCATGCCTAAAATATTCTCATGGGCTCTTGAGCCAGCTCCGAATTAATACTATAACTAGTACTCCAACAGTATTTACAGTTTGTGTCTCTATGTGAGGGCAAACTGCTGAAATCTTTACGTAATATGTACTAAACTGATCTTCTGTGTATAAAGAGAATTGAAAATGAATCTTGATGTGAACAGACGGGGAGAGGGAGCGGGAGAGGGGAGGGTAGCGGGAGGGAGGGAAGTTATGTGGGGGGGGAGCCATTGTAATCCATAAGCTGTACTTTGGAAATTTATATTTTTTAAATAAAAGCTTTATATATAAAAAAAAAGTGTTCACCAAAACTTAAAAAAAAAATGATACCAAGTGAAATTTTAAAAATGCCTAATGTAAAGTGTAATGTTTTCCCCCATTTTGTAGCTGTCTCATTTTCATGAGGAAACAATATTATATTATTGTTTTTTTTTTTTATTTGACAAGTGGAGTTAGACAGTGAGAGAGAGACAGAGAGAAAGTTCTTCTTTCCGTTGGCTCACTCTCAAATGACCGTTATGGCCGGCCCTGTGCCAGTCCGAAGCCCGGAGCCAGGTACTTCTCCTGGTCTCTCACGTGGGTGCAGGGGCCCAAGCACTTGAGCCATCCTCCACTGCCTTCCTGGGCCAGAGCAGAGAGCTGGACTGGAAGAGGAGCTGCTGGACTAGAACCGGCACCCATATGGGACGCCACCGCAGGTGGAGGATTAACCAAGTGAGCCCCGGTGCCAGTCCCTACTATATTATTTGAAGGAAATATATTGTAGGCATTTGTTCTGATCTGTCAAGGCTAAATGAAAGGACAGTGGTCTAGCTTTCCAGGGTTCACTCCTCCCAGGGTCTTGGTCCATGCATAAAAACCATCTCATTTTGAACAAACACTCTCATTAACTGCTCCAGACAAGGGTGCCATGCAAGAAAATGCACTGGGAGGAGGACTGGAGCCATTGTCAGCTTCTTTGCCCTGGGATTTTCCTGGAAGAATTACCATACAACAAAATTGCATGGTCACTCAAATCTGATGACTGCATTCCATTCTTGGTATGGCGATTTTTAAAAATAAATTAATAAACACAACTAGAAAAATCACCCAAAATTTGTTCTGTGTGACTCCAAATGTTTATTTTTCTCTAATTGTGTTCTTAAACATGTCATTTCCTGATGGTATTAAAGACAAAGTTGTTAAGTTTGTGACTATAAAGTAAATTGATAATATGTCACTGTAAAAATTAAAAAAAAAATAAAAAAGGAAGGGGGAGAGGGGAAGGACCATTAAAACTGTACATACAAAGTATATTAAATTTGTTTCCTTTTTATAGATTTTAAAATTATATTTATGTATATATCAAAATTATACTTATTTATGTATATATCAAAATTATATTTATTTATGCATATATCAAAAATGAATTAAAAAAAAAGTTGGGTTCATATGCAAAAGCTTTAAAAATGATTCTGACAAATGTTTTTGTATTTTATGCTAAATCTAAGTGTAATCTCCAAACATACGATTTTACAGTCATTTAGCAGCTGCAGGTTAAAACTGTGTTTAAGTTTCCCAGCTTAGCTTCTCACAAGTTCTAGGATTATGGACCTGGCCAGCGCATGGAAGGTGACTCCAACTACGGCCGGGAATGTGCAGCTCTCTCTGTCCACTCTCTCCAGGTCACCATCTTTCAGTTCAGCCATTCGACAGAACACGCGGGCTTTATGTCCCCATTGGCACCACCAAACTTCTCCCCTTCAGAAACCCGAGCTCTCTGCAGAGCAGAAAACAAGGACTGGATCTCACGCTTTGCATGTAAAGCTGTTTCCACACCCATTAGCACCTCGCCCTGTGCCTTCTGGTGAAGAGTGAAACTTCATTTTTGAAGACCTACTAAATAATGTAGTGAGCTTTTGGAGGTGATAGGAACAGCGGACGCTCTGAGAAGGCCCCCTTGTCTGGCATTTTTTCTCTTCTCTTGTTCAGAATAAAGATATTTGGAAAGTGGGGACTGCCAATCTCAACATAGTCCAGTGCAGTTTACACTGGAAAAATCCTTATGGATGTTAAAGATTGAACCCTCTTAGTTCAATTGTGCTTATTAACTGAGCGTCTGGACAAACCCCTGCTAACGATTTCCATCTAGTACTAAGAGGCCTAGAGGATGAGATTAAAGGCAAAACACATACTTCGTCCATTGGCAAATACTGAGTCTTGACAAAGAATTTATCTGAGGGTTACAGACTAAACAAACACAAAATAGTAACAAGAATAGCAGCAGAGGCGTCTCTGTAACAACATAATAGAACAAGAGTAAAATCATCATCCTAAGAGTTGAAGAGATAACACCAGGAAGCAGAAATAACAATAATGAAAGGAAATCACAATAGGTTTTTGAACTCATCACAGGCTACAAAAAATACAGAGACTCTGGGGTGCAGCATGAAAGGTGACTATAACCAGAGACTAATTGGATATAAAACTGGATGAGATGGAATAGGAGATGCATGAGAAGACAAGTTAGTGGAAGAATAGAAATATTAAGGTCATATTAGAAAAACTATTCTGTAAAATTGCTTAAAAATTCACGTCAGTAATATAACAAAAACATCAATTATTTCCACAGAATACAACAAAAATGGCCGAAAGATTAAAAAGACAAGGACACAAAGGAAGGGAAAAAGATGGAAGATGTGGAGTAAAAGTTATGGAAGAAGAATAATTTTATGTCTCAAGGCAAAAAAGACATAAATAAAATCTAAAACAATAAGCAAACAAAATAACCACTAAAAAGTTATATTATACATCAGATAAAGAATCCCATACTTAGACATCCTTGGCACAATTTTGAATTTAAGCATAAAGAATAACTTAGTATTTTTGTATTATTTATATTATTACCTATATTATCTATAATGTTTTTAAAGGAAAAGGCTATTAGTTGAGTCTCTCAACTAGCTAAATTCATTTGTAAAGAAAACAAATAGACATTCTTTTATAAACAATATTGCAAAATATACTAATACCTCCTTATTTGGTTTATGAACAACATAAAATATTTCAGAAAAGATAAAAATCGTAATTAGGAATTTAAGAAAGTATAAGTAGTAGTAGGGATAGTAGAGGTCAATTTGAATTTATTTTTCTCTTCTAAGATCTATGACAAGTGGAAATTTTCTGAGATGTAGGTAAATATTTAAGCATAAGAAAGTATTACAGTGGGGCCGGCATTGTGGCATAGCAGGTGGAGCTGTGGCCTGCAGTGCCGGCATCTCATGGACGCCGATTCTAGTCCTGGCCTTTCCACTTCTGATCCAGCTCTCTGCTATGGCCTAGGAAAGCATTAGAAGATGGCCAAAGTGCTTGGGCCCCTGCACACTCATGGGAGACCCAGAAGAGGCTCCTGGCTCCTGGTTTCAGATTGGCTCAGCTCCAGCTGTTGCAGCCAAAAATTGGAGAGTGAACCAGCAGATGGAAGACCTCTCTCTCTCTCTCTCTCCCTCTCCTCTCTCTGTGTAACTCTTTCAAATATATAAATAAATCTTAAAAAAAGAAACAATATAGTACCATTATAGCATAATGACAAAAAAAGCTTCTCAAATATTCAACCCAAGAGTGATATACAGCAAGTTGTGTTTATGATGTTTTTAATGGCATAAGAGCATTTCAGATACACTATTTAGCAAGGGTGCTGTACCTGGCCTAGTGGTTAAGACACTGCTTGGAACACCTGCCTCTCAAATTAGAGTCCCTGTTTTCAAGCCTTGGCTTTGTTCTCCATTCTAGTTTCCTGCTAATGCGCACTATGGAGTTGGTAGGTCACGGCTCAAGTAGTTAGGTCCTGCCACCCACATTGGAGACCTGGACTGAAGACCTTGCTCCTGGCTTTGGCTTGCCTGGCTATGGTGGATGTTTGGGGATTGAACCAGTAGATGGATGATCTCTCTCTCTCTCTCTCTCTCTCTCTCTCTCTCTCTCTCTTTCTCTCTCTCTCACACACACACACATGCACACACAAACAAAGAAGGGGGGGAGAGAAAGAGAGAAAGGAAGAAGGAAAGAGCTTTTCAAGAAATTATGACACACATTAATTCAGTGAAACTGAATTTCCCAAGCTATCAATTTTCTCATCCATAAAACAAAAGGGTTAACAATTTAGACTCCTGTAGCTGTCGTGATAACAAGGTAATAAGATGCTTTGAAGTAATATGTCTCCATAAGAAGAATGTTTTTTGAATGAATGGAATTTTTGGAAGGGAGTTCGCTCTTCAAGCAAATTGATTGGCTTGGTTTGTGGCTCAGAGGCAGAACAATTGTTCTTTCAGTTATAAGTAGAGTTAACTTGCTGAATGCCACTCTCTTTAACAAGGTATATTGCCTATTTTCCTGGGAAGGCAGCGTAAAACAGCACCAATGGCGTTCTGTGACTTTGGCAAGATAAGGAAAGCAATAGGGGCAGAAGCAGAAATTTTGCAAGAGGAAGAAACCCTTCTTTTACTCAGTAAGACCTAACAGGATCAAGTACAGGCATATCAGTAGGGAAGTAGGCAGTGAGATGTTCTAACTCATCTGGACAAGTGAGTGATCTGATCCAGGTAGGAAATAACTACCGAATCAGCTGCCTTGGTTCCTCTTCCCTCTAAACAGAGCCTGACTATGTTTCCCACTCATTGTTGTAGTGGAATTCACCACTGGGACTCAGTTCTGGCCATTAGACTAAAGCTAGAAGCGATGTTCACTTCAAAATAACGTGTCCAACTATGAAACCCTCCCAAGCACAATCCTTCACCCTCTTTCTCTACACTGGCTTCATGCATATATCCAGGGC
Source organism: Sylvilagus floridanus (assembly GCA_949820135.1). Lineage (NCBI taxonomy): Eukaryota > Metazoa > Chordata > Mammalia > Lagomorpha > Leporidae > Sylvilagus > Sylvilagus floridanus. The sequence goes on from OX463226.1 coordinate 109,077,683, forward strand.
AACCCTTGATGGCACATGTTGAATAGAAAAGGGCCACAACACAGATAGAATCTGGGCTCCGATTATTGCAGAGACAAGGGATTCCATCCAACTAGGAACACTGTTTGGGTTTTTCATGAGCATAAAATAAACTTTCATGTTGCAGTGGCTACCATCACTCCAACTAATCAAGGTCCTCATAAACAAGGAAGCAGCAAGGTGAGGAAGCAGAAATTGAGGACCAAAAACCTGAATGTAAAAAGGGCCCTGCACCCCATGGGAGACCAGGAGAAACACCTGGCTCCTACCATCGGATCAGCACAGTGCGCCGGCTGCAGTGTGCCGGCCACAGCGTGCTGGCCACGGCGGCCATTGGAGGGTGAACCAACGGCAAAGGAAGACCTTTCTCTCTGTCTCTCTCTCTCTCACTGTCCGCTCTGCCTGTCAAAAAAAAAAAAAAACATAAAAAAGGTAGTTATCTGGAGCTGGCACTGTGGTATAGCAAGTAAAGCTGCCACCTGCAGTTCTGTCTGCTTCATCTCTGACCCAGCTCTCTGCTATGGCCTGGGAAAGCAGTAGAGGATGGCCCAAGTCCTTGGGCCCCTGCACGCACATGGGAGACTCGTAAGAAGCTCCTAGCTCCTGGCTTCAGATTGGTGCAGCTCCTGCCATTGCAGCCATTTAGGGAGCGAAACAGTGGATGGAAGACCTCTCCTTCCCTCCCCCCCCACCCTCTCATTCTCCCACCCCTCCCCCCGCCTTTCTGTAACTCTGCCTTTCAAATAAATCAATAAATCTTTAAAAAGAAAGATAGAGATCAAACATAATGGGAACCTGCATAACGGGCTTCAGAGACAGAGGAATTTTTGAATCAGCAAAGTGTAAGTGAGGCCTTGGTGCACAGCAGGCATGGAGCAAAGAATTTTTTGACTTAATTGCCATGCATTGTTCTTAATTTTATACAACATTAGCAACAAGGACAGATTCATTCCTACCTAGAAATCAAAGGGAATATAAATGTAGCATCTTACTTGTTAGCATATAAATATGTTCCACAGGTCCCCATTATTTGAAAAATAAAACAAGAGAAAACAAACCAGAAACCAGTCCCTTTGATTCCCTATCTCCCCTGTACTTGTCTTTCAGTTTCACTGCTCTTCCTTTCAGCCAAACCTGAGGACAGTGGACATTGTCTAAGAATTTTCTCTCCCACATTTCTCAAGGAATCCTCAGAATATTCAAATGTGTCATCTGCTACCTCCATTCCAGTACAATACTTACTGCCCTGGAGACTAAAGGCCTTCATCAAAAGAAATCTAAGGGGAAATTTTAAAGTCTCCATCAAACTAAATTTTTTATCTGCTTTCAGTGGAACTAATCAACTGTTTTCTATTTGAAATTATTCATTGAACTCAGAATAAAATGAGTTTTTTTAAAGATTCATTTTTATTTGAAAGAGTTATAGAGAGAAAGAGAGATAGAGAGATCATCCATCTGCTGCTTCACTCCCCAAATGGCCACAATGACTGGGCTGGGCCACGTCAAAGGCTGGAGCCAGGAGCTTCTTCTAGGTATCCCATGTGGATGCGAAGGCCCAGGCACTTGGGTTATCCTCTGCTATTTTTCACAGGTGCATTAGTAGGGAGCTGGATTGGAAGTAGAACTTGAACCCGCCAGAACTTGAACCCGCATCCATATGGGATGCCGGCATTGCAGGCGGCTGCTTTACTCATTATGCCACAATGCCGTTGTGAACCTTGAGTTTTGGGCACAGCCTAGGTACCTCCGTGTGAGCTAGCCATTGCCTATCCTCTGCTACACCTAGACAGCAAATTACAACAGTTCATAGTACAAACATTAAAATTCTATCTCTAGTAAGTTTTAACTTCAGCCTCTGCAAGTTACTTCCCATTGCTCTGCCTCAGTTTCCTTTATTTGTAAAATGGAATAAATCCTTCCTTATGGATTTATTGTGAGGTTCAAATAGAATAAAGCTTAAGAAATGGTTAGAACCATGGCTGGCTTTGGCTTGGCTGAGCCCTGGCCATTGCAGAGACCTGAGGCAACAAAGCAAACAAAAAAAAGCAACAACCAAAGTAAAGCAAACCCAACACCACATCTGCAAGGCTGTGAACACTCTATTGCTATTTCACATTTTAACACTTGTGGCTCATTTTCCTCCCACACTGGATTTCTCTCTGCTCCTTGATTGAGTCAAGTGTTGTTTATTCCCATTCCCCCTCCCCCAACTCCCCAGCCTTGACACTGTCCCTGTCTTCTTTCTCCAGCCTGGAATGTTAATTCATCCACTATGCCTGCCTGGTTACTTTTCATCTTTCCCTCTGAAGGATTGGAATTACCAATTAATTACCACTCTATCTAAAATAGACTTTTTAAAAAAAATTATCGTTGTGTCCTGTTATTTTCCTTGATGGCACACAAAGCTATTTGTAAAGTATACACCCTCACAGCATGTATTTATTACTTTTTTCTCTCCTTGAACAATAGGCTCTATGATGTTAAAGATCATGACTGCTTTGCTCACCTGGAACCTAGAGAGGGCCTGTGACACACAAAGTTGTCAATGAATAAATAATGAGTGAAAAAACAAATTAGAGTAAATGCTGTCAGTCTTGAGTTACAATTAAGAGAAGAGTGGGGACTAGTGACATCAACGGAGGAGGAGGAAGACAAAAGGCAGTAAAAGAATGGGAATATTTTTTAAAGACTTATTTATTTATTTGAAAGTCAGAGTTAAACAGAGAGTGGAGAGGCAGAGAGAGAGAGAGAGAGAGAGAGAGAGAGAGAGAGAGAGAGAGGTCTTCCATCTGATGGTTCGCTCCCCAATTGGCTGCAAAGGCGGGAGCTATGCTGATCCAAAGCCTGGAGCCAGGAGCTTCTTCTGGGTCTCCCACGTGGGTGCAGGGGCCAAGGACTTGGGCCATTTTCTACTGCTTTCCTAGGCCATAGCAGAGAGCTGGATTGGAAGTGGAGCAGCCAGGTCTCCAACCGGCACCCATATGGGATGCTGGCGCTTCTGGCCAGGGCGTTAACTGCTGTGCCACAGCCCCGGCCACAAAGAATGGGAACATTTAATACTTAGCTATGGACATTTTTGAAGTAAAGAAAAGATTCATATTAAGATAATAATCATAAAATTTATGTAGCACAAATTGTACATGTATAAGTTAAAGTCACCTAAGTCTTCATAGAATCTTTGGTATATTTATAACTGACTTATGTTTCAAATGGATATAAATTTATTGTAGTCATACCTAAAGGATGTTGAAGATAAAAAGTTGAATTAGTAGGTGCTCGGTAAATCCTGATTAGACAACAAATTAATTCATAGTTCCCCTGAACTGACTGAGTAGCTATAATTGCTACAATTCTAAGTGACTTGCCTCTCATGACACACCCTGATGGAAGCAATCCTGGGAAGTGAAATTGGCTGCAATTTCTGGCTGAGCTCAACTTACTTTAATATTGTTGGCTTTTTACCAAAATATTTATAGTTTCCGTCTCACCTTCGGTGATTTAATACTCAACCATGGTTCACAGAGGTTAAAAGCAGCAACCTGAGTACATATACAATATTGTTGTCATTGGTGGACAAAATTTTCTCATTTCAAGGATGTGGCAAAAAATTGGTAAGCAACAATAACATGCTGTCTCCTACTTCTATTCAAAACAATTTTTACTGAGAGTAAAATATATATACCAGACATCAGTTTCAGAAGTGACATTAGTGGAATTACAGAGAGAGACTGAAAAACGTGTTGTCACATGACACAAGAACTCTGTTCTTTGGGTTAGCAGTTTGCAAGCTGCAGATGTCTCTGTGAGATACTGAGTCTACAATGCTGAGAGAGAGAGAGAGAGACAAGTCCAAAATGTTTCTTATACATAAGATGAAAAATTAAGTGCTTGTATTCTTATCATTATTGATTAAAATACTGTAAAAGAATCATTCCCCATGGGTGTGCATCCATCCTTAACAGTAGAATGTGCATTGCGTGATGAAGATTCACCTTTACAAGTGCCTTAAGGGAAGAATAACATTTCAACTACGTGCAACAGCATGAGTTAGTCCTCCTAGGGATGTGCACGTGCAGTGCCTCAAACAGCAGGTTGTGAGGATAGTGAAGAACGTCTCTGTGTGTACCTCTTCTCCAAAGGATCCTTTTACGATTTTTCCTTTAATACCTGTTCTTCATCCCACAGCTTCCCAGAGCTCTGATACTGCTCTCTCATTATCAACAACCAAAACAATGGTCAATTGCTGACCCAACAAATGCACTTTCCCCCATCATCTTCTATCTCAGAGCTTTCCGAATTGTCGAATAAGAATTGGTAACAGTTCAGTTGGTGGTCTGGGTTGTAAATCATAACCCTAAGAGAGGACAGGGGAGATCAAGATTCCAAATGGCAAATCTTACTTTTTTCTCACCCATCCCTGAATTGTTCTTCCATTTTTCTGTTAACACTGGCAGTTTTAGTGCCTTTACCCCAACATGTGTTTCATTGTGCCCATAGTAGCAATTTATCCTTTTTCTTTTCTAATCTAGATTAGGAATTTATAGGAATTTATAACTTTCTACTAATTACTTTTTATCTCAAAATTCCTTTTCAAAGTTATAATCTAGTCATTACTTATCCCTATTCTTACTCTATTTGCCCTCCAACTAATCACATTCGTTTTTTCTCTTATTCAATTGCTGATCCCAATAGATTTGCTAACTTAGATGTCTGGGTATTTTTTTGCCATGGCTACACATCTCCCTGTCCCCTTTCATTCTTTCATTATTTCCTCCATAAACATTTACTGGACATCATTATGCCAGAAACTAGAGAAGGTCCTGAAGATGACATACCCTTTGGTTCTACTTTACTGAGTAAAGAGATACATAAAATGTAAGGGATTAATAATCTGGAAGAGAAAAAAAATCAACCTGGTTTGAGATTTGTTTAAATCCAAGTATGAATGCAGCATACATTTCTGAGCTTAAAAAAGGCACATGGGTGTTTGAGCATTCGCAGTCATCAATGAAGTCATTGCTGAATCTCTGCCAACTTGCTTACCTTACAAAGACAAGTGTTTTGGTTTGGTGTGGTTTGATTGGTTTGTTTACCTGGTACGAGTGTTTATAGGGGAGAAAGAGAGGGCGGTGGCTATAAATTCTCTGTCTCATAAAAAGAAATCAGTATCTTTCCCTAACAAAATTTGTAGTAGAATGGTGGACTTAAATTTAGGATTCTGGAAAAAAAAAAGTTTCAGTCACAGCTACTTTCGGAACTTTGAATAAGAGAGTTCCTGAAGTCCCAGGCAGCATGTGCAATCTCTCCCCAGAGTCTGGAGTACAATACAGGGCACGGATCTAATGTCTTGGTCCATCTTACACCAGGTCTCCTGCTGAGAGTAACAGCACGCCTCTGGGAGCCGCAGAACTATCTCTGTAGAAGAAACTAGGGATTCGTTCTGAGAGTCAAGGCCAGTAAGTGCATAGAAACCATTGCGGGGCACGGTAGGAAATGATTGCAAGTTGATGGAGAGTGTGCCTTTCCAGGCATGTAGAAGGGTTTTAGTACTGCAGGTGCAATTACCACTTAGCAAAGAATCAGCACCCTCTTCCTGAAATTAGAACACAAAATGAGTAAGGCGGGTGGACAAATTGTGGTACATGGCCCTGCTGTGTTAGTGACCTATATTCACTTTCCAAACCTAGTATGAAGCTCTATTTCTGGAACTCACAATCTAATGGAAGGTGGCAGGGAAGATAATGCATTCAAAGGAGGAACACAGGGCTTCTAGCCTTATGATATCTCTTCAGATATCAAAAAGTGAACTTGGGAGAGGCTGCAATTAACCTTTGTCTTCTGATCAGAGAGCCCTGGGGGAGTCAAGTACGCAAGGTTGTGGGTGAGCAACTGGAGCCCTTGGTATGATGACAGGAAGGGCCGAGCAGAACACATGGGCTCCTGTATCATTAAAACCAGGTGATAGAACATGGAAATGTATAATGTAGAAATAGACAAAGGAGCTAAATTCAATCACTGGAGCAAGGGCAGTCTCTTCATCAAATGGTGATGGGAAAACTGGATCTCCACATGCAGAAGTGTTACCTTACGCAAAAATCCACTGAAAATGGATCAAAGAACTAAATCTACAAACTGATTCCATCAAATTATTAAAGAACATTGGGAAAACCCTGTAAGACATTGGCATAGCCAAAGAGCTCCTGGAAAAGATCCCAGAATATAGGCAATGAAAGCCAAAACTGACAAATGGGATTACATAAAATTGAGAAGCTTCTGCACTACAAAAGAAATGCTTAGCAAAGAGGAAACCTACAGAATGGGAGAAATTATTTGCAAACTATGTAACTGATAAATGATTAATATCCAGAATCTATAAACAGCTCAAGAAACTCAACAACAAAACAAACAACCCAATTAAGAAAGGGGCAAAGGACTTAAACAGGCATTTTTCAAGAGGAAATTCAAGTGGCCAACAGACACATGAGAAAATGCTCAGGCTCACTAGCCATCAGGAAAATGGAAATCAAAACCACAAAGAGGTTTCACCTCACTCCCCTTAGAATGGCTTTCATTCAGAAATCAACAAACAACAAATGCTGCAAGGACGTGGTAAAAATGGTACCCTAATCCACTGTTGGTGGGAATGTAACCTAGTCCAGCCACTGTAGAAGACAGGATGGAGATACATCAGAAATCTGAATATAGACCTACCCATATGACCCACCCATCCTACTCCTGGAAATTTATCCAAAGAAAATGAAATCAGTAAATGAAAGAGCTATCTGTAACCCTATGTTCATTGCAGCTCAATTCACAATAGCTAAGAAATGAAGCAACCCAGATGCCTATAAACTGAAGATTGGATAACAAAATTATGGGATAGGTACACCAAGGAATGCTACACAGTGTTAAAAAAAAATGAAATCCTGTTGATTGCAACAAAATGAATACAACTGGAAATCACTATTCATAGTTAAATAATCCAGTTCCAAAAGACAAATATCACATGTTCTCCCTGATCTGTGGTAACTAATAGAATCCCTAAAAGGTAATCAACAGAAGTAAAACTGACTGTGATGTAATGACTTTGAGTAGCTCTTGTCTTTACTGTTAAGGAACAGGGTTTCCCCCCCCCCCATATGATTTGTTGAACTCTGTATTTTTAGTGTAGGATTAATCTCATGTGCATAAAGTCAATTGAAAAGAGGTATTAGTAAAAAATGAGAATAGGATAAGAAGGAGAAAGAAGGGTAGGAGTGCAAGTGGGTGGGAGGATACTGTGGGAAGAATCACTATTTTCCTAAATTTGTATTTATGAGATGCATGAAGTGTGTATACCTTAAAGAAAAGTTTCTGGGGGAAAAAATAAAACATAAATTTAATCATGAAAAAAGAGGAAAAAAAATAACAACGAAAATGAATGAAAAGTCGTAATACCCTGGAATAGCCGGGGGTTGGGGGCGCAGTACCATCAAGATCGTGCACAGAAACATCCAGCTTGTCTTGGGTGGAAGAGTTCTTCCTCTGCCTGCAGGGAGAGGGTGAGCTCTCCTCTGGGGAGTCAGCCTGCCCCTCTTCCTGGGCAAGAGTGGAGATAGGCAGCAGCCCAAAAGCAAAGGCAGATAGTACATACATGGGTGATTCAGGCCAGAGAAGAGTGAGTGGATGAGACTCCTTTGCCTGATGATTTGAATTATCTTCTAAAGTAAGGGGCAGGCATGGTGAAACTGAATTTCCAGTTCTGAACTTGAATAAGGGATCAGTTTGTTCTAACTTAGAGACAACCTAGCAGAGTTTAGGGAGGGAAGCTCATTGGCTCAGTGATAGATTGTTTTCATTATGGTTTACAGCCCTGTTTTGCTTTCCTCTTTGGTACATTTCCTAGACTTCATTTCAAAATTAGAATATCTTTCATGCTCCCTTTATGTTTTTCATAGCATGAATCAGTACTTTAATTTGAAAATACATATTTGTGTGTTAATTTTTACCAAAAGATGTTCATGATACAGGAGTAAGGGGAAGAAACCAACATTTGTTGACTAAGTAGGAGGCCTGAAATTCTGAATTAAATCAAAACGAAAAAATATAATGACAAAATTCATTATCTTGTTGAAGGATAGTTTGGCTTTTTTTAAACAATATTTATTTATTTGAAAGTCAGAGTTACACAGAGAGAGGAGAGGCAGAGAGAGAAAGAGAGGTCTTCCATCTGCTGGTTCATTCCCCAGTTGGTCACAAATGTCACAATGGCTAGAGCTGCACTGATACAAAGCCAGGAGCAAGAGCTTCCTCCGACTCTCCCACACAGGTGCAGCGGTCCAAGGATCCAGGCCACCCTCCACCGCTATCCCAGGCCATAGCAGAGAGCTGTATCAGAAGTGGAGCAGCTGGGACCCGAACCGGCACCCACATGGGTTGCCGGCGCTTCAGGCCAGGATGTAACCTGCTGCTCCTAGTTTGGCTTTTTAAAAAATAGTATATTTTCATAAATAGAAATAGATTTCATAAGTATAAATTATTCAAGTAACTAAATGTCAAAAATATTTTAGTATTATAAAATCTCGTTTGTCAATAAATTTAACTCACTATGTAATAGTTCTCAAAATTTAAATTGTTCATATACAGTAACACCATTTGACTACATTAATTTTGTGATTCACATAAAATTATACTTCTGTTTAAAATAATTTCAAATAGTGTTTTTCTAAAACCTTTATTGTTAAGCAAAAATTCTGATTTTCCTAGAACAGCAAGTACATCTTGAGGTACATTAGGAACCTTTTTTGACTAAACAATTCAAATATTTACTCCTAGAAAACATTGAGAAAGAAAATTATCTGTTATGCTTACACAATAAATAACTAAAGAGATACTGATACAGGCTACATAATTTTCTCAAGGTCGGGTAATTAAGCATAGATAAAAATGTGTAATCTTTCATGAGTCTCAGCCTTTTATTGATCCAGTCACCTCATGCTTCTCTCTTTCATGATTAGTTAAAACCCAAGCAGCTCTTTCTGCCTCAAGGAAACGTCCCTTGAAGGATTTTGTAATGGTGTCAACCATTTCACTAACTCATCATCTAACTGAAATAGATCATCTTACATAAGTGGTGTTATTCTACAATTGTGATGTGGAGGCAACAGGGGCCAGGTGTGGGGACAGAAAGGAAGTTGGAAAATCATGATAGCAGATGCTCTTGAAATTAATGAGCATCTTTTTTTTTGTCTCAAATTTACACTGAACCTTTAAAACATATTTAAGTGAAATCTGCTGCTGTAGAGAAAGTTTTCATAGACTCATTTAAAAAGTACAGGCAATTTTCACCTCAGAAGTGGAACTGGTATTTTTTCAAAGACTACAGCTCTAAAAAATGAGGCCAGGTGACTGCTGACGCCATCATTAAGAGGCAATTGTATGTGGGTAAGTGACATTTGACCACACTCTTGTGGATTGGACTCACGGAGTTGTGGTAACAAAGAAGCACACATGGAGCTCTACAACAACAGCAGTGTCTTATCCTGAAGTTTTGGGGTTCATGAGTCTGAGCCCCAGCTGTTGGCCAGGCAGGCTGTGCCTAGGGATCTATTCCAGTCCTTTCTCTCTCCTTGGCTTGTAAATGAGCATCTTCCCTTCATGGCTCTTTACATCACTTTCCTTTGTGTGTGTCACTGTGTCCAATTTCCCCCTTTTATAAGATTAACAAATATATACAATTAGGGTCCAACTGAATTTTTTTATAACATCATATTTATTTGAGAGAGAGTTACAGACACACACAGAGAGAGGTCTTCCATCTGCTGGTTCACTCCCCAAATGGCCACAACGGCTGGAGCTGAGCTGATCCAAAGTCAAAAGCAAGGAGCTTCTTCCAGGGCTCTCTTGAGGGTGCAGGGGCCCAGGCACTTGGACCATCTTCAGCACTTTCCAAGGCCAAAGCAGAGAGCTGGATAAGAAGAGGAGTTGCTGGGACATGAACTGAAAGTCATATGGGATGCTGGTGCCACAGGTGGAGGGTTAGCCTATGATGCCACAATGCTGGCCCCCACCTGAATATTTTTATTACTTTGTTAAAACCTTATCTTGAAGCTAGGTCACATTCTGAAGTTTTGGATCAACATATGACTTTGAAGAATGAAATATACAACTATAATATAATATAATATAAACTCACAACAATTTGGCAATTTTAAAAGGCTGGCTGATGTCTGCATCTGAAGTTATCAAATCAGTGTTAAAGAGGGAAAAATGTTAATATAATGAAAAAGGAAATTTAGGTGATAGACAAATATGTAGATACAGAGAAAGAAAGTGAGAGAGAGAGAAAGAGGGAAGGAGGGGAGGAGAGGAGGAGAGAAGGAGGGAAGCAGGGAAGGAACGAAGGATTGAAATGATGGGGAAGATTTTGAGATTAATTCATATGTATTGATCTATTATAAGGTAAGTGCAAAAGAAGAAAAATCAAGAAAGGACAACACAAGTGCCTTATTTAAAAAAGAAGGAGGGGCCGGCGCCGCAGTTCACTAGGCTGATCCTCCATCTGCGGCGCCGGCACCCCAGGTTCTAGTCCTGGTAGGGGTGCCAGATTCTGTCCCGGTTGCTCCTCTTCCAGTCCAGCTCTCTGCTGTGGCCCAGGAGTACAGTGGAGGATGGCCCAAGTCCTTGGGCCCTACACCCCCATGGGAGACCAGGAAGAAGCACCTGGCTCTTGGCTTCAGATAGGCGCAGCGCACAGGGCGCAGCTTGAGTGGTGACTCAATGGAAAAAGGAAGAACTTTCTCTCTGTCTCTCTCTCTCACTGTCTAACTCTCCCCATCAAAAAAATAAATAAATAAAATGTAAAGGAGGCCAAAAGAAAAACTAAACCAGACTTGAGATAAATTATTTTCTTCATAGATTCTATTGAATTCTTTTACTTTTTAAACCCAAAGCTAGGCATTCTTTTTGTGCTCACATTTAGTTCAAGAAATTAAATCAAAGTTTGAAACTTTTGATGATTTTGATATCAACTGGCAAATATAAGAACATAAGAATACCCTGTAATAACTCAGATGACTTCACCTGATACAAATTTGTATCATGTCCCAAAGCATGTAGTTAACCATGAATGGTTAAGGAGGGGACCTTGTAGGACCAGGGAATACAGCCTCTTTCTTTTTGACAAAAGTATTTCTTCAATAATGGGAAAGTATTTGAGACAGAGTATGAAATGGAAAATATAGTCTCAGGATTAATGGATAGAGAATGAGGCTGGGAATATCCTGGATGTTTTAGTTTCTTCTTCAGAAACATCATTCACTTGTTTTTGATTTTGAATGAAATGGTCAACTTTTGTATCTTGCTGCAAGAAAAACAATACAGTCTATACAATGGGAGACATATTTCTACTTCATTTGATTATGGTATTTCCCCAACCCTCTTATTTTTAAATAGCTTTCTTATTATTTATGTGTATATACATATATATGTGTATATAATACAAGGATATTTCAGAAAGCTTGTATGTGATACTAAATTTTTGACCCTAAAATAAACATCTTCTGATTCCATCTTTTGAAAATTTCCTGAAGTTCCCTCATACTTATTTTACTGTTAAATATATATCTGTCCTTAATGTGCTGTACATTGTGAATTAATACTATAACTAGTACTGCAACAGTATTTTCACTTTGTGTCTCTATGTGAGGGCAAACTGTTGAAATCTTTACGTAATATGTACTAAACTGATCTTCTGTGTATAAAGAGAATTGAAAATGAATCTTGATGTGAACAGAAGGGGAGAGGGAGCGGGAAAGGGTAGGGTAGCAGGAGGGAGGGAAGTTGTGTGGGGGGGAGCCATTGTAATCCATAAGCTGTACTTTGGAAATTTATATTCTTTAAATAAAAGCTTTATATATATAAAAAAAGAAAATGGTTATTCCTATCCTGCAGTAAATTCCCCTTCAAAGACCTTGTAAAGATCAAACTCGCCCTACTTCTACTCTACACTCCAAGAATCCTATTTCCAAATTGTGGATAAAAGGTGATAAATAGCAACCTATTGATTCTGAATATGGAAGTGTTACTTAGGGAACAATTTCCAGTCACCAACTTCTAACTGCTAATGAGTGGTAAAAAGTTCCATGTTGACTATGAAGAAAAACAAATAAGCAAACAAACAAATGTGCCTACAACCACTAAGACTCTACAAAACGTATTCCTGCGGAGAACCCCAAAATTGAATTTGTGGATGCTGTTTTCAAGTTTTAATGAACCACCTGCTCCAGCTATAAACCCCAAAGAGAAAAGAGAGGAAATATGTTGAACAAGCAATTTCTAGTATTAGAGCAATGTCTTGCTAGTGAAGGAATATTTTGTATGATTGTCTTTTCAGGAAACATAAAGCAATAGCTGATACTTGATCATTGTTTTAAGTGTTGTCATTTACTCTTTCACGCATCTTCAGCGTGGTGCAAATTTGGTTTTTGTGACACAGCCATTAAAATATTTATTAAATAGTAGTCACCATGGTAGGTGCTATGGACCCAAGAGAAAGAGGTCAGAGCAGTCTGGATGATTTCCTACACAGCAAATCATCATTATGGATCTTGAAGGAAAACAAAACAGGTCTGAAAAACACCATCTACATAATGGACATATGCATGGAGATTTCACTTTGTCTTGCTGTACTTAGGACCAAATTGCCACAAGTCCTTTTTTCCCCCAAAAGATTTATTTATTTATCTAAAAGGCAGAGTTGAGAGGAAAAGAGAGAGAGAGAGAGAGAGAGAGAGAGAGAGAGAGAGAGAGAGAGAGAGAGATCTTCCATCCACCAGTTTACTCCTGAAATGATTGCAATGGCCGGAGCTGGGTCAATTCGAAATTCGAAGCCAGGAGCCAGAAGCTTCTTCTGGGTCTCCTGCATGGGTACAGGGGCCCAAGCACTGGGGCCATCCTATGCTGCTTTCCCTGGTGCATTAACAGGGAGCTGGATAGGAAGTGGAGCAGCCATGATTTAAACAGTAGCCAAAACAGGATCCTGGTGCTGTAGGCAGTGGCCCTACCAGCTAATCCACAGTATCAGTCCCAACCGTGGGTGCTTTAGAAAGGGGAAAACAGAAAGCAGAAAAATATCTCCACTATAAAAATGAACTCATTTTGATTTCTGGGTGAGGGCTACATTGGCTTTTTGCTTCTTCAATGTCATTTTAGTATTACTTTTTTCATGTCTCTCATTAATAAGGGGAGACATCTTTCAATTAAAAGCTATGTAGATAAATCTCATTATTTCTGGGTACATAACAACAGAAGGTAAAAGTGACATTTTAGGACCTCATGATAAAGTTAACTTATTCATTATTTCCTGTGGTCCGAAAGTACCTACAGTGATACTGAAAACCCTCATACCACCTGACGTAGTAAAATCTCAGGATTTTTTTTTTTTTGCTATTGTGTGTTTTTTTAAAAAAAGTGATATAATTGAGGATATTCTTTGGAAAGTAAATCTGGTAAAGACATGAAAAAAGGAACATTGAAATTCATAGGTAATTAGCTACTCGGGACATCTGAGATACATAAGTGATCATAATTTTTTAGACAATGTAGAATGATTGGCAGTTAAGGAAAAAAGTGGAATGGAAAGGTTATTATCCTTGAATCTAGGCATTAAAAAGTAAAATCACTAGACAAATATAGTATTCTCCTTAAGAAAAGATAGTCATTATTGTATGGTAATAGACACATACCAAGGAACTTCAAAATATGTTTGGAAAATGGAATGAAAAGATAATTTTGGCACAAAATATTTTGAAATCTGTGCATAGTTTTTTATAATACACATTTTCCATTAAGGATTTGAAGTTCCCTCATATGCAAGGATTTCTATGTTTATACACAAAAATGAATGTATCTTTCAATTCCACTTCCTGTTGAACTTTTAAATACTACCATATGTGAAATAATAAACACACAGAGGAGAGTCAATCCTGTTTCCAACTATGGTACGTTGACAGTAACAGTCCTCTGTGTTTTTCAAAGTATTTATGGCTCTGGCTCTTCTATCTTATCAAATCTCCCTGCTTGGTCTCTCCTGTTCTGCCTTTTAAGCTTCCATACCAAAGTGTGCATTTTTTATTATAAATGTGGAATTAACCTCATTGATTCAATTGCCTTTGGAGTGCCTAGTCCAGGGACATGCATAGTGTATACTGAATCAATGGAAAAAAGGGGCATAGGATGGAAAAGCTGTGGTGTCTCATTCTTTGCACAAACAAAATCAAGATCATAAGAATCTCAATATATCAGAGGGCGGGATTTGAGAGATTGCATAGACATTTACTTCCTACCTTTGCTGACATGTTTTTGTAGCTGAAGTCCTAGTGGCTTGCCAAAGTCACCAAGTCTGTTAATGTCAAAGCCAGGTTGCCATGGTGTTTGTGTGTGTGTATGTGTGCGTGTGTATGTACTTTGGGGTGACTTTAGGGTTCATTTGCAAGGAATGGAAGGTCTGAAACAATGGTAGATATAGTAGTTACACAGAAAAACTTCAAATGGAATTTTTTTAGAAAATCCAAATACTCATTCTTTCAATGCTCCAAGATTTTGGGTTTTAAGCTCACTCCTATTTCAATTGAACTTCATTCCTCAAGAGTAACAATACTCATATAATCAAATCAGTACTCATTTCTGCAAGATTTAGAGTCCTGTTCCACCATAAGAATTCTAAGTTGTGTAGAAAAAGCCTAGTGGAAGGCCTATATTCGTAAAACAAAGAATAACATCCATGCTTCCCTTCTCACACATTGTCTGTGCTTTCCTTGAGTGTAAGAACACTCACTTAAGGGCCAGCGCTGCGGCTCACTAGGCTAATCCTCCGCCTAGTTCTAGTCCCAGTCGAGGCGCTGGATTCTGTCCCTGTTGCTCCTCTTCCAGAACAGCTCTCTGCTGTGGCCCGGGGGTGCAGTGGAGGATGGCCCAAGTGCTTGGGCCCTGCACCCCATGGGAGACCAAGAGAAACACCTGACACCTTCCTTTGTTTTAGTTCGGTGCGGCGGCCATTGGAGGGTGAACCAACGGCAAAGGAAGATCTTTCTCTCTCTCTCTCTCTCTCTCTCTCTCACTGTCCACTCTGCCTGTAAAAAAACAAAACAAAACAAAACAAAAAAAAAACAAAAAAACAAAAAGAACACTCACTTAAGATGGGATCATCCTCTCCAAGGCATGTTGCAAATTTGCAAATGGAGGAAGAAAGTTTGGGGCAGAATAGGAGCAGCAGGGACAAACAGAGCACAGGATCCACTTTTAGGTAAAGGACCTGGCTAATGAAGAATATGACAGTGGAATGCCAAAAATGTCTTAAATAGAAAAACATCTAAAATCCACTCTAATTTTAACTTTCTATATAAAGCCTTCAAATTTTTCCATAACCTATTAAAACATCATAATGAATATCATATTGAGATGGAAGGAGGCCATTACATTGCATGGAGAATTTGCATTAATAGCTAGAAATGTATTGGTGTCTTGCTCCTTAGCAACTGAGAGTGCTTTCTTCTCATTTTTTTTTGTAGTTTTAAAATGACCTTGTTCTTTCCCTTCTTAATTCATACCACTAATAGGAGAATAGTCCGTAAAAAGTGGTCATGAAATATGCTAGTTTTTCTATATATATGAAATATATGAAACTTGGATAACAAATTATTTGAAAAAATTTTAAATATGCTAGTTTTATGAATGTGCTTCTTGTCAAAGACACAGAAAGACAAATACCACATGTTCTGTTTCATATGTGGAAAATAAAAATGTCTGAATGTGGAGGAGTGATTACTAGAGATTCAGTGTAATATAAAGGAGTGTGGGATAATGGCACACAGCTTGGATACACTGTGTACAGCATGAACATACCATCTAGAGTGTGGAAACACTGCATACAGCATGGTTACACTAAGTATAGTCTTGATAACTGCATACCCATGGATACATTGTACAAAGGATGGATACACTCTACATAGTGTGTATACACTATACACAGTGTGGGTATGCTGAACAGAGGACTGATTCATTCCTCAGAGGGACAGATCCTGAGAGTGTGAGAATTCACCATGCCACTCAGAACAGAAGGCAATGTTAAACTTACTAATTGTAATTGTAAACTGGAATTTTCCACACAATATTTTGTGGTATAGTTGCCTTTGTATAACTGAAAGTGTGGAAAGTGAAACCATAGTTAATGGACGATTGCTGTATTTCAAGGCTCCGCTTTATATCTGGAGATGCTAAGAACAATTCTGAAGCTAATGTATTGAAGAACGAATACTAATACAGATAACCACAAGTTATACTGAAGTCTCCTAGTTGTTTTCTATCATCTTCCTTGAGCTTTAGAGCCCTGCAAAAGAGTGCTGTCCATGTTCATCTGTTATCATATGTTTGGAAAAATCATTTGTGCTGATACAGATAAATTCAATAAATATTAGGTGCATATACCAAACACTGGATTAAGAGATCATATACACAATTTCTGATTTGTTATCATTATTATCCCTATTTAATGGATGAGAAATCTTTATCTTAAGTTAAATATTCCCAAATAGTTTCTGGCCTAGTTTAATGCAGAGACTGACCTTTCTAATTATAATCAACCTGTTGGAATGATGGTGGCACTGGCTGCTGAGATCTCTACTTAAAACTGAAGGTCTTTCTCTCCTAACTTCTGCCCTGATAATGGCTTACACTTCAAATGGCTTCCTCATGGAAAGCCATACCCTTTTCCCCCAAGGGCTGTACACAGTAGGCGCTAGCTTTTAAAAAATTATTCATTATTTATTTATTTATTTGAAAGATAGAATTACAGAAAGAGGCAGAGGCAGAGAGAGAGGAAGAGAAAGAGATCTTCCATCTGCTGGTTCACTCCCCCAGATGGCTGTAACGGCCAGAGCTGGGCTGAGCTGAAGCCAAGAGCCAGGAGCTTCTTCCAGGTCTCCTATGTGGGCACAAGGGCCCAAGCACTTGGGCCATCTCCCACTGCTTTCCCAGGTCACAGTAGAGAGCTGGAGTGGTTGTGGAGCACCGGGACTCAAACCGGCACCTATTTGGGATGCTGGCACTGCAGGCAGTGGCTTTACCCACTATGCCACAGTGCCAGCCCCAGGTGCTACCTTTTAAAGGCCATCTCAGTCTCTGAGGTCCCTGGGGATCAGGAGATTAACTGAGACCATGCTGTGTGTATGACAACCTAGCTTCTCCATTTGCCAATCTTGGTCTTTTTCATTTTCCTTTACAGATGCGAATTTACAGGAGTGTATCCCAAAGACCCTCACCAGCAAACTTTCTCATTTGCATTTCAAACTCCACTTTTAGGGGAACAGGACATATGACATTTCACTATGTGTTTCATTATGATTATGTAACCTTTACCAAGGTATAAGAATAGCTATAAGAGCAGTAAACATAAAATCGTATATAACATAAAAATGTATGAGCTAGAGAGAAACCATCAGTCTTTCTCCCTCTCTCTCTCTGTCTCTGGATTTAATGTTCACACTAAATCCAAGGGGATCTCATGTTGATAGTCTTAAATTAACAATAGAACAATTTTCAAATAAGATCATATTTGGTTCTAAGTAGGTATGAACTTGAGGGACGCTATTTCACCCATTACGTTAATAAATAAGTTCTTTGCTACAGCCAACCCTCTTCCAAGAACCAGACTCCTTTTCTGTAATCCCCGCCTCTTCCTCCACCACTCCACTCTTCCCTTTGTTCTTGTTGACAGCATGGCCAGGGTCCACAAGATCCTCTTTTCTAGTAATGTAACATTAGAATCTGAGATTCACTTTTCATTAGTACAAGTACTGCTAAAATTCAGTTTCACTTAGGGTTCTATCAGGACAACAGAAACAACAGGATGATAAGCAGAGTAGAAAGATGTGTATTTCAAGGAACTGGCCTACATCATTGTGGGAACTCCAAGTCCAACGTTTGCAGGGCAGATCAGAAGGCTAGAAAACCCTGGGTCAGGATCTTTTGCCATTTTGCTCTTAATGACTTCAACTAATTAGAAGAGGCCCACCCACATTGTCAAAATCAATCTTCTTTCCTTAATGTCAACTAATTGTAGGTTTTAACCACATGTATACAATACCTTACATAAATGCATAGATTAGTGTTTAATTGAACAGCCATGTAATATAACCATGTCATGTTGATTTATAAAACTAAGCACCACAGGAGGGGTACTCCATAACAGATTTAACTACTTTATCTGACTGCAAGGCCCTTTGCGGACAACATTAAAAATCAATTGGTTTCCCCCTTAGGTGATTACAGTCCTAATGAACATTTATTTACCTGTCATAATTTTTCTTAAAAAGTAAAAATGCATGTTAACTGAACTCTGAAATTATGATCTTTTGTAGAGCAGATGAACATAAATATAGTCTAGAGAAGACATAGAATATTTCTAGAATTTATGAATTCCATTTTTCTTTTATTCTATATAAAGAACAGATATGCACAAAGAAATATATTCCTCATTTGATATTACCCAAGATTCCAGAGTGATGAACAAGCAAGCTTGGATTTGAACTCACATCTGCCTGATGGCAGAGTTTACTCTTTCTTACGTTCTCTAGGCTGATAAGTAGAAACTCTAGGGATACAACTCTGTAAATACACTAAAAACCATGGAATTGTACACTTTAAATGTTGGGATGGGTTATGGTATGTAAATAATATTTCAATAAAGCTGTTTCGGGGCCGGCGCCATGGCTCACTTGGTTAATCCTCCACCTGCGGTGCTCACATCCCAAGTGGGTGCCAGGTTCTAGTCCCAGTTGCTCCTCTTCCAGTCCAGCTTTCTGCTGTGGCCTGGGAGGGCAGTGGAGGATAGGCCCCTGCACCTGCATAGGAGACCAGGAGGAAGCACCTGACTCTTGGCTTCAGATCGGCGCAGCGCTGGCCGAGGCAGCCATTTGGGGAGTGAACCAATGGAAGAAAGACCTTCTCTCTGTCTCTCTCTTTCACTGTCTATAACTCTACCTGTCAAAAAAAAAAAAAAGTAAAAAAAAAAGCTGTTTCATAAAAAAAAAGAAAATCTAGTGTTAAATCACAGAGTCCCCATTTGTGTAATATTAGTTATCTTCCATCACATTAGTGGTGTTTATCATCATGAGGGAAAGGCCAAATTGGACGGAGGAGGGGCAATGCAACCTCAAGCTTACGTTTAGTTGAAAAATGCTACTTCTCCTTCCAAGCCTTGCATCTTCAAGTCTAGACCAAACCAGTTCTACACAGGTTTGTGTAGGCTGCTGGTGTTGTGTAGTAACCCATGATAGCAGGAGAGAAGAATCACATTCTACATAAAAATCTGCTTATATCCTCATTTTTTATGAAATGAATATTAGTCTTATTATGATTGGTAAATATTTACAATTCAATATAAGAGAGCTATTTTACAGGAAAACAGTTTTCTAAGATAATTTTCAAAGAGATTATATTACTAAGGGATTCCCACAGACAGAACCAGTATGGTACATAGACAGATGATAGATGGATGACAGATAGTCAAGAGGGATTTATTAGGGGAATAGGCTGACAATTGTGGTGGCTGGAGGGCTGAAATCCTGGATGGCTGCAGGTAGAAGACCAATGAACCTGGAGTTCTCATGCCCAAGAGCAGGAGAAGATGGTGGTACCAGAGCTGCTAGAGAAAGAATGATTTCCCTTTCTTTTGCCTTTATATTCTATCTGAGCCTTCAGTCAACTGGGTGACACCTCCCCGTGTCTGGTGAGGGTGGGTATTCCTTATGTAGTTCACTTTTTTCAAATGCCACTCTCTTCCTAAAAGATCCTCATAGACATAACCAGATACATGTTTACCCGTTATCAGGTATACCTTAATTCAGACAGTTGACACCTAAAATTAAGCATCACAAGTGTAAAATTATATTAGAAACAAAAATACTGCAGCATCATGACTCAGGTCGTCAATATTTCTAAATGTATATACTTTTCCACTTCACATTAAAAAAAACACCTTGAAATACTTCAGTAGGCTTGCACAAAAAACCGTATTAACAAATTTCAGGCTGCTGTAATGTATCTTTCATGGTCAGGCAGCTTTGTGAAGCAAATTAAAGTCGACTCTTGTCAGCTTGGACATATTTTCATAATTCTTATTTTGTGCCCATTGTTACTTGTTAATCTCCACAGTTCTAAAGTTTGACAGCAGTTACCTGAGTAATCATGTTAATTTTCATCACAAGGAGTATTGCTTACAATTTCATGTAATTGCTCAGCAACTAAGATTCTCAATGAAGGCAACGGGATTTAAAATGATAAGCAGGAACGGATTGCAGAATGTAGAAGTTCTCCCAGTTTTCCTTCTGTTCATGTCTGGTTTGCATGAACTTAACACTAATTTTCATATTTGAAATTGGTCTCACTGGTAAACAGTCATGTATGTCTGAGAATATTCAACAGTATTTGCCTTCCTGGTGCACTGCAGCCTTCCACTCAGTCCTGTTTTGTCCTAAAGTGCTGATTTCAGCTGTGCTACCATAAGAGGGCAATTTTGAATAGGAATGGATATGCACAAGATAATCTGGTATGACAAATTCAGAGGCAAAGCACAGAGCTCATGGAGTGAATAGCACCAGCAAGGACAATGCATATTTTACATAGTTTTCATTTGAATAATAAAGGATTCAGTACAGTTGTTATGGACTGAACAGAATCCTGCCAAAATCATGTGTTGAAACCCTCACCCTCTGTGTGACTATATTTGGAGACAGGACTGGTCAAGAGCTAAAAGTGATTCAAAGAGGTCATAAGAAGGGGGCCCTCATCCAATAGTACCAGCATCCCTGCACAAAGAGGAAGAGACACCAGTGATAGGCATGTGGAGAGAAAAGGCCATGTGAGGACACAGTAAGAAGGCAACCATCTGAGTGCCAAGAAGAGAGCCTCAGAAACAATCAGCCCTGCCAACAACTTGATCTTATATTTCCAGCCTCCAGAAATGTGAAAAACAGCACAGATTTCTGTTGTTTAAGCCACCTAGTCTGTGCTATTTTCTACGGAAACCCTAGTAAACATCATGTATAGTTATTTGAACAGTTGTGTGTGTGCACTTGACTGAGAAGAGTGGGGGTTTTGTGGTATGATTTCATATAACTCTACCTTGTGATTAAATCATAAAGCTGGCATGTCTGTGACCTCCTTTGCATTTCCACGCATACCTTGGAATTGATCCAAATAGGTATCAGACTATTTAATGAATTCTAAGGAATGATTTACTCTTTCTTTCAATTTTGATTTCTGAGTAAGGATTGCTAGTACTCCCTCCAAAATAGCCATAAAGATGTTGCCCAAGAGGAAGGAAATACGTGGTTGCTTCCACCATTGTACGACTTGTATCTTACCAGTGCAGAAACCTGACCTAATACCAGTGATTCACATGCGCTGACATTAGGTCTATTCCTGAGCAAAGCACACACATTTCTTTATCACCTCTAGCATTCTTACACATATGAAATCAAGATAAATTTAACAGGATTCATTTTTGGATGAACTTTTTGAAATTTTTGAAGATTTGGATTTACAGAAGGTGTTCTGGCTACATGTGCAGGAGATTAAGCTCTTGTTGTCCATGTCACAATTTGATCTATCAGGCACGTTTTATTGTTCTCTTTCTATTCTCTGTCTCATTTCTCTGTATCGTTACCGGTGTTCCCCAGGATTCCCTTCTAATAAACTGCTTACACCTGAGTTTTGCCTTAGGGTCATATTCTAAGACAAGACACTTAGGATTGCTATTAGGGTTAAATGAAGTACTATATAAAAGGTATCTATGTCATGTCTGATGATTGATGCATAATGATAGCACCTCAGTAGGTGTTGGTTATTATCACAATAGAGCCCTACTGAGCTGACTTGAACTCTTTTTGTTCTTCTAGCCTAAATTAAACAGTTATTGTGCACCTCCCTTTCCCTTGGCTATATCTTAATGACAGCCTTCAACAGGTCACAGTAAGAGACAGCATTTTAACAAAGCAGGTAAAGACTTTTCCTGGAAAACCCATGTCCCATATGGGCACTGGTTTGTGTTCTGGTTGCTCTATTTCTCATCCAGCTCTCTGCCAATGGCCTAGGAAAAGCAGCAGGAGATGACCCAAGTATTTGGATCACTGCCAGCCATGTGGAGGACCTGGATGAAATTCCTCTCCCCTGGCTTTGGCCTGGCTCAGCCCGGGCTGTTGTAGCAACTTGGGGAGTGAACAAGCAGATGGAAGGTCTGTCCCTCTCTCTGTCTCTCCTTCCATCTCTGTACCTTGGATTTTCAAATAAATAAATAAAGCTTTGAAAAAGAAAAAGAATTCACAGTTGTAACTAGAGCTAAGCTACAAAGATGAACCAAGGAGCAGAACCACGTGGAAGGACTCACTGTGCTTCCCTACAGTGGCTGGAACCGGATGTGGCTGCGTGGACCATGCTGGGCTTGTTCTGTAGCCAAATAATGGTTTCAGTTCATGAGCTTGGTAGGCTCGGTAAGCTTGGATTTCCAGTTCCTGGGGAGCAGCAGCACGCCATAGCAGAAGAAATTACGATCATGCATGATAATTTAAAGGTACAGATTATTGATGTGGCAGAAAGAGGACAGTTTTGAGTTCAGACCTAGGTTTTAGTCCTGGCTCCTGTGACAAATTGTGTTTATCTTAGGTGAGTCACTGAATTTTCTTTGAGTCTCAGATAATTCATGGGAAGATAATGGCTGAATTATGTTTTCTCAAAGCTCTAGAAACCTATGATTTATTTAAGTCAGTGGATGAATTTTTGTGACACAGCACATATGTAGGAATAAGTAAAAAGAGTTGCCCAGAATCAAAGTGTGAGACAACTATGAAACTGAAGTGCCAGCTGAAATATTTAAAACATGTTTATAAAGTACAATCAGGAGCTAAACATAAAATCTTCCAGATCGTGGAAATAATTGTTTGAAATAGTAATTTGAACAATGTGGTAGCGCAGATCAGAGGTCTCGCCTGAGCCATCTGTTTGAACAGTGAATCAATCACAAAGAGCCCTAAGAGCTACAGAAAAAGTGCAATATGCAATGGCGCAAACTATGATGTGTTGTATGGATTATTTGACCAAAAAATCAATAAACTGCTCTTTTTTAGTGATTGTGCATGAAAACAAAAAAGTGAAGCTGACTTGAAATCAAAATCAGACAGACTTACCTATTTCTGTCAATGTAGATAATTAAAGAACAGAATTAACCCAAGGGCATATACGATGAGAAGCAAATGGGTTTTTAAAGATTTTTTTTTTCAAAATTTGAAAACACAATGTGTCTTTTCTTATGCCCTCTGCTCAGCAAGGAAAAAATTGCTAATTGTTTTTTTCTGTCACACAAACTAGAAGCCACAGAACTGGCTGTGCCACCTCCTAGGTCTTCTGTGAATACTTGCAGGTAAGCCAAAGAATGGGGCCACTTATCAAAAGCAGAGAGCACACATCCTCCCAGCACCAGCAACTGAAACGGGGCACATTTCACCCACAGCTGGTACTGTGTTCTCTGCCTTAGCACACTCTGTTTACTCTTTCAGCCTTTCCTTCCAGATCTAGTCACCAAAGCTGGATGCTTTTTAGTCCCCACATCTCTCTCTCTCTCTCTCTCTCTCTCTCTCTCTCTCTCTCATCATCATCTTCCTTCTGTTTCCTATCAATCACCTTCATTAAGCCCAAGTCTCTCAGGCATCCACAATGTTCTCAATCATGGAGTTTGTTTTTATAATCTCCCTTCTTTGTTTGATCCAAGGATGTGTCACCAAATTAATGTTTCGCCTTCCACTACAGGTTTCTGCTCAAAATGTGTGCTGAAGTTTCCCTTGTCCAGTGGGTTGTGTGCAGACTTGTAACTGGAGTATCAAACTCAAGGAAGGAAATGGCTTTGTAATCCCTCCATACAGTGAACCTTCCAACCAGCTAAACTCATTCTTCTGGAAATACTGAGTTTACCATTGTTACGGTTTGGATTACATCACTGTGTTCTGTTTACAATGCTTCTGAGTTCTTCCATTTCACTTATTTAACTCTTGCCAGCCTCCAACCTGTTGAAAAATCTTCCAATAAGTCTTCTATTTTTAGTGAATGATGCCTCATGTAAGATTCTGTGTTGTAAAGTACCTTTTACTATATTACTTATTAATGACAATGATAATAATAAATAGTAAAAAGCTGCAACATTAATTGATACAGTGAATGATCTTTTTGTGTATATCTTGTATCCTTGTTTCTGTATTACATTATGGTCTCTGGGAATAGATTCCATTTATTTTCAGGTTATTGAAAAACTCTCACTGTGAACTTTAAAAAATCTACCTAAAATTTGACTAAATCTTCTTGTACTAGTAGGCGCACCTTATAAATTTGTGCTGACGAGACACATATAGTTATCAGAAATTCAAAATTGACCATCTTATAATTCATTTGTTTGATATATATATTATTTAGAGATTAATAAAATTATCCTTATTGAATAAATAGGAATAAAATGCAGAGTCAGTAATTTTTTATAATAAATAAAACTATTATTTTGGGTGATGGGAATGTTTTAAAATTTGTTGTAGCAATGGTTGTACAATTCTTCAAATTCACTAAAAATACTTGCTGTGGTGAATTTTATGGCATCTAAAGTGTAGCTCAAGAAAGATTTTAAAGCTGTATTGCCATGCCTACAATCTGTTTCCTGAAGACAGGTATTTAACTGTAAAACAATACATCAGCCAGCCCTGACCACTCATCTCACTTTCAGCTTATCACCACCCTCTTGAAATGCTTGTCTGAAATACAGAGTCAATCTTACTAGACTACCATTATTTTCTTTCCCTTCCACTTTTTCAATGTTCTTAAAATGCATATATGATTTCTGTAGACTCCCCAAATCACTATTTTTCACATTCTCTGTCATGACCACACTGCAAGGAACTGTGAAGAAAATTAGACTAAACTCATACTATATATGCCTACACGAACACATGTGAACGCAATTTACCAATAAGGTTTCATTTGCTAAACTCAGTTTTCATTTTAATCTCCTGCAAGGAGATTATGGCAATTCCAAAAAGAGCAGGGACAAATGTAAGCCAAAGTCCTTTAACAAATGGTTGTATGGCACAGTACTTGCATTCAGAATGCCACCCAATTAACACTGAATATTTCCCTCATTAACTTAATCATTTCCAATGGAACTTTCTATGTTCCAATATTGGAACATTAGGAATTATTATCACTCTTCTACTGAATGGTCCTGGTGCAGGGCTATTCAGAACACAATCCCCACATTTTTCTTACACCCAAATAGTAGTGTTACTGACAATGTCACTCAGAGTGTCTCTTACACCTTAGAACATGTCAATGTATTCAAAAATAGCACGCCATATCTTATGGATATTAGGATAATTTACTGAAACTGTACCTACCAATTTAACTAAATGAAAGAAACATACCTGTGCACACAGTTTCCATTGATACTTTACATGACTAGAATCTGATTTCTTCGGGCATGAAGTTTCCCTGGTCTCAGAATCCTTTTACACCCTTTGGTGCTTACAACTTAGACTTTTTATATGTCTCTTACTCCATTTAAAGCTTTCTTCCCTCTTCATAACACTTTAGGCTTCAGTGCCTGAATGAGGGTGATGCAAAGAAAATGCAAAAGATGGTTTTAAAAGTTGGATTTTTCTTCTCTAATAACACAAACTTGCAACATCAGATTTCTGACTGTTGGCTCTTATCTGTCGTCACCTCTGCAGGGCTGCCTTTGCCTGTATTCCTTCTACCATGGACTAATAGACCACCTTGGACTAAACTGACCAGGCTGCAGCTGGTCTATTGGGAATAGTGGAAAGAATAAAAAACAGAAAGGAGGAAAACCTATCCATCCTCATTTTCACTTGGTTTTTCTCTCATCGTCTGACATTCAGGTTCCACCTGGAAATAGCAAGGAAATGCTTATTCTAGTTTAATAGTAGTCTGAGGATCTCCTCAAAATTATAACTACTATACCTTAGAACTAATGTTTCCCAAAATTACAGCATCAACCAGAGGTGATTTATGCTTTGGAGAATTTTATTACAGATGTTTGACCATACCTTGGATAGGATATGGTGTTCAATGTTTTAAATTCATGACCACTGCTAATGAAATGATACAATTTCAAAAGAAGTGATAGTATGCTGATAAAAATATACAAGCTGTGTAACTTGCTAATGATACCTATAACATAGGAGTAGCATTATGTGACCTATAATAGAGAACTTTGGACATATGATATATCATTTTCCAAATTACAAGATATGTTAATTAAACTAAATACACTTTAAAAATAATTAAGATATATTGAAGATTTTCTCTTAAGTTATAAAACACATAATAAAGAATGGATTGTTCCACTTTTATAATAGGTGACAAATATTTTGTACTGCTGTGCTATTTTAAAAGAATAACAATCTACAAATTTCAATCCATTCATATAGAAGAATCACTGAAAACTGCACAGTTTGATTATCTAAAGAAATCAAGTACAAACAATAAAATGAATATATTTGTGTTTAATTGGAGTATTGTGAAGGTTAATGAAATCAAACAACCTTGAAGGAATGTAGGTGATGGTTAATATACCACACTGAATTTTTGGATTAATATTAAAAGAAAATGACCTGATTCACTTCTGTTTATTCCAATATTCAAACCAAGTGAAACTTCTGGGAATTATTAGAGAGACAAATTAAAACAACAGATGGACTTACAGTTGCCTGCATATGAATGTCTTTTCACAAAACCTCCTGACAGTTTCAGGGATTCTAGGGTAGTCTATTTAATTTCAAATAAAGAACACTACATTTTTTTCCTCTTTCCAGTCTGTCAATCACTGATGGCCCCAAAGAAAATTATTTGAAAACATCATGAAAGTATGTTCCTGGGCATTTTATAAGACATGTCTTGCAAGACAGGTAGAAGATTGACTATTTTTTCATAATAATTGAAGGAAAATATGTAAGCAATTTCTATCTCCTGAAGTATAAATCTTCATTTTGAGTGTTTTGAGAACAATTGTTTCTATAGAAGGCAATTTTATTATGGATTTTAAAGAAAAAACAATTATTTTCCTACTACATCTTTATCCCATATAATTAAAATATTTTGTTCCTGCTTTATGGATCACTGAACTAAATCAGTCATTCAAAGAGTGGCTGTGTTAGCACCTGGCTCTGCATAGATTTTTTTCCCATTGAGTATTAGGTCTACAGATGCATTCTGATGATTGTTGAGAATGTTCCGGATAAATAAATACTTTGGTCACTCACTAATACAACCCTTAAAAGTACATCTCTTCTATTTATTTGATAGGAGAATTATACAGTTATCCAATGTTTATAATGAGGAAAAATGTCTAATTTCAAGGCATTTAATTGAACTGATAGTATTGAAGACCCATGAAAAGAAGACCACATGTAATAAAAGTAAAAGTGGGCTATAGAGATTTCTACATTTTTAATCTCCCTGAGAGCAGACAAGATGTAAAAATGGTTGTACTAACATTCATCATCAGAACTTTCTAAGTCATTCACTGATTCCAAAGAAGTGATAGACTTTGAGAAGCTGAGCAGAACATCTGGCAATGTCATGTGATTTGGCACAGTCAAAACTTGGGTTTAAGGCACAGAGGGGTGTCTGACAGAGTATAGACTCTGAGTTATAACTGATAGGGGATGATATCTTGGAGTATGGTAGACCCTGGGTCAGGAATCACACTTTAAGAACACCTGCATGGGGCCAGTATTGTGTAGAGGATTAAGCCATGGCTTTTGATGCTAGCATCCCACATGAACGCTGGTGTGAGTCCCAGCTGCCCAGCTTCTGATCCAGCTCTCTGCAAATGTGCCTGAGAAAGCAGCAGGAGTTGATTCAAGTGCTCACACTCCTGTCACCTATATGGGAGACCCAGATGGAATTCTGGGCTCTACATTTTGGCCTGAACCAACCCTGGCCATAGTAGGCATTTGAAAATGAACCAACAGGAAGATCTCTCTCTTTCCCTCTCTATGTCTCCCCTTCTCTCTTCTTGTTACTCTGTCTTTCAAATAAGTAAATAATTTCTTAAGAAAACTGCTTAAGATACTGTGATGAGATAAATGGAAAATTTCAGGCAGGGACAAATCAGCAAGTGAGTGATTAGTAAGTAAAAAGAGATCCAGTGTGTACTGAGCAGATTTTTTTTTCAAGAGCTACGATGGATGCTTTACATCAGTCACTTTAACTTCCACAATAGTCATTTTTGATAGGTACTATTGTCTTCCAATTTTATACATGAGGAAATGGAGGATAAAATAGGCTAGCCATTTTACCCAAGGCCATATTGTTGGAACCATTTTAACCCAATTAATCTGACTCAAACAAAGGAGTTTCAGATCTATGTTTGTAGGATTCTCAATTTTTAGTGTGCAAAACGGATTCATTTAAAGAGCTTTATAAAGGTTCATATTCCTGGGTCCCATGATTAGAGATTCTGACTTGGGATCTTTAAAATGAAGCTCAGTAATACGCATTTCTAACTAGCAATACATTTTTTTTGAAATTGAAGTAAATTGCAAAATAGTCTGGTCCCAGAGCAGGCAGACCAGGTAAGAAGTCTATTTCATTATGGTGTAAAATAAAGATTTTTTTTTACTGATGTAGAGTGCTAAATACATTAAGAATTTTTTTAGTGTATTGTTTAACCATCAATTCAATTATCACCAAAATTTTAGAATATGGGCAACTTGTATCACCTTAAACTACTTTCTCACAGTTTCTACTCTGAGTCCATTGCCTGTACTAGCTTAGCAGGGGTTCCTCAATGCTGCAGTGTACTGGAGTACCACAAGGGTTCTGTGTGAGGCTGTTGTTTCTTTTAATGAGCTTTGGAGTTCTGAGTCAGTAGGACTGGAGTGAGGACTTAGTGGCTATATACATCAAAACAATTTAGATACAAAGCAGCAGCCAGGTAGGAAAACCACATAACGATGTCCCCAATCAATTCACATTAGTTATTTCTAATTTTCAAGGGCTGAGCTGCAGAGAGCACATTGTAGCTTTTGTTCAGCTGCTCTGAGTATGTATTCTGCTTCAGTCCTTTCACCATGCTGCCTCAGGGAGTCACAGATGGTGGTCCAGTTCTCAGCTCTGCACAGCCAGACTCATTGAGGGCTAGCAGGAGGGGCCTGCGCAGCAGAGCAGAGCTCACACTTCTGACCCTGATTCTGATGCTCAGTTGAAAAAGTCACAATTTATTCTTTCACTGATTTTCATAGACATTCAAATAATTTCAACTAGAAAATTCACCCAACTGTTTTGTATAAGTAGCTGTGGGAAGAGTGTGAAGACAGTTGCTGATACTAAGACACCATTCAATCATTTACCTAACAGGTGCTGCACAACCCCTAAGTACCAGGCACTATACCCATTGTTGCTGACCTGAAGGAAACCAGAAGACAAAGAGTGATTGGGGACACTTAGTATGTAAGAAATGCATGAGCATGACTGCATTCAATGATAAGCATTATCTAGGAAATAATGCAATAATCTGGAAGTAGTGACTGGGTTGAGATGGTGCTGCATAATAAGTGATGACAGGGGGCCAGCGCTGCGGCTCAATAGGCTAATCCTCCGCCTTGTGGCGCCAGCACACTGGGTTCTAATCCTGGTCAGGGCGCCAGATTCTGTTCCGGTTGCCCCTCTTCCAGGCTAGCTCTCTGCTGTGGCCAGGGAGTGCAGTGGAGGATGGCCCAAGTGCTTGGGCCCTGCACCCCATGGGAGACCAGGAGAAGCCCCTGGCTCCTGCCATCGGATCAATGTGGTGTGCCGCCCGCAGCACGCCGGCCGCGGTGGCCATTGGAGGGTGAACCAAAGGCAAAGGAAGACCTTTCTCTCTGTCTCTCTCTCTCACTGTCCACTCTGCCTGTCAAAAAAAAAAAATAAGTGATGACATGCAAACACTTGAATGAGGTGTCATTTCAGCAAAGTAGTAAAGGAATAAAAGAAATTAAACACATTCATAAACCAGAAAAGAGCATGTGCGATGAGGCATCACAGGATGAAAAGGAACAACAGATACCATAGAAGAAAAGGAAAGACAAGCAGTTAAAAGAAGGGGGAGGGAGAGGAGGGGGTTGAACAGGAATGATAGACTAGACTGTGAAGGTTTTATAATTGATGAGCAGTCACACGAATATATGAAATATTTAATAAATATAACAACAAATCCTATTCCTCAACAAATAGACTATAAAGTAGAGCAGTGCAAAACAGCCTCCAAGGAAATAAAAAGAAACTTTTATAACTTTGGATTTACAAAATGCTTATGGAAAATTAAAAGCAAGACATTAAAAAGAAGTGAATCTTCTATATTTTAAAATATAAAGGCTCAATACTTTGAAAAGTATGGTACTGAAATGTGAATCACTTTCCATCTCTCATATTGAGATATCGATGGAACAGAATAAGAAGTCAAAAATAGATGCAAATGGATAGTGAGCTTTAGAGTATGATAAAGATGGCATTTCAAATCAGGAGGGAGCAGATGTATATCAGCAACTTGTGATGGGGCAACTGGATAACCATCTGTAAAGCAAAACTTGGATATGTACCTCATCCACAGGCTGGGGCAAAACAACTTCAAATGGGAAAATGTATGTTATATGTTAATATGGAAATGTAAAATGGTACAGCTATTTTAGAAAACAGTTTGGCAGTCTCTTATAAAGATAAACATACAGTTAGCATATGACCAAACTATTTCATTCCTTTTCTCAAGGCAAATGGAAACATATGTCCATACAAAAAACATGAGTTTCTATATTGGTTTTATTTATATTCACCAAAAGCTGGAAACAGCCAAACTGTCCTTTAACTGGCAAATGCATAAACAAACTGTAGTGTGACCATACTAAGAAACCCTACACAACAACAACAAAAAAGACAAATTACTCTTAACATGTTTCAAAATGGATTGTTTTTCAATGCATTGTACCAAAGGAAAAGTCAAGTTCACAAGACTACATGTATGATTCCATCTGTATGATATCCTGGACAATATTTCTATTTCAGTAATAGAAAATAGGTCAAGGTTTGCCAATGGCTTGGGGGTGGGAAAAGTGAATTGATCACAGCTTCTTTATTTGCAAAAAATTCATAGAAAAACACACAAAAACATGAACAATTTAATGGCATATAAAATATACTTCAATGAATCTGGCATTAGAATGTTACTATGGTTTACTAAACAATGAATATCTAGAGGAAAACTTTGAAGAATTATTTTATGGTCTCTAAGTGTGAAGACTATTCTAATAATGATGCAAAAATAAGGGTTCTCAAAAAAGGTAATGATAAACTTCACTAACCAAAATAGCAACAACAACAAAAACTCAGGCAGACCTCATTAAAAGGTCTAAAGACTTCTACATTTGGGGGCTGGCGCTGTAGTGCAGAGGGTTAATGCCCTGGCTTGAAGTGTTGGCCTCCCATATGGGCACCGGTTCAAGACCTGGCTGCTCCACTTCTGATCCAGCCCTCTGCTTTGGCCTGGGAAATCAGTAGATGATGTCCCAAGGCTTTGGGCCCCTGCACCCGTGTGGGAGACCCGGAGGAGGCTCCTGGCTCCGGGCTTCGGATCTGCTCAGCTCTGGTCCTTGCGGCCAATTGGGAAGTGAACCATTGATGGACGACATCTCTCTCTCTCTCCTCTTTCTGTGTAACTCTTACTTGCAAATAAATAAATAAATAAATCTTTAAAAAAGACTTCTACATTTGAAGATGTTTTCAAGTAATATCATAGAAAAATGTTGTAGAACAAATTCTAAAAATTGCTAAGCAGTGCTATAGAAAATATGTAAGCTTCATTTAAACTATAAACAAATACTTCACAGAAAGTGAATTAAAATTAAACAATTGAAAAGATACTTCTGGGGCTGGACTGTAGCGTAGTGGGTAAAGCCACTGTCTGCAGCCCCGGCATTCCATATGGGCACCGGTTTGCATCATGGCTGCTCTACTTCTAATCCAGCTCTCTGTTATGGCCTGGGAAAGCAGTAGAAGATGGCCCAAGGCCTTGGGCCCCTGCACTCATATGGGATACCTGAAAGAAGCTCCTGGCTTCTGGCTTCAGATAGGCTGTTGTAGCCAATTGGGGAATGAATCAGCGGATGGAAGACCTCTCTCTCTCTCTCTCACTCTCACTCTCCTTCTCTCTCTGTGTAGCTCTGACTTTCAAATAAATAAATAAATCTTAAAAAATATGAAAGGTACTTCTACTTGAGACAAAATAAGATTAATGCAAAGTAAAACTTCACACTGATTGAAATATTCACCTACAGTATTGTCAAACATACAAAACATAACCTGCAAAGTCACACTATGAAGAAACACATGCTCAAGGCTTTCATGTATAAGAGTGGTTTGGCACAACTCTATGGAGGGTTATTTTTAACATGTCAGAATTAAAAATCAATATCTAGAAACTCTAATACTAGGCAACCTAACTTACCTTCTAGGATTTTTTTACATCAGTATGCATGTGTGAAATGAAATTTATGCAAGATTAGGAATTGAGACATTGTCTATAATTGCACCTAACATTTGTTTGAGAGTTGTTATGTGGCATTTCAATCCTAAATGCTTGACTGGTGTTAATTTATTTAGCTCTTGTAACTTCTCTATCAGGTAAATGCTATTATTGTGTTTTACAAATGAGAAAACAGACTCAGAAAATTCAACTCATTGTAGATTGAGTCAGTAATTGGTTGGTTAGGATTAACAAACAGATGACCTGATTCCAATGACCATTGTTTTAATACTTATAAAACACTATGGAGCCACTGGAACTAACATCATGAGGAAAAGATTAGCTAGTTAGGGATGGCACACTTACACAGTGTAAACACCTGTAAGGAGATCAGAGGTATACTTTGTACAAGGATACAAATACATTGAAAATACACTTGAGAGTGAAAATGGATATGTACCTGACTAGGTGAGATGCTCCCACCTGTATACAGGAGAGAAAGTGAATATGTCTGTATTTCCTCCATATGCTCTCAACTATCTCTCAAAGGATAGCTCTCTCCCTTTGGGGATGAGATGGAGGAAAAGTGAATAATTAAATAGGCTTCTGGGGCCTGGAGCCTAGCTCCAGAGGAAAGAGCTTTTGTTATGTAGTTTTGAGTGTTTGTGACATTGAGGTAAATAACGTGCATGCAATAGATATCATTATAATTAAATAAATTAAAATTAAATTAATTAGTATTTATCATCAGACACTGTGAAAATTATAACAGTAGTTATTTGCGTCTCCTATAATCAATAATGGATACTTTTCCAGGATGTATAAAGAAATCCTTTAATTCTAGGAGAAAATGATTCTGCCATCCTTTAGAAGCATGAAAAGGCATTTCACAGAGGTAACATGAAAAAATCAAACAGGAAGAATGCCTTGGCTTCTATGGTAATTACACAAATGCCACTAAAAACAAATAATGTATCCAAATAGGTTATTTCAAAAACTAAGAAAGGAAGGAAGGTAGGTATGAAGGAAGGAAGGAGGGTAAAGGAGGAGCGAAAGAAGGAAGAAGAAAAAGGAGAGGGGAGAGAGGAAAAGAGGGAGGGAAGGAGTGAATTCAGATTCTTAGAATTGTATCTATGATCTACATTGACTTTGTTCTCTTGGTGTTAATATCACATTAACATAAAGATAAGTTGTCTAAGTGTATTAAGTGGTAAACAAACAAACAAAAAAAAGGCCTGACAGTCAAAAATGTTGGTGAGGACGTCAAAAAATAGGGAATAATACATCTGTTGGCAGGAGTCTAAAAAGGCATGACACTTTTTAACAGAGATTTAGAAATCTCTAGCAGGGTCAAAGAGATGGATTCCTTTACTGGGTGCTAACCTAGGAATACTCTTATATAAGTAAACCAGAATGGACAGAGGAGGATTGTGTGTAACCATGAAAAATATAAATGCCCATCAATAGGAAAATAGATGAATAAATTGTGGTATATACACCCAATAGGCTGCTACACAACTGTGGGAAAAAAATGAGTCCCAAGTGCCAAAATGCGTGAATCACACATACGTAATATTGAGCAAGAAAAACTAATGGTGGCAGAGTGTTTTGTTTACACCTGGTGTAAATGATATCTTCAAATATTAAATTATGGATATCAATATTTAAATATACATAAATTTGCATAGATGCCTAAGAGGTGCATGGGCCTGATGAACATAGAGGCCAGATTGGTAGATGTCTCTGATGGCCAAGGAAAAGAGTGAAATTAGGGTAAGGTTCTGGGGGAGCTGTTATTGTATTAGAAATTGTGTAAGTTTTGGGGGTGAGTAAACCCTAAGTTTGTAATATTATCCTTTGTTTCTTCTTACATATCTGAAATAATGTACAAATATAAATAAAATATTTTCTCTTTTGCTTTAGAAGGATTGTTGTTTTTATAAAAGGAATAATGATCATATATGCAGCAGAGAAATAACTTGGGAATTATATTCACTAATAACTTAATGTTTCTAGAGTGAAGCCCAGTACATTCTAAATGTAATACGTATACCAACATTGTACATGCTCAAAAATGGCAACCATATTATTTCTTTATTAATAATTATTGCCCAAATAAAGTTCATAGGAAAAAAATTTCTGAACTTAGCAGATTGATTGCTCTACGAGATGAGGAAAAAATAGGTCATGTGCAGTTTTGAAAAGTTTGGTTCTAAAATGTTAGTAAGCAAAGATGCAATTAAGAAAACAAAGGGATGGAGGCATTGCTGTGCACTGGATTAGCTACCACTTGGAACACTGCTATTCTGAATTCCAGCTGCTGTTCTTCTGATCCAGCTTCCAGCTGATGCAGCCTTTTAGGCAGTAGATGATGACTGAAGTATTTTGGTCCTTTCCACTCACTTGGGAAACCTAGACTGAGTTCCAGGATCCTAGCTTCTGCCTGATCTAGCTGTGGCTATTGCACGTATTTGGCAAGAGAACTAGTGAACAGAAGGTCTCTCTCTCTCTTTCTCTCTCCCTCCCTCCAGTCCCTCTTTCAGATAAAGCTAAATAAATAAACCTTAAAAATAGGAATATGCTATAGTAACTGTTGCTATTTGACTAGTTGAACAACCAAAATACCTTCCTCTGATAAGTAACTCTCTATGATGAGACCCTTAGCTAAATCTTATCTCCTTGGAAGGAAAAAATAATCATAAGCATTCTTCATATCTTGGCACCTATAGTAATGGTATGGCCCAAGCAGAACCAGTTGCAAGCTTCCACTTCAGGCTTTGAAACTTGAGTGAATGAAAGAAAGGAAAAACGGGATCCAAAAATACCAGAGACTGATACCTATTCGTTAAAAAATAACGGAAGTTTTACATCAATTCCAGAATATGGCCCTACAACTACAATTGCTTATTGGTAGACTCATTCGTTTATCATGTAAATATGAAAAATCAGATTCATTAGATAGATCAATTTGGTAGATATCCTACAATAAATAAATTAAAAGTCTAGGAAGAAAGTCACATAAACCTAGGAGCAATGGTAGCAGTAACCACCATCACAATTATAGCACCGTGTAAGAAGTGTTGTAACGGAGGCATATATTACAGTTGCACAGAAGCATAAAGAAGAAAATTGAGTCCATCTGGCTGCAAGCGAGAGCAGGGAGAGAGAGAAGTCTTCAAGAGAGCACTGGAGATTGAGCAGGAATTCACTACACAGTCAAAAAGGAGAAAGTCATTTCAGGAAGAAGAATATTAGATGCAGAAGCATGTAGCCATGAAGAAAGTTAGCATATTTAGGAAAATATGAGTAGTTTTCCCCAGCAGTCAGTACAGCACCTTTACATGGAAGTTATTTAAATGTTAAGTTAATATATTATTGAGTGAACACATGCATTTATAAAGCTAAGCTTTGGGCAAGTTATTAGTAATAGTGTAAGTCAATAATTTACCACCTGATTTGTTAGCATTTGAGCTTGAATGAGTTTAATACACTTATCAGCTTAGTTTTCTGAGAGTCCATAACTAATTTTTTAGTTGTCTAAGACATCTTTTAATAACACTCTTATGTTTCACTACCAATTAAAATATAAGCCCATAATTTTAAATTTTTGAAAGTATTTTTAAAATGAATAGAAAATAAGTAGTTTAGATGCCAAAAATATGAGAGTAATTTATTTGACAGTATCATTTTAAAACCTGGAGATTTATAAATTTAATATTCAACATGACATTACATTAAATAATAATCAACACTATAAAATCAAAAAGATTTCTCTCTTGGAAGATTAATGAGAAAGATATGTCTTTTCATATACTTTTGGCAAATTTTGCTTAGAATATACAGGGGAAAATGCCAGAGTTTTCAAAATGCCCTAAATGTTTTCATTTTTTTATAAAACAAGCATATTTAAAATGTAAATGTGTATTGAATTTGTAGAATAATAAAATTAAAATATAACACCTTACATTATTTCTAACATGCTCTAAAATGATCAAAAAGCTAAGATCAGCTGCCTCATTGAGTATTTTCACATAGCCAGTTGGAACACTTCAGCTCTGTTGGAACTACTAATGTGAACTTTAAAAATTCATTATATTAATTTTTACATTTAAAACAAATCACTAAAGCATCTTTTATTTTTCTATTAGTAGGCTATTGTTAAACTTTAGTGATTATATTTATTTTGGTTCTTTAACATTGATCTCCCATTTTCAAAATGAAGAAAACCCAATGATGTGCTCTGACTAAACATAGCACAGTAGTACAATAGTTTTAAAACATGTTCACATGTATTTATATAGTCACCATCATGCAATGAGGCAAGTATTGTTTAACTTCACTTACCATACACACAGCTGAATTCCCAGACTTTCCCTTACAATTGAAACCTTTCCTTCTATCTGAGAAATATCGTACCTCTCCCATCTCCCCACCTCCTCAATTTCAGAGTAGAGGCAAGTACATTTCAATGTAATCTCTCTTGTGGACATACAGTTGTTTTTTTTTTTTGTTGTTGTTGTTTTTTTTGTTTTTTTTTTACTGGCCCATACTTTCACTGATTAGCCTTTTGAGGGTCTTGATTTTATACCTGCAGGTAATATTTATAACACCATTATATTGGAACAAAAATCTATCTCCACTATCAACATGGACAGTGGATGTTAAGCCATCCCTTTCAATCTTCAGTCTCCATTTGCTCCTTGTGGTAGTCACAGTGAGCCTATACCTCCTAGGTTTTTCACTCCAAGCTCAAAAATACTTAAAAATGGAAGAGTGTGATATTTTATCCTGAATATCAAGTTTTATTTATTTATGATATTTTTCAAAAGAAATATCTGGTTTCCCAGTCTGCTATTTGCCATATTTTCTACATTCTGGAATAAATGGTCTTTCTCTGTTCTGATGTTACAGCAAAACACACACTCACAAGAATAAATGCTGAATGTGATAGTTCTGTCATTTGCTGACCATTCCAATATTAAATATTTAAACCTAAATGAAGCTTTGAGGTTCAGATGATATATCCCAAAGTTGGCCCCGTTTACAACAACACTTTATATTTATGGGCATTTTTAATCTAATGGCTTAAGCTATTACAGTAGATTTCTCAGTGCTGGATAGTAGCAAAGCTAATTGAAGTTACAGAGCTAATGCACTGACCCATTCACAGGATGATTAGGCAAGATTTATAGTTGTCACAGAACAGCAAAACCATGCTGATTTACTGAAGAAATTTCTATCACATGGAAATGTGAAGTGGTTCAATAGGAGACCATTACTGCTGTCTTAATTTCTTGCCTCTTTGCGTGGCAGTATACGAAACTGATCAATGCACATTTTCTCATCTACTTTTAAATAAGAAACAGCTTTCAAATTCTTGTTAACGATGCACTCTCTAGTTTCCTTTTCATTCCTTAATACTCCATAAAATTATAGAATTGAAAGACAGATTGTTATTTATTTTCCAAGTTTGATTCTTTTAGTTATTCTATATAGAATATTCATATTCAAGTTAGATGAAAGTAAGTAAAATTGCTATTAAATTCATAGAGTCTAATGTAATAACAAATTACTAGGAGAGACCATCAAGCTGCAAATTAAGGCAAAGTTTTATTGCATTGCAACCCCACAGTTGATATGTGAACTAATTCCTTGATTGCAAACTAAGTTATACTATTTCTTAAAGCTCTAGTAAATATTTTTTTTAACGCTTTTATTTAAAGAATATAAATTTCCAAAATACAGCTTATAGATTACAATGGCTTCCCCCCCATAACTTCCCCCCCACCCGCAACCCTCCCCTTTCCCACTCCCTCTCCCCTTGCTTCACATCAAGATTCATTTTCAATTCTCTTTATATACAGAATATCAGTTTACTATATATTAAGTAAAGGTTTCAACAGTTTGCCCTCACATAGCAACACAAAGTGAAAAATACTGTTGGAGTACTAGTTATAGTATTAATTCACAATGTATAGCACATTAAGGACAGAGATCCTACATGATATATTTTTTTAAAAAAATTGATTAATTTTCTAGGCAATTTCCAATTTAACACCAAGATTTTTTTTTCATTTTTCATTATCTAAATACAGAAGATTGATTCAGTATATACTAAGTAAAGATTTCATCAGTTTTCACCCACACAGAAACACAAATTGTAAAATACTGTTTCAGTGCTAGTTATAGCATTACTTCACATTGGACAACACATTAAGGACAGATCCCACATGAGACGTAAGTACACAGTGACTCCTGAAGTTGATTTAACAATTTGACACTCTTGTTTATGGCGTCAGTAATCTCCCTAGGCTCTAATCGTGAGTTGCCGCAAAGCTCTAGTAAATATATGTCCAATAGCATATGTGAAATTGTTTTGATCACTATAGGAGAAATAATTATTTAAATGAGTTATGGTCTTAATGTCTTTAAAGACATATTCATTTACTTGAAAGGCAGAGCTACAGCAACAAACACAGAGACGGAGCTCTTCCATCTTCTGGTGCACACCTCAAATGGCTGCAAGAGCCAGGACTGGGTACAACGGAAGCTAAGAGCCTGGAATTCTGTCTGGGCCTCCCACATGGGTGGCAGGGACCTAAGCACTTGGGCCATGTCCTGCTGATTTCCAAGACATATTAACAGGGAGGTGGATTGGAAGTGGAGCATCCAGGACTCTAATCAGTGCTCATATGTAATGCTGGCATAATAGGTGGTAACAGCCCACTGTACCACAATGCCAGTCCCCATAGTCTTAATTTTTGATGAGCATGAACTATATTATGAATGTAAAGTGTAGATATGTAATTTGCACAGTAGATAATTTAAATCACATATATATTATATTTGATCACTCACTATACATACCAGTTTTCTGATAATGTGTTTATTATGTGTCAAAGCCAGATCTGAAAGGAATATAGCTCGAGAAGGTGCAGAAGCAAGAGGAGTGAGGCTCTTACACTGGTCTAGTGGTCAAAAGGACAAGTAACCCAGATAATTCACAGAAACAGAGAATGTGGTCACATCTCATCTCCTGGCATGTGTGAGAAACTCTATGACCTACTAAATTCAGGGTGACTCTAAGAGAATTAACTCCTTGAGTGTGTATAATCGGAGTTGGTCTGAGCAAGCAAAGAGCTAGTGATGGAAATGAAGTTCTTTTATCTCTCTAACCTAATGACAGAAATTGCATTGCTAAGTAAAGCCTAGGAAAACTATGTTCCAAGACTGTAGACTTCAAGAGTTCTTGGGCTACTGCATTTGTGATGAACTTGGCTTTTATATCAATTACCAATGCTTGGGCTACCAACCTCAAAAATAATTAGAGTGAAAATCAAACTTTGATCCTACACCATTTAGTGCTGTATCCACAATCTAAATTTCAGGCATTAGTGTTAAAATGAAGTATATTGTTAATTGCATTTATATTACTTGGTTAAAAGGGATCACTGTTGAGTTTTTACTTTAATCATTGAAGGCCTGTTTGACACTGAGATGAAAGAGAGGTAACTATTACCCCAGGTGAATTTACAACCAATTCTAAAAGCTTCACCATTTGAACACTCAATACACAAGTACTTTCTGCCTGGTTGTGTTTTTTGGTCTACTCTCAGTTTTAATTCCCATACTTAATCACATGTTGTAAGAGTTTGCCTGGTCTAGTTTTTACTAATACAAGTTGAAGTAAAAGTGATGCTCTTTAAGGTGCTGGCACTTAGTCTAGTGGCTAAAGTCCTGATTAAGACATCTGAGTCTCACATTGGAGTGCCTAGGTCTCATTCTTAGTTCTGGCTCCTAAATCCAGCTTCTTGCAAATGTGGACTCTGGGAAGCAGTAAGAGATGGCTCATGTAGTTGGGCCCCTACCACCCA
Source organism: Sylvilagus floridanus (assembly GCA_949820135.1). NCBI lineage: Eukaryota > Metazoa > Chordata > Mammalia > Lagomorpha > Leporidae > Sylvilagus > Sylvilagus floridanus. The sequence goes on from OX463226.1 coordinate 109,118,162, forward strand.
TGTAGGAGACCTCAACCGAACTCCTGGCCATAGCTTCAGTCTGGTCCATTCTTGGCTGTTGCAATCACTGAGGTATGAGCCACCAGATGGGAGCTCTCCCCCTATTTGCCTCTTAAATAAAAAATATATATTTTTTAAACTATGCTCTTGTCGAGAGTACAATCTCAAGAATTATAATTATAATTTGTTGTATAAATTTTGCTTTGAATAAAACATTGAGTTTGAGTATAATGAATTATGAGAGTTATAGAAAGCATGTTAATATAATTCTGTAAAAAAAAATTCCCAGGGTAGAATTTCAGATCTATCTTATTCAAATGTGGAGAGAAAAGGCACTGGATCATTGCTAAGCAAATGTCATAAACATGCACATGTGTATGTGTGTGCCCCTGATCATCACACGTTTATGTGTGTGTGCTTACGTGTCGCTGTACGCAAGCATGTTCTTGATTTTTGAAGTAATATTATAAGGTAATATGGGCCTATTTCAATTAGATATAAGCGTGTGCATAGACTGGGTTAATTAAGGGCCATTACCTGAAAAGAAATACTTTCACATCAATGAGTATATTTAACCAAGGAATTGTCAGGGAGAGAAAGAACTGACCATCTAAACTTAATAGATTTAATTCAGACAGATATACTTTAAGAATATATCAGGCTGGCACTAGGCTAACCCTCCACCTTGCGGCGCTGGCACACCAGGTTCTAGTCCCTGTCGGGGCACCGGATTCTGTTCCAGTTGCCCCTCTTCCAGGCCAGCTCTCTGCTGTGTCCAGGGAGTGCAGTGGAGGATGGCCCAGGTGCAGGTGCTTGGGCCCTGTACCCACATGGGAGACCAGGATAAGCACCTGGCTCCTGCCATCGGATCAGCGCAGGCAGCCATTGGAGGGTGAACCAACAGCGAAGGAAGACCTTTCTCTCTCTCTCTCTCTCTCTCTCTCTCTCTCTCTCTCTCTCTCTCTCTTTCTCTCACTATCTACTCTGCCTGTCAAAAAAAATTTTAAAAAGAAGAAAATATCAACTTTATATTCTTACTATTAAAAGTAGACTCCAAAACCTATGTGATGCATTTTATGTCAATTTTATTTTTATGTGTTTGCTAAACAAAGAAGTCAACTTGTAGTTTATTAAATTTTAAGACTGCAGAATGCTTCATCTCTGTTAGCTAATCCAGTTTGTCATTCAGTCTTTTTCTTTGCTGCCTAATCATGGGAACCTCATACACAGCAAAGCCATAAGATCCAGGTGTGAATTTGAATTTATTAAGCCAGAACTTAAAGATTATTATATAATCTTAAAATTGACATCTGATTTGCATTCCCTTCACAGCTAGTGACACAGATTTTTTTCATATATTTGTTAGCCATTTGTATTCCTTATTTTCATAACTGTATATTCAGCTCCATTGCCCATCCTGAACTCTTAACTATTTCACAATCTTGTTTTGTAAATTTAAAACCATTCTGAAATTAAAAGCTTATTTAAACATATTGACATCTGAATAGTATACATCTTCAATTGTTTATATTTAGAATTATTGTTATACTTGTCTATGTAATTTGAAAATATTTTAAAAAGAAAAATATATATTTTCTCTCCCATATTAATACATGAAAAACTGACAGAAATCGAATAAATTCTTTACATGATTTATAAATTAATAGACCCTTGTAATCTGATCCAGTTGCACGTGGCAGCACATTGTAAGTGTTCAGTAAATAATGTTGAATGAATAATTATATGATACATTAAAAAGACCACAATGTCAAACAGATGCGGCCCCTTAATTTTAGCTACAGAACTTTAGGCAAATGAAGCAACCTTTGTGAGGTTAAATATACCCTCTATTAATAATATGTGCTGATAGAAATGCTGCAAATCTGAAATCAGACAATATAAATGAAACACATAGGAATTACCTCAACATAGTAAGGGTTCAGTAAATATTAATTCTTTTATCAGACATTTACTCAATGCTGCAATACAGGTAAAGGAACAGCTGGTATCTCAGTTGGAATGATATTTCTAGAATGGTTTGAATTAATTTATTTAATGAATACATACATGTATTATAAAATAACCATTGTGTAGCATTACAATTAAAAATAATAGGTTTCTATATAATGAAAAAAGGCACTGAACCATCACTATTGTGAACTTGCTTGGTCGAGAATTGAAATAAGAAGTGAGGAGGCTTTAGACTTGAGTTGTTACTCATTTGAGGTAAATGTTTTATTCATAACTGGAAACAGGGAGCAATTGGTCATAAACAGCAGAACCAACTCAAGGTGTTAACAAGTGACTATGTGAACATACTGCTGCATACTTTAAGGACCATACATGGGACCTTTAGGTGAGCCACCAGGGATCTAGACCTCTTAGCAAAAGGCCACTCAAGCTCATCTTCCTTAATTAGCCTCTTCTATACTCGTGCTCTACTTTGCAACCAAGATTCCCCCTCATCCTTTGACCTATGCATTTCTCAAACATGGGTCCTGCAACCCCAACTTTCCAGGACTCACTACCCTTTTCTAGGAACCAACAGTGAAATACTGGCATGGCCAAGTTTCAATTCAAGATCTGGGGACATGCAATTTGACTGGCTTACCAGCATCCAATCCACAGCTCTCTCTATGTCAGCGGATCATCCAGGCCTGTAAGAGAGTGATTCTCAGAAAGCTGTAAAAGCATGGATTAAAATCAAATTTGAGGTTGACCACGAAGACAAACTTAAGAGTGAAACCCTGAGTTGGTCTAATTACAACAATAATTATTTGTAAGACATATAGTCTTCATTCTAGATATTGTTGCCTGTATCTTATGACTAGTGGTTATTCACTTTTGTAGCAATGCTGTGGGAGAGCTGGTGCTGTTACCTTTGTTTCAGATGATTTATTTGAAGCCATGAGATACTAAGAAATGTTTCCAAAACCACACAGCCAACAAGTGGCAGAACTGGACTAGAACACTAACAGCTTAGCTTCTGATCTTTGCTGCCCACGGCCATGTTATTTGGCCTTTTCATGAAATTACTTTTCCGTGTTTGATTCTAGGGCTCTGGGCACTGTAAGAAAAGCAAAATTTCAAGTATTTTCTAGCACAGGATTCCAAGGATAGAATAGTGCTTTCCTGAGAGCCCAAATCCCTGTAGGTATCCACCTGTGCTGTGTGGTTCAGGTTGGAATGAGATCCAGCCTGCCCATCACCGTCCATTTAGGTACGAATAGACCCTTTCATTCATTCAATAGCAAGTTTGTCTCATAGAAAGCTGTTTTCTCTGAGAATCATACATAAAGAAAGACACAGTTTTTCCTGCAAAGCTATAAGAGATCCCATTGATGTAAACTGTATTCATACAAAGAGTTGAAAAGGAATATTGGGCATCCATCTTATCAAAATCATGAATCACTTATACAACACTAGCATGAAAGTGTGTGCTGAGGTATTGTGTGGCTTGACATGACGTGGTTGGTATTGTTCACGTAGTGGTGATGCTGAATGTCATTAGGTGAGTCTTCAGTTTGATCACCTCTGTTTTTTTTTTTTTTTTTTTTTTTTTTTACTGATGCTACCTAAACTAGTAATTTAAAGAAGGAAATGTCTCCATAACATGCAAACATCAAAGCCATTTTCTTATGAAAATGTAAGTTTTAGTGTTTTGGGTAAGTAACTTAGAAGACCATAATTAGAATAAGCCACAGTGCAAAAAGGAATTGGATGTTTATACCTGCTAACGATTTTTTTCCATGAGTCTTGTGTGACAAAATATTTTTAAAAGACACAGTTAAAAACGTATCCTAGCTGATTTGAGAGGCATATTACAAACCTCCTATCTAACAGATGTGTCTTTGACAGTAAAAGAAAAATAAACTTCCAAATATTCATGGACATGTTTGCCCACCTTCCAAACCAAGTGTGCAATTGCTTATGCTAGAAAATCAAGCACCTGCAAAGTGGAATAATTGATTGACTGTGACTAAGCACTGTGCCAAAGTTTTTGAAGCCTTCTTGAGGCTCCCTAACAAAACACATATAACAATGGTTGGTCACAAAACTAACATTGACAATTAAGTTTCATGAACTAACTGAGATTTGCAACCTTCTGGTTTCAATTTTACAGTTCGGTTCTGCCAGATGGAGTAGGGAGAAAATAACATGCATAATTAAAATCAATGAAGTTATATCAGCCCTAAACACCAAGAAATAAAGGTAGAAAGTAAGCAAAAACAATAATAAAAAAAATCCTCCCAATCATGCATTTCCTCACATCTGTATCCAAAGTTAAAAATCTACAAGTCAGAACTTGGAAGCCTTTAAGAATAAATCTTAGCTGGGCTGCAAGAAGCTTAAAATAAATCACTTAGACCAGGACAATAAATAAGAATATAGACAATGATCTATTGTGAAAAGGATCATATGTTATCTGAATAAAGAAATCACTAAACTAGTCATGTTTCCATATAAGACAATGATAAGAAGAATGTGCAATGGTGAACTTGAAATAAATAGAAGTACGCTACCAGGCAAGAATAGACGTGCTGGCCATCAAGAAGAGAGTAGCACAGCAGCTGGTGCATAGTGGGCTCTTAATTATGATGAGTTAATGATTCTGTAGAAGAACCTATTAGTGTGAGCATTTCTCTGATAATGCATCAGAACCAATGAGTGATTAACCACTAGATAGCTATTGGCGGGTGAGAGAAATAAAGATATAACATTATCCTGGACTTCCCTTAGATAATAAATTAAGCTCAAGGAGAAGGAAGTAGTCATATGAATGTGCACAAATGTTACCTTTAAGTGGAGTGGGACTTGGTATTTTTTTTTAAGTTGAAGATGGAGAACACATACCATGTTAACCCTGCTGATTGCATGTACTGTTTTTATGCCTTTGTGGAAGTTACAGAGCAAACAGGTTTTCAAAAACTCTAGCAATCAAGAAGTGTCAGTGGCTGAGGAAAATGAGAAGGAATTTATGCAAAACACAGAATTAAAAGGAAATGGTGACCTGGCAACAGTGTTAAGGAAATCTCCAACTGACAACCAAAAAATGAGTATGTAACCAAAGACCCAGGAATAATCCTGAGTAAAGAGAGCAGGTTATATATATATATATTTTTGCAAACATTGCAGAAACCAAGCACTGAGGACAAGTTGAGTGTTGGAAAAGGAAATTAAAACTAAAACAAAATGAAATGAAACATCACAAATTGCAACTCTAAAATCAGCTGAGATATCAGTAAGGGTAAGCGAGGTTGTGTGGCAATAACAGTGAAAAGACTTCAGAGACCTAACACAGCAGTTTAGTTTCTGCTCACATGATATGTCCAAAGCAAATTAGTTCTAAGTGTGGGGTGTGCTGTCTCCATCGAACTCAGTGGCTCAGGCTGACAGACACTTCACGTCGGTAGGTTTGCGAACATTCACTGCAAAAGTTGGCAGGCAAAATGGCTCTTGAAGATTCCACCTAAAAGTGGAATACAGCATTTCCACTCGTAGTTCACTGACCCAAGCAACCCCACTACCATTACTGGCTTTTAAGCATCCGGGAAAGTATAATCTTACTATGTACTTAAGGCTTCCTGTATTTGGTTACTTAAACATCTGGGGAACACATACTTGTATCATTCTTCCTTCAGTACCTTCTACCTAAGGGAGACAACCTAAAAAATTGCATCCTGTCATGATGTCAAACTCAAGGTTTAGAATTCTAGGTAATGCGTACTGGATTATTTACTGGGGATGTTATTCAGTGATATTCACATCTATTGGAAAACCTAGTGTATCTGACACACAGATGTGTTTGTAACACACTTACTCTATAGGATAAGACTATTTGCCGGAGTTATTAAGGGGTCCAAACTTAAAGCTTCAGCATCACATATGGGTACCAGTTTGAATCCTGGCTGCCCTACTTCCTATCCAGCTCCTTGCTAACATGCCTGGGAAAGCAGCTGAAGATGGCCCAAGTGCTTGGACGCTGGCACCTATGAGGGAGACTTGGAAAAAGCTCCTGGCTCCTGGCTTCCAATTGACTCAGCTCTGGCATTGCAGCCGTTTGGGGAGTGAACCAGTGGATGGAAGATTCTCAATCATTTACATTCTCTCTCTCTCTCTCTCTCTCTCTCTCTCTCTCTCTCTAACTCTACATTTCAAATAAATAAATAAATCTAAAAGAAGTTATTAGGAAATAATACAGAGTAATCTGAATTTTCTTTATTAATTCTTTAGCTTTAATGGAGTTAGCAATTTCAAATGGAGACATTTCAGTTGTAAAGATACTATTCAAATTCAGTGAAATATATCATGTATTTCTTTGACATAAAATTTGCACCTGCAAGAGCAAATTTGATATTGCACATTTTGCACTGTTTCCCTGTATTAACTTTTAAACAACAAATGGTTTCTTAGAATGACAGAATTGAAGTAAGTACATTGTTTTAGCTTTACAATCCCTATACTACTAGAATTTATTTTGCACCTACTAGATATGTGTAGTACATGTCAGACAATGGATTATCGCAGGGATAAGAGATAAAAATTGTACTTAAAGAGAGTTTGATGAAATCAAACTGTTACAAATTCTCTAAAGAAATTCAAACAACTGAATCACTATATCTGTGTGTGTGTACCAAGGAAATGGAAATGTGTATTATGACAAAAAACAATCCTTGGATTCCAAATGTTTTTGCACCAAAATAAACTTATCTTTTAGAGGTATTGTCATAGGGAGCAAACTAGTACAAATCTAAATCTTGCATGCAAGATATAATGTTTATTAAATAATAACTAATAAAATTGTACTAATTGAATGCTCATAAATATAATATGAAAGCACACCCATAATTGAAGTAATTGGTTAGAAATTAGATCAATACAATGCTTTTTGGAGGAAGAGTATTTTTATCACTGAATGATGTTGTCATTAACTCATAGTGATAATAAAAAAAGATGAAATTTTTAGGGCTGAGTACGGAAGAGGTGGTATTGCCTCTTGTAATGATCTTTTTTTCTGTATATTAGAGGAGAACAAGAGACTAAGTGGAGGAGTAGGCAATGCAAGCACAACTAGAATAGTTGTGGATTTATTCGTGTATAAGTTGAATTGCAATTAGATACAAAAAAAAATCTTTAAATGAAACAAAGAGGGATTTTTCATTTTCATGAAAGACACACACCACTAATAGCACATAATGTACAGGAACGTTTAAGCATCTAATTGTACATCTTTAGTATCCACAAGTCAAAGAGACAGAAATAAAGGATTTCTCTTCGATTGATCTCCCTCTTGTTAATGCTATATCCAGGTACTTCTGAAAGCATCTTTATTTTCTAACAACACAGTGTGTCAAGCTTATCTAAATTCTTCCCTAAGCAGTTGTGTTATCAGTCACTTTACAATGAGCACTGATTCTTAGCAGTGGAAACTAACAGACAAAAAAAAAGTTAGCTACTAATGACATTCAGCTGTTCAATTCGTTTAGATCATGATACAAACATAACAAAATTATATCCTGTTTCCATCAAACATCATGAGTTTATTCCTATATTTCCAATTTAATTGAGCATCTCTTTTGCTAATAAACAATTTTTCACTTCCTACTAGCTACATTGTCCTAACCCAAATGTGTCCAAATTATAATGAAGGCTCTGATTGCTTTCCTTTTGACTTTTTAGCATAGACACCATGAAACTGGATTCAAAATATGCGGATCCCAGCGACTCCTAGCCACATCCACTGCATCAGTTAGTATTGCTACAGTGCCAACTGACTACAAAGCAGAGAGAGGAGAGGGCAGGAAAGAGAATATCATTTCCCTGTTAAGTGTACTGCAACCATAAACCATGTATATGGAATAACATATAACAAATATACATTAAAAATGGAAGAAGAAAGCAAAACAGATATAAATCACTGATATTTTGCTAAAAACATTCCTTGGATGCTTGCTTTTCTTGATTAAAAGTATCATTGTTGTATAAAAAGTAGGTTTAGGATTAAATTGTATTGTTTTAATGGCATTTGAATAAATGCAGGTACTTATTAATTATTTTTGCATCAGATATATTTTTAAAAAACAAATGAAAATTTCAGCAAATATAATCAAGCAAATATAAAATATTAAATCCTAGCAAAAACTCCACTGAAATAGTCTCTTCACATCTAAATTTTACAGTGTTATCTACATTCCACAATGACTAACTCAAAAAGAAGCAAATGTATTTGGATTTTAATATATTCCATCTGTAATTTTAGATTAACATTACCTTTAGATATTTTCCTAACCCTTTATAAGAGAAAACCCCAGGCAATTTTACCTCTACCCATAGAGAGTTTCATTTTTATAAAAGCAAACATGAATCAAAACATAGAATATTTGATAAAGCACAGCTATGGAAAGTTTCCATAAAAGTACAAATATTTACTTGGATTAGAACATACTCCAAACCCCATGGAGCTTTTTCAGATGTATACACGCCGACCTGGTTCTGAGCGATTACTCCCTAAGAGCCTCAAAAAATCTAAGGATAGATACTAGACTTCTGAACACAGGTATCCTGAACACTTGTGTTTCCTGCTTGGACCAGGGAGACACAGAGAACCCCACATCAATCTTCTGACCAAGTATCATTTTGGATCTGGAGAGAGATTCTCACTTTGTGGGTGCAGTAGAGCCTATGTTCTTAGGAAAGGATTACTGCCTGAAGGCATTACAGAGCTCCAACTAAGGTCGCCTTTTAAAGAATAAACAAACTAGCTTGATAATAAAAACCAGTTATTTCCCAATATACAAAAATGTCATAATCAACATCCTTTTGGTAATCACTACAGCTTATGAAACAAACTAAGCTCAAACAGTTGAAAGCGCATTGCACATCTTCCTCTCACATTGCCTGAGAAAGCTACCACTTTGAAATCATATGTATTTTTGCCATGCATTTTTGTAACTTATTTTATATTTTAATATTTAGATAATTAGTTTTATTGTTTTGTTACTGTTTTGCATATTTTTAAACTTTATATAAATGATAAACATAATGTATTATTCTCCATTTTTTACATAAAACATGTCTTTGTAGTATTTGTGTCGATGTGAAGTTCACTTGCTTTCATTGTTTTGTGGTATTAATGTAGTGCATTTTATACATAATTTCTTATTGGTAGACCTAGGCTTTTCTACTTTATGCAGTTATTATAAATATTGTTGCTGTTCTTACATATTTAAGAGCCCCTTTGGGATATAAGCAAAGGTGAAGCTATCATAGTTTCAGTTTATTAGTAAATAATAATTATTTTCCAAATTGTTTTATACTCACTCAATCAGTACACTAAAGTTTCAGATGCTCCATATTCTTGCACATTATTTAAATAATCAGATTGATTTTTTTAAAATTTGAACGTTAGTTTATTTTTTCCTATTAGGGTTCTGAATTGTATGGACAGACCATATTTATTTTATTCTTTGCATTTTCTTTAATGTCCTTGAATATAGGTTTGTTATTTTTCTTTAGATATATTTGTAGCTAAATCATAGTGTAAGCAATTTTTGAAAATATTCAGGCCTGCAAAAAAGTTGAAAAAATAATACAATATACTATTTTTCATAGAAATTGATTACACTATTTTGTCACATGTTCCTTCTCTGATTTTTAAAATGTTTATTCATTTATTTATTTGAAAGGCAGGATTGATGAAAAAGAGAATCTTCCATCTTCTGGTTCACTCCCCAAATGGCCGCAACAGCCAGGGTTGGGCCAGACTGAGGCCAGGAGTCTGGGGCTCCACCCAGATCTCCCACATGAGTGGCAGAAAATGAAGGGATTGAATCATGATTTTTCTCTTCCCCGGATGTGTATTAGTTGAACTTGGGCTTAAACCAAGCATTCTGATAAGGGATGCAGGCATCCCAAGTAGCAGATGTGCTACACACCCCACCCCTGTCGTCATCTCATTTTATTTCCTGTCTACGTACCTACCTGTCCATCTATCTGTTTACCTGTGTACTGATTCTCTGTCTAGACTTTCAGTGAACCATTTGAAAGTAAAATTCAGACATTTGGAAATTTTATTTGTAAATATCTACTATTATTTCCAAGTCTCTCTTAATTATAGCAATGATATCAAAAGAAAATGAACAGTACTCAAAATTATAAAGTAAACAAAGATAAAAATATATATTAATAAGTCACTTTCCAACAGAAATCACAAAGAAAGATAACAGTTAAAGGAAGATTTGTATATAATCTATGAAATCCTTATGCAACTTTTCCCTATTTTTCCTAGTTTAGAATCCAGCTCTTTGAAGAAGGACCACATAATCACCATCTTGTATCTTTTTTTTTTTTTAATTTTTATTTTTTTGACAGGCAGAGTGGACAGTGAGAGAGAGAGACAGAGAGAAAGGTCTTCCTTTTGCCGTTGGTTCACCCTCCAATGGCCGCCACGGTCGGCGCGCTGCGGCCGGCGCACCGCGCTTGTCCGATGGCAGGAGCCAGGAGCCAGGTGCTTTTCCTGGTCTCCCCATGGGGTGCAGGGCCCAAGCACCTGGGCCATCCTCCACTGCACTCCCGGGCCACAGCAGAGGGCTGGCCTGGAAGAGGGGCAACCGGGACAGAATCCAGCGCCCCCACCGGGACTAGAACCCCGTGTGCCGGCGCCACAAGGCGGAGGATTAGCCTGTTGAGCCACGGCACCGGCCACCATCTTGTATCTTTAATCACGTTTAACCATTTTGTGTTCCTGAGACTGGCGTTTTTAAATAGTCAAAGTCAATAGTGTAGAGAAATGTCCCACAGGCGTATCTGTCTGGTTCTTCCCTCATTAGCCTCAGGCCATATGTTTTTGGCAAAGGCTCTGCACCACAAACAAGAGGATGCTAATGTCAGGTTGTCCTAATATGGGGAGTGCTACATTTGATGGTGTGCTTACGGAGGTGAGCACCACATGTCTCCATTGTTCATGGTCCTTTCCCTTTGTAATCAATAAGTAATCTGCATGCTGACAATTTTAGACTATGGGAAAATCTTGCTTCCCAAAAATATTTTTGCCAAAGGTTTTTTTTTTTTTTTTTTTTGACAGGCAGAGTGGACAGTGAGAGAGAGACAGAGAGAAAGGTCTTCCTTTTGCCGTTGGTTCACCCTCCAATGGCCGCCGCGGTCGGCGCACTGCGGCCAGCACACCGCGCTTGTCCGATGGCAGGAGCCAGGAGCCAGGTGCTTTTCCTGGTCTCCCCATGGGGTGCAGGGCCCAAGCACCTGGGCCATCCTCCACTGCACTCCCGGGCCACAGCAGAGGGCTGGCCTGGAAGAGGGGCAACCGGGACAGAATCCGGCGCCCCTACCGGGACTAGAACCCGGTGTGCCGGCGCCGCAAGGCGGAGGATTAGCCTGTTGAGCCACGGCGCCGGCCCAAAGGTTTTAATAATTGTTGAAGATCCTTTGCTGAATCAAGTATTAGGATGAATATTCGCAAATCATCATCTTATAATTTTCATTCATTCCATGTTTATTATTTGAAATATTTCTGTAAAGACATTTCCTTTCTTCTTTACTATTAGTATGAATTATAATTTATAAAAAGACATTGTTGAAAAGCTATTACAGTCATCATCATTTTGATGATAATCAAACAAGCCAGAAATTGGATTTTGGATTCTGTCCTTTGACATACATTTGTCATTTTCTTCCATTATAGTAAAAAAAAATTTTCACACTCACCTTATACTTTTTTGACTGAATGTGGAAACAAGTGTTTCTCTCTCTATGCAGTGAGTAGTAGTAAGATAATATTTAGTAAGATGATTAGATAATTTTTAAGATAACATATTTATATTAGTAAAATAATATATTTAGAAACCATAATTTTGGAGTAAAGCTGCATGTTGTTACATGCATGTTATATGGATGCTTCTAGATTTTTTCAGTAGTCATACTTATGTATAAAGGATTTCATTCAAACACTTCCAATTCAAATCCAGCACCATAGGTTTCTTACTTTCCCTCATTTCATAATTTTATCTTTCCTTAAAATATTTGTATTATTTTCATATATACGAACATATTTGTATATAATTATCAAAATAAATTGAGTTTTACTGTCAATATCACTAAAAGTAATAATTATTCTCAGTGAAGTTGATTATTTCTTTGCAAGACTTACTATTATTGTTTACTGTTATTCCTACCATAGCCTCATTTTAGGGTATTTAGTCAGAGTGCTGTGTTCAAATGATAGTTGGCATAGTCATTTTGGGGGCTGACATTGTGGTGTGAAACAGCATACTGATTCAAGTCCTGGCTGCTCCTCTTCTGATCCAGGTCCCTGCTAATTTGCCTAGGAAAGCAGCAGATGACCCAAGTCCTTAGACCCCTGTACCCATGTAGGAAACCAGGAGGAAGCTCCTGGCTCCTGGCTTCGGCCTGGCCCAGGAGTACAACAGCGAATGGAGGATCTCTCTCTCTCTCTCTCTCTCTCCTGCTCGTCAGATTCTCCCGATCTGTCAAAGAAGCTTCGGTTCTTTGGGGTTTTCTCAAGGACAGTCTCATTGCTAGATCTAAGCTAGAGCCAACCAGTTAAGTGAAAACCAAGGAAAGAGCCATATGGAGCCTAAAATGATGATTTTTTCTGAATCTCAGGAAGACAAGCAGAAATCTGTATTTCAGATTTTGTTAGATTGGTTCAGTACCAGACTACAGATCCATATCTATCTATTTAATTGTCATTTCCTCAGATGTGAAAAATTATTCAAAAGTAACAAGATAAGAAAGATAGAAGACTTAAATAACTCAGCTGTATAAAAACAATTGCCATGAGAAGGTAGCAGAAATAATAATTTACCACATATAAAATATCTGAAGACTCTTTTTCAAAAGAAAATGAACAATACTCAAAATTATGAACAAAGATAAAAATATATATATTAAGTCACATTTCAACAGTAATCTCGAATAAAGATAATAGTTAAAGGAAGATTTATCCTCTCTATTTATAAATGGGTTTAAAACAGAATTAAGAGGTGAGTTGAAGCTGAAATAGAAAACAACCAATTAGAAAATATCCAATATGTGGCAGGTGTTTCCTAAGAGCCTTAAAACTTCAACAATTAGCTAGAACTAATACAGTCGAATACCTTCTAGAACAAATAACCAAAAGCCTCTCTTTGTAGGAATACCTGTAGATGGTGCAAAGAGAAACCACTGGAGAAACAAAAATTCCATAGAGGGTAAGAAATTTCCCAAAATCCATCATATACCACTTTGAGGATGACACAAGCACTTCAGGATACCCTGCCCTTTCTTTCTGCCCAAATACAAAAGTATAAAGGACAACACTACCGGTTGATTAACTCCATGGTTGTCAAGTCACCTACCTTGAGGCCTCGAGTAGTATAGATCATCAGTCTTAGCACAGAACACTTTAAGTACCTGAAAAACAAGGAAGGAAGGAAAATTGATTGGAATTAAAGCATGAAAGAATAGAGCAAGAAAGAGTGTGTGGGAATAAAATTGTGTCCTTATACAGAAATGACCATGCCAGATTGTAAAAAAAAAAAAAAAAAAAAACACTGAAAACAATGTGCTTGATGCATGGTTATAAGAAGGGACTTAATCTGCTGTGTTTATTAGAACTATTAAGCAATAGCAATTTCTAATTTCACAAATTCTTTTCCAAATCTCAATCTGAATCTTGTATTTTATAATCCACATTATAGACCATGACACAACTTTTACAGACATAATAGATAGGAATTACATTACAGTTGGCACTCACAGAAAAGACATACTACAGAAAGATTGTAGGGGCTGGTGCTGTGGCGTAATGGGTAAACTGCCACCTGCATTGCTGGAATCCCATATGGATGCTGGTTCAAGTCCCAGCTGCTCCACTTCCAATCCAGCTCTCTGCTATAGCCTGGGGAAGAGGTGGAAGATGGCCTAAGTCTTTGGGTCCCTGCACTTGCGTGGGAGACCCAGAGAAAGCTCCTGGCTTGAATGGAGCAGCTCCAGCCATTGCAGTCATTTGGGAATTGAACCAGAGGATGGAAGACCTCTCTTTCTTTCTGCCTCTCTCTAACTCTGACTTTCAAATAAATAAATAAACCTTTAAAAAAAAAAAAGATCTTGGACGTTTTTATCATTTTTCCTACACACATCCAGGGTAAACCTGATCTAGATCTCTGAATACTTGAACTATTTATGAGTGAACAAACCATCAAAGAATCAGCTATGATCACACAATCTCTGTGGACAGATCTGTAAATACAGGCAGTTCAATTGTAGCAGCATCATTGATAATTCCTACATAAGCGTTGCAGTGGGTTGTACAGCATCCCTCCAAACGTCATGTGTACCCATAATGTCAGGTCATGACCTTACTTAGATATAAGGTATTTGCAGCTGTAATGAGTTGATGTGAGGTCATGTAAAATTCAGATGGCCCTTAAACACAGTGATGAGTAGGAGGGGACATAGAGATGCAGAGAGGGAAACACCACCTAACAAGAGAGAGCACTGAAGGGTGGTGGCACAGCTACAAGCCATGGAAGCAAAGGATTCCAGGAACACCAACAGCTGGGCAGAAGACATGCGATTTCCATCAGTGCCTCTAGAAAGAACCAACCGCAGTAACACTTGGATTTTGGACTTCTACCTTCCAGAATCAATGGATTTTTTTTTAAACTTCTACATCCGTGGTAATTTGCTGCAACAGCTCTAAGAAATTAATACAATCATAAATCTTTCTATTTTTAATTGTATAAAAATGTAAGGTATGTTCAATGACAGGCCAAGGCTGAGACTCAGTCTCAGAGCAATTACAGGCCTCAAATAAATTAGTCAGACTATCTTCGGATCTTGTACACGGATCATTAAATCTCATGTTGTTACATAGAATGAATACCTAGTGCTAAAAGAAACCACCACCATTTTTCTACTAGTTGATTAGCTTATTATGAATTATTGTTATATTATCCTTCTCATATCACCATCCACTTGTGTAACTCTTAAAATCCCATAACTTTACTCAATATAGGAGAGTCCTCTGTGTTCAGTTTGTGCCAATTCTGGGTATGGCCATGATCTGCTACTTTTGACACTCTCACAACAGATCCTGGCTTAAAACATGTTGTTCCTCTGGAACCCAATCTTAAAACTAGAAAAAGAGGGTAGTGTTTAACCAAGAAATTAAGACACTAGTTAAAATGCTTACAACCTGGGGCCAGCGCTGTGGCATAATGGGTAAAGCTGCTGCCTACAGTGCCAGCATCCCATATGGATGCCGGTTTGAGTCCCGGCTGGCCCATTTCCAATCTAACTCTCTGCTATGCACTGGGAAAGCAGTAGAAGATGGCCCAAGTCATTGGGCTCCTACACCTGTGTAGGAGACCCAGAAGAAACTCCAGGCTCCTGGCTTCACATCAGTGCAGCTCCAGCCATTGTGGCCAATTGGGGAGTGAACCAGAGGGTGGAAGACCTCTCTCTTTCTCTCTCCTTCTCTCTCTGTGTAACTCTGACTTTCAAATAAAATAAATAAACCTTTTTTAAAAATGCTTACATCTGTATCTGAGCACCTGTATTGACATCTTGCTCCAGCTCCTGACTTCCATTTCTTGTTAACACAGATGGCAAGGAGGAAGCAGAGATGGCATTTGACTTTTTAAAAACTATTATTCATGGCCAGTACTGTGGTGCAGTGGGTTAAACTTCCTTCTGCAGTGGTACCTGTTCAAGTCCCAGCTGCTCTGCTTCCAATCCTGCTAATGGCCTGGGAAAGCAGCAGAAGATGGCACTAGTCTTGGGCTCTCGCAGCCACATGGGAGACCTGGGAGAAACTCAGGTTTCATCTAGAAAATAAAATCTTCTCTATGAATATATAAAACTGGATTTGTCAAATTGAAATGTGAGGTTTGTGATGATAAAGCCTGGAAAAAATGGAATGTCTACAAGAAAGTAGCAGGAAAAACAACTGACCAAATTAAACAACTCTCAAATGTGAATTTGCCCAAATTTTCCATGAAGCAAAACATGACAAGAGAGACAAATTGGCTGTGATTTTTTTTTGACAGGCAGAGTGGACAATGAGAGAGAGAGACAGAAAGGTGTTCCTTTGCCGTTGGTTCACCTTCCAATGGCCTCTGTGGCCATTGCGCTGCAGCCTGCGCACTGTGCTAATCCGATGGCAGGAGCCAGGTGCTTCTCCTGGTCTCCTATGGGGTGCAGGGCCCAAGCACTTGGGCCATCCTCCACTGCACTCCCGGGCCACAGCAGAGAGCTGGCCTGGAAGAGGGGCAACCAGGACAGAATCCGGAGCCCTGACCGGGACTAGAACCCGATGTGCCTGCACCGCAAGGTGGAGGATTAGCCTATTGAGCCATGGCGCCGGCCGGCTGTGATATTAAATAAAGACTGGAAGAACTTTTCCTGACTAGAAAAGGGTGGGGAACTCCCGCCTCTTCTCTGACTAATTACAATGAAACAATGAAGGAGGGACATGGACAGGAATTCCCTCCTTAAAGACTCTCTGAGCATCTCTAATGGATTTTGCAAAATTGATTCTTTCTGTGGATTATAAATATGCAATAGAAATAGTATGCATATCTTACAGATGGTGTGAAGCATTTTGCTTTCAAAAAATTCATAGCAGTCACAGAGTTTTAAAAAAATGGAGCTTGCATTTCCTAGCTAGCATGTTGCAACTTCTCTATCCAATCACATAGGAATGTTTGCAACTTGAATAGCTATTCTTGGATTATGCAAGTTTTTGCCACTCTTCAGAAATCTCACTCATCTAATGATTCTCCAACTTTTAGACAGAATGAATCTTGGTGGAACTGGAAAGTATGATTTATTTCTTTATTTGAAAGATAGAGTTACAGAGGGAGGAGAGAGAGAGAGAGAGAGAGAGAGAGAGAGAGAGAGAGAGAGATCTTCCACCCTCTGGATCACTCCCTAAATCTCTGCAATGACCAGGGCTGGACAAGGCAAAGCCAGGAGCCAGGAGCTTCATCCAGGTCTCCCACATGGGTTCAGGGGCCCAGGGACTTGGCCTATCTTCTGCTGCTTTCACAAGCACATTAGCAGAGAGATGGATTGGAAGTGGAGCAGCCAGGACTCAAACCAGCACCCATATGAGATGCCAGCGCTGCAGCCCACTGCTTAACCCATGCACCACAGCACCAGCCCTTGATAAGTTATATTTTAGGAAAGATTTTAAATTGAGGTTATCTGGAGAACACCAAGAAGCAAGACAATCCACTAAATTTGGCAGCTAACACAAGGGCCTCAGAATAATCCAATAGCAACACAAGGGGGAGAGATTCTGTTCAAAACCACCAAAATAATAGTATCCCAGGGGTCATGCTGTGTTAACAGTGTCCCAGATGTCATACTTTCCATTGCATTCTATTGTGTATTTTTTCTACCATACTTTTCCTTTTTAATGGAAATTAATTAAGTATGGGCACTTCTGACTTAGTCTATTACACTCTGTTTATCAACAAAAATGACTTGTAGGCATTTTCCCTAAGGGTTAAGTAGCCTGCATTCCTGTTGGAGTATTTAGGTTTGATACCAGCTGAGGCTCCTGACCCGTTTCCTCTAATGCAGACCTTAGGAGGCAGCACTGATAGCTCAAGTAGTTGGGTTCATATCAGCGACATGGAGACCTGGACTGAGTTCTTGACAGCTTTGGCTCAGCCAAGTCTGGCCATTGTGAATGTTTAGAGAGTAAACCAATAAATGAGAATCTCTCTCTCTCTCTCTTTCTCTTTCTCTCTCTCTCTCTTTCTCACATAAATAATTTTTAATTAAAATATGATTTGCCTAAGTTTTAGTAAAGCTTTCATCACTCTGATTTTATCAGCTCTCCCAGTGAATTTTTATTGCAACCAATTAAAATGATGACATGAAGATTTGATATACTCACCTTTCCAATCTAGACAATATGTAAATAAGAAAAAAGTTGTTGCTTGAGTAATGCAAAATGACTATCCCAATTGCACCTAGAGACCACACAGAAGCCTGAAATATGGAGACTTTTCTACTTTTCTCCCTTCACTCCATGTGGGGTCACACTTCTCAATGCCAAACCAAAATTAATGTTATTCTATAGGGCTATTAATTACATTGTACCAATATATAACACTCTCTCAGTATATGCTCAGTAAAGCTTCCTCCATTTAGAGAGTCAATAAAATGCAATGCAATAAAATAAAATAAAATAATAAAATTCTTGTTGAAGTAAGAAATAGCACCTGGTAAAATAGAATCCCAAAGGTATCAATGCCACTAACATACCTAAAGAAATGAAGGTGGTATTCAAAAAGCTGAATTTCAATTTGGCTGGCACAGAAAATAATATAACCCGGCCCAGTGGGCACAACCAACTGGTTACATATTCACAGCTCAAGTGGTGTGGGTAGCAGAATACTGTTCTATTATGTTTGGGGCCATGAATATATATTGTGCACAATTTCTAACACTTCTTACGGACCTGGATTAGAATCATGAGGGGGACAGAATGTGTGGCTGTTTGACAGGCTGGTAGAGATTCTCAATGGCAACTAAAAAAATCTTAGACATTTGTTAGAAATGAACAATGGTTAAAAACTGAATATGTAAAGAGATGAACACAAGAATCAAAAGATGAGAAAAACATTAAAGGAAAATTATGAAAATAAATGTAATATTAAATAAAAACTTTTAGTCTACTTTCAATATACTCTATAAATCAGTGATGGATTCAAGTACTTAATTAAAATTAGCTTTGTTTTTATTCTATCAATTTTTTTATTCTTCCAATTGTTCTGCTTTCTGCACAGATTCTTTTGAATGGATAGGAGATCAAACTTTATTGTATCAGCAAAAATCAAAAGGAATAGATAAAAGGAAGCATATTAAAGAAGAAAAATAAAACTATAAAAATAAGAATCCACGAAGGGTTTTTTGATGTCTTGCCAATTCTTAGTTCTTACAGTCTTAGCAGTATGCTTTGCTCTGCAGGAGCACATTATTCCAAATGCTAGCTAAATAGAAAAATGAATGAATTGTAATTATATTTTAGTGGTTAATGGGATGAACTGGCATACACTAACCATACAGTTACTGGGGAGAAGAACTCTTCTCTAATATAGTGTGCAACTAAGACTAGAGTTGAGTTCAGAGTACCTAGACTATTGGGTCCCCAGAGCATGTTTTCTCCTGTGTAAGAGGATGTTGCACTGAGAATCACTTAGAATAAAAATACCTCTACATTATTTAAAACTGATGATTTGAAAATGTGAATCAGATGGAGTGGGCTTTTTAAAAAAAAAGTTTTTTTTTTTTTAATTTATTTAAGAGATAAGGTTACACAGAGAGAGGGAGAGACAATGAGAAAGATCTTCCATCCACTGATTCACTCCTAAATGGCCACAACTGTCAGAGCTGGGCTGACTCAAAGCCAGGACCCAGGAGCTTCCTCTGGGTCTCCCACATGAATGCAGGGTCCCAAGGACTTGGGCCACCTTCCAATGCTTTCCCAGGCCATAGTAGAGAACTGAATCAGAAGAGGAGCAGCCGGGACACAAACCAGCTTCCCTGTGGGATGCAAGTGCCACAAGAGAACTAGCCCACGATGCCACAGTGCTGACTCCTGGAGTGGACTTCTGACACAGTGGTTAACCTGCCGCTTTTGATGCCTGCATACTGTATCAGAGCCCCTGGCTTGAGTCCCAGTTCTGCTTCCAGTTCCGGTTTCCTGCTAATGCACACCTGGAAAGGCAGCAAATGATTCCTCAATCACTTAGGTCCCTGCCACCCACACAGGAGACCCAGTCTGTGGTTCTGACTCCAGGCTCCAGCCTGGCCCAGCCTTAGGTGCTATGGGCATTTGGGAAGTGAACCAGCACATAGAATCTCTCTCTCTCTCTCTCTCTCTCTCTCTCTCTCTCTCTCTCTCTCTTTCTCTAGTTAGTGAAGAAACCTTGGAAAACTAGAGAATTCCAGATTAACGTTGTGCCATGCTAAATTAGGGAGGCTCCACTGCAGCTTCTCCACTTCTTGGTACTAGGCGAGCAAGGGTCATGATCCGAAAATGTCTATACCATCAAGGGTGTTTAGAAACAAGCGTCTGACGCTGGCTGAAGTTTGTCAACTTCTCAAATTTTCCTTTTGTTCTTGAAAACTTTATAGGGAACCATGGTCCTTCAAATCTAATGATCACTTTTTAGGGTTTATACCCACAAAGCAGGCTACAGTTAAAGAAAATACTTTTCTAATAAAAACAGAAATTATTACTTTACAGAGAAACTAAAGTGCAGTTCCTGGGTGGGTGGTCAGTGTAGTGCTTAAGATGCCTCTTGGGCTGTCAGAACCCCATGTCAGAATGCATTGGTCCATGTCCACTCCTGACTCAGGCTTCCTGCTTGTGCACATCCTGGAAGGGTAGAGGTGATGGTTCAGGTGTTTGAGCCCCTGCCGCCCGTGTTCAGCTTGGCCCAGCCATCACTACTGCAGTCATCTGGGGGAGTGAACCAGGCAGGGGCTGAAAAAGTTTCTGCCTGTTTGTCTCTCTGCCTTTCAAATAAATAAATAAAAATTGCTTTTTAAAAAAATAAATTGTTAAATATTCATATTTTTATTGAGAAGTAAAAGCCAACTTAAAACCTACTGGAAAGAATCCAAAATTAGTAAAGAGAAACATATTAGGAATAGGTAGGAAACCTTGGACAACTCTTTTTGGAAAATGTTCAGGGAGCCACATTAGAAAATATCTCTGCCAAACTAAGGTTAAAAATAGTAGCAGTGAGGTGTTGATTCAGCTGACTCGGCAAACTCATGAATTTTGGAAAGTGCAGTTCTTTAATTCTGAAAAACTTCAATAAAGAACTCAATGCACATAGACACATTGATCAATCTATTCCAGAACTGGTGCTTCAGGAAGATGGCCTGGATGTCACTGGTGAGAATCATGACAAGGTACTTAAAACACAATAGTTCACTGGGATTTATTTTTTAAAAATAGTGAAGATGAGTAAGAATTACTGTTTCAATATGAAAAATAAAATCCTTGTCAGCCAAAGCATGGCAACAGTATGAGTTTTAAAAATCCATCTTAAGTATGTAATTTGCCACCCAAAATATGACAGATGGTTAGACTTAAATAAATGATTGCACTACGTAAGATAATAGTTGGAATGTTATTTCTCCTGGTGCAGCTCCACATATCAAAGTGTTTCACCTTCGGAGGACGTAAGGATGAATTGACGAACAGTCATTCTGTTTCCAAGATATACACAATGCTGCTGAAGACTTTATACGAATGCATAAAACCATTAAGATGAAGGTTTATGCTAGTCATAGAGGGAGACATTTCTAGGTCAAGCCTAAATTTCCATTGTCAAGCCTCCACACGTTCTGGATGAAGCTATAAGAAATGCAATGCATATAGAGAAAAGGGAAGGTCGGAGATTTTAGTCCCTTCTTTTTTCTTCTGCAAGTTTGTTTTCTTATCAGCTTGTGAGAAGCTGCTGGAAAGAAACAGAGATTTGCTGCCAGGTCTGAACTGCAGGGGTGGAATTGGCAGTAGTAAAACCAAAAAGATTGAGCAAATAAAAGATAATATAGATTGTCTCCTGTTGTGCATGTTTTCAAATTACTGTGTTTAAATGAAGTTCTTTTTCAGCAAACTGTCTTTAGACTCTCTCTTCCAGGCCTCCAGTGACCTTTCACTAGTGCTTTATCTCCTTTGTGTCTCAAAGCTTCTGAAACTTTGATCTTTTTTCTCAAACACTTCATGTGAATAAGTAAAACAGAGGGCTTCTGGGATAAGCAGCTTGATCAGGATTTATGAGCTCTGTGGGCAACAAAGTATAATTTTACATTATTCCCTGACTTGATGCCTTATTAAAAATAAAAACAATTAAGGAAAAGCAGGATTACAGGGGGAACTGTAAATCTGGTGCACTTCATCTCTATGGAGGTGTGATAATACTAGACTAAGATTGGTATCTCATGCAGTCTTTAACATCAGCTAGCTGGAATCATGTTTGATAGTAATAGGATTTCCCTCTCCTTTGTTTGACTTAAGGAGCTCTGTACCTTCACGTGAAGAGAACACCAGTGCTTAAGAAAGAGAAGTTCAACCATAAAGTCAAACAATATGGAATTGTTAATATTTACCATTTTGAGCAACTAGAAGTGGTTAGTTATTTCATATGATTTGATCTAATATGTGTCTATGGAAAAAAATACCCAAACAAGACAAATCTACACCTCCTACCTTTAATAGGTTCTATTTCCTACTGTGATTCAGCCTACTCTGTAACTGGATTGTCAATATAAGACCTCTACCAATCATCAAGTCTCACCATTGAATAATTCCAATAAGTATTAGGAACTTGTGTTTCAGCACGCACTTCCTGATTCATTTCATAAATAATTCTGCATATGAAACATTTCAAACAGACAATGCAGATCATTGTCAATAATAACAATCAACAATTTGTTGTTTTCCACCTTATTTTAAGATACAGGAGCTGATTTTGTGGACCAGAGGGTCAAGCTGCTGCTTGAGATTCCAGTGGCCAGTGCGAAGTGCCAGTTGGAGTCCTGGCTGCTGTGGTTTTGATCCAGCTTCTTGGTAACATAGCTGGGAAAGCTGCAGGTGATGGCCCAGCTCCATGGGTCCCTGCCCATGGGACCCATGTAGGAGACCTGGATGGAGTCCCTGGGTCTTGGTTTTGGCTTTCCCATACCCAGCTGTTCCTGGCATTTTGGGAGTGAACCAGTGGATGGATGATTCCTCTTTCTCTGTCACTCTTTCTTTTTAATAAATAAATCTTAAAAAAGATACGAAAATAAATAAATTTGAAAGCAGATATAAAACATTACATATATATTTAAGCCTTCTTCATATCCCTCCTCACTCTCTTTAACCTTCATTCCACTTATCAACTACCAACACAAACCTAACCTATCTTTTCCAACCATTATCTAATATTTTTTCACATTTACAAAAGTATAGTTTCTATTTTAATAGCATACATGAATGGTATTCTGCTTGTGCCCTCTTATGATTCACTAATGATTTTAAGAAATCAGGACGAACATTTGCCCTAGTGATTAAGATTCAGTTAGGGTACCTGCAACAAACACTATGGGTACCTGGGTTTGATTCCTGGCTCCAATTCCTGATTCCAGATTCCTGCTAATGTGGCCCTGGGAGGCAGCAGTGATGATTCAAATAGTTGGCCTCTGCCACATGGGAGACCAGGGGTTGAGTTCCTGGCACCCACATGGGAGACCTAGATTAAGAAACCAGCTTGGGCTATTGCAGACATGAAGTTATTTGAGAAGTGAATCAGTGAATAGCAGATGATCTCTCGAAAGAAAGAAAGACAGACAGAAAGACAGAAAGAAAGAGAAAAAGAAAGAAAGAGAGAGAGAGAGAGAGAGAGAAAGAGAGAGAGAGAGAGAGAAAGAGAAGAAATGCTCATGTATAAGTGGCCATGGTCCCTCTGCTGTCAATGCGATCACTTTAGAACCCATGGCCTCTACAGGATTTGGAAAAACATCCATGTGATTGCAGAATTAATTCTGCAGTCTCCTTTCTTCCCACTGTGCTTACTTAAGAGGCTTCAACCATGCCATCCATTGGCTTCCGTATTTTTCACTCCCTTCTTTGGAATATATTTCTTTTTTTTTTTTATGACAGGTAGAGTGGACAGTGAGAGAGAGAGACAGAGAGAAAGGTCTTCCTTTTGCTGTTGGTTCACCCTCCAATGGCTGCCACGGATAGTGCGCTGCGGCCAGCGTACCGCCCTCATCCGATGGCAGGAGCCAGGTGCTAGGTGCTTTTTCCTGGTCTCCCATGGGGTGCAGGGCCCAAGCACTTGGGCCATCCTCCACTGCACTCCCGGGCCACAGCAGAGGGCTGGCCTGGAAGAGGGGCAACCGGGACAGAATCCGGCGCCCCGACCGGGACTAGAACCCGGTGTGCCGGCGCCGCAAGGCGGAGGATTAGCCTGTTGAGCCACGGCGCCAGCCTGGAATATATTTTTAAAATAAATTTATTGTGTGTATTTAAGCTATAAAGCATGCTGTAATGGGATACATAAACATAGTAATATGATTACTAAAATGAAGCAAATTAATATATCCATCATCTCACATAATTATTCCTTCTTTTCTTTTATCTTTTTCTCTTTTTTGTAGTAAGAACAGCTAAAATCCACCTGAAATGCTTTTTTTTATAACGCTTTTATTTAAAGAATATAAATTTCCAAAATACAGCTTATAGATTACAATGGCTTCCCCCCCCATAACTTCCCTCCCACCCGCAACCTTCCCCTTTCCCACTCCCTCTCCCCTTGCTTCACATCAAGATTCATTTTCAATTCTCTTTATATACAGAAGATCAGTTTAGTACATATTAAGTAAAGATTTCAACAGTTTGCCCTCACATAGCAACACAAAGTGAAAAATACTGTTGGAGTACTAGTTATAGTATTAATTCACAATGTATAGCACATTAAGGACAGAGATCCTACATGATATATTTTTTTAGATTGATTAATTTTCTATGCAATTTCCAAGTTAACACCAAGATTTTTTTTTTCATTTTTAATTATCTATATACAGAAGATTGATTCAGTATATACTAAGTAAAGATTTCATCAGTTTGCACCCACACAGAAACACAAAGTGTAAAATACTGTTTCAGTGCTAGTTATAGCATTACTTCACATTGGACAACACATTAAGGACAGATCCCACATGAGACATTAAGTACACAGTGACTCCTGAAGTTGATTTAACAATTTGACACTCTTGTTTATGGCGTCAGTAATCTCCCTAGGGTCTAGTCATGAGTTGCCGAGGCTATGGAAGCCTTTAGGGTTCGCCGACTTCAATCTTATTCCGACAGGGTCATAGTCAAAGTGGAGGTTCTCTCCTCCCTTCAGAGAAAGGTACCTCCTTCTTTGATGGCCCCATTCGTTCCACTGTGATCTCACTCACAGAGATCTTTCATTTAGGTCTTCTTTTTTTTCCAGAGTGTCTTGGATTTCCATGCCTAGAATATTCTCATGGATTCTTGAGCCAGATCTGAATGCCTTCAGGGCTGATTCTGAGGCCAGAGTGCTATTTAGGACATCTGCCATTCTATGAGTCTGCTGTGTATCCCACTTCCCATGTTGGATCATTCTCTCCCTTTTTGATTCTATCAGTTAGTATTAGCAGACACTAGTCTTGTTTGTGTCATCCCTTTGACTCTTAGACCTATCAGTGTGATCAATTGTGAACTGAAATTGATCACTTGGACTAGTGAGATGGCATTAGTACATGCCACCTTGATGGGATTGTATTGGAATCCCCTGTCACAATTCTAACTCCATCATTTGGGGCACGACTGATTGAGCATGTCCCAAATTGTACATCTCCTCCCTCTCTTATTCCCACTCTTATATTTCACAGGGATCACTTTTCAGTTACAATTTAAACACCTAAGAATAATTGTGTGTTAATTACAGAGTTCAACCACTAGTACTAGAATAAAAAAAAATACTAAAATGGATAAAGTATTACATTGTACAACAATAGTCAGCACAAGAGCTGATCAAAAAAAAAAAAACAAAAACAAAAACAAAAAACAAATTACTGTTTCTCATAGTGTCCATTTCACTTCAATAGGTTTCACCTTTGGTACGCAATTAGTTGTCACCGATCAGGGAGAACATATGATATTTGTCCCTTTGGGACTGGCTTAATTCACTCAGAATGATGTTTTCCAGATTCTTCCATCTTGTTGCAAATGACCGGATTTCATTGTTTTTGACTGCTGTATAGTATTCTATAGAGTACATGTCCCATAATTTCTTTATCCAAATGTATGCTTTGAATTCCCTGTGGTTTTTTTTTTTTTTTTTTTTTTTTTTACAGGAAGAGTGGACAGTGAGAGAGAGAGACAGAGAGAAAGGTCTTCCTTTGCCGTTGGTTCACCCTCCAATGGCCGCCGCGGCTGGCGCGCTGCGGCCGGCGCACCATGCTCGTCCGATGGCAGGAGCCAGGAGCCAGGTGCTTTTCCTGGTCTCCCCATGGGGTGCAGGGCCCAAGCACCTGGGCCATCCTCCACTGCACTCCTGGGCCACAGCAGAGGGCTGGCCTGGAAGAGGGGCAACCGGGACAGAATCCGGTGCCCCGACCGGGACTAGAACCCGGTGTGCCGGCGCAGCAAGGCGGAGGATTAGCCTGTTGAGCCACGGCGCCGGCCTGTGGTCTTTTGCTATGAGGTTCCCTTCGTTTACCTTCTTTCATGTGGATGGCCGTGTTTCTGTGTTTCTGTGTGTAACACATCTTTAAGCATCTTTTGCAGGGCTGGACGAGTGGCAACAAATTCTTTCAATTTGCAATTAAAGGTCTTTATTTTACCTTCATTCAGAAATGAGAGCTTTGCAGGATATAATATTCTGGGCTGGCAGTTTTTCTCTCTTAGTACCTGGGCTATGTCTCGCCATTCCCTTATAGCTTGTAGGGTTTCTGGTGAGAAGTCTGCTGTGAGTCTAATTGGAGATCCTCTGAGAGTAATCTGACATTTCTCTCTTGCACATTTTAGGATCTTTTCTTTCTGTTTCACTGTGGTGAGTTTAATTACAATGTGTCGTGATGAGGATCTCTTTTGGTCATGTTTCCTAGGGGTTCTATGAGCTTCCTGTACTAGGATGTCTCTGTCCTTCTCCAAAACTGGGAAATTTTCTGCTATTATCTCACTAAAAAGGCCTTCTAATCCTTTCTCCCTCTCCATGCCTTCAGGAACTCCTAGAACTCGAATGTTGGGTTTTTTAATAGTATCCTGTAGATTCCCAACAATATTTTTTAGATTTCTAATTTCCTCTTCTTGTCTTTGGTTTGACTGTATAGTTTCCTGTGCTCTGTCTTCTAAGTCCGATATTCTCTCTTCTGCCTCACCCATTCTGTTTGTAAGGCTCTCTAATGTGTTTTTCATTTGATCTATTGAATTCTTCACTTCATTATGCTTTCTCATCACTATCACAGTTTCATGTTCTACTAGTTGTTTCATTTCAGCTTGATTCCTCCTTCATATTTCATTTTCATGAGAGAGATTTTCTACCTTGTCCATTAAGGATTTCTGTAGTTCAAGAATTTGTTTTTGAGTACTTCTTAGTGTTCTTATCAATTTTTTGAGATCTGCTTCTTGCATTTCTTCTATCTCATCATCTTTGTAATCTTGAATTGGGGTGTCTTTTTCATTTGGGGACACCATAATGTCTTCCTTGTTCTTATTACCTCGGTTTTTGCGTTTGTTGTTTGGCATATTGGTTTCTTCACTGTGGTGTTTTTTTCTAGTTATGCTATGACTCTAGATTAAGTGGACTGTCTGCTTTTGATGGAGCCTTAGAGGCTTGAGATGGGTGTGGCCTGAGAGCTCTGTTTGGTTCCTCAGGGTGGAGGGTGTGTCAAAGGAGACACTCCCAGGTTAGGTGTGGTAAATCTCTCTCTGTTACTTTTTTTTTTTTTTTGGTTCAAAAGGGATTTAATTCCACACAGCTGAATGGAATTGGGGGTGGTTAGCAGGCGAATGATATACCCACAGGAGCCAGAGATTGGAAGCTCTTTCCCAAGGACCAGAGAGGGAATCTTTGCGGCCCTTAGTGTGGGCTTAGATTCTCCTGTAGTCTCCCACTGGGCTGCCAAGGCTACTGAACTGTAGTGTCTCTGGAGAGTACTCACATGAATTCATGATTTCCGTGAGTTCTCTCCCCCACCGTCTCTTTTTTCACAGTCTCAGTTCATTAGCACCACACATTCATTAGGTTCTAATCTCCTGTTATTTCAGCCCTCCCACCCAAAGTCAGGTTTTTCTGCTAGGCTCGGGGCTGGTGCCGACCCAAGGTCGCCTGCTTATGACGTATTCCAAAATGGCGCCTGCTCTTTGTCTTGCTCGCCTTTGAGAGGTGAGCGGAGAGAAACTCGTGTCCGTATGGGTCACTTTTTTTTTTCCCTCTCTCTCTCTCTCTCTCTTCTAGTTAGCCTGGTGAACTTTTCCCCGCAGGGTTTCAAGCCTTGTTCGCTCTAGTCTCCTTTCTCCGCTTCCCTTCTGGTGTCTCGGGCTATTGAGTTTCGGCTCACCTCGCGTTCCAGCGCTGGTGTGTTGAATATGCTGCTGGTGTCCCGAACTGCGGGCTCTCACGCTCTCCACGCAGGTCCACTGTGAATCACTAGTTCCGGAAGGGTTTCCTCTGCTGTTTCTTCCCCTACTCTTCCTTGAACCTGCAGTATCTCCACTTTTATTAAACTGTCTCTCCCCAAACTATCAGTGTGCTCCCTTCCTATTCCGCCATCTTGCCCGATCTCCCTAAAATGCTTTTAAAACAGATTTATAGCACTTTAAGTATCAACTTAATATTTACTTGATTGGTTGATTGCATTCCCCACCAGAATCTAAGCCCAAGAAGAGTGGATCTTTCTTGGGTTCACTGCTGTATATGTAATATCTACAGTAATGCCTGCGTGGCTCAATAAAATTGAATGAATATAAGACATACAAGTTTAGTTCATTTATTTCAGCTCTGTAATATTCCATTAAATGAAGGCATATTTTGAACACACAAATAAATGTAATGTATTTATTATTGGTTAGTGTACTATTGGATACTATATTACTAAATTTTTGTTACAAAGTAGACTACAGTGAACATATATGACCTTTTGCATATATGAAAAGCTATACAAGGTATGGGATTAAAAACAGCTACTTTATCTTATGCATATGATCATATTTGATCAAATATGATCAGCTTTGTAAAGTCCTAGATAAGAATCATTTTACTTTTTTCAAAAAGAACAGCCAATTGTTTTACCAGCATTTACTAAATAAATAATCCCTGACCCTCTAATTTATTCCCATAAATGTGTGTTTTCTGAGCTTTCTGTGTTTCAGCATTTGTTGATTTTTTTTTAAAGATGTATTTATTTATTTATTTATTTGTAAGAGTTACACAGAGAGAGGAGAGGCAGAGAGAGAGAGGTCTTCTGTCTGATGGTTCACTCCTCAGATGGTTGCTCCCCAGATGGTCACCACGGCTGGAGCTGCGCCGATCCGAAGCCAAGAGCCAGGAGCTTCTTCCAGGTCTACCATGTGGGTGCAGGGGCCCAATGACCTGGGCCATCTTCTACTGCTTTCCCAGGCCAAATCAGAGAGATGATTGGAAGAGGAGCAGCCGGGACTAGAACTGGCACCCATATGGGATGCTGGTGCTTCAGGCCAGGGAATTAACCTGCTGCGCCACAGTGCCGGCCCCAGGTTGATTTCTTTATCCGTGAACAAAGTTAATATTTTTTTTAAATAGTTTTGGCTTAGCATTGGTAAGGTAAGATCCCCTACCCCAGCCCTAAAGCTTTCTAAGGTTATTAATTTTGCTATTTTTATCTTTCCTGGATTGTTTTTGACAACCATGTCACATTGATGGAATAATTTTAGGAGAATTGACATGTCTATGGTACTGAGTCATTACATTAAAAACAGGATATGTCACTCCATCCATTTAACTCAATTATGATTTTTCATAACTAAGCAACTTTTCTCTCTACAGATGACACTAGCTTCTTGTGGCTTCCATAATAAAATACCACACCACCCATGGCACAAAAATGAGAGAAACTTGCTCTGCTGCAGCTGCGGATAGAGGTCAGAAGTGCAAAAGTAAGTGTCTGCAGGGCTGCACTATCTCTTGAGGTTCTGGGAGAATCCACTGAGCTGCTTTGACTGCAAGCTTCAGGTAACATAAGGAATTCCTGATTTGTGGTCCTGTGGATGCATTCATTCAATCCCTGCCTCCATGGTCACAACTTTCATCTGTGTGTCTGTTCTGCTCTGTGTGTCTCTTACTATGACACATCATTGGATTTATTGTCTAATGGAATAACACAGCATGATCTTTTCATGTCAAGAGCCTCAATTATAACTACAAGTATGCTTTTTCCAAATAACATTCATTGATTCTACAGATTTAACCTAGATACTTTGGATGGAACAGAGGGAGCATTTTTCACTTATTACAGAAGCAATAAACATATTTATTAGATTTTATTCTTCATCACACTGTATCTCTATTTTTACTGTGAATGATACATTTTTCTACTATTTTTTTGTTAATGATAGCTATTGGCATAGAGCAATAAAATTTTTAATCTGGCAATTTTGCTAAGCTTTTGTGTATGTGTAAAATATTCATAATACATTTGTAGCTCTCTGAAAAACCTTTGTATCCAAGATTTCAATATTTTTAGCATCAAAATGAACTTATCTTTTAATTTCATTTTCCACCAACTTTTTGAAGTACATACACATATAAAAGTGAATGTGCATTCTTTTCAGTGTTTAAATATCTTATTTATGTTGATCTTTTCACATTAAATAGGAAACCTAATATACACAAAATAGAATTAGCAATAGTGGAGGGGCAGTTGTTGTTGCGTGGCAGGTAGCTATGACACCAGCATCCCATATGGGAGCCAGTTCGTGTCCTGGCTGCTCCATTTCCAATTCAGCTTCCTACCAATGGCCTAGGAAAATTAACAGAAGATAGCCCACGTGTTTGGACCTCAGCTACCCAAATGGGATACCTGGATGAAGCTCCTGGCTCCTGGTTTCAGCCTGGCCTACTCCCAGCTACTATTGCCATCTGGGGAGTGAACCACCAGATGGAAGATCTCTATCTGTCTCTCCCTCTCTCTCTCTGTAACTCTGACTTTCAAACAAGGAAGTAAAATCTTTAAAAAACTAGAGTATCAATAGTTGCTATCTTTGCTTAAGCCAGTAACAAAAGGAACTGCATAGCTTTGACTAGATGCATGGAGTGATGTATATGCATGTGTGGTGGTGTATGTGTGTTTGTACACATATATATTTGGTATACACACACTCATTTAGTACTCATATAATAACTTGAAGTACCATTGTAATACATATTTAAAAGAGAAGAAAATTTGAAACACATAACAATCTTCTTCAGGTTAAAGCTTACCTAATCTTTGGCTTAATAAATAAAGTTTGCTCCAATATAGCTTCATTTCCCCCTTTTGCTATTTCTGTTATTGTAATAGTTATCATCATCACATCTATGCATGCTTTAAATCCAACTAGATAGTGTTATAATTATTCCTTTTAACAACTTCGTGGTTTTTTGAGAGATGTGGCTACACATATAGTCTTATCTCTGCTCATATTTCCTATCTCTACTGCTATTCTGTTTCCATCACATGGCTCACTGTGAACACTCACAGGGGCTAGGATAGGGCCAAGTCAAAACTGGGAGCTGAGAACTCAATTCAGGTCTCTCCAATGGGTGGGTGTTAGGAACCCAACCTCTTGAACCACCATTGCTGCCTCTATGGATTCACATTACTAGGAAGATGGAGTTATAAGTGGAAGCTGGGTATGGCACGTAGGTACTTTGATATGAAATACAGGCATCGTACTCTGTATCTGCTAGGCTAAACATTTACCCAGAGTTAACCGTTTTGCTTCAGCAGTTTGAGATTGTCATTCTATTGCCTTCTACCGACCATTATTTTCAGATGAGAAGCCAGATAAATTCTTATTTTTGTTTTCCTATGCTTAATGAGTCAAGTTTCTCTTGTTTCATTTGCAATGATCTGTTTCTCGTTGACTTTCATGGATTTGATTACATTGAACGTAATTATGGGCCTCTTTGTATTTAGCATACTAGAGATTTGTTCCTACCTAAATTAATATTTTTCATGAAAATGTAGAAGTTTTGGACATTATTTCAATTTTGCTCTCCCCTCTCCCTTATATCTTTTTGTTACTAAGATTTTATACCCATTGCTAAGTATGACAATACTCTACAAGTATTAAGATCTGTTAACTTCACTTCAATTTGTTTTCTTATTTTTCAAATTATATGATTTCTTTAAATTCACTGATGGATCTTTCTACAATTTCAAATCTGTTATTGGACCCTTCTTGTGAATTTTTCATTTTGATTATTTTCTTTTGAATTCTAATATTTCATTTTGTTCTTTCTTTATAGTTTCTATTTTCTATTGAGATTCAATATTTGCTCATTGTCATCTTTTCCCATAATTCTTAGAATGTAGTTTCCTTTGTTTCTCGAATATGTTTAAAACAACTATTTTGAAATCTTTTACTGTTAAGACCAACATCTGTGCTTATTCAAAATTAATTAATTTATGTTGACTGCCATTCTTTCTGAGTATGGATTTCATACTTGCTTATTTCTTTGCATGTTACAATGTTACATCATTTCTGCATCAATACTGAATGTCTTAAATTAAATATGTTAGAAATTCTAGATTCTGATGTAGTTTTCTGAGTTTGCTGTTGTTTGTATCTTGTGCACATTTACATTTCGGCATCAAGCATGGGCATTTGGCCAGCGGTTAAGGCACTAGCTGGGACATCCACATACCACAACAGAGAACTTAGGCTTAAAGCCTGTCTCTAGCTTTGACTCCAGCCTCCAGTCAGTGTGAACCTTGGTGGGGGGCAGGGCACAGTAGTTGTGGCTCAATTAACTGGGTTCCTACTGTCCATGTGGGAGGCACAGATTGGGTTCCTGTCTCCTGGCTTTAGCTTTGGACCACCTATTGTGAGGATTTGGGAAGTGAAATAGTGGATGAGTTCTCTCTGTTTCTCAAAAATGAACTAATTAATTAAATTTGAAAAACTTTGACATCCATGCCCTATGTTGTGCTTGTCTCCTGATATCTCTGCTCAGTTGTTGTATTCCTATTTTCAGTTCTGGACTGGCATCTACGTAGTTTGTTCTGTGTTTGCATACTTTCATCGCTAACCAGTGATTTGGGCAGAGGTTGTATTCAGGTGCCTTGAGCTATTATGGCCTTCATCCACTGTTCTGTATGAGTCATGGTAAGAGAATCCATTCAAAAATTAGCCATTTCCCAAATTTATCTTGGTTTTAATTTTCTGCCGGACTCAGTTTCTGTAGTTCGCTATACAGGCAAGAATATGTGGACAATAAATTTAGCTCATCTATGATGCCTTCATCTCCAAAGTCACTCAAACTTCCTGACAGTCTTACACATGCCTAGCTGAGATCATAGCACTAGGTTAAGAAAGCTTCAAGTTTCTTCTATTTATTTCCTGATTAGCTGATACTAAATCATTTTCCTCCTCCATCCCAAATTAAATTTACCCTCTATTTGAGGAAGGCTGCTGTTTTTGGCATCCAGACACAAGTTGGTGAAACCATAATTCCTACCAACTGTGCTACAGGCTGGAGAGATGGAAAGAACTCCATAGATTCCCCTTGTTCTTATCTAAATATCTAATTTTTAAAAAATAAACAAATATTTTCTGCTTCTCAATTGGTCAGTCTCCAGGACCCTTAGATGATTGTTTCAGTTTTACCAATTTTATATTTTTGGAGGAATCAATTTCCTGTTTCACACATTATATCTAAAAGTGATAATCAACACTGTGATTAGAAATTATTTTCCAGGGCCGTTGCCATGGCTCACTTGGCTAATCCTCCACCTGTGGCGCTAGCATCCCATATGGGTACTGGGTTCTAGCCCAGTTGCTCCTCTTCCAGTCCAGCTCTCTGCTGTGGCCCGGGAGGGCAGTGGAGGATGGCCCAGGTACTTGGGCCCTGCACCCGCATGGGAGACCAGGAAGAAGCTCCCGGCTCCTGGCTTCAGATTGGTGCAGCGCAGGCTGTAGCAGCCATTTGGAGAGTGAACCAACAGAAGGAAGACCTTTCTCTCTCTCTCACTGTCTATAACTTTACCTGTCAAAATAAAAAAGAAAGAAAGAAAGAATTATTTCCCATACTCAGTTCTAAAAACTAACACATATATACAGATGTGCATACATATTTGCATTATCACTAGTTAATATATGAGAAAACTGAGGTCTGAAAAAAGTATTCATTATATTTGACAAAGTTGATTAAGAGATGGAGCCAAATATTTAGTCATATTTTCTGAATCCAAATACTACGATTTTTGCTTTGATATCACATTCCCTTTCAATTACAATGCCAATTAGAGACATACCTGAGACTAGGATAAATTGGTAATGGTCATGCAATGGACTGGATGAAGTTTTGCAACCAGCAGACAAAAATCTTACATCTTATATTGTCATCTTGTTTAATATGATCTAAGGACAAATGCAGAAACATGTCTTGAAATACGTTTTCTTGACATCAACTTCCATGTCCTTAACCACAACACTTTCTCTGTCCTTTCCTGTTACTCTCTTGTACCTGGGAGAAATCAGAGTTGGCTGTAAATCAAGAAGTAGATATTCTTGAAGAGAGGATTCAGAGCTAAGTCAGGATGAAGGAAAAATGTAGTACAAAGAAACTTGAGCCAATGGCTTTACTGAAAATTACTAAACATGAATATAAATTTGCCAAGAGGTTCCAGGATTCAGCCAAAATAGAACATTGAATAGATAATAGATAGACGATAGACAGATACAGACGAAGCAACCATACCACATGCTAGATACTGTGTTACACATGATCAGAACTGTAGAGAATGAAACTTGCTATCTGTTTTGATGGAATTTGGCCAGCTAGAATAATTAGAAATGTGGGACAGTAGACTAATCATTTATTCTTATATTATTTTGGTAGTAAATATTTTTTGGATGATAATTCAGCCATCTTCATTTTCAGAGGGATATAAAGAAAGAGCAATTGGAAATGATTCCAAGTCAGTAAAGGAGTAAAAAGGCAAGACCACAAAATTTGTTCTTGCTACTCTGTATCCTTCTCATCTATTTCATGAAAGATCTTGATATTTTAAGGTTATGGGAAATGTGAGTATAAAATAATTATGTACACATTTTATGCTCAATACTAAATATAAAGACTTTCACAATTACATATTACTTGAACATAAAATCATCCAACAAGAAGAAGAGAGATAAAACATTTATACAAATATGTAATCTTAAAACGGGGTATGAATTCAGCCAGTAAAACACTGAACTAAACATTTATGTTTATTTTGGTATATTTGAAAGTCATTCTCTTGTTAGAGTGAACTGTCACTCTTTCTGGATTTTTTTCAAGTACCTATTGCCATAACAACTTAAAAATGAGGAGACATGTGTCTTTTGACTTGCCAGCAATGTTGCAGAAGGAATGTTTTATTCACCATTAATGTGCATGATAAAACACTGAGAAAAGAAATGTCATATGGATTTACAGATTGAGAGAGAACAAAGATGATCTGGCCAAAGCTCAGCTCCTTGGCTCAGCCTTACACTGAAAGACCCATAAAGTCAGCCCACTCCACCCCTGATGAGTTGCTTATACACATCCAGCACCAATTTAACTTGACTCTGAGCACCTGTCCTTGACAATGGAGTAAGGAAGGCAGCTGTGCAGACATCATCTCTCTAATTTCCCATCCAGTATACAAGCTTATGTGTGAATTCTGATGTCACATTAGTGATGGACTGGGTTGTTAATATGCTTATCCCAATGTTTACATCTTTTTATCTAGAGTAATGAAACCAGATATTCTTTCTTTATTTATTTATTTATTTTATTTAGAATATAAATTTCCAAAGTACAACTTGTGGATTGCAATGGCTTCCCCACCCATACCTCCCCTCCCCCCCGCTACCCTTCCCCCTTACCCACTCCCCCTCCCCTTTCATTCACATCCAGATTCATTTTCAATTCTCTTTGTATACAGGAGCTCAATTTAGTATGTGTTAAGAAAAGATTTTAAACCATTTGCCCTCACATATCATCACAGAGTGAAATATACTCTTTGAGTACTAGTTGTAGCATTAAATCACGTTGTACAGCACATTAAGGACAGAGATCCTACATGATATTATTTTTTTAAATTGATTGATTTTTATGTAACTTCCAATTTTTTTTTATCATTTCCAATTATCTTTCTATACGGAAGATCGATTCAGTATATACTAAGCAAAGATTTTGTCAGTTTGCACCCACGCAGAGACACAAGGTGCAAAAATACTGTTTCAATACTAGTTATTGCATTACTTCACCTTGGACAGCACATTAAGGACAGATCCCACATGAGAAGTAAGTACACAGTGACTACTGTTGTTGATTTAACAATTTGCCACTCTTGTTTATGGTGTCAGTAATCTCCCTAGGCTATAGTCATGAGTTGCCGAGGCTATGGAAGCCTTTAGGGTTCGCCGACTTGGATCTTGTTCTGACAGGGTCATAGTCAAAGTGGAGGTTCTCTCCTCCCTTCGGAGAAAGGTACCTCCTTCTCTGAAACCAGATATTCTTTAAAAAAGCTTTGTGGAGTATAACTGAGTACCCAAAAGTCAGCATAATTAACGTATACAATTTGATGAGTTTGCACATCACTCCAACCATTGTGATATACACGTGTCACCTCCAAAAGTTTCTTTGTGTCCCCTTTTATTGTTAAGAGCTCTCAACATGAAGCTTAACCTCTTAACAAAATTTTAAGCATATGATATAGTATCGATAACAACAAGCACTGTATTTTTCAGTAGATCTCTAAAACTTACTCATCAACTGAAACTTCATACCAATGAAACAACAATACCTATTTTTCTCTACCCCCAATACCTGGTAATCACTGTCATATTCAAGCCAGAGGTATTTTCAATTGTTGTTGTTGCAAATTGTGACAAAAGTAAGTTATGAAACCATGTTGGATTTCAAGTCACTGAGCCCCATAGAGAACATACTCTGCTAACATAGAACATACCTGAAATACATACTGAACATTGCCCCAGACACTTTCCACCCTATATAATTTCTAGCTGCTATTTTTACCACTGTTAACTCATTTTAGGCTGTAAATTTCCTTCAAGTGCTGCCCATTGTAAATCTTGCATAAAAAATATTATTACACTCGGACTGCTCCACATCACCAATCTCTACTGTTATTGGAAGATAAACACGTTGGTGCTGCCTCTCACAGAGTGAGGTGTAGACAAACTCATGTCCCTTTTTAACTCCCATGACAGGTACTATAAGCTTGAATTTTCTCTGAAAATTCAAATTGTTTAAATTACAGTAGAGTTGACTTAAAATTCAGTCTACAAGCTATGTTTTAGTTGGTAATATAATTCTCAATCTAATCTTTTAGTTGGTAAATATAATTCTTAGAGTGAGTTTTGCCTCTCATTTGCATTAGGGATGTTTTTGAAGAGTTTATCAACAAAATTTCCAAATTTTATCAGAATACTATCAGAATGTCTTGAGTTAATATAGACAACTGTGTTCATACATATGTATATAGTATAACATACATGATGTAATCAATACATCATGTATCAATAGTATATATTAGGGAGATAGAGGACGTTGAGTTTTTTTTTTTTTTTTTGACAGGCAGAGTGGACAGTGAGAGAGAGATACAGAGAGAAAGGTCTTCCTTTTGCCGTTGGTTCACCCTCCAATGGCCGCCGCAGCCGGCGCGCTGCGGCCGGCGCACCGCGCTCATCCGATGGCAGGAGCCAGGTGCCAGGTGCTTTTCCTGGTCTCCCATGGGGTGCAGGGCCCAAGCACGTGGGCCATCCTCCACTGCACTCCCTGGCCACAGCAAAGAGCTGGCCTGGAAGAGGGGCAACCGGGACAGAATCCGGCGCCCCAACCGGAACTAGAACCCAGTGTGTCGGCGTCGCAAGGCGGAGGATTAGCCTGTTGAGCCACGGCGCCGGCTGACGTTGAGCTTTTTAGCTTGATAATGACATTAATTGTACTCAACTTGAGAATGATATTGGGGTTTTCATCTTTTTACCTTAGGAAAACTAGGACAGTTCTTGCACAAATTTGACATCCAATAAACACTGATTTAGATAACAATGAATAAATGCAGTATTGAAGACTACTTTGAAGTAGCCCTCAGGTAACCCTCAAATTACTTCACTTTTATTCATAGATAGATATAAATGTGATAGAACCATTGAGGTAGAAGCAGAACTAGACCTTTTCAATACCCATTTTGATGTAAAGGATTTCTGATCACATTGGGAAAACCTGACTTGCACACATCCCTCAGCTGTAGGTGGAGCTGGAATCCCTTTCAAAGCATGACATTAATTCCCGTGACCAGATTCCTCTGAAAAGAATGTGGCAGTTTGTTTTTCTTACTTCTTGACTTCATTCATTTTGTGAATTTCTTCCACTAGACATTAGCTCTCTAATTATTTATTTAACAATATTTATTGAGGTTCTACTGTCATCAGCATTAAAGATTAGTAGAAAGCCTACCCTCAAAGATCCCACGGTCAGCTAAGTATGTTTACAGATGCACAATTATACCTCCAAATGGAAATGTAATAACAGTTATGCACATTTCATGTTTCCAAACCAAGAGAGAGACCAAATCAGCTTTGGAAGTAAAGAGATGACAGTGAGTGGTCAAGGAAGCCTTTCTTGAAATTATCCCATTTTGACAAGAAGGGAAAACTAACTCCACAAAGCTGAAGAGATCACTTACCTTCTCCAAATTCCAGTTTTTAAGACAGTGGTGAGTCATTCAGACATGACCTCCAAGAGCAGGACCACCCTGCTGTGCTGCCCCACCCTTCCTGCCTGGTGCAGGACACTGCTAGGGCTGAGGCGATGGGGTCGTTGTTGCTGCTTTTCTGTCTGGGTTTGGGAAGCTGGCATCCTTTTGGCTGGCGTGGTGAAAAATGTGTGGGGTCCCAGGGATGATAATAAGTAGATTTCTCTGGGGCAGTATGGATTCCAACAGCTACTCCCTTTCTCAATATGGCACCATAGCGCTGCAGTCACTGCTGAGGTGTTGCTGGAGTACAGTGTGAGTTCCTTCTCTGAAGTTGAGCTTCCATGTGCTCTCCAGGTAACATCCCTTCTTGGGCCTCTAGCCAGGGATGACTGCAGATTCCTCACGTAGCTAAGGTTGTGATGTCCAGTATCTCTAAAGGTGGGGTCCTCTGGAGCTCTTCCCTTTACCCTTCTGCAGTCATGGGGAGTCTTCTCTCCCATTTTACCTTGTTCCACTTCTTGTTCCATCACTGTTGCTGTGGCTCTTGTATTTCCCTTGCTGAGTTTCAGTGTTCTCCTTTGGGAACTCATCTAGAAATGCAGTTATTTATGTGTTTTAGTCCTTCTCTGCAAAGGAGAAGACGAATGTAGCATACCTCTGTTCTGCCATCTTGCAGCCTATTTCTGAATTTTCTTCTATTACAGCATGCTATCATTGCAGAACAAGAAGCAGAAATGATCCCATCACTCATCCATTCTGACAGTTTTCAAGTTGTGACAGAAAGTTTTATAGCCATTGGTGGTTGGAGAATTCTTGCACCAAGGTATTTAAGGAATTTTAAAGAGGAAGCGCACTCTTTACACACACACACACACACACACTCCTACATTAATTTTAGCATGCACATTCAAATTCAAATGAGGGAGACTGATGATAATCAAAATTTACGAAGAGGGAAACCCTGCATGGAGGGAAAAGGTTATCTTGTCATCTAGATTGAATATCATGGTGTAGCTGAATGAACTGAGCTAACAATCTGCAGGTGCACACTGTTGGAACCCTTGGGAGTGAAATCAGGAGGAGATGTGAAGACAGCATTTAATCAGTGTGAGACTCACCCTGGAACATCCTTATCCATTTGGTGGGATTTTCATTAGTGCTTTCTCAGAGCATGGGTTTTTCACACTCTCCAAGAGCCATTGTAGGAGAACCAACAATGAAAAGGGAATTAAGAGACAATGTAACCAACACATACACTTCTTGAATTGAAATGTCATTTCTTTTCTCTTATTAACAACACTGATTCAGTATATATGTAAGCAATTAAATATTCATATGCATGTGTTATCTAGCTATCTAACTTTGTATGCTATCTACCTACCTATCATATATTAATCTTAAAGAAGATTGGAAAATTAAATAATTTTTCAGGAGCAGATTAATTTTTAAAACTTCCTTTTTATCCATGATGATTTTAAATATGTTCCCTTTGCACTGTACAAAAATAATTTTATTTGGCTCCAAATCAGGTGACAAAATTACCAAATTTAATAGCTCTATAACTAAGCTAATTTTGAGTGCACAATGAATCAGAGTGATGTCACATAGCTCATTTCAATAAAGCAACTCAGGGCAAGCTAGGGTGCCATGAATCACAGAACTATGTGTTTTAGTTCATCAACACTTGCACTTTCTGGAATTCTAAGGATAGCTACAAGAAACATTTTTTTTCACATTAGAATCATCATCATTTAAAATAGGGTTGGAGAGAAATTAGAGTTGGCAGAGCTGTCATGGCAAAAGTCTTTATTTATGATGTATAAATCCTATGGAGATATGGTGATTATGCAACCTACTTTATTTTTTGTTTATTTGCATGCATTTCATAATTACAACTTTAAGAACATAGTAATTCTTCCGACCATACTTGCCCTTCTACCCACATTCCCACCCCTTTTCCTCCTCCTTCTATTCCCAGTCTTATTTTTTCCTATGATCCATTTTCAATTAACTTTATACACTGAATATTAACTCTATTATAGGTAAAGAGTTCAGCACTTTGTGTGATAAAAAAGAAAAAGAAAACAAATAAACAAACAAAGTCAAAAACTTTCTCAACAATGCAGACAAGGTCTGTTCAAAGTCATTGCATCTCGAAGCTAATTTCTCATAACTTCCCATGCAGTACCTTTGTCCTCAAAGTGTTGTATTATGAGAGTTACTAGTAACACTTGTTCTCAAAGAATTACTTTGTTTTAGTGTATTAAGTGGAGGATATTCTTATGTCTCATAAGTTACAGTTATGTATAAGTGCTTGCAAATGATGTATCATTTTTGGGTTTTTCTTTAAAGATAATTAAGTTTCTAAAAAAAGGAGAAAGGGAGAAAAAAA
Source organism: Sylvilagus floridanus (assembly GCA_949820135.1). NCBI lineage: Eukaryota > Metazoa > Chordata > Mammalia > Lagomorpha > Leporidae > Sylvilagus > Sylvilagus floridanus. The sequence continues at coordinate 109,159,056 of OX463226.1, forward strand.
GAGAAAAAAGCAACCTACTTTAAAAAAATTAAAGCAAAGACATATTAATAGACAAAATGCAATGCTGCTTTTGCTGCCTGTGTTAAATAAAACAATGACACTTACTGGTAGAAATCCATTTTCTTCTTTGTGGTGATAATGATATAATGTATATATTTTAAAATCTTTAATTTCTCCTATTGTTCATTCATTTGTTCATTAAACTCATGGTTATTGAAGTACAATATTTAGGGCTTACCTTGAATCATCAAGCACTCAAACATAAAGAACAAATTTTTGGTTTCCAGGACTTTATCATCTAATGGAGCAAACCGACACAGTTTCAGAAATTGCATTATAATGTGATTAAGTGCTAAAGTGGAGATATGTATAAATTGCAACATAAGAAAGAAAATGGGGCCCCTTAGATTGTATTATGGGGGCCAAACAAGAAAAACTGGCAGGTTGTGTCACTTGGATTACCACTTCAGAGATGTTTCCAGTAGGCTGCCCTTCAGAAATGGAGCTCACAGACCTGATAGAGGGATCTGCATATGCAAAGGGAGGCAGAATGAGAGTACAGGTCAAAATCAGACATTTAAGTTGTTTTATATAAAGGAAAGAGAGAAAGTAGAACAAAACTGAAAAAATAGAAAGGACACAAAATGAACGAACAGTGTGTCTTTCTGAAGAGTTTACATTTATATTATAGATTCCAATAAGATATTGGATTTTTTAAAAGGTTTTATTTTTTTGAGAGGCAGAGTTAGAGAGAGAGAGAGACAGAGAGAGAGAGAGAGAGAGAGAAAGGTCTTCCATCCACTGGTTCACTCCCTAAATGGCTACAACAGCCAGAGATGGACTGATCCAAAGCCAAGAGCCAGGAGCTTCTTCCAGGTCTCCCATGTGGGAGCAAGGCCCCAAGCTCTTGCACCATCCTCCACTGCTTTCCCAGGCCATAACAGAGAGCTGGATCAGAAGAGGAGCCTCCAGACACAAACTGGTTCCCATATGGGGTGCCAGCCCACCGGCAGAAGCTTAGCATACTGCAGCCAGAACTTGAACCAGTGCCTTTATGAGATGTTGGCACCACAGGCCATGGCTTTAACCCACTGTGCTACAGCGCTGGCCCCATCACCAAACTTAATTGCTGCTTTCTGTAGTAAAACATTTTTTTTAACTTTTATTTAGTAAATATAAATTTCCAAAGTAGAGTTTGTGGATTATAATGGCGTCCCCCCCATAACTTCCCTCCCACTTGCACCCTTCCCATCTCCCACTCCCTCTCCCATTCCATTCACATCAAAATTCATTTTCAATTATCTTTATATACAGAAGATTGGTTTAGTATATATTAAGTAAAGATTTCATCAGTTTGCACCCACACAGAAACACAAAGTGTAAAATACTGTTTCAGTACTAGTTATAGCATTACTTCACATTGGACAACACACAATTTTCAAAATTTATATAAGGTGAAAAAATTTCATATATTTCATAAATACAGATTTATGAACATCGTGACACTTCCCACTCTACCCTCCCTCTGCCTCCATTTCTTATTCTTTAATTTTACCATGACATACCTTCAGTTTATTTTATAATCATAAACTTATCCCTCTATTAAGTAAAGAATTCAACTAATATTAAGAAGAAAAAAACATTGTTCCTCAACAGTGGAGACAAGCTGTAAATGATCATTGAATTTCAAAATGTCAATTTTGCTCATATACATGACATTTTTGGTACTTTATTAGTTACTACAGATCATAGAAAACATGTGATATTTGTTTCAAGGGACTGGCTTATTTCAAACAGTATAATGATTTCTAGCTGCATCTGTTTTGTTCTGAAAGACAGGATTTCATTCTTTTTTATGGCTGAGCAATATTCCATGGTGTGTATATATACCACATTTTCTTTATCCAGGCATCAATTGATTTTTCTTTTTTGATGACATAGAATAGGTTCACTTCACCCTCTGCACACCACTCAGGAAGAGTTTTTAACATTCTGCTGTGTTTATGTACTTATACCTAGCTTCTGTATCAAAACACTTAAACATTCTTCTTTCTTGAAAATGTAGAGTATGTCTGCATTTAAACATTTAAGATGATTTACTTACAAAGGTTAGTTATCTTTTGTAAGTACAACCAAGATAAACAAGAAAGATCATTTATGAGTTTAAATATGTTTAAAGTATTTCCCAATCAACAACAGCTTACTATTTTACCAACAAGTGTGGAAAATATGCATAGACCACATAGTTTTGGTTAAAGAAAATACTACAAAGAAAATGGAAAGTTATTCTATTTTACAACAACTTACAATCTTAATAAAGGACTATGAAGAATATTTGACGTGATTAATTCTAACCTTACCTATGGAATGCAAGTAATTCAGAAAAGACTACTTACCTTACTGTAGAGTTGACTAATGTCATGGACATACCACATGTTCTCTATTTAACAAATAGTTGTTGAGTATTTGTGTATTCAAAAAATCAAGAATATTTAGAGTATTACCATATTCAATATATCTTATATATTGTTGGATTCTAGGATTTATCATTTCACTATTTATTTTGTGGCATGACCAATGGTTTGAAGGCCTCTCATTTACTCCTTCTTTTCATTGTCAGTATGCTCTAACTGGAGATCTAATTCATATATTTATTTAAATTTAAATATATTTTGATGGTAAATTTTCTGTTTCAACTTGACTGGGCAATGGGCTGACCAAATTTTTATTTGTGGATGAATGTGATATTTCTGGAAGACATAGCATCTGACTCAGTAGACTGAGAAAAGACAACATTCAGTGATGCAGGTGGGTATCATCCAATCCATTGAGAACCTGAACAGTACAGAAAGGAGAAGAGTGAATTTGCTTGTTTGAGCTGGGACATCCATTTCCTCTTCTCTTTGCCATCATCACAGCTGAATCCTGGACTTTTGTGTTGAACTTGAATTACTCCAATGGCTTCCCTGGTTCTCTGGCTTCCAGAAAGAAAATTGTGCAACTTCTTGGCCTCCATAATCACATGGGCCTAATCCTATTTTTTAAAAACAATCTATATTAATTCTATGGGCTTCTCAGGAGAACACTAGCTAAGACATATACCTAGAACCATAATACATTAGTCTGTCTGTTCTGCAATATTGCTGAGTAAACAAAATCCCCAGAAGTTAGCTTTTCTGTCCTTGCTCATGGGACTGTAGTCGAACTAGAAAAGTTCCATTTTGTGCTGCACATTGTTCAAAAGGGACTTAGTACCTCATTCTTCAACCAGTGGCTACTCAGGATGTATTTTTTCTCCTGATAGAGGAAGCCTAGGAAATCAAGTCAAAATATGCAATTATTTGTAAAATCTTTGCTTTTGTCATGGCCTCTCATATCCCATCAGCCAAAGTAAATCAAGTGGTCATGCATAAAATCACTTGGATGGGAAAGTATATTCCACCCATTTAGGTAGTCGCCCAATATTGCAGAGAAGTGACAGCCAGAAACAATCCAAAACTTGTAAACATCAAAAATATATTACAAAAATATTAAAAACATTTCTAACTAAGCATTATTACATCTTCTTCTTTTAGCATCCAACATCTCCAGCAAAATTCCCTTTACTGCTGCTGTCCAAATATGTATTTGTTGTGTCTCTGATCATTCTACACAAAGCACAATTCCTATTTTACCTTCCCATTGTATTTGTATTAAGTGTGACACTCTCAACCTATCCCCTATACCATCTCATTTCATCTACATCATACACTTCAGGATGTTTCAAGTAAATTCTAGCAATTGAAATAGACACTAATCCCAGGTCTTATCACCCAAATCTCCCCCAATAGCATTTCTCAAACATCGTCATAGTCCTGAAACACACTCTTTCAACACTGAGCATCTGCTATGGACTGAATTGTCTCCCCCTCCCATTCAAATTCATGTTCAAGTCTTAATCTCCACTATGATTATAAATCCTTTAAAGGAGATAATTAAAGTTAATAAGAGCGGTCCCTTAATCCAAAAGGATTGGTGTCCTTTGAAAAAATAAAGGGGGTACCCATCTCTCTCTCTCTCTCTCTCTCTCTCTCTCTCTCTCTCTCTCTCTCTATCTCACACACACACACATACACACACACATGCACACACACATGCACACACACATCCCTTCTGGATACACACTACACACACTGAGAAAAGACTATGTTAGGACCTATCAAGAAAGTGTCCGACTGCAAGCCACAAAGAGCCCTCACTAGAAAACAATTCAACTGGTATCTTGAGCATGGACTTCCCAGCGTCAGAACTTGGAGGAAATAAACTTCTGATGTTTAAACCATCCAGTCTCTGGTGCTTTGTTTTGATAATCTGAACTGAGTTTTATACCATCTTATTTTCATTATTGTCATGGTTTTGCAAGTTCCTCAGAATGGTATCATGACCAGATCTGCTGTTAACTTGCTTCTGTATAAATCTGTATTATCATTGGTAATCTTTACTTGCCACTTCCAAAAGAGATCACATTTGCCATGTACATAGGAGGTATATATGCCTACAATCTAAATATGCAAATGTGTATGGTTATAGGTTTAGATGTACTATCTAAGTCTGTCCAGGCTGCTATAGCAACGTATCTTAATCTGGATAACTCACAAATTACAGAAATTCATTTCTTATAGTTCTGGAGACTGGCAAGATTAAGACATCAGAAGATTTAATGCTTGGTGAGGTCCTGTTCCTCCTAGTGGACACTTTCTATGTGTTCTCCAATGAAGGAAAGGTGAACATGTTTCTTCAGGCCTCTTTCAAAAGGCAATAATCTCATTGATCCAGGCAGTTTCATGACCTAATCATGTATCTAGTGCACAGACATCACAGATTTTCAACATACAAATTTGGAGGGAACAAAAACATTCAAGCCATAACATAGATGCTCTGTTATATATATCTGAGTCTCTATAGCTAGGTAACAACAGCATCTATTATAGACAACATGAGAGTTTTAACTCTGTTAGTCCTCAAAACTAAACAAGATAGGGTACATCATATTATAGTCATGAGAAGTGAGGATAATACCAACCTCAGGTTGTAATTCTTGTGAAAGCAAGCATTTGAATGCAGATCTATCTGCTTCCAAGGTCATATTTTCTCCTATACATTAAACTACTTCATTTTCCAAAATTCAAGGTCATGATTATAAAAATTCCAGTGTCTATTCTCTAGCAGAGGGGCTGTAAAAAAAACAATTTATTAATTTGGGAATGGTGTTGATTGACAAGCAATAGTTTTCTTCAGATTTAATTGTAGGTTCAAAACAATGGAAGGTTTGAATCTCTCAGTTGTATCTTTGCAATATTCTCAAGCCTCCTATAGCTACTGAAATATATAAATGTAATTAATTTATTGCTAAAAATAAAAACATCAATGGATTTCATATTTTATAACAATATATTTTATGGTACCTGAATATTGAATTCCTTTTTGCTGGTTGACAATGACCTTAAAGTTGACTGATATCTGCCTTGAAGCATTACATGGGCGTGTTAAAACTGGCATTTAAAGAACAGATTTATTGTTTGCTGATGAGATATTTCCTTTTATGTGAGTGCAATACCTAGTTGTTCAGTTTTGACTTTTTGTCTAAGGTCAAATGCAGGATCAATTTAAAATTTTATAAGTCCCTGTCTAAAACTCTGCCCTACCGTAACCATGATGATCTACAAGGCTGCTTCCATCTCTCATTTCAATATGTGAAAGTTCTATTAGAATTTTAGGTGACAAATTGCTTGCAGCATGAAGCTGCAAAAAACAAATTAGAGAACTCTATAGCAGTGTTGTTAGGGCATTCTCGCTACCTACAAATAGCGGAGTTTAAAATCAATTGGATTATATAAAATGCATTTTTCAGCTCCAGCTCATGTTTCTCCTTTCCATGAAAAATAAGGATATTGAATGCAACATGGGTACGAAACAAGACCAGAAATCAACATGGTTAACATACTGAAGAATTGAAGACCTTGTCTTTAAGATCAAGCCCGTCAGAAATTCCTTACTGCTGTAGGTTCTGTAGTTGTTAAAATGTACGGGAAATGTCTCCCTTCAGAAATGGGATGACAATTTATGAAAAAATATTTGAGTCATATTTCCCCAGTACACAAGCAAGGTACTTTGATGAGCAATGTCCTTTTCACAACAGCATTAACTCTGTAAGTGAAACACTTTCCCCTCTCTATTTCTTTTATTCTCAGAGTTGCTAAAGACTTAATTCCTACAGTGTACTATTATTGATATTCCTACACACCAACCTGACTTTACACATTTACAAAGCTTCAGCCCTAAACATCCTCCTATATTATCCACAAACTCCAGCACTGACTTCTCTATTATTTATCTAATTTCCCTAAGTCCCTGAAGTTCATGATACCCTGAATTACTTGTGTTGCTTTGAACTCCACTTTCTAACATTAATGTCAATTTTTACATAGTTAGAAATTCTCATAAGAGATCCAATGTTATCCTAGCCAGTCTTCTATTACCATTTAGAGTCATTGTATCCCCTCACCCACCTTAAATATTTACTAGCTTTATTAGTTTGGTGGCTTTTTTTTGTTTTGTTGTTGCTGTTATTGTTGTTTGCTTCTCTATTTAGTATCAAGTTCTGTCTCTTTCTTTCATTTCCAATGTCACTAACAATTCTGAGGTTCCCAACATCTCTTATATGAATTATTGTTACTATTCTCATATGATTAAGAAACTTTAACTTCATCTACTCTAACCTATCCTACACATTAACCATCTGTCTCTCATGCAGCAAAAATACTGTTCCCACTTCTCTCTTGCTCCAATATCACTAAACATCACTCCACCTTCTAGATGAAAAAGTCTTTTTTAAGATATATTTTATTTATTTGGAAAGTAGAGATGGGAGAGAGAGAGAGAGAGAGAGAGAGAGAGAGAGAGAGAGAGAGAGAGAGAATCCATTCCCTGATTCACTACCCAAATGGCTGCCACAGTCAAAGCCAAGATCCCGATGCCTGGAACTTCTTCAGGGTCTCCCACATGGGTGCAGAGGTCTAAACATTTTAGCCATCCTCCACTGCTTTTCCAGGCACATTAGCAGGGAGCTGGATCAGAAGTGGAGTACCTGGGATTCAGACCAGTGCCCTTAGTGATGCTGGCACTGTAGGCAGTGGCTTAACCCACTGTGCCACAGTGCCAGCCTATAGATGATAAAGTCTTTACTAATCACCTGGCCTACAAATCTCTTAAAAATATAATTCCTAGTGCTCTTTCCAACCTCGTCTCTTACTACTTCCCTAGACAATCCCTTTGGTTGATTCCTTACTTTCTGGCCATTCTACACAGCAGCAACTTCACTTGTGTTATTTCCACTTCTTGAATTGTTTTTCCTTGTTTTCCAGAAGGCCTCAGTTCCTTCAAGCCTCTGTAAGCCTCTCTCGGACCCCTCTGCGAGTGACCCCTTATTCTTAACTTCTACACCACTCACCATTTTTCACATGTCTTCAACTCATGTGAGAACAGCAACCATATGTGTGATATACCCTGTGTGTGTTGTAATATTCTGGAAGGAAGGCTTTTTATTTTTATTATTATCACCTAACATGGTATTCTGGGTCATGCGTACAGTTGACTGAATAGACATTTATTTGGTCTTATTAAAGATGATCACAAGGATGATGTCTTTGTGAGAATATGGCTGTCATTTGAACAACCTTATGGTAAATAGTCTTGGGTCCATCACATGCTCATTCTCATCACTCCTCATAATTCACCACAACCTCAGTTGAACTTGTCTCAGTTTAAAACTTAGATAAGCAGAGAAAATTAAGGAAATGTGTTATTTCACCATCTGAAAAGGTATGACATAAAGGACAGTGGTTGGTGAGCAGAAACTAAACATAATATGCATAGAGAATATTGTTCACATAGAAGCCTGGAGGTTGGAATTAAAAGGCAAGAAAGGGCCAGTGCTGTGGCTCAACAGGCTAATCCTCCACCTTGTGGCGCCAGCACACCGGGTTCTAGTCCCGGTTGGGGCACCGGATTTTGTCCCCGTTGCCCCTCTTCCAAGCCAGCTCTCTGCTGTGGCCAGGGAGTGCAGTGGAGGATGGCCCAAGTGCTTGGGCCCTGCACCCCATGGGAGACCAGGAAAAGCACCTGGCACCTGGCTCCTGCCATCGGACAAGCGCGGTGCGCCGGCCGCAGCGCGCCGACTGCGGCGGCCATTGAAGGGTGAACCAACGGCAAAAGGAAGACCTTTCTCTCTGTCTCTCTCTCTCACTGTCCACTCTGTCAAAAATAAAATAAAATAAATAAATAAATAAATAAGGCAAGGAAGATTAATCATCACTGTAAGATAAAACAAGTCCTTCCTTCTGGGGTATTGACAGGGAGAAGGCATGAGAAAGATTCTAACATACCGTGAATGTTCTAGATCTTGATCTATATGGTGATTACATATGTAAACAAATGTAAAAACAGTGAGCAATATACTTAAGATTTTTATCTGATCTATAGTTTATAATTCAGTAAAGAAGCAAAAGAGAAAAAAATACCTTGTAGAAATAGAATTATGCATCAGTGAAATATCACTGTCATTTCTCACAGCATAAACAGAATTCAAACACAACTTCAAGTGCAGATTACATGTACTCAATGAGGGTAAGGAAGAATGCTCCATTGTAAAGCTACAGTTAAAGGTAGATTTTCCTCTTTCTGAATTTTTATACCATAGCCATTTACTACAATGATAGAAACATATGCCTCAGGAACTAATTATACTACAGTTATGATAAAGAAGTATTACTAATGTTCCAGTGAATTAAATTTCTGATGATATAAAAACACTTTTTATATTTTCATCATCATCACAAGCATTCAATAAATGATAGCTATTATTTTCTGGCAAGTACTATGCAACACATTCCAAATATGTAATCTCATTTTGCTCTCATAGCTACTCTAGAAGCTTGATAGTATTATCTGTATCTTAATGACAGGGTGGCTGAAATTAAGAAGTCAAGTAGTCTTCCCATTAACACAAAGTGTAAGTGGCTGAGCCAATATTGAAAACATATCTTATCAAGGGCAAAGCTTGTGTCTTGTTAATCGTTATATTCTACAGTCTAAAGATATAGTGAAAATAAATGTGGATGGAAGCACTTTGGGAATAGATATTGATTGAATATTTCTCTCCTACTTTTGACCTTTAATAAAAAATATAAAAATATAGAATGAAACTACAGCTATATGTATATAGGAAAAGGACAGACACAGTTAATGTGCCACAAAAATATATAAATTTAACAACAGATTTTTTCTGAAGTAGATTTTAAAGGATGAACTGCAGAAAATTGGCTACTGATGGAAATATTAAAAGGCCAACTTTAGAAAAAAATATTGTCCAGTACGAAGGTCTAAGGAAAAAAAAAGGTGAACAAAGAAATATTAAACATGTTGAGAAATACTTTAAAACTATTTTTCAAAGAAAAGATTAGTAATAATTTTGAATTTAAAATGAAAATAAAAGAAAGATTCTGAATAGAAATCATCAATGAGGTAGAAATAACTAGATTTAAAACATTCTGTAGTCATACTACTCTTTAGAAAGAAAGTGAAGCTGCTCAATGTCATTAGAAATGTAAACTACTACAATTTAAGGAAATAACCCAAGAATGTAGATTAAGAGTACATAAATCCCAAACTAAAGAGAGAAAATAAATGCAAGAGTAAAAGAATAAATGTTTCAGGCAAAATAGGGTAAATAGCAGAAAAAAACAAAGGAGAAAAAAATGAAGACAAATATAATAATAAATATAAATGTATTAAATTATTAACAGAAAGAAGCAGACTATCAGTATGGAAGAGACTATTAAACATCCCCTGCAATTTGTTTTCTCCTTTTCTTTGGGCAAAAAATGGCATCACACCCTTGACTTCCCTAAATATTATTATTGATTATGCTGCAGTTAATAAAATGCAAACGAAGATACAATTTCCACTCCTTCTGCATAAAAACCTCCCACACATATGCTTCTACTCTCATTTCTATCACACGACAAAACTCTCCTTTGGAGGAATGCCAGGACTACTACGAAAGGAATAACTAAGCTCCCATTGTGCCTAGTATAGAGTGTGTGTGTGTGTACATATATATATATATAACTTTAAAAATGAAAACTACCTCTCATGATAGTGTTAATGTCTCATGAAGACAATTAAGAAATAACTTATTACAGTTAGTAAAATAATTGAGCAATTCAATTTTTATTAGAGCAGCAAGGACCCAGAAGGGCACTCTGGTATAGGATGCTACAGGAGCAAGCGCAACTGCTGTGACACAGTGCTGACCCCATTCCCACTGAATAGAAGAAACTCTGCATAAAGCATAAAGAACAGGGGCTGGCATTTTGGTGTAGTAGGTAAAGCCACAGTCTGCAATGCCAGCATCCTACATGGGTGCTAGTTTTGCTCCTGGTTGTTCTACTTCTAATCCAGCTTCCTGCTATTTGCCTGGGAAAAGTAGCAGAAGATGTCCCAGGTGTTTGGGTTCCTGTCATCCAGCTGGGAGACCCAAATGATGCTCCTAGATCCTGGCTTCAGCCTGACCCTGCTTGCCTCTTGCAGCCATTTGGAAGTGAACCTGCAGATGGAAGATTCTCTCTCTCTCTCCCTCTCTCACTCCCTCTCTCTCTCTCTCTTTGTCTCTCTTTCTCTCTCTCTCTCTCTCTGTGTGTGTGTGTCTTCCTCTCTGTAATTCAGACTTTCAAATAAATAAATAAAAATCTCAGAATTCTTAGAATTTTAAGATAGTAACAGTAGCCAACAAACAGGAAAAATGGGAAGACATAAAGAATGATCCATAACATAAGTGAGTTTTCCAGATATTCTTTCTCTTTGTCTCCACACTTTGACCCTTGCACCGCTATGGCAGATAACTGGAGAAGTCATTTCATTCAGGCTACAGGACCAGGAATAAAGATAACAGCAAGATGAAGCTTAGATGAGAGGATTTTTTAAAATTTTCTTTTCTTTTTTCTCATCCAGCCTTGCTCTGAGAATTTCTCCAATACAGGAACTTTATTTAGGTGAAAATGCAGTCATGGTACTTAAAACCCTGAAGAAAACCCCTCTCTTTACATAGAAATATAAGAAAAACGTGAGGACTCTATAGCTAAAAGAGTGTAGAGAATATCTGTTTCTCTCTCTCTCTCTCTCTCTCTCTCTCTCTCTCTCTCTCTCTCTCTTTCTCTCACTCCTTCCCTCCATCCCTCCCTCTCCCACTCCTTCTCTCTGTTCTCATTACTTTGCTCTGAGTATGACCTAAATTTTGTGGAACTACAGAGTAGTCTGAACAGAAAAGGGAAACAAAATTTCTCCAGCCTTCAGGAGCCGAACTGTGTGGGGAAAACCCACAGAACTGACAACGGGAAAAAAGGATTCCTTCGTTCCATAGATGAACTGACACAAATAAAAGGTTCAACTCCCAGCTGAGTATGTGCAGAACAGACCTAAATATGTTTATATTACATACATGAAACTTGTATAACAAAACTTAAAAAAATTAAAAACAATTATCAAAAAAGATATGAGACAGAATTACAATAAAAGGCATTGGTGAAATCCACATTCCTCTATGACTGGCCCATGTGTGGAACACAGCAAAATAATAGCTTTGCAAGCAGAACTGAATTTCCAGTACAGGGTTGAACAGAGTGGCAAAAATGGGCATCCTTGTCTTGTCTTTGATTTTAGGGAGAAATTTCATAGTTCTTCATCATTGAGTGTGATGGCTGCTAGCTGTGGGTTTTTCATAAATGCCATTTATCACACTGAAGGAATTTATTTCTATCTCTACTTTGTTAAGTTATTCAAAAGTTTTATTGCATAAGGCTGCTAACATTTATCAAACATTTTTTCATCTATTGGGATTAGCATGTTTTTCCTCTCACTTATTAGTGTAGTGTATTCCAATGATTGAATGTTGTATGTTGAAAAGCCCTTGCGTTCTTCAGATAAACTCCCTTAATCATAATGTAAAATAATCTTTTTAATATGCTGTTGAATTCAGTTTGATATTAGTTTTAAAAAGGAGGAAGGGAGGGAGGGAGGAAGGGAGGATAAAGAGAGAGAGAGAGAGAGAGAGAGAGAGAGAGAGAGAGAGAACTCCCAATCTACTGATTCATTCCCGTAGTGCCAGTATTGGCTTGGCTTAAGCTGGAAGCCAGTATATCAGCCCAGGTTCCACATGTAGGTGGCGGGGACCCAGTTATTCCATCCATCACTGTTGCTTCTGAAGAACTATATTAACCAGAAGCTGGTGTCAGAAGGCAGAGATGAACTTGAACCCAGGTTCTCAGATATGAATCACAGGTATCTTAACTTCTAGGCTAAACATGTGTTTATTATGACTTTTTAAGTGGGGGGTGGACATTGTTACATTCAACTATAAAGCAGCAATTGAGAGGGAGAATCTGTCTTCCTAAAGGCTGCTCCAGAATCTGGGGTTGAATGTCTTGAAACTATTTTTTTTGTGAGTCCATTTAACATAGCTGCTCAGAGCTGGCAATAGGTACTTAATTTGCAAAATGTCAATATTAATTAGAACAGGAAAAATTTGGCACTTACAATTATAGAAAAATAATTAAATAGCAAATTTTGAAAGACTGTAAAAAGGTCACTTTTTTTTGAAAGCGAGAGCATTGCATTGAATTCTGTGGAAGTGTCCCAATTAAAATTTATTAATATATGAATTTTATAATCAACAAATGCCTGACCACTTTCAAACTTTTTTCTCATCTGAAATGAAATATTTTGTTCAGTTTCGCAATGCAAAACATGATGCTGCTCAGATTTGTGCAGATCTGTAAACTCCATATTTTTTTCCTTGGTACTTATAATTTATCAGATAAACATGTATAGATGTTTAAATAGAAAACTGATTCCACAGTGCTGTACAGAGAATCAGAACTGCATGCTTCACAATAATAGTCCAAGTAATGTATCCATAGATAATACAAGTTAGTGAGGAAAAATGTATATTTTAACATATCTTCTAAAAATACTTGTTTCTTGTATTTGTAAGGCTACATTGAAAGAGACTTTACTAAAGGAAATAATTAAGAACTTGCATTCCACATAAACTTTGCTCACAATTGATATTAAAAATCAAATAGCACCAAATGTCTCTATCTGTTACTACTTCAATATCAAATGAACACTTGACCAGCAACCTGGCTGATCATTTAGCCAAATGAAAGACATTTTAAAAGTAGTCATTGTTTGCAGCTTTTTAACTAATCTGATTGTGCAGAAAAGATAATGACAGAGCAACCAGATTTTTAGAATTCCTGTAATTGGTGTAATTTGTAATAAGTTCTTAAGGCTCTTTAAAAAAAGATTTATTTATTTATTTATTTGTTGAAAAGTTAGAATTACAGAGAGGGAAAGACAGACAGAGGGAGAGAGATCTTCCACCCCCCGTTTTACTCCCCAAGTGGCCACAGCCAGGGCTGGGCAAGCCAAAGCCACTAGCCACTAGCATCATCCAGGTTGCCTATGTGGGTGCAGGGATCCAAGTGCTTGCGCCATCTTCTGCTGCTTTTCCCAGGCCATTGGCAGGGAGCTGGGTCGGGAATGGAGCAACATGAACACAAATCAGTGCCTATATGGAATGCCGACTTTGCAGGTGGCTCCTTCACCAGCTACGCCACAATGCGGACCCTGGCGTATTTTTACTTAAACCTCACAGCAACCATGAAGAGGAGGCATTATCACTGCCATTGTACAAGTGAATATACGAAAGTTTGAGGAAGCAAACTGCACTGCATGAACACCATCATGCAATTTGATGGGAATAAGATGATTATGTGAAAGATGGTCAGATTTGTGATCCTCTTCACACTGTGTTTCACTTTTACAAAGTCATTTTTTTTTTTTTGACAGGCAGAGTGGACAGTGAGAGAGAGACAGAGAGAAAGGTCTTCCTTTGCCGTTGGTTCACCCTCCAACGGCCGCCGCGCGTTGCGGCAAGCGCACCGTGCTGATCTGATGGCAGGAGCCAGGTGCTTCTCCTGGTCTCCCACGCTGGTGCAGGGCCCAAGCACTTGGGCCATCCTCCACTGCACTTCCGGGCCACAGCAGAGAGCTAGCCTGGAAGAGGAGCAACCGGGACAGAATCCGGTACCCCAACCGGGACTAGAACCCGGTGTGCCAGCATCGCAAGACTGAGCATTAGCCTACTGAGCTGCAGCGCCAGCCACAAAGTCATTTCTTAAAAATTATAATTTTTTTTATTTCAGTTCAGTCTCCTATCCATACAACAGACAGCAGCAGCATTTATATTGTAGCATTATCCTAAAATTAACAACTTTTTCATGAATTGTCTGACGTGTGAAGGGTACGCAATCAATGGCCATAATTATTATTGCAATAGCAGAGAGAACATTTGATACAAGTCTAGTTGCCCTGAAAGCTGTTTTTGTTATAATCATTTTGCTTTTTCACTTATACATAAGCAAATACAAACTGCTTCATTGTAACAGTATAAGGTGACCCTGGTGATAGGAAGATCACTGAGTTGTCCCTGCAAGCTGGGCACTCTTTTCTTAGCCTGGTCCTAAATGACAATAGTAACTGTGTACACCTAACTTCCTCAAGACTCCAATCCTGGAAAATCCTATAAATTCCAATTCTATCAAAAGAAACTGGAAAAAGATATTTCTTTCCCTCTTAATGGGGTTATTGCTGGTGTGAAATAAATTTAAGAAATCTTGAAGTATCATATGTATCATAAAGTACATAGTATAAAGTACATATTATATAAAATAAGAAATTATTATATGATAAAATTATTATTATGTTATCAACCTATGGAAAGTTCACATTTTTATTTAGTATCTGACTGGTTAAATATGAACTAACTCAGAGAACCAAAACAAAGAGCATTTGTTTCACTAAAGGATCATTTTTAAGTGTATATAACTAATGATAATAGCCATATGTACTGAGTACCTATAGGTACAGACAATGTCTTAAATATGTTACACCTAACTGTTCATTTGATTTGGTGCACATAATAATTTTAAAATCCTGAGTGTTTCATATTCTCTTTAGAATACAAATGAAATTTGGTAAGAGTTGTGTATTGCAGCATGTGCTGCTATGTCGTGTTAAGGTAAGCAACTCAAAGAACCAAGAGTTGGTGTGATTTATTAGCTATGTTGAGGTTACAATCTGACTTCAAAGGAGCAAGCACCTTTCTTTTAATATGAGCCAAGATTTTCAGTCTCATTCCAGTCTGTCAAGATAGATGCTGATAGGTCAACAGAGGTTTTGCAAACATGCGAAGCATCTATTTGACAGCTCTGCCAATCTTCCTTTCTCAAATTATTTTAATGACAACCCCCTGGCTGAATTACAATGAATGCTTAACCACAACTATCCCAAGTAAAGGCTATACCAGCTTCCAGAATTTGGCCAAAAAATTATCAGAGCTGACGCATTCACTATCAAAAGTGACTTTCAGATATTATAAGGCAATTTACAAAAATTATTAATGTACAGTATAATAAAGGACATTTTAAAAAGCTGTTGAGGACCACGTGAATTGCCTTCCTAGCCTTGTAAAAATATGGCCTCTTTTAACTCAGCTGCCTGGAAAACCAAGGCCAGGACTTAATCTGCTATTGTCAAGGACAGGGTATGACTTAGTAAGATTTTATTCTCACATTAGGTGAAAACTTTTCCACGATTCCAGTTAAGGTTATGCTATTTTAATTCTTTTCTTATTATTCCCCTCTTATTTCCATTGTTTCTTTGTTATTCATTTTTTCATTCATGTTTTGGATTTCTTATATATGTAGTACAAGGGTAAACATAAATGCTGACCGGGTTCAAATAAGGACAAATTTGATGTCCAGTCTCTTAATACCCATGGGGCATGGGGATACTTTGTTATAATACTCATTGCACTATTCAACATAGTTTTGTAATTCTTCAATATGAGTTGATGTTCAGAATTCTAATCTCCTAGGAAGTATGATGTATATCAACACTAGATCATTTCGTCTAATTAACAACATACAACAGAACTCTTCTTATAGCTCTTAACATTTTCTCACATCTTCCACACTTTCCTATTTACATGTGTTAGTGCATCTATTAGACTGCAAGCATATGCCGATTCATTTTCATGTCTCTTGAAAGAATCATCCACATACACATTGGAGATACTAACAAATAACTTACTCAATGAAAGAACGAATAAAGAAAATGCCTGAATTTCAAATTAGACTTTTATTTGTTGAGAGATATAAACCATAATTGTTTCTTTCTATTATTTCTTCTACTTTCATTCAGTTTTCAAAGCATATTGTTAGCTCCATGGGAACATGGATAAACTCACGATTTGTTTAACACTGCTGCCTATGGAGATGAATGATACAGGAAGTGCAGAGGGGTCTCAGGGTTACATGAGGGCTGATCTGAGGACCTCAAATTTCCAAGCTCAGGAAAAAAAGAGGCCAAATAATAAGGGATTCCACTGGGTGATTCGTTGACATTGCACTTATTCCTCCACAACAAACCTGTAAGGGCAATATTATCTCAATTCGTGCAGATTAGGAACTTGAAAGTCCGGTAGTTTGCCCATTGCCCAAGGTCGTGCAGTTAAGAGAGTAGGAGATTTGTGATATAAATTTGGACTTTCTGATGGTAAATCTACTTCTCTTCTCCAAAAGCTGTAAGAGTGTGATTTGTCTGGGTGGACTGGGCTCCAGGGGATAGATGTCTTTTGCTTATCAAGAGTAAGAAGGAAAAGAAAAAGAAAAAGAAGCAAGCCCCATTCTGGGTAGCTGTGGATGCCTCTTTGATTTGAGTTCTACACCTAAGATCACACAGTTTCTCTGTAAAACCTGGGATATTTCTTGGTGCTCTTCCTCATGTGATGAATGTGGATCTTTGTATCTGACTCTTCTTTTCACACTCTCCTGTGTCTGGGGTCTTCATCCCATGTGCTTGAAGCAGACTTCTATTCTGGATGGAATTTTAAATCGTATCATGAGAAGACTCGTTTTTTTTTTTTTTAAAAAGATTTATTTACTTGAAAGGTAAAATTACAGAGAAAGGGAGAGGGGGAGGGATAGGAAAGGGGTGGGAGAGGGAGGGAGAGAGAGAAAGAGAGAAAGAAAGAGAAGGAGAAAGAGAGAGGGAGAGAGAGGCTCATTTTGCACTTGCTAATTTTTAAAATCTGAAGGAGTTTGCTTGTACTTTCCTTCCACATGTAGTTGTGGACTATCACAAATGCATTTGGAGAAGCTTCCATGGAGTCTCCCATGATCAGAATTACTTCCATGAAATGGACCAGACCTTTGAAGTAATTTCTAGCAAGTTTGAGAAGAGTTTCTCACTTAACTGGTAAGAATAACTGGGATCCAGAGAACTATCATCTAATAGATCTTGCTAACTTTTTACAGACATTGTCCCCACCCAGTACAGAACCTTTGCTTCCAAAGAAGAGGAGTAAAGGTGTTCTGAAGAACTGTGATGTTCATTATAGAGCTAACAGGAGACCTAGTTGAAGGAGTTTGTGTTGCTTCATAGTGCTCTCAACTCCAAAACAAAAGATATGGGCATCATAATTATGCATGTGTGCACACTCCAAACCCAGTGGTTGGAGCAGACACGGAGACCACCAGGTGAAGTGGGATAAGGAAATACAAATTCAGCTTAAATTTGCAGTCACCTGCTACTTTTTGCTGTGTCTGCTAAGTCCTACCTCTGAGGCTTAAAGCACGTCGCTGGTTTCCCACTTCCTTAAATGGCACTTGCAGTGAGTGATAATATAACAACACAGGGCACAGTGTGAACAGCCAACAAGAGAATCATTTAAACAAATGGATTTGTAAAACATGATTGTTTTAAGCTTGTCCGTGTCAGGACTGCAATTTGAATTAAACATAAGGTGACTTCTTTCACTGAATCAATAAGTGCAAATAGCATCGCTCGCAACCATGTTTTATTTCACAGACAAAAATGGCTCTTAACAGCTTTCTGAAGGCTATGCTTCAGCCACCTGCTGTTAAAGTTGTTTGCTTTTTCTTACAAAATTTGTTCTTTTGCAGCATTAAAGCAGACAGGCTTGCAGGCAGTGCACTGGGGACTAGAGTCTAGAGATGTTTGAAAGGCACTTTTCTTAATGAACACCAGAAGTTCCTACATCTTCCTACTGGCAAATCAGAACAAGAAGAGTAGAGGCTTTGCCTGAAGACCGTTTTTTCTCAAGTTCTCCCTAGTATTAACCAACTTGCAACCAGAGCAATCTCTACTTGTGCAAAGGGAGTCGTCCAGAGGTCCATGTGAGTTTTTCACTTCTAAAGAGTTGCTTTTATTGGAAAATACAAATTTCATAGTAATCCTGATCACTGAGAAATTAAGCATTTAGGAATCTCTATCCTGTTCTTGTCCATTGCTTCATCCTCTAAAAATGAGATAGAGACCCTTGTAAAATTTTTTGAAATTCATGTAGTAATGGGGGTGCTGAAAAGAAAGGAGTCTTCTTCTTATAATGCTGAACAATTCTTGAAACATAATCTTGAAAAAAATAGAAAAATTTATCTAAAAGATAGGTTACTGTTTTTCCTCTACTTGGCAAAATTCTTAGAAATGACCATTACTGATATCATTTTCTCATTTTTCAAATGAATATCTTTAAGAAATACCCACCCAAAGCAAAACACAACACACTCAGAAAAACTGTTTCTTAGAAATTAATGCATGGGGCATGCATCTGGGTGTTGTAGCACACTAGGTTAAGCTGCTACTTGCGATGCCAGTATCCCATTTAGGAGTATGGGTTCAAGTCCCAGCTGCTCTGTTTCCAATCCAGCTCCCTTCTAATGCACCTGGGAAACAGTGGAAATACCAAAAGAACTTGGGCTCCTGCCATCCATGTGGAAGACCCAGATGGAGTTATAGCCAGGCCCAGTCTTGGCTGTTGCAGCCATTTAGAGAGTGAACCAGTAGATGGAAGGTACCTCTCTCTCTCCCCCATTCTCTCTCTCTCCATCTCTCTCTCCCTTTTTCTCTGTGACCCTACCTTTTAAAGAAATAATTCTTTTAAAAATAAATTTTAAACAGTTCTTAAAAATAAATGAATGAATATGTGCAATAGATCATTCTCTTAGTACTTATGTTTTTATATTTATTTCAAATTTGTTAAAGAATTATTTATTTATTTATTTGAAACACAGAATTAGAGAAAGGCAGAGGTGGGGGAGTGGGGGAGTGGGGGAGAGGTCTTCCATCTGCTGGTTCACTCCCCAGATGGCCACAATAGTTGGAGCTGGGCCAATCCAAAGCCAGGAGCCAGGAGCTTCTTCCAGGTCTTCCATGTGGGTGCAGAGGCCAAGCACTTGGGTCATCTTCCACTGTTTTCCCAGGCACATTAGCAGGGAGCAGGATCAGAAGTGGAGCAACCGGGACTTGAACAGGTGCCCATAAGTGATGCTGGCACTGCAGGCTGTGGCTTTACCCGCTACACCACAGCGCTGGCCCCTATTTTGTTTTAATTCAAGAGGAAAATACATATACACAAAGACAGACAAACAGAGAGAGTACTCTCTTCTGCTAGTTCTCTTCCCCAAATCCCACAATGACTGGTGTTGGCTTGAGGCCAAAGCCTGAAGCGACAAACTCATCCAAGTCCCACCCATAGATGGCAGGAATTCAGTTGCTTGAGTCATTAACACTGACGTCCAGAGTGTTCATGAAAAGAAGTCAGGAGCTAGAGGCAGGAATCAAACCCAGACACCCCGATGTGAGTTGTCAGTGTCTTAACCATTAGGCCAAATGCTCGCATCCGTTTTTTTTTTTAATTTACTTTTTAAAAAAATGTTTCATGTCTTAATGATCTGGAAGTTAATGTGTCTTTTCTGTAGCAAGGAGGAATGGTATTTGAAATTTAGGCTGAAAAAATTACAAGGGTGATGAAAATATTAGACTTTGAAGAAATAAAACTAATATTTACGACATAAACTTTTTGCAGATTGAACATCTTTTAATAAACTATTTTATCTTACACAGTTAAATAAAATTTGAAAAGAGTAGACTTAAATAGAAGTAATCCAAAACTCCTCCCCCACACTGACACACCACCAAATAAGTTGATATTTTTCACTAAAATAAACTCCATGGGGCTGGCATTGCAGCACAGCTGGTTAAGCCACCACCTGCAATGCCAGCATTCCATATGGGTTCTGGTTCCACTTCTGATTCAGTTCGCTGCTAATGCACCTGGGAAATACTGGAAGATCGCCTAAGTCTTTGGGTCCCTGAACCTACATGAAAGACCTGGATCTATTTCCAGGCAATTGGCTTCAGCTTGGCTCAACCCTGGTCATTTTAGCCATCTGGGGAATGAACCAGCATATGGAGATTCTCTCTCTCTCTCTGTCTCCCCTCCTCCTCCTCCTCTTCCTCCTTCTCTCTATAACTCTGCCTTTCAAATAAACAATTCCTAAAAAATAAATCCCACTACTAAACTTAAAAGTAAATTTCAATAGATAGCTCTCTCTCTCTCTCCCTCTCCATGTATGAATATATCTGGGGAAATTTGTGGGTTGGTGTGCTAAGAAAAATTTTAAAATGTGTCTCTCTTTTTCTTCTCCTTTTATTCATGTCTTCTCTTAGCAAGGATGGGAACAGGCAAATTCCTCATAGCCAATAAAATATGGTAAAGGTGAAGAGATTTTCAAATGAATCATGCTCCTATATTAGTTGATTTTTAATTAATTAAAAGGAAAACTCATTTGAAAGAGCCTAATCTAATCACACAAGGGTCTTTACAAGTGAATTTGCCATTTCTTGAGGTCAGACTCATCTTGCAGGCTTGATAAAGAAATGGTCATGCTGGGCCATGTCAAGGAACCAAGGGCAGCTTCCATGACCTGATTTTGGCATACAGGCAACAGCCATTAAAAAGTTGGCGCTCTCATGCAGCCACAAGGAAATCAATTCTGCCAACAACCTGGAAGAGCTTGGGAGCAGATTCTTACACAATCAAGCTACTGGATAGCTACTAAATAGAGTTTAGTCATGACCTTGATTACAGCTTTATGGGACATTAAGCAGTTAAGGTGACTCAGGTAAGCTGTGGCCAGACTTCTGACCTACAGAAACTGTAAAATAATGAATGTGTTACTCTAAGCCATGAAAATTATTTTAATTTGCTATACAGCAATAGAAATCCTAATGCAATTTTATGCTGGAATTTAACTATCTTTATATTGTCCTCTCTATACCATCTCATACATTCATACAATAGAATTCAACTTAAATCCCTAAGTAATATTTTTATGGGAGTTACTTCAGTTAGTGCTAGAATTTGGAAGGTACCAACCTCAAGATATGAAGTTTAACAATAAACATTATGGAAGTTTCCAGAATTCTTCCATAATGAGAGAAAACAATAAAAGAAAAAATTTAGCTCTTCTTTGAAAGCAGCGCATTGACACCGGAAATAAAATAAGAACATGTAAACATAGCTGTTAATTTGAATGACCGAGTTTGCAGTGATGAAAAAATATGAGTGTGGGCCAGCGTCGTGGCTCACTAGGCTAATCCTTCGCCTGCAGCGCCGGCACACCGGGTTCTAGTCCCGGTCGGGGCACCGGAATCTGTCCCAGTTGCTCCTCTTCCAGGCCAGCCCTCTGCTGTGGCCTGGGAGTGCAGTGGAGGATGGCCCAAGTCCTTGGGCCCTGCACCTGCGTGGGAGACCAGGAGAAGCACCTGGCTCCTGGCTTCGGATCAGCATGGTGCACCGGCTGCAGTGTGCTAGCCGCAGTGGCCACTGTGGGGTGAACCAACTGAAAAGGAAGACCTTTTTCTCTGTCTCTCTCTCTCACTGTCCACTCTGCCTGTGAAAGAAAGGAAGAAAGGAAGAAAGGAAGAAAGGAAGAAAGGAAGAAAGGAAGAAAGGAAGAAAGGAAGAAAGGAAGAAAGGAAGAAAGGAAGAAAGGAAGAAAGAAAGAAAGAAAGAAAGAAAGAAAGAAAGAAAGAAAGAAAGAAAGAAAGAAAGAAAGAAAGAAAGAAAGAAAGAGAAAAGAAAAAATATGAGGGTGTAGGATGTGGAATACGAAATTTTTTATTTTGCCACAGTGGCAGACAGTATCCAAGCAAGTTTGGAAATAATACAGCTGCCCTGTGACACAACTTATCGTTCGTGCTGTGGAGCACTTTTTAACTAGCCAGACAAACAAGAGCCATAAAGGGATGAACTCAACCTGTAACTTAATTTCAACCTAAATAAAAATGAAGGTTGAAGTGAGGAAACTACTGCACAGAGATGAGCACTGGGATGAGCCACAGTCCCAGCTCCTACCATAGCCTTTGCACCTGATAGTGTAAGTCCATTGTAAGACCTGAAAGAGAATTCCAGTAAAATCTAGATCATCTTGGAGGTATCCCACGGAAAATTCATATCCAGCAGAATGCACATCTTTTTTTAACTTTCAGGAGTAAGTGATAGGTGAGGATAGAGGGATAGCACCAGAGCTATCTAGCTAGATGACCAGATATCTACATACCTACCATGGCTTAGGCAATGCTGCACAGCTGGCATCTCCATGACCGTTCCTTCTCAGTTATGACCCTCACCCTTGGCCTTTCCACTCCAGAAAACTGGTCTCTTTGCTACCATAGGAACAGGTAGATACGGCCGCAATTTGGAAACTTTTCCCTTAGAAGGTCCTTATGTCTGGAATTCTCTTCCCCTGATATCACAGCTTCTCCACTCCTTTGTTTTTGCTTAGATTTTATCCATTTAGAGGGGCCAATCCCCAATCATATTACTGGACAACAATCGTACTAAATTTTCTCTTCTTCAAAGTACAGTCATATGAGATCTACCATGTTTATTTTATTATCTCCCTCCAGGCAGGGAATATACGCTTCCCTAGGGCTGAGACAATTGTCCTTGTTTGTTGGTATGCCTTGAATCATAAAAGGCATCCCATTAACAGTTTTTGAATGGAATAATATTGGTATTGAACCATAAGTGCTTGAAAATATCCTTCCAGAATATAGTTGTTAAGAACAAACATTACAGATAGCAGAGACTATAGATCAGGTAAGTATCCCAGTGAAAAGCACGTAAGTGGAACATGGGTGCTCCTGAGGCAAAAAGAAATGGGAGAAAATACAATAACAAAATGTAATAGAAGAAAATGTTCTTTCATGAGAACCTAACTAAAAACTGCAAGAGTTTATCACATTCTAGAAATGTCCACCGGTACATTAATTCAAGCATTAACAATCAATTTACCCACCAAAGTGGAAAACGTGACCTCACCAGACTTTTCCTATTATGCAAATTTTGGAAATCTTTCAAAGCCCATAAAATTTCAATGAGGAAAAAAATTGCCCCAAGTTGCAGGCTGAGCTCATTTGTAGCTCGTATACTAAGCACCTAAAGGAAAAGTATCCTATATTATTATTAATATTTACCAACCAACTGTTCATTAATAAATTACTCACAAATATAGCACATGAAATGCTAGTTTTTAAATAAAGAATTAAAAATGAGATGCTTCAATATAAACAGAATGAGAGGAAGCACTGAAACCATTTAAACACAGAATTCAGTATAAAAACACAGTTAATGTGTTTATGAAACATAACACAAATGTTGTAAACGTCTCTTTTTAAAAGTATTTATTTATTTTGAAAGAATTACAGGCAGAGAGGGAGAGACAGATAAAGAGATCTTCCATCTGCTGCTTCACTCACCAAAGGGCCGCAGTGGCCAGCATTGGGCCAGGCTGAAGCCAGGAGCTTCATTTGTGTCTCTCACAAAGCAGGCAGGAGCCCAAGCTTTTGGACCATCCTCTACTGTCCTTAGCAGGGAGCAGGACCAGAAGTGGAGCAGCTGGGACAAGAACTGGCACTTCTATGGGATGCTGGCACTGCAGGTGGTGGCTTTACCTGCTGTACCACAACACTGGCCCATGTACATGTCTTAAAAAACAACATAGAGGGTGGGGCTAGCCCTGTGGCACAGCAGGTCAAAGCCTCTGCCTGCAGCCCCTGCATCCTATATGGGTGCTGGCTGCTCCACTTCCCATCCAGCTAATGTGCCTGAGAAAGCTGCAGAGGATGGCCCAAGTCCTTGGACTCCTGCACCAATGTAGGAGATGTGGAAGAAACTCCTGCCTTCTGGCTTCGGATCAGCTTCAGCTCAGTTATGGCCTTTGTGGCCTCTGCAGCCATTTGAGAAATGACCCAGAGGATGGAAGAAATCTCTCTCTCTCTCTCTCTCTCTCTCTCTCTCTCTCTCTCTCTCTCTCTCTGTCATTACCTCTCTCTGTAACTCCGCCTTTCAAATAAATAAAATAAAACTTTTTTTAAAAAAGAAAATAACATAGAAGTTGTAATTTAACAGTATTAATTATGCTGGAAATCTAAAATTTTATCAATAAAACGAAAAGATAATCAGCAGTTTAACCATGTTAAAATTATTGTCTTTAAAAGGTTGTAATCTGAATCTGTATTTGACTCTAGAATTTAAATATTACATCTAATTAGTTAATGTTTAATAGATAAATAATTGAGAAAATTAAAAATGTGATGAAACCATTCCAAATAATTAGATATAGGTAAGAGAAAGACACAGTTTATATGGCATAATACACAAATCTTAGGAATCAATTGTGGATACATATTAAAGTGAAAAAAGAAAGCTAAGATGACAGAATGAGACTAAATATATTAGTTGTGGCCGAAAAATTGGAAAAAAGGTTAGTTTATTTAATAAAGTAGGAAAATTGTAATATTAGATAATTAAAAAACAAAATGATGTACTTAGTTTAAAAATTAAACACATAGATTTATTAGTAGTACAGACAATAAAATGAAAACAGAATAGAAGTTCTAACAAAGAAAAATTTAGATCTGTTTCATTGTACTAACATATTCTGTCATATATTTAAGGAAGAAATAACCCAACTCTGTATGAACTTTCTAGAAAATATGAGAGGAGGGAGCACTTACAAACTCATTTTATGAGGTTATATTACCCAGACATAAACAAATCCATTGCAAGACAATAAAAGTAAAGCTGAATATCCCTCATGAACCTATACATTAAATTCACACAGAATATAAGGAAATTGAATTCAGCAACATAAGATATTGGAATACAAAAGAAAAACTTAAGGAAAGAAAAATGAAAAAATGCAATACAGAAAAATTAAAATTAAAATTAAAAAAATAGAAGTTGTTTTTTGTAATATACCCTAAATTTTATTCTTTGGGGAGCTAGTGTTAAAAGGAAACAAATAAGACAAAAATAGTGTCAGAACTATAATTTAAACAATAATGTTTTCAATGGGAAAATCAACAAATATTTGCAGGAGTAATTATAATATATGTGAAATTCACAATAATCAAAATGAAGTCAAGAGCTATTAGAATCCGAAATTGTAAAATAAATGTTGGATACTGGGAAAAAAGTAACCAAATAGCATCTCTTAACAAATGTCTAAAGTATTTTAAAATGAAATTATTTCATTACTAAACTTCATTCATAATACCCATGCCATATAAGCATTCCTAAATAGGGAAATATGGGAAGTTTCAAATAATTCTTTTTGTTTGTTTGTTTGCTTTTTATTTTACAGAGTTATAGACAGTGAGAGAGAGACAGAGAGAAAGGTTTTCCTCCCATTGGTTCACTCCCCTAATGGCTGCCAGAGGCCAGGTGCTTTCTCCTGGTCTCCCATGCGGGTGCAGGGCCCAAGCACTTGGGCCATCCTCCATGGCCCTCCTGGGCCAAAGCAGAGAGCTGGATTAGAAAAGGAGTAACCGGAACTAGTACCCAGCGCTCCAATCGGGACTAGAACCCGGGGTGCCCGAGCCACAGGTGGAGGATTAGCCAAGTGAGCCATGGTGCAAGCCTCAAATAATTCTTAAAATAAAACCTTGAGAGCTTGTTTGGAGGTTCTAGCAGGAGAATGCAGCTACTCATATACCCTTGACCGAAGACCACTCATCCTCTAGCGGGGAAGGTCGTCCTCTTCCACAGAGCGTGCAGCTTCAGGAAGGATGCACATGGAGCGGTGAGGGAGGAAGGGGACAATGCCTAGCCAGCCAGATCAGCTGAATCAATCCTGGTGATCAATGAGGTGACAGATGTCGCAACCAGATCGCCCTCATATCCAATACAATCCCATCAAGGTTGCATGTACTAATGCCATCTCACTAGTCCAAGTGATCAATTTCAGTTCACAATTGATCACACTGATAGGTCTAAGAGTCAAAGGGATCACACAAACAAGACTAGTGTCTGCTAATACTGACTGATAGAATCAAAAAGGGAGAGAACAATCCAACATGGGAAGCAGGATACACAGCAGACTCATAGAATGGCAGATGCTCTAAACAGTACTCTGGCCTCAGAATCAGCCCTTAAGGCATTCAGATCTGGCGGTAGAGCCCATGAGAGTATTTTAGGCATAGAAAGCTAAGACACTGGCAAAAAAACAAAACAAAACAAAACAAAAACAAAAACAAAAAAAAAACCCTAAATGAAAGATCTCTGCGAGTGAGATCCCAGTAGAAAGAATGGGGCCATGAAAGAAGGAGGTACCTAGGTACCTTTCTCTGAAGGGAGGAGAGAACTTCCACTTTGACTATGACCTTGTCTGAATAAGATCAAAGTCGATGAACTCAAAAGGCTTCCATAGCCTGGGCAACTCATGACTAGAGCCTAGGGAGATTACTGACACCATAAATAAGAGTGTCAAATTGTTAAGTCAATAACAGTGTCACTGTGTACTTACTCCTCATGTAGGAGCTCTGTCCTTAATGTGTTGTCCAATGTGAATTAATGCTACAAATAGTACTCAAACGGTATTTTACACTTTATGTTCTGTGTGGGTGCAAACTTATGAAATCTTTACTTAATATATACTAAATTGATCCTCTGTATATAAGGATAATTGAAAATGAGTCTTGATGTGAATGGAATGGGAGAGGGAGTGGGAGATGGGAGGGGTGTGTGTGGAAGGGAAGTTTTTTTTTCGGGGGGAAGGCTTTGTAATCCATAAACTGTACTTTGGAAAATTATATTTACTAAATAAAAGGTAAAAAAAAAAACCTAACCAGTTCATCAGAAACTTATAACTCCAAAAACAGAAGACTGTAACTCTAATGCAAAAAGACATAAAATACAAAAAATATTTAGAAGAAAGACATTTTATGAACCCATGATCCAGAAGGTACAATTATAGCAATGCCAACAGTTTAATTCTATAAATCTAGTTCTAGAACATATTAAAGAATTAGGTTCAACAATCTTTTTTTTTTTATTTGAAGAACATAGAAGATATTCTGAAATAACTAGAGGAAAACAATTATGACTCTGAAGAAATTTCTTAGTACTGAAACAATTCATTTTGAAGAATAGATATGCAATTTGGCTTAAACACTTTTTAAAGTATTGCTTAAAGTAGAATTTCAGAGGTCTCAGGAGTTAAAATGTATAAAGAAGCTATAATAATTAAAATATTGATATAGTTTATAAATAAGGAGATTGAGTAAAGAAAATAAATTTCATGAAAGGGTTTTTGGGAAAAAGGTTTGATACTATAAATCTACTCTCTAATGGACAAATAAAAATGCAAATATATGAATAATACATAAGCACTTGATCCTAGGTTAATGATTTGAACAATAAGACAATTGCTGCAAAATGAATGTTAAAAATAAAATATTAAACCATAAAATAAAGAACATATAAAGACCTTTTAAACAAATTTATAAGCAGAAATTAAAATTAACAATAAAGTAACCTTAAGTTTTCGAACACTTTTATGCTTATTTACCCAAATGTCAAGTTCTCAAATTAAAAAAAAAAGCAAATTGTAATTTGAGATAAATATTTCCACCCTATGAGACAAACTGCAGATTGTAGCTCACTTAAACAAAGAGAAACAAAACATGTGTCACTACAATAAGAAAGCATTTGCCAAAACACACTGACAGGAAACTTGCAAACTAAAATGTAAAAAAGTACAAATTATAAACTAATATTTGGAAGACATTTATATCCAGTAGTGTACAAAGCATTCAAGATCGGAGGCCAGCACTGCAGTATGCTGAGATGCCAGCATCCCATATCGGAGTCCCAGTTTGAGTCCCAACTGCTTCGCTTTCAATGCAGCTTCCTACTGGTGCACCTGAGGTAGACGTGGAAGCTGCTCCTAGTTTCTTGGGCCCCACCACCCACATGAGAGACCCAAATGAACATTCTGGCTCCTGGTATTGGCCTGACCCAGCCCTGGCTGTTGTGGCCATTTGGGGAAGTGAATATTGGGAGATCGCTCTTTTTGTCTCTGTCCCTCTGACATTCTGCATTTCAAGTAAATAAATAAGTAAATAAATCATTTTTTATAATTTTAAAAATTTAGGACTTACCCCTAATGGAAGACCTAGAAATGTGCCAGGGGATTCCAAATCAATCCCATCAAGGTGGCATGTACCAATGCCATCTCACTAGTCCAAGTGATCAATTTCAGTTCACAATTGATCATAACAATAGGATTAAATGCCAAAGGGATCACATAAATAAGACTAGTGTCTGCTAATACTGACTGATAGAATGAAAAAGGGAGAGAACGATCCAACGTGGGCAGTGGGATACACAGCAGACTCATAGAATGGCAGATGTCCTAAACAGCACTCTGGCCTCAGAATCAGCCCTTAAGGCATTCAAATCCGGCTAAAAAACCCATAAGAGTATTTCAGGCATGGAAAGCTAAGACACTGTGGCAAAAAAAAAAAAAAATGACCTAAATGAAAGATCTCTGTGAGTGAGATCCCAGCGGAAAGAACGAGCCATCAAAGAAGTAGGTACCTTTCTCTGAAGGAAGGAGAGAACTTCCACTTTGATTACGGCCTTGTCTAAATAAGCTCAGAGTTTGTAAACTCAAGAGGCTTCCATAGCCTGGGCAGCTCATGACAAGAACCTCAGGTAATTACTGATGTCATAAATAAGAGTGTCAATTGTTAAATCAACAACAGGAGTCACTGTACACTTGCTCCCCATGTGGGACCTCTGTCTTTAAGGTGTTGTACTATGCAAATTAATGGTGAAACTACTACTCAAACAGTACTTGATACTCTCTGTATCTGTGTGGGGGTGAACTGTTGCAATCTTTACTTAGTATATACCAAGTTGATCTTCTGTATATAAAGATAACTGAAAATGAATCTTGATGAAGAATGGGACGGGAGAGGGAGTGGGAGATGGGATGGCTGTGGGTGGGAGGGAGGTTATGGGGGGGAAAGTCTCTATAATACAAAAGTTGTAATTTCAAAATGTATATTTATTAAATAAAAGTTTTAAAAAATTGACATTGAGAAGTAGACTGATTCAAGAGCAGGTTGAAATATTGTTTTCAGAGAGCATTCTTGCCATCTGGAGAGATTTTAAACAGCCCCCAAGGTGAAACAACCTGCCAGGAAGATATGAAGAATTTATCTGTAACTTAGTTCACTTTTAATATTTTCTTATTTATTATCTATTCCAGCGAAATTGAATATCAGCTTTAAGGAGCTTAAACTGTACCACTAAATACTGAACAGTACTGAGCACCTGACTTTGAGGCTAAATGCTGTTCAGATTGCTAGCTAAAACGGGTTCAGCTATCTTGGGTGACTGGGTCCCCTGGATTCTGGTGATACCATCACAGGTAAGAGTCCAACCTTGTCTTTCAGTAAACGCGAGGAGGTTGGAAAGGCCCCTCAGCTCTCACAGATTCTATTTCCTCGTCAAAACATTCCAGGGAAGTTCAGTCATCTTACTCTACCACAGGTGTTCCACAAAACAACTTTCCATGACAACATAGGTGGAAAAATCCATGGAACACGTCTTTATCCAGAGGTAATTGATATTAACATATTAAAGGCCTTGGGAACCCCAGGCCAAGGTGAGTTTTAACGTTCTTGTTAACCTTGAATTAGCTAAAATTATTTGAACTTCAAACATTTTTTTGTTTACTTTTCCTGTAAGTAAAACTTTTAAAAACTCCCAAAGGAAATGTTTCAATAAGTAAAACAGTTCATAATTTATGATAATGTGCAAAAACTATAAATTAGTGAGAAAAATTTGAAAGGGGAAAACACAGAGCTGAAATTTGGAAAGGAAATCTCTTAATAAATTCATCTTTGTCCTGTCCATTTAGCAGCTGGATACTGCCTGCCTGCCAAGGTCATCAAGACTCAGGAACGTGAACCACGGACCCCTTCAGCTCATCCAGCCTCGTTTTGAGACTCCACTGATAGCCCTCCAGCCTGCGGCTTTCTCTCCTGTTTGCACAAAATTATCACCTCCTCTTTGGAAGCTGTTTGACTTGAATGAGATGTTCTCCTCTGAGAAGGTGCTGCTTGCTCAGATTACCAAAAAATGTACTGAGGATGATCTGGAATTTTATGTCAGGAAGTATGGTGACATTCTTGGAGTAACCAGCAAACGAACCAAGGACCAACAAGATGCCAAAAATAACCTTCTTCTGAGTGGTGCAGTTCAAGAAATTAAACCAAGAAGCTGATGTGATGCATTTCTGAGGGTTGTGCCTCTTGAAGCATTGTTGGCTCCTGATTCTCCCGTTATAAACTATTTTTGAATTGTTCCTCAACCTCTTAGCCAAATTGTCTACACTCCGTCCTCTATGAGCTGTGGAAGATATTTGCCTCTTTCATGGTACAGGGCTTATACTGACAGGCCCTAATGTAAGATATATTCCATTTTAAAAATTAAATCGGATTAGAATTATAAAAATAATAGTGTTTTGTGCAGGAACTGAGATATCAGTTTGAACACCCACATCCCCTATGGGAGTACCTGGGTTTGAGTCTCAGTCCTGCTCCTAATTCCAGCTCCCTGCTCATGCACACCTTGGGAGGCAGCAGGTGATGGCTCAGAGAGTTGAGTCGCTGAGGCCTGGATTTAGTTCCTGGTTCTTGGGCGTCTGGGGAGTGAGCTGGTGGATTCCAGCACTGTCTGTCTAATAAACATTAACATAAAAATGAAGAAGTCAAAAGAAAAACTCTTAACATGAGAAATAGCTAGAACTGTACATATAAGAAAATCCAGAACCTTAAACAAATTGAGTAACAAGCGACATAAGGAACTGGAGTTTGGTGCAGGAGGTAAAACACTGCTTAGGACACCTTCATCCCCTACTGGAGCACCTGGGTTCAAGCCCTGGCAAACTTCCTGCTAGAGTGCAACTGGGAGTAGCCCATGATAGGTCAAGTAGTTGGGTCCCTGCCACCTATGTGAGAGACATGGGTTGAATTCCCAGGTTCTAATTTTTCTGGCCTGGCCCAACCCCACTTATAAACATTTGGGAGGTGAACCACAAGATGGAAGATCTCTTTCTGCCTCTGTATCTTCCTCTCTTTCAAATAAGTTAAAATAATAGTAATGAATTTTAAAAGGACATAGAAACATGGGCCGGCGCCGTGGCTCAACAGGCTAATCCTCCGCCTTGCGGTGCCGGCACACCGGGTTCTAGTCCCGGTCGGGGCGCCGGATTCTGTCCCGGTTGCCCCTCTTCCAGGCCAGCCCTCTGCTGTGGCCTGGGAGTGCAGTGGAGGATGGCCCAGGTGCTTGGGCCCTGCACCCCATGGGGAGACCAGGAAAAGCACCTGGCTCCTGGCTCCTGCCATCGGACGAGCGCGGTGCGCAGCGCGCCGTCAGCGGCGGCCATTGGAGGGTGAACCACGGCAACGGAAGACCTTTCTCTCTGTATCTCTCTCTCTCACTGTCCACTCTGCCTGTCAAAAAAAAAAATAAAATAAAAATAAAAAGAAACAAAGTAATTATGTATTCCATATAAAATGGTTGAAAAGAAAATAAGCAAAACAAGTCAAAAATGCTGATAGGAAAGAAGCAACACATATAAGCAGAAATTAACAAATAAGAGTCTAACTTTAATGAATATATTGAGAAATTTGTTCTTTGAAAATATCAGCAAGTAGGTAAAAAACTTCAAAAACTGGGAAAATTCACAAAATTAGAATTAGTAATGAAAAATAAGACAATCATTAGCAACTGTCTAAACTCTATGGAAATACATTCTTGCTAATGAACATCCTGGGAGGCAGCAGGTGATGACTGAGTAGCTGGATCTCCGGCTTCTGGCCTTGACCTTACCCTGCCCTGGTTGATGTGGCCATGAGGGGTGTGAGTCAGCAGACAGAAGGTCTTGCTCTCTTTCTCTCTCTATGTCTCTCTGTCTCCCCTTCTGCCTTTCAAGTAAATCAAATAAACGAACTTTATAAACAAGAAATATGTTTAAAAAGCTGAATGTCTCGCCATTCCCTTCTAGCTTGTAGGGTTTCTGATGAGAAGTCTGCTGTGAGTCTAATTGGAGATCCTCTGAGAGTAATCTGACGTTTCTCTCTTGCACATTTTAGGATCTTTTCTTTCTGTTTCACTGTGGTGAGTTTAATTACAATGTGTCGTGGTGAGGATCTCTTTTGGTCATGTTTATTGGGGGTTCTATGAGCTTCCTGTACTAGGATGTCTCTGTCCTTCTCCAAAACTGGGAAATTTTCTGCTATTATCTCACTAAAAAGGCCTTCTAATCCTTTCTCCTTCTCCATGCCTTCAGGAACTCCTAGAACTCGAATGTTGGGTTTTTTAATAGTATCCTGTAGATTCCCAACAATATTTTTTCGATTTCTAATTTCCTCTTCTTTTCTTTGGTTTGACTGTATATTTTCCTGTGCTCTGTCTTCTAAGTCCGATATTCTCTCTTCTGCCTCACCCATTCTGTTTGTAAGGCTCTCTAATGTGTTTTTCATTTGATCTATTGAATTCTTCACTTCATTATGATTTCTCGTGAATGGCGAGACATAGCCCAGGCACTAAGAGAGAAAAACTGCCAGCCCAGAATATTATATCCTACAAAACTCTCATTTATGAATGAAGGTGAAATAAAGACCTTTCACTGCAAAAAGAAATTGAAAGAATTTGTTGCCACTCGCCCAGCCCTGCAAAAGATGCTTAAAGATGTGTTACACACAGAAACACAGAAACACGGCCATCAACATGAAAGTAGGTAAACGAAGGGAACCTCACAGCAAAAGATCACAGGGAATTCAAAGCATACATTTGGATAAAGAAATTATGGGACATGTACTCTATAGAATACTATATAGCAGTCAAAAACAATGAAATCCGGTCATTTGCAACAAGATGGAGGAATCTGGAAAACATCATTCTGAGTGAATTAAGCCAGTCCCAGAGGGACAAATATCATATGTTCTCCCTGATCAGTGACAATTAATTGAGCACCAAAGGGGAAATCTATTGAAGTGAAATGGACACTATGAGAAACAGTTACTTGATCAGCTCTTGTGCTGACTGTTGTTGTACAATGTAATACTTTATCCATTTTAGTTTTTTTTTATTCTAGTAATATTGGTTGAACTCTGTAATTAACAAACAATTATTCTTAGGTGTTTAAATTTTAACTGAAAAGTGATCCCTGTGAAATATAAGAGTGGAAATAAGAGAGGGAGGAGATGTCCAATTTGGGACATGCTCAATCGGAACTGCCCCAAATGATGGAGTTAGAATTGTGACAGGGGATTCCAATAGAATCCCATCAAGGTGGCATATACCAAGGCCATCTCACTAGTCCAAGTGATCAATTTCAGCTCACAATTGATCACACTGATAGGTCTAAGAGTCAAAGGGATCGCACAAACAAGACTAGTGTCTGCTAATACTAACTGATAGAATCAAAAAGCGAGAGAATGATCCAACATGGGAAGCGAGATACACAGCAGACT
This sequence comes from Sylvilagus floridanus, assembly GCA_949820135.1. Taxonomy (NCBI): domain Eukaryota; kingdom Metazoa; phylum Chordata; class Mammalia; order Lagomorpha; family Leporidae; genus Sylvilagus; species Sylvilagus floridanus. Next base: position 109,192,920 of record OX463226.1, read on the forward strand.
CATAGAATGGCAGATGTCCTAAACAGCACTCTGGCCTCAGAATCAGCCCTTAAGGCATTCGGATCTGGCTCAAGAGCCCATGAGAATATTTTAGGCATGGAAAGCCAAGACACTGTGGCAAAAAAAAAAAAACCTAAATGAAAGATCTCTGCGAGTGAGATCCCAGTGGAAAGAATGGGGCCATCAAAGAAGGAGGTACCTTTCTCTGAAGGGAGGAGAGAACCTCCACTTTGACTATGACCTTGTTGGAATAAGATTGAAGTCAGCAAACCCTAAAGGCTTCCATAGCCTCGGCAACTCATGACTAGACCCTAGGGAGATTCCTGACGCCATAAACAAGAGTGTCAAATTGTTAAATCAACTTCAGGAGTCACTGTGTACTTACGTCTCATGAGGGATCTGTCCTTAATGTGTTGTCCAATGTGAAGTAATGCTATAACTAGTACTGAAACAGTATTTTTACACTTTGTGTTTCTGTGTGGGTGCAAACTGATGAAATCTTTACATAGTATATACTGAATCGATCTTCTGTATATAAAGATAATTGCAAATGATTAAAAAATTGGTGTTAAATTGGAAATTACATAGAAAATTAATCAATTTAAAAAAAATATCATGTAGGATCTCTGTCCTTAATGTGCTATACATTGTGAATTAATACTATAACTAGTACTCCAACAGTATTTTTCACTTTGTGTTGCTATGTGAGGGCAAACTGTTGAAATCTTTACTTAATATATACTAAACTGATCTTCTGTATATAAAGAAAATGAACCTTGATGTGAAGCAAGGGGAGAGGGAGTGGGAAAGTGGAGGGTTGCGTGTGGGAGGGAAGTTATGGGGGGGGAAGCCATTGTAATCTATAAGCTGTATTTTGGAAATTTATATTCTTTAAATAAAAGCGTTATAAAAAATTAAAAAAAAAAGCTGAATGAAGCGAATGATGATTTTGGAAAGTATCACGGGACTTTAAATATTTATGGAAAAATGGAATTAAAAGATATATTTATTTTGGGCAAAATAATTTTTGAAATACAACAAATTTTTTTCACAGTATGCATTTTTAATGAAGTTTTAAAAAACTTCTCATATTAACTATCAGAAAAAGGGAAGAATTATCAGATTAAAACAATAGGTGTCTTCTGTTAGATATTCTAGATTCATAGGCATATTATAAATTTCATGATACAATCTGAGTAATTTTCAGTTTTAAAAATGTCAAAAATAAACAAGGAAATAAACGATGTGAACACATGTCTAATTATTTGCAACTCCTTTTATATTCCCCATTTGAATGAGAGTGAATATTTTAGATTCTTCTTACAAGGTTAAAGAATTTTCTCCAAGTCTGAATCTTCAGTTATGAAAACTATCACTGGTCCATCAAACTACCTTACCCCATTGGTTCAAAACCCTCTTTAACTGGGGACACTGTAATCATAAAGAGAACTCCATGTGATTTATCAGGAAAAAAAATCCTGTGAGAAATATTCTTTCCAAAGATCTACTTAAAGCTGGAGCTAAGCCCAATGACTCACTGTTATGCTAAGTGAAAGGAACACAGGCCAGCAATCAATCTTAAGAGTGCAATTCTGGTTGAGCTACCCAAGAAGTTCAAGCCAAATTCTCAACAACAATGGCATTTCCACAAACATCTGTTCAATGTCCCTAACTGTTTCTGTCATCTTCCTTTTGTTCTTCAATTCCTGCCACTCAGTTAATTAGATGTTCCTTCACACAAAAAAAATTTAGGTATATTATTTATTTATGATTTTTAACAACCTGAAATAACTTCTGAGACAAAAGTTTGTTTTTTAAAATCTAAAAATGTTAATGTAGAAATATATCTGAAGAGTCAAAGGTCCAACCTGAAAAAAAAATACTCAGGAAGTATTCTTTAATGAATGAGTATCAATTTGTTATGAAATCAGTTGAGCTGTTCATTCAACCTTTAATAAGTAAACAAAACAAATTTCTCTAAACTTCCTTCATATTTCAATGCTATATTAGTGTGTTTGCATGAGAAAAAAAGATGATAATGAATATAACATTTGGTATTCCCAGTTGAATTAGATAGGGAACGTTGACAAGAAACTATTATATATAATTTTGGAAATTCATCCCAACATAGCTTTCACCAGGAGGCACTGAGGATCATATAAAAAAATCTGTCTTAACTTTTGTCTTTGCAAGGTTAACAGAGAGAGGAACATAGATTATTTATTCGTGGGGCTTAATATTTTCCCTTGGGCAATAAATTCTATTCATTAAAATGCCAAGAGTATCTAAAATTTCAGTATACATACATACATATATATAAAATATATATTTACACCTTACATTAAGAAAATAGCATTTGAAGCAAAACGATAAGGAAGACTGACACCAAAGTTGAAAATTATCATTGTGACATTCGCATTTGGGGCACAAGTTGTGTAGAATACGTTACAAATCAGGATTACCATGAATTCCTAGTTGCTCCAGTTTTGTTCCTCTTATTGAAATTCTCTTTTCCAGGTGTTACAGAAACTCCTTATCCCTGCCTAGATCCACACTGGCGGGAACTTTAGGACTACTCTCAGGATAACTGATTTGTGTGGTGGTTTATCAGTTCAGCCTATTCTTGAGATCCTGTGAATGTAGGATTCTGTTGATCCACAATTCAGACATCACTGAAGCTGTACTGGGCAGCTCCTCTGATTATGAGGCAGGCATTACCTATCCTAGGGCTCCAATTTGTCTCTGAGCTGGGAAAGATGCTTAAAAATCTCCTTGCCACATCAGGAATGAAGTTTTTTGCTTATGTTGAATTTCACCTGATAAAAAGCAAACAAAGGATCTGTAAAGACCACACCAGACAGTGGTCACTGTCTCACTGGTGATTAATCCTTAACACTTCTACACTTTTTATTACCTTCTCCTGCTTGATCAGGGCTACAAATTGATTATTTAATAAAAATCCAGAGAACAGTAAAGGGCCATTGCTTTTTGATCATTTTTTAACATATTGACTTTTTTAACATAAAAGCACAATTTTATGCAAATGGTTTTCTCACTGTGAGGGAGGGTTTATCTGATAGACTAGTGAAAAAGCTCATATCCAAATATCATGTTTGTGTTCTATCTTATTCTACTTTATACTGCTATAGCAGAATCTCTGCGATTAGGTAGTTTACCAAGACCAGAAATTTATTTTTTTACAGTTCTGGAGGGTAAGAAATCCAAGATCAAGGACCAGCACCCGGTGAGGGCCTTCTGGCTGTGCTTCCCATGATAGCTGGGAATAGAGGGAGACAGAGAAGAAGTCAAACTGACTCCTTTATGAGGAGACTTCTCCCATGATATAATGGCATTGATCCATTCATGGAGGATGAGGCCCCTTACCCAAGTTCCTATTGGGCCTCACCTCCCAAAATTACTTCACTGGGAATCAACTTCCCAACTTATGAATATAGTAAAGCACATGCAAACCATTCTGGGTTTTATAACAGAAAGCACCTGGCACTTAGTGTCACTCACCTTGCATCTCAAAAACTTGGTAAATCTGAGCACTTTATCCCAGAATATGTATCAAGTTAAATTTCCTTCCCCCATCATCCTAAACTGTGAGTTTTCTATTATACAAGACTTAACTTCTTCATAAGTTATCTTTACTGGTTTTTACTTAAATCAAGTGCTTATGCTACCTGGGATAAAATTAATTTATCTTGCAATTTTATTTGTCTTCCAGGCTAGCACAGTATAGAAACAAGTGTTAAGAAGAACATTTGCTAGAGAAGTTCTAAGAGACAAAGTTTCTAGTCTTGATTTTCTAGTTCCCCAATCTTTTATGTAACTTTTGCCAATCTTGGTCCTGTTTTCCTGGTAGAATGCTAGACCAGCTTTATTTCTTTAGAGTGAAATCCAAACACTTGTTAAGTTGTATAACCTTTTCTCCTACCATTGTTTAATCCAGTGCTAGAATAGGCATTTATTGCATTTCATTAAACCTGAAAAAATTGGACTCTTTCTTGGTCCACTGGAAACGCATGCAATATGCATTCAATACATGCATTTGACTAAAGTGAAGAAAAAGAAGGAAAGGAGAGAGGACAGAGAGAGGAGAGAGAGAGAGAGAAAATATATAACGAGTAGGCTTTCTCTTTAAAACTTAGAATATCTACTCACCAAACAGCAAGGGAGAGTCTAAACCATGATCTGTCCCTGGAAACTCACAACCTTTACAATTTGTTTTCATTGGCACATAAATGGCCCCGCACTCTTCATACTAGTATTTCTTTCTCTCTTTAATTTATGGGAGTAGTGTTTTCTTTCCAATACTAGTTCTCTGTGCTCTCAAGCCCTGCAGTTATTCAGTATAATTGACTGCATGACAACTTGAGATAGAAATAATGTTAGGTCAGCAATCTGAGTCACATATCAAACTAAGAAGGTATTATGGGACAAATCACATTTTAATCAGTTGGAGCTTAGATAAATGCAGGAATATTGATAGCATTTATGGTTTGTATAACAGTATGAGATGTGACAGAGCAACAGCACTTTGAAATATAGGTAGTGGATGTTAATTAATGGTAAATCATAATGGGACTCCTGTGGTATTACATGATGTCCATGTGAAATCTCTCATAATTTATAATGCTTGATGTGATCCCACAGTGTGTGACAAGAAGTGTGATTATTTGTAGCTCTGCTTGATCTGCAGCATAAAACTCCCTTTAGAGGCAATGGGCAGTGTTGCTAACACACATCCTTTGTTGCTAATTTAGGAGTATTCCTTCTAAGAGGCATTTCAGCTCTTCCAGAATCAGGATGTGGCTTCCAGCACTCAACTGAAACTTAATTGTAAAGTGAATAAACATTATCTCACAGGAAATACATAAATATATTTTTCCGGGAAATAATAAGTGAAAAGTAGTTTCTTAATTACTAGTTCATGGCTGCCGGGTCTCAGATGCCATGATTTTGAGTTGTTAATGCTCTAATCTTAGACTAATTGCATCCTTGACATCTAATTGTTCTGTTCCAGCTCTGACAGCCACTCTATTCTTTCAAACGCTTCCTGGGGAGGTACAAGAGGGAAGGGGAAGGAAGAGACTTTTAATAGCAGACTAAAAAGTTTAAGGATACTTAGCCCTATTCCCAAAATTTCAGAAAGCATGTACATTTCAGGAGCAGAAGTAGCATGCTGCATGTTAATGATACGTTTCCTCCACATGATTAAAGCCTTCCCACCAGTGTTATGTTAGGTGAGTGACAAATGAGTCAAAAAATGCTAATTGAATTCGACTGGTCTTTTTTCTCCCCCTAATTTATACCCACAAATTAGCTCTTGTTAATCTACTCGTAAATATCAGTTGCAAAAATATGAGAAGTAAATGAACAATCCTCAAGCAAATGGTGCACAGTTTTTCCAGAACCATCTTTCCACTTCCCTGCCCACTTAGCTCCACAATGAAACTGGAGCTTGAGAATGAGGGGCAGGGAGTTTCAGCCGGAGTAGAGGGCTTCATTTGCCTCTTCCCTTGCAAAGCCAACCGACCCTTAGACCCTGGAGCCAAATACAAATTTCTTCCTTTTGAAAATACCACAGCAGCAGCTGCTCCTCAGCTATTTTGAGTGGATTTTTCCGAGAACAGCTTGTAGCTGCAATATTGTATATGGTGGATGCTTGGCAAGAACCTGGCTGTGGGAGGAGGAGAAGTTAAACTTAAAAACCAGCGCAAGTTACAGAAACTGACAAAGGGGGGCCAGGGTGGGAAGAAAGACCATGCCCTGAAACACAGAGATGAATGGGAAAGCGCAATCACCCCAGAGGCAAAAGTGGTCCCCTTGCTTATTTATCTAAATCAGGATTAGCACTTTAATTTGTTAACACAATTGCAAGTGACAAAGAGATTAATAGTAAGGACAACAGGAAAAATTCACAAAGAGCAAAGGAAGAAAAATAACTTCAAGTGTAAATGAAAAAAGAAATCCAAGCTGCTGTAATAGACAACAGTCCTGCAGCCTTCCCGTGTGGCTTGGTGACAGTTCAGTGGAGTAGGAGCCTACATATTCGTTCCACACTGGCTTGCACATCACACCTCTGGTTAGCCAGGTCTAATCCATTCAGGGGTCCCTGCTCCAAGACATAGGATCTAATCCTAAATACAATAAGGAAGCACGGTTAGCCTGTGGATCTGAGTAGTAGCCAGGATGTCATTAGAACAGCAGCCAAACTGACAGAATGGAGAATTCAGAGCCCATGTTCTCAGCATGCAGACAGGTCCAGAGCAGCAATCTGACACAGCCTAGGGAATCCTTGATGCTTCTCACGTTTGGGCAGCTAAGGCCTCCCCATTGACTCATCCCAACACTGTCAAAGCCCCAGATCTCAGGCTACTAGAAAATATGATCATGATAACACTATGTTTTATTTGCTAAATGTGTGTGGTTTTAGTTAATCACATAGTCCCCTGATGTCAAATACTCATCATATCAATATCTCAAGCCTAGGTTTCACTTAGATCTTCCAATAAAGAGATTTTTGGTCTCCAAATGGTATCATTTCCTTTTGTTTCAAAATTGTAGAGACAAACAACTCATATGACTTAAAACATTTTTTTGACATTTGATTTTTAAAATGTATTTGAAAGGCAGAAAGACACAGAAAGAGATCCCCCAACTGTTGATTTTTTCTCCAAATGCCAACAACAGGTGAGGCTGTGCTAGGTTAAAGTTAAGAGCTTGGAATTCAGCCTGAGTCTCCCATCTGGGTGATAGAGACCCAAGTCTTGTGTTGTCACCTGCTGCCTGCCAGTATGCACAAAACAGGAAGTGGAATCAGGAGCAGAGCTGGGAACCCCGACACTCCGATGTGAGATGTGGGCTTCTCAAGCAGTGTCTCAGTACCTTAACTGAATCCACCCTTGATATAATATATATATATATAAATAAATATATATATAATGAACCCTTCATTCCTACTCCTAATTAAAGCTTTCATTACAGGTAGATTTTTTTTTTTTTTTTTGACAGGCAGAGTGGACAGTGAGAGAGAGAGAGACAGAGAGAAAGGTCTTCCTTCTGCCGTTGGTTCACCCTCCAATGGCCGCCGCGGCCAGCGCATTGCGCTGATCCGATGGCAGGAGCCAGGAGCTTCCTCCTGGTCTCCCATGGGGTGCAGGGCCCAAGCACTTGGGCCATCCTCCACTGCACTCCCTGGCCACAGCAGAAAGCTGGCCTGGAAGAGGGGCAACCGGGACAGAATCTGGTGCCGCGACTGGGACTAGAACCCAGTGTGCTGGCGCCGAAAGGCGGAGGGTTAGCCTATTGAGCCGCGGTGCCGGCCACAGGTAGATACTTTTTAATAAGGATTTATTTATTTGAAAGGCAAAGTTACAGAAAAGAGAGAGAGAGAGAGAGCGCGCAATATCTTCTATTTGTTGGTTCACTCCCCAATGGCTGCAAGGTCCAGAGTTGGGCCGATCTGAAGTCAGGAGCCAAGAGCTTCTTCCAGATCTCCCACGTGGGTGCAGGGACCCAAGCACTTGACCCATCCTCTGCTGCTTTCCCAGGCAGATTAGCAGTGAGCTGGAATAGAAGTGAAGCAACCAGGGCTTGAACCGGTGCCCATATGGGATGCGAGGCCTTCAGGCAGCAACTTTACCCATTAAACCACAACACTGGTCCCAGTACTTAATTTTCAAAATCAAGGTTTGATTAGTTTTGTAAGGCAAAATAAGATTCCAGGTTTTTGATAAGGTTGCTTCAAGCTTAGTCCCAAACAATGCATTTACAGGCACCAGAAGACTTGTTTATTATGATAGCTCAGTGAGTTCTAGTGCCTCAAAACTATGAATGAGTGTTTTGGTTACCATAAAGTCTAGGGACCCTCCTGGAATTCAATGGGATACTGAAATGCACTTGTAGTTCCTTTAACTGATGAATGGCCCTTCATGCTGCCAAGATTTTCAGATACTACAGAAGACATAGTAGAGTTTTAACGCCTATTTATAATTTCCTAAAACTATGAAATGGCCATTTTAAGAATGATCACAGGGCATTTTTTCACACAAATTTAATACACACGAACTATTCAAGGATTGTTAACAACTGCATAAAGAATATTATATATGCTTTGGACATTTACCAAGAGTTGATCCCCATTTGATAAAACTACAACACCCATGGAAACACTACTTATGAAATCTGAGTAGCAAGAATGACATTGTGAAGCTGTGGGTTAAGCCACTGGCTGTGACACCTGCATCCCTTATTAGAGTACCAATTCCAGTCCTGGATGCTGCACTTTTGAACGATCTCTCTGTTAACACTTGAGAAAAGAGCAGAAGATAGCACAAGAACTTAGGTCCCCACTGGCCATGTGGGATATGATACCCAAATGTGTTCCTGGTTCCTGGTTTCATCCTGGCCTAATTACAGCCATTGTGTCCATTTGGGAAATGAACCAGCAGATGTAAGATCAATTTCTCTTCCTCTCTGTGCCTCTCCCTCTCTGACACTGTGCTTTTCAGATAAATAAAATATTTTTTTAAAAAAAGAAATTTGAGTTGCAATACAAACACTTATATCCAACTTAGTCAGTAGCAATGACATTTATGGTGACTCCCTATATAGGTGCAAACACTTCACCAGTTCATATACTACCCAATGTGGCTATGTCCAAGCATTTATATCTTGGAAATACATATGAGAGGTCTTCAAAAAGTTTATGGAAAACATATATTATGGAAAAAACTATGCATGAATTTCAAAAATATTTTGTACCAAAATAAACACCTTATCTTATAATTCCACTTATATGAACTTTTTGAAATACCTTTTCATTGTACTGTAAATATTACTTTGATTTCCTCTTAATATTGAAGTTAGAAAAATTACAGAGCATTACATAAGATAAGTTGTAAAGTTAGGTTATGCTATCAATGAATTCCATATCAGGATTAAAGAAGGCTTGTTAAAATAATACATTCTTATAGAAAAATGACATAAGTCTGAGAATATTGAGAATCACAGCACCAAAATAATCTCTGAGCAGATTTATGAATCAAGTGTATCATTACAATTTTGCTATTTCAGATCTAATCTTCCTTCCATAATCTATACTTAGATGTTCCATGAGTTGCATTACTATAACTCACTGACTTCTGGTGTACCTCCCCTGTCCAACCTTCCAGGAGACAGTAAATTAAAGGTCACTTCAGAAAGAAGACTGTCCAGGCTGAACAGGAAATCAGGCATTTCACTTAGTACTCAATTCTTTATTTTTAGGCTTTTCTTCCAAGCTACAAGGACTAATGAAAGGACGAGAGAAGAAAATTGGAATCTACTGCTCCATCATTCATTAAGATAGACTGAACTAGAGTCCGGACTTGAATCAGTTGGTGAATCAGCAGGTCAGCAGTCCACAAGGATCTTTCCTTCTTTAGCTCCTGAGTGCACAGGCTCTTGCTAACCCTTCTTTTCCAAGATTTATTCTTCCTCATGGGGTTTAGCTGCAATGCAAATCTCTTCCTACTGCCTCCTTAGACACTTATTCAAAACGAATCTCACCAAATCCACTCTAGACTTCTACTACTTGTTTATTTGCATGAAGTTTTTCATATTATCTCACAGCTGTCACAGGCAGAGAGCCTATTTCTCAGACCTCCACGAGTGAAGAGTGTTCTGTTTGTCTGACCAGAATTGTTCATTATACTCAGTCCAATATGTACTATGGTCTTAGTTAAGATTGAAGATTTCCCACTCCTCCTAAAGGTTGATATATAATTCTTGCTCTTAGATGATAGAGGCACTTAAAACACTGCAAAATTCTCATCTTCCTTCAACAAGGTGGGTATGTTGAGACAAAGACTCAAAAGTCTGTTTCTTAAAGGAAATATATTTCAATAATAAAATGCATATATTAGACACCATAGCTCTTAGACCAGTCAATGACCTTCCTAGTCTCAGACTCAATTGGTTCTAAGTAACTGGTTATATTGTGTTTCCTATGCAGAATTTCCTACAGAGGTAAAACTGAATTGATAACTGGCGCAAGTTTCTTGCAGCCTTTGCACTTGGGTTAATCATTAAAGATCAATGAATTGACAGTCCTATTTCTATGTAAATCTTTTGTGAGTTTAGTGGCCCTATTCCACTTGCTGGGTTCAATTAATTCTGGATATACCAGCAAAATAAAATTGTGGGCACACAGGATTGAAAGCATTTCACCTTCAAAACTATGTAACAACTAACTTCCAAAGAAAGGCCATCCAGCTACATAGACACAATATGCTGTAATGGAGGAAACTTGAAGCATAAACTTTTTTATTATTTGAAAGGTAGAGGGACAAGAGAAATAGAGATAGTGACAGACAAGTGAGAAACACAAAGTGTTAAAGTTCTCATCAAGTGGTCCACTCCCCAGATGCTTGCAATGACTGAGCCAGAACCTGTAGTTGGAAATTCAATACAGGTTTTGTGTATGAGTGAAAGTTACCCAACTGCTTGAGCCAAAATCTGATATCCCCAGGATCTGGACTGATAAGAAGCTGAAATCATGAGCCGGAGTCAGGGATCAAACCCACAGATTTCAATGTGGCATGTAGGTGTCAACAAGTATCTTAACTGCTGGGCTAAATGCAGCCCTACAACATGAACTTACAGTCATGCATACATGGAATGTAATCCATGCTTAGACATTTACTTCTATGTGGTTATTAAGAACTAAATATTATTGAAAGATTCCCGGGGCCAGTGCCATGGCTCACTTGGCTAATGCTCTGCCTGCAGCGCTGGCATAGCATATGGGCGCCGGGTTCAAGTCCTAGTTGTTCCTCTTCCAGTCCAGCTCTCTACTGTGGCCCGGGAAGGCAGTGGAGCATGGCCCAAGTGCTTGGGCACCTGCACCTACGTGGGAGACCAGGAGGAAGCACCTGGCTCCTGGCTTCGGATCAGTGTAGCTCCAGCCGTAGCAGCCATTTGTGGGGTAAACCAACGGAAGGAAGACATTTCTCTCTGCCTCTCTCTCTCTATCTATAACTCTACCTGTCAAATAAATTTAAAAAAAAAAAGAAATTTATAAAAAAATAAAGAGTCCTGAAGACTTACTTTAAATGCCTAACATCCATGTATATGCTCACACATATTAACATGGTGTTTGATATTTTTAAAAAATAATTTAGTAATTTATTTAATCAGCAGGGATGTATATGATAGACATATGGGCAGAGGATAGGAGCTCCCATCCACTGGTTCAAGCCCTAGTACCAGAAGCCAGAAACTCAATACATGAGTTGTAGGAACTCTATTAAGTGAGCCAATACTTCTGCCTTCCATGATCTGTATTAGCAAGAAGTTGCAGTCAGGAGCCAAGGTGGGTATGGAACCTAAGCATTCCTATGTGGAATGAAGGCATCTTAACTTCTAGGCCAAATGCAATCCTCAATATTTGCTATTTCAAATTCTTAGATGACTTACTACCTTGTCATTTGTACAAATAAATTCCATTCGGACTTAGTTACCAAAGGAAGGGCCCTGGTTCTGAAAACTAAGGGAATGTCTAAGCAAATGATGAATAGCGATGGTTCAGTCTTTAGCTATTACTCTATTTTCTCCTATAATGTCCTGCGGGACAATCACTATTATGATAGAGAAAAAACAATCCCAGACATGTACTGCTGTTTGAAGTACAGCCACTAACTGACCTTCTCCACTTCTTTCTTGTCCTCTGGGAATAACAATAATGATAGTATGATATGCTATGACTCATTTAGGAATATGATGCCCCCAGGGCCATTTTCCCATAGGCTACTACATTCCCCACTTTAGGAAAACTATAACAGTGGTCCATAGGGAAGTAGCCACAGTAACTACATGAGTGACTAGGACTAGGAATTTTAGCCATCAGTGCACCAGATTCCATTTATCCTATTGTGGTGGACAGTACAAAGGCTTGATTTAAGCCTATGAATGGCCATGACAAGAAGAGGAAAATGCCAGGTGATAGACAGCCTGCCACAAACAGGATAAATCTCTGCTTGAAACAAAAATTATAATTTCAGTTAAAAGTAATTTTGCTTCCATTTAAGCAATAGAGTGTTGGAATTATTGTGTTTACTTTAGGAAAATCCCTAGATTTGGGTATGGAAGGAATTGATCAAATGCTGTCAACACTATTGGGAAAATCCCTAGATTTGGGTATGGAAGGAATTGATCAAATGCTGTCAACACTCTTGGGTTTTCAATTCTTATAGGAATCCCCCTAACACTTCTCAGTTAAAATAGGCATAACACAATGTATCTTAAAATGTCACTGTGAAAACTACAAGTAAAATTTGTAAACATGTGCAATAGGAACTCTAGACATGACAATTTTTTAACATATTATAAAACCAGAACTAGCCATGAATTTCTTTTTGGATTGGGGGTGTTGACTCATCCCAGAAACTGGCGAATAGCATTGATTTTATTTTATTTTTTTTGTCAAGTGTCCGTTGTGGAAAGTTTGCATAGACTATGCCCATAGGGTTAATTATAAATAACTTGTGAGTTTTAATATCTTCCTATACTCAGAAATAGAGTAGACACCTAGCCTACTATGTCAGATTGAAGGAAACTTCCAGAGAATTGAATGTGAGACCTAAATTCAAATTGGGTTAGCATAAAAGAACTCATGATGTTCTGTAGTAATTCTGTTGTTATACGGTTGAATTAGCATATATATACTAATTGAGAGACTGTGAGGATGCATGAGGAACCACTTTGAACGGTGAGGTTTTAACAACTCTGTAGAACAGGAAATATTCCCAGAAGACTCTGAATATTATATACTTCCCTGAAGTGCTTCCCCCTATCTCCTGACATTCAGCATGTAGAGAAAGCAAACTGAGCAAGCAAACCCTGTGCATATATGTACTGAACCCACACAAAGAAATGACGTGGGTTATTTTGCTATCAATGCTTTATGACAATTTGACATTAAAATATGGGGTAAAAAAATCCTGTGTTGAGAAATAACTGAGGAAACATCATTAAAGTCTAGTCAACTCTAATGTAACGCCCATCAATCTTTGAAATCTTTATGTCATGCTGTATTGAAAGGTGAAGAACTTAAAAAAAATATCCTTGGAGGAAGCATCTCCAAGTAAGATGTCTTCTTTTGATTAGAGATAAAATACAAAAGAAAATATACCCACTGATTACTTTTTAAAAGAGGAAAAATAATGCTAAACTAGCCTCTTCACCCACCACATCAATGCGTAAGGGAATTCTCATTTTCAGTGATATTGAAAATTTGTCAGCCAGGCATAAGTAATGAAGGACAGTCCATGGTTGGCACTGTGGCTCACTAGGCTAATCCGCCGCCTGTGGTGCCAGTACCCCAGGGTTCTAGTCCCAGTTGGGGTGCCAGATTCTGTCCCTGTTGTTCCTCTTCCAGTCCAGCTCTCTGCCCTGGCCGGGGAAAGCAGTGAAGGATGGCCCAAGTGCTTGGGCCCTGCACCCACATGTGAGACCAGGAGAAGCACCTGGCTCCTGTCTTTGGATCGGCGCAGCGTGCCGGCCGTAGCAGCCATTTGGGCAGTGAACCAACGGAAGGAAGAACTTTCTCTCTTTCTCTCTTTCTCAGTGTCTAACTCTACCTGTCAAAAAAAAAATTTAAAAATGGACAGCTCAAACTATGAAGGGATTCAATAAATTAAGGCTGAGAGAATGTAAAATAACACGTTTATTTCATTATTCGAGACAAAGTATAATGTCAGAATAGAGCCATCCCAACAGATATTGTGAGAGAAAATCTAATGAGATGTAGATAGGAATCAAGTAAGGAAGTACATTTGGCAATGCACAGCTCTTTGGAATTATAAAGATATTAAATAATCATTAAGAGAACTTCAAAAGTGGAAAATACTTCAGAAATATATGAATTTCATAATTCTATGAAATAAGCGAATCACTTGTCATAATTTTTGTAATATGTGCAGAAGATGTAGACCAATGACCACTGTTAGAAGAGAAGTAGGAAGGGCTCACAGAACCTGGAAGTAAATGAAATTCCTGATATGTGGTATCAGCCGCCTGTAGGAAATAACACAAGTGCCTTATATAGAGAGAAGTCCACGGAAACCTAAAGTCAAACAGGATGATAAAAGATGAATAACGTGATCCTGACTAAGCAACCTGGGACTATTTTCCTTCACTTTCTTTCTTACACAGTTTTTCCTCATACATATCACAGGATAAGCACTGCCAGGACTCTGGCTGAGTGTGGGGGAGACTCAGAGCAGAGACTGACAAATCTCTGAGAAACCCAGGGGAGAGGGGCCCGATTGGGGTACCCAGGCATCTGATGGGTAAACCCAGCGATTCCAGCCACTGCGACCCTGCAGATGACTTCCTGCCTTGATGCCAGACTTACTGCATACAGTTTCGGCTATAATTGGCTTCTTAGCTAGACAAGGAGAGAACGTTCTGACAAATGCACACAAGTTGCCAGTGCATTGGCATTTATTTTTCCCACTATAATTAATTGTTTGCATTCTGGTTAAAAAGGAAGCAATCTTGTTCACACAAATTCTAAATGCTATCTGTAGTCATAACAACGTTACATATTATGTATGCATTCAAAAATTTTTAAGTTAAGGACATACATTTTTTCTTTAATCTCTGTGTCATTGATAAAGTATTGTCAGCTTGCATAGTCTCTGTTTGCTATTTTTTTGTTTTAACCAAACACCTCTTTAAAATAAAGGAAATCCTTACACTGTATGTTTGGCATTGCAAGTCAATCACTGTAAGAATTATGAATATGAAGAGGATAAGTTTGACATTTAGAAACTTACAACTATGTGGAAAGTTAAAAGCAATGCTCATTAAAGACAGAAACAAAAATGTGTACAGAGTGCATGATTAAACATCTATTTGTAAGTGCCATACGACATGAAGTAAGATTTGAAATCTTCAATTGGACTTCGTTCAAGCTAGAAAAATATTTAAAATATAGATCTATAATTTTCATTCTGCTTCTATTGTGGGAATTCCAAAAAAGCATCATTTCTAACCTTGTTTTTTTTTTGTTTTTGTTTTTCTTTTTTTATTATTTATTTATTTATTTATTTTTATAAATATAAAGCTTTTATTTAAAGAATATAAATTTCCAAAGTACAGCTTATGGATTACAATGGCTTCCCCCCCACACAACTTCCCTCTCACCTGCTACCCTCCCCTTTCCCGCTCCCTCGCCCCTTCCATTCACATCAAGATTCATTTTCAATTCTCTTTATATAAAGAAGATCAGTTTAGTACATATTAAGTAAAGATTTCAAGAGTTTGCCCTCACATAGAGACACAAAGTGAAAGTACTATTGGAGTACCAGTTATAGTATTAATTCACAATGTACAGCACATTAAGGACAGAGATCCTACTTGATTTTTTTAAAGAATTAATTATCTATGCAATTTCCAATTTAACACCAAGATTTTTTAATCATTTGCAATTATCTTTATATACAGAAGATCGATTCAGTATATACTATGTAAAGATTTCATCAGTTTGCACCCACACAGAAACACAAAGTGTAAAAATACTGTTTCAGTACTAGTTATAGCATTACTTCACATTGGACAACACATTAAGGACAGATCCCACATGAGACGTAAGTACACAGTGACTCCTGATGTTGATTTAACAATTTGACACTCTTGTTTATGGCGTCAGCAATCTCCCTAGGCTCTAGTCATGAGTTGCCAAGGCTATGGAAGCCTTTAGGGTTTGCCGACTTCGATCTTATTCCGACAGGGTCATAGTCAAAGTGGAAGTTCTCTCCTCCCTTCAGAGAAAGGTACCTCCTTCTTTGATGGCCCCGTTCTTTCCACTGGGATCTCACTCACAGAGATCTTTCATTTAGGTCTTCTTCTTCTTCTTTTTTTTTTTTTTTCCAGAGTGTCTTAGCTTTCCATGCCTAAAATATTCTCATGGGCTCTTGAGCCACTTCTGAATGCCTTAAGGGCTGATTCTGAGGCCAGAGTGCTATTTAGGACATCTGCCATTCTATGAGTCTGCTGTGTATCCCATGTTGGATCATTCTCTCCTTTTTCATTCTATCAGTTAGTATTAGCAGACACTAGTCTTATTTGTGTGATCCCTTTGACTCTTAGACCTATCAGTGTGATCAATTGTGAACTGAAATTGATCACTTGGACTAGTGAGATGGCCTTGGTACATGCCACCTTGGTGGGATTGTATTGGAATCCCCTGGCACGATTCTAACTCCATCATTTGGGGCAGGTCCGATTGAGCATGTCCCAAATTTTACGTCTCCTCCCTCTCTTATTCCTACTCTTAAATTTAACAGGGATCACTTTTCAGTAAAATTTAAACACCTAAGAATAATTGTGTGTTAATTACAGAGTTCAACCACTAGTACTAGGATAAAAAAAATACTAAAATGGATAAAGTATTACATTGTACAACAACAGTCAGCACAAGAGCTGATCAAGTCACTGTTTCTCATAGTGTCCATTTCACTTCAACAGGTTTCCCCTTTGGTGCTCAGTTAGTTGTCGCCGATCAGGGAGAACATATGATATTTCTCCCTCTGGGATTGGCTTAATTCACTCATAATGATGATGATGTTTTCCAGATTCCTCCATCTTGATGCAAATGACTGGATTTCATTGTTTTTGACTGCTGTATAGTATTCTATAGAGTACATGTCCCATAATTTCTTTATCTAGTCTACTGTTGATGGACATTTGGGTTGGTTCCAGGTCTTAGCTATTGTGAATTGAGCTGCAATAAACATTAATGTGCAGACGACTTTTTTGTTTGCCAAATTAATTCCCTTTGGGTAAATTCCAAGGAGTGGGATGGCTGGGTTGAATGGTAGGGTTATATTCAGGTTTCTGAGAAATCTCCAGACTGACTTCCATAGTGGCTTCACCAGTTTGCATTCCCACCAACAGTGGATTAGTGTCCCTTTTTCCCCACATCCTCTCCAGCATCTATTGTAGGTGGATTTCTGTATGTGAGCCATTCTAACTGGAGTGAGCTGAAACCTCATTGTGGTTTTGATTTGCATTGTGACAACTACAAAGGACAAAACTGCAAGTTCCCAACTTTTCTTAAAGCGCTCAGAAAGCTGAGGGTTTAAGGAAATAATCTAGCCACAAGTTTAAGGAAAGACAGATGCTTACACCAAGAGATCACAGGATCCTCCTTATTTGAGACAAATGCAACTACGGTTAAGAAGCAGACAGCTGAACTTGTTTGCAAAAGGATGGGTGCAACGAGAATGTGAAATCCCTGGGGACTGCAGACACAGAACGCTTGCGTGCGCTTACAGGTGCTTCTCACTGACCCTCCCAGAGCGCTCACAAGGAAAACTGGCTTGGGTTCTGAGAAAGCATCCTTCCTAACCCAGGCCTGGAGCAGGGGAATGGAAGCTACTGCGGCAGAGGCACACAGCCTTGTGTAAATCCTTTCTGTTTCCCCCAAGGACCAAATGGTTAAACTTCAGGGAAAGTGGTACCAGCTACAATCTTTAAGACACTGCTGTGAATCCATTGAGAAGAAAATAACAATGCCTTCCAACTCCGGTGCAGAAACAGAGCTAGGAGGAGAGTCAGGAGTTAGTGCAGAACAGGAGCTCTTATAAGGTCTACTTGGTGCAGAACAGGAGCTCTGTCTAGTAAGGTCTACTCCGAACTGGGCTTCATAAGGAAGACTCAACCCTTTGCCCAACCAGGTTAACAAGCATGAAGCCACAACTAACAGTGTGATCCTGCTTGGAGTGTTGTAAGAACGCAGAGGGAGATGCTCCTTGAGGCATAGCACAAAGGGGAGCATGGAGGGAATATTAAGAAAAACCCTCCTGAAGTCCACGGCAGCCACAGTAGGGCCTGGGACAAAAGGGAAAAAAATGTATGTCATTCTCAGCAGCCCCCAAGACATCCTCCCTTGAGCCAAGTGAAAAAAAAGTGGGTACACTCAACAAATGGGATTATTCAAAATGCTATATTGCCCAATCAATTCGCACACTATCGTCAGCATAGGTAAAGCCACAAAGAAAGTGACCCATACAAGTCATAGCCTGGAAACCACAGCCTCTTCTCATTGACAATAATATAAGCTCATAAAGCAAGTAATAAAAGGCCCTGCCTTGTGGGGTCCTGGATTAATCCACCACCAGAAATGCCAGCATCGCATATGGGTCCCGGTTCCAATCCCAGCTGCCCCACTTAAAATGAAGCCCTCTGCTAATTACTACTAGGGTCCTTGCCACCCATGTGGCAGCCTTGGATGAAGCTCCTGGCTCTACGCTGTTACAGCTATTTGGGGAGTTGACCAGCAGATAGATCTCTGTGTCTCTCCTTCTCCCTCTGTAAACTTATCTTTTAAATAAATAAATAATCTACAAAAAACCTGGTGCAAGTCCTGGCTGCTCCATTTCCAATCCATCTCTCTGCTGGGACCTGGGAAAGCAGAAGATGGCCCAAGTCCTTGGGCCCCTGCACTCATGTGGGAGACCTAGTAGAAGCTCCTGGCTCCTGGCTTCGGATCAGCACAGCTCCAGCCATTGCAGCCAATTGGAGAGTGAACCATCAAATGGAAGATCTCTCTCTCCCTCTCTCTCTCTCTCTCCCTCTGTCTCTCTCGGCCCCTCCTTCTCTCTGTGTGTAACTATGACTTTCAAGTAAATAAATACATCTTTTTTAAAAAAGAATGAGTACATAATGTAGAAAAGAAGGTAGGTTTCAAATAAGTAAACAAAGACATTTTCAAGGCCACAAAAGAGAGTCAAAGTAAATACAAAGATGAGAAAAATACCAAAGCCAAGCAATGTTAATTAAATCAAAAGCATAAAGGATAGAAAAAAATTAAAGAAATGAAAAACTTATTTGAAAATATCAAGTGGATAAATCTCTAGCAAGACTAACCAAGAAAAAAGCAGCAAATTACCAATAACCAAAGAGGGATAGCATTGTGGATGCCAAGTGCACTAAAATTTAAGTGAATGTTCCATGCCCCAGGAAGTACCATTATATTCTTAAAATCGTGTCTATGAATAATTTGAAATATGTTCTGTTTATATTAATAAAAAATTAATAAAAACATAGTTGAACTATTTAAAAGAAGTGCTAAGTAACCTGATATTGCTTTATGTATCAAACTACACTTGTAAAGAAGGAAACAATAAAAATAAAAACATCTTAATTCTAATAGTTTCATTGCTATATTCCTCTAAGTACTCAAGGAAGGAATAACACCAATTCCACACACTCTCTTACAGTAAACAAATGAGGGATTTTCATTCCCAAACTGAAAACATTATAGACAAGAAAACTACAGAGAAATAATCTTCGTTACTGTAAGACACAAAGTTCACAGCTCCTTGTCAAAGCAGGTAGAGCAATCCATTATGACCAAGAGGTGTTTATTCTACAATGTGTTTGATTAGTCGCCAAAGTAACATACTAAAGAATAAAACCCATTTGATAATATAATATGCAAGAAAAACATTTGAAAAAAGTCATCCATTAATGAAAAACGAACTCTGAGGATGATGAATAGGAGAAATCTTCTATAATATGATACAAAAACCTAAAACTAATATAGATCCAAAGAGGAGAGACTGGATGCCTTTTCCTAAAGTCAAGAACAAGACACTATTGCGCTCTCTCTAGGCTTACATACATAGTAGACCTCTAAGCTTGTGTAAAAGGTAGTAAAAATAATGAAAAGGCATAGATATTGCAATGGAGGAAGTAAAACTGTTTTTATTTGCAGAAAAAGCATTGTCTATGTAGACAAGTCCAGAGAACTTATAAAGCATAAATTTAGCAAGATCATTGTATAAAATAATAGAAAAAACTGAACAACTGGAAAGTGAGTTTTTTTTAAAATGTACCCTTTATCATATAGCAGTAGAAAATGCAATATGCAATATCTATGTATATATCTAGCTAAACATACATTGTATCTAGGTATTGAAAACTACAAAATGCTGATTAAAGAAGGGAAAATAAAAGGTTCCAAAATGGTGAAAGACAATATGAAATTATAATACTTATGATACATACACTTCAAGATCAGTGAACCCTGTGTCCTGATTAGATATGTGAATGAAACCACAGTCTACACTAAAATAACACTTATTTGTCCATACACTTGTGTGTGTGTGTTTGTGTGTATGTAAAAACTGTTAACATAGCATCAAAAGTTTCCTACTGGCTAATAGGTGATTGTATATAACATTTCTATGTCTATAATATTCATAGTAATTCTATATTTATAATATTTTCTGAAAATGAAGTAGTTATAATTATATAGTGTCACTTGAAGCTCAAAAAATTTCCAATAGTGATATTCTCATTTAATTTGGAATTTGTTTTAAGATTTACGTATTTATTTGAAAGTCAGAGTTAGAGGGAGAGAGAGAGAGAGAGAGAGAGAGAGAGAGAGAGAGAGATACAGAGAGAGAGGTCTTCCATCCAATGGTTCACTCCCCAATTGGCTGTGACGGCCGGAACTGAGCCGATCCAAAGCCAGAAGCCAGGAGCTTCTTCTGAGTCTCCCACATGGGTGCAGAAGCCCAAGGACTTGGGCCATCTTCTACTGCTTTCCCAAACCATAGCAGAGAGCTGAATTGAAAGTGGAGCAGCTGGGTCTTGAACCAGTGCCCTTATTGGATACGGGTGCTTCGGACCAGGGTGTTAATCTGCTGCGCCAGGAAATTTTTATTTTAAAAGTGTGCTCATTTTATTCTGAAATTTTACAAATATCCTAATTTTATTCTATATAAAATTTTTTCTTGCTGAGCTTTAAAATCAATGAGATTTGTAGATACAATTCTAAGAACAGAATGACACTCCTCTCCTCTCCCTGCCTAACCCTCTCTCCTTCCCATCCTCTTTCCTTCTTCCTTTCGCTTTTTTTTTTTTTAGTTTTTGAGATAACATATTTTAAGCTTAATTACAGTAAAAATGTCAATATTTTACTGAACAAGATGCTCAGCCAGCAAAAAGACGTATTTTAGTGGGAATATAGACAATGGCTCTGGACAATAATTGAATGAAAAAGTGAGCATTTCACCCATATACAGTAAATTTTGAATTAATTACAGATCATTAGAACTATAGTAGTATAACATTCTTAACCATTCCTTCACTGGCATTTATAACTATTTGTTCTATCAGCACTAGTGTGTATGTTTATCAAACACAGTTATATCAATTATAATGCATTTATATGATATGCAACTATATGCTGTCCATGTTTTTGTTTTATTCTTGAAATGTTATTGCTTTTACTTAAAGAACAATGATAGTACTAAATTATTAGTCTATATCCAATAGAAAACTCTTCTGCACGTACTTACTCACTCAGTTATCTCAACAGTTATGTGAACTAAGTATGAGCTTCCACATTCATAAGTTGGAGTAAAGATTTACTTTTCCCTACATATTATTACATGGTTAAAATATATTTAAAATAATCTTTCAACACCAACTCCAGTGATCAGTACAGTTTCATTTTGTCTTTTCCATTTTTTGTCCACTAACAAGGAAAAAAAACAATTATTGACAAATGCTATGGAAGTTACTGGTTGAATAAGATTCAAGAAAAGGCATCTTACTGAAATGGTAGAAGCAGTTGGCTAGAAGTGAAAATTTTGGAGTCACAAATTCTCTTGAATGAGCCATGGTTTGAAACCACTCATGTTACAATGTAATATTTGGCAATTTTCTTCAATCTCTTTATTCGTTTACAGTAGAGGTAATGATATAAAGTGTACCCATGAAGCTTAAGAAAATATGTATAAATTCTTAAACTCTCAGTAACTCTAGTTATATACAGTGCCTCATTTTAGGTTAATAAAGTCTCATGGATTTTGGTTTAAAATAGAGATGAACATTTAGCCAGGTAAAATTATATGTAGTCTCTCTTCATAATGTAAAAGATGAAAGAGTTCTTTTTCCTGATGTTTATAAAAATCAGATAGGAAAAAGGATAGAAGCAAGTGGCAACAGACATACCATATTTAGGGAAATATCATGGTCAATTCAATCCCAATAGCACTCATCACACCCATTGTGGAAAATATTAGCAATTCCCCACAGAGGGTTTTCAATCATACATATTAGATTGTATATCTTTAAAAGTCTCCTGTTAAAATGCAATCGCAACTGAGAGGGTAAATCCATAAAGCTATTATTAGAAAATATCAATTTACAGCCATGTTTCTCACTGGGAACTATTACAAAAATAAATTATGGAATGATAGAGGTTATAGAGTTTTTTTTTTCTCAGTGATGAAAATTCAGGTTAAAATTTTTGCTTTAATTGTTTAATTTGTCTTCTCAGTCAATACAACCCCAACCCCACCCCTCATCCCGTCACTGTGTGTGCCATAAGAAAATAGAATCTGTATTATTTTCATTTTAAATAATCAACCATGAGAAGTCTTCAAACAGGTCATGGAAAAGTGTGTTATGAAAAAAACATGGACAAATTTCAAATTTTTACACCAAAATAAACTTATGTTTTACTTCCAGTTTTCCACATTTTGAAATCCGCTTGTGTCTTTTAATGAAAATGTAGAATTATATGGACAGTATTGTATATTTACCCACATGATTAGCATTTCTAAAGATCTCCCTGTATAAACACAAGTTTCTACCTGATATCATGTTCTTTCACTCTGAAGAATTTCTTGTTACATTTCTTTTAAGACAGGGCTGCCCAACACTAAATCAAACAACCTTTGGTTCACCTTCATTTTAAAATTCTATACTCAACAAGTAAAGAATTCTGTATTAACAATTTCTCTTCTTTTTTTTTTTTATTTTTGACAGGCAGAGTGGACAGTGAGAGAGAGAGACAGAGAGAAAGGTCTTCCTTTGCCTTTGGTTCACCCTCCAATGGCCGCCGCGGTCGGCGCACTGCGGCCGGCACACCACATTGATCCGATGACAGGATCCAGGTGCCAGGTGCTTTCTTGGTCTCCCATGCGGGTGCAGGGCCCAAGCACTTGGGCCATCCTCCACTGCACTCCTGGGCCACAGCAGAGGGCTGGCCTGGAAGAGGGGCAACCGGGACAGAATCCGGCGCCCCGACCAGGACTAGAACCCGGTGTGCTGGCGCCGCAAGGGGGAGGATTAGCCTGTTGAGCCACGGCGCCGGCCCAATTTCTCTTCTAATAGATGTCATTCCACTGATTTCTGATTCATGCAACCTCTTGAGAAGTCAGTGATAATTGTTCCTCTTAGGATTTGCATTATTTTCTTTGGCTAATTAATTAAAATTAATTTCTTTAATTATTAAGATTACCTCTTTATCACTGGTCATGATGTGTCTTAATGTCATCATTGTTGCAATTTTCCTGTTTGGCTTATTGCATTTCTTTAATCTGTAGATTTATACGTTTTAGTTAATTTGTGGAAATTTCAAGACTTGTTTATCAAACTATTTTTCCTCTTCCCCTGTTTCCTTTTCTTCTATGACCAGGATCACATAAATGTTAGGTAGCTTAGTACTGACCCACAGATTATGATATTTCTGATATTATTTTTCTGTAAATCAGTTTCTAGTTTCTATTTCTGTATTCAGTTCACAAATCCCATCACTAGCAATACCTCATCTTGTAATCTCTTCCACCAAGTTTTCCATTCATAGATGATGTTTTCCGGTCATATATATTCTAATAGATTCTCCATAAATGTCTTCACTTCTTCTCATGTTCATATTTTTATTTATATCCTTAAGCATATTTGAAGTAAATGCTAATTGTCCTTGTCCACAGATTTCAATCATCTCTGTCATTTTTTAACCTATTTCTACCAGCAAGTTTTTCTGTTTATGGGTCATATTTGTTGTTCCCTTCCATATTGAGCAATTTGTATCAGATACTAGACATTTTTTGTTTTACATTGTGGAGAATCTAGTTTTTGTGATTTTCACTTAAAGGTTATTAAACTTTGTTTTGGCATGCAGTTAAGTTACTTGTGGAAGTGCATAATCTGTATGAGATTTGTTTTTAATATTTGACACAGTTCATTTAACAAGTATTAGCTCTAGGAATAAAGGTTGGCAAACATTTTTTAATGGAGGACAAGACATTAAATATTTTAGACATTGTCAGCTACACAGTCTCTGCAGCAACACTTAATTCTGCTTTGTACCATGAAAATAGTGACTTGCAAAATGTAAACAAGTAAGTGTGGCTATATTCCATTAAAATTTAACAAAAGCAGGTACAAGTTCAGGACTGGTCCACAGATTACAGGTTGACAACTACTGATGTGTGGTTAACTTAGTTCTACTTTTGTGGAGAGACAATGTTGAGATTTCCATTAGTATATTGGTTGTTCAACATAATTTCTGAACTTTACTAGACCAGAATTCTATCATTCCTTGGGATTCCGTGTAACCTGAGAAATTTTCAGCTTGGAATTTCTTCCTCAGCCCTTCTAGAATACTGAAAGTCAGCAGAAGTATGTCTCCAACAGCTAGACTCTTCTTTAAATTCTTTTAACTTTCATTTAATAAATATAAATTTCCAAAGTACAGCTTTTGGATTACAATGGCTTCCCCCCCATAACTTCCCTCCCACCCACAACCTTCCCATCTCCCACTCCCTCTCCCATTCCATTCACATCAAGATTCATTTTCAATTCTCTTTATATACAGAAGATCAATTTAGTATATATTAAGTAAAGATTTCAACATTTTGCACCCACACAGAAACACAAAGTGTAAAGTACTGTTTGAGTACTAGTTATAGCATTAATTCACATAGTACAACACATTAAGGACAGAGATCCTACACAGTGAGTAAGTGCACAGTGACTCCTGTTGTTGATTTAACAATTGACACTCCTGTTTATGGCATCAGTAATCAGCCGAGGCTCTAGTCATGAGCTGCCAAGGCTATGGAAGCCTCTTGAGTTCGCCAACTCCTATTGGCACAGCTCCTGGCCGTTGCAGCCAACTGGGAAGTGAACCAGCTGGTGGAAGACCTTTCTCTCTCTGCCTCTCCTTCTCGCTTTGTGTAACTCTGACTTTTAAGTAAATAAATAAAGCTTTTTTAAAAAATTAAATAAAATAAAGTTAATATTTGATTAAAAGCATTCATGACTCTAAGGATATTTACCATCTGATGCTTTACTGAACCAGTTTGCAAAGGTCTGTTGTGGAAAATCCCACTGTTGACTACTTTGGTTTCCTTATCATTCCGTTCAGGTAGTGAACTATGTGGAAATGTCTGTAACTGGCATAATCTTTCCCATATACTGCATCTGTAGATATATGGCATCTCTTTGCTACTCGCTTTTGATGAACCTGATTTCTTCACCCCATAGCTAATATTTTTCTTTCGTAACCTGTGGAACAATGCTCTAAAACAATGTAAATATTAACAAAGCCTCCCCTTACTCATGGCATTTACCAACCATTCTTACTTGAATCCATTTTAACAATGGTAACTGTAAAATGGTGATTTTCTAACTCCATCATTGTGTGCATATGTATTAATTAGCTTTATATCTAGAAAGAAGTACTTTATTTGCTCCTTATTCATGTATTTTCTTAGTTGCTTATCTACTGTCAGGATAGGTTCAGAATTCTTATTTTTTTTTTTGCAAAGGCCTCAATCTATGATTTCCCCTACTTATCTTTATTTCCAAGTTTTTCTATATGTGTTTAAAGTGGTTCCTGTGTTTTTTTGCACACCCTCATTTCCCTTTAAATATTTCCTTATTTTCTGGCACAAGATTAAATTTTCTCTGCCCCAGCCATGGAATCAGCCATATCTCCGAGGACCTTAGGTTCCTTCTAGTGGAGAATGATGCTAGAATGCATGATATGAATGCTGACTGCACTGGTTGTTATGGCGTTTCAATGTTTCTAGGAGACGACAGGTCAAGGTTTGATGGAGGGAGGAGGGAGTAAGATCTGAAATGTGGGTGACTATAAAAGTTGGCAGGCCAGGGAGAGTAATAAAGTGAAGGAAACTCAGAGTACTGGCAACATCATATTCTGTGTGTTTTGATAGCAAAAGAGCATAACAAAGATATATATCTTCCATTTCACAAGTTTTTTCAGTTGTAGTGTTTAGTACATATTCATAGTGTCTAAATGTGAAAGAAATACAAACTCAAAACAACGAAGTTTGGAGAAAAAATATTTGACATAAACATGATTTTATGTGGACAAAATAAACCCTTTATATGAATCAAAATATTTTATATTTGGAATTTTTTTATCCCTTACAATTAGCCATTATATTTTTTTAAAAATCACAAATTTTATGAAAAGCTGATACAAAATTCTAAGAGAATGTAAAAGCATAGAAATTTAATGAATACAGTCTAGAAGGCACACCAAGAGTCAAATAAATTAAGATATAAAAACTTTTCTCACTATTATACTGACATTGCTGCAAAGAACAAATGCAAATGTAAATAGTAAACAGGAACACTTGGGATGTAAATAAGGGAAGTAGGAGAAGCAATGGAAACAGATCACTTTAGGACTTCACTGTGATTTCAAGCCTATTGTTTTCACTCACATTTGTTAGTGATTATTGGCAAGTAATTGTCTCTGAATAGCAATTTTATCATTTTTTAAAAATTTATTTGACAGAGTTATAGACAGTGAGAGAGAGAGACAGAAAGAAAGGTCTTCCATTGGTTCACTCCTCAAATGGCCGCCACTGCCAGTGCTGCACTGACCCAAAGCCCGGAGCCAGGTGCGTCCTCCTGGTCTCCCATGCGATTGCAGGGGACCAAGCACCTGGGCCGTCCACCACTGCCCTCCCGGGCCACAGCAGAGAGCTGGACTGGAAGAGGAGCAGCCGGAACTAGAACCAGTGCCCATATGGGATACAGAGGATTAACCAAGTGAGCTACAGCGCCAGCCCCGTAATTTTATCATGTTTAACATATACATTGAGAACGAAGATTAAATGATATTTTGGACCATGTAGGCATGTGGACAGAAGGCACCCAGTGAAGGATGCTACTGTTGTTAGCAAGTTTTGCCTACTTGGGAAATCTTACTTTGTAGCTTTAATTTAAAATTGTAGAAAATAATGATTGACAGAATTTGAGACTTAAATAGGAAATCTTTTGGTGTGACTCTGATATTGTCAATTCATTATAAACTCCAATCAGGACTTCCAATGCATAGACAAAATTGATGTTTGGGTGCTTAGAAGTGTGACTGAATCTGTGAATGAACAGCTGATCCTATAGCAAGCACTAATATGTTAAAATACTGGAAAAATGTTTCCAGCTACTGCATCTGTTCTCAGATCAAATTCTATTTCTATGAAAAATTGTGTGAAATAATAAAAAATGAGGCACAAAAGAGAAACTAATGAATTTGTATCAGTACTTATAAAAGAATCAAGAAGCTATGTGAGAGGATAATGTCAAGTAAAAGAGAAACCTAACTATATTTGGACTGAGCAGATATTAGCATTAAAAACAACGATACAGAAATCACTACAAGGAAAGCACACTGGTGAACAGTAAACATCTCCTACACTAAAGTAGTCTTACTCAGACACAAAGAAGTTATTTGGCAAAACAACGTAAAATTTATTTGTTGCAATGCTACTTTAAATACCATCCTGTTAAGGAAATTACCATTATTTTGATTGAGATCTTGCCACTTCATATTTCATATCATTTTCATTAATATAGAACTATAGCCCAAGTACTGTAGCATGATAATTAGAGCATTTAATTTTGGATCAAAAGATGTTTAAACCATAATGATTCCTAGAGTTTAGGAGTAGTAGGGGTATGGGGAGGTTTAATCATGAGAACCAGATGCAGTTAGGTGACAGAGATGGGTTCCAGTGTGCCACAGAACAACATGGCAACTACATTCTGTGATAAAGGTTATGGAAGAACTAATGTGCACTATCATTAGTTTATGTTCTGTGTATCTTTTGAAATCTTACATTAGATGCCTCAGGCATTTCATGTTCATCCAAAATTTACAAATAAATTTTAAAAGTGATAAAAATCCATGGACCAGCACTGTGCCTTAGTGGGTAAAGCCACCGCTTGCAGTGTTGGCATACCATACAGGCGCCAGTTCAAATCTAGACTGCTCCACTTCTGACCCAGCTTCCTGCCAGTGCACCTGGGAAAGCAACAGAAGATGGCTCAAGTCCTTGGGCCCCTGAACCCACGTGGGAGAATGGAAGAAGCTGAACTCCTGGCTTTGGATTGTCCCAGCTCCAGCGGTTGCAGCCATTTGGGGAGTGAACCAGCAGATAGAAGATCTCTCTCTCTCCCTGCCCCCGCCTCTCTGCAACTCTTGCCTTTCAAATAAATAAATCTTTAAATAAAATAATAAAAACCCAATTTGTTAAAAACTGATGTCTCAGAAAGCTCAATAATAACTAAGTCTTACTGAAATGTGGTTTTAATATATCTTGCCAACTGGATATCAGTTGTGCTGAGCTAACCAATCAGAACATCACTTAAGGAAAACATACAGGGGGAATAGTATAAATTATATAAGTAAAAATCGTATATTCACTGGCAGTTTTATAATTCATGCCTTAACTTTTATTAACAGTGTGTGATTACACAAGGAGATAGCCGTGAGACTTGCTTGCAGCGAGGACTGAAGTGGAGGATTTACACAGGGGAAAGACGGCTCAGAGAAGCAGCAGCACAGGCACTTGTAAAAACTTACAGTGATTTAATTGCAGAATATTTATAGATCTTCTAAGGTGTTCCATTTCAAGTTAAATAATGCAGTAGGCACATTTATAGGAAAAATTAAGGTATTTTACAATGTGTGTATGATGCATTGGGGGAGAGAGAAACTTCTTCTCTAAATGAATATTCATTTCTTGAAGAATTTTTAAAACTCTGGACTGAAATTTAGCTAGTGTCTCCAAAACTCAGCTTTGCTTTGAAGTCATGACGAATGAAACGAGGCTGACTCATCCTTCGCAACGCCTCTCCATCTGTTCCTGCTCTAGACTCCACTGCCTGGGCTCTACCTGGATGCCTGAAGTGCTGCAAGATAAACCCCCTAGGAGTCATCAACACACAGTCTTTTTTTTAAAATTTTTTAAAAAAATTTTTGACAGGCAGAGTGGACAGTGAGAGAGAGAGACAGAAAGGTCTTCCTTTGCCATTGATTCACCCTCCAATGGCCACCGCAGCCAGCACACCACGCTGATCCAAAGCCAGGTGCTTCCTCCTGGTCTCCCATGCTGGTGCAGGGCCCAAGCACTTGGGCCACCCTCCACTGCACTCCACAGCAGAGAGCTGGACTGGAAGAGGAACAACCTGGACAGAATCTGGTGCCCCCAACTGGGGTAGAACCTGGTGTGCTGGTGCATCAGGCAGAGGATTAGCCTAGTGAGCCACAGCACTGGCTACCCATAGTCTTTTAAGACAGAGACACATAAGAATCACTTAACATGGAAGTATAACGTGGAGGGAGAAGTTGACTCAAAAATGAGTCCCAAAGCTGGCCAACATTTCTGTTACAGATGCTGTTAACAATAGAACCTGTAAATAAGCAGCCAAATAAGTAGTTGGAAAAGAAAGGAAATGTGTGGAAAATGAACGTAAACATCATAAATAATGTTTTGCTTGTGAGAAATATCCACAGGACTCTATAGCACGGAAATCTTTGCACAGCTTTGGTGAAGCGTGAGACAGACACCAGAGGGAAGTGTTTGAAAAGTGAAATACTGTAAGAACATGAAGAACACATAGGTGCTCGACTCTTTTCTGGGTTATATCATAGAAAGAGAAGCCCTAGGGAGTAGGAGTGACAGGTCAGAGATATTGCACATGTTTAAATGATGAAGGAAGGATAACACACAGAGAATTCAAGATGTAGCGATGGATAGGAGAAAACACACACAGAGTACTTAGGAGAAGGCAGGATCTGTCAGCGCTTGAGCACACAGGAAAGGATTTGCTTGTGGATGACACGCATACACTGTCAGTCATAGCACCAGGGAAGGAAGAATACATGTGGGTGCAGATGAATGTGTGGACTGAAAAAAGTATTTAAGGGGGACTGCGCTGCTGTGACGCAGCAGGTTAAGATACCACCAGTGATGCCTGCATCCCAGATAAGCACCAGTTCCAGTCCCGACTGCTCCACTTCCGATCCACCTACCTGCTGATACACCTGAGAAAGCAGCAGCAGATGGTCCAAGTACTTGAGTTCCTGCCGCCCACGTGGGAGACTTGGATGATCTTCCTCCCTCTTTTCTCTTTCTCACCTTCTATCTCTCTCCCTCTTTCTCTCTCTCTCTTTGCCTCTCCAACTCCCTCTATAACTACCTCTGCCTTTCAAATACATGAATAAATAATTTAAAATTTGTTTAAATTAAAAGTCCCCTTGCTCTGGGGTAGGCATTTGGCCTCATGGTTAAGACACCATTGGGAAGCATGCATCCCATATTGGAGTGCCTGAGTTCAGCTCTCAGCTCCTGCCGCCTGCTAATGCGGGGCTATGGGAAACTTCAGATTGTGCTCAAGTAACTGGGTCCAGACCTCACATGTGGGAGACCTGGATTGAGTTCCTGACTCCTGGTTTTGGCCTGATCCAGTCCCAGCTGTAGTGGGTATTTGGGGAGTGAAGCGGTCAATGAGAGTCTCTGTATCTCTCTTCCTCTCTCACTCTTTTTGCCTTTCAAATAAATAAAATGTTTAAAAATGTTAAACCTCCTTTCTCAGTCAGGGCCTTTTAATGAGTCACTTCAGAATCTTCAACCAAGCACTCAAAAGCTTTCCATATGGATAACATTTTTTCAAATCATGCATTGCATCTCTATGTATCTTTTTATACAAATCTAGTTGAAAAATTATATCACCCCAAGTAACAACTGTAATCATATTCTTCCCATTTCTTCTCAAAGCCTCCTCCTATCTGAACTTCATCCATTCTGCAGGTCTAAGGCAAACCGTATCCCCTCACTAAAGTCTCCTTGACTTACACAGAAATCTTTGCTTGCTTTGAATCTGACACTTACTCAGTGATCTTATAGGGAAGAAATTATATTCCTTAAGTGCTGGTGAGCAGAGTTGTGGCATTGCTTATTTAATTTAAAAATTAATCTGTTTTTACATCAATAGGAAACCATAAAAAAACAGTTCCCTGGAGAAGTATAGATAAGCCGAAATCCAGTGCAACATCCCAGACAAGACAAACCTGTTTGAAGTAAAGCTAGTAGAATGGTGGAAGTGGTACGACTTAGGAGATATTCAGGAAGTATATTCAACTTTGTGGTACTTGTTAAGAATTGGTAGTCAGGCATGTGAGAGAATGAGTGAAAATCACTCTCGAGATTAGGGGTAGTAATTTGCCTAATGTTATCCATCAGTATGCCCTTGGTTAAGGGAACCAGGAGAAAGATTAAGTTCACTTCTTGGCCATGGTCACACACGGTTCCATGACGTATGTCCACAATACATCTGGCCATAGAGGACTCCAGATCAGGACAACTACAGATTGAAGGTATCTTCTTCCCAGCACTCCAGAATTGTGAAAAATAAATTTTAATTAAGTCCTTCAGTCTGTGGCGATTTATGATAACAGCTCGAAATGAATAAAACACTATAGGAAGAACTCTCTTCTAGGTTGGGGTAGAAAGTATGGGGGTTGTCAAAATGGAAAGGATGGGGAGGTTTGAGGTGGAGTGATAGTGACCCACACTAAAGACTTCATACCTAGAAGGGATGCGATAAAGACTTAGGGATAAGGTCAGGTGAATCCAGGGCCTTCCAGAGGATTTTTAAATTCCAAGTGTTAATCCATCATACTATGGAAATGGAAGAGGAGATATAGCTGAGTTGACTCTGGATGGGGGATTCTGGAAGCAGCTTCATGAAACCCTGTGTTGAACAAGAGAAGTGATCCCGGCAGTACCAACTGTACTTATCTCTAAGAACACATGTGTGTTTTTCAAGGGTAATTTTTTTAAAGTTTATTTTAAGTGAAATTAATTTCCTGATGTTTTGCATTCAAACATACATCTTCCAAAATCTGATTTGCCTGAGAGATCCCATTACTTTCTTCACACACACACACAAAAAATTCCATTTTACAAAATAAGAAAATCTTCTTTGGTGCATTTCCCCAGTTGTAAAAATGTATGGGACACAAAAAAAAGAGATCACTTGAATCACTGACATGCCTGTTGAGGAGGTGAAGACCTCTACTAATTGGACCAAGACCCATATTTTGTAACCTAAGGAGTTATCCAGCATTTATGCTTTAAAATGCAAGTATATTGTATAGAGTTGTTAACTGCTGAATAATTTAAAATACTTGTGTTTATAGATAACTATATTGAATTGGTATATAATAAATTCTTTATTATTTCCATAAGCTTATGTTAAGATTATGGACAACATCTGTGAATATTTGTATCTGTAACATTCTTATTTCTTATAATATACAATTCAAAACTTCTTGATATAATTGAAAAACATCTTCACCTCTCACAATGAAATCTTTTTAAATAAAATTTTACCTTTTAGTTAATCTATATGCATAAAATTGTAAAGTATATTTAGATTCTTAGGGTTAACTGAGTACTAATATTAATGGAATTGATAAACATAAAGAAAAGCACTTCTTAACATTTAGACTATATGATTACAGAAACCAAAAGCAAAATTAAATTTTGTTTTATAAAATGGCATCTGAGAGAACAAATATGTATGTCTATAAAAATAAAAAATAAATTAAAAAGCATAGGAGAATGACAACCCAGTTAGGTTGTACACAGACATCTACTTTATGTAAAAATCAATGTAAGTCCTCATATTACAGCAATAAACATCCACTTATTCATTGATCTGAAGGAGCTGGAGGCTGGCTGATGTTCCTTCTCACACATCTGTTTTGGTTGGATATAGATGGATCTAGGCTGGGAAGACTGGGGACACTCAGCTCTGCTTCAGGTATCTTTTGTCCTGTAGTAGACTGACTTTGGCATATGCATATGAGAGAAGGCAATTCTCATCACTCAGGAGTTTTGCAAGCTCCTGCTCACAACACATTTGTCATCATCACATTGACCAAACTGAGTTGCAAATTAATTCCAGAGTCAAAATGGAAAGGTAATACAGAGTTCCACGTCACAGTTAAATCACTGGGAAATTTTTGTAATATATCATAGGATGATCAGCAAAAGCCATTCAAGATTTAACATATATAAGAACAAATTTTGGCTGGTGCCGAGGTTCAATAGGGGCTAATCCTCTGCCTGCGGCACTGGCACACCGGGTTCTAGTCCCAGTTAGGGCGCCAGATTCTGTCCAGGTTGCCCCTCTTCCAGGCCAGCTCTCTGCTGTGGCCCGGGAGTGCACTGGAGGATGGCCCAAGTGCTTAGGCCCTGCACCCCATGGGAGACCAGGAGAAGCACCTGGCTCCTGGCTTTGGATCAGCGCGGTGCGCCAGTGGCAGCGGCCATTGGGGGATGAACCAACAGAAAAGGAAGACCTTTCTCTCTGTCCCTCTCTCACTGTCCACTCTGCCTGTCAAAAAAAAAAAAAAAAGAACAAATTTTGTAGGGAAAATGAAGGCAGAAAAGAACACAAGAGGTAAAGGATCACGGTAGAAATTTATGATTTTTAAATAAGAATTTGTTCAATGTTTTTAATATGTTTAATAAGGGATATCAGACCAGCACCATGGTTCACTAGGCTAATCCTCTGCCTTCAGCACAGGTACTCTGGGTTCTAGTCCTGGTTGGGTGGGGCACCGGTTCAGTCCCCGTTGCTCTTCTTCCAGTCCAGCTCTCTGCTGTGGCCCAGGAAGGCAGTGGAGGATGGCCCAAGTGCTTGGGCCCTGCACCCACATGGGAGACCAGGAGGAAGCACTTGGCTCCTGGCTTCGGATTGGCACAGCACGTCGGCCAAAGCGGCCATTTGTGGGGTGAACCAACGGAAGGAAGACCTTTCTCTCTGTCTCTCTCTCACTGTCTAACTCTGCCTGTCAAAAATAAATAAATAAATAAGGGATATCAAATACTTATGAATTTAGGTTACATTGGATATATTTTAAAAACTGCTATAACAGTTCTATTTTTAAAGTTAATATTTTTATCATGTTAAACTCATATACTTTGGAACTATTAAAACATATGATGGGACTAAACTAAAAATCAGTGAGTAGTGGAGAGGGCTCCAAAATTATTTTAGGAGGAATATATGCAAAGTAATTTGAATTCAAGTAATACTAAATTTCAGAACAGAGTATGGAATTCTGAAACATCAGTGATTTGGAAGAGACCTAGGCTGATCAAAGCTCATCATATTTGGAAACCTCATAACAACAGGCATTGACATCAGCAAAGTCCATATGATACTTGTGATAGGGCACAGCCCAACTAGTTTTTGGCCAAAAAAAAAAAAAAAATGGATGTAATACTTTGAGAATTAGAGACTGGAATAAAGAAGAACATGTCATGATTTTATAAGTTGATAACAGAGAAAATCTAATTATGAGGAAATATCATGGAACCATGTCATTCTAATATTAAAAATTATAACTAGCATAATTTTCCAAATCAATAACAGTGTAGGATATGCCTTGAACAGAAAGTCAGGTCACATCAGAATAGATACAATGATGATTAAGCCAATGCCTAGACACCAGCAGGGGCAGTATCTCAGGCAGATGAGACAGAACAACAGGACCTGGGTGGGGACTGGATCGGTTCCTGTGAAATGCCACTGGAACCATTCAGACAACACCTTGGGAAGGAGGAGGCAGAAGGGAAATTCTTTAAGAAGAGGGTCACCTTCTGAGTCATTACTCACAAAAGACTATTAAAAAGTCTGAGATTTTCAACTGAAAATATTAAATGGTTTTTTACAACACATAACGTGTACCTGAGAGCAAAATGTAATACATTCCAGGAAAACTCACGCTTTACATTTTGTACATATAAGTTGTGATATCCTCACACTGACTTGACTGTGAATAATAATAAAATTTACAGATACAAAAACTTGAACAAAATGCAACATCTATTTTAGATAATAATTTAGACCTGCTAAAATTAATTTTATATTCTTTTCTCTTATATACTTTTGCATAGTTTAAAATTTGGTGAAAAGAGTATGTGTATGAACTCAAGGAAATTGCATCAATATAGATTAAGTCAGAAAAAAAACCTACAAATCTTGGCTAAAAATAATGCAGCCGGATGAGGAATTTCATATCAAGTCATTATGATCTATAATGTCTAGATTGTGAAATTATTCCGT
The DNA here is from genome assembly GCA_949820135.1 of Sylvilagus floridanus. Lineage (NCBI taxonomy): Eukaryota > Metazoa > Chordata > Mammalia > Lagomorpha > Leporidae > Sylvilagus > Sylvilagus floridanus. The sequence goes on from OX463226.1 coordinate 109,228,182, forward strand.
GTACTCTTTTTATGGATGTTTAGTCTCTAGCTTTGATGGAAAAACTAAATTACACAAGTATCAAGATTTAGTCCTGCCTGAAGCAAGCAAATTAACTAAATGATTCCTTAATTTTCCTTCAAGCCCAATGATTTATTGAGGTTGTTGAAAGATGACTAAACATAAAATGTGTGGAAATGCTGTCAGTGTTGTTTTCTTTTAAAAATGTGGCCTCAGAGTGTTGAAGGCAGGGGCAGTGCAATCTTCTCCACTGAGGGACTCAGACTCATTCCATGTGTTCACGAGGTGTTTACGAAAAGCCATCAGGACAACTGCCTAGGCCTTTTGTTGTGAGGTCAAAAAAACAGAATGCAGAAGAGTCTGAAGTATTTTCTAGAACTTCCTTCAAGAAGATGTCCAGGAATGGATGTGCTGGGCTAGATGAGTAATGGATCTGTGTTAGTCACAGTCTAATCAAGAGAGCAAAATCACAACAGTGATTGAACAGAGGATTTAATATGCAGAATCAGAGGGACACAATTACTTGTCAATTGCATTAGCTGGACAGATGAAACAGAAATACCAAGATATGTTAGTCATAGCACCTTCTGGAAGCAGTTTCCAAGCCTAGGGCTGAAATAACTCAGAGAGGGGCTCCAAGGAGCTGAAGATCAGAGTCCTCGGGAGGAGACACTGGCTGGAGGGCTGGTGTGTCTAACGCTGGTTCAGTACTCTATAATTTCAAACAGGAGCTAATTGCTTCTTCTTCAAAGAACTGGAGTGGTCTGCATGCAGGAATCATACGGAAAAGAGCAAGCTCAGCTTTCTGGCTTCTCTCTCTTTAGCACCCTACTGGCAGAGCCTTGCAAAGCAGAAATGTGGTCTGTACAGCCCCAACAACATCCAGCCAAGCAGAAATGGGTAAGTTTGAAGTTAAAAACGATAGTCTCATAACTGGACTTGGCCAAAAATTTTGAAAACTTGAAAAAAATGGAAAAGGCAACTTCATAGAAATATGTATCAAAAATAATATCAAAATATATTTGTAAAGAATATAAAATCATGGTTTATGAAAAGTGCAAGCTGCTGCTGATCAAATATAGCATCTTCACATTTCATCAGAAGAGGATGCCAACATGCAGAGCGGAAAGGCAAAAGTGATATTGACTACCCCCTTCTGCGTTAGCTCTCTCATACTGCCCAGCTCAGGAGATCCATGTATGGTGCTGGCCAGAGGTAGGAACTAAGATTCATGCTGAGTGTCCAGGCAGGATCTAACAAACAAAACCACCATCACTAAATCTTTGAAAGGTTGGCAACTTAGCCCCCAGATTTCATCCAGAAGTGAGTCATGACTTCAAGGGAGCTGTGCTTGAGCTCATTGGTGCTTACTGGTGTTGGAAATAACCTGATACCTACCAGTGAAGCAAGAGAATGCATGTGCCCTGGATCTGAAGCTGTGTGATTTCTTTTATCATCCGCCTTTTCTCTTTCACTTTTCTTTGTTGTTCACATAATAAGCTGCATGCCAAATAAGGTTATAATAATTGTGAAGGCCCAAAAATGAATAAGAAAATATTCTATAAAAGATTCAAAAACATGCTTCCTAGACTGTAACCCACTAACCCTTAATTCATAGTAATTTTCACTACCTAATGCCTTCTTACCTAACATCGATATAAACAATTTTAGTGCACTGTAAGTGTGATGGATACAAATTAGAATTGTTCCTTAAATAGGACACCAGCTTAATTGGAAGTTACCATGACACAGGGCATTTCCATTTCCATCTGGGGCCATTCATCAACAGAGATACTAAATGCCCCAAAATGGAGAGGGAAGAAACAGGAGATTACTGTGTCATCATTGCGCAGGAACCGACTCATCTTCTCACTTTTTCCATATGCTTACCCCTTTGGTTATGTGCCATAAAAAAACTCCTCATACTAGTAGAAACATTTTCCTTTAGTTTGACGACAACTCATGTGATGTCCAAGACAGGCAGCAGACTTTCACATACAGTCTAGGCTTCACACACAAATTCTGGGATTTCTGTTGGGTGAACCACTTGCCATACAGATGCCTTCGTCTACAAAGTCTCCCTCCAAAGTATTTAGTGGCACAAAATAGACTGCAGCTAGGTCAATGCTTTTTTTTTGTGACAGAAGAATCAATGCGAGCTTCTAAGATTCTTGCAAAATGCAGTGGTGTGATAGGTTACAAGAACAAAGAGCTCAGAGAAAGAAAACACGGAAGAAAATGGGAGCATGTGACCTTCAGGAAAACCCATTTTATCTTATGTACTATCGTTTTTCTTCTGTCTAACAGTCTTAGGAAGCATACCAAAAAATGGATTTTGGACTCTTTACATACATGTATGTGTGTGTACTATATATAGACTTCATAATTTTATAAATATAAAGCTAAAGTCATAGAAATTAATCATTAGCTATTAGGCAAATCCTAACCACATCAATATTCTCAGTATATAATCTCAACTTCAAGCTTCAGGGCAGGTGTTTAGCCTAGTGATTAACATGTCCACATTCCATCTCATTGTGCCTGGATTCAACACTCAGCTCTGGATTCTGAACCCAGCTTCCTGCTAAGGTAGATTCTAGGAGGCAGTAGATATGGCTTCAGTAATTGGTTTCCTGTTGCTCACATGGCTGATTTGGATTGTCTTCCTAGTTCAGCATCTGCCTGACCCAGCCCTGGAGGTTACAAACATTTGGTGGATGAACCTGTGTATGGATGGTTCTCTCTCTCCCTCTCTCTCTTTCTCTCTCATTCTCCAATAAAGATTAATGTGTATTTATATAATATAGATATAAATCATAATTTTCCATTGCTTCTAGTTCTATCTTCTCTCTGTCTGCATACAGCACTTTAAGTCAGAAAGTTGGCCAGTGCCGTGGCTCACTAGGCTAATCCTTCACCTGCGACGCCGGCACACTGGGTTCTAGTCCTGGTCGGGGCGCCGGATTCTGTCCTGGTTGCTCCTCTTCCAGTCCAGCTCTCTGCTGTGGCCCGGGAGCGCAGTGGAGGATGGCCCAAGTGCTTGGGCCCTGCACCCACATGGGAGACCAGGAGGAAGTACCTGGCTCCTGGCTTCGGATTGGCGCGTAGCGGCCACTTTGGGGGTGAACCAAACAGAAAAAGGAAGACCTTTTTCTCTGTCTCTCTCTCTCACTGTCCACTCTGCCTGTCAAAAAAAAAAAAAAAGACAGAAAGTTCTGCATTTTGAGATGCCAGAGTAACATTAGAATGAAAGCTATGCCCATTGAGTGCCAGCATATCAAACTAGAACCTCTGTTTTGCAAGAATCAGAATATCTAGGTTACATCTGAGCCAGAGATACATAAACAGATTCTGAAGAAGAGAGACAATCTAAAAGAAAATTAAGATTTGTTCCTGAGTGAACTTACACAGACCCTCTGTCACATAAAATTTCTGTGTCTGTCTCCAGCAATAGGCTTTGAAACTACTGCTAACCTAAGGATAGTCACAAACACATCAGGTTAAATCCTTGGCAACTGCTTTCCTGATTCCTGCTTTCAATAAGCCCTTAAATAATTTGTTTATTGCTTGAGCCGTTTGGTGATAAATGGAGTTCGAACAGGGCATCCTGTAATTAATTGGTTTGCTTTCTGTGCTATTAATGGATGCAGAAGTCTATCCATTAGCCCTTTGGGAGTTCCCTTGTTTGCAGCCTCTGAGGAGCACGTTTGGCAGTCCTGGAAGGTGCTGGCTTCTGATTACACTGGTTGAGCTTCACTGGAAGTGGGAGATCTTCCCAGGCAAGCAGGGTACCCTCTAACCTTAAAGGGTAAATAAGTATCTGCTGTATTGTGCTTCCTTTCAAGTGTCTATAGTTTCCCTGTGATTTCCATCCACTGCAACATGCATTTTGTCAGGCTGTGGTTCAACCATTAGGTTGCTAATTAAGTTAACAAGTGCTGTGTGTAGCTTAATTTGGCAACAAGCTATTTTACAGACTGTTCAAGAAGAAAAGCAACATTTCTGTAATGATTCTGTTTTTAAGCTTGGAATTAAGCTAACAACCATAATGATCCCTATGAAGGGACGTTTGATGCATGTATTCAAGATGCAGAAAATGAGAATATACTATTTTGCACATTGGATACTCAGAATTTTTATTTACAGATTTACTGCATAGTGTGGTCGAAAGGGGGTAATTACCTGCATATATTTTAAATTCATCAAAATTCAGAAAAAATGTTTTTCTCAGCCCGACTTCCTTCTTCCAGCTGTCATTTTGTCCAACTGCAAATTGACTTTCAGTAATAAATTTCATTGCAGTTGGCTAATTATAGGTGTGATTTCTCCTCTTGCTATCTCTGCTTATCGGTCTCTACTTTCTAAGGGCTAAAAAAGAAACTCGCTGGCCCATTTATTCAATAAATATTTATTGAGCATCTACTGAGTGCCAGGCACTGGACTCTAGGGACACAGAGCAGGGTAATGTGCATAGAGTGGACTCTTAGTAGAGCTTCCAAAAGAATAAGTGGATTTACTACATCAAATAAAATATAATTAGGGAGGGCCGATGCCGTGGCTCAACAGGCTAATCCTCCGCCTTGCGGCGCCGGCACACCGGGTTCTAGTCCTGGTCGGGGCGCTGGATTCTGTCCCGGTTGCCCCTCTTCCAGGCCAGCCCTCTGCTGTGGCCCAGGAATGCAGTGGAGGATGGCCCAAGTGCTTGGGCCCTGCACCCCATGGGAGACCAGGAAAAAGCACCTAGCACCTGGCTCCTGCCATCGGATGAGCGCGGTGCGCCGGCCACAGAGCGCCGTCCGCGGCAGCCATTGGAGGGTGAACCAACGGCAAAGGAAGACCTTTCTCTCTGTCTCTCTCTCTCTCACTGTCCACTCTGCCTGTCAAAAAATAAAAAAAAAATAAAAAAAAATATCATTAGGGAAGAAATAAACCTGGACTGACATCCTGGGGACCAATGCTTAGGTTTGTAAACACACTTACACTCTACTATCCAAAAAAATAAAGCAATAAGTAAGCCATCTAATTTCTCTGAGCATCATTTCTTGTTAAAGTCCTTTTCAGAAGATTCCTTGAATACCATGAATTCCATTATGATCCATCTTCCACCAAATACTATTCCCTTAACCTGGAGTTTCTCTCTCTCCGCCTCCTTTCATGTATGTTAAAAGACTACTTGAGGGTGAGTTAACGTCCTGGCCTGAAGCGCTGGCATCCCATGTGGGTGCTGGTTTGAGACCTGGCTGCTCCACTTCCAATCCTACTCTCTGCTGTGGCCTGGGAAAGCAGTGGAAGATGGCTCAAGTCTTTGGGTCCCTGCAGGGCTGTGCATAGTGGGTGAGGCTGCCACCTGCTGTGCCCACATCCCATACTGGTTAGAGTTCCTGCTGCTCTGCTTCTGATCCAGCCCACTGACAGTGTGCCTGGGAAAGCAGTGGAGGATGGCCCAAGTGCTTGGGCCCTTGCATCTACGTGGTTGACCTGGAAGAGGCTCCTGGCTCCTGGCTTTAGATCTGCCCAGTTCTGGCTGTTGTGGCCATTTGGAGAGTAAGCCAGTGGATGGGCGCTCTCGCTTGCTCTCTCTCTCTCTGCCTCTCTGTAGCTTTGCCTTTCAAATAAATGATTATATTTTTTAAAAAGACTATTTGGCAAAGTCTATGGTCTAGTGAATTCTATTGCAGCAATGTCAGTTGCCTGGTTTTGATGACACACTGCATTTTGTGAGATGGCTGCATTGGAAGTCATGAGTACATATAAACTCTCCATTCTGTTTTGGCAACTTCAGTGAGTCCTTAATTATTTCAAAATAAAAATTGTTTTTAAAAAAACTACTAAAAATTCACAACCTGTCTTAAAAATTAAATCAATCTCTTCTTCTTTTCCCTCAATCGTAACATCCTAGCTACATTATAATTACAAATCCACTTGCCTGTCTTGATTTTAAACTGGGAGAGATAAAGCTGCATCATATTTGTCTCTGTATCCTCTGCAGACCTTAAAAAATTTGCTTTTCTAACCCAGGTTCATTCAATTAAATTCAACAAACAAGGTTCAAAACGCTGGTTTAAACATTTCCTTGCCTCTTTTATCTCATCAGGGAGGTTCTGCCTTACAACCTGTCCTCCCTTTAGTGGCATCCGACAGAATCTGTATGCAGAATGCGTGTAGGCATATTGTTCACATCCTCATTTTCTCAGGGTGCCAACCAGTAAAATGTGACTAGTAGTAACACTCACTTGGTTACCAAGGACAAAGACATTTAATTAACCAGGGATGGCAGAATATAGTGCATAAATAATGGAGCATGATAGAAATAGGGATTATGTTGTCTTAATATTCAAGTCCTGTAATATCCTGTTCTGAATTTGGTTTTCAAATGGATGACAATTAAAATAAAGTACACTTCTATTTGGGTCTTAATGTTTTCCATGAAGTTTTTGTAGAACTTGAAGCTCCAACACTAAAACATACACACATAATGTGGCTATGTGGAGATTAATAGGACAAATAGTTATTTTATATACCTATCAATTGTATTTGTTACTAGAACTTGTTAGCAATTGGGATCAGCCATTTATCTGCAGCTGCCAGATAAAGATTGCTATGCCTAGGGCCTGTGCTGTGGCATAAAAGTTTAAGCCTCTAGGGGCAGTGCCAGCATCCCATTGGGTGTCGGCCAACTCCTTGCTGCTCCGCTTCCGATCCAGCTCCCTGCTAATATGCCTGGGAAAGCAGAGGAAGATGGCCCAAGCATTTGGACCCCTGCATCCACGTAGAAGACTCCTGGCTCCTGGCTTCTGCCTCTCCCAGTCCCAGCCATTGCAGCCATCTGGGGAGTGAACCAACAGATGGAAGATTGTCTCTCTTTCCTTCTCTATATATTTCTGCCTTTCAAATAAATAAATAAAACTTTAAAAAAAAGATTTCTAGCTGGCACCATGGCTCATTAGGCTAATCCTCTGCCTGTGGCACTGGCACACCGAGTTCTAGTCCCGGTTGGGGCGCCGGTTCTGTCCCTGTTGCTCTTTTTCCAGTCCAGCTCTCTGCTGTGGCCTGGGAAGGCAGTGAAGGATGGCCCAAGTGCTTGGGCCCTGCACCCTCATGGGAGACCAGGAAAAAGCACCTGGCTCCTGGCTTTAGATCAGCTTAGTTCTGGCCATAGCGGCCATTTGTGGGGTGAACCAATGGAAGGAAGACCTTTCTCTCTGTCTCTCTAACTCTGCCTGTCAAAAAAAAAAAAAAAGATTTCTAAGCCTATATATATTTTACTATTTGTTAAACATAAGTTATTGCAAAAGATTAAAGTGTAATTTAAGTAATACCTACTGAAATACCGAACAAATTCTAAGTCAACAGCTCCCACTATGAGAATTTAGGTAAGTTATTTTTCAAAAGGATATAAAGATGCTCAGGACAGACAATTACAAAAACCAATAAAAAGTAGTAGTTTATAATACATGATTTAAAACAGATATCGTGCCTGATTTTTCTCTAGGAATAATTGATAGGTGTCTTGAAATATTCCTATCATGTATAAGTAAAGAAAATATTATTTCTAGTGATTATTCATTTTCCTCAAAATTTTGATGAGTACAATATAAATTCCTCTTTACCAAAAATTTTTTAAAACTATAAGAATAGTTTGCTGATTGTGAGTTTACTTCACTTGAATGCCAGTTGCTTTTACAGATTTTCAGATCAGTAGTTATTCATTTATTTGTCTTTGATTTTAAACATGTGATTATGAAACTTGGGCACCTGTTTAAAAGCTACTCATCTCTATGTGAGGGCAAACTGTTGAAATTTTTACATAATATGTTCTAAACTGATCTTCTGTGTATAAAGAGAATTGAAAATGAATCTTGATGTGAACAGAAAGGGAGAGGGAGCGGGAGAGGGGAGGGTAGCGGGAGGGAGGGAAGTTGTGAGGGGGGGAGCCATTGGAATCCATAAGCTATACATTGGAAATTTATATTCTTTAAATAAAAGCTAAAAAAAATTAAAAAATAAAAAAAAAGCTACTCATCTAGACTGGTAAGACAAATGTGGCTGAGAAACAAATATGGTATTTAGCCAAATCCATAAATTTCTTAACATTTTGGAATATTTTGGAAATATTAATGAAATTAATAAGCTATTATGATGAATGTATTAAAATAAATGTGTGTTTATTTTTGAGAATTATGATTGATATGAACTCATACCTGAAAGCTAAAGAACTAAAATGGAATTCCCTTATTTATGTCAATATTGGTGGAAGGCAAAGAATTATCTCTACCATATTAAGTAGATGTCATATAGGAGCCATTAGTTGTCAAAGTTGTCCTAAAATAACAAACTGTATAATTGTTGTGGTAGGCAGATAGACCGCCAAAGGTGATTATACATCGATTCCCAGAACCTGTGAGTATATTATGTTATATGCAAGAGGGATTGAAGTTGAGGCTGCTAATCAGCTGATGGTAAAATACGAGAATACCCTGGGTTACCTGGATGGGTCCAAAGTCTTCACAATAGTCTTTGTAAGTGGAAGCAGGCAGAAGACATAGGTCACAAAGGTGTGATGCGAGAAAGTCTTGACTGACCATTGGTGCATTTGAAGTTGAAAGAAGAAGAAACCAGACAAGGAATACAGATGCACAGATGGACTTCAGAAGCCGAAAAACCAAGAAAGGGGACTGTCACTTGGAAACCCCAAAAATACTACAGCTCTGCCAACACCTGGATTGCAGCTAATGAGACCCGTTTCAGATTTGTGACCCCAGAAACTCTAAGATAATAAACCTGTGTTTTTTGTTTTTGCTTTTGTTGTTGTTGTTTTTTTTTGTTTGTTTGTTTTTTTTTTTTTGACAGACAGATTAGATAGTGAGAGAGACAGAGAAAGGTCTTCCTTTACCATTGGTTCACACTCTAATGGCCGCTGCGGCGGGCACACCACGCTGATCCGAAGCCAGGAGCCAGGTGCTTCTCCTGGTCTCCCATGTGGGTGCAGGGCCCAAGCACTTGGGCCATCCTCCAGTGCACTCCCGGGCCACAGCAGAGAGCTGGAGAGGAAGAGGAGCAACCTGGACAGAATCCGGCGCCCCGACTGGAGACTAGAACCCCGTGTGCTGGCGCCGCAGGCAGAGGATTAGCCTAGTAAGCTGCGGCGCCTGCCCCTGTGTTGTTTTAAGCAACTGTATCTGTGGTCATTTGTTCCAGAAGTAATCAACAACTAACTCAACTGTAACTGGTTATAGATAAGGCATGTGCACACAGCCATAGAAGCAGTATTTGAAAATTTGAAATTAGAGTACAATAAATAAAAGTCTTTTTTTCTTGTCCTAAAAGTTGGTAGGTTCAGTGCCCTAAATTATACTATCCTAAGATATTATCTCTAAATGTACCACAATGCAAGCAGAATTAGTAAATCTACTAAGTTATTAATTCAAAGAAAAATAATTATTGACCACCTGTCATGTGCCAGACCTGGTTCACGCTGTGTATACACCTGTGAATAGGAGACAAGTCTCTCATTGTCAAGGACAAAACAGTCTACAGAATGGAAGGCAGAAAATAAACAAGGAAATAAATAAGACAATTCCAGATGGTTCTAACTGATGAAATAGCAAAAACAGGATGCGGTAAGAATAGATTGATGCTATTGTAGATTGAGTGGTCAGTGAACGACTCTATAAGGTAGGAATATCCTGAGAGGTAGACGACATGAAGGCAAGGCATTTGAAGGTCCTTGGGCAGAGAATTACAGACTGAGGTTCTGCATTGCAACAAGCTACCAAAATCATTTCTGCAGTCAGTAAATCATTACCACAAAATCTGCCCAAGAGAACACAAAATGAAAAATTGTAATTCTACCATAATTATAAATAATAAATAAGTATCTTAGAATATTTAATAAATCTCAGGGGATATCAAAAGAATAATGTATCAAAAATAAGTAGGGACTTAAAAATAAAAAAGGTTGACACAGATTAATGTGTATCTTAGTTCACTATAATAGTGTATTTAATGCATAAAATCATGCAGCTTTCTTATCATTTGGAAAGCATTTATAAAATGTAATATATATATATAATTAGTTTTTTTATTTTTTATTTATTTTATTTACAGGCAGAGTGGACAGTGAGAGAGAGAGACAGAGAGAAAAGTCTTCCTTTTGCCGTTGGTTCACCCTCCAATGGCCGCCGCGGCCGGCATGCTGCGGCCGGCACACCGCCCTGATCCAATGGCAGAAGCCAGGTGCTTCTCCTGGTCTCCCATGGGGTGCAGGGCCCAAGCACTTGGACCATCCTCCACTGCACTCCCTGGCCACAGCAGAAAGCTGTCCTGTGAGAGGGGCAACTCGGACAGAATCCGGCACCCCGATCGTGACTAGAACCTGGTGTGCCGGCGCCGCAAGGCTGAGGATTAGCCTATTGAGCCGCGGCACTGACCTATATAATTAGTTTTTAAAAATACTTAGAATAGGAATGGGTTAATGATTAACTGATTTTGTCTGTAGCTATAGCTGCAGGTATATAGAAATGTAGCTGTAGGTATATATAAGTACATTAATATGTACTTATGAGTCCTGCTTACCCATGGTTTTTATTGCCTCTATTTCAGTATCTTGTGGTCAATCATGGTCTGAAAATATCAAATGAAAAATTCCAGAAATAATCAACTTACAAGTTTTAAACTGTGGCCCATTCTGAGAACTACAGTGACATCTCATGCTGTCCCACTCCATCTCACCTAGAAGGGGAGTCATCCCTTTGTCCAGCCTATGCATGCTGCAGGCGGTATCCAGCCCTTAGCCACGTTGTGGCCATCTTCATTATCAGATCCACTGTCACGGTAATGCAGTGCTTGTGTTCAAGGGGCTCTTAGATTAAAGAATTATGGCCCCAAAGTCAAAGGGTAGTGATACCGGCAATTGGGATATACAACAAGAATCCATAAAGTGCTTCCTTTAAGTGAAAAGATAGTTGCCCTTGACTTAAAAAAGAAAATAAATCATATGCAGAGTTTGTTAAATCTATGGTAAGAACAGATTGTGAAATTAAATCCTGCAGAGGCCAGGACAGCCAGGCTGCTGTCCATGCTGAGAAGATGCTCTGCGGATGGACCTCAGTAACAGGGCCTTCACCGAACAGCAGCTGTGACCAGGGAGACATCAGCCATGGGTAAGGGAATACCCACAAGCCTTCAGAAGGAGTGAGCTTCCCAGTCCATCAAAAACCAAGTCTGTTAGCTATTGTCAGGTGTCCTATTTTCAATGAGAAATTTTTTTATTTCCAATGAGATTGATGAACACATATAAATTTGAACTGCTTAGACGTGATTTAATGAGAGTACTCACTCTCTAAGAAAAGTATAAAAAGTATAACAGACTCAGGTTTGAAAACAATCAGCTCAGGCAACTGAAGGGTTGTTTCCAGGTTCAAATCCTCAGTTTGACTAGTTGAATAAACTTCAAATTTGATTTTTCAGCTAATCTCTAATTTTTCTGTTAACAAAATTGTGAAGAACATTAAAAAAAACTGCAGTAGTTTCACAGTTCCATTTCAAACCATTGAAGTTATGACCACAGTACGATAAGTGCATAGTTAGGAGTGAAAAGGCATTACATGTGAGCATGCATATACATAAAGGAAAAAATGTAGTATGCATGGATTTCAGTTGCAGAGCACAATGGATTATAGTAAGCTTCCAAAATCATTTCTGCAAAGTTTCAGGAATCTACTGGGCGTCTTGGCAACAAACATACCCACTATGGATAAAGGGGGGTTACTGTCTATCAAAACAGCTTATCAGAACCATACAAACTGTAAATGCAAGAATCACATCCATTTAACTACAGAGAACCTTGAGGATGACACCACTATCACCATGATCTCTGTCATTGTTTGAAGTCGCTACTCTACCAATTAGCAAGAAATTAATTAAGAGGAACACATGCAGAAACTAGTATTATTTGCAGATTAAATAATGATCTAACTATAAAACTGAAAACATTATATAAAAATATTGAAAACAGTTAAGAGAATCTCATAAAATGGCTAGTAATAAAAGTCATATAAAAATTAATGGCAATTATGAACAGGGACAACTCGGGGAGTAATATGGGTAGAAATATCATTTAGAGAAACAAGTCAAGGTCACATCCTCAATCCAAAAAACAAAGGTGGGGGGAGAAATTGAGAAATGAAAAGAAGTTACATGAGGAGAACTTGATTCTATTGAATGATGTACTACAATCTTTGAATACATGAAAACAAATGCATCGCTACCAACTGGAGGACAGTAGTGTGCAAAAATAAATTCTGTCCAAATCACTCTAAAATTCAGTAAAGTGTGGTTTAAATTACCATCAGTTGTGTGTGGGTCGGCAGGGGGTTGTTCTTAGTTTAGCAAATGGGAACTGAGATTTATCTACAAAATAAACCTACAGCCAAGAAACTTCTGATGACAGCAAGTAATAAGAAGAGGGATATTTTTAAAATAAAATAAATTAGGAATCCACAATAACTGAAATAGTTTTATGGTGGGGAAAAAGCTCAATGACACAGAAACAGTCCAATATTCAAGTAGAAATATAGCATTTGATAGAGAAAGCATTTGAAACCAGTGGGAATTTGGTCATTGGCTAGATATTTGGCAAAAAATAAAACTTAAGTGTCACTTCACTCTTTATAATAATGATTTTAATGTTAAAAAGGCAAATATATAACTGAAAATGTATAGATACTAAAGATATTTATTTATAGTTTTTAGATTACATAGCAGAATATGATTTCAAAATGATAAAAATTCTAATAAAATTATCTGTATAAATATTTGAATTTCTATTTAACCTATCACTAAATGTACAGTCCATATGGTCAAAATAGAGATCCCAAATTGTGGAAATATATTAGAAACATGCACAAAAGATAAAAGGATATTTTATTGTAATAAGCAATTACTTCAAGTCAAAGAAGAAAGCTATAAATGGCTAATTCAAGGGTAAAGGCATTACCTACAAATGTCAGCTCCACTAGCTGACATTGGACATTGGACAACCATTTCTTCACTGATTTGAAATAGCCTGTCTATCATATTCCACAGTTTCATAGATGTGCAGGTCTGCATCTGGGGTCTTTATTCTACTGGACAACTGTTGTCTTTTAATGACACACTGATGCAGCTTTATTAGCTTCTTAATATATCCTATCATATGTTTAGTTCCCATTTTCTCTTCTCCAAAAACAGTCTAGCTAGTTTTGATTGTTCCTTATAAATTCATTTTTTTTAACTTTTTAAATAAAGCTGTTTGTGTACATTTAAGCTGTATGACATGCATGGATAAATATAGATAGTAAAATGGTTACTATAGTGAAGCAAATTAACATACCCATCATCTCACGTAGTTATTCATCTTGTGGTAAGAGCAGCTAAAATCTCATTTAGCTGAATACAATGCACTATTACTAACTATATCCTCATGTTATACATCAGGTCTCTAGATTCAGCCACTCTGTAGCCTTTGACCTACAACTCACCATTCCCTTCTACCCATATCTTGCCCTCAGTAACCACTATTTCTTCTGTTACATGAGGGCACTTAAAAACTTTTGTGGAAAAAAGGTATTAAAGAATGCTTATTTTTCCATGAACCTTTTGAAGTGCCTCATATTTATTCCTGAGAGTATTAATAGTCTCTAGTACTAATGTTAATATTATTTTCTCTTTAATTTGTTTTCTAAAGATTTTGTTAGTGATACATAGAAATTCAACTGAAATGTCAATTTTATATCTAACTTTCTTCAGGGGAAATCTTTCTGTAATTTCTTCATGAAAACAATCATATCAAATTTACATAATAATATTTTACTTCTCTCTACTCATCATCCCTGCAATTGCTTTTTATTAAATAATATTTTTTTGAATTTCCTGGTGGCAACTCTTCTTGTATACTTGGGATAAACCCATTTATTAATGGTGAATTACATTTTATGCATATTTACATTCAATGCGCAATTTTGTTAAGATTTGGGGCACCTGTATATTATTAGGTGAAATGACCTTGAACTTTCTCCTTATTTATAATCTTTTTTTCCTATGTGTGTTGAGAGTTGTACTAGCTTTCCTGAGTGAGTTGAAAAAGTCATCCTCACTGGGAACTTGAAGGAAAATAAACACCAATATATGCATTTTTATTTTTAGAATTGCACACAAAATCTACTGACATGGTTACCTTGCAGAAGAAGGATAATGATTCTAGGGACAGACCATGATGATGAGGTAGACTGAGACCTCTATTTGTTTATTCAGGCTAATTGGTTTATTCACAACATTCATGTATTTTTTATATGTTATGTTACTGAAAAAAATGTTAAAGAATAAAGTGGACTATTCCCCACAAACCTAAAGTAAACTCATTGCATTGACTCCTCTATAACAATGTAAGAGGCAGCCTCCGGTGTGTACATACAGAACCCATGTGTAGCCCCTGGCACTGACTTTGCAGTTCAGAAGTTTACTATACCACTCCCAGGCTCAGGTCCCTCTAGGGATGTGATGTGTTGCTACCACACATCCATATGTCCTAGTAACTAACCCTAGTTTATAACTATGGGAACCCCATACTCCACTCTCAAACCTCATGGGTGTGTGTCACCCATTCAGGTCCTAGGCCAACCAGCAACCACGTTAGGTTGACTGATGACCTTAACCTACTCATTCACTGTAAGTATTGATGCTTGTTGGAGATAACAATCCAAGAGCCCTAGGGTATTCCATGAACAAAAGAATGTGAGGCCTGGACTGCTCTATGCACTGCAGCATAGCATTTTAGCCTGAGTGCATGTTCCCCCACAGCCCTGTTTGCAGGAGGGCCACTAGGTCGTTCTGAGCAGCCCATGGGGCCCTTATCGGGTTGGGCCTGGCAGCCAGGCATTCATCCTTTGGGTGACTATGCCTGTCACCCTTGTTCATGTTGTTCCTCTGTTGGAATTCATGGCTGCCAGGGATGCTGGGATCATTGCCCTTCCCAAGGTGGTGGGCAGTAGCACCTTGCCAGGTCCCACATCTCATTCCAGAAGCCCTGCCTTGGTCCCCACATCCAGATGCTCTGGTCTGTTCCTTCCTTCCTCCTACCCCCTTGTTGGTTAATTCCACTCTATAGCACTGGATGAGATCCACAGTGCCATTTTCTCTACTCCAACTTTCAATGCAGGAAATACTGATGTGTAATTTTAACAAAAGTTTACCTTAGTCTCAGTCACTAAAACAGCTCTAGGAAATATTTCTCTATTTGTGTATTTCCATTATATATTATAGCTTTCTCCTGTAATATAGTATGTGGCTATAAAGTAGAGGGTATAAATGTGGTCCAATTTATTTTTATACAATAAATATAGATTTAATGTTTTATAATAAATTGCTGCTAGTGTAAAAATTTACCTCTTATAATAGCATACTTTATTATTTCTAAAGTTGCCAAGGTGATCTTTTTTATTTTATATAGTTGATAACTTTATTTTGCAATTGACAGGAATAATTTCAAACTAGGGTATGCCTTCATCACAAAGCAAATAAATAGTATTTTCATGTGAGTGAAGAGAAAAAATAGGTTCAGATAAAAGTAGCATTATATAAAGGATCATGTTTCAATTTTATAGTCTTTCTGTCTGTGATACAACATTTGACTTGTAACCTTCCTTTTACATTCACCATCTGCATACTGCTAGGATATAGGAAGTGTGAGATGAGTCCAGGTCGTCTGGCTGTATAATAATATTAAGTATGCGCATAACATCTAAATAGAGTGAGCCTGGACTGGAGCAGTGCACTAGAAGTCATATAATTTCTGTTTTCAAGTCACCACTCATTTGTTATGTCCTTGAGCAAATCATTTAACCTTTCTATGCCTCAGACTTTTCAATGAAATAGAAAAATATCTACTGCCATTACAGGCACTTGCAAAAAAAAAACAACAATGAAAATTAAAACTGCACAGTGTTTTTTACATAATAGTGCTTTAGAAACGAAATAATTCCTGGACATTAACTTGCAAACAAGCCAGGTCTCCCTCTGCTGCCATCTTTGTATGTGCCCCCTCCTTGTTAGCCTCGGAGGAGGGAGACAGACGCATAACTCTAGCTGGTTATAGACAGATGCATAACTCTAGGAGTCCAGACTACCATAATAATAACAACATCTATCAAGCACTTACTAGTGTCAGGCACTGCTGTAAGTGCTTTACATATATTACCTCTATTAATCCTCATGCTAACTCCATGAGGCAGGCACTCTTGTCAGTCCGCTGAGGTTAAAGAGATTGTCCAAGGTTATATGACCAACATAAGGTGAAGACACATTGTACTCTGGTGGTGGCATCCCACAATCCCCTGCGAGGCACAGACTCCTCCACCCTATGACAACACCTCCTAGGGTCAGAGAGGTTAGTATCTGGACGGGCTCTGTTTGCCTGAAAAAAAAAAGTCCAAGAACTCTCTTGTGAAAACTCTTCCTACCGGAAGTGATGAAGAGGAGCTGAAGACAGAACTGAATCAATGCTGTCAATGTTGAAATAAATGGATATTTTTCAAAAGTCTGATGCCTGTAACTTGGAGTGTTGTCTGGACAGGCCAGCCACTCAATTATTCCACTGAGAGCTATTGATTATCCATTATGTTCTAGGTCCCATTGTTGGTACTGAAAAATCACCAGTGGACATAAAAGATAGAGACTATGCCTCTGAAATAATTCCTTCTGAATTCCGCTATGTGGAAAAGAGATGGAGAGTATAAAGAGAGAATACACAAGTAATTAACAAATAAATAGTATCTTCAGATAAAAAAAAATGTGACCTGGTTAAGTTGCTGCTTAGATTTCCCACTCCACATCAAAGTGCCTGGTTCTAGCCCTGGCCACTCTGCTTCTGATCCCACTTCCCGCTTATGTGCACCCTGGGAGACAGCAGGTGATGGTCCAAGAACTTGAGTTCTGACCTGGATGAAGTTCCTGGCTTCTGGCTTTCACTTGAGCCAACCCTGGTTTTGGTAGGCTTTTGGGGAGTGATCTCTCTCTATTCTCTCTCTCTCTCTCTCCCTCCCTCCCTCCATCCCTCCCTCCCATTCAAATAAAATGTAAATAAATAAACACATTTTTAAAAAGAAAGAAAAATGCTATGACAGAGTCTGAGAAGACTTGTTCCTGAGTCCTGGGGAGAGAAGAAACTGGAGTTAAAGGAGCTGTTTATGGAAAGAAATTGCCACTAGGGATGGAGTAATTTTTGTGATACTAATGTGAATGAGAAGGTCTTTTCACACTTAAGTTGCTCTGAAAGGAAACATAAACACAACAACATAAGCTAAACACTGAGTCAGCCTTTGTGTTTTTATCTATAGTGGAAAATATACCTTGTTCTTTATCCCAAGACAAATGAAAAGCAAGAATAGGGAATTTACCAAAGTGATTAACTATAATAATAAACATGAAAAAAGTAAACAGGAAAATAAGCTGATCTCACTATAAAGGGAGGTACCTTTCTCTGAAGGGAGGAGAAAACTTCCACTTTGACTATGACCTTGTCTAAATAAGATTGGAGTTGGAGAACTCAAAAGGCTTCCATAGCCTTGGCAACTCATGACAAGAGCCTCAGGTGATTACTGACGCCATAAACAAGAGTGTCAATTGTTAAATCAACAACAGGAGTCACTGTGCACTTACTCCCCATGTAGGATCTCTGTCCTTAATGTGTTGTACAATGTAAATTAATGCTATAACTAGTACTCAAACAGTACTTTACACTTTGTGTTTCTGTGTGGGTGCAAACTGTTGAAATCTTTCCTTAATATATACTAAATTGATCTCCTGTATATAAAGAGAATTGAAAATGAATCTTGATGTGAATGGAATGGGAAAGGGAGCGGGAGATGGGAGGGTTGCAGGTGGGAGGGAAGTTATGGGGGAAAAGCCACTGTGATCCAAAAGCTGTACTTTGGAAATTTATATTTATTAAATAAAAGTTAAAAACATGAATATGGACAAGGTTTTTCTTTAAATGGGTTGGCATGAATTTTAAAAAATATAATAGAGAATAGATGTGAAAAATATAAAATGTTCTATCCAATAACAATTCATTCAGCGTTTACTATATTGTTGTAGTTTCCTAGGCACTGGGATGTATACATGTATTCAACGCATATGTATGGAACATCTACTGTGCACAGTCTGTGTTCCTAGGGGACAGGACAGATATTGTTCCAGCCCTCATAGACATTATATACTAACTGAGGAGGCAGAGAAAGTGGGAGAGGGAGGAGGAAGAAGGGTAAGAAGGGTGGGAACGTGGGCAGGAAGGAGAGTTGCGTGGGAAGTATCTCTATGTTCCTAAATCTGCATATGTGAAATACATGAAACCTGTATAACTTAGATAAAATGTAAATAATAATCACAAGGGGTTGGCATTGGGTACCGTGGTTAAGTGGCGCTCGGGACACCCCCACTCCACATGGGAGTGCCTGGGTATGAGCCTTGGCTCTGCTCTGGATTAGGGCTTCACTCTAATGCACATCCTGAGGGGCAGCAGTGATGACTGAATTCGTTGGATCCCTATCACCCATGTGGGAGGCTTGGATTGAGTTTCCATCTCCCAGCTTCAGTCTGGCCCAACCCTGACTGTTGCAGTTATTTAAGGGGTGAACAGACAGAAGATCTCTGTCTCTCTGACCTTCAAATCAAATAAGTAAATTATAAGCATGTGATGAAATATACATTTAAAACAGTTAAAATTCTTTTAATGGAGATTTATAGTACCTATCAGGGGTTAATAAAATTAGTAACTTGATCAGGGCAGGTGGAGTTTCCTTTGAAAATTTAACATTTTATCTGAATTCTGAAAGATGAGTAGAAATGACAGGGCAAAGAGGAGGGGACAGCACTTTCCAAGCAATCCTCCCAGAATGAGCAAAAGCATGAGATGAGAAGAAGCAAATGGTCTGAGAAAGTAAAAGGAAAAGCAGGGTGGGAGTGCAGGAAGCAAGAGACAAACAGCACCAGGAAGGAGGAGATGAGAGGGAAGGAATCGTGGAGAGAAATGAGTAACCACAGACCTGATTTAGGTAGACCAGCAACATGACCAAAAACAGCAGGAAAAATGCAGATAAGCTCGGTCCTTGAAGAGTCAATTTCCTAGTGGAGGTATTTTCAAACGCAGGAAGTACAAGTTGGCATAACAATTTTCTTGGGCAATTAGATGTTATTTGTAAATTTAAAATGCGTTTGAGTCCACCAATCTTTCATATCCCATAGAAATCCCTGGGTCTGCCTATCAATATTACTGAAAAAATTAAAAGCAACCTGATGTCTACCAAAAGGTATCAAATTAATACAACATAATACAATCATACAATGATGTACTATGCAGCTATTTAAAAAGAGTGATATGAATTTGTATATA
Organism: Sylvilagus floridanus; assembly: GCA_949820135.1. Lineage (NCBI taxonomy): Eukaryota > Metazoa > Chordata > Mammalia > Lagomorpha > Leporidae > Sylvilagus > Sylvilagus floridanus. The sequence continues at coordinate 109,247,608 of OX463226.1, forward strand.
CCACCCTGTAAAGGTGATTTTTAAATAGGAAACCACATTTCAGGTTATAGGTATAGTTCTGGTCCTAATTTTCTTAGAAACTAATATGTACATATGGCATAAAACTTTGTTCGTTGAAAACTCCTGTTTTGCTAGATTTTTATCATCACTTATTAATCAAAGTATGATATTTATCCCATACACAGTATATATACATATATGCAACAAATGTAGAGGAGATATTTTAAACCAAACATACATATTTATTTTTTAAAAAAAGCAGAAAACAGTTAAGACAGAGTGGAAAAAAAAGTCTGATGTTTATTATTTCTGGTCAGCACACTCATTTGTTTTAACATGGTGACAACTGGTAGACAACATAACCAATTCAAATTTACACAGGCAGAGAACAAATTCCATTTCCAACTTTTGAATAATTTCTTATTGATTACTTTATTGGCATTTGTTTATGACCAATAAAGCATGAAATATTTGCAAGTAACAATTCATTAATTTGTGTTACATCTAATTGTAAGTAACCAATAAATAATTGTTAAATCATAAGATTATCATAAAAGCTTACTTCTGACGCCTTAAACCCAGAAAATCAGCCTAGTATACTGTAGTTTTATAAGACATTCAATCCCATGTTCAAGAATCCCAGATTTGCCTTTTAAAGAGAACAGTCAATCGGACTGCTCTCAAAGAAATTATCGTAGTTGCAGCTCAGTCTGCTCTCTGAAATGGTATTTCTCCAGACACTGCAGACTTCCTTTAAGGATAATGTCACAGCTGACTAAGATCTCATCAAGGACCGCTAATGTCCATTAAAATCATTTCAAATGCCTCAGCTGAAGCCAGCAAAGTGTCATTTAATTATGCAGGATTCCTGATTGCTCGTCATCAACCCTGTTCTCTTTCAGTTCTTCGCCCCTTGTGTGTCTCCTCTGTGAAGAGTTCCCATTAATCTGAATAGCAGCTTTTGTGAAGGAAGAAGCAAGTAGGCACAATGAGGGGAAGAGGATCAGCCAGAGTATGAAAAAAAAAAATTAGAAATTCTTTTCTCTGAAATTTCTATAACCCTCTCATTCACCAGTGTGCTTATCAGATAGCCATTTTACAAATTTTAATCTCTGTTTAACTTAAGTAAAAACCAACGTTAATATATTTCAAATGAATGAGATTTGTAAAATAGTAATATGTTTTCAGAATAAAAGGTAGTGTCTCATTGACTGTGGATTAAATGGGTTTGAAAGACACACTAAATAACAATTTAATAGACTTCTTCGCATGGAATGGCATGAGGAGTTTCTGTATCAAGTTTTCATAGGAAACATATCTTATGCTTTCACCTGGATAGCAACCTCATTGTAGAACAATACCATAGCTTATTTTTTGAGGATATATCTGAATTGTGTGATTTAAGAATTATCTAATATGGGCATTTAGCCTGGTGCTTGACGCCATTTGGATCCATTTATCCACATCACAGTACCTGAGTGCAATTCCTAGCTCCAGCTTCCTGCTAATACAAACCTTGAGAGGCGTCATGATGGCTCAGGTAGATGAATCCCTGCCACCCATATAGGAGATCTGGAGTGAGTTCCTAGCTCTTAGTAGCTTTCATCCATAAGAGTTCTGTGGGACAGCAGCGCCCTGGCATAGCCGGTAAAGCCACTGTCTGCAGTACCGGCATCCCATATGGGTGCTGGTTCAAGTCCCAGCAGCTCCACTTCCAATCCAGCTCTCTGCTATGGCCTGGGAAAGCAGCAGAAGATGGCCCAAGTCCCTGATCCTCTGCACCCGCATGGGAGACCCGGAAGAAACTCCTGGCTCCTGGCTTTGTATCAGCACAGCTCTGCCCATTGTGGCCATCTAGGGAGTGAACCAGTAGATGGAAGACCTTTTGCTCTCTCTGTCTCTGCCTCTCTGTAACTCTGTCTTTCAAATAAATAAATAAATCTTTAAAAAAAATTTAAAAAAGAGTTTTGTGGGACACCTTAGAGATGAACAAAGATAATATGTAAATAACGTTTTCAGCAAGGTCCTTTTCTGACAGTATTCTCTATGTCTTTCAAAAAAATGAGAATTCAGGAGTGTGTCTAAGTTTTCCATGCAGTTATTTTCTTTACTTCTCCTTGTTTGAGTTTTACTTTAAAATCTTTACTAATTCTTGCCTTCACATTTCAAGAGACGTTGGACTTTTTTTTTTTAAATAGGAGTCTTTCAGGAAATAAATTCCCACTTCTCTCTTTAAATATATGTGTGTGTGTGTGTGTGTGTGTGTATATATATATATATATATATTTGAAAGGCAGAGCTACAGAGAGAGGGAGAGCTAGAGGGAGAGATCTTCCACCTGCTGCTTCACTCCAGAGCTAGATCAGACCAAAACCAGGAACCAGGAGCTTCCTCTGAGTCTCCCAAGTGGGTGCAGAAGCCCAAGCACTTGCGCCATCTTCCACTGCTTTCCAGGCACATTAGCAGGGAGCTGGATCAGAAGTGGAACAGCCAGGAATCCAATCAGCACCCATATGGGATGTGGAGGCTGTAAGGCGGCGGCTTAATCTGCTCTGCCACAGTGCTGGCCCCACCTTAAACATGTTTATAGTGACACAATATGCATCTGTTCCACTCCCAGATACCCACACACACATTTGTCAATGGTTTATGCTCTCGATTTTGACCCAGTCCCAACCCCTGCCATTCTGGGCATCAAGGAGTAAACCATCATATAGGAGCTCTCTGTCTCTATATCTCTTTCTCCCTCCCTCCATCCGTTCCAGACAAATGATTATTTTTAAACTGGTGTGTTGTAAACATTTTTGTACAAAGAATTCTCCAACAATACCAAAAGAAAGCCATCAAGCCACTATTCATTCATTCTGACAGGTTCTTTAAGGATTTCATATTTCAATTATTTCAGCATATTGACATCAAGTGACTGAGAAAGACACAAAAAATATACAAGTTATTTCTTTACACAGCCCTCACTCAACAAAATAATTATTCTATAATTAGAAAAAGATGCATATAAACTCCTATTTTTGTTTTGTATTTCTGTAAGGTAGTAGATATCCTCCACCCCTCCCCCACCACTAATAAGATAATGAGGGATAAGTTTGGACACACCAATTGAGACAACTTTTCAAGGAGAGTGCATTAATTCTGTTTCCAGTGCAGCTTTACTGGGAGTCACTGACAATTGATAGTTGACAACCTGAGAGCATTTCCAGACTTGGAGCAGGTGCAGACTCCAGTAGGCGCACTCCACAGACAGAACAACAAAGCCCTCCTTGATGTGATTACACTTATTATTCTGTGATTGCTACTTCCTGATCAGGGAATACATTCAGTGATAAAAAAAAAATATGTGCCATAGAATTACCCATGGATTATGTATGAAATGTTGGGGAAATGGGAGGAACACAAGCTAAGGCTCTCAAGTTGTTGTAGTTGATGCAGTGAATGACAGCTCCAGATGGAATTCGGTGCAACACAGGACTGTGATTAATAGATTGTGTTTGTTTGAAAGAAAATGGGCATGGAGTAGAGCAGAGTATTTTTGAAGACTTTGTTTCAGGGAAGGATAAGTAGGTATAATATATGAGGCCCTAATTGTTTGAGTATGCATAATTTAAAGAAGCAAATACTGATAGAGAGCACTCTGGTAGGAATATTCTTAGTAATGGCTGTGTGTGTATGTGTGAAGTTCATCTCTCTAAAACATTGCTTTTGACCACCTACTACACATCATATGTCAGCCATGTAGAAAAGTAGATTCAGCTTCTGCTGTCAGTGCCAGATCAGGATTAAGGAGGAGAAATGTCAAGGAGTGGGTGGGAATTTAAATATCTATCAACAGAGGATTTGTAAGCTGGGCAAAACAAATATGTACTTTAGAAGAAAGATTGAGATGTTTGCCTGGGCTCAGATCCCTGGATAACTGAGTAAAAGACCCCAAATTTGCAAACTGTGAAAGCCAGGGGAGACATGAAGAGTATAAAGCTAAGCTGAGGATGCTGTAATAGCACAACTTCTCTAAACATGGAGATTCTCTACGGATTCCTTTCTAAGGCTCTGGAATCTGGACCTGGTGGTAACTTTCGTTTTGTTAGAAGGATCAGTTGTCTGAGCCCAGTGGTTCCCCAAATTAACTGCTCATCAGAATCCTATTGATGCTCATATCTCACCTTTAGAACTTCAGATTAATTTGCCAAGAGTTAGGACCCAAGCATCAGGTTTCCTAGGGCAGCTTGTAGATAAAACTGGAAAAGACACATAGAGATAAATGAAATCACATGGTGTCTTTAAAAACCATTTCCTCATAAACTTTTTCAAATCCTCACTTTTTGCATGTACATATATCTGTGTGTAATTGAAACTGTACATAAATAAGTTTACATTATTGGTGTTTTTAAAAACTTCTGAAAACATACACACATAGTAATGAATATGTCAGGGCCAGCGCAGTGGCATAGTGGGTAAAGCTGTGGCCTGCAATGCTGGCATCCCATATGGGCGCCAGTTCAAGTCCCAGCTGCTCCACAGCCAATCCAGCTCTCTGCTGGCCTGGGAAAGCAGTAGAAGATGGCCCAAGTGCTTGGGTCCCTGCATCCGCATGGGAGACCCAGAAGAAGCTCCTGGCTCCTGGCTTTGGTTCGGTGCAGCTCCAACCATTGCGGCCTACTGGGGAGTGAACCAGCAGATGGAAGACCTTTCTCTCTCTCTCTGCCTCTCTTTCTCTCTCTGTGTAACTCTAACTTTCAAATAAATAAATAAATCTTTAAAAAATGACTATATTGCAAAGAATGCAAATTAAACCAAGTCCTTCAGTTATTTAGAGACAACTGAAAACAATTACAAGAGTAAAAAAATATATTGGGAAACAGAATGGATCGTGGTAACTGTAGAAATTAAAGTTCTCATAGTTAAGTGGGTTACAACAACACGGCAAGAAAAGGAGACAAAGGAAAAAAAATGAGAAACAATAAACATGAAAGGTTTTTCAGCATTGATTCCACTTCTGACATTAACTCATAACATTGTCTTCATGTTATTCAGTATCTCTGTGAGCAAGAGTATATTTCAAATGCCTGAGTTATATAGTATACAGTGCTAAATGCAATTATTCTTTTAAATAACTACATCAAATATCGTTCTTTGGCATAAAAATAAAAATTTTTTTATTAAAAAAAGGTGAAAAAGTGCCATTCTTTTTAGGAAGGCTGTGCAGGAAGCAGGAAGCTTAAGGAACTCTTTACACTTTCCATTAAATTTTGCTGTAAACCTCACATTTCTCTAAAATGCAGTCTATTTTAAAAATTAATAATACGGAATGTTAGCCACCGCTTGGGATGTCTGCACCCCATATTGGATTTCACGTCCTGGCTCCATTTGAGATTCCAGCTTTCTGCTTATGTGCACCCTGGAAGGCTGCAGGTGGTGGTCCCAGTACTTGGGTCTCTCTTCCCCTTGTGGGAGGCTCAGGTAAGGTTCCAGGCTTCTGACTTCTAGGACCCAGCTCTGGCTGTTGTGCATATTTGGGGAGTGAATCAGTGGGTAGAAAAAATCATTCTCTCTCTCTCTCTCTCTCTCTCTCTCTCTCTCTACCTTTGAGATAAATTTTTAAAAAATTTTTTAGATTTTATTTAAGGTATGCAAATTTCACGCCTGTCATATACACAAATTTAGGAATATAGTGAGACTTCCCACCCTATCCTCCCTTCTGCCCGTGTTCCCACACTGTTCCTCCTCTCTCTCTTATTCCCACTCTTAATTTTTACAAGGATACAATTTCGGTTTATTTTATACTCTTAAGATTAACTTCACATACAGTAAGTAAACAGTTCCACAAATAGCATGAGGGAAAACACACTTCCTCAACAATAGAGACCAGTAGTAAGCAATCACTGAATTTCAAAATGTCAATTTACACACTACATTTTAAACACTCTAAGAATGAAAGCCAGTGATAAGCCACTGCTTGTAATGTTGGCATCTTATATCAGAATGCTGGCTTGAGTCCTAGCTACTCTGTCTCCCACCCATCTTCCTTCTAATATGACTGGGAAGGAAGTGAAAGATGGCCCAACTACTGGATCCTCTGCCATCCATATGAGAGACCAGGATGAAGTACCTGGCTCCTGGCTTAGACTTGGCCCAGCCCTGGCTGTTGCAAACATTTGGGGAGTAAAACCATGGGACTAAAGATTTCTCAATCTCAATCTCTCTCTTTCTCTCTCTCCCACCCCCAACCCCCTAACTACTCTGGTCTCTGTCACTCTGTCTTTCAAATAAATATCTTTTAGAAAATAAGTGATGAAAAAATTCAAAAGCCAGTTTATAAAAGAAGATGTCTCACATGAGTTTGCTATAAACGCATACATGCAAACACACAAGACAATTATTGAAGACAAAACGGGTTGTAGAGGTGGCAGGATTGGAGGTAAATTTTATTTCCCTCTTTTCCTAACTTCCTGCAAGCAGAGTCTTTAAAATAGGAGATTTACTCAATATCGGGCATTGCCTCAGGATGCCATCAGGATTGCCCATGACTGTAATGACCAGGTCCAGCTATAAAATGCCACACACTCGTGTCCTTCCCCCTTTTCTTTGATTTGCCTTGCTTGTCCCAATGCCTCGTTAGCATGATTGGGAAATGAGATACCAAGCATTTAAATGTTTATAGAGCCACTTAATCTTCTCTCATTTCCAGAATTCAGAGGAACAGAGAAACTTCTAGAATTATGGAGAAGGGATAAGAAGTGGAATGTTGCTAAGTATGAGGCAGTTCATTTTCCTTCATTTTATTCATGTAGCATTATCTGAAATGGCAATTTACCTTTCGCATGGTCCATTAAATGAATGTCATCAATTTACCAGATTATGTCACATCGTGATGGGGAGAACTGTGTCGTTAGCCATAGGCCTGTAACAAACAGAGGGCCTGCATTATTTTCCTCCTGTTCAACCAGAGGCATATTTACAGCACCTTACTTTTGCAAATGGCTCCTCTCTTTCTCATTTATGAGCATAACACAAGTCAATATGCATTGTGGATCTTTGAGGGCAACTCATTAAGCATTTGTCCTTGATGTTTCTCTATCTTCTGATAAACACAGAGAAATTTGAACACAACTAGTTTTAGCTGCATCAAGGATTTTCTTTTTGCTTTAACTTTTACTTCATTCTTGATTTTGTACCAAATAATATCAAATTATCTGCATCAATTACTGCATTTTTGTACACAAAACTTTTCCCTCATAGTCAGACTTCCTGCCAGGGGAAGGATTATCCAGTATATATGGATAAAAATTACCAATAGAACATCTTTGAAAGCCAATTCCTGTGAATATCCCCCACCTCCATCTCCTCCATTTCCAAACTCCATTAATAAGTTAATAATCTCTGTCTCTACATCATTAAAGACTTTCTTACAGGCAACATATACCTAGTATTTTTGAGAAGACAAGCAAACTCTACTTCTTAAAATCATTAGATTTTTGTTATGGTCTCTATTTAATTAGTAACAAGGAACTACACTCATCTTGGAAGTCAAACTTTTATTCAATTTTTTTCTCTCTGTACTGATCCAGTTTACATCCCAATATCCCACTGCTCCACAAATATGAATCCATGTTCCTAACTGCCTAGATTAGCTACTTGGTCACCAATATGACATGCACATTCTGTCCAATGCCTATACCTTGGGTAGGTTTCTTCCTGAAAGTCCCTTGGGGGCCTCTTCACTCAATGTCAAGTGAAATTTTTCTGTGAAGATGGCAAGGAATCCAAGACTTGATTCTGACTCCTAAATAGTGGCTGACTTCATTTTCCCAAACCCAACATGTTGTCAAGGTCAAAGACAAAGATTAGACTGCGGGAATTCTGGTAATTTAGTTTTCAAATGCTGAAAAGTACACGGAAATAAGCGACTTTAATAAAAGAGCTTAGAAAGAAGATAAAATAGGGTGTTCTGCATTATAATCCATGTTTTGGTCCCTGACATGTATACCTCTATATTTAAACCCCTAATTTGAACTTATAAATTCATACCCCTTTTTTCTTTTCAGGAAACATTATAGACCAAAAGTCTTTATGTGCTGTATTTTGACAGACACTTAACAATAATAGACCATTATGAATAGTGAGTATTTGATATAGAAATGAAAGAAATACCCACATCTCTATTCTGAAGAGGGAATCCATTACATATTACACAGTGGACTTGCATTATTTTCCATTTAATTGGAGGGTCCACTAAATAAAATCAAGCTAAGTCCTTTTTTATTGTTATCCCCTAGGGTGTCTATTGAATAAGAGTTTTAAAAGAAGATTTATTTATTTTTTGAAAGAGAGTTAGATTGCTAATATTCTGCTAATATTTTGGAAACACAGATGCAATCACACCAGTTTTTGAAGGTGGCTTTCTCCCGGGATGGTTGTTGTGCAGGAGGGTTTACTGGGAAGAGATTTATGAGGTCTCAAACAATGGCTTGACCTGTGTCTCAAGCTTGTCTGCTTGGAAGGTCCCTCTTGTGTCATTCTTGCTTTCTCCCTTTTTTTTTTTTAAAAAAAAGATTTATTTATTTGAAAGACAGAGTTACAAAGAGAGAGAGGGATGGAGAGCGAGAAGGGGCTTCCGTTCACTGGTTCACTCCCCAGATGGCTGCAACAGCTAAGGCCCAGCCAGGGCTGAAGCCAGGAGCCAGGAGCTTCTTACAGGTCTCCATATAGCTGCAGAGCCCCAAGGAGTTGGGCCATCCTCCATTGCTTTCCCAGGTACATTTGCAGGGAGCTGGATCACAAGTGAATCAGCTGGTACTTGAACTGGCACCCATATAGGATACAGGCACTGTAGGCAGCAGTTTTATCCACCACACCACAGCACCGACCCCTGAATAAGACTTTATAATGGGGTCTGCAAAATCGGTGAACCCAAATGAAATTAGTGTCTATGATATCAAAGGAGCAGACATATTTCAGGGCCTGTTAGTCTGGAATGTAACTACTATTAGTTTGTAAGAGCTGTCTGTAAAACCATTACCAAAGGATGGTACTTTCTTTGAACAATGATACACCCAATTACCAAAGCAATACAAAGAAGGATCTGAACCTTCTTTCTCCTCACTTCTGATCTCTAAATCCTGTGGATTCTACTGCCAGAGTGCCAGCTCTGCCTGGGAGGCTCACACTATCAGGATGGTGGGGCCACAACGTTCTTCCACAAGAAGCACCAGAGACAAGTTTCAGTGAACATGTCCATTTGCTAACAAGCATAAGCTTTTAAAGGGCAGGCAGAGGGGACATAGGCAGTCCAGGGCAACACTGATTCTATAGGATAAAGCTGATATGCTGCTCCAATCAGCTTGAAGGTCACATAGCATATGCAGCCTTCCAGGTGGTCCTTATGGGTCTGGACCACACCCGGGAGCTGTTTATCTGATCCACAATTACAAGGCTCTTCAACAGGAAGCAGGGGCTCCTGCCCCCTGCCAGCAGTCAGGTCATAGGGTCCTTCCTGGGAGGCATGGAGTGCCATGTCCTCTGAACCTCTTGCCTGGGCCAGGCAGGCAGTGTCCCAGCCAGGAACAGGATCACCCACAGCAGAGTAGTCTAAACTTCCCTCTACCACCATCTCCAAGGTCTCGGAACCATCACCGAAGACTTCTTAATACATCTTACTGCATCTGTCCTTACCCTAAGAGCATTTGACCACAGTTCTATCCCTAGAGCTCAGCTCCTGAAATGCTATTCAAACTATTGATTCCCTCTCACAAAAGCTGATGATGGTTGACAATTGCCTTCAGCATACATTTCACATTCCTTAGGAATATTGATGTTTTTGACATTGTTTTTTGTCACACTGATTTCATTTTCTATCTATGCCCTACAATACAGAGATAAAATGTTGTAACACATTGTTTTTTTTTTGTCAATGGTGTTTTGCTTTGATTTTCATTTTTGGTAGAGCCTGACACCGTTGGTTTCCAAATTATGATCTATAGTTTTTTGAATGCAGAATCTTTGTAACTAGACAATGAGATGGCAAAAATTTTGACTATACTTAAACATTTTCACCAACCAATTTACTGTTTTATGAGACATAATTCGTATAACATAAAATTCATCTTTTCCAATAAAGCAATTCAGTGTTTTCTGTATGTTCACAAAATGATGCAACTGCCACTATTATCTAATTTAAGAATATTTTCACCATATCAAAAAGAAAACTACTCATTACCCTTATTGGCCAGTCCCCTTTCCTCAGTCTATTATCTATCTCTGTGGATTCACATACTATGAATTTTAAGTAAATGTAATAACAAACGGGCCTTTGTTTCTGGCTTAGTTCTTTTACACAATGTTGACAACATTGATCCATTTTGGAGCACGTTTAAGTACTTCATTCCTTTTTGTAGTTTAATAGCACTCCATTATGTGTCTGTACCACACTTAGTATTCATATCAATTCATGCAACTTGACTGCTCGCACTTTGGGGCAATTATAAATAATACTGCTGTGAACATCATTTACAAGTTTCTCTGTGGACAATACATTTTTATTTATCTTGAGACATAACTAGGAGTGAAATTGCTAGGTCATGTGTTGACTCTAATCTTTTGAGAAAATGCCAAACAGTTTTCAAAGTGACAGTACTATTTTATCTTCCTTCTAACAATGCATGAAGATTCCAATTCTCTGTGTCTTTGCCAGCACATGTTATTGTCTGTCTCTTTCCTTATAACCATTCTAGGAGGTTTCAAGTAAAACCTCACTGGGTTTTGAGTTGCATTTACCTAGTGACTAATTATATTAATCATATATTCATATGATTACTGGTCATTTGTGTATCTCCTCTGGAGAAACAGCTATTCAAATCCTACCTAATTTTTTAAAAACAGAATCATTAAGCATTTCATTGTTGATGTAACAGCACTTTTAAACCTGTTTCTTCTTTCTTTTACCAGCTATCTACTACCAGATATACACAGATTTATGTATTATATAAAGTCATCTGTCATATATCAAGAAAATCACTTCTTTAGTGCTTATGTATTTCTTTTTACCGTCTTAATGGTTCTGCCACTTAGTATACTGGCAGCGTGGTGGCTGGTACTGCAACTTCTATCTCATCTCCTAAAGCCATGTGACTCTGATCTACTCAGTTAAATGTCCTCATCAATAAATAGGATTAATAGAGGCTAAACATCTGAGCTTGGGCTGAGGAAAGCATGCAATACTGTGTGAGAAGACCTCAGAAAAATCATTATAGAGGCATGCATCTGGTAGTGAATAGGACACGGTTTGCACCACACACATCCCATATTGACATGCCTGTGTTGGAGTCCTAGCTATGCTCCGAATTCCAACTTCCTGATAATGCTCACCTTAAGAGACAGCAGGTAGTAACTGAAGTTATTGGGTGCCACCCATGTAGGAGACTGGGTTGGTCTGCATTCCTTGCTCCTGAACATTTGGGGAGTAAAACAGCATTCATTCTCTCTCTCTCTCTCTCTCTCTCTCTCTCTCTCTCTCTCTCTCTCTCTTTGATATGCACACGCATACACACACACACACACACACACACACGCCTCTCTGTCTCTCTACCTCAAAAACAAAACAAAAAAATAAACTTTTATAAAAGCTTGCAACTAAAATGGAATTAAAGACAAAAATAAAATCCTATCAACTTCATTTCTCCGCCTAAGCTCCATCAAGATGAAGACACATTTGTGAACAAAAATACCAGCCTTAACTGTTTCCCTTAAGAATTGAGTATACTAAGAAGTTAACCATGTCAATACAGCCTTTTTTTCATTATTAAGAGTCTAAAGACTCTTTTTTAAGATTAAGGGAAGAAGTCAGAATGAGCTAAATCGAGACAACGATGTGTATGCCTAACAATTTCCCAGAGAAACTTTTGCAAAAATTTTCCTTGTTTGATGAATGAGCAGGAGCACCATCATGGTGAAGGAAGACTCTCTAGTGAAGATTTTTCAGACTTTTTTAAACTCAAGTTTGACCAGCTTTCTCTAAACACTCTCCTAATAAATAGATGTTCTCACTCTTTGGCCCTCCAAAAAGTCAAGTACAAAAGTCTTGAGTGTCCAAAAAAACTGTTGCCATGATGTTTGTGCCAACTATTTAACTTTTGACTGGACTACTTCCAACTCTCAGCAGTCATTGCTTTGATTGTGACTTGTCTTTGGTTCTACTTGTGAAACCATGTTTCACAGATAGAAATATTAGAAAGAGAGACAGACAGACAGACAGACAGGGAGTGCAGGGACTCTACAGGAAATAGTGGTTGCCAAGCAATTTCTGTACTGTTGAATCTCAAATTACTTCTGAAGTTTTAGTTGCTTTTTGCACATAATTCTTTATGCAAAGAAATTTCAGTACAGGTATAGCTGCTATATACAAAGAAAATTGAGTTCAGGTGGATTCCTTCCAACTTTCATTAGATTAATTTCCTGGCAAGAAGTGGTTTGGCTTCACCAGGAAATGCCAAATCATCATGCCCTACCCAGAAATCCTCTCCAGTATAGAAAAGTAGAGGAGAAATACCTTGGACTAACATTTGTATACCCTTAATCTCACTGAAAGATTAAGCAAAGAAAGACAATTAGTGACTGCATAAGTGACCTCTGAGGATAAGAGCAACTTTCTGAAAACTCAGGTAGTAGTCCAATTACATCTGGACAAAGCTTAAAATCATTTGACAAGGAAAACTAATTTTTTGTGTGTATTTACCAAGAAAATTGTGAGCCTTCACACATTCCCATTTTTCCTGTAACTGATTAGTTTTGCAAAACACTTATTTCTTATTTGTGAATAGAATATTTAAATTGGCAAGTTTTTACTCAAGTGAATTGTTTAGTGATATCTTCTATAATACCCAGCTTGATACAGCAAAGTGATACCAAAATTCACCTGCATCCTCATTGTTGTCTCTGTGATTAAGGTCAACCCAATTAATATGGGCACATCTATAAAGGAGAAAGTCGGCTAAATGAAAGTCAGCACACTTCAGGAGTCCATGGGTGACTGTACTACGCTAACTATAACAGATCACTTTCTTTGGATGATTTGGTCATTTTTCTAAATCGTATCATTCACAGATCATTAATTGGTATCAATGTATGATTATCTAACAATAATGGAAGCAAATGTAACCATTACAATTTCAAGGATCAGACTCATCAAACACGCACAGTTTCTATAATTGCTTTCATAGAGACTAAGAAGACTACTTTTTATGTTTTATGGTTATAATCCACTTTAATTGAAATGATTCAACCAGCAATTATGAGACTATTATTGCTCACTATGTCATTATGCAACTTTTCATTACCAAATAAAAATATTATTGGCACAAAAATCCTTTCGATGTCATTTTTAATAAAACAAAGAGAGAAATAAATGGATATTTGACCTTGTCTGTTACAAACTTCTGAATTAATTTATATTTCTCCTAAACAAAACAAGGGAAATCATATCAACTAAACTAAACTTATGTAGGAAAATTTACATTATGAAATACTTATATCAAAAATGCAACTAGGCGATACAATTTAAGAATCTGTAAAGGCCAAAACAAAATACTGCCCATATCCTAGGTAGATACAATCTGTCCTTAAAAGAAAATTAAAATAAATTACAAGATACTGTTTTCTACAGCAAAAACATAAGTGAACATTTCCAACTTCTCTGTGCAGATAATATCTGATGGGACCATCACAAAGCCATTAGTCCTGTTAACACATATGGCATGTTTCAACAAATGTTTATGCTTGTAAATGGCATAGCTAAATGAGAAATATTACAAAGTGATTTAAAATGAATTTCAAGAATAATGGTATAGCCAATGTTTTACAGCAATGATATCACTTCTAAGAAATTTACATGAAAATAGTAATTATACAAAAATATATTTCACAGAATGTTAATTACTAGAGACCCTAGGGTTAGGAAGGATTGGAGTTTCGATAAAACAAATTAGGTGAAGCTGGGTGTGGTTCATTAGTTGTGACAAATATACTAATCTGATATGTTAATAGGAGAGACATGGTAAGGAGTATATGGAACTGTTTGCATTACTCTCACACAATTTTGTTTCATAACTTAAAACTATTCTGAAATAAATTGCTTAAAAAGTCACATAAATATGCCAACTGCAAATTATATGCAATGAAGAACTCTAAAAGAAATTGAAATGTTCCACAGCAGATGAATACTTCAATCAATTCTAGCATAGTAACACACTTACTGTAATATTACTTATTCATTATAATATAATTATAAAATCCATGTGAAAACATAAAGCTTCAATTATCTAATGTTATGTGAAAAATGCAAAATTTACCATAGGCTTAGAATGATGTAAACATAGTTTTTAAATACAGAATTGTGTAAAGGATTCCACATAAATAGTGCATTGGTTAAGGCAATAAGAGTAATTGGCAATTAATGTTTTCAAGAAATAATCCTTTGCTTCAGTGTTTTTCTTCATTGTCTAAAGTAAAGAAAAATAGCTATGGGTATAGATTTCCAAGAAAGACAAAGTGAATTCAAAATAAGGCTTTCATAATTTAAACTATGCAAGAGATACAGAAAATATCAATGATGTTCTTTTAGGTTCATTTCAAGCTGGTAACCTAGAATTACCCTGCCAGCTATTTGTACAAAGAGAAAAATGGAGTGCCAGCTGCATATGCTCACCTGTTAAGAGTCTGCTCCAGGCACCACGATATACTTTGAAAATCCTAGATAGTAATATTTAACTTGTAACATCATATTTTGGCATGAAACATGTTAAATTGTCAGCACTTTATTGAAGTATGGTACAGGGTGTTTGATGTGCCATTATCTTCCACACAATTTGCCTTGAACTCATATCCTTATACCAGCTTTATCAAATGTGAGTATAAGGTATCTGTCTATTTCCTGTTAGATGGAAAGTGTGAATCATTACTAACATTGTAGCAAATATCTAAAGGCTACTGTGAGTTTATAGTTACAATAAAATGTTGTATCTAATGTACAGTTTTAGCGCTTTCTGATGTCCCTCTAATAGTAAAAGTGATAATTGTACCATTGGGCTGTTTTATGAGGCATTTGTTTCACCTCCAGAGTAGATAAACTGGAAGAATGAAGGTTAGAAATTTCATCCTGACAGTAGGACTAGCTTATTGCTTAGGAAAGAGTGTCAAAGACTATGTGATAGAAGATTTTGTATACATATTTTTTCTGCCTGTGCTTTCATTGACTGCTAAGCTGAAAATTAAAATTCAATTAGTACAAATTAATATTATGGAAAAACATGCATAAAAGAATACATGAATATATTTCCAATTCAAAAATGAATCTCATGTAAATTATAAAGTAACAACTGTATGGCTCATGTATAACTGATCTGCTGCATCAAATTTAACTTTAGTTGTGATGAATTCCTCCCCAGAGTTTTCTTTAGAATAAGCAGCGACTAGATTGAATGCTTGTTCATACCATGTACCAACATTTGAGTCTGTATCACTGTTAAAATTTCAAGGACTTGACTTTTCTAATACTTTCACAACTTTAAGCTGAAAATTTTAGGGAAGGGTAACATGCTGAAGGTAATATGTGAGTCATAACTACATTTTTAATCAGTTTTGTATTTGGAAATGACTGGAATTTACAGTCACAAAGAAAATAAAAAGAGTTCCATACCTGCTCATCATCAAATTTCGCCTGTTGTTAACATCTTACCATAACACATTTCTTCAAGCTGAGAAACGAATATCAGTGCATCCTTATTAACTAACTCCAGAGATCGCATTTCACCAGTTTCTCCAGTACTGCTGTTCTGCTTCAAGAGCTGATCCAGGATCACATTGCATTTAGCATAATTACTTACTGAAAAAAAGAGAGAGATGCATGTAAGTTATTTAATTATGAAATATCATCATTTTCCTGCTTCATGTACCACTTCACAGCTGAACTTGCACATAGTATAAAATGTAGATAGCAAAATGAAAAGTATAAAATAACATTCAAAATAAACAAGAGATTTTGTTTATATAATGTACATGTTCTGCCCCAAACTGCCATGGATAATTTTTATTGTGCACTGTATTTCTTCAAATCAAAACACTGAACCTCTTCCTGCAGGATCCTGTGATCTCTTTAGTGAGCAACTCCACTCTAGCATTCTCCACAAACACAATCCCAGTTATGTTCTGTCCAGTATAGGAAAGACGTGGTTGGATTTCACAGTCAACAAAGATAGCACTGATGTCCAATTAACCTATTTTTGCCAGAGTTCACATTGTTACCAATATTGCTGGTGAAACACAGGGCCTCCTGAGGTCCACTCACTGCTGCAGGTGCACAGGGAGATGACACCGTGCAGTTCCGATTACCTCTTGGGAAAACAACAACTCAGATTCTGCGCTTCTGTCTTTCCTTTATGCTGGTTCAACTTCATGGAGATACAACTGACAGAATTAGATATTAAGATGTACAACTGCATATTCTAAAACACATATATATTGGGAAGTAGTCACTAAAATCAATGCAACATATCCATCACCTCATAGAATTATGTTTTTGGTGATGAGAACAATTAACATACTCTTTTAACAAATGTCTAGGACACAATATAAGGCTGTTAACTGTAGACATTTTGGCATGCATTAGACCTCCAGAACTCATTCTTCTTGGATAACTGAAACTATATTCTCTTTGACCAAAATCTCTTCATATGCGCCCTAACCCTCAACCCCTGACAACAAATATTCTACTCACTATTTCCATTAGTTTGACTGTTTTCGGTTCTGCATATGAGCATATGCAGTATTTGTCTGTCTAGCTTATTTCACTACTGTTTTCTATGTCAAAAGGCAGAGTCTCTTTTTTAATGTTTAAAGAAAAAGATTTATTTTTGTGAAAGGCAGAGTAACTGAGAAGATGGGGAGAGATGGAACGATTTTTCCATCTCTCAGTTCATTCCCCAAATACCTGCAACAGCTAGGGCTGGGCAAAGCCAAAGCAGGAGCCAGGACCTACACCTGGGTCTTCCACTCGGCTGGCAAGGACCCAAGCATGTGGGCCATCATCTGCTGCCTTCCCTGCATTAGCAGGAATCTGGATTGGAAGCAGAGTTGCTGGGATTCCAACTAGGACTCAAATATGGGATAAAAGTGTCCCAGCAGGAGCTTAACCTCCTGTAACACAATGCCATCCACCCCTCATTTTTCAAGGCTGAATTATAATATTCCATTGTGTACATATGTACATATACTACATTTTCTTTTTTCATTAATCAGTCAATGGACACTTAGTTGTTTCTCTACATTGGTGATTGAAAAACTCATAACATATAGTCAAAAATGTAATGTGACCCTTTGTTTGAAGTGTTTTGCTTCTTTCTAGCAAAAGTAATTATTGTACAGGTCATGAAAGTCTTTGTATATCATATAATATATGAAAAGATATCAGATTTACCCAATGCCCTAGCTATAGGATGGCATATATATTAGACACACACACATATATAGATACATATAAAATGCACATATATGTATATATATATATATATATATATATGATACTGACCCAGTGTTCTGTTTACAGGACAATCTGTATTTCTGCTCTTAATGATAATAAAGTATATATAAGCTCTAGATTACCATTTCCCAGCCTATTTTAATGTGCTGGCATCAACTTTGTTGACATATTCACAGAACTAAAAACTTAAGACTTCATGGTTTAATGGACACTTAGGTTGATTCCATATCTTAGTTACTGTGAATAATGCTGGCATGAACATGGGATTATAAATAGGTCATTGACATTCTGATTTCATTTTCTATGAGTATATATCCAGAAAAGGGATTGCTGAAGCAAAGAGTAGTTCTACTTTTAATTTTTTGAAGAACGTTGTACTATTATTTATAATGGTTACATTAATTGACATATCCATCAATAGTATACAAGGATTCTCTCTTCTCTACATTCTCTCCACTACTTGTTATCTTTCATGTTTTTGACATTAGCTATTCCAACAGGTGTCAGGTAATACCTGATTGTGGTTTTAATTTGCATTTCCCTGATGATTTGTGAAACTAAGCATTTTTTATATAATTGTGTATCATTTGTATGTCTTCTTTTGGGAAATGTCTTTTCAAGTCCTAGGCCCATTTTAGTCAGATTAGTTATATTAAAAATTAGATATTCACATTCAGAAGAATGAAATTTTACTCTTTGCTAATATAATATGTAAAAATCAACTCAAATGAATGAAAGATTTATATACACAGATATAAAACATGAAGTTTTAAAGTTGACAGAGGGAAACAGGTTAAAAGCATTTTTACATTGGTCTGGATAAATATTTTTTATATATACTTGAAAAGCATAGGCAACAAAAGCAAAAATAGACAAGATTGCATCAAACTGAAAAGCTTCTGCATAGTAAAGGAAATAATCCATAGAGGAAAATTCAATGCATAGAATGAAAGAAGATATTTGCAAAGCAGATGTCTGATAAGGGATTGATAGTCTTTTATTCTATTAATTGCATTAATTGATTTTCATGTGCATTCCTGGGATAAAACTCAGTTGGTCATTGTTAACAATATGTTTATGTGTTTTTGGACTCAGATTTTTAGTATGTTGTTGAGAATGTTTGTGTCTATATTCATAAGGCATATTGATCTGTAATTGCCTTTCCATTTTGGTTCTGATATCGGGGCAATCCAAATTCATAAAATGAGCTAGAAAACGGTCCATGCTCTTTTGTAAGTTTAGAAGTTTGTGCTGATTCTTTAAAGCTGCCAGTGAGGTATCAGGAGTCTTCAAAAAAAGTTCATGTTTTATTAAAAACTGTACATGGATTTCAAAATATTTTTGTGCCACAATACACTTATATTTTAATTCCATTTTCCGTTAACTTTAAAAAATATCCTCTTACATAAACCTTACCACTGGGTAGCTCCATTCTCTTCCCTTTTTTTGTGCTACTAATGTTGTACATGTTGTGTCTATGTATGTTACATACTTAATGACATTATTATAATTTTGCTTTCTATAATCTTCTGTCTTTAAAGAAACAATATCATGATGATTTATATGTCAGTTTTCTTATGTGCCAGTTTTGGTTCCTTACATGCTCTTGTTTTATGGGTTACCACCTGGTATCATTTCCTTACCCCAATACAATCTCATGCCTCTCCTGACTCACTAACCCAGCTGTTGTCAAATACATTAGATATTAGAACTAGATGTTGGGTTTCTTTGTGTATGCATTAACATTTTATGGTCAATTTTAGAAAGCTTCCAGTAATTGTTGTTTGAACAATTTTTCTATCCCTTTCTCTCATCTCTGATTTCCCCATTATGTGTGCGTTAATGGTATTAATGATGTCTCCCATTTTTATTTATTTCTGCTCGGTTTTAGTCATTAATTTTACTCTGATTTTCAGATATATAATCTTTGTCTACCCTCAAGTTTGCCAATTCTTTCTTCTACCAGTACAAATCTACAATTGAGATTTTTTTGTAAGCTTTCAGTTATTAGACCATTCTATTCCAGAATGCTCTTCACCTCCCAGACCATTAGGGTTGAGTGTGACTTCTTTTTTAATAATGATTTGATTAAATTTTATTTAATAAATATAAATTTCCAAAGTACAGCTTTTGGATTACAGTGGCTCCCCCCCGCCATAGCGTCCCTCCCACCAGCAACCCTCCCATCTCTTGCTCCCTCTCCCATTCCATTCACATCAAGATTCATTTTCAATTCTCTTTATATACAGAAGATCAATTAGCATATATTAAGTAAAGATTTCAACAGTTTGCAA
This sequence comes from Sylvilagus floridanus, assembly GCA_949820135.1. Taxonomy (NCBI): domain Eukaryota; kingdom Metazoa; phylum Chordata; class Mammalia; order Lagomorpha; family Leporidae; genus Sylvilagus; species Sylvilagus floridanus. Next base: position 109,267,438 of record OX463226.1, read on the forward strand.
CCACATAAAAAAACATAAAGTGTAAAGTACTGTTTGAGTACTAGTTGTAGCATTAATTCACATTGTACACACATAAAGGACAGAGATCCTACATGGGGAGTAAGTGCACAGTGACTCCTGTTGTTGACTTAACAATTGACACTCTTGTTTATGACGTCAGTAATCACCCGAAGCTCTTATCATGAGCTGCCAAGGCTATGGAAGCCTTTTGAGTTTGCTAACTCCAATCTTATTTCAACAAGGTCATAGTCAAAGTGGAAGTTCTCTCCTCCCTTCAGAGAAAGGCACCTCCTTCTTTGATGGCCCTTTCTTTCCACTGGGATCTCACTTCAGAAATCTTTCATTTAGGATTTTTGGGTGTAGTTGTTGTTGTTGTTGTTGTTTTTGCCAGAGTGTCTTGGCTTTCCATGCCTGAAATACTCTCATGGGCTCTTTGGCCAGATCTGAATGCCTTAAGGGCTGATTCTGAGGCCAGAGTGCTGTTTAGAACATCTGCCATTCTATGAGTCTGCTGTGTATCCCGCTTCCCATGTTGGATCATTCTCTCCTTTTTAATTCTATCAGTTAGTATTAGCAGACACTAGTCTTGTTTATTTGATCCCTTTGACTCTTAATCCTATCATTATGATCAATTGTGAAATGAAACTGATCACTTTGGAGAGTCATTTATAAAAACCACATTTTTAGAAATCATGTCTGGGCCAGAGTAACTCATTTCTCAGTTAGAGGTTGTTGATCCAATAAAGATTAAAGCATTTCTTTTTTTTAATATTTTATTTATTTATTTGACAGGCAGAGTTACAGCCATGAGAGAGATACAGAGAGAAAGGTCTTCCTTTTCATTGGTTCACTCCCCAACTGGCCGCAATGGCCAGAGCTGTGCAGATTCGAAGCCAGGAGCCAGGTACTACCTCCTGGTCTCCCATGCAGGTGCAAGGGCCCAAGCACTTTGGCCATTCTCCACTGTTTTCCCGGGCCACAGCAGAGAGCTGGACTGGAAGAGGAGCAAGTGGGACCAGAACCTGGCACCCATATGGGATGTTGGCGCCGCATGTGGAGGATTAACCAAGTGAGCCATGGTGCTGGCCCCCAGTTTAAAGCATTTCTAATAGTTCAGTTTGAAATTTGCCTTCACGTCTACCACTTATGCCTTTTTTACTGCTCCTGTGTGCAGTCTAGTATCTATGTCCAGTCTCCTGGATCATGAGAATGACTGGTACACAAGAGGTTTCTTACTTCTCTGGTTCTTTCTGTTTATTTCCTGGGTGGCCTGTGATTTCTTTTGTTGCTACCAGTATTATAGACTTGTCAAACTCCCCCAAGTTGTTTAACACCAAGGTCTGTATAATTTCCAAAAAATTGCCCTTAGGCATGAACTTTTTTGTGCTTTACCCCCACTGAAATGAGTGCCCTCAGGAAGGACAATGGAGCTCTCAGTCCTTAGGACCTGTGTCTCCCCCGGGCAGAATCTCTATACACCACTGGCAGTGGAGACAACAGCCAGATTCTCACAGATAGACACTTCCAGTGTGCAAGAAATCCCTTGCCGAGGAAGTCTGACAGCCACTGTTCTTCTAGGCTTACAACTTTCAAAATAGATCCCATAACTTACAAGCAAGCTGAAGTAGGGGATGAGTGAAGTTCAGTATTCTCAAGTTATGACGCCTGGGGTAGAGATCCCAATCTACTGGAGAGAACCAGATGTCAAAAGAGAATTTGCCCTCTTGGCTATGCCTGCTTGCGTGGGGAGGTGAAGGGTGCCGGTGGACTGTGCCTCTAGGAATAAAACTGCAGCCCTAAACCAGGAGTTACGGGGAGAAAGAGCTCCCATCTTGACTACACGCCCTCTATTGCCTCTATTGGAGCTTTTAGGGGAGGGGGAAATCGGAGCCAGTCGTTGCTCAGATGCAATACAAAGTACACTGCTGTTCTTACAGAGGTCAAGCTCATCTTCTTGAATAAACACACTCCACTTGCTGTGTGTCCTTACAGCATTTCCCAGAGACTTTAAATGGCTTTTGTTCTTTTTTTTTTCATTGTTGTTGTTTGATCATTTTCAAATTTATATAGATGTACCAAGATCCTTTCATAATTATTCTGGCAGTTTGAGTATGCATTATTTTTATGGGATATAATTACAATATTGTTTTTCTATTTCATCAAATAGTTATATGGGAAAGAACAGCATGCTTGGGTTTGTTTTTTAACTTTTAAATTATTGGATTTTCACTGTTTTACTTCTGATTTCTTATATTGCTATTTATATGTACCTTTATTTTATCATTATTGAAAATACTATTTTCTTAAAATTAATTTTAAGTTTTTCCTATTATATATTAAATGACTGTATTTGTTTTATTTGGAGAGGGAGTATCTGCTAGATTTTGAAAGTGAGAAACAAGTTTTCCAAGAAAGGAACATTTTAAGTTGATAAGATACTCACTAATAAAGGCCTTCATTCTGATACCAGGTTTCATCACAAACTGAATTTTTTAAAATCTCAACAAAGAGTGACTTTCTTAACAAATATTTACCAATAGCAGGTCATTTATGAGTGACACAGCATCAATTTTATATAAAATGTTCGTTGTATTAAATGGTGATAGATAATTTTCTCTCTTTTCATTCTTATTATGACACAGAAACACAATGCCATGAAAGAGATGAAGGTGAAAGTTATGCATTAACATATAGCTCGTTGCACCAGTAAAATTATCCCAGCTAATGATAGAAATGTGCATTGAACAGGCAAGTGCTATTATTGTCTCACAGTGTACCAAAGTATATTACTGTGGAATGTTAGAATATCCATTGTGTACACAATTGTGAATATCCATTGTGAACACAAAGACACTATGAAATGATAAAGAAATAAAGCAAGGTAGTTACAATGTTGTCAATAAGAATAATATTCTTTTTTTTTTTTTTTGACAGGCAGAGTGGACAGTGAGAGACAGAGACAGAGAGAAAGGTCTTCCTTTGCCGTTGGTTCACCCTCCAATGGCTGCCGCTGCGACCGGCGCACCGCGCTCATCCGATGGAGGAGCCAGGTGCTAGGTGCTTTTTCCTGGTCTCCCTTGGGGTGCAGGGCCCAAGCACTTGGGCCATCCTCCACTGCACTCCCGGGCCACAGCAGAGGGCTGGCCTGGAAGAGGGGCAACCGGGACAGAATCCGGTGCCCCGACCGGGACTAGAACCCGGTGTGCCGGCGCCGCAAGTTGAATAATATTCTATAACATTAAAATGGCAAGGAGGAGCCGGCTCCGTGGCTCACTTGGCTAATCCTCTGCCTGTGGTGCCGGCATCCTATATGGGCACCAGGTTCTATTCCCGGTTGCTCCTCTTCCAGTCCAGCTTTCTGCTGTGGCCCAGGAAGGCAGTGGAGGATGGCCCAAGTGTTTGGGCCCCTGCACCTGCATGGGAGACCAGAAGAAAGCACCTGACTCCTGGCTTCGGATCAGAGCAGCACCGGCCAAAGCGGCCATTTGGGGGGTGAACCAACAGAAGGAAGATCTTTCTCTCTGTGTCTCTCTTTCACTGTCTAACTCTGTCAAATAAAAAAAATGGCAAGGAGGAGACATTTCACAGAGCACTCAAAGACTTTTTATTCTTCCTTAATTTGGGGGTTATAAAATAAATGGCCTTTCATAGGGTTAAAATTATCGTGCCCTCCAGAAGTACCTTTAGGAGAGATTGGCATTATTTACTTCTCGCTGCACAGCCACACCCCAGTGTTCTACCTTACTGTTAAATTTTTTAAAAAATAGGGGTTGCTGCTGTGGCGTAGTGGGTAAAGCTGCCGCCTGCAGTGCCGGCATCCCATATGAGCGCCAGTTCTAGTCTCCGCTGCTTCACTTCCGATTCAGCTTTCTGCTTTGGGTTGGCACAGGTCTGGTCATTGCGGCCAATTGGAGAGTGAATCAGCAGATGGAAGATTCTCTCTCTCTCTCTCTCTCTCTCTCCTTCCCTCCCTCCCTCTCTTTCTGTCTCCCCTTCTCTCTCTGTGTAAGTCTTTCAAATAGATAAATAAATCTTTTTAAAAATTTAAAAAATAATTTGAAACACAAGCTTCATTAGCTAAATCACTAGAAGAATGATTTTCTTTTCAAGCCAAATGAAGTCGTGGCATTAGGAGTAAGGAGGACGACTACTTGTTGATTGACAATGTGCTCCTGAGTGTGAGGGGGTAGAGCTCAAGTGCATCTTTGTGTATTTGTGTGTTATCCTACAATACAGCTCAAGAAACATGACTGCCACTCTCTGCTCATGTATTTCAAAATACGAACATGAAAGCTGAAGGATTGCTAACTTCAGGTAGCAAATTTTGAATGGACAGCATAAAATAGAGTTGATAGTTTCCAAACAGAATAGTACTGAAGCTCACAGCTCAGGTTCCGGGTTCTAACCACCAGAATTACTATCCTTACCTTCATCCCAATCACGGTGTGCTAAAGCAAAATTTTAATCCCTTCATGATTCAGTTCTTGGATCTATAAGATGTGGCTATTAATAGGGTTGTTCTGAAGATTGAAGAAATATATCCATGAAATGTCTATCAACAATTTTAGGAGCATAGTAGTCAGTGAACCATAGTTGTTGGTGTCCTTGCTATGCTCACTTCAATACTTTGTCAAACACCACCAAGAATCCTCTTAAACAAATGAGTTAATTAATATAATTTTTAAAAGTAAGGATTTTAAAATTACCTCCTAATATAGTTATACATAGGGATAGAGTATCAGGGTTATAATAGGACAGAATAATCATTATATCTTTCCAGGATTCCTTTGGAGAAATCATTTTGGGGAAGTAATTACTTTAAACCATAATCAGATTAGATGCACACATCAAACCTTACAAAATGTCAATGTAAATAAAAATTAAAATATCTTGAAATTAAATGGCTCATAGTTGGTATAGTCTACCTCCCACAGAGCACTCAATCACAAGGGAGAGAACAGGGATAATCCTCAATGTGTAGGGTGAAGCTTTCCTCTCTAAGAATGAAATACAGTAACTATGCGGCCATAGAGTGTTTAAAGTCATGTGGGCATGTAGGACTAAGTCATGCAGACATACCAAGAATGGGTATACTTTGCTCATGACTCTCCTCTTTCCACTGAAGTTTATTATGTTAAGTGTTCTACACCACCATTTATCACCTTCTGGTTCACTTAGAGAAAACATGGTCACATGTTGAAAACAAGTCTCATTCTAGGATTCCTAGAAAGCTCTATGACTTGGTCCTTCTGTTCTGGTGTTTTCAATCTTCACCTTCTAAGGGCTCAATGGAACCACGGGAAGTAGAAACTCTATTCAAGTTTGTCTAAGACCAAGCACAGCCAATGGCACAAGAGTCTCTAGTACAGATTCATTACTATTTCTTTTAACTAAAAATTCTCTTACAGCATTTTGTCCATTTGCTAATTCTCTATTCCTCATGTTAAACTGAAGAATGAAGATGGGAACATAGCCTGTATATCAGGCAGACCTAGCCAACTGCTGAAATAGAAGGATCCTCAAATAATATCAATTATATAGTAAAGAAACAGAATATTAAATTGGGAATTCATTTGTAATATCTAGCTCACTTACACATAACAAACTCTAATAAGTTGATAAGCATGTAGCATGCTTAATTTTGTTGCCCACTCAATATTCACAAATCTTGAGCACAATGTAACTCCATATGTATTCATCCTCACTATCTCATATCCATTACAGAGAAGTGAATTGAAAAATGGCTGAATTACGAACTATTGAGTAAATATAAACAGGTTATATGCAAGAATGGCTACCACACACAGTTCTATCATCTGTCTATAATTCTTCATACCAAAGGGTAGGTTAATGATAAGCAGTGGGCATTGTCAGGAAATTATCTTTTCTGCTTACTGTATTCTGAAATGATCTTCTTTCAGAATTTAAATCCTATTGATCTTTCTCTAGTTCTCCACACATTTTATTATTTCGCATGAGTTTATTATGCATGGATAATTTTTCCTCTGCTTGAGCTCCTCACAGAAAATTGATACTCTGTTAGTTTTTGACTGAAGTTAGTTTTTTGGTATATGTTGTTTGCTAGTTGCATTTTAAAGTTTGTTTAGTGTATAGGCTAAGTAACTGTCATCATCATCAGTTCAGTCGTTACTTCTTTTTGCATTAGTTTGCCTTGGTACTTTTCCTGTGTTTCTTGCTTAGGCTTCTCCATTTTCTTGATATTCTCTTCTACCTACTGTAGAGATAAGAAGCCTAATTCCCCCGTTTTTGGGAGGTCAGTAAACATAAGTTCTATATTCAGCAGAGGCACAGATACCACAATGGTTCTTATAAAAGTCCATTCAATGTGAATGTCATGGCAATTAAAGAAACACAAGCTAAGTAAACGACTAGTTTTCCATTTGCCTTTGCAGTTAACTGGTCGACTAATTCTAACACCATAATCTGAAAGCAGATAAATAGCCAATAAGGGAGTTTATATATAATTTATTATTAATTGGGTACCAACATCAGAATTCAGGAGATATTATAGGACCAAAGTGGTTAATATGTAGCAGTGACATATAGTCAAGCTCAGAACTAGAAGACCCTAGAGGTAAGAACACCAGTTAAAAACCCCTGGAAGGATGGTGACAGCCATGGTATCCATGGAGGTGGAATTCACTAGACTGTCAGCTGCTGCTTTCACACTGCTGGGTTAGAAGAATGTATACCTATAGTGAGTTCTTATGCTAGTCATATAGTTATGCCTTACCGAATTCAGAAAGCCTAACCACGCACAGCCCCCATTCTTTCTCTTTCCATGCTTCCATGTTCTCGTTTTAGGCTTTCCTTTAGATAAGTGCAATTGCAATAATACGAAATCAACAGGCAATCCACATGTAAAATAAAACATCTCAATCTGAGGTCTATGATGATTTCTTTACTGAAAGGGCAAAAGGAAAACTCTACCATCCTGGCACTCCTCTGTTAATGAGCACTGAATTCACAGCTCCAGGTTCTGTAAACCTCATTTAGATGTGTCAGCAAGAGCCAGAGCTATATTAAAGGTCTGAAACAGGAACAATTAGGAAGGCTCAATGCCAATTCCTTTCATCTTCAAATGCTGCTTACAGTTCTACACAACAAATACTGAAAGGTCATCAGATCTCATTTTATAATGAGTGCATATTTACATTTCCCAAGTTTTTCCTCTAACTAAAGTAGTGATAAAGGACTGAAAAGACTTGGATTTGATCACAGGGAACAGGAATAGCGCATGATAGAAAGAAAGGAAAAGAAGTAAAAGTCCAACTAAACTCAGGCCATACAGTACATCCAACACTCTAAAATCCCTTTTGAATGTCATCACACCAGGGACAGTGCTGCAGTTTGGATGTGGTTTGTCCTCCAAGGGTTCATGTGTTGGGAATTTGGCTCTCAGGGTAGTAGTGTTAGGAGACGATGATGAGGGGCCCTGAAGAGGTGGAGCCTATCAGGAGATCATTAGGCCACTGGGCTAAGTGCCCTCAGTGGAGACTAAAGTAGTTCTCCTGTGATCCTGAGTTGGTTCTGATGAGGAAAAGTTGGTATAGAAGGGCTATTCCAGTCCCCCTGGCTCTGACACCACCATGATGTAACACAGCCAACAGGGTACTCAACAGAGCCTGGGTAAATGGAGCTGCCCACTTCCAGCCTCCGAAACCGTGAGGTAAATAAATTTCTTTTCATTGTAGATTACCCAGATTCAGGCATTTTGTTACAATAATGGGAAAATAGACTAATACATGCAGTCTACACATCACTCAAGGAAATATTCTTTTTTCTTTTTTGAGAGGCACAGTGGACAGTGAGAGAGAGACAGAGAGAAAGGTCTTCCTTTGCCATTGGTTCACCCTTCAATGGCCGCTGCGGCTGGCGCACTTCGCTGATCCAATGGCAGGTGCCAGGTGCTTCTCCTGGTCTCCCATGGGGTGCAACGCCCAAGCACTTGGGCCATCCTCCACTCCACTCCCGGGCCATAGCAGAGGGCTGGCTTGAAAGAGGGGCAACCAGGACAGAATCTGGTGCCCCAACCGGGACTAGAACCCGGTGTGCCAGTGCCGCAAGGCGGAGGATTAGCCTAGTGAGCTGTGGCGCCAGCGTAGCACCTCATGTATATTAACAAGAAGGTAGACAAGTTTTGTCCATTTAATGAACACTCCGCATTACTTGTAAAACTTAAAGCAGCCTCCTCTGAATTGAGTACAACTCTCTGCCATATCTCACCCGAACCACTGCATTGTCTGAACCGCCCACGACATTCTTCACTCAGCTTGCAGAGAGGTTTGGAAAACCTCAAGTCCCTGTGTCCCTGTCGCCTGCAAGCCCACCTTGGCATTCACGTGTGCTCTAGGCCTCTCCTTAGTTTTCCTCTCTTCCATATGGCATTGTGCCTAGAGACTTGCTTGCTTTTCCCTGGATGTGCTGAGCAAGCTCCAGCTTAAAGGATTTTGCTCTTACTGCTCCTTCTTCCTAAGATAATCTTTCCAGATCTCAGTGTAAAAGCCCTGCCCTGGGAGATGCACGTCCTAACGGTGAGTATCTAAGGCGATGCCTGCCACCTGCTGCTTCCCATTACCTCACTCTGTGGGCTTCCTTCATAAAAATGATCAAAATCAATAATTATTGTCTAAACTTTTTTTTTCTCCTGCACTGATGCCTATACCTTATGAAGGAGGAACCCTGATCACCTTATTCACTTCTGCACTTATTCAACCAGCAGGGTGCAGACAATATCATATTTATTGAATTGGTGAGTCTCAAACAAGTAGGAAATGGGAAACATTTTAAAACTTGGAACATTTATAACAGTGATCATTGCAGGAAGAAAACTTTTTGTAAGGAAAGACTAGGAAAAGATTAAGAGATTAAAAGATTAAGAACTGAGTATTGTGAAGGTAAAATTCTATATTGTGTATATATGTCTACTCCTATAGGTGAATATTATCCAAACACTTAATAGGTGCAAGGCATCTTTCACATGTTTATAGATATTATTAACTTGCTTAAACTACAGAAAATCCTACAGGGTAAGTATTTTACATAAAAAGACTAAGTGATGTTCTTTCTGTGATCAGTATGTTACAGCCCTGAACTCAGTTCTGGGAGGTACTGGAGAAAATTCTCTTAGTCATGCTGATAAATCCCCTCAGGTGCACAAAAGCATCAGTGTTGTGCTATGGAGCTGCATTTGACACTCCCAGAGTGTAAAACTGAGGTCTAGTTTTGACTCTCTGGACACACACACAAGTAGTAAATTATAGTTATGTCAGCATCTGACATAAAATGATGACTTGGAAGTGGTCCCCTTGGGTAAAGAAATGGGCAGACTACAAACAAAACCGTGTCCCAGGCTTCTAAACAGTAGTTCCTCTTTTCTACATACAATGTTCCTCGATTAAAAATTAGTTTTCTCTGACACCATCCTAGGCTCTAGCCCCCGCCACCATTGCTGGAAGCCAGGTGGCCACATGGCCTGACCACCGATGTCAGCCCCACCCCCATCATAATGGGATTCACTGCTCCTACTTCCCTGCCCTGTTCCTGAACACATGCGGCTCCCTCTCTCTTTCTGTCTCCTGACCTCTGTCTCTATCTCTAGATCTCTCTCTTAGGCTCTCTTTCTTTCTCCTTCTTTTCCTTCTTTGCCCCATCCCTCTGGTCTGTCAGGTTTCCCCCAATAATCTCTTTCCCTTAAAAAAATAAGTTTTCATTTTGACATCAAAAATTGGATGAAACAGTCTACCAATAATGTTCTCACTATAATTACATTATTTTAGAAAAGAGTTAAACATCCTTTTCTGTTACAAATGTATATTCTCTTTGTAGTGAAGATCTTAGTAAAACAAAAGAAATTCTGGCTTTAAAGAGGATGCTAATTTTTCCACAACATCCCCTAAGCTTCCTGGTGGTTGTTCTATTTGGTTCTAGATACTTTCAGATTTTTCATGTCTCTGTGTTCTATTAACATGCACATTTGACTTACTCCTCCTTCAGAATTTGCTGAGGCTTTGAAATGCAAGCATTTGTGCATAATAAGGACTTCAGTGCATTTTAATCAGCGTGCCATACCATCACTGGTTTAGTTTTATAGTTGTAAGACTCACCATTGAAGTGGTTACTAATGGGGTATCAAGGAAGAGTTCTACAGGACCTAGATTTTTAAAAAGTGTCGTACTGGGGCCAGTGCTACGGCAGTAATGAGTAAAGCCACTTTCTGCAGTGCCGGCATCCCATATGGGCGCTGGTTTGAGTCCCGGCTGTTCCACTTCTGATCCAGTTCTCAGCTATGGCCTGGGAAAGCAGTAGAAGATGGCCCAAGTCCTTGGGCCCCTGTACCCATGTGGGAAACCTAGAGGAAGCTCCTGGCTCCTGGCTTCAGATCAACGCAGCTCTGGATGTTGTCGCTAATTGGGGAGTGAACCATTGGATGGAAGACCTCTCTCTCTCTCTCTCTCTCTCTCTCTCTCTCTCTCCCACTCCTCTCTCTGTGTAACTCTGCTTTTCAAATAAATAAATCTTTTTTAAAACAGTGTCATATTGAAGTGTCACAAACCACATGCACACACTCTAAGTCTACATATTGACAGATTTTCCATAAAGTAAGCACATCTAGGAACCCAGCATCCCGTTAAAGCAATGTAACTTTGGCCACACCCAAAAGCCCTTGTCCTCCTCCAGGCCTTCTCCATGCCTCCAGGGAACCTGCCCTTCTGACTCTCAATTTTCTTGTTTTTGAATCTTATATACACTACTACTCCTTTTTGTCAGACTTCTCACTATTAGAGTTCTGAGATTAACCCATGCATTGTTGTGCATGGTTGTGGTTTAGAATCCTATATTTTTAAAAGCTTAAAATTGACCTCGAGAAAAATTATGATTTTATAGAAGATCATTTCACATTCAGTCAGGAAAATGCTATGCCATTTCCCCCTCCACCACTGACTAGTAGCTTCTGCCATTTTGCTGACCTGAATCAGTGCTATGTTTTGATGTATGGTATTTCTGTAGGTGACGAAAGACACACTTAGGCCTGTATTGCTCTTCTAGCAATCAGCAGGCAAGAAAAAAGCGGGGATGGGCAATTTGGGCTGTCTGCAGAGATTCTGCTTCTGTTTTATTCTATTTCTGAGGGTTACACAAAGTGGAAATGTGTGCATTTTCCCCAAATGTCAATAATCTTCATGTCAATAATCTTCAGATGGGAATGTTGTACTTCCTCTGAGCTGCGTGGAGAGTAATTTGCTGATGTGAAATCTAAAGCCCTTCGAGGGTATCAGGAATGCCCATTTTCTCTCAGTGACCCATTTCTACATGTGGATCTCTGAGCTGAAATGTACCAATGACCCGGGCAAGAGGATCACATCCAACCAGAGCATGGTGTAGTGATCTCGCAGCTGCAGATGCTCAAGTCACACATTATTCCAGCTAAGGCTGGAATTAATCTAATCTCAAAATCCTTCCTTCGGGTCAGCCTGTTTACAAAGCCATCGCAATTCCAAGATTTGCTTTTAGCCAGTTTGCTCCACTTAGTGTAAAAGCACGTCCCCTTTTGGGGGATCTGTTCCACCTGAAATGCAGAAGTCATGTTCCTCTAAAGACCATCATTTTGGAAGGTTCTAAACCTATCTGCAGCTTAACAAATATATGCAGAGGATTTGGGCGGCTTTTTCAACTAGTTATAAGTTGTATTTTGGAAATAAACATAGGAGCTTTCACAAATGTTCACTGTCCCTTGGTACAAACAAAGGAAAAATGATTGCCCTTTGAAGTCAAGTGATATTTTGATGTAGATTTTCCTTCTGACTTGTAAGAAACAGACAGACCTTGGCAGTACAAAAGAGGTTGCATTTACATACTGCTTCCAGCAAATTCTTGAGGATGAAAAATCACCAGGAGAATATAAAACATGCAGGCCATAGGCCTATCATAAGCACTGCAATGAAATTGACTGTTCAGCAATCCATAGAGAAGTAAAATATGCATAATGCATTGCAGAGAAAAGTCTTTGGTCATGCCTCCAAACAGCCAAACGCACAAGCCTGCCTGACTGTTCCCATATACATTCTCCTCAGGTGTCTTTCCCAAGACTTCTTTCTCTATCTAGTTTTTTTGCTCCCTTTCTGAGAGTTCACATTCCTACCCAAAATTTAACAACTACTTCATATTCAACAAACCCCTTCTGAAGCACTGCTAAATGGCTGTATTATTACTGTCCCTTTTTAATAATTATAATAGCAACTAGTATACTATGGTAATAATGGAAGCATCCATTTTTGAGCTTCGTGTCCCAGCAACCTATATGTGACCTGCACTAAAAATCCTCACAATTCCCTGAGAGAGTTAATGACCCCCATTGTACATGAAAGGACACTGTAGGCTTGAAAATTGTGTCATTTGAGTTAGGTCACACCACTGTACGAGGCACAATGCAGGTGTGCCTGGTCCCAAGGCCATGTTCCTTCTTGGGTGCTGTGCTGACTCTAAACAAAGTCTGGGCAAAGAGGAAAGGATTCAACTGTTCCTGAGTGGAGCCCTTCCTGGAAATGTCAAGTAGATTTCCCTCTTTTGTCTTATGGAAAGTATTTCTTTTTTAAGAAAAAAATGAAATAATACAAATCACACAATACTGCATTAACTAAGTAATTGAATATTGTATCAGGTGTGTATCATTTAAGTAGTTGTTTCCCGTTTTCCATCAGTTCTTAATCATGTAGGGACTTATTTGATAAGTATCTCAGTACTGTGGTATTCATTTCCCTTCTTTAATCCCTCTACCTACCCCCTCTTCCTCTTGTCATGTGTTTGTGGATCCTTTTCAGCATTCAATCATTTGATGTTTTTACTTGAGCTTTTCATTCCTTTATGAAATAGCCTGTTGAGTTCTGTTATCCCTCTCTATCAATCTCTCTTTATTATGTTTTCAATTTTTTTTTTACTCTTATACAATTCCCTTTACTGTCTTGAACACTTTTCCATCCCTTTTTCTCCAGGAGAAAGGCAGAGAGTGGACAGTGAGAGAGAGAGAGACAGAGAGAAAGGTCTTCCTTTGCCATTGGTTCACCCTCCAATGGCCGCTGTGGCCGGTGCACCATGCTGATCCAATGGCAGGAGCCAGGTTCTTCTCCTGGTCTCCCATGGGGTGCAGGGCCCAAGCACTTGGACCATCCTCCACTGCACTCCCTGGCCACAGCAGAGAGCTGGCCTGGAAGAGGGGCTACGGGGACAGAATCTGGCGCCCTGACTGGGACTAGAACCCGGTGTGCCGGCACCGCAAGGCGGAGGATTAGCCTAGTGAGCCGTGGCGCCGGCCAGCAGCTGCTTCCACTGCTTTGCTACATCTTCCCGCACCACTCTGTTCTTAGAGGGCTCATGCTTGGCTCTGGTGCAGCTACAGCTGCCCACCACCAGGTTTCCTCTGGGGACTGCTTCCCCCAGTCCACTTTCAATCCATTAGGAGACTTCAGGGAGCACCACTAAAAGGATTTATTCCCTTGGAGTGTGGAGTGGTTCTGAGGTTCACCTTTCAACCAACTCGCTGAACAAGAGAATTCCCCATTCATTTCTCTCCAGAAATCAAGTTATTTTAGGGAGAGGGGATATATTTCCTGGCAAAGGACTTCCTTGACTATTTTCTCCAAGAATGAAATAAACCCAAACTTTAATTTATGTTCCAATTTACCTGCTTTAAAAATTCTTACTCTTGCAGTAGTTTCCAAAGTTTGCTTGAAATGTGTCAGTGTGTCACTTTTGATTATGTAGCATTTAATTTTTGAAATTTTGCTAGCAAATAATGTGAGTCATGGAAAGTTATAACTAATGTTTGAGTTGGTCGAGTTATCCTAAACTTCAGAAAATCAAAGCAAATTTTTTTCTAATGAATGTTACAACATTACAAGATGCTACTCTATAAATATTGAATTGAATATTCAGTCTTTTGAAATACATTATCCATCAGCCAACAGTAGGCACAACCTGATGTAGACGCAAACAATATTTTGAATTTATATCTTGTGGGACTCAAAAAATAAGGTTGCAATATGATAATAAACAGAATTAAGCTCAAATCCAATGAAATGAAATAATAATTTTGACCTCTACTTTGGGCAGCAGATTATTCAAGTATTTGCTCTTGGAGTAAATTACACAAAATATGTTTGAAGGAGATAATAACAGATCTTACCCTTTGGGCATTGGTTAAGTGCAGATGTGATTATTATAGACAGATAGACCTACCATATTTCAGATGATTTAAAACAATTTTGAAGCTCAATGAGCAATGTGAATAACTCCAAAAAAAGGAATAGTATTGTGAATACAATAAAAAATTCAATGAATCTTCAATGGTTTTTGACAAAACATCATTTTTGATGATTAGTGGAGCATGAGTTCAGCATGAAAGAGAAAAAAGGAACTTTACCCAATTCATCCAAAATTTCATGTTCCTTAGACATTTATTGCCTCATATCATTTTAATGAAGATCAACCATTATTTGGAAAACCCTTGTACTTGAAAGCTGTCATTCAACTTGTTAGGATGACCAATGTTATTACTGAGAAAACAACTTTCTTGACAACAACTTTCAGATTCACACTGAGAGGAAAATGATGCAGAAATTTGAAGTTGGTCACCTCACCCCCAGATATGTCAGCTTAAAAATCAGTGTATGGTAGAGGAGATTTTGTTTTTCTCCATTTGGAAAAAGTAAATTTTCCTAATGATGGTTTGACAATCAATGACTTGCTTTGTGAATAGCAAGTGTTTAATACTAGGCTTTGTATAACTTGACTTTTCTCAACTGTACTGTATTACACCTGAGTCATTTGAATTGCAGTTAGGAAAGAAGAAATCAGTTGGTTTCCTCAATTAATTTTGCATGTGCATGACTTCCCAAGGAAAACGAATGCGCTTGCAGCTTATCTAAATAAAGGCCAGTCAACATTTTACATTGTGCTTGGCACTGCATGCTGAGAAAAATAGAACTTATAAGTTTTAACAAATAAAAAACCCTATCAACCAGTTGTCTGATAGTTTCAAAGGAATGTTTTTGAGATATTCAAAAGCTCCATGACATATTCAAAGACATTTGATGGACCCATTCACTGTGTCAGCTGAACAGTGGATGCCACCTCTGCTGTTACAATTCTGTGCTCTACAAATTGTCATGTTTCCTCCATTTAAAACTGTGCTTTATATTTTAAACACAAGGCTGTAGAACAAAATTCTTAAATATTCCCAGAGCTGAGAAAATTGCCATTTTAAAAGCAAACATTGGGAGGCTTTGCTGGAATAAAGCAACATTTTAAATACCTGGAAGGATGCAATTAAAATTTTAAGTGTAGTTAATAAAAAATCTCCTGCATTTGTAAACATCAAAAACTGCTGTGGATGTTAGCTCCTCTCCAACAGGAAACCTGTCACTGAATCTGATAAAAGAGTAAAGCTTTAAATACATTTTCTTGCTGAAATTATTTGAATTTTAAAAGAATTGTCATTTTTCCCTACACATTAAAAAACAAAACTAGTATGTTGCCAATGCTTGCAGTTCCTTTATCATAAGATATTTTACAATAATATAAAATATTTTACAGTATAATTTGCTGAAATATTTATCTCCCTTCCAATTAAAATAATAATCTTATGCAGTCTGCATCCCTCTCCTTGATAATTTTACCAAAAAAAAAAAAAAAAAAAAAGGAAGCCAATATGTAACTTACCTGAGGAAAAAAACCCAAAACTTAAATCAATCAAAAGTATCCTCTTCCATAAAAATACAACCTTTGTTTTTAAACGCCTAAGAATGATTGTGTATTGATTACAGAGTTCAACCAGTGGTATTAAGTAGAACAAACAGAGCAGCAACAACAACAAGAAAATACTAAAAGGAATAAAATAGTAAGTTGTTCCTCAACAGTCTAGACAAGGGCTGATCATGTCATTGTCTCTCATAGTGTCCATTTCACTTCAATGGGTATCATTTTAGATGCTCATTTAGTTGCCATCGATCAGGGAACCATTTTTTTTGTTTTGTTTTAGAAAATTCATCAAATGTGATATATTCCCCTTTGTCATAAAATGAATATATAACATTATCCTCAGCTGGTATTTATGTCCATGTCCTTATCATGGTAAAGTAGAGTATCATGAATGACACCAGAGTTCCTTTCTAATATGTTCTTTATCTTTGAGAAACTAATAGATTTCCAAATGCAACAACTATATCTTATTGACAATTTAAAAATAACATTCAGTTTTTATAAACAAAACATAGATTCTCTCACCTTTTCTTTGACATGACAAATGAGAGTAATTGAAAGCTATTTTTAAGTATCAAAAGCTCATAATATTGTTTTCAGATTTAAGTGAAATTATATGAAGGCATTTAAAATAGAACTAGAAATATAGTAAATATTCAAGAAATAATATCTTCCCTCGGCTGGCACCGTGGCTCAATAGGCTAATCCTCCGCCTGCAGCGCCAGCACCCAGGGTTCTAGTCCCGGTCGGGGCGCCAGATTCTGTCCCGGTTGCCCCTCTTCCTGTCTAGCTCTCTGCTGTGGCCCAGGAGTGCAGTGGAGGATGGTCCAAATACTTGGGCCCTGCACCCGCCTGGGAGACCAGGAGGAAGCACCTGGCTCCTACCTTCGGATCAGCACGGTGCGCCAGCAGCAGCGCACCAGCCACAGCGGCCATTGAGGGGTGAACCAACAGAAAAAAAGAAGACTTTTCTCTCTGTCTCTCTCTCTCACTGTCCACTCTGCCTGTCAAAAAAAAGTAAAAAAAAAAAAAATCTTTCCTATCTCTATGTGACAGAAATATATCCATTTGTATACTACATTTGGATACTTCAAGTGTTGCAAAATCCATTGAGCGTACTAAACAACTATTTGTTCAGTCAGTCTGCACTAAGCATCAGATATCATTTAAAGTTCTAGGGATGCAGATGGAAAAGAAAAAAACAATGTCTTGACTAATGAGCCTTGCTTTTTGTCATATTTTTGAAGTGGAGAGTATTCAATGATATCATAAGTCTAATACACAAGGCATCAAAGGATCACAATGAAAGTTAGAGTCCAACCAATATCAGTATTCAGGTTTTAAAAATAGGACTAAAATAATACACATCATAGGTTGAGCTCACTGATTACAGTAAGGCTGATTAGAAAGGAACTTAGGGAAACACAAATGCCTAAGTAAATAGTACATTAGCAGGTGGACGAACAAAATACTTATAACTAACTACAACTATTAAAAGTATTGGTTATGGGGCCAGTGTTGTGGCATAGCAGGTAAAGTCATCATCAGCAATGCCATCATCGATATAGTCAGCACTTTGTGTCCAACCTACTCCACTTCTAATAGGGCTCCCTGCTAATGACCTGGGGACAAGCATCAGAATGTGGCTCCCTGCAGCCTTGTGGAAGGCCTGGATGGGGTTCTGGCTCCTGGCTTCAGC
The DNA here is from genome assembly GCA_949820135.1 of Sylvilagus floridanus. Taxonomy (NCBI): domain Eukaryota; kingdom Metazoa; phylum Chordata; class Mammalia; order Lagomorpha; family Leporidae; genus Sylvilagus; species Sylvilagus floridanus. The sequence goes on from OX463226.1 coordinate 109,284,914, forward strand.
CTGGCCCAGTCCCGGCAGTTGTGGCCATCTGGGAGTGTACCAGTGGATATCTCTCTCTCTCTCTCTCTCTCTCTCTCTCTCTCTCTCTCTCTAACTCTGACTTTCAAATAAATGAATAAATTTTTTGAAAGTGTTGGCTAATGTTATTTTGGAAATTACCTTTGATTCTGTAAGATTTTTTCATATAACTCAATATATGTTTATTTTTATCCAAATTAGAAATGCCTCTTTAAGGATTTGCTCCTTGAATCCACCAAGTTTCAAGGTCAAGCAGTGTCTTAGCGAGCATCTCAAGCCCCAGTCTCAAACTCACACCCTACTTCTAAAAAGCCATCGGTTCATTGAATTTCAAGGATAGAGATTCCACAATTCATTTTTGCCTCTATTTTGTTTCTGAACAAAGTTTTTTTTTTTTTTTATCAAATTGGATGTTTAGGTGATATTTTGCATGGATTTCAAGATGTCGTTTCTAGTCTGGAATAATTTCACATGGAATATATTTTAAAGCTGTTATTAGGCCACAAATACTAGAGTAAAATGTGATGTGATCTATTTGTAAAGGCCTACATGTCTCAACACAAAAGTTTCATCAATAGATGAGAAGAACAGTGAGGCAAATTCTCAAGGAAGGGCTAGTGGTGCCCAGACAGCTTTAATTCACCCTCCTGGATCTGGTCTTCACACAGATACTGAAAAAAGTGTGCTGGGTCACCATGCATGTCCTACATGATTTTTTTTTTCCTTTCCCCTGTATTTGTACCAACACAGTGGATTTAATCAAGACAACTCAAGTTGGTTTGTCCATGATCACTCATACTCCTTCTTCAGAATTTCAACTAAGACTAAGAGAATATAGAAATGTGCTATATATGGGAGTAAAGATCTTTACAACTAGGTGGTTTTTCAAGGCCAGTAGGAAAGGAATGTCAATGTGCCCCAGGGAGAAGCTGAAATCCTTAACTTGGTTTGTAGGATTCTTCCACATCTCATCTCTGCCAGACTAGTCCTGTGGTCCTGACAATGACTGCTGCCCTGGCTATATTCTCATATACTTACGTTCCCTATAAATTGACACATAGCCTTTTTAGTGAAATCTTTAAATAGTTCTTGAGCACCAGTTTCTAATAAAAAGAAAAAAACTGAGTGTATTTAACCTGGTTAGCACATTGGTCTAAAGCCATTAAGTGACAAGACTATCCACTAGTGTAGATTTGTTTCTACACATTAAACCAACATTTCATAGCCAAGCTGGTAGACGATCCTGGGACAGAATTTATAGAGTAGCCAGTTATCACAAAGCCCTCCTTTTCCCTCTACAAACAGAAAACATGCAGTTGGGAAGGGATCAAAATGGTCAGCAGGCAAATATTTGTTTTTCTTTTTTCCCAAGAAAATCATTAAGACACCACTAGAGATGCCGGCATCTCATACTGGAGTGCCTAGGTCTGAGTTCTAGCTCTGCTTCTGATTCAGGCTTCCTGCTAATGCCCAAGTGATGGCTAAAGTACTTGAGTCCCTGCCACCAATAGAGGAGACCTGGGTGGATTTCCAGCTCATGGCTTTGGACTCATGAAGTCCTGGCTGTTGCAGAATTATGAAAGTAAACCAGCAGATGGATGATCTCTCCCTATCTCTTGCTCTCTCTCTCTCTCTCTCTCGCTCTCGCTCTCTCTGGATGTGTCTAATATTTTAAATAAATAAAAATAAATGTATAAAAGTTTTAAATATATGGTTGAAATGTGTTTTTTCCTACCTCAAACAACAAATGTTCTCTGGATAACTGATGTTAAATAGACAACAACAAAAGAAGACATGAACCTGTCAGAATTTACTTATCATCCTCTAAGCAATGACTTCAGGATAGTGATAAACTACTTTCTAAATTACTTGCCATCGGACCCCAAATCCCTTTAAGAGGGTCCTAAAAAATGCCATCTTAAGTGTTAAAGTGGTGGCCATGTTAAGTGTTAAAGTGATCATAAAGATAGGATTAAGTGTTAAAGGGATCATATAAATAAGATCAAGTGTCTGGTGATAATAGTAGATAGAATTAAAAAGGAGAGAATGCTTCAACATGGGAAGCAGTCCACACAGCAGACTCATAGAATGACAATTGTTTTAAACAGCACTCTGACCTCAGAATCAGCCCTTAAAGAATTCTGGTTGGATGAAAAGACCATGAGAGCATTTCAGGCATGGAAAGCCAAGGCACTGTGGCAAAAAATGTTCTACATGAAGCATCTCTGTGAGATCCCAGTGGAAAGAAGTGGCCATCAAAGAAGGATGTACTTTTCTCTGAAGGGAGGACAGAACCTCCACTTTGCTTATGGCCTTGTCTAAATACTGAAGGAGATTATGGGTTCAAAAGGCTTCCATAGCCTCGGCAGCTCATGTCAAGAGCCTCAGGGGATCACTGACATCATACGTAAGAATCTGAATTGTATTTGTTAAGATTTATTTATTTGTTTGAAAGGTAGATTTACAGAGAGGCAGAGGCAAAGAGAAAAAGAGAGGTCTTCCATCTGCTGGTTCACTCCCCAGATGGCTGTAATGGCCAGAGCTGCACCAATCTGTAGCTAGGAGCCAGGAACCTCTTCCAGGTCTCCCAAATGGGTGCAGGGGCCCAAGGACTTGGGCCATCTTTGACTGCTTTCCCAGGCCATAGAGAGAACTGGATTGGAAGTGGAGAAGCTGGGATTCAAATTGGTGCCCATATGAGATGCTGACAATACAGGGCTTTACCTGCTGTGCTGCTGTGCCACAGCGCCGGATCCGAGTCTTAATTGTTAAATTAACAACAGGAGTCACTGTGTGCTTACTTTCAATGCAGGACTTCTGTCCTCAATGGGTTGTATTATGTAATTTAACTGTAAAACTTGTTCTCAGTGGGTTTTTTTTGTGTGTGCATATATGTGAAGATTATTGAAATATTTACTTAGTATAGAGTTGTTCTTCTGTGTATAAAGTTAATTGAAAGTGAATCTTAATGGATAATAGCACTGGGAATTGGAAAGAGAGGAGGAGGCGGTGTGGGAGGGTGGATATGGTGGGTAGAATCACTATATTTCTAAAGTTGTACTTGGGAAATTTGTACCCATTAAATAAAAGGTTTATTTGGGGGAAGAAAGAGAGAGATGAAAGGGTGGAAAAGACACATGGAGCATCAGTGGAGACTTGTGTATCTTATGTGTAGTCATATTTTTTTAAAGATTTATTTTATTTATTTGAAAGACAGAGTTACAGAAGAGAGGAATCTTTCATCTGCTGGTTCACTCCCCAGATGGCCGCAACAGCTGGAGCTGTGCCAATCCAAAGCCAGGAGCCAGGAGCTTCTTCAGGGTCTCCCATGTGGGTGCAAGGGTCCAAGGACTTGGGCCATCCTCCACTACTTTCCCAGGCCATAACAGAGAGATGGATGGGAAGAGGAGCAGACAGGACTAGAACCGGCACCCATAAGGGATGCCAGCGCTTCAGGACAGGGCTTTAACCCGCTGTGCCACAGTGCCGGCTCCTGTGTGTAGTCATTATAAACAAGGATGTGAGCCATCCATGAATGCAGTGTTGTATCAAGAACTCTCGGGTTGTGCTACTGGATTCCCCTCTGGAGTACAAGAAGGGAGAAATCCAGACACTGAGATAACACACAAGGAAGTCTTCACCTAAACCATCAGCTGGAAAGAGTACATCCAGCAGCTCTGTGAGAACTTTATCCAACAAATAGCCAATGTAGTCACCACAGGGAAGGGCTCCTCAGATCCAGCTGAGCACTACCTCACATGGGCCAACACAACACAGAATCCAGAAGAGCTAATAATAACATTACTAGAATTTGAAGGACCCAAATAGTCAATGAACTAGAGGAAATGGCACCCATACGGGATGCTGACGTTGCATTGGTGGCTTACCTCGTTATGCCACAATGCCAGACCTATGTATTTGCAGTTTCACAGCCAACGGTTCATATATACCAAGTTCTTCAAAGTATCCATCTCACCACTTATGCCCCTGGTCTCACAAATCGCCTGAGTTTGCTTGGCCTGAAAGGAAGTGAGGAGATAGACAGTGCTGGCCCCACATTTCTGGGTCAAGGTAGCTGGGATGACCCTTAGTGCCTAAGCAATAGCCTAGTCTGACCATTGTTCCACACCACTTGCAGTTTTGGATTTTCTCCCAGGGCATGGGCCACAGGCATCTTAGAGGCACTATCCCAGCTCCAGTTGCGGGTCCAAGATGCTTGGCGTCCTGGAAGGTGCATTCTGCTTCGGAGACAATCTCTTCACTGGCTCCCCTGAGAAGATGCAGGCCTGGGAGTACTAGGTGAAGAATGTAAAGTATTCATCTAAATTTTTCTGGATTTCCAGCAGGCCAGCTCCAAGTGCTTGGGCCCCTGCATGCATGTGGGAGACTGGGTAAAACCTCCTGGCTCCCAGCTTTCAGTCAGCCCAGCTCCAACCATTGCAGCCATTTGGGGAGTGAACCAGCACATGGAAGACTTCTCTCTCTCTCCCACTCTCTCTCCCTCTCTCTCTCTCTGTAACTCTACATTTCAAATAAATGTTTTTAAAAAATGATAGAAGTGACTTAATGCAATATCTAAATGCATCAAACCTGTTATTAATTATTTGCATGCTATATTGGCAACATATGTACATATTTCTTTAAAATATTTAGGTTAGCATTTCAAACAATTTTATTAAAATTAGTTCTAAACAAAGGATAGTATACTGAGTTTTGAAAGCTATTATGAATATTTCCATAAGCACTAGAGGCATTCAATTATATCCTTCCTTTAGCATTAGTGTATGCAGTTAAGATGAAGAGATATTAGACTTCTGCTGCACTTCAGTATATTAGGCTTAAGTATTACAGTGAAAGATCTGAGGTTTAACACATTTTACAAAATCCATAAATCCTGCTGTAACAGTAAGGTAGCAGTACATTAGGGAACTATAAATGCATGATGTTATACCATGTGGAGTAATCAAATGAGAAATATATCAAACTTATACAGGTCCATCCTTTTGTGAAGCTCAGCAGACATGAACATATTTGGAGCTCTGTTCTCAAGTGTGTAGGGTGTTCACCAAGGACCGATAAAGACTTTCCAAATTGCATTATCTGCGTGGGATCATTAGGATAGCAGTTAGTGTCCTGCAGCCATCATATCCAAGGGGTACCCTGATGTATCAAAACAGTTAATGCAACTATCAAGTGTATGGTTTTGTTTTGTTTTTATGGCTTTATGCTTTCTTTTAAGCACAGGGTGGTTTTATAAGCCAGTGGAAATGATCAATGGCTTATCTCAGTCTCTTCCAAAGTGATATTTAATGGTTTACTTTTGTTGTATTATCTATTCAATCTGATTTCAATTTATTAATTTAATTATATATTTAATTTTATAATTATTTTCAGCTTATTGTAGTGGAGTTTCAGCTATTGAAGCACACAATCTATTTCTTTTTTTCTCTGAAGTGATGCTAAAGCCAAAGTCACACTTATAAAAGCAACTATTAAATATTGTTTCTAGTACATATGTATACAAATTTTTCTTGTAAGTCATGCTGAACACTATTCCTGTAGGAAAAAACATTTTTTAATCAGATATGAAGTGAGAGATTGCAGTTCTGGCATATCCTGTGACACTAGGTAAACTAGGCAAAATCAAAAAACTAATCCATTCGCATGACTAAGCTCTATAAAGAATTATTCTGTAAAATGTGGTATTCATTTTTCCCTTGAGAAGTTGATGAGGAATTTTCTCTTTCTCAAATTCAACAGTAATTAATGGGATGACTTTAGGCGTAATTCCAAAGAGAACACACAGACTTGTCTTTCTACGGTAATAACTCACTATGTGTGTATACTCACCACATTCCAAAACACGTTAGAATCATCAGCAGGAAATACAGTCTATTGAAATTTTCAGTAACTCCCTTTTTACCATCCTCAGTCTCTTAGTTGAAGCAACCATGATTCACAAAAGAAATATTTTGGTCAAAATTATAATGAGATGAAAATTTCTAGAGAAAAAGTAGAAACACACAGAGGTAAACTTATAAAGCACCTGAAACCTCATGAAAATAATTTTTTCTTTGCCCTTGGGCATTTTGAAAACATTCGCCACAGTCATACTAAATTTGATATATAAGATAAATTTATCTCAGTTCATTTCTGTTTATTGCTCAGAGCCTTATAGAAGATACTGGTAAATTTTCTCACACTTAAAAATGCATTTTAAATGATTTTAAAATTGTATTTTATGAAGTAGATTTAGGTTTTTGCAAAGTAGCATAGAACTTTTATCCAAAGCTTACATTGCAGAGTTACAGGCAGATTCCATTTCTCAATCCTACTCAAAATAATATAGTTAACTTTTATTCAATTCACTGAAGTATAGAGTCTAAGCCAAAACAACAATCAGAAACACATCCTTTTATTAACTTTCATAATTTCAGGACATTTAGAAAACTTCCATCAAACTTGTTCTGATAAAAAAGTAATGATAAAACATTGGAGCAAGGAGACGATAATAGTCTGTTTAACTACTTTATGACAATTTTAAAAGATGTTTAAGCTCAGGAAGAGTTGCCACTTGATGAAGGTCAAATAGGTTGTGGCAGAACAAGGTTGTTTATTCATTGTATGTGAACATTAACAAATCATACAGTGTTCTATGTATTCAAGATACACAAGTGAATAAAAATGCAAGAATCTGGGTGTCACAAGACATGTATCCTAAAATAGGGAGACAGACAATAAGGAAGAGACAAAATAAATTTATAAATTTTATACTGTTACTTATAAGTTATTTATGTTAAAAAGTCACAATTGCAATGGAATAGAAAAAATGAAAATATAAAATTCAAGAATCCCGGAGAGAATTAATGCTTTGAATCATCAATATGATGGTGAGTGCAGATACCACTCAGGCAAAAAGTATGAGGTAAGGGAGTTAATCCTCATCATATAATGTGGATCAAAAGCTACAGGCAGAAGAAACACCAATTCAAATAGTGCCAGTGGAGTATCACTGGAGTATTGGTGACCAGGAGACTAGAGAGGGTGGAGTAGAGCAAAGGGAGGGAGAGGAGAGTCTGAGTTGAAGTCAGAGATTTGCTGGGTTCAGAGCACATGATTCCCTGTGCCATGCATAACCCTTCTCTGAGTGAGACGTAGAGCCTTTTGAGGGATTGGAGCAGAGACATGACATGCTATTAATTTCATTTTAACAGCATCCTTCTGATTCATCTACTGAGAAAAGCCAGAAGACAAACAAGAGAAGAGGCACAGAATCAAGCATGGAAACTCTCATACAGTTCAGGTCAAAGATGACGGCAGGGGCCGGCACTGTGGCGCAGTGGATTAAAGCCCTGGCCTGAAGCACCAACATCCCATATGGGCGCCGGTTCTAGTCCCGGCTGCTCCACTTCTGATCCACCTCTCTGCTATGGGCTGGGAAAGCAGTAGAAGATGGCCTAAGTCCTTGGGCCCCTGAGCCACGTGGGAGACCCGGAAGAAGATCCTGCCTCCTGGCTTCGGATCGGCATAGCTCCGGCCACTGCAGCCATCTGGGGAGTGAACCAGCAAATGGAAGACCTTTCTCTCTGTCTCTGCCTCTTTCTGTAACTCTATATTTCAAATAAATGAAATAAATCTTAAAAAAAAAAAGATGACTGCAACTTGATCCAATGAGACAGTCGTGGAGATGGTGAGAAAGTGAAATGGATGTATCCTGCCATTTGAAATGAGCAGAGCTTGGATGAAGGGATGATGTGGGAAGTATCATATACAGGGTACATAGACCTGGACAAGTTAAGATAATATGACAGACAAATGCATGGATATCCCATGCAATATCGAATAGGCAGAAATTATGAGATGTAAATATATATTTGGGAGTTGTTAGCAAAAGGATGATATTTGAGACCATGGTACTGGATAGGTTTTACCAAGGCGCTAGATATACATTGAAAAGGGAAGGAACCCAATGACAAGTTCTGTTGGGTTTGTGTTGAGTATCTTTTGCTCCCTCTAGCTTCAAGAGCTACCAGCTACTGTGCAGGTAAAAATGGATGGAACTTCACATAAACTGTATTGTGTATCTCTTGGTTTTTCCCTGGAGCTTCTTTCTAGCCACAGCCTCAGAACCTGAGTTAGCCACTCAATCATTCCAGTGCATATTTATGCCAGAATGTTTTGAGGTCCAGTTAACATCCTGACAATCATGGATCAGTGGAATACACCTTGTCTGGACCACTGTGTGGCCAGAAAGCTCCTGGGAATACTGAGCCTCAGTTGTCTACAACAGTTATAATCCACTCAATAAATCACCTTCCATTGGCTGTTTCTACTGCCTTGATTCATACTTCCGATTCCAGCTTTTCTCTTCTACTTGGAATCCTGAAAAAAAATAATAACTAGCTTCAGGCAAGTCCTTTTCCCAATATTTGCTTCTGGGGGCAACCTGAGCTAAGACATCATCTAATATGAGAGATTTTGGGGAAAGAGATGAATAACTAGCAAAGGAAACTGAGAAATAGCAACAGATGAGATGGAAGGAAAACTAGGATAGTGTGGTGTCCAGAAAGGCAAGTGAGACTTGAAAGGAGGAGGGCAGATCATCATCTGTGTCAAGTGTTGTTTCACGGTGGACGAGGAGTGAAGACAGACCACCGGACTTCACAACACAGAGGACGCTGGGGATGTTGACATGAGAAATTTTAGTGATTACAAAGACAGACAAAACCCTGAATAGGGCAAGTAGGAGAAAATGAGAGGAGAGGAACTGTACACAGTGAGTTCCATCAGATCCTATATCTATCTAAGAAATGGGGAGAAAGATGGAAGGTTTTATGGCTTCAGAAAGAAGGTGTGTTAGTTTGAAGAGCGAGAAATTAGAACATGTTAGTGTATGACCAGGAATGCGCCAACAGAGTGCAAAGTGGATTCTGGAGGAGGGAAAGAGGACAGCATGCAGGCCATGGTCGAGCTGCATAATTCCTAGTGGAATGGCCTTAAGCAGGGACATCCAACACAATTTGAGAATGCAGGGTTAGTGCAACAGTTGGTAGCAGTAGGAAGATGAGATTCCAACTTTAAAATGAGTAAATTATTTGACACCTCTCTCATCAAGAGGTGGAATCTATGCCCACTGGTCTTTAACTAACAGAATGAAGCAGAAGTGACAATGCATAATAACCAAAGCATACAGCTTTCTCCTCTTTTTTCTTTGCACACTCACTTTTGGTGCTCTGAGACAAAATTATAAATAGTTCAACTACTTTGAAACTGCCCTGTTGTGAAGCAGCCCAGGCTACTTGGAGAGATCATGTGTAGCCAAGAGCCACCACCAATTCCCAAACTTGTGAGTGAACAAGCCTATGAACTGATGTCACCACCCCCAAGCTCATGACGGCCATCCTCAGAGCACTCCCAAGTGACCCAAGCAAGCCTTGTCAGTATTTGAGTCTTTTCAGCTGAAGTCCCAGACATTGTGGAGCAGAAACAAGTTGTCTCTACCATGCCCTGGCTGAATTTATGACAGCAGGGTCAAGAAGATTAATAAAAGGATTACTTTAAGCCATTATATTTTTTGGATGGTTTTTACACAACAATAAATAACTGAAACTCTGCCTATGGCCCACTAGAGAAGAAAGAATGATTTAAGCTGATTATTTAAATTACAAAATTGAATTGGTTGTTAAGAAACATAATGGGCTGCCTGCAACCCATGTCAGAGTCCCGGGATTTGAGTTCCAAGTCCACTCACAATTCCAGCTTCCTGCTATCCTGCTAATGATCATCCTGGGAGTCAGCAATTATGGCTCAAGTGATTGGGTCTGGGCCACACACATAGGAGACAATGAGAATCTGGCTTTGGGCTCTCCAGCTATTTCAGATATTTGAGGAATAAACCAGTGGATGGGAGGCCTCTGTGTCTTCCCACCTCTTTGTCTATTTCTGCTCAAATAAATGATTTAAAGAACAAGAGAGTGATCGGAAAATATAAATGTCAAACACTATGAAATAAAAAAAAGAATAGGCCAATTTAAGGGACATAAATTCTTAGTTTATATATCTGGGAATCGTTAAAGTTGATAAATCAGTAACCAAAAGTCACAAATATATAAACTATGAAAATGATTACAAGAAAATCTAAATAAACAATATTCAAAAGAGGCTTTTCCTTAGAGTAATACCTGAATTCAGGAGATGAGACTAAAGAAATGGTTCATATGCATCATAAGACCTTCTCTGTTATTTAGCAAACAGGTGTTTGTATTATCATATGTATAAAAAATTACCTGAGGGTCTGATCTTTGACTCTACAGACTGAATCTCACTTCTGACACCAGCATCCCACGTCAAAGTACAGGTGACTCCTACCTGTTTCATTTTTGATTCAGCTTCCTGCTAGTGCACCTGGGAGGGGAGTGTATGATGGCCTGAGTTCTTGGGCTCCTGTCTCCTGTATGGGAGTCCTAAATGGGGTTCCTGGCTCCTCATTTCAGTCTGGCCCAGTGCTGGCTGCTGGAATCCATTTGGGGACTGAATCAGTGGATGGAAGAGGTTTCTCCCTCTCTTTTTCTCTCCCTCTAGTACGCTATGCTTTTCAAATAAATAAAATTTAAAAATCTTTCATAGAATGTGCAAAAAGTTAAAAATTCCAATTATTTCTAATTCTTATTTATGCCCAAGTACAAATGAAAAATGCATTCTAAAATTCTAATTCATAAAGATATTATGAATTTCCTTATAAAATTATCCAAATAGAAAACATGAAGCTAGTCGACATTGTGGAAGGTATAATTACGCCAATTTTCTTACATGCTAATGATGCAAATACCACTTGGTAAAAAGCAATCTTTGTTGAAGGGAATCGATCAATATATATCATGAACTGATAATTCCAGATAAATCTACATGCTCAAAGATATTCCTATCAGCATCAATTCTCTGGGAAAAGATTTCTGTTTTATCTTCGACTCTATGAGTGCCGAAGAGTGATGCCTGCCTGAGGAACTGGTGAGGTAAATCCACACCCTGCTGACTTGAATGTGGGTTGAGGGACTCCCTGGAACAACACAAAAGCTCTTTCTGTTGCTTGTGTTCAAATGAAATGTGACGTGATGATAAAGCTGATGGAATTATCCTATGTGAAGGATATAAATGTGTTTCAATCCTTTGCAAAAAAATTAAAAGGAGAGTCTATTTCAGTGCAACGAACACAAAACAACTGTGCCAGCAATAATGGCACTGTCTGATCCCCTTCAACAAACAATAAGCCCCATGATGGAGAGACGCTCTTTCTTCATTTTTTCTTAGGGCTAGGTTCAGTGAAAGGTATAGTATATCAGGAGGATCAAGTGCACAAAGACATTTCTGTAGAGTCCTTGATCTTGGAGGAGCCAAAGAGGTCAGCTAGCACCCAGCAGGAATCAGTGAATTCATCAGCATTTGTGGGTCATCCCCAGGGACACTAGAAAGTATTTTGGGAGTGAAATTAACTTACTTGGTTATTGTTCATGGCTGTTCTTGAATGACCTTGAACATATGTGAGCAAGAATCAGGGAAGTTCAACATGTAGCAGAAATATGGAAAAGAATCCAGAAGTCTTTATCATCATAGCTATGATTAATTGTTTGTTCATGTTGAAAATGGGAGCTACCAAGAGCCAAACAAAGGTTACTACAGTGCAGAAAAAAGAAGGAAAATTTTTAAAAATAATAACTCACATTATTGTTTACCCCTACATGCACGTACATGACTGGTCTTCAAAAAGTTCATGGAAATGTGCATTATGAAAAACTGTGTATGAACTTTAGAATTTTTTAGACTAAAACAAACATTGGGGCCAGTTTTGGGTGCAGCAAGTTAAACTCCTGCTTGAAATGCTGGCATCCCCTAGCAGAGTGCATGATTCGAATCCTGGTTGTTCTAATTCCAATCTAGCTTCTTGCTAATATGCCTGGGAAAGCAGTAGAAGATGACCTAAGTGCTTGGGGCCTTGCCTTCCATGAGAGTGACCAAGCTGGAGTTCCTGGCTTCTTGCTGCAGCCTGGTCCCTACACCTGGCTGTTGTGCCCATTTGGGAAATGAAATGGAGGTGTAAGATTTTTCTTACTCTATGTCTCCCCCTCTGACTGTAGCTCTGCCTTTAAAATAAATAAATCTTTTTAAAAATATATTTCTAACTCCATTTTCCATGAACTTTTTGAAGTATACCTGTGCTTCTTTATGAGTGTATATGTGTCTATTAAAATATTGAAAAGGGGATATTAAAATCAAAACACAAATCTAAAGGGTGTTACATTGTAGCCTAATTTGTTCTCAGTGCTATTTGTCCATCACAGGTCAACATCCATCCATCAGAAAGACTAAAAATTGTCAAAGTAGAAAAATAATTTGTCAACATTGTAGAGGATGTCATTAAGCCAATGTTCTGATATGTTCTGATGCAAATGTGACTTTGTTAAACAGTGATCTGTCTTGGGTACACAGGCTAGGCTGTGAGAGCAGCTACCATCTGTGCCAAGAGAAGTGACAGAACTCTGGAGGTCTCACATTAGGACTCAAGTGTTCCAGATCAGAAATGAACCACAAGTCTTCCATGACTCTTTGTACCAAACCCTGTCACACTGTCTCAACTGCAAGGAGCTCAGAAAGAAGAATTCTACCATGTGCCCCCAAACACGGAAATTATAACCATCTCAGATTTTTACATGGATGTTCAAGATCTTTCAAATCATTACATTGACAAATGCAAGGTATAAAGAAAAAATGTTAAAGCGAACTTCTAAGGTAATTGTTAGGTTTATTATTTTTCCATTTCTTTCTTTTGCTTTCTCTCACTCTCCCCAGTCCCTTTCGTGTTCCTTCTCCCCCCCCCCCCGAGTTTCTACTGGTAACATATAACCAGAAGATATGGTTTTAGACATAATAGAAGCCTTTGCCTTCCTAGTTAATTGAGGTCCATCTGACCCTCTTTAATTGTTCTCTCTGTCAGCTGGAACTGCCTTTCATCACTCAATAGGAGAGAAAATGGGAAGTGAATGCCACTACTGAGAATAGAAGCACATGCCCAGAGTGTAGTGGAAGCTCCCACTGGTTGCTGTGTGACATTTTAAAAATATGGAATTTAAAAGATGTATGATCAGACCTGACAAGATATTCCTACCTCCTGTCTTTTATCTCTTACATTCTACAAAGTACTACAAAATTAATCTTCTTAAAACACTGATGTGATCATGTCATAAAATCTTTCAACCAAGCCACATTTCCTCCAAAGTAAAATGATTTCCTGTGTTGACATTCAGGATCCTCCAAAACTTGGTCTAAATCAATTGTCCAGTCTACAAATTTGTCCAGCCTTCTGCCATTTGCCTGTAAACATTTCCAGTGCAAAATGATTGGCTACCCCAAGTATGGCTGCATTTTTCCTGCACCCAATTGTATCCCATTCTCTTTATCCAAAATGCTTGCCTCCCTTGTAGTCAAATTCTCAATTCTACTGAGTCCTGAAGACTCAAAAAGAAGTTTACTACTACCAAGAAATCTTCCCCACCATCTACAAGAAAAAATGTCATCTCTATCTCCTAACATTGTAACAGAACTTTATATTTCTGATTATAGAGAGAAATGAAGCTTCAAAATGTTTGTGAAAACTTATTAATTTACTCACAGGTAGCTCCAAAATTTCTTTACTAGGGGTGGGATGGGGAAGCAAGTGGCTTAAGAAGGGAAGCAAAGCCATCAGCTATTCTAGGAAAACCCTTAAAGTACTTTTGTAGGATGAAAGCACATATATTGGTTACTTGCGGCAACTTGGTGGGAAGATATTTTATGGAAAAATGCTAAAATCACACCAATATCACCTTTATGGCATCACTGATTCTATTAAAATGTGGAGAAGATCTTTGGCTTCATGACTTTTAACCTCTATCATAGAATTCTTTGAACAGAAAGAGAGAGGGAGAGGGAAAGGAAGAGAGAGAGAGAAAGAGGGAGAGTGAACATAAGAAGACTCAAGCTATAGCTCATTTGTCCTAAGAAACATAGATACTGCTGCAAAGAGAAAATGTTGAAGCTATCCTTCGTGTTCTGTTCTTTAGTTTCCTTTCTTTGATATCCTGTCATGTCTTGGCCCAGTTGGATTGCTTGCTACCCCACTGGTGATACAATAAATTTTCACCATCTGTGCAGAGTGGCCTGCAACATGCTTCACTTTGGGAAAGCCTCTTTGACAATCCAACTGCCCTTTGGAGAGGGAGCAAATGTCCCCTTTTTGTAAGAGCCCTCGGTGCTTTGATCCGGCAGGACCCTCATCTAAAGGACACCTTAACGTGAAGAACTAAAAATAGTGCTTGCTGTACATGATTCAGCTCATACCATAATACTGAAGAATCCTCGAGGGAACTGTTGAATCAAATTTGTATAATAACAAAAAAAGGGCAGCTGCCTGTGGTGTTATTTCTGTATAACTCTCAGATCTCTGCAGGGGTGATTTCTGGTTGGATATTCAAAGATTTATGATCCCAGATATTTCTATCATATTCATTCACCCATTCATTTATGTATGCATGTGATACATATTTTAATTCTTGCTATACACACATCAGAAATATCACTGAAAGTGTCCAGTATGAGTTGGAGACAGGAGCAAGAACTTAACCTAATCTGACTAAAATCAGAATGAGGATATGGGCTCAGGTACTGTATTTAGGAAGCACAATGAGTTTATCCTCAGGCACACAGGACCCAAGAAATCAATTATATGATTGAATTATTCTCCCTTCTTGACATTCCTTTGTGGAGTCTTCATTCTTAGAAGCAGCATCTTTCCATGTTGCCACAAAGATGTCTAGGTGGCTACTAGAAATTTTAAGTGTATCTATTTTTTTTCCTGGCAACTTCAGACAAGAAGAGATGCTTTCCTCAAAAGCTATAGCAGAAAAATTCTTGAGAGGTTTTTGATTGGACTGGTTTGGTCATGTGAATCAATCATTTTATTCTGGGTGGCAGGGTCTCAGGAGGGCACTAATTAAGGAAGCTTGAGTAATTATGACTACCCACAAGTGGACAAGTTACCAGCAAAGAGAAGTTTTATTATCAAAAAAAATGAGAAAAGGACTTGGTTCAAGAAGAATTAAAAATGTACAAATATATATGAACAGATTAACATTTTATGTATATATAAGCATTTTACCTTATATGTGCATGGGCATGCAGCTGTGTAAGTGTGTGCGTTCCAGCTTATCTTGTTTTTCTGGTTGTTTTACTATTATTTATTTGGTCAACATGCAAGATATGGGGAAATAATTCCCCTAGGAATTCCTCTACTCCTAATGCCATTTCAAGTTGGGGATGTGCCCAAAACCATCTTCAAGTTCGATAATTTATTGCATGAACGGTTCGTTATAGAAAAGATACAGGTTAACATGAGCCATGGGTCAGGAAAGGGCAGAATCCAGGAGGAGTTCAAGTATAGGAACCTCCAGTTGTCCCCTTCATATGGTGTCTGTATCAGTTACCTCCTCTTGGTATGATACGTGATAATACACATGGAATGTGGCCAGCCAGGGACATTTGCTTGAGCCTTTGATGTTCAGAGACTTAGTGATCACACACTGCCTGCATCACTGACCTTTAGTCTGTTCTTCCAGAGCCTGGATTAATCTCTTTAGTCTACAGTTCTTCCAGAGATGGGAACTGACAACCTAGCTCAAAACAGCATCATAAATCACATTATCAACCTGTTCAATGACCAAAGCCCACAGGCAAATGAACATGCTGCTATCAAGCAAGATATTCCAGGAGCCTAGAGATCAGCTCTCAACAGGCAAGAACCACGCCTCCCTCTGGTAAAGGTTATTTCTTCACTACACAACAGAATTTTAAGTGTCAAATCCAGGTGATGCCAACTCATTTTACAGAAATAGAAATTGTATTTATCCTCTTATTAATGGAAAATAGTATTTTAAAACTTCTCTATGCAGTTCCCTAGTTATTATACAATGAATATTTCTTGCTTTACTCCAGTTTCACTGGTGCATAAAGAATTAATGAGGCACAGCTCACAGATTGATGTTCATATTTATTAGTTTTTGTTCCTTTGCTAAACATGCCCTGTGTAATCTTCGAAAATCGCTTAGGTTAATGAAAAAGAGTTTGCACAGCCTTAATATTATTTGCTTATTAATCTGTGACAAACCATAAAATTTGAAATTTTGCTATGACAACCTCATGGAATTTTCTCACTTTGTCTTTGATTTAAATAGCAACACATTTACAATGCCAGCAACTTTTAGTAATTTGGGGAGAGGGACAGATAAAGAATATCAACTTTGCTTTCATTTGAGATACCAGAAGAAACTGGAAATGTTCTTAAAGACATAATCACATTCCTCAGTGGTAGCAAGGTAATGTGTCCTATCCCCATTCAATCCAGTCCTGCCAACAAGAAACACCAACAGATCTGATCTCTGCTAGTAAGAATCTTCTGGCGATACCAATCTATGCCAGAGGCCAAACTATATCTCCAACTGATGCTATAGCTTCCAGTAAAATCAGTAATTTGGAAGTTGCTTGAGAGTACAGCCCACCAATTTGATCAAATCTTGCTGTTCTTTGGCTGATATGAATTTACTCAAGGAAAGGCAGGTCTACAGGACATTCAGGCAACTTGCTGAAACAACTTTGAAAATCACAAGGTGAATAAAAACTATTATTTAGATGTTAGTCTTCAATCCATTTGAGTCAATCTGATGTGTCAACCAGTTACTAAAAGAAAATGGTCAAACATTGCACTCCAGAAGATCCATCAGTTAAATCTCATTCTTTGGTGGTTTTGTATTTTCATTTTAAAGGTCAATTTTTATTTCTTATCCTTTCTTTTGTGTCCTTGTAATTACAGGATGATGACCTTTGAGAAATCTCTGTGATGCAAGGTATGAAGGCTCTGAATCTTTTCAGGTTGGAGGTCCTTACTCACTAACTACTGGAGTAGAGTTGGCTCTGAGTGATTATGCACTCCTAAGTGTTTTACAGTTTCTCATTGAAATAGTTATGTCATGTGCCACCTTCTGATGAAGCTTCCAATCAGTCGATGTTTTTTTCCATATCAACTGGATACACATGGACAATTAATACAATGTAAGCACATTTTGATGTGTAAATAAATGTTTGTTGACCATATCCACAAGGAAGTTGCCCAATTCAACTTTCACTTGCTCTTCCCGATTTCACTACCATCAATCTCTACCCCATTATTGTCTTATTTTTTCATAAAATTTAACATCCGCTTAACTGGTCTTATTTATTCATGTGTGTACCTGTTCATTTTCTACCTTTCATAACTTAGACTTTCTGGAATCCTTTTCCTGTAAAAAAGGGAAGACAGTCATGTTTATATTCTAAGTTCCTTAAATAGTGTCTGGCACACAGGGGAAAATCAAGAAATATTTGTTGAATCACAAACTGCATAAATTATGAATAAGGTATTTGTTTATGATGTTACCAAATAAGCTGCTAGTTTTCCTGGAATGAAAACATGCTTGTTATATCATTATATCTTCAAAGTACCAAGAACAATGCCACCACCAGCAGATTAAATAAGGTACTTCTTTCCCCACATCCTCACCAGTATTTATTGTTTGCTGATTTCTGTTTGAGAACCATTTTAATTGGGGTGAGGTTTACCTCATTGTGGCTTTCATTTGCATATCCCTGATGGCTAATGATCCTGAGCATTTTTTCATGTGTCTGTTGGCCATTTGAATTTCCACTTTTGAAAAGTGCCTATTCAAGTCCTTTGCCCATTTCTTAACTGTATACTTAATTTTGTTGTTGAGTTTCTTGAGCTCTTTATAGATTCTGCATATTAATCCTTTATGAGGTGCAGAGTTTGCAAATATTTTCTCCCATTCTGAGATTGCCTCTTCACTTTGCTGATTGTTTCTTTTGTGGTGCGGACACTTCTCAACTTGATGTAATCCCATTTGTCTATTTTTGCTTTGATTGCCTATGTTTCTGAGTTCTTTTCCAAGCAGCCTTTGTCTTTGCCAATGTCTTGCAGAGTTTCCCCAACATCTCTAGTGCTGGCATCAGGCTGTAGATTTAGGTCCTTGATCAGTTTTGGGTGAATTTTTTGTGTAAAGTGTAAGGTAGGGGCCTTGTTTATAGTTTTAATGAGATATGATAATTTTCCAATTATCTGTATATGTTTGAAATAGTCATATTTTCATTTGATTATTGTTTATAGCTCTTGCCTATATTCTTGTGAGTTTTTAAAGATTTATTTATTTATTTGAAAGAATTACAGAGAGATAGGAGAGACAGAGAGAGAGAGAGAGAGAAAGAAAAAGAGAGAGACTATGTCTTCCATCCATTGGTTCCCTCCCCTGATGACTGCAACAGCCATGGCTTGGCCAGGGCAAAGTTAAGAGCCTGGAGCTTCATCCAGTATGTCACATAGGGGGCAGCCCAAACAGTTACCCCATACTCTGTTGCTTTTCTTAGGCCATTAGCAGGAAGCTGGATCAGAAGTAGAAAAGCTAGGACTTGAACTGGCATCCATACACAATGCAGGCCTCTCCTGCGATTTTTTTAAAACCATGAATTGATGTTAGATTTTGTTAAATAATTTCCCTGTATCTAGTGATATGATCGTGTAATTATTTTTCCAGGACTATTGATATAATGAATATATTAATGCTGAATCAGCCTTTCACAAGGGATAAATCTAACTTGGTCATTCATAGTATATATTTCTTTTTATACACTGCTGGATTCTACCTGCTAATATTATCTTGAGGATTTTGCATTTATGCTAATGACAGCTATTGGCATAAAGTTTTCTTCTGCTATCATGTCTTGTTTCTGTTTTTGGTATTTGGATAATGCTGCTTGAATAGAATGAGTTAAGAAGTATCCCTTCTGGGGCTGGCGCCATGGTGCAGTAGGTTAATCCTCCACCTGCAGTGCTGGCATCCCATATGGGTGCCGGTTCTAGTCCTGGCTGCCCTTCTTCCCATCCAGCTCTTTGCTGTGGCCTGGGAAAGCAGTGGAAGATGGCCCAAGTCCTTGGGCCCCTGCACCTGCATGGGAGACCAGGAGGAGGCACCTGGCTCCTGGCTTTGGCTTGGCACATCTCCTGCCCGTTGTGGCCATCTGGGAAGTGAACCAACAGAGGGAAGATCTTTCTCTCTGTCTCTCCCTCTCACTGTCTATAACTAAGCCTCTCAATAAAATAAATAAAAATCTTTAAAAAAAAGTATCCCTTCCACTCCTATATTCTGAATAGACTATGAAGAACTGACATGCTTTCTATAGGAACTGTTTGTAGAATTCATCAGTAAATTCATTTAGGTCTTGTGTTTTCCACTTGGAAGGTTATAAATTATTGGATACAGTTTCTTCAATAGATGTAGGTCTATTCAGAGTTTCTATCTCTTTTTTCTGAAGTTTGGCACATGGTGTTGAGGTAGATTGATCATTTCATTTAAACTAACAATTTTGTGGACATGGAAGTGTTCATAGTACAAGTTGAGCATGCTAAAATCAATACCATTCTTATATACCAATAATGTTTTAGATGAGAAAGAACTTAGAAGATCAGTCCTACTTATAATAGCTACAAAAATGTAAATTTCTTAGGATAAATTTAACCAAGAATGTGGAAGTTCTCTATAATAAAAGAATTATACAATATTAATGAAAGAAATATAAGAAGACACACAGAAAGGAAAAACCTTCCTTGTTCATGAATTGGAATAATTAATATAATCAAAATACCTCTACTACCCAAAGCAATTTACAGATTCAATATGATCTCAATGCAAATTTCAAGGACATTCTTCACAGAAAAATACCATATGTTTCCCTGATCTATGATAACTAATAGAGTATCTAAAATTTAATATATAGGGGTGAAATTGACATTTTGAAATTCAAAGATTGCTCATAGCCCTTGTCTCTAATGTTGAAGAATAGTGCTGGTTTTTTTTCTCATATGATTTGTTAAACTCTTTATTTACTGTGGGGTTAATCTTATCTTTATAAAGAGAACTGAAATAGATCTTGGTAAAAATTAAGAGTGGGAATAGGAGAGAGAGGAGGAAGAGGGTGGGAGTGTGGGTGGGAGAGAGGATATGGTAGGATAGGGTAGGAAGAATCACTATATTCCTAAATTTGTATATATCAAATGCATGAAATTTGAATACCTTAAATTTAAAAATCTAAAAAGAAAGAAAGAAATTCATGGAAACACAAAGTCATTTTTAAAAAAAGCTAGAAGCATCACAATACCAGATTTTCAAGACATACCATAGGGTTGTTATAATCAATGCAGCCTGGTACTGGCAAAAAAATGGAAATGTAGAACAATGGAACAGAATAGAAATTCCAGGAATTAACACACGCATCTACACATGCATTCCCTGGAGAAAGGAGTTTCTTCAACAAATGATGCTGAGAATATTGGCTTTCTACATGCAGATGTTTGAAACAAAAACATCCTTAGTCCAAAAATCTGAAATCCAAAATGCCTCCAAACCCAAAACATTTTGAGCACCAACGTGATGACAAAAAATAGAAATTTGTACACATGACTTCATGTAATGTGTTTCAGCCAGAACATAGAAACACTAAAAATATCAATTTAAGTTACATTAAGACTGTATGTATAGGTGTATATGAAACATATGTGAATTTAATATGTAAACTTGCACCTCATCTCCAAGACATTTAATTATCCATATGCAAATATTCTAAAACTGAAATTCAAAACACTTCTATTTTTAGGCATTTTAGAATAGGAATACTCAACCTGCATTCCTTCATTTATCATTTAATATACACAGATTCTATAGTAATCTCCTTCTTTCATTTCTTTTATTAGGAATCCGTGTCCTATCTCTTATTTTCTTAATTAGCCAGGACAGAGATTTATTTGTTTTTTTTTTAATCATTTCAAATAACTGGTTTTGGTTTTATTGATTTTTCTGTATTTCTTTACTGTTTTCAATCTCATTTATTTTTGCTCTAATATATTTTCCCTGATTAGATTTAATTTGTTCCTTTTCAAGTGTACTAGGGTGGACTCTTAAATTATTTACTTTGGATCTTTTTTTTATTTTCTAATGTAATCAAATACTCATACTATAAATGTCCCTCTGAACACTGCTTTAGTTTTAACGCATATATTTTGATAAACTGTGTTTTAATTTTTATTAGGTAAAAATATTTTTAAAAATCTCTTGAGATTTCTTCTTTGACATACATGTTATTTAATTCTCATATATTTTGGCATTCCCCACTTACTTTTTTTGCTATTTATTTCTAACTTTATTCCATTGTAGTCTGAAAGTTTATATTTTATGATTTTGATTCTTATAAATTTGTTAAAGTGTGTGCTCTGAATTAGAATGTAGTCTGTCTTGATGAGCATTTCATATGAGTTCAAGAAAATGTGTTCCTTGTTGGACAAAGTGGTCTATAGATGTTCATTAGATCCAATTGTTTGATAATATTGTTGAGTTCAACTATGTTCTTATTGCTATATCTGATTATGTCTAATGGAGAGATGCTGAAATCTGCACGTATAGCAGTGAATTCATCTACTTCTCTTTGAAGTTCTACCAGCTTTTGCCTAACATATTTCAATGTATATTTCAAAAATAGTTTCTGTACCACTTTTCTACTAGAAACGTGTGAGCATTTTACTCTGTTATTTACTGAGATAACTTGGTTGAAGTCCTGGAGGTAAAACTCCCAAAAATGTACATACAACCCTATGAATGGCTCCTTCTACAGTTTTTAACTCTAGACTTGTCCACACTGAGCCAACTGCAATTTTTCTCTCATTGTTCAGTTTTCCCCACACTGGCATTAGTTCCCAAGGAATCTTCATCTTGGCAGTTTCTACTCCAGTAAATTGTGATATCCCCTGTTTGTATCTCCAATTTTGGAGGCAGCAATCTGCTCTGTGATCTCACTTCTTTTTGGATCGAAGAAGAATTGTTGATGTTTTAGTTTGCTGATCTTTTTACTTGTTGTTAGTATGGAGTGGTGACTTGTGGGCCTTTTCCATTTGGAACCAGGAACTGATACCAGGAGTAACACCTCGTTTTACAGTTACGTTTTCAATGATTCCTGTGGAAACCCTCTGTCAATCTTTCTGATGGAAGATCCCACGCTGATCCATGAAATGCATTGCTCAACTGTCAGTCAAATCCAAATTTGTTCTTGGATTTACTTTGAATGAATGCTTTCAATTTTCACAGTTATTTTTTTCCCCTAGGAAACAATGCAAACGTTGTATGCTGATATTTTTCTGATTCTTAACCATTTGGGGGTCATAAACTCTTGAGACTATGAAAACCCACAGAATCCAAGTCTAGGATAACACATAAACAAAAATACTACAGCAGCAAAAACAAAGTTTAATGTAGTTTCAGGAGGTTCATGGACTAGAGGTTCAAACATCCCGTTCTAGAATTTGTTGGCTATTAAGCATGAATAAGTCTGACATACTGCACGTTTATCTAAGCATATAATTGAGAAAAATAGAGATTCTCCAAGTGTTTAGATATTCACTTCCCACTCCCCACAGCTCTGCTTTTCTTTACTTGTCTCAGATCCTCTAGTTGAATCTAGTCACTTCTATTTCCCTCAATAAAAATCTAAGGCCACATCTGTTGAAGTCACTGCAATCTGTACAAATATCACACTCTAAAGCAAGTGGAACCCAAAGGAGATGGTTTTTTTTCTCTGGCTGAAAATATGAGAAAAAATTAGAAGAAAAAAATTCCAATAAATGCCGAGGAAACCTAATCCAGCACCAGAACACTGCAAAAGTGATAATGTGGAGGAGCTGCTCAGTTCCAAGCCTCCCTTATTTCAACACCCAGGTTATTCTTCACCTATGATAACTGCAGGACTATGTACTTGCAATACCAAGAGAGAGAACATAGATAGACTTACAAAGTTCACCTGAAAAATACACTGTGCAGAAAGATAAATGCCTCCTGGAGCTCTGCATTTCTGTTTTTGTTTTTTATAAAGCTTGGATTGCATCATTTTCTTGTTGCAGGAGATATATTGGGGGCCGGTGCTGTGGCACAGTGAGTTAAACCCTGGCATGAAGCGCTGGCAAACCCATATGGGCGCTGGTTCGAGACTTGGCTTCTCTTCTTCCAATCCAGCTCTCTGCTATGGCCTGGGAAAGTAGTGGAAGATGGCCCAAGTCTTTGGGCCCCTGCACCCATGTGGGAGACCCAGAAGAAGCTCCTGGCTCCTGGCTTCAGATAGGCACAGCTCCGGCCGTTGCGGCCAATTGGGGAGTGAAACAGTGGATGGAAGACTTCTCCTCTCCTCTCCTCTCCTCTCCTCTCCTCTCCTCTCCTCTCCTCTCCTCTCCTCTCCTCTCCTCTCCTCTCCTCTCTCTCTCTCTCTCTCTCTCTCTGCCTCTGCCTCTCTCTAACTGTGCCTTTCAAATAAACAAAAAAACATTTAAAAAATAAAGAAATATATTGGAACTCTGTTAGTTTTCCTCCATCTGTAAGTGGCAGGTAACTGAAGCATAGCACTATTGATCAACCAGATAACCTTTCAAGGCAGTAATGCTAAGGGTGAAATTTTAGTTTGTTTCATTAGATATTATACATAATGTACAGTCAGGCCCTAGAATCATGCTTGGAGGAATTTTTATAATATTGGAAGGAGGATCTAAAAGGAAAGACAGACTTAGGTAAAACTTCTCAGTTCAATTGTCCCACATATTTTAAAAAATGAGAGATTAAGTTACTCAATCTTTATTGAATAGAAAACTGCATTTTTCCTTCTTTGTCTTCTTCCACTAAAAACAGGATTTCTCTAAGCAATGGTAATCATAATGTGGGTGAACACATCTGTGCTTCATGGCTTATGACACCCCAGGGTGTGTTTATCTCTACTCTGCTTTATGGCTCACAGCACTCCAGGGTGCAGCGAGTTCCTAATGGCTCCAGAAAGCACTGCCAGTAATTTTTTACCACTTAAGACAGTTACTATCCCAGGCGATGATTAGAAGTTAGATAGTATTCTGTTCTTTCTCTACTGCTCACCCCAGATTGCCTAATAATTGTGTGTAGTGCTAAAGTCCCAGGAGATATACTTTCTGACCAAAATGATGGCAATTTTTATACACTGAATATGCTGAAATGTTCATAGTTCATATTAAAATTTCACAGTTCACTAAATGTGGGTCAGGTGACAGTATCTAATGATAAAAGGTCATGGAAAGCAATGTTTCGACAGGATCTTAGTGGAAATGACAAAGATGAATACAACCAAGAAGATCTTAGAAAGGAAATACCACTCACAGTTATCTTTGAGATTGGCAGTATGACTGACTTTTTATGCTTTAATATCATTGAATGAGTCTATAAGACAAAATTTTAGTGGACCACCCCATGAATATCCGTTGTACAAAGTAATATTTTACTATGTTATACACATAAGCAGGTATAATTATTATTGTCGGGGCAGTAGTTCTACTTTAACAGTAGTGGAGCGGTAGTCTTCAGTAACAGTATCCTATACAATAGAAATAATTATTATTTGTCACGTTGATTTTGGGTGAGTTACCAAATTAATTTCAGTCCAATTGGTGATATCTCAAAGGCCTTAGAGAAAATAAACTTGAGAACTTGAAACCTCAGTGAGTCATTCTTCAAGGCACTTACATTTTTCTGTTTCAAATTTATAACTTAAAAATAATAAAATACATCCAATTCTTCAGAATTTCTGTCTTCTCTTTTGGGGTAATTAAGAGTCTTCATAAATATCACATTATTTAAGCTTTTACAAATTTGCCAAATGTTTTTACCTTTGCTATCATTTATAAGTGAACATTGAAAAGAAATAAATATGAATTCTAAGCTAATGAGCAATATTTTGAAAATATTAAGACCATAACATTTAGATAGTTTTTGAGCCTAAATGCTTAGTTTTCTAGTCGCTTTTGTTTCCAATTGTGCACACTTTAGGAATGAAAACAAGTATGATAGCTATAAATTTCCAATATAACATACAGGACTTACAGAGGTCAACTCTATGACCTAGTTAGAGAAGGTTACAATAAAGTATCTGTCAAAAAATAGAGCCATCCTAGACTTTTCTAAATTCATCACAGCACCAAATATGGTATTCAGAATGTATTAACAGTAAATATATAATTATCAGCCTCGTTGGTTGAGGGATTAGTTGAATAATGGAAAGTGACTGTGGTTGAGAAAATGTTAGCAAATAAATGACTATTTACAAACGAAGGCTAAATGTAACTGTTTTATGCGATTATGTCAGATGGCTGAGAAGAAATGTGTCCCTGGAATCCATGCCATCTCTAACGACATGTGAGCCAAAGAAAACTAGCAAGAAGAAGGGAATGGTGAATAATGATAATGTTATTAGTTCATGTTTGAAAATAATTTTATGGGAGGACCTTAGGATAATAACATCTACCCAACACTTGCCAAGGTATATTCTTTAATATACAAGCTAGAGAAGAAATTAAGGATGAGAACATCTTTCCAAAAATAAAAATGTCTTACTTGCCCATTTCATCATTGGCGATCAACTAATGTAAAAAATTCTTGGCAGCTTTCAGATATTTTAGAATTGGAAGCAATGAATGATGATCTATTCAAATTCCATATATAGGAGATCATTTCTCAGATTTAATTTAGACATAGTTCTAGTTATCTATCTCCATGAGCTTTAACTCATCCCCCCCACCTTCTACTATCCTTTATTCAACTTTTGTGAACAAAAATGGTAATGCATCCTTATTTGAAATATACCATTTTTTTAAAGAAAGAAATAAGTCCACAGGGAGAGAACAAACAAACCAACTCAACAATTGAACAACACTTAGATCCACATCCTATTCCCCTAAGAAGAAAATTGAATAGTGGGTGCTATAAAGAGGCGAACTATGGAAACTGAGTGAGCTAATTGATAGGACTGATGTTTTCTACATGCTGACATGTAATCTGACCTGTGGCTCTGGCCCAGCGGGAACACATCCCACGGGTGACAGGAGCTTGTTGCCAGGGTTTCACGTCAGCATCCAATAACACAGGCAGGCTGAGACCTTAAGCAAAGCCTTTTCCTTACCTCAGGGGTTTAAGATCCCTGGGCAACCATCCAAGTGGCTATCTACAAGTGATGTAACAACGGAAGAAAGTTCTCGTTAAGAATTTGTCTGAACTGATTTTTCCCAGAGATCACATGAGAGAGGTCCTCAATAGCCATGAGCCATATCCGTGTTATGTATCAATAGAGCTCAAGTCACTTAGTGGCACTTTTGCTAGAGCATTTCCCCTTTATGATCAATAAATTTCATAGAACTGGGTATTTATACTTAGGGGACTGTTCCCAGTGAGAGAAATTCTATTCTTATCAGCCCCTTTTATGTATGTATATAAAGAGAGATGTTTGTGAGTCTATAAAAAGTACCCTTGATCTTGTTTGATAGACTGTGCTCTCCTCAGAGTGAAGAGGCTTTCAAGTGGGTGACTTTGTATTTGCAAATGAATGGCAACATGTGTGCCAAATGCCCTCCCTGGTCGCGAATGTAACGGGAGGAGAATTTTATTTCTGGGAGAGGATTTCAAAACAGGTCAGCTCTCATTTACTCCTCAGCGGGTGCTGCTGAAAAAACTAGAAAAACTAAGACACAGCTATTAAACACAGCAGACAAAACAATATGTACATCAATCAATGCCTAGAAATAGTCTCTGAAATGTTATTTATGACCTGTTTTCATCAAATATGCATTACTCTAATGATCGGCATATTACAAAGACAGGCGTTTTAGAGACAAATTATATGACAGACTAAAAAAGATTGTCATCTTCTTGGCAAGGAAGGGTAGTTTAATTTTTTAAATCATATAATTGTTATGGAAAGAATCTGTATAAATCAAACATTTCAGAGAGAGAAGACTTTTATCGGTTGTGACAACCCTCTCCAACTTTCCACACAAAACCATCTAAAGACACATAATAAAACTAAATTTTTTTGACAGTTACAACCAAAAGCATGCCTTGTTCCTGAAATTCTGCTATATTTACCTGGATGATATTTGTGTGAATAGATGACTTTCTACCTATTTGCCAAAGCATTATGAGTTGGCACCTGGAGGGTTGCAATACTTCTTGAAAAGTCAATACAGAAATCGAATGCATGTTCTTCTCTTCCTTCATTAGAGACGTTGACAGGTGAGAGAACTCTCTGGTTGTCTGACTCAAGTCATGTAAACAAACAGTTCTCAACAGAGACAGCTACAGGCAGCATTACGTGAAATTCTCAGTGCTACATATGAATGATGCTACATGATAGCTACTGCTCTGTCCATTTGAACTGTTAAATTAAAACCTCAACTTGTTCAATGCTTTGTGTTCCACATCCATTTTTGTGCACATTTTATATGGCAAATTACATTGGCCAAGTATTCAGACTGTAAACATTCATGTGCAGTTTGTTCCATCAACTAATGGCTAGAACTGATTGCTGAGAATTAATGGACTTTGTTTTGGATTTTGTCTTTACACTCTTGCTCAGTAACAGGGCTTATGAATTCTGTGTGATCAGACAGCATCCACATGTAACATAGGAAGATGCCTGAGTGTGGTATACATTGGAACAGCTGTCAAGAGTTCCAGTGGCTCACCTTTGGTGAAAGAGGGGAGCAAATTTAAGAAATTTCAGTACTGACCTAAAACCAAAAAAGCAATTAGGAAATTATCACTAGATAATGTCCAATGACCAAAGGAAGCATTACAAAGAAACCAGAGAAAGAGACTTAGGAGAGAGAACAAGAGATTTATTCAAAGCCATTAATCTTTTTAAAATGTCATAATGTATATTTGTTAAACAAGGAAGAGTGGGAGAGTGGGAAGAATCACTATGTTCCTAAATTTGTATTTATGAAAGGCATGAAGTTTATATACATTAAATAAAAGGTTTCTGGGGAAAAAAGGAAGAATGGGAAGCTTAGCAAAACTAGTCATTCACCTATATTATCATCATAATTGTTGTTAGTTATCCTTTAGTTTACATGCTTTATTTTGCAGTTTTAGATATTGGACTCTGTCTTGGTGCTCCCAGTAAGGCTTGCTTGTGGGTGAGTGATTTGTAGACTCACCCAAAACCCATTTGCTCATCGCTCTGATGTTCTCTCTCTTACATTTCCATGCATTTTTCTTGTTACATAATTCAACCTTCCATGAAGTCCAAGGAAAATTGGAAATGTCACTGAAATGTGGCCATTAAGATAATTTCTGCAAAGAGACAGTCTGTCAGAATTTGAGAGAAAAATGCCAAAATTCAAGATTAAGGGGAAAACAGAGAATTAAGTGGGTGCTTGGGTTTTGAGGAGAGTTCCCTTCCCCTATGATGAAAGAGAAGAAAGTCGGTGAAAGTGAAGTAGAAGAAAAGCTGTGGGAATGCCTAGGAAGCTGAGGGAGGATCAGTGTCCTACCATAAATAAGTGAAAAAGGTAGTGAGGTAGAGTATGTAATTCTCACATTATATTCCATAAATATGTGCAATTTAAAAATAATTAAAGGGGTTTGCGGTGCTGTGGCATAGTAGGTTAAGCCTCTGCCTGCAGCTCCAGCATCCCATATGAGCACTGCATCAAGTGCCAGCTGCTCCACTTCTAATCCAGCTCCCTGTGAATGGCCTGGGAAACCAGTGAAAGATGGCCTAAGTGCCTGGTCCCTGCACCTGTGTGGGGGACCTAGAAGAAGCTCCTGGCGCCTGGTTTTCGGATCAGACCAGTTCCAGCTGTTGCAGCCACGTGGAGAATGAACCAGCAAAATGGAAGACCTCTCTGTCTATCTCTCTCAGCCTGTGACTCTGCCTCTGAAATAAATAAATAAATAAATATTTAAAAGAATAATTAAAGGGGCTGATTTGTGGTACAACAAATTAAGCTGCCATGTGGGACACAACATCCAATACTGGAGTGTGTGGTTCAAGTTCTGGCTACGCTCTGCTTCAGATAGGGCTTCCTGTTAATGTGCCTGAGAGGCAGTAAATGATGGCCTAAGCTCTGTTCAAATAATCTGGCTCCTGCCACCTGTGTGGGAGACCTCAGTTGAGTTTCCTGCTCCTGAATTCAGCCTCCCCTATCCCTGGCTGTTATGGACATTTGGGAGCAGATCAGCAGATGGAAGTTCCCTTTCTGAGTCCTATCTGTCTCTGAGTCTCTCTCTGCTTCTTTGCCTGTCAAGAAAATGATAAATATATAAAGATATATAATATCAGAGAAGAGATGAAATATAGAAAACCCATTTAGGTTATTCAAGGTCCATCCAATAGAAATTCTAGAAAGAGAGATAGAAAGTGTAGAGGGACAGATATGAAGATCATGACAAAAAAAAAAGAATTTCCTGGAACTAGAAGACTCAATTCAGACCAAAGACAAATGCACACTGAGCCACAAAACAAACACAAAATGATCCCTGCTTAGCACATTAACATCTCCAAAAAACGTTAAGAAGGAAAGCATCCTAAAAGCTTATTTAAAGATTGAACTGAGTACTTTCACAGAAAACTGAAGCAATCTGACACCAGTGATCTTGATCTCATCATCCAGCTGGACTCAAAATAACATGGAGGCCATGGTGCCTTCATGGAAAATTGTTTTCCGCCCAGAATTATTTACTCAGCCAAACTAGTAGTCATATTCAGAGCTTACTTTGTCTACTTTGCAGTCTTTCTTAGGAAGCTGACTGAAGTTACACATTAGCCAAAGAAGGAGCAAGTTAGGAAAGAGAAAGAAATCAGATCAGGAAAATAATGGGTCAAAGTATAGCAGAAGACCTGGACATCTGGCAGCAGGAAGATGTACAATTCCATTGCCGGAAGTTTCCATTAACAAGAAATTCAACAAAGGACAGGAGACAGAGCAGAATGAGGATACTGAGAAGATAAGTAACACAAGGGAGATAAATATCATATATTTATATATTATATTGATATTATATATTAATATACATTATATTGTGTGATATAGTTTATATATTATATATAAAAGAAACTGCTTAACAAAGTTTGGAACAAACATGAAACAGAGCCTGGTTTCTGTGTGAAGTTAGTGGAAGCTAATTTGTAAATATCTCCATTGATTCTTTAAAAATCATCAAGGAGAAGAACAGGCAATTTGAGGGCCTAGTCTGAAAGTGCATGACCACTTGGGCTGACAGAGTTGGGGATCTCAGAAGCTATCTGCAAAATATCACTCTCAGGTGTTAAAGAGAAACTATCAGAGAAGCCCAAACCTCAGCATGGAGTTTTTATATTTTAATTTCTAACTGGAGCAACAGGAGGAGCAATTTGGCCACCCAACAAATACTTATTGTTCCCTTCAAAGTTTAATAAAATCCAATGGATAAGTAACCAAGAAGAATACATTTTGTCTCCATACAAAGATAGTGTAAGAAAAAAAAAGAGCTCATAGAATGACAAACACCCTAAACAGCACTCTGACCTCAGAATCAGACCCTAAGGCATTTGATCTGGCTGAAAATCCCATGAGAGCATTTCAGGCATGGAAAGCCAAGACATGGCGGCAAAAACTGCTTGGCATGAAGGATCTCTGTGAGTGAGACCCCACTGGAAAGAAGGGGCCATAAA
The DNA here is from genome assembly GCA_949820135.1 of Sylvilagus floridanus. NCBI lineage: Eukaryota > Metazoa > Chordata > Mammalia > Lagomorpha > Leporidae > Sylvilagus > Sylvilagus floridanus. The sequence goes on from OX463226.1 coordinate 109,315,598, forward strand.
GAAGGAGGTATTTTTCTCTGAAGGGAGGAGAGAACTCCCACTTTGCATATGGCCCTGTCTAAACACCGAAAGAGTTCGTGGACTCAAAAGGTTTCCATGGCCTTGGCAGCTCATGTCAAGCACCTTGGATGGTCACTGACATAAAAAATATGAGTGTTAATTGTTAAATCAAAAATAGGAGTCATTGTGCACTTTTTCCCCATGTTGGACCTCTGTCCTTAATTAGATGTACTCTGAGAATTAACAGTAAAACTTGTCTTCAAACTACTTTATACTTTGTGTCTGTGTGGGTGCAAACTGTTTAAATCTATTCTTAGTATAAACTGGTCTTGTGTCTATAAAGTCAATTAAAAATGAATCTCGGGGCCAGTGCTGTGGCACAGTGGGTTAAAGCCATAGCCTGCAGTGCTGGCATCCCATATAGAGGCTGGTTTGAGTCCCGGCTGCTCCACTTCCGATCCAGCTCTCTGGATCGATGGCCTGGGAAAGCCGTAGAAGATGGCCCAAGTGCTTGGGCCCCTGCACCGACATGGAAGACCGAGAAGAAGCTCCTGGCTCCTGGCTTTGGATCAGCAGAGCTCTGGCCATTGTGGTCATTTGGAGAGTGACCCAGCAGATGAAAGACTTTCTCTCTCTCTCTCTCTCTCTCTCTCTCTCTCTCTCTCTCCCTCCCTCTCCCTCTCTCTCTCTCTCTCTCTCTCTCTCTCTCCCTCTCGCTCTACCTCTCTCTGTAACTCTTTCAAATAAATAAAATAAATCTTTAAAAAAATGAATCTTAATGAAGAATGAGATGAGATAGGGAGTAGGAGGTTGGGAGGGAGTTGGGGTAGAATGGCGGGAATGGGGGAAAGAACCAGTATATTCCTAAAAACTGTACATATGAAATTTGTATTCATTAAATAAAAACTTTATAAAAAAGGAAAAAAGAGAAACTGGCATCTACCTAGCCATAAACTAGCCAAAATGCGATTAAAATTACATGTTAATATCATTCAGAAGTAAACAGACATAGTAGCAAGCATCAGAAATATGAAGGAGGAAACCCAAAACAGAAACTGAAGAGTTACGAGAGAGATGATCAAACAATACAGATCTTGAGAACCTATGGAAAGAAATAAAAATATAAAAACACAAAACCATATCAGACATGAATATTCTATTTCAAGAGAATAGAAATTGGACAGCAGAATATACTACATGGAAGAAAGAAATGAGAAAGCTGAATAAATTGAAAAGAACAAAAATGATAAAATGGTGATGAAAGGAGGTGGCATTTGGCACAAAGGTTCAGATGCCACTTTGAGTGCCTGCATCCCGTACTGGAGTGCCTTAGTTTGAGTTGCAGGTCTGCTCCTGATTCTGTTTTCCTGATGACCTGCACCTTGGGAGGCAGCAGATGATGGTTCAAGTAGTTGGGTCCCTGCCACACACATGAGAGATATGGATTGAATTTCTGGCTCCTAGATTTGGCTTGGCCCCATCCCAGCTGTTGAGGGCATTTAGGAAGTGAATCAACTGGTGGCAGAGCTTGCTCCTTCTGTCTCCTGACCTTCACTCCATCTCCCCCCCCATCTCTCTGCGTCTCTCTGTCTCTCTCCCCCCACCGTTAAATAAATGGGAAATTTTAAGGCAATGATTAAAACAGAAAATGGAAAATACTGAAAACATGGAAGTCTGTAAAATGGAGATTCAATATATGTATTATCATTAAAGTCTTCAAGAAAGAAAGCATTTTGGCTAATAAAATTCTTCTATATATAGTTATACATATATTTAATCTACATATTGAAAGGGCATACGCTGAAAAAAATCATCCTGTATAGTTACCATAGTTATCACCAATATTTCTCCTATTATTTCATTTTCAAGATAAAGAACATTTGGTTCTCTGGGATAATAAAAGCAAAATTTCCCAATATACTTGGATTATTTTGGTTTAAATCTGTTGCCCTACTTTCTTTTCATTCTCAAAAATATCATGGTTTGGTTGACAAATAAGGAAAAGATCATCAAGTTGGCTTCAATTGTCTTGACACAAACAGAGCCATGATCCAGCTGAGGAACATTTAGAGCATATTCTGAAGATATAATGAGCCAAAAACTTAAAATCCAGACAAGATGCCCTTCAACTGTAAAGGTTACAGGACTTTGTTTTGAACATGAAGCAATCTTTCATATGAATCTTTCTTTAGAGAACTACTGAAGAATCCATCCCATCCCATACATGGGAAATTGAAGGAGCTGTGGCAAAAATACTAGCTGTAAGCATCAAAGACATTTGATAACATAATGAAGACAAAAACTATTTAACTCTAGATTTAGGACAAAAAATTACAATTAGGACAGAAAGACAGAATAGAGTATAGATACAAAATAGACTATAGATACAGAATAGAATATGACAGTGAAAAAATAATACAATCAAAAATTGAAGAAAGGGGAGTCTATAACATAGAAAGGAGAATAAAGTTACTGGTTCCACATATTTAACACCAAGGATAATAACGAAGCAATTATGGACATCAATCAAGGTGCAGAAGTATAAGTATATAATACAGAGGTAAAAATCAAGAAAGATTGTACTGTTGATTAAAGCTAGTTGATGCCAAAATGGAAGAAGGAAGTATAAGACATGAGTAAATTTATTTGTATTACTTGTAAGAGAAATGGGGAAAATGATGATGGTGATTATAGACAGGTAAGTTAATATAAAATATATTCAAAATGTTTTTTTTAACTTTTGCCAATGTTTATTTTATTTTTTTATAACGCTTTTATTTAAAGAATATAAATTTCCAAAATACAGCTTATAGATTACAATGGCTTCCCCCCCATAACTTCCCTCCCACCCGCAACCCTCCCCTTTCCAACTCCTTCTCCCCTTCCGTTCACATCAAGATTCATTTTCAATTCTCTTTATATACAGAAGGTCAGTTTAGTATATATTAAGTAAAGATTTCAACAATTTGCCCTCACATAGCAACACAAAATGAAAGATACTGTTGGAGTACCAGTTATAGTATTAATTCACAATGTATAGCACGTTAAGGACAGAGATCCTACATGATATATATATTTTTAAATTGATTAATTTTCTATGCAATTTCCAATTTAACACCAAGATTTTTTTAATCATTTGCAATTATCTTTATATACAGAAGATCGATTCAATATATACTATGTAAAGATTTCATCAGTTTGCACCCACACAGAAACACAAAGTGTAAAAATACTGTTTCAGTACTAGTAATAGCATTATTTCACATTGGATAACACATTAAGGACAGATCCCTCATGAGACGTAAGTACACAGTGACTCCTGAAGTTGATTTAACAATTTGACACTCTTGTTTATGGCGTCAGCAATCTCCCTAGGCTCTAGTCATGAGTTGCCGAGGCTATGGAAGTCTTTAGGGTTTGCCGACTTCGATCTTATTCCGACAGGGTCACAGACAAAGTGGAAGTTCTCTCCTCCCTTCAGAGAAAGGTACCTCCTTCTTTGATGGCCCCGTTCTTTCCACTGGGATCTCACTCGCAGAGATCTTTCATTTAGGTCTTCTTTTTTTTTTGTTTTTCCGAGAGTCTTAGCTTTCCATGCCTAAAATATTCTCATGGGCTCTTGAGCCAGATCCGAATGCCTTAAGGGCTGATTCTGAGGCCAGAGGGCTATTTAGGACATCTGCCATTCTATGAGTCTGCTGTGTATCCCACTTCCCATGTTGGATCATTCTCTCCCTTTTTGATTCTATTAGTTAGTATTAGCAGATACTAGTCTTGTTTGTGCGATCCCTTTGACTCTTAGACCTATCAGTGTGATCAATTGTGAGCTGAAATTGATCACTTGGACTAGTGAGATGGCCTTGGTACATGTCACCTTGATGGGATTGTATTGGAATCCCCTGGCACAATTCTAACTCCATCATTTGGGGCAGTTCTGATTGAGCATGTCCCAAATTGTACATCTCCTCCCTCTCTTATTCCCACTCTTATATTTAACAGGGATCACTTTTCAGTTAAATTTAAATGCCTAAGAATAATTGTGTGTTAATTACTGCTATTCAATATAGTGCTGGAAGTCTTAGCCAGAGCTATTAGGCAAGAAAAAGAAATTAAAGGGATACAAATTGGGAAGGAATAACTCAAACTATCCCTCTTTGCAGACGACATGATTCTTTATTTAGGGGACCCAAAGAACTCTACTAAGAGACTATTGGAACTCATAGAAGAGTTTGGCAAAGTAGCAGGTGATAAAAATCAATGCACAAAAATCAACAGCCTTTGTATACACAGGCAATGCCATGGCTGAGGAAGAACTGCTAAGATCAATCCCATTCACAATAGCTACAAAACCAATCAAATACCTTGGAATAAACTTAACCAAGGACATTAAAGATCTCTACAATGAAAATTACAAAACCTTAAAGAAAGAAATAGAAGAGGATACCAAAAAATGGAGAAATCTTCCATGCTCATGGATTGGAAGAATCAATATCATCAAAATGTCCATTCTGCCAAAAGCAATTTATAGATTCAATGCAATACCAATCAAGATACCGAGGACATTCTTCTCAGATCTGGAAAAAATGATGCTGAAATTCATATGGAGACACAGGAGACCTCGAATAGCTAAAGCAATCTTGTACAACAAAAACAAAGCCGGAGGCATCACAATACCAGATTTCAGGACATACTACATGGCAGTAGTTATCAAAACAGCATGGTACTGGTACAGAAACAGATGGATAGACCAATGGAACAGAATAGAAACACCAGACATCAATCCAAACATCTACAGCCAACTTATATTTGATCAAGGATCCAAAACCAATCCCTGGAGTAAGGACAGTCTGTTTAATAAATGGTGCTGGGAAAACTGGATTTCCACATACAGAATCATGAAGCAAGATCCCTACCTTTCACCTTACACAAAAATTCATTCAACATGGATTAAAGATTTAAACCTACGACCCGACACCATCAAATTATTAGAGAGCATAGGAGAAACCCTGCAAGATATAGGTACTGGCAAAGACTTCTTGGAAAATACCCCAGAAGCACAGGCACTCAAAGCCAAAATTAACTACTGGGATTGCATCAAATTGAAAAGTTTCTGTACTGCAAAAGAAACAGTCAGGAAATTGAATAGGAAACCGACAGAATGGGAAAATATATTTGCCAACTATGCAACAGATAAAGGGTTGATAACCAGAATCTACAAAGAAATTAAGAGACTCCACAACATCAAAACAAACAACCCACTTAAGAGATGGGCCACGGACCTCAATAGACATTTTTCCAAAGAGGAAATCCAAATGGCCAACAGACACATGAAAAAATGTTCAAGATCATTAGCAATCAGGGAAATGCAAATCAAAACCACAATGAGGTTTCACCTCACCCCGGTTAGAGTGGCTCACATTCAGAAATCCACCAACAATAGATGCTGGAGAGGATGTGGGGAAAAAGGGACACTAATCCACTGTTGGTGGGAATGCAAACTGGTGAAGCCACTATGGAAGTCAGTCTGGAGATTCCTCAGAAACCTGAATATAACCCTACCATTCAACCCAGCCACCCCACTCCTTGGAATTTACCCAAAGGAAATTAAATTGGCAAACAAAAAGCCGTCTGAACAGTAATGTTTATTGTAGCTCAATTCACAATAGCTAAGACTTGGAACCAACCCAAATGCCCATCAACAGTAGACTGGATTAGGAAATTATGGGACATGTACTCTACAGAATGCTATACAGCAGTCAAAAACAATGAAATCCGGTCATTTGCAACAAAATGGAGGAACCTGGAAAACATCATGCTGAGTGAATTAATCCAGTCCCAAAGAGACAAATATCATTTGTTTCCCTTGATTGGCGACGACTAACTGAGCACCAAAGTGGAAACCTGTTGAAGTGAAATGGACACTATGAGAAACAAAATGTTTTAAATATAAAGGATATTATAAAGATAGCCATAAAATCAAAAGTAGAACTTTCTTGACATCCATTCATAACTTAAAAAAAACCTCCACTAATCATCTATAGAAGGAACATAGCTAAAAATTATGAAAGCAGGGCCGACAGTGTGGCATAGTTGGCTAAGCCCCCACCTGCAATGCCGGCATCCCCTATGGGCACCTCTTTGAGTCCCAGCTTTTCTATCTCCCATCCAGCTCTCTGCTATGGCCTTGGAAAGAAGTAGAAGATGGCCCAAGTCCTTGGGCCCCTGCAACACTTGGGAGACCTGGAAGAAGCTCCCGGCTTCTGGCTACAAATTGGCCCAGCTCTGGCCATTATGGTCATTTGGGGAGTGAACCAATGGATGAAAGACCTTTCTCTCTGTCCCTCCCTCTCTCTGTCTGTAACTGTACCTCTTAAATAAAGAAATAAAATCTTTTAAAAAATTATAAAGGCTATGTATGTCAAACCAAAAGCCAACATCATACTGTAGATCTGGAACAAGACAAAGACTACCACTTTCACCACTGTTATTCAATATTGTATTGGGAATATTAGCAAGAGCAATTAGGGAGAAGAAAGAAATAAACGGTATCAAAATTGGAAAGGAGGAAGTCAAAACATCCATGTTTGCAGATGACATGATGTTATATATGAAAAACCCTAACCACTCTACCAAAAAGCTTTTTAAACTGATAAACTAATTCAGTAAATTTGCAGATTACAAACTAAACAAAAAATGATAGCTTTTTAATACAATAATAAAGAATTAGCCAAAAGAGAAATCAAGAAAAAAAATCCCATTCACAATAGCCACAAAATATCAAATATTTAAGAATAAATTTAATGAAGTAAAAGATCCCAACAGTAAAAATGATAAAACACTGATGAACACTGATGCAAAAATCCTCAACATATACTAGCTAATTAAATCCAACAACACATCAGAAAGATCACCCACCTGGACCAAGTTGGATTTATCCCTGGTATGCAGAAATAGTTCAATACAAATCAATAAACATGATATACCAGATTAACTAATTGAAGAATAAAATACATATGAATATCTCAATAGATTCAGAGAAAGCATTTGATAAGACACAGCACCCTTTCATGATAGAAACCTTAAGCAAATTGTGTGCAGAAGGAACATTCCTTAAGACAACCAATGCAATTTATGACAAACCCACAGCCAGCATCTTATCAAATGGGAAAAGTCAGAAACATTTCCACTAATATCTGGAACCAGACAAGGATGCCCACTTACACTACTGCTATTCAATGTAGTCCTGGGAGTTTTAGCCAGAGTCATTAGACAAGAAAAAGAAATCAAAGGGAAAAAAATGTAAATAATCCCTGTTTGCAGAATACATAATTCCATATATAAAGGAACAAAAAGACTCCACCCAAAGACTATTGGAACTTGTAAGAATTTGGTAAAGTTGCAGGATATAAAATTAACACACAAAAATCAATAGGTTTTGTATATACAGACAATTCCATGGCTGAGAGAGAACTCGTAAGATGAGTCCCACTCACAATAGCTACAAAAAATTAAATATCTTGGAATGAATTTAACCAACTATGTGAAAGACCTCTATGATGAAAATTACAAAACATTAATGAAGGAAATAGAAGACACACAAAAAAAGGAAAAAAAAACCTCCCATATTCATTTGTAAGAATTAATATCATCAAAATGTCCATAATACTAAAAGCAATTTACAGATTCAATGTGATCCCAATCAAAATACCAATGACATTCTTTTGAGATCTAAAATAATGATGCTAAAATTCATATGGAAACATAAGAGATCATGAATAGTTAAACCAATCTTAAACAACATCAACGAAAACAACACAGGTGGAGGCATCACAATACCAGATTCCAAGACATACTGCAGGAAAGTTATAATCAAAGCAGCCTGGTACCGACACAAAAATATACATGTAGACCAATGGAACAGGATAGAAAACCCAGAAATCAATACATGCACCTACAACCAACTAATATTTGCAAAGGAGCTAGAATCAGCCTCTAGAGAAAGGACAGTCGCTTCAACAAATGATTCAGGGAATATTGGATCTTTTTTATGTAGAAGTATGAAACAATATCTCTATCTTATACCTTATACAAAAATGAAGGCAAAATGGAGCAAGGATCTAAGTCTAACCTGATGCCATCAAATTACTAGAGAACATTGGAGAAACTCTGTAAGACATTGACATAGGCAAAGTCTTCTTGGAAAAGACCCCAGAAACACAGGAAATCAAAGCAAAAATAGACAAATGGGATTAAATAAACTTAAGAAGCTTATGCAGTGCAAAGGGAACACTAAGCAAAGTGAAGAGACGACTAACAGAATGGAGAGAAATATTTGAAACTATGCAACTGATAACTTATTAATATCCAGAATCTATAAAGAGCTCAAGAAACTCAACAACAACAAAACTAACAATACAGTTAAGAAATGGGCAAAGGATTTGAACGGGCACTTTTTTTTTTTCATTTTCAATTATCTTTATATAAAAAAGATCAATTTAGTACATACTAAGTAAAGATTTCAACAGTTTGCACCCACACAGAAACACAAAGTGTAAAGTACTGTTTCAGTACTAGTTATACCGTTAATTCACATAGTACAACACATTAAGGACAGAGATCCTACATGAGGAGTAAGTGCACAATGACTCCATTGTTGATTTAACAATTTATTTATGGCATCAGTATTCACCCGAGGCTCTTGTCATGAGTTGCCAAGGCTATGGAAGCCTCTTGAGTTCGCCAACTCCGATCTTATCTCAACAAGTCATAGTTAAAGTGGAAGTTCTCTCCTCCCTTCAGAGAAAGGTACCTCCTTCTTTGATGGCCCATTCTTTCTGCTGGGATCTCTCTCACAGAGATCTTTCATTTAGGTCATTTTTTTTCTGCCAGAGTGTCTTGGTTTTCCATGCCTGAAATACTCTCTTGGGCTTTTTAGCCAGATCCAAACAGGCACTTTTCAAAAGAAATTCAAATGACCCATAGACACATGAAGAAATACTCAGGATCACTAGCAATAAGGGGAATGAAAATAAAAACCACAATGAGGTTTCACCTCACCATAGTTAGAACAGTTGTTATACAGAAATCAACAAACAATAAATGCTAGTGAGAATATGGGGAAAAAGTTACCCTAATCCACTGCTTGTGGGAATATAAACTAGAACATGTTTTCATTTAATTATTACTTATAGCTCTTGTATATTTTCCTGCTGGACTATGGTCCTCTTGTTTTTATTTGTTGAACTCCTTTTAGTGGAGCCATTAAACCTTTGAATATAACATAAATTAAAAATATGTTATCTCAAAAAAATTAAACACAAATCAGGAAAAACAAGAAAAATGTTTTTATTTATAAAAAAGACTGATTTTAAGATGAAACCAGAAAAATGGTTTTTAAATAACACTGCATATGCATATATGCAAATATATTCCAAACAGAAAACAAACATTTGATAGAGCTAAAAATATCATCTTAACTCATATAAATGCATTTATTTACAGATAGAATATAAGAATATTCTCATTGATCACAACACAAGTCTCAAATCTATGTTTCCTATAGGAAACATACATAAAACAAAGTGATTCAGAAAGTTTCACAACACAAACATCTGTCAAAGTAGACCAGAACATGCAAGCAAAAAGGAAACACAGACTACACAGAAACACAGACCTAGTAACAGAAAAAATGCAAAGTGCAAAAACTTTACCAGAGACAAAGAACAGCATGTTAGAATGGTAAAGGAAGTAGGTAATTATGAGACATAGAGCTTTCAATATCAATGCACCAAACAGCTTACATTGAACACAAGCACATTGACAATATATTAATATAACAATAAAACTATAATCAAAATAATTTTTTAAAAAATAAAAAGGTTGTAAAAAAGTCTCAAATCGGGGCTGGCATTGTGGCATAGTGGGTAAAATCACTGCCTGCAACACCAGGATGGGTGCAGATTCATGACCCAGCTGCTCCATTTCTGATCCAGCTCTCTGTTAAAGGGGTAGGAAAAGCAGCAAAAAGCAGCATAAGTGTTTAGGTCCCTGCCATGCAATTGGGAGACCCAGATGAAGCTCCTGGCTCCTGGCTCCTGGCTTCCTTCTTGACCAGTGTTAGCCACCAGGACCATAAGAAAGTGAACCAACAGGTGGAAGATATTCCTTCTCTATAACTCTGATCTTCAAAATAAATATCTAAATCTTTTTTAAAGTCTCAAATCAAGAAATATAAACCGAAGACATATCAGAATCTATGTGAAAAGTAAAGTCGTACAGGATTTTTTTAAAACAAAGAATTAAATTACATATACTAAGCACACGGTTTAAAGAGTTAAAATGAAAAATAAAAGAAACACATCTACTGGTGTACTCTCCAAATGGTCACAATGGCTAGAACTGGACCCATCTGAAGCCAGGAATAAGGAGCTTCTTTCAGGTCTCCCTGAAAGTATTCGAGTGCAGGGGCCCAGATACTTAGACCGTCTTCTGCTGCTTTCCCAGGTACATTAGCAGGGAACTGGATCAGAAGTGGAGCCGCTGGGACTGATGCCAGCACTGCAGGTTGTGGCTTTACCCTGGATGCCACAGTGCAGGCCCCAAATACACACTTACATAGTACATAGTCAGGGGCCGGTGTCGTACTGCAGAAGGTTAAGCCAGAGCTTGGGAGGCCAACATCCCATATCAGAGTGCTGGTTAGAGTCACAGCTATTTGGCAATAATTTAAGGAATAAAGAACATAATATTAAAAAGTAAACTATCTTTAACATTAACATTCTCAAAAATCTCAAGGAATAGAATAAAAGGTCAACAACCAAATCCAATAGTATTTCTTATATTAGAAACACCCAGAAAATAACAAAATTGAAAACATTCCAGTTATAAAATTACTTTGAAAAACTGAAACATTTCACAAAAATAAACACAAAACATTTATACTTAAACCTACAAAATATTATTGAGAGAAAATTTTAGAAGCCTAAATAAATCTGATGGTATACCATTTCCTTAGACTATTCAACACTGTTAATATTTTAATTCTTCTCAATTTGAATTGTAGATTTAATACAATCCTCACAATTTCAGCAGGTTTTTTAATAGAAATAAACCAGCTAAGTTTATGATTTATGTTGCATGCAAAGAAGAACTAGTAAAAAAAAAAAACTCTTAAAGAGAAAGATTAAATCAATGTAACTCAGATGAACTGACTTCAAGATCTGTGATAGAGATGCAAGGTTCAACACATTTAGTATGAGCATGAGGAGATACCAATTAAAAAAAAAAAAGAACAGAAAGTATAGAAGTACTCTTAAATTGAAATGGTAAATTTTTGTAAATGTTACAAAGCAATTCAATAATTCAATTGTGAAAGCAATGTCTATTAAATTAAAGGTACTGGAAAAACTGGATGGTAATATGAGAAGAAAAAAAAAAGTAACCTCGGCCGGCGCCACAGCTCACTAGGCTAATCTTCCGCCTGCGGTGCAGGCACTCCCGGTTCTAGTCCCGGTTGGGGCACCGGATTCTGTCCCAGTAGCTCCTCTTCTAGTCCAGCTCTCTGCTGTGGTCTGGGACTGCAATGGAGGATGGCCTAAGGACTTGGGCCCTGCACCCTCATGGGAGACCAGGAGGAAGCACCTGGCTCCTGGCTTTGGATTGGCACAGCCCCACCCATTGTGGCCAGCTGAGTGAACCAGCGGATGGAAGACCTCTCTCTCTCTCTCTCTCTCTCTCTCTCTCTCTCTCTCTCTCTCCCTGCCTCTCCTTTTCTCTCTGTGTAAGTCTGCCTTTCAGATAAATAAATAAATTTTTTAAAAGATTTGTTGATTTATCTGAAAGGCAGAGTTACAGAAAGGCAGAGGCAGAGAGAAAGGTCTTCCATCTGTTGGTTCATTCCCCAGTTGGCTACAACAGCTGGGACTGAGCCAGGACAGAGCCAGGAGCCAGGAGCTTCTTTCAGGTCTCCCACACAGGTGCAAAGGCTCAAGCACTTGGGCCATCTTCCACTGCTTTCCCTGGCCATATCAGAGAGCTGGATTGGAAGTGGAGAAGCCAGGACTCAAACCGGCACTCTTACGGGATGCCTGCGCTGCAGACAGTAGCTTTACCCACTATGCCCTGATGCTGGCCCCAATAAATATTTATTAAACTTTAAATCAAAATTTAAGACTTTTTAATTGAAAATAGATCTCAGCAAAACAAAAAAGTGAGACTAAGAGAGGCAGGAGGAAATTTGTTACTAAAGCTCTATAGTTCTGCATACATTCCTATGGACTTAACTTCTAAGGGTACAGTTTAAAAACTTGCCATGGGACCCAAATCCCATTAAGCTGGGTGGTAAAAATGCCATCTTAAGTGTTAAAGTGACCATATAGATAGGATTAATTGTTTAAGAGATCATATAAATAAGATAAAATGTCTGGTGATAATAATAGATAAAATTAAAAAGGAGAAAATGTTCCAACATGGAAGCAGTCCATACAGCAGACATGGATTTAACTAGCACTCTGATCTCATAATCAGCCCTTAAGGCATTCTGGTCTGGCTGAAAAGCCCATGAGAGTATTTCAGGCATGGAAAGCCAAGACACTGTGGCAAAAAATGTTCTATATGAAGGACCTCTGTGAGAGAGACTCCAGTGGAAAGAAGTGGCCATTAAAGAAGGATGTACTTTTCTCTGAAGGGAGGAGAGAATTCCCACTTTGCTTATGGCCTTTTCTAAATACTGATGGAGACTGTGGATTCAAAAGGCTTCCATAACCTTGGAAGCTCATGTCAAGTGCCTCAGGTGATCACTGATGTCAGACACAAGAGTGTTAATTATTAAATTAACAGCAGGAGTCACTGTGCACTTACTTCCCATGTAGGACTTCTGTCCTCAATGAGTTGTATTATGAGAGTTAACTGTAAAATTTGTTCTCAGTTTGTGTGTGTGTGCAAATTGTTGAAATCTTTACTTGCATAGAGTTGGTCTTCTATGCATAAAGTTAATTGAAAATGAATCTTAATGGAGAATTGGACTGGGAATGGGAGAGGGAGGAGGAAGTGGGGTGGGAGTAGAGGTGGGAAGAATCATTATATTTCTAAAGTTGTACTTACAAAACTTGCATTCAATAAAATATTTCTTTTGAAAAAAAATAAGGGGAATGGGGTGTGGAGTATATGGAAACTCTGTCTTGTCTTTGTAACTTTTCTTAAATCTATTTCAAAATAAAAAATCATTTTTCAAAAAAAAATTAAGACTTTTTTAGAAAGATATTTATTTTAAGGAATTATGTGAGGCCTGATAAGTCCAAAGTCTGCAGGATACAACAGCAGGAAAGAATTTCAGACCAGGTTCTGTTATCATCAAAAGGCACAGATTAGAAAATGAATAATCAAACTATACCCTGGAAGAAAAAAAATAGAAACCCATACAAGTTAATTGATGAGACTTGAATCCAGAATATACAAAGAACTACTAAAACTCTAAACAATACCAACTTAATTTTTTTAACACAGTCAAAACACTTTCATAAAATTTATAGTTGCTGAGGCTAGCATTGTGGCATAGCAGGTTAGGCCACCACCTGCAATGCCAACATCCCATTTGGCTGCCGGTTCATGTCCCAGCTGCTCCACGTCTGATACAGCTCCCTGCTAACGGCCTTGGAAAAGAGTGGAAGAAGGCCCAAGTGTTTGGGCCTCTGCTACCAATGCAAGAGACCCGAATGACAATCATGGCTCCTGGATTCAGTCTGGGCAGGTGCTGGCCACTGTGTCCATCTGCAGAGTGAAGAGTGAACCAGCTGATGAAAGATCTCTTTCTGTTTCTCTCTTGCTCTGTAACTCTGACTTTAAAAATAAATAAATATTTAAAAATTATATTTGCTTAAACAAATGGCTAATAAATAAGGAAAAATGACAAATTTTATGTCAATTAATATCATAATGAGATACCACTGCACATGCTCTAGAATAACTTTTCAGGAGGTCGTCAATTTCAAGTTATGCTAAAGATGTGGCACAACTTAAACTTTCCTGTGTTACTGATAACTATATAAAAATACTACCAATTTGGGAAAAAACTTTTCTCATTTTCTTTTAAGGTTAGCCATAAACACTCTCTATTACCCAACAACACTACATTTGTGTTTGTCTAAGAGTAACAAAACACAGAAAAATGTTTATAGGATTTTTCACTCTAGCTTTATTCACAATAGTCTCAAACCAGAACTGACTAAAATATCCATCAACAGAACAACGCATTAATGGTCATGGTATAGTCATTCATCTAATGCAATACAACTTGGCAATAAAAAAGAATAAAATGTTCATATACAGAGTATCATGGGTGAATGTCACAGATGCAATACTTTGTGTAAAGAAAAAGGCAACAAAAGAGAAAATACTTCCATTTATGTGACTCCTAGAAGAGGCCAAAGTAATCTACAGCTTTAAAAAAAAAACAGAAAGTGATTGCTTCTGGGAAAGAGAGATTAGGAACGGTATGAGAAAACTTTCTGGAGCGTACAGTCTGTTTGGAAATAGGAGTGATAGCATAGTCCTCAAAACTTTGAATTGTACACCCGAAAAGTATGTGTTTCACTAATATATATATATATATATATATATATATATATATATATATATGTTTTACTTAACTCTAACTTGTATAGTTGCTTTTTCCCCCACGGTGGTATAGATAAGAAATTTTAGAACTGCATTATATGTTCCTTAGCTTGAGAAAAATGTTGGCCACATTGAGATAATGAAAACTAGATTTCTTAATGAAAGCAGAGTTGGAGAAGGGAGTTTCAAATATGGAAAGACTAGAAAGCACTCTGCAGGACTCAACTGAACTAATAGATCCAGTAGAAACAAATATAGGAATGAAAATAACTATAAGTCTCTCTATATGTATGTGTGCATATACACATATACCTGTGCATTTGTACAGATATGAACATATGTGTATCTAATGTATGTCTTTGTAATATGACTTTACATGTATACGTCCACACCTATGCATTTTTCAGACTCTCTGATGAAGGGGCCTAGATCCAATGAGTCATAGCAGCAATGAACAAACCTTGATCCAAATCCTGATTCCTTAAAACCCCTGTCCACTGAAAGAAGGCAGTGATATTAAGAGGAAAAGCCTACTACAGTTTGCTGCTGGAGAAATTTAAGAAGCCACCAAAGCACAAGAAACAAAAGAAAAACTAGGCAAATGGGATTACATCAAACTAAAAATCTTCTGCATGGCAAAAAAACCAGTCAACAGGGTGAAAAGACAACCTGCAGAATGAGGAAAATATTTGCAGACAATATATCTGATAAATGGTTAATATCCAGAATAACACAATAACAGCACAATAACAAAAAATCCAATTTGAAAACAGGCAAAACACCTAAGGAGACATTTCTCAAAAAGGAAACATTCAAACTGCCAGAAGGTGGATGAAAACCACTCCACATCACTGGTCAGCAGGGAAATGAAAACTCAAATCGCAGTGAGCTATCACATCACCCTGGTTAGGGTGGTGATTACCAAAGGAACAAGAGATTGCAAGAGCTGATGGAGGATGTGGAGAAAGGGGAACTCTTTCGTACACATTGTTGGTAAGAATCACAATAGCCATGGTGGAAATCAGTATGGGGGTTCCTCAAAAAATTAAAACTCCAACTACCACACGATCCAGCAATTCCACTACTGGGTATATATCCAAAGAGAATGAAATCAGTACATTGGCACTTCCATGATTACTGCAATATTATTCACAGCAGCCAAGGTATCAGTGTCCAAGGATCCGTAAACAGATAAATGGATAAAGAAAATGTTCTCCACTCTCCCCCTTTCCCCCAGCACTACATACTGGACACAATGAAATACTAGTCAGTCATTCAAAAGGCTAGATCCTGTAAGACTCCAACAGTTTGAAAAGCGACCCATTGGTCAAACTTCAGATATTTAGAACCTTAAAATAAGTACTGATAAAAATGGGTTTTGTTGTACTGAATGTAATAAAAGTTCAGTCAGATATCAAAGATTTCGAGTCAAAAAAGAGAAATAAGAGAATGAGAACCGTTCCAGACTACAGGTGATAAGAAACATAAAAACGGTAGGAAATGCAGGATCCTGCACTGACTTCCAGAGGAGGAGGACTCGAGAAATGGTTATGAAGGACATTGCTGGAACAACGGGTGGAACCTGAATATGGGTTACGGGTCAGATAACAGAACCACATCACCGCTAAATTTCCTGACTTTGATGGAATGTAAGAGAATGTCTTTGCTCTTACTAAGTACTACTCGGGGGTGAATGGGTACAGTGTCTCTGATTTACTTTCATATGATTCAGAAAAACAGATGGATGCATGAATATATAGGTCAAATATTTATAAGCCATCCTCATTATTCAGACTCTGTATCTGTGCGTGTGCCTACTCATGAAGATTTATTTGTAACCCCAAATTGACGCAGTGCTTCAGTGCTCATTGTCTTGACACAGACAGAACAACCAAAAAGTCACCAGACTCGCCTGTTGTCAGCCAAGGTCAGACAAGGACAGCTCTGCTTTCTCATTCCAGCTCTGGCACTCTCTGGAAGCGTCCTCTGCAGTCTGTTGAGGGACTTTGTCACCTTTCTGTGCTTTTCGCTGGTGATTTTGCTGTTTAAAATGGCCCCAATTGCAGCACTGAAGTCCATTGCTCCTAAGCACACACAGGCTGTGATGTGCCGGAGGAGAATGCCCTGGCATTAAATGAGCTTCCTTTAGCCATGACTTACATTGCTATTGGTTCTCAGCTCAGTGTTAATGAAGCAACATTATATATTAACTGAGGACTCTTAGCAAGGTCATATATTGGACACTTGATTAAAAAAAAAAAAAAAAAGAGCCTGTGGCAAGAGCCTCCCAGGAATCTCATGCTAAAATCCTGTCAAGGAGCAATGGCTCTGTATCCATTTAGTCAGTGTAATCAGTGACTTGTATAGCATCAGTGCTATGAGAAACAAGAAGTGACTCTGTGTGTGTGCATGTGTGCTGTGCGTATCTACAGAGCACACATACACACAAACATCCATATCAGGCAAATGGAGCAAAAATAAGCAATTGATGCTTTATCTGCATAAACAATATCTGTGGATTCTTCTCACTCTTCTTGCACCTATTATGAAAGTTAGCAATGTTATCGAGATTTTTCAAAATAGAAAATGGATAGTGAATTATTATAAGTTGATGTTGCATACAAGAAACAACGATGTGTTTCTTTTTCCCTGGAATCTGAAATCTTGTGGGAATCCACTCATCTGTGGCGTGTTCTCTGGTCAATTTTTTCTTTAAGAGATAATCAGAGAGAGAAGAGAGAGACAGAGAGAGTTCTCCTCTGGTTCACTCCACAAATGCCCAAAAAGGCCAGGGCTAGCTCAGGCAAAAGCCAGGAGCTCAATGGTCAGCTCTCAAGTAGGTGGTAGGGACTCAATCACTTGGACCATCACCACCGCATCCCAGGGTCTGCATTATCAAGAAGCTAGAATCACAAGTTAGAATCTAGTATTGCCAGGGACCCTGTTAGCAGAGGCAGGTATCTTAACCGGTGCCTTAAGGCCAAATGTCCACTTCTCTGTGGTCAATTTGAGAGATACTAGTTTGCAAAAATCCAGGAACCAGGAGAAATAGGCTGTTCATGCTATAAAGGATAAGTAACCAAGAGGCAAAGAGCAACAATGATTTTTAGGTGGCTGTCAGGCTTCAGGGAATATGCAGTCAGAGCAGCAGAGAGTGGCAAGAAAAGCATGTATCTGGGAGAGAATTAATTAGTAGAGAAGGGGGAAAAGGAGACAGTAGTGTTTGGCATCTGAAGACATAGTCAGAGGAAAGAGCCCAGCCTCTCAGGAAATGAAGGCATCCAGTCTAGAAGTCTCTGGTCTGTACATGTAAAGTGTATGCAGGTCTCAGCTGAGAGAGAATGGGGTGCTCTTTCTCATTTCTCCCACCATTCCTGGTGGTAACCATTGAAGTCCTTATTGCAAATTGGTTGCAGATTTTTACCACTAATGAAAACGTACTCCTGATATAATGGAGCTCTTCATTCCTGACATTTGAATCTGCCACTTGTTTCTAATGTAAGTAGATCTGGGCTCGTAGCACTTTTATAATCTTAATGTTAAGGCTCGTATTTTTCAGTGTGAAATGCCTCTCTTTAGAAAGGGATTTTTATGCTTGCACACACACACACACACACACACACACACACACAAAACCATGCATGTGTATAGTTTCTATGATGCTGAACATCTGACTTTACAAAAAGAATGCAAATACAGGTACTACTATTGTGTTCAATGTGTCTACTCTGCACCTTAATTATCTTAACAGATATAACTCAGATAATGTCATACATAACGATTTCCAATCTATTTCTTTCAGAAAGGATAATAAAGTAAAATAATAATGTCCTTGAAGTCATCTATTTAAATGAAAAGAGAATGGCAATTTTCTCGAGATCATAGTGGTAATGCTGCTGCTGCGTGAAAGACATGGGACTGAGGATTTGATCTAATTCAAGAAACATGACTGTGTATCAGGAGAGGAAGCCACGGGTACAACGTCACTAAGATGTGCAGGAGCATCACAGTCTTAGACTACTCAGTGTTTTTTGGTGGATGGGAGGGCAATGGGGAGGTAAGGATGGGTGTGCGTGGATGGCGGTGGAAATGGTAGCAAAATAATAATAAATCACCATCACCATTATCAGACACAAATCCAGTAATGTGGATGGATTGCTTCTGCTGGGAACTTGGGCCACACCTTCTCAGCTTTAAGGAGCCACCAGCCTTTTAGAAAAATGAGCAGGATGACAAACTGCCAATTCTCCACTTCCCTTGGAAAATGGAAGAGAACAGGATCAGTGAAACAGTAGCCCGTGCTCTTGGCGGCGGTGGTGACCATGGAAATATTAGACATGTTCCTGAGGAAGAATCAACTTGCCAAGTGAGGGTTTGGTGGATGAGAGGCAATTTGGAGTTGACTCTGAGATTCCTGGCTTCAGTGATACCATCATTAAGCACAAGACAGGAAACAGGTTAACAGCACAAGATAACACCCTGAAATGACTAATTTACAACCAATTATTATATCAAAACCTTATCTTTACCTGATTTTAATGGTAAAAGGAGAAGATAATTGGACACAAGAGAAAGCCAAGAAAATTATGCTTTCGCAGGCTGTGATGTGCATAAACCCTTGGGAATATTTGAAAACTCCATAATGAAATGCTTTGTACCTAAAGGTGAAAAACATATTTTTCAGCAACACAATGATTTAGCCAAAACTGTTTTAGTTTTTGTTCGTTTTTTTCTCATTGCATGCTGGTAAAACTGTCAGCAATTAATTAGTGTCTTTTGAAGCTGCAGTCTTTATGAACTGCAAGAAAACACAGCAGGACACAGAAATTCTGAGTCACCACGTTAACGCCACACACTAGTGTGCCCCTAGTTTTCAAGCCTGTGTTTGTTTAAGATGCCTGAGGTTGGCCCACTGGGGTGTTCAGATTTTTGAAGATGCTCATAAACAATCCCTCTGGCCCTGAGTTCACTGTCAATCTTCCGAGGTTGGCTCTTGCAGGAAAAGGCTGTGTGAGATCAGAAAACAGAGGTTTTTCATTGAGCCTGACATGCCGGAGCTCCTTAAGCAGTGATCCACTGTATTCACAGCTGCCCTGGCACTGGCCTCACATTTGAATAGAGTTTAATCAAGGGAAGAAAGAAAAAAAAAGAAACATGAAATTTAATAAAGCAAAATTAATATAAAATCAGTATTCTGAGTCAGACTCAACTTTGTATTCAGACTGACATTCCTTAACCTGAAGAGGTACCAAGTAATGTTTGGGGGAATATGTTATTGCCCTCTCTACAAAAGAACAACCTTTCAAGTTCAGGTTAGGGCTGAATTCTAAACATCTCTATTCTGTCCATGAATTCTATGATTTTCCTGCCCACAGTATAAAGCAGCACTTTTTAAACATACTCTGAAATTCATGCTTCTTGCTTTCCAATGATACCTCTTATATTTAATGATCTAAGAATTATCGAAATAGTGTAAGGGATGCAAATTGTTTTTACTAATCCATAAGTACAATTTCCATCTTATATATAGAGATTTAGTTGATGATATCATGTCTGTGGCAAAGAACTAGAAGAATTGGGAGAAAATATAAAAAGTGAGCTAGAGATGATAGCTACACAACAATACCATCTTACATGTACACATTTAACATTTACGAGCACCATTTAAAGTATTTTACATATATTAAGTCATTTGGAGCTACAACTCTAAGGTATATACTCACCTTATCATCACCATTTTACAGGCAAGGAAACTGAGGGAGAGGCAAGTTAATAACTCCCCAGTGTCACACAGCTAATTAAGCAGCAGAGTGGGGATTAACCCCAGCAGTCTACAGATAGATTAACCTGTTTTATAATATTCTCTTTCCTGGTGGTTAAGGAGCACATGTCAGACATTATTTTATTAGATTACAAATGCTGCTACTCCTGTTGTTGACCTTCATCCATTCAGAAATCCTCAGCTCTGAAGAACAACAGAGGAAAGGGTGAGGTGCAGTGTAGTCACCGCTCCTGCACCCTTCCATGGCACCATGACAACTGAGCGGGGACGGAACCAGATCTCCCTCAACAGCAAACCTGATGTCAGGAGTTCTGCATTTGGACTCAAAACGGAGCCAGGCTTTATACTGACTTACTGTGTATGCACATGCTCAGGTGGCAAAACAGTCATGAGGGTCCTTCTAAATCTAACTTTTATCATTGGTAAAGACTTATTTTACTTATTTGAAAGGCAGGGATACAGAGAGAAAGAGATAGAGAGAATGAGAGAGAGATCTTCCATCTGCTGGTTCGCTCCCCCAAATGGCCACAACGGCTGGGGCTGGGCCAGGCCAAAGCCAGGAGCAGAAACTTCTTCTGGGTCTCCCATGTGGGTGCAGGAGCCCAAGTGCTTGGGTAATCTTCTGCTACTTTCTGAGGTGTATTAGCAGGGAGCTTGATCAGAAGTGGAGGGGCTGGGAATATTTGTAATGGTGCCCATGTGGGATGCAGGCTGAGGCTTAACTTTCTACACCACGGTGCCACCCCCTAATTCTAACTTTTCAATACACATACTGAACTTTCACATAAAATTGAACAAATAAGATGTAACTGGGGGAGAAGATTTAAATACCATATAGATCAAGGCAGTAGAATATAGATTGGAGAAATCAGTGGGAAATAAATAATGAACCTCAACAAAATCTAAACTTTTTTAAGGTTGTGCAAGAAAAGTGCTCTTTAGGTTCGACAAAGATGTGGTGTATTTCAGCTCTTGGCACACAATGACCCACAGATCAAATATAGCTCCATACTTACTCTTGTATAACCCAAGAAGTTAAGAATGGTCTTATCATTCATGAATGTTTGAAAAAACAAAAGAAGAATATATTTGTAATACATGACAATTACATAAAATTAAAATTTCAGCTTTCCTAATAATGTTTGTTGAAACACAGCCATATCCATTTGTAAAGATATTGTCTTTGTCTGTTTTCCCACTATAACAGCAGAGCTGAGTGGCCCCAACAGGGACGATAAGACTCACAAAATCTTATCTAGTCCTTTACAGAAAAAAAAAATTTGTTGATTTCTGGTACAGTACAATGGAAAATAAATTCTGTAATATATATTATATACTATATATATACAAGTATATATATATATATATACTAGTTTACTTATACTATATATAGTGTATATATATATATATATATATATACATATATTAGTGTGTCAGAAAACAAATCGTTTTGTTTCTCTTGCCTCAATTTCCTCATCTGTAAAATGAATGAGTTGGCAATGGTCTCAACGGTTCTCAGACCAGCTTTTCAGAGAATCTTAGGCTGGCTGGGAACAGATGAGGGGCAGAAGAAAGAAATCAGCAAGGAAGATTTATACCCTTCTCATAATATGCCTTTTTCACCAGAACCATGACTCTTGTATTTTATGCTAAAGAATTTTTTAAAGAACAATCTACAAGGCCATGCTGTGGCATAGTAGGCTGAGCTTCTTCCTGGGGGCCTGGCATCCCATATGGGCACCGGTTTGTGTCCTGGCTGCTCCTCTTCCAATCCAGCTCTCTGCTAAGGGCCTGGGAAGGCAGTGGAAGATGGCTCAAGTGCTTGAGCCCCTGCACCCAAGTGGAAGACCCAAAAGAAGCCCCTGGCTCCTGGCTTTGGATCAGCCCAGCTCCAGCCACTGTGGCCATTTGGGGAGCAAACCCAGCAGATGGAAGACCTCTCTCTGTCTCTTCCTCTCTCTCTCTCTCTAACTCTACCTCTCAAATAAATCTTTTTTTTTTAAAAAAAAAGTAACATTCCATTGACAAAGTTACTTGGGAGAAGGTAACATGTGCATGATATTTAATAACAATTTAACCTTTTTTTTACATTACACTGACCTTCTAATAGAACCATCAGGTGACTGGTTGTTTGCTTCAGTGCTGTGTTGATAGCCTTATACAAATTCCATTTGCTTCTGGAGGATATTAAAGAATGAAGAACCATTCACCCTTTGGTTATTTGTAGATGGATAAACTCTTATTGGATGACAAAAGATTTTTGGATAAACCCTTTTTCCTGTTAGTAATTTTGCATTTAGGAACTCTATCCATGTTATTTTTCAGTCTGGTTTCCACTTAGAGATGGCAAAAATACAACTGCATGGTTCAAAGAGAAACGCTTAACATGGTTTATAAAAAATGTATAGAACTTCTAACATCAAATAACTCTTAGAATGCTACAGCTTGGTGGACTAAGTGAAATGGAAGCACACTTGAAACACACCTGAATTTAAAAACTAGAGGAGAAAAGACTGCAGGCAAAATGTATCATCATCTTACAAGGCCTATCACAGAGAAAGTTATTAGACATATTAAATGCATTTTGTTAAACACAACACTACTAGGACTTCTGTTCTCCTTGGCCTTATTCATTGGTGATGGTGGTGGGGGGAGGGGATTGGCAGTCCTGAATGTGGAGAGAATGTGAACTATTCTTGAAACCTTGCTTTCAAATTGAAACAGCCTCCTGCGCTTCCTTTCTGAAGAGCCCATGTCCTCTTGCTCTGAGCTGTTAAACACTGGCCGTGGCAGAAGCAGCTGCATTGCACTGGGGTGTGAAATTATCCTTCAGCATATTTGGTAGAGAAGTTAAGTTTATTCATAGTCATCACAAAAGTAATTGCAAGGACAGTGTAGCAACCGAGCAGACCTTGTCTTATTTGGACATATTTCTCCCTTTGTCTGTTTGTGCGTGTGTGTGTATGTGTGTGTATTTGTGTATATATCCTACAAAGCATTTACATATAAAGCTTTTTGGCTATTTTTATGAGGGATTTAGAGCATTAAGAAAGTTTAGAATATACTTTCAATTTCACTTCTTCTCTTAACCTATTTTTCCCACTTTCTCCTCTGCTGCTTCGCTAGGGTTCTCTCATCTCACAGAGCTATCAGAACAAGTCTGTTTCAATCATTTTTTAGAGACTGGCATTACAATCATTAGAATTGTCCCATAATTTAAAAGAAAATGAAAGTCAACTATACAGATTCTAATGCATGGTTATGAAACTTCTATCATCCTAATTCCACCAAGAGGTAGAGTTCAGTGGTTCACTGAGAATGCAAGTTTGGGGCTGACCTAAAGTTCAATATGGAAATTATAACAATAGATTAGTCTCTTGAATGAAAATTTTCTTTATCTGCAAAGCAAGAATGACTACAGAGAAGTGAACTGCTTCCTCTCAGAGTTGAGAAAGTTTTTTTTTTTTTCTCACTTAAAGTTTCCTATTTAATAGCATGTTTCAAAGGCACAAGTAGAAGGGAACCAAGACTAATAGAAAGGCACCTTCATCCTGACCCAGTCTCAAATTCTTGGTTTTCTTTTCTCACCTGTGATAATTATAACTGCCCTGGTCTTCCTGAATCATGAAGTGTTTAACCTGCTTTCATTTTGTGTTGTATTTTTCTCTCGATACCTTTATTTAAATGCATGTAAATATTTGTAAAATGACTATCCCAAAGCTCAGTGCAATGACTCCTTGTGCCTGACTCTCTCCTTCTCTCTTAAACACACACACACCACAGCCTTGCTTGGAAGTATTATTACTCCTATTTGGGAGGAAACAGGTCCTGTGAAGTTAAACAACTCATTTAAGTGGTCCAAACAGTGTTGGAATCAAGCCTGAGTTCAAAGCTTGGACAAGCTATTTTTTTTTTGACAGGCAGAGAGAGAGAGAGAGAGAGAGAGAGAGAGAAAGAGAGAGAGATTTATAGACAATGAGAGAGAGACAGAGAGAAAAGTCTTCCTTCCATTAGTTCACTCCCCTAATGGCCGCCACAGCCGGTGCTGTACCGATCCAAAGCCAGGAGCCGGGTGCTTCCTCTCGGTCTCCTATGTGGGTGCAGGGACCCAAGCACTTGGGCCATCCTCCACTGCCCTCCTGGGCCACAGCAGAGAGCTGGACTGGAAGAGGAGCAACTAGAACTAGTACCCGGTGCCCCAACCGGGACTAGAACCCGGGGTGCCGGGACCGCAGGCGGAGGATTAGCCAAATGAGCCAGGGACAGAGCCCGGGACAGGCCTTTCTAAAACATTCTGTTACAGAAGATGCTGGAGGACTTCAGAGTTTCTTAAGATGTTAAAAATATTATAGAAAAGTGCTGAAATTTTTGCATGTCCTGATATAGCTGATGAAATCTGGAGGATCATCTTAAAAGCTAATACGGACATATTGTCACATCATGTTTCACCTGTGACAGTAACAAAAAGACGAATCGCTTCAGTTTCAGAGTCAACCAATCTTCTCCATATATGCGTCATTCTTTAAGTAGCAGCCAGATATTTTTTTAAAAATGCAAATCTCCTAAACAAAACCCTCCAGCAACATTTAATTACCATATAAAGAAGTCCAAACTTGCTTTATGAGCCTCCAAGTGGTCAAGCTCACAGCTACTTCTCCAGTTTCTTATGTCTTTAACCCTGCTCCAGGCCACAACTATTCCCATGAGGCAGAATGTCCCACATGGGTGCAGGGGCCCAAGTACTTGTGCTGTCTTCTGCTGCTTCCCCAGGCTTATTAGCAGGGAGCTGGCTCAGAAGCAGCTTAACTTGCTGTGCCACAATGCCAGCCCCAGAGACAGCTCTAGCAGACCAAAAAATGGTCAGGGAATCTTTTTCCAAAGAGTCCTTCTCCACCATGACAACGTTCCTTCTCGTTCCTGTCATCAAACAAGGGCAATTTTCTGAGGGTTTCCACAAAATCATCAGGCATCCACCGTAAAGTCCTAATTTGTCTCCTTCCAACTTCTTGCCCCTAATCTTAAAAAAGAAATCTTTAAAGAGCACCTATTTCCTATTTGCAGTCCATATAAAAATGAGTACATCAAGATGGTTAATTCTCAGGACGCTCTGTTCTTCAGGGAGGGGCTAAATGGTTGATAGCATCACTTACAAATGCATCTTGAACCTGATGGAGCTAATGTTGAGATTATAAATTTATGATTTTATAATTTTAACTTTCATCTTTTAATTCCATTTGCAACATAAGAGTTCAGCTCCAGAAAGGTCAGGTCTGAATTCAGACAGGACAAAGAACACCCATGGAGCTGATCACAGATTCACACCTCTTTGCTGTTGCAGCAACAGGCAAGCACACACAGGGTTTTTTCTCTTGACTATGCTCCCAGTGTCCTATACAGATTATGGACAATAGTGGCAGACAGCCAAATACTTACATATCAGAATTGTATCAGCTTCTGTGCCTGCTAAGAGTAATGACAGGAGGGAGCTCAACTGACTGTATTCCCGATACTCTACCTCTTCAGGGCTCGTCACTTCACAAACTATGCATCAGTTATCTTCCAGGAGGATCCCTAAGTGAAGAGTATGGAACATTACATCCAACTTCCACAACAAGAATACAAGCTAGAGGAACACACTCTAGTGACCATGCAATACCAAATATGAGCAAGAGTGTGCATCACCTGTCCATCAGGGATACCCACCAGTCTTGGAGAGTGTCCCCAGTCAGCTGTTCAATGTGCAACATTTCTTGATTTAAAGCAGCAAGTGCTTGGGTTACATTGTGATGGGCATCTGGTATATATACACAGCATCCAGTCTTTAAAAAAAATAGTTTTATATAATTATTTGAAAGTCAGCGTTA
This sequence comes from Sylvilagus floridanus, assembly GCA_949820135.1. NCBI lineage: Eukaryota > Metazoa > Chordata > Mammalia > Lagomorpha > Leporidae > Sylvilagus > Sylvilagus floridanus. The sequence goes on from OX463226.1 coordinate 109,341,857, forward strand.
CATAGAGAGAGGGAGAGACAAAGAGAGAGGCATCTCCCATTCACTGGTTTACTACCCAAATAGCTGCAACAGCCAGGACTGGGTCAGATGGAAGTCAGGAGCCAGGAGCTTCATCCACGTCTCCCACATGGATAGCAGGGGCCTAAGCACTTGGGCCATCTTCTGCTGCTTTTCCCAGACCACTATCAGAGAGCAGGACCAAAAGTAGAGCATCTGGGACATGAAGTGGCACCCACAGGTGATTCCAGCATTGCATGAAGTGGATTTACCCTCTATGCCACAACATCCAGTTTGTAAATGGCACACACACCATCTTGGGCTGCTGTAAGGATATCAAATGTCATACAGTTTTGTGAAACAACCTTTCTCATTTGGTATACTTCGTCATATAAGAGGCCCACTGCCTTGTGGCTAGTGTTGAAGACTGGGCTGTATGTAAGGCCAATGAAGTAACTTCAGCCTGAGTGACTGTGGTGTTCCACAGTGTCCCACACAGCCACAGGGTGAATAAGGCCATCCACAGGATCCACAGGCACATAAGGCACACAGGGGTATGGGATAGTTGCCCACTGCAATGTGGAGTTTCTTCCTTCCCCACCTGGTATTATTAGTCATATTTGTATGGTGATACATAGACACAGGAGTCCATCCCATCTGAAATCCTCTCTCTACTTCTCTACACATTTTGGCACTAGTGGGGATAACTTATGATCTGCATAAAGAGAACACAGACTATTCCACACAGAATAGCCCAATCATGGCCACGTTTTATTATACTGCTCCCAAACTAGGATATTCACCAAGTGCTGTTCTGTAAAATGTCAGAAGAATTCCATCATTCCAACCAAGTCCAGTTTTTGTCAGTAGCTTCAGATACTTCTCAAGGTAGTCTAGTTGCAGAGTTGATAGGAAACTCAGTATACAACCCATAAGTCAACTGGAGGGCTACTATTGTGAAGGTGTGTGTCCCATCCACCACGGCTTTTGCAGCTACTAAGCTAAAGACAGTAAATTTGTCCAGGGAGTGCAGTGTAGGATGGCCCAAGTACTTGGGCCCTGCACCCCATGGGAGACCAGGATAAGCACCTGGCTCCTGCCATCGGATCAGCGATGGAGAGTGAACCAATGGCAAAGGAAGACCTTTCTCTCTGTCTCTCTCTCTCACTGTCCACTCTGCCTGTCAAAAAAAAGAAAAAAAAGAAGTAAGTGGCACCAACAATGGCAAACCAAACCATTGGGAGGATACATTCAAGGAGTTTATCTTGAGGTAACACGACAGCTGGCAAGAGGGGTTGTCCCAGCCTCTTATACCAAACTTGGTGCGAAATAGCTTTTACTGGCTACTGTTCTACATGTAGGGATACTGGAGAGGCTGCCTTTGGCTGTAGGTTTAAGAAATGTGCCTTGAGCAAGGTAGTAGCCCCTTCCTTGCATGGGTGACGTTCCTTGACCACAGGGGGCCAAGTAGCCATTACTGCTGGTGTTACCTCCTGCTCATATGCTGTTTCTGTTCCTCACAGAGACAGCAAGATAAATCAGGCCTTGAAGGCTTTCATTATGTCCCATGGCCACTGCCATGTGACATGTTACCCCAGGTCAATGACCATGAGAGCAGGTAACGACACATTGTTCTGTCTTCCAAAACCTGGTTTCAATAGTTCAGTGATTTGTACCTGCAGTTGGATGTGCACTGCTGAATGATGTAGCAAAGGCCTCATGGGGGCTAGTGCTGTATCCCAGGGCCATTGATTCAATTATCATAGCACAGTGCACAGTCTCTTGGTCCATCCCACCAGGGAGAGTGAATTGGTTTCCTTTCTGAATCCTTGTTTCAATGGGCCATTATATCACGCAATCATCCCTGCTCTTTGAAGATGTTATGGCGCATGTAATTTCCAGTCAATGCCAAACCATTTAGCTTAGCTTTGTACTCCTATGCCCACAAAATCGGTCCCATGGTCACTCACAATGACCTGTGGTCTTCCACATACAGCCCAAATCTTTCCCAGGCATGCAGAACAGTCATCTAATTGGGTTGCCTAATAGAATGGCAAAAAGCAATCTTAGAGCAGTGTCTACACAAGTAACAGTGCACTTGTATCCATCAGATTGGTGCCAAGTTCTGATAAAGTCATTGCCACCTTTCAAGAAGCACTCACCCACACCTAATGGTTCCAGTGGCCACTGGCACTGGATGGTGAAGCTTCTTGGAACAGAGAGTGCAGCTTTTTCAGGTATGTAGAATCTCCTGGTAAGTCAGTTAGGCTCCCAGCCTTTATTGTAGCCCACATCATATTTTATCCTGTGTGTAGCAGCCACTGATGTAACCACTAGGAAACATCACTTTCTGGGGCCTTTTCCAAGCAATACACTTTAGTTAGGGTATCAATCTCATCATTTCCATGATGGGCAAGGGGTGAATGAGCCATCACATGGTATTACAATGGTTTTCTTCTGGTGCCCCATTTTCCTACAAGTCTTTCCTCACAGCTTGGTCCCATAAAGTTCAGTACATGACTGCCAAATTTGCTGCAGGCCCCAACAGATGGCTCAACTCTCTGTGCAAGCAACAACAGGTGAAGGCTCATTGACAAAGACCAGCCAGGCTGCTGACTACTTTGATGATTACCTGATGCCCACTTGGTGGAAGGCTGGAATGCTACCATGGTCCACTGTGCAGAATGTCCTCTCCCAGCTCTGTCCATGTGTTGGACCTTCACAGGGATTGATGGGGACCCATTCTGGTACAGACTAGGCACTGGTTCCATGGCATGGCATGAGGAGCCTCCGGGAGCATATTGTCAGTTAAATAAGTAGAAGGCCCCAAAACTCCTTGTCATTCAGTCCACAACAGGCTTACATTTAGAACGTGCTGTTGTTGCAGGTAGGATTCCTACTTCATCGCTGTGGTTATTAGTGCTGTTCCACTATGTGGTTTCACTGCCTATACACAAATACACAGATAACAGTGTACCTGTGTACTCTTATCCAGCCAATGATAGGGTAAGAGATGCACACAGTGACAGGGGCAGTGCCCGTTATGCCTTCAGCAGCCATCAAAACTGCATACACTGCAGCCAGCAAGTTTTTTGATCAAGGAATACCAAGTCTCCTCCCACAACTGGGACCAAAACCCAACATACTGTCTTAGCCTTTCATGAAGCTGCCAAAGGCCTTCTGAAGTGACATGTACATCACATTGAGGGCCTGGGTGTCCTGTTCATTTCATTTAGCTACTGTGAAGGCCACTTGGTCATGCCCACCCCATTCCCACCTAATGCCCTTCTTTACCATACAGTATAAGGGCCTTGGAATTTGTGCCAAATGCAGGATAACTGTTCTCCAGTATTCCAAAAATCCTGCAGCAGCTTTATAACCATTGAGATGGAAAAGGCCTGGATTTTATCTATCACTGCCTTGGGATGACCTTCATCCCACCCAACCAGACAAATCCCAAGAATTTGACAGTAAGTCCTGCTCCCTGCATTTTGGATTCATTGACCACCCAGCCACAATGACTTTAAGTAGTTCAGCAAAATGGGTATTTCTGCTTGCAAGTCTGCAGGAGATTCACAGGTTAACATTACATCATCTATGTAATGAAATACACACACGGTCACTGTCCCATTAGGGGTCCAAACAGGACAAAGGGATCTGCCTACAGCACAAGATCTCACAGCCCTGCAGTAAAAACTTCCTCATCTGGCCCACGAGTCCCAGCATTGAATACAGCATTTCACATGCCCAATTCTTCCAATACCTGCTATAGGTCAGCATACATCTGCCACCCACTGATGGCCCTAGGCATGTCTCTGGCATTAGGCCATATCATACAGGCTCCCAGCATAATCCGCTCTAGAAGGGAATGATTTCCTGCTGTATGACAGGCAGTGTGGAGCCACTGCCACAAGGCAGGGTGCACAGTCAGGGATTCCAACTTTTTCATTTCTACTCCCAAGAGCAAGATCCCATCTATCCCTACATCACATAATCAGAGCAGCCAAGCTGCAACAGATTTGGAGGCTTTCTGCCTAAATTTAGACTGCATATCTAATAATTCTTCCCTAGTATACAGGCGGAACACTGACTGCTCTACCACTTGGCAGGAGGGAGAGGGGACAGCCTGCGGCGAACCCTGAGCAACCCTCTGTTGCTGAGTCGTAATCTTCTGGGTTACTACTGGATGGGCCATTAACAGTTCCAGAAGCTCAGCATCATCCTTGTCATCAAAGGATTCAACCACAACTACCAAGTTATCTCCAGCATCAAGTGTGCGTCCGAAGGTAGCAACCTCAGTTTCCAGGGTTCCAGGGCTCCCATGTTATCTTCCTTATCCTCCCAATTTTTCTCTCCTCCTCTACAGCACGCTGCAAATCCTATTTCCACCTTCAACTTAGCATTGCTTTCTACCCACAGGCAGTAAGAAAGACCCAACCCACAGCTTCTGGTACTGCCTGGGCATTTTCCCTCTCTGCTGTCTTTCTGATACCTTCTTTAGTGGGAGAGCCATTCACTTTGGCACACTCCTGGGAGGGGTCATCCAGGTAGACAAGCCCAAAGCCACCAAGCACCACATACTCGTGGCTGGCTACCCCTGAATCCTGCCCTCCAGCAGAACAGAAGGCTCCATAGCGGCCTGAGACAAATCCTGCGAACTACACCAACTGTACCATGGGTGCTCAGCTCCGGGAAGATCAGTCTGTCTTCAGACAGGCCAAAGGATAACTGTGAGCCAGTCACACAGTCATACCTCTTTATTCTCACAGCAGTGGGCGGGCACACACAGGAAGTCTGCACTTTATTCTCACGATGGTGGGCAAACATGCACAGAGGGTATACACACTTTATTCTCAAAGCATTGAATGAGCACACCCAGAGGATCCACACGCCTCTATGCCCCCGGCATCTTACATAGGCTTACAGATACTAGTGGCAGGTAGCCAAATAGTTATATAGCAGTTACCGTACCAGTTTCTGTACCAGCAAGGGAGCCTGACTATTTCCCCAATACCATTTTCCCATGAACTTATTTTACTTGAGAGGTAGAAAGACAAAGAAAGACTTCCCATCTGCTGATTCACTTCCCAAATGCATGAAACAGTCCCAAACCAAGAACGCCAAAGCTGGGAGCTGAGAACCCAATCCAGGTCTTTCACTCGGGTGACAGGAAACCAATCACTTGTCACATCACTGCTGCCTCCCTGAGTCCACATCAGTAGGAAGCTGGAGTCAGAAACCACAGTCCAGTATCAAACCTAGGCAATCTGATGTCAGATACAGGAGTCCTAATTGACCTCTTAACACCTCCCCATCCACATCTCCCCATTCACAAAATTTTGAAGTTCTACCCTATTCAAATAACACACAACACACAACCTTATTCCAATCTGAGAAATGCTGGTTTATTCCTTGGTGTCTCCTACTTCATGTCTCTAAAATATTGCTTGAAATCACTACATTTTTAATTTAAAAATTAAATATAAATGATTAAATTATATGGCAGATGACTATTTTGACAGGAAGGATTTTTCTATATCTCAAAGGGTTAAACACATCATCCTTTATGTAACTTTTAATAAATATCTAAAAAAGGAGGAAGTTGGGGCCAGTGCTGTGGTGCAGTAGATTAATCCTCTGCTTGCAGCACAGGCATCCATATGGGCACTGGTTCTAGTCCTAGCTGTTCCTCTTCCAATCCAGCTATCTGCTATGGCCTGGGGAGGCAGTAGAAGATGGCCCAAGTGCTTCAGCCCCTGCATGGGAGGTCTGGAGGAATATCCTGGCTCCTGGCTTCGGATTGGCTTGGCTACATCCACTGGGGCCATCTGGGGAGTGAACCAGCAGATGGGAGACCTTTCTCTCTATCTCTCCCTCTCGCTGTCTGTAACTCTACCTCTCAAATAAATAAATAAATAAATATTTTTTAAAAAAATTACCAAAAAAGGAGGAAATTTGCACAATGGATTGAGTCAGTGAGGTAAAAGGATCAGCAGCATTGACATCTCCAGGAAACCTGTTAGAAATGTATCTGTGTCTCTATGTGAGGGCAAACCGTTGAAATCTTTACGTAATATGTACTAAATTGATCTTCTGTGTATAAAGAGATTTGAAAATGAATCTTGATGTGAACAGAAGGGGAGAGGGAGCGGGAAAGGGGAGGGTAGCGGGAGGGAGGGAAGTTGTGTGGGGGGGGAGCCATTGTAATCCATAAGCTGTACTTTGGAAATTTATATTCTTTAAATAAAAGCTTTATATATATATATATATATATAAAAGAAATGTATATCTCTGGGCCCCTTCCCAGGTCTACTGTACCAGATATGCTAAGGGTATAACTCAATAAGCTGTGTCATCCCAAACCTTTCACCCCTAGGTAACTGTAATGCCTCCTCACCTTGAGATAATGACTCATAAACTTAAGAGTTCAGCTATACAATAGAGAAACAGTTTTTCCCCAAAAAGGCTTACTTTACATTGGCTTTTTAAAATTCTACTTTATAAAATGATGTCACCCTTTTACTTGCATAGCCCTCTGCTCTTCTCCTTCTCCCACTCCTCCTCCTCTTCTTCATCTTTTTCTCATCCTTTTCTTCAGGTCTTAAAGGTCAATGCTTGTCAAACAGCCAAAATACCTCTGGGATAAACAGGCTGTGTTTACAGGATTCCAGATCAAGCAGTCAACTTGATTATCTAATTCAATTAGAAACGTAAAGGAAAAATGAAGCCCCTCATTTCAGCTAAGTGCATCTGCCCAAACCCCGAGGAGAACTAAGCCTCACACAGAATTCCAAACAAACTTGCAAATGAAGCCTGGGACGTGTCCCAGGAACCATCCTCGCTTCACAGATCTGCGCCTCCCCTGTTCTGGCCACCGCACTGCCATCAGTTCCACTGAGTATGGCCTGCAGAATTCTGAAGTCTGTGACTCTCACTCAACAGATGTCTTGAAAGCCAGGAAGCTTCCATAGGAAGTGGTTGCACTACACTTACAAACTCATTTGTCTTGAATTAGTCTGTGGGAGAAATGGAAATGTAGTTTCCCCAAGAAAGAACACATAAAGGCCAATTATGTCTCCTAAAAATACCATTTAAAATAATAAATTGTTTCCCCACAAACACTTTTCTTCATGGGCCCCTGAGTGTGTTCCTGTATTGTTTAAAATGACAAAGCAGAGCCTTTTCTCTAAAGAAAGATGCCACGTGACTTGCAAGCACTCCAGGAGAGAAGAATAAAGGCCATGTGTCTTAGAGGCTGGGTCCTCCAGCAGCAGGGGGCTTGGCACCAGGGGATGCTTTTCACACCAGGTCTCCTGACAAAATTATCAGCTGGGAGAGAAGAGTGGCTCCTGGTGTGCCCAGAGTCACAACAGCTCGCGGCTGCATGTGCTGGGAAGGCATTGCACATTGCAGGGAGCAGATGAGAGAATGGAAAATTAGATCCGAAAGAAAATACATTCTCCCTTTGAAAGACACAGTCATACTGTGTGACATGTGACCTTTCTCTTGTCTATAACCTGTTTACCTATCAAAGAGGCCTTTTGTCCTCTAATCCTAAGGGGAATTTATGAATACAAATATTAGAGAGCAGCCCTTTGACTTTTTTCTGAGCTGGAAGCAGTTGGGAGAATCAGTGTTTACTTATTTATGGAAATGGTGGTTAATGCATTTGTCATTGTTAAGATCATTCTTTCTGCATTTCTAGAACAAGTTAAACAAGAGATATAAATCTATTTCAGGATTCATGAATTCAAAATCTCTTACAATTTCAAAAGGTTTTCTTTGAGTCAAAATTTATAATAGGTTCAATAGTGGTGGAAAACCCATATTCTTTTCTAAGAAAAAAGAAGTGAAAATAAAATAAAAAAAACAATTGTTAGCTGCATTTGTAGTAGCTAAGATGCAGTTCAAGGCTAACATACAAGGAATAAATAGCCAGCTCTGTTGGGAAAAAAGGACATTTTGCCTCTGTTCCTGCACCACAATCAACATAGATCACTTCTGTGACCTCCAAAGGTGTGGACATTCCTCCCTACCATCCAGCAAGCTCCAGCTGTGTGTCCTCCAATTCAATTCAATGCTGACATTCTGACTATCTACTGGAGACACCCTCAGATCCCACAGGTTGAGGGCTCAGTCTTGAAGATTATTATCTCCTTTCCCCCTCACCCCAACACACATACCAATTCAGATGCCAATTGCAAGCCCAGGTTGCTTGATCTGTGTTTCTGTTGACTGGCTAGAAACTGAGGTTCCCACTCCCTTCCTCAAATTCAACTAATTGAGCAACTTACAAAACCCAGAGAAACTATGTTTACTGATTGATTATAAAAGGGTCTCACAAGGGACACAGATGAGAAATGTGTAGGATGAGATATGGGAAAAGAGGTATGGAGCTTCCATGCCCTTTCTGGGTGCCCACTCCACTCTTCTATATGTTCAATCATCCAGAAGCTCTTTGAACCCTGCCCTTTGGGATTTTTATGAAGCTTTGATTACATATTTACAATTACCAATAGGGTAGTGGGTGGGGCAATCTAGCAAGGTCTCTGTATTCAGCTTCTTCTTGGTCCCTTTGTGCAGCGTTTCTTCCTCCAGATGATGAGGGTCTCATCAAGCTTCTGTGAGACAAGACAAGACAGAGAAAGGTAGGGAAGAGTTTCTAAGACTTGCCTTGGGGAAGAGGACATATGGTTTCATGACCTCCCTTAGAGAAGAGTTATGAGCTAGGAACTATTGAAGAACAAATATATGTTTATGTTATATAAATTATATATATAAATAATTACATAATAGATCATATGTTATATATGTTATATATTTATATTTATAACATATTTATAGATAAATATATATTTATATATAGCATATATATTATATGTCACAATAACACATCAATCATGTCTTAAGGGGCCAAAATTCTCAACACATATTTTAAAGGAAATAAATATTCAATATTATTTTACAGGAAATATTAAATTTTTTTTCTTTTTTATTTATATATAAACTCAGGTCAGTATTTTTCTAAGAATTCTAAAAATCTGAAAATCTGTTTTGATAGTTATTTTAAAGTGACCCATTCATAGTCATGTTCTAAAGTAGCTTGAAAATAATAAAATAATAATAAAAGCAGCATTATCCAAAGAGTGAAAGCACCGTAGACTTGGGGGAGGCAGGCAGTTCTGAATTAAATCCAAGTTCTAATGGTATATTCTGAATGGGTGTTTGAGTGAGCAACATCACTTCTCAAACCTTATCTGGTGAACTCAACTGAGATTTATTTACATATATTCAAAATGTTTACTTTATATCATTTCCAGGTTTGTAGCCAACAGAAAGGAATAATAAGGAGATCAGTGCAGGTAGAGATGGATAAGTGAGGAGAAAGGTCAAAAAGCTCAAGTTGAGTTGGATCATGCAGTGTTCAGAGACCAAAGTAACCTCAGCTTATGGATGAGAGGAATCTATGGAGGAACCCCATCAAGGAAGAGACATGCACTGCTTTATATTTCAGCAAAAGCACTCTGTCTGCTCTGCAGAGTAGTGGGGAAACTAGTTAAAAGGCCGTTGCAACCACCCAGGGGAGTGATAAAGTTGTCATGAATATGGGTTTAACCAGGAGCTAATGAGAAACGCTCAATGGATGTCCTTTAAAGATAGAGCCTGTAAAACTTGCTGATGGATTCAATAATGTATATAAGAGAAAAAAATGCAAAGATAGGATCAAGATTTTTGGCCTGAGTAAGTGCAAAAATTAAATAGTCGTTAGCTGAGACTATGGAAAGAGCAGGTTAGGGTTAGGAAGGTGAAACTAAAAATTCAGCTTAGATAAATTTTAGATGCTTATTATATATATATGAGCTGATATGGTACATAGGGTTAATCTTTCATGAATAAAGATATGAAGATATCCAAGCATTAACTTTAGAGGGTCTCTATCATTAGGGATCAAGAAAGATAAAAAGAAAATAGCAAAAAGAAAGAGAAACAGAGAGAGCCATAAGAGCTGAAGAGTATGAGAAATTCCAGGGGACAGCAATTCCTCGAAGTCAAGTGAAGAAAGTATTTCAAAATAAAGTGATGCTTACGTCTCATGTGGGATCTGTCCTTAATGTGCTGTCCAATGTGAAGTAATGCTATAACTAGCACTGAAACAGTATTTTACACTTTGTGTTTCTGTGTGGGTGCAAACTGATGAAATCTTTACTTAGTATATACTGAATCAATCTTCTGTATATAGATAATTAAAAATGAAAAAAAAATCTTGGTGTTAAATTGGAAATTGCCTAGAAAATTAATCAATTTTTTAAAAAAAATATATCATGTAGGATCTCTGTCCTTAATGTGCTATACATTGTGAATTAATACTATAACTAGTACTCCAACAGTATTTTTCACTTTGTGTTGCTATGTGAGGGCAAACTGTTGAAATCTTTACTTAATATATAGTAAACTGATCTTCTGTATATAAAGAGAATTGAAAATGAATCTTGATGTGAAGCAAGGGGAGAGGGAGTGGGAAAGGGGAGGGTTGCGGGTGGGGGGGAAGTTATGGGGGGGAAGCCATTGTAATCTATAAGCTGTATTTTGGAAATTTATATTCTTTAAATAAAAGCGTTATAAAAAAAAAGCAAAATAAAGTGATGCATGTGCACTGTGTCAAATGTGTCAAATGTTCATGACAGGTCAAGTCAGATGGAGACTAACATTGAACCATTAGATTTAGCAAAGCGGAAACCACTCAACAATGATCCACAAGGCTCAATCCTTGAAAAGTCATTTAAATGAGGCAATGCAATGATGGCTTGTTTGGAATGATTTCAAGAGAGAAGGAGGGAGAAGTTGGAGTCCGCATGGGAAGACATCCCATTAAATTCCATTCAATGAGTTTTGCCACAAAAGAAAACAGTGAAATTGGGTGAGTGGCAGGAAAGGAAAAGTGGTGGCAAGGAGGATTTTATTTTTAAAAAATTTTTAAACATTTTAAATTAGTTTTTAACAAATTCAATATAGTTCCTTGATACAACTCTATAAATATAATGATATCCCTTCATCGTTCCCACCCCTCTGTTTCCCTCTCTCCCTACCAGAGGGCTGAGAGTTATTGACACAGGAGAGAGAAATGAGAATTTCTGGAGGGATGCCTTGGAATAAACAAGAGATAATGGCATTTAGTGCACAAGAAGAAGGCCAAGCCTCAGCTGGAAACATGATCAGTTCTCTCATGGGAACAACAGGGAAAGTAGAGTATATTTATAAGGGCTTCCTTAAAAGTTTCTGGAAAATAGAAATAAAAAATAATGTGCATTTTTAGAAGACCCCCTCATACATTATTATAGAGTGAAAAAAGGAGGAAAGAAAGGAGGCTATGATAGTCTAGCATTCTGCGAGAGTGACCAAAGCCAGGAAACAGCAGGAAAGCCCAGAAGCACTCAGGGCCCAACAAGGTTGATTGGGTATGAGTGTGTGAGATTTTCTTCAGCAGTCTCTGACCAGTCAGCTGCAGGGGCAAAATAAGGGAAGAGCTAGGATCATCCAAGGTAGATGGCCAAACAGGTCCAGCAAAGTGAGGGTAGGACGAGGCGAACAGGAGTGTAAGGAGGTGATGAGTGAGCACAGAATTTAAGCTTAGTAAAGAAGAAGTGAAGGCAGGAGGCAGGTGAAAGGCAGTGAGGAGTCATAGGGTCAATAGACTGAAGTTGGAAGTATGGATGCATTGAGAAAGGTAATGGATAAATATGAGAATTACACTGTACTTTGTAGGGAGATCAGACAGTCTGGGAACATCAATAGGAATTTAAAAGTATACCTACCTCATCTCAGATAAAGCAGTCTATGGTATGTGGGGGAAAAAACTCAGCTAGCTCTAAAGAGGGATTCATTGTACAGCATCAGTGAAGGGTCAAGTTTCCACTAGAAACAGAAGATAAGTGAAACACTGCTAGCAAAGACAAGTGAAACACTACTGAGCGTTTTCAGAAAGGGATTCAGAAGGTGGAATTGGTGGGGGACGCTGGTGATCGGGTTAAAAAAGTAGGTGCACAGAATCACATAGGTCTTAAAGAACAGCAGTGATGTTAGGGACTCCGGTTCACTCATCAGGAACCATCCATAACAAGCCTCCATGCTGGTGCTGGGAGAATACAAGCAGGAGAGGGCGTGACCAGCAGCAGGGCTGTTATTGGGTCTGATGTCAGAAGCAGGGTTTTATTCCCAAAGGGGAATTAGATTATGTGAAGTTCCAGTTGTTTGTCAATTTGAGTTACCTTCTGCCCTTGAAAACAATTAAGCGCCACTTGTTAAAACTTATTCTAAATTTGCCTGAACCGTGTGAACTTGTTCAAACTAAGTTTGCATCCAATTAGTTTAGATGTACCTCTTTTATAAAGCCCTGTACCTTTTGCTACAATGCTTTGTCCCAGTATTTTTCATTTCATGAATATATTCTTTTCATACAGCTGCCAACCTTATCTACTTCAATTATTAGCTATTTCTTAAGATGAGCTGCAGGTGACACTCAGGGATGATATTCATGTCACATCTGCGGTTTCCTTTGGTGTCCTTACATCTCATTTTTAAATTAAAAATGTATTAGCACACAATAATTGTACATATTTATGGGGTACAACGTGATATTTTAACACATGTATGCAGAGTGTGTAGTCATCAAATCAGGGCAATTAGCATTTCCCCAGATCCTTATAATTTCTTTGTTTTCAGAGCCTTGAACACCTCCCTTCTTATCTCTTCATAAAATGTATAGTTGGTTATTGTGAACTACAGTCACCCCACTGTGCTTGGAACACCAGAATCTATTGCTTCTATCTAACTATATTGTGGTACCTATTATCCAACCCTCCTCTACGCCCTTTCTCCACAACCCTTTTCAATTTTCAGTATTCACTATTCTATATTCAGACCACTTTTTAAAATGCCCTATATATGTGAAGAAGCACATGGTATTTGTCTTTCTGTTTCTGGATTGCCTCACTTAACGTAATGATCTTCAGCTCTATCCATTTTGCTGCATATGGCTGGATTTTGTTCTATTATGGCTGAATACTATTCCATTGTGTATGTTTACTCCATTTTCTATATTTATTCATTTTTTTTTACAGGCAGAGTGGACAGTGAGAGAGAGAGACTGAGAAAGGTCTTCGTTTTGCCGTTGGTTCACCCTCCAATGGCCAACGCGGTTGGCGCGCTGCAGGCGGCGCATCGCGCTGATCCGAAGCCAGGAGCCAGGTGCTTCTCCTGGTCTCCCACACGGGTGCAGGGCCCAAGGACCTGGGCCATCCTCCACTGCACTCCCGGGCCATAGCAGAGAACTGGCCTGGAAGAAGGGCAACCGGGACAGAATCTGGCGCCCCGACTGGGACTAGAACCTGGGGTGCAGGCGCCGCAGGCGGAAGATTAGCCTATTGAGCCGCAGCGCCAGCCTTTATCTATTCATTTGACGATGTCACCTGGGTTGATTCCATATCTTGACTATTATGAATAATGCTGCGAATTACACAGCGGTACAAGTATCTCTTTAATATGCTGATTTCATTTCCTTTCATTATATTCCTACAAGTGGTATGACTGGATCATATAGTAGAACTATTTTTAGTTTTTTGAGGAATCTCCATGTAGCTCTTTATAATGGCTGTACTAATGTGCAGTCCCATCATTCTGGTGTTTCTTGCTGCCTGACTCCCTGGTATCTGAGGTGCACACACTATCTTCCTGCAGCTGCCTGTCCTTGTAGTTCCCTAGGTTCCTAAGTCAGCCTTCTCATAGGTCTGCTCAGTTCCCCAAACTCTCCATCCTCAGCAGAACAGTATCAACCGGGTGTTGGAAGAAAATAAATCATACTGGCATAATTAGCTCTAAGTGATGGTCAATTCAGAGGTGAAAGTGGGCACTTACATGGAAAGAAGGAAAAAGAGCTTGCGTACTCAAATGCACGTCTCCTAGATGTAAAAAAAAAATCCACTTCTAAATAAAAATGTGTATGTACTTTATATGGAAAACTGTGAGGAACGACCTTCCCTACTTTTACCTAGAATCATTCCTATTTTCATTATCCACCCTAATATGTCCTTTACAACACACACATATCCCAGGAATTAGGATATCATTCTGTCTCTAAAATACTGCTTCTATGGGGTAGGTTTTTGGCATAGCAATAGGATACCACTTGGGATGCCCAAACCCCATAGTTGAGAATACAGGTTCAAATGGTAGCTCTGCTCCTTATTCCAGCTTCCTGCCAATGTGCACTTTGGGAGCCAGCAGGTGATGGCTTAAGTAATTGGGTCCTTGTTGCCCATGTGGGCGATCTGGATTAAGGTCCTAACTCCTGGCTTTGACCTGACCTAGCTCTGCATCTAGGAGAATTAGGGTAATGAAACAGAAGATGGAAGAGATAGCTAATTTTCCCTTTCAATATTTTTAAAAAATACCAAATACAATAAAATATTATTTCATGCACTAGAATAACAATCCACTGTTATTTTTTTTCTTTTTCACAGCTGTTTTTCATTCATAAGAAGAACTCCTTATAATTTCTTTTTTTAAAAAGAAAGTGCCATCAAACATTTGGCTGTATTAATCTCCCATCTGTAAAACACACTTTACTTGGATTATCAGCAGGCTCTGTGTCCTCTCTGAATTTGTTTTTAGGGAATGGGAATTTATTCAAGTAAATTAATTTGCAAGCAGATACAGCCATTGCTGGATGAATGGATTTTCTCTTGGCACGTTGAGGTGTAGCTCTGTGGGTATCTGGGCTATTGGCATTCACTGAAGTCCTTAGTTCATCTGCCAGACCCATTCCTATAATGCCTAAGAAAATATATGTGACAATTTTGCAGCTTGGAACACAGCTCCACCATCTAGCTTCCAGCTCAACTATTTGAGTGTTTAAATGGCTTTTTGTAAACTCAGCCTCTTAGGAGACTTTCATAGATGTGGCCATTCAATTGCTTTTCTTTTATCGACTTTTTCCCATTTCTGTTCCTTGCTCTGAACATCCTGAGAGTTCTAATACATGAAGAATCTCTAGGTACCATTCATTCAGAGCTGGTCCATTCTGGAAATTCTTTAAACTAGAGAAACTCAGAAAAGACTCTACCTTTACCTATGGCTATGACCACTTTAAAACAAGTCAATGGACGTTCTGCAAGTAGGTGGTATGTTCAAAGGAACGGTAAGATAAGGCCTTTATCTATCAGTTTAAAAAATGATTACAAAACCTAGTGGCAGTGCCTTGTCCTCCTTCCCTTGTTTGTTTTTCATTGTGTCCTCAGTGCTTAATGTAGAAACAAAATTCAACCAAAAAGACCTGAGGTAATACTCACAAATACATGTTCATCAACAAGTACAGAGATGTCTCAGAAAACCTCCAACTATGAAGGAGTAAAACTTGTCTTTCAAATAATTTTCCATGCAGTCAATAATATTACTCCACAGCCATCTCTCCCAGCAGATTCAGATATGGGATACATCAGCCCTGGTTAGTTCAGGTAAAGAGGCAATGATAGGGGCCAGCGCTGTGGTTCAGCAGGTTAATGCCCTGGCCTGAAGCGCTGGCATCCTATGTAGGCGCCAGTTCTAGTCCCAGCTGCTCCTCTTCTGACCCAGCTCTCTGCTATGGCCTGGGAAAACAGTAGAAGATGGCCCAAGTCCTCGGGCCCCTGCACCCACGTGGGAGACCCGGAAGAAGCTCCTGGCTCCTGGCTTCAGATAGGCGCAGCTCTGGCCATCTGGAGAGTGAACCAGCAGATGGAAGACCTCTCTCTCACTGTCTCTACCTCTCTCTCTGTAACTCTGCCTTTCAAATAAATAAAATAAATCTTTAAAAAAAAGATGCAATGATGGAGACTCAACAAGAAGCACCTCAACTTACAGCATGAAGGAGAAAAACCAGGAACATGGTGTATGTTTCATGAAACTGACTTTACAGACATCATTTTTTATACGTTTGGCCTTGTGTCTCAGTTTCACCATCTATAAAGGAAGAGGTGAGAAACAAATGGACCTAATGTTTTAATTTTATGGTCCAGAGCTCCTCTATAATATTTGATTTTTATATTAGCTTCTTGCAAGGTGTTCTCTTAAAAGCCTTCAATTAAAATTTAAATTTGATAACTAATGCACCAATTATTTTGTTTTCCGAAAGCCAATATGCATGTGTTTCAGCAGAATATCAAATATCAAACTTCTACAGAAATATTGCTTTACCAAAATGACGTTCTTTCAGTGAGTTTTTATAGGTTGGTAAGAGGCCATCTTTGTGCACAGCAAAGTAAGGTTCCTGGAGGAGAAGAAAAGCGGCAGATACTCCCCAGTATTCAGAGAGGGTGGAGAGAGCAAGAGCCAAGCTGCACACAGAAAGGCCCTCTCACAGCAGACGGCAAATTTGCTTTCCCCATTAGCTAAACAACCTGTTACAGATTTTTTCAGGCAGGAGGGAAAAGAATTGTAGGGAAAGGAAATAGCTTTTCCTGGTTTTCCATCTGCTGGACTCCTGTTCATGGGGAAGAAAAAATCATTTGGAGGAAAATGTTAGATTCTGAGTGAAAGCAGCATTGATTCTGCCCCTGCCCTTTCCCTACACATAATTTTCCTGCACTCCTGAAAACTTTATGTATTCTTGCCTCCTTTTTATAGTTTATAGAAAAACCACAGGGAACTCAGAATGAGAACTGGGCTGTCAGTTTACCTCCTACAAGGTAGACTAGGTCTCAGGTGCCTGAGAAATCACTGAGTGGCAGCAGTAACCACTCACCATGCTCTTCCTACTGGTTGGTTCTAACTTAATGTATTTCAAATGGCCTCTTGGGGGGTAAAGTAAGCCAAGGAAGGGCTAAATCAATATGACCAGTGACTCCAAGAGTCAGAGCTTCTACAATACTGAATGGTATCCTCCTGGGAGAACAGCCATGCAGATGTTTTTAAAGGTAAAGGTATATATACCTCTCCACAAACTGGACTGGATACTCCCTAACCAGGTGATTTATCTCTGTTTATCTCAGGTGATAGTCCTTCCCTAGTTGAGAATTATCCTCCCTAATACAAATCACTACACTCTAATTATTAAATTATGAAAGTATAAAGATTTGTGTGTGGAGGTGTACTATATGTTGATCTGCCAGCTTTTATTCTATCAGAATAGTCTTCATTTCTGCTTTCTTAATTATTAACACCATGGATAAAATAGCTGTTAAAATTTCTTAATTTTAGGGGTCCTTTAAAAATTCATTGAAAATGGAATTAAAAATGTTTAAGGTGCAACCATGAATAACCATGGCTAGTTTTCACATATGCACTTTCATGAACATTTTGAATTTTATGTTTTAAGAAAATGTATTTACTTGAAAGGCAGAATGATAGAGAGAAAAATCTTCCTTCAACTGGTTCACTCCCCAAATGTTGCAATAGCCAAGGCTTAGTCAGGTTGAAGCTAGGAGTCAGGAACTCCATCCAGGTCTCCCATGTGAGTGTCATGAACTCAAATATTTTGGCCATCATCCCCTGCCTTATCAAGCACATTAGCAGGAAGCTGAATTAGAAGCAGAGCAGCTTAGACTTTAATTGGCACTCTTATATGGGATGTGGGCATTCCAACTGGTGACTTAACCCACTGTGCCACAATGCCTACCCCATGGATATTCCTTCTATGCATGATATTCCCTTATATGCATAATTAAAATTATGTTGCACCCAAATAAGCTTATTTTCCATCTCCCAAAAGTATTTTGAAAAACTATTATAATGTGTGTGTAGTGTGTATCAAGAAAGAAATTATTCACAATATGATGTTACAGTATTTTACCTGGATGTTCTCTCTGTGAACAGAAGACTCTTGCCTCTACTGGGCAGAAGAACGCTATATCTGATGTCCTATGCAGTAGCCTCTCACTACATGAGATTATTTTACTAAACCAAAGAAAATTAAATGTAATTTAAAAATTCAGTTCTTCCATTTCCCTAGCCACATTTCAACTGTTTGGTAGCCATGTGTGCTTAGTGGATTCCGTACTACACAGCACAGATATAGAGCAATTCCATCACTTTAGAAAGTTCTACTGGATAGCACTGCTCTCTATACAATTAGCATTTCTATGTCTGACAATGATTAGAGGTTTTTAACCTTTCAGAAAGTGTAGGGCCGGCGCTGTGGCTCAATAGACTAATCCTCCGCCTTGCGGTGCCAGCACACCAGGTTCTAGTCCCAGTCAGGGCACTGGATTCTGTCCTGGTTGCCCCTCTTCCAGGCCAGCTCTCTGTTGTGGCCAGGGAGTGCAGTGGAGGATGGCCCAAGTACTTGGGCCCTGCACCCCATGGGAGACCAGGATAAGCACCTGGCTTCTGCCATAGGATAAGCGCAGGGCGCTGGCTGCAGCGTGCTGACCGTGGCGGCCATTGGAGGGTGAACCAACGGCAAAGGAAGACCTTTCTCTCTGTCTCTCTCTCTCTGTCCACTCTGCCTGTCAAAAAAAAAAAAAAAAAAAAGAAAGTATACAATACTTGAAGGAAATTACTGATTATACTCTGTGCAATATAATAATATATATGACTTGTTTTAGAGCCAATCCTTATTTCTGAGAAAAGCAACCTTACTGAAATATCCTGTCACTACCTTCCAAGGGTTGAATTGTTTTTTTATATGCCTGCAGGCTAGTTATTTACTTAGCTTTCCCTGCCAGCCAACAATTTCATTTCTATAAAGCTATCCTCTGTCTCCACAATGGTCTGACCAATCGTTCAAGTATTATGATGATCTGTACTCCAATATTTTATCCCAAATAATGGGAAAATTAAAACGACAATGCTATCCAATTATGTCATAATTTTTATTCAGTTAGAACTAGAAGGAAGTTAGATGCCCCCGAAGTGGTAAACTTCACACAGAATGATGTAATTAGATATACCCAAAGTAGCAAGCATTTGGCTTCAATTAGATGATACGAGTCGAGATAGGACAAGCTTGGTGACATAACATGGTAGAGGCTCATCTGGAATCCTGACAGGAACCCTGTGACACAGCTCCTCTCAGCTGGTGACACCAGTCTTGTCAATATGTGGTCATCCCAGGTGCACAAGAAAAGCCGGAGGATCTGTTATCTACAACTCAGTCCGTGGCCACCAAACTATAGTGCAAGGAATCTTGGAAACCTAGTTTGTGTGCTACCTACGAAGAGGGAATGTGTGTGATGGTGTTTCCACTGTTTATGCCAGTGTGCTCACATACATATGGTCACTTAGTTTCTCATTTACAAAACACATTGATTGGGCTGGCATTGTGGCTTAGCAGTAGAAGGTATTGGAGCAAAAACGGAATAGCCCAAGGGGAGAATGGGGGCTGTTCTTACACAGGCCCTAATTCTTTCTTCAAGGAGGAATATCCTAGTCCATTGTTCTTAGTGGTTAGTCCTTATTTCTTATCCTTCACAACATCTGAAGAGGTGGGAGGGGGTAGGAAACATGTGGTACTTGAAAGTTATTCACAGCCATTGAAATTTATTTCATGTTCATGGAAGACTAAAGGACCAAACTGTTTTTTAGGTGGTGTTGGTTTTCAGAAAGTTGTATGTATTTACTTATTTAATTTATTTTAAAAGGCAGAGAGAGAATCGGATCTTCCATCACTTTTCACTCTCCAAATGCCCACAACAACCAGGATAGAGACAGCCTAACCCAGAAGCCTGAAACTCATTCTGGGTCTCCCACATGGGTGGCATGGGACCTATTACTGGAGCTGTCATCTACTGCCTCTCAGATAATCCAAGAATTTGGACTGGAAGGAGAATAAGGATTTGATCCCAGATGTACCTATATGGGATACATATGTCCCAAACAATAGCTTCACCACTGTACCTAGTGCCCACCAATGGTTATTTTAAGTGTCAACGCCCTTATTAGCACAGGCTCAGGTGACTCTTTGTCAATATAATTTTCTCAATAACCTCGCAGACATCTAAGTCATTTGCCTTCAGCCAATTCCATGTGCTACAAACTACTGTCAAAATCCCCTCTCAGTGGTGACTGCCTTGAGGTTATATGAATCAAGGAGAGGAGAGGAACAACCACATTCTTAATCTGATGTCTTCCCTAAGTCACTTAATTCAGCTGAGTCTTTGCTAAGTCTTTGTATTCAACACTTTAAAAAAAAATCCCCAGAAGAATAGATGTTTTTCAAGTTTTCAAGACCCTCGGTCTCTGGATGTTCTATATCTATTCATGTTTACTTTCCTGGGCTTACCTCTTTCTTACATAATCTTCGCAATTGCGCTAGTAGTTGCAAGTATAACTACTGTTCTGTTTTTCAGCCTCCCCTCCTGGAGCTAACAGTTAAGAATGCACAAAGTCTATCTTCCAAGATAGAGTTGATGATATTTTAAAGAATATTTGGTAATGATATAAGCCACTATCTTTGCAGGCTCTCGTATCAGTTTCTTCTCTACTTGTCATTCAACTGCACAGCAAATGACAAGTGTTTCAGTGTAAGAGCTGTGTAATAGTGTAAGAGCACCTCACTTCCAGGATCAAATAAGTTGTCAAGTACTTAATCAAGTTCACAGAAACATTCCTAGGAATTTCAGGTAGGAATCATTTTTAAATAACATTGGAAAGTTGGGGACATGAATATCAAGAGGCCACTTACATCAAGTCTTTCAGACACCTGGGAAGATGCCAACAATTGTGAACGTATTCTGAACAGGTCTGAGCTGGAACCTAACCCTAAGACCCACCTTTGCTCATGGAATTGGCTTTCTTCTGGGTCATCCATCTCTTCCTTTATTTCTCTTATTGAAGATTACAGGTATATTCTAACCTATCATCTCTCATTTTTTTCTGGCAAGGTTGATTAATGTAGCTCTTTCAATTTTTTATTTTATTGTTATAAGAACACTTAATATAAAATTTACTTTCCTAACAAAATTTTTAGTGAACACTGCAGTATTGCCGATAGGTACAATGCTGCATAGCAAAGCTCTAGAACTTACGGCTTAACAGGAACTTCATGCCAGTTGATTAGTAATGCCCATTTCCCCCTCCTCCTTGTCCCTGGCAACTACAAATCCATGATTTGACTCTGTGAATCTGACTACTTTGGATACCTCCAATAAGTGGAATAATGGAGTATATATTTCTCTGAATTTGGCTTAATTCACTTAGCAAATGTCCTCAAGTTTCTTCCACATTGCCACACACTGCAAAATTGCCTTCTTTTTGAAGGCTGAATGGAATTCCATTGTATGCACTGTATCGTACGTGGGAAGAGCTATGCAGCTTATTCCGTGAGAAGTCACTCTTTTAGGGTCTTGGTTCAATAAAGCATTGAGCAAAAAAAAATTTTAATGGTAGAAAAAAAAAATGGGGGCAGGTGTTTGGCCTAATGATTAAGAAGCTGGTTAAAACCTTGCTTCCCACATCAGACTGCTTGGATTTGATTCTGGCTCTAGCTTCTAACTCATGCTTCCTGCCACTGCAGACCCTAGCAGGCATCAGGTGATGACTCAAGTAGTTAGGTCCCTGGCACCCTCATGTAAGACCTGCATGAATTTCTCAGCTGTGTGCAATGGGTTGCAGTCATTTGGGGTGTGAACCAGAGGAAGTGTTCTCTCTCCATCTCTCTCAAATAAAAAGAAATATACTGTTGCTGAACATTAAGTTGCTTCCTCATCTTGGCTATCATGGAGTGCTAATGTCTCTTTGAACGTCTCAGTTCAAATCTTTTTTTTTTCTAAGTTAATAGAAGTAATCGGTTGAGAGTGCATCTCTATCTTTTAGCTGGATCTCTCTCTCTCTCTCTCTCTCTCTCTCTCTCTCTCTCTCTGTCTCTGTCTCTCTCTCTCTCACACACACACACACATACACACACACACATACACACACACCCCTTCACTAAGTTGTATTTTCTCTTCAGGCATTCATCTGAACTGGTATCTCCTCCTCTTCTGGAAGAGTGATGCACCCATTTGAGCAGCCCAATGCCATGTACCTCAGGCAACAGCAGTAGGGCACATTGCAAATGGTCAGTATTATATGGGTTAGAATTTCAACAGTGGGAGAATGATAAAGGATAAGTTCACTCTCCTGATGCAAAGAAATTGCAACTTTAATAAAATGAACCATTTACTTCATACTCAAGATATTCCTGCCAGATTGTGCAGTTTACAGAAAAGACTATCACTTTCTAGGGATGGGGGACTTATCAATAGGATGCAGAGAGAGCTGGTGGCCTAGTTCTTCCTCCACTCCAGCCCATCAGCATCTTTCACAATGAGTTTGGCCAGAGTAAAATACAGTAGAAGTCTTCTTGTAAAAATTATTTGTTACAAATGCCATTTAGAAGCACATATAAACTTTGCCACCCCATATCCTTAGAAGGTAACAAAATATCCAGTCTTTATTTTATTGCCTTCACCCTAACGGGGGATTTAGGTGCTGTGGTTAAAATTCAATTGTACTTCAGTCACAAGTCATATCTTGATGTGTCTTACTATACAAAGCTATAGGTCATTCTTAATCTTAGGAGGAAAAAGAACGTGATAATCATTTTATAGGCAGTAAGAATTTTACTACGAGAGTAAAAAATGACTTAGAGATCCCTCATGGTATTTGACAACATTCTAGAAGATGGAAAAGATCAAATAGGTATGCCACTCTGCAATAGTAACTGATCATGATACCCATAAATAAATCTGAATGAATGTATCATTGTTATTTTGGTTAGTTTTTCCCTAAGAAATAAATATGGGTAAGGACTTTTATTACTACACTTCTACTTTTTTAAATGAAAGAATTTTTAAGCATAAGGAAAAAGAAGAGAGGAAGGAAACTATGTATAGAATTCCAAAGAATGAAGGACACAGTGAAAATGAATGAGCTTTCCCCTCTTACCCTGTTCTGCAGTGCAAGAGCAGAGAGACACTCAATGAAATTAGTAGGCAGTACATTTAGATCTAATCATAGGTAATACTTCATTAGCCAGCTATATGGGATTCTCTGCAGCAGAGGTCATGAGATGCATACAGTGTTGGGGTTTTAAAAGGCTGGATCATTTTGTGTCCATTAATAACTTCCTGAGTTTGACAAGCAAAGATAATGAGAATGGTAATCTGATCACTTGCATCAGGACACAAACCAGTTGCTTCAGTCAGCATTAGAAGGACCTGCTCCCTCTTTCATAGAACACGTTACAGTTGAATGAAATGCCAAATTCCTCATGTTCATCCATCTCTATCTGTATCTATGTGTGTACGTGTATATGTTTAAGACATATACATATGTATATATGTTTCTCTGAGGAGAGAAAATGCTAGTCCAATGGATTAATATTCAAATTCTCAGGGTATATTATGACAGTCCAAAACCATAATTAACTTGTAAATGATGGAAAGTATACATTTATTCAACTGTCTAAAAATTAATGGAGACCTTCTTATCATTTACCATCTTCCTTCCACAGTGGTGAACAGTACAATGGAGTAATCACTGGATATTTTATACAGGTCATTCAGCCAAAATCTCAGATACAATTAGGTTTCTCACTATGCATTGCTATGAGCAAGCAGGGGACAATAATAGCTTATTTTGTGTAAACACAAATCATACAAGCTTTTAAAAATATTTTCTGAATGTGCCCTGTTAATGAATGGAAAAGTTTTCACAGGGAATGAAGCTGCCCAATGCCTGTCCTAAGGAAACACACAGCATAAAGGAGAAGGCAGGTATCTGTCAACACTTGGAATGCAGTACTGCTTCCATTCTAGTCTTACAGAAGTAACTGGATAATTCAAATAGAGCACTAACATGGGCCTTTTGTGGCAGTGAGGGGATCATTGCTCTTTTCAGCCTGTATCTCTCAGAGCTTGAGCTCATCACATTGAACATCAAGAATAATACCTCCCTGAGGTTGATTCCATAGCCTGCCACTGTGAAAATTCACAATGTATGCATATATCAAATTATCAAAGTGTATTCATAAATGTATATCATTTTATACTTACTAATTACACTTCAACAAAGTTGTGGGGATAATACTATAATTTGAAAGGCAGAGTGACAGAGATAGAGAGAGGGAGAGAGAGAGAAAAAGAGACTTCCATCCATTGGTTCACTCCCCAAATGACCACAACAGCAAGGTCTAAGTCAGGCTAAGCCCAGTAGCCAGAAACTCCATCTGAATCTCCCAAAGGGGTGTCAGGAACCCATGTACTTGGGCCATCATCTCAAGCTTCCCAGGTGCATTAGCAGGAAGCTGGATTGGAAATTTGGAATAGCCGAGATGCAAACTAGAACTTTGAAATGGGATGCAAGTGTCCCAAGCAGTGGCTTAACACACACTGTGCCAAAATGCCTATTCTAAACGAAATATTTTAACCTAGGGAGTTATGTATTCAAAATATTTTAAGAGACGGGAATTTTGTTGGTATCACATACTAGCTTGCCCCACTATGTATGCAGAAAATGGTGAAATAGTTGTGTGGCTAGATCCTAAATCCATTCTTTTTTACCCATCAAATAAGCAAACACTTATACTGAAGTAGAGTAAGGACCAGGGTTGGCGATGAGGCAGGCTATAAAAATGTAATGAGATGAATACATTGTTGAGGGCTTTGTATGCCAGATTATAGGGTTTAAAATTTATCCTACAGGTAATAGGTACTGTGGAAGGCTTTGAGCTGGATAATCCCATCATTAAATTTGAGTTATCCAAATATCACTCTGATGGGAGTGTAGCCTTATTCAATAAGACAGGCAGAAAGATTAGTTAAAAAGCTATCTCAGCGTCTGTTGTTGTGGCTCAGTACGTTAAGCTGCCTACAGTGCCAGCATCCCATATAGGTGCCTGCTTGAGTCCCGACTGCTCCACTTTTAATCCAGTTTCCTGTTACTGTGCCTGTGAAAGCAGCAGAAGATGGCCCAAGTACTTGTGTTTCTGCCACTCACATGGGAGACCCTGGTGAGGCTCTTGGCTCCTGGCTTCAGCCTGGCCCAGCTCTGGCTGTTGCAACCATCTGGAGGATGAACCAGCAACCTTCCCTTCCTCTGTCCCTCTGTGGCTCTGGCTTTCAAATAAGTAAATAAATCTTTTTTTTTTTAAAGATTTACTCTATTTATTTGAAAGATAGAGTTACAGAGAGAGGTAGAGACAGAGAGAGAGGTCTTTCATCTGATGATTCACTCCCCTTGCAACACCTGGAGCTGCGCCAATCCACAGCCAGGGGCCAGGAGCCAGGAGCTTCTTCCACGTCTCCCACGTGGGTGCAGGGGCCCAAGGACTTGGGCCATCTTCTACTGCTATCCCAGGCCATAGCAGAGAGCTGAATCAGAAGAGAAGCATCCAGGACGAGAACCGGTGCCCATATGGGATACCAGTGCTTCAGGCCAGGGCTTTAATCCACTGGTGCCACAGTGCCAGCCCCACATAAATCTTTTTTTTTAAAAAAAGAAACTATTTCAGTATCTAGAAGTGTCTAGGAAAAATGATGAAGATATTAATTAAACATATCATCAAAGAATAAACAGAAGGTGATGTATTCAAAAGACATTTTTAAAAGATTGACTTATTTAGGGGCTGGTGCCATGGCACAGTTGGTTAATCTGCCTATGGTGCTGGCATCCTATATGGGTGCCAGTTCTAGTCCTGGCTGCTCCTCTTCCAATCCAGCTCTCTGCTATGGCCTGGGAAGGCAGCAGAGGATGGCCCCAAGTGTTTGGGCCCCTGCACCCTCATGGGAGACAGGGAAGAAGCACCTAGCTTCCGGTTTCAGATTTGTGCAGCTCCAGCCGTTGTGGCCATCTGGGGAATGAACCAACGGAAGGAGGACTTTTTCTCTGTCTCTCCCTCTGTCTGTAACTCTATCACTCAAATAAGTAAATAAAATATTTTTAAAAAGATTTACTTATTTATTTGAAAGGGAGAGGGAGAAGGAGAGAGAGACCAACCCTTCTGCTGGTTCACTTTCCAAACATCCAGGGCTCAGTCAGGTCAAGCCTGCAGCCAAGAACTCCACCAAGGTTTCCCATATGAGTGGCAGGATCCCCAGTACTTGGACCACCATCTGCTGCTCCCTGGTGCATTAGCAGTAAATAGGATTGGAGGCAGAGGTGGGACTCAATCCCAAGCATTCTGACATGGGTTACATGCATCCCAGGCAGCAGTTTAGCCCACTTACACCATGACATGTGAGAAGTGGTATCTGGGGAATGTGATTGAATCAATTGAGGGGCAGGGGTTAAAAAGTTTCAGAGTAACTCCAAACGGATCAAAAAATGTTATGAATTGAGACATGAGAAAGCTTCTCTGGGGTGAGTGTGTGGTGCAGCAGGTTAAGCTGCCTCTCGATGCCTGCATCCTGTGTCAGTTCCTGGGATCCAGTCATGCCTCCACTTTCGATCTAGCCTACTGCTAATGCACACGGGAGCAGCAGATGATGGCCTGAGTACCTGGGTTCCTGCTGTCCATGTGGGAGATCTGGATGCAACTCTTGTCTACTGTCTTCTGTCTGGCCCAGCCCCAGCTGTTGTGGGTATGGAGGGGGGCAGTGAACCAGTGGTTGTAAGATCATTCTCTCTTCTGTAACTCTGCCTTTCAAGGAAATAAATAAATCTTTTCTTAAGACAAGAAAAAAGGCTCTCTAACATGTCTGTATTTCAAAGCCATTTACAGGGTTTTATTTCAATGGAGACACCACTGACCCACCCCTAGAGTCTGCAGAATACGGAGACTGCAGTGAAAGCCGGGCACTTGCTTTTTATTCTGAGCCTCATGGGGGGACTGACACAGAGCCAGGAGTGAGAAGCATTGAGATAAGAACAGAGGAGAACCTGCCAATTTGGCTGGTGAGGGAGAAAGAGAGCTTTCTTTTTTATCAGAACACAAAATAGTTACTTGTGAAAATGACGGCCCCTAAAGAGCCGCTGCTTCTTTTCTACAGTATGTGCCTAATCCAGTGTCTGGTGCTAAAGGGCATACACTAAGCGTTTAAGCAGAAGAATGGATTGGTCATCAACTGGAACCAAAAACACAAGAGGAGAAGCTAACGTAGAGAAGACACTGGACATGTCATCTGTCTATGAACTTTTTGAAGTGCTCCCATAGAGTTCCTTAGTAGGTGAAAGGGTAAGATATTCTGTTGGGAGGGAGAAATTGGTAGAAAGTTATAGCAGGATTACAAAGAAATTTAACGTTAGAGAGTATCCCAAGGGTTTTAGAAAAAAGAGGAAGTAGGAGTGGTAGGTGTCTGACACAGCAGTTAAGACATCCCTTGGAATATCCAGATCCTATATCACAGTCCTTGGGTTCCAGTCCCACCTCCACTTCCAATTCCAGGTTCCTGCTAATATGCACATCTGATGGCTCAAATACCTGGATCCCTAATACCCATTTGGGAGACCCAAATGGAGTTCCTAGCTCTTGGTTTCAGCCTGGACTGGTCTTACCTGTTGCAGGCATATAGAGTCAACTTCTCTCTCTCTCTCTCTCTCTCTCTCTCTCTCTCTCTCTCTCTCTCTCTCTCTCTCCTTTCTTCCCTTCAAATAAAGTTAAAATTAAATAATTAATTTATTAATTAAGAAAAAGAGGAGAGAACATGAAGGTTGGAAGTGCCAATTTCTGCCTTTACCACTATACAAATTTCATTTCGGCTTCTAGCAAGCTTTCTTAGCAGAGCCCTTTTTCCTAGAATAAACCCACATCCTAAGATAGCTTCATTATGGACAAAACAAAGCAAAAGCAAAAAATCCTTAATATTACCTTATATTGGAACCTTTTAGTCGATCTTTCCACCCTTTCCACCTGTTACATCCTGTAAGCCTTTGGTGGATTAATCCCCAGATTTGAGCCTACCCCTCCAGAGCAAAGGCTGTGAACTTTCAGTATTATATGTGCCTGTAGTTTAATAACAGTAAAGTCTATGTAATGAAAACCTAAAGGAGAAATGCCGCATTCCCAGTTCTTCCCCTTAGGAAAAATGCCATCAATATCACAGTTGACCAATGGGAGCTTGTCGTTTGTGGCAACATGGATGGAACTGTAGGACATTATCTTAAATGAAATAAGCCAGGCACAGAAAAATAAATGTCCAATGTTCTCATTAATATATGAAAGCTAAAAAGGGTGGTCTCCTGGAAGCAGAGAGTACAACAGTGGTTACCGGAGGCTGGGAAGGGTTGACAGTAGGGTGGGTGAGTTGATTAATGGGTACAAGAACGGAGCTGGAAAGGAAAATTGAGTTCTGGTCCTCTATAGCACAATAGAGTAACTGTATGTAACAAAACTTATTGCATATTGCAAAATAACTAAAAGAGAATTTTGAATGTTCCAACACAACGAACTGATCAATACTTGAGGTAATGGATATGCTGATTACACTGATTTGAACATTACACATTGTGTACATATAGCCAAATATCATACTGCACCCATAAATATCAGAAAACTTCAAATACTTCACAGAAAATGTGAATTATTAAAAAAAACTATGCATGAATTTCCAAAAGTTTTGTACCAAAATAAACTTAACTTTTAATTCCATTTCTCCATGGACTTTTTAAAGTATGAGTACAATTATGTCAACTGAAAACAAGCAAACAACGAGACACACCTGTCCTAGGTGGATGGATGGATAGGTAGAGATAAACAGATACACGAAGAGATATCTGCAGATGATATTAGCAAATGCAGGTCAGAGCTGGTGTCTTTTCAAATTACTAAATAAGGGGACGTCTCTATCTTCTTGCTACCAATATGTTAAGTCTTTCAACAGATTGATGAAAGAAGCTGTCTAAGGTAGTAACTCAAGCAGTTGGGTCTCTGCCACAGATAAAGTTCCTGGCTCCTGGCTTTGCCTTGGCCCAGTGCCAGCTACTGCACACATTTGGAGAGTGAACCAGCAGATAGGAATCAATATCTATCTCTCTCTTTCTCTCTCCCTCCCTCCTTTCTTCTTTCTCTCCCTCCCTCCTTCCTTCCCTGCCTTTCAAATCTCTCTCCCTTTCCCTCTCTGGATTCCAAATAAATAGCAATAAATAAATAAATAAATAAAATTTTTAAAATATGCTGCCTAAAGACACTTTCATAAGGTAAATATATATGTATATATATATATATATATATATAGAGAGAGAGAGAGAGAGAGAGATTAGAATTAACACACATACAAAATTTTTTCATACTCTTTTCTTTCTTATTTATTTGAGAAGCATTCAGAGATCTTCCAACTCTTGGTTCACTATCCAAATGCCCAGAACATCAGGGTGAGGCTAGGGTGGAAGTAACAGTGAAGAACTCAATCCAGATCTCCAAGACAGTGACCAGAACCCAATCATTTGAGCCATCACGGCTGCCCCCAAGAGCCTGTATCATAGAGAAGCTGGAGTCAGAAGCCAGAACCATGTCTCAAACCCATGTACTCTGATACAGGTTTCAGGCAACCTGTCATCTTAACCCTTAGGCTAAAAGCTTGTGCTCCACACGCCAACTCTTCTCCATGCCCACTCCTTAGCTGCAGCTGCAGGCTCCTTCCCTGTCCTGCCTCCCAGAGGCTCACCTCATCTGAAAGCACCTGCTCCATGGCAACCTTCCTTTCCAGCTTCTCCCTGTTCAGGGTCTTCACGTAGCCGATGCAGCTGATGAATGGATCCACTTCTGTTTGATAGTGACTGCTATCAACTAAAGCAGCTGGTTCTTCCAGGGAACATGAGGTTACCAGTGAGAACCTGGGAGAACTTGATCCTAGGAATTTACAGTCAAAGGTAAGAAGATCCTAGGAGCAAGAAAGCTTGGAACATTACAAAGACACAGTCTAAAGGAGTCTGTTGTAATTCTTCAGAGATGAACACACAGGCACTAAGGATAGTCTGTTAGACCATTCTAAGCATTCTTACAAGAATTTAAGAATCAGACAAAATAAATATTGACCAGTTCTTACTAACCTGCAAAATTTTTCTTTCCAGAGAAAAAATAAACAAAGAGTTTCTGAAATGGGGTCTTATCGATGCTCTCCTATTTTCTATTTGTTCTTACCCACTTCTGATGAGAGAGAGAATAAAAGATAAGTTATATGAAAACAAGATACTGAAATCACCTTGCAAAATATTGAGACATTTCCTTAGCATCTCTAATTTTCTGGGGCTTCTTTGAAAACTTTATGCTACTAGCAAAGATTCTTAAAGGAAAATGTATACAGAATTAGGTAGACATCAGAGATAAAATTGTGTTTTCTGTTTATAAAATAAAATAGAAAAAAATGAAAACAGAAGGCTTTGAAGGGATCACATGTGCAGAGTTAAGTGCATTCACAAAATAGGCAGGGCACTGTTGAACTCATCCTGAGAAGGCATTCTGCTTTGAGTTTAATGAAGTAGCCCCTCAATTTTAAATATAAAAATGATCATTTTAAGATATTCATTTTAAAACAATCAATGATCCGTTTGCATGGGACCTTCCCTGCCACTGGAGAGCTTTAAAAGTTTACATGGCGCATCAGAGTCAACTGACTAGAAAGGGCACCTCCTGCCTTCCCAGCCCTCTCTCAATAGTCACTGTTCTTGCTTTCCATTTTATTTAGGAACTTGTCATTTCTACCCTAAGTATTCCCACAGTTTCTTTTCCTGAACCTTCGGAGATTCTACAAATAAACATAGAGGTAGCATTTTAATGTCACGGCAACCAAAGAGTGAAAACATTTCTTCCTACACTTACCTGACACAAAAAAAGCAGTTTTAGTCTTTTAAGAAAATTGGAAACAATGCTTGCACTAGGTATATACTTCAAGGGCAGGAGAATATCTACCTCACTTCCTGCTGTGTTCTTCCTGCTAGGCACAGCATGCAGGCAGATCTAGAAGAACTGGCCAGTGTTATGATTTTTATTTCAATTGAGGCTAAATTTTATCCTTATTTGTCACCCCAATAATGATTAACTCACAAAATCATGAAATCAAAGAGTTCGGTGGTGACTCTGTGTAGTATTTTGAAATGTGAGGAGCTTGCAACAACTAATTCTAAAAGGAAAGGACTGCATTTTCAAGAAAAGTAGAATAAAAATCAGGTGTTTGTACACATATTCACACATAACTTGTATGGGGATACTTCAAAAACTACTCTCAGAATTAAGTGATAAGCTTACTTTTGTGAAAAATATTTTAAATACATACACACCATGAAACAATGCATGCATTTCAATTTTTTACACCAAATTAAACTGACCTTTAATTTAATTTTTCCACACACTTTTTGAAGTATCCTCATACAAATGTATGGATGTTGTTTATCCAAATTCAAAGCACAGATATGAATTTCTTAGGTGGTCCACAGTTTTTGCCACTACAATAATGTTTAAGGTTGGAAGTGCAAACCTAAATCTAAAGAGTGTATGTAGGTCATTCCCCACCAAAATAGATAAGGTCATCAGCAAAGGTGGGAGGGAGTCACCAAAGGGTACACTAGGAGCATAGGGAGTGCTAAGGGTCACTTAGCATCACAGCTAAGTAGGAAACAAGGTACAACTTCAACAGGAAATAAGTGCATGAGCCTCAATTTGAGCCCTGTGAGTCACACAGAATCAAAATCCATCCTCGGTCAACCGTCAATGCAAGGTCATCAAAATAAGTGCCCCCTGCTAGCTGATCCCACGCCTGGCTGGTTAGTCAGTGTTTAAGGTCATGACTTCTTTATTTTCCTCTTCCAGGTTATTCTGAAACTGTACTCTAATTGAGCTGCCTTGAGTATTGGCTCCAGCAGGAGGTCCCTCATGGAGGGGCACAGGGCCATGGGGGCAGCCACTAGGCTTTGGAATTTGGCAGACTTGCCTCACATCTCAGTGGCAAGGCCTAACCCTGCAGTCTTAGGCAAGTGGCTTGACTTCTTATCCTAATTATCTCTTCTTTAAAATGGGAATAACAACAATTGCACAATTGTTTTAAGGACTGATCACAGAATCTATATATGTGATCAATAAATGATAGCTATTATTTTAAAAAGTAGACATCAGAAACAGATTATTTTAAAACCCAGGCTGAGGCAGAGCAGGATGTTGGCTAAGTCATTCCAGTGACCCTCTCCCCACTGAGACACCAATAAGAGCTTTTCATGCACAAGTCAGCTTCTCTAAAGATACAGAAGACAAGGGAGAAAACACAGTGCCCGGATCCAGTATAAGAAAAGACGCGTTGAAGAAAGCATGAAAAGAGTTGTCCTCCCCCAGATCCAAGTAGCACAACATGGAGAGAGACATCTCATTCCCAGTTAGACTTGAATCCAAGTGCCAGGCCCTCCACAATAAAATCCAGGGCTGGACAGGACCTCACCGCCCCTCCCTGCCCCCAGGCCGATGGCTACAGATTGACTATTTGGACCCTCCATGGCCTGGCAGCCTCTGCCACCCTGCCCCCTACGCCACCTCTGGCAGATAGCAGGGTAGGAATCCAACTGTCTGGGGAACAGGGCAGGAAAGGGAGCTGAGACCTCTCCTTGAAGCTCAGAAACAGGCCTGTCACTGTTAGACTCAGCACAAAATTTAAGGGAACACACACAGACACACACACAGAGAAGAATCAAGATAAATAACATTTTCTGGGCCCGCTTCGTGTCTCACTTGGTTAAATCTCCGCCTGCGGCGCCGGCATCCCATATGGGCACCAGGGTCTAGTCCCGGCTGCTCCTCTTCCAGTCCAGCTCTCTGCTATGGCCCAGGAAGGCAGTGGAAGATGGCCTAAGTGTTTAGGCCCCTGCACCCGCATGGCAGACCAGGAAGAAGCACCTGGCTCCTGGCTTCACATCAGTGTAGCTCCAACTGTAGTGGCCATTTGGGAGGTGAACCAACGGAAGGAAGACCTTTCTCTCTGTCCTTCTCTCTCACTGTCTAACTCTATCAGTAAAACAAAAAAAAAAAAAGAAAAAAAAAACATTTTCCACAATACTGTTAGAAATCAAAATAAATGCAAATAAATCCATGCTGAATAAAATATCAGAATTTTAAACAAAGACAAGATCAATGTTACTGACTTTTTTTTTTTTAGCCTCGGGCTCCAGCATGGTGCCTGCCATATGGCACTGACTCAGCTTGGTCTACTTGTAACAGAGCCAGGCAACCTCTTCTGATGCAGAATCCTGACCCAGGGTTCCTAGGAGATGAGCAACAAAACAATCAGAACAATTGCCGCACTGGTGGTCTTAAGGTACTGTGGCCAGCACAGCACCTGACACAATCCAAATGGAAGTTTATTTTATCTCCCACCATGCCTATAAATGTTAGTCAATGTGGGTAACCTCCAGTCACCCAGGATGCAATTCCTGCCTCCTTCTTAGGTAATAGACATCTCTAATGGCCACTGTAAGCACAATTGCATCATGAAATCAGAAAGGCCAGTTTAATTTTAAAAGCAAAAATAAAAGCCAATTTAGGGCAACAACCTACACTTGGCAATCTGCCCCTGCCTTGGGTTAGAAACCTGAGATAAAAGCAGTTTCCTTTTTGATTTTTCTGATTGTAGTTCTGTAACCATCCGTCCCCTGAAACCCACTGTTTCTCATCCATAGGAGTACAGAGAGGAAGGAGTTGGGGAGGAGGTTGGGGGAATAGAAAGAACTCACTGAGCATTCAACACAGGTTCTGCCTAACAGCGGCCTTGTCGGTTTGATGGGGAGAAGGACAACCCATGGAGACCCTTTAGATATCTCCCGCTCTGCACATCGGATGAAGTCCTGTGATCCAGAAGGATGCTGAAAGCAATTTGTGCCTGTCTCTGCAGCCCTAAAGGAGGCAGCATTTACCTCCAGATTCCTGCTGTCGGGGCCCTCCCTGCCTCCATCCCTCCAACATGTTCATTTTTACAGGACACAGACCAACCCACCCATCCCTCTCTTCTCTTCACCCACCTTTTGTTCACAAAAAAACATTTCCACCCGCCTTGACCTGACAGACTCCAGGAGAGTCAGGGGCCCATGGCTCCCACTTCCTTGCCTGCAGAGGAGGAGCACCACAGTGGCTTTGCAAGCCCCCAGAGCACAGGAAGCAGGTGTTCCTGTGGAGCCCCACCTCTGATGTGGGGGTAAGGACCCCACTGGCCTCAGGGCACTGACTCTGAACAAAGAAATCCCCACCCACATCTTTTCCTCTCTCCACTCTGGTACATATTCATATCCTGGATCTGGGTAAGTGATCTAATAACATAGAACAAGTTCCATATAAATTCATTTGTCGGGGGCCAGTTCAGCAGGTTAAAGCCCTGGCCTAAAGTGCCGGCATCCCATACGGCCCGGCGCTTCTAGTCCTGGCTGCTTCTCTTCTGATCCAGCTCTCTGCTGTGGCCTGGGAAAGCAGTAGAAGATGGCCCAAGTCCTTGGGTCCCTGCACCGTGTGGGAGACCCAGAAGAAGCTCCTGGCTCCTGCCTTCAGATCAGCGCAGCTCTGGCTGTTGCAGCCATCTAGGGAGTGAACCAGTGGATGGAAGACCTCTCTCTCTCTGCCTCTCTGTAACTCTGCCTTTCAAATGAATAAAAATAAATCTTAAAAAAAAATAAATTCATTTGTCAATTCTCCACCTGGAGGGTGTGTTGTTACCCACTTTGCTATTGTATTGACATTGCAGTGGAAACCAGGCAGAAATAGCACCACTTTAACATCTTATTTTATGAACAAACTCAGCCCCTCTCCTAGATCTGATAACCCCAATATCAAAAGTCTAAAGTTGTAAGGGGTGGCAATGATGCTTTTCTAAAACTCCAATAAATGAAAGTTGTTTTGCTTTAATCATGCGTATTAACATGAATCTGTGGTAAAAAGTACCCGCACTGAAGCACTTAAAATATTCCTAGATGTTCATGGAGAGGAAAATTCACTCGTTTGGTGATGTTCTATGGAACTAATTACCTGGAGAATTGATGTAATCACACAATGATAGCTGGCCATGCTCAATATATTGCACTTTCAGTGCAGTTTGGGAAACTGGAGCTGCAGATTTAGCTCATCTTTCAGCTTAAGGAATTAATTTTTTCCTCAGTTGGCAACATTAATGATCAGAATATTTTGTTGCCGAATTCAGGAATTTAATCTACCCAGGCGGATCTTTGCAATTGCTTTTTTGAGTGCTTTAAATCTTAATTCCTAATTGCATCTTCAAACAACAGATGCTAGAATATGCACAATACAGACACAAGTTCTCACCTGCCTGCACCTTTTTAACAGTCCTACTTGCACTTATTAATGCTACCTCTGTGCCTCTTCGACTGGCATTCTCCTGATACTTGCTTCCCACATCATTAGGCCTGCAGTCAAGCCTGTTCAGAACTGGCCCTCAAACAGAAACTCCAAGAGAACACTCTACGAAAAAATATATGGAACTCTTACATTTTCTTCTAACTTGTTTTCCTAATGACATACTTTGGCATGATTCGGAGTCCCTTCCTTGACGCAGGGGAGCTTTAGAGAAGTTTCTTATGTGACGTTTTCAGGGTCATTGCCTACCTTTTTTTTAATCATTCTTTTTAAGATGCAAGATTTAGTCCCATGAGATAAGGGTATAATGAAGGAGATAAAAGTGATAGCAATAGGGTAAGAAATGCAGCATGATTTTTACTGGAGTTCCTTCAACTCAGTCTCTTACCCCTGCTTTGTCCTCCAAACTACTTTTCCCTACCATTTTCCCTCCAGGGCAAGTGGTGATGTACCACACAGTGCCCTATGCCATGGTCTCATGGCTCCCTCCCAAAATCCAGGCTCTCCTAGATTTGTGGACAAATCCTACGTTATGTCCATCTGTCTGCCTGGAGCTGTGGTGAGGACTTAGTAGAAGCATTGTCCAGCATGGAGCTTGCCACTCAAGCACTAAACAATTGCTCCATGAAATTTCTGGGAATGCTAATCACCCTGCAACAACACCACTCAAATATGAAAGCTTTGCTGCTATGATATACATTCCTTAACATGTCCTTAGTGCAATATGTTTCAGATGCCCATTTTGTCTTTTCTCCCATGTTTCTGCTGTTGTTGCTAATAGAAATGATTACAATATGAGACGGAAAAACAGCAAAAGCCTTATTTAAGAAAAAAAAAATTTTCAATGTTTATGTGGTTTACTTAAATTATAAACCTTTTAAAATAATTATCTTATAAACCCTATATGATTGTCTTTAGCCCTTGCATCTCTGTCCACTTAACAAACATCAAACTCAGATACTTAGTGAAATTACTCTGAGCTCCTAAGGGACCCAAACATAGCTAAGTAAAAGGGGATATGAAGGTGCCTTCATAAACTTTCCACTCAGGCCCTAAACCTACTGTCAACATCCTCCTTTTACGCTACGAATTCACCTCTAACCCTCGTTTGCAGGTGCTCAGGGACATAATTCTTTGAAATAAAGAACTTCAAAATCATGCTCCTGAAATATCTTCTTCCCTTCATTTACTCACTGCTTGATTGACTAAAACACAAATATTGGCCGGCGCCGTGGCTCAACAGGCTAATCCTCCCGGCACACCGGGTTCTAGTCCCGGTCGGGGCGCCGGATTCTGTCCCGGTTGCCCCTCTTCCAGGCCAGCCCTCTGCTGTGGCCCAGGAGTGCAGTGGAGGATGGCCCAAGTGCTTGGGCCCTGCACCCCATGGGAGACCAGGAGAAGCACCTAGCACCTGGCTCCTGCCATCGGATGAGCGCGGTGCGCCGGCCTCAGGGCGCCGTCCGCGGCAGCCATTGGAGGGTGAACCAACGGCAAAGGAAGACCTTTCTCTCTGTCTCTCTCTCTCACTGTCCACTCTGCCTGTCAAAAAAAAAATAAAAAAAAAATAAATAAAACACAAATACAATGTTCTGAAAATAATTTCTCCAATTAGTATGTCTGCTATTAAATTCTTACAGTCTGAAAATGACCTCCAGAAAAAAAAGCTGTACAAGAGGACTGGATAAACGCCCAATACTTCAGAACGTCCACTCGGTGTCCCTTGCCCTGGCTTCTTGTGTTTGTCTTCGCTGCTCACTTGCATGTCTTCACAACGACCACACACAAAGCCAGTCTTTGAAGGCAAAGAATCTGTTTTTTTTTTTTAAATATTTTATTTTATTTATTTGACAGGTAGAGTTACAGACAGAGAAAGGGAGAGACAGAAATAAAGGTCTTCCATTGCTGGTTCACTCCTCGAATGGCAGCAACGCCTGGAGCTGGGCCAATCTGAAGCCAGGAGCCTGGAGCTTCCTCCAGGTCTCTCACATGGCTACAGGGGTCCAAGGACTTGGGCCATCTTCTGCTTCCCCAGGTCATCAGCAGAAAGTTGGATTGGAAGAGGAGCAGCCAGGACTAGAACCGGCAGAAGGCAAAGATTGTTTTTTTTTAACTTTTATTTAATAAATATAAATTTCCAAAGT
Source organism: Sylvilagus floridanus (assembly GCA_949820135.1). NCBI lineage: Eukaryota > Metazoa > Chordata > Mammalia > Lagomorpha > Leporidae > Sylvilagus > Sylvilagus floridanus. Next base: position 109,379,216 of record OX463226.1, read on the forward strand.
ACAGCTTTTGGATTACAGTGGCTTCCCCCCCTCCATAACCCTCCCACCTGCAACCCTCCCATCTCCCGCTCCCTCTCCCATCCCATTCACATCAAAATTCATTTTCAATTATATTTATATGCAGAAGATCAATTTACTATATATTAACTAAATATTTTAACAGTTTGCACCCACACAGAAACGCAAAGTGTAAAGTACTGTTTGAGTACTAATTGTACTAATTATAGCATTAATTCACATAGTACAACACATTTAAGGACAGAGATCCTACATGGCAAGTAAGTGCACAGTGACTCCTGTTGTTGATTTAACAATTGACAGTCTTGTTTATGGCGTCAGTAATCACCCAAGGCTCTTGTCATGAGTTGCCAAGGCTATGGAAGCCTTTTGAGTTTGCCAACTCCAATCTTATTTAGACAAGGTCATAGTCAAAATGGAAGTTCTCTCCTCCCTTCAGAGAAAGGTACCTCCTTCTTTGATGGCCTGTTCTTTCCACTGGGATCTCACTCACAGAGATCTTTCATTTTAGGCTTTTTTTTTTTTTTTTGCCAGAGTGTCTTGGCTTTCCATGCCTTAAATATTCTCATGGGCTTTTTAGCCGGATCCGAATGCCTTAAGGGCTGATTCTGAGACCAGAGTGCTGTTTAGGGCATCTGAGAAGGCGAAGATTCTTAGGAGGATGTGGAAGTGGACTTCCTTGGATTTGTCAGCTGTGGAGTTTTGTTTGGGCTGCTGATGTAGGTGGAAAATTGCTGTGTTACATCAAGCTGTTAACATTGAGGCTTAGCATTAATCCAAGACTAGCTGAAATTTTCTGTAAGACCTCTAGGTGCTAATCTTCTTGATATGGGGTGACCCCTTCCCCTTCGACATTCAAGATATATTCTCAGGACACGTTTCATCCACAACTCATGGATTCCTGCTGATGATGACTTGTGTGTTAAGCCAGCTAAATTCTAATGCAGTAATTGTATAGCTGTGTCCACCAAACTATTTTGTAATCAACCCAAATGCCAGCCCTCCAGGATTAACCAAGCAGAAGTCTGCAAGGATGCATTGAGCAAAAATTTATAGGGCACTGATCTCCCAAATGATTAAAACCAGCTTTGTAGTAGTATTTTGCACTAGTCTTATTTCCATTATTTTTGTCATGGTGTCACTGAAAAGGAGAAGCATTAAAAATGGGATATTCTTCACTTTATGCCCATGAAGAAGCTGCTCACTTGAAGGAATATAATCACAGTGATAAAGGCTAGAGTACAAACTGAGAGACTTGGTTCTCCAGACTGGGAAAAAAAGAAAAAAAAATACATTTAATCATGTCAACTTGAGGGTTCTTTTTTTTTTTTTTTTGAGAAAGAAAAGATCTTTGTGGATCAGCTGGCAGCAGGGGAGTGAAAACATTCTTGAATTGTGCATTTCTTTTAATGTAACAGAATGCTCTGTTTACCTTCTTTCTTTTATGAAATCATAGCAATGGCCTTAGGGCAGAAATATTGGACTTCATTGCTGGAGGACTGCCTGAGATAGCATGATTGATTAGCACTCCATCAACTCTCTCCCTTTTCGGATCACATCTAACAGCATGCCTCTTCCCTTTCTCATGCCTTTTAATTTTGCTATGTTTTCATTACTGGCCTTATGGCTCACTGAATTTCTTTAGTCACTTGATGATTTCATCATTTTTTCCCTATCCTCTCGACCTGACTCTTCTTTTTTACATCATTTAAAATACAGCAACTTTTAGGTCTTCTGCACATAAAACACTGAAAGGCAATTAATACTCTAATTAACTAATTATATCATGTTCCAAAACTATGACATTAACTCAGCCACGGTGCAGGATCTAACAGAGAGTGCCTGCCTGTGAACTGGGAGAAAGGCTTCGTATACTGCACCATACACACGAATCCACTCTGAATGTTGTGTTCATGTGTCAATGGGAAATAAAGTCAATTCTAGGGCCAAAGAACACAGTAGGAGAACAGTAAAACTTCTGTCATGATGAGAAGGGGAGGAGAATGTTTTCCTTCTCCAGAGTAGATACAATTCTAGAGAGTTTACTAAAATGACCCAGTGGCGTCTACCCCTACCACCTGTTGAAAACAGCCCCCCACACACTTCTATCTCCACTCCCCCTGCCCACTCCCCATCAGCAGTACATTTTCAACAGCACCAATGAGCAGCTCCTTGCATTGCGAGGAAGCACAGGAGAGCACAGGGCAGATCTCCGCTGCAGGGGAGCCCACAGAGCATAGCCTCCCTCTGAGATATAGCTCAGCTTTCATTTCCATTAGAATCAACTGATAGGTGTGAATAGTGGAAATAACACTTTTATTATAATACTTTTGGTAACTTGTAACTGACACAGATGTGTTGGCTGATTGCAGTTGTGGTACTGTGTATATCCGAGGTGTATATGATGTTTTGATGGACATATCCATCACCAATTATTTTAGTTTTAAGTAAGAAACTGGGTTCTTAGTTCTGAAAACAACCGAAATAAGGCGCTTTTTTTTCTTTTGTTGTGTATCTATACTTCAATCTCCATATTCACAAAATGCCTTTGATTATTATCTTCATTTTCTAAATAAGAACATTAAAAGCCAGAATGGTTAAGTAAGTTGCCCAATTTAACATTTCTAAGGAATCCCAAAATTGAGATTTAAGTACAGCAGTGTCTGTCTACAAACCACATGTTTTTCAAACTCCCCTGGATGATCATTTCAGATGACAGTTTGTTCACAGATTGAAAATTGCCAATATTAAAAAAAGCAAAGTGTGATCATGAGCTTATTTTGCCATTAGCAAAAATTAAAACAAATAAGAACAAATCTATCATCTTGCCAACAGAATAAATCAAACTGTTTTCATTTATCTGTAGTTCCTTTCGGGCTTGTTTGTGTTGAGATTTTGGTTCAGCAACTTACGAACCACAAGACCTTTGGCAAACTGTTTAATTTTGTGATCCCTTGGTCTTTGCGTCTGTGAAATGAAGGCAAGACTAGTACTGTCCTCATGCTACTATTGCGAGTATGCAGATAGTTAATATGAAGTGCGTGAGGACATAGCAGACACATGACGAATGCTCTGTGTTAGCACTGTCGGTTGTGCTCATGGCATGACTTCACAGCGGCCCAACTGACCTGACCTTCCCCAACTTAGTCCTGTTACCGTTGCATGAAAGATCTTCAAAAAGTTCATGGAAAATATGTCTATGAAAAAATTATACAAGGATTTCAAAAAATTTTGCACCAAAACAAACTTAGCTTCTGATTCTGTTTTCACACAAACTTTTCAGAGTACCCTCATATTTCCCTATGACTCCTTTCCAAATGAGTAGTTGGAGAAAAAAACATTTTAAATTGACCATCTGATGAAGGTTGTACCTGTTTGGGTTTAAACTCTCTCACTAAAATAAATCAGGTGAATACTCTCATGGTTAGATACTCCCCACCTGCACCTCTGCCACCTCACTCTTCCTCGATGGCACCTGAGATGGGGGAGCACCCGGAAGCTCATGTGGCCATGACACACTTGCTTGAAACCCCCATGGAGCTTTCTGAGTCCCTGTCCTTCTCTGCCGAAGGGATACTGCCTTGTTTTATTCTTTGGTTCTCCAAATAGTTTCTTCTTGCAGTGGCGATGGATTACCACAAACTCTGTGCTTAAAATAACGCAATTATCTTATCTCCCAATTCTCAGAAGATTTACCCAAGGGAAATGAAATCAGTAAACAAAAGACCTATCCTCCATGTTTATTGCAGCTGAATTCACAATAGGTAAGACATGGAAGCAATCTAACTGTCCAGCAACTGAAAACTGGATAAAGAAATTGTGGGATATGTACACTATAGAATACTACACAGCAATAAAAAGGATGAAATCCGGTCCTTTGCAACAAAATGGAGCAAGCCAGAACACCTCAAACTTAGTGAAATAACCTAGTCCCAAAGAGACAAACACCATATGTTCTCCCTGATTTGGAAGAATTAATAGTGCAGCTAAAATGAAAGCTATAGAAGCAAAGTTGTCACTTTTAGAATCAGTGTCTTCAAGAATCCTTGACCTGGGGGCTGGCACTGTGGCTTAGCGGGTGAATGCCCTGGCCTGAAGCGCCAGTATCCCTTATGGGCACCAGTTCGAGATCCAGCTCCTCCACTTCCCATCCAGCTCTCTGCTATGGCCTGGGATAGCAGTAAAAGATGGCCCAAGTCCTTGGGGCCCTGCACCTGTGTGGGAGACCCAGAAGAAGCTCCTGGCTTCTGGCTTCGGATCAGCACAGTTCCGGCTACTGCGGCCAATTGGGGAGTGAACGATCAGATGGAAGACCATTCTCTCTCTCTCTCTCTCTGCCTCTCCTCTCTCTGTATAGCTCTGACTTTCGAATAAATAAATAAATCTCTTTTTTTTAAAAAAAAAAAGAATCCTTGACTTGATTATCGAGGGAGAGTTTACCATTGTTACTTTTCACCATGTATATCTATTTTGTTTTGTTTTATTGTTTTTTTCTCTGTTTTCTTTCTTTCTCTCTCATTTTTCTACCTCACACTATATGCTGAACTCTCTATGTAATACAGAGTTAATTATATGTATTTTAAGGCCATTGGAAAAAGATCCCAGCTAAAAATTAGAAAGGGAATAAAATATGGAGGAGAAAGTCTAAAACTGTAAAACAGTATATTCTGCATACAGGCATATAGACTTACCTCTCGGGGTATAGCCTAAGAACTAATCTTGGGACTCCAAACCCATGAGAATCAGTGGTACAAATGCCATCTTCATTGTTAAAATGATCATATTAAGTGTTATAGGCAACAGCTAGATTGGTCTAAGTTTAAAAGGGACAATATAAATATCAGCAAGTACCCGGTAAAAATAATAGATTAAAGAGGAAGGAAGGACCAACATGGGAAGCAGTCCACACAGCAGACGCCTAGAATGACTTTTGCAGTAAATAACACTCTGACCTCAGAATCAACACATAAGGTTTCCTGGTCAGGCTGGAAGGCCTGTGAGAGCATTTCAGGCATGGAAAGACGACTCTGTGACAAAAAAAAATCCTACATGGAGGATCTCTGTGAGACTTCAGAGGAAAGAAAGGGTCATCAAAGAAGGAGACACTCTTCTCTGAAAGGAGGAGAGAACATCCACTTTGCTTATGGCCGTGTCCAAATACCAACAGAATCTATGGTCACAAAAGGCTTCCATTGCCTTGGCAGCCCATGACAAGAGCATCAGATGATCACTGACGTCATAAAAAAAGAGTGCTAATTGTTAAAGGAACACAACAGTTGTCACTGTGCACTTGCACCCAAGGTAGGACCTCTGTCCGTACTGAATTGTAATATGAGAATCGACTGCAAATTCTCTCCCCTAACTGTACTCTATAGGTTGTGTGTGGGTGTGGGTGCAAATTGTTGAAATCTATGAATAGCTTAGAAATGGTCCTCTGTATATAAAGACATACTAAAAATGAACCATAATGAAGAAGGAGATGGGAGAGGGAATGGGAGGTGGAATGGGAGCATGGGGGAGGGGAGAGGGGTTATGGGGGAAAAAAAACACTATATTCCTAAAGTTGTATTCCTTCAAAAAAGCATTCATTAAATAAAAAATAAAAAATGAAAAAAAAAGATGTCATCAGGGATCCCCAAGATGCCAGCACCTCCTTCCAGAGGTGCTAGGGAGAATGTGTTTCCTTGCCTTTTCAAGTTTCTGGCTGCTGCCCATCTTCTCAGTCTCACGGCCATGGCACACTGACCTCTGCTCCGTCATCTGCTCTCCTTCTCCAACTCTGACATTCCTGCTTTCCTTTTGTCTTTTATGAGGATCCTGATGATTGCCTTTGGCCTGCAGGGATACTCCAGGATCATCTCCACCTCGTGATCCTTGGCTTCATGCTTTTGGTCATGAAAGGCAACATGATCACAAGTTCCCAGGATTAGCACATTGAGTGTCATTACTCTCTTACTCTCCTACACTGGTGTCTACTGAGCTGTGATTTCTCATTTTTTCTCAGAGAGAGACTTGAAATGATTCTCTATTTTTGACAATGCCATAGTGCTTATCTTTCTGGTTGTCACAGCTTTTATGCTGCTCCGACTTGAACTGAATCGCCTGTGTATTGTTAGTCTTTCCTACCTCAAGGCAAACTCTTCATGAAGGGCTCTTACATTACTCACGGGTCTCCAGAAAAGCAGAGTCATGAAAATGTGGGTACTTCCAAAAGTTCATGGAAAAGGTGATGCAGCTGTGGCACAGTGGGTTAAGCTGCAGCATGCCATGCCAGTGCTGATCCCATATGGAAACACCCGTTGGAATCCTGGCTGCTCTACTTTCTGTCGAGCTCCCTGCTAATACACCTGGGAAAGCAGCAGGAAATGGTCCAAGTACTTGAGCCCCTGCACTCCATGTGGGAGACCTGGATAGAATTCCTGGCTCCTGGATTTGACCTGGCCCAGTCTGGGCTGTTGCAAATATTTGAATGGAATTAAAAGATAAGTTTACTTGGGTTCAAACAAATCATGAAATTCATTCATAGTGTCTTTCGTAATATTCGTTTTCCATAAATGTCTTGGAGCCTATAGTAGAGATTTATTGTAAAGAATTGTCTCACGTGATTTTGGAAGCTAATTCCTATGCTCTGCCATCTCCAAGCTGGAGACCACAGGGATACCCTGGTGGGATTCAGTTTGAGTCTCAAGGACTGAGAATCGAGAGAGGTGATGATATAAACCCCAGTGTGCAGAAGAAGACCAACTCCCCTGCTCAGGCAGGCAAGCAGAAAGCAAAAATCCTGGATTCCTACTTCCTCACCATTTCGTTCTGTTGGGCCCCAGTGGATATGATGACTGCCCACACTGAGAGGGCAAGCTGCTGTGCTGAGTTTCACTGATTCAAATGCTAATGTCATCTGGAAATGTGCTCACAAACACCCGAAATCCTGTGTAATCGTGGCATCTTGTGACAAATAATGCTGACAAATTAACTCTCTCAGCTTCCAATTTAGCTACTTCCTTGTTCTCTCACAGCTCCTACTTCATAGTCACTCACTCTGGAACCCATTCATGCTAACAGGAGCTAAGGACGGCCCTGCAGCTCCAACTCACACTGTCTGCAGGAGCTTACCCCGCGGCCTCTTTATCCTGCTGTCACATTCCCACAAGTTGCCCAGCATGGCTGATTTCCCCCGGTTCTACCGCTTCAAGATCCAGATAGGAAGCAGGACACGAGAGCCTCCTCTCTGTTTGGCTTCCCATCACTGTATCGGACAACACCTACAACCGTCCAACACTGGGGCTCGGAGGGGAGGCAACCACAGGTATGCTTCTTTACCATTCCCTCTCTGTCTCCACAGGAATCAGAGAAACAGCAAAGCAGCGTCCTCTTCCTGTCTGCCAGGTTACTTCCTGTTCCTTTACAACAAGGCACGCTCTGCCCTCTATCCTGGAACCATGAGGCAGGTGCAGTAAAAGAGGAAAACTTACTGATAATGAATAAATAATCATGAAATGTGGTCTTTGTTATGGGGACTATTTTATACTCTGCTTTCTCATAGCAATGTTCTTTGCTCGGCTGAATAATCTTTCTAATTATTATTGGTAATGACTATAACATATTTTTTCACCTGAAAGAAATATTTTTAAGTATTCTAGTAGTGAGAAAGATCTGTAAACTGTGCATAAAGTTATTATTTTCTTTTTGAATTTTTTCTAAGGATAAATAACCTTAATTGGAATTTTTGTGTCAAAAATTTAACTTTATGAATCTTAAATCATATTTTCATATTGATTTCAAAACGCTTATTTCCATTTAGACTTACAGTTGCAATATGAGCATATGCACATTTCACACCATGTTTTTAAGCATATGGTATTATCATTTAAAAAATATTCGGGTAATAATAACAAGTTAATTTAACAATTCTTATTCTGAGCCAGGCACCACTTTAGTATTTTTCACATATAGTTAATACAAGCATTAAAATACATTTTTATTCCATTAAACAGATGAAAAATATGAAGTAGGGAGATTAAATACTTTTTCCAGGGTCACACAGCTAGAATCTGAGGTAATTCCATAGATAATTCAAAATTAATTTCTTTCTAACTTAGTTGGGCAAATTTTCCATATGCATAAGAACAAATTACATTCTTTGTTATGTAAGTCTTCAGAGTTTCCTTTCTTATATTTTTTCAGAAAAAAATATGAGTTTTTTATATAATATATGCTAACCTTTGCCAGTTATTTTTGTGATAGATATTTTCACAGACTATTATTAATAACATTTTATATGTTTAGTCTACCCGCTATGCTAAAATATGATTATTCATATAACCTTTTCCTAGTGCTTTGTTGAAAATAAGGAATGGAGAGGGAAATCTTATAGACTGGGTTATAAAAAATAGCCACCTGGGACTTCCTAATACTCAAAATTTCACGTAATATCTAAAAGAACATTTCATCATACATAACGTTGACTATAATGTATGTCACCCAACATGCAATGAGTTCTGTCAGTGGTTAAGCTGAGCCAGGTTCTAAATTAGGCATTAACCCTTTCAGGATAACAGTGCAGTCATAGAACAGACTTTGCATTAGGAAAGGCAGAGAGGTTGTATTTGCTGACCAATGTGAGCCCTCAGCCAAGGAAAGTAACAGAGCATGCACCCTGGATGCCTGCCATCGTGACAGGTTGCCTGCCTCCTGGCTGACTGCAGGGGATACTCCCAGTTCAGCTGTGATTGGCAGCATGGCTGGCTGGAGAGTTGACTCAACAGCATACACTACATACCTGTGTTAGGCAGGGTTCTCCAAATAAACAAAATTGGAATGAGTAGTGAAATGTGTGTGTGTGTGTGTGTGTGTGTGTGTGTGTGTGTGTGGAGAGAGGGAGAGAGAGAGAGAGAGACAGAGAGAGAGAGGAGAAATGTTTTGTAATGAACTAAGAAAATTAAGAAAACTGAGAGATTTCACCATCTCTTCTGAAAACTAGAGACTCAGGGAAGCTAATGGCATGGTTTAGTTTGAGTTTAACGACTTCACAACTAGGGGAACTAATCTAAGGACCAGAGAGGATGAGACAAGAAGTCCTAGCTCATGTAGTAAGGCAGGAAAGGGGGGAAGAAATTCTCCTGCTTTCTCTATTTCTATCCAGAACTAAGTCCTCAACAGATCCTATGATGCATTCCATTCACATCGGGATGGTCTTCTTTGTTGAGTCAAATGCAAAGCTTCCTGGAAACACCCTTATAGACTCACCCAGAAGCAATGTTTAATCTGAGCCTCCCACAGCCAGCCAAGGCGACATATGAAATTAACCATCATAAAACCTAACAGCAAATCAGAGAGAGAAGCCTTGACAAGATCCTGATCTGTTCTTCATAGAACAAAATGGGTGAAATTTGCTTGCTGTTTTCCAAGGCTTCTCTCCCTTTCTACAGCATGTTTCCCCACCTCTGCCATAAAAGAGCTGCTTCAACACCCCTTGACCCTAGAATCATTTATTCAATCAAAATATTATGTATTTATTATGTGCCAGCACTTGAGTTTACAATAGAGATCAAGGCAGACTATTGTGATTATAAAGTAAATTGAAATTATGTTATTGCAAAAATGAAAGGAAAAAAAGCAAGAAGGGAAGAAAGCAGGGTTGAGAGAGGAGATAGGAGGAGTATGGTTATCTTCATAGAATGGTATCTATGAAATGCATAAAATCTGTTCTCTTTAGATTAACAATTTTTTAAAAATAGGGCTGGCATTTGGCATAGTGGATTAGCCACACCCTGCAGTGCTGGCATCCCACATGGGCAAAATTTGAGTCCTGGCTGCTCTACTTCCAATCCAGCTCCCTGCTGCTGTGTCTGGGAAAGCAGTGGAAAATGATCCAAGTTCTTGGGCCCCTGCACTCACATGGGAGACCCAGAAGAATCTCCTGGATTTGGCCTGGCCCAGCTCTGGCCATTGCAGCCATTTGAGAAGTGAACCAGCATGTGCAAGATATCTTTCTCTCTGTTGTTCCCTCTCTCTCTCTGCAACTCTGCCTGTCAAATAAATGAAATAAATCTTACAAAAAGAAACAGGCTCTGCCTTGAAGGACATCACAATGGGCACATTACAGTGTTTTGTCTGTGTGCTTCCTTCCTGAGAGCACTTGGAATTAAGCTTTTTCTATAAATTAAATTTCTGCTGAAAGAAACTGGGTGCTGGTAACACCTTAAGCCAGTAAGAAACTTACTGGTGCCCTCTCGAATCTCTTCCCCTGCCTCCCGCTTCTTTCTATTGCCCTTTCTGTCTCTCATCCCATATCCCTAGACACATTCTCAGTATAGGTCTTCATAATGCCAGTGTTTTCTAATTTGCTATGGAAGAAAAAGCAAATTGAGTGTCAAAATCTCCATAGTACTTATCCAATGAAGAAATCAATAATAAAATGTTTTTCCAATGTAAAGTTTGTGTTGCATAAAGATGAGGGGTATCTAGATGAAAACAGAGAGACAGAACAACATTGTGGGAAATCTATTTTGAAATTGGACACACAGAGTGAATAACTTATGATGGCTACAGACTGTTCTAACCTTTATCTTCAGAAGGGAGCAATTACTCACAGCCACGTGGTATACATGAATTATCATTACTCACTTGTGAAAGCAAATGTGTAAATGTCACCGTAGGCACCAACAGTCATGCAGTATCACTCTTCATAGAATATTTGTGCTGATACAGTTACTAAATTAGAAAATATGTTATTTGTATGCATTAAAGAGCTTGTCTTATTATAAAGGAAAGAGTAAAGAAAGAAAAATGAGGGAAAAAGAATTAAAGAAGAGTAAGGAAACAAAAATAGAAGAGACGCATATAATAAAACTACTGAGTGGCTGGTCATGCTGGGTACGTTTACATTAATTACCTCATCTAGGTTGTATTTTTAAACTCACAAAATAACCTCTGTGTTAGTGTTTTCCAGAAAAAAAAAAGCAGAACCAATAAAATGGTTCTGTATGTGTGTGTGTGAGTATGTACAAATGCACAGAGAGAGAGCCAGAAAACAGAAACAGAGAGAGAGAGAGATGGAAAGAGATTTATTCTGAGGGACTGGTTAACGTAACTGTGGGGACTGGAAACTGAAACCTTAAGGATGGGCTAGAAGCCTGGAAATTATAGCAGGAGTTGCTGTGTAAGTCTTGAGACTGAAGCCTGTGCAATCATATAGAATTTTTAGATTGTAATCTGAAGCACAATCCCCTCTTCTTCTAGGACCCTGGTATTTTTTCTTATGGCCTTCAGCAGCCTGCACAAGACCCACCCACACTGTGCTTTACTCAGAGTCTACTGAATGAAATATTAATGACATTGTCAAAGCACCTTCTCAGCAACAGATAGACTGGGAGTAACCAAACAACTGGGCATGATAGGCAAGCCAAGTTGACATGTAAAATTAACCATCACATCCTCATTTTCAGAAAGAGGAATTTCCAGGTTCATAGATGTTAATAATGTAACCGGAGGGCACACAGGAATTGTGGCTTATGAAGAAGAGCAGTGTACAAGGTTTGAAAAACATCTATGTGTGCATCTCAGCTATACCACTTGTCAGCTGCAGGAATATGGGGAATTAACATCTGTGCCTTCATTCTTCTATCAATGCAAGCAGATATTAGACATACTTTCTTAGCTGTTGTAGATTCATTGAAGCAATGAGTCTGGAACATAAACAGGCCCCTAAAAAATACGAGGTATGTGCTTTTTAAAAAACTTACTTATTTATTTGAAACTCAGAGTTAGAGAGAGAGAGAGGTGAGGCAGAGAAAGAGTTCTTCCATCCACCGATTTACTCCCCAAATGGCCACAATGGGTAGGGCTGAGCCACTCTAAAGCCGGGGGCCAGGAACTTCCTCTAAGTCTCCCACATGGATTCAGGGGCCCAAGCATTTGGCCCATCCTCCACCACTTTCCCAGGAGCATGAGCAAGGATCTGGATCAGAAATAGAGCAGCCATGACTTGAACCAATGCCCATATGAAATTCACGTGTTGCAGGTGGTGGCTTAACCAGCTACACCACAAGACCAGCTCTGAGGTGTGTGTTTCTACCCAACCATTCTTCATAGGGTAGACTAGGATTCAAATGCAAGGTTGGGTGACTTCAAGCTAATCTGCTAATTAATAAAACTCATATCCCAATGACAAGAATATAAAGTATGAAATATTAATTTGTTTCACACAGAGGTGTTGTATTGCTCTTACTTTGGCAAGCGCTGAAATATCACTGTACTTTGTCAGAAGATTTATGTTAGGTTCTGGGGTGAGGAAGGCAGAAAAAACTTAAAAATCAATAAAGAAGGTCCTTATTCTCAGAACACCTTATAATCTTGCCTGGAATATAGATCATGTGCTTGCATCACACAAAGTCCAAGAATGAGTGGCTCAGGGGTACATGGGAGCCCTCTCATTAGTGCCCACATCATCTGGGCACTCCTCAAAATGACTGATCCAAGTAAAAAATAACAACAGGTTCATTATCATTTCCATTATTTGGTGGGAAGCATAGTCTCTGTAGGAATATGAGGACCACCTCTATGAGCAGTAGGTAAAGCAAATACAAGGTCACTTTATACAAAACTGTTAAACCACTGTATATGTCCATGATACAATCCAATAATCCAAATAAATTACACACTGTGGTTTAACAGTTTTGTGACTAGCTTGCTGTAGTATTACTGCCTGCTTTTTTTACTTTGAGTTGTTAAATAGCAAAAATTAATCTGCAAGACATAATCTGTTCTGTTGGGAATATGATTTCATAAATTATCCTTTTTGGTATCTGTACATAGCTACAAAGGTACAGCTCAGCAGTAAGCCATCTACTTCCTTCATTCTTAGTTAAAAAAAATAGATGTAACAAGAGTTGTTTTCTGCTTCATACAAAAGAAGAATAAATAAAAGCAATTAACTAAAACTTATAAAGTTCTTTTCTTTAAATTCCCTCAAATTATATTTCATTACATTTTTGTACATCGTGAACATCATTCTACATCTCAGAGGTGATAAGAAGATTAATAGTCACAAATATAGCAGAGTTTAACTCATGAAGTGCATAGTCTACCTCTGAGCATAAAGCTGTCTCCCCTAAGGTCTGGAACAAGAGAAACATGCCCACTTCCACTCCTTTTTTAAAATACAGTATTGGAAGTCTTATCTTGAGCAATTAGGAGACAAGTAAATAAAAGGAATCCAAATTGGAAAAAGGAAATCAAAATATCCACATTTGCAGATGACATGGTTTTAAACATGGAAAAACCTAGTCTGTCAAAAAGCTTTTAGAACAGAAAAACAAATTCATTAAAATTACAGGACACAAACTAACTTTACAAAAAACAGTTGCATTTTTATACACCAGTGGCAAATCTGCTGAAAGAGAAATGAGGAAAGCAATTCCATTCACAATAACTATAAAAAAAGAAAATGTTTAGGAGTAAATTTAACCAAAGTGAAAGACCTCTACAATGAAAATCATAAAACAGTGATGCAAGAAATCATGAGGCCAGTAAAACCAGAAGATATCCCATGTTCATGGATGAGAATAATTAATGTTTCACACTATCAATACTACCCAAGTAGTCTACAGATTCAATGAAATCCCCATCAGAACACCAATGACATTATTTACAGAAAGAGCAAAAACAATCAGTGCTGTAGGGCTTCAGTTCCCCAATCTTAATTCCTCCCTGTCATTTATCATCTCTCCACCTCTACAAAGCCTTTCCTGTCAGTTTAGCCTCCTTCCAATCAAATAGAAATGCTAAGTTAAACCTGATATTAGCTCCTGAGCATTGCATGTTATGTACCAATTTTTAACAGAGTATCTGTAATCCTTTTCAGAATTTTTTATTAAATGGCTGCCTCCTACTAGAATGGGAACCATATTTCATTCATCTGCTATTCCCAATATGTAGAGTGTATCTGAAATGCAATAAATAATTAATAATATTTAATAAATAAATATATAAAAAGGAACATCACTGTTCCTCCCAAAAGATTCTGAAATACTTCTAGCTACAAGTTTAATGCAGTAGAAAATTTGTCGTCACAAATTTGAAGCTTGGAATCAGAATACTAGAAAAAGATTTCAAAAACTATCAAGTAACTCATTTTACAAATAACAAAGTCTTGGCCTACAAAATCACTTTCCTAAGGTGGAAGAGATTATAGCTCCAGGACCAAAATCTACATGTCTCAACAATTATCCAAATGTTCTTGATCCTCACAATGCTGTCTCTTTTGAAGCAAACAAAATAAGGTGCATTTTCTTTAAGTGGAGTTGAACATAAACAAATATTTCAATTCCCAACAGTTACCTCTTAGTCACAGTTGATGAACTTATCATTATAATATTAATTCTGCTTTTCCAAAAAGGTTGTCATTATTCGTAAAAGGATTCTTTATGATATTAGCTTCTGAAAGAAATGTATTCAGATTTGGGTGTTTTGTTATTTTAAACAAATATTTGATAGACACAAAAAATGTGAAGTTACGTAAAGGATGTATAAAGTATATGCAATGTGGGGGTCAGTGCCGTGGCATAACAGGTAAAGCCAACACCTGTAGTGTCAGTACCCCATATGGGCACTGGTTCAAGTCCCAATTGCTCTACTTCTGATCCAGTTCCCTGCTAATGTGCCTGGGAAGGCAGTGGAAGATGGTCCAAGTGCTTGGCCCCCTGCACTCATGCAGGAGACCTGGAAGAAGTGCCTGGCTCCTGGGTTTGATTGGGTCCAGCTCTGGCTGTTGCAGCCATTTGGGGAATGAACTAGAGGTTGGAAGATATCTCTCTCTCTCTCTCTCTCTCCCTCTCTTTCTCTGCAACTCTGACTTTCAAATAAATAAATAACTCTTTAAAATATGCAATTTAACAATGCAGAGACATGTTTTAAAACAATACTGCATAGCCTGTTTGCATAATATTCTACTCTTAGGGACAGCCTCTGTTACTCTCTAATTGATTAGTTTAGTCCCAATGATGGAAATAGCGATTTCAGTGAAATGAATTTATCTGCACAAGTAGAGGTTTTCTAATTTTTTGAAAATTGAGTATTTTCTGATTTAATGGTTAAAATACTCATCTAGTGGTCTGGTAATTCTGTATAGAATTTTGATCTATACATTTCCTGTTGATATTGAGACATAACATTTAGGTTGACTATAATAAATTCAGTAAAGGTCTCAAGATTAGAAACATTAGGAAGTCATTGTAAGGATTTTTTTCTTTTAAAGTGTTTAAGAACCATTTTAAAATGGAAATATTGGCCAGCACCGCAGCTCACTAGGCTAATCCTCTGCCTGCGGTGCCAGTACTCTGGGTTCTAGTCCCAGCTGAAGTGCTGGTTCTGTCCCAGTTGCTCCTCTTCCAGTCCAGCTCTCTGCTGTGGCCCTGGAAGGCAGTGGAAGATGGCCCAAGTGCTTGGGCCCTGTACCCACATGGGAGACCAGGAGAAAGCACCTGGCTCTTGGCTTCGGATCAACGCAGCGCGCCGGTCATGGTGGCCATTTGGGGGGTGAACCAACAGAAGGAAGACCTTTCTCTCTGTTTCTTTCTCTCAATGTCTAACTCTGCTTGTCAAAAAAAAAAAAATAAAAATAAAATGGAAATATTAATTTTAAGAGTACTTTTGTGTTTTTATATTTTTATCTAACATTTTTCAAGTTTAAATTTAATCCAGTCAGTTTAAAACTGACAGGTAATAGTTGGCCATCAAACAACAAATTAAGATGTGGGTTTGGAGTTGTTAGGATGTCAGTCATTCTGACTGACAAATTTCACTGCTGAATTAAGTTTTAAATTTTCTTTGAATTTGAATGTCAGTTGGGGTGTTAAATGTAATCTCCAGTTCTCTGTAAAAAGGTTGTTTTGAGTAGAAAAAAAAAGTGTTATGAGGTTGATAATTGTCATGGTAATATCTCAGATTCTTCTCTGGGAATATGCATGGGGACAACTGACCAGCCTTTCACAGAATTGAAAAGAAGATTTTCAACTTGAACACCAACACATTAAGACACTATAAGACACAAAATTTACAGGGGAAGCACAAAATATAAATGTCAAAAGAAACCACAGATACTGTGAATCACAACTCACATGTATCAAAAGGGGAAACCAACACCTCACTGTTGAGTGTCCTAACAGGGCCACAAGTCAGCTTTTCTAATTCTATACCTTGTGTTCTTCTCAAATGTTTTTTTGCCTTCATACTAATATGCCATACCCAAGTGATAATTCTTTTTTATAAAGTCTCATTGGGGTGGGTGGTTGGAACAACAGTTAAAAAATCTCTTGAGACACCCACATCCCATATCAGAGTGCCTGGGTTCAAGTTCCAGTTCCACTTTGGATTCCAGTTTCTAGCTAATACACCACCTGGGAGGCAGAAGATATTGTCTCAAGTACTTTGGTCCCCGATACCTACATTGAAAACCCCAGTTGAGTACCAGACTCTTGGCTTCTGACCCATTTGGGGATTGAACCAGCAGATGGAAGATTTCTGGTTCTGGTTCTCTCTCCTTCTTTCTGTGTCTTTGTTCTCTTCTTTCAAAGCAGAAGTCTTAGGTGTATCCTCTCTTTAATAATTTAGTGCTATTACTACACCCAAATCCATAACAACTCCATTCTGAATGAAGACTGAGGTCTCAGTACCTTCCTGAAATGCCCACCTGGCCTATCAGTTGTGCTACTCTTCATTAAACTTTGCTTCAATATTTCCTTGCCCTTCTGTGTCCATGCCTTCATAAATCATCTTCATGAGTCACAAGCAGTGAGGGAACAAGTACCTACCCCTGCTTCATTTTGGTGGCCCATGTGGGTGTTGCTGGAGGGAATAAACACTGTCCACGTTCCAATGGTTGTGAGGCAGAGCTTCCAGAGTATCCAGTGCTCTTCCAAGGCCACCCGCAGATGCAAGAGGGCAGGCAGCAAGAAAACACTCATAACCAAGCCTATATCCATGTCATCTTGAAGAAAATATAGAACGTGGATCTTCATCCATGCTACCTCTACAAGATTATGGGTTACTTTTCTTGAGGGGGGATGTTGATGTAGCAAAGTAGACATTAACTGTGTGTGCAAGAGGGGCCTAAGAAATTAGAAACTTTTGTTTGGATGCATGAGGGAAGAAATGTAGTAGCTGACCAGCATTTACACAGCAAAAGTCTTGTCACTGCTCAATAATGTGGCTGGGTAGGTCCAGCCCTCTTCCCTGGGGCAGCTTAGCAGAGTCCCATCTGCCTTGCACCAAGAGGGTGAGTTGGTCCATTATGAAGTGCTGGGAGAAATTTTATGAATTCCACACTTATGAAGTCCTCCATCCAGTGAGACATCCAACACACAGGAGGGAGAAGAAATGGAGGTCCATAGCCAAATCCATAAAAACTCCAATCTGAAGGCAGCCTGGGCTTTCAGTTCTTTCCTGAGATGCCTGTGTGCATTCTTTTTCATTATACTTTGCTTCAATATTCAAAATAATAATAATAATTTTGTGATATCTTCTTTAATAATAACGTAAAACTCATATCATGTATCCAAGTATCGAATTTGGAGATTGGGGCCAGGGCTGTGGAGCAGCGGGTTAACACCTTGGCCTGAAGCGCCAATATCCCTTATGGGCACCAGTTCAAGTCTCAGCTGCTCTACTTTCAATTCAGCTCTCTGCTATGGCCTGGGAAAAGCAGTAGAAGATGGCCCCCAGGTCTTTGGGCCCCTGTACCTGTGTGAGAGATCTGGAAGAAGCTCCTGGCTCCTGCCTTCAGATCAACGCAGCTCCGACCATTGCAGCCAATTGGGGAGTGAACCATCAGATGGAAGACTTCTCTCTCTCCCTCTCTCTACCTCTCCTCTCTCTGTGAAACTCTTTCAAATGAATACATCAATAAATCTAAAAAAAAAGAACTTGGAGATGTGGTTCCACGTCCTGCATTGTGAAATATTTTTGTTGAAACACTATTATTTGCCTTGTAGAGCAAATTTAGGATAGATTTTACTATTTCAACAGATTTGATTAAATGTATTTGTCCCTTAACAGTGAGACAGACTGTAAAATGCATGACTTGCAAAGCATCTCGAATGCAGGGTAGTAATTGTGAAGTGAATTTCTGTCAAAAATATACATCAGTCATCTAAAAATTAATGTACTTGTTTATCAAGCAAGTAGAATGTAACCTATGAGTATAAACAAGCGAGAAGGAGGCAAAAGAGTCACTATCTCTGTTACTTGCATTATATTTGAAGCTAAAAATATTATTAGGAGAAATGCAGCAATACACACACATGTGCACACACACACATAAAGTTAATCTGAAATTATTTTACTGGGGAAATAGGTAAGCTAAGAAACATTTGGCAAAATTTACAGAATACATGTAATTGGAAGGTAAAAATATGAATATATTCTCAACCTCACTATCAATCAGAAAAGTAAAACAGTATATGAGTAGGTTTTTTTTCCATCTAACTGGAAAACATACAAAGATTGACAATAATTATTATTAAACACTTTATGAGAAATCAGGCATTAACACATTGAGAAGGGTATGAATTTGAATAGATATAGCCTTAGGGAAAATTCAGAATCATTAATCCAAGCTTTAAATATGCATACCCACTGAAAAAGAAATTAGATTTCCAGAAATCTGTCCCTCAGAAACAGTGATGTATGTCCAAAGTTGTATCTTTGAGAATGGTCATAATACGGGGAGAAGGCATTTAGTTTTCAGATCACCTGGGTTCAGTTGTAAGCCCAGAATCCTGACTCTAGGTTCCTACAATGCACACTCTGGAAGGTAGCTGTGACAACTCAAGCAATTGCATGTAAAACTGATAGTTCAGTTCCTCTAATGACATTGAACCAATGACCAACTCAGTATTCCAATGGGTTTCAGATGTTATCTGCTTTCCTAGGTCATGAGAGATACTATTAACACCTTTAAATCAAGTCAATGTGTTTAACTTCATGTCTGTATTATCAAGAGATAAACAGAAGAATGTCTTGTAAATGTACCACATACTACTCTCTGTACATCATATTTTAGACAGTCTTTCACCGCTTCGACCAAACTGATCTGGTGGGAGCTGCCAGTCACAGTTCATGCCCATCTCTGGTCATAGCAAAGTGGTAAGGACCTAGGTTGTCCAGTTGTAATATCTAATACTACTGATATTTTGCCAAATATGCATAAATAACTAGGCTAGACCAAAAAAAGACACTAGATTTTTTTTCTGACTGTGGCTATCAGAAATGACTACCATTCCTCCAAATACCTTTCCTTTATGCAAAGAAAAGTACTCTTCAATCAATACAACCCCGTGTGGACAAGTGACCAATATATATTATTGCATGGTTCATGAGAGGAAAAATTAAAAGAATTATCAATTCTATCACACAAAAGGAGAATGGCTAACATGAAAAAGAAGAAAAATTCTTAAGGATGTTGAGAAACCAGAATGTGCATACACAATGATGGAAATAAAGTTGGTTCAACCACTTTGGAAAGCTGTTTGATGTTGTCTACCAAAGCTGATCTTTTTTTTTTAAATCTGGATCAGCATATAATCAATCAAAATGCATACTTTTTCAAAAACATGTCTAGCAATATTCATACCAGCACTATTGCAATAGTTCCAAATTGAAACTATCCAAATGTCCATTTGCCATGTGGATATACTATAGTGTTAAAAAATGAAAACTAAAAAAAACCTGTAGATTTCACATGAGTAATATTGATGATGGCAATAAAGAATCAAAGTTAAAAGGTTAAGTTTTTCTTTCACCATATGGTCATAGTGAGGTAGTAGATAGATTCATCTTAAGGAAATATAGAACCACTTTATTAAATAGCTAATAGTGGAGGATTCCAGGGGGAAAAGAATATAGAAATCATTACCTTCTTCCTTTAATTTTTCCATTTTCTTCCAAAACCTTTTTTGTCCATTAATCAATGATATTATGAAAGAGTTGATGAACATATTGTTTTCCTATGTCTAAAAGAAATAATACAAATAATCAAACTACTTCTTGGTACATAGCAATCACGTTGAACACTAGTTTCTCTTTATCTCGTTTGGTTGGAATTATCATTCTTAGACAATTAGATTTACTGGTGATATTATTCTCATATTAGCAATGCTGGTTTCACCAGTCATTGAAAGATACACTTTAGGCCAGTGTTGTGGTATAGCACGTAAAGCCACTGTGCGCATTGCTGGCATTCCAAATTGGCACCAGTTCATGTCTTGGCTGCTCCACTTCTGATCTAGCTCCCTAGACAAACCAGCAAAGAATTGTCGAAATGTTGGGGCATCTGAAACCCTTGTGGGGGACCCAAATGCAGTGCTTAGCTCTTGGCTTTGGTGTGGCCCATCCCTGACCATTGCGGCATCTGGAGAGTAAACCAGCAGATGAAAGATCTCTCTCTCTCTCTCTCTCTCTCTCTCTCTCTCTCTCTCTCTCTCCCCCTACCTATATTTCTATCTCTCTTTCTATCTCTCTCTGTATAACTCCAACTTTCAAATAAATAAATAAATAAATGCTTTTAAAAAGAAGGAAAGAAAAATACACTCAGCAAGGTATTTATGCTTTCTGTATCCAGAGATTTTTGTCTCACTTTATTGTTTTACAACCTTCTCTCCTCTATAGTTAGCAGTAACATATAGAAAATACCTGAATTTCATGCCATGTTTGTACTGCTAATGAACACTGGAATGCTGATTCTATGGAGAAAATAGATTAGGGAACTGAGCTATATAATATGTATGTTCTACTTTGTGACTTGATTCTCAATAAAGCAGCCCATTTTATCTTATAGCACATAAGAATAATAACCATTTTATTTTACAATAAGAAATGGATATTACATTAATTATTGTTACTTAATTATTTTAGAATACTATAAATGCTTCAATAAAAATTGCTATGCTAATCAACATATATCCTGTTTCATTAGAACTATGAACTCTTTCTCATGACTGCAAAATGAGCAATAAAGTTTGATAGTATGGCACAGTCAAGATTGTCTAATGGATGAGGGTAATTTTTCTCAAAATGTGTTATATAAAGGCATTAAATATTTGATGCTTAATAAAAGCAAAATAACATTCCTTTCCACTAAGCTGCCTCAAATACCAATTATATAAGAAAGATTTGCTAAGCTAATGATTTTCTAAGCAGCCACAAATGCTCCTTTAATTCCTGATGTGTTCTTTGCTGTTCAGAATGAATATGTGTTGTTATATTCAATATCTGGTGGATGGACTTTTTTATAGCAAGATTTACTCAACATGCCCCTTTTTTTACATTCTGCCTTGGATTTCATAGTGATGTTTCTAACAATGAATTATCAGGGACATTGCCTCAGATATGAAAGTACTGACACAAAAGAAGGAGTCCTTGTGCTTCTTCATTCTAATTATGTGAGATGTGTATGGATTTGTCTGAATCACACTCAAGGACTTAACAATGGTTTGCAAAAGATACAGTTCCTAGTCTATTATTGACTGAAAACATCATCTAGTTTGTTCCCTTAATAACTCATTTCTATTGTCCACTTTCTAATGTAATCCCCTTCCTCAGTGCTTTGAGATTGGCTCTGTGAGTATCCATGGTCAATGGCCCATTAGCAAATGCAATACAAACAGAAGATTAATAAATGCCCATGCATTAGGACTTACCCTCCAGAAATCCACTTTTCATGTGATGAGAATGCATGAAGGAACATTAAAGGGACCTAGCTGATTGCCCCAAGTGTCTGTCAGGCATGTGAGTGAGGGTGTTCATAACATTAAGCCTGTCAACCTGTAAAGAAACCACAAATTCATACACAAGTCCAGCAAACACCTCACAGAATAGAGATGAACCATCCCAGCTGAGCCTTGTCCAAACTGCTGACCTGCACAACTGGGAGTAAATAAAGTTATTGTTTTAAGCCATTAAAAATTACTTGGGGTAGTGGGTGGAGGACACACTGGTCAAGCTGCTGCCTGCCATACTAGCAAATCCTCTGAGATCCAGTTCGAGTCCAGGCTGCTCCACTTCTGATCCAGCTCTCTGTCAATGTGCCTTGGAAAGCAGTAGAAAATGTTCCTTCCACCCACATGGGAGATGCCAATGGAGTTCTAGACTTCTGACTTTGGTCTGGCCCAACCCAGGTTGTTGAAGCCTTTTTGAGAGTTAACCAGCAATGGAAGATCTCTCTCTCTCTCTCTCTCTCTCTCTCTCTGTGTGTGTGTGTGTGTGTGTGTGCGTGTGTTTGTGTGTGTGTGTATCGCCTTCTCTCTCTCTCTAATTTTGCTTTTCAAATAAACAACAAATAAATTTCTTAAAATTACTGGGATGATGGTCAGTTAAGCCACCTCTTAGGACACCTGCATACCCACTTCAGAGTGTGTGGGTTTGACTCACAGCTCAGGCTCCTGCTTGCAGACCCTAGGAGGACCAAGAAATGACCAATAAATGAGACCTGGTTTGTGTTCCTGGCTTATGGCTTTGCACTCCCAGCCCCCATTGCAGACACTTGGAAAGTGAATCAGTACATGAGAGCCCTATCATCTATCAACTGTATCTCTCTATCTATTCCTCTCAAATAAATATCTTTTAAATCATTTTGTCTTTTCCCTGTCTTTCTTTACCCTGTGAGCCAAAATAAGGGCATGGCACACAGTTAAAGTATGTAGAAGAAAATGTTGAAGAAAATTGTCAAAACAAAAACAAGGAGAGATTTTTCTAGACACTATCTTGCTTCAATAGTGAGTCATAAAGTTCACCAGGCTAACTAGAGGAGAGAAAAAAAATAAAAGGGAACAGTATGGACATGATTCTCTTTCTCCACTCACCTTACAAAGGTGAGCAAGACAAAGAGCATGCGCCATTTTGGACATATATAAAAGCTGTGCCACCTCAGGGCTGTACCTACCCTCAGCCATCAGAAAAACCTGACTCTGGAGGGGAGAAATAACAGCAGGTTAAGACCTAGTGAATGTGTGCAGCTTATGAATTGAGACTGTGAAAAAAAAAACAAAACTGAGGGTGTGTGAGAGAACTCACAGAGTGCCTGAGACATGAGTACTTGGTTGGAGAAGCCAAAAACTTGGTAACCTTGGCAACCTGGTGGGAGATTTCAGGGGAATCTGAGCTTACACTGAGGACTGCACAGATCCTTTGTGTGGTCCTTGAGACAGAGCAGACAAATGTTATACCCACAGGGGCCAGTGCTCAGACAATGACTGCCTTCAAGAATAGCTCAGCTGTGTGGAATTACTTCCCTTCTGAGGAGAGAGAGAGAGAGAGAGAGAGAGAGAGAGAGAGAGAGAATTACCATGCCAAATCTGGTTGTGTCACATTTGGCACACCCTTAACCTTGAAGAACTGAACAGAGATCTCTGGCCACACCCATCACAAGCCTCTAAAGATCCACCAAAAGCAGACAGTCCAGTTAATCTAGAGTCATAGTATAACAAGAAAAACCACCACAGTGAGGGGAAAAAAAGAAGAAACAGAAGAATATCTCCACAATGCCAAGCAACAAATGCAGAAACCAAGGAAACAAGAACAAAGAAGACATTATGATGCCCCCAATTGAACATGTCACTCCAATTCAAGATTATGAAGATGATGAGATAGAAGAAATGAAAGATACAGATTTCAAAAAATTTATGATAAGAACATGTAGATGTTCTCAAAAAAAATTCTTGAACTACAGAAATCCTTACTGGACAGGATAGAAAATCTCTCTTGTGAAAATGAAATCTTAAGGAGGAATCAAAATGAAATGAAGAATTAGTAGAACATGAAATTGTGATATTAAAGAGAAATCAAAATGAAATGAAGAATTCAATGGAACAAATGACAAACGCATTTGAGAGCCTTAAAACAGAATCAGTGAAGCAGAAGAGAGAATATCAGACCTGGAAGACAGAGCACAGGAAAGTATACAGTCAAACCAAAGAAAGAAGAGGAAATTAGAAATCTAAAAAATATTATTGAGAATCTACAGGATACTATTTTAAAAAACCAACATTCGAGTTCTAGGAGTTCCTGAAGGCATGGAGAGAGAAAAAGGATTAGAAAGCATTTTTAGTGAAATACTAGCAGAAAACTTCCCAGGTTTGGAGAAGGACAGAGACATCCTAGTACAGGAAGCTCATAGAACTCCTAATAAACATGACCAAAAGAGATCTTTACCATGACACATTGTAATCAAACTCACCACACTGAAACATAAAGAAAAGATCCAAAAATATGCAAGAGAGAAACATCAGATTACTCTTAGGGGAACTCCAATTAGAATCACAGCAGACTTCTCATCAGAAACCCTACAGGCCAGGAGGGAATTGCAAGATATAGCCCAGGTACTAAGTGAAAAAACTGCCAGCCCAGAATATTATATCCTGCAAAACTCTCCTTTGTGAATGAAGGTGAAATAAAGACCTTTCATAGCAAAGAGAAATTGAAAGATTTTGTCACCACTCATCCAGTCCTGCAAAAGATGCTTAAAGATGTGTTACACACGGTCACAGAGAAACACGACCATCAGTATGAAAGAAAGTAAAGGAAGAAAACCTCCCAGTAAAAGATCACAGGACGTTCAAAGCATATATTAGAAATATCTTTAGGAAAAATGGCAGGGCAAAGTTACTACTTATCAATAATAGTCACATTGAATGTTAATGGCCTCAACTCTCCAGTTAAATGATACAGATTGGTTGAATGGATTAAGTAACAAAACCTATCTATTGGCTACTTACAAGAAACACATCTTCCAACAAAGATGGATGCAGACTGAAAGTGAAAGGTTGGAAAAAGATATTCCATGCCAATAGAAACTAAAAAAAAGCTGGTGTAGCCATCTTAATATCAGAAAAAGTAGACTTTAACTCAAAAACTGTTAAGAGAGACAAATTGGGGCACTATATAATGATAAAGGGATCAATTCAAAAGGAAGATGTAACTATTATAAATGTATATGCACCTAATTACAGAGACCTGGGTTATTTAAAAATTGTTAAGGGGCTTAAAGGGAGATTTAGACCCCAATACAACAGTCCTGGGGGACTTCAATACTCCACTCTCAGAAATAGACAGATCAACAGGACAGAAGATCAACAAGGAGACAGTAGATTTAAACGACACTACAGCCCAAATGGACCTAACAGATATCTACAAAACTTTTCATCCTACACAGAAAGCATTTACATTCTTCTCAGCAGTACATGGAACCTTCTCTAGGATTGAGCACATACTAGGCCATAAAGCAAGTCTCAGCAAATTCAAGATAATTATAATCATACCATGCAGCTTCTCAGACCACAGTGGAATGAAGCTGTAAATCAGCCATTCAGGAACCCCTAGAGTGCATGCAAACACATGGAGACTGAACAACATACTCCTGAATGAACATTAGATCATAGAAGAAATCAAAAGAGAAATCAAAAACTTTCTGGAAGTAAATGAGGATAACAACACAACATACCAAAACTTATGGGATACAGCAAAAGCAGTGATAAAAGGAAAGTATACAGCAATAGTTGCCTACATCAATAAATTGGAAAGGCACCTAACAAATGAGCTTTCAATGCATCTCAATGATCTAGAAAAACTGCAACAAACCAGACCACAAAATGGTAGGAGAAGAGAAATAATTAAAATCAATGAAGAAATCAACAGAATTAAAAAATAATTACAAGAGATCAGCAAAATGAAGAGCTGGGGTTTTGAAAAAATAAACAAAATTGACACACCATTGGCCCAACTAACTAAAAAAAGAAAAGACCCAAATCAATAAAATCAGAGATGAAAAAGGGAATGTAACAACAGACACCACATAAATAAAAAGAATCATCAAAAATTACTACAAGGACTTGTATGCTAGCAAACAGAGAAATCTACAAGAAATGGATAGATTCCTGGACACATGCAACCTACCTAAATTGAACCAGGAAGACATAGAAAAATTAAACTGACAAACAACAGACAGAAATTGAATTAGTGATAAATGCCTCCCAACAAAGAAAATTCCAGGACCAGATGGATTCACTGATGAATCTACCAGACTTGTAAAGAAGAACTAACTGCAAATCTTCTCAAACTATTCAGAACAATTGAAAAAGAGGGAATCCTCCCAAATTCTGTCTATGAAGCCAGCATCACCTTAATCCCTGAGCTGGAAAAAAATGCAGCATTGAAAGACCAATATCCATGATGAACATAGATACAAAAATCCTCAATAAAATTCTGGCCAATAGAATGCAACAACACATCAGAAAGATCAGCCACCCAGGCCAAGTGGGATTTATCCCTGGTATGCAGGGATGGTTCAGTGTTCCCAAATCACTCAATGTGATACACCACATTAACAGACTGCAAAAGGAAAACCATATGATTATTTCAATAGATTCAGAGAAAGCATTAAATAAAATACAACACCATTTCATGATGAAAACCCTAAGCAAACTGGGTATAGAAGGAATGTTCCTCAATATAATCAAAGCAATTTACGAAAAACCCATAGCCAGCATCCTATTGAATGAGGAAAAGTTGGAAGCATTTCCACTGAGATCTGGTACCAGACAGGGATGCTCACTCTCACCATTGCTATTCAATATAAATCTGGAAGCTTTAGCCAGAGCCATTAGGCAAGAAAAAAAATTAAAGGGATACAAATTGGGAAGGTAGAAGTCGAACTATCCCTATTTGCATATGATTCTTTATTTCTGGGATCCAAAGAACTCTACTAAGAGACTATTGGAACTCATAGAAGAGTTTGGCAAAGTAGCAGGATATAAAGTTAATGCACAAATATCAATAGTCTTTGTATACACGGGCAATGCCATGGCTAAGAAAGAACTTCTAAGATCAATCCCATTCACAATAACTACGAAAAACAAATACCTTGGAATAAACTTAACCAAGGATGTCAAAGATCTCTACGATGAGAACTACAAAATCTTAAAGAAAGAAATAGAAGAGGATACCAAAAATGGAAAAATCTTCCATGCTAAAGGATTGAAGAATTAATATCATCAAAATGTCCATTCTCCCCAAAGCAATTTATAGATTCAATGCAATACCAATCAAAATACTGAAGACATTCTGCTCAGACCTGGAAAAAATGATGCTGACATTCATATGGAGACACAGGAGACCTCGAATAGCTAAAGCAATCTTGGACAACAAAAACAAAGCCGGAGGCATCACAATACCAGATTTCAGGACATACTACAGGGCAGTTGTAATCAAAACAGCCTGGTACTGGTACAGAAACAGATGGGTAGACCAATGGAACAGAATAGAAACACCAGAAATCAATCCAAACATCAAGAAACTAAAACCAATTCCCGGAGCAAGGACAGTCTATTCAACAAATGGTGCTGGGAAAACTGGATTTCCACATGCAGAAGCATGAAGCAAGAACCCTACCTTTCACTGTACACAAAAATCCACTCAACGTGGATTAAAGATCTAAATCTATGACCCGACACAATCAAATTATTAGAGAACATTAGAAACCCTGTAAGACATAGGCACAGGCAAAGACTTCTTCGAAAAGACCCCACAGGCACAGGCAGTGAAAGCCAACATTAACAATTGGGGTTATATCAAATTGAGAAGTTTCTGTACTGCAAAAGAAACAGTCAGGAAAGTGAAGAGGCAACCAACAAAATGGGAAAAATATTTGTAAACTATACAATTGATAAAGGATTAATAACCAGAATCTATAAAGTGATCAAGAAACTCCAAAACAACAAAAGAAACAACCCACTTAAGAGATGGGCCAAGGACCTCAATAGACATTTCTCAAAAGAGGAAATACAAATGGCCAGGATCACTAGCCATCAGGGAACTGCAAATCGGTACCACAATGAGGTTTCACCACACCCCGGTTAGAATGGCCCACATACAGAAATCTACCAACAACAGATGCTGGCGAGGATGTAGGTCAAAAGGGACACTAACCCACTCTTGGTGGGAATGCAAACTGGTAAAGCCACCATGGAAGTCAGTTTGGAGATTCCTCAGAAACCTGAATATAACCCTACCATACAACCCAGCCATCCCACTCCTTGGAATTTACCCAAAGGAAATTATATTGGCAAAAAAAAAAGCTGTCTGCACATTAATGTTTATTGCGGCTCAATTCACAATAGTTAAGACCTGGCACCAACCCAAATGCCCATCAACAGTAGACTGGATAAAGAAATTATGGGATATGTACTCTATAGAATACTATACAGCAGTCAAAAAAAATGAAATCTGGTCATTTGCAACAAAATGGAGGAATCTGGAACACATCATGCTGAGTGAAATAAGCCAGTCCCAAAGAGACAAATATCATATGTTCTCCCTGATAGATGACAACAAACCGAGCAACAAAAAGGAAACTTGTTGAAGTGAAATGGACACTATGAGAAACAGTGACTTGATCAGCCCTTGTCCTGACTGTTGATGAATAACTTAATACTTTATCTCTTTTAGTATTTTTTTTTGTTCTGTTTAATACTATTGGTTGAACTCTGTAATTAACACACAATTATTCTTAGGTGTTTAACTTTAACTGAAAAGTGATCCCTGTTAAATTTAAGAGTGGGAATAAGAGAAGGAGCAGATGTACAATTTGCGACATGCCCAATTGGACTTGCCCCAAACGGTAGTAATCCCATCAAGGTGGCATGTACCAAGACCATCTCACTAGTCCAAGTGATCAATTTCAGTTCACAATTGATCACACTGATAGGTCTAAGAGTCAAAGGGATCACATAAACAAGACTAGTGTCTGCTAATACTAAATGATAGAATTAAAAAGGAGAGAACCATTCAACATGGGAAGTGGGATACACAGCAGACTCATAGAAGGGCAGATGTCCTAAATAGCACTCTGGCCTCAGAATCAGCCCTTAAGGCATTTGGATCTGGTTGAAGAGTCCATGAGGGTATTTTAAGTATTTAGGGCATGGAAAGCCAAGACACTCTGGAAAAAAAAAAAAAAAGAAGACCTAAATGAAAGATCGCTGCGAGTGGGATCCCAGTGGAAAGAATGGGCCATCAAAGGAGGTACCTTTTTCTGAAGGGAGGAGAGAACTTCCACTTTGACTATGACCCTGTCAGAATAAGATCAAAGTCGGCAAACTCAAAGGCTTCCATAGCCTTGGCAACTCATGACTAGAGCCTAGGGAGATTCCTGACACCATAAACAAGAATGTCAATTGTTAAGTCAACAACAGGAGTCACTGTGCACTTACTCCCCATGTAGGATGTCTGTCCTTAACGTGTTGTACAATGTGAATTTATGCTATATCTAGTATTCAAATAGTACTTTACACTTTTTGTGTCTGTGTGGGTGAAAACTGTTGAAATCTTTCCTTAATTTATACTAAATTGATCTTCTGTATATAAAGAGAATTGAAAATGAATCTTGATGTGAATGGAATGGGAGAGGGAGCAGGAGATGGGAGGGTTGCCAGTGGGAGGGATGTTATATGGGGAAAATCCACTGTAATCCAAAAGCTGTACTTGGAAATTTATATTTATTAAATTGAAGTTTAAAATAATAGTGAGCCCTAGATCTCTCACTTGTGGCAACTGTGGTTGCATATTGACCACTATATCTATATAACCACTGAATTCTTTGTCAACACATCAGCAACCTGACATTAAATACCACTCAAAGGGAGGTGGCACCAAATTGCTTTAATTTTCTGTCAGTGGAACCAATGCTCAATATAGAAATTCAGGCTTGGAATGATAATGTTATTTTCATGCACAGGTAGTTTATAGAATAATATTTATACAACTATGGATGTTTATAAATACTTGATTTCTATACCTCAAAGACCAGTTATTGAAGCACATGTAATTCTTTGTATTCTTCCACACCAGTACATAACTGATCAATTATTGACAATATCAACTGACCTTCATTGCACTCTATATTCTCTCTTCATTATTCCACACATTTAGCCAATTTTACTGTGTCTTCTACATGCCTAGCATTGAGCTAGGTATGGACAGATCAGATGAGCACGGTCACAGTCCTCATGGTACTTCAAGAGAAGAAAAATAGGTTATTATTCTAGTGAATATTTTTGAAACCAAATAATAAAAATCAAAAAAGTTTTCCTAGGGAGTAAAACAAAGTGGTATGTAAGAGACAAAGTGCTTATACAAAGAAGGCTTCTTCAGACGCAGCAGGATCAACAGAGACCTCTAGGAGGCCAGAATATTGAAGATGTGAGGGGAAGGAGTCATCCTGGTATCATTACTTCAAGTCATTTTAGGTTTGAAAGATTCTGAGATTATAACTAACATAAAACTTGGGCTCACTTTTATACACTATCAGCTAATGGCAAACATGGTAGGGCAAGATAATGCCCTAATGCTACTGGAAAATTTACCGGAAAACTTATTGAAAAATACTTGATACTGAGTAGATGAAGTTAATTGGATGTGGTTTGTTTGGCTTTTTCCTAAGTTTTTCTACTAGCTCTATGAATTTTTTTTAAAACAAAAGTCTATATTGTATCACTGTGTTATTTCTACTCAGCAGTCTATTTTTGTATTTCACTTATCATAAAAACAGGTTTAAAATCCTTAAACCAATTTACTTGCAAGAATCCTTGTATTGTGTTTGACTTGCCAATATATATAGATTTCTACTTATTGTACCATTTTTCAGGTTAAAAATGAATTAAACTATGAAATATCTTTCTCAGAAAGAGAATTAATACATATTTGTTTTCAGTATAAAAAGAAGGGTATACTTCTTGACTCTAACATTCAGCTCATTAACCTCAATCTTATCTTCAGATTCCTCTCAAAAGGGTTAGTTTCACACCCGGGGAAAGATGCTATATTTATATTCTGGACATGATGGAGAATACTTATATAAATTTTTGGTTGAACCGGGTCCATGGAAAAGAAATATCCCAGAGGTAAAAATAGAGTGTGATGGTAAAAGGAAGCTGTGTACAGTAATAGCTATTTCACACTCTCAGAATGTTGATTCCAGCATGGCTTGCAATTACAGAAACAGAGAGACATCAGTTAATTAGATATTGAGTCCCTATGTTCTTCTTTAAGGAAAGCCATCGATCTTCACCCTCAGAAAGTTATTTTTACACAGTCACACGAGCAAACTAGTGGGTGAGAGACTGCCTGTGGGGTCTCCCCTTCAGCTTTGGTCTTTGAAATGAAAATAATCCCACCTGTATTTACTGGAAGCTTTGATTCTTTCCAATAGTTTAGAATATGGCTCTAGTCACCAACTGAACCATATTTAATTACCTATAGCTAATTACTTGTGTAGCACTCAAATGTATTTAATATTAAGATTTCAAAGCCATGTTGGAGGTCTTTCAACTGAGTCCTTTAAATCTTGATAACAAGTGTCCTGTGGCTAAAGTTATGTGTATGATTGCTTCCAAAATGCTGATGAGAGAAAAAATCAGATAAGAAGGTTTAAGAAACATACTGGCCTTTACAAGCTTAATAAGAGATTATATCTACTTTAAATTTGGGTGCTTTGTTCTAATGTAGCAAATTTGGGGCCCTATGTGTTTCTAGTCCAAGAATGTGTACATTATCTTAAAAATAGGATACATTAAGGTATGCATACATTCCGTAACCTGCAATTAGATAAAGTGAAATCTTCTTATGCAAAATATTTGAATGTATATAGATTTCCAATCTCTTATTATAATGTGTTATTGGAACTTTGGACTAATGTTCACGATATAGCAATTGTTCATTCATATGTATATGGGAATAGTTGGGGTTGGACTCTCACCAACAAGCCTGGTGATCAAGGCAGGATTGTAGGTGAATCTGATTCCTTTTCCTGGATTCTGGCAGTGAGAGAAATCATTGGAGAGAAATCCCCTGGACCTCTGGCCAATGCCTCCTTTCCATGGTGTGTTCCTTCTGATGTCTGCTGAGCTCTCCAAGGATGAGCAGCCTTTCCTAGTAGGGGAAAGGCCAGTTCATATTAGAGTATCAGTTACGTTGAGTTTCAAAAGAATATATCCTCAAACAGGCTTTCCTATTGAATCCAGAGACAGCACTGCTACTGCGGTTCCCACGGAAAGCTCCACTCACCGTGTCATCCTCAGATCTGATATTTCCATGTCCTTATTAGCCAAGTACAGGGGAAGAGAACGGGTCTTGCGTGCTCTCTCTCTCTCTCTCTCCTTATAGGGTTTGACACTCCTCTATTATTTGTAGCTGAAAAGACAGAAAACAGAAGCCTCGGGTCTTCCTGTCCCTCCTCATGGAGGGAATCTGACGTCATCTCATAAAAGCCATTTTGGCACCATGGAAGGTTGCTACTCTAATTATTCCCACAATTATTGGGACACACAAGATGGACAGTTCAAAATTTTTATCTGCTCCTCAGAGTTTCCCTAAGCTCTCAGATCTACAATCTCAGATTTTTCATTTATTTCCATCTCTGCTTCTACTCTACCCTTCTGCTGTTGCTCCACTATTTTCCGGTCTTCAAACAAATCCAAAAATAATCGTTTTAAAATGTGTCGAGTCATGTCACCCCTCTAGCCTAATTTCTCACATATCTTCCCATTTCGGTAAGTTCAAAAACCCTTACACTTGTTTTCACTGTTACAGCGTTCCTCCATCACTTCTGATTTCCTTCTCTGCTACGCTCTCCGTCTCTTACTTGGGTCCTGCCACACATTGGTTGCTCATGTTTCTTTAACACCATGAGCACCCCTGGGTGGAAACCTCACCCCACAACTGACCTGTCCCCAAACACTAACTCCCTTTCTCCTTTAAGTCAATGTTTGGCTGTCACTTTCATATTGAAGCCTTTTTCAACACTGCAAGCTGCCCCTGACCCAAACTTGGCATCAGAATCCCTCTTGCCCTACTCCTCCGTTGTCTCCAAAGCATGTGTTCCTGTTACTATATTTATCATTTGGAGTTCATCACATCTCACTAAATCATAAATTCCAGGGTTAGAAGCATCCTGAATGTTAGACCATAGAGCAATGCCTGACATGGTTACCTTCCAAATACTGGCTGAAGGGATTTTCTCAGCATGTAGCTCAGTCTCAGCTTGAGGGGTCTCCCTCTGGTTCTTGGATAGTCTTGGCCTCTTCATGAGCAGCTGCAGCCCGAGGTGTGCAGCCTTGAACACTTCTATTTGAAGTTATGATGGACTCCTCCAAATTGAGTGCAATCTGTTCAGAGTTCCCAAGAGCTGTCAAAATACATATAAATAACACCCATATGATTTGGAAACACAACCAAATCTCAGCACTAAACATAATCAGTTTAACAGCCTGTAATTTGAGCACAGTTCTATCTTGAAGTCTACAACAAGAAATCTCAACGCCCATGGGAAACAGTACTCACAACTGCAAAACACTTCCTTTTGTGTGCAAGGATTATGAGCAATTCTTTACCTAATAACACTGCCTCAGGGTGTCTTTTCCCTTCTGTCTTGGAATCCAATGTGGAACTGAGGGAAATCCCTGTTCTGAAACTTCCTTTTCCTGGGAGCAGAGTAATCCATATTTAAAGTAAGTGATCCTTTAAAGCCCATGCCCTTATATGCTCTATGATCCAATCTTACAGTTTCTTCACCAGAAAACCAAGCTGGACCAGTTCTGTCTTACCATTACTATAACCCTTGCTCATATGTATTTTCACTTTGGAATTTCTAATTTCCAAATGAGAGTCTCCCCTTTATTTTCATGTTCGAGGGAAATCCCTCCTCCTCTAGGCTTCAGAACTTGGTATTCCACCTTGCTTATCCTTTTTTTTTTATAAAGCTTTTATTTAAAGAATATAAATTTCCAAAGTACAGCTTATGGATTACAATGGCTCCCCCCCCATAACTTCC
Organism: Sylvilagus floridanus; assembly: GCA_949820135.1. Lineage (NCBI taxonomy): Eukaryota > Metazoa > Chordata > Mammalia > Lagomorpha > Leporidae > Sylvilagus > Sylvilagus floridanus. The sequence continues at coordinate 109,413,108 of OX463226.1, forward strand.
CTCCCACCAGCTAACCTCCTCTTTCCTGCTCCCTCTCCCCTTGCATTCACCTCAAGATTCATTTTCAATTCTCTTTATACACAGAAGATCAGTTTAGTACATATTACGTAAAGATTTCAACAGTTTGCCCTCACATAGAGACACAATGTGAAAATACTGTTGGAGTACTAGTTATAGTATTAATTCACAATGTACAGCACATTAAGGACAGAGAGCCTACATGATATTTTTTTTAAAAAATTGATTAATTATCTATCAATTTCCAATTTAACACCAAGATTTTTTAATCATTTGCAATTATCTTTATATACAGAAGATCGATTCAGTATATACTAAGTAAAGATTTCATCAGTTTTCACCCACACAGAAACACAAAGTGTAAAGTACTGTTTGAGTACTAGATATAGCATTACTTCACATTGGATAACACATTAAGGACAGATCCCTCATGAGACGTAACTACACAGTGACTCCTGATGTTGATTTAACAATTTGACACTCTTGTTTATGGCGTCAGGAATTTCCCAAGGCTCTAGTCATGAGTTGCCGAGGCTATGGAAGCCTGTAGGGTTCGCTGACTTCGATCTTATTCCGACAGGGTCATAATCAAAGTGGAAGTTCTCTCCTCCCTTCAGAGAAAGGGACCTCCTTCTTTGATGGCCCCATTCTTTCTACTGGGATCCCACTCGCAGAGATCTTTCATTTAGGTCTTCTTTTTTTTTTTTTTTTCAGAGTGCCTTGGCTTTCCATGCCTAAAATATTCTCATGGACTCTTAAGCCAAATCCGAATGCCTTAAGGGCTGATTCTGAGGCCAGAGTGCTATTTAGGACATCTGCCCTTCTATGAGTCTGCTGTGTATCTCGCTTCCCATGTTGGATCATTCTCTCCCTTTTTCATTCTATCAGTTAGTATTGGCAGACACTAGTCTTGTTTGTGTGATCCCTTTGACTCTTAGACCTATCAGTGTGATGAATTGTGAACTGAAATTGATCACTTGGAGTAGTGAGATGGCCTTGGTACATGCCACCTTGATGGGATTGAATTGGAATCCCCTGGCAAGATTCTAACTCCATCATTTGGGGCAGGTCCTATTGAGCATGTCCCAAATTGTACATCTCCACCTTGCTTATTCTTTGTTAAAGTTTTATTTAATTATTAGAGAGATGGAGTGACAGCGAGAGAGAGAGAGGGAGAGAGAGGGAGAGAGAGAGAGAGAATGAGCAAGTGAGCTTCTACCTGCTGGTTCACTCCCCGAATGCTTCCAATCATCAAGGGATGGGGGTCAGGCTGAAAACAGAAGTCTGGGACTCTGTCCAGCTCACCCACCTGGTGGCAGGAACCTAGGTACTTGGGCCATCACCATCTGCTGCCTTCAAAGCACATTTGTTGGGAAGCTGGATCAAAATCAGAGTCAGCCATTCCAAAATGGAATGTGTGTATCCCAAGTAACAGCTTAAGCCTCTGTATCACAACACCCACCCTTCCTACTTACCAAGACTGTTCCATTAGGGATCAGAAGAAAGTTGGGACATCCTAACTGTGAACTCAAAATCCACTCTCTTCAACTTATAAATTCACTGATATCAAGCAAATCTCCTATTCTGATAGCAACATGAATATTCCTAGTTTAACCTCTTTTTCAGCTACATCAGAGTCTGTCCCTAATTCCTCTGAAATGTTAATTCTGCCAGATGTTTCCTCACTTCTTCAGCTGGAGTTTGCAACTTCAAACCACTCAAGTGAAAGGTGGAAGAGCCCCATTTTCTGAATCTGAAAGTCTCCTGATTCTCTGCTTTCATTTCCCCATAGTTTCTATATTGATTTTAGTAATCGTTTTTTCCACCGTTCCTGTAACTCACTGAATTCCTAAAGTTCCCTTTTCAAAATTCAAATGACAACTCTCAGTGCACATGCAAATAATTGTGCTCAGTGGTCAAGCAAACCTATATGGTTCCCTTTGGCTCTAGGAACCGCTTCTGCTCTGCAGCAGGGAATTCCAAACTTTGGTTCTCTTGAAATCCCCTTGTGCAACTGTGAGTCGCAGCAAATAAATTGGAGAGAAATAAGTGAAGAAAATTCTCTTTAAAACAAGAGCCCCTTGTGCTTCACAATCTGCAATTCCAAATTTGAATTTCCACTAAAAATGCTGAAAAAACATGCCTACCTCTTATCCGTGTCTAAAAGTCAGGAAAACAGAAAAGATAATCCAGGGTTGTGAAGACCATGCCCATTAAGCCAGTCCAAATATCTGTGCATTGGAAGTCCACTGGCTTTAGTGTTAGCCCTCTCTGGCCTTCAATCTAAATTCCCATCCCTCCCAGACCAGACTCTTCCTCACTCCACATGGAATGTGGCCTAGCACACAGGCAGCTGCTGGTTCAGAGTCTGCTCTGGCACAGGAAATCCCCATCCCTGCCAAAATGAGTTTTTGCCTGTCCCTTTTCCAGCACAAAAGCCATGTTCCCTCCATGTGGAACATTGTCCATAAGATTTACAACTGTTCCTTCCATTTGAGGTTCCCAAGAGAGTCTGCCTCCCAAATTGCAGTCCTCTGTGCGTGTCATCACCTGGCACTTCAAATTATGGCAGACATTAGAATCCTTGATTCTGCTATTAACATATCCTGCTACAAATCCTCGGGAGGGCTATGCAGAGTGTACACAGCATACTGGACCTTCAATACCACACATGTACTTGACCATAAGCACAAATGTGCTGTCGAGCTGAACTGAACCACAAGTGAACTTGAACCATCAAATTTAAAGCCTAGAAGTGCAACAGGCCTAGTAATCATTTTGATCCCCTCCCTCTAGATCTTATTGGTGTTTTTAGCCTTCTACTCCCCATTACACAGACAATGAAACAGAAACATGGATATGTGAATACAAAGTCCACTTTATCATGAATGAATCAAATTTGGCTGTCACCTGGAGCCTCCACTGTGTAAGGGGAAAGCTAAATCTCAGACCAAGAGTAAGACAACTACAAATAGCCCCCCAAGTACAGACTGTTGTCCATGAAAATGCTTCCACTCCATTCCTGCATATGGCTAAAGCAGTAAGTATACAATTATGCAGTAAGTATTTGTACTTGTAAAGCAACCAAACAAGGGTAAAAATGTTTGGGATCCTGCCAGGTATTATTTAGAAAAAAAGTATACATTTTATAAAATATGAAATGTGAGTAAATATGGGGAAAGGTAGTTAAAACCTATACTCTTATACAAGTTGATATCTGACTAATATTCCACCCAAATGAACCCTGTTTGAATTTGGAGTTGCATTCAACTACAATTAACCAAAAATACAACTACAGTTATTTACAGAACAGTCTTGTTGGTCTCACACAACAAGATGTGAAAGACCAGGGGCTCCAGGCCTAAAGCAGCTCTTCTATGGCATCCCATCATTTCATTGCTCTCTCGGTTTGGCCATCATCAGTGGGCTTTCTCATCTCCATGGCAACAGAGGGAGACTGATGAGGATCTGTGAATAGCAGGGTAAGCCATCAGAGTCAATCCATTTTAGATTTACCTTAAGAACTATCAGCTGCCTCTGTTTATGTTATCACTAATCAGAACTGGGTCAAGAGGCAGCTCTTGGTTCTAGGAGAATTTAAGTGAAGTATGTTTGTATTTCTTTTCCCTAGTAGAGAAAGTCAGGAGATAAGGGTTTACAAATGGTTTAGCCAACCTGAAATTTCCAATCAACAAGTTACAGCTCAGTAGTTTACATACAAATCACATGTATCTCTGTCTCTTACACACATACACACACATACACACACACGGGGTGGGGGATAATTTCATATTTAAAGCTACCAGAATTCAGTTAACAAGATTTTTTAAAACAGTACAAAAAATAAAAATTATCATAATTTAATAAGTAATAAAGATTGTGTACCTATATGAGAAAGAGAAAATGATGGAAGCAGAAAATTCCAACTATGATGTTCAGAAAGGACAACAAGTTAGGAAGAATGCAGTTACATGTTTTGGTTCTAGAACTGACTGGGTATAATGTCTATGTCAACCCCTATAGTATGAAGAAGACATTTCCCCAAAACCTTTCCAATCCATATCAGTGGTTCCAGCACTCTTCCAAAAGGAAACTTAGGAACCACTATGGGGGGGGGGTGCTACTTATTGATTTACCAAGATAGGACATACTGCCCACTATCGCCACAATATAAAAGAAAGGCCATTTTGATTGACAGTGTTTTGTCCTTGTTTTTTCTATTCCTCAAAGGACTGCAAAACAATGTATAAGTGACTTACCTAAGACTTAATTACCTTAAGCTGTTCTCTGCATTGTACCTTTTTGCTCATAGGCACCAAATTGATGGTCACTACTTTGTTGATCATTAGAGGCTTAACCCTTCGTGTGGGCTGTTTGACCAGACAAGTTTACCAACAGTTTCAAGGAAAAAAAGGATTCCTTTACAGCATTTCATGTCTTAGATAACATTAACCTTGGATATCCAGCCCTGAAAGTTTTACCCCTAGTCTAGCCTTTGGTCTACCCCCAGTTTTCTGTCTTTAGAATGGAGTTGAGGGAGTGCCCTAACCACAATTCATGCGGTGTTAGTCAACAAAAACAATCTGGAGGCATGCCTAATATTATGTAAGTGACTGTTGCTGTAGGGAACTACTTTATAAAACTTATTCTCCAGTGTTCTGTTATCTACTGAAACTTTTCAATGAGTTCTGAGTCAAAGAAAGTCTAGTTCATGTTAAGTAGTAGGTTCTACCCTTCTAGTAACTCCAACTTTGTCCAGCTTAGTTCTTCTTTTTCTTTTTCATCAATGGATATTCTTCATAAGATTTAATTTCATGAGATTATTTTATTGCTGGGATAAAATGATAAAAATACCTTTGAAAACCAATAATATAAAATACCTCAACCATTGGATATTTCCTGCAAACATAAATTGAATTCAATTATTTAACAAATTTTATACCTATGTGAATTTTCTTTTTTCTTTCTTTTTTTTTTTTTTTTACAGGCAGAGTGGACAGTGAGAGAGAGAGACAGAGAGAAAGGTCTTCCTTTTGCCGTTGGTTCACCCTCCAATGGCCACCGTGGTCGGCGCGCTGCGGCCGGCGCACCGCGCTCATCCGATGGCAGGAGCCAGGAGCCAGGTGCTTTTCCTGGTCTCCCCATGGGGTGCAGGGCCCAAGCACCTGGGCCATCCTCCACTGCACTCCTGGGCCACAGCAGAGGGCTGGCCTGGAAGAGGGGCAACCGGGACAGAATCCGGTGCCCCGACCGGGACTAGAACCCGGTGTGCCGGCGCCGCAAGGCGGAGGATTAGCCTGTTGAGCCACGGCGCCGGCCTATGTGAATTTTCAAATAAGAATCACAATGCTGAATTTTGAAAATCCTACATAATAAATGTATAAAACATTTTATTGCACAAATGGATTGACAGTACTTATTACATCTTTGTAGGATTTTTCCAATAAGGACAGAAAGAAAAATGGGATTTGCCTTCTCACAAAAAAGTATTGCATCTCTTGAGTAAGGAAAAAATAGAAAGCATTACATATCACCAAAGTGAAACAAAAATCTATTTCTGAATATACAGATCCAAGGTCATATTAATTTAGGTACATAGTTAAAAATTTGCCATATATAGAGTGAAAACTTGCAAGCTTAATATTAATGGGGAGAGACAGTGACATAGTTATTACGACTCCCACACACATCCCAGCATGTCCTTCTCTCACTCTTTCACATTTCTTCCCTTTCTTTGACTTCTTTTTACTCTTCTTTATCACACCTATTCCCATAACTCAAACCTGAGTCTTCTTTTGTGTTGATTTATGTGTTTAATGGCAGCTTTCTGCCCACACTAGACACATGAAAAACTCAATTTCTCTCATTTGATGAACTGATCAGTTATCTCCCACACACTTATGTTAGATGTAGAGACACACAGATAAAAAGAGAGTCCAACCTCTGCCTTCCAGAAGCTTACAATCAATTGCTACAACACAACTGAGACAAGATACTCTGTGTACACAAGGGAAAATTGCTTAACTCTGTCAGGAAGGGCGAGGAAGGCTTCCCAGTAGACATGACATTTGAATTGATTTTAGAATGAGGAGTTCACCTTACAGACAAGGGGCTACAGAGGGAAGCACAGAATGAGTTCATAGAAACACAAAATAGCATGAGACACTGGGAAAACTGCAAGTACATCAACCTATACTTTCACAAATTTCAAGCAAGTTACAGCAGTAAGGAGGTGATAAATGAGATGGGCAGCAAAAACTTTAGGTACCATGATGGAGAATTTGAATTTGATCTATGAGAATGTAAGAGGTTTCTAATGAATTTTTCACCAGTGAAGTGATTGATAGACATGTTTTATAAAAATCAGTCAGGCTACAGTATAGAGAATAGTTTAGTACAGAAGAGAGGCAAGGAGAACAATGAAGGGGTTACTGAAGTAAACCAGTAAAAAAAAAAAATAAGGAGCACTTGAATTAGGGTAGTGGAAATAGGAAGTCATTCTGAATTGCAGGAAGGGCAGTGATGAAGATGCTTCAAAGAGTTCATGGAGAATAGAGGTAAATGAGGTTTTTTTTGTTGTGAAAATTTTTAAATACATGCATAGTTAATTTATAATATGCATATGCACTTTTCATGAACTTTTTGAAATATATTCATATTGGGAAGCTTGATATCATTCTTATGTGACGGATGCCATGTCATCTTTCCCCAGAGCACTTCACCACAGAACATTGCAGGAGACAGCAATCATCTTTGAGCAAAGACTTAAGAATATAAATTGATCTGGTTAGCCATACTCCTCCAAAATCCCAACACAGAACTTCTACGTCTTCCCACTACCAAATCAACAAAATGTCCTTACTCTGTATGTACACTTTCACTCTGATTTTCTTCTGCTACAGATGGAGGAACTTTCCAAGCTTCTAGCAGGAACAAATCTATCAATGTGTGCTCTGTATCCCACCTCTCTCACAGAGTCATGAACTTCTCTTCCACAGGGATCTCTCTCACAAAAGCATCCCCAATCTGTTCCTATCTACCGGATCATTCTTAGCCTGTGAACATGCTATAAAGTCTCCTTTCCTTAAGAAAATAAAACTATCAATGCTGTACTTTCCTTCCCTCAAAGTCCTCTTTAAAATGGTAGTCTAATTCATCTCACATTGACTTTTGAAAATTGTTAATTAAGCCAATATATAAAAACTGATCTTTAATAATGCCTCAACCCCTCAACCTCTTGGTTCTCACCCCTCTCAATTGTCAAACAGACCATATCCTCTGAAGTCTCCATATCTTTGTTTGTTTTGTTATGTCAGCAGGGAATGCCTTTTCGACCTTCTCTTATTATGAATATATCATTAATTATTCAAAGTAGTTTAGAAACCAACTATTCCATAAAGTCTTTTTCAGCCCCTTCAGTCAGGTTAATAATTTTCCTCTTCATTCTCTACTTATAGCTCTATAATTAGGCCCTTGTCTATTCTGCCTAGAATTATAGTTTACAATTCAAACCTCAAGGCCATCATTCGTAATTTAGAATTCAAGGTCAGATTTCTGACACCCACAATAAATTATAAGATTTGTAAAAGGAGGACCCTTATATTATCATTTCCCTCATAGTTGAATCTGGCACTATGCTCAGTTTATAACAGATGCTTTTTCGCCTAAGTAGGTTAATTAATTAATAAGTGGATTACATGAAAGATAAAGATACATAAATGAAAGTGTTTATGCTCAGAAACTTGATTTTAATTAGCTTTTTATATTAAAATTTTATTCTACAACATGCTCCTAGATCTTCAATACTGTCAAAAACTTGATAAAAATTCATCAATCCCTTACCTTCTACAGTACTATCTGCTAAGAATGAACATAAGAAAAGAAGCTGGATATAAAATCTTCTTCCACAGGGGAAAAGATCAACAGGTTCCAAATAACCATCTCATATTCCATCTTCAAGTTGTAAGTTTTAATCCAGTCCAGGCAGCAGAGCACAAATGTTGTAGTTAATTCAGTAGTTAATTCAACTCCACTTTACCCAGTATATTTAAACATATTTATTGCTTAAGATGGAGTTTACTTTGCAGTTTTAAATGATGTGTGGGTTAGCTTTTCGTGCGTAACAAACCATCCCCAAACCTAATGGCTCATAATTCCATGCGTTGACAGCTTGAGCTGGGCTCAGCTGGATGATTCTGGGCTGTGCTCACTCATGTGTTTTGAATCCACAACCAGGTCAACTGAATTCTGGCTGGGCCTCTGCTGAGAAGATGCATGTTTGATCCTGTGTCATCTCTGGGGGTTCAAGAGACAAATTTGTGCATCACTTCTGCTATCCCCGATCAGCCAAAGAAAAGTCACAAAGGCAGCCCTGTGTGCCAATGAAAGGAGCAGCCTCCACCGTTAATCAAATACATAGCAAAATCATGCTGTGAAAGGTGTATCAGGAGGATTGAAGTTTTTTAGTCATTTTTACTCAACACACCACAAATAACCCTAACCCCATGAGGATATACTGAACATTTAATATATTGTTTCTAAGCTCAGAAAACATATAGTTTAATGTCAGAAGTAGACATTTGCCAGGCAATAGAATATGATAAACTGTATATGCTATTTCCTCTTTTTGGAACACTCTATCTCATATCCATGATACTCCCTTAACTTCTCAAATAAACATTACTTTTCTCTGGAAAACCATGACAGGAAACAATCTTGTCCTAATAGTTTAAGTTGACCTTTTGTCTATTTTACACGTAAACAACTTTTTTATCTGTGTTCTTACTGAATTGCCACTTAGAAGTTCTAGTACAATGAAACATAGGCCATTCTACTGGCACAAATTAATTTACAAAAACGGTAAAAGAAAGAGAATAAAATCATAAATTGTACTTCATTCTTTATGTCACACATTACATCATGAGATTTCATATTTGTGCCACTTGGTAATGTCTGTTAGAGAACAGATGGAAAGCATAGAGGTTTCAAATATGAGGAGGAGTGACTTAATCAGATTTGTACATTAGAAAAATCACTTGTTCTGGATTGTAGACAGAAATCCATTCAGAAGCAAGTTTCATAATCTCAATGAAAAATGATGAGGATAGCTGAGGATGGGAAGACATTGCAAAATTTGAGAGCTTTGTGCGATGCTGAGTCCCTACAAAATGTTTGATTTGTAGCTGGGAGTGAGGAAGAAAAAAAAGTCAAAGATGTATTCTAGGTTTCTAGTTCAAGACACTGGGACTAGTTAAGTCCATCAATGAAAGAGAATTTTTGTGGACACAAGAAGCTTCCATAGCCTTGGCAGCTCTTGACAAGAGCCTCGGGTGACCATTGACATCATAAATAAGAGTGTCAATTGTTAAAGCAACAACAGGTGTCACTGTGCACTTGCTCCCCATGTAGGACATCTGTCCTTAATGTGTTGTACTATGAGAGTTAACAGTAAAACTAGCCTTCAAACAGTACTTTGTACTTTGTGTGTCTGTGTGGGTGCGAACTATTGAAATCTTTACTTAGTATAGAGTTGATATGTATATAAAGATAATTAAAAACGAATCTTAATGAAGAATGAGATGGGAGAGGGAGTAGGAGGTGGGTTGATTTGAGGGCTGGTATGGGGGGAAGAACTGCTATAATCCAAAAGTTGTACTTATGAAATTTATATTTATTAAATAGAAGCTTTCTATAAAACATATAGTATTCTGATAAAAAAAGGGTAACTTTAAAGATAATATATGAACTCTTTCAGAAAGGTTTATTTTCAGCTTTGTACAATAAATGTGGACAAAATGAGCTTCTGAACTGGGCAGTAATGTGGCTTCTTGTTGTTCTCACTCCAGTTCTCTGTTGGCGATGAACAAAGGTCTTAAACCCTCTGGGGTATGATCTCTGTAGAGAATTTGATAAAATCTATGGACTTTATCACTAGAAAAGAATATTATGAACCACACAATTTAATAAGTTCACCAGGCCCCTAGACCTTCTGCCAATGAATTCCACATTAAGGTTTCCTGTTCAAGTAATTAATGTGTTGACATTACTCCAAGTTAGATCCCCCCCAAGAAGAGGACAAACATGAATGAAGCACCATGCTTAGAAGACTAAGGTTCAACGTGTGAGGGAATCAGCCTACTCAGCCAAATAGTCTCATCATCTAATAATGTGATGTTAAAATACTACAAGTATCCAATCTTACATTTAATTACATTTTATTTACTTGTTTTTTTTTGTCAACATCTCCCTTATAATGAGATTTTCACTGAAAGATTTCTTAAAAAATTCAATTTGCCCTCATGCATCTGTGGAAGCAAATTCTGTGCTTACGCTTCATCACTGCCATGCTCTTTCCTCCTTGAAGAAAGCATTTTTGAAATTGTGAGGAACAATCATGCATTGGAGGGACTGAAGGGCTACACAGGGGTGAAGAAGGTGTTAGAAAGGAAGCTAATTAATTCTTTTGACTTGAGTAAGAATGCTAAGGTTCAAATTACTAGAACTTAACTCTACAAAAATTCAGCACCTTATTTAGCATATTAAATCCCCTCAATTAATTATTGTATAAATAAACAATTTCTTTTCACATTCATGATTTGGATTCCAACCAAAAAATTGAAACAATTTGATAATTATACATCAAGTGAAAAAAAGATTCTGGAAGAATAATAAAATTATTGTACTATACTCCACTCTCTATTAACCCTGTTTTTCATACAGAATCAACAATGCCTGGAAGTGTTCAAGCAGACATCACGTGAAGCAGGTATTGGTAATCAGGTCATTAAACAGGTAACCTGGGCAGTGACAATGCAGTCTCTACAGTGCTGCAGACATCAGAGACAGCTCACTTCAATATTTTCTAAACCAGTTCACAGATGGGCACTTTAATGATGGAATCAATATGTTGGAGGAAGAGAATCCAGATTTTAAATTATTGCTTTATCCAACATATTTACAATGCTTTCCCTTTCCTGTATATATATTACAATGATGACATACTACAATGATTTAGTTAGGAAAAAAAGAATGTGCAAATCTCTCCCTTGTGAATTTCTATGTAAAGAATAATGAAAACATAGTCATTTTTGTTTGCATAGCTATTTCATGTTCTGTTGAATGATCTATAAGGGAGTTACTATTTACATTTCTGCTCCTTTTCTTCTTGTACAAAAGAAATTGCTCATCTATAATTACAATTATATAGTAAGGATTTTTTATTGAATTTTCCTTTTCAACAGAATTGATTTCTTTGACTCTAGAAGCAAAAAACTAGAAGGTAGAATCTGGCATAAAAGGAATATTTGACCATATGCTTATATCATTTGCTATAATCTTAACTCAACTGGAATACTAATTGCTTTTGGCTTCTCATACAGATGAAAGGGCATGTTTACCAATGGAAAAGAAGACAGTAACTATTCAAAACAGGTATATAAGTTCACTCTAAGATTCACTTGAATCTTTAACTGAACAAATTGTGCAAAAGAAAAACCAGAGATAAGCACTTGACACAGTAAACAACATTTCAGCTTGAAGAAAATTAGCATATAGCACAAGAAATTAGGCACAGCAATGTTCCTGTCTGCATTTGTCATCTGGGTTAGGAACAAAGACAGTGAATGACTATGTCCAGCTTGCTTATGAACTATAAAACAAACACAGAGGATCCAAATAACTTTATTCATTTCTGGACACAGAGTATGCCAAGATTTCTAACACATGTATATGTGGTCACAAGGAAGGCTGCTTTGGTAACTGTGGATGACTCCACTTATCTCTTTAGTGACTATGAGAAAAGTAAAGGGCATCATCTGTGTAATACCGGTTTGGAAGACCATTGTAAGATCCCCTCTCCTGGCTTGAAATTAGTTTGGTGTGCTTGTTTACCTTGCACTAGTCACTGTCTCCTGAGATGTGTGATGAGAAGCCTATTTGTAATCATGCGAATTCCTTCCTGCATTTTGACAGGTGTGCTTTGAGCTTTTTAAGGTGATGAGGGTAATGATTTACCTGTGACATTTCACTGTCTGGTAAAGAAAAAAAATGGCACCATTCTTACATGATCCAGACGTGAAAATGGTGCAGCCTGTTGAAGGCTATGGCAGAAAAAGCCCCATAATAAATTAAAAAGTAGATCATGATGCATGGTATTTTGACCACCATATGCTACAACTATTAGTATTGTTATAACCATGGTAGATACCTTTGTCTTTGTAAAATTCTGACACTTCAAATGCAATGTCATATATTTTTCTTATAAAGACAGTTATTAGCAAATATTAAAATGCTCATTTAGTATTTCGACATGAAGCTGTAGCGCATGACTATTGGTGTAAAAGTCTTCTTTCTCAAAAAGGCTGAAGCCAATTTTGAGTAGATATGTCTCTAATTAAATACACAGACATATTTTTCTTTAAAAAATAAAAACTATGGTAAAATTTCACAAAATAGACAAGTCAGCTAAAAGAAAACTGGAAGTAAATATATACTACTGAACCAAATAATAAAATAAATTTTGTTTGTTGGGTTATACTGAGGTATGTTCTAAACTTACCAATAATTGTTCTTGTGATCTAAATGATGATTATTAAAATGGGCAAGACAAAATTCTTATTCATATTCCACTAAAATCCTGAATAAATATTAATAAAGAAAACAATCTCATGTGAAACCAGTATTCAGAAAATTCACTCTAAAATCTACTACTTTCATTGTAAGTTCTTGGGCCAAATGAGCATTTTAAAAGCAATACAATTCCATACACCTCTCAAAAGCACTTTCCTGCTTGGGAAGATGTTATATATTTCAAACCCACAATCCCCAGCAGCAATGTTTCATTATAGTTTTAAATAACACAAAACTCACATAACTTTTGCCTGACAGAAGTTCAGAAAAAGTTGTGTCCACCTGAGCTTCAATATAGCACTTAAATGATATCTAGATTGAACCTGGAGTAAGAAAATTAACCCTGCTCTAAAAATAAAAGAGATGCAATGTTATACTGTCTTTTAAATTCTCTCTTCAATTAGTTCTCCTATGATCTAGGTCTTTAAAAAAGTAAGGCATCACAGAATGACCTTTATCATGTCACCATGTTAATGAATCTTTTAATATTTCATGATTTCAAATATTGCCAAAATACTAATAATGTCCTTTAATATTTTCTATGTGTACAAAGTGTACATATTAGTGACGTCAGAGCCACAATGAAATGGTGTAGAAAAATTGGAAGGTAGTTTCTAAAAATAAATGTTTAAAAAATAAAGAACCAGATAGAATATTTTGCAATTGTATGGTTATTTCATCTTAAACAGAAATATGAAATGACTATCAAAGTGACTGAGATGCTGAAGATTCATGTGTTTTTGCCTTTTGTGTAGATGCCAATAGTCTTAAAATATTAAATCTCTTATTGTTTATCTGTACTCATGGTCCAATGCTACTTTACTAATATTCCTTCTACATTTGCAGTGAATCTAGGTCATGCAAGGAAGGAAAAGGAGAAAGAAAAGAGAAGGAAAGAGTTGTATCAATGGCATGTCTCAACTGGATTCAAAGTCATCAAATCTTTCTGGGGACCTTAGATTAAACTAAAGAGATTATGAGAGACAGTCAGTCTACATAGATGTTCCACTGAGACCCAAAAACTGTTGCTAGACTCCCTAGAAAAGTTGAAAAGTCTGGCACGGATCCCAGTATATTTCAGTCATGACTATCTTAATTAATTATTTCCAGAGTGGAAAAGACTTAGATTTGGGTCACACAACTCTGTAGAGATCATTGAAATGTTTTACAACAGAGAAAGAAAGGAAAATATTTGAAATGCAGCTTCATTATCATAACAAACTATCTTAGAAAATAGTTACTGTATGAAATCACTTAGATCTCAATATTTTTGGATAATACTATCTTTATTCCTGAGCCAATCTGACAAACAACAGTACAATTTTATTTGAATATTAAACTTTTCAATTAACAACTGTTCATTCATACCCCCAGATGCTTCACTTCTTAATTCAAAGTAAGGCTATGTTCTGCATTTGGTTTGAGGATTTCCAACACAAATCTGAGCGATTTCTTCTGGGAATTCTTGTGGCTCCAAATGCCCTGAAGCTTAAGCAAGGCAACTCCTGTCCTCAGCAAATGAGAGGACAATAACATTCAATTGGCAAAAACAATACTCAGGTTTCAAAAGCCAGTAAATGTTATGTTTCCTGTTTCTTTTCATTATATTGGCGGGGGGGGGGGGGGGGGGATGAAGGAAAGAATCCACAGAGCACACTCCCACACTCCCTGGCCCAACTTGAATATCTCCAAATTCAGCCATCTGGTTCCTCTGTCTTTTCCTTTTCTTGAATCACTCTCATTTGTACCTCTATCCACTAAATTAGAGAAGTGTGTAATATTGTGTATATTGAGGATACAGAATAACGAAGACCAGAGTCTACAGATCAACTAAATTTTTAACCAACTTTTAATTTAGTGTTTCAAATTGCCTAGAACTCCTCATACCTCTCAGATTGTCCTCCAACCATCTTTATATTATTTGTAGATCTTTCTCAACTGTTTACTTTTTTTTTCTTTTTACCTAAACAAAATATTTTCTTCCATTCTCAAATTTCATTTACTCTTCTCCATTGAAAAAGCTTTTTTCTCAGGCTTTCTGCTCACAATGAGTATAACAAATTGTTTCCTCCATTGTCATCTCATGATGCAATAGCTGCACTAATCTTTCAGGAAAAAAGATGATTCAGAAAAGGACCAATCTCTTTAATATGGAACTTTCTTTCCGCTCAGTGTTATCTAGAGAAGTCTTGAAATAAAGACTAAGTGGCTTGAAAAGTAAGACTGTCATCGGATCAGATGCAAAGCCCTGCCCATGAAACACTAGTTCCAAACACCAATTCTCAAAAACAATGTCATAGGCAGCCAGTTCTGAGGATTCTCAAAGTTACTACATTCTCTTGTGGTTGAATACCTGAGGAATTTTAATCCACAGTTGCAGACACAGCAGAGAAAACACTCCTACTAAATAGGACTCTTAGGGCCCTGTTTCACAAATGTGGTTAAGACACTATTTCAATTTTCAAGAGGTCTTACTTTGCCTTCTTAACACCCAAATGTATATACATATATATCATTTTAGACAGTTCTTCAATAGAGCAGTAAGAATTATGATGTCTTTTTCCAGTTGATGGCTTCATAGATTAACTGCCTGTCCCATATGTCTTGTTGAAAAGGTTAATGTAACCTGCCCCATCATCATGTCCACACATGGATTTTTTCACCTTTTTCACTCTATATCTAAGAAATAAATAACACCATTTATTTATGTAATTCAATGACTTCAAATATATGGGCTACTCTTACTTGCTACCTGGAGACAATGCTTTGTGATTGCTTAGATTTAGTCACATATACTACACAAAGCAGAGAGGAAGAATCTAGAAGTCTATAATAGGAGAGATATTACAGAAATCAAGTATAAAACTAACTATTAAACCAAGTGATTTGAATGGATATTGTTAGGCTATGATTTATGAAAAATATAATACTGTAAGTCAGGAATATATTAAAGAAATCTAATGTTGTAGTATAAGCACTGTTTATTTGAGTCAACATGCTTATGATGCATTTAAAGATTTTCATTTTCTCTCATTAATTTTCCCTGAAAGTTTGTCAGAAATTAATAATGAAAAAGGGATTTGTACTTTATTTTTAAAATTGAGTTTTAATTGAAATTTTAAATGAAAAGTAGAGACAAAGGGGGTGGGGCAGCCTCTCTCATCAAGTTTTTACTCCCCCAAATACCCACAACAGCTAGGGCTGAGACAGGGTAAAGCCAGGAGCCAGGAACTTCACCCAGGTCTTCCACTTGAGCTACAGGTACCTATGAACTTGAGCTACCAACTACCAGCTCCCAGTCTTGTGCTCTAGCAGAAAACTGGAATCAGAAGTGCAGACAGCACTTGAACCAGGTACACAGATATTGGATGCAGACATTCCAAACAATGTCTTAACTTCTGCACCAAATGTTTGCCCAGGATATATACATTATAAGTCCGTGGTTTAAAATTTGGGGATAAATTTTCAAAAGTAATTCACAGAAATAATTATGCTAGAATAAATAGTTTATGATGAAAAATAGCAAATTCTGTTTCATCTCTCCCTACTACCAATTCACAAAGTCCAGCTACTTTCAACTCTTTCAACTTTTTTCCAATATTTAACGCTATAATTTTTAAATGTACATAAACTTCTACCTTAACTTCTCAATTTTAGGCATTATCTGTCAACTTCCTTTTATAGTGGATCAAAGATTATCTCCTTTATGCAGCCATCAATTCACATCTGACCTATCCATCCACCTTCACATTCCCAATTATTATACGTCTATGTTAACATATTAAATACAATATTAACATATGATTCAGTATGTAGTAGGCTGACCTATAACTGTATTAAATAAAGGCAAGCATTTACCTTATCATGTGTGAGTAAGTGATATGTAAAGCAGACATGAGTAATATTTATGCATGTCTATGCAAGTGTGTGTGAAGAAACACATACATATATGTAAAACCTCATGCACCTGTTTGCTTCTCTCCCCTATAATTTTCAGCATTATTCTCCTGTGTTGAGTGTCCCCTTTCAATAACTGTATGACTTTTGTTTCTTAGTTTACTCACTATTTTGCAAAAAATATATGTCCTAATTAACACTTCTATGTAAAACATAATAACTATCACAATATAATCAGAAAATAACTCTCAAAAATAAAGAAAATATTTAAGATACTTCACTGGAGAAGATGTACAAGTGACAAATATGCACAGAGAGAAATACCCAATATCAGTAGTCACTAGGTAAATTCAAATTAAAGTCTCCACAACATACCACTGCAGGTCTATTAGAATGGAAAATTACAAAGATGGCAACAGCAAGTGGTGGCAAGGATATGAAGCATCTAAAAATCACATAAGCTGCCGATAGAAATGAAAAATGTTACAGCCCCTTTGGAAAATAGTCTGGTAGGTTCTTATAATGTTAAACATAATTTCTAGAAGACCCAACAATTCTACTCCAAGTACTCTCTTACAATAAATGAAAAGGTGTAACAACAAAAAGACTTGAATTGCAATGTATGAATAGAAACATTATTCATAACAGCTAAAAATTGGAAACATCATACATGTTCTGCAACTGATGAGTAAAAAACAAATCAAAGTCTATTAACAGAATGGAATATTACTCATCAATTAAAAGGAATAAACTACAGATACATACAACATCACAGATTAATCTTAAAGGTATTAAATGAAATGAAAGAAGTCAAACACAAAAGACAACATGATACATGAGTCCATTTATATTCAATTTTAGAAAGTAGATCAGTGATTGCAAGGGGCTGGACAGAAGGAAAGAACAAATAGGGGCAAGGGGAAATAGCAGGAGGGGTAACAGAGAAGTTGTATATCATAGGCCTAGTGTATCTATTCTGTTAAAACTCACTAACTTCTGAACTTGTGAACTTAAAATTGATAAGTGTTATTACCTATCAGTTATTTCTCAATAAAGTTGATAAAAAAAGATGCAAGGCATACATTGCAAGGCCATAGAAGTATATCTGTAGTATGTTAAGAGAGAAAGTGGATTTATTATTTAATTGGAAAGAAATGGGTGTCCTTGTCAGGTGGTTTAGCAGGAGAATTTCATTTGTGGGAACTAATTTATAAACGTATTAAGAAGAACAGAGCAAATGGGGGAAAGGGGCAGGGTTGGAATGAGCAAAACTGTAGAATAGCAACATCTGGAAGTCACTACCACAGCTAATGCTGGGACAGATGACAAAAGAGAGATGGTATTATCCCATTTTTGAGAGCCAGGACTACCCAAAAGGAACTAGATACAGGTAGGATATGTTCAATGGGAACACCAGAGTAAGGGGTTTTCCAGAAGTATCTAGAACCATTGCCCAAAACACAAAGTCTTCAACAGAGAGGGAAAGCAAGAAATAACCTAAATCCTCCCACTTGCCCACCAAGGCCATTTGTGGACTGAAATTATCAGAAGCCATTTAGCAAGAAAACCAGGGAAATAGATTTTCCAGGATCAGTTTCTATGATACATGGGGGAACAGAAAAAGTATAGTTAAATATGTACAGAAAAGACTGCACAGTCACAGCCATAGCTACTTCCAGTAGACTATGAGTGGGGTCAATTCCTTTCTCATATGCCGTCTTTTTCTTACCTTTTACTGTTTCCTCTTTTTTTTTTTTTTGAGTATAAACTCCTTTATCAATCAATAATGAAGAAAGCAATAAAAAGTGAATCATATAATTTGAAGGTTTCTGCATATTTTGATGGAATAAAATTGGCTACAATAGAGTCCAAAATTTTTCCTCATTTTCTCTTGTTTAAAAATACAGAAATGAAGCTTCTAGGTTGGGCTTAAACTTGACTCTAGTCAGTGAAGGCATTATGTCTTCAGTCATCCCTACTTAATTGCGTTATATCCAGTGTTGTTTTAAAACGTTCCAGCAGAGCTTGGCACATGCTGCTCCCCATCTAGCCAGCTGGAAACACGACCACTCCAGAACAAAGCCAGAAAGAGCAGGCATGAGCAGTGCGATCACACAGCAGTTCAGCTGGTGGCCAGATGCCTTCCACAATTTAACCCAAGGTACTAGGCAAAGGCAATGGGTTGGAAGCCAACCGGGCTTCAAGAAATAGATTTGTGTGATATTTGCATAGTTTCATGAATGCTGCCTTCCCAATTTGACAAGCAAGGATAGTTATTCTGAGAATAAAATATGTGTTAAAAGAGGTCACAGTATGTTTAAAATCTGAGTCCCATCAGGATTCAACCACAGAAATAGAACCAGTAGGAGATGTGTGTGTGTGTGTGTGTGTGTGTGTAGACAGAGAGAGAGCCTTATTACAAAGAAATCAGCTTATGTGATTGTGAAGACTAGCAAGTATTTTCAAAGTTCTGTGGAACGGCAATCAGAAAAGGCAGATCCAGCAAAAGGAGTTGTTGGAATTTCTTCCACCACGAAGAGTCCAGTCCCTTTTAAGGGCTCATCTGAAAAAGTCTGGCCTACCAAAGATAATCTCCATAATATAAAGTCAATGAATTAGAGACTTTAATTATATCTGAAAAATCCTCTCACAGCAGCTCCTAGATTAGTGTTTGACTGAGTAACTAGGAGAAAGCATGGATATTACAACATGATTGTAATCCTCTCTTTTGTCCTTCTAGTTTAGCCTAGGTTGACAAACCAAAAAATTATCACACTCAAAGTCAAATATTTAGGGGGCCGGCTCCGTGGCTCACTTGGTTAATCCTCCAACTGCAGTGGTGGATGGCCCAAGTGCTTGGGCCCCTGTACCCGCATGGCAGACCAGGAGGAAGCCCCTGGCTCCTGGCTTCAGAACAGTGTAGCTCTGGCTGCAGTGGCCATTGCAGGGTGAACCAACCGTAAAGGAAGACCTTTCTCTCTGTCTCTCTCTCTCTCACTAACTCTACCTGTCAAATAAAACAAATTTTTTAAAAAGTCAAATATTTAGGATTCACATACACATGGCATTTGCAGAAAGTTCATGAAAAATATGTAGTATGGAAAATTTGCAAGGATTTAAAAATTTTAGCATCAAAATAAACATCTTTTAATTCTATTTTTCTGTTAAACTTTTTAAAGTTTTTCTGTTAAACTTTTTTAAAAGTTTTTTTTAAAAAAACCTCCTTTTATTCGAGTCTAACATACATTCTTATCATGTCTTCAATATTACATATCTCCCAACTACAAGACAGTATCTATATCCTTTCTAAATCAGTGTATGGCATGTACTCAAAAAATATTTATTGAACGAATGGTATTTTCTTTTATAGGTTCTGCAGTATCAAAACATATTATATCCATTAATTTAAAATTCACTCCATCTCAGATATAAATTAAAATTTAAACTGTATATTATGGAAAGAATAGTAGCATAAAGAATAAAATCCTGATGGCCAGTAAGTGTTCAGGCCTTTCTCCTTCCTCCCATGCACCTCTGTTTTGTCCCCTGGGCTTACTCACACTTCTGCCAGAGTAACTGAAACAGAATGTGCCCACTGTGCCGGCTGTCAAGGTTTAGTTTGGGTTGCATAGTCTGATGCATTATTAGTAGGTTTCTTTGGCTTTTATTTTCTCTTTCTTTTTATAGCACGATGTCTTTCCTGACACACAGGGATAGATGTCCCTAAACTTGTAGCTTTTATCAAGTTCTGTTGTAATTGACTGCCTACCTCATCCTCCCCTACTGCTAATTCCTTATCAACAGGGGCAGTTTCATTTACATTAAAGCCCAAGAGCCAAGTGCATAATTCCTGGAACCCAGTAAGAGTTCAAATATTCATTGAATGATCAAGAAAATGAACAAAGGATGAATTATGCCTTTTGCCTGAAACTCCTAAAGAATCTCAACTTCTTTCATAAGTTTCTAAATAAATACTTGAATTCCTACCACAATCCCATCAGTAATTCCAAAGCAGAGAACAAAAATAAAACTCAGTTGTCAGTGGATTTGTCATTGGCCAATAATAGATCTGCTATTTCTCCAAGGATTATGTATATATCTGGGATTTTAAAGAATTTTTTAAATTAAAAATTTCTCATCTTGATGAGCTCTGCAGACTCAGTGTAGAGAAGCTCAGTATCGATTAATGGAGGCATTTAAAGCTGGGGGAACATGGTCAAATAAATAAACTGCAGGAAAGACTCAATGAGCAGTCTCATATGTCAAGGGCAATCCTTGAGAACACAGGCCTGGATTATGAGAGGTTTCATGCTTGTCTTTCCTGTCATACACTCATTTTCTCTCAGGAGAGCAATTGGAAAGAAAAAAAAAACTTAAGGGATAGAAAAAAAAAAAACAACCTATAATCTATTTCAGGCTTCATTCTGAAAAATAGTAGCTAGAAATCTTCAAACTAATGCCAATATAAAGTCAGGAGGCTCCCACATTCAGCATTCAAGTTCACTGCACTTTGCCCTGGAAAATTTTTGAGACTAATTAAGTAGATATTTTACAAGAATTCCCGACTTGGATAACTTTGAACCAGTTTGTGATAAAAGCTGAAGTTCCAAGTTACTAATTTATAAATAAACCATATTATGCCAAATATGTTTCTCTACTTTTTGGTTGAGTTTTTTTTTTTTAAGATTTATTTATTTGAGAGGAAACAGTTAGAGAGAGAGAGAGAAAGAGGACTTCTATCCACTGGTTCACTGCCCAAATGGCTACAGCCGGGCTCTGATCCTAAGTCAGGAGCCAGGAGCTTCTTCCTGGTCTCTCACGTGGGTGCAGAGGCCCAAGCACTTGGGCCATCTTCCACTACTTTCCTGGGAGCATTAGCAGAGACCTAGATCAGAAGTGAAGTAGCCAGGACATGAAGATCCAGCACACATAGGAAATGCCAGTACCACAAGTGGAGGCTTAGGTTACTATGCCATAGGGTTAGTCCCTTGGTTGAGGTTTTCTGTGTCTCACACATATAGGAGCAGTAAAAGCTGCTAAGGGTCACAGGAGGAATACTTTAAGAAATAGACATTTTATTAACCTTTAAATTAAGGAATCAAATTTCCATCCTCTGATGTTTGCAAGGAGAGACTTTCTCTTATTCTCAGATTCCTACAGCAAAGTTCCTCCAGGGTCTGTGCTCCCCAGATGTACTGCTGCTCAGCTTCCAGCCTCAGTCATTGCAGGTGAAATTCTGGAAACACAAAGCTAAAACTGACAGCAGAAAGCAGTGTGGAACACTGTAAAGAGACCAGAGTTTATTCTTTCACCTCTAAGAGTGCTTATGAAGGAGCCCAGTGCAGAGACCATTAAACTCCAAAGAGCAGCTACCAATCCATTCACAACTGACAACAAGCAGTGCATTAATTATCTATTGCTGTGGAACAAATTGCAAAAATGGGCTTTACAACACTCATATTTATTGTCTCATGGTTTCCACAGATCCAGAGTCCAAGCATGGCTTACTGGTGTTCTCTGGCTCACATCTTTCCAAGGGCTGTGGTCAAGATGGTGGGTTTGCCTGAGTAACCACAAGTCTCAGCTGGGGAAGAATCCCCTTCCAAATGCACCCAGTTATTGGAAGAATTAAGTTTCTTGTGGAAGGTTGGACTGATGGTCCCATTTCTCTGCTGCATGTCAGGCAGTGATTGCTCTAAGCTCCTTGTCTTTCCATATGAGGGTGCCCAATATGGCAGTGAGAATCTGCTAGCAAAAGGAAGAATGATAGTTTTATATAACATCCATACCATTCTCTGTGCTGTCATTATAATGAAGTCATACAGCCCATCTGTATTCCAAGGGAGAGGATCACACAAGGACATGAACACCAGAGGGGAACACTGGGGACCAGCTTAGTGGTTGGCTCCAGGCATTATTCAACCAAGGGCCTGAAGATGCCATCAGAAGAAAAGGGAGAAAAGGCCAAGCTTCCAGCTTGATTTTTACAACCAATAAATAGACTTTCTTTTTTAATTTAAGGTAAAAAAAATTTCATGTAATACATATATACAGATTTAGGAATATAGTGATATTCCCAGCTTTCCCTCCCTCCTGCCCACACTCCCACCATTTCCTCATCCTTCCTCTCTTATTCTCTCTCTTAATATTTACAATGATCTACTTTCAGTTTACCTTTTACTCAGAAGATTAACCATACACTAAGTAAAGAGTTCAACAAATAGTAAGAAGGGGAAAAAAAAAACCAAAAACACTGTTCCTCAAAAGTAGAGACAAGGGCTATAAACAATCACTGAATCCCAAAATGTGAATTCCACTCCTACACACAACATTTCTGGAACCTACTTAGACTTTCTTAAGTAGACCACACACAAATAAGGCCTCATAAAGTTGACCTGGGAGAGATGGCTAGCTGCTTTTATTGACAGGTTATTTATGTCTTCTTAATTCTTCAAAGCGTTTAGCATCATGGAAACTTGGTCCCATGTTCAAGAGCAAACAGGCTCAATGGAGGTTCAGACCCATGACAACAACAGGAGCCTTAGTATATAATATAGTAGACCTTTTGAATTCATGGTGATTTGCCATTTTTCTTCTCTAGGAATCATACTATCGCCTGCTTCTGTTACTATGCTAGGTTTTCCTCTAGGTTTAATGCCAAGTTTTCCTATCTTTACATACCATTGGTGGGAACTGTCTATAACAGTGACAATTCCTCGTCATTGAGTTGTTTGTATCCCATTACCTAAAGTGCATTTTCATTAAAAGTACATGTTGATGAGATGTTTGGTCTACAAACAATGCACATAAAATAAGTGAAATTAACTGCCTACTGTATAGATTGAACTCATTAACTCATTAATCCCACACTCTTGAAAAGCACATCATCACACCAATGAAGATGGAGTAAATCATGAAGGGAAAGATGATCCTCACAGTTTTTAGTTCAGTGACTAACTTTGAATGTTATAATTTATCCTTCATTTAATCTGAACATTAACCATATGGGATTCAAATAAACCAGCAGATTGATTTTTCTAATAATCCTTCCAAAACTAAGTCCAGGGAAATCAATTTCTAAATTTGAAAATAGAATAGAGAGGATTCTTTTGGACCATAAAGGCTGTGGAGCCACATTTGAGTCTTGTTTGGCAGAGTTTTAACCAAGTAATATTATTTCATTTTTTTCCTGGCCAATGAGATCCTGCATTTCCTTTAAGATCTGAATCTCATCTTCTCCAAGATGCCTTCTCAGGCTTCCATAAATTTGATCATGTATTTTATGCCATTTGGATTATTACTTAATTGTTTACCATATACTTCACATTTCTCAAAATTAATCTTAAGTGCTTTGGGGACAGGATACATGATATCTAATCCTTCTGTGTCCCCCAAAGCCCTGACAATATTGTGTCTTCCTAGAACACAGGTTCTAGTACATGTTCTCAGAAGGCAACGGCTTGATTTTACTTAGAACCATGCTGAATTTATGAGTAAGAAAATAAAAAATAAAGGGACTTAATGTTGAAAAAAATGATCAAACCACATGGATTTGTATGGATCTGTTGCTTATCTATACAATTTA
Organism: Sylvilagus floridanus; assembly: GCA_949820135.1. Taxonomy (NCBI): domain Eukaryota; kingdom Metazoa; phylum Chordata; class Mammalia; order Lagomorpha; family Leporidae; genus Sylvilagus; species Sylvilagus floridanus. The sequence goes on from OX463226.1 coordinate 109,437,235, forward strand.
TCAGTTCAGAAGTGTCAAATTTGGACTAACATTGTACTGAGATCTCCAATAATTCCTTTTGGGAATTATTATCTTTAGCATCTAGAGGAATAAGTAATTTTTTAAAAAGTTTGAGGTCTACATAGTTGCTAATTTGTCTTGTGACTGTACAAATCCTTTAGCTCCTTTGAACTTCAGTGTCATCCACTACTAGATGGGAAGGGCTGACTTGGATGATTTTACTGTCCCACATCATTGTGAATTTCCAAGATAAGGATTCTTAACTTCACTCACACTTTCGGAACTTGTACAGTGCAGCACTCCCATGGCAACCAGGGTGCTTCATGAGAGACAGGGTTCAGACCATTGATGAGGCTTCTACCTAATTACTCCCTGTTCTGCTCAGCTCTGTATCTCAAGTGATCACCAACAGTGGCAATGTGATACTCTTAATTTGCCTCCTGAGCATTCCAAGGAACATACTGAAATTATAAAACCATTCCTTCTTTTTCTAATGGCCTGATTTTTTCATCATAAAATTATTTTCACAGGAAAAAATCAATATTTAAATGTGTGCACCATATTGGAAATGCCTGAACATATATTTTCTTTAACATAAAAAATGCAAATTAGAAAGAATCAGAGAATAGGGACCTTTCCATAAGAAATAAGAAACAAGACCTCTAGAAACAGACAAGAAACACTAGACACTAGCTCAAATAGATCTATAACTTCCTGCTTTGAGGAATTTTCAAAAGAGATTCTCATGCCCTTGTTCCTTCCCTTTTTCCAATCTTACAGAAGGTTATCTGACATAAGATGGTGTCAGAATGTGACTGAGAAATTCCTGTGTCACACAGAATGTGTTTCAACTACCACTGTGAATTGAGAGCTTCGGAGAGAAAAGCCTTCCCCTAGAGATAACCAAATAAATCTAGAGGAAAGCATGTGGTGCAGTCAATCCTTAAATTTGAAGAGAAACAGCAAGAAGCATTTTATTATGCCTGTTCACTTTTAAACCCCTGAAGGGAGATTAGCGACAAAGTAAATACACATCAAAAAATCTTTACCATTCAGTATGCAATCGTTATAGGGGACAAGATCTGAAAGTTCCGCCAGACATAAAGTAGCTATGAAGTTGCCTCTGGTTGGCATCAGGTAGCTCTTGGCATAAAAAGCCAAACAGGACTTGCAGGGCAGCCTGCTAGTGGCCAAATAGAAAGGAGCATCCATCTGTTGGGGGTAACAAATGCTTGATGAGTAGAATGTTGACTTTGTACTGTTGAAGGCCTCAAGCTTCATCTATTTAAAAAAGAGATTCTATTTTAGTGCAAGTCATACATGAGCTAGTTGCAAGGAGGCAGAGTAGAGATGGAAAAGGATAATCTCCCTGAACATCTGTCATGAACACACATAAAACCTTACAACAAAGTCAAATGGGATCTGCTTGACACTTGGGACGGTTAAGCCTCAGCTATATGAATGAGTGCTTGCGGTCATGCCTATGTATTTCTATCTGTTTCTGTGAATCCTATCGCTGCAGCCTCAGGCAATCAAGGGCAGCATAACCAACATAATCAACAGGTCAATAGAGAAGATGCATTGGACAATTTAAATCAGAGAATGAGGCACACATTACCTGGGCTCTCTTGTTCCTTTCCAAAAGAAGTCAGGCAGAAAAGTTAACAGGCTTACAGTGATAGTAGCTGTCAATTTGCTCTGCTTGTCTTAACTGATGACGCTGCAGGCCACCGTCACTCTGAATCTTGTCAGCAAAGATGGCAGTGGAGGAACGGTAGTGAAGAAAGGAAGGTGGTTCCCCCACAGAGCCAGTACATTTGGCGATAACTCAGCTTCAGCACGGCTCCTCCAGGCTTGGCTGCCTACTGCACAGTGAGGGTCTTTTGTAATTTATTTAGATGCATATTGACCTTATTTTCTTGGCACCATCATGTGACAGTATGTTCTTCTGGTAGATGCTAGGGAACGGATAGGGGTGCATAGCACACTGTCCCGCTTTATCCTCACTGTGAATTCACCAAGGCAGAGAAGTCTGCCAATTCATCTCTCCATCACAGCATCATCATCCACGCTGGAGATGGCATTTCTGAAGCCCTCAATTTACAGCAGGGTTTAAAAAACATAAGGCCATACAAAGTGAAATATTTGGATGAAATCTGTCATACTTTAGACATGAAAACCCAGTAATGATTTTGTTTCTTAAAGTGTCTGCCAGCCAGGTTCTCTCTCTCTCTCTCTCTCTCTCTCTCTCTCTCTCTCTCTCTCTCTCTCTCCCTCTCTCTCTCTCTCTCTCTCAAAAGCAAATAGCTCATTTCAAAAAGCCAGCAGTCTTGGGAAACAGTGATCTTTGAATCCAAAATGTGCTCTTTCTCCAGCTAGCTTTTTTCAAAACTATAAATGTATCTGATATCAAACTAATTCTCCAGAATCAAAAACTCACAAATATTTGAACTTACACATCACTGCAGGCCTTGTGTTGGACAGATGCCCTTACAACAAGAAGTTTTAAATAGGCATCACCTCCACACTTGAAAGTAATGATTCTTCTAAAGATCATGACAGAGCCAACCATTGTTTTAGAGTCAGCATGGCACCCGTTGCTAATTAACTGGAAAACATCTAACACCTAGTAAAAGGAGTTACTTCTCTTGTGATTTCTTATCATCCATTACATCCTGCATTCATTTATAAACTACAGATAATACTAAAATTCAATTCTCCTCACTGAGATTTTAAATATTCTAAATAATAATCATGTATGTTAAAATATGGCAATTATTTTAGTACATCACAAACTATCAATGTCAATATGTTCATAATACTTTTAGACTAGGTAGGACAAAAGACACAGTATGAAATGTGTGGTTGACACCGAAATAGGATGAAGAGTTACTACACTATGATTCAGCAACAACAGAGGATCACAGAGTTTAATCCCTGTCTAATTCCATCATCTCCCCTAAAGGACACAGAAAAAAAAATTAAACAAACTGGCCAAAACCTCACAATTAGTTCTTTGAATTCAGTTCAGTGCTTTCTGTGATATCTGGGTGCATGGCTGAAGTAGCCTAAATGTACTGATTGCATTTGACTCCTAATTGGAAAAAATACAGTCTTAGCTCATTACATCTCCCACATCTCCCTTGTCACTCACGAACTTTAAATCCTATATGGTTTTTCTTTATAGCTCTTATCAGGATGGAAAATTATATTCCATATATATATTCAATTTCTTGTACACTGTCTGTCTCCCCTACTGGAACAGAAGTGCCTTTGGCAACCTGAATCATGTCGTCCTTGTCCCATATTCTGCCCCACACATGCAAGAATGCCTGCACATAATAACCACTCAAGAAACATTTGAAGAGTAGATTAATTGATTCAAGGTTGAAATGTTAGAAAGTGGGATTGAATCTCACTGATACCAGGAATAACACTTACAGTAGCTCTTTATGAATAAGCCCAGTTTTGTACCATATCATCATTTTGATGTCTTTAAAGTACAGCTTTTCTTCCACAGGACCAAACTAATTCAAATTGCAGTCAAACTTCTGCCGCTGACACTCCACTAAAACCGTGTACTCATGATTTCCTGGAGCATTCTACCTCTCAGGGTGGGTGTTTGGTGCAGTGGGTAAGCAGCTGCTTGGGACATCTATATCCCATATCTGAACACCTTGGTTAGAGTCCCAGCTCTTCCTTCTCTGATTTCAGGTTCCTGTTAATGCACTCTGAAGGGCAGCATGCAATCGCTAAGGTACTTGGGTTCCTGCCACCCACATGGGAGACCCAGATTGGGTTCTAGGCTCCTGGCTTTGGCCTGGAGCAGCCCCAGCTATTGAAGGCATTTGGTATTGAATCAGCAGATAAAAGATTTCTCTCTGTCTCTCCCCATTTCTCCCTGTAACTCTCTCTTTCAAATAAATAAATAAATAAATCTTTTAAAAAAAACTAAAATAAAAAACAAAAAATCTGAGTTTTAAAACTCAATATTTTATTATTTTTGATGTAACATATTTTAAATTTATATTATTATCAAAGGATTTATCTTCAACTAAATAAAAACAACTAGTAGAACATGAAACTGTGACAGTGACGAGAAATCATAATGAAGTGAAGAATTCAATAGATCAAATGAAAAACACATTAGAGAGCCTTACAAACAGAATGAGTGAGGCAGAAGAGAGAATATCGGAATTAGAAGACAGAGCACAGGAAAACATACAGTCAAACCAAAGACAAGAAGAGGAAATTAGAAATCAAAAAAATATTGTTGGGAATCTACAGGATACTATTAAAAAACCCAGCATTCGAGTTCTAGGAGTTCCTGAAGGCATGGAGAGGGAGAAAGGATTAGAAGGCCTTTTTAGTGAGATAATAGCAGAAAATTTCCCAGTTTTGGAGGACAGAGACATCCTAGTACAGGAAGCTCATAGAACCCCTAGGAAACATGACCAAAAGAGATCCTCATCACGACACATTGTAATTAAACTCACCACAGTGAAACGGAAAGAAAAGATCCTAAAATGTGCAAGAGAGAAACGTCAGATTACTCTCAGAGGAGCTCCAATTAGACTCACAGCAGACTTCTCATCAGAAACCCTACAAGCTAGAAGGGAATGGCGAGACATAGTCCAGGTACTAAGAGAGAAAAACTGCCAGCCCAGAATATTATATCCTGCAAAGCTCTCATTTGTGAATGAAGGTAAAATAAAGACGTTTCATTGCAAACAGAAATTGAAAGAATTTGTTGCCACTCGTCCAGCCCTGAAAAAGACGCTTAAAGATGTGTTACACACAGAAACACAGAAACACGGCCATCAACATGAAAGAAGGTAAACGAAGGGAACCTCACAGCAAAAGATCACAGGGAATTCAAAGCATACATTTGGATAAAGAAATTATGGGACATGTACTCTATAGAATACTATACAGCAGTCAAAAACAATGAAATCCGGTCATTTGCAACAAGATGGAGGAATCTGGAAAACATCATTCTGAGTGAATTAAGCCAGTCCCAAAGGGACAAATATCATATGTTCTCCCTGATCGCTGACAACTAATTGAGCACCAAAGGGGAAACCTGTTGAAGTGAAATGGACACTATGAGAAACAGTAACTTGATCAGCTCTTGTGCTGACGGTTGTTGTACAATGTAATACTTTATCCATTTTAGGATTTTCTTATTCCAGTACTATTGGTTGAACTCTGTAATTAACAAACAATTATTCTTAGGTGTTTAAATTTTAACTGAAAAGTGATCCCTGTGAAATATAAGAGTGGGAATAAGAGAGGGAGGAGATGTACAATTTGGGACATGCTCAATCAGTCGTGCCCCAAATGATGGAGTTAGAAATGTGCCAGGGAATTCCAATACAATCCCATCAAGGTGGCATGTACCAAGGCCATCTCACTAGTCCAAGTGATCAATTTCAGTTCACAATTGATCACACCGATAGGTCTAAGAGTCAAAGGGGTCACACAAACAAGACTAGTGTCCGCTAATACTAACTGATAGAATCAAAAAAAGGGAGAGAATGATCCAACATGGGAAGCGAGACACACAGCAGACTCATAGAATGACAGATGTCCTAAATAGCACTCTGGCCTCAGAATCAGCCCTTAAGGCATTCAGATCTGGCTCAAGAGCCCATGAGAATATTTTAGGCATGGAAAGCCAAGACACTCTGGAAAAAAAAGAAGACCTAAATGAAAGCTCTCTGTGAGTGAGATCCCAGTGGAACGAATGGGACCATCAAAGAAAGAGGTCCCTTTCTCTGAAGGGAGGAGAGAATCTCCACTTTGACTATGACCCTGTCAGAATAAGATTGAAGTCGGCAAACCCTAAAGGCTTCCATAGCCTCGACAACTCATGACTAGACCCTAGGGAGATTACTGACACCATAAACAAGAGTGTCAAATTGTTAAATCAACTTCAGGAGTCACTGTGTACTTACATCTCATGTGGGATCTGTCCTTAATGTGTTGTCCAATGTGAAGTAATGCTATAACTAGCACTGAAACAGTATTTTTACACTTTGTGTTTCTGTGTGGGTGCAAACTGATGAAATCTTTACTTAGTATATACTGAATCAATCTTCTGTATATAGATAATTAAAAATGAAAAAAAATCTTGGTGTTAAATTGGAAATTACATAGAAAATTAATCAATTTAAAAAAAATATCATGTAGGATCTCTGTCCTTAATGTGCTATACATTGTGAATTAATACTATAACTAGTACTCCAACAGTATTTTTCACTTTGTGTTGCTATATGAGGGCAAACTGTTGAAATCTTTACTTAATATATAGTAAACTGATCTTCTGTATATAAAGAGAATTGAAAATGAATCTTGATGTGAAGCAAGCGGAGAGGGCGTGGGAAAGGGGAGGGTTGCGGGTGGGAGGGAAGTTATGGGGGGGGAAGCCATTGTAATCTATAAGCTGTATTTTGGAAATTTATATTCTTTAAATAAAAGCGTTATAAAAAAACTCAGTACTTTATTATTTTTGATGTAACATATTTTAAATTTATATTATTATCAAAGGCTTTATCTTCAACTAAATAAAGATTTCAACGAGTACGAATACCATAGTTCAGCAGGAATATAAGCAAGGGCCATAAACAATAATCCAATGAAAAGACATTAAACTTCACTCATACACAGTAAATTTTAAAATACTCACAGATCATTAAAACTATAGCAGTGTATAAGTTTTAGCCATTTGTTTGGCAAAGATTTAAAACAAAATGTTTTAACATAATATTAAGCAGTTTTTCTGCTTCCAGTTCTCTTTTGCTCTTCATCTCACTGCTGTGGTCTCTTTCCTGTCAGACTGACGTTAGTGGGGTCTTCTTTATGGAAGGCTAAATCTCTTCATGTTATACCTTTAGCCACAAGAGTTCCCACCTGTGCTCATAGCGTCACCCTCCCCTTTGTGGGCATTACCCCCGTCTGTTTCCAGCCCTGTCTTCTCTAGAACTTGATTTCTTCTTGAGGATTTTCCTTCTCACATGTACTGCTGCCAACCTCAAACTGTGTATCACTGATCTTTTTTGGGGAAATACATCTTTTAATCCCACCAAAAGTGTATACTTTTTGTTTTATCCCTCCTCAACAAGTAAGTCCAATGCCTTGGGCTTTTCAGATATTTAATAAATATTTATGCTTGATAAATATCAAGAACAGTGACAGGTATGCTAGAAATGCACCTCTCTAAACGGAAATATTGAAGTCCGAATTCCCAGGAATTCATATGGGACTTTAACTTGGAAGCAGCCCTGTTGCAGATCTAATTAATTAAAGTACAGTCATATTTATTATGGAGTAGAGAAGGTCTTTTATCCAACATGGCTGGTGTCCTTATAAGAGAAGAGAACAGACAGGTAGAAGAAAACCAGCAACAATGGAGGCAGAGACTGGATCGATGCCCATTTCTGAAGGAACTTACCTATGAATGGAACACCTTCTTAGTGAATTAATGAATGAATGAAGACTGTCATTATATTTTGTCCTAAATTCTGCTTCAAGGAATTGTGGTGATAAGAAAGAGAGGAGTGATTTAGATATTCAGCTTCAGTAAATCTTTTTGAAGGCATCATATATTTGTTGGCCATTTGTATTTCCTCTTTTGAGAATTGTCTTCAGATCCTTTGCCTATTTCTTAACTACTACAAAGGTATCATTATGTAAAGTGTTTCTTTCCATGATATACAACGGCATAAACTAAAATGGTTTTTAAGATGTAAGGGGGAAGAAAAGTAATTAATTAATTTTCCTAACTGCAACTCCACATGTTAACAAGATGTAATAAGAAGACAATTAAATTTAGCATATACAAAAAGTTAGTGAATAGTTAAATTGCCATCTGCAAGCATACCTTCTAGTAAATCATCACCATTGAAGAGAAAGAGACTTTACCCTCAATGTAATTTTTTATCCTAAAAAAAAGAATGGCTGTATATAGTTGTGATCATTTCATCATTTTCTAAAATGTACATAATGACAGATTCTAGTGCAATGGAGAAAAATTTAAGTAAGTGCTATTGAAAATGTAAAGCAGTAAAAGTAAAAAAAAAAAAAGGCAATGGGAAAGTTCTTAAGCTTTAAGACATTAAAGAACAAAGAGAGGATCAACACAATTTTCGTTCATTTTATATGGGTTTGAGTAAACATCTGGCTCCAGGGTATCAGGGAGCATCCTGATGTGGACCCTCTTCTCATCGCACATCCTCTGACTCTGTGCCTCTAAGGTGGCGCCGTCCTAGTGCTGCGCCACACGTGGCTACTGCAAACTTGAAATGTTACTAGTATTTGGAGGCTTTAGGTAAGCTATACTATATAAACTAAATCATCTGTGTATTTTTTATTTTTTAATATATCAACCTATACTTTATCTTCTGAGAAATTAAAATGCTACATGTGGTTTCTATTTCTGGCTCACATTACGTTTCCACTGGACAGCACTCTCCATGCCAATGAAATCCTGGTTTTGGGGAATGGCACGGACTTGTTGTAAAGAACAGGAATCAAGTAATTAATCCCTATAACTAGCTGAAGGTTTGGCCTTGAACAAGAAAAATCACTTAAGCTATTGAAGCTCCCGTTTACAATTCTGTGAGTCTCTCCAAAACTCAGCTTTTGAATCTGGTCTGTAATAGCCTTAGGGATTGAGCCTGTTTTCATAAAGATCTTTCTTAAACCTCTAAGTGGTTAACCCACACATAAATTAGTCAGGACTCTTGATTTCAAGTCAAAGGACTGAGGGACTGAGGGTATCTCCAGAAGTCAACAAGAAGGTGTGAAAATCAAACCACAGGAAGGGCAAAGATGAACAGCTTAACTTGAAGCCAGCATTGTGGTGCAATGGCCTAAACCAGTGCTAGCCATGCCAGCATCACACTGTTCCCAAACTAGCTCCCTGCTAACGCATTTAGGAAATCAGTGGAAGATGATATTGCAAGTACTTGGGCCCCTGCCAGCCATGTGGGAGGCCCACATGGAGTTTCAGGCTCCTGACGTCAACCTATCTCAGCCACAGGCACCACATTCATTTGGGGAGTGAACCAGTGGATGGGAGGTCTCTGTGTCTGTGTGTGTGTGTGTGTGTGTGTGTGTGTGTGACTCTGCATTTCAAATGAATATACAACTCTTTTTTAAAAAGATACATTTAAACTTTAGCAATAACAGAACACAATTGGCCCAATGCCACAGGCTTTCCCTTTTTCTGGTCTATGCTGTCTTTTATTTTCTACTTTATTCTAACTATGGACAAGCCTACTCTACACATCAGGAAACATATCAACATATTTCCACTTTGACATTTTCTGGTATCTGCCATCAAGAAGTACCTAACCGTGCCCTCTTAGTTCCCATGCACAGAAAGCCTAAGAAAGATCTCTGATCCACTCAGTTTACTGCAGGTGCCCATGAGATCAAGCCTCTGCAGCCAAGTAGGTGAGATCTGTAAAATGTAGTTCTTTTGCCAAGCATAGGGTTGGACAGAAGAATAGTTCCCATAAGAAGTATGCTGATGCTTCTAGAATTAGGAAAGGTATGGAGTCGACAGTTTAACCTAATCCCATTAGGTATGCATGTGTTGATAGTGTTGCAGAGATATCATTATAATCATGGTGTTTCTATTTGGGGGAGACATCGATGCTTTGATCTAGGATCCATTCCCTTGCAGAACTTGCTGTAGCCCATTCCCTATTGCTCTGTGGAACTCCTGGTCAGGGTGAACAACACCATGCCACCTGCTAGGCTGCGAGGAAGGCTTTTAACTCAGACCTGCCACCTACAGAGCCACATGCATTCTCCTGGGAGCAGCAATGATTCCGAAGGTAAACACATGACTGAACGAAGGCTCCTAACGATCCTCCTAGAACTGAATTCTGAAGTTGGACAGCGAAAGTTTTCTTTCCACTGGGATAGATGAACTGAAAGGATGGAAATCTGGGACTGTTAAGGTCTAGCTTCCTGGGGATACAGAGAAGAAAGACCTTTCCAAGGAAAGAACAATGACAACAAAGAGGGAGGCAAAGCTGATAGAAACCAAGAGAATCAGAAGACAAACCAAAAAGAAACAGAAGGAAGACGAAAACTACATTTAAACCCCTAGCGCCAGTCACATCTAAAATCAGATAAATCTTAAGATTCCCTACTTCTGTGAAACAATGCATTCACTCCCTTGCTTGAACTTGCTTTCAGCTGAGATTCAATTTATTACATGAGAAAGTCACCCAAACACCATCTAGTATGATTGTCTTAAGATCAAATCAAGTAAACTTTCAACCTGTGTGTCAGTGCTAATGACAATGGGCTTAAGATAAACTAAGAGTCACCATGTACGGTTGTGTTATGGTTCAATAAGTCTCATTTGTGCTATGTCCACACGTCTATCACAGCATCTGGTAGCACTGATTTACACTACTGGACTTTAGCCCTCGTCAGGACAAGACATATTTTATCTTTGCACTAGAACTTCCACATATTCTGCTAGGCAATGAATGCTTGTGGAGAGACAGTTAAAAAAAAAAAAAACTGGAAAAAGAGAAGGGATTGCATGCAAATTCTGCAGGCATGTTTGTCTCATGCTGTAAGAGCTATAACACAAGGGTTAGTTTTCGTTTAACTATTGGCTTATAACATACCAACAGAGGAATCACTCACTCTTAAAGAAGGAATAGCATAATAATAATCAAGATAAAAACAGCAGCCGGCGCCATGGCTCACTTGGCTAATCTTCCGCCAGTGGCGCCGGCACCTCTGGTTCTAGTCCCGGTTTGGGTGCCAGAGTCTGTCCCGGTTGCTCCTCTTCCAGTCCAGCTCTCTGCTGTGGCCCAGGAAGGCAGTGGAGGATGGCCCAAGTGCTTGGGCCCTGTACCCGCATGGAAGACCAAGAGGAAGCACCTGGCTCCTAGCTTCAGATCAGCGCGGTGTGCCAGCCGCAGGGTGCTGGCCATAGCAGCCATTTGGGGGGTGAACCAACGGAAAAGGAAGACCTTTCTGTCTCTCTCTCTAACACGGCCTGTCAAAAAAATTTTTAAAAAAATGATAAAAATAGCAACTCGTATTTTCTTTTGTGTTACTATGTCTTAGGCACTCTGCTAATTGAGTATATGCCTACTATTTAGAATGCTGAGTTTGGCACTAAGAAGACAAAAGTGTTTTATAATATTTTATATTATAGTATTGTACAGTTGAGGACACTTCCACAACATATCTTTTGCTTACAGTTTTTTCCATCCAGGGAGGCAGATAGAAAATATTAACATCTCATAAGTCATGCCGAAAAAAATATCAAAAAGTTAAAAGATTTTTCTTAAGTAACAAAAGCTGAAAATCAGAGTAAGAACCCAGGTCTCACGACTCCACAGCAGCCTTGTTCTGCTATGGAAAAACCATCTTGCACTTATAAAACTAAAAGGGTCAGCTATCTAGAGACTCTGTGAATCAGACTGGTAATGGCTTCATTGGTATCTCTGACTTCCCATTTCCCAGGCATTTTTTAAACTTAATTTCTGCATTAATATTCTTCACCTCAAACTCCCTCTCTTTCCTTCTGCTCTTAATAAATCCACTTACTGGAATGAAACCAAGTGTCATGACTTGTAACTACTGGAAGGTTTTGCTTGCAAATAGTAAGCTACAGACCTTCCCTTAAAAGTAATGTCTGCTCCTTCTAAATGAGAGCCAATGAACCATGACACAGAAACCTCCCTTCCCATAATTCAGAGAAAAAATTTCGTTGATCTTCCTGCCAGTGTGTACTGGTTCTTGTTGTAATGAAGCAATGCCAAGCTCCTTCTGGTCTTACCACACTGAGTAGGAGAGACTGCAGAGCAGGAGGGGCAGGTGCTGCTTCCCCATTACTGCCCTCTTAGATTCAGTATATTCTTATCAACATGGCAGACAAAATCTTATAAACACGCAGATCACAAACACAAATACGTACATAAACTGACACAAATTTAGGCAAATAGGACAGAATATGTAACTGTTTGCACAGTTTAATGTTAAAACTAGAATTCTGTAAAAGAGTGCATCTTTGTTCTGTGCTACTGTAACAGAGTATCTGAGACTGAGAAATTTATAAAGAACGGAATTCTATTTCTTAGTGCTGGGGAGTCCAGCACTAAGGGGCTGGCAGCTTGTGAGGGTCTTCTTGCTGCATCAGGTAGAAAGACAAAAGAGGTCAAGAGGGAGCTGCTCTCATGCTGTCTAATGTCACAAATCCCATAAGTGAGAGTAGAGCCCCCATCACCTAATCATGTCTTACAGGTTCCACCTCTTCATACAGTGGCAACCAAATTCCAACATGAGTTTGGAGGAGGCAAACATTCAAAGCACAGCCCAAAGAGTGAATTCATTTCATTTTAGAAATTTGTTTCATTTTTTTCAGGATAACTCTTAGAGTCTTTTTGTAGCTACAATGCCCAAATAGTCTAAATATTTCATGCATGATGGGAAAAAAATTGTGGCAATGAGAAGTACAATCATTTCATAAGGGCAATATTTATTCTTTTTTCTCACAGAACTACAAGAGTGAGAATCTTTCTTTAGCCTGCCATGAAAAGAAAGTTTAAGAGTGAATTCTGTTAACTTTCTATAAGGAACTTTCTGGCTGCTCACTATCTTTAAACAATAAATACTAATAGACATTCTACTCTGTAAGAGGTCCTGAGCCTGGATCTAGAAATATGTATGTGAATACAATATGCCATTCAGTTATTGATTCAACAACTATTTATTAAACATCATATAAGTTACACACACCACATGGCAGAAACAAAGCTAAAACATATGCCTTCACAGAATTTGCATCCAAGTGAGAAAACAGGTAAGACAGATAGATTCTTAAATAGACTATTTACATTCAGAAACTAATAAAGGTTCTGAAGAAAATAAATCAGAGTGTACAAGCTCAGCATACTGCTAGAAGGAAATTTTATTCGGAAGTGTGTAATGGAAGCCTCTCAAGGAGAAACATGTGAGTAGAGCTTGAAAATGTGAAGACTGAAGTCGTGTGAACACCTGGAAGAATATTGTAGGCAGACACACTGTGCAAAGGAGACTGTGGCTGTAGTGCACTTAGCAAGGAGAATACTGTAAGAGATGGGACTGGAGATGAGAAAGGGTAGAGTAATGGTTAATGAGGATGACACAAGACCATCTGAGAAAGATGATGGGGAAGAAAGCAGAGTACATTTAAATAGTTAACTCAAGGGTATACAGACAAAAACTTATAGGGGAATGTGAGGGTTTAATCAAATGAAAAGCTGGAAGGAGAAGGCCACAAACAATATTGCCTTCTGTTAACAACTCCAAGTTCAGGGATTCCCAAGCCCACTCTGTTGTTCCATCACTCACCAGAACTCAAAGGGCCCTTGAAGGCTGTTTTGCTTACAGTTATGTTTTATTACCAAGAAGAGATATTAATTGAAAGAAGGTAAGAGAAACCTGCATAGGGTGGAGTCCAAAAAAGTGTCAAAATGGAACATCCATATGTCCTCTCCCTGTGAATTCAAGACATTAATTTGTCAGCATCTTTGTGTGGCAAAGCACATGGAGTATTGCCAACCAGTAAAGCTCACTTGAGCTTGGTTTGCAGAATTTTTATTGGCGTTCCATATTGCAGGCATGAGTAATTGCCTAAGTGTCTCATTTTAGTCCTCAGCCTCTCTGGAGGTCGACTGATACTAACTGACCCAATCTACTCCTAAATTACACTTTTGGTTTCTCTAGTGTGGCTAGTATCATCCGGAATCATAGTATTGGACTGTCCTAACCCAGGTTCTACAGAAAAATATAATTCTCTCAGGCAAGGGCCCAGAGATTACATCATGGGGGTCAAGAACAAAGGCAAAATCTACTTTGGGTCAAGATTTAGTCCTTATTCCACAAGGAAAGAAATAGATAAGACAGAAATTGAGTTTTCAGCCACGTAAATTTGAGATGCTCATTTCGTATGTTAAATAATAGTTACGTAAATATAACCATGGTTCAAGAAATGCAAATTTTGGAACCAGTGGATCATAGATGGCATCTAAATGTCATGGGATGGAATAAGATGAATAAGAGAAAGTTTAGGCAGAGAAAAGAAAAGGAACAATCCCACTGGAAAGCAGAGCTCATTAGCATATGACACAGAGTACACAGGAAGCTAGCAGGTAGGTTTCCTGGGATTTCAGTTCAGGCCTAAACATGACCTGGAAGCCTTCCTTAAGCACCACAACCCAAACAAGATTACCTGAAGGCAATCTGCTATTCCACCCTTGGCCTACAGGTTTCTTAGGTTCCCAGATACCTGCCTCACCTGTCCTCCTGTTCCTGAAGTTCCTCTCTCCTTGAAGTCAGGACAGACCACTTGTTGTAAGGATGCAGCCGAGAGTCAGGGATAGGCAGAGGTTAATAACAACGATTGAGCAGGCCATGATCCCAGGAGGAAAGGTCTCAGAGACATGAAAAGACATTTGAATGGCCGTTGACATCTAGAAAACAGCTGTATGAATCCTGGTGACCTTGAGGCACAGCCAAAAAATCAGAGGTCAAGCAAAGGAGTGTATCTAGCAAAGGATATTGGAAAGGTATGCCAAGTTATTCTGCAGGAAGATGATGGGAAAAATGGGTAAAGTGTACTCAAAAAGTGAGATTTATATAGGAAAAAGATCTCATAGTTTTAAAGTGGATGTTAAAGTATTTACTGATAAATAATCACAATACCTATAATTGTCAAATGATTCAGGAAAGATTAAGACATAAGGGGCAGGTGTGATGAATCAGATAATTGAGTCCCTGTCACCCACATGGGAGACCTAAAGGATTCCTGGCTTTGACCAATATCGGTCTCCCATTACAGGTGTGCATATACTGAGTAGGTAGATAGGAACCAACCACTCTTTCTATCTAAAAATATTTGGAAAGAAAATTAAAGTAAAAGATAAATTTAAATTTTTATTTTGCTCCTAATTGACATAATTGTGCATATTTATGGGGTATAGTGTGATGTTTTTGATACATGCAGACTTCATGTAATTTTTAAATCAAAGGATTTAGCATATCTACCACTTCAAACATTTATCATTTATTTGTGTGAGATCATTCAAAATCCTCCCTTACAGTTATTTTGAAATCTACAATATAGTATTGAAAAAATTCTAATATTCATATGGACTCACAGAAGATCCCAAATTGCCAAAGCAATCTGAGTAAACAAAAGCAAAACTGGGGGGATCACACTACCTGACTTCAAAATACACTACAGAGCTATAGTAATCAAAACAGGATGGTATTGGTATAAAAACAGACACAAAGACTGATGGAATAGAATAAAGATCCCAGAAAAAAAAAAGACAAAAATGCTTTTGGAGCTCCAAAAGGACAGTCACTTCAATAAATGGTGCTGGAAAAACTGCATAACCACAGCCCAAAAATACAGAAAGAAACCCAACACCCATGCCCCCCTCATCATGCACAAAAGCCAACTGAAAATGGATTAGAAATTTTGCATCCCCAAACTTTAGTTTTCTTGTGGCTTGGTCTGTCATGGCACTGACTCCAGTCAAGACTGTTTAGCACAAACATCCACTGCAAACTGCCATCTCCATCTTGGCTTGCTACACGATTTAGTTCATTTTAAAGAGAGATTAAAAACAGATAGTAAGAGTTAATATAAAGGATGAGAGCTGATTGTTACACAGAATGGCCATAAGGCAAATCCAGGCTGCCAAACAATGATGGCAGGCACATCACACGTGCATAGGAGCAGGTTCTCTGAAGCAGTGCTACTCAAAATGCCAACCCACAATGGGAAAAGAAGCTTGCACTAGAATGTAAACCAATGCACTAATGCCTTCATCAACAAGTCTTGCTTTGGAAAAAAACAGTCATCTGAGCTAAATGGAGCTCTTAGTGACACAGTTAATCTATATTCTGGTGCATGCTCCTTGTCTTAGAGGACTGGTACAAACTCCAAACCCCATATCCATTCCATAGACCACACTTTGAGGAACATTGCTCTAAAACGAGCTGTGGATAAGACAGGTATTTAAATTACTATAAGACTGGGATAGGCATTTAGCACAGCAGTTATGTTGCCACTTGGAGTGTCCATATCCCACATTAGAGCACCTGACTTACAGTCCAGGCTCTACTTTTGATTCAAGCTTCCTTCTAATGTACACCCTGGGAGGCAGCAGATGGCTCAAAGACTTGCACTTCTGCCACCCATGTTGGGTATCCAAATTGAGTAATTGGCTCCTGGGTTCAACCTGGTGCAGCTCTATTATTGCATACTTTTGGGGAATGAATCAGTGAAGAGAAGATCTCTCTCCCATTCTCTCTCTTCCACTCCCTCTCCCCTGTCTTTCTGATTTTCAAGTGAAATGAAAATTAAAAAAAAATCCAAGATACATGTTGATATCACTGATTGCAATTATTCATCTAGAAAACCCATGAGAAAATCATTCTGTGAATACTCAAAAATGTAATAGTCATCATCTATAACTATCAGGCCATTTTTCTGAAGATAGCAAGAAATTAGCTTATGGTTTGATTCACCACTGAAAATAACTCAAGCTACTAACAGGTAAGGTGTCTGTTTTTACATAGAAGGCAAAGTGAACCCCAAGAGCACTAAAGGTATGGTTTTATAGCTTACTTTTATTCCTTTCCACTAGGTACAGTCACCAGAGTGACCTGGGAAACATAAAAGTCAAAGAACATTTTTTAACTCTCTTCAAGGCTGTTAGGAGGTATAAAATACACACCTTGAGCAAAATAAATGTATGCACCTCAAGAAGGTGATAAATCACTTGTAGCTATATTGTTGTCAGTCATTGGTTCTTGAAGGGCAAACTGTACTTGATTCTTGACTTGTTTTTTGCTTCAATGACCAAGCAACTTTTCTTAGAAGTTGCCAAGTTTTCAGTATTGACAGCTCTGGAATTTTTAGGGGAAAAATACATAATCTTTTTTTAAATACTGTTTTGTGGACATATTGTTTTCTATTCTACCACACAAACCTCAGTGGAATAGTGATCATGTACCAGGAACTTTTCTTCTGAACTCTGAAACACAAATATTAATAAAGCACCATCAAGGAGCTCATACAGGGGGCAGTGTTGCAGTGTAGTGGATTAAGCTGCTGCCTGAGACAACAGCATCCCATGTGGATACCAGTTCATGTCCCAGCTACGCACCTTCTGATGCGGCTCCATACAAAGCAGTTTCCATGTGGGAGACCTGGAAGAAGCTCCTGGTGTCTGGCTTCAGCCTGGCCCAGCCCTGGCCATTGTGGCCATTCAGGGAGTGAATCAGCAGATGGAAGATTCTCTCTCTCTCTTTCTCTTTCTCTCTCTCTCTCTCTCACACACATTGCCATTGAAATAAATAAATAAATAAATAAATAAATAAATAAATAAATAAATCTTAATAAAAAAAGGAGTTCATATAACTCCTCAAGAGAGATCAATGCATGTACACATGAACAGAAATTAAAGTAGACTGAAATTAGCACTATAATTGGGCAAGACAAGGGAATGATTAATTCTGACTAGGGGAGTATAGGAAGGCTTCACAGAAAAACTGGTCCTTGAAGGTTAAGAAGTACTTCTCCTAGGAGGCATGGAGGAAAATTTAAAAAGAAAAGACATTTCAGACACAGGAAATAATTGAACTCAGTCATGAAAGAGTGTAAACCATTCAGGAAGCTTCAAGTAACGGACCAGCACTAGTCCAACACACGTGGTCTGGGACAGGTGGACAGAGAGAAGAAGAGCATGCAGACTTCAAAATACAAGTGCACTCGGGGCTGTGAACAGCCCTGGATGAGAAGATGGCAGCAGCTGGGTAGAACAGCAATGGGCTCTCAGACTGGGATGTAGGTTAGAGCCACGGTATGAAAGGCTTCAAATGTCATGCTGAGAAATTTAGAGCAAGGAAGGTTTAGTACAAGATTTCTGACATTATAAAACAACCTTTGTGCAGACTATAACATTGCTTGTTATTATTCATTCCTTTCTCCTAAAGCAGGTTCCCTGTTCCATGGCTTTTAACCTCAGTCATCTGATTTGCTTTGGCCAAGAGAGTAGAACGCCCTATATCCCCCCAAAACGAAACACTTGGAGATTTCCTATGAATAACAGTTACAATGCTATTCTTTTTGTTGTTGTTTTCTTCTTCTTCTTCTTCTTCTTTTTTTTTTTTTTTTTTTTTTTTTGGACAGGCAGAGTTAGATAGTGAGAGAGAGAGACAGAGAGAGAGAGTTATAGACAGTGAGAGAGACAGAGAGAAAGGTCTTTCTTCCATTGGTTCACTGCCCTAATGGCCCACACGGCCGGCACTGCGCTGATCCGAAGCCAGGAGCCTGGTGCCTCCTCCCAGTCTCCCATGCGGGTGCAGGGACCAAAGCACTTGGGCCATCCTCCACTGCCTTTCTGGGCCACAGCAGAGAGCTGGACTGGAAGGAAAGCAACTGGGATTTGTACCCAGCACCCCAACTGGGACTAGAACCCGGGGTGCCGGCGCTGCTGGCGGAGGATCAGCCAAGTGAGCCACAGTGCCAGCCTTTTTCTTGTTTTTTTTTTTTTTAAACTTTTATTTAATAAATATAAATTTTGAAAGTACAACTTTTGGATTATAGCAGATTTTCCCTCTATAACCCCCCTCCCACCCGCAACCATCCCATCTCCCACTCCCTCTCCCATCCCATTCTTCATTAAGATTCATCTTTAATTATCTTTATCTACAGAAGATCAACTTAGTATAAACTAAGTAAATATTTCAACAGTTTGCACCCACCAGAAACACAAAGTATAAAGTACTGTTTGAATACTAGTTTTACAGTTAATTTGCTTAGTACAACACATTAAGGACAGAGATCCTACATGGGGAGTAATTGCACAGCGACTCCCATTGTTGATTTAACAATTGACACTCTTATTTATGATGTCAGTAATCATCCAGCGCTCTTGTCATGAGCTGCCAAGGCTATGGAAGCCTCTTGAGTTCACAGACTCTGACCTTATTTATATTCTTAAACATGGACCGCTTTTGCATTATTTTATAAGCTAAAAAACAGTAAAACATTTTCTATCCACCTCACTATTTTTCTACAACATTTTTTACTTGTTATTTTAATTTCTAATTTTTCTTAATTATTTATTTATTTTAAAGGTAGAGTTACAGAAACAGAGTGAGAGAGAGAAGAGGATCCATCTCCTATCCACTGGTTCACTCCCCAAATGGCCACAATGGCCAGCACTGGGCCAGACCAAACAGGAGCCTGGAACTCCATTTGGGCCTCCCAAAGCCTGGAACTCTATTTGGGTCTCCCACATGGTTGTCAGGAGCCCAAGCACTCAGGCCATCTTCCTTTGCTTTCCCAGGCAAATTAGCAGGGAGGTGGATCGGAAGTGGAACCAGCTCTCACATGGGACACCAGCATTAGAGGTGGGTGGCTTAACCTGCTGAGTCACAATGCCAGTCCCATTATTTAAATTTCTGAGAACATATCTTGAGTAGGTAATTCTCTGCATCATTTCCACACACACACCTCTCACCACCAAAATGCAGGAAAAAAAAATCCTAGAAAATTTCCAAGGAACAAATACAAAATATAAAATCTTCTCTAGAGGCCAGGCTGTGGCATAGTGGGCTAAGCCTCCATCTAGAGCGCCAGGATCCCATATGGGCACCAGTTCAAGTCCTGACTGCTCCTCTTCCAATCCACTTCTCTGCTATGGCCTGGGAAAGCAGTGGAAGATGGCCCAAGTGCTTGGTTTCCTGCACCTGCATTGGAGACCTGAAAGAAGCTCCTGGCTCCTGTTCAGATCGGCTGAGTTCTGCCGTTACAGCCATCTGGGGAATGAACCAGCAGATGGAAGACCTTTCTCTCTGTCTCTTCCTGTCTCTGTAACTGTACCTCTCAAATACATGCATTTTTAAAAGATCATCTCTGATAAAATCAACTGTAGCATTAATCCAACATTTGCATTAACTTTCAATTAAATATTTACTTGTGCGATTGTTGATTGGTTTTCTGTCACTAAACTACAAATTCCAAAAGCACAAAAGCCACGAATGACCTTACCACCAATGCCAGGTGTGGTGCATGGCATCTATTAAGTGTTCCAATAAGTATTTTTGAAATAAATAACTCTTCAACAACCAGATTTCTACAACCACCTTTGCACATATATTTGATCATTTTCTGTGGACAAGTTTCTAGAAGTGGAATCTCTGGGAAATGGAAACTACATTTTTAAGGCATAAGATAAAAATTGCCAGATTATCTTAATAGAAGTTTGACCCATCTAGACTCTCAGTAAGAGTGTATGAAGAACATTGCTTTCCCACATCCTCAGTGATTGATCAGCAGAAAGTGGGAGCTTCTACCCTGCTGGTTTCCTGATGTTGCGTACGTACATATAAATAAGTATGATCTCCAAGGAATGCTACAGGTGGAAATTGTATTTTGATGTAATTATAAAACTTCATTTGAAAATTTTAGTTCCCAGGACTCAAGTAGCCTGCTGTTGCCACCCACCCTTCTCTACTTCTTGGATGTTGGTACATCTGCAAGGAAATGTGTGGTTAAAACACAACATTCTTGCCTATGGAGGAAGTGATGAAAATTTACAAAATAAAAGTCAACTGAGGACATTTGACTTAGCGTGGAAAGGATTTATACAAACAATAAGGCCATTTCTTCTGCCATCTGTAAGGTAGCTGGCTGAGCTCTGCTTCTAAGAAGTACAGTAAGCCAACTGCTTTTTTATGTCCATTTACTTTGACTTTATCAATAGCAGAAATTCTTTCCACAGTTTGTCGTGTGGTTGTCTACTAACATAACATCCGTTTTTCACCTTTTCTCTGTCTCTTCACAAACATCTCAGTGGGGAATTAGAGGGACTGGCAACAGCATGGATAGTGGTGTGGGGAAAGAAAAGATTATCTGAACTACTTAAGATCTGAACTGAAATGGAAGTGAGGATGCAAAGGAGAAATAGAAAAAAACAATATGTCACAATAGCAGAGACCTGGTGTAAGAAAGACGAACGAGTTAAAGATAAACTGGTAACTTGATAGATAACTGAACATCTTGGAGGGTTAAGACAGGCCCATCCAAGAAAAAAGAAAGAACAGTGATTGGGAGAGGAGAAGTGAAGTTTTACCAAAGACGCTGACTTGAGGTGACTCCCTGGTGTCTGTCCGAGAAATCTCGTATGTGGAAGTTGATCCCCTTAAATCTTGCACTCCCCTCTCACCAGCTCCTCAGTTTCCTGCCCACACAGCCCTTCTCACGATCGCCACATCTGCACACACTGCACTCAAGATTTGCAATTCCCCAAGCACTTTTTCTCTGTTTAGTTTTTACTTTCTTAAAACTTGAAATGAAACATCACCTCCTCTAAGAATATCCTTGTGACCTTTGTAGCCAAGATTAGGAGCATCTTCCATGAGCTTGGACAGTGCACAACAATGTGCCTGTAGGTCACTCATATGAACTACGAAAGTGTCACCACCAAGGGGAAGAGAATGTGTTCTTCAAAGGAGAATAAAAAAATCCTAATTATTTTTGTGTCTAAAATAAAGATAGACATACAGAACATAAACAGAAATATGCTATATCTCAATGGTATTACATTTTCATGAGAGCATCAAATTTTAAAAAAGTCTAAAAAGTTTCCATAAGGAACAATAATCTTTAAAGTTTGGGGAACACAACTCTGTAATAACACATGTTGTAATTTCCTTATTCTTCCTGTTTACATTCACCACTGTAAACTATGATGTTTTAAGGGGGTAAACAGTATGTTCTGCTAATTCTAAATTTGATCTTCCTGTATTCCTACATTATATATGAAAGGAATGTTTGTTGAATAAATAAGAAACATTGAAGCTATAGTATGAGTAAGCTTGAACAAGCAAGATAAGGGTAGGCAAAGGCAGTTACTCACTTAAAAGACAGGGTCAGGCAAAGACACTATGGACCAGCAGGTACCAAAAAGGTAGATGGAGATTCAATTAGAGGCTCATGAAACACTATGAAGGACAGTACCCTAGCATGAAATGAGGCTGTCAAGGCACTTTAGAAAGTTCCGGTAAGGATATTAGTAGATTACAATTGAAATTCTCTCAAATTAAATAGAGAAAATTTTCTCATTAAAAAAAGTAAAACATGAGGTTGGATCAATTGACTATCCACTTGGAAAAAAAGCAAGAATCAGTTTTGACCATACCTTACATTGTGTATAAATAACAATTCCAGATATGTTGTAAGTCCATTTTTAAAATTTGTTTAATTTATTTGGAAGGCAGAAAGAGAGAATCTCCTATCCCTTGGTTCACTCCCAATAGCTAAGGCAGGGCCAAGTGAAGCCAGGAGCTCAATCCAAGTCTCCCTTGTAGGTAGCAGGAACTCAAGTACTTGAACTATCACCTGCTATCTCCCAGGATGCATGGTATTAGGAAGCTTCAATGAAAGGCAATTAGGATTCAAACCCAGGTACTCTGATTGGAATGTGTGCATCCCAAGTGCTGTCTAAAACACTGTGGCAAACACTGTTCCCCAAGTCATAGATCTAAATAGAAAAAAAGGTACTGTGGGTTTTTTTTGTTTTTTTTTTTCTTTTTTGTTTTGTTTTATTTGACAGATAGAGTTAGACAGAGAGAGAGAGAGAGAGAGAGAGAAAGGTATTCCTTCTTTTGGTTCACCTTCCAAATGACCACTACAACCGGAACTACGCCAATCTGAAGCCAGGAACCAGGTGCTTCTTCCTGGTCTCCCATGCAGGTGCAGGAGACCAAGCACTTGGGCCATCCTCCACTGCCTTCCTGGGCCACAGCAGAGAGCTGGACTGGAAGAGGAGCAGCCGGGACTACAACCCGGTGCCCATATGGGATGCTGGCACCTCAGGCGGAGGATTAGCCAAGTGAGCCACTGTGCCAGCCCCAAGAGCAATGTTTTTAGAAGCAAATGCAGAAAAACATTTCCATGACCTTAAAGTGGGCAAAGATTTCTTAAACAAGACAATAACAGTATTAAAGTAAAATGTTGTGGAAAAGAGATTACATTAAAACCAACAATGTTTATTAACAAACGATATCATCAAAGACTGATAAAACAAGTCACAGAGTGGGAGAAAAAAGAAGATACAAGCCACAGAATAGAGAAGATACAATCTCTATTGCCAACTAAGGGCTCACACTCAGCATATGGAAAGAAAGCAAACATGCTAATAGAAAAATGGTCAAAATGCTTGAACTTACCCTTCAAGCAATAAAATTCTATTTCCTTTTCTGTGCAGGTTGCACTGGTGTGTTTATTTAGTAAAGGTTAAGGAATCTGTATGTTTCTGGTTTGTGCAAATATATACACACGTATATGCATATACATATGCATATGAAGATACGGTTTCATCACATGGAAAATATACTTTTAAGTGATGATTCCAAAATTTGTATGGTTAGCTTTAAAGTCCTCATCAGCAGCTCCTCAATCAAAAGGAGTAGGACTCTGAAAATACCAATGAAAGTTTTCCTCATGAGGTTTTTTTAGTGCTCAGCACACATGGCCACAAATCATCCTACATCTTTGCAAAACTTCATAACTGGCAACATAATATTAGTTGTCAGAAATTTTGATATCATACTCTGATGATTTTAATGAGCATAATTTTTGGATATGTATCGAGCTTAAAAATCCTATTGTGTTATGACTAAGACTAATGCCACACAGGACTCCAGTCAGATATTAACAAATATGAAAGATAAATTCTCTTTTCATTTGCTTCATTCTTCCATTAAGTACCATAGAAATCATATTTCAATCAATACATCTGGTCTTTTCAAATTAAATTATCTTCTTTTAGAGAGCCAGATAAAAGATGTTTTGAATAGATAGAGCATTTGGTTTATTTTATGTTTTTGTGATAAATTCTATTTAAATCCAATTCCTTTGCCAATTAAATTATGTTACTATTTGTTGCTAGCTATTAGTCTTCTCTAAAAAAATAAAAACTAAAATTCAAATTGATATTCCAAGGTTTTATGACTTATTCATGTAAAAGTAAAAACTTTTTTATAAAATAAAAAAAACTTTACTATATTGAGGCTGTTACAAATTAATTATAGGATATTTCCTTCATCACACAGTGCCTTCCTTCACAGCACTGAAGAGACAATGTAGGTGACCATCACAGAGTTTCTCATTTATTCCAAACATATTTATGTACTGCCCAATGTGCTCGAGCCCAGACCCCAGAGCTGGAGGCCTGGTGGTAAAGAGAGACAAGGATCAGTTTCAACACCTTTGCTTTTACAGGAGAAAAAAGATCTAGAAACATGGGAAGAAGGAATCCCACTGTGTGGGAGAGGGCCTGAAGAGAGCTAACAGAGACTGGGAGAGGCAGGAGAGTAATGAGAAACTGGAACCTACGTCAGATGAGCTGCAGTTGCCTGGGTGTCTGGAAGGAGTACTACCAGGCTGGAACAGCAGCAAGAACTGAGGCTCTCAGAGCTGGAGGAAGGAACCCCAGAGCCAGACAGAGGCTGTGAGGGAGACCCAGCCCCGGCTCCTCCCCCGGCTCCTCCCCCGGCTTGTGGAGGTGTGCTGGCTGTCTCTGGCCTTCCCTGGGGAATAGAAGGGTCACTCTTGTCTTAGCCTTTATCTTCACATGGTGTCTGTTCTCCCTGCACGCGTGTCTATTTCTGCATCTGATTCTCCTTGCTGACACATTGGTCTTGGACTTGTAGCCTCCAGAAATGTAAAACAATAAATCTGTTGAGGCCAACCAGTTTGTGGCTTATTGTTAGATCAGGCTGTGCAAACTGACAGGTGGAACCAACCCAGTGTTTCACAATAACTCATTTTTACCTCCTAGTTTTAGTGATCTCTAGTGAAAACTTCACATAGAACCAGAGATATCTAAAATCTGAAAGCTATTTTTAATAACAAATATAAAATTCTTTTGAAGGAATTATTCCTATACTTTAGGTCTTTCAAATCAATGAATATTTGCCATTTTATCAATAATAAGATCATCTATTTTCTATAAACTTCGACTCAGATGCTTTGATATAAATACAGGTCCTTTCAGATTATATATTTTATAATTAGAATAAATTATTGGAATCAATTTGTCAATATCAATTTGGTTAGTGAATATAAAGATTGTATTCTTCATCTAAAGGTTTATATCCCATTATGAAATAAAAGGGATGGGCAATTTTAATCCCTTGCTGCTAAAATAGTAGTAAAAGAACCCATTACTGTCAGTTGTCAACGTAAAAGCCAAATTCTCTTCATTGTCTGTTCAACCCCTGATATTTGTACAGAAAGCAGGTGAACGTTTTGAATTAAGAATTTCTGACATGCTATTTTCCCTGGAGATGATCTCAGCCTGAATGCAAAGCCAAACTGTGACCACCTCTAGGTTCTGACCAGGAGATCTTGTAGCTGGGCCATAGCGAGCGACTGGTTTGTCTAACAAGCTACAAGATGCTCTGAATCAGGCAAAGCAGAGATTACCCTTCCAGGTTGTCCCAAGGGTTCTCAAAGGCCAGGTGAACACCTGACTACAGCAGAAAATGCTCCAGAGAGTTTCTTTCTTAAACCACTGGATCAATATGTCTGTCATCTCACTTACTTCTAAAACATGAAAGCTCATAAATCTTGGGCAGCATAATTACCCTTTTACACCATTCCACTGCCCTGAATTGGCTACTATTTAATTACCCTTTTTTAGAACATCAGTATCCATGGATAGAAGGAGTAGTTTCTCTCTTAATTCCTGGAAAAAAAAATCCTTTTGTCTTTTCCTGCTCTCTGTGACAAAGGCAGTACAGTGCTTCTGAGATGAATAGCAGAAGACAGTGCAACAAATTAATACAAATGAAGTCATTCCTGAGTGACTCCATCTGCTTTAGAAATAAGACTTGGACAATAATGTGGCCAAGATCCAAATAATTAGGCCTGACTCCAAATGAAGGCACACAGGTAACTTATAGCTTCATTAACTCTCTTCAAGGAGGCAGACATCCAAAAACTAACCTTAATAGAGGCAGCATATGATCCATTGACAATCTGTTTGATATTAAAAAATGAACTTTGTTTTTGCAACGTTGCATGAACAGTAGGCAAATAACATATGCAACTCAAAGTACTGGGGACCAAGGCATGGTGTAGTATCCCAAACCCTGTCCTCACAATTTGGAGAACAAAGCCCTTAATTTTTGTTTACAGAATTTAATCAAAAGTCATTAATAATATAACAACTGAGAAAGGCGCATAAGGTGTCTGCAAGTGTCTTTTCTCTGTAATCAACAGGAAGATTATTAGGTGATAACAAATGTTATTCATCTTCATAATGGCTAAATGACAGCCTGTTTAAAAATAACAAATGACTACTCCTCATTGACTATTACAGGGTGAACATGACCTTCACGTATTTTAAGCAAACAAGTCCTCTTTTCAAAGACTTCAGGAGTCCTTTAATTGATAATGATGAGATACTTTAACTTTACCAGGGGACACTGAACCTCTTCAGATGCTGTTGAAACTGAGATAATTTTTTTCAGCCCCCTGAGTTAGAAAGGACCTTTGAGATCTCCTACTAATTTTTTTCATAAACAAGATATTGGTAAACCATCAATTTAGTTTGTTCGCTATATATAGAAACATTGTAGAGAAATGTTTTATTTTTGTCCTTTATTTTTCTATTATGGATCAGTGAGTTTCATGTCATAGGCCAAGAAAAATGAGATCTTAAAGCTGGATTTTTAGATTACCCTTATTTCTTTTGAAGTACAAGCATCACTATCTCTCATTATTGCAGACTTGGGGCTGCAATTGAAAACTCTCTGTGACTTTTAAACAGTTTTGACAATCAGAGCAAGCATAACTTCAAATGCTGCTCATGGCACTTTCTGTTTTCAGCTTTTCCCATCTCCTAACTGGTACTTTTAGCTCCATAACATTACGGGTTGCCTCAGTGTGACACAGCATTTGTGACACACAGAGAGAAGTTAGGGAAATCCATAAGGATAACTTGCAAGTCTTCCTAATTGAGTGACCAGAGCAGCCACTGCAAGTGCTGCATTACGTCAACATCGTAAGCCAAACGTTACTATAAACTTACCCACACTAGTGGATTTGTCAAGATTTCTCTCACTTCCTCTTAAGTACAAGCATTGCAAATCTCTCGGGGGATCTCATTCATTTGCCACAGCCCTACTGTAGCATGAAGGATAAGGTCTCTCTACTCTAAAGACATCCAAGTTGGGCTTAGAATAGAGAAATAAGGGAGCAAGTCCCAGCTCGCTTACTGACAATAGCATATCACATGAAAACTTAGAAAGCAGTTTCAACCATTAGATAACAACTTAAGAAAACATTTACCAGAAGGTCCAATGCCTTCCATAAATATTAATACATATATTTGGAAACATCTCTTAAATATCTAACATGGTGTAGCTTGTTTAACCAGCAAATGTAAGCACAACCATAAAATGTTTTTAGTTTCTTTCCACCAACAAAATTAAAACATCTGATACTTAGATTCAGGTCACATGAATTCAAATATATCTTTCAATAATTTTCGCTGTTTAAATTTATGGACAATCTTTATAAGCCAATTAAAAATAAAACTCAATAATTTTTCCCATGTAGACATACAGTATGTCTTTACCCTGCCTTTACCTGGCCAGCTCTCCTCCCAGGCCAGCTAGGTAACGGAAGTCAACAGGGTGCCTTCCCCAAGGAGGTTCCCACCTCCCTTAGGATGCACCCTATAAAGAGATAGATAAGTCTGAGCCTCATAATTTACAAGGCTTTAAAGCCCACCAGATTATTATCAAGCCCCTTCTGTCAGGTTCTACTTGCCTATCAATCAGAAAACTTACTTGTAGCTTAGACAGCATCTTTCTTAGCTCCTTTAATAACAACTCTGTCCTCTGTATCTAGCCCACTTGAGCCTCATTCCTTTGTAATCATAACCTCTACCACCAATGGCTCTACTCCCAACTTGTGTGTCAAAATTTTTCTACAGACAAACCCCGCTACCTGCAAAAGTTAAGTGGCCTCTCTCCAGTCTTAGCTGGAATCAGCTTTAAGCCACATCCATCAAACTGTCCCCACAAGGGTCCAGAGGACCCCCCCCCATTTATTCTCCTCTATAAAATCCTCTCCTTATCTGGTTAATGCTACTCTTAGGATCATTGGTTACTATTCTCACCCTGTCTTTTATACTACAGTGTCTTAAGTGTTTACAGCAGGTGATAATAGAACCAAACCAAGGCCTTCAAGAACCCGGTGGTCAACCAAATGCTGCTACAGGGATATACTTGGCTCCCCACCCAGGAGACAGCGGCTTGAAACATCACCCCATGCCAGCGAAGAGAACCTCGTCGCCCTGTGTCAGCAGGAAGTAGCTCTAAAGACAGATCATCGTCCCTCTACCCTTCCTGGACTTTTGGGACTATTGTAATCTCATACAAATCCTGCTTTATAAAAAACAAAAGGGGGGAATGTTAGGAAACTGGTGCGGTTTTAGCCAGGTGGCCACATGGCCCAGCTACCTGAGCCAGGCTCCACCCCCATCCTAATGGGACTCGCTCACTGCTCCTGCTTCCCTGCCCGCCCTCAGGCGAAGTTTTAAAAGGGCCTGTTCCTGCACACGTGCTCTCTTGGCTCCTCTCTACCCTCTTCTCTCTTGGCTCTTGGCCCTTCTCTCCTGCACTCTCTCCTCTGTCTGTCTCTCTCTCTCTCTTATACTTTCTCTCTCTTTACCTTCACCGCCCCTTCACTCCGGTCTGTTGGGTGTTCCCCAATAAACCCTTTCCCTTAAAAAAAAAAAAAGACATCCTAGTCCCCTAAACCTGTGAATATATTACCATGGGACGAAAGAGACCTTGCATGTATGTTGAAGGACTTGAGATAGAAGGTTGACGTGACACATTTTGAAGGAGGAAGAGATGACAAGCCACAGAATGGGGGCAGCCTCTTGAAGCCAGAAAAGACAAAGACATAGATTGCCCCCGGAAGCCTTCTAAAGGAACACAGCCCTGCTGACACCTTCATTTTAAGTCCACTGAAACTTCGATTTTGGACTTCTGACCACTAGATATGGAGGGTAACAAAGTAGTTTTAAGCCACTACACATGTAGCCATTTGTCACACTAAGAAACTCAGATACTTACTGGAATGCCTTTGAACTCAGACCTAGCCAGTGGCTGATGTTCTTGGTAGCAAAGCATCATTCCCAGTGCAAAACATATCATCATTTATACAACTAAGGACATATCACCATACATACAAGTAAGGAGGCACCCCTCCCTGGCACAAAACATATCACTATATATACAGGTGAGGATGACGTATAGATAGGTAAGGATGCATCTCTCTTGATACAAAATATATTGCTCTGTGTGTGTGTGTGTGTGTGTGTGTGGCAATGGCAGAGTTCCAAGAAAGAAAAAACTTAACCCAAAAATTTACTTGTTACTTTTCAATCTCAGACACATTTTTTAAACTATCATTAAATATTCATTTGGATGTGGGTCCTCTTAAACTTGCTTTTGTCTATTTTAATTTTTATTCCTTTTTATTATTTTAATTAAAATATAATGTTTGGGAATTTTAAAAATTTGTATTTATTTTTCAGAGACAGAATTAGAGACAAAGGAAGAGGGAGGGAGGGAGGGAGAGAGATTGCTCATCTAATGCTTCATTTCCCAAATGCCTGCAATAGCCAGAGCTGGGCCAGTCCAAAGCCAGGAATTGGGAACCGAATCCAGTTTTCCTACATGGGTAACAAGAATTCAACCTCTTGAGTCTCCAATGCTGCCTCCCAAAGTATGCCTTAACAGGAAGCTGGAATCAAGAGCCAGAGCCAGGAATTGTACCCAGAAACTCTGATGTTATATGTGAGTACCTTAACTGCTAGGTTAACCCCTCATACACACTTGTACATTTGCATTGGACACAGTGCCATTCTTCAACATATATATACAAATTAGAAAAGAAATACTTTCTTCAGACATAAGACCATTTACATTTTAAGCCTGAGTTACCTCTTCTGTTAAATGACAGACAGGGGTCAACCAAATGCTGTCCCAACTTGTTCTTAGTTCTGAGGTCCCAGATTTCTCACTTAGGTCAGAGTCATCTTAATTTCCATACTGTGCAGATGTGTTTTTCTTTTACCTTATAAGGTGCCAACTTTTCTTTGTGTTTTATTTGATGATAGCCTGATTATTTTACTTTGGGTTCCATTTCCTCCAAAGGAACATTTTAGCTGCAAATCAGCAAAGGTTATTTATCATCGACCTGCATTTTTCTCAGGCACTGAGTATACACATTGATTTTGTCACAGAGCTATCAAATTATCTCCATAAATCAGCTAATAGCCAAACAAACAATGTCACAAACAAAAGAAAAAGATATCTCAGTCTTCAAACAAAGTAGTGTGCCCTTGTTTCCAAGAAGGGAGGTGATGTGCACCAACCACAGGAACTGAAGCCATCTTTGCCCTGAACACTCAGGACAAATTGGCAGATTGTCATCCTCAAGTTGGTAACTTTCTCAACAAATTCACCTAAAGTACTGTACCAGCAGAGGCCAGGGGAAGACTTGTTTTCTGATAAAGCTTTAAGCACATAGTTCAAGTTAACGAGACATGGCAAGAGCAGGTGGGTAATTCAATGTTCATACACTGTAATGGGCCAAAGGCTAATTACTATTCACTGTAAAATGAACATAAAAGTAGCAATTATGCCTTCATCCTAGTGGATGTGATGTATTAAAAGCTATCAGAATCACCTTCTGTAATAACAGCTTTTGTCTGTTTGTAGCAGGATGTGCGAAAATAAGACCTATTTGGAAAGGGAGAGCTTTGTGACTTAATCCAAGAACAAACATGGGATTCTCACTGCCCTCCCCCTCCATTCTACACACAAGACACAAAGGGGAGATGGTGCCCTTTGAAACATCATTTGTAAATACATAGCTTTTCTTTCCTGGCTATGAAATGCGGCCAAATCAACTGCTCACATGAAGATTTTTCCCTTGCCAGTGCCTCATGTGCCCTGTGAGGTACAGACAGACACACAGCGTGACAGGTGAAAGTCAACCATGGCCCTCAAGTTGTCACAGTCGGGGGTACAGTTGAATAGGACCAGCTGGCTGAGCTCAGGAGTGCAGCATCTTCATCTTTGCCAAAGGCATCCTACAAACAGTATCCATCGATCTTCTTGTTAGACAACTCACGAAAACTTATGCAAAGTGCACAGGGAAGATATGAAGAGGAAAAGTAATGTATAAGGGTCAGGGATGCCAGTTTGGGGGGATAATTCAGGTTTGATCATTCAAATGAGAATCCTAAGACTTCCGGCAGGGAGGAAATCTGTGTTCTCCCAAATGCTGAACATGAAGCACTCAGGAAAACGAAAATGAACTTTGACCTTGTCTACCTTGATCCTACCGCCCGCAGACTTCTGAGACCTGCTGAGTGAGTTCCCAACCATTCAGGAAAGGATTATTATTTTTTCTTTTTTGCAGCCTGGACAACTGCTCCCATTATTTACCCTGCCTCAGCTCATTCTGTGGTGACCCTTCAGCTTTCCACCCAGGGCCTGTCACTGGTTTGCACATTATCTTCTCTTTCACATCCCAGCACCACTGCCCACTCCTGTCCCTCAGCTTGACCTCAGGCTCTTCCTTGAGAGCTGCCTCTGGAGCAGCCCTGGAAGGAACAACTGGATACAGTCAGGGCTTCTCCACCACTGGAGGACCTGCGCTCAACAGCTATTTGAGAACTGCATGTGATGCACTAGGTTACTAACAGAACAGAAGTGTCATGATGACATAACAATGCTGCAGTTCTCACAGACTAAAGCTGGAATTCCCGAAGGGGAAAAAGTCTCACATTTGGTATTAAAGATGTCAGCCTCAAGTCGGCATTTTGCCCAGGTTACTTCCATTTTAACTTCAATTCACGTTTCCCCAAGATTCCACTTTGCCAAAGTTTAAAAGAAGTCCAAATGACGTTTGCTTAGGGAAATATACAGTCTTAACATTTATTCTTCTCAGAACATTCATTTTGGTTGAAAATATCAGCCCCCAGAGATGACAGTGAGCACAGCACCAAGTCAGTTTTGATCTGTGCCAAGGACATCTGACCCAACTGCTCTGCTTGAGGGCTGCCCACCAGGCATCCTTGCCAGGAGGTGTCCCGAGCCACTCACAGCTGCCAATGTGCCCAAGCCTTGTATCCTCAGGGTGAACAAAGCTGGAAAACGTAAAGACCCTATAACTTCTCTGAGATATACCTGCACTCCACTATTCTCACACTGGCACCTGCCAGACAATTTGAGAGGATTATGAATACATCTACCGTACAAATTATATCTCAGTGTTCTAATGCATTCTACTCTGTGGGTGGTGCAATCCAATATTGATTTTATTTAGAGCAAAAAGAATTATTTGATGACAAGATTTAAATTTATATTACATAAAAATTCAATTTCTTCGAAAAGCTTTACTTTCAGATATATTACAACAATGACAGTGCATCTCCCAGCCTCCTTAACTCCTTCATTGCGATGATCTGAATCTCTTGTTGCTGCTCAGGACTTCATTCCATCCTTTGAACACTGGTTTTGCTCATCAAGATATCTCTGAGATCACCCAACACCTCCTGACTTCCTGGTCTAAATATTGCCCATGGTTTTTCTTTACTCTTACTGCTTTAAAATTAGTCTGCAACAGGCTTAACTGCATTTGCCTCCCACCCTTCTTAGCTTGCATCCTGATTGTATGTCCCCTTGTCTGTTCAAGGAGATTGCTACAGTTACTGATGTGTTCTTAATGTAAATATTCTCTTTGTCACAAAAAAGGGGAAATTACAAAGATGTCAAATAATATTGAACATAAATAAGCCTTTGTCACCTTAGCAAATGCCAAATTTCCATTGCTTAGTAAAATAAACTGGTATCAGAGTAGGATTAATGACCTAAGGTTGTTAGTCTGAGGCAAGAAAATAAAGAAAACAGCGCAAACTACTGATAACTCTTCTGAGTGCTGGCATAGTTGCTTCCCATGGGAATTTGAGAGCTGAATTCTGCTGCTAGGATTAACATGGCTTTGTAGTCATACAGCACAAACACTGATAACTTGAAAACAACAACAAAACAAAAAGCCAAGCTAATTTGCCATTGGGCAGATGGCTCTGGTCTTAGCAGTCATTCAGTCTCCATACGTTCAGTAGTTCTGTTAAAGGTGTGACAGTGTACACCATTCACTCTGACCAAGTCATCAGCCTGGCCTAGCAGCTAAAAGTTATTGAGAGTCAGAGAGATGTCGCTGTAAAACCACCCAATGACTCCTAAGTAAAGGCAAGGGAGAGTCAGTTCTAAACTAGAGGTCAGCAATGCATCAGAGGTTGCTGCACACGGCCTGCAGAGCCAAAACATGTACTATCTGGACCCTGCTGACTCCTGTTCTAAACACTCAAACCCAAATGTGGAACTTGTTTATGTGTGACCTTTAGGGTACTTAATAAGGTCACAGAGGCCTGAGAAATGTTCCTTCAGAATCCAAGCAAGCCTTCAAGGGAGACACAAAAGCAGGACAGGGCAGGGAAAGAAGCAAAGCAAATGGGATTCAGGCCAAGCTCCAACTGCTACCTTGTCCTGTAGAGAGCTCAGGAGTCAGTTCCACCTCCAGGCAAAGCAGATGGTTTTCCATATTCATGTGCCAATCATTGGTTGGAAGGGGGATATAAACCCCCTGGTGCTTTCTGTTCTCTGGTGTGTCCAGACCAGGCAGCCTCAGTACACCAAAGGCAGAGAGGGTTCTGAAGAAAGTTACAGATCTGAGCCATTCAAAGCAAAGGACATGAAGGCTGGACCATGGACACAGGAGCCCATACAACATTTACTGAGGGTGTCCAGGTGGAGCACAGACAAACCCAACAACAGGTGTTTGTGTGCTCACACATACTGTGGATACTGCAGGTTGGAAAGAGAGCTGAGTGACGAGAGCTTACCTTTTTTTTTTGACAGGCAGAGTTAGACAGTGAGAGAGAGAGAGACAGAGAGAAAAGTCTTCCTTCCGTTGGTTCACCCCACAAATGGCCGCTACAGCTAGCGTGCTGTGCCTATCTGAAGCCAGGAGCCAGGTGCTTCCTCCTGGTCTCCCATGCGGGTGCAGGGACCCAAGCACTTGGGCCATCCTCCACTGCCTTCCTGAGCCACAGCAGAGAGCTGGACTGGAAGAGGAGCAACTGGGACAGAATCCGGCGCCCCAACCGGGACTAGAACCCGGGGTGCTGGCGCCACAGGCGGAGGATTAGCCTAGTGAGCCGCGGCACCAGCCAAGAGAGCTTATCTTGATGAATAACCTTCTCAAACTTGTCCAGAGGCCCCTGATCCACCTTGCCACAGTGAAAACCTCTGTCCCTGGCATGTAGTAAAATGCTACTAATACTCATGGCTTGTGTTTTAATGTCAAAATGCACTGAGCTCTTTGGATGCATCATTTTATGTCGACCTCAGAATATCCCTGCAAAGTCAGCTGTCACTGTCCCTCTTTTAGGAATGAGGGACATTGGGTTCAAAAGACTTAAGATAAATGACCCAAAAGACAAATGACCCAGAGATACACAGAAAGGAGAAGGGATGAAATGTGGATCCACATATTAACTCTAAAGCA
This sequence comes from Sylvilagus floridanus, assembly GCA_949820135.1. Lineage (NCBI taxonomy): Eukaryota > Metazoa > Chordata > Mammalia > Lagomorpha > Leporidae > Sylvilagus > Sylvilagus floridanus. The sequence goes on from OX463226.1 coordinate 109,471,952, forward strand.
CTTAGCTTTCCCACTCACCTATCTATTGAACTGTTAAAACTGGAGGTTACAGACAGTTTCTGGAACATGCCAAAACCAGAACTCAACAAATAAGTACCTCTGTCACAGAGTGCTTATGGAAATCTCAGAGAAAGTGTAGACAGAAAGAGAGACAGAGAGCTGATTTAACCAGCTCATTCAAGAGGGTACTGGGGCCTAAAGGGCAACCTTACTGGAATGACTACAGTGGTTTGGGTTTTGCAAACTATTTTTTAAGAAAAAAAGTTTATTTCTTTAAAAAAAAACTATAATCAGCTTGTTGACTAGTACCAGATTCTGTAAAAGAAAGGCCTATATGTATTGTAAAGTAGCAATTCTCAACTTGAAGGTTCAGCCAAATTACTTGAGGAATGTATTTAAAAGCATGTTCCCAGATCAAGCTCTCGGAGATCCAGTCTCAGGATGCCTAGATGTGGTTCATCATCCAAACTTTTTACAGGAAATCTGAAGCAGGCTGTTCATAGTGTTTAAAAACACTAAAGAAATGGTCAAGAATAACAAAAAATTATTAATATGCGAGAGCCTCTGCTTGTGTGGAATGAAGGTAATTTTATACTCCTTCTTTCTGAGAGAAACTATCCAGGCTGGCCAGCCAGAAATGGTTAAAGTTCCCATGTACAGCCATATGTTGCTTCCATGTATCAATCTAATTATTGATCTAGAGCTGGAAATTAAGGTTGTTAATTTCTGATATCAAGTACAATGGAACAGATCCAGATATATTTTTGAATATAAATATGTGCACCAATTCAGTGTGATTTTTTTTAGAAATTCCAAAATGAGTAGGAGGAAGAACAATTTGGTGTGCTGGCCAAGTTCTATTCTAGGGTAATTAAAATCTGCCTACTTAAAATTCTTTTCGTAAATTTCAGTCGCTCCAGGCTTCCTCCTCACTTCCTGTTCTAAAGGTCCATGGAATGGTGCCATTGTTAGCTGACTGCCCCATGACTCCGCCAGGTGACACACTAGCAAATGTGGGGGAGCCACATGTACATCTGAATGTGAACTGAATAAGCCATGCATACTGATGTACTGCATAAAAATATTCTTGCTTCACATGTCCATGTTTGGCTTTGGTTCCAGAGCCTTAAAGTATATTTCTAACATTATTATACTTGGATCTTGTAAGGATAGCTTGATAGAGCCAAGTAAATTCACACTAAATTAATATACATGATTGACTGAGAATGCATCTCATTATCTAGATAAATAGCAACTTGTCATAGAAAGGGCAATCTTGTGCTGTGTATATTTTGTTCTTCGATTCATTCCCCTGTGGCCTTGGAATGTTCATTCAAAATGAGAGTTTATCTCCCTTCTCTTTCTAAGGATTTTTGGATACTTTGCATATATTAATGACTGGCTCTCACGAAGCTCTAAGTAAGACAAGCAGCAAGAACAGAAATCAGCAAGGTACTAAGGAAGAGGGCTGAGGGGATGAAGTGTGGTGGACAAAATGAAAGGAGAGAAAAGGAAGCGAGAGATCATGCAAACTACCACAGAGTCCATGAATGGAGACAAAAAAACAGAAACGTGCCACCAGATGGCAAGCAGGGCGACAGCCGCTTACAGCCGTTAGAAACAAAAGCATTCACTACAATTTCTGATATTGTATTTCCGTCTAAATATGGCAATAAAGCTCCTTTGACTGGCGTTAGCTATTGTGGTGCAGCAAGGAAGCCCCTTTGGCAGTCAGAGAATCCACAGAAGAAACAGAAGGCAAGATCCCACAGGGACCTAACGGATCTGCAGAAACACAGAGAGCAAACAAAGGCAATAGATTCAGATTACTGACTCTGAATTGCATTTTAGAAGGGAAACTTACAAAACCTTCAAGGGAGAAACCACACTTGGCTTCCACGGGTTCAAGTTTCTCTGCCTTTTAGCAACAGGCTTATTTCTAGCAACAGGAACGCTCAGATGTGACGCTCAAGAAAACAGCCTTTTGCTCTTCCGAGGCCTTAGGTAAACTTAAGCTTTTCAGACATCTCACCAAGCCTGTATTTTAGCAACTTTGATGGCTAAGATTTAGGTACACTTGATATCACAATAGAGTGCTCTAACATAGATATCAATAAACATAACAGCAAAAGAGCAGTAAAACTCAAAATCAAAGAACACCAGATAAAAATAACATTAAAATATAAAAGGCTAGAAAGCATCTTAAATACCTCATTTTATTCATTTTTGCAGAGTTTTGCATTTTAGGGAGATTAATATTTTTATAAGAAATAATACCACTCAATTCTAGCAAATCAAAAGTGTTTAGAAAATAGAAAGGTTGAATAGAGGACTTCTGCTTCAGAAATATGCAGGTTTTTATTTGAAAATGCTCAGTAATGTCTTGGTTGATTGAAATTGCTAATCAAGGTAAAAGATGTATGATTCAAGCAATTACTGAGCAAATATAGTTTCTTATTTTCAAGACACAGAGTGGATGCCTAAGCAGGATTTTAATAAACCCTTTTGAAATACTTGACACCTTAGATGTGTTCAACTTACTGCTCCTTCTTTCTTTTTTTATACATCTTTATTAGAAGACTAGCTAACTATAACCATAATGATATCATCCCGATGACCTCTTACTCTGGCGCATAGTAAATAACCAATTAGTATTTGGTACATGAATAAGTGAATAGTAGATTAATGAATGGCAGTTGAATGGACAGTTGAGTAAACAGAGGAACAAATAAGAAAATGAATGAGTGCTATCTTAGGTGTTGGCTATAGGGTCTCAGATGGAAATTTTTGTTCAGGGGATTTATTGGGAAGTGCTCTCATTCATAAAAGAGTGAGGGAAGTCAAAGGGGCTAAACAGTGATGCAGCCATAGAAAGAATCTCTTCAGTAGTTCTAGAAGGAACTGTGGAGCTGGGTCAGCCCTGTAGAGTTGTCCCACATTGAGGCAAAGGGTGTGAGTTTTACACCCTGCAAGAGGGCAGGGGGCATAGGTGCACACAGCAGGTTCTTAGTGGACAAAGCCCATGGAAGGACTCAGCTGAGAGGCATTGGTAGCAGATGCTCCCAGAAGCTGGGGAATGAGTGCCTTAGTCCTCAAGAGAGAACAGGGTAGTGCCACAGCACTCCCTAGAGTACATTTACATGGACTTTCACCAACTGTTCATAATAGTTACCAGGAACTAGTGGGTGTCCAAGAGTTAGCTGCATGTTCTAGGAGCAATGAAATCACAGATGAACTAAATATACGTCCTTCTAACAGTGTCCTTAAATGCTTTCTATGCCACGAAACAAGGATCACAATTCCATCTGTGCACCTGAGACCCAATGAATATGAAACAAATAACATCACCACTCTCCACTTGACTTTGACAAAAAACTTGGTAAACTAAGGTTTTCCTTTGCCAAATGCCTGTATGAAGGAGTTCTGTGCTGGTGGTTGAGGACAGACACATACACTGTAATCAAATGATAAAAAAGTAAGTTAGAAGTTCACGGATGGACACTAGAGAAGCTCACCAAATCTCTCACCTGGGTGGATGAGCAAAACCAGGATTTTTTGTTTTTTAAAATTTATTGATTGATTTATTTGAAAGAGCTACAGAGAGGCAGAGAGAGACAAAGAGGTCTTTCATCCACTGGTTCACTCCCAAATGGTCACAACAGCCAAAGCTGAGCCGATCTGAAGCCAGGAGCCAGAAGCTTCTTCCAGGTCTCTCACAGGTGCAGGAGCCCAGGACCTTGAGCCATCTTCTACTGCTTTCCCAAGCCAGACAAGAGTTGGATTGGAAGTGGAGCAGCTGGGACTTGAGCCAGCACCCATATGGGATAGCAGCACAGCAGGCAGCAGCTCTACCCGCTATGCTACCTTGCCAGCTCCCAGGATTTTTCGTAAGAAACAGTTCTAGGCCCACTCCACTTTTTGACTGAATAATCGATTATGCTCTCAAAATTCTGAACCTGGCCAGGACACTGCCTTTTTAAGTCCATATAACGGTGGAGGCCATGACGAAACCACAAATTAGAGACACATTATTAGCTCTCTTCCATACATTATCAGTTGCCATTGAGGACTCCGAGGACATGGATCATCAGTGTGCCCAGATTTTAAAGATTATACACATTGAGAAAGCAAGCCCTTACTTTGAATTATTTAACCAGATACATATGTGTGTATGTGTGTGTATTTATTAACAGCATCAAAAAATGTAATCTGTAAGAAGTGCTTTGCAAATACTTATAGCTATAAATAATAAACAGTAGTAAAAATTCACCAATGGCCTTCAGTCTTGTCATGGCTCTCCGTAACCCTGAGGATGAGTTAAGACACTCAGAAGCTTCTTGCACTAACACTACAAATCTGCATGTTTAGCTTCCAGAGGCTCCTCTGATTTGAACTGTCAGTTTAGTTCACTCTGGGCTACGTGGAGCTCTGCCTTTCTAAGACAAAAATTAGGAAGAAATTTCACCATTTGTATTGCTGAAAAAGGTTGAACTAAAGCTGTACTTCCCAAAGTCATCAACACATTAACGGGAGAATGGAGGAGGGGAGGAAGGGAAGAAAGCTGAATTCCACAGATCCATGGTTAGATAAGGTACCAATCATTTTATTATAATCAACCATTCCAAAAGTCACCTCTATTGATGGTGTTTTTCCTAATACAAAAGCCTTCCCAACACCTGAAAAAAATCCATCATTCACTATTTGTGAACAGATTAATTCAGCCCAGATATGAGCCTGCATGAATTATACCTAAAGTTCTCATTAGGAATTTTTTTCACAGTGAGTAACATCTCATCAGAGATAACTTTGTGGGAAAATGAAAGTACATGGAGTCACTTGGTATGCAGAGGCGGCTCTACACTCCTGTCATGAAGGGGTGATTTGTGAGTGACATCTCTTCTCCTTGCACTTCAATTCTCCTAATTACTACAAATATTATAGGAACCTGAAATGACTTAAGTCCTGATTTTGAGTCCTACACTTTGATGGTCTATTCATCAACCAGTTATCACAATTATTATATGTGGGAAAATATTGTCCCTAAATGGTTTCCATGCTCCTTGCGATCTAAGTAATAAATCTAATAGCTAGCTTATTTTTTCAGGTGATACTTTCTAGGCACAACATTCAAATGTAGAAGCAATGCCATTGCAACAATAAAGGCAAAATTAAGATATGTTTTCACTAAAACTAATTTCAATGCTGTAATTTAATGTGAAAATCTAAAATATGATAAAATTTACTTTAACATCATTAAATGAAAGGAAAATTAATAAAAATAAACAACACATGACAGTCATTTTGCTTATACTTCTAGATTATCAGAAATTCTCTTTTCTTTGTAAAATGGTCTGTTTCATAACATTCAACATTCAAATAAATACAGATAATTTACACTAGACTACAATAAAATTCTTCTGAAAATACATTTGGAATCCAATACCACCTCAAATAAGTTCTTGAAGATTAATGTTACTACTGAGAATTCTAAAATAAATTACTGCAAGAGATCAAATTAGTGTAAATGTCTTTTACCCTTATGATCTAGCCACATAATTTTTCCTATTTTAAAATGCAATAATAATTAAAGCTTAGTAGAAATCCCTAGTTTCCCAAATTGATCCTTCAAAGGATGTTGTAAAGGTTTAATATTATTGTCAATTGAAAAAGACTGATGATATTATTTTTATTAGTTCCCTTGTGAAAGAAGTCAAATATAAATGTTATAAGTTTACCAATTCAACATATCCCTGGGCCTGTCGACTTTAAACTGCATTTTCCTGATAGATGGTAATCACTTATTGCCTGTGTCTAACAGCCAAATAAAATGAATAATTGTCCAATTACTTGCCTAATTTAGAAGCACCTAACTCAAAAATAGTGAAATTTTATTTCAAAAGAATGATTGTAAGAGCTTCTAATTTCAGAGATGACAGTATGGTATTCCTCCACACTGAGTAAAGTTTAATATAGTGGTCACACAAGTGTAGACTAAGAATACACATTTCTTGGAGTTGAATCCCATCTTGAATGTCACCTTTAAGATACAGGGGCAGACACAGTGGTGTAGCAGGGAAAGCCACCACCTGCAACGTTGGCATCTCATATAGACAATGGTTTGTGTCCCAGCTGTTCCACTTCCAAGCTAGCTCCCTGCTAATGGCTCAGGAAAGCAGTGGAAGATGGCCCAAGTGCTTGAGATCCTGCCAGCCACATGGGAGCCCTGGATGAAGCTCCTGGCTCCTGGTTTTGGCCTGGCTCAGCTCTGGCCTTTGCGACCACTTGGGGAGTGAACCAGCAGATGGACAATCTCTCTCTCTCTTTCTCTCTCTCTGATTTTTACTTTAAAATAAATAAATATTTTTTAAAAAAATAAAAGAAGTTTTATAACCTGTCTTTTCCTCAGTTTTCTCCTATGTAAGCTGGGCTCTTAATAGAGCTTGTTCCACACAGCCGTGAGGATTGAGTTAATATACATAAACTTTAGAGAACAGCACTTGGTGATGAAAAGACGTTGTGCCTGCTCCTTTAAATACCAAAGAGGGGGACCTTAATCCAATTTAATGTATGTGACTTGGAAACTTACAATAGCAACTATTTTGTATATGAAATTATTGAATTCATTCTAAACATATACAACATTATTGCCTAATATGTAGTGGGCAGCAAGCAAGAATGACTCAGTTCTGAACCTCCTCTGTGGCTGTTCCCAGGTCTCAGAAATGAGGACCATCCCAATACATTATGTGAAAGATTTAGTCCTGTGCCCTAGTTTTAGTAATTGAGGCTCTGTCTTTAGTAATTGAGGTCTGAGTCCCTGCTTTCATTGTGGTCCAGAGCACTCTCTGTCCCTTCAGGCCTCCTGCAGAGAAAAGCTTTATTGCTTCTGGCTCACTTTTAACTCCTTCTTGACACTCTCAATTTATTTCTCCTGGCACTAAGCCATGGCTTCAATGATCAAATATTTATTTAACATGTATTATGGTAAAGATTTACAATTTCAGAGTCAGTGGCAGGAAAAGGAAGATGCAGATACATAGAGTTACATTCTCTTCTTGTAAGGTTTTGCTCTCCTAATTAGAAACCTACTGGGCACACCATCACACCTTCCTACTTGGACAGGCTGCCTGGAATCCCTTGCATTGCTTGCTTCTGCAGTCTGTCTTAATCTGCCAGACTGATTTGCCTTTATTCCTCTGAGAAGCCAAAGTGCCTTCGAGGCCCATGAAGAGCAGCTATGGATTCAATGGGAAATCAGTGTGCAGGAGAGGATAACTGTGGCCTTCTACTTGGCATCTAGCCTACTCCAGCTTCCAGGGTGTTGGAATCAGCACATTGCTTATATAAACATGAGTGAAATCCTACCAGCACCAATCACTCTGAGCTTCTTACATTTCCATTGTTCCTTCTCTGCTAAGCAGAACTGGACACAGGGCACTGCTCATGATGTTCCCATATGCCTTCCCCAGAATCCTAAAAGCCATCACTACAATCCAGGAGTATGCATACCAACAAGGATGTGTCTGAGGAAGTCAGTACCCTCTGCCCTGAACTCGAATCTATAGACACTCAGGGATTCAGAAAAAGGGGCCCAGATAAAGCAAAATCATTCATTTCAATGCAGTCATTCTGAGAAATAAGGCTTTCCTCTGGCAATTCTTTGTTTCCCTAAATTCACACAGAAAATAGCAGAGAATCTGTATACTCCTCTGGTGATGCAACAGGAGAGAATCCAGATTTTGTTGGAGATACACCAATGTGCAAAGCACTGTAAGAGATGCAAATCATACCCAACCTTACTTAGTACCTGAAAACACTTGGAATTAGGTATATAAAGCCTTATCTCATATTGGGCTGAAATAGGCTCAGAGAAGTGACAAGCAGCTTGGTTAAGCCCACATAGATGCTGAGTAACATGGTTGGGATTCTTTCTGTGACTTAAGGCCACCTCCTAGGAAGAGGGCAACCAAAGAGCCTCTCACAGGGGGTTAACATTGGTAAAGAGGAACCCGTGATGGCATCTACACACTGAAACAAGGAGGACCTTGGAGAGCAACATGAAGAAACAAGCAGGAACTTCTGGGCAAAAGACATATTCCAAAGTCTTTGTCATCTTCCCCTTGAGCCCACCAGCAGCCATGCCCCACAGTGTTCATATGTGACCAGAAGAAAAACGAGTGATAGTCGCTGAATCTCCTCCAGCTCCTCCTGTTCTCCAGAATGTCCCTGAGTCTTAGAATCATTTTCCTCTCCATCTCTCGAGCAGCATAGGCCCTTAATTCATGGACTTTGGAGGGAGCAAAAAACCCTGATGACCACAGAAAAATCTCAGAGTGGGGAAGTTTTGTCTATCAAAGTTCATAACACACTTTTTACCTTAAGATGAACAGAGCTGCAAGTATCTTCCTTCTGGCATTTTTCTTAAGCACTCAATCCATTTTTATGCCGAATTCTGCAGCACAGTCACCAAATATTGTATCCCTGGCTCAGGCAGTATTTAGGATATCAACCTCAAGAGTCCACAGAAAAAAATTCATTTAGGTTCCAGCTTAGCACATTGCTTCTTAACTCTGAAGCAAGTGTATTTCTACGGAGTCTTCAACTTAAAGAAAATAATCCTCATTAGGACCCCTTTAAGTAGCATGCTCAGAGCTAAATAAAAATTAAAAAGTGTCTTTTATCTTCATTTGAAAGTTAAAAAGAAAACTAGCAAATAATCCCTGCTAGAAGATGTATTATTCCAAGTTCTAGGACAGTGAACTCGAGAACTTTAATACTAAAACCTATCTGATAACTGCCAAGAGACCTTAAAAGGTTCTTCGTATGGCAGCTGGAGGGTGCATACTATCTGCAGGTCCTCATGGTAGCAGCCAAACCTCAGGACACTCTAGAGACTGGGAGATAACATTTTCAAATCACCATGGAGTTTTCCTGGAAGGCAAGGTAAATTCTTCCATGAAGAAAATATATGCAGATTTAGCTAGTTGCCAAATGGAAAGATGAGCTGCAGAGCTTTCTAGCATTTGGAGGTTAAATTTGCCCAGTGGGAAGACCAGTTAAAGGAGAATTACAGTAGTTAAGGCCGGAAAGAAAGAAAAAAAGGAAGGCAATGAATCAATGCTCTTGATCGCAAGCAGTGCTTTTAGGCTTAATGTTACAGTGTGTTATTTTTCCCCTAGAGGAAAAGAAATATTTTAAATTATATTATTATTGTGATTCATAAATAAGAATGTGGCACTGAGTTATTTTAATCTGACACTGATGCTACCGGTAATTACAGTTTTCCTTTGCAGCAGACAGGGGTGCTACTATAAGAAGAGTTAGCAGGCATAAATAACACAGATTTATCTGCATTTTGATTACTATGTCTATTTTTAAAAGGAATTAATAAGAAAAAGTGCTTCCACCCAGTAAAGGTCTTGATACTCTGTCTAATTAAAGATGGTAATACTGATGTATATACTATCTTGCACAGAGTATGGTCATTTCCAGGTTAAGGGAACTCTGGGACCTTTTCTCATTGTTGTTGTTGCTGTTGGACTTTTATGGTGCTGCCTTTGTTTTCGGTTTTTACCTGATAAGATGTGTTTGGAGTAGGACAAGGAGAAAACAAAATATTGACCATGGTCTCAATGAAGTTCAAAATCAGCACCAGCAGGGACAGAGGTTTTAATCGGGCCAAAAATTTCCAGTAAAGCCAAACTTTGTTCAGTTTTTAAGTTTTTAAGGACTTTTCTTGGCATTCCTGTTTCCTTACTGTAAAATGAACCAGTTTCTACAGATATTGAAGACACTTAGGGAAAACTGAACTGAGCACTTGTCTAAAGATCTATTCTACTTGGATCAAGTAGTTTGACTTGTGGGTTCTGTGCAGTTATTGTGACTGGGTATTTAGAGGATGCTTTAAAACCAGCCTGTTCACAATCTAGAATCTTCCATGTCCAGAACACACAGTATGTCCCTTGTGGATCATTTTTATTGATCTCCAGAGGGATCATCCTCAGTAAAGCAAATGTGGCTAGTCTTCGGAGCTATCTCAGTAACTAGAAGACTAAAAACATCGTCACAGGCCGGCGCCTTGGCTCAACAGGCTAATCCTCCACCTTGCAGTGCCAGCACATGGGGTTCTAGTCCTGGTTGGGGCGCCAGATTCTGTCCCGGTTGCCCCTCTTCCAGGCCAGCTCTCTGCTGTGGCCCGGGAGTGCAGTGGAGGATGGCCCAAGTGCTTGGGCCCTGCACCCCATGGGAGACCAGGAGAAGCACCTGGCACCTGGCTCCTGCCATCGGATGAGCGCGGTGCACCGGCCGCAGCGCGCTGGCTGCGGCGGCCATTGGAGGGTGAACCAACGGCAAAGGAAGACCTTTCTCTCTCTCACTGTCCACTCTGCCTGTCAAAAAAAAAAATCGTCACACTTCTTCAACATGGTGGAGATAATGTAGGGAAGAGGGGTAACAACAGAGGCACGCCATACTTTCTCTTGGCCAAGTAGAGAAAGGAAACACAGGAGGACTCAAAGTCAGCACAGCCGAGTATCAGTCAATGAAGGACTATCTGCACACAAACGTGTCATTCAAAAGTTCTGCCAGAACAACCCTCTGACTTGATGCATTCATTGCGTTGTGAAAGAACACTCTTTAGGAGAAATATACAAGAAACTTGATGCTAGCAACCGGTGTTGTGGCATAGAGGGCTAAGTCGCTGACTATGACACCAGAGTCCTTTATGGGCTCTCGGTACGAGTCCTGGCTGCTCCATATATGATCCAGCTCCCCGCTACTATGCCTGGGAAAGCAGCAAAAGATGGCTCAAGTACTTGGGCCTCTTGTAACAGGCAGACCCAGATGAAACACCTGATTCCTAGCTTGGGCCTGGACCAGCCCAGACTGTTGAGGTCATCTGGCAATGAACCAGTGGATGGAAAATCTATCTGTTTATGCTTCCCCTGCCCCAACCCCTGCCCCAGTAACTCTGTGTTTCAAATAAATACAAATAAATATTTAGGAAAAAATATTCCATATTAGAAACCATTTTGGAAACTAAAGTATCTGTCCCTACTGTCAAATGTACTATATCCCAGTTCTATTAGCTATGAATCCCTGGATCTCAGGCCAGTGCTAATAGATATAAAAACAATGTTTATGAATAAGTGAATAAACTGTTGATAGGTCAAATGGGTTCAAAATGTTTTGCACACAAATAAACTTAGCTGTGAATTCCATAGTCTGTGGATGTTTTGGAGTACCTAATGAAGTTAAATATACAATGTTATTTATGTGTTTTTTTTTTTCTAACTGATATTTAAGTATGAGACCCCACAAAGAATGTAACCAATGTCTTTGGAGGTTAGCAGGAGCACTCCCTGGGTGTACTACACAGCTTCTTCCTCAGGGTCTTGCTATTTCATCAGGACCCTGACTGAACTCCAATGTCTACCATTTCCCACTTGAGGGAAATCTCTCTATTACTACTCTCCAAAGGATATCCCCCTTGACCCTCCCTACCGCTGATACACAGCATCATGTCTTCAAAGAGCACTGGCTTCCAGAAAAGTAAAACTAGACTTTAGTTTCAAGAGATCCCTTCCTGTTCTCTGTGTGCCCATTTTAAGTTTCTCCTGCAGTAAATAATTGAAAGGTCTTGATACACAATGGAAATGTGGAAAAGAAAAAGGTGAGGAGAAACGAATCAAGTAATTATCTCAGTAGCACTCACAGCTTGTCTACTTTCATTGTCTCCAAAACAACAGCTTTACCCCTGTTTGCCAAAACCATCTTTCCATTCATAGATTCACTCATGCATGCATTCAACAAGCACTTATTAATCATTCCCTGTGTACTTGGCATTGGGAAGTGTTCCGTGTGTACATAACACCAACACAGTTCTGCTCTTCCAAAGTTTACTCTCTAGTAAAAACACAGAGAACAGTCAACAGGCAAATGGGAGACAGTGAAAAACTGCTATGATGGGAAAAATACAGAAACCTCTCAGAGCCATACAGGGGAGAGCAACGTCCAGAACTGGGAATTGGGGCCAAAGAAGCCTTCATGGGGGAAGTGACATCCAAGGAAAACCTCAAGGAAGAGGAAGGGTTAACCAGGAAAAAGGAGAAAGGTGGAGAGAAGAGAGGTGGAAAGAGGAACTGAAAAAAAGAGAAGTTTGCATTTTGAAAATAGCCTGTGTGGGGCCAGCATTGTGACACAGCAGATCAAGCTGCCACCTGCAATACCAGCAGCCCATAAGGGCATCCGTTTGAATCCCAGCTGTTCCAGCTTTCTGGGTGAGCAGCAGAAGATGGTCCAAGTACTTATGACCCTGTACCCACATGGAAGACCCAGATGGAGACCAGGCTCCTGGCTTCAGCCTGGCCCCAGCCTGGCCCCAGCCTGGCCCAGCCCCAGCCATTGTTGCCATCTGGGGAATAATAAATAAATAATTTGTTTAAAAATTAGTCTTTGTGTAAGTTCAGAAGTGAAAGAAATAGCAACCAAAGATCTGGAAGTCTGACTTGTCTGGAGAAGAGAAAACATAGTATGCAGCTGGAGGGGTAACTGCATGTCAAATCAAGAAAGGCCCTCGGTCTGCTAGAGTTTGAGCATCTTGCCAAGGGCAGTGAGTCCTCTGATGTGTTTTCAGCAAGATGAGACTATGGCTCCCTAGCTCTGGAGAAGGTCCTGCAAGCACAAATATTATCAGGGAGCCAGGAGGTCACCTCAGTTGCCCAAGTGACAGATGATGAGGCATAAACAAGGGTAGTGACAGAACAGGTGTTGGGAAGGAGGGGTGACTTCAGGATAAAGGGAGAACCAACTGAACTAGGAACCAAGTGTCCCAGGTTCAAGGGAGAAGGGACAGCACTAATCCCTTCACTTAGTAAACACCTAGTAGCTTCTATATGCCAAGCATTGTTCTAATGCAGAGAATACCACGTCAAGCAGAGGAGTCACAATTCCTCCTTAAGGCAAACCCATGACCACACATAAATGTATAACAAATACTAATGTCAAGGGCCATGAAGGAAATCAGAGAATATGGTAAGAGATCACCATGGGGAACTCGATTAGACGTCTAGGTTAGAGACGCTGTTACTGGAGAGGGAATCCCTAAACTAAGTCAGGGACACAGAAGAAGCAGAGTCCCAGGCAGAAGAAACAACGTAAATAGGAGCAGCAGACTGAGACTTGTTCCAAAGAAGCATCACTAGAGCTGGGGAGAGACTGGGGGTGGGGACTAAGGCAGGAGGAAGCCTTAGGGATGAGTCCCAGCCCTCAGGCAGCCCAGATGATGATGACCTCTATGAGAAGGGTTCCTTTCCTCACAGAAAGCTGCCCAGTGCCAGTCATCAGGCATTTCTTCTGTTCGAAGCTGCTGCTTGTGTGGGACTCAGCTCCTTTTCTCCATTTGTGATGCCTGGACTGAGTCAGAAAAAAAAATGGGTTTAAATCTCTTTATCTTCACACAGCACATCCATCTCTCATCTACTCACTGTTTCTCCTCAGTGGGACCGTGTCACAGTCACAGGATCTCTGCAAACACAAGGACCGATACTTTCAACCCTAGGCTCTAGGCACTGTTAAGCCCTAACTCGGAAATGAGCCTGGTTAGTTTGTAATGGCCAATAAGGTCTCAGCCTCTTCAGGAAACTGATTTACACTTCAAAAGGAATATTCCATGCCTTAACCTACTGATTTTCACACATTTTAAATAGTGGGATTCTTTTATCAGACTTACAAACTTATTCTCACAAAGAAACTCAGCCTCAAGAACAGATGAAAAGGAAGCTATTCTGGTGGAAGCCTGGTGAGGGTTCTGCACCTCATGCATTCTGCTCCTTGCCTCCTCCCCTCTCCAGAGTTGTCCTGGAGAACTTTGAGGTTTTGCCTCAATTCAAAGTGAGGAAGAAAGAGCAGGAATGTCTGGGCTCAGGTAAGAAAAGAACCTTCTCAAATCATAACATGAAAGCTAGGAAAGAATAAAAGGAAAGTAGACCCAGTGTTTCTTAAGACCCTTTTCTCATAATGAATATAGTGTTTTAAATATGTGCTGTATTGTGTGCTAAATGACAAACAGATTGGCAGAGAGTCTGGCATTGCCTTAGCGAGAAGCACATGGACCCTCGGGTTGGGTAATTTAAGGGGAGTTTAACATTTGACTGCATAGGAAAACGTGGGGGGCCATGCGGAGAACAAGAAATCCCCACTGGAGAAGGCTAGAGTTATCACCATTAGGCTATGAAAAGAGGCCCGAGCCAGAGTGATTGACATGGAGAGCCCCTTGGGGAGAATACTGAGGAAAATGACTTCCACTACTAGGGACCCAGAACACAGGGGCACCTCTGGAGACCAATGGGACCTCTCAGTGCTGAAACAGGAGGAGTGGAACATAGATCTGGATCAGCAAACAGGAAGCACAAAGCACAAAGTGGTTACAGCGATTTGCAGGTGCGTGAATATTTTTAATGTAATTTTCATGACTGGATTATAGTGAAACATGACCACTTAGCACCTGACATAACATAAATTGACAATTTCTATAGTGTTAAGTTCAGGAGAATGATGTAAGCTTATAAATGCTAAAAATAATACCTGTGACATGAAGGGATAATTATTTGGGTTCTTAAATATTTCTCCCTGGGGTGTCTGGGGAAATTTTGCTTGACCTTTAGCTGAAGACAATCTCAGGCAGATGACTGATCGCGCCCGCCCTCAAAAGTGATCATACAGACAGCTTCAGAGCACAACTGCTGTAAAGAGACTTTTGTCTTGAAGCACTTCCGTGAAAACGCTCAGGTGTTCTTAGGTAGTGGGCAGGCCTGCCAACTCTCTCAGGGGGAGGGCTGTCCAATTCTGCTTTCTTCCCCAGGGCTCATTTTATCCCCTCCACCAGCTGCTGTCTTCAGCCTTGCATAGCAGAGGTTGGAGAAAGAGGGAAACAAAGGGCCAGAGCAGGAGGAGCCTTCCTCACCTGTCTGAGAATGGCTTGCCTCTGTGGCGGGCGAGACTCGGCGCTCTCTGGCTCCCTGAGGAAGGGTGTAAGGCTGACCGTTCTCTCGAGGGAGCTGTTGAGCATTCTTGAGAAAGTCCCAGCTAGGCCCCTCTGACCAAGGCTCCCCTGTCCTGGCACCTAGCCTGCTGCACCAACAGGCTCTTGCCTGGGGACCCACAGCCTATGGGACTCTGAGTTAGGGCCGAGCAGGCGTCAGGAAGGCCAGCTCTTCCTTCTGCGGGGGCTTAAGTGGGATCTTCAGGAACACTCCATGTGGGAAGTAGGTAATCCCAGGCACACACAGTTCAGTCTCTCTCTCCCTCCTTCCCTTTCTCTCTTTCCATCCCTGTCCCTAGCCCTCCCTTCCCCCACATGCTGTGCTACTTTCCTAGTTGTCACAGATGTCAGTCAAGCACCAGAATCCAGGGTCCCCAGCCCCCAGAAATTGGGTTTTTCAAAAGGCCCTTACCTACTGTGCACCTGCCCTGCGGCCATCACTTTGACCAGGCAGTAACCACTGACTCCCTAAGGAACACTGTTCAGAAGGACTCTTCACTCGCTCTGTCCAAAACGTTTCCCTTGTGAATTTTTGAGCCATCTCGCCCATTCTCGGTCACTGGCATTAACATTTCCTCTTGGAGTTTGGCACCTCACTTTCAGATTTCACACCTACTTTATTCTGGTGTCTTGGACAAGATTTAAAAGTCAACATTCTATTATACACTCATGTGTATTTTCATATGTACATCTATTTTCTGTTTTCTATTTTCTACTTTCACAGCTTTAGGGTTTGGATGGTTCACCTCTGGGACTCCTCTGGTCACTAAAAACCCTTTCGTAGAATAAGGAGAGGCAGATCTCAAACCTATCTATCATCGCCTACCAAAGGAATTGAATGAGGGCTATAAACACACAATAAAACAGTTTTAATAGAATAAATTATGAAAAGGATTAACTGGTTGGAGATTCCTGAGTTTGGATTGCCTTTTATTGAATGATTTGAAGATAGATGATTAAATGGATGAGTGGTTGTTCTGTATCACAGATTTTTTTTTTCATGTGTAAGAATCGTTTTGGTGTAGGGAGGGGGAGAGGCTTCTTGGAACAGTGAGTAAGCCATGACTTGGGAAGCCTACATCCCCTATCAGAGTGCCTGGGATGGAGAACTGCCTATGCTTCCAACCCAGCTTCCTACTAATGCACACCTTGAGCGGCAGCAAATATTGGGCCAGGTATTTTGGTCCCTGTCACTCATGTGAGACCCAGCTCCTGGCTTTGACCTGGTAAGTCCTGGATGTTTAGGGACTAGATATTGTGTGAACCCATAGATGGAAGAGTCTCTCTCTCTCTTCTCCTCCTCCTCCTCCTCATTCACTTGCTCCCCCCCATCACTCTATCTTTAAATAAATATCTATAAAATCTTTAAAAAATGAATCACATAGGGGTCACTAAAATTATGATTCCTGAGGATCTTTCCAAGCATATACATCTTAATAAGGTGACTGTGACAAATGAGTTCAAAAGAACATGTTAAAGAAACTTTTTGTACCCTAATGAAGGTCCAGAATATAGTCACAGGGACAGGTGGGTACCAAATGCAAATATTTACTTTCCCATGCCTGCCTCAGTCAGCGTCCTGATGACTTAACCAAGGCAATGTATATCTAAATCACAAGAACAACTCCAAAAAGTAGGCTTTTCTTTAGCTTAAAACATGATATTTGCCCATCCTTTCTATGTTTTTTTTTTTTTATTTAACAATGGTTCTTCTGGTTGAAGTTCTAATCATCATTCTTTCCTAAGCCACATCCTTAATATATTCCCTGTGTGTCCCAGTTCTGGTTTATTTAAAGTAGAGTAAGAGCCTAAATGCAAAATAAATGAAAGTCCTTCTGGACTGTTATTATTTCCATCTAGTATTTTATGGTTATATTGTACATACCTAGTTCTACATCACTGTATTTTAGCTGCTCATTTCAAATCTCTTCAAAACATTCAACTTTGTTTTTATGAAAATAAAATATCCACACCTATATTTATTTTTTGAATTCCTAGGGTATTGATTGAGGCAGGCACAATTAGGCTAACCAACAGCAACAACAAGAACAGCTAGTAGAATCACATTTGGGGAGAAAAGCCACTGCCCATGGGTAAATGTGTGGCTCACCCATGGGGAGCAGTGGAGGATGGTTGGACTAGAGTAGGAGTTGGAAAACTTTTTCTTAAAGTACCACGTAGTGAATATTTTAGTCAGTCTCAAATATTCGACTCTGCTTTGTGACAGAAAAGTAGCCTTAGACAAAGGTGAACAAGTGGGTGTGACTATGTTCCAATAAATTAGTATTTATAAAAACAGGCAGCTAGTTCATGAATGAGAATTTGACAACCCTAGGAGTAGAGCAGCAGTTCTTGAAAATTAGCAGTCATCAAAACTGGTCAACGTTTCTGATTCCTTAGGTATCAGTTGAGGCTAGAAGACTGGATCCCTAACAAATCCCCAAATGATGTTTCTGTTGCTGGTCCAGGGATCACACTAAGAACTACCAGACCAACATTTAATTGATTGGATGCAGGCATGCAGCAAGCTGTGAGCAACGGTCAGTACAGTTAAATGAAGTTGTTTTTATCTCAGATTCCCTTGAAAATTAAGCCCTAAGAAAAACATATTAGCTAGTGCTTTCAGGAGCTGGGAACCCAGATAAACAAAAATAAGAGAAAAGGAGAGGTGATGGTGGAAACCAGTGAGAGCAAGCCCCTGGGAGCCACAAAGAGGTCCATCTTCACAACAAACACAGCTGGTGCTTCATCTTGCAAGTCAGCTCTATGGAGCCTCTGATACTACTGTTTCTTGAAATAGTCCTTGGTAGGGCAGAATATTTGCCCCTTTCTTCCCTTCTTCTGTCTTAGTGGCTGAAATCCGCCAGCCCACCCAGCCCGTGTTCCTCACCTTGTCACACACATATAGAGGTAGCTGGAGCCTCCCTGTGCCCCTTTCAGCTATGGCACAGGGGTATGATGCCTTCGTAACATCACCTTAGTCTACATCACAAACCTCTTCTCTCACCCCCCATCACATGTGGTTATCCCAAAATGGTATCTACACTGCTGTTTAAATTACTTTTTCCAGAAACGTTATGCATTTCTCATGACTTTGAATAATATCGATTGCTCTGCGAATTATTCAAATGTCTCTCCCCAACCCTGGTGTCCTTCCCAAGTCTACCAGCCTGAGCAAGCCTTGGCATTTTTTCAGGTCCACGTCAGTTCAATAGGGGAATATCTTTGAGGCTTAGGAGGTTATATGTCATATCTCATAGTTCGGCCACTTCTAGTCACTGCTGACCAGACAAAGGGTAGCATCTGGCCCAAATAAATCAATCTGTAAGATGGCTGTAGCTTATGCTTTTTACTGATGAGGAAAAAATGAGATGACCAAGCAGATTCCTCGAGGGAACATGAATATCAAATACCCACAGGCTAGGCAGTTGACATCAGGTGTTTGTACTGAAAGAACCCAATCAGATAGTGCTAAGATTACATCAGCTCAAAAAGCAAGCTGAAGTGGTAAAAGGAAAAGAAATGATGAGCAAGAAGGAAATAACCTGATACAGAACGAAGACAACGGAAGTACAAAGAAGGAACGAGTAGTCTGGAGCACTTGGCTCCTGATCCTGCATCTGGCAGCCATGAAGAGAGCCACGCTGTATGCACCATACCATAGTGGCCGTCTTTGATCCTCAAAAATTCATAGTTTCTCACCTAACCCATATGGCTCTTCCTACTCTCCAGAAGACGTTAATCATAACATGTCATTTCCTGAAGATAGATCTCGTGCTTTTTCCTATGCAGTTTCCTCTCCCTGTGATTTCATCCACCAAAACACAAATATCATCAGTTGAAATTCTTCCCATCTGTTTAATGACCTTTCCCTTGTTATACCAACATAAGCAAACTTCTCCATCCCTCCCTTACGCTTTAGTTCTTACTATGCATATGAATGTGAATTGCAAACAGTCATCTATAGATGTTCAAGTCCCTTATAAAAAGTGTAATATTCACAAAAAACCTCATATAGTCTCCTGTGTACTTTATATCAACCCTACGTTACTTATAATATCTAATACAAAGTAAATGCAATGCAAATAGTTGACATACAGTATTGTGTGTGAAGCAGAGAAAAGAAATTAGGTATACATGCAACTTTTTCCAATTTTTAAAATAATTTTATTAATAATTAGTATTTTGCATCTTTAAGGGGCACAGTGCGATATTTCAGTACTGATTTCACTGAAAAATGATCAATCGGCATCTCCTCCTCCCTACCCTTCCTTCAGGTTTGAAACCAACCAGCAACTCCCCCCCCAACTTCTCTGTACAGTATACAACACATGTTTGTGATCTGTAGTTGCTTCACTGTTCAGTAAAACACTAGAGCATATTGACTTCTGTATAACCATGGTTTGGTATCCTTTATCCAACTTCCCTCTCTACCCCCTACTCCTATCCTTTCCAGTCTGTAGTAATCACTATTCTAAGTTCAAATGGACCTTTTTAAACTTCTATATATGAGAGAGACATGTGTTATTTGTCCTTGTTTCTATTTTATTTCACTTAACAAATGGTCTCCATTTCCATCTGTTTAGTTGCAAAAATGTCAGAGTTTCATTCTTTTCATGGATGAGTAATATTCCATTCTGTGTGTACCACATTTTATTTAGCCACTCTTTGATTCTATATCTTGACTATTGTAAATAATGCAGCAATGGGGGCCGGTGCTGTGGCACAGTGGGTTAAAGCCCAGACCTGAAGCACTGGCATCCCATACAGGCACCAGTTCTAGTCCCGGCTGCTCCTCTTCCGATCCAGCTCTCTGCTATGGCCTGGGAAAGCAGTAGAAGATGGCCCAAGACTTTGGGCCCCTGCACCCACGTGGGAGTCCCGGAGGAAGCTCCTGGCTCCTGGCTTCGGATCGACGCAGCTCCAGCCATTGCAGCCAGTTGGAGAGTGAACCATCAGATGGAAGATCTCTCTCTCTCTCTCTCTCTGCCTCTCCTCTCTCTCTGTGTAACTCTGACTTTCAAATAAATAAATAAAACTTTAAAAAACAATAATGCAGCAATGAACATGGGAGTGCAGGTAACTCTCTCATGTACTGATTTCATTCTTTCTGGATATACACCCAGAATTGGAATAGCTGGGTCACATGGCAGATCTGGTTTTGGTTTTTGAGAACCTCCCCACAGTTCTCCATAATGACTGTACTAATTCATATTTCCACCAAAAGTGTATAAGATCCCCTTCTCCACATGCTAGTATTTGGGTTTCTTTTTTATAATAGCCATCCTAATTAAACTGAAATGCTATCTCCAAACACTTTTGAAGCAGTTGATTGGATCCAAGACTATGGAACCCTCAATTACAGAGATGAATATCTTTTTTTTTTTAATTTTTTAATTTTTTTACAGGCAGAGTGGACAGTGAGAGAGAGAGACAGAGAGGAAGGTCTTCCTTTTGCCGTTGGTTCACCCTCCAATGGCTGCCGCGGTCGGCGCGCTGCGGCCGGCGCACCGCGCTCATCCGATGGCAGGAGCCAGGTGCTAGGTGCTTTTTCCTGGTCTCCCATGGGGTGCAGGGCCCAAGCACTTGGGCCATCCTCCACTGCACTCCTGGGCCACAGCAGAGGGCTGGCCTGGAAGAGGGGCAGCAGGGACAGAATCCGGCACCCCGACCGGGACTAGAACCCGGTGTGCCGGCGCCGCAAGGCGGAGGATTAGCCTGTTGAGCCACGGCGCCGGCCAGAGATGAATATCTTTTACACTCACATTTCTTATGAATCATCAGATCCTCCAGGGAAGACATAACAGAAAAATTTCCCATCCGCATATTATCTTACATATTGCAGATTTCCAGTTAATATTTACTAAATATTATACTGCCTGCTTATTCTAATTCTTGTATATTACTCCCACTACTCCATATACAACTCTATAGTTGTCCCATCTGATTGTTCTCTTTATAAGACAACATGTGCCAGCATTGCCTTTAGCACTTTACATGCTTTATGCCTTGTGAGATAAATATTATAACTCTACTATTCCGACTTTATTGGCAAGGAAAGTGAGGCAGTAAGAGTTTAAATCGCTTTCCTAAAATCACCTGTTGGCACTGGAATTTGAATGCAAAGCCACTATGCCATGAGGTTGGCTATGGTTTAGGTTATAATGAACAAATAATGAACTTGAGGATCAGGGCTGCTGAGAAACAGGACATATTAGTTGCAAAACAACTTTATCCTCTTGAGAGAAGATCCACAAGCATCAATCAAATGAAATCTTTCAAACTCCAGCCTACGAGCTAATAACCTGGATAATCCAGGCCCGTTGTGGAAAGCAAAGAGACAGATAACAACAGATCCTGAGACTCAGAGGCTGGGGAAGCCCGCTGACCAGCTGCCCTCAAGCTCAGTTCCACTGGGGCTACAGCCACAGGAAACAGTGGCTGGGCAGAGTAGATAATTGGAAGGTGTTCACAATTTTTTCTTGCCAATAAGAATCAGATTATTATACCCAAATTTCCAACACCTTCTTGTGTTTCCTTGGAAACAGTCTAGCCTAGGGAGAAAGACTCAGGAGCAGCTGCTGATAGCAAATCACCTGGCACATAATTGTGTGCCCAGAAGTCCCTCCACACCCCTCGACCCTGACATGCAGACACATGCACACTTAGAGGGGTGTAAACAGATGCTGTTTTGACCACCTGTTTTTCCTCCATTTCCTCTAAGTGCCGTATTGACAGTGTTCCAAACAACTCCCAATTGTCAGCACAGGGTTACAGAATTCAGGCTCTGGAGATGCTGTTCTTCAGGTCAGTCATGGCTGTGCCTCTTCTCAGCTGTTTAAACTTAAGTAAGACAATTTATCCTCTCTGATGTCCATTTTGGTCACTTGAAAACTTGGAATAATAATTTGTGGGGTGGAGGTTGGGTTTATACTAGTTAAATTAAATAATAAATTTAAGAGGCATTTAGCTGGGAGGGTAGAGGTTTAATACATAACAGCCCTTTATTAAACATGTAAAAATCTTTTGATTAATTCTGACTGTATAAATTAGAAAAAAAACTTGCTTAACCTCTCAAACTTACATTACATGTCTGCAAAATAGATATGACATCTACTGATTATGGTTTGGGGAAGCATTAAATGAAATAGCATATGTGAAACTATATTGCTTGATATTTAAGGAGGCACTAAATTAATGTTAACTGATCCTTTATCTTTCCGTCTATTTGCTCCTGGGCAACACTTTAGTAGGACTAATCTACTCCTAATGACCTGATAGAAAGTGTCCAACTCCTTCCACCTCAGGCAAGAGGACATTGGATGAGTTCTCCTATTCTTGACAAACCTGTCTAATAATTATGTGATTTATACAATAGTCTGGTTTTAAAAAATCTGCTGGGGGCCGGCGCTGTGGCACAATGGGTTAAAGCCCTGGCCTGAAGTGCTGGCATCCCATATGAGTGCCAGTTCTAGTCCCAGCTGCTCCTCTTCTGATCCAGCTCTCTGCTATGGCCAGGGATAGCAGTAGAAATGCCCAAGTCCTTGGGCTCCTGTACCCACTTGGGAGATCCAGAAGAATCTCCGGGCTCCTGGCTTCAGATTGGCGCAGCTCTGGCCATTGCAGCCATCTGGGGAGTGAACCAGCAGATGGAAGAGCTCTCTCTCTCTGTCTCTACCTCTCTCTGTAACTCTGTCTTTCAAATACATAAAATAAATCTTTAAAAAAAATCTGCTGTCCTGGTTTTTTATTTTTGTTTTTTAACTCTTCACAACCTTCTGAGTCATCTTCTGAATAAATCGGTGCGACCAAAACTTTTTTAATCTCAGAAAATTAAGCATTCAAGTAGAGATTTATACCCATGAGTTAATCTCAGACAAAGATTTCAGAACAACCACTGGAAAACAAGAGTCTGAACAATTAGCTGAACACTGATGACTCAAAGATTGAGACAGACATCAGTGTTTGCTCTCCAGGCAATACATCATTCTGCACAGAACTTTGGTTTGTCCCCAGAATACACGGAGGAGAACTTTCACAGTGCTAGACTTTTAGGCTTTCCTCGTATTTAAACAAGCCCTACAATGTCCATTGATCTGCATTTAGACGAGTTCTGAATTCAGACAAGAGCCAGCATCTGGGCGGAAATGAAGAATCATGAAACAGTAAATTATATCCCCAAATTGCATAACCTCTGTTCTTTGGGGATCCAAATGAATACAATGGAAAATTGCATGCCCATCAGATGCTCAGATAAGAGTAGATTACCAGAAATCAGAGAGATTAACAATTTTGTTGAGTAAGACCAGACATAGAAATTTATAAATGAAAAAGGATAAAGATCAAAGCTTTGAAAGAACGAAAGAGCCCCATGAAAATACTAAACCGTTTAAAATATATTCTCATTTTTAGCTCTTGCTACATACACTTCAAGGTCATTTGAACAAAAACTAAAATAATGAAGCTACTTCCTCAGTGTAAGAGCTTTATAGTATGAAGCAGGATTTTAAAGTGCCAAACACCATACAGACATGGGAGAGTCATAGCAAAATCCTAAAAGACAATTGAGTAGCTATGAGGGTAGGAGAAGAGGGATGCTAATCATACAGATTGATAGCTATGGGTCTTCGCAGCCCTAAACATTCCGGCTCAAAATTAAATTAGGGGTGGCGCTATACATAGCAGGTAAAACCGCCACCTGCAGCACCAGCATCCCACATGGGCACCAGTTCATGTCCCGGCTGCTCCACTTCCTATCCAGCTCCCTGCTAATGTGCCTAGGAAAACAGTGGAAGTGTTAGGCAGGAAGTCAGAAATTTAGCCTATGTATGTGCGAGAAGGGCCCCAAGCCCAGCACTACTGTTGAAGCTCCAGAAGCCCAGCATTTTGCACTTCAAAGTCCTGCCCAGACCCTGATAACCTTCCAGGTGGTCACTGCCCTAACCCCAAGGAAAGCTCCCAAGAGAATTCTCCTGAGGGCCAAATGGGTTACCTGACCTGATAACACGGGGCAATACAACCTTCACAGATGCCCTAAGAGAAGCCCCTCTACTCTGCCTGGTGCCAGCAAATCTGGGGAGGAATTTGCTAATTTTCACCCAACAAACCCTTCTGTTAGGGCTCTCCATCCTGGAGGAGAGGGGAAGGTGGGAGGGAGGTTATGGGGGGAGAAACCTCTATAATCCAAAAGTTGTACTTTTGAAATTTATATTTATTAAATAAAAGTAAAAAAAAAAAAAAAAAAACCTAGGGAGTCCAGACTGTGAGCTCAGCTGCCCACCTGGCCTGCCCAGGTGTGTTCTCTCCATTCAACCATGTAACCTCGCTCTCCCCCAGTCCGAGCGACTGGGTGCTCTCTCTCTCTGTCCCTTCCATTCTGAAGGATGCCCTATCCCCAGTAAAGCCTTATCACCCAGCTCTCTGTTTCATGCCTGAATTCTTTCTCGGGGAAAGACAAGAACCCCCCCGGCTTCCATGGCCTTTTCTCCAGTGACAGAAGGGCCCAATACTTGGGCCCCTACATCCACGTGGGAGACCCAGAAAAAGCTCCTGGCTCCTGGTTTTGGATTGGCCCAGCTCCAGGCATTGCAGCCATTTGGGGCATGAACCACTGAATGGATGATTCTCTCTCTCTCTCTCTCTCTTTCTCTCTCTGCAACTCTGCTTGCTTTTCAAATAAATAAACAAATAAATCTTTTTAAAAATCCATTTAAAAGCAAACTAATTAAAAGTTATAACTTTTTTGTGTGTGTACACAGCACAAAGAGATTGAAAAGCCTATGGGACAGAAGTACAATCATTACAAACTACATATCTGGGCCTTGTGGTTCCTCTCTTCCAGGACAAATCCTGTCTCCTACCAGGAGAGACATTGTATCGTATCATTAATATTGCCTTGGAGGTGGAATGCTCTATTCTTTCACCATGACCTATGTCTGTGACCAGGAACTTGTTTTAAAAGTCAGAGCCAATGATGATTTTTTTGCTATCGATAGATATGCAAGGAGCCATAACTCTATATTAATCAAAATGGCCTGCGGGTCTCCTCAGCTTAACTAAACGCTAGACAAGTTCTTCCCTCTAGCTATAGGCCCCTGACCTCCCTTCTCCTAGAGCAGTTATTTTAGAAAACTTGTAATTGCAAATTCTTCCCCTGCCCCCTTTGAAATGTAAATAAGTCCTCTCCCAGTTTCTCACCAGTTTTACAACCCAGAGCAGCCTTTCTCCAGGACCTGGGAGCTATCTCTTTGAAATGTAATTACCAAGAAAGATAGTGCCCCTATCTTCCAGTCTTTCTAGAAAGATAGGAGCCTAACTTCAAGTATCACCAATTAGCAAACACAAGTAGCCTAATCACTCTGATCAACTTTTCCTCAACCTCTTCTGGGTACTTTTCCGCTAGCTTATCCCTGAGCTTAAAAACTCTCTTTTGTCTCAATAGAGTTCAGTCTTTCTCCCCTATTGCAATAGTCTTGAGTCTTCCTTGCTGTTTAACTCTGTCCTCTGGCACAATTTTTCTTTGATGGCATACAAAGTTACTAATGAATCATTTTGAGGTCTTTTGCCCTGGCAGAAGATTCCATAATCAAGTAAAACCAAAAAAAAAAAAAAAGTTTAAAGTATATATGCATAATACATTTCGTGCCAACATTTTAAGATCACAATAGCTACTTTAATATTCATGGAGAAAACTTAGAATCACAGCATGGCAGAGATGGTCACTTGTCTATCAAAGGTCAAGAGAGTGCCCTGTCTGGAAAGCCAAAGGAGTTAGAACAGTTTGCAAGGACAGGTTAATCAACAGGGCATATATACAGAGTGGCCCAATCAGATGTGGCAGTAAAAGACTTAGTAAAAGTTGGTAAAAATAAAATGACTGCCAAGATGACCTTTGCAAAAGCAATTCTAGTTAAATAGAGCAGCCTCTGAATGTAAGGTGGAGAAGACTAAAGGGGAAAGGGAGGAATAAACCAGCTTCCCATGACAGCTATTGAATTAATGACAACTCTGACAGCTTCGTCCTGGTCCTACGGTGTCTGACGGTATTATCTAGAATAGGATCCTCAGGTGGGTAAACACAGCACGTATTTCCAAATGAATCCTGTAGTGATCACAGTGCAATACTTCACACTTTGCTTTCCAAGTCACTCTGTAGAGGACAGAGGTGCCAAAACAACTGGTAAGGAGCAGAGTAGGATGGGACAGGCCGCATCCAGAAGGGAAGAGCTCTGTGGGCTGAGAATCAGTTTTGACAGATAACAGAGGATAAAATAAGTGGTTCAGTTTGGTTAGTTACAATTGGTCCACAAAGGAGACTGATGCTCAGAGTGATAACCACTGGACAAATGCTGGAAACAGACAGATGAAGCTCATATCTAACAAAAAACGTCTTTGAGACCAGCAGTGGGAAGTAAAGAGTTCAAGTGCCTCTTCCACTGAGCAATCAGATAGTAACCAGTGATCCTGGGATACAGTGCCAAGTCGTCCTTGAAGGACTGTAGAGAGGAGAGGACACTGTGGTGGACTCAAAGGTGATCTTAATTTCAAAACTCAGCAGACACAGAGTACTCCACAGAGTACTTATCAAGTATAAAAAAACAAAAGGTACCAGTACAGTAGAGAAACTCTGCGGATGCCACCTTAACCAAGAGATCAAACTAAAATCACCATTAATGACATCACCACCTAATGTTATACATGGAGAAAGACATATCTCATATGTAGTATTCCTGCTAAAAATGATAAACAAAGATCTTTTCATGAGGAAACAGTCAAATGAATGCAAATACACAGACATTCCTCAAAACAACTACAGTGAACTCCTCTAAAGTCTCCAATGTCCAGCTGGGTATTTAGTGCAGCAGTTGAGTCACCTCTTGGGGGCCGGCGCTGTGGCTCAATAGGCTAATCCTCTGCCTTGTGGCACTGGCACATCGGGTTCTAGTCCAGGTCAGGGCGCCGGATTCTGTCCTGGTTGTCCCTCTTCCAGGCCAGCTCTCTGCTGTGGCCCAGGAGTGCAGTGGAGGATGGCCCAAGTGCTTGGGCCCCGCACCCCATGGGAGACAAGGAGAAGAACCTGGCTCCTGCCATCAGATCATCGTGGTGCACTGGCCGCAGTGCGCCAGCCGCGGTGGCCATTGGAGGGTGAACCAACGGCAAAGGAAGACCTTTCTCTCTCTCTCTCTCACTGTCCACTCTGCCTGTCAAAAAGGAAAAAAAAAAAAAGAGAGAGAGAGAGAGAGAGACACCTCCACAACCCATATCAGAATGCCTGTGTTCAAGTCCTGACTCCAGCTTGCCATTCACATGGGAACCTGGATTGAGTTCCTGGCTCTTAACTTTGGTCCAGCCCTGCCTCCTGTTTTTGCGGGCATTTGGGGAGTGAACCAGCAGATAAAATCCTTCTCTCTCCCTCTCTCTTATTCTCTTTCTCTCTCTCCCTCCCTCCCTCTCTTCCTCCATTCCCTTTTCTCTCTCCCTCTAAAATTAAAAAAAGGAACCATATATTCATTATCTTTAAAATAAAACTCTAGTGTCATGAAAGCTGTAAAAGATAGGGAAACTATTTTATTGACACAGAAAAGGCATGACAACTAAGCACAACATATGAGCCTTGTTTGTATTCTGTTCTGAAGAACATCACTGTGATAGGAAAATGGAATCTGATTATGAACTATATATTAGATAATATGTTAATGATAAATTTCTTGAGCACGGTAATTATATTGTAGTGTATAAAATATTCTTTGCTGTCTTCTTAGTCTCAGTGTGGCAGAAATTACACATATGTATAAATTTAAAAGCAAGAGCTTAGAAGAGGAAATCCTATTCTCTAGACGCCAGTTGGATATTTACTAAATTAAGTTAGACTAATTTTTGAGAGATAAGAAGAGATTTTTCAGGAAAATGGAATAGGATTTAGGCTTTTATACAAAATTCAAGAAAACTATTAATATCTATCTTTATATTGTGTTGACAAGCTAAAGAAATATGAATTAAATGGTCAAGTAGCAAAGTGAATTCATTCTTACCAGGATGGACATAATTCAAAAGGTTGACATCAGCCTGAAAGGAATTTTCTAGTATTATGATGTAGAATTTTGATCAACTGATAAAATTATGGATGGCACACTTAGAAAATTTCTTAGTGATAATGACAGAAATTCTCAGTGATGCAGTCTTGGATTTCAGAGATCTTGATAGTGTACACCAATACCAACACTCTGATATTTAATGGACATTATATAAAGCCTCTTTATTATAAATTAATCAGCATATGCATATTGAACATGTTCTAGAACCTGGTACATAAAAGTAAACCAAAAAAGCCTTTGAGACAAGTTCATGAAGGTATGAATTCAGAGGCATTTTAAGTATATATGAGGAAGGCCCAAGATTAACAGAAGTTCAGGACAGGTTACCCAAGTGATAGAATGTATACACAGAAAACTTTCGAATACACAGGAAATAGTCAGAGAGGGAAGCATCACAGCACAGGGGTGGGAGGTGGAATAGGGAGAACAGGCACACCCAAGTATGGCAGAGGGAGTATTTGTGCAAAATTGATGGAGCTGTGGGCTAGCAACCAGGCAAGAGACCCAGTGAGACAGAGACCAAGGGGAAGCGGCCACAAAAGGCAAGGACTCTAATTTCAATAGGATTCAATATTTCAATGCAGTTCCCCAAGGAGGTGACATTTAAAAAAACATGGGTGAAGAGACCCTGTTCTGTTCATTACTGTTCACATTCAACTTTAAATTTTTGCTCTGTTGAAATAAATTCAGAAGAGCCATCTGTGAAACAGGCATCATAGCTGGTCTGGATTTACCAAGGGTTAACAAACAGGAGCTCTAACAAGCATGCTTAGTTCAAACTCAGGAAGATTTCCTCATAGATCCTAGCTGGAGAGGAAATGGCTGTCTAGGGAAACACTGAGCCTCCTGGGCTCACTGATAAATAGGCAAGAAATTTCTAGAGACAATTTAGTCCTTGAACGAGATAATTAATGGGCTTTCTTCTAGTCTCGAGATTCCATAATTCTACAATGGTGCCACTTCCATTCCATGGGCAACATACTAAACAGGGGTAGGGGTTGGGTGGGGGGTAACTGTGAATATGGCCAAATTAATGAGTCTATAAAAATAAAATTGTAACCAATATCTGTACCATAAAGTTCAGACCCAATCTTAAAGCTAACTTCAAAGAATAAAACCTCAAAACATGAAATAAAGGTAAACATCGTTTTTGAGATGAAGGCAGCCAAATGTTGGAACATGGACTTTGCAACAGGCCTGAGTGGGCTCTGGTAAGCTTTTCTGCCTCTCTCTGTTAATGGAGATAATATGACAAATGCTAATCACTGGGATTTGACACATTGTACAAATATTTTGTTTTGTTTTTAAATATTTTATATATGTATGTATGAATTTATTTATTTGAAACGCAGAGTCACAGAGAGAGAGTCTTCCATCCATTGGCTCACTCCCCCGATGGCTGTAGCCGCAGCCAGGAGCCAGGAGCTTCTTCCAGGTCTCCCACGTAGGTGTAGGGGCCCAAGGACTTGGTCCATCTTCTACTGCTTTCTCAGGCCACAGTAGAGAGCTGGATCAGAAGTGGAGCAGCCAGGATTCTAACTGGAACCCATATGGGATGCCGGCATGGCAGGCAGCAGCTACCTGCTATGCCACAGCACTGGCCCCAAATTATTATTCATTATCCCATAAATACATGCAAACCTTATGTGCAAATTTTAAAAGCTGGCTGATAGAATAGTTGTGGAAATTTACTGAGTTAAATGTGAAGTACTCCGAATAGTGGCCAGCACATCAAAAACCCTACAAAAATGTCTGACATCTGTGATCAATCATAGTAATTATAGGAGAGGTTCTGGAGTCAAGCAAATGTGGATGAAATCCCAGTTCCATTGTAGGCTGGTTAGTGACATCTCCCCCTCTCTACAGCAGGGATGAACATGTTGATTGGTAAAGGTTCAGTTTCAAATATCAGAAACCTTCCTGATCATCCTACCCGGGTCTACATTGAATGCAAGAGAATTGGGAGCTCAAGGAAGTCTGTAAGGCTTCACAGTTGGTAAGTGCAGTGGTCTGGGGGCCGGCGCTGTGGCGCAGCAGGTTAACGCCCTGGCCTGAAGCTCCAGTATTCCTTATAGGCGTCAACCTGAGACCTGGCTGCTCCACTTCCAATCCAGCTCTCTGCTATGGCCTGGGAAAGCAGTAGAAGATGGCCCAAGTCCTTAGGCCCCTGCACCCGTGTGGGAGACCTAGAAGAAGCTCCTGCCTCCTGGCTTCAGATCAGTGCAGCTCTGGCCATTGCAGCCAACTGGGGAGTGAACTGTCTCTCTCTCTCTCTCTCTCTGCCTCTCCTCTCTCTGTGTAACTCTGACTTTCAAATAGATAAATAAATCTTTTAAAAAAAGTACAGTGGTCTGATTCCATTCAGCAATTATTTATGAAGCATGTACTACAGACAAAACACTGTGTGTTAGGAAATGGAAACATACTAATGCATAAGACACAACATGAGCTGTCCAAAAACAAGTAGTCTAATAACCCCACAGGAGATCATTCTCCTGTATTAAAACATCTTACTTAGCACTTGGCAATAAGCACTATAGCAAACTCTGTGACTGTTCTGCATGGCACTCAACTCTGAACAAGATGAACTGAGATGTTTTCCCCAGAAAGTCCTGAAATTGCAGCTATTATGTAGGGCCATCCCTGAGCAACATATGATTTCATTTGGACCAAAATGCTTTTCATCTGAGTTTCTTAGGAAATTTTCAAAGATCCCCCTTCTTCAGGCTTGTAGGAATCAGAGAGTTACACGCTAATTCTTTACAGAACTGCTAAGTTCTCACTACCCCTAAACTTGTAAGACACAGAGTGTGCTGGATATGTCAATCCCAAGCTGTTCAGGTATTAAAAAGAAAAAAAAAATTACAGATGGAATTTCACATAACCCAACTTCAGCAAGAGAAATCCCTAGTTTCAGACAGAGTCTGATTAACATGGTTTCAGAAAGCAAGTTGCTAAATTAAATTGGAGAGGATGACATGATAGGGACCATCAAATCCAGCATTTCTCTCCTTGAAATTATAAATTTGCAATTATAAAACTGAAAATGACTGAAATCCACTTATCTTTGGGAGTTGGTTTACAGATTACTCCATAATAGCCACGCCAAATGATTGCAATAACTGAAGCTGAGATGAGGTAATATTAAAGAGGCCTCCATCTAGAATCTCTAAGGAAACTGTAAGAAGCCTAAACCTTTTCTGTTTCTTTCAAATACAATAATGTCCAAATTTTCTAAATGAGTTATAAATGTTAGAATCTGAGAATCAGGTTAAAGGAAACTCACAGTTTTGTCCCTGAATTTCCATTCTCAGCCATCAGAACAAGAACAAACTTGGTCAACGAGATGTTACAATAACTCTTTCATAAGACTGTCCAGGAAAAGCACAGACCTTCTGAGGAACCATGTCAGCTGGATGCTGTATCTGTGATGCCATCTCTTCCAACTTGCTTAAGAATGCCCTACAAGAATTCATTCACCAAGAGAAACTGGGAGTCCGGAGCCTCTAATGAGAATGCTGTGGCCCTTTGAGTGGGGTGGGAGGTGCACCTGCCCCTTCAAGCTGACCAGTGGGGATCAAGAGAAACACTTAGGAGACTAAGGAGTGGAAGAGGGAAACGCCTCTAATGCTGACCCTGAGTACCTGGAGAAAGGCAGAGGCTGGATAGCCCTCCTAGCTTTGTCTTCAGAACAGAATGCAGCAACAGAGCTTTTGGAAAAAGTTAACATGCACTCTGAAATTTGTAGCAGATATGCAAATAGTGACTAAGGGCCTCCTTGTCTTGGAAATTCTGAATGAAGGTGACAAACCCCAACAACAGAACGGAAGACAGGGCAGCAGGAAGTCCATCAAAACTCCCACCGTGAGCTATGGCAAAGAGGGGTTTTTTCCACTGGGCCAAGCAAGTGCCTGAAGGGCAGCAGTACTCAATCATCAGTGCAAATACTCACCGTAGAAGATGCCAACAAAACGCAAAAAAAAAAAAAAAAAAAAAAAAAAAAAAAAACTTCACTGTAACAGGCTACAGTGCATACTGCAATGGGGCAGGAAATAACAGTTTTCAGAAGATTAGTTGGTCAGAGAGCATGACACTAATATTTTGGAACTGTGCAATGTGTAGTCTTTGGACAGACTTCTAAATTACCCCATATGATCCCCCACAAGGCAGTCTGTTACATGAGTTATCCACTGCCTAGAACATACAGACACCAGTTATGTGACATTTCATTTTCTTGTTCCTCTGTCTACCCCTCCAAAAGTCAGAAAAGTAAAGAGAAGAGGGAAGAGGAACAAATTATAACAGACTATACCTTTTTCCTACTGCAGATAATAGGGATGCTGTCAGTAGCATCTGATAAATGACTTTTCAAATGAAAATTTTATTTTTTTAATAGTTGAAAGAGTCACAGTTAGAAAAGAGGAACTTGTTGTCATCACAGAAAAGAGTCTACAAAATTATATGATATATGTGAAATGGGATCAACAGCATCTTGGGAAGTGGTTGGAAGAAATGATATTTTCTATTCATTGTCTAAGACAATGTAAACAATTGATCAGTCATGAAGCTTTGCTGAGCATGATCTACATGAGAGGCACCTGTAGTGCCTTTACGCCTTCTACAGAATTGGAGTAGACAGTGAAGAGAACTCTGTTGCCTAATGGTAGAGATAGCTCACCATCTCCCTAGACAGTTCTGTACTCACGTGGCCTACCATATATGAACGCAAATGAACTAAGAGGTGGCACTTGTTAGATTGTTATCCCTATTAACTATCTGTAACAGCACAAAAACTGAATAAAATGTCCCCTCCAATGACAGAAAAGTGTGGATTCAAATCAATGACCAATGCAGAAGGGGAAAAAACAACAGTTGAGGATAAGGAATGAGTAAATGGGTTATGTAACAGTAAAACCCAATATTACACTGGTACCTCAAAAGAGGTTCACAGCAAGAAAATAATATTGTCTCTCAGCACAATTATAGCAGATGTTCAGAAGTGTGAAGCTTTGTATTTGCCAAGACAATCCTTGCTTTTCCAATCTGGCAAGGCCTCATGCAAGCCTGCAAACCTGAATAGCATCGCTTTGAAACATTTTGGTCACACAACATGATGATGAACTGGACAAATTGTTCGGGACTGAGTAGAACTCTAGAATATGCCAATAGCCTGTGGCTTAATTTTCAGGTTACACCTACTAACAAGGATATCATTCAGGAAGAAATTCCCAGGAACTACTCCCCACCAGGCCATGCAGTGCACAACTCATGGTAGACTGATCATTGTGCAACTGGAATGACCAAACACCGAGAAAAGGTCCTAATGATAATGGAGAAAATGTAGCAGCTGCGTGCCTGACATGCCACAGTGTGATGTATGCAACTACATATTACCCTCGTTCTTGTGGGTGGAAAGCTATTAAACAGAATAGAAGGAAAAACACAGTGGACTTCTGATGAGTATAAAGCAATAGGCTTCACACGCTGGATCTGACATCCCCTAAAGATAGATAAATCATGATACAAAGATATCCATGGGCAGCCTTAAGCCATACTCTGTATTACATCCAGATATTACTACCACTCATCCGCCCATATCACGAGGGACCCAACATGTTGGAGTATGAATATGTACACAATGGCAACAACATGCATAGTAGGTTAAACAACACTGGCCCATCAGAAATTAATGGGGGAGAAATGGGTGTCCACCTAGACATCACTGGACTTGCTGAATGAGCAGTAGTATTCAGAGAAAAAATATGCAAAACTTGAATAAGCAGATCAAAGGAACTTCTCTTCCAGGAGGAAGGCAAGGATGGAAGTCAGTCTGGAAAGGTAAGATAATGAGGCTTTAGAGAAAAGAGTCAGATAGACTCAAACAAATAATGCCTGCACCCAGCGTTGGTAAAGGGCTTAAACCCTGGGCCTCTTGAAGATTTAACACAGAGGTAATAATCCTCTGTCCTAGCTGCTGAAGTTTGAGGGGCACACTTAAGGTATCTTATGGATCTTGAAATTAATGGAAGGTTTCTGGAGTGATTGTAATTTATATCAGTGTTCACTGACTACCCTTAGTCCAAGAGTAGATAGAGTAAGATTCATCTCATAGTACTTTTAGCAGGCATGGGAACTACTCTGAATAACACCCATGTCCTCCCCTTAGAAGGCAAATAGTCCTACTATGTTAGAGCACCCAATGGAATAAGTCTCAGAACAAGACTGTGAACAAAGGCAGAGTAAGTGGCTAAGCCCTCAATGGACTTGGAACCCGGAAATAACCAAATTGTGGCCAATTATAATGATGACATTCACGATAATATCTGGCTTGCTGGCAAGGTTGATTTTGTTGGAAGACATCACAAATACTTCTATAATTGTTACTTATTTGTTATTATAATTATACCATGACTCATAATATGGTATAACATGGACTTTGTTGAAAACATTAAGCTATCTATGTAATTAAGTTATATAATAATAACAGTAATTATTACCAAATGTATTGGAATTGGATGTAATTAAAACCTACTCAAGATGTAATTCAGGCAAGGTGTTCTGATGAAGAATTCTTTTTATTTAGCTAAACATCAGTTTAATTCTGTACTAAGTAATTGTACACAAGTTTATCTCACAGTACAAATAAAGATAGAACAAGGAGGCAAATGAATAATCAAACAGAAAAATATGAGAAATTCTTGCCATGTCAGTGGAAAATAAATCATTGTTTCTTAAAATTGGAACTTATCCCACACTGCTCCTCAAATGTTAGGTATCATAATGCTGATACCATTACTGTATGTTATGTAAATGCCATACTAAATGTTGATGCTCGGAAAAATAGCATAGTTTTAGTAAGAGAGTCCAGGCAAAGGGCCAGGCAAGTGGACTGTGTGGGAAGGGGATAATGCAGCAGGCCTGGTTTACCCAAACCCTACACAACTCCAAGAAATACTCAATTCAAAATTCATACTTAGCTGGCTTGTAGGAGATGAGCTCCAGAGGCCTTAAAATATTTCGCTTGGTAAGAATGCTTTAGGAGGGCTGGCGCAGTGGCACAGTGGGTTAAAGCGCTGACCTGAAGCACCGGCATCCCATATGGGCGCCAGTTCTAGTCCCGGCTGCTCCTCTTCTGATCCAGCTCTCTGCTATGGCATGGGAAAGCAGTGGAAGATGGCCCAAGTCCTTGGGCCCCTGCACCCATGTGGGAGACCTGGAGGAAGCTCCTGGCTCCTGGCTTCAGATCGGCTCAGCTCTGGCCATTGCGGCCATCTGGGGGGTGAACCAGTGGATGGAAGACCTCTCTCTCTCTCTGTCTCTACCTCTCTCTCTGTAACTCTGTCTTTAAAATAAATCTTTTTTGAAAAAAAAAAAAAGAATGCTTTAGGATTTCTAAGCCCTTGAATCTTCCGGTAGCAGTTTGATCACAATAGTTGATGCTAATAATGTCATTTATGGTCAATATTTATTGTTGCTTGGTAGGGGGGATGGCATGGGGCTGGAGAATGAGCAGTTGAAGTTAATTATGCCTATTCATGTGTCACTGAATCCAACTAAAAACCCTGGACACCAAGTCTCATGAGAAAGTCCCTGGTTGGACACACCTTGCAAGTGTTGTCACACAACAAGCCTGGGAGAATTAAGTGAATTCATGAAATTCCCCTGGGAGAGAACACCTGGAAGCTTGCAGCTGAGACTTTACTGCAGGTGCCCTTTCCTTTTACTTGTTTTAATCTGTAGCTTTTTGTTGTGATAAACTGTAACTAAGAAGATAACTGCTTTTTCTGAATCCTGTAAATCCTTACAGTGAGTCATGAAGCCTAGGGATGGTTTTTAGGGCAATCAGGAAGGACCACATAGAGGAGGTGCAACGTGAGCTGAAACTTGAAGAAGGAGAATATAGCCTAAGGACAAAGAATTCAAGGTAGGAGGGAGCTTGGACATTTAGAAGGAAGGCTCTCAACTGCAATTGAGAATCTTGAAAAGGAATAGAAAAAGAGTTCCATCTGTACTGCCTGATGGCTTCCCGAGATCTCTTTATGACTACTTTCTAGTCCTGGCAACAAGGAAGACGAAACTGCATCTTTAATTCCAAACCATGTTCCCTAAGTTTGGAGGTTCACCATCAACAACTCTCCAGATCATTTGTCCTCCCCTAAATAGCACATTCTATTTTGAATGTTAATGAATTGTGAATTTTATTTTTCATGGAACCTAGATCTTTAATTTCTACAGATAAACTCCACAAATACAGGCCTTTTTAGACTGTTACTTTTTTGAGAAAATTCACAAATTGTGCCACACGATAGAACACGTACTATAAAAAGTTATTCCACATTAGCTGTCACCAAAAAACATCTAAATTCTTTTTGTTTGGCCAAGGCTTTTTGCCAAGTAGCTAAAAATGTCCTATCATGGACAGTTGAGTTTTTAATAAAACTTCTAATCCATATCTATATAAAAGCTCTGTAAATTATTTGTATTATATGGTCTGAGTGTGCCTAATACTCTAATTATAACAAGCTCTGCACCACAAAAAGTCTTCCTTTGGGTATTTCTCATCACCTCTGCTGTTCGCCTTATTTCTGACTGTCCCCTAATTTTAAATTTTTTTTCTTGATGTCTGGCTCCCAAATCTGATACTTGGGGCTATAAAATTGAAGACTTTCCACTGATATTTCAAAAGGATTTTTTGTCTAAAACACCAGGAAAATTCTGGTTAATTTTCTATAGAAGTTTTTCTTTGGATATAGAAATATATATATATATATATATATATATTTATAAAATAAGAGTAAAACGAGAAAACAACTACATAGTAGGTAATCAATTGAAGAGTGTACCTCTTGAGAGAGTGCCAAGTTCAACTGATTCCTCTGAATTGCTTCCTTTTTAAGATGTACCTTTCAGTGACCTAGTAGTTCTCTTATGTTCATACAAATAACAAGATGTGGAGAAATGTAAGCCAGCTGGCTGGGGAGACTGGACACTCAGTACTATCAGTACTCTTCTTGTATTAAAATATTATTACCTGGTTCAAGTCCAGTGACTTCTGTTGGCTTCTATGTCCCTAGGTATGAGGCAGGGCCAGGAGTGCTAACCTGTCTCACTGGGTTGCTTAAATGATTATTAATAAGGGAAATTTCAAGGAATTCTCTCAGCATAAACCATTATACCAATGCCAAGTAAAAACACATCAATGATTTTAAA
The DNA here is from genome assembly GCA_949820135.1 of Sylvilagus floridanus. NCBI lineage: Eukaryota > Metazoa > Chordata > Mammalia > Lagomorpha > Leporidae > Sylvilagus > Sylvilagus floridanus. The sequence goes on from OX463226.1 coordinate 109,509,296, forward strand.
ATATCATGGTGAAAGTGTGCATGGTAGAGACTGAAACAGCCTCTCACATTTTGTATTTATACTGGCAAGAATGATAATGTTGGCATATAATCTTTGTGAGAGTAACAACAATAGTCAGCCAAGGGCTTGCCTTGAATCTCAAAGCAAAACAGGATGTCTTGGGCACTTTTGCAGTTGGCACTCCAGACTACAATTCATCTCATAGCCCAGCAGATACATTTAACTTGTATGAATTAGTTGAAATGGAATGTATTTTACCTGTAACTTTGCCTAATTGTGTGTTTTACTCTGTTCTTTAGGCACCTGGCACCTGACAGATTCTAATTTCAATATTTAAAAATCATTAGTGAGAGTGCAAAAGGCTTTAATTTTAAATGCCTTTAATCACTTCATATAATTTTTCTCAACAAAAATTTTTCTATATTTAATACTTTTTGACTGTAAAGTATGCATGAGAAGCAGCCTTCCTTGCCCAGAATTTATCCAGAGTTTCTTTCACTAGAAATATGGGAAACTGGAAAGTAAGCAAGCACAAACAACAATGGAAAACAACAAATCTGAATTTAAAAGAAAAGACAGACTCTAAGATCATATAAAGACTTCACAAGAAGAATTCCCCTTCAATACCTTCTTTATGGTTCCCGAAACAAATGCAGAAAGCGTTAGACTCTGAGCTGTCTGTACAGAACACACTTATTGGGAATGATGCTCTTTTCAATTGCATGAGAGTCCCTGCTATGACTCCATTCCACTCAATGCCCAATTTCTCCAAACTGCATCACTGAGGAATTTAGCCCGAGTAGATAACTGTGCCTGCAATATAAACGCAGCAGAAGTGGCAGAGTGTGTCCACCCGCTCACAGCCTTCTCTGCAGTTCCACTTCCTCAAGCAGGAAAGATGTTCTGTTCATTCATTATTAACAAACTGCTGTCAGGATTCTGCAGAACCGATACACATTCCTAACCGAAAGGGAACAAAAGAACGTTGAATTCCCTCTAGCTTGTACACACCTACAAATAGTGCAAACATACTTCTTTAAACATGGACATATGAAGGTACTTTCAAAAATTCGTGGAAACTGGAAATAAAAGGTAAGCTTGTTTTGGTGAAAAAAAAAAAAAGAAGCAGAGGAAGAAACCCAGGAACCCATGTGTAGCTTGTCATAATATACATCTCGATGAGGTTTTTGAAGTACTGTTGTATATATTTAGGGAACCAAATTTAGTAACAGAAGCAAGAGTCTGAGCCAACTATTTAAGATAGTAATATTACATTTCTGCTAAGTTGGGGGTATCAGAAAAATTAGGCAAGGAAGGGTGTCAAGAAGAGACAAAAGGTAGGCAATTAGCGAGATGTCTATGAGCTCATCCTCTGGGATACAGTATACTTGCTCAGAAAAGTTTTGATTTTACCTAAAAGCAAAAGTTAGCATTGGTTGCTGACAACATTTAAATCATATCCTGTCTTTCCAATTTCCATCTCACATGTAGGTAAGATGCTCAAGTGCTCCTCTGTTGGAGCCAGCAGAACGTTCAAACATGGGAGAACCTTCACCTAACCCCATCCCATAACCACAGTAACATGGAAACCAATCTGCTTTCCCCGCTCACGCTAGCCATTTTCAGCTGGACTTGCAAACTTCCCCCTTCTCTCCCCAGAAAACTTCATTGTGCATGCACACACTCCTGGTACCTATGTGGGACCATCAAGTTCAACTTATGAGTCAAATTTGGGGCAGTTGGGAGGGTCCACTCTGTGGAGTGGTCACAGCAAGCACCATGTAAGCATGATGAAGCTCACTTAGAGTCATTTCTACTTGCCACACTCTGCCCAGCAGTTCTATTTGTCGAGGAAAACCTGGTAACTAAAGTTGTATGGTATTATTCATGTGAAAGTGGTTGTAACTCTTTAATCACTTGACTGTAGGAATAGGGCTCTAACTTGTCTGCAGGAGTACTATGAGTCCCTTGGCTCAAGCCTCCCATACCTAGAGAGAGCATTTTGGTACAAGGGGCAAATAAATTTGTAAACCACAAAAATAAGATAAAAGGTTCTGCTAAATAGAATTTAAAAGTAGCAAGTATTATATCGGATCTTACCACACTATATTACAAGTTTTCTACACCAATTTTTAAATTAGTCTCAGGAAATAGACAGACCTTGATTTGAAATAAAAATTATTTTAGGGATATTCAAAATCATGAAAAATGGGCTTCTATAAAGTTTTCAATCTTTTTATATCTTAATAAAAACAAAACAAACTGAAAAGTACCCAATTAGGAGAAGCCTATGAGGTATACACTGGTACCTGGGTCTCGAGCTAAGGGGGTTTACTACAATACGAGAACAGAAGAGAAATGTGAAGGTTTCTTTTTTTTTTATTTTTTTTATTTTTGACAGGCAGAGTGGACAGTGAGAGAGAGAGACAGAGAGAAAGGTCTTCCTTTTGCCGTTGGTTCACCCTCCAATGGCCGCCGCGGTCGGCGCACTGCGGCCGGCGCACCGCGTTCGTCCGATGGCAGGAGCCAGGTGCTAGGTGCTTTTCCTGGTCTCCCCATGGGGTGCAGGGCCCAAGCACCTGGGCCATCCTCCACTGCACTCCCGGGCCACAGCAGAGGGCTGGCCTGGAAGAGGGGCAACCGGGACAGAATCCGGTGCCCCGACCGGGACTAGAACCCGGTGTGCCGGCGCCGCAAGGCGGAGGATTAGCCTGTTGAGCCATGGCGCCGGCCAAATGTGAAGGTTTCATGCCAGTATTGTTTCCACTAGTGGAGAGGAGGGTTGCAGAAGTCATCTCCCTTCTGCAAACATTTGTGACAATAGTAATACTGACTATACAAACCAGGATAATAATTAGTAGCTTGCAGAGTTATGAACATCCTACTTTATGTACTGAAAGTGCTTTGCAAACTTAAGATCTGCATAACCAGAAGTTAGTTGCACTATGTTCATCTTTCCTATATCCTACATGGATCTCTTAAGAAGTTGTAAAAATTCCAGTCAGAGAATAAGTTTGGCTTGATATAACTTCTTGCTGTTGCCTTTTCATTTGCCTTTTAAAATCTGTGCATGTTTTCAACAAGCAGATGTTGTATGTTTATTAAACAGAATGAAAAAACAATAAATACAAGTTTAAGGGGGTCAATTTTGTCTGCTTATGAGAAATAATCATCTAATTAGAGTTGCTCTACAAAGAAATGGCTTTCTCAACAAAGTATTGAACTTCCAACACATGGAAATCCTCAGGTAGAAGCCATCTGTCATGAGTTATAAATAACACTTCTGCTTTAGGGGAAAGATCAGAATACATGATTTGTAAGTTCTCCTCCTCTTCCTAGAATGTAGTGATTGATTACTGTGAACTTAAAAGTTATTCTGTCCTCTTTAAAGAAATTATTTAAATCCCTTTTCTAAAATCACATTCTTAAGGAATATGGCGTTGGCCATCCTCTAGAGGAAAATAAAGACAAATCTACCCACCTTGATTTCTCCTTTCTAAGACATACTTTCAGATTAAAGGCCAGAGGTGAAGGATTGGTGAGGAAAATAACATAGTTAATAAACCTTATAGTACAGCCAGCACCATCAATTCACCAACAGCTGCATATTGAGTAGCTACTGTGTTGCAGGCATTATCGGAGATAAAGGATATATAAACACAAAGTGTCTACCTTCAATGTCCTTGAAATATGTTTGGACAAATAAGACATAAAAAGTAAATGTGTATAAATAAATAAAAGAGGTTGCAAACAGACTACCAGGCACTAGATCCAACTTGCTTGCCTCATTTGGCCAACACACTTTCTTTAAGAGTTTTAATACAGAATTCCATTAGATAGTATATATGCCTTCCCAATCAACATGTTAACACTCCCTGTCATCTTACACCAGCACAATTCACACATTTGCATCAAATACCTGACCCCTAAAGTCATTTGCATTATTGACATATCAAAGTACAATACAAAAGATACAATATAAAAGATTAATAGCAGCAATAACATATGTGGTTATATGATTACTTTAAAAAAAATGACACAAACACTGGAGAGATTCAGAGGAGAAGGAGACCAGTGTGGACTGCCTTCGCCAAGTCCAAATGGAGAAGGGAAAACCTAAACTGAGTTTTTAAGAATAGAAAGGACAGCTGGAGCTGCGGTGCACTAGGCTAATCCTCCGCCTGCGGGGCCGGCAAACCAGGGGGTGCCGGATTCTGTCCCAGTTGCTCCTCTTCCAGTCCAGCTCTCTGCTGTGGCCCAGGAGTGCAGTGGAGGATGCCCCAAGTGCTTGGGCCCTGCGCCCGCATGGGAGACCAGGAGAAGCACCTGGCTCCTGGCTTCGGATCAGCGTGGTGCGCTGGCCGCAGTTCACTGGCCACAGCAGCCAATGGGGGGTGAACCAGCGGAAAAGGAGGACCTTTCTCTCTGTCTCTCTCTCGCTCTCTCACTGTGCACTCTGCCTGTCAAAAAAAAAAAAAAGGAATAGAAAGGACTTTAACATGGTTATGACAGGGATAAAATCAGAGGTGGGGAAATGCCAATCATAATCAGGAAGATGTGTTGAGGAGAGAAGAGAGGAAAAGAGGGAGGTGAGAGAGAGGAAGATTTGATCAGACTAGAAAGGTTTGTAAGCCAAGCCATACTAATCAGAAATCTTGGCTGAAAAATGACAGAAACCCAAACCAAAGTACAAGATTAATCAAAAATAAGATTTTATAGGCTTCCTCAATTGATAACTAGATGACAAAATTATATTCAGACACAGCTGGACCCAAGCATGCAAATGACATTATTGGCTCCATTTCTCTCTTCCCTTGGCACTCTCCTCACTCTGGCATTCACACAAGGAATCTGAATCTGGGGACACAGGTTCCTGGACCATGTGCTAATGACTGTGATCAGAGGAAGGCAAGTCTGTTCACAAACTGAAGTCCTTCACACCAGCGGGGCAGTCACAATGAAGGGAAGATACTGATGTGGCTCACCCTTGTGCCCTCAGGCCACGGGAAGCCACTGCAACTTTTAAACCAGAAAATGGCCAGATCAGGGCACTCTTAAGTGATCCAGCTCTCTGCAATGGCCTGGGAAGACACTAGAAGACGGCCCAGATCCATGGGAGACCCGGCACCTGCGTGGGAGACCCTCAAGCAAACTCCTGGCTCGTAGCTTCAGATCAGCCCAGCTCCAGCTGTTGTGGCTATTTGGGAAGTGAGCCAGTGGATGGAAGACCTCTCTCTCTCTCTCTCTCTCTCTCTCTCTCTCTCTCTCTCTCTCCCTCTCCCTCTACCTCTCTCTCTGTCTCTCTCTTGTTCTCACTCTCTCTGTAACTGCCTTTCAAATAAATCTATTAAAAAAGAAGAAGTTCACATGGTGAGTTGGAGGCAAAGGCATGTGAATATGGGGAGACCAGTGGGGGGCTCTTCCAGTAGCCTAGGAATAAAGACATGAAGCTAAGATGGAAATGGAAGACAATGGGAAACAGAGAGATGCGAGAAACATTTAGGAAGATAAATCAACAGAATATGGAGATTGATTAGGCATGGAATGGTAGATATTCAATGATAATCCACTCAATAAAGACTGAGTTTCATCCCTGTTTTAGACACTGCCCCAGGTGCTGGTGAATGAAGTAAACAGGATGTCTGCATCACAGAGCTTGCATTCTTCTGGGGATTGCAGAAGAGAGATACAAACCGACAGTAATGCCATTTCCGTTCCTAATACATGCTCTGGTCAGAAATGGGTGGGTGGTAGAGTAATGAGCAGAGGGTGCTACCAAAGTCTGGGTGGTCTGGGGCTACTTTTAAAGCAGGAAACATTTACACTGAGTGTTAAATAGTGAGAAGCAGGAGGCAGCCATGCAAGGACTTGGAGAGAGGGGAACAGGAAGAGACCAGCCAGTAAAGGATTCCAAACAGGAACAAGCTCAGCAGACTGGACAGACAGAGGGAGGACCACATGGCTAGAGACCACCTGGCTAGAGAAGAGGTGGCCAGGAAGAAGGAGAGGACAGGCAATCCAATCTGGTCACCTAAGCCAAGGAAAGGAGATGGGGTTTTATTCTAGTTACCATCAAAATCCACTGGGCAAGTTTAGAGCAGGGGAGAGTTTTGGTCTGATCTGAGCTGTGCTTTGGGTTGAGGTCACTGGGGTTCATCAGGGTCATGAGGGTAGGGATTTAGATGGCATTAGTGGCTTCATAAGCAGAGGAAGTGAGATCTGAGCTAGCACACTTTCATGTGATGATGCAGCAAATGGCACTGTACTGTTGGATTTCCCAGCCTCTAGAAATCTGAACCAAATAAACCTGCTCTTCCTGAATTTCCCAGTCTGTGATTTCCCTTTATAGCAAAAAACACTGGGCTAACACAGGCTGCACACAGGCCACCCAGACTCCAGCGGAGAATAGGCTGTAGACGCAAAGGGAACCAAGGAGAGCCATTGTCAGGCTTTGTGGTGGTTCAGATAAGAGGGGAAGGTGGCCAGACTGGGTTGTTGTTGGTGGTGATGGCATTACATGATCAGAAAAATCTGAGATTTTGTGCCTGAGAGGAGAATGACATTATCATAGAAAGAGAAATGAGTTGAAGAATTTGAGCCATCACCTGCTGCCTTCTAGGGTGGAATCGAGTGGAACCAGAACTCAACCCCAGTTACTCAAATGCAAAACACAGATGTCTTCACAATTAGGCCAAGTGCATATTTCAAGTTAAAGAAATGTTTTCTATTTAAGCCTTAATATGTCTGCTACTCAGGAGATGCATTAACCATTGGGTTGAATTCCGTAAGAGCAAAGACCCATAAATGTTTCCTTCCAGCTCTTTAGAAAGCGAGGGAAACGTGTAAGGTTGTGCCCAAGAACTGCGTTTGGGTAAAAATTTCAACCAACAGTGGAAGATGGTGAACAATAATGATTTCTGATATGGGAAAAGCCCTAAGGGGTACACTGAAGAAAAAAAAAACTGGATGGGAAAGGAACATGACAATAAATCAATGTGAAATTTTTAAAGAAAAATTATTACATAGAGAAATTCTTGAAAATGTCCTAAGAATGAGTTCCTTTAGTCTCTAGCCCTGAAAAATTCTGTACAACATGAAAAGACATGATACCCTCACTCCTCTTCATTTTCTTCTTCCTGTTTATTTTTTGGAAATTTTTCAGAACAAAACCTATGACATGTTTTCTTTTTTTTTTTTTTTGACAGGCAGAGTGGACAGTGAGAGAGAGAGACAGAGAGAAAGGTTCACCCTCCAATGGCTGCCGTGGACGGCGCGCTGCGGCCGGTGCACAGCGCTCATCCGATGGCAGGAGCCAGGTGCTAGGTGCTTCTCCTGGTCTCCCATGGGGTGCAGGGCCCAAGCACCTGGGCCATCCTCCACTGCACTCCCGGGCCACAGCAGAGGGCTGGCCTGGAAGAGGGGCAACCGGGACAGAATCCGGTGCCCCGACCAGGACTAGAACCCGGTGTGCTGGCGCCGCAAGGCGGAGGATTAGCCTGTTGAGCCACGGCGCCGGCCCTATGACATGTTTTCTTAAAAGTATAACATCACACAGATTTTCTGGAAAAGGTTTGATAAAATGCATAATAGTAAACAGCACTTATATTCTTTATTTTGCTAGTCATAAAAGTTTATCCTAAAGAAATTGAAATAAATAAAATATATAAGATTATTAATCACAGAATTACATATTTTAGTTAAAAATATGAAATAATGTAAATTAACAACAATAAGGGATTGACATCAATGCCATGGATGAATCTTTTGTCTTTTTTGGCTTGGACACTATGGGCAGAAGGGGAATCTGTGGAAATCCAACAGGCAAGGATAAGGAAGGCTTTTCATCTGGTACCTGCTTCATAATCCCAGAGTGACACAAGATTCTGTTTATATCAAAAGGAATACCTGAATCATTGTCATTTCAGACCTCAAATGCCAATTTTGAAATGAAAATCATCAACTAAAAAAAAAAAAAAAGAACAAAAAGTGAATCCTTTGGAACTAACTGTTCATCATTTGAGGATTGAAGACAACTGTTTACTACTTTGAGGTTAAGGAGGTAATGACTCTGCCAGGCACATTTATTTATATTTTGACCCTGGAATCATCCATGTCTTGCAATGTTGTTTTTTAATCTTTGGCTGTATCAGACATGTATTCCCACTTTTCCTCCTTGACACGTCTAGAACACTTTGTACTTTCAATGTTTATCAAAGTTCAAAGTTTAAGGAAGGAAACTAAGGAGTCAAACAAAAAGGATAAAGTGAATCGGTTGCCACTGTATGCATCAGTTTTATTTTGGAGAGAGAGAGAAAAAAAATAAAGAGAGAGAGAGAAAAAAAAAAGACATGCAAAAATGAAGAAAAATGTTCTGCAACTACTTCAATGACCACCTATGACACCAGCACCCCTGTATCTTTTGGGTCACCTCTGGATTATTTTTCACAATTAGTAGGAGAACGAAAGAAATCAATGACAGAAGATTTAATTGCAGGTGCTAACCCTGAGTATGATATTTGAGGCAGACAATTTAATCTGATGGCTTCATGTACTGAACCAAATAAGAAATACAACACAATTTCCTTGTACTTTAATGATTTTCATTTTTAATTAGTGACATGGAAGATTTTAGCAAACTTGAGTTTGTCCCCTCAAATATTTTATCATCTTAATGAGTTTCAGGATGTCTTCAACATTTTAAAGAATGTATTCGAGCCTTACTTACCTTTCAGTGACACCTTAGTACATTGTGACAGAACCACTTTTGAACTTTAAAAAACATATACGTGTACTAAATGAGGCTTATATTTTGGCGACCCTAATTTAAAAGGTAATACGTGCCCTTGGTTATGGTGACAACTGAACCACACACATTTGGCAAAATCCTCAGGAGAGATCATTTATGTTTAATGAAACACATTTGGTGCAATCAAAGCTGTATTTTAATGTCCTCATTTGCAATATTGTCTCATAACATTGGCCTCTGCTTTGGACACTGAGAAAAAAGAAACAAACAATCCAGATCCTATTTGGATTTTTGTTGTTGTTGCTGTTTCCTCTGACATTTAACAGTTTGCCATGATTGCAAAGTATGACTTTTTGGTTTTTTACCAGGACAATTCAGAGCCTTGCCTGGAGAACACTCTATCAGCAGGTTTCCCATTCAAGGAGTGGAAAGCTGTAGCATTGCCAAGGAGTGGACTCTGGATCCACACAAGGGTTTGAAAGGATGCTTCCACCTAAATGACAGAATTGCATCCACCTCTTCTCCAGTCTGATACAAAAAGAAAAGCTGATATAGCCAAAAGTTCAAGTGCAGTGAGGAATACCATATTTTAGTGGTATGAACAATTCTCAATGATATGACTGGGACATGGAAGACTTTCCTAGTTGAATAAGCAATCACGCAAAGGTCACAATGCCCCCACAGAATCGTGAGAGTCCAAAAAGAAGAGCCCAGTGTGACACCAGTTTGACACTGGCTGAAGAATCGGAAAACTTCCATAGCATGGCTTGTAAGTATCTATTTTGGGAATACAGTGGTGACTGACTGTAGCCATTAGCTTTTTCCTGTTGTGATCTTCCTTTTTTCATTTTGTGTGAGATTAATTTGTGACTGAGATTTATTAGACTAAAGGAGGCTGGGGTTGATGAGATTTTGCTGATATACTGCATAGAACACACATCAAGTCAAAGAGAAAAGATGAAAAATTGAAATGATAAAGTTGCATTGCTGGCTTGTTGCTGAGGTAATTGAAGTGGCTTGTGTAGGGCTGTGCTGTGATGGGTAGAAATAAAATATGTACAAATTTATCTAGATCATACTTCTGAAGAAAGGGACTACAAAATATATTCCCTCTCTATTTATGTGCTGAGGAAATCTCCCAATTCTTTTTTGACTGATATTGAAGCAAAATGAAAATGAAACCCATTCAGCATAAGCTCCAGAAATGAAGCCAGCTCTAAGTTATCCGTGGAAATAGGCATAAGAGTGAGCATGGATAATTGAAATACGAGCAAAATGTAAAAATGGCGTTTTTGTCTATTAGATGAAACCACAACTCCATATAATTTCTTTTGAACAGGACTGAAATAAGCAACAAAACTGATTTAATTTTTTAACCTGTCCAGCTTTCCTCCTGATGAAGATTCTAATTAGCAGTGAAATGCCTAAAAAGTATATACTCACTAGGATTTTTTTTTAAAAAATAGATAGAAAAATAGATAGGAAAGGTAAGTACCATGGCATTTATGAGGTACTAGCAAGTCAGTGGCACTGTAACAGGGATCTGCCACTCATTGATGTGTTTGTACCCAGGACCTGGAACCATGCGGGCACATGAAGGTGACTGGCAAGACTTATTGGAATTGACCAAGTGCACATTTAACCACTCACTACTGAGAGCTGGTGCAGGTGCACGTGTCTTATGAAACCTGGGTTCTAGGCCAACAACCAGCACATGACCCTTGATAATGGCTCACAAGTGCAGTGGGCATTTGTGTGACTGCCGAGGGGGCATCTCCCTGCCATTCGCCAGCCCCAAGGTTGTGGAGGTTTCAGAGATAGGAGACTTCCCCTCACCCTCTGAAATCCATGATGGTCTTCCAGGATGGTTCTACACGGCCACAGTTGCCTTTCTGAGGTTCAGTGAAACATGTAACATCGATGAGTTTGTCAAAGACTTTCACAGCACTGGGCAAATCATGGTCTGAATGCCATTGTCTTCTTTATCCTTTGATTGACTTAGAATTCTCAAACAATGAAAATAGGGTTTAAATCAGCAAGATGCCTTGAGGAACACAGAAGGAAACTTGGAAGGATGTGTATGAAGTCAAGTGTGTTTGCTGTGGTAGCGAAGGCTATGGAAAATAGTCACACTTGTGAAACTACAGATTTGAGAAAGGGCAGATTTGTGCCACTGGCAGTCATTTCCTTCCACTCCCGACTGCTTTCTATGTGAACTTCACAGCAACCCAGGGGTCACTGTCCTCAAATTATGTCTACCTCAGTGCATCAGAGAAAACTCCAGTCTTTACCTGGGAGGAACCCACCACTGCATTAGCACCTATTTATTTGAGTTCTGCTTTCTCCCTAAACAGCTCTGGTGACAACAGGGAATACCCAAGACCCATTTCTGTATCAGTGTCAAAAAGGACATCAAAGACTTAAGCTGCCACAGATTGAAGACACTTCTTACAAACAGAGTGGCCATGGGTGTTGGTTCTGGAATTTACAAGCTGAGTGCCCTAGAGTATGTCCTCTAATTCATGTTGAGGCCTCTTCTGTTCAGATGTTAATAGAGACACAACACACAAGCACCCACCTCCCAAAGCTGTTGTGGTCATTAGTTGTGTTAATAGCATAGACAAGTACTAAGGGAGAGGCATTTGATGCATCAGTTAAGATACCATGTGGGACACCTACATTCTCTATTGGAGGGTTTGAGTTCAAGCCCTTACACCAATTCTGATTCTAGCTTCCTACTAATACATACCCTGGGAGGCAAAAGTTGATGACTCAAGTACTTGGGTCCCTGACACCTACATGGGAGACCTGGATTGAATTCCAAGCTCCTGGCTTCTGCCTGGCCCTGCCCTGTTTTGGGTATTTGGGTGGTCAACAAGCAGATAAGACCTCTCCCCCACCCCCCGCCTTTCAAATAAATTAACTAAATAAATAATAATTTAAAGAATTATAAAAGAGAAGGAAAAAAAGGACTGAGACACATTAGATGAGCCTTGAAAGTGTTGTGGTCAGTGGAAGAAGCTAGTCATAAAACTCTCTAGTATCTGATTCATTCTAGGAAAAAAACAAAATAGAGATATCTGTAGACAGAAAAATAGATCAGTGGTTATTTAGGACTGTCAAGAGGATAGAGGCATAAGAGGGGTAGATTTGATTGGCAATGACCACATATATCAGTGTATATACTAACTCCATTGAACTTTATGCTGTCAGAGAGTGAATTGTTTGGTTTGGGAATGATATCTCAGTAAAATGATTTTAAAATTATATTTAGTTTGTGTCTGTCATACATTTAGTATTTTTAAAATGATAGCCACTATCATTTATTAATTCATTGCACAGTTATTTATTAAGTTCCTGTTACAAAGCAGACACTGTTCTCCTTTTCTTTTATAACTCTTTTACATGTTTTACATTTTAAATATTTGTGTGTGTAAATATGAAAAAGTTTTAATATTACAGAAAAAGTCAATAATACTGTCATGACTAATACACCTCACTTGCAAAGGTGAAATTAATTCTAGAAAATAAAGATTTTAGGTGTAAAATTTTACCTGCAAGGCCAGTGTTATGGCCTAACGTGTTAAGATGCCACCTGTGATGCCAGCATCCTATATGGGTACAGGTTCCAGTTCGAGTTGCTCCATTTCCTATCCAGCTTCCTGCTAATGCATCTGGAAAAGCAGTGGATGGACCAAGTGCTTGGGCTCCTGCCACCCAAGTGGGAGACCCGGGTGAAGCTCCTAGTTCCTGACTTTGGTCTGGCCTAGTCTCAGCCATCACAACCATTTGGGGAGTGAAACGGATGAAAGATTCCCCCCCACCCTTCTCTGTGTAATATTGCCTTTCAAATAAATAAATTAAATAATCTTAAAAAAATTATTTATTTATTTATTTGAGAGGTAGAGCTCCAGACAGAGAGGGAGCGAAAGAGAAAAAGGCCTTCCATCCTCTGGTTCACTCCTTAAATGGCTGCAATGGACAGAGCCTGGCTGATCCAAAGCCAGCAGCAGGAACTTCTTTTGGGTCTACCCTGTGGATGCAGGGGCCCAAGCACTTGGGCCATCTTCTACTGCTTTTCCAGGTCATAGCAGAGAGTTGGATGGAAAGAATTCTGGCACCACAGATGCAGGCTTAGCTCTCTATACCACAGTCCTGGCCCAATAAATAAATCTTTAAAAACAAAATTTTACCCAATATATAGTCAACTAAAACCTTGCTACCAAATAGGCTTCTTAAGAATACTAACACCACTCCTTGGAATTTACCCAAAGGAAATTAAATTGGCAAACCAAAAAGCCGTCTGCACACTAATGTTTATTGCAGCTCAGTTCACAATAGCTAAGACCTGGAACCAACCCAAATGCCCATCAACAGTAGACTGGATTAGGAAATTATGGAACATGTACTCTACAGAATACTATACAGCAGTCAAAAACAATGAAATCCTGACATTTGCAACAAAATGGAGGAATCTGGAAACCATCATGCTGAGTGAATTAAGCCAGTCCCAAAGAGACAAATATCATTTGTTTTCCCTGATTGGCGATGATTAACTGAGCACCAAAGGGGAAACCTGTTGAAATGAAATGAACACTATGAGAAAATAAGACCTGATCAGTTCTTGTCTGGACTGTTGATGTACAATGTAAATCTTTACCCATTTTAGTATCTCCCTTTGTTGTTTGTTTTTGTTCTAGTACTATGGTTGAACTCGGCAACTAACACACAATTATTCTTAGGTGTTTAAATTTGAACTGAAAAGTGATCCTGGTTAACTATGATAGAGGGAAAAAGAAAGGGAGGATATGTACAATTTGGGAGAAGCTCAATAGGACGTGCCCCAAATGAAGGAATTAGAAACATGCCAGGGGATCCCAATACAACCCCATCAAGGTGGCATGTACCAATGCCATCCCAATGGTCCAAGTGATCAATTTCAGTTCACAATTGATCACACCGATAGGTCTAAGAGTCAAAAGGAACACACAAACAAGATTAGTGTCTGCCAATACAAACAGATAGAACCAAAAAAGGAAAGAATGATCCAACATGGGAAGCAGAGTCACAGCAGACTCATAGAATGGCAGATGTCCTAAATAACACTCTGGCCTCAGAATCAGCCCTTAAGGCATTCAGATCTGGCTCAAGAGCCCATAAGAGTATTTTAGGCATGGAAAGCCAAGACACTCTGGAAAGGAAAAAAAAAAAGAAGACATAAATCAAAGATCTCTGCGAGTGAGATCCTAGTGGAAGGAACGGGGCCACCAAAGAAGGAGGTGCCTTTCTCCGAAGGGAGGAGAGGACCTCCACTTTGACTATGACCCTGTCGGAATTAAATCAAAGTCGGCAAACCCTAAAGGCTTCCATAGCCTCGGCAACTCATGACTAGAGCCTAGGGAGATTCCTGACGCCATAAACAAGAGTGTCAAATTGTTAAATCAACATCAGGAGTCACTGTGTACTTATGTCGCATATAGGATCTGTCCTTAATGTGTTGTCCAATGTGAAGTAATGCTGTAACTAGTACTGAAACAGAATTTTTACACTTTGTGTTTCTGTGTGGGTCCAAACTGATGAAATCGTTACTTAATGCATACTAAATCAATCTTCTGTATATAAAGATAATCAAAAATGAAAAAAAAACCCTCAGTGTTATATTAGAAATTGCATAACAAAATTAATCAAATTCAAAAAAAAAATCATGTAGGATCTATGTCCTTAATTTGCTGTACAACGTGATTCAATACTATAACGTGTACTCAAATAGTATATTTCACTTTGTGTTGCTATATGAGGGCAAATGGTCAAAATCTTTACTTAACACATACTAAACTGATCTCCTGTATACAAAGAGCATTGAAAAAGGAATCTGGATGTGAATGAAAGGGGAGAGGGAGTGGGTAAGAGGGGAGGGTTGCGGGGGGAGAGGGAAAATGTGGGGGGGAAGCCATTGTAATCCATAAGTTGTACCTTGGAAATTTATATTCTAAATAAAAGTTAAAAAAAAAAGAATACTAACAAAAAAAGTCTTCATTTATTCAAAACTAGACTTAATTTATTTATAGTCAATTTAGAAAGTATTCCAAATGAGAAATACATAATTTAGTGACAGTGGAGTAGTTCTATGCTTCTATGGATTTGAGCATTTCACATTTTAGAATTACAGAAGTGAAAATCCACATTGAAAAACTAAAGCAAAATGACAAACAATGTCTAAAAGCCATGGTGAATCTCAGAAGACATTAGACAATGAACTACAAATGCCATTGTCCCTATTATATTTCCCATGACTTTTATAAAATAATTAAATTCATCTTTCTCTTGCCCTTCTCTCCACCTTCAACCACATTCATTTCCAGCTTCCAAGAAAGACTGTAGGTAAAAGGTAAAGTAACTGATCTGCAACCAAGAAAGTCATAGTAAGAAGATGGAGAAAAAATAGGACTCTAAAATTTGTTCCCAAATGGGAAACTCTTTCAAAAAAAAAAAAAAAGAAAGAAAGAAAGAAAGAAAGAAAGAAAGAAAGAAAGAAAGAAAGAAAGAAAGAAAGAAAGAAAGAAAGAAAAGAAAAATTGGAGCTGCTTGGGCAAGTGCAGAGAAGGAAGTGGCACTGAGTTGTGCCGGGGAGCGAGCTTGCCTGCTCTGAGCCTGCTGTCTTCACTGTAACTGTGGCCTGGAGCGCAAAAGAGAAGAGAAGAGAATCGAAAAGACAGAGCAGCCAGCGGCCAGATTTCCCTCTGTGGACCCCAGCTCCTTTGTTTTTCACTTCAGATCAGGTAGCTGCCTGCCAGCATGTGTCCTCAACTTCCTGGTAGATTCTCAGAAACAGGGCAGGGTGGAAGGCATTGAGGGCAAAAGCAAAACCTTGTCTCTCTGAGAAACTCACTGAGATCGTGGCTGCAGGGGCTGGCACCTAGGTAGGAAAAGAAAGTCTGCGCTGGTGCAGGGTTTTTATTGTAAAATGATGCTCTCGTGATGTCTGCATTCTCCATAGATACTGCCTGGGTTTATTCACGGTTTTCTAAGCCACCAGAAGTTGCTGATAAAGTGGGGAAAGTTTTCCCTCAAAAATAAAGTACAATGGGGAGTATTTCTGACCTGTAGGCATAGTCAGGATTCTTTCATAAGCACAGATTCTTAAGCAAACCAAATTAAATGAAGAGACTGAAAGAGTAGGGATTTATTCCATCACCAAATTTCAATGAGGACTGCATCAGTTTCTCCTTGAACACGACTGACTGATCTATCCTGCTGTATTAATGACATTCAATTGAAATCATTAAAAAAATTTAAATTCTTTGTAGAAGAACACTGTTGGTTTTCTTTTTATAGTTAGACCAGTCTATACAAAGCAAAACCATCATCATCATCATCACCATCATCAGCATCATCACCATCATCATCACCATCACCATCATCATAATCATTGTCATCGTCATCATCATCATATCACCACAAGTGATTTTTTCCTCTGTTAAGATTTTTCAACTTTTTGATGACTTGAATTTCCTGGTTCCAGTAATATTTGTATAACTGTGTCCTCTCAGACAGAGCTCCATTTACCTTAATAGTCATTTGTCAGGAACTCTTGGCGACTTCTACTTCAACTAGCTCAGCACGAAACTTCTTGAGAAAAATGGCAGTTTCTGCTTATTTTTTACCCCTTGTACCTCAACCAGTGATTGTCACATAGTATGGATTCAGAAAAGGTTTTCAAAATGAGTTGAGTCACCACCTGAATTAACAATATGTATTTGGCCCTATTAAAGAGAGCTACACACAGTGAAAGCGGCTTCACTCAGGAAAAGCCAGTCTCCCTATCACCAGTATTTCACGGACTGATGCCCAAAATATCCAGAAAGGAATTTCACCATGCATCTCCCTTAGGAGGTCTGGATAGTTGCTGGGAAAAGACCAAGGTCATTAAGGGTCATTTTACTCCATGTCAGCAAAATATTTCCTGTTGCTGTGGGGATGCAAATACGATGAGAATACCCCTACTGGTCTATTAACGTCTCCCCAAGTTGTACTTGCCCATTATGTCCCACTTGGCTCCCAGATCCAGAACCCCACTTTCAAGCAAGCTCATATGAGGGCAGACAGATACTCAGACACAAGCCCTTCCTGTCTGCCTGCAGTCACTGCCACTGGCAGTGAGCCTGGGACGGATGGAACGTGCGCGCCGGGCTCCGGGCTCCTAACAGTTGCCATCCTCATGCCCTGTCTCTCTTTTCTCTTCGTATGCTTCATTCTTCGCTTTCTGTTAAGGATATGTATCGACTTTGTGGAACCACTGCAGTGAGCTGTAAATGATGCATTTAATGAAAAATCCTTGCCTGGTGCTCTGAGAACACAAACAATGTAGTGCAATCATTGCCGGGCAGTGATGGGTGTTGCAATATCTCGTTCATCTGCTTCACTGGCAAGACAAATGTACCAACTGGAAATATTTCAAGGGTCTATAGCAAAAACGCTGACTAATATTTTAATCATATTCATTATGTGTTGTTTCTCCTGCCCCCATCAGGGTAATCCCTTATGCTTAAAGATCAATTACTCTTTTGTCTGAGTGCACCAAATCCTATATCTTGAAAAGATGTACCAAAGAATTTTGAAAAATACTTTTTTTGGAGAGATTATATTAAAATTTTGATTTTCTGTGGAGTTCTGCACTTACTTTTTTTTCTTAGAGTTTTTTTTTTTTTATTTTGGAAGGCAGAATTACAAAGAAAGAGAAAGAGAGAGAGAGAGAGAGAGAGAGAGGTCTTCCACCTGCTGGCTCACCCGAACTGCCACAGCGACCAGGGCTTGGTCAGGCATTTCTCCTGGGTCTCTCGGGGATGCAGGCTCTGCTGCTTTCCCAACACTGCAGACGCAGCCTAACCAGCTCATGCCACAGCAGTGCCCCTCTGCACTTACTCTACCACATTTGCTTCAGTGTTGTTATTGAACAGGGTTTCTTCTCACTTCATTCCTTCCTTCCTTTTCCTCCTTCTTTCCTCCCTTCTGTCTTTTTTTCTATTTCTTTCTTTAAAATAAGTAAACAAAATAAATAAGATTTGGCCTTTTCTAACAATGCTGGAAGTACAGCCTTAGCAACAAAGTTCAACCAAAACAGGCACGTGCCAGTGACAGGAAAATCATTCTTAGAACTTGGTTTGGATGAGACAGGAGACGATGTCCAGGGTGCCCAGACTCCCATGGTGTTGTTCACACTAACAGGAAGCAAAGCACTGTCACTTGATTCCATATTCTCTAGAATGACCACATAGCACACAACACCCTGGCGCTGCAAGGGCTCCTGCTGGAGCCTGACTCATAGTCCACCAGCTGGTCTAGAGACGATCCTGTTGCTATAGTCCTGAAACAACAGGGTGCAACCGACGGCCACAGGCTAAGCAGCCCACGACTCTTCCAGCTTGCTCTTTGCATACACCCTGCTGAACTGGAGCTCCAGAGGCACAGGGAGAGAAGGTGGCTCAGTGCTAAAAGCCAGCAGGTGCACACGCTGCCCACCCCAGCCCAGCAGCCTGTCGCGTTCTCCCCTGCACTTAACAGAAGTCACAGATGTACCAGTTCACGGTGTTCACATTACCCGAGGCCCTGCCCTTCCTGGAGTCAGCATCTCCCTACGATACCCTAGTTTTCAATCACTTAGCCCTCTAATAGTTCATCCAAACTCTGGCCCAGTGTTTTCTTTTTCTTCTTACCCAGAATTACTATTCACTCTGTGAACTAGGGGATAAGCTTTCTAGAGGATTTAGTATCACTGATGCACAGTCTGTGGTTGTTTTGATTTGCTTTTGGCCTAATCCAACCACTAGAGCACATTTCCAAGTAAAGGCAAAAATATTCTCTACAAAATACTTAAAGATTTAGTCCATTCTGATGGGCAAAAAATAATCAATCATGGTTTGGATGTTGTAGAAATGAAATAATTGATTGACAGAATTTTGTTGTTATTTTGGCTTGCCATAGGCACAGTGAGACTTTCCGAAGTGGTCACTCATTTTTTTCTATTTATGTCTAACTTTGACAGGTTTCCTGGATTCTCTACAACAGTGTTCCACATCTCTCAACTGAGCCTTCAGAGAATCCTAATTAATACTGTGGTTAGGGAATAATATATTATTAATTTCTTTTATGTATCTGAAAGGCAGAGAGACCGAGACAGAGGGAGATCTTCCACCTTCTGGTTCATTCCCCAAAAGCTCACAACAGCCAGGTCTGGACTGTGCTGGAGCCAGGACCCAGAGCTCAGCCTAGTTTTCCCACATGGATGACAGGGACCCAACCTGCTGCCTACCATCACCTGCTGCCTACCAGGGCTGAATCAGAAACAAAGCCAGGACTCGAACCTACGCCTTCTCATATGGGATGTGGTGTCTTAACTGCTGCACCAAATGCTCAATGGGGAAAACTTACTTCTAAATACATCTAATCACAGATATGCTCTCATACAGTGATTCATGCACAATGAGCAGAATCCCCTCTGTTTCAAATGTTAGAAGATATACCACAAATTTATAAAGTTATTTATTTAATGACTCCCTTAATTTCTTATCACTAGATATATTACAAAAAAAAATTCTCACACAAGCTGTAGATTTATGTTTTCCAGAACTATATTTCTAGAAATATGCCATGTCTTAGAATATTCAATTTCTTATGAACTAAATACACTCATATTTCATTTACTTTAAAGCACTCCCTGTTTTATCACTATTTTTCTATTTGTTTTATCCATCTTGCTAATACTTCTGGGGTTTAATAAATCATTCATAATCTCCTACATCTAAGCTATACCAGAATAAAGACGTGCTATTATCACAAATCGTGTTTTCATGCTCTTTTCTATTCTCTTAAAAAATAAAAAAGAAAGAAACAAACCTCTGTGAGTCACTTCAATCTGTCTCTCCTTTCCCTCATAATATTACCTTCCTGGCTTCCAAAATATTTTGCTGTGTGACATCTGGGGAGGTGAGACATCGCTGTTGCTTCCTCTCCATTCTCTCTTCCTAAGTAAATGGGCTCTCCTAGGGGTCACTGGATTGGCTTCATGAAGATGCCCACTGTATAAAACATTGTGTGTGACATCAATGCTTGCCCTGGTTTCTCTACTTCCTGAAGTTTGATAGGAATGATTTGACTGTCCTCACTCTAAACCCATCAATGTCTCTTGTATGCATATACTTTCTTTGTCACTTCTCTGTGAAACTTTGCTGGCTTTCCCTGTCAAAAATCTAGCTCTTATCTTCCAGCATCATCATCTCCTTCCCAAGAGCCCTTTAGTCCCCTAGCTTTTCCTGCACTCCAAACCATATACTTTCTTGCAGTAAAAAGCTTGCACTCTGGTTACCACCTACTACCTTCCTCGAAAGGGATCATACAAAACCCAACAGCAACTCACCCCAAGTCATGGCCAACAGCAAAGTGTGTGGTTAAATCTGCCCAGCTCTTCCATATGGCCTAACATAAAATTTCAAATGAACATTGCATAAGGATTATATATGGTGACACTTAAAAAGTTTATAGAAAATTGAAATTTATGCATTCTTTTTCATAATATGCATTTTCTGTGAACTTTTTGAAGATCTCTTTTGGGTTTGGATTTCAAAATATATTTTAAACTTATCAGGATAAGGAATTGGCACAGCAGGTAGGAGTCTCCTTGAGATGCCCGTATCCCATTTCAGAATGCCTTGTTCACATCTACTCCCTATTCCAGCTTCCCACTAACGGGCACCCTGGGAGGCAACGTGTGATGGCTCAAGCAGTTGTGTCCCTGCCACCTATGTGTGATGACGAGATTGAATTCCCAGCTCACAGCTTCTGCCTGGCCCAGTCCTGACTGATACAGAGATTTAGGGAGTGAACCAGCACACAGGTGAACTCCAAGTCTCCCACATGGGTGGCAGGAACCCACTATTTGGGCCATGACCTGCTGCCTTCCAGGTATCCTGGCAGTCAGCTGGATGTCAGAGTAGTCAAGACATGGACTAGGTGCTCCAGTAAGGCGTAGGACGTCCCAAGCAGTAGTTTAACCTGCTGCACCATAACACAGACCTGGCCAATTCTCTTACATTGATAGTATTTTACCCTCTGTTTTGGAATTACTCAGTTTTTCTAGCAAAACACTTACACTTAAAACACTGATTCTTTTTGTCTTCTTGTTACCATTAAGGCATGTTTCCTATATGTTAATATTTAATTTAGGTTATATGAAATTTCTGTCATCTTTGAAGTCCACTTGCCTTAAATCAGTCAGCCAGTTATCACTCTGGCTTTTTTCCTGGAAAACAAAAAATCTGAGGTCCACAAGATGACAAGGGCTATGACACAATCTTTTCTTTTAAGATTTTATTTATTTATCTGAGAGGTAGAGTTATAGACAGTGAGAGGGAGAGACAGAGAGAAAAGTCTTCCTTCCGTTAGTCCACCCCCCAAATGGCTGCAATGGCAGGAGCTACGCCAAGCCAAAGCCAGGAGCCAGGTGCTTCTTCCCGGTCTCCTACATGGGTGCAAGAGCCCAAACTCTTGGGCCATCTGCTACTGCTTTCCCAGGCCATAGCAGAGAGCTGGATTGGAAGAGGAGCAGCCATGTGGGATGCCGGCACTGCAAGCGGAGGATTAACCTACTTCGCCATGGCGCCAGTCCTGACATAATCCTTTTTAAAAAAGATTTATTTTATTTATTTGAAAAGCAGAGTTACACAGAGAAAGGAAGAAACAGAGAGAGCAAGATCTTCCATCTGCTGGTTCACTACCTAGACAGCCGCAATAGCCAGCATTGGCCAGGCCAAAGCCAGAAGCCAGGCACCCATAGGGATGCCGGTACAGCAGACAGCAGCTTTACCCACTATGCCACAATGCTGTCCCCGTGATGTACTTCTTAAGCCTGCAAATTTTTCCTATCCACCACTTGGTCTCATATTTTGTGTAGAGACTCTTCATGCGTCACAGTAACCTGGTTAGTATTTACGGCTTCAAAAGATCTCAAATAGAAAGGTCGTGTTTCTTGGATCCAATAGTGGTTCTCAGCTTAACCCTAGCAGAATTCCCTCTGACACCAACATCAGCCAACTGTCTTCTGCCACATAAACTAGACCTGTGGAAAAGCTTAGAAACCTGTTGAATACTCTTAGATATTGCCAAGATTTCCAGCAGCAAGAATTCTCCCACAAATTCTGAAATTGGTGTTTGAAATATTAATGAAACCAAGTGGCAATATCTGCCTCTCCTCCTTCTCTCTGCTGGTCTCCCATGTACTAGTAAGATCTTGGAACATTTGTTCATCCAGGCTTCAGAATTGCAGAACGAAAGCATCTAAATTCGAAATGTTTGATAGCTCTTAAGAACTTAATCACACTGCTCCCTTTGTGTGTAAATGCAATTTCAGAAGATACTATCAGCAATGAAGTTCTTTGTAGAGCTGTTTCAATGACAGGAAGCTAATTGCCTCCCTTTAAAACACTTTTACAGGCATACGCACAGGTTTTTACACACTCAAACTCTCCCAGATTAGTCTCTCTTGGTGATTATTCCTGCCCTGCAAACTTGGAGAATCTGGGTTTAATTTTTTCCCATGAGCTTAGTTTAGCCAGTGAGGGCAATGGGTGATCAGAAGTCTGGACCTGAGCCATGATGTCAAGGCCCTGCTGACTGCCCCCTCATGAAGAATCCTCCTCTTCCCTTCTCTGGTCTGTTGAGAGTTTCTTACCATCAACTGCTTTACTTCTTTCACCTTTCTGCCCTCAGTTCCTCACTGCTTTTCAACTCAGATCACAGTCCTATCTGCTCTTAAAACAGCTGGCCAAAGTGCATCATTATTCACATTCTCTCTTCCAGAGCTGTGTAACCCGTTTGTTTTCCTCTCCAGTCAAGAACCCCCTGTTCTTTTTGGGAATCAGATGGATTAGCCACTGTTTGACCTCTATTTTTCTGCATCAACTGCATCCTATATGTAAATTCTCCCTTTGCTTATTCTTAGATTTCTGTTGTTCATGCTATTTTCTGAATTTTCTTCTATACAAATAATCTTTTGAACATCTTCAGTCGCATTCTCTGACTCTTAAGTGTCCTCTCGCCTTAATTAATACATGCATTATCTGTGATCTTTAAATGGAGTTACTGCTTATATTTTTCATTTCAATGTATTCTAGAATGCATTTCTCTCACCAACATAGACTTTAACCAGATTACACAGATTTTAAAAAATTGATTTTATTATTATCTTAAAATTATGAGAAAAGTAGAATTCACCAAGATGTGAGAAAATATATATATTTTTTCAAAAAATATTTATATAATGTTTCTGAATAGCAGATATTAGGCAAAACATCCAGAGCATAGAGTTGATGAAGGTACTTCATCTCCACTCAACAGTTTTACAGAGCACCACGGAGCTAGGGACACAAGGGAACCACTGCCTCCCAAAAACCACAGCCTGCTGGGAAGAAAGGACAGCAGCCCTCTGCTGGAAATGATGAAAAGGACCCAATGGAAGAGGAAAGTGGGTGGAGGGAGGAGCCACAATCTGCCAAGCAGCAAGCCAAGGAGCAGGTGGGAAGTGGGCAGGGGAGGGCAGGCTCTGCAGAAATAAATGGAACAAAACAGCATATTTAAAGCCAGAGAGCAAAGAGCACGACTTTAGGGAATCACATTGCTGACTGCTTTAACAGATCAAATCTAATTCGTGGCCAGTCTGTTAGCAACAATAGCCCCTATTTATGGAAAATCCACTCTCTCTCATTCCTCTATGTTTTTTCATTTAATTCTAACAATTATGCAACCAAATGGAGGTACTTCCATTTTATGGTGAAGAAATCGAGGCTTAAAGATAGTTTTTAAAATATCCAACTTTGATCAACTAATAAATGACAGTATTGGAAATGAACCAAGCTGTGTGTGACTCCTTAGCCTACACTTCTTCCACTATTTTAGTATCTCTTCCAGGTTTCATTCTGTAGATGTTGGGTGGCCAGCATACAACAGCATATAGAAGAGGAATGTGGTCATATTTGCCTTTGGAAAATAAGTGGTTTGTGGAGAGATGAACTGTTGATGAGAAATCCTTTAGGGAACCTTTTTTAATAATACAAGAAAGAGATAATGATTATTTTATATTTAATAGGTAGCTGTGAGGCTAGAAAATAAAGCATAACTTCAACAAACAACTAGAAATTGGAATAGAGCATAAATGACTGCATGGGTGCTGAAGATGACTAAGAAGCAGGCATGTCCAGAAGTCTCTTGGGTTTCTGATCTGCGTGACTTGAGGAAGAGTTGTGTCATTCTCTGAAATAGAAGAGAATGTTAGAAGAAGAAAAGTGTAGGTGGTGAATTTGTGTTTTGGCCAGATTGGCTATGAACAGGCTAAGATATCCAGCAGGTAGTGAATTAGGTGGGGGCTCAAGGCTGAGGTAAGAGCTAGAGATAAAAAGTACATGGGAAATATATTGGAAGCCATAGCATGTAGGGTATCAGCCAGGGAGCATGTGAAGTGAAGTGTGATAGATAAAAAAGAAAAAGAAGTTGCTGAAGGACCTTAAAAGGCCACTAGCAATGTAGAATGAGCGAAAGAGGAAAGCAGAATCAGAGAAACAGGACAGAGGATGGAGTACCAAGAGGATGAGACAATGGTAGCTAAGATAGTCTCCAACGACACCACCCCCTGGCAGTCAAGCCCTGTGGAAGCCCCACTCTTGAGTGTGAGTTACATTTAGCAGCTTGCTTCTCACAAACCAAATACAGCACAAGTGAGAGAGATGAGGTTGTGAAAAGACCACCATTTCCTCTGCTAATCCCTCTCCTGACTCTTGCTTTGGTGGAAGCCAGGCAGAATGTGAAGAGGCCAGGTGGTAAAATAATGAAGCCTGCCAGCCACCCTGGAAAAGAGCTCAGGAACCCGCTCCCCATTAAGGCCTGAGGTGACCACAGCTCTGGCCAGTACCTCATGAGCCTCAGTCAGAACCACTCAGCTCGGCCATTCCTAGGTCCCTCATGCTCAGAAACTGAAATAAGGCATGTTTGTAGTTCTCAGCCACTAGGATTGGAAGAACTTCTGTGTAGTGACAGATACCTAACACGACACATAGTTTTTTTTCATAGCATATGTTTTTCATGAACTTTTTGACGACCCCTCATATGCATGGATTTCAATATTTTTGAAACATTTTTCAATTCCATATTCTACAAAGTTTTTGACATTCTCTTACGTAATCATTCTGGAAATAAAACACCAACAGTAAGTTAGGACTGAAAGGGCTCCTGCTCACTTTGCAGCCACCATTTAAATCTTTTGTGACATGTACATCTAAAATTTTTGGTGGAGAAGGATCATTTGTAACTTTGGTAATACGCTTTGGCCTAAAAATTGGTGCAGAGGTATGCACTGAGGAGCCGTGTGTAGTGGGATGGAAAGCAGTATGGACTCTGGAGTCAAGACATCTAGGTTCACTTCCCTGTTCTACATCTTAACTACCTGTGTAATCCTGGGCCTTTTTCTTAACCTCTCTGGCTTTGATGTCCTTTTCACATAAAGGATGATAACAATACCACCTGTAGGGTGGTTGAGAGGAATGCATGGGTTAGTGCATGTGCCTCACTTAAAACAGTTCTTAGCTTATTGTGAGAACTCAGTCAACATTAACTTGTACTATTATTATTTTGTGTGGACAGGAGTGAATGTTCAGAGGGAAAGAGAAAGAAGCAGAGATACTTCAATCTATAATCTCACATTGACTGAATCTTCTTCTGTCAGCCACGCCTTGTTTTCAATACTGTCATATTTTTCCTTTGACGTGCAGTTACTTATTTATTGATTTCACAAATTTGATCTTCTCTCTCCTTGATCCATTAACATAAAACCTCCATCCTTGATTGTATCTTGTATGCCTTTAGAATAAACATTGACCTAACCCTATCCCCAATCTAACCAACCCACCTCTAACCTTAAGCCTATTCTACTGACAAGTGTTATAAAACCACACACCTAATTAATTAATGCAAAGTAGCCTTTGGATTACAACTCTATACCTCATGCTACATCACTGCCTGGTGGTGCCTGCTGTGCCTCTAAGAACCAGAATCACTAGCTTCCTGCCTGCCTGCCTGGGCCACTTGCCTTACACAAGCAGGGAAGATTATTTTCAGGTTCCCTCTTCTATTTGCCATAGGCCATATCCTATTTCTCTTCCCTTTTATTCTTACTTCTCTGAGGTCTCATGTTCTATGGATTAGTCATTCTCGTGGTCTTGGGACTCTCCAGTTCATGCTTCCAAAGGCCCCTCTCGGTCTTCCACCATGGCTGAGTTCTCTGGGACAATGGATTCTCCTGTCCTTTGTTGGTGTTTGCCCTCCCTCTACTTCCTAACACCCCTGCATTTTATGTTTCCCTGTGGCTCCCCTTAGATCATCCCGCCTACACCCTGTAGGTGGTGCCCTTGCATTGGTAAGGGCAGATGGCATTGACTCCTTGTCCTGTTTCTTCCTGGGCTGTGCTTTAACGGCTGTACAGGTGTGCCTTTCTGCCTCACACACACACTCCACCATCTCTGCGAGATCACTCTTGTGCCCTTGGTTCTCCATACCTTAAGTATTTCCACTTACAGCATGTATGTGGGAAACATTTCTTAAACTGTGCCTGAGACCTGTTTGTCTTTGAACTCTGATAATAATTAGTTATTTTCTTTAAGCATCAAAGTCATCATTGCTAGAAACAGTGATGGTAGCCATTCTAAATGCGATGCCACAATTTCAATTATGTAATGTAAGCAAGTGTGTCCAGTTTCTAGCACAAGGAACAAATACTAATTATTGTTACTGCTGTTATCGTATCAACACTGCCAGGTCCATCATATAGCAAACTGTACTTTCTTTGCTCTTTAGGTGAAAATTCCCTGAAATATGGTTTAGTTCCGTCTTCCCTGGTGTATAGTTCTTTATGCCAAAATATGTCTTTTACTTTTCCAAAAATATCCTCATCCTAAAAGAAAGCCAATTACTTGAGTCCCACTGTTTTATTTCTGGAGAGAATTGTGGGAATTTTTAGTTTTAAACATGCTAAGTACAATCACAACAAATCTCTTCTGAGAGTACTGTCCTTTTGTATTCCATAAGATCCCCCAAATATATCCATTTTCTCTATTGATCTCAAGCTCACATCAAACTTCTTACTGGGAAAGATTTGATTTACTGAAAAATATTTCCCTTGGGTACATGTGAAATGAACTGATAGTCAGTGTACCCAGCTACATAATCTGTTGTTCGACAGATGTTCCCACCCCTCGTAAAAGGATCTGCACAACAAATGTGCTTTTGATGTCATGTTCATTGTGCCCTCTTCCTCATCCACAAACTTCCTAGAGTCTCATTACTTCTATATTTATTCTATGCCTTCTGATCCATCAATTCTACAAGGGAAAAATAGACAAAATAATCATAAGGATTGTAATAATTTCCTTCCTTTTTCTCTTCATTCACTTAATCTCTTTTTCAACTTCACTATTTCCATTCCTCTCCCAAGTTGCCTTTGTAATAGATTCTGATCTTGCTGAAAAGTCATACCTGAATCCTCTGTGCCAGCACTAGGGACCCATTCGGACTACTGATCTAGAAGGCTGTAGGAACCAGACTCACTCTTAGCTTAACTGCCTTCACCAACATCGAGCCTCTCTTGGTGACTGAACTGACACCTGCAGCCTCTCCCTAGTGTATCTCTCTCAGTTGTACCTCTTTTGAACCTGGGAG
Source organism: Sylvilagus floridanus (assembly GCA_949820135.1). Lineage (NCBI taxonomy): Eukaryota > Metazoa > Chordata > Mammalia > Lagomorpha > Leporidae > Sylvilagus > Sylvilagus floridanus. Next base: position 109,536,795 of record OX463226.1, read on the forward strand.
AGTAGTATGAGCAGGTGTCAGATTTATAGATGAGGAAATGCAAGCAACAGAAAAGAAAAACTTTCCTAAGTTCCATCTGACATGTAGAAGCCAGGATAAATGTGCCATTCCAGAGCTTTTAAAAGTGAGTTTTCTTTCTTTAAGAGGGGAGGAGGCAAGATAGTGGAAGAGGGAGAAGGAGAGAGAGAGAAACTGACTTTTCAAATATGTTCAATTGGATTTTTCAGTGCATGCTGGCCTAGTGTGAAGAACATTTCAATTTTTCAATCTTTTTCCCTTTTCCCTTTGTGTATCCCATATGGACAGCCTGTTTCCCCTGCGTAAGAATAAGAATTGAACTAATTGATTCTGTAAAATTAGTTTGGTTCATGAGTCCCCATGATTTGTGAAATACCCAAAAGTGCATGGTGAAGATGACTCCCTCTAGTTCATGTTTCTCATAAGAAAATGACTGGGTTGAATTCTGATCAGCTCTAAAACCCCTCAGATTTGAAAATCCTGCAATTTTATTATTATAACAGCACAAATGATATCGAGCCAAAAATTTCAATCTCCTTTCTTGAGAAAGATGATATTTTTTTAAAAATGCAGATTATAAAACTCTTCTTAATAACAGTGGGTGATCTTTAACGTGTGCTCACTATGTGCCACAGTGTGCTCAGCAAAAGCAATTGTCATGGATTATCTAGTTTAAACATCAGAACCCTTTGAAGTAGGTACTACTGCCATGCACTTAGCAAAGGGGGAAATACATACAATGTTACAGAGCTTACTCAATAATCTGGCAAGTAGAAGACAGATCCAAGACTCAAACTCAGACTCAAACTGAGACTCAGTGAAGTCTTTTAGCCTCTACGCTGCATTACCTTTGCTTTCTTACCACTCATTAATGAATAAAAAAAATGTAAATAGTGGCTATTAATTCTCCAGCATCATACAGTATTAACCTTCTATTTTAGATCATCTACAACTTTGCCTTTAAAAGTACATAAGTAAGCATATTCAGTGCAATTTCTTGCAATTATTTGTTGCATGAAAATTTCAAAATAATGTTAAGAATGACAAATACTCTTTTTCTAACAAAAGGACTTGCAAATTGAGTTTCCTTCATCTGCAAGGCCTCTCCACATAAAATTAGTCATCCCATTTTATACTTTATTTTTATGATGCTTTATGTTCTCTTAACATTTGGTGTAGTTGAATATCAAAAATCACAGTCATTCTATCAATATGTGAGGACTTTGCTCACATATCAGAGGTTCTTGTTCAAAAATTCATTGGTAGTCCATGCTAATTTTAGGAATCAGTATATTTTTCAATTGTATGTGCCTCCACCAGCTTTCAAGGACTTCTTATGAGTAAGCAGTGATTATTATATTATGTATATGTACCATGCTGAGTGTACATGTGATTTAGCAGTGAATATGTTGCAAACACTTTTGCTGTCATTTACTTTATTTTTTGATGGAGCATCAAAGCTAAAATAACAGGCTAGACCCTGTTACTCAGGGTCACTCAGTTACTAGCAATTCACATTCTTATCTGAAGATATAATATTTAATAATCTCATTCCTCTGATTGTTGAATTATTAACCGTCTCACGTGATACATCTAATACAAATAACAGTAATGAAAATAAAAAGAAATTATTGAAACACATTCTTCCAGAGGTTATGCTACTTGAAAGTGGACTATAAAAACGACAATTTGAACATGATTGCTCAGTTTCAGTAAAACACCAATTGGGTGGCTCAAACAAGGTTACAAATACGCATTGTGGTTTCCACACATTGATGCAGTATTTCACAAGTCTCAAGATACTAGTATCATATCTAGGAGCACCGTCTGAGGGGTTGTATAGGAAGCTTAATTTAAAACCATTAGTCCCCTTGTTGCACACAATGTGGCATAACCAAAGAACATACACTCTGCCTTCACAGCATGAAACTTGTCACATATATTATACTCAGAGCAAGATCTGGAATTGTATAACAAAACGTATCTCCACAGTTGGACCTCAAGACATCACACAATAATTGCTCATGTAGCTGGGACATCATATACCCCAGTATGTAATAATATATCCAATATAGTAAGCGTGTGAATTTTGCTTGTTAGTTTTCTATAGTTGCTATGCCAAGTAGCAAATGCATTCACCCTCTGTTCTGTAGGTCAGAAGACCTTTATCTCAATGTGTCTCACTGAGGTAAGCCAAAGTGTGTGCCTTTCTGGGGCAGGGAACACTCCCTTAGCACAGTCAGCTCCTGGAGGCCACCTTCATTCCTTGATGCATGGCCTCTCCGTCCTCAAAGCCAACAATGACCAGTAGAGTCCTCAGTGTTACTTCTCTGACACTGTTCCCTCTGCCTCCCTGCTCCACTCTGAAGGACCTTTAGGATTAGGTGGGGCTCACTTGGATAACTCAGGATGACTTTCCTATGTGGCAGTCAGCTGATGAGAAGCCTGCATTCCCCTATGCCACGTACCTAACACAGACACAGGTCCTGGGGATTCCAGTGTGGACTCCTCGGTGTTATGAAGAATTACTACGGCTTTCACATATTTTAAATGATCAGAGGAAGCCTTGATAAAATATCCGGAAGTTCACATGAGAAGGTTTTCCAGACCTCAAGGGGAGAGGCATTCTAGCTTTGCAGGCCCCCAGCTGTGTCCACCATCAGCTCCTCTGGATTTCCTATATACTCAGGACACCTTCAACCTCAGCAATGCCTATTGGACCAACACCATTAGTGAAAGAAATGGGGGACGATTTACTTTTTCTATGAAATTTATCACTTGCCAAGATCAATATTTTGCAATTCCTTATTTTTGCTTCATGTTCCACATCAACTGCTTTTTTCATCAGCTTTTGGGGAGTGAATCAGCAGATGGGAGATTCTCTATCTCCCTCTGTCACTCTACCTTTCAAATAATAAATAAATAAAACAACTTTAATTGTTTTTTTAAAAAGTGAAGCATGCTATTGAGGCTTTCACTGCATGCGTACATGTTGTGTGCATGCCTACACAAGTGTGTGCACATATGTGTGCTTATGTGTGCACATACATATGTGTGGATGTGTGGCTAGGAAGGGGCATTCAGGGTAGAGAGGTAAAAAAAAAATCTTGGGGCCAGCACTGTGGCGTAGCAGGTAAAGCCACTGCCTGCAGTGCCGGCATCCCATATGGGCACTGGTTCGAGTCCTGGCTGCCCCACTTCCAGTCCAGCTCTCTGCTATGGCCTGGGAAAGCAGTAGAAGATGGCCCAACTCCTTGGGCCCCTGCACCCATGTGGGACATCCAGAAGAAGCTCCTGGTTCCTGGCTTCACATCGGTGCAGCTCTAGCCATTGCAGCCAACTGGGGAGTGAACCAGCAGATGGAAGACCTCTCTCTCTGCCTCTCCTCTCTGTGTGTAACTCTGACTTTCAAATAAATAAATCTTTGAAAAAATCTCATTTCAACGCCATGTTAGCAACATATTATGATGATTTTCTATCTCTACTCCTCTTTCCAGTTCTGCTGGCACCACTCGTGGTTAAGGCCATTAGAACATTTTGCTTCAGTTGCCACAAGTCTCCCAGCCAGACCCCATGTCTCTGGCTCCACCTCTGAAATGATCCACATTCCAACATAAGCACAGCTGTAGTCATGTCATGCCTCAGCTCAAAAGCAACACCTTTCTTGTTGCTTTGATAATAACATGCATGTGTCCATGCAGTAACAGGAACCTGTGAGCTCCATACACCTTTCCAGTCTTACACACTTCCAACAGCAGGTGCACCTGGGAGATCACAACTGTCCCACAACTCCCTGCTGCACTTTCCTAGCTCCATGCCTCTTCCACTGCTGATCACTCTACTCTTCCTTCCACATCACAATATGGGTCCATTCTTCAGAAATCAGACCAACAATTGCTCCCATAGAACATTCTCCTGTCCCTTCCCCATTGAAAAGCATTTTTCTCTACTTGAGGAGTCCCCTAGCACTTTATTTTTGATCCTTAGATAGAAATCATCCATTTCTGCCTTGGATCTTTAACTTTGCTAAATACGAAGGCCCCTCTCTCAGATTACAAACTCCTTGAGAGCAGTCACTGGTTTTATTTCTCTTTGAAACATCTACAATAACTAGCATAGTACCTTGCCGGTAGCAAGGATACTGTGTTCAAGTCTGTCAGATTCAACTGAATGGATCAGTAATGTCACCTTGCAGAATGTTGTCACAAGCACTGTGTTTCTATGGCTACTTCTCCTTGGAAGTGATGGTGTTGTAATGCATTTTTCTCTATTCCATTCAAAACCACAGCAACACACAGAAAAGAATCGACAGACATGAACTGTGGGGAAACCAATGCCTTCTGAAAATGACTGAAATTCGCTGATTAACCCACAAATTCAAATGACAAAATGAGTGTGTGCTTTACACAAAACCAAAAGTAAGAAAGCACAAAACAACAAACAGCCTAGGGAAAACCAATATAGAAACATCATCTGAATGGTACATTACTGCTATAGAAAATAAAGAACTAATGGTTTAATAGGAATTCTTAATTTTGTGAATGTTGTATGTGTGTGAATTTTTAACCAAAACAACTCTTCAGTAATGAATATTTATAGAAAAGACAGATTATGAAACCACAAAAGTGCTCTTGGTATGTCATTGTCATTAGTTCTATTAAATAATTATCATTATATGTCCAAATACATCTTGAATGGATAATACTGAATAATCTAGATCACCAAATCACATTAGAAGGGTATTAGCTGACTCAGGAGACTAATTATAATGAGGTATTGAGCTGCTTATCTCATCTCAATCTTAAAACCATAAACCACACCATACAGGCAGTGGCTGCCAATCAAGCCAATGCTCGGTTGCAAAAATAGCATGGAACAAGGGTCAGGAGGCACAGCTCTGCATTAACTCTGTAACCTCGGTAGCTCTTAATAAAGATCAGCCCACATGAGAAAAGCAGATCCCTCCCTTACAGCAATACAGCAATACCAGTGGCTAAAGCTGCTCATTCACAGAAAATGCTCTCGAGTTTCAGAAAATTACACACACACACACACATTTCACTCACCTTTCCTATACTAATACTTTTGGCTTAATGGGCCAGTTTAATACTACTATTAACTAGATGATTATCATTTGAGCAAGTGTTATCCATCCATGCCCTAAATAGCAGTAGCTGACATAGAAATTATCAACTGCTTTCTCACCCATAGAACCTATCAGCCAGAGGTCAAAGCTAAAATTATTATATTTGTTTCTGAATCTATTTTTGGATAATAATAATAATATCATTATAAGATGCTTTTGAATTTCCAAAGCACCTGCCAACTATTTTGTACAATCTTAATAGCCCAGTAAAGCCAATGGGATACATTTTCAAAAGTGTGTGGAGATTGGCATTGGTAAGATTTTTTCAAAAGATTTATTTTATTAGTTACAGAGAGAGAAAGAGAGACAGGGAGAGAGAGACAGAGAATCTCCCATCTGCTAGTTCACTTCCTTTTTTAAAAATTATTATTTATTTAACAGGTAGAGCTAGACAGTGAGAGAGAGACAGAAAGGTCTTCTTCCGTTGGTTCACCCCCCAAATGGCTGCTACGATCCGAAGCCAGGACCCAGGCACTTCCTCCCGGTCTCCCATGCGGGTGCAGGGGCCCAAGCACTTGGGCCGTCCTCCACTGCCTTCCCCGGGCCACAGCAGAGAGCTGGACTGGAAGAGGAGCAGCCGGGACTAGAACCCGGTGCCCATATGGGAGGCCGGCACTGCAGGTGGAGGATTAGCCTAGTTAGCCATGGTGCTGGCTCACTAGTTCACTTCCTAAATGGCCACATCAACCGGGGCTGAGCCAAGCCGAAACCAGGAGCCAGGAACTTCATCCAAATGTCCCAGATCAGTACAGGGGCCCAGAGACGGTTCATTTTCTGCTGCTTTCCCAGATGCATTAGCAGGGAGCTGGATCAGAAGTGGAGCAGTGTCCATATGGAATGATGGTATAGCAGGAAGCAGCTTAACCCAGTATGCCACAATGCAGGCCCCAGAGAGATTTCTGAGTGACCCTCCCCCCAGGAAAATTCAGAGATACAAAAATGATTGCAACAAAGCTCTGCCTCCAGATCAGTTTGGGTGATCAGCAGAAACTGCATATTGTATTCTTAGAAGTTCTAGGGGACCACAAAGGAGAAAGTTGCATTTATACCAGAAAAGAGACGATGTGTGGAGCAGAGACCTGGTGGGCAGAAGGAGACATAAAAAATGGCTGCATTGGCATTGGCATTGTGTCCTGGTGGGTTAAGCCACTGCTTCAGCCACCAGGATCTCATATCTGAGGGTTGGTTTGAGTCCTGGCTGCTCAGCTTCCAGTCCAGCTCTCTGCTGTGGCCCAGGAGGGCAGTGGAGCATGGCCCAAGCCCTTGCGCCCCTGCACCCACATGGCAGACCGGGAGGAAGTGCCTGGTTCCTGGCTTCGGATCAGCGTAGCTACAGCCATAGCAGCCATTTGGGGGGTGACCAACACTTGGTACCCTGACACCCACATGGGGAACCTAGATGGAGTTCCTGGCTTCTGAGTCCATTAATGGTGTGAACCAGCAGATGGAAGACTCTCTCTCTCTTTCTCTCACTCTGTGAGTTTGCCCCTTAGTTGAAGTCTCTGCCCTGTCCTTTCCTAGGAGTACTGAGTGTTATTGAATTTCTCTGAGATTGAGATTTCCCATCAATTAAATGTAGATAACAATTCAGAACTCCATAGGGTTGCTGGGAGGGCAGAATGAACACACATAATGGGAGGGCAACTTGCAAACAGCAAAGCACTCAATGAATAAGGTATTGTTATTCCCACTTTTCGAAAGAGAAGGCACTGCCCAAGACAACCCCATCCTCCCAACACAGAGCCATCATCTCACCTGGATGCAGGCAGTCCTCCACCCACACTCCACTGCTTACTTTTAAGGAAACATGGACAGCACTCATCCTGATCACATTTTATGGGCTCTGAAGTCATGTTTACATATTCATACAAACATGCCAACGACATCTGAAGACTTTCCCAAGAAGATTTCTTGAAAATGCTAAGAGGAGTCTCTCCATAAAAAGAGGAACCAGGCTGGTGCTGTGGTGCAGCAGGTTAACGCCCTGGCATGAAGCTCCGGTAGCCCATATCAGTGCCAGTTTGGGACCCAGCTGCTCCACTTCCAATCAAGCCCTATGTTATGGCCTAGAAAAGCAGTAGAAGATGCCCCTGGCTCCTAGCTTCGAATCAGCTCAGCTCTGGCCATGTAGCCAATTGGGGAGTTAGTGGATGGAAAACCGCTCTCTCTCTCTCTCTCTCTCTCTCTCTCTCTCTCTCTCTCTCTCCCCGCCTCTCCTCTCTCTGTGTAACTTTGACTTAAAAAAAATTATAAAAAAAAAGGAGGAACCAATACAGCACTGTAAGGGAGGAATCACAACAGGGAAAAGCGTATTTAATACAGGGATAAAATAGTTATTTTTTAAACTAAGGACTTTAAACCAAATTTTCAGAGAATAAAATATGGCAGATTCTCAACTTTTTAAAATGATTTAGCTGTTAATTGTAACAGAAAATATTTGAATAGGTATGTGCCTTGAATTTACTTGATACTCAACAATTAGTAAATACAAAGGTTTAACCTGACCACTTTTATCTCTAAGATTGTAATACTAAAATTTCTTCCTTCACATAATATCTGCAAGTTTTGCTTTAATCCAGTATATAATAGTCAATATAATAGTCAATTTTTTAGTCCAAACTTCAAAGATAAAATTTTATTTAAGTCTGATGATATTTCACCCACATCTTAAAAAAAAAAAAAAAGGAAAGATCACTTCTACCTTATTCATAATAGGAGGTCTAGAAATTTTTAAATTTAAAAAAGTCACATATTTATTATGTGCTATGTGGCCAACAATGTGTTGGAGGATGAGCATTTTTCTACATCCATGGGAAATTCACAAATAGTAGTGTTTACCGAGTAGATCATCTGTATCAGGAACAGAACCAACAGAACGCATGCGGATAGAAAAGCTGTCTACTCATGCAGCCACAGAGACTGGCAAGTCCAAAATTTGTAGAGCTTATGTTCCAGTTTGGAGGGGATCAGGTTAGAGACCTCTTATCTGGGGGATAACCGGCCTTCTGTCCTATTCAAATCGTCACTGTTCAGATGAGGCTCTCCCACATTATGGAAAGCAATATGCCTCCCTCAGTCTACAGATGTAAATGTTAATCCCATCTTAAAAATATTTTCACAGACATACCCAGAATAGTGTTCCCACCAAGTATCTGGGCACCCTGTGGCCCAGAAAAGTTGACACAAAAAATTAACCATCATATCATTTGCTATGGTTTGGATGCATCCCCAAAGTTCACGTGTTGGACACTTAATCTCTAAAGTCATAGTTAATGGTACTTAGAGGTGAGGCCGATGGGAGGTAATTAGGATCAATAATGAAAGCACCGTGTCTTTTTGAAGAGGGAGCGAGACCCAAGCTAGCACAATTACTTGTCTCACCACATATTACCTTCTGCCATGTTATGGTGCAGAAAGAGGGCCCATCCAAACATCCAAGTGCTATGCTCTCGGACTTCAATAAACTGACATTTAGGGTGGGAGGCAGCACAAGAATGAGGTGCCCCTCCTGTTGACCTTATTTATTTGATCCCCCAAACAAGAGCTTGGACCATAGAACCTGAATTGCCTCATCACAGCAACTGTGTGATTTGGGGGACTCTTCCTCTGCGGGCAGGGTTTCAGCTTCCTCCTCTGTGACTTCCAACCCTGGAAGTACCTCTGCCCCACCCCTACGAAGCCCAAGGCTTAAAACTCTGACTTGGTGATGAGCACAAAGGGAGAAATCTGAGCCCTTGGAGAAATGCGTAAATGTCTGTGAGATTTCTCTCCCATTACCCCTCTTTCTGAAAATTATTAGTCCTCTGCACCTTCAAGGTCAAGGTTAAACGCTGTTGATCCTCTTCTTCCTTCTGCTCCTATTTGCATTTTCCTGTTCTCCTCATCAATCGCCTCTTCCAGAACCCGGAATCAATGTAAATAAGTCACTTGGACTTCCGCAAAGTTTCCGTGTAGATGCTTCCCCCTCCACACCTACCTACCCCCTACAGCTCTCTCCCTCTCTGTCCACAGCGGGATTTAAATATTTAAATGCCGTACCTAAACTGCACTTAAAGAATTAACCCGTCTTGCCCCTGGATGGTCTATGCCACCGGGTGCCAAACGGACGTTAATTGCTTTCATCTGGTGGGGTTCCAGCCAGCTCCTCAGAAGGAAGGAGCGCACATTCCTGGCACCAATTGGCCAATTCAATTTACTTCAACGGCATTAGCCTCTGTCAGAATATTCATGAGCAGGGGAATGAGGACTCGCGGCACAGACAGGCGGCAGCCACTCGGGCTGGGCAAGGCGCGAGGGAGGGCAAGCGCTCGGCGCGCCGCGCTCGGGGGCCGCTGACCGCCACCGGGCGGCCCTTCTCGCCGGCGGCGGGGCGCTGGGGGCCGCGCCAGCGCCGGGTAGGGCATCGGCCGGTTTAGCGCGCCTGGCACTGCCCCCAACTCCAGGCGACCGCGCGGAGACTTTGCCAAACGTCCGAAGAAGGCAGAAAAAGCTGTGACACTTTAGATAGAGGGGGGTCGGGGGGTGGGGGGCGGGGCAGAGCCTCGAGCGGGGACGAAGGGACCCAGCTGGGCACCGGCCGCCCGACGAGGGAGGCAGCGATGTGAGCTGGACGCCCGCCCCGGAGGAGCCTGATCGAACGTCTCCGGAGAGTCACCGGCTGTGCCAGGTAAAGCGGAGGGCTCCGGCAGGGCCCCGCGCGTCTTTCCCCGGCTCGCGGCGCCGGGGTCCAGGACCGGAGCCTGCACCCCGGGGAAAGCGGCCCCGGAGCGCAGCTGCCCCCGAGCGCTGCGCGCGGTCCGGTGCAGCGCCACGCTTTCCCTTCGACTCCTCTCAGCCTCAGAGCCCACCGGCCGGTCTGAGTTTTACTTCCTCGGACTTTGGGGGGAAGGGGACGCGGAGGGGCTGCGGGAGGGGGAAGCTGTTCTCCGGAAGCAGAGACCCTGGGCGCAGCGGAGCATGCCCAGGTGGAGGATGCTGCGCGCAGAGGATGGTGACCCGGGACCGAGAAGCGCGGCTGGAGGGAGCGCTTGGCCCCGGCTTCGCCCTCGCTGGCCCTGCAGGCAGCGGCGCCCCCCTCCGACTGCCGACGGGAGAGGGTGGCCGCATCACTCCCGCAGGGATGCGCGCCGGGAAGGGGCCCAGAGATGCAGGCTTGGGGGAAGTGCAGACTCCTACCGGGCCGAATCGGGTCCGCATCTCGAGCTTCGCCCCTGCTCGAGCTCGGCTGTGGGAGGAGGCTGTGGTAGGGACTCGTGTCCCTGCCACCTGCCGGACATCGCCAACTCCCCGGATTTCCTGTCTCCGGGCTCTGACCCTCCAGGGAAGGCTCCGAACTGCGCGCGGGTTGTTTGAGATTTGCCGGTCGCGGTTGCCATGGGGGAAGAGCCGGGGGCGAGGGGGTTAGATCAGGTGAAAGTTTAAGGTTTGTAAGGGAGACGCTACCGGGGAGTCCCAGCTTGCCTTCTGCAATAGGAGACTGTGCTGGACTTGGGCTGGCGCCGGAGCCTTGCCTGGCTGTCCGCCTCGGGCCTGGTGGGGACTGGAACCTGGAGGGCAGCCCAGAGGAAGCTCCAGAGCCTCTTTTTGTCCCCCTCTGCCGAGACCAAGCAAGGATTAAGAGGACTGGCACCAGGGAATTGGGCAGTCGGTTGGCTGGGCGATGCAGAGTTTACCGTGGCGTTGTCATTACCATTGTGAATGCTGCTGGTATTGACACAAACGACAAGAAGAATTTTGTTTTCTGGTTGTCATAAATCGCTTGGAAAATGAGTCGGCAATCCCCTCCTTGCAAATAAAATGCCCCCTGGCCACCTCTCATCTTCCCCCAAAGGAAGTTACTGGCTCAGAGCAGCGGCAGGGTCAGGGCAAAGTCGCCACCGAGGCATGCCTGCGCCCCACTGAGAGGTGGAAGTTGTGTTTCTATCCTCCAGCCTCCCTCGACCTCCTCTGGCTCACGGACTGCAGGCCATGGCCATCTGGAACCCCATCCCCGGCACAGCTTTTCTCTTTCGAATTTTATAGGGCCCGGAAAAGTCTCCTCTTACTTAGAATGACCTTTGAGGTCCCACTGGGCGTCCTCCCTGGCAGGAGCAGGCTTTGGTTCCCAATGCTGGCGGAAGCTGCAAGGGCACCTGCGGTTGCCTCCTCTTGGCTTGGCTCTGGTCAGAGCTCCAGGGTGCAGGTTTGGTCAGCTGAGGAAGCAGAAAGCAGGGCAAGGTGTGGGAGGACGGAGAGGCAGAGTTGAGCTTGAGTGCAGGAGATGAGGTCAAACCTCTGTGCTGGCCACATCCCTTCCAGCCGGAGAAAAGAGAGAGACAAATGAAGAGCAAGTGTGGGGTGTTATAAATTGGAAGTGAGCTCTTAGAATCTACTTAGCGACTTTGGTATGACCTTTCTTCTCAGTGCTTCTGATTCTGTTTTTGCCAATGCACGTGTAGCCATGTCTGTTGCTAACAGGACACTTGTCATGCTATGATCCAATTTTGTATCCAAAAAAAAAAAAAAAAGCTTTGAGCATCCTGGGAAAGGACAGTCTATAAAATTCACGATTTTAATGTTTTGTGAAAAGTTTGCTACACTGCAGGTTACGGAGATACATTTTTAGCATGTGTGCCATGTGGCAGTGTAAAATTAAAATGGAAAAAGGAAAGTACAAACATAAAAATGACTTAGCATTCTTGACATTCTTGTGCATACTCAATAGAAGAATTATCTTTGGTTCGGGGAGAGTTGCCTGGGAATTTAATCAGTGTTTACACTACTGAAATGCCCCCTTCTACCTTTCTCCTCTGTCAAATTTTATGACCCAATTCTTACCGGAAGGGTGATCTGACTGTGGTGAGTGCTAGAAGCTGAGAGAGAGATTGAAGGGTTTAGGGGATTCGTCACTTAGGGGTTGGAGACTGGAATGGAGAGAAAGATGCCATCAACTTCCTCCGGGAAGTCAGCTGAGCAAGCTTCGTTACGGTAATAGACTCAGCACTGGTTGTCCTCAGCTCTCACATTGGACAGGGACCCCATCAGATGGTCCAAAGAGAGCTAACCAAGGTGTTTTTCACTCCACCATTGGGAAAGGTATTGCCTCCTTCTTCCCTTTGGGTGGAGTTGACTGCTCTCTCCCTCCGCCATGGTGCAAGTTTTCCCTTGCCATCTCAGACTCAGCGTACCCTCTCAGACCCTTGTATATCTGTAAATATTCCCCGAGTTCTGAAGCTTCTCAAAGACCTGCAGCTGTTGGGGGATTTAAGTAAATAGTTGGAAGTAATCAAGAGAACCACTGAAAAGTGGATATGTTCTCCCTGGTGGAGAAGTTATTGAATGCCTTTTGAGCTAGAAAATTAGCAGTTTAGAAGAGCAGGAGGGATTTCCTTGACTTCCCTCTACCCATAAACCAGGAGCTGTATTTTTTTTCTTTCCCTCATAGTAGTGAGCACTGTTTGGTTAAGCATTTTTTACAATTTGGACTTAAAATGGGGTTTTGCCTGGTAGCATTCTATGGACAGAGGAAAAATGTAAAGAGATACGGAAGGAAGAGCTGCAGAGCTGGAACATAAATCAGTCAGAATATATGGGGGGCTGATGAGAATAGGCCTTTTCACCCTAAAAAAAATGTCCACTTTGGAAGAAAAAGAAGTCTGATTATTAGCATCCAGGGCTGCAACCCAGGCAGCTGATGCCGAGAGGAGCCAAAGGGCAGTTCTTCTTAGTTTAGAAACAGCAAGACAGTCTCTGCCAAAGATTGCTGTAAACACGGAATAAAGATTTCATTGTGAGCTGGTGTGCCTGGAATAATTAGAGAGTTAATTGTTCATTCTGATCTGGTGGTGCTGCAATCAGTAGTGCAGAGTACAGAAAATAAGACCAAGGGAGACATAGAAAAGTAACATTTGTCACTTTTATATTCACTTGTTTTACTTTGACAGTACTTGGGGAAATCCTGGTTAGTTTTCCATTAAGAAAACAAGAGCACCTCCCTGGATCACTGGTGAGTGGGGACATGCTGTTTCCATTTTTACCCCCTCCACATTCTACTCTGGATATGGACAAAATTTCCCATCTTCTAAAAACAGCCTGTAAAACTACAGTCAGATTAGGTACTTCAGTATTCATTGATATTAGTTAGCTGTAAGCCTCAGTGTCAATTCAATCAAATGCATGCAATACCACCAGATTTTTATGCTTCTCCAACACTCTCTTCACATATACATAAGATTTAAGAAGTAAATATTCCATTTTGACATTTAATTATTTTCTATGGTGAAACAAATTGCCTACAATGATTAATCTTTCACATTTAATTGAATAGTCTCCTCTGTATGTTCATACCAATTTAGAGACAAAAGCAAACATATTTTAAGTGATAAAGGTGATTTTAAGCCAGAGAGCATCTACAGTTAACACAGGCAGTGGACCGTGACTTACTGTATTTCCTTAAAGATGGCATTGTCATCAATTCCTTCTGACTGCAGGGGCCGGACTGTGGTGCAGTGGGTTAAAGCCACAGCCTGCAGTGCCAGCATCCCTTATGGGTGCCAGTTCAAGTCCTGGCTGCTCCATTTCTAATCCAGCTCCCTGCTGATGCACCTGGGAAAGCAGTAAAGAAAGGATGGCCCAAGTGCTTGGGCCCCTATACCCATGTGGGAGACCTGGAAGAGGTTCCCGGCTCCTGGCTTCAGCTTGACCCAGCCTGAGTCTATCTTTCTCTGTGTGTATCTCTCCTTCTCTCTCTCTCTCTCTGTAACTCTGCTTTTCAAATAAATAAGTAACTATTTTTTTTAAAAAAAATGAAGTCATGAGTAAGGGACTATAGACAGCATTAAGCTCAGGACATCTGCAGAGGGGAAATGAAGAACCATGTGTTCATCAGGTTCAAATTCTTCTTGAATCCTGATATTGACCTGGAATATGGAGCACTGTTCTCATTATTTGCATTTTAAAAAGGAATGTCTTTAAGTGTCAATGTTAAGTATAATCGTTCTGGGAATAAAAGCACTATTATAAAAAAAAAGCATAATAAATTAACGTAAAGTCATACCATCTCATAAAGAGAGGACTTACACTCTCCTGGATACTCATCTTGTCTCGTGATTTAAGAGGTACAACACTGTGTTTATGAATCTTTAGATTGCTTTATCTATCAAAAATCAAAAGGGATTACAAAGACAGAACACAAACTGAAGTATTAGAGCATAAAAAAGTGGTACAAAATTGTGGAACTATCTCACCCTCAGAAAATTCTAATTTACAAAATGCACTGTCTATAGCAATTAAAAACAGAAAATCATATCACCACATTAATTTGTGACAACAACCCATTTTAAAGAGAAATTTAGTCTTTTCTCATTTAATTGCTATTCATGGTTTGCTAAATAGTTTTTCAGAATAATCTGCCAATCTCCTGCTAACCAAGACTGTCTAGTCAAGAATGAACCTAATTACATATGGATTAACTTAATTTTAGAACCCTGAGAACACTCTACTCAAAGTATTATTCAAGAGAAAAGCAAAATAGAAATGGCCTGATTCACCACAAGGTATATGTAATTTTTTTTAAGTTTAAAGGATCATAAAGGAGAGAACATTTGGTATGGGAATACATCACTGAATAACCACAAAAAAGAGTAAAGGAAGCTATAAACTGGTGCATCTTCTTAAAATGTGTAGCATTTTAACAATAGTGCTCATTTCTTCTTACAAAGCAGTAAAGGCTGGTACTATAAAGTACCAGGCAAAAGTACAAATGTCCAAAACATGCCCAGCATTGTCTGGAATGGAAATGTCTTTGCTATTTATGTTTAACAATCTAATCAAAAGTTGGGATTCTGACTAATGCCATTATCTCCTAAGAATAAAGAAGTATTATGCATGGGAGAGATTTTCTTCACAGCTCCATAGCTCCTTGCTAGAATCTTACTTCTAGTAGATTCTCAAGAAATATGAGTTAATTTTTTTTAAATTCTGTTCATTCTTAAAATAAATTTTCTTGTTTATGGTATACAATTTGCTGTTGTAAGATGTGTATATGTAGTAAAATGGTTTCTATAGTGGAGCAAAGTAACAGTTGTCATCTCACATGGCCACATAGTTACCCATTTTCCCCACTGTGCAAGAGCTTCTACAGACTTGTTTAGCAAAACTCCTGCATATAACACATTAAAATTAACTATACTCATCAAGTCATATATTAGAATGTTCCACTTGTTCATCTTGTTACTCTGTATCTTTTTATCTGCATCTTCCCCAATTCCTCCCACTCACTGTGACCTTGATAATCACTACATACTGTAATCTTTATATTTTTACCCTTTTTGTAGATTCCACACACAAGTAAAACCTGCAAATATTTTTCTTTCTGTGTCTGGACTATTTTACTTAGTGTAATACCTTTTAGGTCCATACATGTTATAGCAAGTGACAAAAAGGGGATTTTTTTTAAAGGCTAAATTCTATTGCATTGTCCATGTGAGTATAAACCACAGTTTATCCATTCATCCACTGGTGGGCACCTAGGTTGCTTTCGTATTTTGGCCATTAACATTGCAGTGCAGATATCTCTGAGATGGTAATTTCATTTCCTCTGTGCACATACCAGACATTGCTAGGTCATAGGATAGTTCTATTTTAATTTATTTATGAAATTCCATGCTGTTTTCCATAATAGGTGCCCCAAACTATATCCCCACCAACATTTTAGAGGGGTTCTCTTTCCTCAATGCCTTAACCAACACTTTGTAACCTATGTTTTCGGTAGAAGTCTTTCTAGAAGTCATTCTAGCAAGTGTGAGGTGGTGTCTCATAGAGGTTTTGACTGGTATTTTTCCCTGATGATCATTGAGATTGGGCACCTGCTCATGTACTTTTTGGCCATTTTTATGTGATCTTTGGACAAATACCTATTTAAGTTCTCTGCCCATCTCTTAAAATCAGGTTATGCATTTTCTTGTAATTGAGTGGTATGAATTCTCATTAATGTTGGATATTACTCCTTTATCTCATATGGTTTGCACATATTTTTCCTGTAGGTTGCCTTTTCATTTTGTTGATTGTTTCCTTTTCTGTGCAAAAACTTTTCAGGTGGATACACTTTTGATACATTTTTTGATAAGGAAAATAAAATTGAATCAATGGAACTTGAAAGTTTGTCAAATACTTGAATGGTCTTTGTTACTTTACATTATTTCTTTTGGCTACCCAGATGTGCCTGTGACTAATATTAAAAACTGTTGATAATATTCTTGTGTGGACATGGAAGGAGGTAAAAAAAGTAGGGAAACTTTAGGTGAAAGATATTCTATTTTCTTTTTTTTTCAATTTTACCTAACTATAGAATGTGTTTATTATAGATAAAGAAGTTGTTTAAAGTGCACATACACAATGTATACAAATATCAGAATATCACATAGCTCCCTATAAATATGCACAGTAATGTGTCAGTGTAAAAAATACATTTAAAAGCAGTACAGTGTCCCTTCATAATAAAAGAGGCATTGTAACCCAGTGGTTATTATTTGCAAGTTGTCACACAAATGAATTCCTTCCTTTAAGCATTGAGTTTTAATCAGACCAATTATGACTAAATGACTGTATGTTCTCTGCTGTGTCAACTAATTAAAAGGGAATTAATAAAATGATAATTTCACTCCATGGCAGTGGCTGCCTCTGTTTGGCCCAGTGGTCAAGCCCAGTCATGCAGCTGCAACTCTTGTGTTCAACATCTGGAGGAAGATAGCAAGCTGCTCCTTACTATCTCATGCAGAAATTCTTTGTGGCCAACATACTTAAGCTTAGCTGCTGCCATACCTCATACATAATTAAAATAACTTAGGTTAACTTTCCACCAAAAATCAAAAACAGATACTCATTAGGAACTAAAATATCTATAGGTAAATCACAAGCCTTTTTTTTTTTTAAAGGTCTGGCTTTAGTTGAATGAACAAGATAGTTGTATTGTTTTCCCAGAGCATATTACTGGTTCATAGTGCAGTATGTTGGCATAACTGGGAGGTGTTAGGCAAGAGAAAACTTGAATAGTGTTAGTATTAAGGATCAATTACCCCCTGTTCCCAGACAGAGTTGTTTACAAGTTTTAGAGTTCAGGTTGTAGTAGTCAAAATAATCTGGAAAGATGTGCACAATGGCTTTTGTATCTCTGATTGCTATCTTTGGATAGAACTAAATTTTTATTTCTACTTTCCACTAGGTAATCCAAAATACAGCTTATTAAATATAAGTTGATGTAAATCGTTGAATAGACATTTTATGTATAACTGAGCCTGCACATTTATAAAAATAATGTGGTTAAAGCTAGCAATACCAAATATTTTCCTGAAGGAGTAGTGTATTATATATCATATTCATTATCACTTCCATTTGATAAAGCCAGTGTCTTTGAACCCATTGTCACAACCTAATAAGGGGTTAAATTATCCTTTTAACAAATAATCAGACTTACCACAATTTGCTTTTAAACCAACAGACATAATTTCATTTAGCAATTTAATTAGAAATTGACTAAGGAATTTCAATAAGAAGTACTTTTGTTTAGGTTTTTAAAGATCACATATATGCTTTTAATTTGAAAGATTATTAAACCCTCTGATACTCTGATAAGAATATCAAAAAAGATGGGCACAAGCACTCAATATCTGCATTTTAAGATTTCTTCCATGCATGTTTTTGGTGTTTTTTTAAGATTTATTTATTTACTTGAAAGTCAGAGTTACAGAAAGGCAGAGGCAGAGAGAGGAAGAGAGAGAGAGAGAGAGAGAGAGAGAGAGAGAGAGAGATAGAAAGTCTTCCATCCACTAGTTCACTGCCCAAAAGGTCTCAATGGCTGAAGCCAGGAGCCAAGAACTCCTTCCAGGTCCCCTACACGGGTGCAGGAGCCTAAGGACTTGGCCATCTTCTTTTTTTTTTTTCGATAGAAAGCTTTTATTTAAGAATATAAATTTCATAGGTACAGCTATTAGATTATAGTGGTTCTTCCCCCCATGCCCACTCTCCCACCCCTACTCCCATCCCACTTCCCACTCCCTCTCCCATCCCATTCTTCATTAAGATTCATTTTGAATTATCTTTTTATACAGAAGACCAACTCTATATTAAGTAAAGATTTCAACAGTTTGCACTCACACAAACACACAAAGTATAAAGTACTGTTTGAAGACTAGTTTTACTGTTAATTTTCATAATTATAGTAAACATATTAAGGACAGAGGTCCTACATGGGGAGCAGGTACACAGTGACTCCTGTTGTTGATTTAACCATTGACACTTAGGCCATCCCTTCTACTGCTTTCCTAGGCATAGCAGAGAACTGGATTGGAAGTGGAGTAGCCAGGACTCGAACCAGTGCCTTTATGGGATGCTGGCATTGCAGGCAGGGGCTTTACCACTATGCCACAGTGCCAGCCTCATGCATGTATATGTTTTGAACATACATGAAGAGTTGGCAGTATCACCTGCCCACCACTGATTAAGGTCAAGAGAAAAATGGAGAAACCACCTGGATGATACGGTCATCTCTGTGCCCACACCACACACAGGCCTCTGTGTTCCCTTATGTGTTGATCTATTTAGGCTGTTGTAACTAAATACCATGGATAGGGTGACTAATAAACAACAGAAAAGTATGTTCACAGTCCTGGGGAATGGAAGTCCGAGGTCAGAATGCCAGCATGGCTGGGTCCTGGTGAAGCTCCTCTTCCCAGCTGTAGATTGTCATCTGCTCAACCTATGACTGAATGCAATGACTGAAATAGGGCAAGGGTGCTCTTTGGGGTCTCTTTTACAAGGGCACTGATCCCATTCCTGAGGGCTCCACCTTCATGACACTATTACCTCCCAAAGGCTCCTCCTGAGAGCATCACAGTGGAGACCAGGATTTCCATACATGAACTGGGGGAGGACACAGTCACAGTTCATTGCATCCCACCTTCATTTTCCAATAAAAGAAACAATTCACTTTCCAATTTCTGTCTTCTGCAAATCCCTTGATTGCCTGCATCAGAGGCCTCATCTGGAATATGAATGTGCAAGGCATTGTCCTTACATCATTCAAAGCAAGTGCCACAGTTGAGAGCATATGTCTTGTAGGCTTTTTTGGGATATTGTGTAAGAATTTAAAACTATGCCTACGCTTTTCACAAATTGGCAAGAATTCCCAAGAATATCTGTCTTATAAATAAAAATGAAATAGCATTTTGTGCTATCGCTAATAGGAAATTGTATTTAAGCCAATAGCATCTAACAATCAAAGAACGTCTTCACTGACATTATAGTTTTGAAGTGTTATAGCTGTATCCACCTTTGCCCTTAAGCCTACACGGCCACCTCTGTAATACTGGGAATATTTATTTTAGTGTAGAGATGTGAGGTATACTCATATTTGGAAATAAAATCCTTGAGTAGTCATTAAAAAATTAATCCATTTGGCAGTTGAACATCTCAGTGGAATACTTTAGGCAGCTCAGCACAGAGGATATTATCCGATTCATGGGGCTGGCTAACATTTGGAGATCAAATTGCTTAGGGTTGTTTCTTTAAACACAGGAAAACAACATATTTCTTCGTGATATAGAAATGCTATACATTTCTTCAGATACATCTATATATTTCACTTATGTCAATTAAAATGTGTAGCATTCAGAAAGAAAGCAGAGAGAGCAATAAAAATAACCACCATTTATTTAATCCTTACTTCTCTGCCAGATACTGTGTTGCGTTACCTCATTAAGCCTCTCTGTGAAGTTAGTACTGTTGCCATCATCATTTTGCAGATGTAGAAACTGAGGAAAAGGGAAAGTGGTCACTGCAGTCAGGTTGCATACCCAGGACTCTCTGGCTCTCTCATTCTCAGCCTTAACCCCACAGTCAAGTCTGGAGCAGGATTTCTCAATCTCATCCTCACTGCTGACATTTTGCCCAGATAATTCTTTATTTGGAAGGGGAAGTACCCTGTGCATTTAGGACACATAACAACATCCCTGGATTCTACTCACTAGATGGCAATAATATCTTCCTACTTGAGACAAACAAAAATGTCTTCAAACATTGCCGAATGTCCCCTCGAGAGCAAAATTATCTCTGGCTGAGAATTCCCGCCATATAGTAAAGTTGACTTCTCTGCATTACTTATGAAAGCACACATTTTTTTTTTAATTTAAAGGCAGACCATCCACTCTCCAAACCATTATATAAATAACCCTCATGTTTAATTAGCCATATTGTAAATGATCTAATGAAGATTAGACAAAATTTAAGAACAAAATGATTAAATGAACATGACTTCATTAAGATTGGATTTTTCAGGTGGGTATCTGGATACTGTTTGGGATGCCCATATCCCATATTGGAGTACCTGAGTTCAAGTCTCAGCTCTGTTCCTCATTCAAGTTTCCTGCTAATGTACATCTGGGAGGCAGCCGGTGATGAGTCAAATGGATGGGTCCACATCAATCATGTTGGAGACTCAAATGAAATTCTGGGCTCCTGGCTTCATCCTGGCCCAGCACTGGCTATTGTGGGCATTTGGGGAATGAACCAGCAGATGGGAGCTCTATCCCACTCTCCCTCTCCCTCTCTCTCCCTTTCAAATAAAAACAAGAGCAAGTTTTCAAATAAAAACAAGATTAAGTTGTCACCTCTGGGGCCCAAAGTGGATAAACATGAGATTTCCATGATTATACATTTGTACCAACAAGAACTGTCATAATGGTTGTGAATTTTTTTAGGCACCTGAAAGGTCCATTAATAGCTGGGCCACTAGATTGCATGTTCCAGAAGGACAGGGACTGGGACTCTTGTTCATCTTTATATCCCCCGAACCCAATTTAAGGTTCAAGATAGTCAGTGCTCAGTAAACATTTCACTAATAAGTCAATGACGTCCTGGTTAGCTTACTATGGGTTTTGAATGTGCTGTGGGAGCACTCTGTCTGGACTTCCATGTATTACATTTTGCTTTAATTAGTGACATGGCTGCACATATTACTGTATGTCAATCACATTTACAAATCTAATACATTAGATCAAGAAGCAGGATTACAAAGGCTGATATGATGTGCTAGAACTGACAGGCTGTAATTTAACATGATCTCCTTCCAGTGAAGGAGACAAACCATGCAGAGGCTGAGTGGCAAGGCCCAGGACCTCCCAGCTGAGGAAAGAGAGAGCCACCACTCAAACTCAATCCTTTTGAGACCCACTCTTTCCATTGTTTTCAGACACGAGTCGATCCTGCTTTGCTTTGTCTTGGCCAGGGTGCACCTGAGGTGTCCTGTTCTGTTCGATTCCTCACGTTTTACCTGACTTATGTCTATGGAAAGGAAACACTGGCCTGGAAAGTGCATTGCCTTTCTGATGAGAAATGGCTGGCTGTCTTCAAACTGGCAGATCTGACACAGGAAAAAAAAATAAGAGGAACTATCATAGTCATATTCAACTATCTGGAGTATCTTCATGTGAAATCGAAAATAAATTTACTGATTGCCATGGGGCATGAACCAGGGTACATGGGTGAAAACTATAGGAAAATATACTTTATTGCAGCAAAATGATGAACTTCCTAATGAACTGTCCTGCAGTAGAGTGGGATCCCTGAAGAGCAGCGAGTTCCCAGTCATTAGAGGGCAACACGCAGATGTGTGGCCCATGGGAGTCTCAGCAGAAGTATCAGCTAGAGGTTCTCCAAGAGGTATCTTAGCCCTTGGTGTCAATGAGATCTTTCTTAGGGGCTATTATTGACCTTGTTAACTACTCTATGTAATTTTGCTGTACAAGGTCTGCTATTTTCTCTAACCCACATATTCAGAGCCAGGGTTACAGTACATAACAGCATATGAAGGAAAGAGAATCTTTATCTGTGCCATACAGAATAGAACTCACTGTGTACGAAATGTACTGTATCAACATTATCTCATCCATTCCTGATAAGAACTCCCTGAAATAGGAACAGGTATCATTACCATTTGGTGACTGAGGAAGCTGAGTCACAGAGTTTAGTAAGTTGTCCAAGATCACACAGCCAGTGTGATTTAGCCTTACTACTTGAACACAAGTCTGTCCAGAATTAGTCTATTTTGTAATACTGCCATACACCACCTCATCTTTTCAGCAGGGAAGCACTATTTTGTTTGAAATGTTGGCAATTTCTAGTTTGAGACATATGGCTATTTATGCAAATACCTAAAACATCTTCCAAAGACTAAAATAAAAAAAGACTAAAATTTAAAAATTTACTGTTTTCTATTATCTGTGATATTGCTCCCTTAAAATAGTACAAATTGCCACAGGTTGACTTTAAGTAAGTGAGCAAAATTAGGTTTTTAGAGAATTTTTAAAATGTCTGTAGAGGAAAGACTGATACTAGCATTTCAGATGCTATTCTGCACATTAGGGAGTTGGAGCCCAGGCCACCAGGCTTCAGAATACTAGAGTGAACCAGGACTAATAATTCTCATTTCCACAAATTCAGGAGATTCTAGTGGTCACTGTTTTTAGATAATTATATTATCATGGTTTGTAATCTCTTCTGGTTACAATCATCATGTTGGGTATTTTTTAAAGCCAAAGTGATTTTTTAAAACTACTTTCTCTGCCTTTATTATTTTAGTGCCTAAAAGATACTGAACAGCTCTATACTCTTCTACCAGAAAGCACAGGATTCAGTCTAATTGTGACTGACTTAGAGGAGGATAACTTCAGCTCTGCTAATTACATCTGGTGCCTCCCTATTCTTAGGGAGTGCTGCTTCCTGCCCACCACTGCAGACAATAAGCAGCAAAAGACTGAAAACACAGTTTGGCTTCTGCTTCCGAAGTTTTACTGCCCTGATGCTGACACACACAGACATGTTCATGGGAATCCATTGTTCTGATTTTCATTTGCGAGAAGCATCAAAGCAGCTGTAGGACAGGGTCCACACACCTATCCTGAGACTTAAAGTAGCATCTCATGCCGTGTTGAGTGGGATAGTTACTTTGTCAAAATGCTTTGCCAAGCACAGTGGCTCACAACACTGAGGAAAAGCCCATTTCTTCGACTGTAAGGAATCAGAGTCATCTACTGTTCGTGGAACAGTTTTGTGCTGGATGTTCACAGTCCATCACGGACTGCCCAGGCAAATGTCTAAAATAACTGCCTCACTGAGCCACACGCAGTAGCATTTACTCATCAGGGCACTATTCTGCTGTGTCGAATTGTGACTTGAAGAGCATTTATATGGCTTTGTGAAATGGAATGAAGATTAGCACACTGATATTTTAGCCACAGATTTCCCTCTAGGTTTTTATGTTATTTCTTAGGAGGAGACTTTTATAAAAGGAATGTTTTCAATATACTTCATAATAGTACATTTTTTTAAGGTTCATTTATTTGAAGGGCAGAAATGACAGAGATTAAAAGATAGGAAAAGAGAGACAGAGAGAAAATCTTCAATCTTCCATCTGTTCACGTACTCCCCAAATGCCTGAGACAGCCAGGTGCAGCTAAGAGTCCAGAACTCCATCCGGTCTCCCACGTGGGTGGTAGAGACCCAAACACTTGGGCCATCATCAAATGCCTTCTCAAGCACATTAAAAGGAAACTGGACTAGAAGCAGAGTAGCTGGGACTCAAACCAGCACCCTGATGTGGGATGTGGGTATCCCAAGCAGCAGTCTAACTCACTATGCCACAATGCCTACATCAATAGTAAATATTCTACATCAAGAACCCAGGTGTCTCTTTAATGGGTCACCAGAAGTATCTACATCTCTGAGACATATGCAGCATGGAAAAGCAAACTAAGAAAAATAGGCCTTCAATCCTACTAACCCAGAATGTGGGATCTGACAGGTTATTTGGGGGACTTGGGCAGAACAGGCTAAGACTGACATGGGAAGGAAACAAAGGTGTCACCCTCTCTAGATTCACCAAACTTGGGACCAAACAGGTCCTAGAAGTGCTGAAGAACAGACCTCACAAATGCTACTACCTTAACCCTGGACTTCACAAGTCTCTTGAGTCAGTGTGTATCAGAAGCACCTGTGACCCCTCTTGACTCCCATTCATAGTTCTGGGAAGCGTAGCTGACCGTAACAAATGGCACCTTTGGAAGTTCTTGGCTAAGATATTTGAGTCACTGGGGCAGATATAAGTAATGTATGGAAGAGAAGAATGATCAGTAAGTCATGGCCCTATTAATCAGAAGGGAAGAGAGGAAGTGCATCACTGTGATGAGTTATCTGTATTATAATATGCAGACTTAAAAGTTAAAGGGATCTGCTAACTTCCCTTCCCAACCATGACTCCATCATTATTAATGGCCCATTGAGGATACCAAAGATAACTCTTGCATTTTTGAGATAAAAAGAAACCTTTTATGTACTTGGTGCTGGGTAAAAGAAATATTTAAGGCAATTTGAAGGCATCAAAAATAAGTAACTGCATTGAAAAGTCACAGCAATACTGAACAATAAACAATTTATGGAAGGAACCCAGAAAAAAATTGTTTTTAAAAAATTGAAAAGCATAGCTTCTGACAAGTCTTCTTTATTTATGAATCTAAGTAGAATTTTTTCAAGCAACATGAAAATACTAAAATAAAATGCAAGTCTGACATGCACATTTCTCTTTGAGGTTTTATCCAATAAAAGGTAAATCTAGGTAGATATAAAGTTAATTATATAGTTTAATTCAGTTATCAAATCTACACTAATTGAGAGAACAAAAGATATCAGGATTATGTGAAATTGTAAATGATCCAAATAATTTTATAAGGAAGTGTTTCTGGTCTTTGACTTGCCTGAGATTTAGAACTTCGATTTTTCAAAATAAAAAGAAGTCTCCTAAGTGAAATTAAGACGCCCAAGACTGGAAACTGCTCTTGTCTTCCCCTATTGTCTCCTCAAAACTCCACCCTAAATGTCCATCTGGGGTGCTGGCAGGCTGAACGCAGCAGACAGTGCTGGGTCTGCCTTCTGCCAAGTCAGATAACTCAGTGGTTCATCCATTTGCTCTTGCTTTCTGTTCCATTAGAACTCCTGTGATTTTATAAATTTGTGGGCCTGAGAACAATGAGAGCAGAAGGTGTGAGGAGGGTTAACCAAGGAAATTTTTGTCCTAGTAACAAATGCTGATGATACAACCCAGGTCCAACAGTCCCCAAACTGTTTCCAATTGTCAAAAACACCAAACCAAAAATTCCTTCTCTGTTAAACATTTCTCTGGTTCCAAGAAAAACTGGAAAATGAATTGTTTCAAAAGAATTTGATGCATGCAAAGTAAATACCTGTCAACAAAACTCTAACTACTAATAAAATTCTCTACCATCTCCTCACATGGCCCCCTACACAATAATCTGGAGTTTTCTCCATTTAAGTTAGGAGGGAAAAATCTATATATAAATATATAGGTTTTTAAAGACTTTGAGAAATTATACACAATACTCTTGTTTTCAGATGGACATATTGCTACTGTTTTCTTAAAACTTGTGGTCTACTTTTGGGCAGACACTATCAAGTTGTCCCCTCTCCAGTATTGTTTGCAGTTAAAGAGCCCAAACATTATTTTATTAATTGATGGTTTTTCACGCCCTAAAAGCCTGCAACAGTGGGGGCTGGGCCAGGATGAAGCTGAGATCTGAAAACCAAATGCAGGTCTCCCACATGGGTGGCAGACACAAATGCTGAGTCATCACCTCTGTATCTCAGTGTTCACATTAGCAAGAAGCTGAAACTGGTAGTGGAGCCAGGAATCAAACCCAGGTACCCCAGTGTGCAATGTGGGCATCTTAACAGTGAAGCTAAATGCCTGCTCCATCAGTTAATGTTTTAAATCAAAGTGTGGACTTTTTGCTCATGCCAGTCTCACTTCCCAAGGAGAAAACTACATTGCTTTTGAACTCTGATGTTTATCTTCTCACAAAAAATTATAAACCCATGCATATGAGGGATGTTCAAAAACTTCACGGAGGGGCCGGTGCCGTGGCTCACTTGGTTAATCCTCCACCTGCCGTGCCGGCATCCCTATGAGTGCCGGGTTCTAGTCCCGGTTGCTCCTCTTCCAATCCAGCTCTCTGCTGTGGCCTGGGATAGCAGTGGAGGATGGCCCAAGTCCTTGGGTCCCTGCACCCACATGGGAGACCAGGAGGAGACTCCTGGCTCCTGGCTTCAGATCAACGTTAGCTCCGGCTGTAGCAGCCATCTGGAGTGAACCAACGGAAGGAAGACATCTCTCTCTCTGTCTATAACTCTACCTGTCCCCAGAAAAACAAACAAACAAACAAACAAAAACCACCTTCATGGTAATGCACATTATAGAAAAAACTGTGCATGGATTTCAAACATTTTTTGTACCAAATAAACTTATCTTTTCATTCCAGTTTTCCAAGAACTTCTGGGAGTCCCCCCTTATGTTTTCTCTGCCCCCAACTGAGTAATGACCTTCTTCGCACTGAAGACTGGTGTTCCCCCTCCCAGTAGCACAGAATTTTCCACTATGCATCATCAGGGCACATAATTGCCAATGGCCTGGTGCTTCTGACATGCCTGGAACATTCTGCTGTGATGGCTTTATGCAGATCTAATCTATACACAAGTCAGCTCCTTATCTGATCCACTCAGCCATCCTGAGATGAAAATTCTAGGTTGTCACCCACTTCAGGAAAGAAAGGGCTTCAGAGTATGAAAAAGAAGGTAGGAGAGCTAACTTGGAGCTAATAAAGGAAAAAGGAGAATTAAGAAGGGGGTTGAGATGGGACAGTAAAGCAGCATTAAGTGGACAAACAAGAAAATTTTCATAAAAAATATTAGTAACTATATTTTCTTTTCATTCCTTGGAATCTAGATGTATCTTTATGGTGTGTTAGGGGAAGTAAATTAATTTATAAACTGCACCATAAGCTGTTCTTTTAATATTGAAGACTACAGAGGTTGAAGTGTATGTGCAATGTTATTTTCATTTTAAATCTCTTTTTCATTTCATTGAGAGATGAGGGGGGAAAAGAGCAAGAATGAACTTCCCTTGGGTGGATCACTCCCAGAATGTCCTCAACAGCCTGAATTAGACCAGACTCAGAGCCAGAATCTGGAAATGCAATGCAGGTCTCCCACAAGGGAGCATGAACCAGATTACTGGAATCACCACTGCTGCCTCCCAGAGTCTGCATTAGCAGGAAGCTGGAGTCAGGAATTGGAGCTAGGAATCAAACACAGGCAAATCAATATGGGACACAGCCACGTTAACTGCTGGGCTAAATATCCACCCCTTTTCTATTTTTAAATGATCACTTAGGAGTGGTTGTAGTACTGAAATATAATGTACTGAAGTGAAATAGATGTTTTGATAATGAATGATGGTTTATAGCCCTTGTCTCTTTCATTGAGG
This sequence comes from Sylvilagus floridanus, assembly GCA_949820135.1. Lineage (NCBI taxonomy): Eukaryota > Metazoa > Chordata > Mammalia > Lagomorpha > Leporidae > Sylvilagus > Sylvilagus floridanus. Next base: position 109,564,322 of record OX463226.1, read on the forward strand.
AATACTGTCTTTTCTCTTCATACTATCTGTTGAACTCTTTTACTTAGTGTAGTGTTAACTATACGATCATTAAGTGCACTAAAAAAAAGATCATTGTAAAAATTAAGAGTGGGAATCCGAGAGAGAAGGGGAGGAAGGGGTCAGAGTGTGTGTAGGAGGGAGGATGGGGGGAAAGTGCCACTATGTTCCTTTAATGGTATAAAGGAAATACATGAGGCTTGAACAACATAAATAAAATATGTAATAATAATAATGAGAAGAAACATCAGAATCACCACAACAACTAACTGTAGTCTCTAGCTCTAAGCAGTAGGTGGCTTTTTGAAAAAATCTGTTTTCTGTATCCTACCAGTCAAAAAAAAAAAAAAATCTTCTGTCTGACTTTCAATATCTGGCTCCTAATAGAAGATTCAACCCAAATCCAAAGTGAACAAGATTTGAGCCCTAGGGATTAGTACTTTACTAAGGAAAACCAGAGAGATGCATGAAATATAAGCGGTTAAAAATGCTCATTTACCACTTGAACCTAGAGCACAGCAGTTCTCTAAATATGTCTTCTCAAGCTGATGTATGAATATGAGATATCCAGGAAATAGGCTAATTTGGAAGGAATTTGAGTTCTTAATGAATGTTTCCTACAGATTCCATAATGACTCCATCCTGGTTTTTGCCATGAAAGGAAGTATGCCTTTTTCACTGTTTTTAGCAGGCAGTTTTTAAAGATTCACTCCTACACTGTGAAGTGACAATTATTTTCCCATGGCTATCTACAGATTCAGCACCTAGGATTTCCTCACTGAGATTTAGAACATCGTCATTTCAGCAATCTCTCTCCAAACTATCACTAAAAAACCAAATTCAACAACATCCCAAATTAGGCCAAATATTATATAAGCTCCTAAATTGCCACATACATGGATTGGTTGAAAAGAAAAGAAGGGCAACTGATATCAAAATTGGATGTTTTGGTCTAGATCACATTGCAGTTGTCACAATGTAGTTTGGTTTACTGCTTTCCAAACTAACATGAGCTGAAGATTTAAATGCATGACTAGGGGCCAGCATTGTGGTACACTTGGTCAAGTTGCCACCCAGGACACTAGCATCCTGTATTTTTTTTCTTTTCAACTTTTATTTAATAAATATAAATTTCCAAAGTACAACTTTTGAATTATAGAAGCTTTTCCCCCATAACCTCCCTCCCACTCGCAACCATCCCATCTCCCACTCCCTCTCCCATCGCATTCTTCATCATGATTCATTTTCAATTATTTTTATATACAGAAGATCAACTTAGGATATGCTAAGTAAAGATTTCAACAGACTGCACCCACAAAGACACACAAAGTATAGAGTACTGTTTGAGAAGTAATTTTACCATTAATTCTCATAGTACCACACATTAAGGGCAGAGGTCCTACATGGGGAGTAGGTGCACAGTGACTCCCGTTGTTGATTTAATAATTGACACTCTTATTTATAACATCAGTAATCATTCAAGGCTCTTGTCATGAGCTGCAAGGCTATGGAACCCTCTTGAATTCACCAACTCCAATCTTATTTAGACAAGTCCATATTCAAACAGGAAGTTCTCTCCTCCCTTCAGAGAAAGGTACTTCCTTTTTTTTTATTTTATATTTTGTCATTTTTTGTCAGGCAGTGTTAGTGAGAGAGAGAGAGGCAGAGAGAGAGTTATAGACAGTGAAAGACAGAGAGAAAAGTCTTCCTTCCGTTGGTTCACTCCCCTAATGGCCACTACAGCCAGCACTGTGCCAATCCAAAGCCAGGAGCTGGGTACTTTCTTCCAGTCTCCCATATGGGTGCAGGGACCCAAGCACTTGGGCCATCCTCCGCTGCCCTTCCAGGACACAACAGAGAGCTAGACTGGAAGAGGAGCAACTGGGACTAGTACCTGGCACCCCAACCGGGACTAGAACCAGGGGTGCCGGCACTGCAGGCAGAGGATTAGCCAAGTGAGCCACAGTGCCAGCCAGGTACTGCCTTCTTTGATGGCCCCATTCTTTCCGCTGGGATCTCATTCACAGAGATCTTTCATTTAAGTCTTTTTTTTTTTTTTTGCCACCATTTCTTGGCTTTCCATGCCTGTGAAACTCTCATGGGCTTTTCAGCCAGATCTGAACGCGTTAAGGACTGACTCTGAGGCCAGGGTGCTGTTTAGGGCTTTTGCCATTCTATGAATCTGCTGTGTATCCCATGTAGGATCATTCTCTCCTTTTTAATTCTATCAATTATTTGCAGACACTGGTCTTATTTATGTAATCCCTTTGACACTTAATCCTATCTATTTGATCAATTATGAACTTAAATGGATCACTTTACCAAGTAAGATGTCATTAGTACATGCCACCTTGGTGGGATTGAATTGGACTCCCCTGGCACGTTTCTAGCTCTACCAGTAGGGGTAAGTCCAAGTGAGCAAGTGCCGAACTGTACATCTCCTCCCTCTCTTATTCCCACTCTTATATTTAACAGGGATCAATTTTCAGTAAATTTAAATGACTAAGAATAATTGTGTGTTAATTAAAGAGTTCAACCAATGGTATTAAGTAGAACAAAAAAACTATAAAGGAATAAAATAGTAAGTTATTCCTTGACAGTCAGGACAAGGGCCGATCAAGTCATTGTTTCCCATAGTGTCCATTTCACTTCCACGGGTTTCCTTTTAGTTGCTCAGTTAGTTGTCACTGATCAGGGAGAACATATGATATTTGTCCCTTTGGGACTGGCTTATTTCACTCAGCATGATGTTTTTCAGATTCCCCCATCTTGTTGCAAATGACCGGATTTCATTTTTATTTACTGCTGTATAGTATTCTATAGAGTACATATCCCATAATTTCTTTATCCAGCCTTCTGTTGATGGACATTTGGATTGAGTCTATGTCTTAGCTATTGTGAATTGAGCTGCAATAAACACTAAGGTGCAGACAGCTCTTTTATTTGCCTATTTAATTCCCTTTGGTTAAATTCCAAGGAGTGGGATGGCTGGGTTGTATGGTAGCGCTATATTCAAGTTTCTGAGCAATCTCCAAACTGACTTCCATAGTGGCTTAACCATTTTGCATTCCCACCAACAGTGGATTAGTGTCCCTTTTTACCCACATCCTCGCCAGCATCTGTTGTTAGTTGATTTCTGCATGTAAGCCATTCTAACCGGGGTGAGGTGAAACCTCATTGTGGTTTCGATTTGCATTTCCCTGATGGCTAGTAATCCTGAACACTTTTTCATGTGTCTGTTGGCCATTTGAATTTCCTCTTTTGAAAAATGTCTATTGAGGTCCTTGGCCCATCTCTTAAGTGGGTTGTTTGTTTTGTTGTTGTGGAGTTTCTTGATCTCTTTGTAGATTATGTTATTAACCCTTTATCGGTTGCATAGTTTTCAAATATTTTTCCCATTCTGTCGGTTGCCTCTTCACTTTCCTGACTGTTTCTTTTGTAGTACAGAAACTTCTCAATTTGATATAACCCCAATTGTTAATGTTGGCTTTCACTGCCTGTGCCTGTGGGGTCTTTTCAAAGAAGTCTTTGCCTGTGCCTATATCTTACAGGGTTTCTCCAATGTTCTCTAATAATTTGATGGTGTCGGGTTGTAGATTTAGATCTTTAATCCACGTTGAGTGGATTTTTGTGTAAAGTGAAAGGTAGGGGTCTTGCTTCATGCTTCTGCATGTGGAAATCCAGTTTTACCAGCACCATTTGTTGAATAGACTCTCCTTGCTCCGGGAATTGGTTTTAGTTCCTTGATCAAATATAAGTTAGCTGTAGAAGTTTGGATTGATTTCTGGTGTTTCTATTCTGTTCCATTGGTCTACCCATCTGTTTCTGTACCAGTACCAGGCTGTTTTGATTGCAACTGCCCTGTAGTATGTCCTGAAATCTGGTATTGTGATGCCTCCGGCTTTGTTTTTGTTGTACAAGATTGCTTTAGCTATTCGAGGTCTCCTGTGTCTCCATATGAATGTCAGCATCATTTTTTCCAGATCTGAGAAGAATGCCTTTGGTATTTTGATTGGTATTGCATTGAATCTATAAATTGCTTTTGGGAGAATGGACATTTTGATGATATTGATTCTTCCAATCCATGAGCATGGAAGATTTCTCCATTTTTTGGTATCCTCTTCTATTTCTTTCTTTAAGGTTTTGTAATTTTCATCGTAGAGATCTTTGACGTCTTCAGTTAAGTTTATTCCAAGGTATTTGATTGTTTTTGTGGCTATTATGAATGGGATTGATCTTAGAAGTTCTTTCTCAGCCGTGGCATAGTCTGTGTATACAAAGGCTGTTGATTTTTGTGCATTGATTTTATATCCTGCTACTTTGCCAAACTCTTCTATGAGTTCCAATAGTCTCTTAGTAGAGTTCTTTGGATCCCCTAAATAAAGAATCATATCATCTGCCAAGAGGGATATTTTGAGTTCTTCCTTCTTGATTTGTATCCCTTTAATTTCTTTTTCTTGCCTAATGGCTCTGGCTAAAACTTCCAGGACTATATTGAATAGCAATGGTGATAGTGGGCATCCCTGTCTGGTTCCAGATATCAGTGGAAATGCTTCCAACTTTTCCCCATTCAATAGAATGCTGGCCATGGGTTTTTCATAAATTGCTTTGATTGTATTGAGGAATGTTCCTTCTATACCCAGTTTGCTTAGGGTTTTCATCATGAAATGGTGTTGTATTTTATCGAATGCTTTCTCTGCGTCTAGTGAGATAATCATATGGTTTTTCTTCTGCAGTTTGTTAATGTGGTGTATCACATTGATTTGCAAACACTGAGCCTTCCCTGCAAACCAGGGATAAATCCCACTTGGTCTGGGTGGATGATCTTTCTGATGTGTTGTTGCATTCTATTGTCCAGAATTTTACTGAGGATTTTTGGGTCTATGTTCTTCAGGGAAAATGGTCTGTACTTCTCTTTCTCTGCTGCATCTTTTAAACATTTAGGAATTAAGGTGATAGCATCCTGTATTGGAGTACCAATTTGAGTCGCAGATCCTCTTCTTATGATCCAGCTATGGGCTAATGTGCCTGGGAAGGCAGTGGAAGAAAACCCAATGTCTTGCACCCCTGCCACCCAAATGAGAAACTAGGATGGAGTTCCTGGCTCCTTGATTCAGCCTGGCCCAAACCTGGCTATTGCAGCCATTTAGGGAGTAGATCAGTGCATGTAATCTCTTTCTCCCTCTCTACATTTCAATAAACAAATATTTTTTTAAAAAAATGGATAACTAAGGATTCAAGGCGAAGGTAGCCAGCGCTGCGGTTCACTAGGCTAATCCTCTGCCTTACGGCGACGGCACACTGGGTTCTAGTCCCAGTCGGGGTGCCGGATTCTGTCCCAGTTGCCCCTCTTCCAGGCCAACTCTCTGCTGTGGCCAGGGAGTGCAGTGGAGGATGGCCCAAGTGCTTGGGCCCTACACCCCATGGGAGACCAGGAGAAGCACCTGGCTCCTGGCTTCGGATCAGCGCGGAGGAGGGTAAACCAATGGCACCCTTTCTCTCTGTCTCTCTCTCACTGTCCACTCTGCCTGTCAAAAAAAAAAAAAAAAAGGGCAAAGGTAACATTCAACTGAGAAAGTTTCTTTGTTAATATATTTATTTTGTTTAGATTGACACAGGTAGTAAGAGATAAGTTCACACTTGTTTTGGTGGGGGGTTGTTTTAAATTTTTAATATTTTTATTTAAGGTAAACATATAATTCCTATATAAAGATTTAGGAACACAGCAATATTTCTTGCATTCCTCTCCCGCCCATGTTCCCACCCATCCTCCTCCTCCTTACTCTCTCACTCCCCCTCTTAATTTTTACAATGATCTACTTTTATTTTACATTATACACATAAGATTAACCCTACACTAAGTAAAGAGTTCAACAAAGTGCAGGAATTAAAAAACATTTTCCCTCAACTGTAGAGGTAAAGGCTGTAAACAATCATCAAATCTCAAAATGTGAATTTCATTCCTATATATTACATTTTAGGCACTCTGTTAGTTATCACAGGTCAGGAAAAACATGTGGTATTTGTCTTTTTGGACTGGCTTATTTCACTGAGTATAATAGCTTCTGGCCGTGTTGTTTTGCAACCACCAAGTTTAAGGGACTTTCCCACCAGTCACATAATTGTTGACTCGTGAGACTGGACCCAGGCCACTGTTCTTACAGTACAATATATTGTCATTTCCCCATTTCCCCACTCTCCTTGCCACAGAGCCTTCTTCCTTAGTTCTTTGGTGGCCTTTGCATTTCATGTTGCTCAACAACGTCTATTTTTCAGAAATAACCAAAGAATGTTTTTTCCCTCTGTATTCTACTGCTTTATGTTCTGGCATCATTTTTATTTAAATTTCTATTATAAATGTTGCTGATCTCCAAGGCTCCAGTTTCTTCCTCCTAGCAGTGCATTTAACTTTCTAATGGGACTGCACCTCCTTCAGTAATCCTCCTGGTTCTAGGACTGGATTGCCAGGAGTCTTGTGTTGATGTCAAGGTAATAATGCAGATATAAGATAAATCCAAGCAAAATTCCAAACTCAATCCAATGGAACAATAAAAGGATGACTTAAGCTTTGTATATGTAAATAAAAGAAAGGATACAATGTATGCATTCAAGATCATTACTATAAACAGGGCTAAAGTGTGAACTCTACGTAAATTTGGGCAAATTGATATATACTAGCTCCTACAACAAAAACACCAAATCTCAGTGGCTTAACCTAATAGCCGTCTATTTCTTGTTCACATCATAGTTCATGTCAAGGGGTCCTTCTGAGTGCCTTTCCCCCAAGCAGTGATTCAGAAATTCAGGCTGCTTCCATCTTTATGGCTCTACCTTCCCTAGAGGCAGAAATATTTCTTTGAAGTCAGCAGAGGAACAAAGATTGAAAGTGAAAAGGATCTTCCAGAATGGTTTATAGTTACTAATGATAATGTCTTTCATTGGCAAAAACCCTGCCATATGACCCCAAAACAATAAGGCCAGGAAATGTACTCCACCTGTGTGCTCAGAAGGAAAAACTGGGTCTCATTAGCATTGTCCAGTCTCTGACACAGTGCACAGACATTTCTTCACCAGCAAGTAGCACTGTGGTACTTGTGTGAACTCAATGGTTTGTTGGCAATGGGTTTGTGAGGAGGAAGTTCATCAAATAATTGTCAGTAATTCCACATTAGCTAAAAAACTATACAATCTCCTCAACAAATCCTGGAAGATGTAAAGTGGCAGTACTGTATCATGGTGAAATGTGTTTTCTCAGCAATCAGACCATCTGGGTACAGGTGCACCTGGCCCCAGATACACATGTTGAGAACCACTGCCCTCAGCCATCCCATTTTCTTGTGGATGCGGGTTTTGTTCTCCCCATGTGATGATCGGGGTCAGTCAGGTGTTGCAGTCTGGTTGGCTTTCAGTCACTACTCCTGCCTTTCCCTGAGCAAGTCGCTTAAATTCCTTGACAAACGACTTAATCTTTCAGAGCAAGCTCATTCATTGAAAAGTGGGAGTAGTAATGCCGATCTCAAAGGAATTACATTTGACAATCTGTATGAAACATTTTGCACTTTTCCTAACACATAGGAAACACACAATAAATGGTAGGTAGAGATTATGTGTATTTTGCTTTTCTACTACCACTAGACAATAAAAAAATAACTGCAAAATTGAATTCTTAAAAAACAAATTTTCAGGTGGAGTGGGAGTAAACAAGGCCCCACTTTTGGATTGCTAAGGCTGTGTACAAGCTCTGAGACTTTGGCCAAGTTAACTTGACACCCTTCTTTAAAATGCATCTTGCTACCTATGTCATGAGGTGGACGTTCTGACTGCCTGTGTCATGAGACGAAACATGAGAGCATCCAGCACAGTTCCTGTCACACTGTAGCACTGAGTCACAGTGAGGGAGTAAAGGAATCTACAGTGGAGAGTGATGCTGCAAACTAAGAAAACGATGTAAAATCATCTTATAAAAGACGTGTTTTGAGAGAATGATTACCATTTCTAGGAGATGCTTATGAGGATGATGTTTTTGCTCTTTGACCTTCATCCCTCTTCACCCCTCCTTGGAGAAAAGCTTCTCCATCCTGCTATTCAAATGATAATCACTGTGCAAAAATTCAAAGTCTCTTCATTCAGGAACTTACAGTGCACATCTTAATAAGCCATAATGAACCAAAGACATGAAGAATAACTGGATAAACAGGCCTCTCTCTCCAGCTGTCATGTCTGTTTGTGACAGCAACTGGTTATTTCATTGTAAAAGATGCTAATTTCAATCGGAGCTGTGGCAGTGTGGAGAGGAGCATAAAAGGAATTCTTGATTATCTATATCAGCAACTGTGGTCCCTGGGGACATGCTCGGAACTTCAGATCACATATGGCAAGAGTCCTATGATAAAATATGCATCAATAAAGCTTCGTGATTTATGATAATAAAGAAATGGAAAGTTTTGCCCTCTGCGGTAACTATTTGTGCCTGGTATTTCTTTTTACTATTTTTGGAGGCTTTGTAAATGGCATTTGTTGTACTAATTTTATAGCACCTGGACCTGGACCAGTTTCATATCTGTAGCTGATCTGTCGAGTTGGTGGGGGGAGCAGGAGGGCTTGTCTTCGTTTCAACAATGATGATATTTCCCAACCCAAATTTAAGAAATAATTAATTACCTTCATTGCTAAATCACATTAGCTGTCTTTCAAAGTTGAAGAAATACTAATTATTACTTCAACTTAAATATCAGTGCTTCTCAACATTGGCCAGGATACAGAGGAGAACAAGGAGGCCAATGTTCCCAGAGACAAACAGCACACATCAAGAGGACAGAGGGCAAGAGTATGGGAAAAATGAGGTTGACTACTATTGTTTCTTGGAAATTGCCCATTCTTTATTTTAAAATTCTGTTCTTTATGTTTTGTGGGTAGGAAGTGTTGAAAAATATCTTTCTTGTCTTAAATGGTTAAAATAGTGAATGATAGGGTTTGCAGAGATTAGGGCAGGGTGTTTAATGGTCTCAGAAAAATTACAAGTTAGCAACTCTTAACACTTCTTTTCAGTGTTTTGACAAATTCTTCAGGATATCTCAAAATATGGAAACCAGCTGGATTCTTTCCTATAACATCCAGGCAACAAAATCCTTAGGTGGCCACAAGAGCTTGCTCACTATTTCACAAAGTGTTCCATTAGTGGATGTTCTGATTACCAGGAAATTACTCATTTTATTGATTTAAATCTACATGTAATCGCAACCCAATTTCAACTCTATAGTGCTACACAGAGTAATTCTCAACCCTTTTGTAATAACATATAAAGAAAGTCGGCATGACCTCCCAGTTAGCATCATCTCCAGTAACCTTCACCTGCTGCCTGTGGTCTCTAGTTCATGGTTACCCTACTAACAGTTAGCCTGACCCTCCAACCACGTCTATGTTGTATGTCCCTACAGAAATAGACTGATACAACAATTTCCAATGTAGAAACATTCATTTAATTGTCTACAGAACAAAGTCAAAAGTTTTTAGTGAGGCATTAGCTTGTCCACTATTCATATCCAAATAACCTTCTTGTCCACTATTCACATCCAAATAACCTTGACAGACACACACCTTTTCTTTGTTTTTGCATTTTCCTGACCCTGGATATGGTCTCAATCTCTCTAAATCTGACTACTCGTAAAGGCTCTGTGCTTCTACAAAGCCTCCCCATATCCATGGAGTGAGTACTTCTTCTTTTGGAGTCTCATAAAATAGACTTCTGGGGCCAGCATTGTGGTGTAGCAGGTTAAGCCCCAACCTGCAGCCCTGGCATCCCACATCAGTGCTGGTTTGTGCCCCAGCTGCTCCATTTCTGATCCAGCTCCCTGCTAATGACCTGGGAAAGCAGTGGAGGATGGCCCAACTGCTTGGGCCCCTGCACCCACATGGGAGACCTGGAAGAAGCTCCTGGCTCCTGGCTGTGGCCTGGCTCTACCCAGGCCATTGTGGCCACTTGGAGAGTGAACCAATGGATGGAAGATATTCCTTCTCTCTTTCTTTCTCTCTCCACCACCCCATAACTCTGCCTTTCCCATAAATAAAATAAATATTTTTAATAGATTTTGTGTTGAAGTATCAGCACCAATGATTTATTGTGTTCTTGTTGGTTTCTATACTAGGTGATAAGATCTATAATTGCCCACCTTTCCTGCTTTTGAAAATCCTATAGTGTCTACCTCAGTGCTTTGTAGATACTTTAACGCTCATTAATAGTTTGTTCAGCCTAATTAAATAGTCTTTCAATGAACAACACTTAGCAAATGCCCTTTGACCACTATTCCCCTGTGTGCCAACTCCATCCCTACTGATCTCTTTTAAGAATGACCTAACAATGCAATACAGCTGCCATTAACACAAGAGGCTATTCAGTTTTAAACTTGTACTAGTGAAAGTTAAGTCAAATTAACCCTTCAATTCCGAGTCTCGCTCGCCACATGTAACCACCATAGCGGATTGCATCAGAATGGAGCATTTCTATCACAGCAGACGGCCCTCTTAGCGAGTACTGCTCTACACACTATTTCAGCAGTAGAAAAATACTGCCTTCCTTGCTGTGTGATTAGCCACCATGCACTTTTAGCAAAGGTCATGCAAGCCTCTGGCAAACTGAAACCCCCATGTTATTTCTGAATGAACAGCTAAACTACCCCCTTACTGGATTTGGACAAAATTGCTACTGAGGATCTAGAGGTAATTTCCTTCCCTAATTAAACCATAACACATTTTTTCTTTTCTATTCTGTACCATCAGTTAAATTTATCATATGTTTATTATCAATTCTGTCAACTTTTAGCTAGTCATCTACATATTTTAAAGTATTTTGGGGGCTGGCATTATGGCATAGCAAATTAATCCACTACGTGCAACATCAGCATCCCATATGGGCACTGATTCAAGTCCCAGCTGCTCCATTTTTGATCAAGCTCCCTGCTAATGTACCTGGGAAAGTAGTGGAAGATGGCCCAAATCCTTGGGCCCCTGAAACCATATGGGAGACCTGGATGAACCTTCTGCCTCCTGGCTTTAGCTTAGTCCAGTCCTGGTTATTGTGGCTATGTGGGACTAAACCAGCAAATGGAAGATCTCACTTTCTGTCTCCCCTTCTCTCTCTGTAGCTCTACCCATCAAATAGATAAATAAATAAATCTTTTTCAAAAAAGTATTTGACTTCTCATTACTTATTGACAAAAATGTTCTCTTTATATAAGATGATCATGTAACTTGTCATCCAATGTCATGCTTTTTAGAATGAAAGGTAATGTTGTAAAAAAAATTTTACAGACATAGTTATGTTACTGGGCTCATCCAGGCTGACCAGGACAAGTGCACTCCATTCTTGGGAGATCACATTTAGAACACTGCCCCATCACTAGAGAACACTTGCCAGATTAGGGCCTGTCTAGTACTCAATAATCTATTAATACATTCACTAAATTACACATTTTTCAAACCATAGTACTCCACTGATTCATAGAGCAATCATGAGAAATAGACTATCTTGCTTGAATTCAATTCCTCTTACCAATTTCAGTATTCAACACAACATTTTTTAGTAAAAGAAAGGCATAATACAATTTGAAATAAAATTTATGCATACATTAGTTGAATTTGAGCACAATAAATGAGTTTCTAAACTTTTAATACAGTCTCTTTCTTAGTTTGGTGTAAGGACTCAGAAGGTTCACGGAAACCTGCCTCCTGTAATGACAACATAACAGGGATTTATAACAATGTTTTGGGTGCAAACACAGGTAAAGAACACATGCAACCAGTTTTGCTTGAGAATGGCATTCAAAATATACCACTTTATTTTGAAAGTATCTACTTGGAGGTCTATGACAGCTGACACCAGTCATTTACTATTATTTGCCCTTTATTTGTGATGACTGGGCCAGCAAAGTTTTAATAAAATTCTAAACCATGGATCTTGAACCTGTTTAAAATAATAAATACAAAAACAAGTACAAATTCTGAAAAAGTGAAAAAGAGATGTAGCATTCTGAAACCCACACAAAAGTGAGCGTTCCCTGTGGCAGTATATTTCCCTGAATTCAGTGTACAAAATTATTAACAGACTTGGGCAAAAAAAATGGACAAAAGTATATAAATTAATTCAGCAAAGAGTCAGATAAAGGTCATAACATAAGACTGAAGGAAGGAGATGAAAGAATATTAAACTCAAACTGGGGAGAGGGACCATGACTAACTCTGTTTCTACCTAGCTCTATAACATTGGTCAAATCCCTCTCAATCTCTGCACTTGTTTCCTGGTCATTCAAGGAACAATCATTGATGCTAAGAATAATCTGGGTAAGAGAAAGGAGTGAATCTGCCCAATGAACTTGCACCCAAGAGTTCTTCATCTTTAAAATTCTATAACTTGTGTAAGTTTAGAAGGAAATAGTTAAGCCCTCTTATAATCACTGAAAATATAGTTCTCAATTATAATTAAACTTTCTGGAGCTGTCATTTATTCTTTGCATCTCTACAATTGGAAACAAGTGCATACAATCCACCTTTTCAGTTTTTAAGAAAATGTTAAGGCTCCAAATAGTATCATTGCACTCATACATTCTGGGTTCTTTTTCCTCACATAGCTAAAATTTAAAAAAAAAAAAAAAAAAAGAAAGACACTCATACCTGAGTATGTTAGTTTTGCTGCAATTACAATCTTTTCTCAAATTTTGTTTTAAATCTTTGTCAAACAAAAAATTGGTAAGACTTATACACTACAATAGTTTTAGTAATTTTGTGGCTAAAATTTACTTCATATGAGTGAAGTTAAGCATCTTTTCATCTGAGTGTTGTTTATAGCCCTTGCTTATTTTCCTGCTGGACTATGAAGCTTTTATTTTTTATTTGTTGAACTCTTTCTTTTGCAAAACCAATAAGCCTTTGACTATAACATACATTTTAAAATGTTACCAAAATTTTTTTTAAAAATCAGTGGCAGAGGTAAAAGTATTTATTAATTAAATTTTCTTTAATTGATTAAAGTACTAAGGATTACCATTGCATGTAGTCTACCATGTGATAAGCACACCTCGTCCTACAAGAGGGAGATTTTGCTACTCCCATTTGACAGACGGGAAAGCAAGTTTTCAGAGAAGCAACAGGAATTTCCAAGTTCTCCCAACTCCTAGAGAACGTCAGCTCAAGGCTGCCTGACCCAGGTATCATCGACCCTTTTCCCATCGGTTCCCTGTAACCACGTCTTTGTATTCCTGCACTTGTGTCAGTAAAAACGTTTGAGTCTACACACACACCAAACTTTTCTTGAAGACCTCTCATGCATGTTATCATTTTACCTTTGTCCTTATTTTAATTCCCAAGCTAAGCAACTCTCAGACAGTTAAGAAACCCAATTACGGCCAGCACCGTGGCTCACTTGGCTAATCCTCCGCCTGCGGCACTGACACCCCGGGTTCTAGTCCCAGTTGGGGTGCCAGGTACTAGTCCCGGTTGCTCCTCTTCCAGTCCAGCTCTCTGCTGTGGCCCGGAAGGGCAGTGAAGGATGGCCCAAGTGCTTGGGTCCCTGCACCCACATGGGAGACCAGGAGGAAGCACCCAGCTCCTGGCTTCAGATGGGTGCAGCGCTGGCCATGGTGGCCATTAGGGGAGTGAACCAACAGAAGGAAGACCTTTCTCTCTGTCTCTTTCTCATTGTCTATAACTCTCTCTCTCTCTGTCTCTCTCTCTCTCACTGTCTAACTCTGCCTGGCAAAAAATAAAAAAAGAAAAAAAAAGAAAGAAAGAAACCCAATTGCATCAATTGTCTAAGCCCTGGTTTTTCATCAGGATGATTCTTAAGGCAGGTGTTCTTCAATCTATATGGCTGACAGCTCTGGCTAAAGTTTTAATGATCCCTAGCAAAGGAAAGAAAAAAGGGAAAAAATAAAGTAGAGGGAGATTTACAGTGGTGAAGATAAGCCACATCAGGGAAGGAGACCACGTCCAAAGTCCATAAGCACAAATTAACTCCCGTCGTCAGTTGAACATCTGTGAGCAGAAGATTCCCAACTATCCCAGTACTGCTGACAAAGGCCCTGAAATATCTGCTCCAAAGAGAAGACCCTAATCCTTATTCTCAGACACTAGGAAACTGTCCAACAGCCTGCCTAATAGTACCATTACAACACCTCATTTTTGAAGCCTTAACTATACCAAAATGCTCGAAGGAACACCATCTCTTACAGCAGCCCTTTAAGTGTTCTCTCTGCTTCCATCTTGCCTCCCCGCTGTCTAATTTACACCAGCAGCCAGAATACTCTCCAGGAATAAACTAGATTATATCAATCTTCTGCTGAAAACTCTCTAAAGGTCTCTTGTTGCAATTAGAATAAAATGTAAAAATCTTTACCATGGCGAATAAACTCTATACGAGCTGACCCCTGACCACTTACGCTTTCAGCTGCACGAATCAGAAACCATATATAATGACTTAAACACTTTAACACTTAAACAAGCAAGAGATTTAAACTCACCACCATTAAACAAGTAAGAGAATTTTTTTCCTGCTTATAATAAGAAATTGGCCTTGCAGGACCAGTACAGATGTTCAGCAAAGTCATTAATGAACCAAATCCTTTCCACTATCATTATTAGCCATATCCTTGTGTGGCCCTTGTCTTCATAACTCAAAAAATGGCTACTTCGTCTCGGGCACTATGTCTATATCCCAGGCAAAAAGAAAGAAATAGCAAAGGATGTGCAGAGAGTCTTAGCTGAGTGTTTTGTAACCAGGGAAACAACTATTTTCCTAGAATCTCCACCCAGCAGTGTTTACCTCATAGGCTAGAACAACATCACAAAGCTGTTGCAACACATCACCATCAAGTATTTGGGTTTTGTTTGTTGGTTTAGCTTGGGTTTTATTTATTAGAGAGGCACTGAGACAGATAGAGACAACACAGTCCACCTGTTCACTACCCCAAATGCCCACGATGGCTGGGGCTGGTCTGGCCAAATAAGGGAGCTGGGAACTCAATCCAGGGCTCCCACATGGGTGGCAGAAACCCAATTACTTCAGCTATCACTTCTGTCTCCCAGGGTCTGCATTAGTGGAAAACGAACATCAGGAGCCGGAGGCAGATGTCAAACCCAGCCACTCCATCTTAACTACTAGGCTAAGCACCCACCCCAAGTGTTTGGCTTGTTTTTCCAAACTTGATACATTACCATCACATGTAAGGAGAGAGACTACTGAATAAGATGAGAAAATGCCATATAATCCTTCTGACTTTATCTCCTAATCTCTTCATTCTCAATGCTCAGTGTTCCTCTCTGTCCGTCCAGTCCACTCTCCTAATTCCTGTCTTTTGACCTTACCAGTTACTGTTCTTTGAACATCACTTCCTTAAATCACTGCATGGCTCCTTCCTGTGCATCATTCAAGTCTCTGCACAAATTATCAACTCCTTCAGGCAGCCTTATCTGATCTCTCTTGTGAATAGAGTCTCCCTCCACCTCTGGTTACTATCTTTTAGCTTGCTTTGGTTTTGTTGTTATTGTGGCTTTATATTCTTCTCAGCGATTTCTGATATTTGAAATATCCTATAGATTTTACTCATGTGTTTTCTGTCCATCCCATATACATTAGCTCATGGTGGTGAGGGCTTCCCTGTCTACCTCCAGGGCCTCCCAGAGTGCCTAGCACAGAACAAGTGCCGAGTTTATAGCTTGACTCAAACTTAATTGCTTTTCTGACTTATTCTGAACTGTCAGGCTTTGCTTTCACTACATTCTTACTTGTCTTCCTCTCTGAAATGAGTAAGGGTATGATGCTGCTTAATTTTTAAATAATTTTATGTTCTCTTAAGTTTCTATAACATTTAGTTGGCCTTTGTAATCATGATTTCTTGGTCATAAAATATACTTGGAGAAATGATTTCAAATTTTCTGGCAGATCCATTAGACTTTCAGTTCCCTCATTGTTTGTAACTCTGCTTTTATTTTTTCCAAATATTTATGCAATCAACATTGTCATCCTGTTTTCTGAGTAATCCTTTCTGTACTCTAGAGACAGTTATTCAAAATTGGTCCCACATCCTTTTCTTTTTTAAAATCCACAAGCACACATTAAATAGTCCCTCATAAACATGTCTAGAAATCTTCTTATGATAAACTAAAACATTCAACTTCCCATTCTACTATCAAACAAATCTCAGAGTCTTTGAATACACGCATTTCCTACTTACCTAAGTTTTGTTCCTAATTTAAATTTGGTAGTTAGAAGAAAAGACCTAAATCTGACTTTCCCTCTTCCATCCATTTTTTGCATCCCCCATAGTACATTTTACACAGCATATAGGTACTCATTTGTCCTTATCCCAAAGATTTAATATGTATTATGCTGAAGACTTCTAAAGTTTCTTTTTCTTTTGGCAGATTTTTCCCTTTATACCCATTTGTCGCACTGCAGGAACAACAAAAAAAATTGGAGAGCAGCAGAAAAAAATAAAGAAAGGGAAAAGAAAGTGCTACACTTAAAAATCTTTTCCATTTCCCTCACAAGCATAAATGAGAAACTTCCTGGTCAGTCTTCTAAGAATTCATTTTTCTTTTCACTCTAACTTCACTGACTCGGAGTAAGAGCATGGGTTGGGTAATCTGGGTAAAGTAGAAGTAAAAACAGTGCTAAATTAAAAAAAAAATCCTTCCTGAGAATTCTGAGGCACAGTAAATTAAACAGCAATAAAAGTCATTTAATTGTCCCACCCTCACGAGGTCTTTCCAAGGAGATGCAATCATTTGGATGTACGGAGAAGGAAGGTTAAGCAGGTGTGGAAACAACCCATGCTTCTCAGAGGTGACCCTAAATTGATTTCTGACCATGGGTTCTAGTCACTGGTGATCACGCGTCATCCATCATTACAGCTGTTTCTCCAGCAGCTCCTACAGTATGGTAAGTGTGGGACCAATACGTTAATGCCCTCACTTCAGCACTGGCCTGAGCTCCATCTCTGAGCACAGAATGACAAAGAGACATAGGCAGCCATCCAGTGAACAAGAGAAACTCTTCCAGTCAATTACAAAACATTGTTATCAATTTCCCAAAAGAGAGGGATTGTCAAATTTCAGTGTGTGAGAGAATTACAGGAGAGCTTGTCAAAAAGGCAAGCTGCTTTTTACTGCAATTTCACTAAATAAAGGTAGATAGCATGAATTATCTAAGTGGAAGTAAATATAATGCTAAACTGAGATTTGATATTTAGTTGATGAGATGTGGAATCTGTAAATATAGATTTAATAAGCTCTTAAGATGTTTTTGCTATAGATGATATGCAGGTTACACTTTGAGCAAAGGTGCCCAAAACTATTTAAATGGACAAAAGGAAGACTATAACTCATGCCCTGACAATTGTGCCTGTTCTCAAAAACTGACAATAGAAATTAGATGTCTGAATGGAATTTTTTAAAAGAGCATGGATAAATGAGTGAAAAAAATGAATGAATGAATGAATGAATGAATGAAATGTTTCATTCACTAAAATTTTTGGAGAGGATTCAAATTGAAATAAAGAATCCTTGCCAGAGAAGTGCTTGCAGTCTTCTGAGTAATTCACGAGCATCCACCCTTCCCTCCGTGGTAAGTGCACAGAAGAGACACCCTGGCAGGAGGCATGATGATGGCACAGCTAAGATGACAGCAGCTAGGCTGTGTCAGTCACTGTGGAACAGATATTTGACATGCTCTGATTGGGGGCACTAAGTCAGACCTCAGAGGTGAGATGGTGTTTGAAGAAAGAACAAGAATGTACCTGGTGAGAAAGACAACACATTCCAGGGAGACAGAACAGTGGCTCCCAAAGCACAACCAGGCAATGGGGACCTGTGCTATTTCCAGCTCCACTTCCCAAGGACTGGATGCAAGGAGAGAAATGATGGGAGCCAACAGTTCCTACAGTTGGCATCAAAACAATCAATGTCGGCCAGCGCCGCGGCTCACTAGGCTAATCCTCCGCCTGCAGCGCCGGCACACCGGGTTCTAGTCCCGGTCTGTGCATCGGATTCTGTCCCGGTTGCTCCTCTTCTAGTCCGGCTCTCTGCTGGGCCCAGGAGTGCAGTGGAGGATGGCCCAAGTACTTGGGCCCTGCACCCGCATGGGAGACCGGGAGGAAGCACCTGGCTCCTGGATTCAGATCGGGTCTGTGCGCTGGCCGTAGCAGCCATTTGGGGGGTGAACCAATGGAAGGAAGCCCTTTCTCCCTCTCTCCCTCTCTCTCTCTCTCTTTCTCTCTCATTATCTAACTCTGCCTGTCAAAAACAACAACAACAACAAAAAACCATCAATGTCTTTCCATACTCAACATTTTCACTTACTGTTTAGCTATGAATCACAGAAATAATAGCACATTTGCCACACTTATGTTAGCAACGTTGAAACTACCATGATGTGTACCTTGGTACTTTTAAGCAAGGGTGCATGTGAAACCTCAGTGTAGGTTCTTGGTATTATATCCTGAAGGTGGAAAATTAATTTGATTATCATTCAGACAGACTCTTTGAATGTTCCTAACAAGCTTGTTAGTTTGCAAAAGCAAATTCCACTCCCTTTTCTCCACTGCTTTGTGTTTATACTCAACTATTGAGCCTGCCAAGGGGCAATAACAGAGCCCAGAAGAAGGTGAGTGCATGAACTCAAAGACATCCCCACACCCACATTTAGCACTTCTTTCATTGTCAGTGTGGTGCAGTTGATTGAAACTTCATTTTTAAGATTTATTTTTTTATTTATTTGAAAGAGTTACGGAGAGAGGTAGAGACAGAGAGAGAGGTCTTCCATCCACTGGTTCACCCCCCAGATGGCTGCAACGGCCGGAACTGGACCCATCTAAAGCCAGGAACCAGGAATTTCTTCCGGGTCTCCCACATGGGTGCAGGGGCCCAAGGACTTGTGCCATCTTCCACTGCTTTCCCAGGCCATAGCAGAGAGCTGGATCAAAAGAGGAGCATCCAGGACTACAACCGTTGCCCATATGGGATGCTGGCGCTTCAGGCCAGGACGTTAACCTGCTGCACCACAGTTCTGGCCGCTTGAATGAAACTTTAAAACAAAGGGACAAACTGTCCTTCTAGCAAATTTCTGGTACTTTCTCCTCCCATCATTAGTACTTCAATTCACTTGAGTTTTGTTTATGAACCATATTCATCCCTCTGAGTTAATCAGCTTTTTGAAATATGTACACAAGGGAAATTACAACTGTTGAGTTAAAAAAAATACAGAATTAAAAAAATACATCTTTCTACTCAGTTATATACTGGTTATGGTAACAGGACCAGAAGAGGTCACCTGAGTAGCAGCCAGAGTGCTCCCATTATCAGCTCAGTGTAAAAAATGGAGAATGGTTAGCAATGTTTGTAGCAAGGTGACAACTATTTTGTCTCTTAAATCTGAAAATCAATGTAAAATAGAACTTTTTTAGATGTTTTCCAAGGAACTCACTTTTATTACATGGCATGAAAGCATCAGAACATATGGATTACAAAGTCAGTCAGCCAGTCCATAACCACAGATGATTTGAGATGCCTGATCTATGATAATCCTCTGGATTTCCATATACCTGTAATAATAATGACTATAGCATGAACTTACACTTGCACAGTGCTTTATGTTTCTTAAGCACTCTAGTCTTATAGTAACCCTCTAATTATTTTTTATTTTTTTAAATGCTCACATAAGAACATTTATTTTTTATTTTTATTTTTAATTTGACAGACAGAGTTAGTGAGAGAGAGAGAGAGAGAGAGAGAGAGAGAAAGGTCTTCCTTCCATTGGTTCACCCCCCAAATGGCTGCTACGGCTGGAGCTATACTGATCCGAAGCCAGGAGCCAGGTGCTTCCTCCTGGTCTCCCACACGGGTGCAGGGCCCCAAGGACTTGGGCCATCCTCCACTGCCTTCCTGGGCCACAGCAGAGAGCTGGACTGGAAGAGGAGCAGCCAGGACTAGAACCTGGAGCCCATATGGGATTCTGGCACCGCAGGCAGAGGATTAGCCAAGTGAGCCACGGTGCTGGCCCAACCCTCTAATTATTAAGCTCTGCTTTGCACACTAGGAAATTAACCTCTAACAAGAATAAGTACATGACTCAATGTCACCCACCAAGTGTGAGGCAGACTCAGGAGCAGGGCCCTTAAGTCTGTTTCACCCCAAGAAAAGTTTTTCTTATCCTACCATAACTAGAAACCAACACTTCAAAGAAGACGTTTAAGAAAATCCAACCAAATAGTAATAAATGTGTTTTTTTTCCATTTTTCTAGGGCAAGGTTGAATGTAGTATTTAAAAATCATCTGCTGTTAATACATGAGTAACTCACATACCTTCTTTCCTGTATTCTGCATATGGGAAAATAGACATCTAACACTGTAAGTGCTATGTGTCAGCAGAGCCAGGGCTAGAGAGATGCCCAGTCTCTCAGCCCAGTGTCTTTGCTACTTGTCAGTGCTGCTGCTTTCATTAATTCATTCAACACATATTCACTGAATACCTGCTATGTACCAATGGCTCTCCTCTGTGTTGAGGACACAAACAAACACAAACTCAGCCCTCCTGCAGCTTACACTCTAGAGGGAACAGATGAATAAGTCTAAAAAATAAGTGAATTAAACATTATGTTAGACAGTAGTGACAGGTACCGTGGAAATAAAAAGAGAAAGGTGAGAAGGAAGAGAGCAAAGATGCAGCAGTTTTAAGGAATTGTGGTTGACATCACAGGGGAGGTCTTTGTTTGAATAGGCATATTTATACTACATTTAAGCAACGATAATTCACTTATTCAAAGTTTCTAAAACTGTCATGACCTTTGGCCAATGATGAAAATGCATTAGGAGCAGCGTCAGAGTTTACTACTCTTCACAGGAAGTAAGGTCTCTGAGACAAGAGGCTTGGAAGATTTGAATACCCTGGAAGACTTTTGCATCTTTTTCTCGCCATTGTCATGACTGACCCAAAGGGCAGAAACGAAGGAGACCAGATGCACCTCCTACGGTTAATTAACCCGCATTTATCCTGAGTCCCTAATACGCCCAGAGCTGCACTTGATTTGTGCAGAAAAGAAAACATTTGATCACTTCTCAGGAATTTACCATCTAGCTTGGCTGGTAAAACAAAACATACTTAAAGCATCCCAAGAGCCATCTGGGACTTGGGTGAGCAGTGCTTGAAGTAATAAGCAGCCATGCACACGTGGAGTTTGTTTATGGAAACCTGGTGCAAATTCGTTAACTGGTCAATTATTTTTAGGGATCCCGAGAATCTTTACTAACCCCAGAATTTTCCTACTAAGGAATTCTATTCTCTGTCAAGTAATAATATAACACACAGAGCATAGCATCCTTTCTATAGTAGCTAATTTGTGTGGGGAGAAAGTAAGAACAAGAGTGGGGGGGTGGGCATTTGACATGACAATTAACACACTGCTTGGTATGTCTGGATCCCACATTGGAATGCCTTGGTTCAAGCCTGGGTTTGCTACCAATTCTAGCTTTACACTAATGGACATCCTGGTAGGAAGCAGGTGATGGCTCAAGTGTTTGGATCCCCGCTCTCTTAATGGGAGATACAGATTGAGTTGTAGGCTCCTGCCTGCAGCCTGGAGCAACCCCTGTTGTTGTGGACATTTGAGGAGTGAATCTTACTCTCGTTCAAAAAAAAAAAAAAAAACTTTAAATTTTAAAAAAGTAAAGAGATGATCAAGAGACATTAGAAAAATAAAAACATCCTTCCTTAAATAGATTTGGTGCTACTTTAATTAACAGATACAAAGGCACGCTTCAGTAAGTGTTAACTACTTTTATTCTTTGGGCTAAAAGCATGTCAGTCTGGAATACTTGTATAACTCAAGGTAATGCTTTTTCCTCTGGGCTTGTGTTATGTGCCACAAAGAGAATGACTTACTGTGGATTTATAAAGAAGGTCTATAAAATTTTATTTTATCTTACTTAAAGCAAGAGTCAGGACACTCATCCCACCAGGTAGTAACAACTTTATATTCCATCAAAGTTGGTGGCAGCTTACAGAAGAAAATATGGCATTCTGTGGTGGGTAGCTTCATAAATGAAATGAGATGCATTATCCTCCTGGAGTAACTTTTTATATTTAAAAAAAAAAGTGAGAGGGAAAGGGAGAGACAGGGGGAAAAAGAAGAAAAAGAAGAAGGAGGAGGAAGAAAACAGGAGGAAGGAGAGGAAGAGGGGAGGAGAGGTAGGAAGAAGGGAAGAGAGAGGACAGAAAGAATGCTATGGAAGCTTGTCGTGGTAGACAATGCCTTTGAAACTACTGAAGTGAGATCGAGTTAGAAAAACTCAGAAATAAATGTTTAGTCCAACTCACAAAGTGACCACCCCCATAATCACTTTAAATTAATTAAAACTCCTTAAATTGTATGTGTAACAGGTTAGGCAGCCAAACATGAAAACATGATGAAGCTATGCCTACAGGAATGCTTGAGCAATGAGTTGTTCTAAACAGCAAAGCTAGAGTTGAGGCTTTATAACTTTAAGCATCTAAAGCTATTTTTATTTTAATTTTTTAGAGAAATGTTGTGCATCCACAATCTTCTAGCTCTGTTTTGGGAGCATTCATGCCCCTGTATTTCTACACCTTTCTGTAAATCTGATGTACCATTTTTGGAAGCAGGAACTGTGTTCCTCTCCCCTTTGCTTCATACAGAGTGGTGATCCATAACCTCTATGGGGTGACATACCAGTGTCCTTACTGTTATGAGTGCAGTGTCTTTGAAAGCATTCTCTCAATGAGAAGTCACAGTCATCATTATGAACGTCCATAACTTAGATTGTAATACACTGAGACTTGTAGCATTGTTTCCTTCTGTATTAAATGGACCCAGATGCTATGGGTTTTTAAATTTCTAGCTCAGTTTCTTTATTCCTTTCTTTCTTTTTTCAGAGTTTTAGCTATTTCTAATTTTCTGGGAGAACCAGACAAACTACACTTTTTCTCATATTTCTTGGCTTAGTAATAGGTTTCCAGTGAGACTCCCAGGAGTAAAAAGTATCCAATGAGTAAAAATAGGAATTTTAATGAAAAAATTTTGAGAACTCACTCCTAGCAACTCAACCCCACTCCTTTTGTAATTTTTTTTTTTGTTTCTAAATTATGTCTCAGAGATGAGGTTGTTGACTGTTATTTTGTTAGCTGATATGTTATGTTTTCCACTCCTAGAGACTGCTGTAGTTAAAGTAGATTTACAGGTTCCTGGAAATAAGTCTGTTGGCAGGTAAATGTTTCCTGGAATTCATGTATTCTGCAAAGGTGAAAGCTTATGATCACTAAGTAATGTGAAAATAGATCTCTGTAAAAATTAAGAGTGAGAGTAGGAGAGGGAGAAGGAAGAAGGGTTAGAGAATATGCAGGAGGCAGGGAAGGGTGGGAAGTATCACTATGTCCCTAAATCTGTACATACAAAATACTTTAAACCCATATAACTTAAATAAAATTTTTAAAAAATTTTTTTAAATCAACAGAAAAAAAGTCACATTTCAATACGACAGGATGTTAACCCATACACTAGGTATCATAAGTCTTCAGACTCTTAACAAAATTGCATTCATTGACCTTCAAGGATGTATGTGTTTAATATTTCTAAAGCATTTTTAAAACTTTAGGTAAAAAACATGGTAGAAATATAAGGGTTTTGGGTAACATTTGTAACTTTAAAAAACTCTACTTGTAATTCTACACACTTTAAGCCTCTTGTGGTTTTCATTTGCATTATCTTAAATATAAACTATTGTGAGATCTTGATCAATTAATCTGGAATACTAAATTCTCAAGTTGCATTTGGTCCTAACACTGACCTCTTGAATTCGCTTATCCTACATTTTATTCATTTTTTGTGTAAATGTCAGAGGCCACAGAAAAATAAACTCACATGCTGCCATTTGGTATAAAGCAAGAAGTCTAAACCAACATCATTAGTGTAGACAGTGTTTGTGGTAAGCACTGCAAATACTGAGTGTTCTTTAAAGTTAGAGAGAAAGGGCTTTTGCTCCCTTTATTGCCTCTTTTGACCATTTTAAATTTCCTTAGACTTATTAAAGTACAACAGATTCATAGTTAAGAAACTAAATCAATACTTCTAACATGAATTTAGCCTTGTTTCTCTAAGACATAAATTAAGGAACCAGACATTCCCATAAATGCGCATGTTTTTTCACAGCAATCACTTTTCTTTTTTTAAAGAGAAGAAGCTAGTGTAAGTTACAGAAGAGCCAGGATTTGTGTTTCTTCATCTTTAATATGAAATCAATTTGTAATGTGCAGCCAATATCTCTTATTTCAGACATGTATGAATTATAATTTAAAATTGTTTGTTACACAAATTAGTTGAAAAATCCAAATGCTACTTGAAAACTCACAGTGTTGGCTCTCTCTCCTCTATCCCCTACACATCAACTTTTTACAATTTCTCTTCCTAAATTCCTTTAGGGAAAAAAGCAGAGACAGTGTAAAAAGAAATCTCTTCCTGAATGATTGTATTTTTACCTGAAGATCATCTATTAATGGTTACTCTATATGATGTTAAATTGCTGTGAAATGCTGTGGAATTAGAGATGAGGCTTGTGGGGATAGAGAGAGAATAAATTAGGACTCAAGCAGGCAAAATCAATTCCTAACTCTTTGCCTACCCATGGCCATCTGAAGTGTGACTTAAAAGGTGCATCTGGGATTGTAATTTCAGTGAGGAAGACAGGAATAAGAAAATGGGTCTATTATGTGTCACAGTATAAAGGGCTTCTCTGGCCTTTTTTAGGAAAGGTGCACATTTTTAAAACATTCCCTCTTATGTAGAGCAAGGGAACATCCTAAAAGAGTTTGCAATTCTTAAGAAAGCGAGAAGAGAAGAAGCACGACCAATTCCTTTCAAAATGTTTTACATGTTCTCTACAATGCAGACAGGGAAAAATGAGTGAGCGCCCAAAAACTTTGAAGCAAAAGAGATAAAAACCAGAAAGAGAGGAAACCAAGCAGCATTGTAAGGAAACCAGATTTCATGCTAAGAGAAATTAAACTCAGCCCCAGTATAAGTTTTCTTTGGTTGCTGTAACAAATTACTGCTCTATCACTTAAGACAACACAGATTTGTTATCTGAAAGTCTAAAATTCATAAGTCCAAATTGGGCCTCATTGGCCAAAGGTAAAGGGGTCAGCAGAACTGTGCTGGCTGGAGGTTCTACAGGATACTCCCTTGTCCAGCCATTTCCAGTACAGGCCCTGTTCCTTCCACCTTCATAGTCAGTAGTGGCCAGTCAAGCCTGTGCCACACTGAATCATCCGGATTCCTCTGCCGTCCTCTACTACTTTGAAAGGAACTAGATCAGCAAAGTACCACAAACTAGGTAATGAACCCAAAAGGAACTTACTGCCTCGCCGTTCTGCAAGTTGCAAGTCTGAGACAAGGTGTCAGTAGGGTTGGTTTCTTCTAGGGACTCCACGGGAAGGGTCTGTCTCCCTAGGTTGTGGATGACTGTCTTTTCCCCATGCCTTCATTTTCCCTCTGGACTTGTCTGTGCCCAAATGGCCTCTTCTGTAAGGACATTTCAATATTGGGCTCAGCCTAATGACTTGATTTTACCTTGGTTACTCTGCAAAGGCTTTATTTCCAAATGTGGTGTCATTCTCAGGTACTGGGGCTTAGGACCTCCACACAGGAATCTGGGGAACGACACATTCAAAGCCTAGCAGGCAGCCCTGCTGGGATTACAACAGGGACTTGGATAGTCTAGGAGTATTGCACTATTTTAAGGTCATCTGATTAACAACCTTAACTTCATCTGCTACTTTAACTACACTTTTGCCACAGGCTTTGGGGATACAGACTTTAATATCTTTGGTGATGGGATAGGGGTGGTCATTATTCTGTCATACTCACTTGCCCCTTCCTCTTGTTTCTGTTTAATTTCAACTGTTTGTTAGGAAATCTGGTGTATTTGCTGTATGTTAACACCTCATATATTTTATATATATTATATTTTAGATATATAGAATATATATCAGATAACTGATAAAAGGGGACTATTAAAAGAAATTGCTGTTTTAGTGACAGTTGAAACAACAAGTAAATGTACAAAACCAACATATACTTTGGGTACAAGTAGATATTTTTACAAATTATAAAGAGAAACTATATATAGAAAGATTTTATATACAATATATATTTAATATTTTAAAATATTAAAACTTAAATATACACATAAGCCAAAAGCCCTAGGGGAGTACTTAATGTTTTGTATTGATACTACCACATCTGGAAATCAAATAATGTTGAAAAAATTTTATGGTGTCAATATATTACATATCTCTTAATAACAAATTAGCAACCAATTACATCAAAGTGGAAATGCTCTACTTATTGAACATTTCAATAACAATCCTATAGGGAAGGTAAACATTTTCTCAAATACCACAAGGCAGACAAAATCTATAACCATCCTAGAAAAAAAAGCTTTTTCAGAACTAAAAGTTCCATATAAGTTGAAAGTGCTGCAAATCACGTTTTCCCGTTTTCCTAGTCACATAGAAATGCTGTACCTCACATACAGTAATTTAAAAACCTAATTCCTGATAAATAATAATTTTACTGAAAGTAACTCATAAAGTGCTAGTAGTTCATAGGACTTGGAAATGTCTACAGAAACTGTGGTTTGGAGTTTAGAGTCAAACAAGAAAAAGAGAAATAGTTAAGAATAATTAAGACAAGAAACAAGAAAAATAGAAATATGTTAAGTATACCATGCATTGGATAGATAACTATATTCTAAATGCTACTACAAGATCAGGAGGAAGCATTTCCAAATGGACAAACTGGGGTTCAGTGTGACTTCCCAAGATCAAAAACCTGCAGGGTCTGAAGTAGAACTTGAACTCGGGTTTCTCTAATCCAAAGTCTAAGTTTTACTCCATATTCCTTCTCTGATTCAGAGAACCACTACACTGTGTGGATTTCTAGTCTCCTTATTAGTTAAAAAATAATAAAAAATACTTTTAATAGGAGTATATAACTCTATACCATATATTAAAATTAAGAATTGTCTTTACAATACCTAGCTTCAATGTCAATGGCTATATATTGAACCTCATCATTTTAGGCAATATATTTTAAAAGAAAGTGCAAATCAATGTGTTTATATGTTCATTTCTAAGAGTTGTCTCTTAATTGTGAATTTTCATAACTAAGGATTTTTGTTGTCATTAAGACAGATAATACTTTATGGGGTGCTTTACTTTTTCTGTTGTGTTGTCCATTGGATTTTCTTAGTAAGTCCTCTGCACTAAGAAAAGAAACCACAGGAAGTCTCATTTTGAGCCTGGAGTTGAGGTTTACAAAGATGCTCTAAAATGGTCAGGAGGCTTGCTGCCTGACATGTCCTCAGCCATAAGGTATTCCAGGTGTTGCAAAGTCAGTAATTTGGATCATTTAAAAGGGGTAGGGGATGACTTACCACTTAAAATGCCAATCAAGATGCCCACGTCCAATATTAGGGTAACTAGCTTGATCCTGACGTCCTGTCCTGACTCCAGGTTCCTGTTAATGCAGACTCTGAAAGGTTGGTGATGACTCAAGTATCTGGATCCCTGCCAGCCAGATAGGAGACCTGAACTGAGTTCACAGCTCCTGGTTTCAGTCTCTACTCAGACCCAGCTGTCATATAAATTTGAAGAGTGTATCAGTAGAAGGGAGCACTGGCTCTTTTTCCCTCTCTCTCTCTCTCTCTCTCTCGACCTCTCTTTCCTTCTCTCTCCCTCTCTCCTTTATTTCCCTTCCTTCCTTCCTCTCTCTCAAATGAAAAGATTAAAGATAAATACACCTATGCTTTAGACCTAAGTAAGCCTACCCCACTCATTGAATGTAGGACAATTTTCATAATTGATGTGTTATATGACTACCATATTAATTTTCCAGGATTAACTTTTTTCCTCTTCTTTTTGACAAACAAAAATTATGTATATTTGATGTATAAAAAATTTGATGTACAAAATGAGAACACTGCAGATTTCAAGTGTACAATACAATACTCTTAACTATTATACTACTGCTATACATTGTATCTCTAGAATTTATCTGTGTAACTGAATCTTTCTTAGTCAAGGAATACCAAGTTTCAGTATTAATGTTTCTTGCCATATTGGCTCTTCAAATAGTAGATCAACATCAGAAGTATATTTTTTGAAAAGTGTGATCATTCAGTGATAAATCAATTTATGACCCAGAAACCATAATCAGGATATTATTTTAAAATAATGGGGAATTTTTCAAATATAAAAATTAAACTAGGCAGATTGCTCCTGTAATAGTTGTTGATGATAATCAAACTTATTTTACTGAATAACAAAGGAGCCTTTTATTTTATTAAAGATTTATTTATTTATTTGAAAGTCAGAGAGAGAGAAGAGGCAGAGAGAGCAGAGAGGTCTTCCACCTGCTGGTTCACTCCCCAATTGGCCGCAATGGCTGTAGCTGTGCCAATCCGAAGCCAGGAACCAGGAGCTTCCTCCAGGTCTCCTACAGAGGTGCAGGGGCCCAAGCTCTTGGGCAAACTTCCACTTAGTAGAAAGCTGGATCTAGAGTGGAGCAGCTGGATCTTGAACCGACACCCACATGGGATGCCATCAGTGCAGGTGGCAGCTTAACCTGCTATGCTACAGTGCCGGCCCAACAAAGGAGCCTGTTTAATACAATTATTTGTTGACAGGGCTGTAATCACAATTCCAATCCTCTGCAGAACAAATTTTAAGAAGAGAGATCATCTTCCCTTGCACGTGTGTTTTCTAGGTTTGCAAAAAGAGGGAAGGGAAGAAGAATTCGTAACCTGCAATTAACCTGCTGTATTTGCACACTTCTCATTAATCAGATAACTTTCCATTGTAACTGATAAAATGAATGTATGGGGCAGTGCGTCCTCATTAGTACTGGCTGGCTTGTTTCTGCTTTTTGTTTCCTACTAAAAATTAGCTGATAGAGGTATCACCTATCGTGAATTGCATCTTGTTGTAGGTGCTGTAAAAGGAACCACTACCCTCTTCCTTGGGAGCATCGTCCATATTACTGGAGCATGGTATTTACTGAATTGAGGAGGCTGAACTCTGGAAAAATAAGGTCACATATATTTTGTAGTCCATTTATATGCATGGATATGAAATATGCATTGCCTTAGATATTAGGAGAAAAGGCTCTTTTTAATAGAACCAAAGAGAAAAACGAGGTATTTTCTTTCCAAAAATATCCATGCCCTGTGTGTCATTACACAATAATGACTGACAGCTGCCCAGAGGGGTTTAGCCTCAGGAAAGGCTAATAAATAGTTGGAAGAAAAGTAGCTCATTAGGAGTTAGAAAGAAATGACTTTTTATATCCTACAGCTAAATCTGTGACAAATATGATTATTGGCCTTACATTTTCCAAATGGTCTCCCTTCTTTCATTACAGAACAGGAATACACATTGTGCAAGTCAGCATCTCAGAGATCACTGCTGGAGTGGACTGCTACCTGTAAATAGCGTGGTTACTCACAAATGCACCGACTTCAAGAACAGTATTTCAATCGCAGTCATTCCCTCCTTTTACTTGAAGGTCATGTTCTTAAAAATCCCTGTGGGAGTAAAATTGCAAATCGAAAAACCATCATAGTAGAAAAAAATGAGGTTGGAGGTTTCAGTCAGGAAGGAACCTGGAAGAATCCCTTACACTTTTCACTCACTCAATATGTGTGTATAGTGTGTCCCAAATGAGAACAGTTAACAAAGATACTTTACTAATTCTAAAATTTGCAGTAATGAGTACCATAATTTCTACCTGTCTTCCCTAAACTGATTTCTCAGGCTCTGTTTTCCCAATGACTTCACTGTCCTAAATTTTGTCCTGCATTATTACACACAACATCCATGCTTCTGTTCCGTTGGGCCATGCAAATGTTCATCTCATTTGTAATTTGATGATGCCTTCTCAGTATAAAGAGAATGGCTTGATAATAAAATCAACACATATTTCAGTATGTAAATGCTCAGGAAAGACTCCAATAAGAAGACAAAAATGTTTCCCAAATGCTCTTCAAGGGGTAATATCTGCTCCAAGAACCTGAATTTAGACTTGAGGTAAGCAAAAATGTCTCACTGCTTATATCTGTATGACCCACTAGTTTAAGAATGGTTTTTGCATTTTCAAATGGTTTGAGAACACTTTTGAAATGAATATCATTCTGTCACATGGAAAATTGTATGATATTCACATTTCAGTGCCCAAAATTCAACTTAATTGAAACATAGGTGCACTCCTTCATTTATGGATTGCTGTGACTGCCCAATTCATTCATTTCTGAATCATCTACAACTGCAGAATTCAGTACTGGTGACACAGACTGAAGTCTCTATAATAAGAGGACCTAAAATGTCACAGCAAGTGGAATTAAAGGTTTATTTTGGTGCAAAAAAAATTTGAAAATGATGCATATGAGGTCTTCAAAAAGTGCATGGACAATGTGTATTATGAAAAAACTTTCCATGGATTTTTAGTATTTTGCACCAAAATAAGCATACCTTTTAATTGTTTTTCTACAAATTTTTTGAAGTACAAACTTCTTGAAGTACTCTTGACATATATGTATCAGCAAAGTAATATGTGCTATGGCCAGCGCTGTGGCATAGCCGGTAAAGCCACCACCTGCAGTGTCAGCATCCCATATGGGTGCCGGTTTGAGTCCCGGCTGCTCCACTTCTGATCCGGCTCTCTGCTATGGCCTGGGAAAGCAGTACAAGATGGCCCAAGTCCTTGGGCCCCTGCACCCACATGGGAGACCTGGAGGAAGCTCCTGGTTCCTGGCTTCAGATCGGTGCAGCTCCAGCCATTGCAGCCAACTGGAGAGTGAACCAGCAGATGGAAGACCTCTCTCTGCTCTCTCCTTCTCGCTGTGTAGCTCTGACTTTCAAATAAAAAATAAATCTTTAAAAAAAAAATATGTGATGTGAACCTGGCTGTAATTCTAATTTGTACTCATTAGGGGATAAGGAATATGTCTCATTGGGCACTGCTCTTCATGGGTGGGGGTGTTCCAATCCAGGCCATTGCACCGTGGGCTAGTATTACTTTCTAGCAGTAGAACTCATGTGACGGTGGCAGTTAATTTTCAAGATTTATTTGTAGTTACTGATCACTCATAGTTGAAGTGTAAGGTCTTTATTGATATCTACAAAGTCCTTTTTTCCTTGTAACTACTGACGTATTCCATGGAATGCGGAAATGTAAGAAAGTTCATCACTCAGCTGACCCTACAGAATTCGTAAGGCATTTGGGAATGTCTGGGAGTGGCTTCATCCTCTCTTGGTGGGAAGATTTACTCCGACGTCCTAGATTTTGGTGGGAAGAAAACTGCCATTTTGAATACACAGAATCCCTTATGCTCCTCTCTAGCTTCCCTCCTTCCATCACACAGACTTCTTGTAAGTCGCTGGACAAAGTTCTTTCACTATCCAGTGCTTTTATATGGGCCATTCTTTGCTTGAAGGGCTTTCTCATGCCCCTCCCATCCATCTAGTAAATGTGCATTGTCACCATTCTGAGCTTTCCTGCTCTTGTCTGGAAATGGTTTGAGTGTTTCCCCAAAGGCTCATGTGCCTGCTTGGTCTCCATTATGGCATTATTGAGTGGTAGAGCTCATAACAGATGAGACATCATAGAAGGTAATGAGTTCATGAGGTCATGGCCCTCATGATGGTCTCATGAAGTGAGTTAGTTCTCATGAGAGTGGGTTTTATAAAGCAAGGCCACCCCCTGAACATGGCCTCTTCTGCATGCAAATAATTCCCCTTCTGCTGCTCCAGCATATTGTCAAGTGGCCAGGGGGCCCTCACCAGGACATGGACCAGCACCATGCTCTTCAAACTCCAGAAATATAGCTAAATAACTCTTTTCTTTAAAAAGTAGCCAGTCTCAGCTATGTAGTTATTGTAACAAAAAGAGGCTAAGATACTTCCTTTATGCCTCCTTTGTCATAGATATCTATTCATTCACTTAACAACATTTTAAAGACCATATTCTATATGCAAGACACTTCTCTTAAGCTTATTATCACTTGTAATATTATCAGGAAACAGAAGAACTACAATTTCAGTGCTTTCTCAACTTGGATCTTGCACATCACCCAATTCTCATCTTCTTGAAAAGAAACACAAAGTGCTCAACACTCATGTTTAACATAATGCTTTAATCTTCATTGTATTAAAATTATTTTTCAAAGGTTATACTTTAATAATATTTAAAATACCACCTATTAATACATTTATCCCTACAACATATAAATTACTACATTTCTTGTAGTTTTTAGGAAAGTTATATATTACTACAGAAAGCACTATAGAATTTAGGGGGTGTTCTGGTCAGATTACTGCTCCCCCTCCCTGCCTTTGAGATTCACAGAGTCCCTGTGCTTGGTGAAGATATGCCTTTACTTGAAGGTTTATTCTGATGGAACAGGCAGACTGTGTCCAGGCCTAGGGTGTTCTCTTCTCTCTCTGTGCCCAGAGAAAATACCCTATGTGTCCATGACAAAACAGAATATTTCTAGGAGTGAAGAGAAGCAGGCCAACAAGGAGTGGAGCTGGGAACCATTCAGCCATGTGGAGTCATAAACCAATGAACACTGGCTCTAACTTGGTTCCTCTCTTTTTCCAATGGGGGAAGCGATATGGCTTCAAATAAGACCCAGAGGAACTAGGAAGAAGAGAGCAACTGATACAAGAAAAGCATCTACTGAAAATACAACTTAAATTTGCGCACATAAAGATCTATAAAATGCACAGAAACACAATAATCCATTGGATATTCAATGTTATCCATTGGCAGAATGTTTTTGATGTAATGAAGTTCTGGAATACAGTTCTAGCCAGCAAGTATTTCAAAAACAAGTGTTATTACAGCATATTGATGCATCCCAAATTCTAACACACAGCAGAGTCACCAATATTCTCTGGGGTAGGGGTGGGGAGGCTAGTGATGAAGTGTCAAATCAGCTCTCCCCAAAGTCTATTCCAACAGATCCTGCTTACACCAAAGGGAATGCATTTATCTATGCATAGCAGCTATTCTTTATCCTCATTTTCCTATCAAATGTTTAAAATAAACAAGGTAACACTACTGAAGTCCCTTATGAAGCATTTCTATAAACCAACAATTTCCTTTCTAAAGAGAAAGAAGTGTGAACCTTTGATTCAGCAGTTACGATGCTGCTTGAGATGCCTACATTCCATAGTGGAGTGCCTGTGTTCAAATCCCTCCTCCACCCCCAATTCCAGCCTCCTGATAAAGCCATCCTGGGAGGCAGTGGGTAATGACAGTTCAAGTAGTTGGGTCCCTGAAACCTCCATGAAAGACACAGATGAAGTTCCTGACTCCTGGATTTGGCCTGGCCCAGTTCTGTTGCAGCCATTTGAAGAGTGAACCAGCAGATAGATGCATTCTCTCTCTCTCTCTCTCTCTCTCTCTCTCTCTCTCTCTCTCTCTGTCTTTCAAATAATTTAAGTAAATGATAATGTTTTTAAATAAAGAAAAATAATTAAAGCTACATATTTGCAACTAATTTTTTACATATGTATTTTACAGCTTTTGGTTGAAATCTGTTTATGAAGTATCAACTATCAATTATCTTCTTCCATCAGAAAGTCTCTTTTCCTTAAACTACCAGGAGTATTTTGGCATTATCTAATAGATACATTAAATATGGAACACCAATGGACGTATTTTTATTTGTTGATTCTTTTGAAAACTGAAGCTTTGTTATCTGATTTTTCCTTCAGGAAAAAAAAAAGTTGTCTCTTATTGGACTTGTGACTAGCTGTTCTACTTTATTATTATTTAAACACATACAGTGTGTTTATGTGAGAGAGAATAAGGAAATATATATATATATATAAAGAAAAAGTTCTGAACTTTACTAGTAAGTAAAGTTCTCTGTAGCCACTTTCTCTATAAGCAAAATAAATTTGGCATATATTTTTCTACATAAAATTTCTCTTTGGAGGCATAGCATTAACTTATTCACAAGTTCTTTTTATAACTTATGAGCTTCTTTAGGGTGTGACAGCCTCCAAAGATCAGGAATGAGGGTGACTATGGTTGGGAATAGACTTGTACGAAGACAGAGTGACAGTTTATGGAGGGGAGGGATCAGAGGAGACAGTGGAGTAAAAGACAAAAGATTCTCCTGCCATCTCATTAGGAAGAGTGAGTAGCTGTTGTCTTAGCTGGAGTAGATAAAGGCTAAGCTGGTACAACAAAGAAAAGTGCAGAATAGAAGTTTATTTCTTTCATTACATAAAATGAAGCAACCTTATTCCATGAAGTCATTCAGGGACATGAATTCTTCTCTGGAGCCCTTAGAATTTACATGGTTAAAGCTAAATTCACCCCTAGGCAATTACTTGTAGAAGCTGTTCTTGGTACATCCATTCACCTTTCACTGAGAAAACTGAATTCATGGCCACATCTAGCCACAAGGAGTCTAGAAAATATGGTCTCTAGTGGGCAATTATGTACCCAGACACATAATTGCAGTGGAAGAAGAGAATAACACTGGGAGGAAACCAGCACGCTGCTGTGTGGAACTGAGTTGTTAAGGCAGGCCACAACATTTCTAAGATGTTTGTACTGCCTCAGATTTCCTCAGACATTGAAAAGCATTGTTAAGTGCCAGCTTCTTGGCCTTCTCTCATATCTTGATCCAGACAGGTCTTATCCCTTGTGAGTTCCATTTAGTTTCATTGTTGATTCTTAGGTGACTAACTCAGGGCATATATTTACTTTCCTAAATTAAAATGTGCTGAAGAAACACACACACACACATACTTTTTATTATTTTCCAATAAGTACACAAATACCTCTTTTAAGTAAATGGAGAGCACCTGGCTGCTGCCAAATCAGGATCGGGAATACTGTCAGTTGCTCATTTGAGCACTTTCTTATGGGTTCCCTATACTGTTATCTGTTTCTTAAATTGTAATTCCAAATCTTGAAGGAAGAAATTAAGTTACTGGACCTGTTACTCTTCACCCTAGAGATCTGTATGTACTAGGCCACTTAATAAAACTCTTTTACTAATTAGATTGAGGCCATATCCCATCAAACAATACCCTAAACTTCACATTCTTGAAATGTGAGAGCTTCCTATAATGAACAGTCTGCCCAGGCAGGACAAATGTACACCTTGTGCCAAAGTGAGGAAGTCTGTGGTAGATCTAGGCATTGCTTTGATGCCCCACCTTCTTTTCAGATTCCCAATGAGAAACAGAAAAAACTAAACTACTAAATACTTTGGTGACTTTGGTTCATTCTACCAGGATCACATTAAATACTTGTATGGTCATGCAAAATTAAATTTTTAGCACCATAGGATTACGAAATATCTTCATTTTCAAAATGATGTTGACCTTTGTCAGCTGACATATTTGTCATGATTCCCCAAAGAAGAAAAACCAACAGAAATTTAGATAGACAGATAGGTAGATAGACAGACAGACAGACAGACGGAGATATCAGATACAAACATATGTATCTGAGGCTGAGAGTTCCCAATATCTCAAACTAGTGACCAGAGCTGATGGTTTACGTTCCAATTCAAGTATAATTCTCAAAGTAGGAGAAGACAGGCAGAGAGAGTTAATTTCCTCTTATTCAGCCTTCTTATTCTATTTGGGCCTTCAGTGGACTAGTAGTATCTATGCACATTGAGGAGGGCAATCCTGTTTTACTCACTCCTCTGATTGAAATGTTAATCTCACCCAGAAACACCCTCAGTGACACATCCAGAACAATGTTTGCCAAATGTCTGTGCACCTCTGGCTCAGCCAAGTTGATACACAGAATCAGCCATTACAACTGATTACTACCCTTATTCTCTCTTAGTAAAAGCTCTGAATCAGATCAAGTATGACAAAACATCAAGTACATAATGAGAAAAATTGTTCTGCTTTTTTTTTTTAATTTCTAAAGGACTGGAATTTGGCACTTCAGTTTAAGTCTGACTCGAGATATATTTTAAGGAAACAACCACACTCCAAGCAGAATTAATATGAGTCGCTCAGAACTACTTACCAGGAATAGAGTATATAGTCACTCTGACAGAGAATATGTAGTAATTTAAGGAGATCTCTTGGGAAAACTGGATTTCAGCAAGCAGAAGTATGAAACAAGATTCCTATCTTACACCTTTTACAAAAATCCACTTACAATGGATCAGGGGTCTAAATCTAAGACCTGGGCTGGCATTGTGGCGTAGCGCATAAAGCCGCCGCCTGCAGTGCTGGCATCCCATATGGGCGCCGGTTCAAGACCCAGCTGCTCCTCTTCCAATCCAGCTCTCTGCTATGGCCTGGGAAAGCAGTAGAAGATGGCCCAAGTCCTTGGACCCCTGCACCCCTGTGGGAGACCTGGAAGAAGCTCCTGGCTCCTGACTTCAGATCAGCACAGCTCTGGCCATTGCGGCCAGTTGAGGAGTAAACCAGCAGATGGAAGACCTACCTCTCCCTCTCCCTCTCCCTCTCCCTCTCCCTCTCTCTCTCTCTCTCTGACTCTCAACTCTGTAACTTTGACTTTCAAGTAAAGTGAATAAATCTTTAAAAATAAATAAATAAATCTAAGACCTGAAGCCATCAAATTACTAGAGGAAAACATGGAAACACTGCAAGACATTGTCATAGGCAAGGATTTCTTTTTATATATATATATAGATTTATTTATTTATTTGAAAGACAGAGTTATAGAGAGAGGTGAAGACAGAGAGAGAGGTATTCCATCTGCTGGTTCACTCCCCAGATGGCCACAACGCTCGGAGCTGTGCCGATCTGAAGGCAGGAGCCAGGAGCTTCTTCCAGGTCTCCCACATGGGTACAGGGGCCCAAGGACTTTGGCCATCTTCTACTCTTTCGCAGGCCATAGCAGAGAGCTGGATCAGAAGAGGAGCTGCTGGGACTAAACTGGCACCCATATGGGATGCTGGCGCTTCAGACCAGGGCTTTAACCTGTTGTGCCACAGCACCAGTCCCAGGCAAGGACTTCTTGGGTAAGACCCAGAAGCATAGATAATAAAGGCAAAATAAATAAATGGAATTGCATCAAGCTCAGAAGTTTCTGCACAGCAAAGGAAACACTCAACAAGGTAAAGAGGCAACTGATAGATGAGAGAAAATAAGCACAAATCATACATCTGATATAGGATTAATATCCAAGGTATATAATGAGCTCAAGAAACTCAACAACAACAGAATAAGCAATTTGGTTAAGAAATAGGCTAAGGATATAAACAGGCATTTTGCAAAGGATGAAACACAAATGGCCAGCAGATGTTCAAGATCTGTAGCCATCAAGGAAATGCAAATAAGCACCATAATGAAGTTTTTACTTTACCATAGTTAGAATGACTATCATCCAAAACTCAAAAAATAACAAATTCTAGTAAGGATGTGAGGATAACACACCCTAAAGCACTACTGGTGGGAATGTAAACTAATACATTATGGAAAACAGTATGACGATTCCTCAGAAATCTGAATATAGATCTACAATATGATACAATAATTCAACTCATGGGAATTTACCCAAAGGAAATGAAAGCAGCATATGAAAGAGTTATCTGTACCCCCATGTTTAAAGGAGTTCAATTCACAATAGCTAAGATATGGAATCAACCAAGGTGTTCATCAGCTGATAACTGAATAAAAAAATTGTGGTATATACATACAATGGAATACTACTCAACCATAAAAAAGAATGAAATCCTGTCTTTCATAACAAAATAAATGCAACTACAGATCATTATGCTTAATGAAATAAGCCAGTCCCCAAAAGATAAATATCATATGTTTTCCCTGATTTGTGGTAACTAATATATAGAATACAAAAATAGTAATGTATATGAACAAAATTTACATTTTGAGATTTGATTATTGTTTATAACCCTTGTCTATACTCTTGGGGAACAGTGATTTTTCTACTTAATACTTGTTGAAATATTTATTTAGTGAGGGGATTAAGCTTGTGATTATAAAGAAAATTCAAAGTATGTCATTATAAAAATTAAAAAAATGGAGGAGTGAGGGTGGGAGTGAGGGAAGGAGGGAGGATACATGTTGGGAAGTATTATGCTTTTAAAAATGAATATATAGGAGGCAGCACTGTGGCGTAGGGGGTAAAGTCACTGCCTGAAGTGCCAGCATCCCATGTGAATGCCAGTTCAAGTTCCTGCTGCTCGACTTCCGATCCAGCTCTCTGCTATGGCCTAGGAAAGCAGTAGAAGATGGTCTAAGTCCTTAGTACCCTGTACCTACGTGAGAGACCCAGAAGAAGCTCCTGGCTCCTGACTTTGAATCAGCCAGCTCCGGCCACTGAGGCCATCTGGGAAGTTAACCAGTGGATGGAAGACCTCTCTCTCTCTCTCTCTCTCTGCCTCTGCCTCTGCCTCACTGTAACTCTGCCTTTCAAATAAAACAAATAAATCTTTTTAAAAACTGAATATATGAAATACATAAAATTCATTCCTTATTTTATATAAATTTATAGAAAGTTTTTTTTAAAAAAATCTTGTGTTAAATTAGGCAGTGGCCTTTTCCCTCTGAGTAGTTTACACAAAGTATTAAAGACTTGCAGAGATACTCAGATAATTATGCTATGAAGTTGAAATTTAAAAATAAAACCTATAACTAGATTTTGCTCTTATTGTGTAAGCTGCAGGCTTTTAGGCTGTCTGCATCTCTTGAAGTGATATATAAAATCTGATAATGACTTAGATAGTATACACAGGCCAGAGACAATCAGCTAAGACAATTATGGCACAACACTGAATTTCTTCTATTCCAACTGGCTATTTTAATTGATCAGATAAGCCCGGTAATTAAGCAATTTATACTTAATTTGTGCTGGGAACATACAATTTCAACAGGCTTGCAGCATCATTATTCTCTCTTAAAGTTTTTGGGAAATTGAAAGGTTGACATTTTCACAGCCTTACCACGGACACCAAATCGTCAAACACTGCTAGAATCTGCCCTTCCTGGTGTCGCACTGGCGTCCCTGACTTTCAAATACAGAATAGAAAAACTTAGCGACTTTTTGCTCTCACTCCTTCAGGCTCACAGTATAAAGCTGAATATGAGGAAAGAAAAACCTATAACATATTCTTTAGGTAAAGAGACAGAATGTGTATCATTAACTGACCATTTTTAGTATTAGTGAATGGTTTGCAGTGTGACTTCCAAAGATACCACAGTTTTAGTGGGCATTAAGTAGCTAAGATAATATCAGAAGGGAACCTGGCATGCCAGGCTGTGAACTTGAGATTTCTATCTGTCTTCCTCATCTAGTGTCTTTGTACATGTAATGGTTCTTGTTGGGGGTGTTCTCATGTAATCTGCTGACTGATTCCAAGGGCTTCACTTAAATGAGCTGTTACTACTGAGAAGTCTACCAACAGGGAGAAAGCAGATACGTGGGCTTTGATCATTCCATCTGGGTTTTCACATTACAAATCATTCCAAACGAGATGCCAGGCCCTGCCATACTCTCCATCAGCCCCTGGACCAAGGCAGCGGGCAAAGTGTTTCTAAGGACTGTCGGCTTGTAGTTGATACAGGAAAAGCGTCCTTGTCAGGACTGGTAATGCAAGCAGACAAGTGGATGTTTGTTTTAGATCATTCACTCTGACAAGACTGTGGATTTGGAGTTGCTGCAACTATGGGTTTTAAGGGAAGTACTGAAAGTGGCTGCAGGCAGATAAACTCCCTAAAGGGGACTTCTAGGGAGAAAGGCCAATATCCTGATGAAAAGTCTTCTTGAATTTATCCTTGGTTAGCACTGAGTTTACAAAAACTAAAGTGAAATCAAAGTGTATTTCCTGGACTTGACGCAACATAGCCATGACAATTCCCTGTGTTTCTAAGGAAAGAGGAGGGAGTGATCTTCAACTCCAAGTATATTATAAATGCCATAGCAAAATTAAGTCAGAAAAAGAAGCATTAGACAAAGTGCAGTGTGTTAGGGACAGATGACAAGGTACAGGTGCGGGTTTTTTGTTGTTGTTGCTGTTCACACAAGTAGGAATGAGAGCTTGCTCATATTTCAGTGTTTGAATTTTTACAATTTTTGTTGAAAGAATTAATGAGACAAAAGACTCAGGAAAAAGCACTGAAGTATTTCTTGGTCAGCTGGTGGCACACATTGCGGAAGGAAGATAAATGGGTTCTGAGTTTGAAAAGCAATTATTCTGCAGAAAGGATACAGCCATCCCTCCCCTTAGTGTGATGAACAGTGTGTTTACTATAAAATGCTAATTAGCCCTGAAAATTATTAATGTAATCATTGTTCATCTAAAGACATAAATCTGACAGTTCCTAAAGACAGGGCATTGCTCATTTTAAAGAAGCCAGCTTAAAACACTTTTTTTTCTTGCTGATTTGCTTATTTTAAACTAAATCACTCTTAAAAGGAAGGAGAAAATAAAATATCACCAAGTTGCCAGTCATTTGAAGAGTACAAGGATGCTTGGAGCTAAAATAAGAGGTTCTGAAACACGCTGACACTTGTGATCATAAGTCAGACATTATTTTTAGGCCTAACAAAAGTAGATCACGGATTTAAAGGTATGTGCTGTGAATGCCTTATTTAATCTCTGATAGGGTATCTTATTTGTAGTCCCATCTGGATGAATTTTTGGCAAAGAATAAAATGAAAAATGGTGTTGCTTTGTTTCCTCCATAAAGAAAATTTTAGAGGGAAGTCTACTTATTTGTATTGCTTACAGACTTTCACAATTTTGTGTCCTCAAGGCAATGTTGCTATCTTGTTTAAAAAAAAAATGTCTTTACTTCCTTCTTAGACTATGAAAGTATCCCTTTAGTTGGCTGAAGTAAATAAAATTATCTTGCCACAAAGATGAAAAACATATTAGCAATTTACCAATCATAGGGAAGGATGTTTGGCACAGGAGTTAGGTCACCACTTGGAACACCTGCATCTCCTGAGTACCTGGTTCAAGTCCTGGTTCTCTGCTTTTGAACAAGCCTCTGGCTAATGTGCACCCTGGGAAGTTGCAGGTGATGGTTCAAGTACTTGGCTATTTTGGGAATTTGGAGAGTGAACAAAAAAAGGATGGAATATCTACCTCTGTCTCTCTTTTATTTGTCTCTCTGACTTTCAAATAAATACAAATAAATAAATAAAACTTTTTTATAAAAGAAAGAGATACTGCTTGGGACACTTGAATCCCAGTGCCTGGGTTCAAGTCCCTGCTCTGTTGTCTATTCCAGGTTCCTGCCAATGCATACCCCCAAAAGCAGCAGGTGATGCCTCCCATAGCTAGGTCTCTGCCATCCATATGGGAGGCCAGGTTAAGTTCTAGGCTCCTGGCTTTAGCTGGGCCCACCTGTATGCTGTAGGCATTTGGGGAGTGAACCAGCAGATACATGAGAAAGACACATCTCTCTCCATCTCTCTCTCTCTCTCTCTCTCTCTCTCTCTGTCTGCCCTTTAAATAAAATGAAAATAAATAGATTTTTAAGCTACTATTATAATAAATACATGGATTATACCACAAGAAAACTCAATAAAATGAAAAGGTAAAAACATATTGTGAAAAAGAGAACTTGGCAATATGTATGAAAAACATTAGGATCACACATAAAAGACACTGAGAGTTTAGATAGAAAACACAGATAGACAAATATATAACAAAGGTATCAGCTTCACTAGTCACCAAAAAGTATGACTTCTAGAAATAAGAAACCCTTTTTCTCTATAAGATAGTGAACTCTTCAAATACACTCAATATTTTTTGAGATTTATTTATTTGCAAGGAAGAGGAACAGAGACAGAAAGGCACAGAGAATGAGAGAAAGAGAATTTTCCATCCACAGGTTCATTCCCCAAATGGCTGCTATGCCACAATCTGGGCCAGGTTGAACTCTGAATCTAGGTACCCCATTCAGCTCTCCCACATAAGTAGCAGCACCCTAGCTCTTGGGCCATCACCTGCTGCCTTCCGAGGCACATTAGCAGGGAGCTGGATCAGAAGCAGAGCAGCAAGGATT
This sequence comes from Sylvilagus floridanus, assembly GCA_949820135.1. Taxonomy (NCBI): domain Eukaryota; kingdom Metazoa; phylum Chordata; class Mammalia; order Lagomorpha; family Leporidae; genus Sylvilagus; species Sylvilagus floridanus. The sequence goes on from OX463226.1 coordinate 109,606,452, forward strand.
CAAACCAGCATTCTATATGAGATGCCAGCATTTCAAGAGGCAGAATAACCTGCTACACTACAATGCTAGCCCCTATACTCAACATTTTTTAAGGATATACTAGAATCGTTACTTACAGAATGGTAAAACTCTGTTGCTTTCTAGTCAGAAATTTATCAGTAAATGTAGACTCAGGCAGCTCATGCTGTTTGCTGTGGTCTCAATATTTGGGTACCACCAAAATTCATTTGTTGAATTCTAATCCCTAATGGGAGAATTTTGGAGATGGAGCCTTTGGGAGATGATTAGGCCACGAGCACAGAGACTTTACAAATGGGGTTAGTGCCCTAAAAGACACCTCTTCATTCCTCTTACCATGGAAGAACACTCAAAACAGGTACCATCCATGAAAGCAAGTCCTTATCAGACTGTAAATCTGCCAGCACTCTGATCCTGGACTTCAGCCTCCAGAACTGTGAACATCTGTTTCTTGTTTGTAAGCCACCCAGTTGACAGCATTTTGTTATAGCAGCCCAAATGAGTAAAACATCCTGTGTTCAAATAATTCCCATAAAGTATATGTACCCTAAAGAAATAATACAATTTATATAAAAAAGAAATCTTTTAAAATGTTCCACTTTTATCTAACATTGAAAAAATTGGAACCAGCCTAAATACTAAAGGACTTGAATAAATTAGTTTTTCTCATCCTTGTGGTAGAATATTAAGCTACCTTCTAAAATTGTTGTTTGGATTTTTGCTTACTTAAAAATAATATATTTCATAATGTAATATAGAAAGTTAAATAAAAGGGAAATAGAATATTTATATGCAATACAATCCCAATTATAGATCCATATTAAGAGAAAAATATTACAAGCAAAATACAGGAAAATGTCAATAGTTATTTCTGTGTGGTATATATATGGTTGATTTTGACTCACATTTTCATACATTTTCCAAAGTTCCTACAGAGAATACAAATAACTTTTACATTTAAAAAGTTATTAATGCTCAACAGGCTAATCCTCCGCCTTGCGGCGCGGGCACACCGGGTTCTAGTCCTGGTTGGGGCGCCAGATTCTGTCCCAGTTGCCCCTCTTCCAGGCCAGCTCTCTGCTGTGGCCCGGGAGTGCAGTGGAGGATGGCCCAAGTGCTTGGGCCCTGCACCCCATGGGATACCAGGCACCTGGCACCTGGCTCCTGCCATCGGATGAGCATGGTGCGCCGGCCGCGGCAGCCAATGGAGGGTGAACCAACGGCAAAGAATACCTTTCTCTCTGTCTCTCTCTCTCACTGTCCACTCTGCCTGTCAAAAAAAAAAAGTTATTAATGCAAGAAGATCTAAACTAAAAGTATCATTGAGATGGATAATTTGAGACAATCTCAATTTTTGTCAGCAAGAAGCTCCACTAGTAGTGATCTATTTTCTTTAAAAAATTATTTATTTATTTATTTATTTATTTATTTATTTGAAAGGCAGAGTTACAGAGAGGCAGAGGCAGAGGCAGAGGCAGAGAGAGAGAGAGAGAGAGAGAGAGAGAGAGAGAGAGAAAGTCTTTGCTGCTTCACTCCCCAGATAGCCACAACAGACAGAGCTGCGCTGATCCGAAGCCAGGAGCCAGGAGGTTATTCCGGGTCTCCCACACAAGTACAGGGGTCCAAGGACATGGGCCATCTTCTACTGCTTTCCCAGGCCATAGCAGAGAGCGGAATCAGAAGTGGAACAGCCAGGACTTGAATCGGCGTCCATATCGGATGCGGGTTCTGCAGGCAATGGCCTTATCTGCTACGCCACATTGCTGGTCCCAGTAGTGATCTGTTACCATCTGTATGTCTACTCAACTTTCACAAATGAAACAACTCCATGATGTTCTTGATGTTCATTACTGTAAACCAACGCCAACAACCAACAATGTGGCCCTGACTGCAAGCACACCTCTCTCACTCTTCCTTGTGTCAGACCTTCTCACTGACCTTCAGCCTTGCCAAGAGGAGCAGGGAGAGCAAGAAAAGGAGCCTGCAGTAGACAGTCGCCAGACTGTGTATGCTCACAGTTTCAGCAACATATTCTTCAGTTTAATGGTGAAACTGTCATTGAGACATTGTACTTGTTTCCAACTATCCTCAGATGATACACTGTGAGAGGCTACAGGAGCATACTCCCTTTCTTTGGGATATATGTCAGTTTCTTCAATTTGATGAAGAACCAGTTCTTACTGGGCCAGAGGGTTGTAATTCATTAAACTCTACTAATTTTCTTGGTGAGACTGTATGTGATTTTTGGAGTCAAGTGCCCTCACACAACTGCACCTAAACATGGTTGTTCACAGTTTGAGCAATGCTTCTCTCTAATCTAAATACACATAGAATTATTTTGTGTACAGAGATATAGACATAAATGTTGCCGACTGTACCATGCATTGAGAGTCAAATGGAGATGGAGAATTTACAGCCTTCCAGCACTTGGAAATCAGCAATGCCTAGTCTTAAGCTGAATATTCATTTGTCCATTGTGGAGGAAATATAAGAGTAAATTATTTAAAATTCTAGCTGTTTATTGTATTACAGCAAGGGATCCACTGGAATGATTCTTTTCATTTGAACATTTCTGTATTTTTCCAAATTTTCTCTCTTTAAGTATATATTATTTTTATAAAGCAAAAAAATTCTTTAAAATGTTTAATGTTCCTGCCCTCACAGAAATTAAAGGCTGGCAAGGAGTTTTTCAACTAGCTACATGACAGTATAAAGAGTGCTCCACAAGCATTATGAAATTCTAGGGGAGATTACAAGAGAGAGAGAAAATTAATTCTGTCCAAGAAGGAAAAGGAGCCATGAGGATACCTGACCTTCACAGGGGAGGCAGCTAATGAAATGAGCCTTGAAGGATGGGCTATGTTTTGATCTGCTCAAATAGATCATTCCAAGAGAAAAGGAAGCATGTGCAAATTCAGACATGAGAGTATGAAAGATACTTGGGGATGGGCAATTAAACTGTGATGACAGCCTTCAGTGGATGTGGCCACTCCAGTTGTCACCTCTTCCAACCCACTGTTTACTCTTGACTAACTTTTAATTCCTCAATATGCATTTGCATTAAAATTGACTTCTTATTTTAATATGTTCCACATTAAATAAGTCTATATGCCTCATCTGTCTCAATGCAAAGATTATTTCAAAAAATGAAATTGATTTCAAAATTAAACAGATTTAAGTGTTCAGTCAATTCATTTGATTTGCATTTTAGAGATTCCTGTTGGGAAATTATAATGATTCCTCACAGCTCATTATGTCTTAGCAATTTGATTAAAGGTTCTGTAACTTAGCTAATTCAGGTGGAGAGCAACATTGAGGAAAACATTTTTAAGTGGTTTTATGACATATGTGAGGACGTGAACTATAACATTAATATATGGTAATAGTTGCTAGGCAAAATTTCTTTCAGATATTTTGACCAGAGTTTTCACTGAATCTGCAGAAAATCAGGGAACTTACTTGATAGGGAGCCTTGGTCTCCCTATATGTGAAGCAAAGGTGCTACCATGCATTCCTTAGTTCGCTGTATTATTAAAATATAATTGTTACAGACCTCAGAGATAATCCTATTATATTTTAAATTTTGCTCCAAGAAGCTCCATTCAAGAGCCTCTCTCTAAAATCAAAATGTAGAAGCTGAAGATGGGATGGAGGAGACTGCTGAAGAATGCTTAGTCTCCTCTTTCATATCTTCCTGTAAGAGATCCTGGATTATCTGCTTTAAAAACTTAACTCCAGAAACGTTTCTCTGTGAATAAAATGCCCAACAGTTTAAAAGGGTTGAAAACCACTGATATATCCCAATTGCCTAATTTTACAATGAGAAAAAGAAAATCCCAAGAAGCCAAGAGACTACCCTGGTTTTAATTAACTATACAGTGGTAGGACAAACAATTATATGAAAGTTTTCTGTTCCCAAGTGCACTGCCTTTTGTGTGATACCCTATGGTATCACACAAATAAATATTATACACTGACACAGCTGTACTAAGAATTGGTGCTAGTTTATACAGGACATGTTATCACCTATACAGTATGAAAATTCTATTCATCTACATAAAACTGTAGTCCATTTGTTTATTCAATAAATACTAAGTATCAGATATATGCCAGGTATGATTATAAACCCTGGTTTCAACACTGTATAAAATTCAATTTCAAATAAAGAAGTTTTGCCATCCAGCTGAACACTGTAATAAAACATTCCAATTTTTACTGAAATTGCATATCAGTAATTATATATTTGGTCATTGTCCACATGAAAGCATCTCTTTAAGTTCAGTAGTGAAATAAACACTAGCCAACTCATATCTGGGCCTATATTGAATTCCTTCTTATTAATTTTCTCCTTATGTCAAAGGCTAACATTCTACTTGTGGAGTTCATCCCACCCACTCTCTCAGCTTCAAGGACTTGGATCCTGCAGGTGGCTCCTTGCTCTTCTGTGAGTTTATTTTTCCCATTCTGGTGATCATTACAGCACAGAACTATGCTCCAGTGTCTTCCATTTTAAAACAAAAACATAAACCTCCTTTTCCCCCATAACCAACTGTCCATCAATTGTCTTTCCTGCTTGAAAGTAAATACATTTGGAAAAGCTGATCACAGTCACTATACCCCAATGCCCATCCATGGTAGAAGGCTATGGTCTCTTCCCTCTAAACATGAGAATAGGAATTCTGTCACTCTGCGATAGTACTTCAGCACCTAGAACAGCACCTACCATATGTCTAGCTCAATATTTATTGAATGAGTAAATCCTAAAACCTAGAACCACAGAATCAACCGAGAACCACACAGTGATTTGCTGAATTAGATCATATATATAGTTTGCCAGTTTCTTATGTGCTTCTGATAGATGGGTCACAGCATATGGTAAACTTTATTTGATCTCAAATTAAATTACTGCAATCATTATTTGAAAAATTTTTGTAATGACCCAGAATGTTATAGTTAATCTATAAGTGTAATTTAATCCCTACCAAAATCACAACAGGGTATTTTTTTATAACTTGGAAAAATAGCTCTAAAATCCATTTTCAAGAATAAATATTTAAAAATAACTAGGAAAAATTGACAAAGAAGAATAATGTGGGTAAAATTGTACTGCCAGATATAAAAATTGTGTTACAAAATAATAGTAATTAAAACAGCATGAATCTGGCACAGAATGAGAGATCAGAAACACAATACAGAGTTCAGAATTGAGCTCAAATGTATTCAGGGACTTAGTAAATAAAAAAGATAGCATTTCAAACTAGGGGCGGGAATGGCAGTTATTCAACAAGAGATATTGGCACAACTGCCTAGGTATTTGCTAAATAAATAAGTAACCCTCACTTACTCTTCATCCTAAATTCCAAATAAATTTATAATAGAAAACAAAGTACTTGAAAATATGTTTCTAACCTTGGATTGAGGAAGGGCTTCTGAATGTAATTGCTCTTTGAATGATGGGGTTATATCCCAACAAACTCATCATCAGCTAAAGATGCATTGACTGCATGTAACTTGCCAAATACCCTAGCTTAGCAATAAGGTACACTGTGGAGAACTGTTAACTCTCATGACTGGGAGCTGTGCTCACTGCAGCAGCCCAGCATTATCACACCCCACATCTTTATTCTGGGAAAAGATCAAAAGTCAAAACTGAAAGTACAGTTTCTACAGAAAGCATTTTGTTTTCATACCGTCTTTAAGTTGGAACATCACAAGTTGAACTACTGTATCTCAGAGAACATAGTAGATTAAGAAAAACACTGGCAGATGAAAGATTCAGCTACCTGAAAGTGAATCTATCTATCTATTTATCTATCTAAAATAGGATGTCATCACCTAAATATATACATGATGAAATATGTGAATATGGTGATATATACGTAAAAACAAAACAAATACACAGTAGCAAACCCTGTCAATTAGGTTAAAAAGCAAACAAAAAACTAGCAGTTTTGTGTCACAAAGGGTTACAAAAGAATTATGTTCCACCAACAAATACCTTTATATACAATTAGGCAAAGGAAATAGATAATCCACAGAAGAACAACAGCAAACATATGACAAGAGGGCCAGTCTTGTTAGTAATCAGAAGAATATAAATTAAAATACTGAATTTTTTTACCTATTAAGAAATGAACAGCTAAAATTAAAAAGATTGACAATACACTGAATTGCAAAGAGATGAAAAGCAGAATTTTTATGTGCTATTAGTGAGAGAGTAAACTGGTACAAGGTTTCTGGGAGTTAGCTTGGCATCTAATGTAAAATATCCATTAAGGGAATAACCAGACAATTAACAAATAAAAGGTATTCTTTTGCAGAGTCATTTATAATTGAAAAAAGCCCATCAATAGGAAATTATGGAATATGGTATAATTGATCCACATAAGGAACTACAATAGAGACTTAATTATAGAGACCTAGATTTCTGAAATGTAGAGAGAATCACAGCATTTTAAGTGGAAAAAGCAGATCAGGAAATGACTTGAGTTCTCTGTATTTGTAGAATCAATCCCTTTCTTGCATCTCCATCATTGCTCTAGACATCTTCTCTTTCCTGGTCCCCCAGCTTCCTCTCAGGCAACTCTCCTACTGATCTGAAACACTGCGGCCATGGGCGTAGTTCCAGTGCTCATCTCTGACAGTCCTACTCCTCACTTGAAAGTTGTAACGACTTACTACTTCATTTTCCCACCCTTGCCTGGACTGACCCCTGTTTGTGGCTCAAGGACTCTCTTGATTACTCTCATGCTTCAGCCACAGTGGTCTTCCAGTTCTTCCATTTCCTCTTGAATACCCCAACCTTGGCCATTTGCAGTTGTTCTCTTTCTGGAACCTTCTTGCCTGCATTCCACCTCCCATTTAATCCCTTTACACCTTTCTGTGCTTATCACAATGCTGTTCTCTCAAGAAACTCTGCCTTGTCCACCTATCCTAGATCAGCTCCCCTTTTATATATTCTTGCAGGCCTCTTCTTTCCTTGGTCACCTTATCAGTTTACAATTATGTATTTGCAGGATATATCATTACTCTCTATCTCCCTCTGCCAGCTGAAGACAATGACTGCATTTTTCTCATTGTTATATCCCTGTCACATATTAAACACATTTTAGGGACAGGTTTGTATCAGACACTCATATATGTTATGAATGAATGAAGGAAAAGGGGGAGAAAGGAACAATGAGAATAAAGATTTACTATCCTGTTATTTGATCGTCTATATTTGCTATCCTGTTACTTGATGGTTTATAAGAAGTAGATGAAGAGCTGGAAGAACTTAATTATCAATTAGTATAATAAAAATGTGTCTAATTTGTCATAAACTGAATCACAAAAGTAATAAAATAAAATACTTTTCTACTAACATTTTCCTCCCCAGTGGTATTACTGGTGCATGATCTGGTTATTGTTCCTCTCTGCCAGAAACAAGTTGTCAGACTCTTCTCTAATGGCAAGACCTCTGCCTAGGTCCAGTTAAAAACAAACACTGGAAATCTGACAGAGGACCAGACCCATCTCTAACCAGAGCCCTGATTTCCTAAATTTTGTCCATAACAAAGCCAGTTCTGTTTTTCATTTGCATATAGTAAATCAGAAATGCAACATTATATTAATGATTCTCTATTCCTATGTCTCACTGCCTCTTTCCATGGCCCTATGATAGTTCCATTTTCATGAGAAATTTCATTATAAGCCAAAAAGGAGGAGATTAATTTCCCCTTCACTTCCGTTCTCTTTCCCTAGGCTTTCCACAATATACCACAATCCCTACCAAATCTACCTCTTATCACCAAAGATACTCAAAATAGAAATTTTGTTCCCTGTGGTTATCAAGTGGCTCCTAGGTCAACATTTTATGTTTAAAAGTTGGAGCTACACTGGCAATAATCTATTTCAAGTAAGTGTTGATTAACTCTCAATGCAATTACAAACCCAGTCCTTGTATAGAGCTCAGCCATTTCTACCAATTAGGCTATTTGACTTCCCTTAGAAAGATAAAGGATATTGAGGGTGACTAATGGAGACTACAGTGATTCAGAGAGACTAATGGTTCTACTTTAAAGGATGCAAAAAACTTACTGTACATTTGGCATCAAATACATATTATATAAATTGTGTGTAGCTGTAGGCAGATTGGCACCTGTAGATAGTGGGTGGTTAAAGATTTATAGTAAGTATTTAGTTAACAGCTCAGTCACTTTTTAGACATAAATGTCTATGATTTCTTTTAAACATTATTTTCCATTTTGTGTTCATAAGCTCATATACTCTTTTTCATGAACAGTTATTTAAAACTATTTTTAGAATGATATAGTTCAAAGACATTTGACATAATAGAAAATGAATGTGTATGGGGCTGGTGCCGTGGCGCAGCAGGTTAATCCTCCACCTACGGCACCGGCATCCCATGTGGGCACTGGTTCTAGTCCCGGCTGCTCCTCTTCCAATCCAGCTCTCTGCTGTGGCCTGGGAAAGCAATAGAAGATGGCCCAAGTGTTTGGGCCCCCACACGTGCATGGGAGACCAGGAAGAAGCACTGGGCTCCTGGCTTCGGGTCAGCACAGCTCTGGACATTGTGGCCATTTGGGGAATGAACCAACCGAAGGAAGACCTTTCTCTCTGTCTCTTCCTCTCACTGTCTGTAACTCTACATCTCAAATAAATAAATAAAATCTTTAAAAATAAAAAAGAAAAGAAAATGAATGTGCATGTATATTTACACACATAGTACAGCTGAAAGTATGGATTTCCAGCTGGCAGCCCTTTAGCTGGTCATTTAACATTTCTGAAACTGAGATTCCTTATCTATAAAATAATCAAATGAACCAAAGTTTCCTGAAGGTTGCACTCTAGTTCTCAAATAATCCTACAATCTATGTAACTATAGTCAATAGTTTTATAACTATAGTCCTACAGTCTGCATGTAACTCACAATATTTAACAGATCCTACCTGGGTTTGGATATCTAGGGTTTTCACATTCAAGTTACTCTCCCTATCTACCTTAAGTCCCATGAAGCCAGGTATTTTGTTTCACTCATCTGTATCTTCCCTGATGTACCTGGTAATGTGCTTTGAATGCTCAGGTGTAAAACAGATGCTGAATCCAATGGAAGTGTCCAGAAATGAGCCCTGCCTCTAAGCAGCCCTGTTAAAAACTGAATTGCCCCCCAATTGACATCTTAACCCCCCAAATCCCAGAACATGACCTTATTTGGAAATAGGATCATTTAAGATGCAGTTAGTTGTTAAAATTAGATAACTTAAGTGATTCCTCCAATATAATTGGTATCTTATAAAAAGGAGTATATGGACACACACATACACACATACACACACAGAGCTATGTAAAGAGCAGGCAGGTGTGTGTGATGCTTCCAGATACCAGTGAACACCACAGACTTCAGCAAACTTCCAGAACCTAGGGAAGAGACATTAAACAGATTTCTCCACAGCCCTCTGAAGGTACCATCCCTGCCAACACCTTGTTCTTGGATTTCTGGCCTCCTGAACTGGGACAATAGATCTTTCTGTTGTTTAAGCTATTCAATGTGTAGCACCTTGTTGTGGCAGAGTACACCCACTGTTTGACCACCTGCTGCCTCACCACCGTTAGCACAGTGAACCTCTTGGGGCCTCCAAGGGTGTTCACCACCATTACTGCCAGAAATTGAAGCTCACTTCGTCTACATCACCAAGCCCCCTCACAATGCCTAACATCCTGCCTTACCACTGAGTCTGGGGTCTTGCGCTATCCTTTATGTTTTCTTAGAATGCCCCTTCTACCTCCTTGATTAAACAGAAACCTGTGCTTTACCCCCAGAGGAAACTGGAATCTACAGCTGTCTGCCATGGAGGCTGTCCTGTCCCTCACACCCCTCATACCTCAAAGTCAACAGTCTGAGTATTCTAAGACTATTATTCCTCTTCCCCTTGCAAAACCTCCTGTTTCTCTAAGGTGCACACTATAGCCAGCGCCCTCCTGCTCCTTGCCATGATCACACCATTCAAAGATGCAAGAGAGCAAGGTGGTTATGAATGTAGGCCCTAGGGCCAGATTGCCTGGCCTGAAAGCTGTACAATAGCAATGCCACCTAAGGAGACTTATCAACCTTTGTAAGCCTTGGTTGCCTCATCTGTAAAATGTAGTAATGGTAATACAGAAAGCTCTTAGAACCATGCCTAACACCTGGTAAGCACTGAATAAACATTATAATTATTATATCAGATTTTAGTTCTATATTGACAATATTTTAAAAATATCTATTTTTTTCGCTTGAAAGGCAGAGTGACAGAGAGAGCTTCAATCCATTTGTTCATTGCCCAAATGCCTGCAATAACCAGGACTAGGCCAGGCTGAAGCCAGGAGCCTGGAACTCCACAGTGGATTAACCTGCTGTGCCACCATACCCACTCCTGAGTTGCCTTCTTTATCTAAAATTTAATGACAGCCTTCTCAGTGCCTTCTGCATTCATGTGGGTGACCCATTCCAACTGCAGACTGAAGTCCCTTGATCTCCTTAGCTCCAATGCATGACCTTCCCTTCACATCATCTGGGCCTTTGAGACCCTTGGTCACTTTCCAGTTTCAACTCCAACATCTGAACAACATTCAGATTTTGAAGTTAAAAGATCTCATATCCTGATCATAGGTGTTAATGTTTTGTCATGACCATTTAGTATTTTTTTTGAAATAAAGAAAAACATTTGTGAAAATGCTCACTACAAAAATTCTACAAAGTCTCATGATTTTCTATCCATAAAAGCCATTCTCAGATTCAAGCCCTTCCTCTCTTCATTAACTTTCAACATTCCTTCTCTCCATGCCCATATTCAACTGAGTGAATAATTATAGAGAAAATTATAAAATTACTTAAAGTGATACAGTGGACTTAACATTTTTAATACTTCTCCCTCTTCAGTTATCCACACAGCAATAACACTGTTCTTTTCCACAACTGGCTGTGTGGGTCTCTGCTGACTCCTGAGCCAACCCCTATGACCAGAGTCATAGGCATTAATCCAAGTAGGGGGTGTCTGTTTCAAGAGTCAAATAGGCACCCAGTCCTAGTTTATACAAAAGTGCTTCAAGAACCTCAGGGGAAATAAAAAGATAAATTTATTTGTAGTGCAAAAGATTTTTTAAATTTATGCATAGTTTTTTCATAATAACATTTTAGTGATTTTTGAAGACCCCCATATGAATGGATTTCACAAAAAGTTTGCACCAAAATAATGTAAATTTTAAACTCCATTTTCCATTAAGTTTTTTAAGTACTCCCATATTCTCAGGGTCTTTCTTGGTTTCTCAAGACCCGCCCCCAACACCCTTTATACCTGGATAGACTGTGACAAAATATTCACTTCTCTTTATACAAACCAAGAAATTTTAAAAGGAAAACATACACTTTTCTAGTAGTATTAAAAACCATCAACCTCTGAGACTGTGCACCAGCTTTGCAGTGAAGTCTCACTCTCCATTTCCTAGCCATTCAGCTTCCATCTTTCTCTCTCTCTCTCTCTCTCTCTCTCTCTCTGTGTGTGTGTGTGTGTGTGTGTGTGTGTGTGTGTGTGAAGTCCATCATTAGCAAATTGGGAGCAAGCACCATTGAGGGTGTTCTATTCGATTTTGCCTGGGTAGCCATTTCTTAGACTAAAGAAGATAACCCACACTTCAGCTGATGCTGCTAAAATTTTCCTTTCTTTTCTTGAAAAAGTATTTGTTCTTTAGAAAATTTCACAATCCAAGTTAGAGGCCATAAAAGTAATTTTCAGAACTTCCCCTTTCTAGGTATTCTTCTGGAAATCAATAATTTAATTTACTAAAATTAACAGTTAAAAAAAAAACTCTAAGGTTACCTTCACCTGTTCTTTCTTCTGATAATCACTTTTTTATCTGCCCAGAGGGTTTAGAACATTACCCTAGACTTTTTCAAACTCAGTCTCATCACAACTGGTATTTCCAAAATCAACAATGACTTCTGAGAGCTGACCTCATTTCTGTTCAACAGCTCTCCCACAGGGTTACACATTTTGCCTACAGATGACTTGGCTTTAATCCTAGAGTTTGTAATTGATCCACAGTGTAGATATTTGCTGCAGGCGAATTTTTAGTAAACCTGGGAGATGCCTACACATGAAGTAAGTGGGAACTTCAGTCCAGCAATTTAGATGTGCAAGAGACCAACTTTATTTGTCCATTATTCCACTCCTTTCTGAGCCTTCCTTCTGCAGAGGTGGCAGACAGTTAATCCCCAGCCATCAATAACTCTACTTGTCCTACAGTTGACCCTACTTCCCATGGGGAGGAAGACCTTTCATCATAGAAAGACACTGCTGAGGGCTGCTGCTATTCACATGTACAGTCACTTCTGAGACATCTCTTACTGCTGCCTTCATTGTCCCTTCAAGCCTGGCTGTTCTCTAGTATTTGTGTTCTTAGGGACCAGGGAATGTTTGGCCCCAGCGCTACTATGCTGGGGTGCCAGAGTCTCTGTGAAGCTCTCTATGAAAATACACACAAAACACCACCAGTTCCTCTGGTGGGAAAATGCAGTGCTGTTTTCATGGGCATCTAACTTAGAATGCAGCAGACAGCTCGCCCGTGATCTCAGTATCTTTGAGATTCTTGGAAGTTCACTGCTTATCAAAGACCTTGTCTGGGATTGGACTATATCTCTATCCTCCTTGAGATATAGGAATTCTATTTACGGCTATACTTGAACACACCCAATCTTGCCTGATCTCAGAAGCTAAGCAGGATTAGGCCTGGTTAGTACTTGGATGGAAGATGTTGGTACCCGCTGGGTTTCTGCCCAGGTTCTTGTTCCACGCCAAAGAAGAATGAAAGATGAGGCCAGGAGAGCAAGTACAGCAAAAGCCAGTTTACTGATACAGAAAGGGCAGAAAAGAGAATCTAGTTCACTTTGGGGCATAATTTTATCTTGGTAAATGAAGATTTCTTTTGATCAGCTGGCTAGAATGTTAATCTTGAAAGTACGATATCAGCATGATATCAGCCAATCATCAGGTTAGTTATTGTTGTCAGCCAACTTGATTTTCAAGTGAGGTCTCAGATATTTGGGCAATTATCCAGGTGCTTTTTTGAGGCCAGGAGTTTTTGAGTTCGGCTAGCACCTTTACTAGCATCTGATTACTTCTGTTAAGTGAGCTCCTGTGAGTGACTAGTGGGTTTTTCCAAGAAACAGCCTTGCACAATTTTTCACACTCGGTTTCTCTAACAGCAGGAGCCAGTACCTTATATGCCTGCCTAAGTACCCCTTCCTGGCTCCTCTCTTACTTTCTTCCCCTCCATATACTTCTCATCCAAATCAAAACTCCCCATCTAAAATAGTCTTCTCTAGGAGTTCTGCTCTGGTTCACTCTCCTGAAGCAACAAGCAGTCATGGGCTCTAACCTCTTAACCCCTGCAGTGTTTCTTTTTTCTTTTTAATATTTATTTATTTGGGAGGCAGAGAGAGAGAGAAACAAACAAAGTTTCCAACCTCTGATTCACTCCCCAAATCCCCATAAAGGCCAGGTCTGAGCCAGACTGAAGACAGAAGCCAGGAACTCCATTCGGGTAGCCCACATAAGTGGCAGGGACTCAAGTACTTGAACCATCACTTGCTCCCTCCCAGTGTGCACATTGGCAGAAAGCTAGAATCAGGAGTGCAGCCAAGACTCAAATCCAGGAACTCAAATATGGGAAGCAGGCATCTCAGGCAATATCTTTACTGCTAGGCTACATACCTGCCAAATCCCACCACCACCCCACTGAGATTCTTGAACACCGAGCAGCTTCACTTGACCTGGATCTTGTCTAGCCCTCCACTTGGCTGGTCCCTTCTCACCCTTGCTGCCTCAATTTAGATTCCACTTCCCTGACTGACCTGTGTAGCCACATATCATCCTCCACTTTCTAGGTTGCTCTCTTCATAACCCTATCCCAGACCAGCTCATTATTTTTTGCTTCCCTTTTATTATCTGTATTACTTCTGGACTATAAGTTCTAGTAAGGCAGAGACTATATCTGTCTTGTAGTCAAAAGCTTGGACTTTAAAGCCAATCTGCCTGCCACTGAACTGTGTTACTATCTGTGTGACCTTGGGCAAGTTACTCAACCTCTGTATGTCTTGGTTTCCTCATCCGTAAAATGAGGGAAGCCAATCTCTAAGAGTGGCCATGAGAGTTAAATCAGTCAATGCCTGACATCTAGGTGCTATAAAGTATTTATTTTTAAAAAGTACCTCATACTGAGTGTAATTCTGAAATCATAGGGGATGTCAAACCCTATTTATTGAATGTAGCACTGAATGAGTAAATGGATACTACAGCTCCAAATATGCAATAGTCCTTATGTGATTCACTTGCTTTGCTAGCTAAAGCATAGTCCAACAACAAGATCAAGGTCACTATGAAAGAATGATTGGCATACAGAGTTGAGGTAGGAAGGCCCAGATTACTCTGATATTATAAAACAGAAATTAGTTAGAAACACATATTTACAACAGGAAGATGTAGCTTACATCACGTATGTCTTGGGTGACCAGTGTTGATCAGCCAAAGAAGATGGGGTGGTCCCCTTTACCCTGTGGTGAAGGGAGAAATTACTGTTCCCCAACCCAACTGACTGTTAGCTCTTGAGGAGCACAGGGGGGTGTCATGTGTAAATGATAGCCTCTTAATCTGTTTGTTTGTAAGTATACTTGAAATTCAGTCAAGCATGAAAAATATGAGGCTTTTATCCATATGACAAATAGAATAAAGATACAAGTCAGGCACATTTTGCTATGACCAGCCTGTCAGATCCTGACCCTACAGTCATTTAGTACTCATTGCTAATTCATGTTGGCTCATCAGAAGGGTTCACAGAGCACTGACAGATATGTGCCCTACTGAGTAGAATATCCAAGAAGTTTGCTGTAATGAATACGACTAAGAGCAAAGTAGTCTACTTCCCACCATTAATTTCATGGAGAACTCAAGTATCCTGCCAATACTTACCTCTTTTCTTCTGCTTTCCTTGGGTTTCATTTCCCAATTTTTAAATCTATATGGCTTTAAAGCCATATATAGAAATGATATCTTCCTGTTACACTTGATTTTGTGCCAATAATATGACTCATTTTGTATAGGCAGCTCAATCTAGCACTTCCTCTTTAACCTAAAATTCTATCATGTTTTGTTCAGCTCACTGGATAAAAATGCATTGCCATATCACTTCCCCACTGGAAAATATAACCACTGTCATTATATTTTTCATGGAAGTCAGTCTTTATCCTTTACACGTTGCTCTTTACCTCTTCCACCAATGTCTTTCTCCACCCCTGCCTAACATTGTTCATCACTCCAAAAAACTCATATATTGAAGTAGAAAAAACTGAGTTTCAGTCTCAGGGATCAATTTATGATAATCTTAAATAAGCTTCTTTTTAATTGATGAGTCTACTGCAAATTGCACACTTAGGTTTACTCTGTAAGGAATACAATTACACTAAGGCAAAGCTAGTTATGACTCATGTATAATGAAATGAAAACAGTATCATCATTAAACACCAAATAAAGCCATTGATTCCGTGTATTATTCTGTCAGTTTTAATTGAATTGCATTTTCCCCCTTTCAGTTCTTAATTATGCAGTTCATGCTGAATCTTTATTTTTATGCACAGAATGGGATAATGTTCTCTTCCTCCTTACCTTAGTGTCTAAAAATATAATCCTATTGAGAACAAAAAAAGTCTTTGTTGGTCTTAATTAAAGCAAAACACCTGCTTTTATCCTGGGAGCTGAATGTGTTGCTGTACTGTGAGACTGTTACCAAGTGAGGGGACAATAGGACTGCTTCCTGTTGCATGTTCCTCTCCCTGACCTGTGGTTTCAGCTTCTTTCCAGATTCTGTCAGAGAAGGAAAACTGTGACATCACACTATTTGACAGAGAAGATCCAGGGGGCTTCTCCAGCCTGCTAATGAGCAATAACCCTGTCTAGACTATCAGATCTAGACAACACAAAGCAAAGCAGATGCTGCTTAACTTGGAAAGTAGATATGACTAGTGAGTTAATATAAACAATCTCAAAATGTATTACTTTCTTCATATATAACTTGTCAAACATTTAAAGGCAAAGGCAAGACTCTTCTGTGATATGTGCCCACATAACTGTGCAAATGAGATAATGTACAAATGAAAATGAGCAGGAAGGATGGGATAAGGGTCTATCAAACCTAGATTTGAGAGAAAATTCTGTTGCTACAATGAATTCTATTCAGTCAAGACAGACTAAGGGAATACAACCTTACTCATTTCTTTCCATAAGTGCTGTGGCTATTTCTAAAGTGCATCTGCCAGATTCAGGTGCATGCATCACTCTACTACCAGCACTATTTTATTACTAGGATTTGATTCACCAGGGCCACATGTTCTTGTCCAAGGATATCAAGTGATACACAGTAATGGGCAAGGTATTCACCTTGGGGCATATAATAAAGGTAAAACTGTATATTGTCAGCTAGGACACAGTCCCAATAGCAACCTGGCTTGGTGAATAAATCTTCAGATTGAGAATTAGGGGATGGCCTGGGGTCAGTTTTTTAGGTCCCCATGACATTCAGTATGAGCTGAATAAAGGAAGACTGAAAGAATATTATCTTGGGCTAGAAGCCTCAGGTGATCAGGGACTGAATCATGGTAAGTAGTCAGTGAGGAAAAGGAAGTGGCCACTATGTGGGCGCATCCTTAGAGTTTAGAGATTGGCCTCCTGAGGCTGAGAATACTTGATCTGATATGATGAAGAGCAGGTTCTGCCTGGAGTATCTCCCAGCTCTAACATATTGGACTCTGCCCCTGAACAGCTTCATCTTCAGTAGTCATGCTGTAGAGAAAGCTGTCTTAGAATGAGAAGAGGCACTGATCATTCTTATACTCATTTTACCCCTGTTCAAATTCATCTGCCAATATTTCCTTGTGCAATGTGCTGTGACACATTCTAATAAGCTTATTCCAATTCCATCTTCTTTTAAATCCCAACCTACTCTTTGATAGAAGGAAGAGAAAGGAAAATGCACAATAAATGAGAAAGGGGAGATAGGAAGGGCAGAGGGAATTCTACATCCACTGAGTTCCCTTTATGCTACAGGCACTGCTGTTTTGTTTTGTTTACTTCAGTGATCAATTTGTTTGTGTTTACATCAATAACCAGTTGTTATACAAATGGAATTCCAAAAGCTCATGGAATATTGAATTAAAAAAAGTTCTGAGTGTCTATGTGTATGTATGTGAGTGTAGTATAATGCAGAAAATGTAATATGACTTCCAAATGAAGAATCAAGGGTTAAATGTAAATGCTAGGCCATAATCCACATACTTAATAATATTCTGACTTAGATTCTACAGTAATAGGTAGCACATAAGTCTATAAATAATGTTCATTGTTCCTAATGTTGCAAACTAATGCTTAAGCCACAGTAACATCTATTTCAAATCAATTTCCTGCAAAAGCCTTTCACAACTGTATTGTTTTTTATTAATAAATTAAAACATAGCACACTTGAGCAATGTATCTTTTTGTTCCTCACAAATTCACAGACATCTAAAAAGATTATGAAGATAAAATTTGCATTTTATAAGTAACTTTCCTTCAGAAGAGTTTATCAAATTATCCTTTCACTATTCAAAATGGGAAATCATAAAACAAGGTGATTATAACAAATCCTTGGCATAAAGTCACATGAAGACTGCCTGCCAACACTTGAATGAAGGAGAATGGGTTGGCTTATCAAATATAATTGAGGGAGTATTGACCAAAGGTTGGCTTATCTAAGGGGAATTCAATGGGACATGAGGTTCTAGACAGCCTCACCTCACATTTCCCCTGGACATCTTTTGAAATGAAACACTGTCCCTCTCGTTGCCTTCTAGGGGCTAGCAATAGATCCATTAAAGAGGCCAGCTGTCGGCCGGCGCCATGGCTCACTAGGCTAATCCTCCGCCTGCGGTGCTGGTACCCCAGGTTCTAGTCCTGGTTGGGGCGCTGGATTCTTTCCTGGTTGCCCCTCTTCCAGGACAGCTCTCTGCTGTGGCCCGGGAAGGCAGTGGAGAATGGCCCAAATACTTGGGCCCTGCACCCACATGGGAGACCAGGAGGAAGTGCCTGGCTCCTGGCTTCGGATCATAGTGGCCATTTCGGGGGTGAACCAACGGAAGGAAGACCTTTCTCTCTGTCTCTCTCTCTCACTAATTCTGCCTGTCAAAAAAAAAAAAAAAAGAGGCCAGCTGTCTCTGACAGCCTACGTCTTGGGATCTATGGAGGCGTAAAGCATTCTGGTGCTGAAGGAACTATTCAAAGTAAGACACTAAAGGAATCCCCATGCCCTTGGGGATTAAGTAGGATTCCCACACTGGAGGAGGGCTCCTGCCCTGCCCTGCCCTTAAGTTGTGCACTGGCAAGTACTTTGATAAGATTTACTGAACTATTCTTGAACGTAGGATAATGTAGATTTGCCCTGCCAGCACACAGGAATAATCTGTCTGGGATTAAATATCAAAATCTATTTAAGAAAAAAAGGAAGTTGACTAGCAAAAATACCCCCATGAAATACATCCTTTGATTCCTTAATTCCATCCTTTTTATGAGCCAGATTTTTTTCACTGCCTAAACTACTCCCTGATTGTAAATTAAGAAGCATATGAATGCCTTGCTTAACAGTGTTCTAGTGATCTAAGGTTAATGCTTAACTATTAACAGAAAATAGGATTCCAGGTACTATAACCCAGGAAGAGTACCATTGGGGTACCATTTAGCAAATTATGTTTAAGTCTTATAATAAAGGAGTAACTTAAGTGTTGAAGGAATCTGAGCCAATGAAGAAATTGATGTGAAAAAGAATCTATCCCCCGAGCTAGGATATTTTATGTTTCAATATCGAAACTTGAACATTTTTTGCATCAGAAAAGTTATTCTTGGTAGTTGGCAGAGTAAATCCATGTTATCCTGCATGCTGAAGCAGTTCAGCTGAATCTAATTAGAACATCTGCAGATTTATGCGGCTTTCTGTATATTAAAGTCCCTACCCTTGTGAAATAAATATTTCTCCTCAATCCTTTATTTTTACCCATCTCAGTGTTAATCAGACTAATATGGTATAAATTTCAACAACCATTTTTATGATCCTAGGATGAATGGTGCAATACAAGTCTAAAATATCAAGACCTTATAAATAGTGTCAGCATGCACTAGATTTCAATGCGTTCTTGCCGGCCATCAATTTTGGCTTAGAGAAAGGGAAACAATTATGAACTCAATCACTTGCTTCTTGTTATTAGTTTTTCAGAGACTTTTTCAAGGTGATCCATGCATTTCTGGGATATTAAATAGGATCTCTTTGGTCTTCATGTCTGTTGCTCTTCACAGAGACTTCTTTGACTCATGTAGGCAATTAAGCACAAAAAGTTCAATTTGGCTTTGCAACTTAGATAAATCACTCAAACTCCATGTAGAAAATGAGTGTTTTGCTAGAGTTAACTTTAAAATGCTCCAGTTTTCTTTGTAATCAAGGACACCAACTTTGGGTATAAAAGGGCCTACAGGCAGTATTTCATTTTAGGACTCTTTCAAAAAAAAATCTTAAGCATTCTTCTGTATCATATCAAGCTTACCTCAAGCTACTGAGGAATTACCACTCAATCTTATGGCACTTTAAGATGTTACCAGTTAGTCTTAAATTAAAAATAGCTTTAGTTTCTCAGGTTAAGATGCAGCAGCATCAAAAAGGCCAAGTCCTGGAATCAGGAAGCTCAGTTGCCACCAGTATCCCTAACCAAGCATGAGCCACTGGACAGCAATCAAACTGCCTTGTGGCTTAAATTGTTCACACATAAAATGGGGATAATAGTACTTAATTTTGGTGTGTGATTATAAGGAGTAAGTGAAGTAATACTTGTAACTAGTACATGTTCAATAAATAACAGCTGAAATATAGAAATGTAAGTCTTTAGAATGGAGTACATAAAAGAGATTATCATTCTTGGCAGTTAAGAAAAATGGGGAGTGGGCATTTGGCCTAGCAGTTAAGATGCTGGCTAGGATATCTGTATCCCCTATGAGAGTCCCAGGACCCCATACCCATTTCTGACTCCTGATTCCAGCTTCCATCCAGTGCATCCTGGGAGGCAGAAGTGATGGCTCAAGTAATTGGATTTTTGCCACACATGTGGGAGAGCTGGATTTAGTTCCTGGCTCTCTTCTTTGGCCTTGGATGACCTGGACATTTGGGAAGTGAACCAGCAGAAGGGAGCTCACTTGCGCGCACGCTCTCTCTCTTGCGCTCTCTCTTTCTCTCTCTCTCAGTGTAAATATTTATTTTTAAAATAAACATTTAAGTTTTTAAAAGATTTTATTTATTTGAGAGAGAGTTACAGACAGTGAAGAGGTAGAGAGAGAGAGAGTCTCCCATCCACTAGTTCACTCCCCAGATGGCAGCAATGACTAGAGCTGCCCTATCCAAAGCCACCAGCCAGGTGCCTCTTCCCAGTCTCCCACGTGGGTGCAGGGGCCCAAGGACTTGGGTCATCTTCCACTGCTTTCCCAGGCCAAGGCAGAGAGCTGGATTGGAAGAGAGGCAGCCGGGACCAGAACCGGTGCCCATATGGGATCTGGCACCACAGGCAGAGGATTAAACTACTGAGCAATAGCGCTGGCCCCTAAACATTTAATTTTTTTAAAAGTCATCATCTGGGGCCAGCACTGTGGTGCAGTGGGTTAGTGCAGTAGCCTTAAGTGCCGGCATCCCATACAGCTTTCTGCTATGGCCTGGGAAAGCAGTAGAAGATGGCCCAAGTCCTTGGGCCCCTGCACCCATGTGGGAGACCTAGAAGAAGCTCCTGGCTTGTGGCTTCAGATCAGTGCAGCTCCAGCCATTGCGGCCAGTTGGGGAGTAAACCAGCTGATGGAAGAACTCTCTCTCTCTCTCTCTCTCTCTCTCTCTCTCTCTCTCGGGGGGTGTGTGTGTGTATGTGTGTGTGTAACTCTGACTTTCAAATACATAACTAAATCTTTAAAAAAAAAAGAGTGTTGAAGAAATACAGTTTAAAAGACAAAAAAAAATCTGCTCCCAATCTATAAAACCTTTCCACAAGGTAGAAGAAAAAGAAAAGAAAGCTGTATTCAGTATTCCGGAGCCAGAGCTGAGACTCCTACCCAGGCACTCGGATGTGGGATGTGGGCATCTTAACTGGTATCCTAACTTCTAGGCCAAATGCCACTCATTCCATGAGCTTATGGTCTTCTTAATTTAACCAACTGTAGAAACCACAAGAATATCACTACCTGACTTTCTATTAGTCATATTACACTATCTAGATTTACACATTCTCTAGTTTTAAATAAACTTCACAAAATTGACAAGTGTAGATAGAAGATAATGCTATTAAGAAAAATAATAAATCTGGCATTCCAAATTCTAATATCAGGTCTTCACCTGCCACACTAAAACTTAAAAGAAAGCATAATTTAAGCAGATAAAGCAGGAGCTTTTTTTAAAGATTTATTTATTTATTTGAAAGTCAGAGTTACACAGAGAGAGGAGAGGCAGAGAGACAGAGAGAGAGAGAGAGGTCTTCTGTCAATGGTTCACTGCCCAGATGGCTGCAATGGCCGGAGCTGTGCCAATCTGAAGCCAGGAGCCAGGAGCTTTTTCTGGGTCTCCCACGTGGGTACAGGGGCCCAAGGGCTTGGGCCATCTTCTACTGCTTTCACAGGCCATAGCAGAGAGCTGGATCGGAAGAGGAGCAGCCGGGACTAGAACCTGCGCCAATATGGGATGCCGGCGCTTCAGGCCAGGGCATTAACCCACTGTGCCACAGCCCAGCCCTGACTACTCTGCTTTAAAATACATACTTAATTAATTAAAATGTCCCCCTTCCAGCTAAGAATGACTTTTCACAGACTGAGAATGCAACTGGTTTTTAAAAGAAATACATGATATGCCTCCACCACATTTTGAGCATTTTAAAATAATTGCTTAGAAATGTTTTCATCAATATGATTTTGTCCACCAAAACGATATAGGTTTTTCATGGTTCTCACTGTACAGAAGTGAGTTCCCTACCCTGCTTCTGACCTTGTGTCCTCACCTCTACTCTTCTAAAGGCTTTCACACCTGGCTTTTTATTTAAGATGCAGAAAGACTAAGTTCCTAACTGCTGATTCAGTCCTCAAATGCTCCCAATGGCTTGCGCTGGGCTGAGGCCAGAACGAGGAGCTGGGAACACAATTCATGTCTCCCAGATGGGTGCAGGAACACAATTACGTGAGCTATCACTGCTGCCTGCCAGTGTCTGCAGTAGTGGGAATCTAGAGTCAGGAGCTGGAGCCAGGAGTCAAATCCAAACACTTTGATAAACCAACAGGCTACACATCTGCTTCAATAACCTGACTTTTAAGAGGACAGAATTTCTGTCTTGGCTTACCTGAGCCTGGGACAGGCTCCTGCAGTGTGTGCCTGTAGCTATCCTGGGAAGAGGCCTCAGAGGTCACACTGCATGGGTACACAGCATGGTCCTGCCTCTTCAAGCTGGGTTATCTCCTTGAGGCCTATGCTTTCCTTAGAGTCTTGGGGTTGACACAGAGGTAAGGGGAGGACTCAATAAGTTAAAAAATATAGAAGCCAGTGTTGTGGCATAGCAGGTAGGGCCACCACCTGCATTGCCAGCATCCCATGTGGGCTCTGGTTAGACTCCCAGCTGCTCCACCTCCAATCCATCTCTCTGCTATGGCCTGAGAGAGCAATGGAGGATGGCCTGAGGCCTTGGGCCCCTGCACCCACATGGGAGACCTGGAGGAAGCTCCTGGTTCCTGGCTTTGGATCAGCGCAGCTCCAGCTGTTGCAGACAATTGGAGAGTGAATCAGTGGATGGAAGACCTCTCTCTGTGTCTCTCTTTCTCTCTCTGTATAACTCTGACTTTCAAATAAATAAATAAATCTTTTAAAAAATAAGTTAAAGAATATAAAGCTCTTACAACAGAACTGGTTTCCTAGTGTTTAGAAGTTCCTCAGTTTGGGGTTCAGTGTTGTCCTGCTCCTGAATCATGAATTATGTTCTCTTAGTTAAGGAGTAAGTTATTACCAAGACACAGAGATTCCCTAATGTGATTATTTATTTTTTCCCAAAGAAACCTTTTATTTAAGAACTACAAAATTCATGCATTTCATAAGTACAACTTTAGGAATATAGTGATTCTTCCCACCATGCCTGCCCTCCCACCCACACGCACTGCTCCTCCTCCTCCCTCTTTCATTTCCAGTCCCATTCTTCAGTAAGATCCATTTTCAATTAACTTTATACACAGAAGACCAACTCTATACTAAACAGAGTTCAACAATTTGCACGAAAAAAAAAACCTGTTCCTCAACAATCAAAACAAGAGTTGTTCAAAGTCACAGCATCTCAAAGGTAATTTCACTTTTTTTTTTTTTTTGAGAAACTTAACTTTAAAGGAGCACCCAAGAATGACACATCTTCTGCGAGCACTTAGACATAACATATGACATCCCTTATGGGTGCCAGTTCAAGATCCGGCTGCTCCACTTTTGATCCAACTCTCTGATATGGCCTGGGAAAGCAGTGGAAGATGGCCCAAGTCCTTGGGTCCCTGCACCCACCTGAGAGACCCAGAGGAAGCTCCTGGCTCCTAGCTTGGATGGCACAGCACCAGCCATTGCAGCCAACTGGGGAGTGAACCACTGGATAGAAGACCCCCCCCCCACTCTGCCTTTCCTCTTTCTGTGTAACTCTTTCAAATACATAAATAAATCTTTAAAAAAAAAAATGCCCTCCATTTAATACATTAAAAGAAAGTAAGTCATTGAGAATGAGCTTTAATTAAGGTAGCACCTAAGAAAACAAGCAATGGAGTTAGACACTTAGGCATAACTAAAACTTATGTTACATAAGAATATCCTCCACTTAACACACTAAAACAAAATAAATCTTGAGAACAATTTTCTCGTAATACAACTCTGAGGACAGAGGTCCTGAATGGGAAGTAAGTGCACAGTGACTCCTGTTGTTAAATCAACATTTAACACTCTTATGTATGACATCAGTGATCACTCGAGGCCCTTGACATGAGCTGCCATGGCTATGGAAGCCTTTTAAATCCAAAAGGTCCTTCAGTTTTTAGAAAAGGCCATAAACAAAGTGGAAGTTCTCTCCTCCCTTCAGAGAAAAATACATTCTTCTTTGATGACCACATTTTCCCCCTGGGATCTCACCCACAGAGGTCCTTCATGTAGGACATTTTTTGCCACAGTATCTTGGCTTACCATACCTGAAATACTCTTGTGCGCCTTTCAGCCAGACCAGAATGGCTTAAGGGTGATTCTGAGTTCAGAGTGTTACTTAAAGTGACTGTCATTCTATGAGTCTACTGTGTGGACTGCTTCCCATCTTAGAGCATTCATTCCTTTTTAATTCTATCTATTATTATTACCAGACACTTAATCCTATTAATATAATCACTTTAACATTTAATCCTATCTTTATGATTACTTTACCACTTAATCTTATCTATATGATCATTTTAACACTTAAGATGGTATTTTTACCACCCAGCTTAAGGAGATTTAGGGTCCCATGGCAAATTTTCAAACTGTACCCTTAGAAGTAAGGTCATGGGAATGTTTGCAGAACTATACAGCTTTACAATTACAAAATTAATACATTCCATAATTACAACTTGAGGAACATGGTGATTCTTCCCACTGTGCCCGCCTTCCCACCCATACTCCCACCCTTCTTCCTCCTCCCTCTCTTATTCCCACTTGTTTTTTGCTAAGATCTATTTTAAATTAACTTTATACACATACAATTAACTCTGTTAAGTAAAGAGTACAAAAAATACTATGAAAAAAAAAAACTGTTCTTCAACAGTCAAGACAAAGGCTGTTCAAGTCACTGCTTCTCAACGTGTCAATTTCTCTTAAAAAGATTGCCTTTTAGGTGCTCTATTAGTTATCACAGGACAGGGAGAACATGTAGTATTTGTCCCGTTGGAACTGGCTTATTTCACTAAGTCTGATGTTTGCCAGTTTCATCTATCTTCTTGCAAATGACCAGATTTCATTTTCTTTACAACTGTGTTGTATTCTGTGGTGTAAATAACTCACAATTTCATTATTCAGTATTTAGTTGGTGGGCATTTGGGTTGAGTCAATGTCTTAGCTATTATGAATTGAGCTGCAATAAACATGTGGGTGCAGATAACTCTTTCATATACTGATTTCATTTCCCTTGAGTAAATTCCCAGGAATGGCATGACTGGGTCATATGGTAGGTCTATATTCAGATTTCTGAGGTATCTCCATAATGTCTTCTATAGTGGCTCTACCAGTTTACATTCTGACCAACAGTAGATTAGGGTACCTTTTTCCCCACATCCTCACCAGCATTTGTTTTTTGTTGATTTCAGTATGAAAGCCACTCTAACTGGGCTGAGGTGACATCTCATTGTGGTTTTCATTTGCAATTCCTTGATGGCTAGTGATCCTGAGCATTTTTTCCTGTGTCTGCTGGCCATTTAATTTCCTCTTTTGAAAAACGCCTGTTTAAGTCCTTTGTCCATTTCTTAACTGGATTGTTTGTTTTGTTGTTGAGTTTCTTGAACTTTTTATAGATTCTGGATATTAACTTTTTATCAGTTGCATAGTTTGCAAATATTTTCTCCCATTCTGTCCACTGCCTCTTCACTTTGCTGGGTGTTTCTTTTGCAATACAGAAGCTTCTCAACTTGATGTACTCTTATTTGTCAAGTTTGGCTTTGATTGGGGTCTTTTCCAAGAAATCTTTGCCTATGCCAATGTCTTGCAGGGTTTCCCCAATTTCTCTAGTAATTTGATGGTATCAGGTTGTAGATTTAGGTCTTCAATCCATTTTGAGTGGAATTTTGTGCAAGGTGTAGTCCCTAATTGCTTAATACTTCTGCATGTAGAGATCCATTTTTCTCAACACCATTTGTTGAAGAGATAGTCTTGGCTCCAGGGATTGATTTTAGCTCCTTTGTCAAAGATAAGTTGGTTGTAGATGCTTGGATTGATTTCTGGCATTTCTATTCTGTTCCATTTGTCTATCCATCTATTTTTGTACCAGTACCAGGTTGTTTTGCTTCTAACTGTCCTGTAGTATGTCTTTAAATCTGGTATTGTGATGCCTCCAGCTTTTTTTTGAAAGCTTTTATTTAATAAATATCAATTTCATAGGTAAAACTTTAGGAATATAGTGGTTCTTCCCTCTATCCTGCCCTCCTACCCACACTCCCACCCCACCTCCTACTCTCTCTCCCATTCTTAAGATTCACTTTTAATTATCTTTATATGCAGAAGACCAACTTTATAATAAGTAAATATTTCAATAGTTTGCACCCACACAGACACACAAAGTATAAAGTGCTGTTTGAAGACAATTTTACCATCAATTCTCATAGTACAACTCATTAATGACAGAAGTCCTACATGAGGAGCAAGTGCACAGTGACTCTTATGTTGATCCAGCTTCGTTTTTGTTTTCTAATATTGCTTTCCGTAATCAGCGTCTCCTGTGTTTCTGTATGAACTTCAGCATCATTTTTTCTATATAGGAGAAGAATATCCTTGATATTTTGATTAGTATAGCATTTAATCTGTAAATTGCTTTCAGTAGTACAGACATTTGGATGATATTGATTTTTCTAAACACAAACATGGGAAATTTTTCCATTTTTGTATCTTCTATTTATTTCTTTAATGTTTTATAATTCTCATCATAGAGATCTTTGACATACTTGGTTAAATTTATCCCAAAGTATTTGATGTTTTTGTAGTTATTATGAATGGGACTGTATAATTTCCTGTGACTTGTCTTCTAAGTCAGATTTTTCCTTCTGCTTCACCGATTCTGTTGTTAAAACTCTCCACTGTATTTTTTATTTAGTCTACTGAATTTTTCATCTCCAAGATTTCTTTCTGATTTCTCTTTACAATCTCAATTTCATGGGAGAAATTTGCTTTCATGTACAGATTTCATTAGTTCATGCATTTGCTTCTGATTATTTCTAAGTAATCCTACAATCAATTTTTTGAATTCCATTTCTGGCATTTCAACAGTATCTTCATGTTCTAGTATTGATGTGTTGTGTTCCTTATTCTAGTTTCCTGATTTGCTGTATTTATTATTTGGCATTTGTGGAGATACTCATTGGTTTCTTTTTATTTTTATCTTTCGACTATATGTGGATTAGTAGAGTGTCCACTTTCAGTGAATACCTAGAGGCATGTGGTAGGTGTGGCCAGGGAGCTCTGTTCAGTGCTCCAGGATGAAGGCACTGTCCAAGGTGACACCGAGGTTGGGCGTGGTAAATCTTCCCTTTTCTTTTTTTCTCAGAGGAGAGGTTTGATCTGCCATGTTGGCATAGTCTCAGCTCACCTCCTCGCCTCAAAGGAGACCACTGCCTGGATGTTAGCCAGAGTGGGTATAATATTCATCCATGCTGCCACAAGAACTACAGAAAGAATCTGTGCAGTCCTCTGTAAGCACAGATTCTGCGGCAAAGACCCTCACCAGGGAATCAGGAAGCCCTGAGTGTGTGGAGCTTCCCACAGTGGCTGTCCAAAGTCCCAGCCATATCCTCAGCCGTCCTACACAGTCTCAGCATTTTCACAAAAGCCTCCCACAATCACAAACACACAGGCACCTGTCAGGTCCCAGCTAAACTCAGGTGTCTCCATTCAGCTGGTTGCTGAATGTGTGTGGTCACAAGCTGGCACAGCTCTTACATATGTCCAAAATGGCACCTTCCCTCTATCAGCTTGTTAGAGGATGCCGTTGCAGTGTGATCAGGGAGAAAGAAGTGTGCCCCTCACCCATTTTTTCTCCTTTAGTTTGGCAGGTACACTATCCCCCACAGAGCTCTAAGCCGGATTCCCTCCAAGCTCTTCCGGCAGCTTTATTGCCAGTGGCTTAGGCTGCTGCAGACTGGTCTCAGCTCATTGCAGAGCTGGCGCTGAGGTTCTTGGCTGCTGGGGTCGAGTTGTGCATGTCCACACCCTTCACAGAGATCCACAGTGTTCTTCTAATTTGTGTGGAGTTTTCTCTGCTGTTTTTTCCCTAACTCTTCCCTGAGACTGCACTCTCTCCATGTTGTTTAAACTGTCTTCTAGACTACAGCAGTAAGCTCTCTCCCTATTCCTCCATCTCAATCCAAATCCCTGAAAAATATTTTTTAAGAACTGCAAAACCAAATGTATGACAGAGTTTGGCCTTACAAGTAATTAAAGTTAGGTACTCCAACATGGTGGTCATCACGTTGCAGTATCAGCCAGCCTACACACAGCAGTCAGAACAGGGGCTGTGATCTGAGAAAAAGAAAAGAAGGCTGGCGAACCTGCAGTAAGTGCACTAAGGGAAGCAGGGAATGGCAGACATCTTCTCTGAGCCTCATTATATTCATCACATTCATTATATTCTACAAGAATGACAGAGTTGGACCACAATCCCTAACTGCACCAACATGCTCCACAAACTCACAGCTTACAAAATGGGAATACTACCCATCTTAACATGACTTAGTGTTATCAATGATTTCAAAATAAAAAAAAAATTAATGATATCTAGAAGATAACATTCTCTTTAGAGGACTATGGAGTTTTCTAGAGGTTATTAAAATATAATGAGGGCTGGCCGGCGCCATGGCTCAATAGGCTAATCCTCCGCCTTGCGGCGCCGGCACACCGGGTTCTAGTCCCGGTTGGGGCGCCGGATTCTGTCCCGGTTGCCCCTCTTCCAGGCCAGCTCTCTGCTGTGGCCCAGGAGTGCAGTGGAGGATGGCCCAAGTGCTTGGGCCCTGCACCCCATGGGAGACCAGGAGAAGCACCTGGCTCCTGCCATCGGATCAGCGCGGTGCGCTGGCCGCAGCGCACCAACCGCGGCGGCCATTGGAGGGTGAACCAACGGCAAAGGAAGACCTTTCTCTCTGTCTCTCTCTCTCACTGTCCACTCTGCCTGTGAAAAATAAAAAAAAAAAAATTAAAAAAAAATATAATGAGGGCCGGTGCCATGGCTCAATAGGCTAATCCTCCGCCTTGTGGCGCTGGCATACCGGGTTCCAGTCCCCGTTGGGGCTCCGGACTCTGTCCGGGTTGCCCCTCTTCCAGGCCAGCTCTCTGCTGTGGCCCCGGAGTGCAGTGGAGGATGGCCCAAGTGCTTGGGCCCTGCACCCCATGGGAGACCAGGAGAAGCACCTGGCTCCTGCCATCGGATCAGCGTGGTGCACCGGCCGCAGCGCACAGGCCACGGCAGCCATTGGAAGGTGAACCAATGTCAAAAGGAAGACCTTTCTCTCTGTCTCTCTCTCTCACTGTCAAATATATATATATATATATATATATATATATATATATATATATTGAGACAGGTTTAATAGCGTGAAATAGTATAAATATCCTATTGAAAAGTGAGAATTGTAAATACTGATATCACTAATAAAGCACGTGTATTTCTTTAGCACCACCCTATCCTAAACTATCCACTGGTTTCACTGGGAGCTTGAAATCTGAGGTATGCAACTGACTGGGGAAAATAAAGACATGTACAGTAAAGCTTATGAGCTATCAAGCTTTTATTTTTAAAATATATGTAAAATATATGAAACACATATGAACAAGTAAACACATATGGACAAGTAAGGTGAAATGAAATAAGAAGTTATATGTACTTTAAGACTGTAAATTATTACAGACGTCTTGAAACCTTAAAACCTAGCATATAACTTGACCCAATAATTTTGCTTGAGGAAATAAGTAATGTCCTTTCCTTTCTTCCAAATAGAAAAACTCCTTATTAAAGCTATAATGATTAAAAATTACACATATATTATTTGAACAGGGAACAGAATAGAAAGATTCAGATACATGAAACCATTAATGTATTAAGCTGATGTTTAAAATCAACAGGGAAAAGATGGAATGGAAAAGAAGGGGCTTGAAGATAAATTGAAATTCTTGGTCAAAAGTATACAGATCCCATCCTCATGACATCAAGCAGAAACAAAACTCAAACGAATTAAATTTCTAAAAATAATAGCCCTAGAAGAAAACATTTTAAGATTTTTATTGATTTATTTCATTTTATCTAAAAGTGTGTGGTAGGGAGAGATCTTCCAACTGCTAGTTCACTCCCCAAATGCCCACAACATCCTCAGATGGGCAAGGAGCACAGAAATCTATCAAGGTCTCCAACATGGATGTTTGGGACCCAAGTACTTGAACCACGACCTGCTGCTTCCCAGGGTGTGCATTGGCAGGAAGGTGGATCGCAAGGGGAGTGAATCACAAGAGGAGACAAGACTCAAACCGGGCACAGTAGTATGGGATGCTGATGTCCAAGTGATGTTTTAACTTCTGCACCAAACACTCACTACAATTTTTTTAAATTAATCTTTGAGAGTAAAAAGTCTTTCTCAGGCTGATGACTAAAATTTGGACTTACAATTAAAAATACTTGTATGTCAAAAAATACTATAAAATAAAAGATACATGACAGAATGAAAGAACACATTTTATATGCATACAGAAAACAAGTTGAAAGGTTTCCATAAGTCAAAAAGTTGGATAATTTAATAGAAAAATACACAAGGGATTCAATGAGGAAATTCACTGAACTATAAATATAAATGGAAAATGAACATTGAAAAGATGATCATTTTTTAATTTCTAAGGCAAAAGAAAAAGCCACATATGAATTTTTGCCTATATATTGCAAATTTTGTGATTTTTCACACTCAGGAAAGTGGAAAAGTGGTTATTCAGTCCATCGCTGAGGTGTAAAGTAGTAAAACTTTTTAAACAACAGTTTGACAATTACCTATTAAAATTAAAAAGCCACAATCCTATTACTCAGATGCATCTCCTCTAAGAAAATATACTAAATATTCAACATGTACACAGAGCTATATGTTTGAGGAACATTTTGACAGATTTTGTTTAAAATAGGAAAACAGGTCAATACAAAGTAGTCCAACAGTCTATCTGTGTGGAGGATACAGGTGGAGCAGAGACATGGAAATCTAGCTGAAAGAGGTATAAAATCAAATATATATATATATACATATATATACATATATATATATATATATATATATATATATATATATAATCAAGCTATTGCTCCAAACTAACAGTCCACTTATAATGCAATTAAAGTGATGATTTAGAATATTTACTTAAGGGGCCAGCTCCGTGGTGCAGCAAGTAAACCTGCCACCTGCAGTGCTGGCATCTCATATGGGCACCGGTTCAAGTCCCAGCTGCTCCACTTCCAATCCAGCTCTCTGCTATGGCCTAGGAAAGCAGTAGAAGATGGCCTAAGTGCTTGGACCCCTACACCCGTGTTGGAGACCTGGAAGAAGCTCCTGGCTCGTGGCTTTGGATCGGCCTAGCTCCGAGAATTTTGGCTATTTGGGGAGTGAACCAGGGATGGAAGACACCTCTCTCTCTCTCTCTGCCTCTGCCTGTCTGTAAGTCTGCCTTTCAAATAAATAAGTAAATTATTTTAGAATGCATTAAAAATGAATATTGCCTTAAATAGGAAAAGGTTCATGTTATGTTGATGGGAATGAGGTTACTACATCATACATATGCTCAGGATAGCCCATTTTGCAACATACACACTGCAAGCAAGGGACACACACCAACAGGTAAGCAATGGATATCTCTGGGGATGGGGAGAGGTATTAGGAAAGGGAGTTACAAGATAATTTATTCTTTTTACTTTTGCTTTCCAATTTTCCCATAGTAACAATTAACGTTTTTAAGTAGGAAAAGGAAGTTTAACAACAACAACAAAATGAAGTCAAGAGAGGAAGAAGGATTCCTGAACTGAGGCAGAGTGCTTTATTTTCTTTCTTAGCAAGCCCCAACGACCCACAGGGAAATACTTTTATTTTATACATACAAGTATAAGATGCTTGAAGTTCATCGACGAGACATCCACTGTACCATCCACACCCACATCCATTAATCTCTTATTTGGGGGGTTTGGGAATTTGTATGGCAGAATCTATGAATTCCACATTCTGCTATCAATCTTAACCCCAGGGGTTCCAGAAAATAGCATCAATGAAATGTGCTAGCCCTGGGCTTGGGAAGCAATCATTCTAAAAAGCATGTTTCCTTTTTATTAAAAAGAAAAGCAAAGAATGAATAGATGTTTCAGCTGTTATATATAAAAATACTCACTTTTTAATTTACAAAAAAGTATAATGGGCAAAGAATATAATGCACTATTAGAAAATGTTAAGGTTATAAGCTCGTGTGACCATGCATTAAAAAAAAAAAAAACTCCTAAAAATTGTGACCATCCAAGGGTTTCTGTCTGAATGGGTCTTTGATTCCAGTGAGTTGGCACAGTGAAAGATGCCCAGCATTGTCCTAACATCACACCGGGGTGAAAACAGAGTTCTGCTGACATCAATACAACGCACTACAATCTGTTTTTATATCCTCTGTAGGTGTTCTGAAAGGACCCCATTGGAGGAAATGCTAAAAAAAAAAAAAAAAAAAATTGCAAGAAAATCCCTGTAATGAAAAGAGCACAAAGGCATTTAAATTTCCTAGGAAAAGCTGAAGTCTACTTAGAAATGTGATGGTAACATTAAGCATACAAACAGAAAGGAGTTTTTGAAGAGAACATATTAAACACTCTTCCTGTGTCACACCTTTTTATGCAACTCCATACATCCTGGCATAATGCAGTATACTTAAGAAAGTTAGTTTGTAAGGAAGTCTGTTTGCAGTGAACCTCGGCAGATCAAGAGAAATTCAATTGTAGACATGATTGCATCTCTCACTCTATGCTATTGTTATCATGCCTCCTGGTCTTAATCAA
The DNA here is from genome assembly GCA_949820135.1 of Sylvilagus floridanus. Taxonomy (NCBI): domain Eukaryota; kingdom Metazoa; phylum Chordata; class Mammalia; order Lagomorpha; family Leporidae; genus Sylvilagus; species Sylvilagus floridanus. Next base: position 109,639,381 of record OX463226.1, read on the forward strand.
GAGTATCTTTATTTGAATTCTTATCAGTGAGTATTCTTGTGGACATGATGGACTGTCCATCATAATCCAGAAACTAAACAGAGTATTACCAGATGAAGGTGTAGCCGGTACTATGGATAGTGTAGGATAAAATGAAAATAATGGAAAACCACCAGACAAGTAAGGGACAGACGCAAAGGGCAGAATCCAAGAGGCCGCGGATACTGAATATTCAAGTGTAAGAAGATCTCAGAATGGAGAAGCACAAAGGAAGCTGCTCAGCAAAATCAATTCTCAGCCATGTGAATGCATTAGCCTCCTGTGACCTTCACATTGGGCACAACAGGAGCTCCAGAGGAATTCAGGGAATTTGAGTATTTCACCATTTGCTACTTAATTCAACTTATTCATAGGCTCACATAGATATTAATTAAAACAGTATAATATAGCATGCTCAGATATATACAAGTGTCACAATGAATGACTCAAGGAGTTATATATGCTACTTGCTTTTTTTTATGAGCATATCCATATAGTACAATATACATCTTGTGTAACAGCAGTTCTCTACTAGAATGTGTAAATAAAGGAACCGAGTAAGAATGAGACAATTCATTAATAAAAGTGTTCTGCAGTTTGAGTTTTAACTTGATTAATGAACATCACTGCCAGAGAAAATGAGACATGAATTTTCCAAAATTGTTTAACTGGGCAAAATATTTTTGAAAAACATAAAATGCATTAGTTTAACTATTTTAGAGTATATAATTCATTAATATTAAGTCTGGGGTACACCAAAAAGTACATGAAAATGAAATTAAAAACATTACTTTGATGCAAAAAAAATTGCTGAAATACATTCAAGATTTTTTAAATTTTATTACTATAAAAAGAACAAAGTAATATGCATTTTCCACTAACTTTCTAATAAAAAACTATGCAGAAATTTCAACATATTTTTGCACCAAAATAAACATATTTTTAAAGAGGATAAGTTTCACATATTTTCTAATATTTATTTATTCATTTTATTTGTTTGTATATTGGAAAGGCAGAATGAAGAGACAGAGACAGAGATCTTCAATCCACTGGCTCATTCCTCAAATGCCCACAACAGCTGGGGCAGGGCTAGGCCAAAGCCAGGATCCTGGAATTCAATCCAGGTCTCTTGTGTGGGTGACAGGCACCTGCTGCCATCTGGGGTGTGCTGTAGAAGGAAGCTGGATCACAAGCGAAGACAGACCTCACATCCAGAAACACTGATATGCAATATGGCTGTCCCAAATAGTGGCTTAACCACTATGCTCCTAAACTTATCTTTTAATCCCATTTTTCCACATATTTTTGAATCCACATTGTTGTGCAAACATCACCACCATCTATTTCCAGAAAGCTTTCCTCTTCTCACACTGAAACTTTCCATCCATTAAACAAAAACTACCCCTAGTAAGAAATTCTAAACACAGGAGGAATATAAACAAATGCTAAAACAATCATTTAGCAAGTCAAATTACAATAAAGAAAAAAGGCTGTAATGTGATATATTTCCCAAACTATACATATAATAACCTATTTTATGATTCTTTTTTGCTGTGTTCTAACATTTTTATCAATTAGTACTTGCATTAATTTAATGTTTATCATGTAAGTAGTTTCCTGTCTTCATTTCACCCACACATCCAGGAAAGGCAGTCATCAATTATCATCTTGGTCCAAAGGGCCTTATTTTTCATGTTTAAATCAGTCTAGCAATCTTTTACAGGGTGGGCATCGTGGAGCAGCAGGTTAAACCGGCACTCGAGATGTCTGCATCCCATAATAATGCCTAGATTAAGGCCCAGCTCAGCCCTCTGATCCAGCTTCCTGCCACTGCACCTGGGAGGCAATAGGTGATGGCTCAAGTACTTGAGTCCCTGCTACCTATGCGGAAGAACTGTATGGTGGTCCTTGCTCCAGGCCTCAGCCTGGCCTGCCCCTCCTGGCTGTCGTGGGCATCTGGGGAGTAAACCAGTAGATGGAAAACCTGCTTCTCCTCCCTTCTGATTCTCTGCCTTTCAAATAAATCATTTTAAATAAATAAATAATTTACAAAAGAATAAAAGGATACTAAAAAGTTTATTTGGAATTTCGTAAGAAAGTAAACAGAGCAAACCTCACTGTATCAGGTGTATTTTGGTGCACACGCATCATAAAAGATAAAACAATACTGTCACATATCTTTCCTGTGAGTCTTGTCACAAAACACTGCTATCTGAAGTCCTTCCTGGTTAAATGACAAATTGAATAAAAATGCCATATTTTATGTGGTGTCCCTAGAAATATACTGTACAGTCTTCTGGCTTTTAGTTTAAGATTAACATTTCCAGCATCACTCAAACCTAGAACACTTCTGTCTGTCTCTTAGTATTTATCTTTTGATTACTTTTAAAATTTTGAACTGGATTCCTTTATGTATGTCTGCCCTTGGTCATTTGGACAGAAAATGTAAACTTTTAAGTTCTCAGCTGTTTCACTGAAGCTAAAATCAGACCACAAAGTGTTCTCAGTCTCCCCTTACACCATTCTTGAGAGATGATACAATACTTTGAGCAATATGATTAGAAGATGGTGATTTATTTTATTACTATAGCATTATCCTACTGCTTCAAATGTGTGTATTATGTGATTCTTATGTTCTCTTATTATTTAAGTCTGCTTCACCTACTTATTAATAACTGATTAGTGATAATGAAATAATTCCTAAGACAATGAAATAGCACAGTGTTCCAAGATACTTTAAAAATCACTAAGACCTCATAATGTATCTAGATTTACAAATATTTAATGGACTCAGATTGAATTGGAATTTTTTACTGTTAAAATAATGGTAAATTTTCCCTTTTTTCTTTAGAGGGCTTCAAAGAAATAATGAAAGTAATAAAGTGGCCGGCACTGCGGCTCACTAGGCTAATCCTCTGCCTTGTGGCGCCGGCATACCGGGTTCTAGTCCCGGTCGGGGCACCAGATTCTGTCCTGGTTGCCCCTCTTCCAGGCCAGCTCTCTGCTGTGGCCAGGGAGTGCAGTGGAGGATGGCCCAAGTGCTTGGGCCCTGCACCCCATGGGAGACCAGGAGAAGCTCCTGGCTCCTGCAATCAGATTAGCGTGGTGCGCCGGTCGCAGCGGCCACTTAGGGGGTGAACCAACAGAAAAGGAAGACCTTTCTCTCTGTCTCTCTCTCTCACTGTCCACTTTGCTGTCAAAAAAAAAAAAAAAAGAAAAGAAAAGAAAGAAAATAATAAAGCATCAGTCCCTATAAACAATTACAACTTCAAAAATATATTCCAAAATTCAAATCAAACCCAATGGACCTTGAGATGGTGTACCAATGAAATAGATTATAGATTTAGTATCACTGACATAATTAGAAAACCAGTAACACAATTTCAGTTAGAATAGTGCTTTTATAACTCACCTATAGCAACAATGGCTTAAATAAATAAGTCTCATGCAAATGTCATCCAGAGATCAACAGTCTAATCTTAGGGATAGTGGTATCACGGTCATTAGGGAACAGGATCCCTCTACTGCTCTGCTCTGCCATTCTTAGCATGAATGTTTTGTTCTCAAGATTACCTCATGGTCTAATTCAGCTGTTGTTGCTCCGACCATCTCATCTATATGAGAAACAGGAAGAATGGAGGATGAGATTCATCTCATAGATGAATCAGCTTCTGATTAGCATCTTTTCCTGATAAACAGAAAAGGGCATTTCTATTTATCTCTTGGGCCAGAATTAAGATACATGACCATATCTAGTTGCAAGACAGGCTATCTTACAGTCCTTTAGTTAGTATATTGCCACTACCAATAATAAAATGGTTCTATTGATGAAGAAGAAGGGACTCATGAATATTGGCTAGACAGCCAATAGTTTATGCTACAGCTACAAAAAAGCACAAAGTGACCACATACATATGCATGAAAACAAAATAACATTATTAAACTTTATAGATATTGTTGATAACTGAAGTTCAAAACCCAAAAGCATTTCTCTGTTGATTAAAAAGCAAAAATATCTACTACCAGAAAAATGTTTTTCTCTTTGACCTCAATCAAATGAACTGAAAATGACAACTATATTCTCCAAAATGATTCTGTAATTCAGTGATTTGGTATTATTTAATGTCATAGTTACAGTAGCGTTTAAGTCGGACCCTAAATGAAAAGTGCTGTGCGTCTCACACTTTGGGAAAGGCTGAGAACATGAAAGGAGATTAGAAAGGTAAACAGAATAGAGAGAAAAGACGTTGCTATGCCAGAGAATCCTAAGTGAGAATTTTGGAATTTTTAAATTTTTGTTTATTTTTGCTTTGGAATTGACACATAATAAATTGTACTTATCTATAGGGTACAGTGTGATGACTGAATGAATGTGTATAATACATAAAAATCAAATCAAGATAATTAGAATGTCTTTCTCTTTGTGTTTGGAGTCTTTCAACTCCTTTCTTCTAATTCTTCATAAAATACACAATAGATTGTTGTAAGTTATAGTCACCCTAGTTTGCTGTGAAATTCTAGAACTGATTCCTGCTAACTGTATGGCTATTGTGAATTGAGCTGTGATAAACATTAAGGTGCAGACAGCTTTTTTGTTTGCCAATTTAATTTCCTTTGGGTAAATTCCAAGGAGTGGGATGGCTGGGTTGAATGGTAGGGTTATATTCAGGTTTCTGAGGAATCTCCAGACTGACTTCCATAGTGGCTTCACCAGTTTGCATTCCCACCAACAGTGGGTTAGTGTCCCCTTTTCCCCACATCCTCGCAAGCATCTATTATTGGTAGATTTCTGAATGTGAGCCATTCTCACCGGGGTGAGATGAAACCTCATTGTGGTTTTGATTTGCATTTCCCTGATTGCTAGTGATCTTGAACATTTTTTCATGTGTCTGTTGGCCATTTGGATTTCCTCTTTTTAAAAATGTCTATTGAGGTCCTTGGCCCATCTCTTAAGTGGGTTGTTTGTTTTGTTGTTGTGGAAAATTCAGTACTTTTTGCACAGATTCCCACAGTCTGGCTAATTAGTAACTAAACATCAAAGTAGAAATTGTTATGAGTTTGTCCTGATTTGTTCGTTTTATTCTTTCAAAAGATTCATTAAGCAGTGTCCACGAGAGAGGTGCCGCACCTGCAGCTGGAACTTCACCAGGACACAGGACAGAACGATGCCTCCCCTTCAGTTGGCAGTCTAAGGAGGAACTGCAAAGCTCCTTGACGCCTGCTAGTCAGCAACACATTCCTTGCTGAGTGTTCAGAAGCTCCTAGTGTTTAGAAACACTATCTACTCGAAACTTTGGCCAGCTCTAAAAAACAAAGGGTGAAGGACATGACTTCATCTTTCCAAACTCAAATGGCCAGTTAATGACAAAGTTTGGCATCATTTGGTCAAGAACAAGAGTACATGAAATTAACAAAATGCTGTCTAAAGAAAGTTCAAGAATTTTCCTTTGTAAATAAATGAAGCAAAGCAGGGAAACAAAGACTATCATAGTAAGCCCAGAACATTCAAAACTAGTGTACACCAATGCATGAACCAGGCAGATAAATTTCACTTAATGAAATTCATAATATTCTCTCTTATTATGTTGGAAAATTCACTATTAGCACTAGGGGCATAGCTTATTTTTATGTTCCAGAATGGAAATCCAGGATCTAAATCCTTGAGTCTCTGGCAATCAGGTTTAAATGTCTGCCTCTTTAATCACAAAGTGTGTAACTATAAAATCCATAGCTCCAGCCCTGCCTTTACAGTTCCCCCACAAACTATCATGAGTGTTGCTTCTTCAGAATGGCAAGAACGGCACATAGCAACAGGGAACAAATTCCAATTCATCTGGAAAAACTGACTTGGGATTGTTTCCTGCCAATGCAGGGGCAAGGAGGAACCCAGTGATTTTCAGCTAAATAATCATAAATTACATTTTCCCGTAGTGTCCATATCATAAGATGAGCTCATTTTCCAAGGTTCTTTTCAAAAATCCATACACTACCACACTTACTGTGCTTAACATTTAAAATAACAAAAGAAGCATACTGATTTGGGATTAATGTGGTTTTAAGTCCATGCATTCAAGACTTTAAGCAGGATGGTAATACAAAAAATAAAATCACGATATGTACTGTTAAATTAACATGAGCGGTTCTTTAGCTCTATGGGAGAAAAAGTGATTTCCTGCATAAGCTTGAAGATATAATTAAACATATATTTCATTTCTCTTTCAAGAATGTTCTTTTGAGCCCATCTGATACAGCTGTGGGGAAAGCAATGGGCAGCTGCTGGAAAAAAGGAAAACTATTTGGTTCTTTATAAGCTGCTTTCTGGTTTTTCAAATTTTATTTTCATCTTTCCACCTTGCTTTCTTTGTCTGGATTTTATCTGAATTAGAAATTAGTGTTTTACTGGAAAAATGTTGCTACAAGGAAAAGAATTAAATAGCCATATTAATGAAAGCTCCTCTAATTGCATTCTAGTTAGCCAGGCATTTCTATTGACCCTTGCACTGTGTTTCTGGGCAAAGCTGTTATTAGAGAAAAACTACATAGTTACAACTGCAAATTACTTTCCTTAAAAAAAAAGCTCCGACTATTTCTACATCTCAGAGAAATATTAGTATTACTCAGCATGGGAGCCCAGATTCTGAAAAAGATCATCACACTGTGAGCTTTTGATTATATCAGATTTAATAGGAAATTATTCACAACATATATCATAAATAAGAACAAAAATGTTAAATGTTACATTTATGTAGTAAGTATATTCATAGATTTATAAATATTTTTATTTAAATAGTCACATTTTATATCATATAACTAGTAAGTATGAAATGGCCTGTAATTTATAAATAAAACTGTCCATGACTCATCTTAACTTACTTACCCTATGAAACAGCAGGAGAAAATATGTTCCAACAATTACAATATTTTGCTTTGACTACATGTTCATATGGGAATTCTCTTTGGCACATAAAGCAATATGTCTTTCTATCACTTTCATTTATTTACTATGCTGAGTCTAAACATTTAAAATTAGCAAAGAAAAAAGATTTTCTGTGTATTTGAAACATTTGCAACTCTCTAAAACAAGTAATCCAATTTTAAATGGACAAAAGATGTCGATAGACTTTGCTTAAAAGAAGACATGCATGGCCAACAGATTGCTGAGAAAAATGCTCAATATCACTAATCATCAGGGAATACAAATCACAACCACAGCAGAGACCACTTCACTGTAGCTGGAACGGCTGTTATCACAAAAAAAAAAAAAAAAGGGTGGATGGGCCTTTGGCTGGAGCTGCAGGGGACCTGGAGCAGAAGTGGAGGCCAGCCCTTAGAGGTGCTAGAATTGCTCCAAGAGGCACTGAAGGACACTGCCCTGGTGTTGGAAGCTTTAAGGAAGAGGAACAATTAAGGTGCCTGGCATCCTCAATCATGCTTGTTCCCAGCTCAAGCAGCAGAAGACCCTCACCACGGAAGACAAGGGGGCTCAAGCCAGGCTGGGCAGCCAAGCCCCTTTGCATGCACTTAGCAGTCTGATACTTAGGTCCATGGTCTTATCTCAGATGCAATAAAGAATTCCAGGACAGAATGTAGGTAAAGTTCAGCAGATAAGCAAGATTTACTTGCTGAGGCTATGGAAGCCTTTAGGGTTCGCCGACTTCAATCTTATTCCGACAGGGTCATAGTCAAAGTGGAGGTCCTCTCCTCCCTTCGGAGAAAGGCACCGCCTTCTTTGGTGGCCCCTTTCCTTCCACTGGGATCTCCTTGGAAATTTATATTCTAAATAAAAGTTAAAAAAAAAGATTTACTTGCAAGCAAAGCAAAAGTACACACTCAAGAAGTGCAGGTATACTCAGTAGAGAGCTGCATTCATCAAGATTCAGGTCCATCGCTTTATATGACCTAGCAGCACAGTGGATGATGTTTTGGGTGGGGTTTAATTGAATATTCAAAAAGGATGGATGCGAGATGGGATTGGAGTACTGCCCACTCCTTGCCTTTTTCTGGAAATCTCAGAAGTGTCATAGCGGCTCTGGTGCTGGCATCCCATCTGGGTGCCGGTTCAAGTCCCAGCTGCTCCACTTCTGATCCAGTTCTCTACTATGGCCTGATAAAGCAGTAGAAGATGGCCAAAGTCCTTGGGCCTCTGCACCCACATGGGAGACTGGGAAGAAGCTCCTGGTTCCTGGCTTTAGATGGGCACAAGCTCCAGCTGTTGCAGCCATCTGGGGAGTGAACCAGTAGATGGAAGATCTCTCTCTCTCTCTCTCTCTCTCTCTCTCTTTCTCTCTCTCTGCCTCTCTGTAGCTCTGCCTTTTAAATAAATAAATAAATCTTTAAAGAAAGTAAGTATCATAGCATCAGGTTCATGATGGGAGTAGTAGTGTCATCCATGGTAATTTTATAAATGATTAGTTAAAAGTCATCATAGGGCAGAGCCAGGAGCCATATCAGTTATTTTTAGCTGGACTGGCTCTAAACAGTGGTTTCACAGAAGCTGAGGTTTCTACTGCACAGAAAGGGAGGCAGGACAGCAGGTTGGTCTCCAGAGAGAGCCTGGAGACCTCTGGCTCCTAAAGAGCTACCTCCTTACCTACATCAATCTGACCTGCACTGCTTAGCATCCAGAGGAGAGGGAGGACCACGTGGGCTCCTGCATTCCCCCACAGAGCAGGGCAGATGTGCCTGCTCAACCAGAAGCCTTTGGTTAGGAATGAGACAAACACAAATATAGCCCTCCTCAGCTCTAAAGAAGATGCTACAATGAGTTGGACTGTGTATTTTGATTCTTAAATATTGGTATAAATAGATTTTGTATTCATACACACACATGCACACACACACACAAAAAGATAAAAGGTAACAGGCTGGTGAGGTAAGGATATGGAAAAAAAGGGAATACTTACACACTGTTGGTGGGAATGTAAATTAATACAGCCATTGTAGAGAACAGTATGAGGTTCTTTTAAAAATTAAAAATAAAACTATCATATGTTTCCTCTATGCCACTCCTTGGTATATACCCAAAGGTAATACCACAAAGACATCTGTACTCACATGTTCATTGTAGCATTATTTACAATGAACTAGATATGGAATTAACCTAAGTATCCATCAGTAGCTGAGTGGGTAAAGAAAACTATTCCAAGTATGCACAATAGAATACTATTCAGTCATTTAAAAAGATGGAGGCCTATCACTTGTGACAACATGGGTGGACCTAGAAGACAATATAGTTAAGTGAAGTAAGCCTACAGCAGAAAGACAAATGCTGAATGATCTCACTGAAATGTGAGTTCTTAAAAACTTAATTTCATAGAAGTAGAGTAGAAGTGGTTACCAGATGCTAGTCAGGAGAGGGGAGAGGGAGAGATAAGCAGAGTTTGGTAAATAGGTACAAAATTATGGCTAGGAAAAACAAGTTAACAAGTTCACTTTGTACAGTATTATGGCCAAGGTCAAAATCAATGTATATTTCAAAATAGCTAGAAAAAAGGTTTCAGGTGATAGGTACATTAATTACTGTCATTTGATCATTATATAGTTTACACATCTATCAAAACATCACATTGTACCATATAAACTTGTATAATTATCATGTCAATTAAAAATAGAATATTTATAATGCTTCCTTCCCTTCTTCTAGGCAAGGTAACTGCCCCAATGTGGCAGGAAAAAAAGAAACACAATTATTGATTTTGTATCTTAGGCTAGGTCTTGTGGACAGGTGAGTGACTTCTATACTAAATAAACCACAACTTCATTATTATCATTTGGTTGTACTGCTTTCTGTTTGTTTCGCTGAGGACATTCAGTGACTTAGTTCCATGAGAAAAGTGGACAAGGTCAGGTGTTGGAAGAAGGTGTGAAGAGTAGACCATACAAGATGTGGTCAACAGGCTCAGCTCAGCATTACGGGAGCCGAAAGAGGAAATAAAAGAGCACAGTGGGAATGGTTTGGGGAAGGTCTCCTGCTCAGGGTCTCTCTTGCCAGCCCTGCTAGTGAAGTTTCCATCACAACTCTGTGTCAAAATCAAGACACAGCCTGCAACTTCTTTCGTCTTGAGCTTCTCTAAGTGTGTATGTGGATTTCCTTCTGGCTGTGAAGAGTCCACTTCTCTTGGACTTACGTTAGGCAGTACACCAGAGTAAACATCCTATCTTCCCTCTACCCTCTCTGTAAATGTAATGGACCACAAGTCTGAGAATCTACTAAATCCATACTGATTCCATCCTGAAACCTCTGTCCTTTATTTTTCATGTAACAGGTCTATGCTACATTATAAAATAGAGTCAGAGCCACTGTTATAATCATTACATATTTCAGACTTTCCACTCTCTGCTTGTCCTTACACCTCTCCTCATAAAAATAACTAAACCCAAGGCTCTGTGATCTGTTCTATAAATCTGAAGAACTGGGAAGCAGTCCTATTATTTAATGTACATTCTCTATATTTCACTTTCAAATGCCAGAAAACGGGTTGTCTATGTTTCAACTCCGAGTGCTATACGAAATGCTTTGAACACTATAGTGCTTTATAGTTTCCTAAAGTCTTAAAATGAATTAAATGATGTAGCATTTCCACAGAGATAACTGTCTCATTTTGAAAGATTTTTATTCTTTTCTACAGGTTTGTAATTTTTTTTCTAATTTCATCTTCCTCCTAGTGTCTGGCAATATACCCTTTTTAGTCTAAGCTGTTCTGCATGCCTCAAAACATAATGTCCAGCACTGTATTCAAAACTACCGCATATATGAAGATGTCTTTCAACTCATGTTTAAAATGCTACAAAACTGGAGACTTGCTTACCATCCCGTGCAATGTTTACTAAATGGTAGGCCAACAGAAAAACAAAAGCACTTCTCTCTGGACAATGGGCAGTATGGGAATATTAGTACTGATTATTATTTGTGTCTACATTAGAATTAATTTGCTCTAGGTTAGATACTGCCCTTCCCAATCAATACAATACACATCAGGCTATGGAGGCTTATAAAATATATGGAGGCTTATAAAATATACAGTGACTACTGCACTCTCATCATCTAGACTTTTGTATATACTAATTTTATTTAATGTCAAACAGCACTGATTCAGGATACATCAATGTAGTCTGTGAAATAGAACATTTCCCAGAATGCATATTCTTTTTGATATTTGCTTTGAGGTTGCCTTCTTGAAATGACTAGAATAATACTGTAATCCAACCTCACATAAGAACTTTATTTATCTTCTGTATTTAGAACTTTCTATTTATACAATTTTACTTCTTCCTCCTAAATATTATTTTTCCCAATGATAAAATTAACTATACAAGAATCCAGCCTTGGGCCATGCCACAACCATTTTAAGTTATTTTTCAATATTCTTGTCCAAATTTTTTAACATAATAAAAAAATAAAAGTAAATCAATGATAGGATTAATAATTCAGTAATGAGGTTTCTAAAATATCTGCCTTTACTTAATAAGGAGGAGGAAGTTGCCCCCACCCCTTATTAGGATTTAGCCCTAGGTTTTAGCACGAGGTTTAACTCCAGCTCTAGCTCTGGCTCTAGATCTGGTTCTACTTCTAGCTCTGGCTCTAGCTTGAACTCTAGCTCTAGATCCAGGTTAAGGTCTAGGTTTAGCTCCAGGTCCATGTCTATGTCTAGCTGTAGTCCTAACTCTGGCTCCAGCTCTAGCCTCTTCCTTTCCTCCCTGACCTCTTGGAAACATGTTACTAAAATTAACAGACAAATCTGAGGATGTTACTTTGAGGGGAAGCCTAAAGTCCTAGAGATGTTTATGTCAGACTGTAGGGTCTTGTTAAAGTTCCCTCAACTGTGTTCTTCAGATTTGTTCTCAAACAGAAGATGGTCAAGAAGTATTGAGAACTTCCAGTAAAAACTCTGTCATTGCCCCATAAATAGAAAGTATGCCCCATGCCCTGAGAGAAGAGGAAGCTTAGAAGGAGTCAGAGAACAAGGAAGAGCAGGAGTGAGGCACTGCTTAGGGGCAGGAGCATGAATGGTACAGTGCCATCCTTGCTGTCCTTCAGCTAGTCATGAGCAGGTGACCACAGCAAGACCTACCTGGAGTACGTTGACTCCAGCACTCTGCAACATTCTGGGCCCCCACTGAAAATGAGGATAAAGAGAATCCCTTTCACAGGGTATTGTGAGGATTAAATGAGTTAACATACAGAAAAGGCTTAGACCAAGGCCTAGCACAGGGGAAATTCTTGCTAAATCTTTTTTTTTAAGAAATATAATATAGCATACAAGGGAGCATATGACATAAAATTTAGAAAATATCTTAAAATGGTTTTTTAAAGCCTTAGGGGAAGAGAGGAATTATATGCAGAAAATGGTGTTCTTTATCTTCTCAAAAAATAGAAAATTCTAATGGGCCTAGCAAACCGGCCAGGGAGTAGTTTGGGGCTCATTTGCTTGTTTTGCTTCTCAACAAACACAAATAAGACTCTCTAACACCAGCCTCGCAGGTAAGTAGGTGCCATTGTATGGACACAGCCTGCGTAGAATTAAAACATCTGTCCACTGTCTTCCCCTATTCTCCCCATGACAGGACAATATTGCTTGTCCCACAAGGACTGGCTTAATGGCCTGCATCAGCAGCATATTGTGTGATTCATTTTCTTTGCAGGGAAGTCAGTCATCATTTTAATAAACATTTGCAGTCACTGCTCATCTCTGCTGCAGTGTTCCTGTGACATGTCCTCATTGTTTTGTTAGGCAGCAAGTGTGTGTGCTCTGTCAGGACATCAGCTGGCCCTGGTGATCTATGTGGCGGCTCCAGCAGGGAAATTAAAACCTCAAACAAGGAAGCACAGTGATTCCATCTACAGGCAGTTAAGCAGGGACCTGACTGAGACCACAGTGACTGAAACATAGTTGAAAAGTAATCAGTGGTGGAGGGGGCCCAAAGAAAATCAGGAGTCAGACAGAGGGAGACGAGAGCACTAAAGAATTAAGAGAATGCCATTCTTTTTGCTAGCAGAGAATTTGGGATAGATACAGGAAATAGAAGAATCTGTGAAAAAGTCTGGGCGATTTAGCTCTGTCTTAGAGAGGCTATGCAACTCTCTGCACTCCCCTACGTTTGTTTTGTATCTGTAAAAATAATAATGGCCAATACTTAGACAGCACTTAGCATATGGCAGACTCTGTTATAATTGTTTTAGTTGTGTCAGCTCATTCTATCCTCACAAAAGTTGAATGAAGCAGATACTAAAATTTTTATCATAATAACCCATTTTACAGAAAAATAAGGAAAACAGATGAAGTCATTTGCCTGAGATCACCCACCTACACAGTACAGAACACCAGGATTCTATTTTAATAATACCATAAATATGAAATAACAGAAAAAGGATCACATGATTGATGTTGATAAAATATCAAATTAGTAACCAAAGTTCTAAATGCTTTTCTGTACTTCTCTTGTTGCTGACGAATTACAAACAGTTCACAGATGAGCACTGGTCCATCCATCACAGGGTCTAGTACTCCAGACTCTTCTCTTGCTCTACAATGCTGAAGGAAAAATTTTGAAAAGCTATCCAGCTTTCCCCCTTTTCTACAAAAAATGAGTTCTAAAGGATGTTAAAATTAAACCTAAAGAATGCACCTCACATAATACCAGCTTTATGTTAGACATCTTCCATTCATTGACAAGCTTTGTTCAGCACTTTGTTTCTGGTCTTGTATTGATGTCAAAGATATAAGAATGAAGATTCAGTCCCCTCCACAAACTCATACTCTAGTAAGGAGGACAAAAATACAACATGCTACAAATTGATACAAGTGCTGATGCATTTAAAGCTGTAAAAGCAAAAAGAAGGTATGTTCTTTCTTCTCTTCCCTTGAAAGCTGTTCAAGGAATAAATGGAATGACCTTTGTGTTTCCCAAGTCATACCTTTTACCCACTGAGTGTAGGATAAGGAGATGTCAGAGAGGTATAAAAATGGAATCTCCAGCAAAGTAAAGCATTACCTAGGCTCTGTCCTTGCTCATGAGACAGCAGCTCTGACCCTTTGTCACCTGAATGGTATCATGGAGGTCTGGGTGGCCCCACATGTCTCACGTGTACCACATAATGAATCCTCTGGCCACCCATGGGACATCAAGGGCTATTTTACTCCTACTTTGCTGTGGTTCATCATGATGTCTCCTGCTTTGCATGCACAGGAATAGCAGCTCGATCACAGATGACTGCTAGAGTCTCCCATGCCTGAGAATGATGTTTTGTTACAGAGAAAGGAGACCCATTTCCCACCACCATAGAAGAGCCTCAACAATGCTGATAGCTTATGGCTCAGTATTCTGCTCTCTTAGTGTCTACCTGTTCTTTCATTGTGCTTCTCACTGCCCTTGTATAGAATTCAGGTCTCCTCCCATTTAATGTATTAATCATTAACTTATATCAGTACGACTAGTGGATATTTTTTCCATACTTTGGGTTATGACCCAAATTGTTCCAGATTTGGCCATTGGGAGTGCATTTCAGGCTACCTTGATATACCTTCATCATTTGTTTTTTGAGCACCCTCTTACTTTCTGGCACTACAATACCCTCCAGATTTATCTTGTGTGTTTCTTGCCTTCATCCTAGAATCTACTGTTTCTTTAAATGTTCTGGTTCCTCTTACTGGAGAATGGTGCTAGAAACCAAAATCTGATCACCAGATGTGCTCATCACTATAGTGGTCTTATTTCCATGCTCTTTGGGGGACAGAACTAAGAAACTGTGTATGTGTGTGTTTGTGCACACGTGCATCCTCACACATGCCAACTGATATGTGCCTGTGTATCTACAATTATTTCTTTGTGTATCTGTATCTCTACTAAGCTCAACAGGACTTTATTCTTATGCCTTTGACTCTCACCTGCATGGTTCGTTTTAGCTTCCCATCCTGCTTATCTGAATCTCCCACTCCAACAGCAAAAAACCCTTCATCACTTTTGCCTAATCCTAAGAAAAATATCAGACAAACCCACATTGAAGGACAATCTACAAATTACTTGACCAGTACTGATCCTAATTGTCAAGGTCATCAAAGACAATCAAAGTCTGAAAAGCTAAGGAGACATGATGACTCAATGTAGGCTGGCTATGACAGTCTGGTTGGGATCCTGGAACAGAAAAAGAGTCACTAGGTAAAAGCTTGAGGAAGCCAAAATAAATAGTGGATTTTTGCTCATAATAATGTATGAATATTGGCATATTACTTCTAGTAAGTGTACCATAGTGCAAGAGGAAATTGGATACACAGAGCACTATCTACAACATTCTTGCAATTTCTCTAAAAGTCTTTTTTTTTTAGCTTTTATTTAAAGAATATAATTTTCCAAAGTATAGCTTATGGATTCCAATGGCTCCCCCCATCACAACTTCCCTCCCTCCCGCTACCTTCCCCTCTCCCGCTCCCTCTCCCCTTCTGTTCACATCAAGATTCATTTTCAATTCTCTTTATACACAGAAGATCAGTTTAGAACATATTATGTAAAGATTTCAACAGTTTGCCCTCACATAGAGACACAAACTGAAATTATTGTTGGAGTACTAGTTATAGTATTAATTCGCAATGTACAGTACATTAAAGACAGAGATCCTACATGATTTTTTTAAAGAATCGATTAATTATCTATGCAATTTCCAATTTAACACCAAGATTTTTTAATCATTTGCAATTATCTTTATACACAGAAGATCGATTTAATATTATAGTATGTAAAGATTTCATCAGTTTGCACCCACACAGAAACACAAAGTGAAAAAATACTGTTTCATTACTAGTAATAGCATTATTTCACATTGGATAACACATTAAGGACAGATCCCTCATGAGACGTCAGTACACAGTGACTCCTGAAGTTGATTTAACAATTTGACACTCTTGTTTATGGCGTCTGTAATCTCCCCAGGCTCTAGTCATGAGTTGCTGAGGCTATGGAAGCGCTTAGGGTTCGCTGACTTCGATCTTAATCCGACAGGGTCATAGTCAAAGTGGAAGTTCTCTCCTCCCTTCAGAGAAAGGTACCTCCTTCTTTGATGGCCCCGTTCTTTCCACTGGGATCTCACTCGCAGAGATCTTTCATTTAGGTCTTCTTTTTTTTGTTTTTCATAGTGTCTTAGCTTTCCATGCCTAAAATATTCTCATGGGCTCTTGAGCCAGATCCGAATGCCTTAAGGGCTGATTCTGAGGCCAGAGTGCTATTTAGGACCTCTGCCATTCTATGAGTCTGCTGTGTATCTCGCTTCCCATGTTGGATCATTCTCTCCCTTTTTCATTCTATCAGTTAGTATTAGCAGACACTAGTCTTGTTTGTGTGAACCCTTTTACTCTTAGACCTATCAGTGTGATCAATTGTGAGCTGAAATTGATCACCTGGACTAATGAGATGGCCTTGGTACATGCCACCTTGATGGGAATGTATTGGAATCCCCTGGTACACTTCTAACTCTATCATTTGGGGCAGTTCCGATTGAGCATGTCCCAAATTGTACATCTCCTCCCTCTCTTATTCCCACTCTTATATTTCACAGGGATCACTTTTCATTTAAAATTTAAACACCTACGGCTAATTGTGTGTTAGTTGCCAGATTCAACCCATAGTACTAGAACGAATACAAACAACAAGGGGAGATACTAAAATGGGTAAAGATTTAGATTGTACATCAACAGTTCAGACAGGAGTTGATCATGTCTTATTTTCTCATAGTGTTCATTTCGTTTCAACAGGTTTCCTCTTTGGTGCTCAGTTAATCATCACCAATCAGGGAAAACAAATGATATTTGTCTCTTTGGGACTGGCTTAATTCACTCAGCATGATGTTTTCCAGATCCCTCCATTTTGTTGCAAATGATCGGATTTCATTGTTTTTGACTGCTGTATAGTATTCTGTAGAGTACATGTCCCATAATTTCCTAATCCAGTCTACTGTTGATGGGCATTTGGGTTGGTTCCAAGTCTTAGCTATTGTGAATTGAGCTGCAATAAACATAGTGTGCAGACGGCTTTTTGGTTTGCCAATTTAATTTCCTTTGGGTAAATTCCAAGGAGTGGGATGGCTGGGTTGTATGGTAGGGTTATATTCATGTTTCTGAGGAGTCTCCAGACTGACTTCCATAGTGGTTTAACCAGTTTGCATTCCCACCAACAGTGGATTAGTGTCCCTTTTTCCCCACATCCTTGCCAGCATCTATTGTTAGTAGATTTCTTGTGTGAGCCATTCTGACCGGGGTGAGGTGAAACCTCATTGTGGTTTTGATTTGCATTTCCCTGATTGCCAGTGATCTTGAGCATTTTTTCATGTGTCTGTTGGCCATTTGGATTTCCTCTCTGGAAAAATGTCTATTGAGGTCCTTAGCCAATCTCTTAAGTGGGTTGTTTGTTTTAATGTTGTGTCGTTTCTTGATTTCATTGTAGATTCTCGTTATCAGCCCTTTATCTGTTGCATAGTTTGCAAGTATTTTTTCCCATTCTGAAGGTTGCCTATTCACTTTCCTGACTGTTTCTTTTGCAGTACAGAAACTTCTCAGTTTGATGCGATCCCAATAGTTAATTTTGGCTTTGAGTGCCTGTGCTTTTGGGGTATTTTCAAAGAAGTCTTTGCCAGTACCTATATCTTGCAGGGTTTCTCCTATGCTCTCCAGTAATTTGATGGTGTCGGGTCGTAGGTTTAAGTTTTTGATCCATGTTGAATGAATTTTTGTGTAAGGTGTAAGGTAGGGGTCTTGCTTCATGATTCTGCAGGTGGAAATCCAGTTTTCCCAGCACCATTTGTTAAATAGACTGTCTTTACTCCAGGGGTTAGTTTTGGGTCCTTGATCAAATATAAGTTGGCTGTAGATGTTTGGATTGATTTCAGGTGTTTCTATTCTGTTCCATTGGTCTATCCATCTGTTTCTGTACCAGTACCATGCTGTTTTGATTACAACTGCCCTGTAGTATGTCCTGAAATCTGGTATTGTGATGCCTCCAGCTTTGTTTTTGTTGTACAAGATTGCTTTAGCTATTCGAGGCCTCTTATTCCTCCATACGAATTTCAGCATCATTTTTTCCAGATCTGAGAAGAAAGCCTTTGGTATCTTGATTGGGATTGCATTGAATCTGTAAATTGCTTTTGGGAGAATGGACATTTTGATGATATTGATTCTTCCAATCCATGAGCATGGGAGATTTCTCCATTTTTTGGTGTCCTCTTCTATTTCTTTCTTTAATGTTTTATAATTTTCATCATAGAGATCTTTAACATCCTTGGTTAAGTTTATTCCAAGGTATTTGATTGTTTTTGTGGCTATTGTGAATGGGATTGATTTTAGCAGTTCTTCCTCAGCCATGGCATTGCTTGTGTATATAAAGGCTGTTGATTTTTGTGCATTGATTTTATATCCTGCTACTTTGCCAAACTCTTCTATGAGTTCCAATAGTCTCTTAGTAGAGTTTTTTGGGTCCCCTAAATAAAGAATCATATCATCTGCAAAGAGGGATAGTTTGAGTTCTTCCTTCCCAATTTGTATCCCTTTGATTTCTTTTTCTTGCCTAATAGCTCTGGCTAAGACTTCCAGCACTATATTGAATAGCAGTGGCGAGAGTGGGCATCCCTGTTTGGTGCCAGATCTCAGTGGGATTGCTTGCAGCTTTTCCCCGTTCAATAGGATACTGGCCTTGGGTTTTTCATAAATTGCTTTGATTGTATTGAGGAATGTTCCTTCTATACCCAGTTTGCTTAGGGTTTTCATCATGAAAGGGTGTTGTATTTTATCAAATGCTTTCTCCGCGTCTATTGAAATAATCATATGGTTTTTCTTCTGCTGTCTGTTAATGTGGTGTATCACGTTGATTGTTTTGCGAACGTTGAACCATCCCTGCATACCAGGGATAAACCCCACTTGGTCTGGGTGGATGATCTTTCTGATGTGTTGTTGTATTCTATTGGCAAAAATTTTATTGAGGATTTTTGCATCTATGTTCATCAGGGATATTGGTCTGTAATTCCCTTTCAATACTGCATCTTTTCCTGGTTTAGGAATTCAGGTGATGCTGGCTTCGTAGAAAGAATTTGGGAGGATTCCCTCTTTTTCGATTGTTCTGAATAGTTTGAGAAGGATTGGAGTTAGTTCTTCTTTAAATGTCTGGTAGAATTCAGCAGTGAATCCGTCTGGTCCTGGGCTTTTCTTTGTTGGGAGGGCCTTTATTACTGTTTCAATTTCTTTCTCAGTTATGGGTCTGTTTAGGTTTTCTATGTCTTCCTGGTTCAGTTTAGGTAGGTTGTATGTGTCCAGGAATCTATCCATTTCTGATAGGTTTCCCTGTTTGCTGGCATACAAGTCCTTGTAGTAATTTCTGATGATTCTTTTGATTTCTGTGGTGTCTGTTGTTACGTTTCCTTTTTCGTCTTTGATATTATTAATTTGGGTCTTTTCTCTTCTTTTTTTAGTTAGTTGGGCCAATGGGTGTCAATTTTGTTTATTTTTTCGAAAAACCAGCTCCTCGATTGGCTGATTTTTTGTAATGTTTTTGGATTCAATCCTGTTAATTTCTTCTCTGATTTTGATTATTTCTCTTCTCCTACTAGCTTTGGGTCTGGTTTGCTGTTGATTTTCTAGATCCTTGAGATGAACTGAAAGCTCATCTATTTGGTGCCTTTCCAATTTCTTGATGTAGGCACCTATTGATATAAATTTTCCTCTTAACACTGCTTTTGCTGTATCCCATAGGTTTTGGTATGATGTGCTGTTATCTTCATTTACTTCCATGAAATTTTTAATTTCTCTTTTGATTTCTTCTATGACCCATTGTTGATTCAGGAGCATGTTGTTCATTCTCCATGTGTTTGCATATGCTCTAGAGATTCCTGAGTTGCTAATTTCCAACTTCACTCCCTCGTGGTCTGAGAAGTTGCATGGTATGATTCTTATTCTTTTGAATTTGCTAAGGCTTGCTTTATGGCCTAGTATGTGGTCAATCCTGGAGAAGGTTCCATGTACTGCTGAAAAGAATGTAAATTCTTTTTCTGTGGGATAAAAAGTTCTGAAGATATCTGTTAGGTCCATTTGGGCTATAGTGTCATTTAAATCTACTGTCTCCTTGTTAATCCTCTGTCTTGGTGATCTGTCTATCTCTGAGAGTGGAGTGTTGAAATCTCCCAGTACTATTGTATTGGGGTCTAAATCTCCCTTTAAGTCCCTTAACAGGTCTTTTAAATAGACCGGTGCCCGGTAATTAGGTGCATATACATTGATAATCGTTATATCTTCCTGTTGAATGGATCCCTTAATCATTATATAGTGCCCCTCTTTGTCTCTCTTAATAGTTTTTGTGGTAAAATTTATGTTATCTGATATTAAGATGGCTACGCCCGCTCTTTTTTCATTTCTGCTCGCATGGTATATATTTTTCCAACCTTTCACTTTGAGACTGTATGGATCTTTGTTGGAAAGATGTGTTTCTTGTAGGCAGCAAATAGCTGGGTTTTGTTCCCTCATCCAGTCAGTAAATCTTTGCCTTTTAATAGCACAGTTCAAACCATTCACGTTCAATGTGACTATCGATAAGTAGCATCTTTGCCCTACCATTTGCCCATGATTTTCTTATGTATGCTTTGAGTTTCTTATGATCTTTTGCTGTGAGATTTCCTTCCTTTAGCTTCATTCAAGTTGATGACCATGTTTCTGTGTTTCTGCGTGTAGCACATCTTTAAGGATCTTTTGCAGGGCTGGATGAGTGGTGACAAATTCTTTCAGTTTCTGTTTGCAATGAAAGGTCTTTATCTCACCTTCATTCACAAATGAGAGCTTTGCAGGTATAATATTCTGGGCTGGCAGTTTTTCTCTCTTAGTACCTGGGCTATATCTCGCCATTCCCTCCTGGCTTTTAGGGTTTCAGATGAGAAATCTGCTGTGAGTCTGACTGGAGATCCTTTGAGGGTAATCTGATATTTCTCTCTTGCGCATTTTAGGATCTTTTCTTTCTGCTTCACTGTGGTGAGTTTAATTACAATGTGTCGTGGTGAGGATCTCTTTTGGTCACGTTTGTTAGGGGTTCTATGAGCTTCCTGTACTAGGATTTCTCTGTTCTTCTCCAAACCTGGGAAATTTTCTGCTAGTATCTCACCAAAAAGGCCTTCTAGTCCTTTCTCCCTCTCCATGCCTTCAGGAACTCCTAGAATCCGAATGTTAGGTTTTCTAATAGTATCCTGTAGATTCCCGACAATATTTTTTAGATTTCTAATTTCCTCTTCTTGTCTTTGGTTTGACTGTTTCCTTTCCTGTTCTCTGTCTTCTAAGTCCGATATCCTCTCTTCTGCTTCACCCATCCTGGTTTTAAGGCTCTCTAGTGTGCTTGTCATGTGATCAATTGAATTCTTCACTTCATTAAGATTTTTTGTCACTATCGTAGCTTCTTGTTCTACTAGTTGCTTCGTTTCATTCTGATTCTTCCTTAATAATTCATTTTCGCGAGAGAGGTTTTCTATCTTATCCATTAAAGATTTCTGTAGTTCAAGTATTTGTTTTTGTGAACTTCTTAATGTTCGTATCAATTTTTTGAGATCCGCTTCTTGCATCTCTTCTATCTCATCATCTTCATAATCTTGAATTGGGGTGTCTTTTTCATTTGGGGTCATCATAGTGTCTTCCTTGCTCTTGTTAGGTCGGTGTCTGCTTTTGTTTGGCATTTCTCCACTCTGTCTCACCGGGTTGTCGATGTAACGGAGCTGTCTACAAGTTGGGATCCCTGGCTGTAGCACCCCCTCAGATTTATGCAGCTTCACTGCTTTAGAGGCGGGCGGGCTGCACGGGGGCCTGCTTCCGAGGCGACCGGGTGTGGGCGGGCGGGCGGGCTGCTCGTGGGTCTGCTTCCAGGGCGACCGGGGGCGGGCGGGCGGGGCGCGCGGGGGCCTGTTTCCGAGGCGATCGGGTTCAGGCGGGCGGGGCGCGCGGGGGCCTGCTTCCGAGGCGACCGGGCGCAGGCGGGCGGGGCGCCCGAGGGCCTGCTTCCGAGGCGACCGGGCACAGGCGGGCGGGCGGGGCGCACGGGGGGGCCTGTTTCTGAGGCGACAGGATGCGGGCGGGCGGGGCGCCCAAAGGCCTGCTTCGGAGGCGACCGGATGCGGGCGGGCGCGCGCGCCTGCTTTAATGGCAGGCTGGCGCCGTTTCACCCCTCCTTGTCCCGCTAGACTTTCCAAGGTGAGCGAAGGGGGAGGCTAGTGACAGTGTTGGTTCCCCCTATTTATTCAGTTTTTTTTTTTTTGATGCACTATCCCCAGTGGGGTCTGTCTCTTCCCACCAATGTCTCGAGCTACTGAGGGATCTCCTGCTCACCTCCCCCTCCGGCGCTGGCGCGCGGATTCCGTGGCTGCGTTCCCCTTCACGTCTCCTTTCCCGCGGCACGGCGAGTCCGTTCTCCTCTGCGTCAGGTCCATTGGATCAGGGAGAGTTTCCCCCGCATTGTTTCTCGAAGTCTTCACCTGGGGCTACCGTAACTCCACTTTTATTAAACTATCTTTTCCCGGACTGTTTGTGTGCGCCCTCACTATTCCGCCATCTTGGCTCCGCCTAAAAGTCTTAAATAATTCTAAAGTACAGTATTTGTTAAATCTTTAACCAAAAAAAAAAAAAAAGCCTAGAAACCTGGCATATAAAAGAGTCTAGTAAATGGAAAGCTCTGTTATCTTAAACAGTTATTTTGCCAGTGAAAAGTGAAAAACAAATATTTCTGTTGTTTTAATTTGAATTTCTTTGGTGACTAATGAAGGCTGTACAGTTTCTAAAGTTTCTTTTTGTCTTTGATTGCCACATCCTTTACCTGGTTTTTTGTAACATCTTGAGTCTTCTGATTTATCAGTTTCCTCTGAGATAATCAAACTTCCTATTTGTCAGGGACAATCTTGATTTATGTCTGCTGTCCCAGCTAATGATTAGCATGAACTCCTTATATTTATTTTTCAATTAATGAATTAATTTAGTTGAAAGCCAGAGGGACAGAGAGATGAGAAACAGAGAGAGATCTTCCTTCTGCTGGTTCATGCAATCCCCAAATGGCTGCAACAGTCAGGTCTGGGCCAAGCAAAAGCCAGGAGCCAAGAACCAGGAGCTTCCTCCTGCTTTCCCACATATGTGGCAGGGCCCCAGGTACTTGAGCCATTTTCAGGTGCCTTCCCAGGCACACCAGCAGGGAGCTGGATCAGAAGCAGAGCAGCCAGGGACTTAAACCTGCACTCCAACATGGGATGTCAGTGTGTTGCAAGCAGTGCCCTAATCTGCTGCAGCACACAAGCCCCAACCCCTTACATTTAGAACTATGGATTCTGGGGCCAGTGTTGTGGTGTAGCGGGTAAATCTGCCCCCTGCGATGCTGGCATCCCATATGGGCACTGGTTCGAGTCCCAACTGCTCCACTTCATATCCAGTTCCCTGCTAACATGCTAAAAAGCAGCAGAAGATGGCCCAAGTCCTTTGGCCCCTGCAGCCACTTGGGGCCCTGCACCCAGCTCCTGTGTCCTGGCTTTAGTCTGGCTCAGCCCTGACGATTGCAACCATTTGGGGAGCAAACCAACAAATGGAAGATCTCTCTCCCTCCCCCTCCCCCTTCTCCTCCCCTTTCCTTCCCCCTCCCTCTCCCTGTCCCTTTCGTTCTCCTTCCCTGTAACTGCCTTTCAAATAAATAAACTAAATCTTTAAATAAAAAAAGAAACATGGATTCTGTGGTCACCCTACTATGTCCTGGTGCTGACCTGACCATAGGTCATGTGTAGTCTCCCACATAATTGTAACTCCGTCCCCTTGCCAAAAACACACCTTGGCAATTAAACAGGGCAAGATTTTTGCTAGATAATAGTGCTCTGCCAGAACATTCAAAGCATTTGGATAAATGACTCCCTTTGGAGGAGATAGAGCCTTTCATATAAATTAGAACTCGGTTCAGTACTGCAGTACTGAGCTGCCCACAGCAGGAAAGAACACAGTGTTCCTAATAAGTAAAGGGCCCTTCCCAAAGCCTTGTTTGGAAGGACATTTTCCTCTGCTCCACTGTACCCTGTTGGACTACACTCCATGCCCCCCAGCAGGAAACATGGTGGTACAGAGCTGCATCCACACATGACCTTACCCATGTTAGGGCCTTCTGGCTTCCTGCCTCCGTCATTTCCCCTCCTCCCCTACCATTTCCTCTCCCCTCCCCTCCCATCCTCTTCCATTTCTTTCCTTTCCTTCCCTGTATTTTTACTTTCTCTCCTTTCCTTTCTCCCCTACTCCTCTGCTTTGGCAAGGGGAAGTTGCTGATGTCTCAATTTACTACTCCCCATTGCTTAGCAAGCAAATAATCTAAGTTCCTTGAAGAAAATTAGAAAATACACATAGGTTTAAAAAAGTTACACCTCACAGAGATAATTAACATTTGTAGGTATCTATTCCTCTGTTAAGGGAAATGTAACCAAGTAGTTAGCACACACTGGCTGTGTGACCTTGAATGAGACACCTACTGGCTTTGTGACCTTGAACTAGTTGCTTCACCTCTGCAGGCCTCAGTTTTTACATCTGTGAAACAGGAACAAATTGTATTTTTATTTCTATTATTACGATAGTCCATATTTTTATATCAAGTTTAAATAAGATGATGTATATATAGTATGGTACCCAAAACAGAACAGCTTTTCAATAAATGGTAGGTGTTATTAGTTAAGAAATGTTTTGTCAAATGTAAGCTCAGGGCGGGCGCTATTGCATAATGAATTAAGCCTTCACCTATGGGGCTGATATCCCATATGGGTTCCAATTTGAGTCCCAGCTGCTCCAATTCTGATCCAGCTCTCTGCTACGGCCTAGGAAAGCAGTGGAAGATGGCCCAAATGCTTGGGCCCCTGCAACCACATGGGAGATCCAGAAGATGCTCCTGGCTCCTGGCTTCATATTGGCCCAGCTCTGGTCATTATAGCCATCTAGGGAGTAAACCAGCAGTTGGAAGACCTTTATGTCCATCCCTCTCTGTCTGCAACTCTACCTCTAAAATAAACAAATAAAATATTTTTTTAAAAATGTGAGTTCATACAAACATTCCAATATATGTTCCTGGTGTTTTGACAACAAAATACAGAACTCTTTGTAATGAAATATAGACCTGTATTATTGTTTTTGGTATTTATTTCTTTCTATTGACAGCATTTTTATTCTGGAATATAATGAGAACAAATATATGTTAAGGAAGAAAGAACATCACATATCACCACTAGACATTCTTTCAGCATCATCATTTCCCTAGAAATCATCACAATTTTTTTATTTCAGTCACAGATGAAAATGGGGCCACTTCAAAATAAAACCATGAAGCCAAAGATATCTTTGGCAGCCCTTTATTATTGTGAGCATGAACAACTGAAACCAGATGCACCCTCTGTGGCTAGGATTGATCTCAAGACCTAATCAGCTCTGAGGAACAATTTAAGCTAAATATAGCACTGATCACTAAAATGTGCATTGAAGGTGTTGTTTACTTAATTTTATTTGGTCAATTGCCTCTTTCAGCATCCTCTGCTCGACTGGGGGAAATGATGTTGTTCTGGTCAGTGTTGTTTGTGTTGCTCGAGAGCAGAGCTAAGCTTGCACTGGCTTTCCTAATTGATAAGGAAGAACTCAGGAAATACCATAGAAAATGTAATAATTTCTATTTCCTCTTAGAAAACAAAACCCTGGAAATAAATTCAGGGGTATAATCAATGCAACACAGAGAAGGTATTGAGTCCTTGGGTATCTGACTAGATATCACCTGGAGAAAAGGCTATGGGGTCTGATTATTTAGAAACACATATATGCATATATATATATGCTTTTAGGAACCCTAAATACTAGTGTTAATAACCCTTTGCACTGTGACATATGATATAGTTCACAAGCAGTTTATGTTTCTCAAGATATTTTCATTTAACATTCTTTATTTTTAAAATAGCCCATGGGTGAGCATTCAGCACAGTGGTTAAGACAACACTGGGATACCTGCATCCCGTATCAGAGTGCCTGAGTTCAAGTCCTGGATCCACTTCTGCTTCCAGCTCTCTGTTAATAGACATCATGGTAGGCAGCAGATGAAGGCTCATATACTTGGGTTCCTGGCATGCATGTGGGAGACCTTGACTGATTACTGGGCTTCTGGCCTTGGCCTGGCCTAGCTCTAACTGTTTTGGGCATTTGGGAAGTAAATCAACGAATGGAAAAACCTCTCTCTCTCTCTCTCTCTCTCTCTCTCTCTCTCTCTCTCTCTCTCTCTTTTTCTTTTTCTCCCATCCCTCCCTCCATCCATCCATCCCTCCAACCCTCCCCCTTCAAATAAAAAATAATAAAATACAATAGTCCATGATATATAGGAACCAATTAAAGGAACCTTTAAGATATAAATTGTTTTGTCAGTTGCTAGTCCATTTCATCTTTTAGAAGTCCCCAGTGGGGCCTGCTAGCCCAGGAGCTGGCATTATAGGCCATGATAGATACCTGTTGAACTGATGTACAGTAAGTTACCACCAAGTGTGGCATGAAGTTCCATATTTAGTGTACAGGATATACGGGAAAAGCGTCTTCAAAGTACCCTTCAGAATGTAGCACACTGAGTCACTGCCTGTCAAGTACCAAACCCTGCAGTAGGAGTCTAGCCAGCTGATCTCACTTCATCTCCTTGGATTCCTATAAGCAGGCTTTTCTGGGGGGCACTCAGGCCTAGAAATGTCGTATCACTTACCTAGGAGTCACACAGCGAACAGCTGGCAGGGTGAGACTGACACTTAACTACCTTTCCCTGCTGTAGAGCTCATCCTATAGCTGCCCATGGGCCATCACTCGCCATCATTCTCCATTTCTGCAACACTCCTCTCCAATCCCTAAGCAACCATTATGTTACTTTCTGGATCTATAGATTTACCTATTCAGGACATTCCAATTAAATGAAATCATGTAACACATGATCATTTGTAATTTGCTTCTTTCATTGAGCATACTATTTCCAAAGTTTGTTCATGTTGTAGCACATATTAGTACTTTATTAATTTTTGTTTCTGAATATTATCCAATTATTTGGATATACCACATTTTATTTATCTAATCATCAGTTAAACATTTGGGTTGCTTCCTCCTTCTGGCTACTAAGAATTGTATTACTATGAACATTTGTGCCCAAGTATTTGTGTTGACATATTCTTTCAATTCTCTTGGGTAAGTACCTAAAAGCAGAAATGGTGAGTGATTCCATCAATAACTTTTGAGGGACCAAAAGACTATTGTTCAAAGCAGGTACACCATTTTATACTCCTTCCAGCTCTGTAAAGAAAATTCCAGTTCCTCCATATCCTTCAACAATATTTGCGTTTTTTTTTTTTTTTTGACCATCCTAGTGGAGGATGTGAAATGCTATCTCACTATAGTTTTGATTTGCATTTCCTGATAAATAATGAAGTTCAGTTTTAGAAAGCCTTGTTTGATATACCTGTAAAATATCTACAAAGTACCTGGAAAATCACCTTTCAGTTTAGCAGAAAGTCTAAACTGGAGACAGATCTTGTGTTTACATTTGAGAGTCATCAGTGTAATAATCTAAAAGCAAGCACTTGTATTTGTGGTGTTTTTTTTTAAAAACTGTGGTATTAGATGGAAACTCCTTGGGGCAAGGGAGTCCCCCAAGAATCTCAGATTGTACCATGTGAGTAACTACCTCAATTCACATCCAAGACTAGCCTTGACTTAGCAAATTTTAATCAGGCTTTTCCCACTCTGTGTTATGTCTAGACTCTGATAACAGGAGAAGCCACACAGTTAGTGATTAAAAGTCCCACTTGTGGCTCAGAATGCAATCTTGCAAAAAAAAAATTTTCACAATAAATAGCCACATGATTTAGTGCCTTTTACTTAACCTAACTCTCAGTTTCTTTTGCTGTATATGAGTAATAAAAAATCTTTACTTAATATATACTAAATTGATATTCTGTATATAAAGAGAATTGAAAGTGAATCTTGATGCAAATGGAACGGGAGAGGGAGTGGAAGATGGGAAGGTTGCGAGTGGGAGGGAAATTATGGGGAGGAAAACCATTGTAATCCATAAGCTATACTTTGGAAATTTATATTTATTAAATAAAAGTTAAAAAAGGGAGAAAACAAAAAAATGAGTACCTATATTCTGATTATTGAGAGGAGGAAAAAAAAATAGAATGGGAACAAACACATAGTAGGCATTCAATAGATAATGGTTGTTGGAATGAATGGATGAACTTAGCACAATATCGTTCAATTGGTAAGTGTTCAACAATCACTATTAATACTGAATACATGCAAACAGTAAATATTAATGTGCAGCAGGGGCAAACATTCCAATGCTATCATCAGTCTTTGACCAGAGCAACACATAAATGGCAGATGTCTTTATACGTCTTTGCCAGGTGTCTGGCTATGGACCTGTCAGAGAGGAAGATTCCTGTCCACAGTCACTCAGCTCTTTCAACCGAGTAAATGTGATTTGTGATCCGCCTGCTCATCGTCCTCTTCCATCAAGTCATTTATGGCCCTTACAATTTCATTCTTGATGAGAATGCATAAAATATTATTGGCTCTGTGTGCTTACTGTATTATACATGGAACTTACAATAGACATTATTAAATATTGTTAAGTGAAAGGCTGAATAGGTGCACTAAAATGCCTGCTTGTTGAAAGGATTCATTAACCTTGCTGATGCCATAGAAAGTAACTGCAAAATTTCCCCCATTCCTCTGTGCAGAAATGAAGTTCAGAATTAAGAGCACTGGTCCAGGGTTAGGAGTCTGCCTCAGATATTGGCTCTGGCATTTCCATTACCTTGAAGAAGTCAATTTACTTATTCTGGATGTCAGTTCATCTATGAAATTAGAGGTTAAACATATAGTGTCTTGACTCCTTTCCAGCTCTGGCATTCTTTAATTAAATTTTTAAAAAGAATTTGGTTTAGAATTTATTCCTATTAATCTTTTTCTCCCCTCAGTGAGTTCTCTATTCATTCTGTCTGCTCTGTTTTCAGGTTGGGTTGGATGAAGCATTAAACACAGGGAATCTCAGGGCAGAATTGCCTAAATTACTTCTCTCCAGCATCGATGACCCAACTAAGAACAGAGAACTGGAGGAGTAGAGTAAAATAGTAAGGATGACTAAGAATAAATATTTTGAGCCTAGAAAGTGAGATCAATTGGTATCTCAACAGGTGCATTTCACTTGGCTGGCTGGTCTCCAACTCTTCTATGTTCAGACTTAACTATATCTGTTTCTAGCTACTCCCATTCCACTTATTTTCTATTCTCCCTTAGCTCTCTGTTACTGCTTTATGGCTCATAACTTGTTTTCTGTCTCCTCAACTCCTCTGACATTATTGCTCCTAAGAAATATAATGGACCTCTCACCTGGCATCATAGGTGCTTTACAGGTGGGTGGTGAAAGGAAAAAAGGAGGGGTGATTCAGATTTCTGGTGGGGGCCCTGACTCTTTGCCAAGAACTGGTGCTCTATAAGACACAGAAAGCCAGACAGGCAGAGAGGTCATCTTTAATTAACAAATTTAAAAGGCAAACCAAACACATCTATAGTATTTCCATGTTTCAAGTGTTATTTCAAATGAGATCTGCCAATAAATGACTGTAGATATAGATTGAGCATCCTTAATCTGAAAATCGAGAATCCTCCAAAATCTGAAACTTCTGAGCATCAACATGATGCCATGGTAGAAAATTCCACAGCACAAAATTGTTTCATCTTCAAATTATTTAAAATATTGTATGAAAGCACCTTCACTCTGAATGTATAAGACATACACGAAACATAAATAAATTTCACGTTTACATTTGGGTCTGCTCCCCAAGATGGCTCATCATGTATTTGTGAATATTCTAAAATGAAAAACAATACACAATATTTCTGATCCCAAGTATTTCAGACAGGAGATATCAGTATAGAAAAATTAAGTTTGTGATTGTCACAATTTCTAAATAATAAAGTAGCAATGTTCAAGGCAAGACTTGTCAATGAAAAAAAAAAAACAATACTAAGAGTTAACCACAGGGTCTAGCATAGTAGATCTAGCATTGTAGATCTAGCTAGATCTAACATAGTAGATCTAGCATTGTGGCATAGTAGATACAGCTGCCACCTGTGATGTCAGCATCCCATACTGTTGCCGGTTCGAGACCTGGTACTCCACTTCCGATCCAATTCCCCATTAATGTGCCTGGGAAAGCAGTGGAGGATGGGCCCAATGCTTTGGCCCCTCATACACATAAGAGACCCAGAAGATCTTGACTCCTGGCTTCAGCCTGAACCAACCCCAAATGTTGTGGCTATTTGGGAAGAGAACCAGATGGAAGATGTCTCTCTCTGTCTCTCTGTAATTCTTTCAAATAATAAATTAATCTTATAAGAAAAAGAGTCAACCACAAAAAAACAATGTTTAGATTCTGAAACCTTCAAATAGAGAAGTGTTTAGAGCACTTTTTATGTAGCATGTTACATACAGGTAAAGTCCTGGATTT
This sequence comes from Sylvilagus floridanus, assembly GCA_949820135.1. Lineage (NCBI taxonomy): Eukaryota > Metazoa > Chordata > Mammalia > Lagomorpha > Leporidae > Sylvilagus > Sylvilagus floridanus. The sequence goes on from OX463226.1 coordinate 109,669,928, forward strand.
CTCTGTTAACATGAATTTAGTCTCTGATTTAGCTGTTTCAGTTCAATTTACAGTTCAGACTAAAAAACATAGAATAGGTACCAGTCTACAGTAGATTATCTTTTGCTGGCTCCACCATTTTTTAGAGTAGAAGAAAGATATTTTCCTTCTTGTGCAATTCAGCAAAACAAATGAAGCCTCACTAACAGGGAGACAGAGGAAATTACAGAACCAAAAGAAGGCGCAGCACTACATGACCCTCCAACGTAGTGAACACAAGTGGACTGGGCTAAAGCAGTGAGCTAGCCAAGAAAAAGTGCAAACACTTTTTACACACTCCTATTATGTTTCAGGAAGCAAAAACCATTCATAGTAGCATATTGATTGTTACAGGTCTTTGATGGCTATTTCAGCTCTTTCCTGGGACAAACTCTTGCTACATTATCAAGTTCCATCGAGTATTTGAGAAAAATCTCCCCATCCTAGGGTCCGAACAGTTCTCCCTGTGCTCAGTCATTATTCCTGCTTCTTCGTTTCCTGTAATAGGATTATGTACCCCTCCTTTACCTACCTCCAGAGGGGTAGGTAAAGTTTACATGGTCACACTGACTTTTGGCTTAGCCATTGACTCCCTCTACCCAACAGAATGTCAGGGGGCATGACACAAGGAAAGACTGTGAATTTGCTTACATAATTGAACTTGATTCTTGTATTTGTGGTATCTGTCTTGAAAAAATATGTCAGAATGAAAGACAGTCCTGAGCCCTACCTATAGCCTGAAACAGGTGTTATATAATAAACCAGTAAGATTTTGGAGTTGTTAGTTAAATGGTTTTATTGTAGCTGTAGATGACCACTATACTCCTCCTATAAAGATTATCTCCTGCCACAATAATGCTTTGTGACAAATTAACACAAAATCTATGACTCAACCACTCATTAAAGCTCATAATACTGAAATTACAAGCTAGAAAGTTCTACTTATATACTTGTAGTCCACTCCAAGCCAGCTAGTAATATTTTATGCTCTTGTCTAGACTTTCAACATATCTGAGCACTTAAGGCAAATGGGCTTACTGAGGTCGGCCCCACATGGTCTCTCATCCTTCAGCAAACTAAATTTATTCTCACACTGCAAGTGAGAAAAGACAGATTCAAAGGGTGGGGTTTGCATAAGCTCTCTTGAGGCCTACCTAGGCTTGGAACTTCTGCTTCAGGGAACTCTACTGCTGCATTCCACTGACCAAATCAGGTCCCTAGGCTAACCCAGATTCAAGAGTCAAAGAAACAGGCTTCACTCTTGACAGATGGAGCTGCAGTCAACATTGCAAAGTATGTGGATACAGGGAAGGGTGGAGAATTAGAGCTTTTGGCAGTCAACCCAACCTCAAAGCACAAAGATGGAACAGTAAACTAAGAATCCCAAATAGAATACAATGAACATTTATAGTATAGTCAAAAACATTGACAGTTTTTGATCTAAGAACTTTCTACCTTCTATGTTGACTGATCATGAGTCAGAAATTATAAGTACCCCGTCATATAATACCCTACTCCCCTTTGCATAACGCATCTTTCTTAAAGTTCTTTTTGTGTTGAAATGCATGATGACTTGGTACAGAGTTGTGATTAGGTTTATAACTCCTATCAATTCAATGATATTATTCTGATTATTATTTTCTGCATCTTTTTTCATGTTTTACATTTTTGCTTCCTTCCCTATATTCACGGCACAAAGTATTGACTAAATGAGACATGTTTATGTCTCATGAGTGTTAAAAGTTCTGATGAATCCATTTTACTGAATTTAAGAAAGAACCAAATTAAAAGCTGGAGCTTGTCCAAGTACTCTCTGTTCTTTTTATTAGGTGAAACAAATAAGCAATAAATATAGACTTTGCACACAGAAAGTGTTCAATAAATTACTCTGAAGATGCTGTGACAAAGGTAAGAAACACTGAATAGTTTTTGTGCCCATAAAATACACTTATGCTAAATCAATGAACCTGGTAACTTTTGCAATGCCAACTTCCTTTAAATATTTAACAGTAACCAACTCTCATCACTCCTTTATTTTCTGTCAACATTTGTAGCTTTTATGTGGTTTTCAAGACTCTCGTGTACACAATTCCACATTGTCTTATTTTTTTTCACATTCTCTCTAAGACACATCCAGTTAAGGTTCCTCTGCTGTGTGTGAGTCTTACAACCTCCATCTTTTTTATTCTCCTACATAAATTCAGTTACCTTTAGATTGAGGAAAAGATCTCTCCAGCATCTAGTTCTTCTCCCACTCCTCTCCATTCAAGGACCTCAAGATATTACAATAATTTATAACAGGTAAATAAACAAAACTAAGTAAAATGCAAAAGAAAACTCAGGAAGCACCAAGGATAGTACTAGTCACGTGGCATGTACCAGGCTGTGCATCTGTCTTAGAACATCATAGCAGTCTTCCAAAACCTTGCTCTAATCTGGCTCAATCAGGGCTACCCAAATCAAGTTTCCTGCGTCACAAAAAGTATTCAGTTATAAGTTTCAGTTTCAATTAATATACATCACATAACACAGGAAAATACATGCATGGCTTTAAAGTGATAGAAAAAATGGCATCAAGAAATTTGAGTAAAACTGGAGACTATTATGTGCTTTGAGAGAAGTCAGATCAAACATCACTTTGTAAATTTTGTAAGGATTACAAGGAGCAGTAAAACGTGAATCTCTGTAACAAAATGGTTGAACCATTAGAAGCTGAAAGCTACTTTCTAAAGTACTATGATAGAACCTGCTCCCTTAGGATGATTAACAGCAATTAATCTCTGAGCAGTTAGCAGTGGCACAGTGGCCTGCTCCTCTGAGACACCCTGAGGTCCTCACTGATTGGTCCTCTGCTCTACAGACTTAATTTCCCAGGTTCTCGGGAAAATGGTGCTGCCAGAGTGGAATTATTTCCCAATGATTCTACCATTTATGAAAGAGCAAATGCATACCTATCTTCCCTCCACTCTCCAATCCTAGTCTCACCACTGAGTAGTGGTGATGGTAGTAGGTCTTCAGTGTTCTTATGATGCAGCAGACTCAAGAGGGAAAAAAAAAAAAAAAACTCCGTGAATGGATAAAAGAATAAAGGAAGGAACTAGAGAGGCATCCCTGATCACATCCCAAACAAGTTCTCTCTCCTGGGACCCATGATTCTTGGGAGTTTGAAATCAAATGCCTCTACAGTCCAGCAAGCAACATAAATGAACAAAACAGGCCCAACATCTCTCCTGGGTTCCTTGAAGGGACATGTCATATCTAAAAGGGAAAATCATTTCTCAGTTACATCTGGTTGTTACATGTAGGAAAGTGGAACTCAAAGACATCAGATGTTGAAGGGTCACAAAATAAAGGCAGAATAAAGAGGTGTTCAGAGTGTGAATTTTACATAAAATCTTTTCATTTTAAAATGCTGACAAAAGTGTACAGACTAAAAAAAAACCAGAGCTGTGGGCCAGATGCAGGAACACAGATCCTGAATTTGTAATCTATGTCCTAGAGCTGAGCTACTCAGTGAGTGAGCCTTATCTTCTTGGGAGTGGCATTTTAGGTAGCAATGTTCTCTAGACAAACCTTCAAGGACCCTCTTCTCATGGTGCTCCATCACAGTCTTAAATAGCCCAGCAGTACTCAGAGAAGGATAGAAAGGGAGAAGACAGTATAATACCAACTGGGACTGGGACATGAAGATGGCCCCAATTAGCAGCGTGAGAGTCTGCCTGTACACCTGTGGATCTAAGCACACGGCATGGGAAGGCAAGAATCAGTCAGCCAGGCCCATGAATGTTTCCCTTCTAATTTGCCACTATCTGAGCTCTTCTGGGCATTTACCAGTTTGTGGCTTAGGGCTGGTGAGGGTGCATTGCTTGTTATGAACATTCTATCTAGTGAGACTTATTTGCTTATGGTCTGTCTCCCCATCACTGAAATCCCTTCCCCATTCTCAAGCACAGATTATAAGGATCAGGACGATAGGGTATCCAGACCAGTGTCTAACATATAGTAGATACTTAGTAAGTATTACATGAATGAAAGATGGTATATCAAAGGTGTGGGTTTAAAGACGGCATACATATGCTAATAAGATAGATAACACATTTTTAAGCCATTTCCAGGGGTTGCCATATATCTCCCCCTTCTTTATAAAAACTCCTTGAAATAATCCTGCTTATCAATCACACTGCTTTTCTTTCAGTCCCTTGACCTCCCTTGTTCTCTCATAATTTCACATCCATTACGTTGGAGTTTTGTGGCCTTTTCTAATATTTAGAAACTCATTATTTTTCTAATGTCCTTAGCCTATTTCCTATAGTCCCAGTATTAGTAAGAAAGGTGTTGTTCTAAACACTCCTCTAAGTCTTTATTCTACTCTCATCATTGAAGTTTCTTCTTTTGAAATTTATATAATTTATTTATAGGATCCTTCCTAAAGTTTTATCACCATCTTCTATAAATGCCTAGAACCTTCCTCCAATTTCCTGAAAGGTGTAAATGTTTGGCTCAGAATTTTTTTGTCTGCCCTGTTCTCCAAGCAGCCATGATAAGCTAAGGACCATAATATTGTTACATTTATAATTATAACTACTATATTTTCTGCCATATATTTGTGTCTACCTTATGCCAGTCATTGCTCTGTGACCATAGGCAGACCACAGACACTGTTCCTAACTGATAACAACCCTGCAAGGCAGATTTCATTCTTCATTTACAGAAAAAGAATGTGTGATTCAGAGAAGTCATACAACTTTCCCTAAGCGACACAGTAATGAAACCATAAGGAAAACACAAATCAAACTGATGCTAAAGCCCAAGCTCTCCCTAAGCTTCCCTAAAAATAAAAAGAACAACTATCATATTTTAATGACTATCACATTATTGGCTTTAAATTATTTCTAAATCTCACAACAATCTCTCAAAATCAGTATCATTCCCACTTTAAAATTATGAATAATTAAGCTCAAAACGTTAAGTAGTTTCTTCTAGTCGCAAGGGTGCTCAAAAACTTGGACTTAGTTCATGCAAAGCCCAATGTACTTGCTCTTTGAACACAACACACTGACTGACACAGAAACACTTCTGTGGATTTGGATTATTTTACTAAATCCTTATTACAATTTTTTATCACTGCACTCAAAGATCCATATTTAATGGCTTAAAACAAACATAATCATTTATTTTTTGCAGAAGTCTGCATTTGGGTAGAGTTTGGCAGGGAAGGCTACTCTGCTCCATGTGGCTCAGCTGGTGTGGGTCAGTGAAAGGACTGAGGATCTGCTTTCCAAGGTGATTCAAGGACAGGACTGCCAAGTTAGTGCCAGATTTGTGTGGGAGCTCAGCCGAGGTGGTGGGTCATAGGCTTAACTGCCTCTCCACGTGGATCTCTCCATGTGGTCTGGGCTGGCTCAGAGCATGGCACAGGGCAGCCGGGTTCCAATGGCAAGCACCCTAAGAGGGAGCCAGACGGAAGCTGCATGACCTTTTATGACCCAGTCTCAGAAGCCACACAGCACCACTTTAACTGTATGTCATTTTTAGAAACAAAGCACTAGTTAGTCATGCTTAAAGAGAGGGGAATGATACTACACCTCTTAAGGGAAGAGCATCTGAGAACCTGCAGACATACTGTAAAACCACACTGTCCCACTCAAAAACCACCTCCATGCTGCTCAACGACAATGAAAACCACACAGCTCAACCTCCTCAGCTTCACTGAAGAAAGCACCAGACACATGATTTAACTCTGCCACTCACCTTCTCTATGTCCTGCCTCCCACCTCCCACACTACCCCACTCCCTCCAGACATGACGTTCTCCATCAAGAACTCTACTCTCTTTCTCCATGTCCTTCAAGTCCTTCATTTCAGTTTCTGTTCAATGGTCAGGAATTTCACTGCTTCCCTTTCTAGCACCTTATAATTCTCTACTCATTCTCTATTCCTTTTCTACTCCTTTTTTTTTTTTTATTTTTGACAGGCAGAGTGGACAGTGAGAGAGAGAGACAGAGAGAAAGTCCTTCCTTTGCCGTTGGTTCACCCTCCAATGGCCGCCGCGGATGGCGCGCTGCGGCCGGCGCACCGCGTTCGTCCGATGGCAGGAGCCAGGTGCTAGGTGCTTTTCCTGGTCTCCCCATGGGGTGCAGGGCCCAAGCACCTGGGCCATCCTCCACTGCACTCCCGGGCCACAGCAGAGGGCTGGCCTGGAAGAGGGGCAACCGGGACAGAATCCGGTGCCCCGACCGGGACTAGAACCCGGTGTGCCGGCACCGCAAGGCGGAGGATTAGCCTGTTGAGCCACGGCGCCGGCCTTTCTATTCCTTTTTTAATCAGCATGTTATCTGTCCTCTTTTCCTGCAATACCTCTCAAATTATTTACTTTCCTCATTGCTGATTGTTCTTGTCCTGTAAATTACTTCCTTTCTCGATCCTGGGCTATGTTTGTCCTTGTCCTGATTCATTTTATTTAACAGAGGAGTACAAACCAAGTAGAGAGGAAGGCCAACCTTAGAAGGAGTGACAGCACAGCAAAACAAGTTGCCATATGTGCAATCAAATAATTGTGTTCTCTCCACAGGGGCATTAGATTTGGATGACAAATCTTGCAATGAGCAACATGCTCAAGTCCATATTGAATGCCTGCCCAATCATCAAGATCATGATTTGAGGGAAAGAGTTTTACCTTAGGAAGAATACACAGTTGTTCTGCATTTTCTTTCTTGGACCTTTAAACTTTTAAAGTGTCTAAAGAAAGCACTAGATCCTCCTCTTGGAAAAAAAATGAATACAGACTGAAAGACATAAGTATTTCTATATGGGGGGGGGCTAGTATATACAATTAAGGCATTTTAGGTTTGTTAAATTTGAGATTTCCATAGAAATCCACAGTGAAATTGACTAGGAGATATTTGGATATATAGTTATGAGGCTCAGGAGAGAAACTTAAACTGAACTAAGGATGTTGGGGGCATTAGTTATTGGATAGCTAAAGTCATTGTATAGTTTAGAACCCCTAAAACTTAAGTATGGCATATTGGCATGTATGTTAAGGGTGGACTCTTGGGAAATATCAAAAGGTCAAAAGGAAAACAACACTAGAAGAGTTGGATAGGAGTCAGAGTGGGGAAGACTGGTTGGAGAGTATGTTTTCATATATTTTAGTGGAGTTCAAGAAAAAAGGGAATTTTAGCACTCAATATTCATTAACTTCTTTGTATCAAAGGTTGAGGATGCAGCAGTAAAAAAGGTGAGCAGCCTGTGAGTAAAACAAACATTTAGACATTAGAAGTTTGTGAGCTAAACTAACAATTCTCTTTGGGAAGAGAATTTTAAATCTAAGTTCACATTGTATCTTTAGTCACTGTCCTCTGTTCCCCTGCAGTCTGAAGCTGTGTGGTTGACCTTACAGAAATGTAAGCCTTACTCTTTTACTCCCACCTGCTCCTCCTATTAACACTCTACTGTCTCAACTTTATGTCACTTATGCCACTGAAACATACCTTCTGAGCAGCTGACTTCGGCCCAAGTGTATGTTTCTCCCAGAAATTCTCAGTTAATCCATGCCTGACAGAGATTCAATACTGAATTTGAATTCAGGTCCCACCATTTGCAAGCTACTTAATCCTGGGTTAGTGCTTGACCACTGTGAGCTTCAGTTTTCTCATCATCATTTGTTCATTTTACAATGAGGGTGATACTGTCTCCCTCACATTAATATTGCAGGCCAATAACATAGCTAAAGCACAGAACATAATGCTTGACCTATTGCCCAATTAAAATCAAAACAAAAAAAGGAAAGGAGAAAAAGAAATATATTTAGAGAGTTTGACCTCCCACAATGTATATAGAAAGTCCAGTTTTGAACCAATAGTACCATTTATGAGAATAACAGGATCTCAGATATTTCAGAATACTTACAAGGTACTCCTCCCAGCCCTGATACGGCAGAGGTCAAATAATAGAAGACTGAAACGTGTCCATGGACTGGGCAAGAAAACCCAGTATTAGTTTCAAAACCATTTTAATTAATTAGAAAAAGAAAAGGCCAGGTATCACTAGGTCATATGAGTTATGATATGGGAAGTAAGAAAATGAAAATTATATAAACTTCTCTCTCAGGAAGTGCAGCTATGTCAGGAAGGAGAGCTAGGTATTATTTAATTAATAATTAGCTCACACTCCTCTCCAGTCACCTGAACTTTCCCTGGACCTAGCTTGAATTGGTTTTTCCGGCCTTATATGAACAAAACCCCTTTGTTTCTATGAGAATATGAAACACATTAAAGTTGTTTTAAATATTCATCCTGTTGTAATCACCATCCTGCTCTCTATCCCGCCAACTTGATAACACTGATTGAACAACAGAAGTCTCTCCCTCTCTCCTCTTTCCCTCTCTTTGCCCCCACCTCAGGGTATTTAAAAAACAGATAGACTTTCTTGTTGAAAGGATTAAACTTTGGTTCAAACTGGGTAATCTCTGAAGTTCCCTTCTCAACGGCAGAAGTCAACACTTTGAGGTTTCTCCATTTAAAATCAATTCCAAGTGGTCATACTAACTGCTTAATTGAGAAAGGACAGACAGATTCTTATGCTGCCTTCCCCTTCCGATGACACCAGCTATACACCCTTACTCTAGGTACTTACAGAAGATGCTGGTGGCTCTCAACTTCATTGCCCCATTTATATTTTGCTCTCAGTGCCAACAAACCTAAAAGACCCATGATCACATAGCTCTTTTCTCATTCAAGGCAAACATGAGCCCAAACTCTCCACCTTTATCACTCAAACCAATAACAACCTCATTTAATTCCAGCACAGAACAATGTCTTTCACTTAAAATTAATGTCTTGTCCACATAAAATTGAAATACAGAATGCAGCCTTCCTGATGATAAGTAGAAAGCATAAAGGTGACTTTTAGGGAGATAAATTTATTCTGTCAGTGAAGGAATAAAAACCTTTTGCTATTCACCTGTGACTTGAACACTCCTAAGCAATGAGTTCTTCTCTTATTTGTAACTAAATATGATCTGTCACTCAGCCTTCCTTTGCTGTCATGTGTTAAATTAAAATATATCATTCATATATATATATATATATATATATATATATATATATATATTTTCTGATCCTCAAGTGGTAAATGGCTCTCTATTAAAAGACAGGGCACTGTGCTGGCATCTGATAGACATGTACACATAATAATATGCTGCCCACATGGATAGGTGGTTAGGATCATGGGACTTTAAATTATTTAAAATAGAACAATTATATTGCTTCCATTTACAGAGAATTTAAAGTACAAGGCAGTACAAATCATTTTTGTGTTAATGGAATCATAAAGAATTATGATGATCCAAAAGAGATTTCTGGAAATAAAATTATATAGAAATATTTGTGCTAATGAGACAGCCCAGATTTTAAAAGAGAAAAACATGCCAAGTAATTGAATAGAGAAAAGCTATTTTCTTCAGTGAGTCAAAAAACAAGAGTCTTGCATTCAATCTTCTGTTATCTATATTCTGGATATGATGTGACATAAATAATATTGGCTATTCTCTAAAAATAAAAAAAATTAGGCTGGGTGTTTGTTACATTACTTCCAACATAGATATAGCTAGTATTTGTTGAATACTTACTAGATATCAACTCTGTAATTTCATCCCCATAACAAATCTATAAGGTACATTTTAGCAGCAGCAGCATACTATTTTGCAGATAATAAGAATAATCAAAACCTATTAAGTACGAGGCACATATTTTAATTCACTGAATATAATACCTCTCTGAGGTAGGTGCTAGTATTGCAATGATCCTCATTTTTGCAGACAGGGAGACTAAATAGCAGAACATTTAAATTACTGGCTCAAAATCACCAGTAAGGGCAGAGCATGGATTGGAACCTAGTCTATCCTGCTTCTCAGATAAGAAAAATATGGCTCAGAGTAGGTAATTTTCATAATCAATGTCACATAGGTAGAGAAAAATGAAGATGAAATATAAATCTTTACTATACATTCCAAACAGGAAGGTTTGTCTCTAGTAAAACATTATGCATATTCGTCCAGAATTTTTTTAACATATATCTGTACATGTAAAGAGAGAACATTCTTTACAAAATGGAACCATATTCTATACAATCTTACTGACGCTGCTCTTGAATTGTTCAGCTATACTTACATTCTTAATTTTCTAATGTATTTTCTGTTGTATCAATGAACTATTATTGGCTTACTCAATGCTTTGTTGATACACATTTATGGCTTTTAAATTTTTGTTATCATAAAATCATGGTAGCAAATTTCCTTCCATCTATATACTTGTGTAAAATTAGGATTTCTTAATAAATTTATTAGATTAAGAATGAAAGAAAAGTTAAGTGGCTTGGTAAAAGAAAAACTGGTAAATTTTCTATTTTGATATATATTGCAAAATTAACTTCCAGAAAGTCCAATAGCCTTTTTTTGTTACTTACTTTTTAAAATTTATTATTTAAAAATTTCAGGAAGTTTCAAATCTTTTATTTTGTGGCTGTCTCAGGAATAAGTGATATGTTGGAGCAAGAACACAATAGCAATGAAAGTCAACTGCCAAAATTTCAGGAATTTTGAGAACCAGTGGTAAATTTAGTCATTTCTTAAACCATGTAAACTTACAATAAAACAAATTATATTTAAAACAAAGGTAATACTCAAAATATGCTATTTCCTAATTATTTTACAAAATATTCCTATTATCTTTGCTCTGAAGTCAGTTGTGACTATTGCATCTGGATAGTGGAAATACTATATAGAGCTGTACTACCCCGCATCTCTTCCCAACTCTGTGTTCCATGACTATGACAGTAGCTTGCAATTGGCTGTGTGGAAGTATTTACACTGTAGAAATCAGCAAGTGTTATAAATCAGAGTTTGATTTAGTGCCAAAGCTGAAGGAGTTTTCAGTTTAATTAATAATTTATACAAGGGTGAAAAATAGTTTAACAATATGCTACATATCAGATTTAATGACAATAAATTTATTGGGAAAAGACTAAGCAGACTGGAATGCAACTCCATTTGTCAAATCATGCCTGAGTGTTGACTACAGATTCAAAGTTAGAAAGAAACACAAGAAAAGCATTGAGAACCAGCTTTGTGGAATTGCATTTATACCATAGAGAGTGTTATATATTTTTTGCTATTTGTAAATTTTATTACATATAGATGCATCCTTTTTTCATGAGTAAAATGTATGACATGTAAATATATATATACATTTGCTTGGTTTTTTTCAGAGGGTTGTTTGTTCAACATTTAATGGCACTCTATAGTTTACAGAACCTATTTTGAGACACTTATCCTTCATAAAAAGTGAAACACTACATGTTGTTAGCTATTTCTGAAATTTGCATTCTGTTCCATTGGTCTTTGTGTCTGTTGTGATCTTAGTACTGCAGTGACTTAATCATTGTAGTTTTGTTGTTGTTGTTGTTGTTGTTGACAGGCAGAGTGGACAGTGAGAGAGAGAGACAGAGAGAAAGGTCTTCCCTTGCCATTGGTTCACCCTCCAATGGCTGCCGCGGCCGGCGCACCGCGCTCATCCGATGGCAGGAGCCAGGTGCCAGGTGCTTTTCCTGGTCTCCCATGGGGTGCAGGGCCCAAGCACCTGGGCCATCCTCCACTGCACTCCCTGGCCACAGCAGAGAGCTGGCCTGGAAGAGGGGCAACCGGGACAGAATCCGGCGCTCCAACTGGGACTAGAACCCAGTGTGCCGGCGCCGCAAGGCGGAGGATTAGCCTATTGAGCCACGGCGCCGGCCTAATCATTGTAGTTTTAAGATCTCTGAAAAGACAAATATCACTCCCTATATCACAAACATCACTCCACAAATATCTACCCCCTGACTATTCCAAATGAATTTAAAAATAAACCACTGGGGTCAGTATTGTGGCATAGCAAGTAAAGCTGCCACCTGAAATACCGGCATCACATATGGGCACCAATTCAAGGCCTGGCTGCTTTGTTTCCAATCCAGCTCTCTGCTAATGCACTTGAAAAAGCAGTGGAGGATAGCTCAAGAGCTTGGGCCCCTGCATCAATGTGTGAGACCTAGAGGAAGCTCCTGACTCCTGGCCAGGATTGAAGATTAAAGATCTCTCTGTCTTTTCCTCTCTCTGTAACTTTCAAATAAATATTAAAATATATATATATATTATTTTTTAAAGATCAAATGTTGAAAAATAATAACTCTTGAAGCCTCCCTTCCAATAGTCCTCCAATAGCGTCTCCTTCTTCCATTCAGTTGTTACTTTACATTCATATTAGATTCCTATCACTTTCTTCAAATATGCCTTATATATTTTTAGTCTTCATTACCCTTGTATATGGAATTCTCTATATTTTTTAAAGATTTATTTTATTTATTTCAAAGGCAAAGAAAGAGAGAGAGGAAGAGAGTTCTTCTATCTGCTGGTTCACTCCCTAGATGACATCAATGGCTGAGGCCAGGAACCAGGAACTCCAGGTCTCCCATATGGATGGCAGGGACCCAACTATTTGGGCCATCTTTCATTGCTTTCCCAAGCACATTAACAGAGATCTAGATCATAAGCAGAGCAGCTGAACTCAAACTGGCACTCAGGGGATGCCAGCATTGTAGGCCTCGGTTTTAACCTGTTGTACCACAATGCCAGCTCCAATATATTTTATCTTTGAATTACTAGTTATCGTACATGTTTTATCACAACTTAAAATTAATACAGAACTCTTGTACCAAAAATTGACTTAGAGTAGCTGGAAACCAATTCCAACAATTTGGATAGGTTATTTTTCATTTGTTATTATCATTCCAATAATTGTATTTTTCCACCCAGAATTTGGCTCTGGTTATTTTCTTTAAATGTCCTTTTTTATAGAAAGAAAAGATATGAGTTGTTATATTGTAAGATTAGTACTCAAATGTCAACCAAAGTTGCACAATATCAATAAAAGTATGAATGTATTTATCTATACCAGGAATCACCATCTACAAATAGGTATAAATATGAATGCTAGTAGGGGATCATACTTTAACTTTTTTTTACTGTAGAATGTGAAAATAATACTCGCCCCAAATATTCTTAAATCCTTGAATTATTTATATCTTTGCTTCTACAAGCTATATCTCTTCAATGTTTCCCTCTTGGCTATGATGTTTTATATAACAGTACTGTAGTGAAGACCCACACACTATTTCACACTGTCCTCTTCCTTTTAAAAATTTTTATTTATTTTTCTTTATTTGAAAGTCAGAGACCAAAAGAGCACTTCCATCTGCTGGTTCACTCCACAACTGCCCAGAACCCAGGACTTGGCCTGGCTGAAGTTAGGGGCCCACAATTAATCCAGGTCTCCCATGTTAGCGACAGGGACTCCAATACTTGTGCCATCACAGCTGCTTCCCAGGGTGCACATTAGCAGGAAGCTGGAACCAAAAGCAGGGCCAGGATTACATGGAACGCTGGAATCCCAAGAGGTGTCTTAACTGCTTCATCAAATGTTTGCTCACCCTTTCCTTCTTTCATAATTTTTATTACATCAATAATTCATGAATGTCTTACTTTAAAAATCCTAATAAAAGTATTTTCAATAGGGACTGGCATTGTGGTACAACACCAGCATCCCATATCAGAGTGCCAGTTCAAGTCCTAAATATTCTGCTTCCTATCCAGCTTCTCACTAATGCACCTAGGAAGACAGTGGAGAATGGCCCAAGTACTTGAGCCCTTGCCACCCATGTGGTAGACCAGGATGGAGTTCATAGCTCCTGGCTTCAGCTTGGAACAGACCAGGATGCTGCAGCCATTTGGAGAATGAACTAGAGGATGGAAGATCTCTCTTTCTCTGTGTCCCACCCCGCCTCCCCCATCACTCAGCCTCTCATTTAAATAAATTTTTAAAGTATTGTCAATAAAAAGCAGGCCCCCTTTCTTTCTTTAATGTCTGGCTTATTAAGTCTTTCTTTTTTAATGCTTTAATTGTAGGTTCATGTACAGTTCTACGATATAATGCACTGAGATCTTGTGCAGCTTTTAGCCAGTTCTCTCCACTCATAATCTCTCAGTAACTATAGCACAATTATACTTCAATCACCACAGAATGGATCCTTTATGTTACCCTCTTACAGTCACTCCCACCCACTCCTTAATCCCTGGCAACCTCTAATAGACTTCCACATTTATAATATTGTCATTCCAAAGAATCATACAACATATAAGAAATCACATAGCATATAAACTTTATGTATTGGCTGTGTCACTCGGCATAATCTCTGGGGATTCACGGGGTTACTGTAAACATTTGTGATTTCCTATTTCACTGAGAAGAAGGTGGTGTGGATGTATCACAGTGTGTTTAACCATTCACTCACTGGGATATTATCAATAATATCCTGCTATAAATATCCAGGAATACAACTATTGGATGATATAGGAGCTGCATGTTAGAGTTTTTAAACAGTGTCTATACCATTTGTAATTCTCACCAGTAGTGTATGTGTAACCCAGATCCTCTACATCCCCACCAGCACTTGTGTTGGCATTATTTTTTTACTGTAGCCATTCTGATTCTATACATACTATTGCACCGTGGAATTAATTTGCATTTCCCTGATGTCTGGTGGTACTGAACAGCTTTCCATGCACTTATTTGCCATCTGTATATCCTCTTTGTTGAAATGTATCTTCATGTCTTTTACCTGTGTTCTAACTGGATTGTTTGCTTGTTCTCCTTCTGAATTTTTGAGAGATCTCTGTGAATTTCAGATGCTGGTCTTCTGACAAATAAGTGGTTTGAAAATGTTTTCTCCCATTCTGTTGGCTCATTTCTTTTAATTTTATAACTTTAGTAAACCCTGCCTTAATACAGAAGGTAGAGATTCTAAAAGTTCTATCACATAAAATTGTCATTATGAATTGCAAGATTAGCAAAAAAATGTTTTGAGGTTTTGAAATATTATGTTTTGTGTTATTTTTAGGCCAGCATTTTAGTACCTGTCTGTATAAGAGAAATAGGAAAGAAAAATGTGTTTTAATGTATGAGACATATAGAAAAGAGAATGACTATTGCAAAGAAAACACACTATACACAAATAGAAAATTTCAAGTGGAGAAAGCAATCAATACCTACCTTACAAGTCCCACCCAAAAAAATGTCTTTAAGCCTCCCTCTTTTAAAAACAAAGCCTCAATAGAAAACCAATACCATTTGCCAATCAAACCTTGAGTGACCACAGACTCTTGCCGTATTTTTGTTTCTTTTACTATAAGCCACCTCCAAACATATTACAAATAATTCAACTGGGAACATCAGCACCACCAGAGCTGCAAAACTCCAATGAAACTTTTCATATCTCCTTCTATGTGAATGTACCTGGACTGAAGCACCTGGAATGCAGAACATCACCAGAGTTTGTCTATACCTACTGTGGTAAGGAAATTACTGAACAGAGACAGAGGCATTAATTTCATGGTGCCTTGAGAAAGCCTCAGATAAGAGGTAAGGGAACTGAGTGCCAGTCCTGGCCCTGACTCATTCACTGACCATCTCACTTGAGGGAAGCCATTTCAATCCCAGAAACTGCATTCCACTGTCATAAAAACAGGAATCTAGGATAGTGAATAAAATTTCCTGTAAGATCACTTCCAGTTTGTAAATTCTATTATTTTCATTTAAGAAGTATGAAAATTTCTCTAAACACCATGATGGGAATTCTATAAGATACCTAAGCAGTTCTCTTCAAAAGTGTCAGTATCAGAAAGATGGTGGAGGAAAAACAAAGAAAAAGATTCTATTGGTTCTGGAAAATAAGAAGGCTCAAGTCCTCAAAGCCACATAGGCACAGTAGGCACTTTTGGCAGAGAGGAGGTAATGCTGAGGAGCCAGAAAGAAAGAATTAGAATCTGTATTTGGTGACTCTTAGCCACTATGTGTTGAACTAGACTTGGCATCAACAAGTTCTACACACTAGAGGAAAGGGAAGAAGTTCAGGTTTAAGTTCCTGGCAGCTGAAACGTGATGAGGTGTGGCTCAGATGACTGGAAGTGAAACCTCATGCTTTGTAAGTGCCAGATTAACATTACTTGGCCTTTGCTGTATACCTCCAAAGGACTAATGGAGGTGAGTTCACTGGTGGAGATAACCATAGCAAGACTTCGCCTGAAGAAAATGTTCAGTAGAGTGTTTACAAAGTCACCCCCTTAAAACCTAAAAGTGCTGCATATGGTGGACATAGTGTGACCTGGGAATTTCCAAATCCGAAGTCTGTCTGGAAACTCCTCTTGAAAGTGGACAAGTAAAGGTCAACAATAAGACCATCCTTCTGAAAGACAACACAATGACTGAGAAGCACCTGATATTTCCAGGATATTTCAGGGTTCCTGTGCCCTAAGAGTCAGTGATCTGTCATGCTACTAAGAGTAGAGTGGATTTCCTCAAGGAGATGAGCTCAACTGAATATTCGGATCAATGCATCAGCCAGCTCATCACCAGCTGAACTAGACCCAGAATATCTGAAAGCACAGTGGAAATACATTTCTGTTTTTTTTTTTTTTGGAATTGATAACAAATATCTTCAGAGAAGATTGCTTCCTGCCTTATACTGGAAAGGATCAAGGAAAAGATAGTTAGTTGGCAGGCACCCCATGCCAATCCAGTTATAAGGAAAAGGTCCATTGCTTTCCACCTTGGCTGCTGCCTCCTCTGGAATCGGCACATGCCACGGAGGAAGGAGTACTCCTTTGTCACGGCTTCTCTCCTGAGGTTTAATGTTAGTGACTGGCATGAGCATGTGTACAAGACTTCCCGAGACTCTTGGAGCAGCGGACCAAGCCTCGCAGCATACCTGAACCTGGAGGCAACTATGGTCTTGTTTGGAAAAGATGAAATACAGTTAGGAAGAGGAGCACCTGATGATATGCTCAGTTGTCTCTGCTGTGGGTCCATGTTCCAACTTTTCAGTAATGACTTCACATGCGGCCATCTGGGGAGTGAACCAGCGGAGGGAAGACCTCTCTCTGTCTCCACCCCTCTCTGTAACTCTTTCAAATTAATAAAATAAAAACATATAAAAATAAAAACTTTAAAAATTACTTCACAGGTTCTCAGACTTGCCTGGTTCTCAGTGTATATGATAGCTTTTGTATTCTAGCCTGAAACTGGCTTTTCTCTCGCTCAAAATGTGAGAGAGGAAGGACCCCTTTTCCAGGAATACACACACATACTCAAAATTTTGCTTGGAATTTGAGGGAACTCATAGAACCCTTCTCAGGCAGCTGTATAACTAGTTTTATGAGGCTTGTTCACCCTGGCATTCATCCTGACAGTCTCTGGTATCATGTCCTGCAGAAGACCAAGTTTACCAAGGTAGCTTTTCCCTATCAAGCCAACTGGGTGTTTCCTGTTAACACACCGACAGACTGTGTTGCTTTCCTGTGCCATCTGTAACTCTGCAAATGTCCATCCCCCCAACCCCACCCCCTACTACCAAGGCTTGAAAGTTGAATTTCCCAGTTTCCCAGATTATTAGGCATCTCCTTAATACCAGATCAGGAAAAATGAACCATGTCTTGGTGTGTGGATGGAATCCACACTGTGTGGCTTTTCAAGGCCCCAAGTAGACAGATTGATTGGACCTTTTCCTTGCATATTCTAGACTCCAGAAGTACTATTGTTTGCCCTGCTGATAATGATGTAGTAGACCAGCAACAGGACTTCTGGGGAAATTAGTCCTGGGCAGAAAAAGTGAATCTGTTACTGCTTATGTCTTTCATCAACATTCATCCCTAAATTGCCTCAGCTTGTGATCTAAGCAGTTGGTGAGGATATTCCAGGCCTAAGTTGAACACGAAAACATGTTTCACTGTTGTGTTTCCTGGTCCTTTCAGATCAGCTTTGCTTTAATTTTGGCTCACAAAGCCCTTAAAAATAACTGTGAAACGGAGTTAGATTTAAAACAATGCATTAAAACATTCCAGGTTGTGAGGTAATTAGGTTGGTTGGCTCCAGAGTTAACCTGCCAGGAGATATTACTATTATGCTGCAAAGCATTGTGAAATTAGATTACTTTAAAATGATGTATTACAAAGTCATGGGAGAACAGTTGTGGATACGCAAGCCCTGGGTTTACATCCCAAATCTGTGCTACTAAATTTGGAACAGGAGCCGGTGTTGCAGTGGGTTAAGCTGCTTCAATGCCAGTATCCTATATCAGAACACCAGTGCAAGCACCATGGCTTAACTTCTGATCAAGTTCCCTGCTAATACTCCTGGGAAGGCAGTGGATGATGGTCCAAGTGCTTTGATGTCCGCCATCCACATGGGAGATCCTGAGGGAGTTCTGATATCCTGGGTTCGGTCTGGCCCAGCCATTTGGGTTGTTGGGAGAACCAAAAGATGAAAAACATGTCTCTCCCTCTGCTTCTGTCACTATGCCTGTCAAATAATTATGTCTTTTTTTTTAAGATTCATTTTTTGAGAGGTAGAGATATTGACAGAAAGATTGAGAGACACAGAGAAAGGTCTTCCATCAGCTGGTTCATTCCAGAAATGGCCTCAACGGCCTGAGCTGGGTTGAGCTGAAGCCAGAAGCCAGAAGCGTTTTCTGCGTCTACCAAGCAGTTGCAGGGGCCCAAACATTTGGGCCATCTTCTACTGCTTTCCCAGGCCATCTCAGAGAGCTGGATTGGAAGAGCAGCTGGGAGTAGAACCAGCACCCATATGGGATGCTGGCACCGCAGACAGAGGCTTAGCCCACTACACCACAGCACCAGCCCCATAATTACATCTTTTTAAAAAATAAGTAAATAAATAAAGGAATAATGGTTCCACTTTTGTTTGCAAAATGAAGCTAATACCCTCTAGCCTATCTCTATAGTTAGTAAAAAAAAAAAAGTATGCAAAATGGCAATAAACCTAATTCTTTATAAATAAAAAGTTTTTCTTAAAAAAGTAAAAACAAGGATGATTAACAAACTGTCACAGGGGCCGGTGCTGTGGCGCAGCGGGTTAACGCTCTGGCCTGAAGAACCAGCATCCCATATGGGTGCCGGTTCTAGTCCCTGCTGCTCCTCTTCTGACCCAGCTCTCTGCTATGGCCTGGGGAAGCAGCAGAAGATAGCCCAAGTCCTTGGGCCCCTGCACCCGCGTGGGAGATCCAGAAGCTGCTCCTGGCTCCTGGCTTCAGATCGGCGCAGCTTCAGCTGTTGCGGCCATCTGGGGAGTGAACCATTGGATGGAAGACCTCTCTCTCTCTCTCTTTCTCTGCCTCTCCTCTCTCTGTGTAACTCTGACTTTCAAATAAATAAATAAATCTTACAAAAAAAAAAAAAACAGTAACAGATTGGACAAAACAAAAGGGACAGGACAACTAACTTAACTAACTTCAAAATGGGTTCCTGACTGGATTTCATTGTTTTTGACTGCTGTATAGTATTCTATAGAGTACATGTCCCATAATTTCTTTATCCAGTCTACTGTTGATGGGCATTTGGGTTGGTTCCAGGTCTTAGCTATTGTGAATTGAGCTGCAATAAACATTAATGTGCAGACAGCTTTTTTGTTTGCCAGTTTAATTTCCTTTGAGTAAATTCCAAGGAGTGGGATGGCTAGGTTGTATGGTAGGGTTATATTCAGTTTTCTGAGGAATCTCCAGACTGACATCCATAGTGGCTTCACCAGTTTGCATTCCCACCAACAGTGGGTTAGTGTGCCTTTTTTCCAACATCCTCTCCAGCATCTGTTGTTGGTAGATTTCTGAATGTGAGCCATTCTAACCGGGGTGAGGTAAAACCTCATTGTGGTTTTGATTTGCATTTCCCTGATTGCTAGTGATCTTGAACATTTTTTCATGTGTCTTTTGGCCATTTGGCATTTGCATCAAGATGGAGGAATCTGAAAAGCATTATTCTGAGTGAATTAAGCCAGTCCCAAAGGGACAAATATCATATGTTCTCCCTGATAGACGACAACTAATTGAGCACCAAAGGGGAAACCTGTTAAAGTGAAATGGACACTATGAGAAACAGTGACTTGATCAGTTCTTGTGCTGACTGTTGATGTACAATGTAATACTTTATCCATTTTTGTATTTTTTCTTTGTTTTGTTCTAATACTATTGGCTGAACTCTGTAATTAACACACAATTATTCTTAGGTGTTTAAATTTTAATTGAAAAGTGATCCCTGTTAAATATAACAGTGGGAATAAGAGGGAGGAGATGTACAATTTGGAACATGCTCAATCGGACTTGCCTCGTGCCAGAGGATTCCAATACAATCCCATCAAGGTGGCATGTACCAATGCCATCTCACTAGTCCAAGTGATCAATTTCAGTTCACAATTGATCACGCTGATAGGTCTAAGAGTCAAAGGGATCACACAAACAAGACTAGTGTCTGCTAATACTAACTGACGGAATCCAAAAGAGAGAGAACGATTTCATCATGGGAAGCAGGATACACAGCAGACTCATAGAATGGCAGAGGTCCTAAATAGCACTCTGGCCTCAGAATCAGCCCTTAAGGCATTCAGATCTGGCTCAAGAGCCCATGAGAATATTTTAGGCATGGAAAGCCAAGACACTCTGGAAAAAAAAATAAAAAACAAGACCTAAATGAAAGATCTCTGTGAGTGAGATCCCAGTGGAAAGAACGGGGCCATCAAAGGAGGTACCTTTCTCTGAAGGGAGGAGAGAACTTCCACTTTGACTATGGCCCTGTCAGAATAAGATCGAAGTCAGCGAACCCTAAAGGCTTCCATAGCCCTGGCAACTCATGACTAGAGCCTAGGGAGATTACTGACGCCATAAACAAGAGTGTCAAATTGTTAAATCAACATCAGGAGTCACTGTGTACTTACTTCTCACGTGGGATCTGTCCTTAATGTGTTGTCCAATGTGAAGTAATGCTATAACTAGTACTGAAACAGCATTTTTACACTTTGTGTTTCTGTGTGGGTGCAAACTGATGAAATCTTTACTTAATATATACTAAATTGATCTTCCGTATATAAAGAGAATTTAAAATGAAATTTGATGTGAATGGAATGGGAGAGGGAGTGGGAGATGGGAGGGGTGTGAGTGGGAGGGAAATTATGGGGGAGAAGCCATTGTAATCCATAAACTATACTTTGGAAATTTATATTTACTAAATAAAAAATTTTTTAAAAAGGAAAAAAAATAAAAGTTGATGATGTCAATGTTAAAAAAAGAAAATGGGTTCTTGGATCAAATCCTGGAAAAGAAAACACATTAGTAGAAAAATTGGGGAAATTTAAATTGATCCTGTATTTTAGTTATAAAATGATTGATAAGTCAAATATTTTTAATTTTTTACTTATTTATTTAAGAGACACAGAGATAGAGACATAGAGACAGACAGAACTCCCATGTACTGTTTCACTCCCCAGATGCCTGCACTGATCAAGACTGCAGTATGCTGAAGTCAAAGGCAGGAACTCAATCCAGGTCTCCCATGTGGGTGAAAGTAACCCATCTACTTGAACTGACAGGTAAAATTTTTGATAGAATAGTTTGCAGGATAAAAGTTCTAAAGCTATTAATAAAGCTTTTATTGAAAATATGTCAACTCTTTTTAAATGTGAACACACATATTTAAATTAAGATGACACAACTTCTAAGGTCATTTATTCCATGTTTTAAATTTCCTCAATATGTCTATATATAAAACCACTAAAAGAGTATATTGTTCTCCTAACAGTGTTCACTTTCTAAGTGTAAATTGTAATCAGATTGATGTGTTTTGAAAGGCAAAGCATCAGAGACACAGATCTTCTATCCACTGGTTTACTCCCCAAATGGCCTCAAGAGCCAGGGCTGGGTCAGGCCAAAGCCAGGAACCAGGAGCGTCTTCCAGATCTTCCACACGGGTGGCAGGAGCCCATGAACTTGGGCGATCATCTGCTGCCTGCTCGCAGGGAGCTAGATCCAAGTGAGAAGTATCTGAGACTCAAACCAGCACTCTGATATGGGAAGCTAGCATCGCAAACAGCAGCTTAACCCGCTGCACAACACTCACTTCCTAACAATGCTCTTTTGCCCACATAATCATCTTCTAAGCTATTTTACAAGTGTAAGTTGACATACCAAATACAGAAATGTAAAGATATTAAGGGAATTTGTTTAAAAAAAAAAAGAAAGCATGATTTTACTGCAAAGAACAAGAATCATTTAACCCTATATTAAATGGCATGAAAAATAACCCTTTTAATTAATCAAATTAATGTTACATAAATTGTACAGGTAACATGATCTCCATGTTCAACATCCCTTTTAGAAAAGTTTTTTTTTTATATATAAAGCTTTTATTTAAAGAATATAAATTTCCAAAGTACAGCTTATGGATTACAATGGCTCCCCCCCCACACAACTTCTCTCCCTCCCCTACCCTCCCCTTTCCCGCTCCCTCTCCCCTTCTGTTCACATCAAGATTCATTTTCAAATCTCTTTATACACAGAAGATCAATTTAGTACATATTACGTAAAGATTTCAACGGTTTGCCCTCACACAGAGACACAAAATGATAATACTGTTGGAGTACTAGTTATAGTATTAATTCACAATGTACAGCACATTAAGGACAGAGATCCTACATGATTTTTTTTTAAAAAATTGATTAATTATCTATGCAATTTCCAGTTGAAAATGTTTAAACAGAGGCATGTAAGTTTAAATTAAAGACCGCTCTTTACTGCAAAATTTACCCTACATGGTTCTGAAAACAAGTCCTCCTATGACCCTATTATTTAATAAACTTCAGTTTGGGTGGCACCATTGCCTTTACTTGCTCATTGGTAGAAATAGAAACCAATAGGTCGCTAGAAAGTAAGCTTGAATGCATTTGATGATAGTAGTGTTGAATTTTTTTCTTTCCTTTTTTCTGGTTATCAGATCCAAAGCATGACTTAGCATGGATATACTGTGTTCTCCACAATCTGAGAGATGCCTCGATTAAGTTTTCCTACAACTGACTATCCCTATATGCTGCTTATGGGTCAAACCACTAGATGACACACTTCTCATATTTGGTATTTAAAACCTACAAGCCAAATCTCTTCCAATGCTTAAAGAATACCCAATATTAATAGAGCTATTTATTTTTTTAAAAAATTTTAAGTAGTCATGGCTCAGCAGACTATATAATTACCTCACTGCTTAAATACCAAAAAAACAAAGTTTGGGAGGAGATGTCTTGTGAGCAAGTTAATTTTACCAAAGCAACATAGCTCTGGATGACAGACATTTTGCAATGAAAACACTTTAACACACTCACAAAGACACACACACAAAAGACATCTTGATTAATGAACCTGTCCCAGGCAGCTCAGGTAGTTCTAACAGAATCCCAGAGACTAAGGAGCTAAAACAAGCATTTATTTTTCACAGTTCTGGAGGCTGGGAAGTCCAAGATAAAGGCACTGGTGTCCAGTCAGGACCCTCTACCTGGTTTTCAAATGGCAGTTTTCCTCACTTACCCTCACATAACCAAAAGAGAAATCACCTCTCGTGTTTCTTATGAAGACACTAACCCATTCACAAAGGCTCCATGGCCATGATCTAATTATCTTTCAAAAGCCCCATCTCCCAACACCATCAGATTGGGAGTCAGGTTAATCACACATAGTTTTACCAAAACTAGACAGGATTGTAATCCCTGGCTTCTGATTACCTGTTATTCTGCTCCTCTCCTTATTGGTTAAATCTAGACCTGGTTTTAGAAAGGGGCCAATCAGGGAGAGACACTTTGTGTGTAAAAGAGCCAGCATGGGTAAGCTTCTTTGGGAACTCTTTTCTTGGAGCCCACCTCCTGACTCCTGCAACAGATTTCTCATTTGCAATAAATCTCACTTTGCTCAATGTTCCTGTGTTAAAATTCTTCACTGACGTGAGACAAGAACTGAGATCACCCTCAACCTCGTCCTTCCACAACAGCAGGTGACATGACATGGATTAAACTCGAATCTGACTCAGATTAGCATCAGATCACTTCACCGGATAGGACTACTTCTGCCTCTGTTTTTCAGAGAGCCTCACTCTCCCTCATAGAGACTCTCTCAAGAACACAAAGTCCCTGTTAGACAGTTAAAAGTGGTTAGCTATGGGGCCAGTGCTGTGGCATAGCGAGTACGCAGCCGCATGCAGTGCCAGCATCCCATATAGGCTCCAGTTCCAGACCCAGCTGCTCTACTTCCTATACAGCTCTCTACTATGGCCTGGAAAAGCAGTAGAGAACAGCCCAAGTCCTTGGGCCCCTGCACCCACATGAGAAGACCTGGAGGAAGCTCCTGGCTCCTGACTACTCCTGGCTTCTGATCAGCATAGCTCCAGCCACTGAGGCCAACTGGGGAGTGAACCAGCAGATGAAGACCTCTCTCTCTTTCTCTCTCTCTCTCTCTCTCTCTCTCTCTCTCTCTCTGCCTCTCCTCTCTGTGTGTAACTCTGATTTTCAAATAAATAAATAAATCTTTTTTAAAAAAAAAGTGGTTAGTGTGGCTGTCCATCTCAGTACTCAGGGGTCAGGCCTGCTGACTAGGGCTGGATCAATCCCCCAGAACTGAGACTTTGTTCTAATATCCCTCTCTTATATGGACTGGCCCTTTGTGAGGGACTAAGAGAAGGTCTTGAGTAGACTGAAAGATCCTCACCAGGGCTACACCCCAGTGCTTACCGATAACCTCTTGGCTGAACACTAGACCTCCACAGCCCAGAAGGGTGTTAGGCTGAGAAGCACCCCTTCTCTCTTGAGTGCATCAGCCCTTCATGAACCCTTGAGATGAATGATGAATCCTGGCTGGGGCTACACCCCAGCACTTCCTGAAAATCCTTTGGCTGCACTCCAGATCTCAACATCCCATAAGGGTGTTGGGCTGGGAAGCACACTTTCTGAAGGGGTAGCACTATTGAGATGGAGCACAGTCAGCTCTGTACCCCCAATGCCCCAGTGACTCCTTACTATACCACAGATTTGAGTGCCTACGACCTGCTCTTTCAGAGTCCTCACAATTTGTACCGCTAGAGATTCCAGCCTCTACTTCTTGCCTTGGCTCTGGGAATGTTGATGCTGCCTGAGTTTCCTTTCCTGGGAGTC